>JAZHEH010000827.1:0-4800000 GCA_036589455.1 Ateles fusciceps | reverse complement strand
TAATAAGGTGTTTATATTATTTCAAACATATTTAAGGATGTATATGTAAATAATCTCATTTTCTCAGCCTCTTGAATTAACTAATTAATTTTGCTTCTAGATAGCATCTGTGTGTGTGTGTAGTTTCAAAACCACCAGGTAAATTTGGCCTTCATTACTAATTAATGCTGACCTCCAAATAAATAAGCTCTTTACAATGTCAACAGGGTGTACCTGCCTGAGAGAAACCAAGACGTTTATAAAATCAAACTTTTTTATTTTATAAAACATACAAAGTAAATCCATCCCTCCATGTGAAAACATGAAATAGAGGGGAAATGTACTTAAACTATGTAAGTTCCTCTATGATTCTGACCCTTTTCTTTCCAATTTCCTTCATCTTAGGAAAGTCTATTCTCCTAAATTCTAGAATAGAGCAAAATACAACAAAACAAAACAAATGAGTTGTGTGAGGGAGAGAAAGAGATAAAGGCACAGAAGAGCTAATATGGAAATGTCAACAACGACGTGTCTAATTGGGAATGTTCATATTTCTACACAGAAGCCTGAATTAGAGACATACAACACGGTCTTCATCCCTAGCCTTTACTCTCCAGCACTCCCATTGTAAAGGAAGTCTACAAAGTGAACACACTGTACTGGAGATTTGGCAACTCACCCCGTGCTTTGTCAAACTGTGTAAGCAACATTGTTGGAAAGAAAGAAAGGGATTTGTCAGCCCAGTTATTTACATCAATACATGTTGGTTGAAGAAAAATAACAGACACATAAAAAACGTACTTTTCACATAAGACATACATGTTTCTTATACTTGGTTCTGACCAATTCCTTAAGGAAACCTCATCTTTAGGCTAATTTTACAAATATCAATGTCAGCTGTGGTAGTTTGTAAAAATGTAGCTGCTAAAAGTGATATGAAAACTCCATGCACAAGTAATGCCAACATACAAAAGAGTACCATATCCTGTTTCTTTTCTAAATGGTCTGCCAAAATCAAAACAGTATCTGGCATTTGAAATCAATGCTTTTTTTTGGCTTTTTTGCCTCTGATTTCCCCCCTTGAACTCTAGTTCCATCAAGACCCATAACTAGAGAAGGCATCCATTGTCTAATTAAAGTTCAACTCTTATAAACATTTTATTTAACTGCATTTCCCATTTAAGCATCATGACAATGCTAAACTTTCTAATGATGCTACAAAAGAGGTAACAGAATTGCAACAATGACACAAACAACAACCTTCACTTGAGCACTTACCCCGTAAAACGGTGAGTCTGGTGGATACACTTATTTCTCCGACATTATTTGAGGCCACACATTCATAAATGGCCTCATCCCTCGGAGTCCGTAAGGGCTGTATTCTGAGAACTGATCCAGACCCATCGTCAAACTCTATTACCTATTAGAGGAAACAATAGCTGTCACAGGTGTTGTTACAATTGTCTACCTCTCAGCTAAACCTCTCAATGCAGTGTTGAACCACCCATTAGGCTCAGAATAAACTAGGAATCGTTCTGAATCTGAATTTTGATATACGGGTGAAAAAATATCTGGTCTAATTTAATGAATCTTTTACTAAACAAGGAGAAAGATATGCAACTACATATGCAAAACGTGGAGACTTCTAGTCCCTACTAAAAACTCCCAGGGTTTACTCACTAAAATATTTCATGATATGCATCTAGGGCAATTTGATTCTATTAATTTTGCAAGAGGCTTGAAGCTATGATGGCTAAACTTCTCAAATTATTCTTTCTCTGACAGCAGATATACAAATGTGGATTCATTCAATAAAAGGACTATAAGGCGAAGAATTAATGCACGCCACCACAGATAGCTCTGCTGGTTTAAACTCTCATCCTGAACAGTATAGGTGGACAAACCATGAAGAGAAACTGAATAAATCTAGTACTTAGGCAGCTAACGAGACATCTTTCACAACCCAAAAGCCTGATGGCGTGCATTAATTTTGCCATAAATCATTCCAGTATTTGTTCTAGCTTAGCATTTTCTGCATTTGTAGAGCATTCTTGCTGTAAAATGGAGGCTTGCTTCACCAGGCAGAAAGCTAATGTCCTAAACACTAAGTCTGAATTCACCATCATTAGCAACTCTTCTGTGAAACAGTTTAGCGACACCAATAATCCTAGCTACTTGTTAGCTTGTTAGCTAATTCAAGTACCACTTAAAAAGAAAAAAGATGATGATTATGATACTAACAAGTATGATACAATACTATGAAGTCCTCTAGCTATCCTTTTTGTAACTATGCTGCATTCCTTCAGCTGTTCACTGAGTTGTGCCTTTTTTTTTCCTGTATTTCACTGTGAATATTCCCATGTGCCTAAATTATAAATAAACTGAAATTGCCTTATAAATATATTTATGGGATGCTTAATTCCCGATTTTGTGTGTGTGTATGTTAACATAGAGAGAAAGGACATCACTATTTTCAAAATATATCCACTTCAATCTTTGTGCATTCCATTTTTGTCCAAATTCACAAAAAATATCCAAAATGGCTCATTTCCCAATGCACCACAATTTATTTTCGACTCTATTAAGCATACATTTTAAAATAAATCTACTATGCCTCTTAGGAAAGAAAAGTTTCACAGTTTCATATTGGAAGCTTTGTTAAGCATTTCATAATTTTAAAGAAGTTATTTATGAACATTTCATGATTTAGTACAGGAAAAGGTTTAAGCAACTACAAAACCAATTTAAATGTTGATTAATTTATCAATAAATGTCATTGTATGTTAGGTTGTGAACTATTTCCTAGATTCAGACCTACTCCGTTACAACATACAATATACCACACATTACAAGCCAGTGATATAATTTCCAGTTTGAAAATAACCAGTATTGATTTCATGCCTGCCATGGACCAGACACCCCATTTAGCACTGGGGGATAGAAGATGGAGCAGAAACAGTCACCATCTACTGCTCTCATGGGTCGTATAGACTAGTGAGACCAAATATATACATACACTGTTAAAGATAGTAAAGTTTTCCAACCCAGAAATCTTTGATAAAGCTGCTTTTTGTAAACAATAATTCATTTACCCCAGAGGTGTTTCTATGACTCTCATTGGGAATTATGTACTGAGGAGAAATCAGTACATAATTTTGAAATATTCAGTATTAAATTTTTGTTGCATGGTTTTGTCAGGAGCCATTGTCATTAGCAAGCAGGATGTCAAATTTTTAACAAAAAATTAACTTTGCTTAAAATTTTTAAAATGTGCAACAAAGATACATGCATATATCATTCTCTACATTAACATAGGAAACATTTTCTAAATATTTAAGATATTATTTTTGTATTTAAATAAATTCTATTTCAAGAATAATCAAGTATTTGATTTTTCAGACATAATTTTAAACTTCTCACTTGTAAACTACAATCCAGATTTCCAATTTCGCCACTGTAATTAATTAGGTTTTCTACACTTGTGAACCCTTGATCATCCTGTGAGTTCCTATGAAAATAAGTAAAATAAATTTTTTCTGAATTTTGTAGTTGCCATATTTCTTTTAACTTAGAAATTGCCTTTAATCTGCCAAACTGCAAATTAGGTCATGAAGGAGATTAGAAATTCGGTAAAAGGGATATGCGTTTCACAATTTCAGGCAGTTTGGGGGTAGTGGTAGTCCCTAAAATTAAAGCTATCCTTTTCATGTCTTAAATGATGGGCATGCTATTGCGTGCCTCTCTGTGTAGCTTTCTGTACAGCTTATTGCCTATGTTTCTCCTTCAGCATGAACAAATTTCTAAACCATAGCCTTCTCACAAACACTCAAAAAAAGAATCTCTGATTTATATTTCACCACCTTCAGTGCACTGAGCTCTCTTGAATAAAGAAAATCAACTTCTTCAACAGGCTTCTCTGCAATATCAACCTGTTTGGGTATGTTTCTTTCAGAGTAATGCAGTACTTTAAAACACTGGAACAAATTTTTCGTTGTATTTCACATTGTAAAACACAGGTGTGAGGGGCAGTGGACAACTTCATTTCTTGCTCAGCATCCATTCCCATTCTTCTTGGTAACGGGGATTTAAATTTCCTTTGGAAAAACACTGCTCTTTCATTCTAAGCCATGGGATTGGATGGAACTGTCTTCATTCCCAGCACAGAGGTAGATTCTGACTGGCTTAAATTAGGTAGGCTACACTGTCTACCTATCCACACAAATTGTCTCAGGGATGAACAAGTAACTTAATAGGAGCCAATGGGATGAGAGGTTTCTGGAAGAGACAAGCTTTCGTATATCCAATAGACGTGGTCCTACAAGGATGTAGAGCTCCATGTATGAAACTGACAGATGGATCTTAGGAATACCACTGAGCCCTTGCACAAGTAGAAACAAAAAATCAGCCCTTGAACTCCCCAATTTCCTTTTTTAAAAAGCCATTTAGAGTTACATCTTCCATCATTTGCAATGTAAGGAATGCCGTATTTCAGTGACACCTTACGTCAGAGTAAAGCAAGCAAGTAACATACAAACCAAAGATACAGCAGATACATTGTTCCCTCAGAGAAACAGAACAATGGACCTAATACCTCAAATCTCTGATTGCTGACTTTCTTTCCTTTTTTGTTCCAGACAATTTTAGGTCTTGGGTCTCCCGTAGCTTGGCAGATGAAAGAGGCAACTCCGCCAGAGACCCCTGTCTGATCAACGGGTGTTCGTGTAAACCTTGGAGGTGCTGAAATAAAAAAAATCAACATCATAGTTAAAATTGAAATACAGACTATTATCCTACTGTTGCTGCTCTCCCCCATCACCATCACACACACTGCCGTCAGGAGATACATTTTTAAAATGTACTATAGAATTACAAAATTAGAAAAGCACCTTTTACTTCTGAGGGTAGTTTAAAGGGGAAAGAGGTAACTTTCTGGTCAAGTTATCTGTTAGTACTTTTATTGCTGAAATTTGTATCAAGGTAGAGATCCAATAACATCCAAAAAGCAACATCACACATTAATTTTTATTACCAGTATAAAAAGAAATCCAATTTGTCCTCTGTAACAAAATGAGCTCATCAATCAAAGTGAGTAAAATTTTAGCGCTTGCTTTGATGCCACTATCAGGCCACTGCCAGAAAGCAGCACTGCCACTGCTGAGCTATTAAAATTAGTGACATTTAAGAGAAATGCTAGGAAATTTTAAAGAGACAAGAAATATAGCCCTGAATTAGGAAGTTTGGCAAGAAAGAGAAATAGGAGAAAATGGCGAAGTGACTCTAACCCAGATATTGTGAGCTGTCTTACTTGAAACTTAGCTCCACAGTTTATGTAAAAGATGACTCAAGAAGTCTCTAAAGTCATAGCAAAGCAAAGAATTTTTTAAAAGAAAGATGTAGACTCAAAGATTACTAAGGGTAGAAGGATAGACATTGGAAGCTTGTTCAACATCCTCCATCTCCTTTAAATGTTCCTGACATTCTTCTTCTCCCCTTTAAAACTTCCTTATTTTTCATCTTGGATTTCAAGATGTAAATATCTATCATACAAGAAAGATATAAAATGTAAATGAATATTTATGCACAAATTTATTCATCATATCGTATCATTGGTTTAGCATAAGTGTAAGTAATCGAAACATTAAACAGTATGGGATTTTTGTTATAGTGAAATAAACTATGGCATGAAGACAGAACATCTTAAAAGTAGTAAGCGTTATATTTATAAAGTCTGTATCCTATCACATGAGAAATGCTTATGAGTCAATAATAAGCCACAAAAGTGTAATATAGAGTGATATGTAAGGGTTAGCAGATAATAAAAAATGCACACACACAAAGATTGGACAAAGCAAATGAAAACACTAATAATGGTGTTCAGTAGGAGGTATTCTAATTATTTTCTGACTGGTTCCATCTTTTATACTTCCTTGAGTTTTTACAGTTATGTTCTGGTTGAAAATGTTTTAGAGCACCCAAACATTTTGCTGTTTCTTTTTTTTTTTTTTTTTTTAATTTTTTAATCCTTGTTACAGATTTTCTCTTCTCTCCTACTGTGTTCTAGTTACATGTCATTGAAAGCGGTTTTAAATAACCATAGCTAAAATTGATTTTGAAAACAATCCTTAGATTCTAAAAAAGAAGAAATCATAACAAAGTTCGTTCTTCTTGGCTCATCATCACTATTTTCTCTGTGTTGATTTCACGTTTTCCGCATGGTGTTCCCATTGGGTTGATGGTGTGTTCTGACTCTGTTTGGTTTTCTTGGAGTCAGGGAAGCTGGATTCCTATCTAAACTCCACCATTACTTATATGGATAATCTTGGAGGAAAAAAATCATCTAACTTTACCATTTCTTGGTATGACATATGAAAAACATTAATCTACAGGAACTGCAAAACTATGACACATGAAATAAATTAATTTGTAGAAACTACTTCCAGTTTCAAGGTTTCCTAGCTTTATATATTATTTCCAAAAGAGGGAAGTTTAGGAGAGGCATATTATTTTCAATGGTGGTCCTAGAGAATGAATTTCCTCATCAGCAAATTCAACTTATGGGTGATCCTGGAACTGGTGGGAATACGGGAACTTGCTTATGTTCAAAAATATTAGGAAAGCAAAACAGGCTCTAACAATCCCACTAGATATCATAACCTGCAGCATCTCTGTGTAGCAGTAGGAACTAGATGATTACTGGGAGCCGTGGGAAGCACTCAAATTTTTCTGTTGGTGAGATGGAGTCTCAATCTGTCGCCAGGCTGGAGTGTAGTGGCACAATCTTGGCTCACTGCAACTTCCACCTCCCAGGTTCAAGCGATTCTCTCGCCTCAGCCTCCTGAGTAGCTGGGACTACAGGTGCATGCCACCACACCCAATTAATTTTTGTATTTTTAGCAGACACGGGGTTTCACCATGTTGGTCAGGTGGTCTCTATGTCTTGACCTCATGATCTGCCCGTCTCGGCTTCCCAAAATGCTGGTATTACAGGCATGAGCCGCCATACCTGGTGTCAAAATAATTTAAAATTGACTAACAGTGAGATTACAGAACACTGTACATTGATGTCACTTTTCTGGAAACAAAAAATATTTTATAAGTTTTTATATTTATCTTTCTGCTGTTTCAAACAATGCAAATTGGTAATAACTACTTGCCTGTCAGTATTCAATGGAGAAATTATAATTATGCAGTTAAAATGTCTAAGGAATTTCCCTGGAAAAACAAAATACATTGCTGTATTAAATGGTACAACAGTATCATTTTTAGCTACCTTCCTTTCTTGTCTATAGCCTAAATATTGTCAGCTCTGAAGGAAAAGCCACTGTAAGAGCCCAGCTTCCCATTTACGTTCTGTTTTGAAACTTCTTGCAAGAATGTGTGAATACAGTGAAGGGTTGTTGCATAAAATGAGTGTTTACTATTAGAAATTAAAGAAAATCAGAAATAGAATGCCCTTTTTCCTACATTTGGATATTTTTTAAGGAATACCATCCTATTTCTTATCCCAAAGAATGAAGAAAAGTTGGCAGTTCTGACAATCTGCAAGTAGGCAATGGATACCTGGGTAAGTGCTCTCCCTGTCCTATTGCCATGTAAGGACCTAGGTTAGAAAGCTCATCTGGAAATAAATGGTGGGTGAAGACATTAAACAAGTCCAATTAGTATTAAACATAGAAATCTTATTTCTAAATGGAAGGCAGAGAAACAAAATTTCCATTCACTTGGAGAACAGGTATGAGTACCATTTCAATATTTTCCAGGTGTGTTTCTCATTTATCTTCATTTTCTGGTCAGACAGTGAAGTTTTTTGTTTTTTGAGACAGAGTCTTGCTCTGTCACCCAGGCTTCAGTGCAGTGACACTATCAAAGCTAACTGCAGCCTCAACATCCCAGGCTCAATCTGTCTTCCCACCTCAGCATCCAAAGTAGCTGGGAACACAAGCACACACCACCATGCCCAGGTAATGTGCTTATTATGTGTAGAGGGGGGAGGTCACACTACATTGTCCAGCATGTCTTGAACTCCAGGGCTCACGGTTCCTCTTGCCTCAGCCTTACGAAGCGCTGGAATTGTGGGTGTGAGCCATCATCACGCTCAGAGAAGTTTTTGTGTAATAATGACAAGTATAAAAATATGCCACCCAGAAGGCAGAGGTTGCAGTGAGCTGAAATCATGCCACTGCACTCCAGCCTGGGTGACAAGAGTGAAACTCTGTCTCAAAAAAAAAAAAAAAAAAAAAAAAAAAAATTAAAAAAGCCAAAGAAATGACCACTGGATGCTACTGCAGGATATTGTTTCTGGAGACCAAGTCAAGAATGAAAGCAACCTATTAAACTGTTCAGAATTCATTAAAATAACCAGTTAGAATCTGTTTTAGGATCTGGAACTATTTTGCCCAACCTCACCACTGTAATGACCTGATATTCTTAAAAAAAAAAAAAACTGAAAAGGGACCTTAAATTTATTCTTTGAAAAATAAGAAAAAAAATTGATTACACTACAGTTAAATACAAGTAATTTCAGGGGCTTATACATAGAGCTTTTGTAAAAACACACACACATATATTAAAGACATTGGTCTCACTGACAAGAAATCATGACTTTCCTACCCAACTCAATGTCAATTTTTCTATATTTGCCCACAAGATCCAAACTACAAAAGGATATATGTCATCATCCTATGATACAAAGACTCAAGATAATATAGTCAGATCCTTTCACTAAGCATGGGTGGTGCGTATATAATCATTTTTGCTGGTCAAATTCTCAGACAGACTCTGTCAATGCTAGGCAGCCAGCCAAAGGAAAGACATGAGGTAGAAAGAAGCCTAAACTTAACCCCAACAAACGCTTGAGGCAAGTAAAAGTCTTTATTCTCAGAGGGATGTAACAATATACATCACTCACTTCCCCTTCTCCATATCTCACCTTAATAAAAGGAATGAGATGAATTGTCTGCCTTATTTTGTCATGGATATTGTCCAAATTTAAGCCATGCTCTGAAGACGCGAAGAAAGGGAAGAGAATCCAAGTAAAGCATAAAACAAGGGTGTCTACTAAAAAGTCACCATATAGGCCAGACTAAGATCCGAATAATGAAAATCTCCATTTTTATCCCAGGAGATACAACCATCAGTGTTACAGTTAGTCTATGAAAAAAAAAGAAGTATCAAGTATATAAAGATGGGGAAAAAGGCATTAGAACTTTCCAGTCACCATTATTTAGAGAGACATCCATTACTGCTGTAGCTAACCACCATTGTCATCTACCTGAAGCTACCAATGCTGTACTCTGCAAAATGCATTTGTGCTCCAGTTGGTTTTGACAAGTGAAGAGTATGATCTTTTATTAAACTAATGCCAGACAGTGCAGAGGTCAAATTACCGTTCAACCCAGAAAGTCTATTTTCTAAATGGAAAGTAGAAAAGCTACTCACGCATATGCGTCAGAACAGAAGTACAGCTGATATTCTAGAATGTGTCTGCCAGCCTCGCTTGCTGTTTTCAAAGACTGTACATTCTCAGGATGCATTCACAACACAGACAGTTGCTCCTGGAATTTAGTGGATTATTATTTGCTACACAGCTCAGGAGGAGCCACAAAATGCACAATGATTTTTGCTGTTAAGAAGTTAGATTGTTTCTTCAAGTCTAACCAATGCACAGTATCTTTGAACCTAATGGTTATAATATTTGGATGCCTTATCATGTTTCAAGTTGCTGGGCACTCTGAAGATAAGGTGATAAGCTCATTGTGCACTTACAACTATTAAATGTTGGGAAAAGAACCCCAACCAAGACCAGCAAACTGCTTTTGTCCATCCCTAACAAACGCTGTACTGAGGACAACCCTCCCTTTAGTACACTACATTAAGGAGTGCTAGACATTAATGGCAGAGAGCCACTGAAGTCCACTAGTAACATCCACAGACGAATGGAATTTATGAGAAATTCTTTTTTTTTTATTTTACATTTTTTTTTATTGCATTTTAGGTTTGGGGGTACATGTGAAGAACATGGAAGATTAAAGGTTACATAGACAACTCAGGGTTGAGGCATATGATTGGCCAAGTGAGAATCACTTAAAACAGATTCACAGAAAGGATCACATGCTACAAAAGTGAAGAAACAAAACGAGGGTGCCATTTGTCTAATTTAATTCCAATTAGTAAGCTGCTTCTGCGGACATCAAGAAAATATGTCGCATGGGGAACAAAACTAACAGCATGTAACTAATTGGCTTTGTTTCTTTTAACTGATTAACATTTCCTTAAATAGAGAGTTTTGGTTTTAAATGGCTATTTGTCATAACAACGTACTGAACATTTTTAAAGAGGAAGGTTAATATTCCTGATAAATGAGACAGGGAGAGAATGAGAGAACGTTCAACAGGAACATGCAGGTAGCCCTGTCTTTAGGAATCTGCTGCCTCCATAAAAAGCGCCTGTAGAATTTAGAGAAGGTCAACTGAAGCCATTTCTGATTTTTCTTTGTAAGTGACAGGAGGAGAGCTCTGAAGGAAAGCTCAGGAATAGCACCTTTGGGGTCCGGGGGGGGGAAATGCAGCACACAGCAGAAGAGTGAGGGGTGGTTCTAAGGATAATAATGCCTGGTTTGAAGGTTTGGGGGGAATGAGTTACCACCGGGCTTTACATTCCGTTCCAGCCACAGCAGCCACAGCACACCCTATTGCCACTTTTGCAGACATGGGGCGTGATAGGTTTCTGTTGTGGATGACAGGTTTCTGTTAGAATTAGCTTCATTTTCACTGGGACACGAGTGAAAGACAACCTATCTAAGTCAATAGCACAATACCAACGCATGACAACAGGGAGGGAGGTCCCAAAGGTGCCGCATCATCCTTGCTTAAGAGGGCAGAGCATGGCACAGATACCATCTGGGGTAGTTTCCATAGCAAAGATTCTATATAAACCAGGGCCTTTGGGGATGCTGAATCTGTCACATGAAATTTGAACAGGGCTACCTCTTGACATCTGTGGTCAGGATAGATCTTCAAAACAAAACACACTTTTAAAAAAAATGTTTGTGGTATTTCTTTTTAAATATAACTCCCAAAACAACTTATTAGCCTTAAAATTTGATTTAAAAAGCATTATACTTTAGAATGGAATAAACAAATAACTGCTCCTTGCGTTCCATGCACTAGACTAAATGTTTTATATATCTTACATATGGTGTTTTCATTCTTGCAAGATGTTATCATTACTCTTATTTTACAGATTTATAGAAAGCTTTATACTAATATAAGTATTAGGAAGGGAGAGAGGGAAGGAAGGAAGAAACAGAGGAAAGAAGAAAAAATATGACAAGAAAACAAGGAGGAGTCACTGAGGCTAAGAGTTATGAACTTTTGATCTAATTGGGAAGCCCTAATAACAGCAGCAGCGACAGGCCATGTGGAACAGCCACTGCCACCACACCGGCTGCAGGTGGGCTGCCTCAGGGACGCAGGGGCATAGGGTACCGCCACCACTGCTGCTTCTGCAGCCACTCCTGCCGCCACTGCTCCTGGGTCTGATCTCACAGCAGGGTTGAGACCGAGCCAAGGTGCTGTCACAGCCTGACCAAGTGTGCACACACTGGGGCAGCACGGACACACCAGCCCCTTGCTGCCTCAGCCCCCTCTAGACTTTGGGCACTGACAAGAGTGGAGGGGGAAGCCAAGCAGGGAGCTGAGGGCAGCTCAGGACCTGAAGATGTCCCTTGGTATGAGCAGCCTGGGTGCCATGACCGGTGGCAGGAGGCAGACAGGCTCTTGGGCAGAAGGGGATGGGTCCAGTGAAGCCCCACCTTCAGGCCAGGGAAGGCCTGAAGTCTGGGTGCTGGGCTGTCAGCCCTGCAGATCAGAGTGGGACATAGTGGTGCCTTTTCTGGGCCCGCCCACGGCTGCCAATGGACCAACTGGCATGCACTTCCTCCCTTCTGGGGCCCGTAAAAGTTCCAGGCTCTGCCAGAGCAAAGCAGATGATGAGACAACAAGCTGCAAAAAGGAGCTCCCCGCTCTGCTGTTAGCCCAACACTTGCTGGGATGACCAGCTGCAAAGAAGAGCTGCCCTCTCTGATGAGGACTGAACACTTGTTGGGAGGACCTGCATAACAGGGAGGAGCTGCCCTCTGTGCCAGGAGCTAAACACTCATCAGGACACCCTGGGACGGAGGTAAGCTGTCCACTACAGGTCTCCTCTGAGCTGTTCTACCGCTCAATAAAGCTTTTCATCTTGCTCGCCCTCCACTTGTCTGCATACCTCATTCTCCTTGGCTACAGGACAAACACTTGGGAGCAGCTGAATGGTGAGGCTAAAAGAGCTGCAACACAAAAAGGGCTGAAACATGCCCCTTGCTTGCCACAGTGCGGGTGAAGAGGAGAGAAGAGCTGTGGCCATTCGAGGAGCCCAGGCCTGGGAGCTCCCCAAGCCAGGGCTGTGACTGACTCTTCGGGGCCCTATGGTTCCTGTTGTCTCCAAGTTTCCAGGTGCCACTGCATTCCCCAGTGCCAGCCAGGGAAGCTGTCTGTGATGTACCTGGTCCAGCCACTGCCTCGTGGAGAATCGGCACCGATAATGGCACCTGGATCTGCCCACCCAGTAGCAGCAGCCAACATGTCTGACTGTGCACAGTCACCAGACCCCACACTCGCTCACACATCCCTTGCCATTCCATGCCTGACTCGCAGTCTCCCTTAGAGGCATGGGATCCAGGCCCGTAGCATGAGCTGAGTGCAGCCTGCCAAGCCAAGTGGGCAGAACAAGCCCAAGGGATCTGAGCAAAACTTGGGCAAAGGCGCCACTGGCCACAGAGGTTTCCAGCCAGGAAAGCAACACCCCAAAGATCTCGTAACACGAATATTTTCACTGTGCCAAATTACAAGGTAGAAAATTACAAAGACTCTGCGCAGACAATGTATCTCAATTTATTATATATTTTGAAATATCTTCTATATAACTTTAAATGTATACTGTTTTCTCAAGGCATCGGCAAGTACTTTGTGCTGTACTATAGCAATTATTTTTCACTACTTAGTGAGAAATTTCACCCAGATTATGCTGTGTATAAAAGTTCTGTTGAAGTATAATATCATCCCAGGATCCAATTGAAATCTGAGATAAAGTAACTCATTAAGATGGCTGACCAACAGACAAAGATCAATGTCAGAAAATTCATAAACAAATCACCCAAATTCCAAGTTTAGCACGATAGTCTACTTTAGTATTATTTTACTTACACATTCAATTTGCTCATGATTTTTCTTTTTCTTTCTTTTTTTTTTTTTTTCTTTTGAGATGAAGTCTCACTCTGTCACCAGTCTGGAGTTCAGTGGTGTGATCTCAGCTCACTGCAACCTCCGCCTCCCAGGTTCAAGCAATACTCCTGCCTCAGCCTCCCAAGTAGCTAGAATTACAGGTACCCGCCACCACACCCAGCTAATTTTTGTATTTTTAATAGAGACAGGGTTTCACCACATTGGCCAGGATGGTCTCGATATCCCGATATGCTGACCTGGTGATCCTCCCGCCCCAGCCTCCCAAAGTGCTGGGATTATAGGCATGAGCCACTGCACCCAGCCTGCTTATGATTTAAAAAGGCAAATACCTCAGTGGAGTTCGTGACTTTGGTTAGCCCTCTTCCCTTTCCAGACACTTCAATGACATATTCCTATACATGTCTATACCATTAATTTTATTTAGACCTCAACTTCCAATTCCTTTAGAATGACTACTGAAGCATTTCCCATTTGGTAGACAGAAATCTATGCCTCTGTATAACTACCAATATTTAATTTGACAAAGGCTGATAAATACACTGACAGGAACAGGAGAGGTAAGGGAAGAAGAAAGGGAAGGAAGAAATGAAGAAAGGAAGAAAAGAACATATTTAGTAAAAAGATTATCTCCCACTTTGAACTTTTTCTCAATGTTAGGTTCTCATTTCTAACTGCTTGGAAGGTTGCCTTCCAGCATCTCAAAATTGTAGTGTTGAAAACATACCATGCCATTTGTCTTTCCAGTTCTTCTCCTCTTACTGAGTGTTCATTTCTCTTTGTGGCATCTTCCTCCTCCCATATACCCCACCTAACAGTCTCAGCCTCCTCTTCTGCCTTCTACTTTGCCCCCACCACCAACCAATTAAGTTCTACTGATCTATCACTAATATTTCTTGGCCCTCTTTTATAGATCCCAAAAACAATGGTCATGGTTCTGTTTTAAACTGAACATTAGAATCACCCGGGAGTCCTAAATGAAAAAAAACTACAGGTGCCCGCATCCCACCCTAGATCGATTAAAACAGAAAACAGTACATGGGACTGGGTAATTAATTTCCAGAAAATTCCAACATTCAGTTAGCATGCAGAATTACTGAATGATATCTACAGCTTCCTATTCGGTCACTCTCACTTCAAGTGTTTATCTCCCTAATTGATACTACACTTCCCTATGGATCCTTCTTTTGTTTTCCCTTTTCATTCTTTGAGTTTTGTTTTCTAGTGCATCTGTGACTACAGCTCTCTTCCACTCAAAAAATAAATAAACAAACCTTAATAGCTTACTTCTGCAAACTAACACCAGAAATTCTGTGCGGTCTTTAAGATCTTTCAGAGCTGCTGTCAATCTATTTTCCCAAATGTATTTCCACCATTGCCCATCAAGAACCTAAAATTTTCCCATCTTGATGCCTCAATACAAGCTGTTCCCTTACATAAAATGCCTTCTTTCCCACTTTTCAATTTACAGAATTTACCCACATTTTCAATTCTAAATTAAATCCCTGGAAGCCTTCTTTGATCCTTTCCATCTAGATGAAATCTACCATCCTTTCAACTCCCTATCACACTTTCTGTATCTCTGAAGAATCACAACAGTCTATGGTCATCTATGAAGTCTTATAACTTCCAACCATACCCAGCACATAGGTTCAGTGCACACATGAGCTTAACAAACGCTCTCCACAGTGCTATCCCTAATTCTTCACTATACACTTCTGAGTATTTAGGATGAATAATAATATTGTAAATGTGATTTTTACACGTCTATTAAAAGTACATTTACTTATATCTATGGAATACAAATTCTACGTGACATACATTTCCATGGCAATACACTGACAAGACATAGTGGGAGACAAACAGATCCATACCATGCCCTAAGCTGGCAAAATGTAACACAGTCAGATGACAGATTCATGTGTGTCACCACAGGACTGAAGTTCAGAGGAAGCATAATATAATGCAATGAGTCTTTTCTCTTTTATGAATATCATTCCAACTCATTGTCATCACAGAGCGAAACCCCAACTCAAAAAAAATGGTAAAGATTACATTTTAATTTGTTATTAAACATTTAGGTTGTTTCTGATATTTCAATCAGAAAAAGTTTTCAAAAAAAATTTTTTTTTTTATGAGACAGAGTCTCACTCTGTTACCTAGGCTGGAGTGCAGTGGCACAATCTCAGCTCACTGCAACCTCTGCCTCTCAGGTTCAAGCGATTCTCCTGCCTCAGCCTCCCGAATAGCTGGGACTACAGGGGTGTACCACCACACTCGGCTAATTTTTGTATTTTTAGTAGAGATGGGGCTTCACCATGTTGGTCAGGGTGATCTCAAACTCCTGACTTCATGATCCACCCCCATCGGCCTCTCAAAGTGTTGGGATTACAGGCTTGAGCCACCACACCTGGCCCAAAATTTTTGTTGTAATCATATCCTTGCACATATATGTAATTCCTATATGTGAATTATTCCTATATATAAAATTGCCAAATCCAAAAATATATATTTTTAAGGCTTTTGATATATTTTAACAAATTATACTTTTAAAATAATGCATCTATTCACAGCAGCAATATATCAGAATGTCCAATTATCTAAACCACTGCTAAAGCTATAACTTAATACTTTATCATTGGCCATATTTTTATCCATTGTCCAAAATAATTAATTGCAAATATTTGCCACAATGTCTAGTACATACTGAGCAACCAGTAAATGTTCACAGACCATTAGCACAGCTGATCAACCTTCTAGCTCTAGCACCATCCCTGTTCCTCCATCCCAATTGCCACCATGTGACTTCCCTGCCAGTTTGCCTTCAACATCTCTCATCTCACCTGGAATTATTTCACATTCCAGAATAGCAAGCAATCCCAGTTTCTGCTACTCACAACACAGGCACATGTACTACAGTAGGGCAATTCACATGCATGCATACAACAGCATGGGTCAGAGCAGCAAAGTGGAAATGGTATGTGCCAATGTTTGAGGGCAATGTGTCCTATTTCAAGGTATAATAATACCTAGATCATAAACATGTGTTTTATAGCAGTGAAAATTGTACGATCTCACCATCATAACTTTTTATTTAACTAAGAGTCATGGGGTACTATAACAAAAACAATCACCTTCTGTGTGCCCGGGCAATGAACTATTGATGTGCTTCGTTAGGCTGGCCATCTGTTTTGGTGTAAGACACAATAAACACTGGCTTAGTGACATAAATTTCAGGAAGATGGTGTAAGTGGTCTCGAATCCCTCGTAGACACAATCTGTGAAGTCATTCGTAACATTCCCTATGCCATATTCATGCATTCTTAATGAAACCATGTTATCAGCAACATCATTTAGACATTCACTCAACATCTTCCACATTAAGCCTCCGGGTTTGCTTACTACCTATTTATGCATTCAAAATACTCAGACTGTGCATCCGTTTTCTTCAATAGAGTGATAAAGGCCCTTATACTGAAACAGATGAGAAAGTTCTGCATTACATACAATCTCTCAGGCTCATTCAGCAGAGATGTAGGCAAATGACACAATATTTATCAGCTTTTTTCATATTTCCTCCAAGTGGTAACATACTCAGGAAGCCATTTAATGTAGACACTCTATTTGACCAAAAAGAAGCTCTACCAATGCTTTAGCAACTTTTTGTAGAGTTAGCTTTCAAAGCAGATTCATTTACATCATTCAGTGCTAATTTACTCATTAATCATAATTTATCACATCAGATGTGCTGATCATCATTAAAAATAATCATTTATTCTCTATTCTAACCTACTGCTTATCATGTACCTGCAAATTGGATCACACAGGAAATGTAATTGGCTAATTTGAAAAGGAACATGAGAGTGGATATATCTGAAGTGGGAAAGAAAGAGAAAAAGAAAGAAAGAACAATGCCATCTCTCCCAATTTTACTCTACCAAACTCCAGAATATCCTGCTACTTCTTCTAGAAAACACTTCCAGTGTATCAACTACATGAATTTTTACAAGGAACTACAGTGATGAACTGTACTAACTTCACTTTAGAAACCAGTAGCAAACCAGTTCCACAAAGAGAAGGTCTACTGGTGTCACTGTATGAGCTGAAAGGCTTTGAGCCAGTATGAATTTTTATAACTCTTGCCTTTCAACCAAAGTGAGGTGTTATCACAAGTGACAAAAACATAGACCATTTCTTTTAAGATAGATCCGTCTTACAGGAACAACCAGACCACAACTTTTCATCTATCAATTGCACACTGGTTAAGTTGGCAAGACGCTTTGGGAAATGAAAGTAGCTACTTTCCCCAAAGTAGCTATAACACAGAAGGGAGGTATGTGTGTACACATGCAGACACTTTCAATGGATGATTAAAATAGATTTAAAATGATGTTCAATTGTATTTACTGGAGAAATGTAGAAGTGTATTATAAGAAATCTTTGCAGACCATAAAAAACATTTGTATAGACACATAGTTCCGATACATTACAATAATGTTTTGTGTAGCACAGAATGAAATGGAAAGTGAGCTGCCTAAGTTCTTATTACAAACGTGCCATTAATTATAAAATAAAGTTTTATAATAAATATCGTATTTCTTAAAGAAAGACTGTAATTAATACAATCTTCTAAATATCAGATGATTCCAATAGTAAGATGCTTAAATATTTGGCTATTTAAAAATATTTTCTTGGTATGCAATATTTTACCTAAAGGGCTATTTCTTTTAATGTTTTAACTGGTTTTTTTGTTGTTGTTGAAACAGGGTCTCACTCAGTTGCCCAGGCTGGACTGCAGTTGCACAGTCATGGCTCACTGCAGCCTCAACCTCCTAGGCTCGAGCCATCTTCCCATCTCAACCTCCTGAGTAGTTAGGACTACAGGCGCATGCCACAACACCATGCTGTTTTTAAAATTTTCTGTAAAGATGGGGTCTCACTATGCTGCCCAGACGGGTCTCAAATTCCTGGGCTCAAGTGATTCTCCTTCCTGAGCCTCCCAGAGTTCTGGGATTCAGCTAGGGCTCTTTATTAGTAAGAATGTGGACACATAATGGATAAACATTGGAAAAGATAAAAGATAAACTAAAAAACAGAGTGGACTTGCCTATACACCAGTGTTGTTTTTGAATGAAACAATGACTTAAAAAACACACTGGAAAATGCCCAGCATGATTCCTATTTAGACCAATGCCCTGCCAGAGAGTATATTCTAAGTTTATAAGGTTCACGGCAGTTTTATTTTGTGCAATACCTAACATGTTATAGGCATTCGATACCTTTTAAAGCAAGTACAATTATTTTTGGTCTTATAGAAATGTTAGGTATGTGTCTATGTCCCTTCCAGATACTTTTCACTAAATTTAGCATTTTTTTTTTAAATCCATTTCTCTGTAGACCCAAAGCTGTAATCGGAAAAATATTTGGCAATGATTTGCAGGCTTCCAAATGTTCTCATCCGATATTAGGTAACCATTAAAACCAATAACATTTTGTAGGATATTAAAATTCTTATTTTCTGGTATACTTCCAATTGAGCACATGTAGCCAGCAACCAAATGGTATTTATTTTACATATTAAGTCAATTTTTTTCTATAAAAATACCCAAATTCCTTTTTAGAGTTAAAGAGAAAGAATCTATCTTCATGTATTCAAATCGGTTATGAGAAAAGCGCTGTACAGATGTCTCCCTGAGTTTAATTCTTGCTAACCATGACGGATCTCTGCATTTTCACACAGCAGCCCCACCCATTCGCAAATTCTACTCAGTGAGCTATCTGGAGGTACAAAAGATGGAAAGCATGACAACTGGTTCTATGCTCGGGCTGTGAAGGCAAGTACAAGCAAGCAGTGATAATAATAGATGATCACCCAAGGCCATGAACTAACCCTGTCCACACAAAGAACTCAAGTCGCTGTTAATTGGAACCTGGCACACGGATGGAGGCTAGGGTACAATTCCTTGGTTTGCAGATGGAAGTAAACCTATAAAGAACTTTAATAAAATGAGCTCTAGATGGAACACAGTGTAATGCAATCATGTAGTTCTTTTGCTTTTTTTCTTCCTAGCTACATCTTTGTAAAATAAGTCTATCAACATTTCCATGACAGCATTTTATATCTGAGGAGAAAAATGTTTCGTTCTTGCCTTCTGTGAACTAAAACACATACACACTACAAATTTAGAAAATCAACACAAGCAGGAGGAAGGGCCTCTTTTTCTCCTGTCCTCACTGAAATCTGTTGTTTTGGCCAATCTTTTTGTTACCATTTGCTGGATGGCATTAAATTTATGAATATCAACAATATGCATTTCACCTCTCCTGGTAAGAGAATTTGGATAACATTTGGCCCTATAGACGCAAGGTAACGCTACACGAATATTCTTGAAACACTTTTCAGTTGGATTACTTTTCAAATATCAAGTCCCTAATTTGTATCCTCAGGCAGTGCAGACCCTGGTAGCAGCTCATTTCAGTGCAGATTATGCATGCTTTTCTAGAGAAACACATTATCTGAGCCCCAGGAATATGGGAGGCTTTCCAAAGAAGCACAGACAGTAAGGACCGTTATTTGCCAACTAACTTTTTCCCCTATTCTCTAATTTACAGCTCAGGGTATTAGGTAAGAAAACAAAGGATTTTCCCACACAGAAATAACCTTCTTGCAAAACCTGCAAATGAGATTTTAACGATACTATTTACCAATACAGAATGTGTGCCGAAATAAACTGAAACACTTCTGGTTACGGATTTTTTTTTCTTTTTCTCTTTTTCCCCTAATTTAACTGTTGCAGGCAACATCATAGCAATTTAAGTTGGTTTTGTGACAAATTATTAGGACACTTATTTTAGAAGGAAAATCAACCAATAATTACTGCCCTGGCACACGGCTATTGTTCACAGCATAAACAGAAGCTGTGGCTGACAGCTGATGGGCCCAGCCCCCTGCTATCCTTAGAACACATTTGCAGATACCCAAGGCCTCTTGCCAGACTAAGGCATGCTGTAGCAATGTTTTTCATCCAACAGGGCTGCACTGACCAGGTTATGCTGGGTACAACAGAATGACACCATTTTAGGACCTCCTCCCAGGTTGGACCTAGCTTTAGATGCTAAAAATACTGTTATAAATACCAAGGATTCCATTTGTATAATAACATTGGCCTTTTTGCACCACTCTAAAATATTAATGTGTAATCCCAAGTACTTGAGTTTTAGATACAAGACCCCGAGTGTTTTTGTTAGTGTCCACAGATCATGATGAAAAGAAGACAATGCTTTCTTGTATTTGAGTAACGGAAGCATTTGGGAATGTAGGCCACTTCACACATGTGAGATTCTGGATGAACTTAATCTTCGAGAATTACAAAAGGGGTCTGCAGGTTATCGTGAGACAAGCCTTTATTCCATTCCAAATGTAAAGATAAAGCCTCTGGGATATCAAAAGTTGAGTGATATCTGCTACCTTTTTTCCTCCATCTTTATATAACCTAATCATAGTCACTAATTTAATGAAAGGAAAGGTGCTTTAAAGCTCTATGTAGCACCTTTGTTCAATTTTACTGTCTGAAGTTTTTTGGTAACCTAGAGAGAGTAAAAGCTTTTTCAGATCGATCTAAAAATGCCGTGAAAGTAGATCTCCATTCAGGGCTGTTCTTTGAGAGGGAAAAAGACAAAAGAGAAATCTAAAGGGATAGGCTGCTGTTAATAATTAAATATCTATTAGTTACTCCAATTTGATACATAAATGGCCTCTGGAGGCTGCCAGAGCATCTTTCTAAGTCAAAGTAAACTATAGAGAAAAAACAAAAACATTGTTTAGAAATTGCAAAGCAACACAGTTATACTTGTACTTAGATTGGATTACATAAAACGCATTTGGTAATACAGTCATTATTTTTTAAAGAGTCGATAATAAAGGTTTTGCCATCCTTCATTAACCATCTCACGTTACAGTCAAACAGCTTCTACCAGTGGTCCTGAATCCTCTAGTATATTTCCATACAGTACTTTCCCTTAAGGACCCCCAGTCTGTTCTGTATTACGCCTTTCTCCTTTCCTATACTAAATGGCTAAGCTTCGCCTGAGAAATCACAGCACTGTAAGGGCTGGTACCATTGCAAATTCATGATCTACAGCATCAATTAGACCCCTGTGTCACCTATCAATCAACCTCCCACCCTTCACTACTCTCCAGCAGTCGGCACTGCACTCACCTCTCATCTCCAAGAGATCGATGCTTTTGCCTCCTTCGCAAACAGATAAAATAATGCCATCAAGCATGAACTTGATGGCAAGTCACATCCTATTCACTGTGTACAAATTTCTAACTTAGAAACCATTTTTCCCTTTAATTTATCTTATTCAAGAGCAACTGCTACACTTGTGCTCTTGATCCACCTCTTCACCATGCCCTAGGGACCTTGCTGCATCAACTGTCCCATCTCTCTACATAATCGGCACCTTCACTCTCTTCCTCTTTAATAGCTACTTCCACTTAGAACAGGGCCTTTCACTACTGACATTTTTGGGCCAGACTATTCTTTGTTGTAGAGCCTGTCCTGTGCATTGCAAGAGATGGTGCAACATCCCTGGCTTCTACCCAACGCATGACACTAACATCCAACCCACTAGTTGTGACCATCTAACATTATCAAATGTCTCCTGGGAAGATATCCTAAGTTTTTGCACCAAAAGTACTGACTATATCCCAAGAAGCCCCAGGATCGTTGGTCACCCTAGTCAGACGTCTCTAAACATAGTCAACTACCCCTACTTTGTACTGTTCTGTTCCATTTAAATATATCAATTTCTGTAAATTTCACCTAGCTTGTAATTGTTTGCTCATCTTCTCTCTCTTCTGCTAGACTGTGAGCCAACAAAAGGCATAATACGTAGTGGTCACTCCTCTGATATTATAACCCTCACCAAGAATCATGCTTCAAGTAATGTTTATTAAGTAAACAATGAGTTCATAAGATTCAGGTATATACCCTGTATATATGAGCATATTTGGTTAAAGCCAAAATACGGGAAAAAGAAATACTTTTGAATTAGGTACCTATTTATGCTTTTATTGAGAAAGTTATCTAATCATTATATACACTATACATGTAAGCCAGTATAAATAAAGATATATACAAAGATTATATTCCTTCTGTCAAAATCAAACTGTCAGAAATTTAAATGTATTTTCAATTATTCATAAGCACCAAGGGTTATAATGAAGAAGAAGTACCTAAGTTAAACAACAAATAATCATTTTTAGTAAAAAATAAACTTGATATATGACTGCAGTAATTTGTTTCCCTTCCTATGTACTTTATCCTTGGATTTTAGCCATCAGGAAGGTAATATTTTTAACGGTCTGGCAAGGCCATTAACTTGCCAAAACTGTACTAGCTTCTCAAGCTGACCCTAATAAGTGGTTTCATTAGCTCTTTTTTTTCTGTTAGATTTTCCCGCTAGTATCTTCATCAATCTTTTAGCAAGGTTTTTTTTTTTTAAGAAAATTTCACATACTAACACATAGGACAATAAAAATTCATTAAAGATTCCTAAACATAACTTGTAAATGTAATTGGAATTAGATTAGTAAGAAGCAATCAATGATTTTTAAAATATTAAATAGTTAAAAAGAAAAAAACAGTAAGGAAAGATGAGAGGATATTCTTCACAAAGTAGCAATCCAGCCTAGTTGACCTAGTACTCAACTCTCTGGTTATCCAAAAAGACATGGAAGGTTTTCTACGTAAACAGGCTTCACATGCAATGTTTCTCTAAAGCACTACATAATCAACAAATACAACTTCTGCTTTCCTTCCCTAGCTCTTTGGGGAAATGTATTTTATAACTGTCAGTAGAATTCATAGTTTAATGGCAGAAAGGTTGATGTGTCTTGATTTTTGGCCAGAATTTATTGTAATTTAGGGGATTAAAAACAGCAAAACTGCAACAACATAATTTGTTTTTAAAGTTACAGTGGTCCTTCAACCCTGAACTATAAAAAGCCTTTTCTGGAAATAGTGTGCCTCATTTTACTAACTTTAGAACTTTAACTTCTGAACTTTAAATGTTAACAATATGAATATGAATGTGTGCACAGAAAAACATAAAGGAGATTGAAAAGCTTTGAAAAAGTCAGTAATAAATGAGAAAATACATTTTAATCACCACCACAGCCCCTGGAAATGCCACATACATGAACTTCTTCACAATCTTTACATTGTTTATATTCCCTGGAACACGACCCTCTCAACTATTCCTCCCTCCTTCTTAATATCTCCTTCTCTCTTTTCTTTTATTACTATATCTTTGGCAAGACTTGCTTATTCTTACTTCTGGTCTTCCCAAACTCACCAAACCATTTATTAGACAGTGCTAACCAAGAGACGTACAGGTGCAATCAGGCCATGACACCTTTCAAGAATCTTCCATGGTTTCCTACCACTGGCTACTTAGCGCAGAGCAGAAAGTTCTGTTGAAAGAATTCATTAAACCTAGCAGACAAGACGTTTAACATCTCTAATTTACCTGAGATACCATCAACTCTCCCTACTAACAAACAAATCAGACTCATAGCCTTTTTTAACATTTTTTTAAATATTTTTTTAACATTTTTATTTCAAAATACTGCCCAACAGCCACCCACAACTGAATCATGTTTTGTTACTTGTTAAAGATGCATATTCTCTGAGTCTAGATCCTGAATCAGAATGACACAGTAAGGCCTAGGAATTTGTGCCACTAATGTCTCCTCCAGATGATCTTTTAGCATACTAAAATTTTGGAACCTTTTTGTGTATTTGTTAAGACTATTCCATTATTCAAAAATATTTTCACCAAAATATCTGCTTCATGAAAGCTGATTCCAGTTTCAGAGTCATCTCAAATGCCTTTTCCTGGGTGAAATCTTTTCTGATCCCCAATCAAATATGATCTCTAAGGGCTCTGAGTTCATGTATCATTGTTGGCCTCTCTCGTGGCCAGAAGTAGATTTACCTCGACTTAGGAAGCGTCCGTTTCAGAGTCCTTTTCTTGTGTAAGTACCACACATCACACTAGCATGGTCAAATGCATTATACAATTTATAACAGTGAGATATTTCACTCCCACTCCCTTGAAGGCCACTCTTATCTACCTTCACACACAGTAGTGTTAGAAGCTACAGGCAAGTGTAGTCCCAGCTACTCCAGATGCTGAGGCAGGAGAATCGCTTGAATCCGGGAGGCGGAGGTTGCAGTGAGCCGAGATCACGCCACTGCATTCCAGCCTGGCGACAGAGTGAGACTGTCTCAAAAAAAAAGAAAAAGGTGGGAAAAAAAAGAAAAAAGAAAGCTACAGGCAATTTTGCAGGATCCAGCTAGGGAAGCTGAATTGAAATACATTTATTTTGGATTTAGCAGAATATCTTTATGTAGTTCACAGTTAAATTATTACTGGCCTTCTGGTATAGGAAAGGTTTCTGGGACTACTCCTACTGCTCACTTTATTAACTCATCAGGTTCCTTAGATGAAGATGTCAGTGACAAACTAGCTGATAAGTGTCATAAATTCAAAGAATATTATAGCCTGTCACTGTACAAGAAAACTGGAATGCCCTGAAATCACGTAGCTGTACATCATGGAAACTATCACATTACCAAAAGAAGTCATAAAGCTGACTGGAAGTTTACGAATTATTAACTTTAAGAAATATAACCTTTGAGATGGTATCTCATTGCGGTTTTGATTTGCATTTTCCTAACAATCAGTGATGTAGAGCTTTTCTATGTTTCTTGGTGAAATGTATGTCTTTGTTTGAGAACTGTCTGTTCATGTCTTTTGCCCACCTTTTTTTATTTTATTTTATTGTTCTGATATTGAGTTTCACTCTTGTTGCCCAAGCTGGCGTGCAATGGTGCGATCTCAACTCACTGCAACCTCCACCTCCCAGGATCCAGTGATTCTCCTGCCTCAGCCTCCCGAGTAGCTGGGATTCATACAGGCACCTGCCACCATGCCCAGCTTTTTTTTTTTTATTTTTAGTACAGATGGGGGTTTCACCATGTTGGCCAGGCTGGTCTCAAACTCCTGACCTCAGGCGATCCCTCTGCCTCACCTCCCAAAGTGCTGGGATTACAGGCGTGAGCCATCACACCCGGCCTGTCCACTTTTTAATGGTGTTTTTTTTTTTTCTTGTAAATTTGTTTAATTTCCTTGTAGATTCTGGATATTAGACATTTACCAGATGAATAGACTAAAAAAATTTTCTTCCATTATGTAGGTTTTCTGTTCACGCTGATGATAGTTTTCTTTGTTGGGCTCCTTAGTTTAATTAGGTCCCATTTGTCAACTTTTGCTTTTGTTAGAATTGCTTTTGGTGTATTCATTATTAAATCTCTCTCCATGTCTACGTCCTGAATGGTACTACGGAAAGCATACATTTTACTAAGTTGTATATCCTCTCCAGAAATTGGCACATGGGGTTTTTGAAAGGTGCACAGTGACTGCCTCTCACTAAAAATCTAAGTAAACTGAATTATTTCCATGGTCATAACAATTTAGATTTCATTTCAAATTATTTCTTACAATAATGTTTTATATCCTTTTGTAATACTTCCTAATACATTATCAAGTTATTTTTTTCTGAATTTAACAGATTTATTTCTGCTTGGCCAAAAATCTTAGCAGCAAAATATTGTTTGTCTTAATTAATAATGTGTAGAGAATATGCTTTCTTCTTTTATCTCTCCCCTAAATAAGTGAATTAAAAGAATAATGCAGAAAATGTAGAAGTTAAACTGATTCTTTCCAGCTTATTTTGGTCCTAACATGTTGCCTAATTACAACAGTAGTGAACACCCACAGATAATATGCATAATAGAGTTTATGGAAATTAAAGAAGCTCTATAAAGGACTGATGTTTTCTTAAGCCTGATATTTTGAAAGTTTATATGTATATAACAATTTAATTTTTAAAATCCTTACTCCCAGTCGCAATAAAAGTCCAACAGTTGGTAAATTAACAAGTGCTATATGTGAACTTGTGTGGGCCCCCTCAGCAGAACTCACACTGTGTCCTATTAGATTGTTCTGACCTTTCCCATTAAGGCAATTTTTCCCACAAAGAACATATTGAGAGCTTCAATGAGCAGGTTTTAATAAGTGAACTATCAGGAAATTTATTTTTCTATTAGTATCAGTAGCCGGTATGTCTGTTTTTTAAAAAATGATTTCAGTATTTCCTACAAGAGGACTAGATTCTCTCATATGTATACTCAGAGATCCACAAAATAATATGAATTTGGCCCCACAATTACTTTTGCGATTTTGTGCAGCATTTAGATAAAAGCACATTAAGAGGAAAAAAAGGTGACGACAAGTCAGAAATTCTCCTTTTTTTTTTTTATCTAGATGGAAACACTACACTAATCACAAAGGATTAGGTGGTGTCTATTGCTACCACTGTAGAATATTTCCCTCAAGAAGGCTGGAATACTACATGTCCTTGATACTGAATCCCTCATACACAAAATGACCAACATAAATAAATAAAATTGCAATTGCTATCTAGACAATTAACTAAAATGTTAATTAGGCTCCAAAATCCAGCTTTAATGTCAATTTTTCCATAGCATCTGCTGTAATTGTTCATGATTATTTGTTGCTGCAGGCCCTTTGCTGCCTTCATCCTTGGGAAGCCTTGAACTTATCCTTATCCTTCAGCAATTTCAAGAGAAGTAACTGGAAAAAGAAAAGTGACAAAATCAAGAAGGACACTGTGCCATTCCTTTGAAGCAGAACATGTCTGAATGAGACGGACATGATAATTATGCCTCTCAGATGCATATCCACATTTTTACTAGCCATGGTCCTTGAGGATTTGGAGAAATTTTAAAAGTGAATTTCTTCAAGTGAATGCTCAAACATTTTGGCTGCAAGAATCTTAGGAGACTGTGTTGGCCAGATGGTGGCTACCATGCCAGAGAAGTCATGAAATGTTCCAGCTCAAAACTGATCTAAGACAGGGCAACAATTACGTATTTTATGAGCCAAAATTACACTATCCCATCAAGAGTCCTCCAAATTCCAACCTGTTGCTATCACCATGACCATCAGTTTTTTCAAATAATAAATACTACTAAATAAAAACCAGTCAAGAGGAAAGGTTTCTAACCCTCTCCATCTAGGAATATATCTTTGAAGGTTTCTATCACTTCTAACTTATTTTACACCATGTTGTGAAGTAGCAAGCTATCTAAAGTTTAAATGCCTGGAGAGTAGATTCCCGTCTGTGGGGTCTTGGACCAAGAAAAGTATACAGAAGTAATTGGTTGGGGCAAACACAAAAGGAAGGAAATCCTTAAAGCAAATATAGGGCTGTTCACAGCCATTTCATTTTACAGGTATTTGTCAGAGAATAAAGAAAGATTTCAAATTTAAAAATGTTCTACCTATGGTTTTCGATGTCACTATAATTAATATCAGGGTTCTCTAAATTATCAGAGTAATTCCTCTTCAATGATGATATTTGAGTTAGAGTATTTTCATGACAGTGTAAAGGAATGGTTCACTGATGAAGAATACATGTACAGATAATGATAATGCAAGAATATCATACCTATTTTAAGAAGAGAATTGTTTAAAACAACTTCATCCAAATTGGTGGAGGCAGCCTCTGTTCCTCAGGTATACAAATGTGTAACGTAGTCATCACCATTTCCTAATTAATTGAAAACGTGTTTTTCAAAAATGATTTTCCAAAAAGCCAATGTACCCACCTCAGTTTCCCCAAATAGTAACCATATTTGTTGAAATATTTCTAAAATATAGTATGTACATGCTCTTGTCTTACACAAGGGTATATCCTATAGAAGAATCAATAACTTAACCAAAGCAATACAAACCGTACAAGTAACAGGGATTTACTTTTTACTATAACAAATATTTAAAGGTTATAGGATTTGCATGTATTATTTGTTTTCTTTTTCTGCCTTTGACTCTGTGGCTCCGATGGAAACAGCCCTTTGAGGTTTAAGCCCAATGGTGGCAGATGCCTGGGTCAGATGCATTAAAAAAGATAACACTCATTTAAATTAGTTGAACTCCATAAAATACTGTTTCTCATATTTCTGTCTCCTATTACCAAGTCTGCTTTATTGGTTACTGATCTTTGGGTCCCATTTTCAGCTGTGCCTCCAGGATCCTCCCGAGCTGGCTCCCAGCCCCTCAGTGAACTTCTCGTTTTGACCCTGGCAGACTGCCATGATTCTACCTCTGAAACCACAACTATACTGGACTTGTTCTTTCTTCTGCAATGACTTCACATACTCTGGATTTGGTCCTGCTAAGCCCTATATTGTATCAGGCAGAGCAATCAAAAAGCAAAACTCAAAGAAGTAAGCTTTTATATACAAAGATTCTTGACTTTTCACTTACTCTTTAGCTTGTTAAATTTTATTCTTTGCATCAACTTACAGGACCTTTCAAAACCAGACAGTTGTCCTGGACAGTAGTAACAGTGAGCAATATGAATCCCTAAAAACTCACCTTCACATGGCATCTTGGACCTCAGAGACACACACACAAACACAGGCACTCACTCCGGCTATGAAAGAGCTTGTATCACTTCCCTTTTGCAGATGATGAATCTGAGGCTTATTGTCCTCAAAACCACACATTGTTGTGGTTACAGAACAGTCCCAAGTTCAGATATTTTACCTATAAATGCCCTGCCCTTTGTAATAAGCAAGACCCTTAGAAGTTGAAGAGAGAAAAATGCTCTGGACATAAAGATCTACCTGGCCTGAGGACACTAACAAGAATCACACCTTCTTATAACCATCAGAGGAAATCCTGAAAGAGAAATCCCTTCC
Source organism: Ateles fusciceps (assembly GCA_036589455.1). Classification (NCBI taxonomy): domain Eukaryota; kingdom Metazoa; phylum Chordata; class Mammalia; order Primates; family Atelidae; genus Ateles; species Ateles fusciceps. Next base: position 4,770,881 of record JAZHEH010000827.1, on the reverse strand, counting down.
TCATCATGGTCAATACCCAGTTCAGACCAGGAATTTGATTCACTGTTCTAAACCGCATTGTCAAGTATTCAAAATCAGTCTCTTATTTCTCATTACCAACTACAGCAGAAGGTTGTATTTACAATGTGGGCATCTCCACTTCTACTATAAAGGCAGTATTACGCCTGACTTGTGAAAAAAATAGCTTTGTATTCCTAAGGGAAATGGTAAGGTCTATGAACAATAAAAGTGTTAGAATATAAAATGTTTACAAAGAAATAAAAAGTTCACTTTAAAAGTTTAACAAAATTAAGAATAGGTGTAATTTTACATCACTTGTTCCTTTTCTCTAACTTTTAAAAATTTTGTGCATAAAAAAAGCAGAGAGCAAAAAACTGCAACACCATCAGCAATTATATTCTATTATTACACTGCCATATGTTGAGAAAAGCAAGATAAAAATGTTGACTTGGGCCAGGCATGTCTGTAATTCCAGCACTTTGGGAGGCTGAGGTGGCTGGATCATGAAGTCAGGAGTTCAAGACCAACCTGGCCAACATAGTGAAACCCATCTCTACTAAAAATACAATAATTAGCAGGGCATGGTGGCTTGCACCTATAGTCCCAGCTACTCAGGAGGCTGAGGCAGGAGAATCACTTGAACCTAGGAGGCAGAGGTTGTGGTGAGCCAAGATCGCACCACTGCACTCCAGCCTGGGCAACAGAACAATACTCCATCTCAAAACAAAAAAAAAAGTGTGTGGCGGGGGAATGTTGATTTATACTTTCACAGTTATTTCTGTGTTTATGTTTGATTTCTCCAACCATTGCCACTTTTTGAATGCTTGTGACCTATGCAATTACAGTGAAGTAAAAATAAAAAATCTCCTCCTGGTTAATTCTAAAATTTCATAGCATTTTGTATGTTTCACTGAGTAATAAAAGGGACAAGTAATTAAGTATTTGGTCTACAACATGGATCTATCTATTTATGTATTTATTCTAGAGGTAAAGCCTTGCTATGTTGCCCAGGCTGGTCTTAAACTTTTGGGCTCAAATGATCCTCTAGCCTCAGCCTCCCGAGTAGCTGGGACTCCACATGCATACCACCAGAGCCTAATTTGTTTTGTTTTGTTTTTCATAGATCTATTCAAAACCTAAAGAAGAACAATAGCTTATAAGGATCTGATATATTATACATAAGTGAGAGACAACCAACTCATAACTGGATCTTTAATTATATAAATACGTATCAACAGCACTGAGGTTCAAACTCTCAAAAGGAAAATCAAAATCAGTCCCTACATTTCTTACTGGGAAAAAGGGGTTACTGCTACGTTGAGAAAACTAGAGGGAGGTCAGACTCCAAGAACAGGACAACAAGAGAATGTTTGAGGGATAACACCAATCTTGGGATCAAGAAACAAGGAAGCCTCTCTGCAGCTAGTTATGTTCATGGCATGGTCTAGGTACGACACGGAAGAGATGACATACAACTACAGTCTTTCTATAGTCCACACCTGTTGTCTAATCGTAGACAACTCTTCAGGGCTCTGATACGGCCTGGGAAAAATACAAAATTTTCACTCTAACCCTCACTGAGGTTTCACTTCCTACTTGTTTATCGCAGTAGCATAGACTCACTAATTCAATAGGTCCCACCACTCCCTACTGCCTTTCCCTCAAATCATCACCATTTCTTCACTTATGTCTGGACCATTTAAACATTTGAATTTGTGATTCTCGAATTTTTATCCTTTACTGAAATGGGTATTTGTTTTGCATTTTGCAAATTCATTCCTGAAAACAAATGTTTTAAATTTTGGTTCTGATACACACTCATTTACCTTTTTCTGATAATTATCTTAAAGGAAATAACTTTCTACATATGTAAGTATGAGTTAAATGCTAAGAACATCATCTGAAGTCAGTAGAGACACACCAGAGAAGGAATTCCTGCTGTCTGGAATATACAAATGAAAAGATTTTGTTTTCATATACTGTTGCATAACTCTAAATTTTTCAGAATAATTAGTCTGTAAAATGATCAAACCTGACATAAAAAGTCAAATACTTTTTATTTCATCAAATAAAAATTATTTAGGATTGAGTTTTTGAAACTGACTATTCCAACTGGTCTTTTTATTGAAAGTAATTTTTTTAAATGATACACTTCTTATAATGAGAGTATTTTTCAAACATGTTTGAGGGATGGAACACCCAGAAACCCTGTTTGTTTTTTCCCCCCAAAGTCAAACTAGTACTGAGAGTATTCGCTTTTTTTTTTCTTTTAATTCTGGGGTCCAAAAGGTAAAAGACTTACAAGGAAAAAGCTAATATTAAGAAAATTATAATCTTGGTTAACTTTTTATTTAAAAAAAAATCAGTGTCATTGAATGTTAGGTGGGAAATTTTGTTCTACATGTGATTGTAAACACATAGCTGTGACTGAAGGTTTTACTTTAATGTTTATTGACTGATTGATTGAGAGAGAGAGAGTGTGTCTCACTCTGCTGCCCAGGCTGGAGTCTTACTCTGTTGTCCAGGCTGGAATGCAGTGGTGCAATCTCAGCTCACTGCGAACTTCCGCCTCCTAGGTTCAAGCAGTTCTCCTGCCTCAGGCTCCCCAAGTGGCTGAGATTACAGGCATCTGCCACCATGCCCGGCTAATTTTCATGTTTTAGTAGAGATGGGGTTTCACCATGTTGGTCAGGCTACTTTCAAACTCCTGACCTCAAATGATCCACCCGCTTCAGCCTCCCAAAGTGTTGGCACTACAGGCATGAGCCACCATGCCCGGACTTTAAAAGTATATTTGAAACATGATGATAGTATATTTGCTGAAATGAAATAACAAAATTGATTAATTAAAGTGTAGATATTATCAATTTAGTCTTCAAAGTATAAAAAAAAAAAAAGCTTAAATAATTGGGGGAAAATGGTTTTTAAATCACTGTATCTTCCCAAGCTGATCTCTGATATTTCACACTGCTTACAGATCTTTCTGGATGTCATGGAAAAATATTTCCTGCAGTCTTTTCATTATCTCTACCATGTTGAGAGGACGTTAATTTTTATTTTAGTTAACATCATCTGGAGACTGATCCCTAGAACATTGTGCAAAACCAGTTGGCTCTTCAGCCACTCCAAACTTCAGAAACTTGAAGAGGTGGCAAATGTTTATACCTATCATCAAATAAATCAATTCAAAATTCACAGCCTCATCAGAAGCTTCCCTTAATAATCCTTAAAAAAAAAATGACCAAGCATCATATTCCTTCTCATTTCTCATTACCATTGTGTGTGTCTATTAACTCTTCTGAACCATATTAACCATGACTATCAAAGTTCAAAATTTTCTTAGTGAATGCAGACATTTTCCTATAGAGAACACAATGGTGCAGATGCTGCCAATCTTTTCTTCAGTAAAACCAAATCACTGTGTTAAGCACTATGGGTACAAATACAAGGCAGGTACCATCCCTGATATCACACTGCTCACCCAGACGCATGGAAAAACAAACCTCTATATAGTACTTCTCCCTCCAATGTGATGGATCAGCCAGACGGCATAAAAGTGACACTGGCCAGTCAATCTGTACTTTCCTGGTGAGCAGAGACCACAGGGTCATATACTTCTGGGTAGCTCTGGTATTTATAGTATATAATCCTCTTAAATGCATGTTGCTGAGACATAGTAATGACTCACACTGTATATATCCCCCACACTCCACTATTCCTGCACACAGCCAGAAGCTGCTTTAAAATATTTCTTCAGTCATATTCATATATAAATACAAATATTCACATTTTTTAGTTGTTCACCAAATTTTAAATGAAATCTCTTGTGTCCCATGGTTTTTTCACAAAAAGGTACGTTTCAGAAGGGAAAAATTAACCGTACAGCTTCTAACAATAATGATACACTGAAGACCTAATTCAATAGGCACAGTCTGGGAAATGTTCACCAATCCACACAATTGAGTGGTAGGTAGAATACAAAATACTTCATGCCTTCTTAACAGAACACAAAATCTATCCGATAACGCACCTTAATTTCGTCAAACTATAGCAGTAAAAGCAACGCAGCAAAAAAAATCATGTTTGCTCATTCTCAAAAACTGAGTTCAAATTTTTCTGGAGGGAGGGGGTAGTTCTTCCACAAGCAGTGTTTAACTGAAAGTAAGATTTTTGTTTATTTGTTTCAAATGTGTCAAATTACTATGAAAAACAGAAACAAATGTTAAGCTAGCCATTGTGTCCCCACCAAAAAGGAGGGAATCTTAATATTCTCCCAGCCATTCTAACAACCACCGTATGCAGCCCTTCCGCTCTGTAGACCTGGCTGCATTGCATGGGGGCGTTGCATGATGTCCACATGAAACGGTATCATCTGGAGCTTGCTTTTAATACAATTATTTCAAAACACAGAAAAGAATTAAAAGGCAGGATTTTTTTTTTTTTTTTCCATGAGCTTATCCTTTAAAAAGTCACTGAGAGGAAGATAGCTTACCCGAATTAGAAATACAAGCTGAACTGTTAAGTCACTTACCCTAATTAAAGATCAATACAGGTATTATTAGACATTCATTCTACTCATCTAATCCAGAGTTGTGATGTTACCTTTCATGACACTTGTATGTGCTTACTCCCAAATCTGTTTTCCTGCTTTTCCTATTGTCTTTGTCTGTATTATTTTCCTTCACCCCACTTTTATTTCTCTTCACTGAAATGCCCCTGCATTACACCTAGTAACAAAAGTCACAGTCCCTTTGCAAGAAGGAAGAAGCTTGAATTTAAGCAGTTCCTTTAAGAATTCAACATCCTAAGAAATACTTTATTGTAACAGTGTCATTGCTACTCCTTAGACTTGTTATTATGTTTGTGAAAGTTAATTATCTGATAAGCTACACTGTGGTTATTACTGTCACACACAAAAAAAACAAAAACGCATGGTTATGTTTATTAATTCAAAGTGTTCCATTAAAACAAAGTGTGTTAACTAAAGAACGGAACAATTATTTCCCCGTAATTATTACTGCACAATCGTTTGGGCATTTTATAACTGCTTTTTTTTCCGGAATGAAATCCACTTTATATTTAAAACTATTAGCATTTACAGCTTTGTACCGTAAAAGAGCATACTATCTGGTCCATATTTTTATACTGAAGGCCTTCGCTGAAAACGCAATGTTTTAAATTGAGTTTTTTTTCCCTCTGCTGTAGAAAAGTGTCAACATTTGAGCAAATCATTAAACATACTAGAACAAGAACCTACAACTCAAATGCTGATTATGATTCACTTCAAATATTTTAAGGGTTAAGTCAACATTCAATGCAGGATAAAATTAAATGGTTTGTTCAGAAGGAAGAGTTAGAGATTTGCTTACTACTCTTTCCATTTCTGTTGTTTTCCTGGGATAATCCATACAAATCTTATGTGAAAGACAAAAAATGAAAAGATGTTTTAAAAATGAAAGCCATAATCTGAATGGAACTCATGGGGCTTCATATCACGAAGCCCTTATAGGTGTTACTGTTTCATAAAATTCTAGCAATAAAATTAGAGCCAAATATTCTCCTTTCACAGAAACTGCCTTTTTCTGAATATCTAAAATTTTGTGTTCTAAGACAACTGGAAGGCAAAACACATGCACCTCTCTAGCTAACAGATCTGCAAACTTCTAGGTGACTCATTTGATAATAGGAGACAAAATGGTACAACACACTAAACTCTATTATTTCTAAATCCCAGTAGTTTCCAGTATAATGAATGTCCTGTGAGTTCTCTGCAGATATCCAGCAGAACATGGTGTCCCTCTGAGTGAATGTTACATTGGATGGATTCAACAATGCTTATCACTCTGGCCTTCCATGACCTCTGCCTTCTCAAACCGATCTGCTACTAAAAACTCCTATTTTTACACTAACACAAGCACTATATCTTGTGTATACACATTATCTATAACAAGAAACAAGTATTGTGGCTTGTGTATACATATTAACTATAACAATGTTACTTAATATAGTTATACACAAAAATAAAGGGAATTTGGAGGGCCAGTTTAAAACAAAACCAGAAGGCTGGGCGCAGTGGCTCATGCCTATAATCCCAGCACTTTAGAAAGCCAAGGCAGGCAGATCACCTGAGGTCCAGAGTTCAAGACCAGCCTGGCCAACATGGCAAAACCCCCCTCCCTGCTAAAAATACAAAAATTAGCCAGGCATGTGGCTTCACACTCGTAATCCCAGCTACTTGGGAGGCTGAGGCAGGAGAATCACTTGAACCTGGGAGGTGGAGGTTGCAATGAATCGAGATCGTGCAACTGCACTCCAGCCTGGCAACAGAGCAAGACTCAGTCTCAAAAACATAAATATAAAATAAAAGTTAAAAAAATTAATACGAAAGAAAATATATAGATCACTAATTAGAAAATAAGCTTTAATCCTGGGGTTAATTTGCTCTGGTCACTTTTATTTATTTAATTTTATTTAAATTTTTGCAAATGTGAAGATACCCAATGACCACTGGCTACCTTGTTGCTGGTGTAAAAATATAATATATCACCCTGAAGAGAAATTCCAGGGGTAACTGGCTCTTTTAGCACCATCTCACTCAGTGTAAACACCACCAAGAACATCATACTACCTAATGAGGTACTAGGTCTGAGGAAAGCCACATGCTCGCTTATTCTTTGTAATAAAATCTGTTCTTTATGATCACAATTATTCCTCTAACCTAAAAAAGCCTTTAATTGGATGCTCAAAAAATAGATCAAATTAGGTGAATATTTAATTTGTTAAACTCAGCCAAACTAGACAGGTTTCATTCTAATTACATGCAGATAAATACATGGAGACACATATGTTCACCACAGTTTTCCATGTGCTTCCTTTTTCAGGCAACTGCAGAACTAAGCCAAACTGTTGCAAAGCATTCCAGAGAGTATCTAATTACACAGAATAAATTAATTTCTGATTTTTAATCTTAACTATAAAACTAAGACACTGCATCAAAACGCAGACTACACGATTTACTTGCTTAAAATGTCACTTATATGAAGAGATAACATTATTACTAAAAGAGAAAATGCAGACAATAAACAATAATAAAAATAGTGAAAAAATTTTTGGAAAACTGCAATGTGTATGCATTGTATTAAGTGATTCATAACAACTGTCCTTCAATTAAAACTCAAATCTTGGCCAGACATGGTGGCTCACACCTGTAATCTCAGCACTTTGGGAGGCCAAGGCAGTCAGGAGGTCAAGACCAGCGTGGTCAACATGGTGAAATCTTGTCTCTGCTAAAAGTACAAAAAATAATTAGCCAGGCGTGGTGACATGTGCCTGTAGTCCCAGCTACTCTGGAGGCTGAGGCAGGAGAATCACTTGAACCCAGGAGGCAGAAACTGCAGTGAGCCAAGATCATGCCACTGCACTCCAGCCTGGGTGACAGAGGGAGACTCCTTCTCAGGAAACAAACAAACAAAAAACCTCGAATCTTGATCATACTAGAATCCCAAGATGGATTTTCTTAGTCTCAAAATCGTGTCTACGATCTGAAGTTGAGAACAAAAAGTGCAAAGTATTCCAAAAGTTAGAGATAGTTTGCAGTGAGCAAACCAGAAGCTTGTGGGAACTACTACATACCTGAGCTCAGACCCAAATATACCAGAGCAGATCCTGCTACAAGTACCCACTTCAGCCTGTCCCCCTGCTTCTCCAGCTGCCACAAGGAGGGGATCAAGGAGCAGCACTGAACAGCTTTGTGGGGAGTTCCATGGAGAAAGAGAGACTCCATTCTCTCTCTCTCTTCTCCTACAGGAAAGGGCACGCAGGTACTCCTTGTCCCAAAGTGATGAAGTTTTAAAATCAGCACTCAAAAGATTAGGGGTGCACGCAGGCAGACAGTGGCCTCTTATTCCTTGGTTGGATATACACAGCCCCACTCTGGTGACAGGACCAGAGGGTAGTGGAGTGAATTTCAAGGGGAGCTTCCAGAAAGCTCAGGAATATACCACCTTGTCTGTTTTAGTCCCTCTCCACTATGGAGAAAAGAAGTTTCTTAGCATGTATCCCCTGCAGGCTGGGGTAGACCTGAGGAGAAGAGGCTGATGTTCGCTTCTGCTAGAGATTTCTGAGGGTTTAAGACCTGATGTGCTAGTCCATACCAGCAAGACAGACTGACTGTGGTGAAGGGCACCAGGGAGAAGGGTGTGGGAAATCCCATCCCTAGCATTCAGAGGGGGAGAAAGAATCCCCTAGTATTTTCCATTCTCCCACATGAAGAGACACAAATTTTGGGGGAAGGACATAGACTGCTGTGCTATTCAAGTCACCTCAAAGAGAAGTGGTGGAAACCCCGACTCATGTAAATCTGGAAGTTTCAAAGGGAAACAAGGACCTTTTAGGATATGGCAAATTAGAAGAGTAAGCCTAGAACAATTGGTTTGTCCAAGAAACAAGTGAGTGATAATCCAGGAAAAGAGGGCTGGAGTCAAAATGTGGGTCACCTGGAATGCCAGTTTAAAGAAGTCGTAAAGGCTATGAGGAATGTGGGGCCTGTGAAGGTTTGAAGCCAGGGACTGAGCAGCACTGTAGGAAAGAGAAGGAGCGGGAAATTAGTCAAATAGCAAGCGAGAACATTGCCAGTTCCTATGAAATGCTGTCCTGCTATCCCTCTCCTCTCCGACTTGTGCCAAACAAGTTCAGATTGCTAAAGAAAACTATTATAGGGGTCGGTGTTTACTGTCTCTTTTTAAACATTTATCAAGTAAGAGATGTGAGTAAATTATCAAAAATCACTGAACTCACTAACAAAGAGACAGTTCACCCTTTCAACCCATGGTTTTCTTCTCTAACCTTCTGATTTGTGCAGGAAGAAAAGGCATCAGAAAAAGATGGGAGCAGCTAAAATCTACTTATTTAACCAAAATTTCTAATATCGACACAATTTTATTAACTTTAGACTTCATAGTGTGCATTAGATATTTAGACTTGTTCATCCTGTATATCTGCTACTTTGTATCCTCTTGACCTGCATCTCCCCATCTCCTCCCCTGACCTGTAGTAACCACTGTTTCATCCTCTATCTCTGTGTATTACATCAATTACACAGAGAATTAAACAGTGAATACTACAGCTGTACCAGCTTGAATGTATGTATTATAGTCTACATGTAAGTGAGACCATGCAATATTTTTCTTTCTGTGTCTGGCTTGTAAGTAGATTTTAGCTGCTCTTGTCAGCTAAAATATGAGATGACAGCTGTTAATTTGCTTCAAAACAGTAAGCACTATATATCTATATGTTTCTATGTATCTATATGTATCCCATATATGTATTTGTATGTATCCCATACTTTGGTGTTGTAAACCTCAGATATGCAAAATAAAATTTGTTTTTTAAAAATCTACTCAGTTGATAGACATGGATGTCATTTACAGTGTTCAAAAAGAAAGAAACACAGAAAGAGATCTGCCAAAGCACTGAAGAACTAAGACTAGGGGTGGGGAGGACCAGGGGTTATGGGAAATGCTGCAGAGAGGCGACAGAGAATGAAACCCAGGCAAAGCACATTTCTTTCAGTAGTTAGAGAGGATCACTGGTACATTTGAGAGTGCAGCTGAGTTTCTCCGGAGGAAGACAGATTGAAGGGAAGTAGGTGGTGAAGAATTAAGGCAAAAATTTCTTGAAAGTGTGAGGACAAACACAGCCTGCGTGTGTGCATGTGGGGGGTGAGGGAGGATTCCTTTACTTAATACTGTGGCAATGCAGACATTCTTATATATTCCATTTCTACCTATACAGTGTGTTTGGAGAGTATAAGCTTGAAAAAGGAAAGAAGATTAAAATTAAACAAAATAGAAAATAAACGTATTCTAAATGAATAACCCCAAATTTGAACAACTTAATTTTGCAGAAAAATGATATGGTACTTATTTAATTTTTAAAATATATATGTAAGTTATCATCCCTAAAATAATATTCACTAAATGAATTTAAAATACAACCAAAGTAAAATGAGAGTGGAAGGCATATACATGAGTAAGTCTTGAAAAGCTGCTCTGGAAAAGGTGAAAAATAGCAATGGGAGGAAATGTGTATCATGTAAATTAAAAGCAGCAAAGGAAATAACAGTTTGCCCAGGATACAGAACATACTAAACATACTTTTAAAACTTATTGCTGTAAGCATACTTTTAAAAATTATTGTTGGCCAGGTGCAGTGGCACATGCCCGTAATCCCAGCACTTTGGGAGGCTGAGCCAGGCGGATCACAAGGTCAAGAGATAGAGACCATCCTGACCAACATGGTGAAATCCACCTCTACTAAAAATACAAAAATGAGCTGGATGTGGTGGCGCATGCCTGTAGTCTCAGCTACTCGGGAGGCTGAGGCAGGAGAATCGCTCGAAGCCAGGAGGCAGAGCGTGCAGTGAGCGGAGATCGTGCCATTGCACCGCTGCACTCCAGCCTGGCAATTGAGCAAGACTCTACCGCCCCCCCTAACAACAACAACAAATCTTACTGCTATAATTTTCCCAATCCATTTTCCAAACTGGAAAGCAGCTTAGAAAAAAAAATCTACTTTTTACAAATGTACCTAGCCAAAAGTTTTAAAGTCCACTTTTTAAAAATGTACCTAGCCAAATGTTTTGTCTATAGGAATTAGAGAAATGCCTACATTGAATATGGAAATATATTCACTTCCAGTAATCTAAAATGACACATTTAAAGAGGCACAGACCTAAAAAGAAATCTCCAGAAATTATTTTTTACATACCTATTGCTTGAAGAGGCTGCTGCATCAAAAATTGAAACTTGCAACTTTTAGGAGATAAGCCACGTGTCTTTTTTGAAAGAAAGAACTGTATCTATAACGGACCCTATTTTTATACTGTGCACTACTTGTCATGAATCCTTTGAAAACTCTCTTGGACAATTTCAAATATACTGGAGCAACTAAAAGCTAGAAAACATACATTATATAAATACTTAAATATTCATCAGGAAAGGTAAACATCTCACCAGTCATAAACATTCATGGGTACAAAATGTCACAAATTTTCATTCAAACTAAATGACCATTTAAAGCTATTATCTCCTCATATGTGTGTTAAATTACCTATTTATGTTGTATCATCTTTTTGCTTGTTTACTGTTCATGTTCATGACAATCTAAAGTCAATCTAACACTAATAAAACCTTTGATGTAACCTTCTTAGTTTAAGTTACTGCTAGATCTTCTTACACCCATTTCTTCGCTGAGACTTGAAAATAATTTTATTAGTACAGAAGCTATCCAATTAAACAGAATGAGATTCAAGTAGTTTATGCAAATGGGTTTTCATCATATGATACCAAATGCAAATTAAAGGAAAAAGTCATCTGAGACAGACATTAATTTCCCCAAAAGAATTTGACGCTACACATATTTACAAAACATATTGACTAAAATTTTCATTTCAGCCCTTCAACTTTGTCTAAATGTAATCTCTCATGCTTTATTAGGGTTGGGCAGGATGTTATACATATTAATAGTGACATGCTGGGGTTCCTTGTAATACACATTTAACTCTACCTTCTTATAATTACTCATTAATTTGCTATTTTGCATTTTAAAAATATTAAAAAGAAAGAATGTAAAGTTAGTTAGAAATGGAATACTCGAGGGATAGCATTAGGATAAATACCTAATGTAGATGACACATTGAAAAGAATTAATAGACACAGCAAACCACCAGGGCAGGTGTATATCTATGTAAAAAACCTGCACATTCTGCACATGTACCCCAGAAGTTAAAGTATACTAAAAAATAAATAAAATAAAATAATGAAATACTCTGTAAGGAACAAATCTCCAATTATTAAGTACTCTTAGGAAAGCAGTTTCACAACTAGATGATGTCACATACTGTCCCTGAAATAGTATTGCTTTCAGACGAACAGATAAAAATGGCAAATGATTATGAAATTTTTAGTTGAGGACCCAAATATAATGTGTCTCGTTAGCAAAGAACATGTGACATACCTTCATTTTCCAACATCTTAATTTTTGTACTCTTTCTGTGTGAGTGAGTGGGTATGTGGGGGTGTATTTTTAGAGGCCTAAATCCTCTCAATCTTTCCGTTTCAATTCTGCCAATTATAAACAGTAAATACAGCAAATAAATGTAATTGGAAAATTTATATGGAAAAGAATCAGAAACCTATCCATTTCCTATACAAAATGAGCTTATCAAACATGGAAAACTTAGGTATTTCATAAAACACTTGATTTTTTTTTTCCTACTAAATTTCCTTACACATCTTACAATAGATATTTCAAGCTTATTTGTATTAGCTGATTTTTTTTTCTCTTTGGTAATATCAAATCATCTCTCAAAGTATTTTTCTCTATGAAACACAGTGGCGATTTCCATTTAAAAACACACACACATACACATGCGCAACTGAAGGTTAACTGAAATATAACAGAAATTGCACAAAAGAGGATTTGAAGCAAGTTATGACCTCTTTCTCATGTTGCCACCTATTTTCCCCATCCTAAGCTTGAGTTGGCTCCATCTGCCTAATTATAAGCTTAAAACCCTCTGGGTGGTGACTGAGTCTATATTCTGCACTGCACTTAACACATTTTTCATGCTCTATAAATTAATAATAACAGTAGTAATAGCATATACTTAATATGAAAGAAAATGTGAACCTCACAACTGTCACTTATTTACACTCTCTTAAGCCTTCTAGACAACAGACAGCTGGAGTAATGGTTACTAAGATGACTTTGCCTCTTCATGCTATTCCACTTTTAATTCTTTTTAATGTACCTCATTTATGTTTTTCTCTTTCTATAATGTTAATTTATTCCCCTTATTTATTTATCTCATATATGTATTCTCTTATTTTGAATGCTAAGCAGCACTACTACATTTTAAGTTAGCGGCTAAGGGAAATATCTCTATTTGTATATGTTTAATTGGCATAACTAGTGCACTGAGAAGTAGTGTTTCTCAACTTTGGTGCTATTGACATTTGGGGCTGCATAATTTTTTAGGGGTACGGGGCTGTCCTGTGCCTTGTAGGATACTTAGTAGCATCCCTGCACTCTACCCCATAAATGCCATTAGCACCTCCTGCCCCCTATTCTGACAACCAAAAAATGTCTCCAAACATTACCAAATATCCCCTGGGAAACAACTTCCCCACCAGGTGGAGACCCACTGCAATATGACAAAACTATTCCCTTTACTAAGTTGCACTGCTAGAGCTAATACGGAATAAAAATGTGACAAATATGAAAAGGAAATAAGAAATACACACACACACCCAGAAAATATTTTGAATGCGCAATTCAAGCATTTCAAAGGCCTGAAGTATGGTTCACACCTGTACTCCCAGCACTTTGGGAGGCCGAGGCAGGCAGATCAACAAAAATACAAAAATTAGCTGGGCATGGTGATACACGCCTGTAGTCCCAGCTACTCAGGAGGCTGAGACAGGAGAATCACTTGAACCTGGGAGGCAGCGGTTGCAGTGAGTCCAGATTGTACCACTGCACTCCAGCCTGGCAACACAGCTAGACCAAAAAAAAAAAAAAAAAAAAAAAAAAAGCCTGTAGTAAGTTAATATAAGCAAAAATAAGTAAAATTTCAATACTAAGGATTATTTGATGACCAAATAATTAGTTCTGCTACTTTACTTATGAAAGCTAACCTGGAAAAGAGCTCTAAGTAAGGCACTAGCTGTGATTTAAGACCAGTACGTTTTAACATCCAATTAAAATAAATCCTTCTAACAGCACTTTTATAAAATCACTTAGCTTGTTAAAACATATAAAATGTTTGGCTCCCCTGGGCTACATTATGATTAAGGTACATTCAGAGAGGAAAAATGCTTCTCATTTCACAAGGTCACAGTCCATTTCAAAATGAGCATATATTTCACTATTTTCTAAGTTGCTGGGGTTTTTTGGGGGGTTGTTTTTGTTTGTTTCTTGGTTTTTTTTTTCACTTCCTTCACCAAACTAGCCAAGGTCCTCCTACTTCTGAGCCTTACAATAAATCTAGATACTGTCAAATAGCATTTAATCTCCAATGCATTTTAAAACCCTTAGAAATTACAACAGAAATAACCAGGGTACATTTTTTTTTTTCCTTTTTTCTCTCCTGTCATCAGTAAACACATATCAACATCCACTTCTTTACTTTAAGCACCAATACAGATAGCATTAAGTCGATGCCCCATACATTTGGGACATCTGGGGAGCCTCATGAGACAATGTTTACGTGCTCAAGATCTGCAGCTGATTCCACTCGGGTTTGAATTGTGGCTCCCAACCTTTCTCTCCTATGTGGCTTTGAGCACGTTGCCCTCTCTAAGTCTCTAGTTCCTCATGTGTGGAGGGTGGAAATTTTTCTACCTGTTTCATGGAATTGTTCTGAAATGGAAACTCAGGTTTTACAACATACCCTGCACATAGTAAGTGGATAAAAAATGTTAACTAGTATTACAGATTCATTCATCAATAGATGAGCCTCAAAGTCAGTAAGCATTGTCTCATGTAAAAAACCCCACTCCTCCCTTTCCTAAATCTGCATCACCCTCTATTTCTTTATGTCATACCCCTAACTCCAGGTATACACTTTATGTCATACCCCTAACTCCAGGTATACACATACACATACACACACACACACACACACACACACACACACACACACACACACCCTGGCCATCCTATTCCCTCCATCACACTCCATGCTTCAAATTCCTATCCAAGAAATAATGAAGCTCTGTACCTCCTTCAACATTATCAAAATATTCCAGGTACTATGCTTGTGTACCCATCATCTCATGTCACCTTTAACATCTTAGACAGATCATACCTCTGTCCCCTTGTCTCCATCCCTACTGTCCCCATTCTGATTCAGTCTCTTGGCTTCTATGCTCTGAGCCATTTTAGAAGCATTCCCACTTATCTATTTACAATAGCACACCTACTCCGACCCACACTTCACAGTGAAGCCAGAGTATGTTTTCTAAAACACATATCCCATCATCACTTCCCTCTATGACATACCGCAATGTGCTCCTGGTCCCCGACCTTCAAGATGATCAACTTCAACCCTCAGAATCTAATAAATAAGGCTCTTCATGACCTGAATCCCGTCGTTCTAACCCATTTTGACCCACAGTGAGTGCTTTTCATATAAACCTGTACACTAACCATAGCAAACTATCTCCAGGTCCCTGAGTAAGTGACATTATTCCTAATACTTTTTTGTATATTAGGACTGTTGCCTGGCATGTAAATCTCCATGCATTTGTTTATCTAGCTCACTTTCTAGATCTCCTTTAAGCATCACCTTATCCTTGAAGCAGTTTCAGAACCCTCTGAGGCTGAGAAATGCTCCTTCATCTGAATTCCCTTCTGCCAACTCCCTAAACCCATCTTAAGGAGCTTACACTGCACTACAGAAGCTTTCCCATCTACCACACCCACCAAAATTTACTGCCAACATTACCATCATTTTCATTTCTTTTTTTTTTTTTTTTTTTTTGAGATGGAGTTTTGCTCTGTTGCCCAGGCTATAGTGCAGCAGTGCGATCTTGGCTCACTGCAACCTCCCAGATTCAAGTGATTCTCATGGCTCAGCCTCCTGAGTAGCTAGCTGGGATTAGAGGTACCTGCCACCACACCCAGCTAATCTCTGTTTTGTTTAATAGAGATGAGGTTTCACCATGTTGGCCAGGCTAGTCTCAAACTCCTGACCTCAGGTGATCTGCCTGCCTCAGCTTCCCAAAGTGCTGGGATTACAGGTGTGAGCCACTGCACCTGGCCCATTTTCTTTTTTTTTTTTTTTTCTCAAAAAATGGAGTGCTTGCCACACAGTAGGCACCCAAAATAAGTTTGTAGAAAAGAATGCCTGAATGAATGAAATGAGTGAAGTGATTATTAAGGAAATTAACTGTTTCATTTTGTTATAAAAAGTCATAAGGGACAAAGATACAATCAAATGGTTTTAAATGGCTTGCATACCTAATATAGCCATAAAGAATGTTGCATTTTAATAAAAAATTAAAGATTTAAAACACAAACTGATTTTCAGGTTCCATCTAATAATTTCTAAACTGGAAATCTTAACAATCAAAATCTGGCAGCCATAAGGACACATGTACACATTCGTTTATCACAGCACTATTCACAATAGCAAAGACATAAACTCAACCTAAATGTCCATCAACAGTAGACTGGATAAAGAAACTGTGGTATATATAGATGATGGAATACTACCCAGCTATGAAAAAGAGTGAGATCATGTCCTTTGTAGTAACACGGATGGAGCTGGAGGCCATTATCCTAAGTGAACTAACAAGCAGGAAGGGAAAAGCAAACATCCCATGTTCTCACTTATAAGTGGGAGCTAAACACTGAGTACACATAGACACAAAGAAGGCAACAAGAGACACCAGGGCCTAATTGATGGTGAGGGGTGAGAATGAGGGTGAGAATCAAAAAACTACCAATCCAGTAGTATGCTGATTACCTCAGCGATGAAATTTATAATGCGTACACCAAACTGTTGCGACACACAATTTTATCTATATAGAACCAATCTGCACATGTACCCCTCAAACTCAAATAAAAATTTTTTAAAATGTGGTGGCCAGATATTGTCAGAAACCAGCAAGGCGTAAAGTGGAATGTCAAGTACCACTTTCACTGCAAATTGTCTGACTTCCCCATGGCAATCTGTAGCACTCCCTAAATTATTAACAGACCCTGGCACCATGAGCAGTGGGGACTTTGGGAAGTGAGCAACACATTTATTTAGTTATAAGATTGATGAATCAGAGGAAGGGGAAAGAAACAGCAGTTATTTTGATCTGTTGGGGGTCTCGGTGCCTTTTGTATCTGAGGCTCTGCTGGTCTTCAGGCTCTTTGTGGGTGCGGGCCTGCAGGCTGCTTGTGTCTCTCTCTTGCTGTCTCTGCTGACAGCTTCTCTGTGTGACAGCTTGGAATCCCAGCAGTGAAGTGTGAAAATAAAACACAGGCAAAACTTTACATGGGAATTTAAAATTGGAGTTATATTTTTGAAAGTTTTGAATGCATTAGATATTCAGAAAACCACTTCCTTGTTAGAGCACACAGGGAAGGAAGAGCAAACAAGGTCAAATCCAATTCAGACATCATTTGACACGAGGCTCTACATCACCCTCACTGTCCTTATGACCCTGGGAGTCCTAGATTAATCGTTCTGACTCAAGTTAATGTCAACTATTTGACCTTTTCAAAACCACAGTTTTCCAGAAGTTAACATCTACCCCATCAAACTTATGTTCCTTCTGTTATATGGTTTGCTCTTTTAACAGAAGTTTAAAAAAAAAACAACTCTGGCATAATCTAAGGGGATGAAGAATCTATCCTCTCTTGTTTCTTCTTGATTCAGTCCTCTCTTTCCCCACCCCCTTCACTTTCAGGGCATTCCAGAATTCAAGTTCAAGGAGGGTAAAAGAAAGCCCTGCCAACGTCTCCAATCAATACTTTTCAATAATAAAGGCAATACAGCATTTTGGCCCATATTTGCTTTCTACAGGATAAGATTGCAAAAGTGAGGAGGAGTATAATTATCAACTCCAATTCCCCAAAACCTTTCTGGTATAAATGTTTCTGAAAGACACCGTGTTTTGCAGTGGCTTGATAGAACAGATTCGTTTATGCATAAAACGAAATGTTTTTGGCCATAGATACATTAAAAACACACGGCACATTTATATCCAGTCTAATAACATAAAATTGATGGCATGGCTTAGAACCTATTCTGTAGATTAAAAGTGAGGTCTAGTGGTAGCAAGGGTGACTTAAACAACCTAAAATAAAATGCTTTGGTAAAGAAAAAATGTTTCATGCAAATATGCATTAACAATACTGTGCCAATAATATAGAGAGCAATTCATGTCACAATGCACATCAGAAAAACAATCTCAGGAATTTCCGAGTTAAACAGATGACCCTGTTGGAAACACATAGAGGGCTGGGATGGAAATTGATAAGAAATGAAAGATGGCAGTACAGAAATAGCAAACATTAGCCTCAACAGTCTATAAAAAGGATTCCATCTTTAGAAGCAGAAACCAGTCGCTTCCTAGTGAATTTCTGGAATCCTATAATGATGCATTCTCATCTAGCATCATCCTACAACTTCAAAGCAGTTTGTTCATTATCGTGCAATTTCAGCAAATCACATTCTTTTGATGTGATTTCTGATCTGGAAATTCAGATATTTAAATAACTGTTCTCCAAATTTCTATTTCTAAAACTGCTTCAAAATTCCTAAACTTTCCCACAATTATGAGAAAAATGTGTGAGCCTTGACGGTCATCACTTCATATTCACTGTGATTATCTTTGCTGTCTTAGAGAATGATGTCAGTAAGTTTCCTTTCACCATTTGTGGGTATGTATAAAGCTACAATTTTACATAGGATGCAATGCCAGACATCATAGAATGCCTTCAACTCCTGAAGCAATGTTGCTTTCAAATTTCTAAATTATCTTTTAAAAGATTCACCAATTATGTTGCAGGAAAAACACATGTGGTTTAGGATATAAATATTTACAACAGATACCGAGATTCAGAGGTGAAAGAACGAGTAGTGATACGGTGTTTTCTCCCATGAGACATTTGCCGTGACTGAGACCACAGTCAAGATAGCTTTGTCCTCTGTTCCCTCTGTGTTCCTGCCTGCTGAGCTCTTCCTCCACTACAGTCATTACAACTTCTTCTCTGGATAGGTTATGATTGTTGAGTGAATATCACATAAAATGTGCCTTATAAAGCTTTCAATTTAACAAAAAACTTCTCAAGTTTACAAATGTACTAATTCTCATTACCAATATTATATATTTCACACTGCATGTCTATTAGAGAAAAGTTCATCAATTGACCAGAAAGCAAATTAATCTCATTAGAATCCTTAATGTCATCCAGCACAGTAACAAGAAAATTAAATGTAATATTGAAACATTTCTTATAAATCATATTTATATATTAAATAATGATTCTTTTGTTTCTACTGCATAATTATAAATATATCATTTTGAATAACATTATCTATTTAAAATCTATTTAATTAATCAAAGAAAAAATAAAGAAAAGAAAGAAACTGAAAAGAAAAATTTATCTAAAAGCTGTATGTAAGAAGCAAAAGCGCTAACACTAGAAAACCAATTTTGAAGAGAATCCACAGTTTTCAACGATACCACCTGTTCCTCCTCGAAAGCTAATTAAAATACACCTTAGGAAACATAATCGTCTACAACTTTAATTACATCTCTTCCAAGAATAAAGGACTACAACTCCCAGGATATGTTTTCTCACTCAGCTGCTGGTGTGTCTTTTCTAGTGTTCAATCTCTTTCTGACATCATAAGTAACTGCACACCTTTCCCTGCATGTGCAATCATGAGATTCAAAGCCTCTATCATTTCAGAACCTAGTAAATTCAATAGCGTTTTATATTTATATCTACCTATCTCTACGTTGACTATATATACACACATACATAATGTGTGTATATCTATATACTATATGATATGAAATACACACACACACATAGATAATAGCTACAATTATACTACCTACCTAAATATAGATACTATATAAATACATATACACACACGTTAAAAACACACAAATATACCTAAACTTCTACATCTATGTCTTTCCATTACCAGAACAAATTATGATATGCATCTGTTTGCAAATACATTGTCTGACATTCAGAACTAATTTTCCGCTGGAAACAATGTCCCAGGCCAGCCCATCACAGTCTTACAAATCCAACATGTAGGCAAATGACTGGCCTCACGGGACTGATTTGAGTTTCAAAGCCCTGGAAGAAGACAAACTGTGAAAGAAGCAGCAGCACAATGGAGGATACGAAAAGGAAGAGGAGAAAGAACACATTTTCCTCTATTTCCCAGGTTCAAAATTTGTAAGAGTCACTGTGTGGTATTCCTCCTCTCCCTTCCTTCACCTATCTCCTGACTTTGTTACTGCCCTCAGGTGCCCTCCACGTTTAGCCTGTGGACCTCTACCCAGGTTACATCATTCCCGAACATTCCTCACACCAACACATCCAGTGTCCCTGATCAATCAAGCATAGATGCAGACATTCAGGGTAGATGAACTCTATTAGATGTTAGATATTAGTTTTTAGTTAATGGCAAAGTCCCTATAACTACAACAACACATTTCATTTACATGTTTGTTTCTTAAAGAACATGCTTGCCAATGCAAACATGAAATTGAGAGAACTGTAGCTAGTGAATAAAAAAAATAGAAAAAGTGAGGTCGTAGATGCAGGGGGTTATAGTTATACACATTTTGGAACAGGCTACTTTTAAGCAACAGTTTAACCAAGAAGCTGCTAACCTGAGATAATTCTGTTATTCCCAGCCTTCTCTTTTCCACTGAAAGAAGCACCATGTCTTTAAAAGCTTTTTTCCTCAATCTGTACCTCCTCCCCATCTCCATACACACACACATGCAGACTGTTTAGGGGAACCTTCTCCATCAAAGACCAGGTTAGCAGCAGAAGAAAGTGGTGGTGCAAAGCCTCCAGCCCTGAAGGATGTGCATGCGTCATAGATAAGTTGCCTTTATACAGATACCCTATTGCAAATATTCTTTTAAAGATGACCTGAAAATTCCCATTCTTGCATATAAATTCGTTCCTCCGCTGTCATTATTGTTTCTAGCAAAATAATATAAAAAGCAACAACAGCAATATTGATTCAGTGATTGCCCTCTCCCCCACTTAAAATACACAGTATCTATTGTTTTCATTATTATACTCTTGGAAACCAGTACATTAGTTCGGCTCTAAAAGGTGCTGAAGAACCAACCACTGTAGGACAAGAAAAAGGAAATCTCCAAAAAGCTCTAAGAACATTTCTGCAAAACATGCAAGGATATTTTTTAAAAATCATTAAATATGAAAATATCACCACTTCATAGCCCGCATTTACGAGCACATGTAGGTATAACATCCAATGAGACAGCAAAATAGTGACACAGACACCTTGTCATTCAGTACAAGCTAGCCACACACAATGTGCAGAATGTACGTGGCTCATCAGAACATAATAAAAACGCATTATGCATTAGGCAAACAACGAATAGTGTTTTTGCTAGAGAGACGTCTAAATAAGAATGTAAATTTATTTTTTAAACCTCTTCAATGAGACTCTGACTCCTGCAGGGATATACATAGTCTTAGCATGACAAACAAAAACTAACAACAAGAGTAGTTCCCAGGGAGGAAGCCTGAACTTGGGCTTTAAATAATTAACACCTTTCAAGGAAAACATAAATGTTTGGGGGGGATAGATATCCGAATTACACCAGTGTGATTATTACAGATTGTATACAAGTATCAAAATATCACAGGAACCCCCCCCAAAAAAGTACTGATACCAATAAAAAATAAAAATCCCTGTTGTACGTAACATTTTTGTAATTAAAAAGAAAACTATATTAAATTATAAAAAACATTTAAAAATAATTAAGACCCTTTTTTCCCCTTATCTTATACCTATGGCAATTTGTTGTTGTAATTAAGCCAAAATACGATCCTAGTGTAGCAGCTGATTTGTAAAGCTCTTTCTTTATTAAAACGTTGGCCAGAACATCACATTTGCGAAAATTAAGGAGGTCAAAATGGGAGAGGTCTGACTGTATTCTCATTAAACGTCAGAGATTTAGTTATCTAATTACATGTTTTCTTTCCACTCAGTTAAGTGTACAAAAGAGATACTCTTTACTTTAGCTCTTTTTATGCAGGCCTGTCATGGGTTTTTGCTGTTCTGTTTTGAGTTGTTTAGTTTTTGTAAGCGAGTTTTTGCTGTTGCTATTTTGTTGTGAGTACTTGTTTGTTTTTAGCATTCAAGATTATGACTTGTAGGCTTTCTGGAAAAAGTATCTAAAGGTTTTTAAACCTGGGTACTGGAGAGAGGAGTTTTCACCGTAATTCCAACAGCAGCATTTCAAATCCTTGCCTTAATAGGTCCACATGATTTTCCACACCTTAACTTTTGTAAGAAGAATGTAAAGATAGAGCCGCAAGCTTGAAAGGAGAGGTGGATCTGGTTTAAGAAGACAAAACCACTTTGGAGCACCACACACGAAGCTGTATTTTCTGCATGTGCCATGGTGTCTCTCTGAAGGAATTCTCTTCAAATCTCACTTTGCATTCATGATTTGAGTGTCAGGTTTGAAAGTCAAATTTATGAAAACGTAGGGAGAAGACCCTATAAGTTAAGACCCTATAACTTATAATACCCTATAAGTTAAGTTTCTTTGAAAAGTGGTAATTCATAGCTTGGATAAGCCTCTCTCTATCATGAAGACACTTTCTCAAAAGAAAAGAAAAGTATATATATATATATAGAGAGAGAGAGAAAGGAAAAGAAAATTCCAGAGGACTTCAGTTGTTTGCAAACAGCTCACTTTTTTCAGCCTGGTTTTAATAAGCCTCCAATACAACTCCAGCCTGATTCTCAGAACCTACCTCCTCTACATGTCATCAAGGAAGAGGAGGAAGAAATAAAATTTAAAAATCCTTCTTGCCAGTCATATGGCAGGTCATATTTTCTGAAGATGCACATATCTCACCCCACAAGCTTTCCTTCCACTGGCAGTGGGGGAGTCTATTCACTCCATTTCAATCTGAGCACAGGGTCTGACGGCACTGGCCATAGAGTATGCAGAAGTGATGCTATGTGACTTCCCAGGCTAAGTCACAAAGAGATATGGCTTCCGCCAACTTTCCTTCTGGCAGTCTTCATTCTACCTTCCTCCCTTTTCTTCCCCCCACCAGAACATGTGCTTCAGGAGTCCTGGGCTAAAATGTAAGCGTTTCAACTACTCTGAAGCTGCCATGCTAGAGAGAACTCATCAGGAGGCCAAATACAGACAGAAAGTGAGGTATCTGAGGAGACCTAACTATACCAGTCCCTGGATGTTCAAGAGATCCCAACATCAACCAGGGGACTTGTGAGTAGGTAAGGGTTCAGATGACTCCGGCTACCCACCCATCCTTACAGTCTTCGCACTGCAGCCTGCGATATGGTAGAGCAGAAAAAAAGTCATCTCTGTTGTGCCCTATGTGAATTCCTAATCTATAGATTCCTAATCTGTGAACATAACAGATGTCTTTTTATAAGCTACCAACATTTTGTGTCATGTATTATACACATAAAGAAACTGAAACACTCCCAATGTGATTGCCAGCAAACCCAATTCTTTGCAAAAATAAAAACAATTATGTCCCAAGAACTGTATTTTGTATATCATGACTTCTCCTCACAATGATTTTGTAAGCCATCTCTAACAGATGAGCACTACTGGGGTCAGACAAGCTATTAAGGTGCTCAATGTCACACAGCTGACAACTGAAGCAAGATTGGAACCCATGTCCTGACTGCAAAGCCAATGATACTCCTCTTTCCTTCACTGATATTCCTCTATCCTTTCTCTACAAGTTCACATTGCAGAGGAAATCACGTGACTAAGGTCTCAGCTATAGTACTGGGCTCCGTGAAACTAACCTCACTCATTTCTTCCTTCTCAAATAACCTCAATCCAAGACACTGAATTCTATCATTTACAGACCAATACATAAATTATAGTTATTTCTAGATATACTGAAAAATAACACAAGAATGGGGGAGTTATGTTAAAATTAATTAATAGGAAACTATTTAAACAAAGACACTTATTTACACCAATATTAAGGGTGCCCGCTGCGTTTTGATTTCAAGGATTACAAACTGCACTTTGACAAAAGTGCTTCTATGCATTATAATTATATTCATTTATTTCCCAATGAATGTTTTCATTCAAAGAACTTTACTGCTCTCTGTGGGCATATGATTAATATGCATGCACTCAAACAATATTCACAAACTACACAATCCTAGAGAGAAAAAAAAGTGATCAGCTTTCCCCAGTCTCAGTAGATTGCTCGGAGTAGATTTCTGCACCTGTAAAGATGCTCTTCTGGGGATGGGCTGTGTTCGCATCCGGGGCTGGATGTCAAGATGCCCTTCTGTCCTGATATTTTCAAGGGCAAAAGCATTACATTCTTATTCCGATGGATAGAGCTCATAAAAAGCCGTGCTTATATTCTGTAGACTTCAGGAGAAAGCTTTTCTTTGGCAGTGAATGAAAACAAAGGCAAAAGATGAAAGGAACCATCTTTTAAAGGAAACAAAAAGGCCTCTACAAAGACGTGCATAAATATAGAAAGCAGAGAAAAAAAGGTACATTATATTTGGTGTGAGAGTAGATACGAAGCAAGGCCCAATGGAGCAATACTCTTTACAAATACTGTCAGAATTTTGGGGGAAAAAAAATTCATTTTTGAAGGTTCCAGGAACAAAACCAGCAGACAAGCGCTTAAAATATACACAGCCACAGTGTTTCCATTTTGTTGGGGTTTCAGAAGAACTCCTGTGGGCAAACTGCATGTAAAACAGACTGGGTGTGATGTATCTACATCAAAGCAACAAATACATCAGGAACAGTTGGAAACCAGCCAGCACTTTCGTTTTATATAATGTCAATCAACTGGCTGGGCTGACTTTTTACCATAAATGGACTATTTTTAAACTGACTGAACAGAGGAACTTGAATAAATAGCATACCAAGCTAACACCACAGAGAAATACATAGAATCAAAGGTGTTCAAGAATGTCAAGCAACAGCACAGCCACACAAGAGGAATAGACCAATATAAACACACCAAATCTAGTCACATCTTCATTTTCTGACTGAAATCATGCCCCCAACAGTACCTTTACATACAGTGTTATTTTTATTACTTTTTAATGCCGAAAGAGCACTAGGCTCCTCTTTATTATGCCTTTAAAAATAAAAGACCCAAGCCAGATTGGACAGTTTTCTTTTAAAGTCTAGTTTCAGCTGTTTTCAGAAGCTCATTCTGAGAAACATCTGTCCAGTCTGGCTCTTGGGGAGATGTTCAAAGACAAGTGTTCTCATCTGAATGCTAAGGGACTCTCCTAAGGGAGTCAAGAGCCCTCTGGAAGCAAGCAGAAACTATCAAAACATCTATAACCCTTGAACTTATCAAGTTCAGTGCACAGTGTACAATATGACTCAATTTCATCTTTAGTAAAAAATAAAGTTTGTTGGCTTCACTGACACCTTCAAGACATCATGTTGTCTTCATCTTAAAAACTTAAATATTCAGTGACCAATTAGTTTGGAGGCAAAATTGGCAAGTATAAAGTTATGCAGGGGAGAAGAGCTAACATGGAATCTGAGTTCATGTACATACATGTATATACAAACCTCCATGTTGCATTTGTGAATGTGGGTACAGAGTGAAAATTCTCCACAGTTAGGTCCACAACACAGAGCCATGTCATGAAGAATTAATAACACATGTTCTAATTCTCACCAAAAGTGATTAAAATAGGTTAATGAACACCTCCTATATTTCAGATATAATAATATACATTGTCACAACAATTTCGTAAAGTAGGTAGTAGTTCTCATATTAGAAATAAGTAAAGGAGGGTCAAGCAAGCCAAAAATGTGTCCATGTGCACATAGTTGCAACTGGCCAAGCTAGGACTGGAACCAGAGTTATTTCGACTAAGAGGTCCAGAAACTTGGCAGTACCAAGCAACCATCCAAGTAGAAGGTTACCAAATACCAAAACGAGAAAATGGTAAAATATTATCCATGAGTTACTCAAACTACAAAATAAAAAGGAAGCCAAAATCCGTTTTGATGCATTTAAAGCTAACTATCTAAGGCACGGGCTAAATGTTGAAAGCTAGCTTTCAGAAGTTTAATTACATATTCTCTCAAGTTAGGGAACCAAACAAAAGTAAGATCAACCAGACCAAACTTTTAAAACACTTTAACTTCTCTATGAATTTGATGTATAAGATACGGTATTTCCTCTGGGAGAGAAGAGCCTGTGTAAGATTGTTTTTTCACTCTCATGATTGAAGGAAAAATCAATTAAAGTTATCCTGAGAGACCTTCAGTACCGTTCCAAAGAGACAGGAAAACACTGGATACATTCTGAATGCAGCAAACACTAGACTCTACTAAAAAAATAAATATTCCACCTACATTGTCTGCCAAATCAAATTCAATCCTTAGATTTTACAGGTTTAAGAAAATATCTGGAACACCTGGCAGAGAACAGAAAAAACAAGCTTATCCTGCATTTGGTTTTAAAGCACTTTCTTTCAAGATTTCCCAATTTTTTTAGATTAAAATTTGTGATGGCCTGTCTTCAAACTCTACCAGAAATGTATGAGGAATGAAAAAAAAATCTTCTAATAGATTCAGAAATAAAACTATGGCATTTTCAAAGGAAAACCAATATGAATGCCCTTTAAAGAAAGTTCAGCAAGGACAACACAAACCGTATGTTCCAGGTATGTGATGTGAACCACACGGGCTGGGAGGCTTCTTGCACTTGATATGCTCCTCCTGAGGTGCCAACATCAGCAAACAACAATGTGTACTGTGACTGCAGTTACAGCCAAGGTTGAACAGAAGTGTGGGCTCTGTCAGCCTTGGTCTA
This sequence comes from Ateles fusciceps, assembly GCA_036589455.1. Classification (NCBI taxonomy): domain Eukaryota; kingdom Metazoa; phylum Chordata; class Mammalia; order Primates; family Atelidae; genus Ateles; species Ateles fusciceps. The sequence goes on along the minus strand of JAZHEH010000827.1, from coordinate 4,744,265 downwards.
TTTTTTTAATGTCAAGCAAGAAAACTGACATTTTGGGGTACAATGTTGCAATCCAAAGCAAAAATGTGGGATGGGAAAAGGCAAATATTAAATTCTGAAGTAAACAAAATAAGAGGTCCTTAGGTAAAATAAAAGAGTTTATTTTTCTTCCCAACTACTCTCCTTTTCTCAGAGTAAGTTTCACATTTTATACACTACCCATGTTCCCTGAGAGCTTTATATGCATCGGTGTCTGCGTTTGGTAGATGATGACGTTATTTGATTTAAAACTGAGAGACTTTGATTCAAATCTTTCTCTTTGAAAATCTTTATGTATAATGTCCCAAATAATCAGAAAAATAAGAAATTGAGTTATATTTTATAGATTTTTGAAATTTTGGATGCCTACAAATTATTCTTAATGACAATAAAAAGTTTACAATATAATGACAACATGAGAATTATATGGCTTAAAAACAATTGTCATGTGCATAGTCATCCTAATCTACTTAAGTGGCCAGTGATCAGTAATTTACAATGTTGCATAAATGTATCAAGCTTTCCTAAGTAAGGACAGATGTATTTTTATTTTTCTTTTATTTCCTTCTTATCCTTCTCATTTCCCTTACCCCATATTCTTTTAGTACATAAGATCAACTGATAAATACCCTGAGTTATCCAGATGTGGTTTAAAAAGGAAAAATATATATAAGGTGGTATATGGATAGTAATAACTTATGAAAAAGACAGTTAATTACCTAAGAAAAAGAAACAGTAAAAAGATAGATATTTGTACCTAGATACATTTATTTTGTTTTCTTGTTAAATAAGCAGAAAGTACTCCTTGAAAAGGCACCAATAATTAAGTATTTACAAATCAGAGTGCATAGGTATTCTGAACACTGTCGGGACTGAGAGTGCGTGGACTCAATCTGTCTCTAGTCCTTCCTCTGGACTATCTAGTTCTGTCATCATTAAGAGAATTCAGTCATCACAAAAAGGATAATGAGCCCAGTCTCTCAATTCCACAGTTCAAATTCTGGGTCTGCTACTTACTTTCTAAGACTTATTTCTCACCCAGAGTGAGTCTCAACTGATACTAAATTGTACTTTATAAGTACATGATAGGATTTCAATGAGCTATGTGTTGATAGCTTTGAGAACAGCACCCAACATACGTTACTCCTTGGACAGATACATGCTGCTGTCATTGCTGGTGATGATGCGGTTACTAAGAAACTGTAACACATCGTCTTCAGGTTTCCTATTCATAACACACAGGTCATAATAACATTTGCAATAGATATATTCTTTTTGTGGAATACCAAGCCATCCATCCATAGTAAATTAAGTTATGAGAGATTTACCAAAAAATGTACATCAAATTACATTCAGGCTCAATTTTCTCATCCATGAAAATGAATGGTTTTATCCAAATAATCTCTGAAGTCCCTTGCAGGCCTATGACTTTATCACTCTAAACATCTATGCCATATTCATATCATTAGTACCATCAACACACACAGATGTATTTGAAGAATGTTCCAAATTTTATAAGTCATGGCATGAGAAACTAAAACAGGGGCAAAAAGGAGGCTCTTCAAAATTATGCATTACAAGTAGGACGGATTCATTAACGTTTTTAATTTCACTCCTCCTGAAGAATGAAGATGTCTAAATCAGGTTGGGCAATCCCTAAAATGACTCTGAGAATCTGAGAATCATCCTTACAAAAAAACTTTCTTGTTAAAGTACAGCAATATGATTCCAGATCTAATCGATACCCATATTATTATTAAAAAAAAAAATGGGTGGATAGAAAGATGAAAACAAAACCAGAGTAAGAGCATGTGACTACAAAGAAGGGAATTATTTCCCTCTGTACTAACTCATTTCTTGCTACCTGAAGACTTCCTGGGTTAATCTGTGGAACCGGAGTGTATTAGTGTATTTTCATGCAGCTGATAAAGACATAACCAAGAATGGGAAGAAAGAGAGATTTAACTGCACTTACAGCTCCACGTGGCTGGGAAGCCCTCAGAATCATGGTGGGGAGGCAAAAGGCGTTTCTTACAGGGTGGCGGCAAGAGAAAATGAGGAAGATGCACAAGCAGAAACCCCTGATAAAACCATCATATCTCACGATACGTATCCACTACCATGAGAACAGTATGAGGAAACCACCCCCATGAATCAAATTATCTCACACCGGGTCCTGCACCCAACACATAGGAATTATGGGAGTACAATTCAAGATGAGATCTGGGTGGGGACACAGCCAAACCATATCACACAGGATGTAATATCCTATTTCGTTCATCTCTGCTTTAGAATATTACTGTTTTTCTACACATTGAGGGAAGTCTGAATACTTATTTGAATAGAATTTTTAAAATTTGGGCCAGGCACAGTGGCTCATGCCTGTAATCCCAGCACTTTGGGAGGCCAAGGCTGGTGGATCACCTAAGATCAGGAGTTCAAGACCAGCCTGGCAAACATGATAAAACCCCCATCCCTACTAAATATACAAAAATTAGCTGGGCACAGTGGCACACAGCTGTAGTCCCAGTTACTCAGGAGGCTGAGGCAGGAGAATCCCTTAAGCACAGTAGGTGGAAGCTGCAATGAGTTGAGATCGCACCACTGCACTCCAGCCTAGCAGGCAGAGCAAGACTCTGTCTTAAAAAATAAAAAAAAGAATTTAAAAATTCCTCTCCAAACAATTCTAACTCCTTCTGCAACAAAGTAATAACGGTAGGATATTTTTTCACCTATATGACTTCACGTAATTTTCTTCTTTAAAATATTTAGATTTAAACATAGGGTCAGTAATTTATCCATAGGGGATAATTTTATTCAAGAGAATGTAACATATTTCTCATAAAATAGAACAAAATGCCCAAAGGATGTTAAAATTAAAAAAGAAGATAGTAAGGAACTGATAGAAAGGGGAGAAAAAAACAACAAACAAAGGATGTAGAGAAAGGAAATAAAAAATAGGAATTTCACATAGTACTAAGAATCTACTCTTTGTAACTTAAAAATATACAGTACATTACTTAATTTCAGTATTCAAAATATGCCAAAGGACTTTGAAATATTCAAGTACTTGGACCTCCTTTTTAACAGACAATTTTAACCTTGACTATTTAGCTGACTTAATAATTAAGTGGCAAAATGGATTTGACTGGGGCATTTCTTCCTTTCTTTCCCTCCATCAAGGGAGGTATTAGCAAATTTTGCCAAATAAGTCTTTGAGAACATGTCAAAGAAAAGATTATCTTTCTCTCCTACTAGTTCATAATAGAAAACATTTGGAAACTAAGAGTGGGAAGAATAGAGTTTAAGAAAATATTGAAATGGCTTTTGACACAATTATACCTTGTGACCACATCTCCAGATATTCCCTATGGCCACTGCTCCAAAATATGTACTATCTCATTTGATTTGAGAAGGATCTAAGGGAGAAGAAAGAAAAAAGGAAATGACATTTTGATTAAAGAGGTCATTTATCCAAACGTATGGCTTTCCACTACTGGTTTCTTCCTCTCTATCCTACTCTGCTGTCTCCAAGGGAAGTTTCCGAGGAGACTGTCTAAAGCACCATGTTCAGGAGGATTCTGAGGCTGTTTTTCTCTAGAGAAAAAAAAATAGGAGAGTACTGTTATTAAATAGTAATGTCTGTTTTGAACAAGGGATAAAGAAAGTAGCAGCAACATACAAAGGAGAAAAAAAAGAACAAATCTCTCCTGGTTGGTCAGAATCTCTATAAATCTTGAAATTTCTCAAGTCTTTTGAAACCTTTGTTATATAAGAATTCTGCTGTGTGCTTTGTCTGAATATACTTATTGGCATAAACAGCGTTCTGAATTATCCTTTGAGACTGTAAAATAGTAACCAGATTCCAAGAAGCCAAACAATTTTTACTTCAGTACTTGCCAGCTTCCTTAAAACATATTGGTTATGACTTCCTTTCACATTTTCAATGTGATGTGATCAAATACTCCTGTAATCTAAACTAACTTTAAACCAAAAGCAACCTTATTCCTTCGTATTAGCCCATCTCATGCCAAGTATACACTGGTTTACATTTCAAAAACAAAAGTCTTGAAACAGTGCCTTTCAACTCATAATCATGTTGGTTTTTCCTTCAGACCTCCTATTTCTATCATTCTATTACATACCCCTTGGGTTCAGAGCTGAGGGCATCTACTTCCTGGATTATTTTACTGTTCTCCCTTTGGAAAATTCAGACTCTAATGGCCTCTAAAATTCCTCCTTTTTCTCTTTTGATCATATCACCTTCATGAGACTCAAAGAGCTTGGCAATAATTTATAAATAAAAGATTTTCACTCATATAGATGAGTAATAAAAAGTAATGAAAATATGCTAGACTAAGTAAGAAGCCGGCAGGTGCATTAGAGAATGCTGACTGCTATAATCAACAGTCTACCATCTTAGTAGCTGAACAAAATAAAATGTATTCTTTCATTCATGTCACAATGTAATGTGAATGGTATGGAGGCTTTGCTCCATGTAGACATTTAAAGGACTCAGTTTTTTCCATCCAGTGCTTCTATCATCTCTTCCTGGAATCTTCCATTGGCCGACCTGTCTTCAAAGGACACCTCCATTCTTAAAACAGCTTAGCCTGGAGGTGGCACAACTCACTTCCACATCATTTCCAATTATATCCGACTAACCAGTGCCTCATATATAATAAATTATCAGCTAGGAAAGCTGAGAATTTGATTCAATGATGTGCTCATGAAAACAAAGACTGTATTAGTGAACACTAGCAACCTCTACCATAGGAAGGCTACTTAGATTTCCAAGAAAATGGCATATTGATGTTAGCCCTATCTGTCTCAAAAAGCTGTCACGAAAATCAAGTAAATAAGGAATGTGAAACACTTTTACAACTGCTAAGTGCTATGTAATGATATGGCACACTGGCCTATGCCTCCTTTTGATACTTTCACCTCTACATCTCCACAAAAGATTATTTTTCAGGCTTTTAAGAATCCCCAAATTCATAAATTTTCAAAAAGAAACAGTTTTTAACATGTGTCAACAGTTACTGTCAACTTAATCCACGAGACAAAAAAAATAAAGCTAAATTAAAATGTAAATGTTTGACAGTAAACTAGATTCACTACTCAGTTATGAGTTCCATTAATCACACCAGGCTTAACACCAGTGTGATTCAAATCCAAGCTCAAAAGATTAGCACAACATACACAGATTGCATCTCCTGATACTCTCAGGCAGGTTATTAAAAATAGCTGAAATTGCAAATGGTAACTCTATGATTGTTAGAGCTATGTGGTATTATGCTCTGGGAGTTTTGGGGATGCTTGCTCACGTCCTTTACATGTGAAGGTTGAACATACGCTTCACAGTTTTCTCAACGACCTCCCGGTCCACCATCACAACTCCACCTATACTTTTCAAGCAGCTCTGTAAATCCTGTCTACTTCCTGAAACCTTACACAGTCAAGGACTGGAACACCTTATCTTCTTCTTGTCTCCTATGGACTTGAAAGAAACTCCCACACAGGACCATTCACTTTCCTCTCATGACAAACATATCCTTCTTCTCCATGTTGACCTACTCAATGAAAATGAACTGGGATATCAGAGAAAACATGCAAAGAAACTGTATTCTAGTAGCTCATGGTCAACTATGGGCATTAAGGTACTTAAATTATTAGCATTCACTATGTTTTTTCGTTTCCCTAAAGTCTTAATCTTCACAAGCACTTTATCAGTACTTAGAAAATAAGGTGGTTAAGCTTCCTCCAGGAGCTCATAATCTATGAGGGGTGCACATCAATCAACTGCCCATATTTGATGTAAGTGATAGAAGTCTGAGAAATCATTCTCTGGTTATGAGAAAATGTAGTGTGTTAATCAAGGTCGGTGAGCTGTTTCTACAGAGCAAGTCCTGAAACTGCTTTGCATACATTTGCATGTTCATTGCTCTGAGAAGTCCCATAGTAAAAGCAAAGCAAAGCTGAGAAAACAACACCCCCACACACAAAACACTTCCACAACAAAACAAGCCAACAGAGCAACTTATGTTGCTTCAATGTATTTTTGTAGGGTGACTTTTTCCTCCACAGACCCATTAATAGTGCTCAGATTTTCCTAAATGCTAGATTTAGAAGCACTGAAGGATGCAGATGTTTTAATAATTTAAAAGTAAATAATTTTTCTTTACAAAAGCATTGGGGATCTCAAAAGAAAAGTCTGTGTCATTAACATTCAAATGCTTGTACTTTTAATTCTTGTAAAAAATCAGGTAAATCTCTGAATATCTTACCTACATGTGAAAACATAATTTAACAAAAGACAGGGATGGAATATGTTTTAAATAAGATAATATATTTACAATCCATAGCTAATAAATTTTTAAATCTGAATGAAACAAATAATTTTCTGGGAAATATGTAAATTACTTATTTTGCCTCAAGAAGGAATGGGAGCTATGAATAGGAAATAGCCACAGGAGAGAAATTTTAGAAGTTGTAATTTTTTTTTCATGTTTAGCAAAAGGAAGAAAAACCCATAGAGGTATCCAATTTAGAGAAGCCTCTAACCCCAAAACAAATTCATACTGATAAGATTCAAACAAACTGCAACTTCTACAATATAAGTCTGATGGAAAATCCGATTTGCAGTCGGTCCCACCAAAATAGAAATGTTCAGGGATTTGATACTTTTCATAGAAAAGTTAAATTTACAAGAAAAATATCTTTAGGTAGGATCTAAACATGCTTACCAGCAAAAGATAAAAATGACAAAGAACAATACATTTTATTCAAGATTAAAAATGCTTGTTTTCTGCATATATCAAGGAAATCTACTTGCTTGTGCTTACACATTTTTACCCACATTCAGAAAATGAAGCAAAATTCACAAATTTAATTCATCATTTCTTTTTAAGCTGCATATAATAAATATCCATTATTCATGGGTGTTGGCAAGTCTGTACACTACCTAATTTTTTCTATGTTTAGCTTTCATAGCTGCTTAAATCTTAAAATATGTAGCTTCTTTGTTGTTCTCTTTCTTACTGTGGAGCCCAGCGGCTTGGAACTGTAAGCTCTGCTCCAGTCCCAAACATTTCTTTGCTTGACCCCACAAACATATCTGTCAAAATATTTTGGGCTGTAGATAACAGAACATCCTACTAAAAGTGGTTTAAAAAATAAGGACATGATTCTGTCACATAAAACCTGAGGCAGGGTGATTTATTCAGCTACTCTACAGCAACTCAAGCGCACAGTTTTTTCCCATCCGTCTGTCCCCTCTGCCTTTCTCCCTGTGCTGGTTTGTCGCCTTAAACTAGTTCCTCTCATGGTACCCAGACGCCTGCAGCAGCTCCAAACACCACATACAGAGAAAACATTCAAGAACAGGAAAGAAAACATCTTTGTCTTGGTGCCCATCTTGTGAGTAAATAAACCCTTCTCAAAAAGTTCCCAGTATATTTGCTCTAAATTTTCATTCACCAGGACTGAATCACATGCCTATGTTTAAGTACATCACTTAGCAGAGAAACTGAAACCAATTCACTTTTTCAACCAGTAAGATTCACCACTGGCTTTTATTTCCAACCAATAAGATTCACCACTGGCTCTTATTTTTCAACCAATAAGAGCCAGACCCCACCCCCACTGGCATACACAGCCAGTTATTACAGAATGAGGGTAAATAAAATCGGGGTCAATGTTATAAGCAAGCAAGAAGGAATTGTCTAACCGGCAAACAACAATGTCTGTCAATAGTCTGTTTACATGCTCAGCCACTATCAAATACCAATTTATATTCCAAGGAGTCATTCTCATTGGTAGGTAAGTTGCATAATTGATTATATGCAACTTCTGAGTAAGTGATATACATTTTATTCTATTTTTTCATCTATAAATCAAAGTTACTACAGCTGAACTTCATAGAATCATAAAATTCTAAGGCAGAAGCTCCTGGAAAATTAATAAAATGATCTATGATAAATCAAAGGATATTTTAAATTTCCTAGGGATGCTCTCTACTTAAGAAATCCTTCAATCGAAGTTCACTTTTGCTTTGTTTTAGTATATCCAGTTTTCTTAAGTTGGAAAGTACTATAAATAAATATGAGAATGGTAGATGCCTAGTCATTTACTATCTCTTTATTCTCAGATTATCTTGTTGGACTTTTAGCCCAATCACCTGCTCCAAACCAAAATCTAGATCAAAATAAATGTTGCTGACTCCTTAGCCTATATGAGTTTTCTATCAGATCGCTCAGAAATTCCAGTATGACACCTGAAATGAGGGAGGTAAAAGAACAGGCCTGGTGTGGTGACTCACGCCTGTAATCCCAGCACTTTGGGAGGCTGGCAGATCACCTGAGGTGAGGAGTTCGAGATCAGCCGGGCTAACATGATAAAATCCCACTGCCACTAAAAATACAAAAAATTAGCTGGGCGTGGTGGCACGCGACTGTAATCCCAATTACTCGGGAGGTGAACGCTTGAACCTGGGAAGCGAAGGTTGTAGTGAGCCGAGATCGCACTAGTACACTCCAACTTGGGCGACAAGAGCAAAACTCCATCTCAAAAACAAAAAGAGAGTAAAAGCACAACCCAAGAGGTGCTTGAGAAAATGGATCAGTAGAGACATCTTCAGAGGCAGTAGACCTCAGCTGGGTTGAGGACCAAATGCCACCTTCACCACATTGTGTTTTCAAGGTAGCAACACAACACAACACAACAGAGGAAATGGGATGGGAAACCAAAAGTGCTGGCCTCTACCATCCTTGCTTTGCAACCGATTTTCTATGGCAAGCCTCTTCTCCCTCATCTTACAGATGAAAGAGTAAACCATCTTGGGTGAAATTCAGATCCCTCCCATTAATTCATTGATTTATTCTCTTAACTATCAAATATTTATTGAACACCCATTTGCACCAAAGTCTACAATAAATTCTAGATGTGTGGGAGGAAAAGAGCTAAAGTTCCTTCAGTCTTGGGGTGGGGGGAGAAGCAATCACTGAGCAATCCAGACGGGACGTGTTATGAATTACATAGACTTGGTGATTAGCAGAAAAAAGTAAAGGAGAGAGGTTCATTGAGAGTGGTCATGAAAGGCCTCATGGAAAAGGAAGCAGGGGAGAAAAATGAGTTAGGCTGGACAGAGAAAGAATTCCAAGAACAGGGAAGGCCATGGATGAAGATGTCAAGACAATTAAAACACAGTGAGTAAACAGGGTCTGATAATAAGATGAAGACAGAAAGAAACGCAGAAGCTACGTCACCAAGGGCCTTAAGGAGTTTTTACTTCATTACAAGTTAAATAGATACCTTTTAATAATTCCATGAATCCACATAAATTGTTTATGCTGTAGAAGGTTCTGAATACTGTAAAAACTGTTCCCTTTCCTAGTATCCCCTGCCAAAATTGTCATCAAACATTATAGCTACACAGAGGTGCACAGAAAAGAGATGATCCCTTGAACTTTCCAATAATGGCTTCTTCATTTTAGTTTGTTTTTCTTTAAAAATCAAATGGGTTATAAAATGCTTGTGGAAGCATGAGAACAACAATAACAGTTTCTGCCTAGAAGAATCCTGTTTTTGCTTCCACTCAGTAAGCACAGGTCTGTTTTCTAATATTTGGCTTTCGGACAAAACGTAAGAGTCAGAAAATCACAACCATGGAATTACGGTCAAAATTAAAATGAAAGAATAAATCTAATTTTAGAGGACTGACTATACTTAGGGAAGGGAAAAGGGGAAAGGGCTTTTAAATTCCTTCATGTACTATCCTCAACTTAATAACTACAGAAATCTGGCAACCTGATGAGATGGATCACCGGAATCTTTAAATATGTTTTAATGCATTTTTTACCTGGTGTAATTTTCAGATTATATGTTTGTTGTTGATTTTTGTTGATTTTTTATTTATTTATTTTTATTTTTATGTGTGTGTGTGTGTGTGTGTGTGTGTGTGTGTGTGTGTTACAGAATTTCACTCTGTCGCTTAGGCTGGAGAGCAGTGGCGCAATCTCAGCTCGCTGCAATCCCCCGCTTCCCAGGTTCAAGTGATTCTTCTGCCTCAGTCTCTAATTTTTGTGTTTTTGAAGAGATGGGTTTTCACCATGTTGGCCAGGCTTGTCTCAAACTCCTGACCTCAAGTAATTCCTCACCTCAGCCTCCCAACGTGCTGGGATTACAGGCGTGAGCCAGCTTGCCTGGCTGGATTTTAAAGGTGGGCGGTGTGTGTGTGTGTGTGTGTGTGTGTGTGTGTTTGTGTGTGCCTGTGTGTGCCTGTGTGGGTGTGTGTTTGGGGAAGGGAACACACAATTGTATGCAAGGACGTTACTGAAGGGAAGAATAAATAACTGAAACAAGTTACCAAAACTTTCAACCAGACAACTGGTAAATATGGATTATCATTTAAATAACATATCCCTAATTTTCTATCCACTGTCGTAATGCAGAAACAATGTAAGTACAAGTGTCCATGGGAGGCTCCAAACTTCTGAGGTCATGGAAAGTGTCACTCACACTCCTCTGTAGTCTCTGCTATGAGTAGATTATCACCATTTCCACAGTAAGCATTCACTATAAATTTGTGAAACTTTATTTTATACAAACATAAAGCTTTATATCATTTTCTATTTAAGGCAAGCAGTTTTAGATACAATACTCAAGAAATGCTGATCACTTAGAGACTGTAAAACGTAGAGTACTACCACACTGAATGCATACTTACACACTGTATAGCTACTGTGTGCTAACGTTTATTCAGTGCTTTACTTACATTGTCTCTAACTGCTGTAGCTTTTAAGACTGTGTCAATTTTTGAAAATGCTGGTGAAAATCAAGAGGAGAGCAGGCCGGGTGCAGTGGGGCTCACACCTGTAATCTCAACACTTTGGGAGGCTAAGGAGAGGGGATCATGAGGTCAGGAGTTCGAGACCAGCCTGACCAACATAGTGAAACCCTGTCTATACTAAAAATACAAAAATTAGCCAGGTGTGGTGTGTGCCTGTAATCCCAGCTACTAAGGAGGCTGAGGCAGGAGAATCGCTTGAATCCTGGAAGTGGAGGTTACAGTGAACTGAGATTGCACCATTGCACTCTAGCTTTGGCAACAGAGTGAGACTTTGCCTCAAAAAAAAAAAAAAAAACAAAAAAGGAAAGCAAAGATGAGAGGCAGTGACAGAGTAAAATATTGTAGCTGTAGGCATATAGTTTCAAAATGGTCTTGAGAAAGGATCACTGTAATTGCTGAAATGTAACAAGTACATCTCATATGATTGATGTTACAAATATAAAGGTGGGTACATTTATTAACAAATAGCTGAATTTTAAAACTCTTCGATAATCTTCTGTTGGAAGTTTTATCTACCTTTGTACTTTATCAAGGTCTATTTAGTTTCCTAGAAAACAAATGCTATTTTTATCTTTAAAGACAGGAATGCTGAATGAGTGTAGGTTCAAAATGCATTCTGAGAGGATTCTACAACTGTGGACTCATGGTGAAACTGCCTGAAAACTGTCACCAAGGAGAGCATGCAGAAATATTCAGGAATAATACAGAAATAGCCTTTTTGCAGAAACTAGATAGCTTGTTACCAATCTGTTTGGTTGAGAATAATGCATAGCAATCCTATGCTTTGTTTTTCCTGATTTTTACTGTTCTTGATATGCCCAATAAATACCTTCTCACTGCTCAAAAACAGTAGTGCTGATAAACATCATCTCAAGACTGGCATCTGCACCCATAATGTTGGGAGCACTCTCTAGCCACTGGGCAAATCCTTCGTAAGGAAACAGCACCCATTTGAAGTTGTGAATTCTTTTCTTCTTTGATTAAAGGATGGATTTCTCATACCCTTCCAGAATTTTTGTTATCACAAAATGCACACTCTTTTTCAGAATTCCTGAATAATGAAAAAATACCGAATTTATGATCCTTTGAGTAAATTTCTAACAAGTAATGAAATTCTGATGAACTGTATAATAATTCCTCATTTTCTTTATGAAACCTATCAGTTCAACTCTTAGCCTTGAGGACAGATGTTAAACAGCTGCTCTGGCAAGTTATTAAATCAAGTTTCTGGTTTCTTGCAGGGCCTTTCAACATATCCGCACAGAAACACGAGGCAAACAAAGACACTCGATCAATACACCTCATAACATTAAAAGTAAAAAAGATTAATTCCTGAAATAATCTAAATAGATGGTCAGTGTTCTTCTCAATTAAAAAGTATTTTTCACAATAAGCGGTTGAGGACATTTTCCCCCATATCCCTTAACAACTAGAATTAAATCCCTGTATAATAAGTCATTTAGAGAGCATTTGTTCAGCAAAGGAAAACACAAGGTAAACTGACTCTATTGGACAAGTTTGAAAATAATTTTATGAAAACATGTTGAAATTAAAACCAAGTGTTTCTGATTTGTGATTCTACTTGGTTGAGCCAGTGAGTTTCATGAATGTAATTTCATATACCAATGTGAATGTTTAATATACTAAATAAACAGGCTGTAAAAAATTAATTCTTTTCTGAAATGGTATCCATCACATTGCTTCAGTACAATCTTCATTGTAAAGAAAGGCCACTGCAACACCCGAAAGAAGAAAAAAACACATTCATACTCTGTGGTAATATTTTGCACAGTTAGTTAGCATTTTACATTAAAATCTATAGAAAGCCCAGGAAGAGTTTCCTATTGTGATAAAGGCAAAAATCAAACATGGCCATATAGTAGGCCCTGATTGATTTAACCATTTAAAAAAGTCTATCAATGAGGTCCTGTATTTTCAAATGTCTGAAATGCTGAGAACCAATTCCAACATTTATGATGGTTGCATTCTTAAAACAAAGGACACACATTAAAAGATTAGCAATTTCTCAACAGTGGTACAATTCCCAGTAATCAGTGGTTTTTTTAATTCCTTATTAGCCCATGGGCCATTTAAAATAATATTTTCCAAATTCCATTCCCTTTTTAATCAATACATATGGCATTCTGCTGGTGTATATCTTAATGGAAACTATGTAATTTGATCATCATATTACAATATTACTTTTGTTTAAGAAACTGTGCTGCCATCAGTAAAAATGCATCTAAATTATTATTTACTCAATTGTAGTAAACTCCTCCAATTCTACTAGAAAAGAGGAGTAGTCAGCAAAGAGGAATCAAAGCAGCTTTTCCATTTCAGAACTTTCACAGTTGTCAACCAACCACTTTATCATCATGGTGTACTTAAATTCATTTCTACTACTGAATATCTCTCTCTACCAAAAGTGTTATTCAATTACGTGGTTCCACAGCACACGGGAGGTCAGCTGTTAATAGCAAAGATGTATTATGATGTGCTTTTATTATTTCTAAGGAGTGAGAAAAATAATACATTGCATTACAGAACTTCAGTCACAGTCAATGTTTTCATTCATTTGTAAAAACAGATAGGCAATTGAATCCAGAAGCACACAAAAGAGAAAGAAATCTTTTCACAGAGAATAATCAGAGAAAACTCTTGACTTTACCATCCCTAAGCAGTGAAAAAATACACACAAACACAAATCTGAAGTTGCATTAACACATATATACAACTTTCAAATACCCTTTACCCAGTGTTTGTGTTGCTAAAACACTAGTAATATTTATCTGAGGTGCCTTGTCCTTTAAATACCATTGCTCATCAACAATTTAAATTAAAAAGAGGAAGCATAAAGTTTGGGAAACTTTTCATGAAAGTAAAATTTTTATCTTACTGCCATAATTCAGTGGGCGGGGGACGGGCAGCGGGCAGAAGAAGTACGAATCCTTTCCATTGCTCTGGGGAGAAATAAAGTATCCAACCATGGAAAGGTAAAATAGCACATCTAATATTTCAACTCAAGTATTATAATGACAGAAAGTAAATTTCTCTATGTTTATGCATAATAATTTCCCAAAGATTTTGTGCCATTCGCTACATAGTGCTCTTCTCACCCTTGAATGCCTAATTCAACCCTCCAATTCCACTTAGAAAAGAGTAGTCAGCAAGTATATGCAAATGCATGTACTATGCACTTCCAGTCCCAAATTATTTTAATCTCCCTGAATACTCTGATGTGTTTATCACAGTACTACCTCAATTACTGCCATCATTAAAAATAGAGTATTCCATATAAAAGTGAGGGTCTGTTTCAATAAACTATACCTATTTTCATACTTTATTTAAATCTTGATTCTTTTCTCAATGTATTAAATATCGTTTTGCTTTTTTGAACAACAGCATGATCAAATCATGTTCTCATAAATCAGGGTTTATTTATACTGCTTAAGTAAATTCATTTATACATTTGGCTTTAGATCTGATAGAAGGCCTTGGCAGACCACTTTATTTTTTTTTAACACGAGTATCATCAGTTACTTTATGTCACTTTAGTTTGCTCTCCTACTTTTTGTAGCTTTTGTTCTCACCTGTTTTCATAGCTTTTTTTCCCTGTCAGTCAGCTGCTTGGATTTTTCTGGAATTTATCAGTGGGTCAGCAGTTGGTCTACATTTATATAAGACAGCATGGCTGTCAGGTAAATAAGCATTTTAGAGTAGTGTGTAAAGTCAAAAAAAAATGTTCTGGGTGAGGTTTCCGGACTTTACTTGGAATAAAGTGCTGTGCTGATTTGGTTTGCCTTACCCTCTGTGGTCTTTTTTCTACTTCTTGCTTCTCAGTTGGATCAGCAGAGTTGATGTTCATGGATTCATTCAACAAACATTTACTAATTCCCTACTATGTGAGTTCATGAGAAGAAAGAAATAGTATCCCTGTCTTCAGGAAGTTCCAGTTTAAGAGAGAGAGATAAACATAAAAGCCAATAAGGACAGTTGGGAGTTTAAAGGTAGGAATTTGTAAAGTAGAGCCACACAAGAGGTTCACCCTGGGTCTTTCAGAGAGAACCGATAATTTAAGAGGTGCAATTTAGTTCAGCCTAAAAGCAAGAGGGAGAAGGACATTTTGGGGAGAGTCAGCAGTACTGAATCAATTCGATGGATTAGAGAAATTTGTGTTATTTATAAATATAATTTCCAATTATTTAAAGAATCTTAAGCAGTCCAGCATAAAAGGGTTCAATGAAGCCAGCAGAATAGCTGGTAAAATACCAGATTATGGAAAAGTACTTGGGGGATTATACCAAGAGTGAATCTGGAAAACTATTTAGACTTCCTCTCCAGACCAAGTATGCAGGATGGTAATATGCAGACTATTCTTCGAGGAGATCAGCAGGAAAGTGAAGTAAGATGATAAAGTCTCGATGTTTAGAAGCTTAAAGTGTTCTATTTGGTTAAATGAGTACTCATGATATTACAGCAGAAAGATTCTGCTTTGAGTTGTATGAGTTAAATGAATATGCCCAGATTCAGAATTCTCTGTGTTCCTCTACTCCCTTAAAAATTATTCCTCTCTAGCACGGTGAAACCCTGTCTCTACTAAAATACAAAAAATTATCTGGGCATTGTGGTGCACACCTGTAGTCTCAGCTACTTGGGAAGCTGAGGCAGGGCAATCACTTGAACCCAGGAGGCTGAGGTTGCAGTGAGCCGAGATCACAACACTGCAACCCAGCCTGGCGACAGAGTAAGACTCCATCCCAAAAAAAAAAAAATTATTCCTCTCTACCCTTTCATTTCCACCATTCCACCAGCTCAGTCTCCCTGATGTCATTAATGTCCCTGATATTAACTAGTGCAGTGGACATTTTCAGACCTCCTCAATAGCATTTGAGAGCAGCTTTCCTCCAAACCTCTATGCATTTGGCCTCTAGGACACACTTTCCCTGGATTTTCCTCCAACGCTATGTTTTTCTTTCTTTTCTCTTTTTTGACCTCAACTTCTCATCCTAAACTCGTCTTCTAGTAATGGGGGAACTCTGTTACCATTTACATGCTGGCAACTTTCAAAAGAATATCCCCAGCCCACACGTTTCTGAATTCTGGATTAACATATCCAGTTGTTTATTTGGCATTTCCAGAAGGTTATTTAACAAATTTACTATGTGCCAAACCAATCTCATGATTCTCCATTCAATCCAGACAATTCCACCCTCCTCCCAGTGTTTCTTATCAATAACTACTACAATCACCCTAGCAGGTGCTCTTAACAGAAATCTGGGAGTAATCCTTGACACTCCCTTATACAGTAACCCTCAACATATGAGCAAATAATTTACTTGTCTTGTTTATTCCACCTGCCTACGTATTTCTGGAATCCATCTACTTCTCTCCAATTCCACAGCCACCGTTAAAGTCGGGACCAGCATTCTCTCTCACCTGATCAACCACTCTTACCTTGATGAACACTGAGTTTGCAAAGCAAAGTTCACACTCCACACCAAAGCCAACAATGTCTTGCACGATTGGCTGCCTTCCCCTCCTCCCACTCCATCCTCTGCATCTCCCTACACACTCCCTGAACTCCAGCCAAATTGGTTTATTCTAAGTAATATAATCTCAGTAGGTATTTCTGAATGAATGACTGAAGAACAGAAGGAGTTACAGGGAAGGAGTAGAGCAGACCAGGAAGGAGGATGGCAAGAAGGAAAGAACACAATAGGCTTAAGGTCATTAAAAAGAAAATCTGCTTTTGGAATCAGAAAATCTGAGTTTGAGTCCTAGCTCATTACTTAGAGTACCATGAACTTGAAAATAAACATAATGTCCCCCTTATAAGGGATGCATTAAAGGTTAAGTCAGAGGTTAAGTGAGGTAATGTGTATGAAAGTTGTCTGTACACTGGTAAAACACTGTACAAATGGATATGGAAGCTTAACACATATAAAATACCTGAGGAGCCTATCACAGAGATAATGCAATTTAGATAGTGAAAAGGAATGTATGTTCAGTGGCTCTCAATCTTTTTCTTCCTCTCTAGTGTTCACAAGTCATAACTGTGTAAATTAATCATATCCATATAAAATAGGTTATAATACGCTTCTATCAGTGTCTCTCCTTATATTACTGTGATTTTCAGTAAGTTTCGAAAAAGGGCTCAGCCTTGACCACTCCCTGATCCCAAGATAATCAAATTTCTGTCATTCTCACAAGCAAAATATATTATTCCCTTAATGAGTACGATCACTTTCATAAATTTGTTTTTTTTTTTTTCAGTTTTATGAGTTGGAGTCTCACTTCTGTTGCCCAGGCTGCAGGGCAGTGACACCACCTTGGCTCGCTGAAACCTCTGCTTCCCGGGTTCAAGGGATTCTCCTGCCTCAGCCTCCCAAGTAGCTGGGATTACAAGCACACACCACCACACACTGCTAATTTCTGTACCTAAATTTGTTTTTAAACAAAAGCATTCTATAATTTTAACAAATGCAAAGGAGCACATGTAAAAATCAAATTCCCAAAGGGTTAAGGTATCAAGTAATACTCATTTTGAATTTTGAATTATTTTCTAATTACTTCGGAACGTCATTTTCCCATTTCTAAACCAACATTTCCTTATCTCTTAAAATACATCAGAAGCAACAGCAAAGAGGATTTAATATATATCTGCTTTCCAAGTTAGAGAGCAATTAAACACACAAAAACTGAGAATCCAAAATAATTTATCATATTCACATAAAATAGTTTTAAAGGAAGCATATGCATGTCTTGGTAGAAAACGTCTTTATAATTACGTATCACATACTTATTACTTACTAGATAAAAATAGCAGTGATAATAAACTGATGATACTGCAAAGGCAATTCCCTAGGTGTTTCTTTCAGTAACAGCACCTAGCATTTATATTTGTTAAGTGTATTTTTCCATGAGCAGAGTTCTCTGAAAGCTCTGTCAATAGTAATAAAAATCGCCAACTGTGATTCAGAGCCTTTAGTCAGCACTGTATCCATATGTGTAAACTCCAAGCCAGGCATTCATTTCAACTCAGTTCTGCTACTTCACTAGTGCTGTCTTGTCAACCGGAAAAGTACAGGACTCAAATTCTCCCAAGGAAATGCCAGACTCACTTAGTCCAAGCAAAAGAGAAAAGAAGCCAATTATGAATTTTATTACTTCCACAATTCTCCTCAAGAGAAACATAATAAGAAAGAACATTGAATTAAAAAAGAGAAAACCTCCTAGTTTCCAAGGGATCTTGATCAAACCGAGCTTACTATAGAAGTTCTTCTGAAATTAGATACAATAGGATTTTCAGGGAGGTTTGATATTTATCCCAAGGTAAAACAACTTCTTACTGCTTTACCTTTCCTTTATTTAGTCTGACTCCAGTATTATTGTAGTTATTGGATTAGAGATTCATTTTAAAAAGCAACTTTTCAGACTTGAAATAGCTTTGTGAAAACGTCTCCTATTTCAGCAACTTAAGACAAGTGTTCCAATTCAATTCACTAGAAGCCCTCTAAGTCTGCACGGTCCCTCTTTTTTTCCTGCCCCTACCGTGGCTTTGAAGTTTTAAAAGAACTTCATATATTTAGGAAACAGAGTGATTATCCCAAGGCTTCTGAACTTGAGCCTAAGAAGAAAAGCGCTCACCTCAGGACTAGAGACACGTGGGCATATGCCAGGCATGAATGGATGTCAGAGTCCTTTGATGGAAATCCACAGTCTCAGAGATGTACCCAAGCAAAGCACAACAAACAGTGAAAGCTAATTGCCAGAGTCAGGGCTGTCTTCGTAATAGATTGCATCTGCATAGCTTAGCCTCTAGTGTTAATTAACCGCAGCGAGGTTGGGTTCGCTTCCTGATTTCACTGCAGCATGCCTCAGAAGCAACAGTAAAGTCCACAGGTTAGTGTTATCCTCCCGTGCCAACGTCCCACTGGTCAGCACAAAACACCACAAATGAAGAGGCGAATGAAGAACTGAAATGGCAGTTCTGACAGGATCAAACAGAAAAGCACTGAGTTTTACTATTTCATTACTTCCTTTAGCAAGGGATCAGCTCCAATCAATTAATGATTTAATTACCTAGACTAATTAAGATAATGAACAACGGCAAGCCTACAATCAATTAGCTTTATCCAAACTTTCTATTTTGAGTATAGAGCCTTAAGGACTATACCCTATTTCTTTGTTGGGGCAATAAAATATGTGGATATACTACGGAACCGCTGGGGGCGTGGTCCTACCCAACCTTAAGCAAACATACAAGGTCACCTGAATGATTCTTTGGTGACAGAGGGTTGTGAAAAGATGTTACCTGGATAGGCAATGGACATTTAACAAGCCATCAAAACTGCAGATTTTTAAACTGAATCACGTCTTTCCAAAGCAAGTAAAGAACTAACCAAAGAAAAGAACCTGCCCTTTTGGTCACCCAGCTTCTGTGATATGAGTTACTCCAAAGTAACCATGTAAAAATATAAATCCCCTTTCAAAATCCATCAGAAAGTAGCAGTGTTTCTTGATTAGATTGTTCTTGGGAAAAAGTGTTCCTTAAATTACTTGGCACAGGCTAAGAAATTCATAATTTCATAAGAAAGAAGTACAGACAAGAAGCAGGCAGTAAGGGAGGAGGGTAGTCTAAGTTCCAGTTCTTCCCTTCCATCTGTTACATCTACTTTGAAATTTAAGCCTTAATGATCTGATTCCCTAATTATATTGGGTTTTCCTCACAGACAGAAAAGGTCTCCTACCATTGTGTTTAATCATGGCCACTAGTAAGGTATAATCTATTATTGTCTACAATAAGTATTTTTCAATAACATTTTCCTCAAGCAAGCAACCATACAATGGATACCACAGTGTTCATATCTGTCATCTCCCGGGTACCACATGTCTCAGTTTACCTATACTGGTTGCTCATTTTCTCTCTCAGAATAAAATTGATCATACCGTAGGTTGGTTTGTATGTGCCAGCAGTAAGGCATTATGCTTACAGGGGAACTTCAAACTTGCCCATGGATAAAAGGCATTAAGATGTTATATCTCACAGGCTAAGCCAGCTCTGCACCATGCAAAAAAACTGACTCACTTTCCAAATGCCTTCTGAGGCATCTCTGAAATAAAGAGGAAATCTCAATCCAGCAAAATGGATGCCTTGTATTAAATGTTATCTGTTCTTTTTTCGGCCAACCAGTTATTAAGAGTGTACCATGTCTCAGGAAATGTGTAAATGGAATATAGAAGAAGTTATTTAATACTACCTCATGCCTGTTAGACTGGTTATTATCAAAATAACAAAAGGTAGGTGTGGGTGAGGATGTAGAGAAAAGGGAACCCATACGCGCATCTGGGGGGAATGTAAATTAGTACAGCCTTCATAGAAAACAGCATGTAAGTTCCTTAAAAATTAAAAATAGAGCTACTGGTAGGGCATGGTGGCTCATGCCTGTAATCCCAGCACTTTGGGAGGCTGAGGCAGATGGATCACCTAGGGTCAGGAGTTCAAGACCAGCCTGGCCAACGTGGTAAAACCCCGTCTCTACTAAAAAAAAAATACAAAAAAATTAGCTGGGCATGGTGGTGGGTGCCTGTAATCCCAGCTACTCAGGAGACTGAGGCAGGAGAATCACTTGAAATTGGGAATTGAAAGTTGCAGTGAGCCCAGATCACGCCATTGCACTCCAGCCTGAGCTACAAGAGCGAGACTCTGTTTCAAAAAAAAAAAAAAAAAAAAACTAGAGTCTACTACTGGGTATATACCCAAAGGAAATGAAATTGGCATGTTGAAGAGATATGTACATTCCCCTGTTTACTGCAGTATTACTCACGAGAGAGATCCAAGATGGCCGATTAGCAGCAGCTCAGGATGGTAGCTCCCACTGAAAGCGCAGAGAGTGAGTGGACGCCACACTTTCAGACGAATTTTTATTGCCCACGGATCAAGAGATTCCCAGCAGAGGAGCCCCATGGGTTGCCAGCACGACTCTTTGGCCGGGGCAGCCGTTTTGTAGACGCCCCGGCACGGCAGTTCTCAGTCTGGAGTATACGGGACTGAGTGCCCTTTTGGTTGGTGTTTGGAGCTCCGAGAAGGCAGAGTCTCCCATTCAGCTGATTGAAAAGCGGACTGAAGCGGGGGAACCAGACCGGGAGATTCCAGGGCAGAAAAGCGCCACGAATCTTAACGCCGCTGTTTCAGCCGGCGTAGTGGGTCGCCGCAGGGAAGCCTGGTCCCCCCACCACAAAAAAAAACAAAAACAAAAAAAACAGCAGTTGGAACTGCTGAGGATTGAGAGTTTCACAGCAAGTACAGCTGAATCCAGGAAGGTCCAGCTCTGTGGGGGAGGGGCGTCCGCCGAAGGAAAACTAAGTAACAGAAAAAACTTTACCACCAACAAGCTGGACGTCCACTCAGAGACCTAATCTGAAAGTCAGCAATTACACAGACGACAGGTGGATAAATCCACAAAGATGGGAAGAAACCAGCGCAAAAAGGCTGAAAACACCCGAAATCAGAATGCCTTTCCTCCTACAGAGGATTGCAGTTCCTCATCACCAATTGAACAAGGCCTGATGGAGAATGAATGTGAGGAATCAACAGAATCAGGCTTCAGAAGGTGGATAATGAGAAACTTCTGTGAGCTAAAAGAACATGTGCTAGCCCAATGCAAGGAAACTAAGAACCTTGAAAAAAGGTTTGACGAAATGTTAACGAGAATGGACAATTTAGAAAGGAATATAAGTGAACTAATGGAGGTGAGAAACACAATACAAGAACTTTGCGAAGTATGCACAAGTTTTAACAGTCGAATAGATCAGGCAGAAGAAAGGATTTCAGAGGTCGAAGACCAACTTAACGAAATAAAACGAGAAGACAAGACTAGAGAAAAAAGGGTAAAAAGGAATGAGCAAAGTCTCCAAGAAATATGGGACTATGTGAAAAGACCTAATCTACGTTTGATAGGTGTACCTGAACATGATGAAGAGAATGAATCCAAGCTGGAAAATATTCTTCAGGATATTATCCAGGAAAACTTTCCCAACCTAGCAAGGCAGGACAATACTCAACTCCAGGTAATACAGAGAACACCACAAAGATATTCCTCAAAAAGAGCAACCCCAAGGCACATAATCATCAGATTCACCAGGGTTGAAATAAAGGAGAAAATATTAAGGGCAGCCAGAGAGAAAAGTCAGGTTACCCACAAGGGGAAGCCTATCACACTCACAGCAGATCTCTCAGCAGAAACCCTACAAGCCAGAAGAGAGTGGGGGCCAATATTCAACATCCTTAAAGAAAAGAACTTTCAATCCAGAATTTCATATCCAGCCAAATTAAGTTTCATAAGTGAAGGAAAAATAAATTTTTTTACGAACAAGCAAGTACTCAGAGATTTCATTACCACCAGGCCTGCTTTACAAGAGCTTCTAAAAGAAGCACTACGTACAGAAAGGAACAACCAGTATCAGCCATTCTAAAAAACCCATTGGTAAGCTGCATCCAGAGCCATCTCACATGCAAGGATATACAGAGACTCAAAACAAAGGGATGGAGGAAGATTTGCCAACCAAATGGAGAGCAAAAAAAAAAAAAAAAAAAGCAGGAGTTGTAATTCTCGTCTCTGATGAAATAGACTTTAAAGTAATAGAAACCAAAAGAGATAAGGACATTGTATAATGGTAGAGGGATCAGTGTAATGGGAAGAGTTAACGATCCTAGGTCTATGCGCACCCAATATAGGAGCACCCAGATACATAGGGCAACTTCTTCGTGACTTACAAGGAGACTTGGACTCCCACACAATAATAGTGGGAGACTTTAACATTACATTGTCAATATTGGACAGATCAATCAGACAGAAGGTTAACAAGGATACCCGGGACTTGAACTTAGACCTCGAACAAGTAAACTTAATAAACATTTACAGAACTCTCTATTCCAAATCCACAAAACATACATTTTCTTCAGTAACACATCACATCTATTCTAAAAGTGACCACATGGTTGGGAGTAAATTACTCCCCCAGCAATTGCATAGCATTTCATAGGTTTAAATGAAATATTGGTTGGCTGTTTGTTATTTTCCTCCCTTATTCCTTCCTGTCTCCATTGTATAACACACTTATTAGTATAAAAGAGTTTTTCAATACCCATTTTTAGACTGCATTCTAGCCTGGGCAATAGAGCAAGATTCCCGTTCTCTTTCCCTCTTTTTCTTCTTCTTTTTCCCTTTCTTTCATTCTCTTTTTTCCTTCTTCTCGCTCTCTTTCTTTTCTTTTTCTTTCTTAAAAAAAAAAAATAGAGTCTACTACTGGGTATATACCCAAAGGAAATGAAATTGGCATGCTGAAGAGATATGTACATTCCCCCTGTTTACTGCAGTATTACGCACGATAGCCAAGATGTGGAGGCCAACCTAAGCGTCCGTCAATACGAATGAATAAAGAAAATGTCATATTATGTACACAACAAAATGCTACTCAGCCTTAATAAAAGAATAAAATTCTGTCATTTGCAACAACATGGATGAGTCTGAAGACCATTATGTCAAGAGAAGTAAGCCAGGCACAAAAAGACAAATATTGCATGATCTCACTTATGTAAGGAATCTGAAACACTGATTTCATAGAAGTAGAAAGTAGAATAGTGCCTATCAGAGGCTGGGTAAGGGGTTGGGAGGGACTGGGGAGATGTTGGTCAAAGGATACAAAATTTTACTTAAGAGGAGTAAGTTCAAGCGATCTATTGTACAACATGGTGACTACAGAAAATGCGATACTGCATTCTTGAAAAATGCTAAGAAAATGCATGTGAAGTGTTCTCATCACAAAAATAATAATTACATGAGGTAATACATATGATAATTAGCCAAATTTTGTCATTCTACAGTGCATAAATACATTAAAATATCCAGTTATATGTAGTAAATACATGTAATTTTATCTGTCAATATAAAAAAAGTTAAAAAATCAATTAGATCCAAATGGAAGGGTGTGTCTACATAACCAAATATAGGAATCAAAGAGAAAAAAAAAAGTGACTAGAGTTATAAAATAAGTTCAATGTGCTAAGGGAGAGGTAAATAGGGTATTATATACAATAAAGACAGGGGCAAATGAAGCTAATAGAGAGTGGCTCAGGAATCAGGTATGTGATCTCTGAAGTCAGACTACCTGGGTATGAATCACAGCTTATCATTTATTAGGAACAAACAGCAAACAACTAAGGACAAATTACTAAACCCCTCCAAACCACAGCCTACCCTATCTTAAAGTCTAGGCTAATAATGGTTTCTAAACTGCAGGATTGTTTTAGAAAGGCTTTTTTAATATTAGAAAGGCTTTTTCCTGGCAATAGTGGACAAAATATGTCCCTGGTAATGAGTTACAGCCCTTTGCAGGAAAGCAAATCTCTGAAAGACTTGGCTCTCTCAAATGTCCCAGGGTCAAATATTCAGCTCATGTCCATTAGCTAATAACATTCAAAAGGTAAATCAAGAAGATATAAAATAAAATAAAATAAAAATAAGGAAATGCATGGTGGCTCATGCCTGTAACCCCAGCACTTTGGGAAACCAAGGCGGGTAGGTCACTTGAGCCCAGGGGTTTGAGACCAGCCTGAGACCAACATGGCAAAACCCCATCTCTACAAAAAAATACAAAAATTAGCAGGCAATGGTGGCAGGCGCCTGTAGTCCTAGCTACTCAGGAGGCTGCGGTGAGAGGTCACCTGAACTGAAGATGTCAAGGCTGAGATTAGCAGTGATTTTGCCACTGTACTCCATCCTGGGTGACAGAGTGAGACCTTGCCTCAAAAATAAATAAATAAACAAATAATAGTAACGATAATAATAGGGTATCAACAATATATCTTTTTGTAATTATGAATGAGTTTCTATATCAGAATTAACAATTAACAATTTTATATCAGAATTACTGAGTATAATCTAAATACTTTGGATAAGTCTTATTAAAAAAGACTTTATTTCTGAGAACTTTACTTGAAAGGCCTTCAAACATTCAGTGTTCACAGAATTATTCTCAGGATCTCCATAAAATGAATAAAACTAGTCTTAAACTTTAAGCTGAAATAAAAATTCACCTTGGTAAGCACTTTGATTATCAAAATATGTTGCTTTCAAATAACATTTCTAGTAGGTTTGAGAAATTATGTTAAACTCCATGTATTCTTATGCAATTAATGCTAGATGTGAAAATATCTTCCTTTATTTTAACGTCAGATAACTAAAATGTCCAATTTATAGTAACATTTAATGTAATTTCACGACAACATAATTAACTAGTTGTTAAATATCATTACAAAACACTGTAAGAACTCACTACCTATATATATAATAATATATTTCATCAGCAATATAAAATAATTGTCTTGGTAATTAAGGAAGCTCATTTAGTTCTAGTAATAGTTTATTCAAACATATAATTATACGATATAGCTAACAAGTATTCCTTTTAATCAAATATATAATTATTAAAATGTTCTTGAGGGATATAATTGGCATATTATAAATATATTTCTATCATGACTACTTAAACCTCAATAAATGTACCTTTAAAAAAGGCCTTGGTTTAATTAGCATACAGTAACTCTCTCCTTGAAATGAAATTAAATCCTTAGAGAAACAACTAATATGAAACATAATGTTATATTACTCAAATATAATTAGTACACCTTGCCAAGTAAAAAAAATAATAAAAACCTTTTGAGAGCTCATTTACCACAAATATAAAGATCACATGTCTCCAAGCAGTAATTCTCAACCTGATTGCACAACAGGACCATGTACGGAGCTTTTATGAAATCTATTAGCCCAGACCCCATCTACAGAGATTCTGATTTTGTTGCCTGGGAGCCAGGTCCAGGTATCTGTGGTTTTTGCTCTTTAGAAAGTCCCCAAACCACCACACCAGAGACTGATAAAACATATTTTTTCCCAGCCCATAAATGTGTTTTGTAACTTCATTCATAATCACCAAATATTTGAAACAATCCAAATGAATAAATTAAACCATGATACAGATCTAATACTACTCAAGCAATGATCTACTGATTTATGCACTAACATGGATGAATCTTAAATGCATTTTGCTCGGTGAGAGAAGCTGGACCCAAAAGGCTACATATTATGGCAGTGTGGGGGAACTTCTGAAGTGAAGGAACTGCTATGTAATTGTAGTAATGAATACATAACTATGCATCTGTCAAAACTCGTAGAACAGTACACCACAAAGAGTGGATTTCACTCTATATAAATTTTTTAAAATCAAGCAGGAAGTGGGGGAGGGAGGGAGATGGAATACAGACTGTGACAAATGAATGTAACTGCCTTACAAATGTATCACATAACTATATTCAAGGAGTCAAGGACGGAGCTGTCCTGAGTGATTTTGGCAAACAGTGTTTTGGCCTGGATATTGTAACAATAAAGGTAGCCTATCTCAACAGTATGTTCTTGCTCTGAGTAAAAAAAAAGTCATTATAACAAATGTTTACTGTTTATCAATTGAGTGACTGTATTTAATAATGAACAACATAAAACAATCTTAAATCTGAAAGGTTTTGTGAAAACCTTTTACTGGTGTTATTTTAGTCACTGTTTGCCTTTTTTTTTTTTTCCTTTTTGGACAGAAGCTGGGCAGGATAAGCATGTAAAGACTACTTTAAAGTGTGAAAGTGGATAGATATTGCTTCAAGGATCCAGAACAATGGTCATTTACAAAGTTTAAGACAGAGCGCACTGAAAATGCCACAGTTTCAGAGGTAGTCCTAGCTGAGAATAGTTAATTTATCTAATTAAACAGCTGATCTCCTACATATTCTACTGTATTCAGTCTTTTCATGTTAATACAATTTAAATATGCAAAGAAAGTATTGATTCTTTAATATGGTACAAATCTCAAAATAAATACATTCTTAGAAACCTAGGTATACGTGTGTGTGCTTTTTATTTATTTCTAAAACACAATCTCAGAGGATTAAAAAGACTTAACAACAACAATAACAAAACACAACTTCTCCTGCATAACTGTCAATGCCAGAATTTCAGGGTCAAACATTCGATCTCAATTTGGTATCCAGTTTGCTCTTCTGAGTCTCCAATTGTACACTTAAAACTTTATCCACTCACACATAACTTCGAGGACTATGGTGAGAATTAGTGAGGCCTGACCTGTCTGGTACACAGTAACTCAATTACAGGCTATGAATCAGTTAATCCTATCAGAAATGCTAGAAATTAGAGTATCTAGGTAAGAAATTTACTATTGGCCGTAATAATGAATGTCCCGGTAGGGCAAGGTGGCTCACACCTGTAATCCCAGTATTTTGGGAGGCCGAGGCAGGCAGATCATTTGAAGTCAGGAGTTCAGGACCAGCCTGACCAACATAGTAAAATCCCATCTTTATTAACATACAAAAATTAGCCAGGTGTGGTAGAGGGTGCCTGTAATCCCAGCTACTCTGGAGGCCAAGCGACGAGAATCGCTTGAACCCAGGAGGCAGAGGTTGCAGTGAGCTGAGATCACACCACTGCACTCCAGCCTGGGCCACAGAGCAAGATTCCCTCTCAAAAAAATTAATAATTAATTAATTAATTAACGCTCAGCCCTACATTTAAAGCCCACAGTGAATCAGATGAGACTGGGCCTTTGTTCTTGGACATCCATCACTTCAGGAGAAAATTTTCATGTCTCAGTTATCACTGCCAGCAAGAGCAATGATTATTTTCCATACAGTAATCAGAGTAATCCTAAAAAACACAAATATAATCATCTTTACCTTTCTCCTTTAACAGCCTGTTTTTTTTTTCCATCACAGCCCCTTTTATTCTGCCCTTTGGAGACACTAGTCATACTCCCTTGAGCCTTGGCACAAGCTGTTCTTTTCTGCCTGCTGGCTCTTAAATCCCAACACCACTAGTAAACTCCTAAATATTCCTGTTGCTTCCAGGAAGACTGACCTTCAGACTAGGTTGGTGCACAACAGAATATCTCCCTATTACAGTATCTCTGTACAAGGTTTTCCTCCTAGCACTTTACATTTACTCCATTCATTCCCATTGATATTCCTAGAACTGGCCAGGCAAGGTCCTGCCTTAGAGTCTTTGGACTGGCTTTTTTCCTAGCCTGGAATACTCCTCCCAATAGCTAACTTCCCCCACCTCTTTCAAATCTTTGCTTCAATGTCACTTTCTCTCTGACCTGACTACCCAATTTTAAATCAAATCTAAACCCCTCCCACCCCCCAACATACACACACACTCTCCTGATTTCCCTTACTCCAGGTCCTTCTCCCACCATAATACTTAGGTCACTTTTGAACACATAATATACTTCCTACTTATAATTTGTATTGTTAATTGTGTTGTATTCATTGTTTTATTTCATAATTTAGAGCCCTCTAGAATGTGACCTTTATGATACAAGATTTTTTTTTTGTCTGTTTTGGTCACTTTTGTATCTCAAAAGCCTAGAATAAAAAGAAGATCCCTAAAATGAATGAATTACTTAAGGACCATATATACAAAACATTTGTAAAGAAGAAAGAAAGAAAGCTCACACTTTCAGGACCTGAACACTAATTGTGAGTTAAAATGTGAACGCAGAAAAGATCCCTGGGAAAAAAAATTAGCTGGTGTAAATTTAAGTTAGCAAATTAGAAGGTGTTATCAATTAAGCTCAGGGAAGAAAAGCTACATCGACCAATTATGAGCCTCCAATCACTGCCAGGACCTCGTACACATTAACACAGTTAATTCTCACACAACAACTGCAGGATGAGTTCTCACACCAACTTCACAGTCTAAGATTAGACTGGAAGCTACAGGAGTGCACAGACACATGTCCCCATCTTGCTATCATACCACCAGCACCCAGTGATATGCTGGCAGGCAGTAGGTGTAGAATACATAGAAGCTGCATAAAATTTAAAAACACACATGCTAAGAGAGGTTAACAAAGTTGCCCAAGACTACTTATCCAGTAAATAGAAAAACTACAGGATTTGAACTCAGATCAGTTTATTTAAAATCCAGTGCTCTTCCTACCACACCATATTTCTTCTAACTAAAATTATAAAACGTATACGGACCTACAAAAATGCAACAGTCAGGCCAACTATCTACCACAGTAACTCCTCAGGGCATCTTAACATAACAGAGAAAAATATAAATTGATATTCCTAATTAGTGTCAACCCAATGATCAAGCAACAATCATGTTTCATTTTATCTGTTTAATACAGAAACATGTAAGGCACATTCTAGAGAGAATTAGAACAAAATGGATAAAGTTTAAAGTTCTAGCACCAAATGTTTAGTCTTCAGACAATTCAAAAGTCATTTCACAGAAACAGTACACAGACATTACTGTATGAGTAAATTCCTGCTTCCATTTAGCTGCTCACTCGGGCAGTGCTCGTCAGAGCACTGGCCTTTGAAATGCTAATTCACTGGCTAAACCACTGTTCACCTGCTCCTTAGCCTTAACAGGTCTGTGGCTTCACACTGGGTAGCCACAGAAGTCCCTAAGAGAAAAAGGAGCTCCAGCAACCAAGCTATTTAATTGTAAAAAAACCCCGATTACTTTCGAACCAATCTAATAACCTAATAACTTGACTCCAGAGGATGGATGAAACCAGGAGAATAGAGAGGGAGCCTCTCTCCCCAGCCTTGGGCTAGGTGGGGCCATCTAAGGTCTGTAAATCTGACACTGTTAGAACCTAGAAGGAGAACCAGAGGATTTAAATGAGTAATTCATCAATCCAAATTCACATTCACCAGAAGTATCTATGCAATTGTGGCTAAAGTACTTCAAATTTGTCCTTCTGCTTTATATTTTAGTTTAAGATACCAGGTAATGGAATCCATTCTCTAATTCACTTTCCACCAACAGAATCAGCCCAAATGTTTGCTGCTGGTTCTTTTTTACATTTCCTACTGTCAACCATAGAAATGGCTGGAAACGGCTGGTATTGAGACATTTTATTCATTTCAATTCTACAAATTTCTAGAGGCCCTACACGGAAACTGAAAGCCTATGATCACAGACAAGATCCATCCCAAAGATGTACTTCCTTTAGCCTCAATATTATTGTTACTTAATGATTTCTAATTTAAGCCCTTATGTAAAACCTAGGAATTGTTCACATATAAACCTGGATTTTAAGTCTCGCTAGGAAAATCGGCGGATCCGGAGCACATACTCCCAAATGGGAAGAACAGAAGGCGTGGTTGCTTCCCTCATGAGATACAGCACAAACTTTCCAAACAGTTGAACTGGGCTGCCTCAATAATCAATTTTACTTGCCTGGTCACTGTGGGCATCTAACTGTGCTACCCCTGGCTGTATGGAAGGCCCAGGATTGGAATGTGGGAGAGGGAGGAGGCAGAATCTGAGATGAATAAATACACTTGCATCAGAATTGAAAATTTTAGACTGGGCACTCTGGGAGGGCAAGGGGAGCAAACAGCTTAAGCCCAAGAGTTCGAGGCCAGCCTAGACAACATGGCAGAACCCCATGCCTACAAAAAGATACAAAAAATTAGCCAGGCATGGTAGCATGTGCCTGTAATGCCAGCAACTGAGGAGGCTGATGTGGGAGGATTGCTTCAGTCCAAGAGGCAGAGGTTGCTGTGAACCAAGATTGCACCTGTACCCCATCCTGGGTGACAGAGTGTGTCCCTGTCTCAAAAAAGAAAGAAAGAAATTTTTAGACAAGTACCTGTAAAAGTAACATGACAACTATGATAACCGCTAGGAGAGACATGAAAACCTTTAGGTATGTTGTCGGGAGAAGCAGGGGTGGAAGAGAAATACACAAAGTGTGTACTCCCCAAGCTACTTCTCATCCTCTCTGGCTGTCCCTTTATAACTCGTCAAGAACTCATCAAGTCAACCTATCATGAGATCCTACAAATTCCACCTCCTGAGTAAGTTTTGTACAGGGTCCTTTGGTATCCTATATTCAAAAACACAGTTCAGACCCTCAGGACTCTCATTCTATTTGATTCCACAGCAGTCTTCTAACTGGTCTTCTACCCTCCAATGCATCCTCCAAACAGCTGTCAGTGACCTATTGAAAATGCAAGTCAGGCCACACCACTCCCCAGTTTAAAACTTTCATTGGCTTCCCTAGTAATTCATAATCCTCGGCTACACTTGAGAATAAACCGAGGGGCATTTTTTAAATTACCTATGCTTGATCCTTACCTTCACATACTTTTATTAAATTAGTTGGTGTGGGGCCTACCTGTCTACATTCTATTCCAAGTGATTCTGATGTGTTATCAAGTTGAGAACCACTGGTTTACCAGGCAAATTCTAAGATCTTCAGCTTTGCCTGAGTGCCCTCCGCAGTTTCTGTCTCCAGCACACCTAGGAACATTCCTTGTAAATTCCAAGAAGAAACCTGCTCCTGGTAGCATCCTGTGCATATATCTACTTCCTGCACTGAATTCCCTTTACCGTAATTATCTTTTTATTACCTTTAGCACTATTCTGACAGCAGTGACTTAGCTCTATCTTCCTTATACCTCAAATGCCTGCAACACAGTGAGAACTAAGTTTAAGAGTGGTTGAAGACAGCAGAAAAAGGTGGACCAGGAGGAGGACATGAGCTCTGAAAGGCAAAGCTGTGAAGTGAGAAGGGGAGAAGGAGAGAACACGTGCAAAACTGGAAAACCAGAAAGCATTTTTTGAGCTAGCAAAATGTTGGTGATATTAACAATTTGTTAATGCTTCCTTTAGGCTATAAAGAGGAATCTAGTGGACTGAGTAAATACACCAAAGGAAATTAAGCCAATTATTCCCTGCCCAATAGTGGTGTCAGATTCATTTGTTAAACTGCAAGCTCCCTAGAGAAAATAGATCCCAGAATGCAAGTAATTGTTTTATTATAATTATCTTAATACCCCTCCTGTTTCCTTCTCTCCAAATCAGAACAATTAAAATGAAAAAGAATTATGTGTTGTTCAGTTGCTAAATAGTCTTTTTATATCCCTTTTCTGATGTAGTTTCGATTATCTCAGAAACAGTAGCTCTCCACAGTGGTTTCTGCTGCTTACTTCCAATGAGTCACGCTGTGGGGCTCTCACTCTTTCCCTTGAGATTTTACTCCATAGTTGAATAGAGTTAACTATTAGTCATTTTCCTTCATATTAAGCCAAGAGTCTTGTTTAATCTAATTAGTCCTCCTCCATACAATTCTAAGCAACCTCAGTCCTTACAAGAATATAGGTATATCCTTCCTACATCTGCAGAAACATGTGCCTCCTATTTGAGGCCAGGACAAACAGACCATAGTTGGTTCTTAACTTTTCCCATGTGAGTCAGAAATTCCAATTCCAAACCATCTCCTTCCCCACCTCCTCCAGAAGCTTTTCAGTTTGCTGACACGATGAAGCGTGGTGTTATTTCTGAGCATTTGCTGCTGGATCAATGGTGCTTTCTCATTAGTTTTATTTTGCTTTTGATTTAAAAGCACCAAAATGGTACAGACTATATCTAAACCAGAAGTACCTGTAATGTGATCAGATTCACTGTGACTTTTTTGCTTTTATTTGCTTTTATGAAACCAATCTCAGGCTTCGATGCCCATGATTACAAACTTTCTTCACAGACCCCTTACGACATTCCCAGCAAATGTAACACTTTCCAGCACTTTTTTCCTCTTATTTAAGATGCTCACAGCTCCAAATGTCAGGCACACAGTGCAACCAAAGCTATCCCTCAGCTGATAAATTATTCAATTTTTCAGGAGTTTGCAATTTGAAATGGCACTAACAGCTGAATACCTGAAGCACCCCCAAAAGACATAAAGAGCAATAACATGCAAAGCTTTTTCTGCATAAATATTAAAGGTTAAGAGCCATTATACATCTATGTTTATCAAGAGATGTGCTCCCTGAACTTATTTCTTCTAATTAATCTGCTCCCAATAAACATTAATAACAAAGCAAAGTGATAACAGAGGCTAATCAAACTAATATATTCCCTTTAACTCACCCCACCAGGTTAAAACAAGGTCTTCTGCTGATATTCTCCACTTTCCCCTGTCTGGTGAGAAGCTATCAATGAGTAAGGTCAAAAGCAGGGGTGGTCAAACTAAGACTCTTGAACAATCTGGCCCACTGTGCGTATGTTTAAATAAAGTTTTACTGGAACATTGTTTTACCCATTTATTTTGTATTGGCTGTGGCTACTTTCTTGTTACAGTGGCAGAGTTGAACAGCTGTGATAGAGACCCACAAAGCAAACAGTATTTACCATATAGCCCTTTAGAGAAAACATTTGCTAACCTCTGGTCAAAAGGCATGGAAAATGTATAAAGCTTTTAAAATGTCAGCCCCAAGTAGAGCTTTAGCTAACGTATATCAGTGTGTTCATTTACTCTTAAAAAAAAAAAAACAAAAAACAAAAAACGTGCATTTAAATGTGTGTTATCTAGAACACAATCTGTGTTACACAGTTCCAGAGGAAACTGCAGGTCTAAGATTGTTCCTCAAGCTGGTACGTGCTGCATTTTGATAACAATAATCACCATGTGTTTCAGTTATTTATTGATGTGTTATAAACCCCTTCAAAAGTTGCTTAAGGCAAAGATTTCTTTGCATCTGATTCTTCTCTCCAGGCCTCAGCGAGAAGATTCCAAACTCCATCTCCCACGTGGTCACTCACATGGCTTACAGTCATGAGGAACAGGCTGGATTCTGGCTGGAATACCAAGATGGCTTGGCTCATATATCTGGCTCCTCACCTGGGACAGCTGCAACAGGTGTGGGCTGGCTGGGTATTTCTCTGTCTCCATGGAGTCTGTCCCTTCAGCAGGGTAGCTGGGCATCTTGCTATGATGACTCAAAATGCCACAGTGAAAGTAGAAGCTTCCAGCCTGCTGAAGGGCCAGGCCCAGAGCTGCTGTACTATCACTTCTGCACCTTTCTATTACTGATCAAAGCCACATTCAAGGAGTGGGGAAACAGACTGCACCTTGATGAGAGGAACTATAAAATATTTTAGCCGTGATTTCTAATCTACCACGCCATGATGATGAATACAGTGACAACATGATTGCAACAACAAAATCTTGAAAGTAGACCTTACTGCTGACAACTTATAATCAAATTAACAAATGACAACAAGGAAGACTAATAAAAGATGGAAATCATTGATCAGTCGCAGTGGCTCACGCCTGTAATCCCAGCAATCTGGGAGGCCAAGGTGGGCGGATCGCCTGAGGTCGGGAGTTCGAGACCAGCCAGACCAACATGAAGAAACCCCATCTCTACTAATAATACAAAATTAACCAGGTAATTTTGATTACAGGTGCATACCTGTAATCACAGCTACTCAGGAGGCTTAGGCAGGAGAATGGCTTGAACCCAGGAGGTGGAGGTTGCGGTGCGCCGAGATCGCACCACTGCACTCCAGCCTGGGCAAAAAGAGTGAAACTCTGTCTCAAAAATAAATAAATAAATAAATAAATAAAAATAAAAAAGGAAATCATTTTATAATGAAACACTAGTCACACAGAAATCAAAATTTTCCAAATTGATGGCTTTTTTTTAATTGAAATTGGACAGAAGCCATTCTAAAAGCCATTCAGTGCTTCTCAATTCTTACAGAGTGTGTAAGTTGTGAATATTACGTAACTTTCCTCCCTGACTGTACAGCCTCAAGATGAGTATCAATGAGGGGCGTAGTAACTACAACGAACCTGGATGACTGGCTTTGATGCCCAATGGCACTGCTTGGGCCCTGTGTAAACAGCTCTGGCTGCTGTGCATTTTGAGCTCTTTTGCCTTCTCTTTTCAGCTGTTCTGCCTCTTCCCTGGACAAAGAATCATGAGAGTGTGTTCTAGGTCCTTCCCTGTCACCTATTTACCTATTTCGTCTAGGTAGGTTATCTGCTCTGACCCTTGCTTTTTTTTTTATCTGAGAAGGGAGAAGAAAAGAAGTTATGTTGCCTACTCTTAGAACATTCAGGAACAAATGAGATTAAGAAGATAAAGTGTTTAAACAGACTGGCGTGGAGGCTCATGCTTGTTATCCCAACACTTTGGGAGGCCAAGGCAGCGGGATCACCTGCGTCGGGAGTTCAAGACCAGCCTGCCCAACATGGCAAAACCCTGTCTCTACTAAAAATACAAAAATTAGCTGGGCATGGTGGCAGGTACCTGTAATCCCAGATACTTGAGAGGCTGAGGCAGGAGAATCGCTTGAACCCAGGAGGCAGAGGTTGCAGTGAGCCTAGATCATGCCACTGCACTCCAGCCTGGACGACTGAGTGAGACTTCATTTAAAAAAAATAATAATAAAGTGTTTAAGTCATTACTCACATTACTCAAGTATTCAAGTAAACGGTATCACAGCAACATAAAATTGATTTTATTGATTAAAAATAACAAAATTAATATACCATAAAATAAATCTAATAATAATGGCTGTTTATTTAGCATTTACTATGTGCAAGGCATAGTACTAACACCTTACTTTGGTTGACTTGCTTTCATCTTTACAGCAACTCTATAATTATCATCTAATACTCCAGACAACAAAAACTGAGACATAAAGCGATAAGGCAATCTGCCTTTGGTATTACAGACATTACAAAGAATTATGATTTCTCTTTCCCAATTCGCAGAGCTGATTTCAAGAGCCTGTGAATGGTCTATCACATTTCTAACAAACTTTCTCCCTTCCAAACCCCATATTAATTCGAAGGGCAGTATCTGTCTCTCCTAACCTCTGCTCCAACCTTCTGTTCCAAAGCTTTCATAAGCAACATGAGTGGTTCTCAGCTGGGTGATTTTGCCCCCAGGGGATAGTTCCCAGTGTTGAGAGATCATTTGGTTGTCACCACTGGGCTGTAAGCTGCTTCTTGGTTAGAATTCCTTGATATGAAAAATCATCACAAAGGATCAAAAGTGCTAAATAGCTGATTTCTCCATACATTAAGAGAGTGTGTGTGTGCGTGTGTGTAGAGAGAGAGAGAGAAAGAAATGGAATGAAAACTGAATCTCACAGGACTTCACATTCAGGATCTCATTTAAACATCACAGGAACCTGTGAGAGCTATGAGCATCACCAAAGGGTCAGAATTCTCCTACCTATTCTCAATCCTCCTTCCAGGAGAATTGAGAAAACTGCCCCTAATAGGCAAGAGAGCCACTGTTTAAGGCAAATCTGGTTACTACTACCATGTACTATTTTAGAGAAAATCATATAAACAATAAAGGCGTTTTTCCCCTTAAAAGGAAGAAGTTTACCAGGAAATATTTTATTAAAAAGCTTTCATCTACATAGGGGCTCCAACCTACAAATCACTTAGGAATCCTATTCCCGTTATTTTGACTAAATGGAAGCATATAGGGAAAAGCCCTATTAAAGTTCCTTTCTTCCCTGCAATTCCCTGTTGACCATTACCCTCCAATTACAGCCTTGCTTTACAAATGTACCCTCCTTCACTCTCTGCAGCTATGGATATTGATGAAGGAAAGTGTACACTTAATTACATGAGAGGCTGAGGATGATGGAAAACTATCACCTGCTTTACAGAAAAACAAAACTGGACAGAGATAAAGAGCTAAGAGCAGACATACATGCTTTTATTTACTGAAGTCTTCAGTGCTCCAAGTCTATATTGGTTGGTGCAAAGAAAATTTCAGTTAAGCTGTTTAGACAGTGAATTTAAACTTGATCAGGAGTTTGCACCAAGTCTTCAATGAACTATTTTGTGGAAAAATACATGTATTTTTCATTCTAGCAGAGAACAGTGGGACCCAACTCAAATTTCATAAAAAGACGTCTCAAGAATATATCTATTTCCCTTACATACTTTCTTAACACCTGGCCCAGCAACCCAAACTCTATAAGACCTCCAGGGCCCTGTGATCTATCTCCTGGACTTTATTTTGTCCTTTGAACACACTCGGCTTCTCCTTGCACCAAGGCCTTTACAGTCACTCCCCCCATCTGCCTGGATGCTCTGAACCCCGTTTTTTCATAGCTATACCCTTCCCATTCTTTAGTTCAAGTGTATCTCACTCAGCAACACCTTCCTTGGCATATGACAAATGGAGAGTCCTATCCTCTCCCTTCATATCCTCTTTTACTTTCATATTACATCACGCTGTTTTACAATCTTTGCAGCATTTATCACTCTCCAAAGTCTCACTGTTCATTGACTTTTTGCCCATAGCCATATCCTTGCTGCACCTTTCTACACAACATCCCAACTAGAATATAAATTCTGTGATAAGAGGAAACTGGATCTGGCTTACTGGAGGCACACAATAGGCATGTGCTGAATGAAAAGTAGTATCACTTTTTAATTAAACGTCATTTAAATTTGCTTTTAAAAGGTAAATATAGATATTAAAGGAGTGTGTATCAACCTAAAATCACTGTAGGTTAAAGGTTTAAATGAGTTTTTTAAGTGATAAACATTAGCATTTTCTTTTTCTCTCACTCCTTTATAAGCATCTTAAAAAGGTTTAAGTATATGCTTCTCTATATATATGTCTTAACACAAGAAAAAACACTAAGAAAGAAAACATTTGGTTTAATAGGTTTGTTATACTTTCTGTACTTTCAGCTTAAAAATAATAGATTGTGTGCTATTTTTTAAACTGAAGACATAAGTGCTTAGTATATCTTAAGTCAGATTTAATAACTAGTTATTGTAAATGACTGCCACAGTACTATGTTGATTTTTGCAAACCTACTGCAAATTATACAGTGAATTTAAAACTTCTGTGAGAGAACAAAGCTAAATAGTAATGTCTTTTGTAGTAAGGCACTGAACTTCATTCAGTTTTCAACTGATTCTGGAGTCCACATTTTTACAGATATTAACAAAAAGATAAGTTTAAAACTATCTGAAGTCAATGATTAAAAAGTGAACTTACAAGAATGAGTAAAGATAGATTTGGGGGGAATTTTTAAAATGTCATGTTAAAAACAAAAGATTACTTGTAAGGTATTGAGTACACTTTAGGTCCCTTCTTAACTGGGTTTTCTCCTTCATTCTGAATTATAATAATCTGTTGGTGGTTCAAGTTTTAGACAATGCATCTTCACAAAAGTCAACTTTTTGGAGATGGAGTCTCGCTGAGTCACCAGGCTGGAGTGCAGTGCCACGATCTTGGCTCACTGCAACCTCCACCTCCAGGTTCAAGTAATCCTCCTGCCTCAGCCCTCCCTAGTATCTAGGACTATAGGCATGTGTCACCAAGCCCAGCTAATTTTTGTGTTTTTAGTAGAAAGGGATTTCACCAGGTTGGCCAAGATGGTCTTGATCTCTTGACCTAGTGATCCACCTGCCTCGGCCTTCCAAAGTACTGGGATTACAGGTGTGAGCCACTGCACCTAACCCCAAGAGTCAATTTAAAAAAAAAAAAAATGTTCCAGTGTCAAATAACCTAGCCTCCTTAACCTCTATCACCCTGGTCCCTTGTACCACATCTTCTCCATTGCTTCCAACTGGCCTCTTAACAGATCTCAAAGGCCACTGGCTGGCCTCCTTCCAAAGCATTTTTCCACCATGAAGCTTCACTCATCTTTTAAAAACGTAAACATCTTCCTACAGCAGCTTAAAAATAAGTCAGTGATTCCTTCAGTTCATAGAATAAAAACCAAGATTCTGAACAAGGTTTATGAAACCTTGTCTTAGCTGGTCTCCACCACTTAGCAGGAGGTACTTATTCTTATCATGCCTATAATTCCAGCACTTTGGGAAGCTGTGGGGGTAGGGGGATAGCCACAGCCCAGGATTCTGAGACCAGCCTGGGCAACACAAGGAAAACCCTTCTACTAAAAAAAAAAAAAAAAAAAAAAAAAGCAAAAATTAGCCAGGTGTGATGGCACGTGTCTCTAATTCCCAGCTACTAGTAAGGCTGAAGTGGGAGGATCACCTGAGCCCAGGAGGCAGAGGCTGCAGTGAGCCTAGACCACATCACTGCACTCCAGCCTGGGTAACCAAGTGAGACCCTGACTGCAAAATAAATAATAACTAAAAATAAGCACATGTAAAAACTGGGAATAAAATCCAAATAACATGTGTAGTTAACAGTATTGTGCAAATGTTAACTTACCGGTTTTGATAACGTACTGTGATTATGTAATATATTAATATTAGGAAAACTGGATGAAAACTACTTGGGAAATTCCTGTATGATTTCTGTAATATCTTTTAAGTGTAAAATTATTTCAAAATAAAAGAAAATTCCTCCCTCAGGAAAGCTTTGTATTACTTTTCAGAACAGATGAGCCACTTGGCTATTTTGTTCCCTTGTAATGCTTGTAACAGTTAGAAAATCTAAATTTTAAAAATTAATGTTAAATATTTGGCTATGCCACTAGAGGTCAAGCTTTTTAGGGGCAGGGATCATATCTCTTTCTCTCAACATTTTATCCTCAGTAGTTAACTCAATGCTTGGCACAGGAAATGTGTCCAATAAACATTTATTAATGGGACTATGAAAGACATGAATGAGCCAATCAGTCAATGTCCTTTGGAATCATAAATGTATGTAAATGTACATATTTATATTTTTAAAAGATTCTGCTCAAATTGTGAAGCTAATGGGATAATATATGCCAACAGAGATCTAAACATAGATGCTTCTAATTTGGAAATGATACAAGCTAGTGAGAAAAAAAAAGGCATAATAGCAACTAATAACATTTAGTGAATATTTAATCCTATTATTCAAAATGCTTTATAAACAGTTCTTTCCTTAGTCCTTATGATGACTATATCAAGTGTGTGCTGTATTTATCTTCATTTTACAGATGAGAAACACATAAAGATTTGTACTCTGCCCATGACTGGAGTAATTACACAGCAGAGGCAGGATTTGAGCACAAGCACTCTGCTCCAGGGTCACATTCTGTATGCACTACTTTCAGCCTGGAGACAAAGTCTGAAAAGATTGCTTGAGAGCATCCTAAACAGTAGCTATGAATTCTGTAGATAGATTACAGTCTGGTGTAGGGCCACACTGTCTAAAATTTTTATATTCCCCACCACTTCACACAGAGTTTTCGACATAGCAGGAGTGTGCACGCACGCACACACACCCCCACACCCACCCCAGTTGGTGAAGAAATGAATGAACCTAAAGCAAACTGAAGAAAAAGAAAAAATTACAGGTCAAAGAACTGGTTCCAAAGTAGAGCCTCCATCCAATCACAGGACTTTTTAATTCTTCACTTCAAGATAGAGGCTGGCTTGCAGTTTCTGAATTAACAGAAACACATCTACATAGGCAGGAGATGGGGATCCCAACCAAGTCAAGGTTACTTGAAATGGGTCAGGTACAGCCGGGTGTGGTGGCTCACGCCTATAATCCCGGCACTTTGGGAAGCCAAGCCTGGCAGATCACTTGAGCTCAGGAGTTCAAGACCAGCCTGAGCAAATGGTAAAACCCCATCTCTATTTAAAAAAAAAACACAGAAATTAGCCAAGCAAGGTGGCACGTGCCTGTAGTCCCAGCTACTAGAGAGGCTGAGGTGAGAGGATCACTTGAACCCAGGAAGTCGAGGTTGCAGTGAGCCGAGACTGCGCCACTGCACTACCATCTGGGCAACAGAACCAGATGTTGTCTCAAAAAAAAAAAAAAAAAAAAAAAACGGGGCGTGGGGGAAAAAATAGATCAGGTACATAATAACTGAATGAACGGAAAATTAAAGAAGCTAAGAACGTAAAGGGAAAGAAACGAGGAGATCACAGAACACTAGAATAAAATACCACCAGACTATTGCAAATAATAAGAATTAGTTCACAGATACTTTGGATATTGTTCCATCC
This sequence comes from Ateles fusciceps, assembly GCA_036589455.1. NCBI lineage: Eukaryota > Metazoa > Chordata > Mammalia > Primates > Atelidae > Ateles > Ateles fusciceps. The sequence goes on along the minus strand of JAZHEH010000827.1, from coordinate 4,703,575 downwards.
TTAGAGTTTAGGGCCTTATTTCCAAATAGAGATAACAAACAGGTCATACTTTGGAATTGTTTTAAAAAAGCAAGTCCTACTACACTCGATAAAAAATGCTTTGAAGTGTACACATGTGTTGATTTTGTGACATATTCTTAACCTTACTAGGTAGCTACAGCTCTGCTGGGAGCAATTCAGAAACCCACAGAAACTCCACAATGAAGCTAAAGGTTCAGTAAAATAGCTGGAATACTTTCCTTGCTGCAGACAGCTGGACATTGCTAATTTAGCTACTTTAAAGTGAGGGGAGGAAGGAACTGGGAGTAATTTTGCCACATCTCTATTAATTTAGAGAAAAGGAAAACAATGAAGGCATTGATAAACATGGTAAAGGCACTGGCTTCCTCCTAAATGAGTACATTTCATTCTAATTCATCTAAAGAAACAAACATAAAGGTTACTTTCAGGTTGCATATGCTAAAGGGTCTCCAACCAAAGAACTAGGGTAAGCAGAAATTGCTTTTTGTTTTGGTTTTGATTTAGGTTTGTTTTTGTTTTTTGAGACAGAGTCTCTGTCACCCAGACTGCAGTACAGTGACGCCATCATAGGTCACTGCAGCCTTAAACTGGGCTCAAGCAATCCTCCTTCCTCATCCTCCCCAGTAGCTAGGATTACAGGTATGTGCCACCACAACCGGCTTTTTTTCCTTGTTTTAATAGCTTTATTGAGATATAATTCAAATACCATACAGTTTGCCCATTTAAAGTGTACAATTCAATGGTATTGAGTATATTATTTTTATACTCAATTAGTACCATCATCCTAATCTAATTAAGAACATTTTCATTATCCCAAGCAATTATCTTTTAGATGATAGTTAAATGATTGGGGGAACACTTATAAAGTAAATTATAAACAAAAAGACATTTTTATTTTACTTTCTAAAAATTTTTGTGCAGACAAGATCGGTCTCGCTATGTTGTCCAGGCTGGTCTTGAACTCCTGTCCTCAAGTGATCCTCCTGCCTCAGCCTCCCAATGTGCTGGAATTACAGGCGTGAGCCACCCCACATGGCAAAAACCAAAATCTTTTTAATGATATATGTTCCTGGTGTGAACTGACTCTACCTACTGAAATGTATGAATTTTAATAACATAAGAACGTTATTCTTTCCATTCCTAACTTCATTATGGAGGATTTCACCAACTGCTACAAGATGCAAAAGGAATCATCTGCCCTGCTTCAACACGATCATTTTCCTATTCCTTTAAAAAAAGTTTTTGGCCAGCATGGTGGCTCATACCTGTAATCCCAGCACTTTAGGAGGCTGAGGCAGGTGGATCATTTGAGGTCAGGAGTTCGAGACCAGCTTGGCCAACATGTTGAAACCCTGTCTTTACTAAAAACACAAAAATTAATCGGGTTTGACAGCAGGCACCTGTAATCTCAGCTACTCGGGAGGCTGAGGCAAAAGAATCTCTGGAATCTGGGAGGCGGAGGTTGCAGTGAGCTGAGATCATGCCGCTGCACTCCAGACTGGGCAACAGAGTAAGATTCTGTCTCAAAACAAGGAAAAAAATAATAATTTTTTTTTCTGCAAGGTATTTCCTGGCCATATCAATGGCCACTCACTCTCCTTCTCACCATGCTCACCCCCCACTGTCAGCTTTCTGAAGAAGCAATGTATCACTGTTTACTGACAGTAGATTTCTATAGTTCCTTCCTGTGAGCTGCTCAATAAAATGTACATAAGAGGCAACAGTGAAAAGAGAGGAAACACCTTCTACTATCCATTGTACCCAAGCCAAATTACTTTTAAATGTGTAATTCTAAGAAGCTTTTTTAAACCATTTGACTAAAACAGATATGCTTTATATTTCCCCTCTTGATCTTCAGTTTAATGCCCGGAAGCAGGAGTTTATAAGAACTACATACAGGACTTGACGGAGAAGCAAGGTGGGGACTTTAACTTCCTACAAGAAAACCTGGCTTATCCACCATCCAAATTTTGATAATCTGTAGGTCAAATTGAAAAAAAAAAAAACTAGCAAAGTACCTCACACATGTGCTCACTAAAAGTTTGCTAAATCTTCTTGAATAAAGATATAGTAACAGCTAACATTTGTGAAACCTACCTTGTGTTAACTGCTGATCTACGAGTTTTATTTCAACTCAGTAAATCCTCACAAAACTCAGGAGTATGATATCATGGCCACCACTGTCATCCACATTTTAAAAATAGAAACTGAAGCAAAGAGCATGACTGATCACAATGACAAAAATATGGGAAACTGAGGCTAACAGCATGATTTATCAAATGACAGCCAGAGTTCAAACCCAGACTGCAGCTTCAGAGCTCATATTCTTCACCATTCCTCTATGCTGCCCGTCAGGAATTGTTACTTAAGGTAACAAATGGTTATCTTACAACACAGACGTCAGTCTATACTCCAATGTCAAAGAAATAAAGAAATTCCATGGGCTACTGTGACATCATACCAAAGGGGGTTGAGGAGGAACTTACTGCTTCCATAAAGGAGAGAAAGATTTTGAGTATACAGTGACTACAGGAAGGCTCTTTAACAATGAGGAAGGAGAATGAGGAAGTATTCACAATCTGAAGTGGAAAAATGACAAAAAGCAACAAGTAAACAGATGAACTAAACCATTTGAGGAATTAAATTATCAAAAATGTGTTTCTACAATTTTGAAAAAGTTCTATTTCTGAGATCAGGGAGACACTCAGGTCCAACTATAACGACCACAGGGTAAACTCGGGTCTAGAAAATGTAACAGTCTGCTGTAAGTGGTTTTGTTAGAGTGAAACTGGTCTGACAAAGAAGATGCTAACAGCGGGTTTTTTGGTCTGCATGTAGTTTTTGTTACGTATTTAGTTAGTTAGTTTTTTTGAGATGAAGTTTCACTCTTGTTGCCCAGGCTGGAGGGCAATGGCATGATCTCGGCTCACTGCAACCGCCGCCTCCCGGGTTCAAGCGATTCTCCTGCCTCAGCCTCCTAAGTAGCTGAGATTACAGGCATGGGCCACCATGCCTGGCTAATTTTGTATTTTTAGTAGAGACGGGGTTTCGCCATGTTGGTCAAGCTGGTCTCGAACTCTTGACCTCAGGTGATCCACTTGCCTCAGTCCCCCAAAGTTCTAGGATTACAGGCGTAAGCCACTGCGCCTGGCCTAGTTGTTCTTTAAAGACTGGTAAATAGCAAACTAAATTTATGTATGAAATACAACTAACAGAAGCTATTGTGAAAACTCATCAAGAAGAAAAACATTCACCTGAGGATTACATTACTATAATCTATACGAATCTTGAATTTGCACGCATGTTACAGTTGAATTGTTCTCGGAGCACTACCTAAACCAGAAAGCTGGTTGGTCAGCCCTGAAGAGCTACTCATGCTGCTTGAACAGAAGTCTCATATGCTTCTCCCTGAGATCAAAGCTCTACTGTCCATACATGCATTCCAGAAACAACAAGCAAAATCATCTGGGGCATTCAAGACACAGGAATGAGCAGAAATCAGATAGAAACACACGTCTAGCTTTTTAAAATAATAGTGGATATGTAGGGCATATTAAACTGGCAATGGCAAAGACTATAATTTTCTGCTGAGGGATATTATCACAATTTTCCAACCTAGGTTTGAACCAAGGCTCATAAGAGCTCTCCTACTTAATGCAACATCACATCCAGTACTTTGCTATGACATTGTACACAGCAGATTATAACCCTGACTCCCACGCTTTTTGGAGTTAATCATTTCAAAAGAGAGTGAGTTGAACACATTAAATTAACGTGACCAACTAGAGTGGCTTCTTTCCATTCCCACCACCATATAGTCTTCTTTTCCAAAGGAGGGCAAACATTTGAAAAAATTATTTCGGAGTTCTAAAATGGCTCTGACAAGCTATTATTAATCATTCTTGATCCTTTGGATAAATACAAAACAGTTAGGTACAAGGGAAAATAAGGAAAGCTAGATGTGCTAACAAAGGCACAAGGAAACAAACCAGGAAAGGCACAAGGAAACCCAGGCAGTAAAAGCCTGAAAAATAGTATCTTTATATGATAGTGAAGACATCAAAGTCTTCTTTAGTGCTACTTATAACTGTATTTTTTATTTCAGTGTTTGAGGAAAAGGTAATGACAGAATGTGATGGGTCACAATCTGAAACCTATTTTGCCAGTTGTTTTTAAACATTTTTAGTGACTAAAATTATATCTCCAACTCTACCATGTGCTTTCATGAACCACAAGTATCCTCCGGCAGATTGCAAACGGATGGTCCCACTTCTTTTAAAATGTACCTTAAAAGATGTGGTTAAATTTTCCTCTTTCCTCAATAACTTTCAGAAGACGCATGCTATTCAAGAGTGCCAAATGAATCTGTGAAAAGGAAAATCTTCTACACGGAGGCTGATTAGACAAGGACAAACCTAATCAAAACTGATTCGGCAAAGTTGAAGCCTGTTTCCTCTTTTTAGCTGTAATGCGAAGGGTGAGAGGGAGTAGATTCTTTTCAAATGACATCTTGAGGTTGAAAGCTGATACCACAAAATATATAGCATGATAAATATCTTAATTTAACTAAAAATTGCTAACAAGGGCCTTTGTAATTTGTAAGACTACACAGCATAAGAAGTGTGATGAAGAAGAAAGAGAGGAAGAGAGAGGAGAAGACCAGGAAGATGATGCTTATCTACAGAAAAGATTGTTTTTTCAAACATAATTTTAAAAGTATTCCTTGCTCAACTCTTCACTTCTGTCCACCACTTTTCACCAGAGGATTAAGCAGAGGCCTCACTGCTCAGTAGAAGAACATCTGTACTTATTTGGAAAGATAACTTCATGGCTATACAATAATTATATCTAGTAACTTTAAAAAACCTCTTGCTGTGATCTGACATTAAAGTGGGCTCCCAGGGTCTAAACAGGCTTTTGCCAAAAATTAACAATGGTGAAACAACTTACTTTTGCACTCTAGCCAAAGAAAAGTAATAAAACCATAGGCTCAATTTCTCTTTAATAAACTAAATTTAGATTTTACTTTTAAAATAAGTTTTGACATAAATGGCTTTAAAATAACAAGAACATCGTGCATTTGGGTCTTTTCCCCAGTCAATTATTTGCTGGCATTAGACTAGAAATTCCTTGGCTTCACCTTATATTGACACTCCCAAGTGCTAATTAGGAAACTGTATACATTATGAACCAGGGAATGTTATGCTTAAAACATGCATGTTACATATGTATCTCATTATTAATGGTATTCCTTTCACTTCTCAAAATATCTCTTTAGAAAATAGAGCTCCTATTTCAATGAAGCAATTGGCAGCTCCTGAGGGACTTCTTGTCAAAATGCAATTAATAGGAAGGGGCCAGGATAACATAGGATCCTTGTCTTGGAAACATCCTTAACATGAATCAAATTGAATCTCACTGAAATAGTCAGTGGAGAGAAATGTTAATGACTGCAGATGTTACATGTTTTACTCATACCAGGGGATTCCCAAAGAGAATGGCCAACTCACGTAAGAACTAAACCACTACCGAGGAACCACACATGTCAGGGAGTACAAGCCCAGGACATGCCTTTCTCTAGTACTATCTCTTTCAAAAAGCCACGGGACAGATGGGAAAACAAACACATGCAAACAAGGTAGACCTAATGATTTCCTAATTAGGAAGGAGATGTGATCTCCTCATTAATTGTCAAGCTAATTGGCCACAATAGCAGTTTCATAAATGGAGTCCAGTAATCCAAACTTTGGTGTCTCTATTCCACAGAATTCTCCTCACACTTCCAGACCCTTCATCCAGCCACAAAGTTGTCAGTTCTGCTTGATTTGTTTGAATACTGTACTTGACGACAGCTGTCGGAAACAGTACATTAGAACAGCTGCTATGACAGCTACAAGGGGCTTGGAAGTTTAATTAGGCTCAATGCGACATTGTGCATTTTTCTAAACATGGAACGATCCACAAAACTGAAGAAATTTCGAGTGGGTCTGAACAATGTTTACTTATTGGCATCACCAACTGGTTAACCTCAGTTTGAGTTCTATCATAGGTCTCATAATATCTTTGCTACCAGGCTGATAAAACGTATAAAAAATAAAAAATAAACAGGAGGAGCAGTTAGAAGCACAAGAAAAGGGGCATTAAAAGGGAGAGGAAATGCTGAGGAAGTCTCGTCAATAAGCTCTTTCAAAGGCTGGCTGGTAGCCAAGGAGCATCCCACAGTGTCTAGGATTTACTTCCAAAGGAAATGTATTCAGAGGCCCTGAGCCCGGTGCCAACTGCAAACAAAACCACTCATTATGGTCACAGCCCCCTAGAGAAGGGGAGAAAGGCTTACTCTCAGCATCCACGAGGAGGAAGAAAGTGAGGAGCAGCAGCAGCAGCCTGGCTACGTGCACCATCCTGCAGCTTGGCAGCAGCGTGCGCGAGCAGCTTGGAATCACTGCCTCCGGAGCCGCAGCAAGTCTGTCCGATCTGAAATTTCAGCTGGAACACTTTCAGAGCCTGAACGGGAGGAGGAAGAAAAAGAAAAGGAAGTAAACACAAAGATGCTTAGATTTCTTACTCTTTCCCCCTGGTTCCACCACAATCACCACGACAGACACAATCCACTGCAAATACACAATCAGTTGGAACTGTCATGCTTTGTATTAGGAAGGAAATAACTTGGTTTGTAAAATGTGGGAGTCTTAGAATATCTGGGTTTGTGTTATGTAGGAGCTCTCGCATTCCCAACTTTAGGCCCTCCTAAAGCCAACCACCTTGAATTTCATTCTTTGCTTATGCCACCTTTTGGGCAAAGCACCTGAAAAGGAACTGTCATTTCTTATGAAACATTACGTGAATACATCAGCGGAAAGCAGCCCACCAGTGCTATGAGAAAGATTTAAGAGAAGTTCCTCCGTGCAGGATAAAAGTCTATTACTGACACAATAATGGAAGCTGCTTTCTTGGCATCAGGTGAAACTGACAGGGGTAATTCAACTTCTCCAGCTAAACAGTACAGGTTAGAATTTTTTACACTAGTGTATTTGGCTTCTTCCCTGAAGACACATCAACATTCAAATCTAGTTTGACTTCAGTAAGTCAAAACAAGAGTTAGCATGAGCCTCTTTGATTTAACAGAATTTTTATATGCCCCCTGGGCAAGGGTTTAATTTCCTCAATCTTCTCTGAAGCCACAAACTATTTTTGGAGCACCTACTGTGTGCAAGCCATCAAGAGTGACAGCACAAGGTGTCTTGAGGTACAAAGATGAGTCAGGTTCTATTATTTTTGTTTCCAGATTAGTAGGGAAAATAAAGTAGGTATACCAGATGACTAGTACAATTTAATAAGTGATTTGTGCCAGGAAAAAAACAGATTATGCTATAAAAGATTCGCTCAATAATGACATCATGGAAATAGTCTCAAATTTCGCCTTGAAGTTTAAGCAGGATTTTAACAAGATGACAAAAAGGCACTCCAGGAATTCTATGCAAAGGCAGGACAGTGGGAAAGGCACTTTGGAAAAGGTGAGTTTCCTGGTTTGGTTGCAACAGGGCCTCCCAAAGGTCAGCATGCATCAGACCACCTGGAATCCTTCTTAGAACAGATAGGTGGGTACTACCCTCAGAGTTTGTGGGTCAGTAGGTCTGTGGTGGGGGTCCAATAATTCAGTAATTTGCTTTTTTTTTTTTTTTTTTTTGAGACAGTCTTACTCTGTCACCCAGGCTGTAGTGCAGTGGTACAATTGTGGTTCACTGAAAACTCTGCTTCCTGGGTTCAAGGGATTCTCCTGCCTCAGACTCCCAGGTAGCTGGGATTACAGGCGCCCACCATCATACCCAAGTAATTTTTGTATTTTTAATAGAGACAGGGTTTCACCATGTTGTCCAGGCTGGTCTCGAACTCCTGGCCTCAAGCGATCTGTCTGCCTCAGCCTCCCAAACTGCTAGGATTACAGAGATAAGCCACCACTCTTAGCCTCCCAAAGTGCTAGAATTACAGGCCTGAGTCACAAATTTGCATAAATTTGCATTTCTACATGTTCCTGGGTGATGCCCATGCTGCCAGTCCAGAGACCACACTTTGTGAACCTTCTGGTTGGAGTCATAGGAAACCATCTTCTATTAGGAAACCCAGAGGATGAAACAAAAGAAAATGGTTCAGGGTCGGGTGCGGTGACTCACACATGTAATCCCAACACTTTGGGAAGCCAAGGCAGGTGGATCACTTGAGGTCAGGAGTTCAAGACCCAGCCTGGCCAACATGGTGAAAATCGGTCTCTACTAAAAATACAAAAGAATTAGCCAGGCGTGGTGGCACAAGCCTGCAATCCCAACTACTTGGGAGGCTGAGGCAGGAGAATCACTGGAACGCAGGAGAAAGAGGTTTCAGTGAGCCGAGGTCCTGCCATTGCACTCCAGCCTGGGTGACAAGTAAGACTTTGTCAAAAAAAAAAAAAAAAAATGACTCAGACTTAAAAAAATAATAATAATAGGCCAGACGCAGTGGCTCATGCCTATAATCCCAGCACTTTGGGAGGTCAAAGTGGGCAGATCATAAGGTCAGGAGTTTGAGATCAGCCTGACCAATATGGTGAAACCCCGTTTCCTCTAAAAATTCAAAAATTAGCCAGGTGTGGTGGCACCTGCCTGTAATCCCAACTACTCAGGAGGCTGAGGGAGGAGAATCACTTCAACCTGGGAGGCAGAGGTTGCAGTGAGCATAGACTACACCACTGCACTCCAGCCTGGGCAACTGAGCATGACTCAAAACACAAACAAACAACAACAAAAACTAGGTTGAAGAGAGCCTTGGATGGCGATCTAAGTCAAATGGCCTTTATTCAGCAAACTACAAAAAGAGCTATTTAGTGCTTTAGAGCAGAGGAATAACATGGAACTAGGCTTTGAAAAGATTAACTGGCAACTGGATTAGGGATGATTTACAGAATGGTATTAGGCCATAGCAAGAATTCCAGGTGAGAAGTATACAGGACTTAAGAGTAATGATGGTCCTGGGGAAATTAAGAAGAAGGGAGGCAATGACTGACTGGCTCTAAGCAATCATTTGAAGTATGATTCTTCACATGTTAAATAATTGTATCAATAGAATCTTCAATAAATCTAGCACAGCCTCTAATACAGAGTACATTCTTAATGAAAAATTTAAAAACGGAGAGAGTAGATCACATCCTATTGCATCCTCCATCTCTGCAGAAAAAGTGTGAGAATGACAATCAGTATTCGTTTGCAAAATGAAACTGCTTACCTTTTTTTATACTGGAATATTTGAAACATATACAGAATTTTTGACAGGAAATACTAGAGATACCCAGAAATAACCTAATCCACTAAAATAACTTGTACTTTAAAAAGAACTGTAATGCAGGTACCATAGCACGTCTTTCCTGAAACTGAAAAGCATGAGAACAAAAATTTTTTTAAAGATATAATTTTTTTATTACTATTCTTGAGCAGTTTAAATGTAGGAAACATAAAACTAAAAAGAAGGAGAGGAATCACTCTAATCAGCATTCTATTAGATAGCCTTTTTTTTTAAACAGTGGGTGGCATGAAGAAGCAAGTTGTGCATGGAAAAACTTCTTCCTGCATCCAGAAGCCAGCCAGCTGTTCCAAATCAGCTATTGTTATCAATCTCCTCTGAAAAATAACTTATCAAGCAGCTCACAACTATCGAATGTTAAAAATCTCAAAAGTTCCTAGGAAAAGGGCTAAAGGAATCAGCTCTCCCCTCCCAACCCCCCTCCTCCTCCGCTTTCACTGCTCCCATCCTCATGCCAGCATTTCAAATGACAGCAAAGTCCAGGAGACATCAGTCCTGTCGGACTCCATTTGTGTCTGTGCAAGCGTATCAGAGCCAACTGCTACATAATGACTCTGTGTGATCACAGAGATGGAGACCTATGAATGCTCACTGAGGGAAGAAGTGATTTGGCTTTTCCCCCTACTCAGCTGAAGTGCATAAGAAGACTGAATTTTTCCAATGCAACTTTAAAATGTTACTCCTGGACATGCAATGGTGATAGGATCTAGCGCTCTAGAAATGAATGCAGATATGAATATACATATTTATGCTTAAATGGGTTGTGCCCAAAGGCGATCAGAAGAGTGAAGATAAAATCTATTCTAAATGTTCATTCAGGCTAATCTCCATTCCTTATCTTGTTTATTACACAGCAACATTGCCAAAAGAGAAACGCTGGCTGCCTATGAGTAAGGTGGAATTTAAATTTAGGAACAAAAATGGGAAATGGACTCTTAAGAAAGTAATTAAGACAAAAATAAAGAGGATGAAAGAAAATCATAAGTAGTTTCCATTAACCTATAGGAAGGGTTGCTAAGTACTCTGAAAAAAAAAAAAAAAAGCAAGGAGGTTCAGTGATATTTAAAGTACCATGTTGGCCAGGTGAGGAAGCTCATGCCTGTAGCCCCAACACTTTAGGAGGCAGAGTCAGCTGGATCACAAGGTCAAGAGATTCGAGACCATCCTACCCAACACGGTGAAACCCTGTCTCTACTAAAAATACAAAAATTAGCTGGGTGTGGGGTGGTGCACACCTGTAGTCCCAGCTACTCGGGAGGCTAAAGCAAGAGAATGGCTTGAACCCAGAAGGCAGAGGTTGCAGTGAGCACACATTACTCAGCATTTGTCCAATAACCTCAGCAGAGGCCAACCCTTTGATTTTTATATGTTTTGCTCCTTCTTTTTTTTTTTGTTTGAGACAGAGTCTCGCTCTGTTGCCCAGGCTGGAATGTAGTGGCCAGATCTCTGCTCATTGCAACCTCTGCCTCCCGAGTCCAAGTGATTCTCCTGCCTCCGCCTCCTGAGTAGCTGGGATTACAGGTGTGTGCCACCACACCTGGTGGAGTCATGATAAAACCCTGACTCTACCAAAAATTCAAAAATTTTGAATTTTTAGTAAAGTCAGGGTTTCACCATGTTGGTCAGGCTACTCTCAAAATATTGATCTTGTGATCTGCCCCCCTCGGTCTCCCAAAGTGCTAGGATTACAGGCATGAGCCACCATGCCCTGCTCTCCTTCTGTCTTTCATCAGCAGGGACATGCAGATACAACTCAACCATGTATATGAATTAAAAATAAAATTTCAAAAAATTTAAAACTCTCTACTTTCTTATTTCTCATACCACGAAGATGTTATGAAACAGTAATTTTGCTGATCTCCAATTAACTCAACATTTGCTTCTGTATGTGTATGTACGTGTGCGGTTAGAGAAACTAACAGCTCAGAGGGCAATGCAGTGTGTGTAATATAATTTGAAATGGAACAACAGAGAGTGCACTTGCCCAAAAGCCTTAACAAATCACTGTTTCAAGTGCTCACATAAACTGACACCTACCCAACTCTTTGTCTTCAACTTACCAGTGTAACACTTTTCTGTAATAAGTATATTCATATTTAAACCAATATGAATGTTGAAGGATTTGTACTATATTTTTCAGCTTTCCATACTGTTGATACTTGTTTCTAAATACTGGATTAAAACTGTCTTTAAAAAAAGACAAACTAGGGCTGAGAGTTCCTTAGAAAATGGCTGATTATATAGGCTTTGTATGGGAAATGTAGAAAGTTAGCCTGGAACATCTTGCCATACCAGAAGCAAGGAAGTTTTCAGAACTACTAGACTATGTTAAAAAAATAAATAAATAAATAAAATTAAAAAAAAAAATATATATATATATACACATATAAGATGATGAGGTATCTATCAGCTAAATGTAGGAAAATCTGAGTGACAAAAATAACAATAACTGCGGCCAGGCACAGTAGCTCATACCTGTAATCCCAGCACTTTGGGAGGCCGAGGCAGGTGGATCATTTAAGGTCAGGAGTTCGAGACCAACCCTGTCTCCACTAAAAATACAAAATTAGTGGGGCGTGGTGGAGCACACCTGTAGTAATCCCAGCTCCTCGGGCAAATGAGGCAGGAGAATCGCCTGAACCTGTGAGGCAGAGGTTACAGTGAGCTGAGATCGCACCACTGCACTCCACCTGGGCAACAAGAGCAAAACTCCATCTCAAAAAAAAAAAAAAAAAAAAACCACAATAACTACAAAGAACTAAAACCAGTTCAATTATAATCTATGAGCTCATAATTTTAAACATTTCACTGGTTACTCTAGAAGAAAGTTAGAGAACCAAATCATTATTCTGAAAACAGGGAAAGAAAAGGGAAGAATTATGCATTTAAAAATTAAAAAAACACTACTGCTGTCACTTAAAACTAGGTCTCATTGTTTACCTTCAAACATTTTTCATTTTTTCTATCATAACAAACCCATCCTCTCAAGTCTAGACATCTCAGAAGCAATAATATCATATTGATATTTAGCCTGAACATACACACATACAGATATGCACTAAGTTGGGGGATGGTATGGGAAGGAGTATGTCCCCAAATGACTTCTTTTTATCTACCTCCCAAAGCATGCCTCTGTAAATCAACTGAATGTGGCTTCCAATTATTTATGAAAAGGATCCATTTGTACAAAAGAAGTGCTGCTAGGAATCTCCAATTTGTAAAACAGACAAAAGCAGGGCTGCTCTGGCGGAAACTTGAAGGAAGGGAGAGGCCTGGAGCCTACAGCAAACCTTGCAGAGGCTTCGGAGGGCACCCCAGGAATTCCCTAGGCCCTCGGTGTCCAGCTACAACACAAGCACATGAAAAGAGAAGAGAAACCAAAAGCAAACTTTCAACATTTCACCCACTTGTGGATTTTCCAAGAGAAGGGAGCCCTCTAAATATTTTAACGTGGTATAAAACAAGAATCTTCCAGTGCTATCCGATAAAACTTTCTGCAGGACAGAAATACTTTTTATCTGCATTCACTAATAACTGACCACTTCAAACATAGCTAGTGCAACTGAGGAAGTAAAGTTTTTATTTTATTAAAGTTTAATTTAAATTAAAACAGCCCCATGCGGCCAATGACTACCCTATTGGACAGCACAGACTACAGCTACGCATTTACAGCACTGCACAGAAAGCTGGTGTTTTTTCTGAGGTGTAGACTGAAACAATGAGGTGAGAATTCTGAGTTCTTGTAGTCCTTGTCTTCCCAATATTCAGACACTAAGTGTGTTATGTAAGGCCACCTATTTAACCAGTGGATCACTCACTCACTGTTATGGTTTGGCTGTGTTCCCCACCAAAATCTCATCTTGAATTCCCATGTGTTGTGGGAGGGACCCAGTGGGAGATAACTGTATCATAGGGGCAGGTCTTTCCTGTGCTTTTCTCATGATAGTAAATCTCACGAGATCTGATAATTATGTAAGAGGGAGTTTCCTGCACAAGCTCTTTTCTCTTGTCTGCTGTCATGTGAGACATGACTTTCACCTTCCACTATGATTGTGAGGCATCCCCAGCCATGTGGAACTGTAAGTCCATTAAACCATTTTTTCTTCCCAGTGTCTCAGGTGTGTCTTTATCAGCAGTGTGAAAGCAGACTAATACACTAACCCATCCATGTCCCTTATCCTGCCAAATAAAAAAAAAAGATTTAATTTTTAAAAATTACTCCATAGACTGTAAAGGGAAGATCAGTCTATAACCATACTACCCTGAATGCACCTAATCTCATCTGATCAAGAATGTAAAGGGAAGATCAATAACTGGTTGAGTATATAACTGGAAAATGTCCAAATAGAAATACTGTTAACGAATGTTCCTTTAATATTAAAGGAAAAATTATGTTAAAAATGGGGTTTCATACTTTATTGTATTTCTCATTACTGAACAGGAACTTCTGGCAGCTAAGAATTGCCACACTATAGACATAAAAGATGAGCATACTTCTATACGTCCTCATGAAATAATTTGTATACCTGTATAGTTTTTATAAAATGGCCACATTCAATTAATATTAGTGAGGGCTATGGAAAAGACATTCTTAAATACATGCAGGGCACCAAAAGCCTCAAAGTCAATTAAGGAAAAAATACTGAGAAAAGGAGCAATTGAAGAAGGTTACTGAATTAAATAAAACTATGGAAAACCACCACAAACTAGACACCTTTGAATAAAATACTCAAACCTAAAAATACAAGAAATTATTTTTATGAGAGAAACTCACACATCTTAAACTTATACTCCACATAATTGGCACATCAAATCAAAAACTGCGAATTTTTCTGTTTTGTCCTAAACATATTTTTATGACACTAACTTAAGAGAAAACAAGAAGTAGTTTATGAGCTATTAGATATAAATACAAAGTGATAATTCAATCATCTCATTTTCGACTTAGGTATGTCTTAATATGAAGACCCCAGGTAACTATAAGCATGCAATGATTCTTTGAAGAAATCAACTGAATTCTAAGAATATCCAAAGAGTAAAACAATTCATATCAATATGAACACTTAAAAGATCTCTTATATGCCTAATTCTAATACAGAAAAAAGCCAATAGCTATTATTCTGAGCTTTTCTATAGTATAACTCACTTTCCAAATTATTGTCAATGCATCTCTGTAAGACTTCAAGTGGCTTTACATTGGAGGCACATATAAATATTAGTTACTTTCAAAGATGGCAAAATGACATTACTAACTTTAAATGTTTCTTTCTCCTTTGGGAAGAAAAAATGAAGTATGCCATGAGGAATGAACAGATAGGAGAAAAACGTCATCTCCCTTTGTGTCTATTTTTCCCCTAAAGATAGAACTGTAACTCTGATTTGAAAAGAAACATAACTTAGAGAAAGAATCTAAAATTTCTTTCAGTTATTACTGCATGTCATGGCATCTATCCAGTTTGATGTGATGCCAGTGGAAACTGGCAATGAAACAGTTAAAATACAAACCTATTCAACATCCTGTTGGAACTCTAATATTTATTCCTTTCTTCCAAAAAGACACTGTAAACTTGAGAAACTGATTTTTGTCACAAAGTGTAGACAGATATGCAACCCAGCCTCTTCCACTCAAACAGAACACAGATTCTATTATTGTAATCTTGCGCAGTTCTTTATGTTGAGTAATTTATTAGGATATTATGTTCAACCAATTAAAAGAAATAATTAGTATGCCCTTGATTATGAGATTTAGACAAGACGTTTTCATGCTAGGAGTAGCATCATAAGCCTAATTTATCATAAAGCAATTATGCATTCATTCCAAAATTTCATATCATTCCCCACATTTGACTTTTAATAACCTATATACATTAAGTTCTAAAGACAGTAGTTATGACCTATAAACTAATGTGTAAGTCTAGTCTTAAAATTTCCTTGATGACAGATTGCACACATTACAATAGGATCTTACGCTAATAGTAATGTACAATTAGTTTTATTTTAAATTGACATGTAAAATTGTACGTATTTATTATGCACAACATGATGTTTTGAAGTAAATATAGTATACACTGTGGAATGACTAAATTTAGCTAACTGACATACGCATTACCTCATACAGTTATCTTTTTTTTTTTTTTTTAACGGAGACTCGCTCTGTCACCCAGGCTGGAGTGCAGTGGTGTGATCTCAGTTCACTGCAACCTCCGTTTCCCTGGCTCAAGCTATTCTCCTGCCTCAGCCTTCCAAGTTGCTGGGACTACAGGCATTCACCACCTAATTTTTTTGTAGAGACGGGGTGTACAGGCACCCACCACCTAATTTTTTGTATTTTTAGTAGAGACGCAGTTTCACCGTGTTAACCAGGATGGTCTCGATCTCCTGACATCGTGATCCGCCCGCCTTAGCCTCCCAAAGTGCTGGGATTACAGCCCTGAGCCACAGGGCCCAGTCTATAGTTATTATTTTTGTAATGAGAACATTTTTCATGATCTGTCTTGGCATTTTTCAAGAATACATGGACCTCAAGCTATCATTTCTAAATCAATATAACTGACTTTCTTTGTAATTATCTTCAAAATCAAAACAGGGTTTTAAAAAATGAATGCAAAGTATTTTGTTTAAAATATATTTATCTTTTTAAATGTTATGGGTAATAGGTTTTATTTATTATTATATATATTTTATTTGTTTTATCTCTATCAATATAGTATGGAAAAGTCTGGCAATACATGATATATTTTACTTCTTTATAATGAAAAGCAACTTTTAAAATTCACTTGGAAGAGAATTTACCACTCTCTAAAGGGAACAATCTATATTGATCTTTTACCTCAAGATTATTTTTAAAATAAATGACCTTTTAATTGTTTTTTAAAAATTTCATTATGATAGCTCAAAGAAAACTAATTTAGTTTCCTCACAGGTGCAATATTTATCTGTAGGTCCATCTCAGGGTGATCAAACCTCTGGACCAGCTGCAAAAGTGACCTTGCCCTCTCTGGCAGGGAATGCCCAGAGACAGTTTTTGTTGTCCCAGCACAAGGAGGGTGACACGTGGCACCTAAGGGTAGAGGCCAGGGATGCTGCCAAATACCCTATAACACACAGAACAGCTACCAGCCCCCCTCCAAAAAAAATTATCCCATGCAGAATGTCAGCAGTGCTGAGGGCGGGAAACTGTCCTAGAATAGCTCATTAGCACTGAGGAAAAATTCCAAATTAAAAACAAGAAAGTGGGGGGAGGAACTTTTAAGACATATCTAATACACTGCTTTTTAAACCCACCAATTTTAGGTGTTTCCAGTACAGTTTTAGTCCATAAACTCAAAATAGATTTGAATTTCTGGGCATGGAAATATGGATGACACCCAAATTTCCCTTTTTGTCCTAAGTTAGAACCAGAGTTGGCTTGCCTTAAAAGTTTAGTTCACAGGCTTAGGTGGCATAAATATTGTTACCAATTAAAAGAATAAAGCTGTTAAATGGAACAGACATTGCACTGATGTCTGTCAGTGAATAGATGTGGTTCCCATGTCTCATGATGAGAGCTTAGCTCTTTTCTATGGGAACAGTCTCAGGGAAGAAGTATTCAGTTTCAAAGACTGCTTTATCCTATCACTGCTAGCAATAGAGAGAGAAAGCAGACTAGTGAGAGGCTGTCACAAATGGCTAAGAAAAGTGGAATTAAAGAATATTCTCTCCATACATCTCTCACCTTATACACAACTCAACTGAAGATGAATCAGAGTTACATCTATGACCTGAAACCATAAAAATTCTAGAAGATAACATCAGAAAAACCCTTCTAGACATTGGCTTAGGCAAAGACTTCATGACCAAGAACCCAATAGCAAATGCAACAAAAACAAAGCTTAAATACATAGGACTTAATTAAACTAAAAAGCTTCTGCACAGCAAAAGAAATGATCAGCAGAGTTAACAATCTACAGAGTGGGAGAAAATCTTCACAATCTATACTTCTGACAAAGGACTAAGATCCAAAATCTACAAAGAACTCAAACTCAAACCAGCAAGAAAAAACAATCACATCAAAAAGTGGACGAAAACACGAATAGACAATTCTCAAAAAAAGATATACAAGTGGCCAATAAGCATAGGGAAAAATGCTCAACAAATACTCCATGATCACTAATGATCAGGGAAATGCAAATCAAAACCACAATGTAATACCAACTTGCTCCTGCAAGAATGCCATAATCAAAAAACAGATGTTGGTGTAGATGCTGTGAAAAGGAAACACACTGTTGGTGATAATACAAACTAGTAAAACCATTATGAAAAACCATGTGGGGATTCCATAAAGAACTAAAAGTAGAGCCACCATTTGATCCAACAATCCCACTACTAGGTATCTACCTAGAAGGAAAGAAATCATTGTACGAAGACATTTGCACATGCATGTTTACAGTAGCACAATTAGCAACTGCAAAAATATGGAATCAGCCCAAATGCCCGTCAATCAACGAGTGGATAAAGAAAATGTGGTATATTTATACGATGGAATACAACTAAGCCACAAAAAGGAATGAAATAATGGCATCTGCAGCAACCTATTGGAGATGTAATTGGAGACTATTATTCTAAGTGAAGTAACTCAGGAACGGAAAACCAAACATTGCAAGTTCTCCCTCATAAGTGGGAGCTAGCTATGAGGATGCAAAGGCAGAAGAATGATACAATGGACTCTGGGGGACTCAGGGGGAAAGGCTGGGAGGGGGTAAGGGGAAAAAAGACTACGCACTGGGTGCAATGTACACTGCTTGGGTGATGGGTGCACCAAAATCTCAGAAATCACCACTAAAGAACTTATTCAGATGACAAAACATCACCTGTTCCTCAAAAACCTATTGAAATAAAAAATAAATTTTAAAAGAACATTATCTTTATAATGCCAATGTGGTCCTCATGACTGTTCCCACGTCTCTCTAAGATATTATTAACAATTTACATAGTAGAGTAATTAGGTTGTGTGGGGAAACTAAATAAACGACTATCAAAGCAAACAAAAACATGAAATCTAAAGAAAGGTAGAGAGGAAAATATGAATCATAATATCCAAGTACACTCTCTGCCTCTCTACCCCCCTGTACATATATTTCATTCATTTATATTGCACTCATCTTTACTGTTAGTGCCCTCTTCACATCTACTCCCTGCTTCAATGAAACCACAGATTGATAAAAATCAGAAGAAAAAAGTAACATTATTTTGGGCAACCCTCTCATTTAATAGACAATGTATGAAGTACAAGGACATAACGCAATTAATAACCTCAAAATGCACAAGTGAGTAGTCTCAGAGGAGGGCTTAGAACCAGTTTCCTTTCTTCTACAGCACAGTATCTACTTTTATTATCTCCGACTTACTGAAACAGAAATAGCTGAGGTAAAGTCATGATTAATTCTAAAGTGATCAACATCAAGAAAAAGTCCTTCTTTTAAATTAGCAAAGAAACAAAAATTGGATTGGCATAAATGAAAGGGGAAGGCAACTTTAGAGGTAGGATATAAGAAGGCAGGAGGAAAGAATCTTACTGAATGAAGGTATTTGACAGTCATTGTCCCAGACCAATAAATAACTCACTACTGAAAGTTTATCCCAAGAGTCAAAAATTCTCTAAACAGTCAATCTTTAACTTGGTACTTCTTATTAGGTACTTGTGTGTCTTAGAATGAAAGTGTTTATAGATGTACTTGGAAGGAAAAATGATTAACCAGAAACAGATTTTCTAAATTCTCATGTTTGTAATTGAATGAATAGCATGCAGACACATGTTTATACCACCTAAAGGAATATTTATTTTGCATATTACCATCAAGTTCTATTTTATGGAGTTTTTCTCTCCTCCTCCTCCTCCTCCTCCTCCTCCTCTCTTCTTCTTCTTCTTCTCTCTCTCTCTCTCTCTCTCTCTCTCTCTCTCTCTCTCTGTCTCTCTTTAGACAGGGTCTTGTTCTGTTGACCAGGCTGGAGTGCAGTGGTACAATCACAGGTCACTGCAGCCTTGAAATCCTGGGCTCAAGTGATCCTCCTGCCGCTGCCTCCAGAGTATCTGGGACTACTGAGTGCCAACACACTTGGTTTTGCAGTTTTTATTGTGAAAAGCTCTTGCTATGTTACCCAGACTGTCCTGAACTCATGGACTCAAGCAATTCTCCCACATTGGTCGCGCAAGGTGCTAGAATTACGGGCATGAGCCACCACGCCCAGGCTTTTTTAACCTTCTGTGTAATTTAAATGTTAGCAAGGATATATATTGACTAATGGTGACAGGTGAGAATGTGTTAGATTCTGAATTCACAGAGTTATATAGTCTAGTTATCTCAGTGGAGAGACATCAGCCTGAGTGCACTTTATTAAAAAGTTGCTGAGGGCAACACGGTCATATTGAAAGAAGAAACGAAGATACACAATGGTTATTTTTCAAAAGAAGTTGGCATTATGAAGTGATTTGATAATAAAGTACGAAAATTTCCTGCAGCAGTAAAAGCACTATGCATTTTCCATACCAAGATGTATCAGAGTACCAGTGAAAAAAATATTTTCCCATACTCACTCTTTTAGAAAATATATTTGAGACCTCCGGAAAAAGACTTTTTAAAGTACTGTCATTTTTATTGTACTTCTATAAAATACGCAAACAAAATACACAGTATGGATATCGAAAAAGGAGTTTAAAGTCCTTAAAAGCCTCCTAGCAAAATAGATGTAGTAACTTTCTCAACACCAAACTTCCTAGAAACCAGCTGTAATCTTAAATGAACAGCCCACTAAACTAAAAGGAAAGGAACTGGTGAATAAAAGCATCAATCAAACTTCTCTGCTGTGCCAAGCACAGTGCCTCATGCCTTTAATTCCAGTGCTTTCAGAGGCTGAGGCAGGAGGATCACTTGAGGTCAAGAGTTCAAGAACAGCCTGGGCAACATAATAAGACTTCATCTCTAAAAACAAACAAACAAAAAATTTCTCTGCTGGATGTGGACCTCATATAGGCCTTTTGAAACCTAGATATTTATATTCCAAAGTAGAGGCGTACTCATTCCAAAATGAGTAGAAATAAGTTCAAAAAGCAAGCCAGGAAAGGTGCTGGCACAGATGTGGAAGGATGGGTGGAAGAGCAGTGCAGGGAATGCCAATTCTTATCTGCTGGGGGATCAAGCCCCAAATTAAAATGCCATCTTTTTAAGAATTTTTCTATCTTTTGTGGTCTACCTAACGATGTCTCCATCACAAACTGAATATAGACGGACCCTTTCCTTTATTATGTTTCCTTTAATATTTTTATATCATAGGTCTAACCATAGATATCTATCTTATTACTTTGTTAAAAAGAAACCTGAGGTCAGGTGCAGTGGCTCACACCTGTAATTTCAGCATTTTGAGAGGCTGAGGCAGAAGGATTGCCTGAGCTCAGGAGAATGCAACCAGCCTGGGCAACAGAGGAACCCATATCTACTAAACAACTAAACCCATCCCTACTAAAATACAAAACATTAGCCGGGAGTGGCAGTGTGCACCTGTAGTCCCAGTTACTCAGGAGGATGAGGCAGGAGAACTGCTTGAACCTGGGAGGCGGAAGCTGCAGTGACCTGAGATCACACCACTGCACTCCAGTCTGGGCAAAGAGTGAGACTCTCTCTCAAACATATATATATATTTATATACATTATACACACACACACACACACACACACACACACACACATATATATATATACACATATATATATATGTGTGTGTATGTGTGTGTATATATATATATATATATATATATGTAGAACAGCCACACATTAGAAAATGTTCTTACTCCTTCCCCTAATTGTCACTGGGGTAAAAACTATTAATTGCATAAATCTTCATCATTGGCTGGGCGTGGTGGCTCACACCTGTAATCAGGACACTTTGGGAGGCCAAGGCAGGTAGATCACCTGAGGTCGGGAGTTCGAGACCAGCCTGACCAACATGGAGAAACCCCATCTCTTCTCTTTTTTTTTTTTTTTTTTGATATTTCTA
This sequence comes from Ateles fusciceps, assembly GCA_036589455.1. Taxonomy (NCBI): domain Eukaryota; kingdom Metazoa; phylum Chordata; class Mammalia; order Primates; family Atelidae; genus Ateles; species Ateles fusciceps. The sequence goes on along the minus strand of JAZHEH010000827.1, from coordinate 4,682,194 downwards.
ACTTGAATTCAAATATACTCCAAGAACCCCATGTCTTCTCAATATACAAAATTAGTCGGGCATGGTGGCACATGACTGTAATCCCAGCTACTTGGGAGGCTGAGGCAGGAGAATCACTTGAACCCAGGAGGCGGAGGTTACAGTGAGCTGAGTGCCATTGCACTCCAGCCTGGGCAACAAGAGCGAAACTCCATCTCAAAAAAAAAAAAAAAGTCATCATTTTCTAACTTGTCATTTTAGATTGGTCCATACACTCCATCACACAAATATAGTGCATATTTCAACATACATGTGAAAATATATATTTATATATTATATACATTTACTATACTAATAATGAACTAAATACATTTTCGAACACAAAATTAGAAATTTTGGAAATAAGGTAAACAACAAAAATAGGAGTTCTGTAATTCTTTTCCTAGGCCACATAAATCATTAGGGGTCCATTTCCCTAGATATTTTGTAGTTTGGATTTTTGTTTTTTGTTCTTTGTTTTGAGATGGAGTCTCACTCTGTTGCCCAGGCTGAAGTGCAGTGGCACCATCTTGGCTCCCTGCAAACCCCACCTCCAGGATTCAAGCCATTCTTGATTCTCATGTCTCAGCCTCTCGAGCAGCTGGGATTACAGGCAAGTGCCATCACGCCCAGCTAATTTTTGTATTTTTAATAGAGACGGGGTTTCACTATGTTGGCCAGGATAGTCTCGAACTCCTGGCTGCAAGCAATCTGTCCACTGGGATTACAGACATGAGCGACATGTGCAGCTGTAGTTTGGATTTTTTAAACCTGTATTTTAAGTGACCATACACAAAAATGAGGTATTTTACTAATCTGTCCACCAATCTCTATGTGACAGATGATATCAACAAGATGTATCATAACAAATAGAGAAGACACTGTTGTTTGGGATTCTCACACAATATCCTGATTTTATCTTGTAAACCATCTACATTAAACTAGAATAATACTACACATGAACAGCGTTTTTAGTTTTAAAAATGAATTCCTTCATTCTTTTATTCCATGAGTATTTCTGAATACCAGGCAAGGTGATAAGGACAAGAGACTTAGAATAAACGTACAAGACAGCAAGGTCCAGCTGGGCACAGTGGCTCACACCTGTAATCCCAGCACTTTGGGAGGCCAACGCAGGTGGATCATCTGAGATTAGGAGTTCGAGACCAGCCTGGCCAACATGGTGAAATCCCATCTCCACTACAAATACAAAAAAATTAGCTGGGCATGGTGGTGGGTACCTATAGCCCAGCTGCTTGGCAGGCTAAGGCAGGAGAATCACTTGAACCCAGAGGCAGAGGTTGCAGTTGCAGTGAGCCAAGATGGCGCCACTGCTCTCCATCCTGGGTGACAGGGTGAGGCTCTGTCTGAAAAAAAAAAATAGCAAGGTACCTGATACTGATACATTCCAGTGCTAGGAGACAGAAAAATACGAGTAATTCTTTTTCTTTTTATTTTTTGCCCCTTCTCCTGATTTTAATTTATTTTTACTTTTTGAGTTTTTTTCTTTTTTTTTGGTAATTTTTTTTAAAGGTATCTGGTAAGTACTCTAAAGAAAATTCAGCAAGTTAACCGGGGTGGAGATGTGAGTGGCTGTGGGAAAGGAAAGGGGAGACTTTCGAATAGGGTGACAGGAAAGGGCCCTGGGGAAGGGGCATGGGAGCCTGAACCTGAATGACTAGACAAAACAGAGAAAAGCTTCCCAAGTGAAGGGACAGAGTGCCCAGGGCAGAGGCTAGGACACAGGAATGAGCTTGACTGTGGCTGGAGTCCAGAGATTCCCGGCAGAGAATGATACCAGGCAGGCTGGGAAAACAAAGTGGGCCCAGGTTGAACAGGGCCCGTACGTAGCATCGGAGAGACTGGATTGCATCTGAAATGCAATGGAAGACACTGGAGGGCTTTATGCTATGGAGTGACATGGTCTGATTTATATTTAGATGACTTCTCCAGTGGCTGGGTGCCAACGGTCTAAAAAATGCAACCTCCCCTGACTGCTCACCCCACCCCCCAAGTCTCTGCACAGATTTCCAATCCATTTATTTGGACATAGCCATTAAGCTCCATTGTGAAGTCTTTTGACCCTTTCTAAAAGCCTCACCAGTTTCACTTTTCAGTGATCCCATGGCAGTCTACTCTTCCCAATTCTGTTTAAAACAATCAGAAATAGTGTGTCACTTTTTAATGTTTTCAGCTGCTGTTCTCTGTTCCTACACAGCAATGTGCCCTAAAGAATCAAATAACTTTTTTTCTCCCATTTCTCTCCTGTAGAGCAGTTTAACACACTTTAGAATTTTTACTTAAAGAGTAAAGTACATGATGTTAGTTCTCATTTGCGTTCCTGAAAAACACAAATGGAAAAAATCTGCTTTCATGTACAAAGAAATGGTCAGCATTTTGGATCTCCATGGCCACACTTTTCAATCTGTGATTCCAGAAATGCCTTCTAAACTCACTTTGAAAAAAAAAAAAAATTTAAGTTTCTGAAGTTATGTAGATCAAAGTCTTCTTTGTTTGACCCTTTTAAATTCTGTAATGTTAGCAGTGATACTAATACCCAATAGTACACTGGAATTCAGGTTATTAGAAAACAGGGCCTTTCCAATAATTCAAAAATTCTTTCTTTCAGGATTTAGAAGCCAAGGCCTGCTGTGAGTCAATTGCTGGTTATCTTTCCAAATTAGCTGTTCAGTCTTAGTTATCTTTTACATTTCATCCCTTAGTCTTCACTCCAGGATTTCCTCCATTATCGAAGCAAGGCTTTTAACACCCCAACATGAAGTCATTTAATTCCTTAGTTTTTCTTATTAGTTAACTAAATAGATTTGAGACCACCAGTTTTTAACCTTCTGTCTTAAAAATGCATTATAAAACAGGACAGTTTGTTAAATGGAGGGTGTAGAACGTGACACACACAATAATGCCACCTTATTCTGCTTTTCAAGTAAGACTTTTACTTTCTCGATTCACCTTTCCTCGTGCCTTGGCCAAAAGAATGGTACAAAAGCAACGTTGTTTGCATTCTGGCCCTGAGCCTGAAGAAACCCAAGAAACCTCAGGAAGAAGCTCTGCATGGTCCCTTCTACTTGCTCACCTGGGGTCCCCCGCCACCAACAGAGACTGTGAACTACAGAAACTCTATCTTGATTAGGGGCTGGGTAAAATGAGGCTGAAACCTGCTGGGCTGCATTCCCAAACTGTTAGGGCATTCTAATTCACAGGATGGTTAGGAGGTCGACACAAGATGCAGGTCATAAAGACTCTGCTGATAAAACAGTTGGCAGTAAAGAAGCCAAATAAAACCCACCAAAACCAAATGGCCATGACAGTGACCTCAGGTCGCCCTCACAGCTATACCTCCAACAGTGCCAAGTAACGGGCTGCTCTGTCTATGAAGAAGCCACTCTTTTATTGCTTTATGTTTTGTTTTGTTGCTGTTTTTTGAGACGGAGTTTTGCTCTTGTTGCCCAGGCTGGAGCACAACGGCGCGATCTTGGCTCACCGCAACCTCTGCTTCCCAAATTCAAGTGATTCTCCTGCCTCAGCCTCCCAAGGAGCTGGGATTACAGGCATGTGCCACCATGCCCAGCTAATTTTGTACTTGTAGTAGAGATGGGGTTTCTCGATGTTGGTCAGGCTGGTCTCAAACTCTCGACCTCAGGTGATCTGCCCACCTCAGCCTCCCAAAGTGCTGGGATTACAGGTGTGAGCCAACACACCTGGCCTTCTTTACTTTCTTAATAAACTTGTTTCCACTTCACTCTAAGGACTTGCCCTGAATTCTATCTTGCACAAGACCCAAGAACCTTCTCTTGAGGTCTGGATTGAGATCCCTTTCCTGTAACACCACCACCATACAAATGAGACCAGACTAACCTGGTGGATGATGAATGGCCATGGGGGATCAGGGATGAACTAGCTAGCTGAGCCACTGTAGACCAATGATTCCCCAGAAGACCTGGCAGTTGGCAGTTGGCTGTAGACTCAAGAGTAAGCCCAATCAAGATTAGCTGAGCCACGCCAACAACAGCAGAACCACTCTGTTGGGCCCAGTTCAAACTGCTGATCCACAGAACTGCGATAATTAAATGGGTGTCGGGCTAAGCTACTAAGTTTGGAGATGGTTTGGTATACAGCAAAGTTAATAATACAGAAGTGTTAAATATTTACCTCATGCACTACAAAACAAAGGTATGTAAGTATATGTTTCTTCACTACATTTACTTCACTTTAAATACTCAGGTAGGCAACTTGGCCTTTTTTTTTTTTTTTTTTTTGGGGAGACGGAGTCTTGCTCATGTCACTCAGGCGGGAGTGCAGTGGCTCGATCTCAGCTTACAGTGCAACCTCCGCCTATTGGGTTCAAGCAATTCTTCTGCCTCAGTCTCCCAAGTACCTTGGTCTACAGGTGTGCACCACTACACCCAGCTAATTTTTGTATTTTTTAAATTATACTTTAAGTTCTGTGGTAAATGTGCAGATGGTGCAGGTTTCTTACATAGGTATACACGTGCCATGGTGCTGGTTTGCTGCATCCATCACCCCGTCATCTACATTAGGTATTTCTCCTAATGCTATTCCTCCCCCAATCCCCCCAGCTCCTGCTATTCCTCCTCTAGCCCCCCACACCCCAGGCCCCAGTGTGTGATGTTCCCCTCCCTGTGTCCATGTGTTCTTATTGTTCAACACCCACTTATAAGTGAGAACATACGGTGTTTGGTTTTCTGCTCTTGTGTCAGTTTGCTGAGAATGATGGTTTCCATTTTCATCTATGTCCCCGCAAAGGACATGAATTCATCTTTTTTCATGGCTGCATAGTATTCCATGGCGTATATGTGTCATATTTTCTTTATCCAGTCTATCACTGATGGGAATTTGGGTTGGTTCTAAGTCTTTGCTATTGTGAACAGTGCTGCAATAAACATACGTGTGCATGCATCTTTATATTAGAATGATTTATAATCCTCTGGGTATATACCCAGTAATGGGACTGCTGGGTCAAATGGAATTTCCATTTCTAGATCCTTGAGTAATCGCCACACTGTCTTCCACAATGGTTGAATTAATTTACACTCCCACCAATAGTGTAAAAGTATTCCTATTTCTCCACATCCTTTCCAGCATCTGTTGTCTCCTGATTTTTTAATGATCGCCATTCTAACTGGTGTGAGGTGGTATCTCAAAGTGGTTTTGATTTGCATTTTTTCTAATGACCAGTGATGATGAGCTTTTTTCATATGTTTTTTAGCTAATTTTTATATTTTTAGTAGAGACACAATTTTTGCCATATTGGTCAGGCTAGTCTCAATCTCCTGACCTTGTGATCTACCGCCTCGGCCTCCCAATGTGCTGGGATTACAGGCATGAGTCACCATACCTGGCCACAAATTGGCTTCTTATGATAACATCTAAATTAATTTTGTTCTCTTTTGGCAGCAACCAACTAGTAAAATCACTAGCTTTCAGATCTTTAAAGTAGGGCACATTCTTCTGTGATTTAGGAATATCAGTAAGTTGAAACTTATCTGTGCCTCTTGGCCCCTTTTCCAATTATAAATATTTTCTGCCATATAGCTCAGGGACAGCCAAATTCTCTTAAAATACCCTTAACCACTGGCTAAAACCACGAACAGGCATGATGTTCCTTTCTGATGATGTAAGTGAAGTTATGTATGTATCTGAGATTTCAAATGATTTCACCAAGTACACTGACAGGTAGTAGTTAGCATAATTTTAGATGCTGTTTTCCTTAAGCAGGTTCTGCCAGGGGGAAGATCCCACAATTCAAGTAGGGCTGATAGTTTAAAAGCAGGAAAGTTTTTACCCAAGCTTTTTAAAGGAATGTTATTTTGAATAGTCAGTTTGAGCTCCTCTGGCCAGTTTCTGACAGCATGCTGTATTTGCCTCTCCTTAAACAGGAGCTAGTCAACTTGACTAGTTACTAGAATGTGTAAAAAAGTGAAAAGACTTGATAACTACTGAAATTACTAAATGAACTTAGCAAGGCTGCTGGATACAAGATTAATATAAGAAACCAACTGTATTCAGAATAATTAGATATTTCTTAAATGTGCATCAAAAATATAAAACAGTAAAGAAATAAATGTAACAAAAGTTCACAAGATTTCTATGCAGAAAATTAGATGGTATTATTAACAAATTAAAGAAGACTTAAATAAATGGATGATTATAATATGTTCATGGCTTAAAACACTCATTATTGTAGGCCAGGCAAGGTGGCTCATATCTATAATCCTGGCACTTTAGGAGGCCAAAGTGGGCAGATCATCTGGGGTCAGGAGTTCAAGACCAGCCCATCCAACATAGAGAAACCCTGTCTCTACTAAAAATACAAAAATTATCCAGGTGTGGTGGTGTATGCCTATAATCCCAGCTAGTCAGGAGGCTGAGGCAGGAGAATCACTTGAATCCCACAGGCGGAGGTTGCAGTGAGCTGAGATCACGCCACTATACCCAGGCCTGCGTGACAGAGCAAGACTCCATCTCAAAAAAAAAAACATTCATTATTGTAAAGATGTCCATTTTTCCCAAGTTGATCTATGAATTTGTGATAATCCCAATATAAATTTCACCATGCTATTCTTGTGAAATAGAAAAACTAATTTTATAATTTATAATAAAATGCAAAAATCCCAGAATAGCCAAGACAATCTTATAGAAAAACAAATGTTAAAGAATTTATACCACCAGTTACCAAGACTTATTATAAAGCCACAGAAATTAAGATAGTGAAGTGTTAGCTCAAGAACAAACAAACCAGTGGAAAAGAAAAAGAAGCCTAGAAACAGATCCACCCGTACATACTCAGGCAGTTGATTTATACACAACTGTGTCCCTGTAATGCAATGGAAAAAGAATAATCATTTCAATCAGTGGTTCTGGGTTAAATGGGTTTCTGTATGAATAAAAATATACACTGACCCTCTACCTCACACCATATATAAAGTAACATATTAGAGACCTAGATGTGAAAGGTAAATAATAAATTTTATAGACATAGCAAAAATGGATATTTTTGTAGCCTCTCTCAAAGCTTCTTTGAAAATAATGACAATAAAGACTGATAAATTTGAATTCAAATTTAAAATGTCTGTTCATCCAAATATATTATTAAGAAAGGGCAATCTAGAGTGGAAAAAGATATTTGCAAGAAATATGTCCACAACAGCCCTGAAATTATCCATTTCTATTGTATTGTCTATCCTTTTTGGAAAATGGGGTGGAGATAAAAGCCTTAAACAGGCCAATTCACAAAACAGACAACCCACATGGCCACCAAACATATGAAAAGGTACTGAACAATGTTAACCACTGAAGAAATACAAATTAATATCAAAATGAGAAACTACTCCACACTCACCAGAATAATTAAAACCAGAAACTGCACACCAATGCATGTCAGGAAGGTGCAGAGCAAATTAAAACTCATATACTGCTGGGTAGAGTGCCAATTGGTAAAAACTCCTTTGAAAAGCTGTTTTGCTCAATCTACACACCTACCACGTCACCCAGCAGTTTCATTAGGTTATACTCAACAATAACTTAGATATTATTTTTATTTTTTTTTAAAGGGCCAGGTGCAGTGGTTCATACTTGTAATCCCAGCACTTTGGGAGGTCAGGAGTTCAAGATCAGCCTGGCCAACACAGTGAAACCCTGTCTTTACTAAAAATACAGAATTTGCCAGGCGTGATACTGCATGCCTGTAATCCCAGATATTCAGGAGTCTGAGGCAGGAGAATCACTTGAACCCGGGAGACAGAGGTTGCAGAGAGCTGAGGCCGTGCCATTGCACTCCAGCCAAGGCAACAAGAGTAAAACTCTGTCTTAAAAAAAAAATAAAAGCACAAATTAGAAATAACTTACATATTCATCAAAGCTAGAGTGAATAAATAAATTGTGGCACATTCTTAAAATCAAATACTTGTTTACAGCAATCAAAATTTAAAACTTCTGCTGAGAAAATATGATATAGCTTTTCTAGAAACTGCTTATCAATGCATAGTTTGTCTTAGCTACCCTCTCATCATTTTGAAGAAACTAAAATAAATTGATCACTAAGAATAACGTAAGTCAAAGTTACACACAAAGTAGAAATGAACTCAAATTCTCTTGGAAATATATAAAGAAGGCAGAATAGTAAATGACCAGCCTAAAACACTGAGACTCTAAAGACTGATTTCAGTAACTAGCCTCTAATAAATTTGCTTATCTGAAAATATAGTAATAAGTAGTATTAGTAAAGCATGATAATATGTGTTAAGATCCAAATAAATGGTCTGAATGATAAACATTAGTATGTGTGAAGAAGAAAATATGATCTCAGACTTCTATTTCATACTGGTGGAGGAAAAGGTACTGAAACTTGGAGACAGAATCCAAGCGGGTAAGAGGAATGGCCCTGGGGCCAAGTAGCACAAATAAAGAAACAGACAGTCAAAGAACCAGATTCTAGGCCAACTTCAGTACTGACTTTCTTATTTGCCTTGACCAAATCACTCCCCTTCTCTGCCTATAGTTCCCCCGGTTGCTCTGTTTTATAGCATTTCTTACCCTCAACATATTAATATTATATAACTTATTAGCTAGGTTTATTGTCATTGTCTCCATCCGCAGTGGACTTTGCTCCACAAAGACAAATATTTTAAAATATTGTTAAACATGCATGATTTGTGTGAACGTACACATATGCAATACGTATGGAATAATTTTTTTTGCAAGACACGTAAGAAATACACAAACGCATCTGCAATTTCTTCTAACTCGCAGGTCAATGATGGTATGCATGTTAACGCTATATGAGTTGGCTACCCTGTTTACTTTTTGTAGAAAACAATACTGGGCTATTTGAGAGTAGGTTTTATAAATCCCTGGAGTTCTTACTTTGTTAAGGAATTATGGTCCAATCACCAAGTCTACTCCATGTTTAGGAATTTCCAAGGTACTTATATAGGCAAGTAAAGGGGTTAAAAAATCCTCAAAATAATAACCTAATTTCAGAAGGCTGTGTTTTCTTTCTTTAAGTATTAATAGGGAAAATAATTTAATTTTTTAAGTAGTTAGAAATTGTTGAATGATAAAGCCAGAAAGTTTATAGCCAAAGGCTGGTGCTGTGATTCCCGCATGTAATCCCAGCACCTTGGGAGGCTGAGGCACGCAGATCACTTGAGGTAAGGAGTTGGAGACTAGCCTGGCCAACATGGTGAAACCCTGTCTCTACTAAAAATACAAAAAATTAGCTGGGTATGGTGGTGGACACCTGTAATTCCAGCTACTCAGGAGGCTGAGGCATAAGAATAGCTTAAACCTGGGAGGCAGAGGTTGCAATAGGCCCAGATCATGCCAGTGCACCTCAGCGTGGGCAACAGAGATTCCATCGGTCTCAAAATAATAATAGTAATAATAGTTTATAAACAAATATTTGTTGAATATGTCAACTCTCTATTTCCCACATCATACTAATACATGTCAGACACAAAAAAAGATCAAACAAGGGCAAGGCCTCTAATAAATTTGCTTATCTGAAAATATAGAGAATGTGAAAAAAGTAGTAAAGCATAAAGTGTTAATTCCCAAATACATGGTTTCAGTGAGAATATGTAGAATTTTGACTTGAGAGGAGTAAAAAGCATATCAATAATCAGCACAAGATTGAGATGTTGATATGTTCAAAACATCAGAAACCAATACATTGGCTATTTTACAAATACCATACAGTTTGGGTATAGGAAGGAATTAAGACATATGTAAAGCCAATTTGTGGGAGACCCTCAACACAGGCTGAGTATCCCAGGGAACAATAAATCTCAAACTATCAACAGGAAAGGAGTGATAGAGTTGGAGTCAGAATGCCCCAAATTCTGCATATATATAAGTACTGAATGTCCTGTTTGTTTGTTTGTTTTTTCTGAGACAGAGTCTCACTCTGTCACCTAGTGGAACTATCTCTGCTCACTGTAATCTCCGCCTCCTGAGTTGAAGCGATTCTCCTGCCTCAGCCTCCCGAGTAGCTGGGACTACAGGCCACCACGCCCAGCTAATTTTTGTATTTTTTCGTAGAGACGGAGTTTCACCATGTTAGCCAGGATGGTCTCAATCTCTTGACTTCGTGATCTGCCCGCCTCAGCCTCCCAAAGTGCTGGGCTTACAGGCGTGAGCCACTGTGACTGGCCAGGATTGAATGCCTTAAAGTAAAAACATTAGAACTACGCTGTTAGCAATAAGCAGTCATTTGGATATTGGTGAACTACATAATAACAACTCATGATACTGCATTCCAAAAAACTTATTCAAATTAGACCACTGCCATCAAAACATAATTCCAATTTTGACCTGTATGGCATGAGACATCTCTGATTTCTTTGAGATCTGTATCTGTATAAAACACATGCTATTCATTTTATAATCTGAAAACTAGATCTCACAGAAGCAGACTGGTGGTTAGGCTGAATGGGTGTTACATTCTCCACTTTCTCATTATCTCATTTCAAGGCGGCTCTGGAGACAATTCCTGACATCTCCATGCTTCAACTTCCATCTGTGTGAAATGAAATAATGGCTGCCTCCAGCCTACCTCATCAAAATCGGTGAGCCACAAAAGCACATTAAAATCAGAGATGCAGGAAGGATTCTGAGGAAACAAGCCTCTGTCCATTATCATTAACAACAAAACAAAATGTGGTCAACCTTTCTCAGCTGTGGTTCCACAAGATAATCATGCCCTACAGAATATAATTCGAGCGACTCCTCAACTCTCCTGAGATAGTACAAACCTAGTGCCACTCTAGACACATAGGATAGAAGTTAATTCATTACATACAATAGATGCCTTAAGGCACTGGGGTTGAACTTTGTGAGTTCAAGATTCGAAAAGCTGATACGATATGTTACATACAAATTAGAGTTTGCTATTTGATGTCATTTTGTTTAAAAAAAAAAAAAAGAAAGAAAAGAAAAGCTATGCATTTACGGACCGATAGATCCAAAGTCTCACCACATTTCAAAATAAAAATAAAACAGCCTAGAGAAATGCTGGAATGAACGGCTCATAAATTTTGGGTTGTCACACAGAAGTAACAAAGAAGCAAGAAAAGACTGAACACTGTCATACTTTATAGTTTACAAAATTTTTAAAAAGAATTTCTGATTTATCAATATTTATGGAGCTCATTTAAAATTATAGGCAGTATGCTACTAGAAGACAAATATTTCCTGATGGAGAGCAGGGAAGAATGAGATCCTAGAAAATGACTTTTCTTACCTATAAAATAGTTAAGATAAAGAATAGAAAAGATAAAACAGATGGAACCTCAAGCAGGATCCATCTTCACTTACAGATGAGAAAACTGAGGCTCAAAGAAGTAACCAGTGTCTGCCTCAAAAGATCAGTGCTAACAAGTTTCAAACATAGTGTTCCTCTCACTTCAAATCTTACGGAACTTCCCAAACTATGGTTGAAAAAAGCCAAGTAGACCAAGATGGCTGTTGGGAGTTGACTTGTCCCCTAAAAGTTCTTATGTTGAAGTTCTAATCTCCAGTATCTCACAATGGTCTTCATAGAGGTAATCAAGTTAAAATGAGTCATTAAGGTAGACCCTAATCCAATCAGTATGACTTGTGTCCTCATCAAAAGGAGAAATTTAGACAAAGTTATGTACAGAGGTAGGACAACATGAAGGCACAGAGAGAAGATGAGACCATCTACAAGTCTAGGAGAGAGGAGCAGAAAAGATTTTTCTCTCACATCCCCTAGAAGGAAGCTGGTAACCCTTGGACACACCTCCAGGCTGTGAGAAAACACACTACTCTTGTTTAACGACCCAGTATGTGGTACTAGGAGTTTGCTAGCAGCTCTAGCTAACTAACACAATGGCAAATGCTGACTACAACAAAATTGAAATAAAAAATGTGTCACTCAACATTCACCAACTAGATTAAGTGCTGAATAACTTTTCTATAAGGTTATAACATTTACAGTTCTGAGGTTATTAAAGCTGAAAACTGCACTAAGACTTTTACAACACTTTGTATGATACATTAAATTTTCATTACTCTTTCAGTAAAAAAAAAAAACAATGAATTCACACTATATTGTAAGGTTAAATATTTTGAAGGAAAGCTTAATCCACAGGTTTTACGGTGATCTTCTGATCCTTCAAAAATTATAAGTCATATGTATAACTACATACATGCAATATAATCTAGCTAATCCCACAAAGATAATTCTAGATAATACACCAAAAACCGTATTAGTAACTATTTCTAATTTTAATAGTTAACAAAATTGAATATTCTCATTTTCTAAGAAACCGTGCCTTTTTTACAAGAAGATGCCATCTTCGAATCACATCATATTGAGTCCTGATCATAGTCTCTTTTAATTAGCAAGAGCGCCATATAGGTCTGTTGTTACTTTTGAAGGTGACAATGGTGAAGATGACACTAACATAATAATAAATAAGATCTACTTCCTTTTTTGTTATTTGAGATGTTTTACCTTGGGATGGTTAATGGCAGAGCCACACAGGAAAATGCCCACTAAATGATAGCTAATGCTATCCTCATCATTAAATAAATCTGTTAAATAAATATTAAATAGATCTATTAAAATATTTCATGTTACAGCCAGCATAAAATTTAAAAAGATCTGGGGTATAACGGATATACAATGAATTGTACATATTCTTTACATTTCTATCTGGATGCTTGTAAGATTATACAGATATACGTAGGGATGATATAAATATAGACACAAATATATGGTCCTAGGTATGAGTCTCTTTTTAAATTAATTTTGCCGATGAGGTGATAGCCCTTGTAATCTGTGTAATTGGGTCATTTTTAAGGTCACAAAGGTGTTCTTCAGTTTTTGTTGGTTTTTTTTTTGCTGTTTTTTTTTTTTTTTTAGAGAGAGAGGGTCTCACTCTGTCACCCAGGCTAGCTCACTGCAGCCTCAATCTCCTGAAGTCAAGTGATCCTCCTGCCTCAGCCTCCCAAGTAGCCAAGATGACAGACATGTACCACCATACTTCATTTTTCTATTTTTTCTGGAGATAAGATTTAACTTTTTTATTTTTCATAGAGATGGGATTTTACTATGTTGATCCAGCTGATCTTTAACTCCTGGCCTCAAGTGTTCCTCCTGCCTTGGCTTCCCAAAGTGCTGGGATTACAGGTGTGAGCCACCATGCCGGGCCTAAGTTTTTTTCAATTGCAATTTTGATCTCCATTATGTCTCTGCTGGAAGCAAGTAATATTCTAAAGCTTCTGTTCGCTGCCCTTTCTCGTTTTCATCTCTCTCATCTTTTTCAAGGTATTGTTTGGTCTTCTGAACCCTGTGAGACCTGACAATACATTGACTTTACATAATAATTTTTCACACTGTCAATCTTACTCTGTTCTAGCTCCCAGTATTTTAATCTGTTGTTAGCATTTTCTATTTCTTTTTTATTCCTCATCAACCTTCTTTTTCTATTCATTTCACTGTCTTTTCTTTTCACTCCATCTTGCTGCTCATGACTTTCTACTCTTTCATGATGACTATACTTCTTGCCTTCTGGTGAGGAAGTAAAACATTCACTCAAAACTCTCACCTGGTCCTATAATAAATCCTATTGAGAAAAGTGGTTCTTCTCTTCCTCCAAGGTCTCCCTCTTTCCCTTGTGCTGAAACATTATTTTATAGACTAGTGTTTGTTTGTATCCTTCGATTTACTATCCTCTAACTGTGATAGGACCTATCCAGACACAGCTTGTTGAAAGATTAAACGGCAAAGTTTGTCTGTGTCCCTTCTCCCCACTAATCAGGAAGAGATTAGAATAATCTCCTCAGATCTGGGGACTCAATGGTGCCTGTAGCTGGAATCTAAGGTCTCTGCTGATCCGAGGTAAGCCTAATGTCTGGTTCTCTTAAAAAAAAAAAAAAAAAAAGTGGAAGCAGGCCAGGTACGGTGGCTCAGGCCTGTAATCCCAGCATTCTGGGAGGCCAAGGAGGGCGGATCACGAGGTCAGGAGAGACCAGCCTGGCAAACATATTGAAACCCCATCTCTACTAAAAATACAAAAATTAGCCAAGTGTGGTGGCATGAACCTCCAGTCCCAGCTACTTGGGTGGCTGAGGCAGGAGAATCGCTTAAACCCGGGAGACGGAGATTACAATGAGCTGAGACCACACCATTGCACTCTAGCCTGGGTGACAGGGCAAGACTCTATCTCAAAAAAAAAAAAAGAAGCAAAAAATACATCATCAAAGATATATTACGATCATACAAAAATTGGAATGGTGCAAAATACTAACAGTTTCAAAAAGTGGTGCAGTAGAAAGTTCATCAATGACTTTCTGGATGGCATATACACAGGATCTCTCTGTCAAAGGACATTCAATCAGGTTGAGACCAAGTGGCTTCGTGTCTTTATGCACGACTGCTCTTCATCTTTAGAAAAAATACAAATTTGTGTGTGTATCCTCCTTCCTATTCCACTGGCACTCTATAGACAGAAACTCTGTTCTGATTTTAATTACAGCTGTCTATCAGTTTAGTTTCCAATGCTAATCAATTTCTGATTTTCTGGGTTCACACAAGATATTTTCATGGTAAAAAGGGAGAGGCCATGTCAACAGTTGCCAGCCTAACACCTCTTTTTTTTTTTTTTTTTTAGGCAGTCAGTCTTGCTCTGTCGCCCAGGCTGGAGCACAGTGGCACGATCTTGGCTCCCTGCAACCTCAACCTCCTGGGTTCAGGCGATTCTCCTGCCTCAGCCTACCAAGTAGCTGGGATTATAGCCGCATGCCACCGTGCCCAGCTAATTTTTGTATTTTTAGTAGAGATGGAGTTTCACCATGGTGGCCAGGCTGGTCTCGAACTCCTCACCTTGTGATCTGCCCACCTTGGCCTCCAAAAGTTCTGGGATTACAGGCATGAGTCACCACGCCTGGCCAACCTAATACCTTTTTAAAGGAACAAGCTTAGTCAGATTTTTAAACACACACAGATACACACACACACACAATATATAAAACCCAAGGTTACAATACACACAAATATTACTTAAATAATTAGCTTTTTTCCTTATTATACTATCTAAATAACAGATAAAATAAGTGAGATCAATATTCATGTTTGGAGTTTTGTTTGGTTTCTTATTTTTTTATTTACTTAATTTTTGTTGCTCTTTATTTTAAACAATTCTTTGTTACGAATTCACTAGTCTAGTCAAAAATAACAGGTATGTTATTTCATTCCTGAGCTATTAATATCCCCCACCTACTTATTTTCTATTTCCTCAAACTTTTTGAATGTTAGTTTTCCAAAATGTTGACGTGGAGAACTCAGTGTGCATTTTCTCTCTCCCTCATTACCTCTCTGTCTGTGTGTCGGGGGGTGTATCTTTTATGGGGGTGCCTAATCTGGCCAGCAGAGCTATCACTTTGATTCTTAATAGGAACATGTATCTCCTTTTGATGTTTATGTGGGTCTGAAGAATGCAATGTCCTTTCTGGCGGTTATCCTAGGAGATCTGGCTGCCCACCAGAAAAAAAGAGAAGATTTTATCTGATAAACGTAAAGTAGAAAGTAAATTGAGGTAGGAAATTATACTACGGTTCCTTGCTGAAGTAATTTTGGTATTAGTGAAGATGTGACTAGTTCCACTTCTATTTCTAGTGCCTACTACATAATAGGAATAACATTTTTTAAATATATTATTTCATGAATCAATCATTTAATCTTTAGTCCCTTTTTTTGCTAAAAGGTTTATAATTTGGGGAAGAAGGACATCAAGATTTTTCATCTCATGTGTCAGCAGATGATGGTGGGATGAAGCTACAAGTAGAAAAATCTAAAATCACACAGGCTGATCTCATTTATTTGCCTAAACATAAGTGATCTAAAAGATAAGCCAAAAACTTTTTACAAATAGAGGCAAATGTGGCTGTCCCTGCATCCTAACAAGGCAAAGAAGCTATCATCAAGTTACATGTGAGCAGAAAATAGTAACTTTTAACATGGTAGCCATAAAATGTGACTAGGACACTCTAGCAGAAGAAAAAAGGTGGTTAAATAAAGAATAATTTGGTAGAGTGGTAACGTGTATTATAACAAACAAAATTGAAAGACGTCCATCTTTTTCACAATTATTAACTACAATATTTCTTTGTGTGCTTCTTTTCATAAAGTGACACACCACACAATATTGTTACTGTTTATAATGACTATGGAAGCAGAGACCAAGCAAACTAAATACGAATTGGAGGACTGATGCTTTTTCATGAGATTTTAAAACCCAAGGTTGCAACACAGAAAGTGGAGCTGCAAGTGTTAGTAGAAAGAACTAAAATATATCAAATGCATCTCCTAAGGAGTTACAATCCTAAGAACATATAGCTAATCACTAACTGTAAAGCTCATCTACACAGAGAATTTTATAGACATCTAATAATACTGTTAATAATAACCATGGTCAAGGAAGATAAATGAAGAGATGTAGGGTCTATAAAGGAAAATGGAAAAGGGATGAATCCTAAGGAGAAAATCACTTTAAAGGTCACTAAATTCTGCCACTGTAGTGGAAGAAGGAAGATGAGATGACAGTTTTAGTTTTAAATGTATTTGCAAAGTGGCCTACATGTGGCAACAGTCTCTTATCCCTAGCTTCTCCAGTGAGCTATAAACCAAGGTCCCTAAGGCACCATTAACACGTGAATCACAGAAGGTCAAATAAACTCAGATGCCCAATTTAGGTGCATTAAAATACACCTACTAGTGGGAAAAGTGAGTAGGGAGAATGAGACTGAAGATTAAATCTAACCTTTTTAATGTCCAAACTATAGCCATTTAGGGAATATGTATATGTGCATACACAAAGGTTCAGTCTTTCTAGGAAAACTTGCCCAACTAAATTAAACATATTAGTATAATTCTCAATAATTTTTCCTCTGCACTCAATAGAACTGTATCATATCTAAATTCATGGAGGCAAGAGAGATCAAATTTGAACATCAAAATGAGATTGACTTTGGAGAGGTTTTTCTGTTTTGTTTTTTCCTACTCAGAGTACAAAAGCAACTCCCTTATCGTTAGGACTATATCAACAAAACTGCATAAATCACTTTCATGGAAATATTTAAAGCATGCAGAAGTCAGCTATGTTGATAGAATACAGATTTATAAACCAAATAATAATAATAATGAGTACAAATCATTTATTATTTTCTTAATTTAATTTCAAGTATTTTCATACAATAAAATAATTTGTTTCACAACACATCTCTCCAGCACAGAGGAGAAAAAGCAATACAAACTAACCTATCATGTCACCAGATGAAGGGGCTCCTTCCATAGAAAACCTCTTTTAAAATTAATGGCCTGCTGCAGCATGATGAGTGCTCAGGAAAAGAAATATTTATGGGTTTTCTCCTAACTTCTGACCCTTGAAATTAAAAGCACTTTCTCCACCTCCTCTGTTCCAGTTAACCCGTAGGAAAAATGTCTCTCTTTATGGCAGGGAGAAATTTTTATGGTACCCAGAGATACAACTATATAAATAAGTGAGCCAATACACAGCTTCCCTCAAAAAGCTTGCCTCCCAGTGGTGAGGAAAAGCACAGAATGCCATGGGACAGAGGGTCACTGGACATGCATCACTTATTCATCTCCCAGCATGAAATGGAGCCGCCTTCCAGCATGACACTGAAATACCCAGTTCATTCGGCAGGGCATTCAGTGGGCCTCTGTAGTTAAGAACCAACCTAAGAATTCAGGTAGGCTCAGGATCCTGGCTCCTATGTAAATCCAGATTCCAGCAGTAGTAGCCACTGAAGAATCAAGCCTTCTGGATATTCTGCCAAAGATGGTTTCAAGCTACCAAAGATCTCAAAGAGAAAACACTCTTTCTCTCTGATCTCACTTGTTAGGATGAGACAGGAAGGCAGACTCGAAAACTATAAGACTCCAGCCATAAATAATGGAAGGCTGGGGGTGCTGGCTCATGCCTGTAATCCCAGCACTTTGGGAGGTCAAGTCAGACAGATCACCTAAGGCCAGGAGTTCAAGACCAGCCTGGCCAATATAGCGAAACCCCATCTCTACTAAAAATACAAAAAATTAGCTGGGCATGGTGGCACATGCCTGTAATCCCAACCACTAGGAAGGCCAAGACATGAGAATTGCTTACACCCAGGAGGCGGAGGATGCAGTAGCCAAGATCACACCACTACACTCCAACCTGGGCAACAGAGTGAGACTTCATCTCAAAAAAACAAATAAAGGTAATAATTATGTAAAATAAATAAAGGTAATAATTACTATAACACATATACATTATATATAACATATATAGTACAACATAATACTATAATTCAGTGCTATAAGTATCATTTTTGTTTTGAAAAATAGAAAAGAAATAGCACACCTAAGAGAAAGTGGTGTTCCAAAATAAAAGAAAAAAAAAACAAGGTCACAATCTGCTTTTGGAATTTTGCTATTTTTGAGGGAAGATTTTTATTTTCTACAAGAGAATGATCATAAGTTACCACTCTTTTATATCAAAAAAAAAAAATGTCCCACATCAAAATAAGACCATGAGCACAAAGACAGCTAGTCATACACACTTCATAAAAAGCCACAAAACATAATTTCTTTTTTTAAATTCCCTCTCATTAGCTTACTAAATATGGAACATTCAAGACCAACCTATTCTCTTGATAATTTATTTTCAGAAAGTTAATGATTTTTAAATATCACAATTTCAAGGGTCCATTAAAAAATATAGCGGGATAGTTTCTTAATAATGAAATGCAAATATTAAAAGTGAAGGTAGTATTAATTACTTGCAAATGTGAAACCATTTGCAGTATTTAAAACAAATTAAGGCACTCTCACTCTAATTATTCCAGGACTGCAGTTAAGTCTTAGTCCTCTATGGTTGCTGTACATATGGCATTACATTAGATATGGCACATATGTGAAACATGCTTTTTCTTCCTCCTACTCTACATATTTTACTGTGATGTGAGCCATATGTTTCATTACAAAGGGTGGTATGAAAAGGCTATTGCAAGAAACAAAAACTCTTGATTTAGATTTCAGCAATACAGAAAGGCCTCTTCATTAAAAACACATTATTGTTTTGCTTCAAGGCATTCACCTTATGTTCCCGGTAACACCCTGACAGTTTATAGAGATTTAAAACATCTGGAGTTTAGACATTACGATTTTAGGGATCATGGATCTGACACTAAAAATACAGACCATTATGGGATACTCTAAAGCATGGGTTACTTTGGCCAGGCGTGGTGGCTCACGCTTGTAATCCCAGCACTTTGGGAGGCCGAGGCGGGTGGTGGATCACAACAAGGTCAGGAGTTCAAGGTCAGAAATCTGGCCAACATGGTGAAACCCCATCTCTACTAAAACACAAAAATTAGTGTGGTGTGGTGGTGAGCACCTGTAATCCCAGCTGAGCACCTGTAATCCCAGGAGGCTGAGGCAGGAAAATTGCTTGAACCCGGGGGGTAGAGGTTGCAGTGAGCCAAGATTGCCCCACTGCACTCCAGCCTGGGCAACAGAGTGAGACGCCATCTCAAAAAAAAAAAAAAAGAAATGGGTTCTTGGATGGAGAGAGATCACATGATGCATACATTAACATGGAATCACTTAATAATTAAACAAATCTCATGATTGAGCATGAGGATTCCTTTAATGAGTTAAAATTCTAAGTTCCAATATTATCTTCTATTTATTAACTGGGCAACCTTTAAAATATTGTTGTGCTGCCTTATTAACTTCAAGTTTATTTCAGTTGTGTAGTTATGATAAAATGATTATCTAGCTTCCTTTTAGGGCCAGGAAGTAAAATAAAAATGCCCTTTGAGGTAAAAGTATGAATTTTGCAATTACCAAATGCTAAATATGGTTTAAACATGTGTAGTAGTTTAAAGATATGTCCACAAATTATTTGATACTCATCCCCTTAAAAGATGGAGCACAGTTACACTCCCCTTGAGTGTGGGCTGGACATAGTGACTGCTTCCAACAAACAGATTATGCTAGAGATGATGCAGTAACACTTCCACAATAAAGTTAGATAAAAACCATGACTTCCATCTTCAGAGCAGTCTCCCGCCATCTTCATTCTCTCTGGCATAAGCCAGCTTCCATGTTCTAAAGACATCTAGGCAGCCTGTGGACAGCCCCACATGGTGAGAAACCAATCCCTGTCAGTAACCATGTGAGTGGGTTTAGAAGTGAGTATCATCAGTCCTGCCAATGGCCATGTAGCGGAGCCTAGAAGCCAATATTCCCCCCAGGTCAGCCTTGAGATGACTACATCTCTGGCGGACATCTTGACTACAACCTCATGACAGATCCCAAGCCAGACTACCTGGTTAAGCTACCCTCATATTCCTGACTCACAGAAGCTGTGAGATAATAAATGCTGTTTTAAGTTGTCAAATGTGGCAACGGTAGCTAACTACTACAATATGTAATCAGAATAAGCTACAGTGGGTCAAGAGTAAGTCTTGTTCTCTAAACCCAGCATTATGACTTTTCAGTCGTTTGATATTAGACAGGGTATCCACAGCTTTGGGGCCTCATTTCTTCATCTGTGCCACAAAAATTTTAACCAAAATGATTTCTAAGACTATTCTGGTCAACAAAATGTAGTACTCTAAAGCTATTAACAAGCAGTTCTAACCTTGATATAGGAAAAAATGACCATTGGAATAGCCCAGCACTGGGGGCTGCTTTTAAGGCCCTCTTAGTGGACAGTCATTGGCAGTGTTCACACCAGGAGTTTCCTTACACTGGGTGGGAAATGTAGGCAGAAAACATAACAGCAGGTCCTCAGATAACATCATTTGGTTCCACCTATTTCATTTTACCATTAATGGGAAAAAAAACATCGATCCCCAGTGACGGCCATGGTCTTTGTGGGGTATGCGCATCTCCCCAAGTATGCACTTGGTTTCGTCCCACACCCCAAACATGTGCACTGTAAGTGAATCAGTGTATCTAAAGCGTCCCAGTGTAAGTATGTGTGAGCGTACCCCGAAATGGGGTGGCATACTCTCCAGGGTCAGGTCCCCACTTTGTACCCTGAGCTGCCAAGATAGGCTCCAGCCTCCTGCAATTCTGAACCTGAATAAGTGCACTGGGAAATGAATACATGGATGATTAAAAATTACTATCAAATAGAAAACTCCTAAGTTATCTACAATCATACAAATACACAACAATAAACACTGCAGCTCACAAGCACTCGCCTATGTTTGTAATTGACTGCTCTTGAACTGCATGGTGAGGAGAGACACTTCTTACAATTTTCACTTTGTAAACATTTATTACTTGACTTAACCCACCACACCACTAGGACCATCATCACTCGTGGTTTCACCAAAAATTGGTAAATAAATGTCTTGTTTATTAATCCTTCTTAAATGTATAGACACCTCACATTAATTTCAATGTTTAATATTAGACATAAACTGAACATAATGGTACATGCCTGTAGTCCTAGCTACTCAGGAGGCTGAGGCAGAAAAACCTCTTGAGCCCAGGTATTCAACGCTGCAGTGAACTAAGAGAGTACCACAGCACTCCGGCCTGGGCAAAAGAGCAAAACTGTGTCTGTAAAAATAAAAACTAAAAAATGGCCAAGCGCAGCGGCTCACACCTGTAATCCCAATACTTTGGGAGGCTGATGCAGGTGGAAACCTTGAGCCTGTAAGTTCGAGACCAGTCTGGGCAACATGGCAAAACCTTGTCTCTACAAAAAATACAAAACAATTAGCTGTGTGTGGTGGTGCACACCTGTAGTCCCAGCTACATGGGAGGCTGACAGGTGGAAGTATGTCTAGAGCCCAGAGGAGGGGACAGACGGCAGTGAGCGGAGACTGCACCACTGCACTTCAGCCTGGGTAACAGAGTAAGACCCTGTCTCAAAATAAATAAATAATTTTTCAAAAAGTAAGAAATCAAAGTCATCAAATCTTTAGCTACAAAATGACACCCAGTTAAAAAGTAAAATTTAAACAGATTAAACACTACAGAAGACTAACTGTTGTTACTGTTTTTTTTCCATGAAAACTTATTTTCCATCTAATAATGATTCCATAAAGATATAGTCTAAAACACTTCTTTGGAAGAAAAAAGAAATCAAATATGCATAGAATTTAGAATCTGGAATTGATATCAGAAATGAAGTAATCTAGCTCTTCTAAGATAGAAGAAAAATGAAACTCACTAAAAAAGTAATCATTAAACAGTTTGCAAGGGACTAATACATTGACTTACTAATAGTAGTCTGATGCTGTTCTTACCATATTATAGCACTATATAATAATGACAGATTTCCCATGTTTCAACAGTGTTTGTGTACATGGTAGGGAGGCACAGGGGAGGTGTTCAGCCAGAAGCAATTCACCTAATTTTTTGTGTTTAGCCAAAAGCAACTCACCTAATTTTTTGTGTTAGCATAATGCCAACTTTTGTCAATGATTTATGAATCAACCAAGGAAAATGTTTTATGCAAGAGTAGAAATATTTCTATGTATTTTTTTATATATTTAAATGTGCAACATGAAGAACAACTAATAAAGGTAACAAAGGATTTACTTTATAATGTTTACTAGGAATTGTATTAGGAAACATTTGTGTCTAGCATTTGTCTGAGTTCATTCGAATTTCTTTATTTACTCACTCACTATTTATATATCTTTGCTTAGTTTCCTCACAATGCTACAGTTTTGTAAACACTAGTACTAGGAACTAAATGAAAATTGCAAAAGCATAATTACAGCTGGATGAGAATGTTAAGTACTCACTCCAAGTTTTAACCTGAGAGTGTTTTGAGTGAATAGCATCATCAATCAATATTTATTGAACGTCCTCGGAGTGTGTGATTTGGGCAAGGCAGTAGACTACAAAGGCATTTGAAGTCGTGTGGATCTCCCTTCTTCTTGAAAGCAGTGGAAAACTGCCAAAACCTTAATGTGACAGATGAAAAAATGTGTCCCCACCACTCATTTGAATACCAACTGCAATGAAACAGGTTTCTTTCTAAAAATCAGCCTTCAGTGTAAAAATGAAATGATTCTACTGTGAGAATACTGACCTCAGAAGGAAGGCAACTTTGTGCAACAGTCTTCTATCTCTTAAAAATGTTTATTGTTTTCTATCTCTAAAAACCAAGGGAGGGGGGAGTTTTTGCTTGTAAATAGTTCAAAATTCATAATTAGAAAAAAAATACATAGAAATCTGACCACACTCCCCTAATCCCAATCCAAGGATGCCAGTAGTTGCAAGCTGGTGGATATATAATGCATTTAAAAAAATGGACATTCAGATAAACAGAAATAAAAGAAACGGTCTGCCAAATATTAATGTGCTAAGACATCTATGAGTGAAAATTGTCTGACTGAAAGTACCAGCCAGGCATGGTGGCTCATGCCTGTAATCCCACCACTTGGGGAGTCCCAGGCGGGTGGATCACCTCAGGTCAGGAGTTCAAGATCTGCCTGGCCAACATGGTAAATCCCCATTTCTACTAAAAATACAAATGGCTGGGCACGGCGGCTCATGCCTGTAATCCCAGCACTTTGAGAGGCCTAGACAGGCAGATTACGAGGTCAGGAGATCAAGACCATCCTGGCTAACATAGTGAAACCCCAACTCTACTAAAAATACAACACATTAGCCGGGCATGATGGCACATGCCTGTAGTCCCAGCTTCTCAGGAGGCTGAGGCAGGAGAATTGCTTCAACCAGTGAGGCAGAGGATGCAGAGAGCTGAGATCGTGCCACTGTACTCCAGCCTGGGCAACAGAATGAGACTCTGTCTACGAAAACAAAACAATTAGCCAGGCGTGCTGCTGAATGCCTGTAATCCCAGCCATCTGGGAGGCTGAGGCAGAGAGAACTGCTTGAACCCAGCAGGTAGAGGTTGCAGTGAGCCGAGATCATGCTACTGCACTCCAGCCTGGGTGACGGAGCTAGATTCTGTCATAAACAAATAAATAAATAAACAATACCTTCTCAATTTGGTATGATAGTGTAATAAAGAAACGATCAGCTATCTATTCTAACATAATCAAATAATGATAAAAACAAGAAAATTTCTTCAAAGAATGAAATGAACTTCCTGTATGTTCTATTCAACAGCAATTCATTTTTCTCTCATAAAATATAATCTAAACTGTGTGATATGGAAGATTTCATGATTATTACAAAATGGTGTAGTCAAGCCCTCACTCTAGGAAATTGATTGAGAAGCTTTCACTAAATGCAAAATCTTACACTTCAGACAAAACTCAAAGAAAATCCAAAAGAGATCTGATCGATACTTCCTTGACCTTTTTTAAAATTAAATACTTTCATGGAAATATATATTGTACATGTTAAATAACGTATGTTCCATTAATTATCTGAACTCTTTTCCAAAAAATGTTCACATATTAATGGACAAAAACTTCAAATATACAAACTCAATTGAAAGGCAAAACACAGCGGAAACCTGAAAACTTTAAGATGTAATCAGCATTCACTGAACTGAATAAAACCTGCCATTGCACACTTCCTTTGATAGTAGTCCTTATTCTTTATTCAAAACGCTTTCCATTCCACCTAAATACACTGATTTGTATAATATTTTTCATCAATATTTTCCTAGTTATTTACAAAAGCTTTTCCCATTATGGAGGAAAACCAGGAATATATATGAGTCTGTGTAGGCACAATACGAAAGACTATCACTGTACTTTTTTAAATTCTTAGAATTCAGAACCAAGGAATGTTTTATTCCTTAATATATCAACCAGTAGTGCTTTGCCTGTCACGGTAAAACATGAAATCTATCTTTTTCCCACCAAAAACATGTGACAAGTTTTAAGTCAGAGTGGTAAAGTGACACAAAGACCTTAAATAAGTATTCAGTAAAAGCTAAAGACTTCATAAATTTCCAATGTAAATTTTCTCTTTGATTTGTCAGTTGGAGATTTGTGGAGTGAAAATAGGTATTGGATGTTTGTTTTATGCATAAAAAAAATTACTCAAAGTTCCAAAGTCATCTAAAAGGAAAAACAGAATGCTTAAAGAATAATTATAAGAGAACACTGTTTTCAGATTGCATGTACACATACATATGTTCAATTATAAGCATTCAACCATTGTTTCAGATGACCAAAATTAAATAGTAGCCAGAGCTGTGAACTGTGTATGGCTTTAAAAAAAAAAAAAAGAAAAGAAAGAAAAAGAAAAAAGCCGATTCAGCCATCAGTCATTTCCTAACATTGTCTCATAAAACAGCCCAACTCAGCATACCTCACTAAGAAAAGCTGGGTCACAAACCAAATGCTTTATAAACTAATCAATATGAGCAAATATCAGACTGTAAGAATAACTACTAAAAAAAGAAGAAATGCTTGCAATGATGGATATCCCACTCACCTGATGTGATTGTTATGCATTATATGCCTGTAAAAACTATCTCAAGTACCCCATAAATATATAGACCTACTATGTGCCCACAAAAAATTTTTTAAAAACTATTCCTTCCTGAAAAAAAAAAAAGATTTTGATGCCAGAACTCTTCTTTTATTCTTTTTTCTATTTACTTTTACATAATTTATATTGTGATGGTTTCAAGTTCATTAACCTTTTCTTCTGTAACATCTTGTTGGCTATTAACTCACCTCTATTTTCACCTCAGACATGGTAGTTTTTATCTCAAGAGCTCCAATCTGGGCTTTTTAATATTTGCATGTCACTACTTATTTTTTAAAACATAAAGCAGTATAGTGCTTTCTTAAACATAAAGGAGTATAATTAAAAACCTGTTTTGGACCAGGCACAATGGCTCATACCCATAAATCCCAGCACTCTGAGAGGCACAAGCGGAAGAAGTGCTTGAGGCCAGGAGTTCAAGACCAGCCTGGGCAAGATAGTAAGACTGCATCTCTACAAAAAATTGAAAAATTAGCTTGTAATGGTGCATGCCTGTGGTCCCAGCTATTTGGGAGGCTGAGGCAGGAGGATCACTTGAGCCCAGGAGTTTGAGGCTGCAGTTAGCTATAATTATGCCAATGCCATCCAGCCTAAGCAACAGAGCAAGACCTTGCCTCAAAAAAAAAAAATAATTTTTTAAATACTTGTTTTAATGTTGTCTGCTAACTCTAACATCTGTGTTAATTCTGAGTCAGTTTCAATTGGTTGATTTTTTTCTCATAATTATGGGTATAATTTTTCTGTTTCATTCTCTATCTCGTAATTTTTTATTAGATGCTAGATACAGTTAAGCTTCTTTTGGGGGTGCTAGATATGTTTGTGTCCCTATAAATATTTTTGCTTTTTTGTTCTGGGATTCAATTAAGATTCTTGGAAATATTTTGATAACTTTAGGTCTTGTTTGTAAGATTTATTAGTTAGAACCAGCTTAGGGTTTAATCTAAAGCCAATTTTTCCCCCACTTCTGAAGCCAAACCCTTCCAAATACTCTGCTGGATGCCCTATCAATTATGGAGCTTTCCTCTCTGGTGGGTGGGAGCAGGCAGTATTCCCAGCCCTGTGCAAGCTCTACAGATTGTCTCCTTTAGTCTCTCTGAGTGGTTCTTTCCCCAGGCTTGGGTAGTTTGTTCACATGCATTTGCTGGTCAGCACTCTCTTGAATACCAACTAGAAAGGAAGCCTCTATAGATCTCCAGAGCTCTTTCTGTATAGCTATCTGTCCTGATACTATGTCCTGCAGACTCCAGCTGCCTTAGCATCCCTGGACACTCGGCCTCATCTTCCCAAATCAGGAGTCTGACAAGTTTCAATTGATTCCCTCTCTTTAAACCCTAGAAACTCTTTCCAGGCAGTAAGCTGAGGCGATGATGGTACTCACTGGTTGGTTTCTCATCACTCACAGAGCACTGCACTTCAGGACCTGAAGTCCCTTTTCTTGAGGACCATTGTTTCACGTATTTTATCTGTTTTATGGCCTGTTTCAGGCAGGAGAATAAATTGGTCCCTATCCCACTTGCTCAAAGCTGAAATCAGAATTATCTTTTCACAACAAAAATCTGATAATGTAAATCCTCTGCTTAAAACACTTCATTGAATTCCCATCATTAAAATAAATTCCAAGCTCTTTACATTTAGAAATTGACTTCATAATTTAAATCTTGTCTACTTTGCTAGCTAATCTTGTCACTTGTTTACAATAACCATGCTTCAAAATAAAATAACTGCAGTTTCGAATATAAAAATTCTTTCATTACACTTGCACATGCTGTTTCCTCTGTCTAGAACTCTCTTTCCTGCCTTGGCTACTGAGAAAGTCTTATTCATTTATGAGTTATCAACACAAATGTAATAACTGTGAAGCTTTTCTTACATGACACACTTCAGCTACCTTCTCCCTCTCTCCTTCACTCCTACCCAAAGAAGAGTTAGGCAGCCCTACTCGATGCGCAAAGGCACCTATTTATCACCCAATCCTATTATGGTGCCCATTACTTTGTACCCTAGTTATTTATGCAAACATTTATTTCCCCACCTTGGACAAGCTCCTCAGATACGTTTTCTCATTTGTAAAATGGGGATAATATGGGGTGTCAAAACACTGGGGTGCATAGGATAAATGTATCTTTGTTTTTTGTTTTTTCTCATTTGTAAAATGGGGATAATATGGGGTGTCAAAAACACTGGGGTGCATAGGATAAATGTATCTTTGTTTTTTGAGATGGAGTTTTGCTCTTGTTGCCCAGGCTGGGGTGCAATGACGCGATCTCGGCTCACCACAATCTCCACCTCCTGCGTGCAAGCGATTCTCCAGCCTCAGCATTTCAAGTAGCTGGGATGACAGGCATGTGCCACCACACCCAGTTAATTTTGTACTTTTAGTAGTGACGGGGTTTCTCCAGGTTGGTCAGGTTGGTTTCGAACTCCCGACGTCAGGTGGTCCACCTGCCTCAGCCTCTCAAACTGCTGGGATTACAGGTGTGAGCCACAGCACCTGGCCCAGGATAAATGTATCTTAACTGGTATGACAGTTGCATTTTCAACCAATATGCTCAATTTGGTTTCCTTCAACTTCCAGATACCTTTTTAGATACTATGCCTTATAAGAAATTGGATTCAATTGCTAATTTGGATAACATATTATTTAATAAAAACACTACAGAGAAAATCCTAAAACATGAAAGACCTCAGTGCCTTGAGAAAGGTGGAAGATCAGAAATCACAGTAGAGAACCAACAAGATGAAGAGGAAGAAAAAGAGCTTTAGAGACTCTGTAAAGGATTTTATAATGTAACATAAATGCAACAAGATTGCATATGCTTAACCAAAATGCATGTGAAATGCAACTTTAAAGGGACAAAATACATTAGAGATTAGCAATAATTCAAATGTTGATTACGAAGATACTTCATTAGATGCTGGCACATTTTCAACTGAAAATATAGTGAAGGTAAAGGAAAAATTAAAGTCCCTACCACCCTGTACTAGGGATGGCGAATAGAAGGGAACAATTTTTGATAGTGTGTCACAGCCAAATAATAACCTACAAGTCTCCATTAGTTGCTATGTCCAGTGACGCCTTAAGTGAAGCAGATACTAACATCTTGGAAACAAACTTTGAATCAATTAATTGTATTGATATTTAAAACACATCATTTAAAAAAAAAGTCTCACACTTTAGAGCAAACAGCAGCAGGTGAGGCATAATTTTTAAAAACAACATTTAAGTGGGGCCTTTTCTGATATGGTCTGTTTAAGCTTTGTTTACTTTCTCAGCAAGAATAAAGGCCTTGGGCAACATTTAATTAAAATGTTGTCTAAACTTTCATGCTTCCTGAGGCAGTAGGATTGGAGACACTGCTGTAGTCTTCTTGCTGTGGACTAGGAAGGAAACAAGGATGGATAACTTTGAACTCTCGGCATAATATGTAGAGCAAAGCCATATCCCTGGAAAGGCCAAATTAGGTGAGATGCCATACATAATGGGTATGGAATATACAAATGTTTTGGATTGGGAGCAAAAAAATGTGGAAAGGCATTAGCCACATATAGTTTCTATTATCTCAAATATTATTTTGTATAATTTTAACTTTTATTTTAGAGTCAAGGGGTAAATGTGCAGGTTTACTACATGGGCATTTTGCATGATCCAGTGTTACCTCAATTATAAACTACTAATTTCTAAGATCCAATAACCTGGCTGAGCCTGGTGGTTTACTTTGGGAGGCTAAGGCAGGGGGGATTACTTGAGCTCAGGAGTTCAAGACCAGCATGGGCAACATAGTGAGACCAAGGTTCTGTAAAAAATAAAATAAAAAATGGAAAAAAAATCCAATAATCTACAGGAATAAAGAATAGTATCACTGATATAAACTACTATTCACACAAACAGCTTGATGTTTCAATTAGGCTGAGCGAGTCCCAAATCCTGGCAGTAGGTAAAGTTCATGGAGAAAAATCAGAAAATGCTCTGAAACTATGAGTTAAAATAAAAAAGAAACGGAGATTTGGTTTGGTAGTGCTTCGTGTTCTTTGATTTTTAAAAGCAGACAATAAATGTTCACAGAGACCATCACAGAATTTCCTTAGTTCCATAACTAGAAATAATTACAGGTCCCAGGATGAAAGAGTGGAAGGACTGCACCCTGATTTTGAAACAGTGAAATAGTGAGCCTGGACCCTGCACAAGCCATAATACCATATTAAGGCTCAGTTTGCTGTGGGTAAAATGGGATGCTGCCAAAGTAAAGTAGACACCTCAAGAGCAGGCATTTTTTTTTATTTTTAAGACAGGGTCGTACGCACGTCACCCAGGCTGGAGTACAGTGGGACGATCTTGGCTCACTGCAGTCTTGATCTTCCAGGGTCAGGTGATCCTGATGCTCAGCCTCCCGAGTAGCTGGGACTACAGGCGCACACCACAATGCAAGCTAATTTTTCGTTAGTAAAGATGCGATTTCGTCATGTTGCCCAAGCTGGTGTCTAACTCCTGGACTCAAGCAATCTGCCAGCCTCCCAAAGTGCTGTGATTACAGGCATGAGTTACTGCACCCAGCCTGAGAATAAGCATTTACTAAAATGACAGCAATGATGGGGATGATCCGATGGGCTTGCTAAGATTATTCTAGCAGCAGTATGAGTGACAGCCACAAAACAGGACATTTGAGAGGCAGGGATTCCATTTAGAAACAAGTATGTTTAAATGTTTAGAATAGGCTTTTATTTAAAAAAAAAAAAAAAAAAAAGGCCGGGCGCAGTGGCTCACACCCGTAATCCCAGCAATCTGGGAGGCTGAGGCAGGCGGATCACCTGAGGTCGGGAGTTCGAACCCAACCTGACCAACATGGAGAAACCCCATCTCTACTAAAAACACAAAATTAGTCAGACATGGTGGTGCATGCCTGTAATCCCAGCTGATCTCAGAGACAGAGGTTGTGGTGAGCCCAGATCACGCCATTACACTCCAGCCTGGGCAACAAAGTGAAATTCCATCTCAAAAGAAAAAAGTCCTACCCTTTAAATTATATAAAATATATATACACATACAATATATATAATACATATATATAAATTATGTATATATATATAAAATGCATATATAGCTCCTTTAGTTGCTATGTCCAGTGATTCCTTAAGTGAAGCAGATACTAACATCTTTGTATATATAATATATACATAATATACATACTGTATATAATACATACATATCAAAGTTCTTCTTTGACTTGTACAATATATAAATACATACTGTTTATGTGTGTGTGTGTAAATATATGTGTGTGTATATATATATATTTTTTGACAGGGTCTTACTCTGTCACCCAGGTTGGAGTGCAGTGGCAGAATCATGCATGGCTCACTGCAACCTCGACCTCCTGGGCTCAAGAGATCTTCCACCTCAGCCTCCCGATTAGCTGGAATGACAGGTGCATGCCCCCTGTGCCTAGTTTTTTGTTGTCGCTTTTTAGAGACAAGAGTCTTACTATGTTGCCCAGGCTGGTTTTGAACTCCTGGGCTCAAGTGATACTTCCGCTTCCACCCCTCAAAGAGTAAATCATCATTTAAACTTTTTGGTTAAACTAGTAGGCTTAAGAATGAAATTTAAACAGAGGTATTACCCAATGGGTTAACAAATTAACATTTATCTTTTATATTACCTTCTGGTGAAAAATCAAGCATTAAAACAAAAAAATGACATCAATGTCGACTAGCAGTAGTTAAGAGAAAAACATTTTTACATAATTTTGAAAGTAGTTGCCATACCTCCTTCCTTAAACACATAAAGGCAATTCTGTGGATTATGTTTTCTATCAAAGAAAATTTCATAATCCAGGAAAGCCTTTAAAGCTAGTGCATTTGCTTTTCAGGATACCTAAAACTGTCCTGAGAATGTGTATCCCATTTTGAGTGAGTCATACATTAATTTCTGTAAGTCAATCCAGCACTTAGCAACCTTAAATAAATGACACATCTGTAAACATGCAGTGGTATGAAGGTCAGTGGTAAAAGGGGAGCTGGTCATACATTAAATTTTATTGAAATCCCTATTTACTGCACTTCCTGATTTATGTAGTCCTAAACTCATTTTAGCAAAGATATGATCCTATGGGATCTAATTTTAATGACTGGAGCAAAGAATAGTGTTTACCTCTTATTAATTTTTTTTATCAAATTGTAGTTTCACATAAAATCCTTCCCACAATCCACCATGAAAAACCCCCTCCATACAACATAAGAAAATTTTGGGTCCATCCTGAGGTATTAACCAATTCACAGAGGGTTTTCTAGAACAATGCTTTCAAAATAAAATACAATGTCCAGGATTGGATACTTGCTTTCTCAGAAGAAGGAATTCAGATGTGAGCTCTCAGATATGAAACTACTGTTGCTGTGTGGTAATATATTACATTTCCATCCAAAAGGTTCATGCTACTTTTTACTGTTTCGGTGATTTTTTGTCATATATATATGTGTGTCTTCTACTTTAAGGCCAGCTAGATAGCCATCAACCAGACAATTTAAACTGATTGGCAAATTGTAACATTTCACAATAATGAGTCAAAACTAGTAATAAAGATTATTCCCTTCTTAAAATTTGAGATAATTTGTCTTTTTATCATATTGTTGAGACACCAAGGTTCCTTTCTTCTTTGATTTATCTTAGGTCTCAAGTCTTGTCTTTAGCCTGCTCAATATCTGTTATACTGACTTCTGAGAAGTTCTCGCCACCTTTGGATGACAGAGCGACAATGTCCAGACAGATTACTAACTGCTTATCTGCCCAGCACTGAAGCTGACTTCAGGCTGCAAGATCACTGGTCTCTTTCTGCTCTTATTCTTGCGCTGGGTCCTGGGCCATGACTTCCAAGCGCCACAGGATCAATTCTGCTTTGATAAGGAAAGCACCTTCTAATGCCTAGAGATACGGATTCCATTGTTTACTTAAACCCTTTCTACTGGAAACAGAAAGAAAATCTGCTTAGAAAGATCAGTAATAATGAAACTAGGAGGCCATGGAGCGTTTCCCACTTGTCCACTCTGAGACCACGGCTAAAATACTCATCCACTCTGAGCTTCGGTTTTTTCCCATAAAAATGGAAACAAAATAATACAGAGTCTATAGGATTGCTCAAAGGATTCAATAAAGTAACACGTATAAAGAATTTACCACACTGCTCGACACATGGTAAAATGTGTCTCATTACAATCAACAAGAAAATTACTTTTCAAGAGCAGTGCAAGAAGCAACGCAATGATTCTTTATGATATCTTTACTCTCAAGTATGTAAAAGCACATTTAGGATCTACCCCGAAACGTAAAGGTCAAGGAGGAGAAGGTGGAGGGAGTGTCAGAGGCAAGGCGTGGGCCAAAGACAGGAGATACACCTATGGAAAGGCAGTATGCCCACGGCAGCAGGCTGGCAGATACGTAACAGCGGGAAGACAGAGAATAATATAAAGAACGACAAGAATCTGTTAAGCAAAATACAATATGAAGCCATTTTAGTTCATTCTCCCTTTCCAGTTCTGTTCTTTTTGGAGCCTCTTCTACCATTAACCAAGGCAACCAAGTGCCTTCCCCAGCCACTCCTTTAGAGACAAAAACATTTCTCAGTTATCTGTCAGCCTTTCCAACTTCACATGTCATGGGTTGAGTGGGGGGGGGGAGCTTCAAAAAAAAAAGTAATGTGTCTTCCCAGGGTTGAGTGTCCACCTTAATTTTAATCCTCCAATTATTAAAAATAATGTAAAGCTAGCATTCAGCACCAAAGACTGTCACACATATTATTACAACTAGGAATAACATTACCAAGGCCTACTCTCTTTCTCTAATTCTCCCATGTCCCCTCCTCTCTCCCTCACACACACAGAGCCAGAGATGCCACTATCTCCTCAGTCATTTCAAGTCTTCCTTTTAATCAGCACAATAAACAAGCTTCTATGCCTCAGGCTGGCGTTCCACAAACTCAGCCAAATCGTGGGGTTTTGTGAATGCTGCAGTCAGCAGGGACCAAGAAGGCATATTTGCTCACACATTATGTCGATGGTTTTTTTTTTTTTTTTTTGTCCTAAGGATACTCCTTGACCATGGGTATGATTGACAAGAGATGTCATTTATCTTACAAAGACTCTAATTCCACTGGATTTTGATTAGCTGTGGTAACCAGGTGAATTGAATAATTACTGCTACTAACTATAATATTCTTTAAATCTTACTGCAGTATTTAACATCAAAACCCTGGTGAAGGAAAAGTTAAAAGTGTCAAATGTTCAAAGTCATAATCCCTCGGTGTTCCAGTTCTGGGAATAGTGGTAAAATATCTCCCTTCTGGAGAAAAACTAAGAATAGCATTTTCCAAATAAATGGAAATAAAACTACTCTAAATTCACCAGATAGATCATAATTATTGACAATTATAAAGTATAATACTTGGTGTTCAGTAAAAATTCTAGCTAATTATTCTACTGCACAGGATTAGACCATGTATTCGAGAGGTTCTCATTTGATTTAGGGACTCTTACCAATCCATCCCTTTTCCCCGAGAGTAGGTACATACATGTAAAAATATTCCTTAAATACCAATTCTGAGCTCAACCTTATGCTAGGCACAGTAGAGAGAATAGTAAAGACTTTGAACTTTGTTCCTAGACTCAGGTTTCTAATCTAATCAGGGGTCTCCAGGGTGATTTGAGACTAGGTAATGTTTTCCTCGGACACTGAGGGATTAATTTTGAAACACTGGGAGAAGGAGGTACTGGAGAAGTCTAAGAAAAATGTCCATGGTAGTTTCTGCCAAGCCAAGGCACTTTTATTCTCTATGTGAGGTACCTGAAGCAACCCCAGAGCCAGGCTCTCAATATGTGTCAGTCAGTCAGTAGAATGAAAACCTAGACTCTTAGGCAAGGCCCGAGAATCCACCTCACACGAACATGAATTATCATGCATGACCTTCAAGGCCAAGAAATACTCTATCCTCAAAATCCTAAGATAAGCAAAGAAACAAATAAGTCATCCTTAAACTCCAGTTTATAGATGCCAGAAAAGAAAGGAGATCGTGCCAAAAATAATCTCGGAAGTGGCTGGATATGTATCAATTGTGGAGTTATGTTTGCTTACAGTATCTCCAGTGCTGCTTCTGCACATCACAGATTTGCTATTGATCAGCTGTGGTCAGATATTGTAAGAATCAATTAACCTGCTCCAGTCAAAAATACTCAGGGAAGCCATTACACTCTGAAGAAATCTTCTCTTTAACTGTAATTACAAGTAAAATTCAATAGGAGGTTGGGGGATGGTTAGCTCTAATTTCCCCAACCACTTTTTGCATTCTGTGATTAAAAGATTCTGCAGTTTATGACCACCAAAATGCTTTGCTTTGGTACAACTTCAAGAGTGAAAGAACGGGACGGGAAACACAATTTATCATCAGCAGGGGGCAATCAGCTGTCCAGAGGTACACTGTTTATCTAAAGAATTTTAGGAGTTAGGGGGCTGCTCTTTAAATGACTTTGGCAATTCCTCCAGAAGGCTTAAAAGCTGTCTCTGAAGCCTGTGGTGCTCTATCTGTTTTAATGCATTTGAGTTAAAATTACCAGTTCCAGGGAAAATACCCGTAGGAGATAAAGGTAGTAAGGGAAAGAAGAAAGACACAGTCAGGAGAACTGTGCCCTAACTGAGGAAAACATATGTCAAAATAGTTATTGTAAACAGAAGGCAGGTTTTAAAGTAACAGTACAGCTCATTAGTATAGGAAAACAGGAAAAAAGCATTATCCAAAGCACTAAAATAAAGAAATAGTCAAACTCTATCACTTTCTAAGCTTTTAAAGGTCACATGGAGCACTATGCTAATATTTTGCAATAATGGACTCTGGGGCAGTGCTTTAATGAAATGAATTCCAAGGCTCTCTGAATCTTAATCAGACTGTGCAGGGGATGTGGGAAGGTCAGGCTGACAAGCAAATGATGCAAACTATACTTTCAGATTACAATGAGCACCTTTTCCCAAAAGAAGTTTAGTGTCTTGTCTATATTTAAGGTCCTAGTAACTTCTAACATTGTGAAAGGTCCTTCCACGTCACTCTGTATGCCTAACAGGCCAGCAAGTGGGTCCAATCACGGTTAATCCATGACATTTTAGTAAGTCAGTTTGAAAGGATGGTGGTGAGTGGACAGCCTCAATTTCTTTTCTTTTTAATTATGTTTTTTTATTTGTTTTAATTTTTGAGACAGAGTCTCACTCTGTTACCCAGGCTGGAGTGCAGTGGTGCAATCTCAGCTCACTGCAACCTCTGCCTCCTGGGTTCAAGTGATCCTCCTGCCTCAGCCTCCCAAGTAGCTGGGACCACAGGCAGAGGCCACCACACCCGGCTAATTTTTTATTTTTAGTAGAGACGAGGTTTCACCACGTTGACTAGGCTGGTCTCAAATTCCTGACCTCAGGTGATCCGCCTACCTCGGCCTCCCAAAGTACTGGGATTACAAGTGTGAGCCACAGTGCCCAGCCAATTTATTTTTTAAATTTACAAAACTTGTATATATGTATGGTATAAAAGACTATGTATATTGTTTCATACATATTAATGTAAACTGTATTAACCTCCATAAACTGCATATGTGTACATATACAAAATATATACGTATATACTGTGGAATGGCTCAATCAAGCAAATTAAAATATCTATGCCTCTCTTTTTTGTGGTGAAAATATTTAAAATCTATTCTTTTAGCAATTTTCAAGTTTACAATACATTGTTATCAAATGTAGTCACCATAAAATAAAAACCTGAGCATCAAGACACTCAATATTTATGTTACCCCTTCAGTGCTTTACATCCTAACACAACTTAGAGTTTTTAGTTTACTCACACGTCCTGCTGCCTGAGTAGTTCACAAAAGGGTTCTGCGCCTGACCTCTAATGATAATTCGTCATACATCCTAATGCTTTCTTACTGGAGCTGTGAAACAATGAATTACCAACAAATCCCCCAACATAGTCACCATGTTGTGTAACACATCTCCTGAACTTACCCCTCCTATCTAACTGTAGTCTTATATCCTCGATTTCTCTTAATTGCATGGCTAAAACATATGCAAAACATCCTTTTCAAGGTAAATGGAAAGGGAACCCTCAATCTATTTCAGTGCTGAGATACTCATGAAAACAGAAATACTTTATACTTCTTTTTCATATGAAATTCAACAGTCTAAGTAGCCAGAAAAGCTCCAAATGTTATTTTACCTCAAAATAGGTTTCTTCTCTATCCTTGCAGTTTTTCTCCATCCAACTAAATCTTAGCTATTCCTCAAGACTCAATTTCAGTCTTAAATTCAACAACCCACCACAAGAATGTCGAGCAAGTTACAGCATATCTACATGACCAGAATATTAAACATGAAAATAACATATATGAATCATAACCAATAATGGAAATGCTCATAAAGAAATTCATTTGAAAGTCAGAACAAAAAAAAGGTCAAAATGATTGTAATTATATAAAAGAAATTATACGTTGACATTCAGAAGTGAATGAATAATGACATAAGTAGAGCATAATGCTTGAGTTATTAATTTCCTACAAAGTTAAAGACTTCTCCTAGTATTAGTAATTTTCTGTATATGACAAGGTAACTGGTGTTTTCTACTCAAACTCAACTGCAAAGTATAAAGCTATCACTGTTTATTTTGCTACATGATGGATGCTGTGCTAAAATTTTATATGTATTCTTTCATTTTATCCTCAAATGATTCCATGGAGTAAATGCTACTACTTAACCCTATTTTGCAGATAAAAAATCTCAGGCCTGCTTAAGTTACATAACATGCCTATGGTGACATTGTGGCAGAAGTAGGAATTGAGTCTCAGCATACCCTAGTCATTCGAACACACTGCCTCAAGGTGAAACCCACTGGTACTTGAGAGTAGCCACTGCTTTGGTTTCTTACTGTTAATATGACAAATGGCTCAGTTCCATTTCAATACTGCAGTAATGGTCTGATGACTGGATTCTACTGTCATAGGATTTTCAACTGTATTTTATTCCTCTACAAATTCCCACATAGAGCAGGAGAGCAGGTAAAGAAGACACATTACCCTCCAAAAAAGAAAAATAAAAAACTGGAGCATCAAGACAACTCAATATTTATG
Source organism: Ateles fusciceps (assembly GCA_036589455.1). NCBI lineage: Eukaryota > Metazoa > Chordata > Mammalia > Primates > Atelidae > Ateles > Ateles fusciceps. The sequence goes on along the minus strand of JAZHEH010000827.1, from coordinate 4,644,510 downwards.
TCACCCCTTCAGTGCTATACATCCTAACACAACTTAAAGTTTTATTTTACTCACACGTCCTGCTGCCTTGATAATTCACAAAAGCGTTGTGTGCCTGACCTCTAATGATAATTCGTCATATATCCTAATGCTTTCTTACTGGAGCTGTGAAACAATGAATTAGCAACAAATCCCCTACTCTTTGCCCCTTCAGCCCTTGGAGTTCAACTCCTCTCACATTACAGTATTTATTGAATTTCCCAGGCAAACGGTGTTCTGCTCCATAAAATTCTGACAAGTGGACTCTGCCAAGCTAATAATGGCTTCATTCTGCTGAAATAAACTTATTTCACTGCAGCAAACAAAACGACATGACCTGGAAAGGTTATTTTTAACTGGGTAATGACTCAGTCCCAACCAAGCATTTCTCTCAAGGTTCCCGGTTTTAAATAAACTTCATTTCTTAAATATAAATGCACGCTATTACGTATGTTCTTGTCTGTCAATCTTTCACAATGAAGTAAACGCAGATATTTTCGTCACTTAAGGTGTTTGATTCTCTTTATTCAATAACTTGGTCAGCTTATCAAACTATTCCCAAGGATCCTGGGATAGAGAAGCCACCTAGGGAACTTGAAAGACAAGACTGCATGAAGAAACAAAATCCCTTTAAACAGAACCTGGTTTTATTGCATGCTTTCTTTTAATTAAACAGCATCAGAACCTTTTCATTACAGCCAAACTTTTAAGAGTGTGCCTCTGAGAAATAGCTCTCTTATCTCAGTTTTTAAAGCGTGAATACATTTTGCTAAATTTGCTTAGCCCGTTTACCAAATAAAGATATGCCAAGACAAATTTATCTACATCCACATTAGTTAACATCCCCCCCATATCTTAAACTCTCCATACCAAAAAGTGTCAGCTACTAAAAAGTTTGAAAAGCAAAAACATCCATTTCTCTCTATACTGCCTCCATAACTTACAGCTATCATTCACACCTCTTTATCTTGCACTGCAAGCCCCTCAAAAACAAACAAATGAGCAAACAGAAACAACTGCTATGATAAGGTCAAATTTTTCTTCAAGTTTCAAATGATCAGGGACTCCGAGAGCACCATTACAACAGCTGGGATCTTGTACCAACAAGCAGCACCCCGCCAGTCCTGCCTTCTGAGACTAATAAAAGAGAAAACCCTTGACAGCTAACAGCTGGGCTCCTTATGAAGCTGTTCAATAGAAACAACAAAGCCTCCCACAGCCTACCAAAACCCAGGACTTGGTATAGAGACACATAAATGCACAAGAAAAGAAATTTGGTAAGAGGGAACATATATTTAAAAGAGACTGAAATAAGGCGATCATGAAGAATAATGGGAAAAGAACGCTACTCAATGAAAGAGAAACCCAATCACACAGGCATAACTATGGAAGATGTTAAGAGTTAGTGCGAAAGGAATTACACATGGTTTTAATCTGGCTGGAGTAGGTGACTTAAATTACACATGATTAGCTACAAAGGGAAGAGAACAAGAACCTTTTTAGTAAATTCACACGGTCATGGTTCTATCCAAACCACAATAAGAAATCCTGAATATCCTTCTGATGACCTACAGTGTGTATTCACACTTGCAGTAAAAGCAACTAATGTGAATCGGCTTACCATCGCTTCCTGCCAACTTCTCTGCCTCAATATTAAAGACCATCAGCTGGTCTCTGGCTACCAGCTACAACTCCCCCAATCAAAGCCATGTCACAGAATTATTGCCAATCAGCTTAACGAATCAAGTGCAAAAATAAAAGCACACTGAAGCCATATGAAACTGCTGTGAATAAACAGGGAGTGGCTATGCTTGGCACTAAGTACAAATATCTATAATTCCTTCAAGTTCAATAAGTTAAAGCTTGAAACGAGGCTAGCCGAGGTTATAGTCAATACAGAGATAACACAAACAGAAGCTAGCAAAAGCGTAAGGAACACAAAAACTCTCCTGTAATGTATTACACATTGTTTTAAAAAGTTTCTATGGCTACTAGTAAGGAAACAAAAGCAAAATCTTTTTCCTGTATAACGTGCACTTCAGATGGTAGAACAGAATCATTTCTAATTGCCACAGATGGATAACAAACAGCAGACAGGCAGTCTGAGAAGTCGCTTAATTTGTAGTGTATGTGTGTGTACCTCATACACATTGTTCACCGCTAGTGGCGATTCAGATACTGACCCAGAATATGAACAAGGCTAGGGTGGGAGGGATTCAACATCACTCTGGCAAATGACCAGGGCACCGTTCACAAATCAACGACTTAGAGACAACTGAACTGGTTCCTGTGTTAAGTATGAGTTTCATTTTGTTAAATAGTCAACATTGAAATTTTTTTAATCTTACAAATTCAATAAAACAATTACTGAAGTGTGGTTCACTGCCGTGGTTATTTTTATTTTTGCAGGCATCGGGCACTATTTCTTGCAATTTGTTCCATACAGTCAAGAAAGGAAAAGTTTGGAATTCTATACCTGAATCCTCAGGGGGAAAAAAGTGGGTGGGGGCGCCATTTTCATTAACAAAAAGAAAATGATTCCCAGAGTGTGAACCCATAAGTTATTTTACGTATCTCCACCTAAGGAAATGTTTATTTCAATTATGATACCAAAGTGTCTGCTGAGGAAATATAAAGCCTGGTGAGAAAACTACTTTATTTATTTATTTATTTAGAGACAGAGTCTCACTATGTTGCTTAGGCTGGTCTCGAACTCCTGAGCTCAAGCAATACTCCTGTCTCAGCTTCCCAAAGCGCTAGAATTTCAGACATGAGCCACCACGCCTGACCTGAGAAAACTGTATTAAACAGCCCTGAACTTCCACATTCCTATAGCTATTATATCCTTTCTATAGTTACCTTGGGAAGCTAGATATTTGTGCTGCTTAAGCAGAATTTTCCAGCAACACTTTCAACACACAACTTCCAGCTTCACTCAGCTTTTAGTTTCTCTACTTGAGCAACAGCAATATGGAGTCAAAGCTGCTTTGAGTAATATTATTTCTCTAGTATTAAAAACGGGTACTAACCCCTCAACATCCCTCATTTTTGATGATGACAATATGTTCCCTGCCCTTCCTCTTAAAATTTTTTACCTTCTCATTTTCTCCCAGTTGACATGTATAATTTGTGTAATCTGTGCCTTTTTCTAGTCTATTAATGTCTAGAACGGGAGTGTACACAATAATCCATATTGGTTAAAAAGATATTGAAGAAAGCCTAGATCCATGTGGATATCTCTCAAACCCCCTGGAAAGACACGTGAAATATCTAAAGCTGAAGGAGGTAGAGAAGACAGGCAGAAGAGAAGATTACAGGGGAGTGGTGTGGAGATGACAGGAGGGGAAGGAAGGACAAAGGACAGGGCAGAAAGACAGGAGAGAGGTCCCTGCTGGTTCTCATGAGGAAAGAAACATGTCTTCCACTCAGTCTTCACAAGTATGTCTACTGACTCCACTGCTTAAATCACGACCGCCCCAGCAACCCCGTTCATGCTGCCTCCACCCCAGTCATCTTCCAACCGAATGATGGATAATCTTCCTTATTAAAACTTCAACATCTAGAAAGGAAGCATTTTGCACCCTAGCTACAATCCTTTTTTTAAACTCATGTGAACCCTAACTACTAATGTTATTTATATTTAAAAGGTGCTTTTTGCTAACTTTAAAAAGTTAATGAATCCAGTTCTGACATTGTCTTTCGTGAAAATGTTCCATTATGTTCAAAAACAGCAGAATTTTTTTTTTTTCTTAATAACAGGACATATCGAAAACATTCTGTGCTTGATCACATCTGTTATTCTGCACTGAAAATTCATTTAGGACAATTAAATTAAGAAAGCAAATATGAGTAGCCATGGCCATAATGGAAAAACACAGTCAAATATTTTTGGTTCATACAAGATGACATTTTTTTAACTTAGTCCAAAAATATTACCCTTAAAATCAACAAAGGAAAAGTTATGGAGGAAAATCAGAACACCTACACTGATGACATTTCTCATCATTCAAATTAGCCGTAACTGTTTTCAAGTGCAAAATCAAATTTTAAACATCAGGAAAAATAGCCCAAGTCAATTCTATTACTTCCAATCCACTCCTGAAGAAAAGAATTTATTTATTGACCAATTGTTTACTTGGGAATTGATGCAATGTGCAGTATAACTTTGGAAGTTTATGGAAATTTAATCTAGTACAGACAAGATGTCTCATATATTATGATGTTCTTATATCACCAATTTAATGTTTACTGGACCTTATCAATATGACATTAGTTTACATAAAAATAACTTGATTTAGCTATGTATGCATCACAGTTCACAGCTAAAACAGACACAGGACTGAGTCATTTTAATTATTATAAGAAACAGTACTATGGGAGGCCACTAAGAAGCATCTACATAGAGGAAGCCAATTGACTGCCTGAAGAAAGTCTCCAAAGCCATCACAAAAGATGCCATTTTAGGGGCTCAGTTGGAGGTTATATGAGTAAAGGCACACCAAGACACAGATTATACTTGATGCTTCTACTAATGAATTGTTTTTTTCAGAATTCAGCCCAAATGCTCTCCTCATCTGCCACATTTTGCAGCAGAAGCCACCATAGCTGACAGGCACCGAGGTGGCTGTCTGACCCAAAGTCTGTCAATGAAAATGTGGGACATCAAGGGAAACAGACTTCCTTCAGTAGTTGGATATATGTTATGTAAAACTCAGGAACTCTTAATAGCCATACTTCCCCCTGACCTGCTCCGTAGAGAAACCTGTGAACTGATGTACACACAGCAGTGGAATTTCAATCTATTCTTCAGGCTGCATCCCTGCTCCGTGACCCACATTAGCACACCTGTCTTCTCTGGTGTTTGTTTTTAGCTAATTCGAGTTTAGATTCTGTTACTGACAATGTAAATGTTGACGAGCATTTAAGAGGTGGTTTAGAAACACTAGAGCAAGTTTTTAAACTGCCAGTAGCTTATTATTAGAGGGGCAAAAAAATCAATCTAATGAGTTACAATCAGAAACATCTTTTTAAAAAACACAATAGCACAGAATTGGCATTCCATATTGGGAGGGGGTAGAATTCAACCCCTATCTCACACCATACACAAAAATAAATTCCAAGTGGATTGAAGACTTAAATGTGAAAATTAACACTATACAACTTTTAGAAAAGACTACAGCGTATCTTTGAGTCTGAAGACTAAAAAGCAGTGCTTAAACAAGACATAAAATGAACTAACCACAATGGAAATGGCAGACAAATTCTACTACACCTTCTAATACACTATACAATAACATACAACTTATTTTCATTGTGTTTATTATTTATTTATTTACTTTTTTTTTAAGACAGGGTCTCATTGGTTCACTCAGGCTGCACTGCAGTGGTGCCATCATCATTCACTGCAGCCTCAAACTCTTGGGTTCAAGCGATCCTCCCACCTTGGAATAGCTGGGACTACAGGAACGTGCCACCATAACTGACTAATTTTTTTATATTTTGTAGAGACTGGATCTCACTATGTTACCCAGACTGGTCTCCAACTCCTGACCTGAAGTGATCCTCCTGCCTCTGCCTTCCAAAGCATTAGGATTACAGGTGTAAGCCATTGCACCTGGCCTCATTTATAAAAAAATAAAATCAATTATTTATTATACACTGTCTTTCTTGCCCAATAAAGTGTTAGCACCAGGAGAATATGGAATCTTGTCTGTTTTTTGTTTTTGTTTTGTTTTGTTTCTTGAGATGGAGTCTCGCTCTGTCACCCAGGCTGGAGTGCAGTGGTGCAATCCTGGCTCACTGTAACCTCTACCTCCCGGATTCAAGTAATTCTCTTGCCTCAGCCTCCAGAGTAGCCAGAATTATAGGCAACCACGTCTGTTTATTCATAGATACATTTACAATGCTTTGTACATAACAGATGCTCAATTAATACTTGTTGAGCATTTATGAATATCTAAGTATACATCAGTCACATATTTTTTAGTGTAGATTGAGGTTGAAAAGTTGCAAACCATTACATTAGATACATACAATTTGTATATATGGATAGTATGTAGGGAAAGGAAAACAAAAGTGAGTAGTGACAAAATAGAAATGTTGTACTTATTCTATAGACTTACATTATCCCAAACCATTTAAATTAATTTAAAATTCAAAGTAAAAATTCAGTCCCTCGTCTCACTATCCAAATTTCAAGTACTCAATCACCATGTGTGGTTAGCAGCTACTATATTGGACAAAACAGAATAAACAGAATATACAGAACACTTCCTTCATTGAGGAAAGTGCTAGTGCACAGTGCTGCTATAGCCAATAAAAGACTCACACCATATTTGAAGCTGGCGAATATCAAGATTACATCAGTGTTTTTAAGGCAACTGGCATCTATGGAGAGAGTGAAGTAAAGGGAGAAAAACGTAGAATCCTCAAGGAGGCCAATTATACGGAAATTAAAACGGTAAACATGAGAAAAAATGACAAAGGATGTATAAAGAATAGGATGTAGAGGAGGAGAAATTTTTTCTCTTTTTTTTTTTTTTTTTTTTTGAGACAGAGTCTCACTCTGTCGCCCAGGCTGGGGTGCAATGGCGCCATCTCAGCTCACTGCAACCTCCGCCTCCTGGGTTCAAGCAATTCTCCTGCCTCAGCCTCCTGAGTAGCTGGGATTACAGGCGTGTGCCACCATGCCTGGCTAATTTTTGTATTTTTAGTAGAACCAGGGTTTAACCATGTTGGTCAGGCTGGTCTCGAACTCCTGACCTCGGGATCCACCCACCTCCCAAAGTGCTGAGATTACAGGCATGAGCCACCATGCCTGGCCTTTTTGTTGTTGTTGTTTTATTTTGTTTTTGTTTTGGAGACAAAGAGTCTATAGTGCAGTGCGGAGATCTCGGCTCACTGCATCCTCTGTCTCCCAGGTTCAAGTGATTCTGGAGGACACAAATTTAAAGGAATTGCAGAGTTACCATCACCAGGGTTTGTGGACCAGACATGAGATTTGAGAGGAAATAAAGGAATGTGAGATAACTTAGGATGCTGACTGGCTAACTAGATGACTGGTGAAGAGAAGTCTTTTTTTTTTTCTTTATAGAGATGGGGTTTCACCATGTTGGCCAGGCTGGTTTTGAACTCCTGACCTCAAGTGATCCACCCGCCTCGGCCTCCCAAAGTGCCAGGATTAGAGGCGTGAGCCACCACGTGCTTGGCCAAGAAGTCATTTTTAATGGACGGATACTAGACAGGCTCACAGCTCTTTTGACCATGGTGTTTTGCCTTAGGGGACATTCCAAAATGATCAAATCAAAACGCGAAAAAAAAAAATGTGTTTTAAGGCCAAGGAATGCCTGCAATGGACAGCCGGACCTTCATCCCTTCCCTGATGCAGATCTCAGAAAAGAGCTAGAGTGAAGGTGAGGGACTGAGTAGGCAATGAAGCAAGAAATGGGTGAGAATTATAAGGGAACGTGTGAAATTATCTGTCACAGTCATTTCTTAAGGGCAGAAAAAAGGCTGAAATAGTTTGTTTTTAGACAACGTCAAAACGACCTCATCAAATAACTGTATCAATATAGCAAGTATATGCTGAGGGTAGATTGAGGGAACATTGTTTTTGGCCTTGGACACATGAATTTGAAGTACTTATGACTCCACTTGGTAAATGGTCTCCAGTCACCTATTGTACTAAAGAGACAGTTACTTTGATTCTAAAGTAAGACGAAGTCTCCAAAATTGGATGCCACAAAATGAACCTGAAAGTCATCCATAGGGGAAATGAGTTCCAGAACATACACATTAAAAATGATAATAAATGCAGTCACTTTCTAGATTCTAGTTTATACCGAGCCAAGGTCAATGCTTACGGAAATACTAATGGCTACCTTAGCTGTCCTTTTCTCACGGATGGCGGAAGCATTTATATGGGAGGTGCGCATTCAGTTCTGTTTTTGAGGAAGACAATGAGAAAGTATTGGTGCTGATGACTGAAATCCAGCGTTTGGAATATTGACTTAAATTCATTTGATCTTACTCCAATCTGCCCCAGTTGAGAAGAGGGGCTTGTTACAGCCTTTTCGTTGCTGTTTAAGCCTTTAAAAATGAAATTATGTATCTAGAGGAGATATTGAAGCACACATTTTGTGAGCATTCAAATTTCACTACTGATAAAAACAAGGCGCAGCCTCTGCTAGAGGTGAAGACCTCTAGTCCCTGCTCATAAAAGACGCACTTTACTTCTTTGCCCCCCTCTTTTTCCTTTCCTCTGTTTCTCTCTATTCTTCTCTCCCTCTTTTTTCTTTATTGCTGCTAAAAGCTATATGATTCCTCAACCCCACAGGTAACACTATTTCACATTTACAAAATGCTCTCACATCCATCATCGAAGATTTTTACCTTTCAAGTGATCAGCAGGAAAAGAGATACCAAGCCCCTGCTTCCACTGAGGAACTCCAGCTCAAGAAGCTGGCGACATATGTAAGGTCCTGTAGCACTTTAGCCACAAACAGATGACTCACACCTGTGGTAGCCAGCCTCCTGGCTGGCCCTCAATTATCCCTGATTCCAGGTATGCATAGGTTGTCTGTAGTCCTGTCATTGTAACAGCGTTGCTGCAAGCCGTACGATGATGGTATGTCACTTCTACAATTAGGTTTTAAGCAATTCTATCTTTGGCGCTTACTCTCTTTCTTTCCCTTTTCTCTGATCACTCATTTTGGAATCAGCCAGCTACCATGTGAGCAGTCCAATGGTGGAACCCAACTGAACAAAAATTGAGGGTTCCTTGGTTCAAAATAGAGGTAAGAATGCTTGTCAACATACTTCCATCTTGGAAAAAGATCCTCTAGCCCCAGCCAAACCTTCAGATGACTGCAGCCCCATCTAACATTCTGACTGCAGCTTCATGAGAGACTCTGAGCCAGAACTACAGATTCCTGATGCTCAGAAACTGTGCTGTTGTAGTCAGGCTTGGGATAATTTGTAATAAAGCAATAACTAACTGCAACAGTGTCTAAGTCTTCTCACTCTGAGTCCAGTGCTCTTTGTCCTCTACCAAGTTACACCTGCATTCAGAACACAGTTTGGTTTGCAGAGGTTTGCCAAATAACCACAATATTCGGTTAGACGTCATTTTTAAAAAGACAAGTTAAGACTGACAACATCTATGCATGTAATTTAAAATAATCCAGGTGTTTTATTTGGCTAGTAGAACAGAAAAATAACCTATACTGAAAGTGTGCTATAGATATACTGTATGTATGTAGGTTTGTATTTATGAGTTCATTTGTAAATCCATAACCACCTGCCTAAAATCAGTCTCAACAATGGAGTCTATGAGAGGAAGAGGTCTGGCTGGATTCACCTTTACCCAAAGGAGAATTACCAAGAGCTGAAGAAGTTCTTCAACTCCCTGCAGCACAGCTGTGAGACTGACAGAGAGTACTCAGAAACTAAGGAACCTTCTTACTTGACTGCAATTGTCACATTATCACCCATTACAGTGCAGCAGCCTGAATCAAAGAGATATGCAAAATTCACCAAGGGCAGCAGCAATGCATTTCTCCCCCACTGTATTTGTGGAAAGACATCAAGAAAAGGAAGGCAAGTATGAATGCAAAAACATCTGCTCCCTAAACTCATTTAAAAAATATCCCTGCAAAAAATAAATGTGAATCATCTATAGTGTATAGCAGATGGAAGTGCAATATGTTTAACTTAAGGCAGAAAGGGGATGCAACTGAAGAACCAGAGGGTATGGAAATAAAATAATACTTAAGCCCATTTTACATACTGCTGCCCGTTAGGTTGCACTCTGGTAAAATATGTGGAAAATCATCTTTTATCTATACCACACTACTTTGAAAGAATTCAGAAAAATTATGGTAGACTCTCCAGTGGGATTTATATTCATACTCTCCAGTAGCATTTATATTCACAAAAGTCCATTTTTTTTTCTTTTTTTTTTTGGACAGGGTCTCATTATGTTGCCCATGCTGGACTTGAACTCTGGGCTTACACGATACTCCTGCCTTGGCCTTCTGAGTAGCTGGAGCTACAGGCATGTGTCACAGCCCTCAGCAGAAGCCAAATTTGAGGACAGCAACATAACTTCTCCCTAAAATGAAAAATAAATTATAGAGTTGTCCTGGTTTCAAAGAGATTTTAACTTCGCTGACTTGCCTCAGAGGAACTTAACAAGAAAGAGCAAACTGAGGAGTAAGTTATTTTAGATAATTGGCAGCAACAATGCAATGACTCAGGATTTGGGGGAAATTACATATGAACTTATGATCATGAAAAAGAAAATCATCAAAGAGTCCGATTGCCTTTAGATAAATGGTCAATGAGTGACAGTACACAAAGGAAATCCATTTTTTGTGCTGCTAATTATTGGGATCCAATTTTAAAACAAAGTTGTTTATCCTCTCAGCATGCACTTAAGTTTCTTGAATTCAAAACATCTCTTAGACTGAAGGATGAAACCTTTTCAAATCTTCAGCATTCATTTAAAGGTTTCATTTTAAATTCTTGGGCACTACCAAAATGGGAAAACATTAGTATCATCCACCACTATGTTTATTTTATATGAAGAAAAGAAAAAAATTTTTTTGAGACAAATCTCACTCTGTCACCCAGACTGGAGTGCAGTGGCGCGACCTTGGCTCACTGCAACCTCTACCTACGAGGTTTAAACTATTTTCCTGCCTCAGCCTCCCGAGGAGCTGGGATCACAGGTACCCACAACCACACCTAGCTAATTTTTTTCTATTTTTAGTAGAGACAGGGTTTCACCAGGTTGGGCAGGCTGGTCTCGAACTCCAGACCTCAGGCGATTCTGCCTCTCAGCCTCCCAAAGTGCTGGGATTACAGGCATGAGCCACCACACTCAGCCAATGAAAAAATTAAATAGCCTACTTAGGAATTACACAAGAGAAAGTATGGTGGAGAATTAATTTCACACACTGGATAACACCACCAGTATCAGAGTCACTGGAATGATAAATGAAAACTTCTGGGTTGTGGAGACAGAGTAACAGCAATCAATATATCATTTACCGCTATCTCAGTAATATTTAAATCACAGACAATGTAAGAATAGACTGTAATGTCCTTTTAGGACAGTCCAAAAATTTTAAAGTTAGAAAATTATTACAAAGTCTCATTTTTGAAGAGGAAATGAATAAAATTTAAAATCAAAGTTATCTAAAGCAATCTATGCCACTGTTCACTATGTAGCATGTAAGATCTAAAGGAAAGAGTTATTTCTTAACGTACTCTTATTCTGAAAAATAAGCTTAAACAAAATGCATAGAAGTATGTACCAAGTTGCATGTTTTAAAAAAAAAAAATAAAAAGCACTTTTTATCTTGTATAGTTACATTATCAAGCAAAGTTCTTTTAACTTCGATAAGAAAATACTTCTGAAGAAATTAAGTACCAAATGATAAAATATGATAACCGCAAAGGCAGGTTTCGGTTTCTAATAAAAATATACCAAGTTTAGCCCTTCCAAATAATCTATGTACACTGTTGGTAGCCACAGCAGAAAATGTTATAAGCCAACAGATGTTTAGGAACATATTTGTATGTTTAAAAACATATAGATGAAGGGATAAGTAGAGAGGAATTGTCCTCATTCTTAATAGACAAGTTTTAAGTAAATTTTAATTATTTTGGAATCTAATATTTCAAATTTCCTTGGGGGGGGGTAAATATTTGAATACATAAAACTGAACAGTATTCTGTAATAGGGGCCAGTGGAAGCCTGTGAAATATTAGACCTTTACCATTAATACAAAATGTTTTTTGGTAGGATGACACTGGGATGTAAGAATGGTCCCAGTAAATTACATTCATTAGCAGCTTAGAGTAAGTACTGCACAGCCTACAATACTCATCAGTCATCAGAGTACTTGTGATTATGAAGCAGAAATACGGAATTTAACTGTCTCTATCCACCCAATATTTAATTTTTTAAAAACTCTGTAGTTATCTATGGCTTCCTGATTTGGATCATGTTAACTTAAAAGCCATAACTTATCACATCAAATCATCATATGCCTGATAATTCATGGCTCTGAAAATGAGTACAATTCCTATTTTATTCACATAATAGATTTATGTAGGAGACTAAACACAGAAGCTCTGATTTTCTGATTGAGAAATTCAAATTTCCTTAATCCAGAATTAAAATAACTAGAAATGCCAACTGCCCATCATTTATTTCCTAGAAAATAAGGGATAACAAATACTTTCATTGGTAAACTCAAACATCGCTAGAACTTGAAAGAGCTTTCTAAATAATGAAATATAAAAATCAATTCAAATTATGTTCACAATATTTTCCATGTTAAAATTTTTTTTCTAGTTTATGGAATTCAATAACCCAAGTAAAATATTTCTGTAATCTCCTAGCTACTACAATGTTAGATTAATTGCAACAGTCCATTCCCCAACCATCTGGGATAAACTGAAAATTGCCATAACATTATACGCCTTAGTATTAGTACATATTCAAGAGACTTAAAGCATACAAGATTTGATTGTGTCATAAAATGGATTCAAGCTGTGTTACAGCTCTTTTCAAATTTATATAGCAGGCTTTCCAGTTTTTGCCAGAAAACCCTTCAACACAAAATAAATAAATAAAATAAATTCAACCTACAAATGAACATAAATTCTAATGTGATTGTCTTACAGCCAAGAGATTTACTTCCAGGTCTTCTCACCATAACTATGATGTACAATAATATGAAAAGCTCATTTAGTCATGAATTCCAAACTTTTCCACCATCAATTCATTTTCCAAAGCTATCAAATAGATTGCTTAATTTTGATTTGTTTATTCTGTGCCAACACATGGAATCTTGATGATATGCAAAAAGGATGGCTAAGCTACATATGATGAAGTTGGGAAAAGTTCTTTCTGCACCATCACACGTTATGAAGATCACCTTGCCCTTGAGATCCCTTGCCATGGGGTTCTATCTTGCTTGTCAAACATCCCACTATCCACCAGAAACTCTGTGGAACTATCCCAAAGACCACCACATCTGTGAAGCTCTATCTCATCCACCAACTGCATGTGATTTGCCTCTCACTGATCTCACAAGGAGCAAAAGCTGAACCACTTATCCCATGACGCTTTATATTAAAGATATTTGCATATTTGTCTTTGGTTCTTCGTTGAACTATGAGGTCCTCGGGAGTAGAGAATGTATCTTCTCTTATTTGTATTTATTCACTTTAGTGTCTAGAATAATACAGACTCTCAGAAAATAAATTTACAGAATTTGTTTTTCATTTTTAGAGACAGAGTCTTGATATGTCACCCAAGCTGGAGTGCAGTGGCAAAAATCATAGCTCTCTGCAGCCTTGAACTCCTGGATTCAAGCAATCCTTCGACCTCAGCCTTAACAGCATCTAGTTTACAAGAGAAATGGCAACTTGACTCAAAGCTCAGTCTCATGCTAGGAATTCCACCCTTTACAGATGGAATTTTCTCCTTTATTTCATTACATGATAACTACAACATTTTATATGACTAAGCATACATCTATGAATCAATTTTTCCTTTTTCTTCTTTGGTGTCTCTTTCCCCAGTCAAGTCTTAATACACTAGACCTTTAAATGCAAGAACTAAACAACCTGATCATGTAGGGTCACTCCTAGGGTCATTAAGTCCAGTTCTCCAGAAACTCTTTAAGAAATAAGATAATAATTACTTTTAAAACTTTTAAGGGTTAACATCATACAAAGTGCCATCCTACCACTCCCTGTGTCAAGAATGCAGATAATACTGCTTTCAAACAGGGATTTAGGGACTGGAAAACCAAACAATTCTGGGTTTGCTGGTCTAAGCATAATAAATCAGCAGAGACGTTCTGATATTTACAATATTTACTAATAGGAAAATGATTATAAATGGAAGATTTTTAAATCTACCAAAATCATTCTGAATCATCTTTAACAAAGAGTAGCCTCCTGTTGCATTTGAAAGCTAGCATAGCATATCATCTAGAAGCTGTGACTTTTTTACTCATCCATTCATTTAACAAATGTTTATTAAGCACCTACTCTAAAAGTGTTGATCGTACAAGTTGCAATTCAGCAGTTCATACAAGAAAGCTGTGCCTTCTTGAAGTTTACAGGGAGTTGAATACATTTAATCTGCAATACTGGCTCCTACTAGTGCTTCAGTGATCATATATAATTATTTTCGTCACAGACTTCTCATTGATATAAATTTACGATGAGCTATAAGTCAGAGTATCAGGATCCTAGTCTCATTTCTTTAGTTTAAGTGCCTATGAGAAGTCACAATAATGACTCAGAGCCTCACTTTTACGTGTAAAGTTTGAATGCATAAGTCCAAACTGCTTTCTTTACAGGGTTATTATAAGGATTAATAAAAAGATCCAATCAAATGATAATGCACCGAGCATATTTATCCTAGATACTATATTAATTTCACATGCGTGGCTTTATTCAATACTAATTAGAGTCCTATGGTACTATAGTAAAATACTCGTTATCTACTTGTCAGAGTACACAGGTATCTGTAAGAAACATGCCTTTCAAATTTGTCTGTTTTAAAATAAATGCATTTACTTATATGCACAGATTATTATCACCAGTAGTCTGGTAGCAATCACTTCACACGTTCATTGTCCTTAAAGGTTTCCTCAAGGAACCCTAGTGCAGATAATGCTAGAAAGTGTTTCAGTTTGGCTGTAGCTGGTATAAGAAAGAATCCCTGGAGGCAGCTCAGTATTCATTAAAGACAACTGCCTCAGGGTGATCCCTGAGGTTCTTAAAGTTTCCCTGCTGGAAGAGATCCGGAATTGTCCAGTCTGGAAGACATAAGCACTAAGTATGTCAGCCTAATAAAAAAGAAAAGAAAAGAAACACACTGGGTTGACAGGCAGTAGGAGAGAGGGATGAAGTGTTACCTTGCAGACTTCTAGTATCCTTAATGTTAGCAAAGAAGTTTGTTGTTATTTCTTTCCAGAAATCAAGCTCAAAGTCTTAGCAACCAACTGCAAACTCCATCTGCCCTCCCAACTTCTGCCTTCCTTAAGAAAGGTGGTATAGCAGATGTAGCCAGCTTCAATTAACTTTTCTTTTATGAAAAGAATTATTCTTTTATGTTCAGATGCACTTTGTAATGAATATCTGTCACTCTTACTTACTCTATCAATTCTACAGAGAAATCCTCCTTCCTTAATTACACTTTTAATATTTTGATCCCCCAACCCCATGCATACTTTTTTTTTTTTTTGAAGTTGGTATGTCACCTCAGTCAATCCAGGGCAGATTTTCCCAAACACACTAAAAATTTTCTTCTCAAGCAAAGACTCTCTACTTTTCCCCAAGAAAATATGAGTAAGATTCTGTTAAGAAATAATAAATATAGGGTGGGCACGGTGGCTCACACCTGTAATCCCAGCACTTTGGGAGGCCAGGCAGATCATGAGGTCAGGAGATCAAGACAATCCTGGTCAACATGCAGAAACCCCATCTGTACTAAAAATACAAAAAAAAAATTAGCTGGGCGTGGTGGTTCACGCCTGTAGTCCCAGCTACTCGGGAGGCTGAGGCAGGAGGATTGCTTGAACCCAGGAGGCGGAGACTGCAGTAAGCCGAGATCACACCACTACACTCCAGCCTCAGCGACAGTGCGAGACTGTCTCAAAAAATAATAATAATGATGATGAATATATTGCTGCCACCGTAATTTTGTGAAGATGATAAACATTCATACCTATGAGCTACACAAAGTATACAAGCACAGGACAGCACTACCATTATTTTTCAAGGACACAAAGGTGTGATCAAATAGCAATCACCACTTCATCATTTCCCTACCTTGCACACATAAGTACGTATGTACGTATGTATGTGGTCATGCATTATGCCTTTCTTATGACTGCTTGACACCAAAAGTTTTAATGCTTTATTTTTTGGTTCCTTTAATGTGTACGTGTTTTTAAAAAATTGATTCTATCTGACATCATGTAACCAATTCTGTCAGAGGCATGTGAACCAGAGCAACTCCATCTTGAATAGGGGCTGGGTAAAATGAGGCTGACACCTACTGGGCTGCATTCCCAGACAGTTAAGGCATTCTAAGTCACAGGATTTGATAAAAAGTGGCACAAGATACAGGTCATAAAGATTGTGTTGATAAAACAGGTTGCAGTAAAGAAGCCAGCTAAATCCCACCAAAACCAAGATGGCCACAAGAATGACCTCTGGTCATCCTCACTACTACACTCCCACCAGCACAATGACAGTTTACAAATACCATGGAAATGTCAGGAAGTTACCCTACATGGTCTAAAACAGGGAGGCATAAACAATCCACCCCCTGTTTAACGTATCATCAAAAAAATAACCATAAAAATGGGCAATCAGCAGCCCTAAGGGCTGCTCTGTGTATGGAGTAGTTACTCTTTTATTTCTTCACTTTCCTTATAAACTTGCTTCCACTTTATGGACTTGCCCTGAATTCTTTCTTGCAGGAGATCCAAGATCCCTCTCTTGGGGTTTGGATCGGGACGGCTTCCCTGTAACAATTCCATTCTTTCTCTGAAATGGCCAAAAGATATTTCCGAGAAAATAATATTAGAGAATCTCTTGAGCCCAGAAAGCAGAGGCTGTAGTGAGCAGAGATGGCCCCAATGCACTCCAGCCTGGGCAACAGAGCAAGATGCTGTATCAATCAATCCATCTATCAAACAATATTTTAAATGGAGGTAGGAGGTATTACCCATTAAACATGGCTCCTAGAGTTCTTTCACTGTGTGTCATCTGGCCTGACCTCTCTTTAGTCTCAATATTAACCCCTAATGGTACTACCACAGTTCTTTGCATACTGTACAAACTGAAAAGCAGCTTTTAAAAAAGAAAGGAAGAGAAGGGGAGGAGATGGGAGAGGAGGGAAATGTGAACTGAGATAATTCCCACTTACTCTACCTCTCAATGAGATAAGGGTAAAGATTTTGAAAATCCTAAAATATTATTTATTTTCACCAAGCCTAAACTTTTACAGCATCGCATAACTGGAGTCAGACTGTATTCATGATTAAATTGCTTTCTTAATATACTCTTTAAATTTAGGCTCTCAGACAACCCTGGTCCTTCTATCCACCCATAGTTATAGATACATAAAGTCTAACTAGAGAAAGAAATATAGGGATTATCTGAGTAACGTTCCCCCACATCCTGTTATATACGCATCCATTAAAGTGAATTGGTGAAGAGTTTTTCCTTACAAGGCTGAGTATAGAAAACAGTACAGAAATGTCTACTTCAGAATCCATGTGTCACATGGGCCCTAAGGTTGCCTCCCTGACTCTCATGACTGTAATAGCTTCAGAAACTATCCAGCCATACCTTTAAAAGCCCTCAAATAGAAGAACATCAACAATCACCTTCCTTGATGACACTCCCTGCCCCAAAGGCAAAGAAAGGAATCACAAAGGAAAGTGAAAGGAGATGCTCAAATAAGCTGAGTAATTGCAAAGCCTGTAAGTGCCTAAGGGAAATCTGAATTTTCCTGAAAACTGGCCACACTCAGCCTGCAGGAAGTTCTCAAAAGTGGTAATATCACCTATTGCAAATTCTAGTTCCTTTCTTCCAGGTCAATTTGTAGATCCTAAGGCCCTATGTTTCATTCAGAAAAGGCCTCTCAGCAACCAGCAACTAACATTTAGGAGTTACACTGGTCTTAGGGGAATTGCTTAACTTCTTTCAATTGTTTCATCATTAAAATGGAGATAGGCTAGGAGTGGTAAATTAAGCCCGTAAAATCAGTGCTTTGGGAGGCCAAGGTGGGAAGACCTCTCGAGTCCAGGAGTTCCAGCAGCCTGAGCAACATAGCAAGATCGCATCTCTACAAAAAATTTAAAAATTAGCTGGGTGTGGTGGCACACACCTGTAGTCTCAGCTACTTGGGAAACTGAGGTAGGAGGATCACTTGAGTCCAGGAGTTTGAAGCTATACTGAGCTAGGATAGCACCACTGCATTTCAGCCTAGGCAGAAGAGCAAGACCTCATCTCTAAAATTAAATAACCAAATAAATAAAATGGACATAATAATTATACTTACCTCCTAGGGCAGTTAAGAACTACACAAGATAACACACACAAAGAAATTGACACATAGTGATCTTACAGCCAACATTAGCTATTATTTTTATTTATGAATGAGTACACATATCTGCAAAGTTTGTGAAAAAAAATACCTTTTTAATCTCTGAACAAAGATACACCTTAGATAATAGCATAACAATGTATACCATAATTATTAGGCTTCCCTATAATTACCTGAGA
Organism: Ateles fusciceps; assembly: GCA_036589455.1. NCBI lineage: Eukaryota > Metazoa > Chordata > Mammalia > Primates > Atelidae > Ateles > Ateles fusciceps. Next base: position 4,626,159 of record JAZHEH010000827.1, on the reverse strand, counting down.
GAATAAATAGCTTATGATTACTAAAATCAATGGAATTAGTTTTGCCAATGAGAAAATCACACTGAACTAGAAGCTCTTTGACACTGCCTTTAGTAATCTACTCTTTTCAGATCGGTTCAGCAACGACATCTTTTAGCATTATTACCTCTAACCTTTGACTTCTTTACACTTCTATTTATATTATAAAAATTGACACCTGGGCAACACAATGAAAAAATAAAAAAATTTAAAAATTTAAAAATTAGTCGGTGGCACAAGCCTATAGTCCTAGAGCCTGAAGAGGGAGAACTGCTTGAGCCTAAGAGGTAAAGCCTACAGCAAGCTGTGATCGGCTCACTTGTAACCACTGCACTCCAGCCTGGGTGACAGAGTGAGACCCTGTCTCAAATTTAGAAAATAAAGAAAAAGTATGAAATCATGTTTGGTAGTCCTATTCATAATACCTTTTTTTGGCAGAAAAAGAAGAAAAAAGCTTATTGCCAAAAAGCCATGTCCAAAACCTATTCATTGCTAAATAATATTTTAAAACCGACACTAAAAGTATTTGCTCTTTTAACATCTATTGGATTTTTTTTCTTATGTTTGAAGTCCCTCATTTCTCTCTCTCTCTCTTTCTTTTTTTTTCCAGACAGAGTCTTGCTCTGTTGCCCAGGCTGGAGTGTAATGGTGCGATCTGGGCTCACTGCAACCTCCACCCCCTGGGTTCAAGAGTCTCCTGCCTCAGCCTACTTAGTAGCTGGGATTACAGGCAGGCACTATCACGCCCTGCTAATTTTTGTATTTTTAGTAGAGACGAAGTTTCACCATGTTTGTCAGGCTAGTCTCAAACTCCTGACCTCAAGTGATCCACCTGTCTCAGCCTCCCAAAGTGCTGGGATTACAGGAATGAGCCACTGTGCCTAGTCCCTCATTTCTCTTAATAACACATATCTATAGGCACTTTAAAATCAACTATCCTTGGCCAGGCACAGTGGCTCATACTTGGAATCCCAGCATTTTGGGAGCCCAGAGCGGGAGGATCACTAGAGCCCAAGAGTTCAAGACCAGCCTGGGCAACATAAGAAGACCCCGTCTCTACAAAAAAAAAAAACTAACCAGGTGTGGTGGTGCATGCCTGTGGTCCCAGTTACCTGGGAAACTGGTTTGGGAGGATTGCTGGGCTCTGGAAGTCAAGGCTGCAGTGAGCTGTGATCACACCAGTGCACTCCAGTCCTCTGACAGAGAGAAACTCTGTCTCCAAAAAACAAAGAAAACCCCTCCTCCCACAAAACAAAACAAAACAAAAAAACTACCCTAACTGGAGGAACGTGTGGCATTAACTCTTTCTTAATCAGAATACTCTAATACTTACTTCTTTCTAGTTCCACAGACCTTGATGAGTGGCCACCTTTTAGTGCACTGGAGAAATAAGAGCAACTGAGACACGATCCCTAGCCATAAGGACTTTAGCTCAAAGTACAGGAGAGAAGACAGATAGGTACATCCATAAAAAGAGCTTGTGTTGACTAATGTGATGTTTTAACACCTCCCAGATCTCATAACATCCTGGGCTTTCTAAATTTGAAAGAGAATCCTGGTGACTATACTCAATTAGAAAGCTTTTTCTGTTTCTGCTGTAACAGAGGAAAAAGAAGGGGAGGCTCAGAAGGGATTATAGCATGCTGTTGGTAGAAACTTCCATGGAACTTCATTTCACGAGACCTGTGCTTATCAGATCAAAGCCATGGGATCAGGACCTATACCTCACAGATAGTATCTGGAAAAATAAGAATAAAAGAAAAATGAACCAAGATCATCTTCCTTTTGTGGGCCTCGCCCCACTTAATTTCATAACAATCTATGAGACTGGTATTACCCAAATTACAGTAGGAAAACTAAAGTTTCGAAAATGTGAGTAGCTCAAGTCCACAGAGGAAGTTAGAGCTGCAATTAGAATCCTTGTTTTCCCCACTTGAAAGTTCTGGCCAGCTGGTCTCTCTCTAAAAACTACATATCCTTGAAAGCCAGCATGAACATCAGATTAAACCAATCCCGATATCAGAACTGAAAATATTATGCACATCATCTTTATACAATAATGGTAGTAAGAAAGCCAGTGGCTTGCCAATTTTGGAAAATGATTATAAATCTCAATTGCAAAAGAAAGAAAAAAACAGAAAAATAAATAGAGACAGAGTAGGAAAATCTTTTTGATGTCAATGCTATAATTTACAGTTTACACCTTTTTTTTTTTGTATTTTTAAGGAGCTAATTTAATGTGCACATAAATATCACACTTTCATTCCCAAAGAGTTATAAAATGCTGACATCACCAGTAAATTGATTTCAAAATTCGAACTGCAATCACATAATTTTTGAAAAAAACACAGAACCAATATTCATACGTAATGAACAGATTCAAACCTACCTCTTATCAGAACACTTCCAGAGCTGTAAATAGTCCCTGCTACACTCAAACAAAACCACCTTACCCCTTCCTATGTAGACTTCTATGAGTCATGTAGCTTTAAAAAGTGTATACTACAAAATTTTCTGTAAGTATCCAGCAAGTATTGACAAAGCCTTCCTGAAATTACTTGTATATGTTTAAGGCTAGCCAATATTTTAATTTCACACCTTGCTTGGCTTAAGAAATGACAAGATCACTCTACTGTAACTATCTGAGGTTCTGTTCTGATTTTTTAATGCATTTCATCTGATTAAAGGGTTTTTAATAGAAGATATTTAGATTACTCTTAAAAACATATTTTAAAAACCACTTTGCCCAAATTAAGTACTCAAACACACTCCCTCCATTTGGCTGCTGTACTAAGATCTACTATAATGGTGCCAGAAATATATTTGCATTGATATAACTTATTCGATGGAAATAAAAACCTAATTCTGTCACAGGAGTAAGTAGGACAACTGAAATGTAGGAAGACCCATTAATTGCCTTTGTTCCATCACAATTACAGTGACAAAAATATTTATGTTAAGAGAATCAAGCTGCTGACACTGAAAAAAGTAGGAAGTAGGCCGGGCGCGATGGTTCCCGCCTGTAATCCCAGCACTTAGGGAGGCCGAGGTGGGTGGACTGCTTGAGCTCAGGAGTTTGAGACCAACCTGGGCAACACTGTGAAATCCTATCTCTACTAAAATACAAAAAAATTACCCAGGTATGGCAGCATGTGCTTGTAATCTCAGCTACTTGTGAGGCTGAGGCAAGAGAATCACTTGAACCCGGGAAGCGGAGGTTGCAGTGAGTAGAGATCGCACCATTGCACTCTACCTGGGCGACAGAGCAAGATTCTATCTAAAAATAAATAAATAAAATAAAATAAAATAAAATAAAAAGTGGGAAGTAAGGCTTTAAAAAGATGAAAATGGAAGCTGGGAGTTTTCACAGACTCTAGCTTATTTGGAGACACGAACCACTGCACCTACCTACTTAGTCAATACTAATGAACACTACAATCAAACAAACAAAGAAACTACACATTAAGAGAGAATTAAACTATTATTTAGGAAGTATCACTAGTTTTCTGTGTGGGTAATTTTATTTGTGAATGGTTAAAGAACTTAAATAGCATTTTTTTTTAAAGGGATTTTGCTTTCTTTAATATGGATTTGGTTAGACCTCACCTCATACCTTAATCATCACCCATATATGTGTGTGTGTGTGTGTGTGTGTGTGTGTGTGTGTGTGTGTGTGTTTTCTGAAATAAAACACAAAAAGTCTTTCATGGTTATTCAGAACTTGATCTTATTAACAATTCCAACAAGTGTGGTCTGCTCCTTTGCTGAATTGTTTCCTATCCACAGTCCCTCCATGTCACCTTAGAAGTTTATAAAACCACAATGAAGGTGGGCAACCTGGGTATGTATGGCGAGACAAGGCAAAATGGATCTAAAAAGAATCTGTATTCCACGGAATGCATTAATTCAGTCTAGTGTATTCACTCTTGCATGCAAAGTTCTACATAAATTAGAAACCTAAATTTCAAACACTGCTTGGGGGACACGTTGCTCTACAAAATGAAAATGCTATGCATTTTGCATGAGGTCGAGAAAGTCCCAATTCATTTCCCCCTGCTCTTCATCCTTGACACCACTTTAAACTCCAGAGTATCATCGTGTTTTGTCTTTTCCTTTCATCAACATCCTGTTCGCATGTGTAACTGATTTAGGATTTGGAAACACAAATGAGTCAAGGATGCCACCATACAACTGGAATAGAGGTTTCTTTAGTTAAAAGGGAATGGTGTGAGAGGTGAACAACAGCAACCACAGTGCTGCTCCCATTTGCACCCATAACCACACTCCTAATCTGGGCAGACACTGCGTCAAGTCTTCTCCATGGTAAGCACTTTTGGGAAAGCACTAAGCTAACCCCACGTTCACTAGCTCTAAAATGACTGTCATGAAATACCAAATACAAAATTTATATGCAAGTAGAATTTTAAAACATATCTTGCTTTTTTTTTTTTTGGCTTTCATAGAGAAAACCATAAAGAATATAACTTACATATGCAAACCCATAGTACACTACAGTCAAGCCCAGAGACACTCAATAATCCTGGTTAATCCTGGCCCACTGTATTTATGCAAAGCCAATTTAGAGATGGAAGTACAGCAGTAGACTCAATGCAAAATAACAAACAATCAAAATAATATCTTTTTGACCTTGTAAATTATTAATAAATATTAATAAAACATGAAATGTATATATGTTCTACACCAATGGTTTTCAAAAGACCACCTGCACTAGATTTAAATGGGATGCTGATAATAGTTATTCCTGGGATCTGGACTAGACTCACTGAATCAAACTCTCTGGATGTGGAGTCTTGAAATATGCATTTTCAAAGAGCTCCCTGGATGCTTTATATGCAATTAAGTACCGCTGACTGAAGCATGAACAGTGTTTACACCTCCTGATCACAAAGATGAAATGACACTGCGAGATGGAACACAAGCGCCCAAGCAAACAGAAGTAGCCCCTATTCAGAGAGCAAAAGAATGGAAGGAAATTCAGAGACCACTGTCCAATGAGACTAACCAAATCCAAAACTAGGATGTCCAAGGTCACCAAGCTAGTTGTAATATGATTTAGACTTGAAAACAGACCTCCTAACTCTGCATGGTACCCATTCTAGCATCCCATAGTTCATCTACCTCCAAAAAACAAAAGCTTGAAAATACTAGCTGTTAAAATGTCACACTTTAACGTTTTGTATTATCTGTATATTCAGAGACAGACTGAAAAAATACCACCATTGTATGTTTATATAGTTCTTTGACAAACAAACAAAACAAATGCTTCCAAGTTTCTTATCTCACATACAGTGTAAGGTAGCCAGGGTAGATATTGGCATCAGCATCTTACAGGTGGACAAAATTTCCATAAGACTAACTCCACCAAGGTCTTATGATCCTAACAGCGGAGCCAACAACCCAATACCCACCATCTTTCCATTTTCCAAAGAAGCTCAGTCTTCTTTCCATTTACACCTCACTGAAACTCTGTAAAACTCAGCTCAGTCACTATTTTCCACTTCTTAGATTTAAAGGTTTAGTCCTCAAAGTTATCATTATGAAATAGATGTTACCCTCTGCAACCAGAGTCTCTGAGCACACACCTGAAAAACTCCAGGTGTTAACCACATCTTATCTCCATGGATTTCTATGAGATAGCTGGCAGAAGGTTTACTCTGCGAACAAATCCAGCAGATACAACACTGCTGTCCAGAGCCAGTGCTCATTGTATTATCAGTTTCAGCCTGATAATTTGATATGACGGGTGTGAGGCATAAGCTACAAGTCCCTCCTTCTTAAAACAATAATTGTGAGCCTTTATTCTTCACCAGGAATATCAAGGTCATTGTCTGGATCAAACCTAAAGGGAGCTTCCATCAACAGATGTCATAAGAGATAAGCACCAATTTGACATGCTCTTGCAGAACTATCACCTGCTATCAGAGAAGCTGTGACAGCTGTGTAGTAAGACAATGTGGGCCAATTCATCAGTCCTCTGGGCCCCAAGTGCTCCCCTAATGGATATGACAAATAAATGCCTCACTGCCACACAATGGGTGTTTACTACTGCAGGGTTGTTTGTATAACGATCCAATTAATCAGTGTTGATAGTCGTGGTTTTTGTAATTGATGGAAAGCCAGAATTGCATAACTCTATTGAATAACTACATCTTTTGCCATGGTATGATAGACATTGCAAAGAAAAAGGTAGACTACTGCATACACAAAAAGTCCTGGGGGAGACATAAATAACATGCCCATTTCCTTGGCTTTGAGATGATGTTACATTTGTCATGTGGGGCCTTCTCTCTCCTGCCTGGTTACCTTCTTCAAAGGTTATCTTCCTTTACCTTTGAAAGCCTCAACTCAAACATCATCCTGAATCTGAAGCTCCCCTGCTTTTAGAGTCTGAGTGGGTATTTTGAAGAAAGACTGTCTCGGCATTAGGATGTCCTAAAAAGTTCAGATCCCCTCATTTGAAGAATCAGCCACTCTTCAGCATCAGCTAACTATTGCTCTAAAGGAACATGCTCTTACAGTTATCAGCTCTTTAGTGTTTCAAGAGAAGTGCAGATCTGAATTTTTATTTGTCATTCTCTAATTTTTAAATCTTGGCAACTGTTTTAATTTTGGTTACCCTGAAAGTGGAGCCTGAGACAAGGACTTGAAAGCAGTTTTTTTCAGAACTAACTCCAAGAATCAGGAGAGAGAAAAATGGGGCAAAGGAAGAATAAAAATCAACCACAGGGTCTTCGTGAGGTCTCAGAGGCTCACAGAATTTTCCCTGTGGATGAGGGGAAAGCAGGGGCTTGTATCCTCCAAGCCCCTTTCCCCTGTTGATTATGAGTTGTTCCTAGGGGTATTAATTCCACTACACTTTCCAACTGTACCTGCTGAAGTGCTGAGTGAGCTTCCTCAGTTTGGAAGAAAGCCATGAACAGAAAGGCAACAGCTGTGCCCCAGGTGGGATGCAGTCAGCATTCAGAGAAGTAGAGCTTGGAGTGAAATTGAAGGTGACCAAGGGGATGCCACTTAGGGCACAACAAGCAACTACTGCAGCAGCTAATAAAACTGTAAACATACTTCATTCAGATCAAACAATTAATGGGTGCAGTCTTGATCTCACTCATGGATTCCATCTCTGTTTTGGCTTGCGAGAAGCCTTCCCTGACCACTTCCCAGTACCAATCCTTTACAGTGAAGCTCAACATCCTACCACCACGATGCTGGCATTTACACCACTGCACTTCATCATTTACAGTCACGTCCATTGACACCCCCCAGGCTGTGAGCACAAAGAGGAGAGACTCTGCAACCTGTTTATGATCTCCAGCACCTGGGGTAAGGTAGTACAATAAAAATCTGCCAACTGAATTTGTTCATGGAAAAGGCCCGTCAGTGTTTGTGGAACTGAGTAAATGAATATAATTTTTAATAAAGCTCTGTTAGCTACAACCATAACCCAAGCCCAATCAGGAGAAACAGTCCTGAGGTCACTAAGGAACAGAACAATCATTCTTAATTCCTGCTCTAAACAGCCTTATGACTCAAAGACATTAATCACTGACAAAGACGAACTTTGTTTTCTGAAAGGCTATATTGCCTCAACTATTAAAATTATATATCCTCAACATATGTACTTTTTCATATTACTGAAAAAGCCTAAAATAGTATCTTTGCCCCCAGAATAATTCAATTTCGTCACCTGCTGTTACTGAAACTGGATTTTTCTTACATGCAACCGAGAAATTCACCTTGTCTCCCATGCAAACTCTTCTTGATATTCCCACCTTTCTCTAAGGATCTCAGAGCACTTCCTGTCTGAAAGACATCCACTCTGGTGGGGACCTGAGGCCTGTGAGGCCTGAGTGAAGATCTGCACAGGGAAGCTTCGGGGGAGACCAACACAGATGGGGCAATTCTGGAATTGTGAAACATTCCATAAAGATCAAGGTTCTCCTTATACCAGCTGCGTGGATACCTGAACATAAATAGCAAAGAAGCAGGCTGCATGTTCCTATCCTACATATGGCACAAACAAAACAGAAAAAAGAAGTACTCATTAGGGAAAGCTAAATGTAGAATGACAATATCCCCAACAGACTTCCTTTCTTTAAAAATGTGAAGAAAGGTCTCCTGTGTTACCAAGCTGCTACACTATTTCTAGCAATTATATACACACTTAGACAGATACACATATATATTTATATATATCTGCACATGTATACATATATATTTTAAAGCATAAAAATCTACACAAATGGGTTCTTACAGAAAATAAAGTCAATCATTTCTGGATAATAACGTTACTCATAGACCTAAAAATAGTTGGGTAAAGTTTCCACGTATTTGTTAATTAAGAATCCTCTGCTTTAATAAATTTACATCCATCAATTCCCACTTTTTCTTTACTCTTAAAGGAAGAAATAATTTCCGTAGATGATAAAGCTATCTAATATATTCTGAATGTACGTGTGCAATGATTTAAGAAAGATCAACTAAGAGAGGCGGAGGTTGGAGAAAATTTGATAAGAGTTCAATAAACTGACTTCATTCCAACCTTCCAATCTTTCATCCATGTTGACCTTCAACCCACTGTACCAAAGGAATTAGCCAACGCCACAGCAAAGTAACAAACACCACAAACTCTTGAGTCAACTGGGTGGGGCTTGAAAGCTAATAAAATATACAAACTTTTTTTTAAAGACAGTAATGATCTTGGACTTACCTCAGAAACATTGTTTAGAAAAACATCTAGCTGCCCACATCTTAAGGAACATAGCCTGATGCAGACTCAGTCCTGTCAAAATAATCTAACCTCTCCTGATGGAGTGACTAGCCCAGTAGATCAAGGGAAGAAGCAAGACACAATTTATATTTGGATGTTTACAAAGCTTTTGATTCTGCTCCTCACGACATCATCATCAATAAACTGCAAAAACAGGATCTACACTGCATAGCTACGAAATGGCAGGAAGGTCATGCTCAGCAGGGAGCTATCGATGGAAAAGTGTCAACCTTTGAGGGAGTATAATAAATGGAGCTCCAATGTGGTCAATTCTGGGCACTGCTCCAGTGGACATTTTTCATTAATGACCTGGAGGGTAGAATAATTATCACTGTCATTAAGTCTGCATATGAGACCAGACAAAGAGGACACGTTGAGGAAAGGGAGGGGAAAGGCCAGAGGGAGTCACCAGCCATAAAGGAATATTTTATCAGAATTTAAAAGGACCTCGGAAGTTCGTGGAAAAAAAAAGCCACACACAGAATGCATCTTAGGGAACAAGTACATTGCGTGCTATTCCTTTTCCTTCTCCTAAGCTTTACCACAGCTCACTGCTGCAGTCTCTACCTCCTAGGCTCAAGCGATCTTCCTGCCTCAGCCTCCAGAGTACTTGTGACTACAAGGCACATGCCACCATGCCCAGCTAATTTTACAATTTTCTGTTAGAGACAAAGTCTTGCTTTGTTGCCCAGGCTGGCCTCAAACTCCTGGGCTAAAGCAATCCTCCTGCCTCTGCCTCCTGCAGTGCTGGGATTACAGGTTTGAGCCACCTCGCCAGGCCTTCCTCCTCTTTTCTTTCATGGGCTTTGAGGCTTACTTCCCTCAAAAACGGCCACGTTTACTCATTTGATAAATATACAAGAGATACTCTGCTGAGTTCCAGAGCTACTTTGTTAAGCAATACAGTCTAATATCACAGAAAGAGTTAGCTTACTGAGGAAGAAATTTAAAAGAAATGATGATACTGTCTAAGAAGTCTTCTTCAGTCCTGGTCTACCTTTTTCCCCCCTCTGAGTCTGAGTTAGTCACTTCTTTTAGTGCTTTCACATTTCTTTTGGCCTTCCTCTGTCACACAACCCTGACGTGTAACCAGATTTATTTATTTTTCTCCCCCTCTGAATTGCCAGTGTCTGAAAGGGCACGGACCATGGATTCTGCACCTTGGTATCTCCCGAGAGCACAGCACCTGACAGATAATGAATGCTCAATAAAAGTTTACTGATTTAGAACTGAATACAAATTATACACATAGTAAGTAGCTTTATGCAAGTATTTTTTTTTAAGCCCACGGATGCTGTCCTGAAACTCAAAAGTTAATGCTCTCCATATAGCCAGAAAGTCAAGGCTAAAAATATAGAGCAGGGCATCTTCTGCATAAACGGTAATTTCATATGCAGCATGAATGAAGTACCCTCATTCATTTCTACAGTATGAGTAAGGGCAGAGGGCAAGACTAAGCGAGAATGTCTTCAGGGAGAACTGCTTTAAGTGAAGGAAAGAGAGGAGGGTGGGGAAGAAGGGAAAGAACCCGCAGAAGGAATGTTCAGGAAACCTGAACCAGGGCAGCTGAAAACCTGAAGCTGAGACCAATAGGAGTGCCCCAGAAGGGGTGAGGTCAGCAGCACCAAAGGCAGCAAAGAAATTAAGGAAGAAGGAATATCTGGGGAGGAAGCCCTAGGTGACACCAGCAAGTCAAAATGTGTTGAAATTCTGAGTGAAAATAGAAGACAGCCATCCAAGGGCAGAGATAAAAACAAGGGCGTGAGTTTGGAGAGCACAAACCAGCTGTGACATAGATTATGCAATGATCCAACTAAGTATAACCAAGGATGAGGAAGAAGCGAGATTCTTCACTGGAAAAGTGGGGCCACACATACCTATACACATAGCACAGATTATACAGCTAGTATGAGATATACAAATGCTACAAAAATCATAGAGTTACAAGAGCACTTAACTTTAATAAGAGGGGAGGAGTTCCATGACTGAAACCTAAGTTTTGTTTAGAATGTGCATCCACATAGCTTCCTGGAGAAGCGTGTTCATTTCAGTAGACAGTCACTTAGAACAAACGTGCAAATTTTGTCTGAAACTACCACTTCTTATTCAATAAACGCTGTTCTCAACTATGGCCAAATCTGTCTCAGCTTTGTGGCTCCAATTCTGTCACTGAACAGGATTGTCATATCCCACATTTAAAGGTGATATTACTTAATACAATTTGGCTTTTTTTTTTTCATTTTCTCTTCACTTTTATTGAGAAAAGGGACAGTGAAAGAGAAATACAGAAAGAAGATATAGAGAACCACCAGGCATTTGAAAATTTCACATCTGATTTAAGTAAGCTGTTTCCTGGTCTTCAAATCATGCCTCTGCTGCTGCTACTGTCATAAATTTAACTGGCTTACCTTTCATCACAGGGAATGGTAAGCTACTAAAACAGACATTTTCCAAAATAATCCACAAAATTCAAAATACACAAAAATAAATATTTGAGGTGAGTCAGGCTCAAAACGTGATCCATTCTTTCCCAAAATTTGTTCAACCAGAAGGGTCATTTCAGGCAAGACGCAAGGATTCGTTTAGAAATTGAAAATGAGCATCCATTAGCAGTTATGAAAATTTAAATTCTAACATTTGCTCATCAAAATAAAACAATAACTCCAATATAATCACGTCATACTGTTATATATAAATTTTGTTGCCAATCATGGCATCAAAAGTCAGAAGCTATGTGTTGCAATTTTTAAAATATTCCCAGCAGTTTGAGATTATTTATCCCCTCACCTCCTGCACAAAATCATTCCTACGCAACTTTTAGGTCACTGTATAACCAGTAACAACAGTGTTGATACAATTCTTTAGTTAAAGCCATTAAGTCTGTTTGGAGTATCTGATTCCAAGGACCTAAATCAAGGGGTGAAAATGAAAAATTGCAAACATGTGGCTGATTAGAAAAATAGTTATAATAGGCCTTACTGCTGTTATTATTGAGTGTACAAGTGAAATAACCATTAGCCAGCTTTAACCACTGAAAAACACCCTATGGTGGTATTTGAGTGATTTGATGCATTTTTGTACACAATTGCTGTGCTAATGGAGCAGACATTTACCCCATAACAAAGGAAATCTCAAATGTAAGCCTTAGGGTTTACAGCAATTCCAGAATACCAAACCACTACTAAGGATTTTAAATGAAGCCCCTGCTGGTCTATTTACTGGTTAAACCCTTTGTCTCCTCAAAACAGTAACATCACTCACAGGACAAATTATTGATAAATTGAGGAATTTCAAACAAAGATAAGCAGGAAATTAAAAATCCATAACAGGCATTAGCTTTAGGAAATGCACTTAACAGAATATGATCGTTGGTCTAGATTCACTTTTTTCTTTGTGTATTTCAAGACATAAAGGTCTGCGCGAGGCTCCTATTATCACCGTATGCTGAAGAACAGAACTGGTTCAGCTATGGAAAGAATGAGATGAGCCAAGCAGTCTTTTGATTGCTGAGGATAATCTATAAACACAAGACACAAAGTTGACCCTGAAAGTGATCTCCTCTCACCTCCTCACAAGGGATGGCAAGCTAGCAATATCTTTACAGGGTACAAAACAGCATTTAGGAAAGGTTCCTAAAGGAAATCACTCTTCCATTCAACCACGTTGCTATGGTAACCAAACCAATCAAGCTTCTTCACAAAGGCTTTTATGGCAAGTTCTGTTAGCAAACTCATATAGAAAGTATAACTCAACAAATTAACACTACATTTGTTACCCTGTTAGAGATGGGGGAAAGGTACAAATCCTTTTAAAAATTAGAGAAATAGGTACTCTTTCCATATCAACATCTTAAATTACTAAAGTTCAGTCTTCTTACATAAACAAAAGCCTCTTAAAGTCTCTTCTTTAGGAATAGAAGAAGAAAGTGAATTTTACCTAGCAGTACAAGCCCTTTCCAAAAATGGATTCTTTCCCCCACCTTCTTAGGAATACAACAAAAGAATTCTTGCATCTTGCTGAATCTTTTATTGTCATTTCTTTGCAAACCTGTGCTTCAGATACATTTGTGTTATAAGTGTAACTTACATGGAAGAAATCCTAGCATTTTCCTCTCAGCATTTTGAAGGCAAGTAGAATAGGTGAATGAACAATATGAACCCCTTCGATTAAAGCTTATTTTTCCTTCGGTATAGCACAATAAAGCTGTAATATCAATTACAGCCTTAAATTTGAAGGCCATTTTAGGTTAGTGACATAGTTTTACACTAGGGCAACTCCATTTCTATACGACATTTCTCAAGCTAGTTAAATTCACTTCTGAAAAGCAAAACAGAAGCTATGAGCAACAGCTTTAATGAACTTTAATAATCTGACACTCAGCTCCAGAGCCAACGGATTTGTATCATGTTGAATAAACCTTTCATATTCCTATCTTTAATTTTATTCAGAAACAGTAAAAGAAGTTCTATGTCCTCAAGAGTAAAAACTTTATATTTTAGATGTATAGAAAACACACCCAGCCTGGGTAACAGACACCCTGTCACTACAAAAAAAAACTTTTTTTTTTTTAATTAGCTGAAAATAGTAGTGTGCACCTGTAGTGCCAGCCAGCTCCTTGGGAGGCTGAGGCAGAAAGATTGCTTGAGCTCAGGAATTCAAGAATGCAGTGAGCTGTCATCACATCACTGCCCTCTACCCTGGGTGACAGAGCAAGCCCCTGTCTCTAAAATAAAATAAAATACACCTTCTATCAATTTCATAGAATGGTAAAATCCATAAAATATCTAATAAGCAAAACTGATTATGGGAATTGGTAGTGTGTCTAGCCTGTGCCCTAACAACCATCTTAAATTTCAAACCAGTGTCTTCTTCTTGGACTTAGGGGAGGAATTTCAAGATGTCTGATACCCAGATTTTACTCCATAACATTTGACAACTAAGACCAGGTTGGAAATAATAACCAAGATAAATTTGGATCAAACAAAACTACAATTAGTTGCTCCAAAGTTTTTAGAAGGCAAAGCATCATCAATACCATTAAACATAAATTTTAATAGATATCATTCTTCCAAATTGATTGTCTGGTTATAACTTGGCTTCCAAATTGCCTGGTTATAATTTACGGCTTAGTAGGAATATTTTCAGTGCATTTTATATCGAGTTAAATTGTAACTCTTGAATTACAGCTGAACTACAATTAAGAACATCTGAAACACTGTTTAAATCAAGATTATCCATTTTAATTTCTAGGTGTTTGACATATGAATAAGCCAAAGCTTAAAGCTTTGGAAAATATCACTTTAACTGACTTTACACATAAAATTGTATACCTCATCCTAACTAAATAACATTTTACATTTGTGTGGCCACTGGAAAATTTACAGTGTATATTCTCTGCCTCAACTTACTTGGTTCTCTCTACAATGTTAGTGGATAGGCAGAGAGATAAGAGGAGAAAATAGGGTTAATCTGGTTTAATAACTTATTTACTTGTAATACTGCCTTTTATAATAAGATTAATAATTTAGTAAACACTTAAAGGCCAGGTATTGTTCTAAGAGCTTTCTTCATCATTGTTAATGTCATGATTATATACAAATATTTGTCTTCAATTCTGACAATAATTAAGGTGCGGTTATTCTTATTTTACAGATTAAAACACTGAGACTCAGAAAGGTTAAGCAATCTGCCAAAAGCTACATAGTCAAAAAGTTAAGTTGCCAGAACGCAAAATCAGATCTACTGAAAAAACGGTCCAAATACGTAGTTAGATGTGCTTCTTACAAAAGCACTGCTTTGTAGCTGGCATTACAGGTGTGCACCACCACGCCCAGCTAATTTTTGTATTTTTAGTAGAGACCGGATTTCCACCCACCTCAGCCTCCCAAAGTGCTGGGATTACAAGTGTGAGCCACCATGCCCGGCCAGCACTGCTTCTTATATACAAGATATTTCATTGCAGCTAATATCACATTTACTGCATTTATAAAATTTCAGACAAATTGTTTGGCTTTGGTAATTACAATTTTGCCTTTCAAATCATTTGGCCATTTTTGACAGTAATATAAATTCAGGCTTTCTGAACACATAGCTATTTGTTCGCACAACAGATTTAAACAATTACTCCTGAAGAGTTCACTTGTTACCATTTAGAAGAATAGAGAATCCAGTCACTAACCAGGAAAAGGACATATAGCCCACTAGCCCACTACTAGTTGCAATGTTCAACTACTGGGTTAAATACAAAATATTACCATACCAGAAAAAGGCATAAAATGCTAGAAAGTGATGGCTTAACAAGGGTTGAACTTTCAAAACTAAAAACATAAAAATGTATCCCTAACCTTGTTAGGATTAAAGGATATCACCAGCTTGGATGATAAATAAAACACCAAGCACTTACTCTCTGTGTCCTGAGTATTACAATGCTAAGGGGAAACAACTACTATTATCAAAGTTTGTCACTTACTTGACTTGTTTGAATAAAACATATAAAATATATAGAAGCTCATTGTAATACAACATATATGATGTAGACTGATATATTTCATATTAACATGTTAACTTATATTTTATATTATTATATTTCTGTAATATGAAAGCTTTTTGGAGCCCAGTGTGGTGGCTCACACCTGTAATCCCAGCACTTTGGGAGGCTGAAGCACGCAGATGACCTGAGGTCAGGAGTTCAATATCAGCCTGGTCAACATGGTGAAACCTGTCTCTACTAAAAATACAAAAATTAGCCGGGCGCTGTGGTGTGCACCTGTAGTCCCAGCTACTTGGGAGGCTGAGACAAGAGAATCGCTTGAACCTGGGAGGCAGAGGCTGCAGTGAGCCAAGATTGTGCCATTGCACTGCAGCCTGGGCAACAGAGCGAGACTGTCTCCAAAAACAAAACAAAACAAAACAAAACAAAACTCTTTGTGATACTTGGGGTGTATATTAACCTTCTACATTACATTTTAAGCACTTTCAATAAAATTATCTGGGAGATTCTTAAAGTCAGATTCCTTTGTGACACAGCATTGCGAAGTTGTTGATAGCTGAAATTGCCAGGTAATTCATTCAACTGACATATAATCAGAGAGCACAAAACGAGCTGAAAGATCACACCAGGGCTCTCCTGTGTCTTGTTCTCCTTGTCCACACAATGATACACTCAGGAAGCCAGCTTATTATAAAAGTATGACTTCCCATGGCAACTGAGTTGAGTGCCCTTGTTTCAAGATTCTTAAAGTAGCCATTTCACAGCAGACAGCATTGCTTTTGAGGCAATATTTCAACATTCTGAAAATTGCATTCCCTCTTTTTGCTTATAAGAACAGAGAAAAAGATATAAATCAGAATATTTAACAGTAACATAGGAAAAAATATTTGCTAACACTAATCTTATATATATGTTTATATTCTTAAAATGTAGGCACATCAGTATATTTAATACAACCATATATAATACAGGTGCAACTCTGATGTTGTCTATTGCATAGATGTGAAAACTGAAGCACAAATAGATTAAGTAATTTAGCTATGCGGGCTCTCTTTTGGTTCCATATGAAGTTTAAGGTGGTTTTTTCCAGTCCTGCGAAGAAGGTCATTGGTAGCTTGATAGGGATAGTGTTGAATCTGTAAATTACTTTGGGCAGTATGGCCATTTTCACGATATTGATTCTTCCTAGCCATGAACATGGAATGTTTCTCCATCTGTTTGTGTCCTCTCTTATTTCGTTGAGCAGTGGTTTGTAGTTCTCCTTGAAGAGGTCCTTTATGTTCCTTGTTAGTTGTATTCCTAGGTATTTTATTCTCTTTGCAGCAATTGTGAATGGCAGTTGGTTCTTGATTTGGCTGTCTTTAAGTCTGTTATCAGTGTATAGGAATGCTTGTGATTTTTGCACATTGATTTTGTATCCTGAGACTTTGCTGATGTTGCTTATAATTTAGTCAAATTCATTCTGCTAGTTAAGTGGCAGAGCTAGTTACTGTACTAGGCAATCTAGTTCCATAAGCCATCTTTTCAACCTAAATTTAATACAAGGAAGACAGAGTCTCTGCTCTCATAACAGCTTTTTATTGGAGAGGGGCTATACAGAATATATTTATAATGATAATAAAGTATCATATTCATTAATTATAAAATATGAGAAAAAATATTAGGATTAAAATGAAATCAATTTCTCAATGAATGCTTCCTTGAAGTTAAAATATGTACCTACTATACACCACACACACACATTTTTTGTGTATGTATATATGTCTCTAGACCCATGCAAGACTCAAAGAGCAGAGTCACAGAATACCTTTATACTACCTTCCACTATCCCTTTACAATTACTTAATGGTGAAAGTTCTTTTCTACCCACTACCTGAAAAGTCAAGGAGTCCACTTACTTTTCTAACTCTTAAATAATATGATGTCATACAGTCACTTTAAATTATGAAACACAGTCCCAGTTCAGAAATTAGAGTGCCCAGTTCAATATATTAGTCACATTTGAAACTTTCAAGTTATAGCCACCTCCCTCTCCCAGCTAGGGTTGGCTACAGACCAGCATCAGAAAATAAGTGAAAAAAGGTATGTTCGGCCCCGTTCTTCTCCGTTTTCACCTCCTCTTATCCCTCTGCTCCTCTTGATAGCTGTTTTCTTGAACTATGAGGTTTAAGCGGTGAGAAAAAGGAAACACTGAGAATAAGAAAATTCTTTTTTTTTTTTTAAGAGACAGGGTTTCACCATGTTGGTCAGGCTGGTCTTGAACTCTTGACCTCATGATCCGCCCGCCTCAGCCTCCGAAAGTGCTGGGATTACAGGTGTGAGCCACCACGCCTAGCCTCAAGAATAAGAAAATTCTTACATGATCACAGGTGATAGGTGGCCACACACATGCTCTCTGGGTTTGGTCAATGTTTACAGCCACCTCTCTCCCTCTTTGTCTCTCTCAGGTGGTAAGCTCATGGCTTCTTCAGAGGGCATTCACTCCTGGACTCCTGTCACCTGCCGTACTGAACATGGGTGCTACACCCAACCCATCACTCACTCCTTCTACAACCCCTAGGAATTCAAGGTAACTTTTTTTGAGGTTTGTCTGTTTCACTTAGCAGCCCTTTGGATAGGGCCCAAGAGGGCATCAGCCCTCTCACACAGGTGGCTCGTATCTTGTCTACAAGAAACATTTAGAAATCCCTTGACACAACTAACTCTAGGAGCGGAGGCCAATCCCAGCGCAGTCACCTTTTCTTTCTTCCACTTTGTGAGAAACAACTATCTGGCCTGGCTCTGACCCTTTTAGACTTTCTAAGTAGAAATAAAGACATCCATCCAATAAGTTCCTTCAACGTCAGGAAACATGTGAAGCTCTAAAGGTGCCTGCTCCCTTGAATGCACCAAAATCTCACAGATAACCACTAATGAACTTGCTCATGTAACAAAATACCACCTGATCCCCAAAAACCTATGGGGTGTCGGGGGGAAGGTGCTCCCTTGAAAGTTTCTTTCCCAATTGGCTTAGTCAGAGCGGTGGGAAAGGCAATCATAGAATAGCCCCTGCTAAAAAATTTGTCTTCATGATCCTCTCCTTTAATCATAGCCACTGAAATAATTTTCTAGTATAGTCTTCAAATATTTGTCTCTTCGTTTGGAATCTCAATTTGGTATCTTGTATCTATCATTTTAGGGTCACAGTCAAAGCTTCCATTTTCGTATATTTACCTATGTACTTATCATTAGTCCTATGAGCAATTGAAAGGTTATCTGCATTGTTTCAAGTGATGAGTTCCTGTTGAATAAGACTTTTTTAGATACTGATATTGTTTTAAGAACTTAAGTAGCCGTTATAAATGTCATTATAAAAATAAATTTCTCTTTATGACTACTTTTTTTTTTTTTTTTTTTAAGGCAGAGTCTTGCTCTGTTGCCCAGGCTGGAGTACAATGGCCCAGTCTCAGCTCACTGCAACCTCTGCCTCCTGGGTTCAAGCAATTCTCTTGCCTCAACCTCCTGAGTAGCTGGCATTACAGGCATGTGCCACCATGCCCTGCTAATTTTGTATTTTTAGTAAAGATGGAGTTTCTCCAGGTTGGTCAGGCTGGTCTCAAACCCTCGACCTCAGGTGATTTGTCCGCCTCAGTCTCCCAAAGGGCTGGGATTACAGGTGTGAGCCACCACACCCAGCTGACTGCTTCTATTTTTATACTTTACGTCTATTACTATTACGTTCATTAATAAAGCTGTGACTTTGTGGATATGTCAGCTATTCAACAATTGGTACTTTAGGATATTTCTAATGAGTATCAGAGAATGAATATTTTCATCCTAAGTCCAAGAATAAGACAGATTTCTTTTTTAACATAATGACTCATTTTTATAGACAAATCATAAACAAATAACAAATTATTGCATGGCTGTATATCATCCTCAATCATGTGCTACCTTTCCCTGAATATCCTAAGAAAACTAACTTTTTAATAAGGCAACAATCTTTAAATATTCCGTGATCACATACAGTTACAGAATCTGTTGCCACCATTTTGGCAAATCTGAAAGTCACAGTGAAAGCAGAAAAAAACATTTTTAGTGGTTTTGGTTTGTTTCTGTGTTGCTTAGTAAGCATTTTCCAGCCTGTATTATTTCTTAAATGCACAAGGGGCTACACTCGTATGTTTTTGACGCTGCACCAAGTTGAGTCACTGAAGGTTTTCCCCCAGTGATTTAGTACATCTGGTCTCTTGGATTTTTGTCCCTGGAACATTCATCCATGCCCAGGTAATGCCTGCCTTAGCAAGGACTCCAGTACCCTAACTGCTATCAACGCAAACTTAGATCGAGAAATAAAAGGCTGTAAGAACTGGGAATAAAATGTTAAAGTACAAACCCATATCATCATGTGTTCTGACAAAGTGCACTTTAAGTTGTACACAGCCAGGTGCTCACTACAATTTGGAAATTCTCCCAGAGAGAGACCTGCTGCATTTAAACCTTGGTTGGAAAGTTAAGGACATGGTTGTTGAAGGCTAATGTCAAACTGCTACCACAGGAGCAAAGTACGATGATTCACTGAGATAAAGTAATTATGAAAGGCAAACACGTGCTTACAAGTACAGCATCCATAACAATATTATTGAGGACTTATTTATATTACGCATTATACCTCACAGCCTTCGGTTGGTGCTATGATTTTTATACCCAAATTATACATTGGAAACCAAAGCTAACAGAGGTTAAGCAGTTTGCTAAAGGTCCCGTAGCCGACAACAGAACTGGAATCCAATTCTGTTAAACTTCAACCGCCTCCCATTCCCCAAAACCACCAGTGCTGTGGTCATTTACTTTAAGCTATGGCAATTTAACAGGTTAGAAAGCAGAAAGGATGAACAAATTTCCATTCCTCCAAACTAAGCCAAGTGTTCCCACAGCCCACATTGGAATCTTAAAAAAAATACATTTCTGGTCAAGTCAGTTCTAGCTACAAAATCTTTTGATGCTTTGCCAACTACAGCTGAGGAAAGTACAGAGGCTCTAGTAAGACATTTAATATTCAGGGTTTTGTTTCCATTTTACTCAACAGCCCACTCCCCCACAGCCTCCTCTTGAAGCCCTCTTCTCTCTTGGTATTCCACTCTACTGTAATATCCTAGTTTTCTTCTTACCGCTTGAGCTGTTCTTTCTCAGACTCCTTAGAAGTTTCACCCCCTTTGCCTGACCTCTAAATGTTCAGTATTCCACTGAACCCCTTTTTAAAATTCCTGGATGATTTCATCCCTTCCCACAGAGCTTTAATTCCTGTCTTTGATTTCAATGATTCACAAACTTTTAACTCAACATCTACGATGCCTTTGAGCTACAGAATCATGTGATACATAGCCCTTCCCCCACCTTATATGCTTCATGTAAACCATAAACCAGTAGGTTCCAAACTCATTTCCCCAACCGCCAGCAAGTTTATATGCCAGTCTTCCCCATCTCAAGAAATGACAGCTTAGCTGGGCATGGTGGTAGTGCGTGCCTGTAAGTCCCAGCAGCTCGAGAGGCTAAGGTGGGAAGATCACCTGATCCTGGGGAGGTTGAGGCTGCAGTGAGCTGTGATCACACCACTGCACTCCAGCCTGGGCAACAGTGAGATCCTGTTGGGAAGGGGAAAGAGAGGGGAAGGGGAAGGAAGAGAAGGAAAAGGAAGGGGAAGGGAGGCGAGATGAGGGAAAGGGCGGGGAGGGGAAGGATGGGGAAGGAAAGGGAGGGGAGGGGAGGGGAAAGGAGATGAGGGGGAGATGAGAGGAAGGGAGGGGAAAGGAGGGGAGGGGAGATGAGAGGAAGGGAGGGGGAGGGAAAGGGAGGGAAGGGGAGGGAAAGGGAGGGAAAGGGAGGGAAAGGGAGGGAAAGGGAGGGAAGAGGGAGGGGAGGAGGGAGAAAGGGAGGGCCATTGTGTTACAGGAAAGGAGTCTTGATCCAGACCCTAAGAGAGGGTTCTCGGACTTCATGCAAGAAAAGATTAATGGTGAGTTTGCAATGCCAAGTGAAAAGTAAGTTTATTAAGACAGTAAAGGAATAAAAGAATGGCTACTCTCTATAGACAGAGCAGCCCTGAGGGCTGCTGGTCTCATTTTTACGGTTATTTCTTGATGATATGCTAAACAAGGGGTGAATTATTCATGTCTTCCCTTTTAAATTATATAGGGTAACTTTCTGACGTTGCCATGGCATTTGTAAGCTATGATGGCGCTCATGAGAGTGTAGCAGTGAAGACAACCAGAGCTCACTCCTGTCCCTATTTTGGTTTTCATGGGTTTTGGGTGGCTCCTTCACTGTAACCTGTTTTATTAGCAAGGATTTGTGGACTGTATTTTGTGCTGACCTTTTATCTTATCCTGTGACTTAGTATGGCTTCTCTGGGAATGCAGCCCAGTAGGTTTTAGCCTTATTTTACCCAGCTTTCATTTAAAATGGAGTTGCTTTGGTTCACATGCCCTTGACATTTCACCCCTCCCTTTTATATGAGAACCTTTATTCCTAAGGGTTGCAGAGGGATGAAGATCTATTCTTTTATAACTTGTTTAGGCTAAACAAGGGCAATGACATTTTGGCCTAACTATGGGAGTCTCTTGCATTCAAGGTAGAGAGGAGCTTAGTTAGAAAGTATAAGTGTGGTAATGTTTATTTGTAACTTTTGAGTTTTGACAAAAGGTGGTATCTGAAAGATTAATAAGAGTTTAAGAAAACAGTCAGTAAGCTTGTTTTGTATTCTTATACGAAGAGTATAACAGCAACATATTTTACAAGACTAAAGCAAAATAAGTGAAGTTATTTTAAGTAAACTAAATTAGAAGGTTTTTATGAACGGGGCAACTGTTGGAACTAAGCTGATACGGGGTTGTTAGCTGATTGTAATGTGCTCAGAATTAGAATACTGATCCAGATTTTTACATTCCTTACTCCTTTTGGTTTTCTTGAACAGCAATTAGAGGTCACTGGTTGGTTCACAGGAATAACCAGGGTTAGCTGAAATTGCAGAAATAACCTTAAAGACGACTAACGAGACTAGACTTTAATAACAAGTGTACTATAGTTCTTGAAACATAGTATTTTTTTCCAGTTTTCCATTTTTACTAAAGATAAATTATGATAAGACTGATTTGCTTTATTATACTTCGCTTGATTATTTGTATAAAGTGCAGGAAAAATAATTACTTTTTTACATATGGTTTTTAAAACTGGCTTTGTGGAATTTTGTTCCATAGAAGGAATTTTAGATAAGACTTTTTTTTTTAAGCTGAGCCCTGCCATGAGTTTGCACCTTTAAATATTTATGATTTGGGTAAAATTCTTTCTTTTGAGGCCCCAAGATAACTTGTGGCTTCTGGACCTGTTAGAAAGCGGTATTTTTTATTTGCCACAGGTTGGAAACCCTGTATAGGGACTGTTCTAGGCAAGGTATGAGGCTAGTTTTCTAAAGGGTTTCTATTGGTTTTACAAGTTAAGTCTGATTCCTTAAAGGAAAGCACACCATTTTAGTTAAAGCCTTAGTAAAATAACCAATTTTTAAAATTGTGTCCTGTAACAAAAGAAAACAGATTTTTACTGCACTTACATAACTATATTGTCGTAAGTTAAGAATGCATACAACTAGTTTTTAAAATTCTGAAGAAATCAGATAGAGAGAAATAAATATGCTCTGAATTGTGTTTATAGGAGTACACTTAACTGTTAAAAGCTGTAATGGCTTAAAGAAAAGCTTCCTTGACTTTGAAAAATAAAACAAAGGATTAGCAACATTTTAGGAAAAGTTAAAAGAGAGGGTCTTAGATTTCACACAAGAAAGAATTCATGGTGAGTTTGCAATGCAAAAGTGAAAGCAAGTTTATTAAGAAAGTAAAGGAATAAAAGAATGGCTACTGTATAGACAGAGCAGACCCGAGGGCTGCTGGTTGCCCATTTCTATGGTTATTTCTTGATGATATGCCAAACAAGGAGTGAATTATTCATGTCTTCCCTTTTTAGATTACATAGGGTAACTTTCTGATGTTGCCCTGGCATTTGTAAACTGTCGTGGTGCTGGTGAGAGTGTAGCAGTGAGGACAACCAGAGCTCACTCCCGTCGCCATTTTGGTTTTGGTGGGTTTTGGGCAGCTCCCTTACTGTATCCTGTTTTATTAGCAAGGTTTTTATGGCCTGTATTTTGTGCTGACCTTATATCTTACCCTGTAACTTAGTATCCCTTAATTGTCTGGGAACACAGCCCAGTAGGTTTTAGCCTCATTTTGCACAGCTTTTATTTAAGATGGAGTTGCTCTGGTTCACGGGCCTCTGATAATTTCAGGACAGAAGCCTGTATCCTTCCTCAATTTCTTCCTGCTTTTCCTCCTCCTCCTCCATACCCTTAACTCAATCAATTGGAAAACCCGTCTTTATTGCCACCACCATCTCTCATCCAGACTACCTACGATAGCTTCCTAAATGGCCTTCCTAATTCTACTCTTGTTACCTCCCAATCTATTCTTTACACAGCAGCCAGAGTAATCTTTTTAAAACAAAATGCATTGTTTCACTCCTCAGCATACAACCCCTCCCTGGTCTCCCATTGTGCCTTAAATGAAATCCAATCTCATTACCAAAGCCCTGAGGCATCAGACCTCCTGACCATTTTTCTCCCATCTTAATCACTTTTGAGGAGGCCAGTCCACCACCCTCCAGCCCTGCTGGCCTCCCTACAAGTTCACCACACAGGTATTTCCTGCCTTTTATCCTTCATACATGCTGATAACAGCTACCCATATCCAACTCATTACTTCTCATCCTTGAGGTCTCAACTTAAATATACAAGATCAAGATTCCAAGACGGCAGGCACCATCTTTTTTTTTCTATTATAGTGCTTATTCAATTTGTAATTGTGTATTCATCCATTATTTTGCTCTCCTGCTGAACGGTAAGGCCCCTAATAGCAAGAATAGTATCTCTTCGGATCACCAGTAAATGCCCAGTGCTTAGCAGGTACCTGGCATATAGAAGAAATTCTACAAATATTAGAATTCAGAGCCTTGCCTGGTCTGATCTCTGACAACTTCTCCCAACTCTCTAATCCCACACAGAGGTTCTCATCATACCTTTATAAAAGCTTACAGGATACCCAGTGAGCATGATTCCTTGACACAGGCATCTCCTTCTGCCTGGAATTCTCTTTCTCCCCTTGTTTAAACTGGCAGGTTTTTTTCTCACTCTTTCAAACTCTAGTGTCTTTCTACCCCTACATACACACATATAAAACACACACTACATACACACTCAGGGTTCAGGGTAGAGTTAATTCCTATTCTCTAGGCTCACTATACTTCCGTTAAAATATATCATACTAAATTGCTATAAAAATCTATCATCCTATCAATCTCCTTTAACAGACTAAGCTTGCTGAAGGTAAGAGAAATTTCTAATTCATATTTCAATCCCCAAAACCTAGGGAAATCTATGTGAATGGATAAATGACTCAACGCATCAATCTATTTGCTATTCAAAAAATTTTAGTTTTATGCCAGGCTCAGTGGCTCATGCCTGTAATTCTAGCACTTTGGGAGGCCAGGGCGGGTGGATCCCCTGAGATCAAGGGTTCAAGACCAGCCTGGGCAACATGCTGAAACACTGTCTCTACTAAAAATACAAAAATTAGCCAGGTGTGGTTGGCACACCCTGTAATTTCAGCTACTCAGGAGGCTGAGGCATGAGAATCACTTGAACCTGGGAGGCAGAGGCTGCACTGAGCCAAGATTGTGCCACTGGACTCCAACCTGGACAACAGAGTGAGGCTCTGCCTCAAAAAAAAAAATTTACATTTTTGCCACAAAAAGTAACATAATTCCTATTTCTTCCCTCATACTCTATAAAGTAAATCAGTTTATCATTTATATTTCAAAGCAGAGCCTGCCTTAAACCTATAGGATATTTATCATGTCTCATCACTCAAAGATTTATTATTGTTTACTATTATTAAAATTTATGAATTAAACTAAATATGGATGTAATCCAATTAAGCCATAGCTAAATGAACTTGAATAGGATCTATTTAAAATAACAGGCCTGAAATTATGTGGACGAGTATCTTCTCTGAAATATCTACATTTTTATAATTATTAATACAATATCTGGAAGCACACTTAATTAGTACTTATCACCATTCACAAAACAGTAAGACAATGATATACTCAATACTGTGTTGGACACTGTTGAATCTATTTGGCTTATATGTATATTGTTTAAAAAGGGAAGTAAATCACTAAAAGTCTACTGGTTACACAATCCACAGACGAAGAGCTGGATGCAATGATTATGAAGTACACAGACCCTGATGGAAAGAAAAATCATTTGTCTTCAAAAGGCTAACTTGAAACTGGTGGTATTTAAAGACTTGCTTAAACTTAAACATGACTATGTGCCATGGACTGAATATTTGTATCCTAAATTAATATGGCAAAGCTCTAGTACTCAATGTGATGATATTAGGAGGTGAGTCTTTGGGAGATAATGAGGTCATGAGGGTGGATCCCTTGTGAACAGGAATAGTGCCCATTTCTGTGATGAAGAGACCTCACAGAAATGACTTCTCTCTGCCATGTGAGGACGAAGCAAGAAGGCATCTGTCTGTGAACAAGGAAAAGGCCCCCAACAGGAACCAAATCACCTCACACCTTGATCCTGGACTTTCAGCCTCCAGAACTTTAAGAAATAATGTTTGTTGTTTAAGCCACCCAGTCTAGGGTATTTTGTTACAGCAGCTCAAAGAGACTACTAAGATGGTATGCTTGTTAGTAGTACTGTAACACAATCAGGCACCCAAATTAAAGTTGCTGCAGAATTGGTATCAGGTTCTATATCAGTTGAAGAACTCATTATCAAAAAGAGAGAAGGTAACTGAGATTATTATTATCTACACATCTCTAAAAAACATACAGAATAAACTGTCAAATCCATGTTTCGTCTGGATTCATTATAAAGCTTTAACCTTTGCAACAGAATAAAATTAAATACTCCTTTTAAAATTCGTGAAATTCTCCTCTCCATGTAAACTCAGACAATCCAAGCCATGGCAGGTTTGTTATTATTTTAAAATAACTTAGGGTGCTTTCATCTTCACAGCATATGTGGACAAGAGTGTTCCATAAAATGCAGTACTTGGAAAGGAAGCACATATTCTTGGAAATACTCTATCACACTGTGCCAGCAATGCCATCTATCATATGCATCCGTTTTAGATTTACCTTTGAGAGCTTTCCAAGTTAAACAGATAATCACCACTAATGTTTTGTTAATTGTCCTTGTAATTTTTTTATTTTTATAACTGAAGTTTAACTTATATTAGTGAATTGCCCAGATTTTAGGGTGTAGTTGGATGACATTTAACAACTGTTATGTCTACATAACCCACATCCTTATCAAGATATACAGTATTTCCATCACCCCAGAAAGCTTCTTCATGTCCTTATCCATCATCCTCCTCTTCCCCCACCCCCAGCTCCCTTCCAACCTATGCCAAGGCAACCACCGTCACGATTTTTGCAACTATAGATTAGTTTTACCTAAAAAATCACAGAGGGAATCATATAGTTTGTACCCTTTTGTGTCTGGCTTATTTCACAAAATATACTATTTTCAAGATTTAGCATTTTGCGCACACATCAGTAGTTCATCACTTTTGTATTGTTGAGTAGCTCTGCATCATGCATTTAAAAAAATGGTCAGAGTGACTTTATTTGTAAGGTTATTGTAACCCTGTAGAAACCTTTATCATAACATACATCACACTGGGTTTCTTGGTGAACTGGACTTTTCTTGGTGAACTGGACTTTTCCCCCTGACTTGCTCACAGGTTGTTGCCCAGCACTTGACAAGAGCACCAACTACCTCCTGGGAGCTTAGTTACTAGGAAGACAATGACCATTATTACTCTTAATGCATCATCCTCTAGAGATATTCTCATTTACAATGTATTTTGACAGCATAGAATAATGAAACAACCATAGAATCAGCTGACTGGGGACAAACAGCTCAGTCTACCACTAATAACCATAGCCTTCAGCAGGCCATTTACCCTTCCTGACCTTTGCTTTTCTAATCTGTAAAATGGAAATAACAATAACATATCAGAAAACTAGTATGATGACTAAATGACATTACTTGTATGAAATCTCTTCATACACTATACAATTCTATAAGAAATTATTATAATGTAGCTGAGACAAAAGACCTTTCAAAAATATTTACTGGGTAGTATCAGTATACAAAATTTGAAGATCAAACACCAAAGTCTGAATCTGAGTCTTTACTGTGTTGGAATCAGGCACTGTTCTAGTCTCCTTACATTTATTAACTCTTTTAACGTTTTAAGCATCGGTATGGAGTAGGTACTGTTATCATGTTCATTTTACACATGAGAAATGAGGCAAAACACATCAAGTGACCTGTTCAAGGTCTCACAGCTTACAAGGGGAGAGCCTAAGGTATAGACTCAAACACTTGGGTTCCACAGTCCAAACTCTTAAGTATTTTGTTTTACTTTTTTTCTATAGTTGGCTTAGTATAAATTTCTGAAGATTATTTTGAACCCTAGTACTTGAGGCAAATAATCAAAGGATTAAAAGACAGGAGATAAATTTTATGAAAATTCTAAAACACTTCTGGGCACTTTCAAATCTCCACAACAAACAAACAAACAAAATCTTGATATGAAGAAACAAGATGGTAAATAAGACAGGAAAGTGGAGAACGGGCTTCAGTCATTAAATCATGGACATATGAGAGGTTTCAAGCAGTAATTAAGTGCTCAAACAGAACAGTGAGGACCATGATCATCTCAAACATGCCTTCAACTCCCCCTCAATGAGGAGTATGCAGAGACACAGTGTCCACCACCCTATCATGAGGGGGGCATGTTCATCCCAGTCAGTGGCTGCTGGAGTACCTAACAAAGGGGAAGCAGACACCACTTGGCTGAAAGGAAGATTTTTTTTTTTAAAAGGGGGAAACAAACGCAAATAGTCATTCACATGCAAGGATATTCACAATTAAATCCATAACTTGGGAAAGAGCATCCATGGTGGTAAAATCATTGCTTAAAGGACTCACAAAACTCTACTAGGGTGTAAGTTATTGCTTCATTTTTCTATCAATTCTCTTCAACTGATTAATTATTAGTGAAACCTTTATAAGGTTTAATCAGCAAGTGATATATCATAAAGTTTATATTTTTAATAACAAATATGCTCTAGAATACTCAAGAACGAGTTTTTCTGAGGAATTTTCATGATCCAGCTTCACAGTAAGATAGGCACTTAGAAAATCTGTGGACTTAGATGGGACATTTGCTATAACTGAATCCAGCTCCTACACTTCATAGACAAGATGACTGAAGCTCAGGACAATAGTTTTTCTGATACTTAACAGTGAGAAGGAGGGTCTGGGGAGTGGTTTCTGTTAAAGACTCCCCTCCAAAACTGTTATGAAATGATTCCTGCACTTGTTTCAGACATTCTCATTTCTGATGATTATCTTTGTTAGGTCTACCTTTTGCATCCTAGGAGAATGTCAGGAAACGTTTAAAGTTGAGTTGGTTAAAAATTTAAAACAATCTCATTTCCTCTATCAAAATGCACTTGGCTTGCTTCCATTACAACATTATGAAATCGTATTAGGAGTCTGCTATGTAAGCATGCTCAGAGACCGGACTACAGATTATATAGTCTACATACAATTAAAAGAAAATCCTAATTCAGTAAAGCTAGTCATTTCAAATAGAAAGAGAAACAACAGGGTGAGCAATATGAAAGCTTGCTAAACTTTCCTACAAATGTACAATCAATCCTTTAAAATGTAACGTCCTGAATGAAACATATCATCTTCAAATATTAAAAAAGAACTCACATAAAATCTGTCTCTTTCAGCCATAGTTAGAATGAATTTTATCATTCTGAAATGCTTTGCTATTGGTTTCAACACTGTATCACTTTTGTGAGTCAACTGCAGTGTAAACGCTGCAAAACCTCAGAGAAAGTTTCACAAAACAAAGACCACTTGCATAGATTA
This sequence comes from Ateles fusciceps, assembly GCA_036589455.1. Lineage (NCBI taxonomy): Eukaryota > Metazoa > Chordata > Mammalia > Primates > Atelidae > Ateles > Ateles fusciceps. Next base: position 4,596,801 of record JAZHEH010000827.1, on the reverse strand, counting down.
ATTTGGCAAAAATTGCTTTCCAAATCACAGCGTTTTACAAGGTCCATATTCTATCTGTCCTTTAGTGCCTTTTTGACAGTTGGAAATGGGTACAAGTTGTAATTTACTTGTATCCATTTCCCACTTTAGGAGTGTCCAGGAAAATCATCTGAACAGCATGACAGATAAAAGGCAATAATGAAAAGTGTTCGCAATCTTCTGAGAGCTATATATAATGTGTACTGAATGCAAACAGTTGCGGGTGATTTAAATATATATGTGTGTGTGTATATATATGATCTATACATATGTCTGATGACTACCAAGATAGTACCTAAATATACTTAAGAATCCTGCAGTAAAAATTATGCAAAATGTGTGCACTGATCCAGTAATCTCCAAAGCTCCTAGTCTCAACCTTTAATTTATCCTAATAGAGAACTGCTTTGAGAAAAACAATGAAAGACAGTGAAATCTGACAGAGGGTAACAGCGTATTTTTGTAATAAGGAAAGCAGAACAATAAAAGATGTCAAGTGTAAGGCCAGTGGCAGTTAAAGCCATCATGTTTTTTGTCAAATGACACTTCACAATGTGAAAATTATGGGGAAAATAGGCAATGAATTACAAGGAAGAGAAAAAGTCAATTATGGCAATTACCAAAACAGCCACACAACATTTCAGACATGCCCAGCTGAACAAGGGCACAATAGACTTCCAGTTATGAGAAAGAGAAAATTAACCAGTGTTTGCACCCACTATGTGTGTTTTGTTAACAAAGTGATTTTGATTAAGTTTGTGGTCACACTGCAGGATCACAAGACTTCACAAAGAGGATTACTTTAAATACAAAATCTTTCAACTGTAAAACTAATCATTTCTGAAGGAGGCTGGATATTCAATATTTCTCTAAATTGGAGTTCTCTCTCTGTATTTCTGTTTTTTTTTCAGACTGCATGAGGCTTCACTTTTTCATAAACGCATACCCCCAAAGAACAAAAAATAATATCTTAAATGAAAAGGAATACAACCTTTCACTTCATGTTAGTGGTCTCATAAATTTAATATCTACTGTTCATTACCTAGAAAGCGGCAATATGAAAGACATTATCTTTCCTATTCTTAATTTGCAGATGAAAAAAAAATCAGTAATACAACTGACTTGCTATCTTCTCTGTGGGACCCAGAAATCTTAAGAAGAGCACCGGCACATCTAGTTTATTTACAGGCCACAGCAACAGTGCTTACAGAAAGAAAGAAAAAAAATGAGGTTTAGAGGTTGAGCTGGGAAGTTTACAGCTTTTCTATTCTGACTCACCCACACAGGAAGCCCTTGCTAATGAACTAACCTTATTGGACAGTATTCTACTACCCCTTACAGTTCCCAAGAGTTTATTAGCATTGATTTGACCATGTGACCTTTGAAACTTCTTCAGGATGTTTGAGCACAGCTACTTTTGATAAGCCTGATATATAAAAAGTGACAGGCAGAGAAATGAGAAAGAATAGAGTTCAGGAAGTAGAGATATGTATAGTAAATGGTAATATTTAATTATCTAGGTATATTCCTCCCTTTCGTGATGTTACATACAAATTCTAATTAGCCTCTAGATTTCAAAGCAAATATTCAGGCTGTAACATTTTTCTTTTTTTCATTTATTTATTTTGTCACTTTTTAGGGTTGGGTATCTGTATGACCTGGTCCATTTTTCATACTGAAAAAATCAACGCTCTACTCAATGAGTAATGCAATCTTAATAAGAGGCCCATTCACAATATTAAAAAGTTGAATGGAAACTCTCATCTCTCCCTCTCTCCCCCTCTCTGTCTCTCTCTGTGTGTGGTGTGTGTGTGATTTAACAACTGTTAAAATGTAGGCTTTGAAAACAACTGTACTTCAGGACTGCTTGTTTGGTTTCTATCTCTCTTTAAAGAAAAATGGCAACTATCTTCTGTACCATTTATAAAAATTTATTTATGAATAAATGTATTAAAAACACAAGGCATCTCGAGAATTTACTCCAGATTTTTAAAAATTCACCTAACAGGTGGACATTTTGTAGAATTCTAAATTTTTATAATTTCTCACATAATCACACAAACCATTCAGAAAGCACAATAATGTCTAGTCTTTTTCACTTTCATTTCCAGAAGAAATCCTGGTAGAAATATAATTAATCATTTTCTTTCATAGGCACCTACTTTCATTTATTTACTATTACACTAGAATGACTCACAGAAGTTGAATTCAATAGTTCAAGGGAAAAAGCCTGTGTTTTTTTTCATGACATTAAAAAAATTATAACAGACAAGGAAGCTTTCTTAAGTAAATTTTATTTTTAGATAGAGTTTTTTAAACCTAGGTATTGAAAACTAACTGATTTTAAGATTTTTCATATATCACATAAACTGTAAAAATTGCATGATTCACATGATATGGTTTCTTTTTCATAGGTAAAATGTTTTAAAAATTCAGTACCTATACAAAAATATTTTGGTCAAACATCTGACTCTTTTAGGATTTGCCTGTTTTTGTTTACTTCATAAATGTTACCAATAACTAGTCTGTTCATACACTTAATTTCCAAAGCTTTTCTATAAAGGGAAGAATTTCAGCAAAGATATTAATACTAACAGTATTAATACTAATATAAATTGATTTATTGACGATTCCATGTGTCAGGCATACTACTCTTTAAACGCATTATCTCATTCAATGTTCACAGCAATAGTACGACATAGGTATGTACTCCTATTATTCCTATTCCAGAGATAAAGAAATTGAGAATCAAGGAGGCTGCACATTAGGAATTTAAGCTCTGTTCAACCCAGAGACCAACATAACAAGCTAGAACATGTTAAGGACAATAATTATAACAAATACCCCAATGGGTTCTCCCTCTGTGGCTTTGGGCAAAACATATACACTTTCCATTTCCCAGATTTTTCCTGTATACAATCAGAGCAGAAAAGGGAGGGAAAAGAGCTTTGTGCAAGCAACTTAGTGAGTAACTCCTGGGGTTATTCAGAGCAAATAATAATTCACAGCATGGCTGGTGCTTTTGCCCAAAGAGGTTGGCATGACTGAACTGAGGAATCTAACTGCATGAAAAGAGCACTCACCATCTATGTCAGGCAAGGACCCCAGGTTAAAGTCAGTAAACAGTCAAGACAGTGATCTAGACATGGATTCAAGTGGGCCTCACAGCATCAGAATCAGAGAGTCAGCAAGGCAAAGCCAGGGCCGGGGGTGGATGAAGAACCTAAATGACCCGGGCTCCTGGCATGGGTAGACATCACCTGGGTTTATGGGTACCAGCTACAGTCAAGATGAGACCAAAGATCACAGATGGTTCTGGCTCTGCATGATAGTCTCTACGAATTCAGCTGAGAAGAAAATTTGCTTTCCAAAGAATTGAATAATGCACCCAAGCACACTTCTGAACAGGTCTCTGCTGAACTCTGCTTTCCCAGAGAGTCAGCTTCTTACAGCCTCCTTTGACCACATTAGTTAAAGCAGCAGTGATTCAACCTTACCCTATACACTGATAGGCTGACCACCTTACAGCCCTTTGCCCTGACAAGTTTCCTTTTTGTTTTGTTTTTGTTGTTGCTGAGACAGGGTCTCACTGTGTCACTCAGGCTGGAGTGCAGTCACAGGATCGTGGCTCACTGAAGCCTCGACCTCCCAGTCTCAAGTGATCCTCCTACCTCAGCCTCCTGAGTAGGGGAAACAACAGATTCGCGCCACACACTCAGCTTATTTTTTATTTTTTGTAGAGACAGGGTCCCTCTATGCTGCCCAGGCTGGTCCTGAACTCCTGGGCTCAAGCAATCCTTCCTTCTCAGACTACCAAAGTGCTGGGACTATAGGAATGAATCCATTCACCTAGCAATTTTATTCGTCATAATACTTACCATTATGGATTTACTTTACATATCATGTATCTCTTTAACAACTCACTCCCATTAGAATGGAAGCTCCCTGACGAAGTAGCTTTATCTTTGGATAGCCTGCTGCATCCTCAGTGCCTGGATCCATATCTGTGATACATTAGGAACTTAATAAATATTGGCTTAATTAATGTATAAATACATTTCAGAGCAACACTGTCTGAATGGCATTTTTTATTTCCTAATGTTTTGAGTTTTATGTGCTGCTCTATGCTGTATTATACAAATAAAGAGGTGGTTAAATTGGTAAATAATAATATAATATAATCAAAGTTAGTGACCTTGAAACTTGTGAATTAATTCAGGCGTAAATACTGCTCGAAATGTAAAACTTGGATGTTTTGATAGTCTAATAGAACACTGACAAAGCAAACTACAAGATATGCTCTATTTCACAAAGAAAGAGAGCCCTTGGCACATCTCTAAAATACCAGAGATACTGGTTAATCACGGAAAAACAATACTCTTCTTGGATTGTTTTCTCCTGCCTAAAATGAGAAAGTTTTTAACATCTGGGCATCTACTCAAAAACTGATTATATTCTAAATATACCAACAAAAATCCATCCTTAAAAAAAATAGTGGGATTAGATTTTAAACTCTGATCTTTGATACACAGTTTTTAAAGTAATTTTAGGTCTTAAGTTCAGAGCATTAATAAAAACCTTTTTTTTTTTGAGATGGAGTCTCCCTCTGTGCCAAGCTGGAGTGCAGTGATGCAATCTCTGATCACTGCAACCTCTGCCCGCCAGGTTCAAGCGATTCTCCTGCCTCAGCCTCCCAAGCAGCTGGTACTACAGCACGGGCCACCATGCCCAGCTACTTTTTTGTATTTTTAGTAGAGACAGGCTTTCACCATGTTGGCCAGGATGGTCTCGTGATACCCCTGCCTAGGCCTCCCGAAGTGCTGGGATTTACAGATGTGAGCCACCATGCCTGGCCCATTTTTTAATTTTATTTTTATTTTATTGATATGGAGTTTTGCTTATCACTCAGGGTGGAGTGCAGTGACGTGATCTGGGCTCACTGCAACCTCCACCTTCCGGGTTTAAGCCATTCTCCAGCCTCAGCCTCCCAAGTAGCTGGGATTACAGGTATGCGCTACCAGGACCGACTAATGTTTGTATTTTCAGTAGAGACGAGGTTTCACCATGTTGGCCAGGCTGGTCTCAAACTTCTCGGCCTCAAGTCCCACCTCGGCCTTCCAAAGTATTGGAATTGCAGGCACGAACCACCGTGCCTGGCAAAAACTTATTTTAAAAACAAGAGAGGCACACAGAAAAGATTCAGAAAATATGGGGCAAATAAAGATTGTTTTCCTTCCAGCTAGAAAATAAACTGAGACAAGATTTTGAAATTATAAAAAGTAAATTTTAGTAAGTCAAAATAGGCATACAAACATTTGGAGGACTAGTATTTCCTTTTCCTCTCTTTTTTTTTTTTTTTTGGAGAAGAGGTCTCACTCTGTTGCCCAGACTGGAGTGCAGTAGCACAACTGTGGTGAGCCTCAACAGCCCAAGCTCAAGTGATTCTCCCACCTTAGCCTCCCAGGTAGCTGGTACTGGTACTACATACAGGTGCATACCACCATGCCTCACTAAGTTTTTTTTGTTTTTATTTTTTGTAAAGGTGAGATCTCGCTATGTTGCTCAGGGTGGTCTCAAACTTCTAGACTCAAGTGATTCTCCTGTCTCAGCCTCCCAGAAGTGTTGGGATTACAGGTGTGAGCCACCGTACCAAGGCCAATATCCCCTTTAAAACAAAATGAAACTGTGCCATTTAAAACAAAGTCATTTTCTTTGTTTGCCTGTTTTATTTTGAAGTTATAAAGAGAACCTAAGAGATTTCCAACTATAGTAAGTTGACTACAATTAAATTATATATAATATGCTCACTACTTAGAATATGAGTAAGCCCCATGTTACATGAAAATCTCAATTAAGGCTTCTTGGTTTCTTATTGAAAACCTAACAGTCAAATGAAGTTCATGTCAATGAATAAACAAAAGAAAGTATCAGAGAAAAATCTCTAAGAAAATCTTAAGGGAGAGGGGCTCAGCTCAACAAGCTCTTACAGCAGAATAAAAGACCAGTAATTGAAAAGTTATGATGACTGACTTAATCACAGACTTACAGAAAAATCAAAAAGAGCAAGCAAACCAGAAACAGATTTAAAACACATAATAACTTCAAATTAAGAAAAAAAAATTTAAGGAATATGACAAATAATTGGGGGAAGGAAGGACAGTTTGATGCATCGTTTGGGGATGAGAAACTGACAAATTTGGGAAAAAAAAATTATTTAGAACCTTGCCTTATACCACAGCCATATATCATTTGATGATTTAAAGAGAAAAAATTCACAATACAGTCCTCTCTTTTGAATCATTCATGTGCTGAGAAGTTTCAATTCTAAAATCATACTTTTTAAATTCAACTCAAAATTAACTTATTGGAGATATTTCACTGAACTTTGTACTATTTTCTAATAAACTGCTTGCAACTGAAAAAAAAGAGAAACAACTTATTGATTAAGTAACAGTTTATTTAATCAATTATTTCCTAACAGTTTGACAGCTTTTTGCCTTCCTCCCCCCCCCCCCCCCCCCCCCCCCCCCCGCTCGGCTGGTGCCCCCGCCCCCCCCCCCCGCCCCCCCCCCCCCCCGGGGGGGCGGTTTTTTTTTAAAAAAAATTCCATGTGCATATAACTCTTGGTTGTGAATTTATTATATGCTTTAGTTGGACTTTCTTCTGCCAAAAGAATAGGTGGTTTGTAGGATGAAAATAAATTAAATGATATTTCATGGTCAGTGAATGCTTTCAGATACTTCACCTACATAAGCTTGAGAATCATGTGACCGAAAAATGGATATAAAACAGTAATGAGAGGAACAAAACACCAAAAACAAAATCATATGGAAATCTTAGGAAAGAAAATAACCTTCTAATTCTAAATATGAAATGTGTAATAAGAGAGAAAAAAGATCAACAGATTTGACTATACAAAATTATGAATAAAGATTCTGTATGTTAAAAAATCATTAAAGTAAGACCCATAAATGTACCAAGACATTTTTAGCATTTTGTAACAAAGTGGAAATTTTGTTACATTTGTTATCAATATGACATAAAGTAAATATGCCTAATGTATAAAGAACATGAACTAATGAATAAGAAACCTTAGGCAAAGGAAATGTAGAGATAATTCCTAAACAGAAATAATTACTTGCAAGCAAACATAGAGGAGAAATTATCACTTTAGTAATTAAAGAAATTCATATTAAAACAATCATGACGCAGTGTTTTGTCTATTAAACAAACAAAACCTTTATAACTTGCAGATTGACCAAGAGAAAAGATATTAGTAATTTTTTATTTTATTTTTACTTTATTTTTTTTTTAATTTATTTTATTTGAGATGGAGTCTCTCTCTGTCGCCCAGGCTGGAGTTGCAGTGGTGCAATCTTGGCTCACTGCAGCCTCCACCTCCAGGTTCAAGCAAATCTCCTGCCTCAGCAACTTGAACAGCTCAGACTACAGGTGTGCACCACCATGCCCAGCTAATTTTTGCATTTTAATAGGGACGAGGTTTCATCATGTTGCCCAGGCTAGTCTTGAATGCCTGGCCTCAAGTGATCCGCCTGCCTCGGCCTCCCAATGTGCTGGAATTACAGGCATGAGCCACCACACCCAGCCAAAACTAGTATTCTCAATCTTACTGGTAGCATTATCAGCACTTCCATATAACTACCCTAAAAAGAAATAACGCAAAATATAGAAAAAGCTATCTCCATTAAAACGTTCCTCAAACCTTTGTTTTGATAACAGTGGGAGAAATGGGAAGAAGAGAACAATGTCTAACAACAGACAGACATATCTAGTCCATGAAATATTGGGCAGCCATTAAAAACAGCAGTCATGATGTGGCAAGGTTGGAAAAAACACATTTATGCTAAAATGATATCTGATGTACTAAATGGCAAACTCACCATACAAGTATAGAACCAGAAAAATTACTCAAGTCAGAACAGTGGGTTGTTTTCAGATAAAAGGATTATGAGCAAAAGGATTTTGAACAACATATTATTTCCTGCTTCTAAATATTCTATAATGAGGTTATATTACTTTTATGATTTTAAAGTAGATGAATAAAAGTTAAGATACAGAAGGGTAACATCAGTATCCCTTTATCATTGTATTAGAGCAGTACATTAGTAGAACTATCTGTGGTTTATATTTGATATGGTTTGGCTATGTCCCCACCCAAATCTCATCTAGAATTCCATGTGTTGTGGGAGGCACCCAGTGAGAGGTAATTCAATCATGGGGCAGTTTTTTCCTGTGCTGTTCTCATGATAGCAAATAAATGTTATGAGAGCCGATGGTTTTAAAAAGAGGAGTTGGCCTGAGCAAACTCTTTCTTTGCCTGCTGCCATCCATGTAAGATGTGACTTGCTCCTTTTTGCCTTCTGCCATGATTGTGAGGCCTTCCCAATCACATGGAATATTAAGGCCATTAAACCTTTTTCCTGTATCCATTACCCACTCTTGGGTATATCTTTATTAGCAGTGTGAAAACAAACCAATAAAATATTTTCTTTCAAATGACCCCCACTGTTTACACAAGCTATCTCATCTTACTCCGCCATGTGCTGAGCATACTTAAACGGGATGCTCCATATTTCTATGCCTTTCTGGTCTCTAATCAGAATGTGAACTACCACTGGGACTCAGTATGTCATTCAGTGGGCCTACAGTCATATAAATTTCAAACATCACATCTCTTTGAAAAAATATCCTGCCCATGCTTAATTTTTTTTTTTTTTTTACTGATAATTAAATAACTGAAAATGACTGATTGCCGTTTTATGGGACTTAGCAACGTATCGGCACCAATTCTATCAATTAACTACAGTATTGTACTGGTTCTGATACTGTATCTTCTACAGTGCATTTAATGGTATGTGCAAGGGACTTCCATCAACAAAGATCAATGTCATGTGTGAATCACCGGGTTTCCTTAACTGAGAGTTACCAGACTCTTTTCCTATGATGACAACTTCAAGTTCTGTGTTATGACCTAGACTGCTATGAGTCATGGCTTCAGAGTGGTAGGGATGAGGAGATGGAATGTTAAATCTTTCTGGGGTAAAATGTGTGGCTGTTTTATATAGCTCCTGCCCTATCATAATATTCCTGTGACCATCAAGATATAGATCTGTAATTATATGAAGGAACTTGATTTTCACCCTGATTACCAATGGAGCTGGTACATATCATCACCACTTAAAAACCAAGACTTGAAAAACGAGTGTCTTCAAGAGGCAAATGTTCCAGGCTTTTGGGGATTAACTGGTTCAAAGTAAACCTTCCACTTTTCCACTTTGTTACAAGGTGCTGAAAATGTTGCCAAGCATAGACACTTCTGTCCTTGCAATTAACTGTCTTTGGTAAGAAAATAAATAAATCTGTTATAACAGAAATAGAAACAAGCTCTTTTTTTTAGTTAAAAAATGTGTGGGGGAAGAGTGGACACAGTTCATGATTCTGAGCAAACATGAGATTATTATGTGCCAAAGCACTCTCGGCATTGTATAAATACAATCCCCTACCCCCAACAGAGATCTTCTGTTAAAGCTATAAACATTGCTTAATATACTAATTTATTGTATTCTTAACCAACCACCTTTAAAAACCCTTACCTTTCAGAAACCTGTTTTTGTTCATTTTGATTATAAAACTGGAGGTACATACTTACAGAGTCTCAGAAGTGACTAAACAAAAAAAATGACATTGGCCAGGCATAGTGGCTCACTCCTGTAATCTCTGCACTTTGGGAGGCCAAGGCAGGTGGATCATTTGACATCAAGAATTCTAGACCAGCCTAGCCAACATGGTGAAACCCTATCTCTACTAAAAATGCAAAAATTAGCCAGGCGTGGTGGCAGGCACCTGTAATCTCAGCTACTTGGGAGGCTGAGGCAGGAGAATCACTTGAATCCGAGAGGCAGAGGTTGCAGTAAGCCGAGATATGCCACCGTGCTCCAGCCTGGGCAATAGAGCAAGACTCTGTCTCAGAAAAAAAAAAAAAAGACATCCAACTATTGCTGTATACTTTCTAAAATATTTTTAAAACAAAAATAACTTCTTGCATAATAATGAGAATGAAAAAAAACAAAAACAAAAAACAAAAACCTACCAAAAACAAAATGCAAAACAAGCTGCTATAAAAAAACACCAGAGCCTGTGATGCTCCCTGTGGAAGGTGATAGAAACTTACAACGTGAAAGAAAAGAGAAAGGCATTTGCGAACAATTCTCTCAAGTTCTGTGACCAAATGAGAGACCAAACAGGAAAAAGGGAGACTATGTTTCCAGGAGGTGTAATACAGTTGCTTAGCTTATATTCTCCTCCTTTCCACGGCTGCTGTATTACAGCTCTCTGGAAACCTTATACTGAGCCTTTAACTCTCGCCTAGGGGTAGGAAGACTTTGGAGAGGAGTGGGTTAAAGCATTAGGCTCAGTACTGTCTTTACTAGTCTGTCTCTCATTCCCACCAAACTGTCAGGGGTGGAGTCTGGTCGTCACTCATCTGCCCCTGGATTTCTTTCAATGGCTCCTAGCAGGTTGTTCTGATATGTGCTTGTCAACATTAATTACATGTGAGGTTGGATTGGCATGATCTGTGACAAATTTCAAACGCACTATAATAAAGCAAAAGAGCAGGAGGAGAGATGCCAAGGGGAGGCTTTGACGGTGTTCTCACAGCCCCAGGAGACCCTTCACACCTCCCTCCTGACCTGTCGGCCATCCTGACAAAGACACGCTTGCTCTGCGCTGCACAAGGAGGGTTAAGACAGATCTATCTGTTTAGGACAGCCCAGTCTACACCTGTTGTCCCATTAAGAGCATCCTCATTCTCTCTCACAGCATCCTATTTAGACGTTAAATTACATAATCACCCACTGAGCCCCCCTCTTCCACCTATATTGCCACTCCTTAATTCCTCCCATACAACTATGCAGTCACAATGGCTGAAATCAAAAATCACTTGCAAAGCAATAGAAAAGATTCCTTGGGAAATCTGACAGGAGAGGTGGAACCGATAGTACTACATTTGTTTCTTTATTTGATTTCCATGGAAGCGTACTTCACATCGAGCTGGTACAAAATCAAAGAGTGTGTCTGTCATTAGACAAAACGCACAGAATCTGTTATCAATTCACTTTCCTTGAGAATTTATTTCTGAAACACAGTATCTTTCACTTACATCTTTCCTACTAGAATCAATGGGTATTCTAAGTATGTAAATGGTGTACACCTTGATTTTACTACATCTGTAACCTTGAAAAGATGAAATGATGTTTCAGAATGATCTGGTAGACTAGTGCTGTCTAATACAACTTAGTGCAATGCCGGAAATATTCTATGTCTGTGCTGTTCTGTATCATGGCCACTAGCTACACATGGTTATTAATCACTTGAAATGCAGCTAGCATGAATGAGGATTTAATTACATTTTATTTTAATTAAGTAATGAGGAGAATTGGTTCTTAAGTTGGAAAATTGGGATTAAAAAAGATCTGCCTTCCATTCTCATCTCCTCGGTGTTTTTTGTTGTTTTTTTTTGTTGTTGTTTTATTTTATTTATTTTATTTTTTTGAGATGGAGTCTCGTTCTGTCACCCAGGCTATAATGTAGTGGTGTTACCTCAGCTCACTGCAACCTCCGCCTCCCGGGTTCAAGAGATTCTTCTGCCTTAGCCTCCCAAATAGCTGGCACTAAAGGCGCATGCCAACATATCTGGCTAATTTTTGTATTTTTAGCAAAGACAAGGTTTCACCATATTGCCTGGTTGGTCTCCAACTCCTGACCTCGTGATCCACCCATCTCAGCCTCCCAAAGTGCTGGGATTACAGCTGTGAGCCACCTCACCCAGCCTCATCCCCTGAGTTTTGATGAGAAACGTCATTAGATTGCTCATCGAGGCAGATACTGTCTGCTATGGAACATTCCTCCCTCTCAGAACCAGCAATGGGTTGGCAAGGACCCCATTTCTGGCAGTGTAACAAGGGCAGTGCCAAGCCCAGAAAGGACTGACCATAGGTTCCAAAGACCAAGATGGAGAAGTCAGCTGGAGTAAGGAAACCTCTTCAGTTCTTGGTGTCTTAGGTTCCTCAGCAAAACAACATAAGGTTGACTCTCATATCCTTTCTAGCACCTTTTGAAAATTTCCAATTTGCTCTCTGAAAAATGGTCATCACCCATGATGAAGAAGCCAACATGGCCCATTTGATAGTCAGAAATGTATTTGGTTCTCTCTCATCCAGAGGTATGGAAACATAATTTGTCACTCTAGTACCTAAATATTCCAAAAGAAGAGTTTTATGTCTAAAATATCTAGAAGGTCATTTATTTCCTCTTTATCTATGTTATACATAATACCATGTTCATACAGGTTTGTGGATACAGTCTTTTATCTATGTGTTTGTTACATCATTATTTCTCTCAACATTAGTTGCAAAGAACTAGTTCCAGGAGGTGTAATACAGTTATTACTGTAAAGCCCTACCACACCCACGGTGTGTCTTTCCTTTTGAATAACGAAAAGATTATTTTGAAAGGTTTACACAATTAGAAAAGGTGACAGGCCTTTTAATACATTTGTTAAAAAAAATGTTAATCACATTTCCATTCCTTTTACTAAGTATATTTTTTATTTAGTATGAACAATAGTCACTGAGTAGCCTGGTATACTTTTTAAAGGTTTCTATCATTTTTAAATGCCTTGAAATAAAATATCATTCAAAACGAGGCCGAGATTATGCATATTTTAAAAAATTTCTCATAGAAACTAACCATCTGTACAATAATCCATTGTCTGCTCTACCAAGGTGATTTATTAAGGATAATGAAGCATATGATTTAATAGCTGCCGCAAATCCTTTTTCAAGTAAGATGGGTATAAATAATACAAAAAGATGGTCCAATAATAGCCAAATCCCAGGCTAAGAACTATTCTATATGCTAGGTCACAGGAGATTACATGAGCTCAATTAACTGTGGAGTGAAATGAAGTGTGGCTAGGCAGCTAAGGATCTAACCACCTCTCCTCTTTTAGTAGGTATTATTATTATTCAGTGAAACCAGTAAGCTCTACTATCATGGTGGAATTTGAGTTGTTTTTTCCCACATGACAACATAAAGCTGTCCAATTAAAAATGGACATTACCAGCACAAGTTTTCTAAAATCTTAAAATTTCAGATCTCTAAAATTTGTCAGTGCAAATTATACTTGCACTGACAAGTGTAACAGTGCTTTACTCATCCTTACATTCCCACAGTACTTTGCGCTTAGCAGAGTTTAATGTCTGGTGCTTTAAAGAATGGATGTATAAATGGGAAAGCAGGTGAGCGAGTGAGTAAAATGAGGTCTCTAAAATCCTTGCAGAAAAAAAACCTGCAGTTCTGTGTTCCTCTGAGACCAGGTACTAACATTTAACATCACTTATACTTTTGAAAAACTATGCATGGCCAGTTGTCAAAAGGTTATCTCTTTTGGTGGCAAAGCTTTCCTTCGGTCAGTGTCCTATAAAGAAAACAAGTCACCAAATCATACATGCCATTTGAATACAGTATCTAAATATTGGCTCTTGGTTGCAACCTGACATACTCCTCTCCTGGCTAGCTCTGGCAATATTCGAGATTTTACAAGGCCCTATGAAATCAGTGAGGCAAATTTCTAACAATAGGAAATACAAGCCATCTAACATGTCAGCTGTTTGGCAAGAAAGACAGCCTGGCTGTGCCTTGGAGGCATGGCACAGCCATTCATTGATTAGCTGGCACAGCCAATCCTGTCCCTATGCCACCCAGCAAGTCCATCTAAAACGAGATTAGATACTGCAAATCCTAGTGTTTAAGTAACACTGGGTTTCAGAAAATGTCCATGGCTCAACATAAACAAGAGGCCTCTGTGTGAGACATATGTCACCTTCCCCCGAAAAAAGTGTATGCTTCACCACGCACATTTACCACCAGCATATTTCCACACTGCAGTTGCTACGGCCCTTGCTCTCCGCGAGTCTGGCTTGCCAGAACTGAGATCAATTTTATTAGATACCATTAGTCTCTGCTAGGGCGGTCATTTGAATAACAACAGATTGGCAAGTATAAAACTAAGGCACCTGTTGTACATTTGGCAGCCTGGATGAGGCCCCTTAAAACGAAAACAAATAAGAGCTATAATCATGCCAGGCAATTGCTTTTGGTTCAATAATGGCCATGTGTCAGAATTAAGTGCATCTGGGAATTGCTACCGCAGCCAGATGTAAAGGCAGATTTGTCTTGTCTAGTGGCATATGAGTAGATACACACACTCTACTGAGATTTGGCTTTGTCCTGGTTTGGTAAAGAACTAGGTAAGTAGAACTTCACTCAAAATAATATAAAATTAATTACAGAGGAGCAATTGACAAAATTATCATAAACTGTAGAATCTAAACATACGGGTTGTAAGATTTGGGCCATGAACTAATTCACCTGTGAGTTTTCTGGGCACACTAATTTGTTTGCAGAATACTCAACAATAACATCCCAATGTTACTATTACATAGAGCCAGGCTATGTAGTAGGTGCTGGAGATGTCACTGGGAACAACACACGAACGTTGGCTTCCAGGTACTCATAATAAAACAGAGCATAAAAAAGCAATTACAATGCATTATAAGGGATACTATACGTAGAATTTATTAAGTAGTCTTTTAGCGCTCAGAGCAAGGTACCCAGACTTGGGAGGAAGGAAATTTTCCAGGAAGAGTTGTCAGCTAAGCCATGCCCTGAAGGAAGAAAAAAAAACAGGCAAAAATGGAAGGCGTGGGGGACATTCCATATGGAAGAGAGAGCGTATGCTCAAAATTACAGTAGAAAGAGTCAACGTGGTACATCTGGGAAGAGCAAAGACTTTAGTATGGCTCAAGTGTATACATGTTAGGGATGGAAGGAGTGGGAAAGAGAAAATGAATATGAGGATGGCAAGAGACAAAGCAGAGGAAAGGACATCAAAGGCCAGGTGCCCTTTGCTAAGGAGTATTTCAAGCTTTTTACAGAGAGGAACAGGGAGTCACTGAAATATTTTAAAGCAAGGAATGACTTAATCAGACTTGAGTTTCTTAAGGATCATACTGGCTACAGAGCAGAGAATCAACTATAGTGAAGTCAATATCAAACACAAGGAGACTGCAATCCAAGCATGAGAAAATGGGGGCCTTTCAATAGATGATACCTAATGATCTGAAAAGACAGTGAAGTAGTTAGTGGAAAGGAAGTTAATATTTATTTTGGTATCCTTGAAACAACAAAAGTGTAATTGAGAGAAAACAGATTTTAAATGATAAATTTAAAATTCAAAATTTAATATTTTCCTAAAATCATTTTTTTGGCACATATAAATCAAATTCAGATTGAGTCTGTTAAATAGTGAAAGTCGGATTAAAATAATCTTAGCCAACCCTTTCTTAAATCAGTAACTGAATATACATAACAGTATTTATTAAACTTACCATTCTTAATTTGTAAGTATTATCATTTTAAAATGTGTATTGATAACCTAACTATAAAAGAACCCTCGCTACATATTACTTAAAAAAGTACACCCCTGCTTCACGCTTCTAGGAAGTTATGTTTATAGATTAACTGGTAGAAAAACATATGGCTAAATAGGCCAGTGTATGCATGTGAGAAGCATTTTAGAAACCTGGGCAAAGAAGGCTTAATTGTTCAGATATCATAAAAGCCATAAAAGACTGAATAATTTTCCATGTAACTTTATTTTATGTACCATGTCCGATTTAAAACTTCAGGGTGCCTTCTTGTCAGAGAAAAAATGATTTTCCAAATCATCAAACACATATAACATCCTGTATTTTATTATTTATAAAACCATAATTAATCATAAATAGTTCTCTGAGGACTTACAGAAAAGGAGAAAAGGCTGAACTATTATAAAACAGGTTAAATGGAAAAAATAATCAAATCATCCATCCTTATTGATAATGAAACTAACAGGTGAAGTGAAAACAAGAGTATTTTAGAAGACATTATAATTGACAAAAGTTTCTCCAGATAAAATGGTATAAGGCAGGCTGCCAATAAGCAGAATGCATACATAACAGTCACTTGGCATAATTCCATTTCTTTGATGGGCTACTGCTCTTCAGATACCCCTGCTGGATCTATATCTCTCTTTATAAAAATGCTTTTGATTTCTTACCTGTTGGACAGCTATGAAAATGGCAGCTTTTGTGATTTTAAAAACTATTCTTGGTGGAAATATTTCATTTAAACACTTCTGCTCCAGGACTGACCCCAGAGCTCAGGCAGTTGTATCAAGGGCTGAAAAGCATAAAATTTTAGAGCTGGAGGCCGTCTGCGGGAAAAAGGTCATCTAATCTAAACCCCTTTAGTAAAGAAATGGTTTTTTCAATGCCTCCAGTCTCAAGCAGAGAAAGGAACAGAAGATACTCTTCAGAAATGGTAGAGAGACAACATACATAATGCTTTTTTCTTTTCTTCTCTTTTTTCTTTTTAATTTTTGAGACAGTCTTGCTCTGTTATCTAGACTAGAATGCAGTAGTACAATCACAGCTCACTGTAGCTTCGATCTCCTGGACTTAAGCCACCTTCCCATCTCAGCTTCCCAAACAGCTGAGACCACAAGTGCACACCACCACATCTGGCTAATTATCTTTCTTTTTATTTTATTTATTTTTTTCTTTTTGGTAGAGACAGGGTCTTGCTATATTGCCCAGGCTGGTCTTGAACTCCTGGACCCAAGTGATCCTCCTGCCTTGGCCACCAAATATAGATTTTTCTTGAATTTAAGTCAAGAAAGCACCATGCCACTGGGCATACTTGCTTGGAAGATGTGAGATAAATATATTTTTTAAATCATGTCATATACAAGAGTGAGGAGGTTAAGAGGGAGTAAAGCAGATAAAATTTGGGATGCCTGACTTAAAATCTTAGTTCTATGTCCCATCTTTATTACATTTATCTATGTAATCTTGGGCAAATTACTTAATCTCTCCATGGATTAGCCCTCTTCTGTGAAATGATGATGCTAAAAAACCATCTTACTTACACAGAATATTATAGAGATTAAATGTAATACTGGAGGTGAGGTGCTGAGCAGAAATGTCTGGCATATAATAAATGCTCAGTAAATTTTAGAAATAATCACTATTACAACTATTACATATCAACCACTACCGCTGTACCTGTAAATCTGAGAAATTTATGAAATTTTTCCCCATAATGGAATTTTAATTGTCACCCATCTCAGGGTCCTGAGCATTGTGAGAGATTTCTAATGAATAATTATTCCTCACATTTCATGGTTTCAATTATATTCAACTCAAAATTCTTCAGTTCAACTCAATTCAAAGAAAAGGAAAAGCACTTGAGCTGAGCATCAGAAAATGAGAGAATAACAGGATATCAATGGATACAAGTGAGGACAGCTGGTAAGAGAAAGGGGATTCCAAGAATAGTACTGGTAGAACCAAAGAGATGCCCAAAAGCACAGCCTCTTCAATGATTGCAGGGAATCTGACACTGCAAAAAGGCAAGGTATCACAGGGCTGTGGTGAGGAAGAAGGCTGGACATGCACGTTCAGAGCAGACTGCAAAGGGCTCTCACGGCTGTGCTGAGTATTGAGCACTTCATCAAGTAGCCTTGAGAAAGTTTGCATTTCATAAGGCAAAAATTAGGAAGCCTCAAAGAGGAGAAGTGAGAAAACACAAAGAACACATAGGAAGCTGTGTATGGAGTGCTGAACACATACTAAAGGTAGAAATGAAAAGGAAATAAAGTTAAAGGATTACAGGAACAGAATCTACAGAATTGCCTGGGGACAAGAAGAAAAGGAAGAAAAGAGATAGGGAAGACACCAAGGTTTCTAATCCAGGGATAACCCAGAAGTATGAAGAAAAGGGAAGTAGATATGAGTATGGACGAAAGATAATATTTTGGGTTTATAAAATACAATGTTTGGGACACAGGAGAGTCTCCCATTTCCCAATCATGTAACACGCAGATAGAAATGAAGGTCTGGAACTCCAGAGACATGAGAGGAAACTTATTTTGAAGGTTATTTATGTACAAATTATTGCTCCTATGAGAAGTGGATAGAGATATGGCAGGAGACAGTACAGACAGCCACCTGAAAGGGGATATAGATAAAATGAAAGTAAAAGACTTTAGAATGGAGATGGAGACATAGAGGCCAAACATCAAATGCAGAAGGAGTTCCATATTGATGAAAAAAGTGAGTGTCAAAGAAGTAACTCACAAAGAACAACTTCTATCCATGGGATATTTCCAATGGAAGATGCTTCCAATATTTTATTCCTCTAGGAAAACATAGTTGCCTCTTTTCTTGCCCTCACCCAGAAAAGCAAAAATGGTTACCTGGCCAAAAAGCAGATTTCAAATATTTAAGACACATCTAACAAACTACTCTTATTTCTAGATAGCCAAATAAGTGGATAGATCTTTTTAAAATAAGACATAAATCAATTTATCTACAAAATCATAATGAGCTATTTCAACAAGAGAAGTCTGAATTGGTTTGCTTTTCTCTTAAAATTCTCTAATAGTATTTCAGTTAAGTTACTATTGCAAGTAGTTGGAATGTGTTTTCACAGGGAGTCCAGGATCTACTTGTGTAGTAGGAAACCATTAGAGCATACTCAAAAAAATGCCCCTTTAGTTGGGATGGGCCACTAGGAAGGAAGACAGAGAAAAATTTTATTTTAAACATTGAAAACAAATGTCTTGTTGACCTGCAATGAGACAATGGATCAGCATCTGATGTGTCTAGTCTAATTTCTCCCTGTAAAATTCTACTGGTGGATCTTTGAGAGACAGAAGGCAGTAAATTCCTTGCCTCCATCAATACATTTGACCTCGGAGCAAACCCCACAACTGGCTACAGCCACCCACCATCCATCATTGCTCTTGAAACCTGATATTTCAGGGAAGGACAGCTGCACAGTGCAAAAGGCTAAACAGCTTTCTAAGATGCATTACCACTAAAGAAAAAAAAGGCACTTAGTTTGGTTCAGTATTTTAACTAACTGCTTTTCTAAACATTTCTTCCCCAAAACTGAAGCTCCAAATCAAATCCCCTCAGGAATATATTAATACAATTTAGACTGTAAAGGGGAATGTTCTCTTTGTGCATTCTAGGTAAAATTATTTCTAGCTTTTGCTTTAAAAGCTTTCTAAGATAAACAGCATACTATGGCATGCTGATATGTACAGACTGTAACAAATGTGCTAAGCAGAAAAAGATAGTTCTAGAATCTACAGTAATTATAGCAGTACACACAGAGTGCCAATAGGATAAATGTACGTAAAACACCCATACCCAACAGATCTTAATTTTTAAGTCAGGAGACAATAACTTTTAACAAATAGCTGAAGACAACAGAACTCTATCATAGGAACTAGTGTTACTGAATATGTTCATTACATGACTTCTACATTCAAAAATTACCTAAATTTCAAATACAAAATAAGATAAATTTGTATGATCCAACTAGGTATTCATTACACGTATTGTTACTCCCCACCATTTTACAGATGATGAAACCAAGATTCGGAAATGTTTTATCATTTCCCCCAAGAGCCCTCAAATAAGTGGCAGAACTGAGGCATAAATTCAGTTTTTCTCATAGAAAGAATTGAATGTTCTTTTCACTGTAGCATTAACAAGAAAAGAAACTGGTTGAGATTTTGCAATTATTTATCATTATCTTAATACGTATTATATATACCTGCATGGTTAAATGAGAATTAACAATAACTAATTTCCAATCACTTATAAAATCATTATTAATACAACCCTTTTAGTTAATAAAGGAAATCCATCTACTTACTGCTAAAAAAAAAAAAAACATGTCTTTGTTACTTGTGATCTGATCATTACAGAGGATCATTTTATATATTTGAAAGTACAATTTCTCCAAACCCCAAAGTATTACTGAGAAAGGCTGTCTTCTAAACACAATTCCCAAATCTCAATTTAGTTAGCTACTACTACATTAAAGAACATAGCTCAAGGGATGCTAATTAAAAAAAAAAAAAAGACAATTGAGAATATATAAATTTAAACTCATGCAACTGCCAGAGATAAAGACAGTTAAATGTAGTAAATAGCCACGTGGCAAAGGTCACAATGCTCCTGACATTGTTATCAGAATGTCAAGGAAGACGCAAACTTAGCCTTTCTGGTCAACGAATTCAAAGAATTAAGAGAAAGCCTTGACTCAGATGGCTGCTTTGGCTCTTATACTTTGCTGTAAATGCTGGAGGAGCCAAAGTGGGGACCTGTCACCTATAAGCTGCCATTTGCAAAGGAGAGCAAAGCTTGCTTGTCGCAGGTGAAGAGCGAAGAACATCTAAGTTGTTCGAGTACCATTCGCCTGCTGGTATACATGACCTACGGGCTTACAGACAGAATGAGCTGTCTTCACTTTCCAAATCATCATCTTTTTCATTTAGTTTACTCGTCTATGACACATAGGGATTTGATTTGAAGGACAACAGAGGTTAAAAAGCCATGAAAAAGCTCAGTTTTGCCGTCTCTTTCTTCCCCCTCTTTGGTAATTTTCAAAATGTCATCGGCCAACTGAGTAGTATTAATATGGTCCTTTTAATGTAACAGCATCCAGCTAAAAATAATGAACAGGAAGATACAGAATTAATTATTTTGTGAGGGAGGAGAGAGACATTGCAGGCATTGTTTTAGTCCATTTTTTCCCTGTGAGTTGCTTCCAGGAGCGTGGCAATACACAAAGGACATAATACTTAGCGCACGTAATGTCTACATCTTAAAAATATTTTATAAATAAAATGTTAAGAGAAAAAACCGCAAACTGTTGATTTCTTGAAAGCAAATGGGTAATTTATTAAAGGGGAAACGAGAGACACAGGTCTTAAATGTAATTTTGTGAACTATGTTTTGTAAGAATTCTATTTAATTCTCCAGTCTAGCGCCATTGTGATGACATTATTATTTAGTTTACATTAGGTCAGAGACTGCTATAACATATAAGCATTTGCTCTTTGACCTTCCTAAGACTTATGACGCAAAGAAAATGCTGAACTTTTACATCTGAGGCTATAATTTCATATAATGAACAACCAGGAAGCACAAGTCATATATTCCTTTAGCTATCTTTCTTAAGGCCTTAATTGTGGAGAGCTGAAATACATTTTTATTTTTTTTAAAAAGGGAGAGAATTTGGACACCTTGTGGCAACAAATGTAAGCCAAGCATGACATTTTAATAAGTGTTACCAACTACTAATTAAAAGCAAATGAGACTACCCATATAGAAAATTATCCCAAACAAACCTATCCTTTGGTAGAAATGTCACTGTGCCATGAAATTACAGAAGCTTAAACAAGTGATGCTTGTTCAAATGAAATTTACTGACAAATCCCTTCTAAGCAATCTTCTTCTACATTATCAGATTCTTCAGTTGATGTGTTATATAGGAATTCTCAATCTTGTAGTTCACAGAGAGAATAACTCTTCCCTTTGCTCTTTCTTGGCAAATTGCTGATAATATAAAACGGAATGTTTTAAAACACTGATTTTGCTTGAGGCAGCAAGTTGCCTTTGTGCCATCACAAGTAAGTAGCTTTCCTAAAAGATTTTTCTAAGAAACTAAACAGTAGAAAGATGAAATAACAACAAAAAAGGTAAATAACTCCATAAGGCAGTAAGAGATTCAGAATAAATTTGGCTTAAATCACATGTAACTGCTGTCACTTTAAGAAAATAAGAAAATGTAAAGCAGTCTTTGAATACTCTGGGAAAACTGGATAATTATATCTTTATATTTAGCACTTCATATAGCTGGGCATGTCATACAAATCCTGTATATTTTGTGACCACTAAGTTGAGTACACTACATAAAACATAAAGTTCATTTTCGAGATTCCTGGAAACTTTTGGGAATTAAAAAGGTACCATGATTAAAGGTCACCTGCATAGATATTTTAAGTGTAAACCTAAAAGTCTCATGCTCCTAGGATCACAAGTTAGAGAACACACACACACACACATCACACACACACACACACACACACACACACACACACATTCAATTCTTACATCACCCACAAATAAACTAAAGAAGAGTTGTTTTAAAATAAAGGGTAAACTAAAGAAGGATAGTTTTAAAAATATAATCACCTTTGAAATATTGACCTTTCTTGAAATGATACCTTTCATATGTGATTGTGTGAATGAATTCTCATTTGCCCATAGAATCCTTTTAAAAATAGAACTGTCCAATAGTTTGATATATCAAGTTTGGTCTGAAGGAAATCCAATATGCAAATACTTACAGTGTGTTCTTTTACCAAATAGTCACCCTTGTCAGTTTGAAAAACTGAAAATCAACAAAAGAACAGTTTAAGTATACTTGACCTTATTGCCTAATGTCTCTCAAGATTGCCATGGCTGGTCAATATCAAATCTGTGAAACTGACACTTAAAAATGTATAGTGCGTCTTCAGTCCAGGTCCCTCAAATGCTGACTAAACTGTGGTGGCAGCCTCAGATTCTCCTTCCATACAAACTTGTACAGTGCTTACAAAGCTAGTTTAATCACACCATCAATCTATGCCTACACTTCCCTTAAAGTATTTTTGCTTCATTTATCTTTTAACCCTACATTATGCAAATAGCACCCTTATCAGTCCAATAAAGAAAAGTTATTAATGTTCCTTCTTGTTTATCTTTGTCATACACTGAGAACTGGAATCACATATGAATTCGCACCAACACAACTTCTCTTTCCTATTTTTCACACTCTATATGAAAAATCATAGTGTCAGAGAAGCCCTAAATAACATTCTTGAAATAGTCTTCAATCATCGTCTATAACTAGTATCAGAGGATGAGTTAATGCATTAAAAAGAAAAACAAAACAAAACAAAACAAAAAAACAAAAACTTGGGGGGAATGCCTACTTGAATTTTTTTTTAAATGTCTCTCTAGGAAGGGTTTGCATATGCCATACCAGGATACCTCCTGGATATAAGAACAGTTATACAGGCCCCTAGTGGCTTAGCAAATAGCAGCAGATGAGGGGGATTCCAATTCTTACTTCTAGTCTTTGAGATATTCTGGATTTAAATGAGTGTCAATCTTAAAACGCAAATCAAATCACTGTACTTAATACTTTAAGCAGTTTTACATCGATGGTTATCTACCTAATGCACATAGATTAACATAAATTGCTGCATTTCATTACTTGAGTAACTGCACAACTGCTCTGGCACAAGAAGAATCTGTGTTACATAACCACAATAAAACGTTTAATTCATCCACCTCTTTACATGTCATGCAAAAGTAATATATTACTCAATGATATTAAAATATATTTGAGAGAGGCACTGTTCCTTTTTGATTCTTATTCCTATTATTATTACTGAGGGCTATAAGAACAGATGATTTCTATATAAGGTATTCAATATTTAAAATAAGATGCAGATAAAAATTGAATGCCACTTTTACAGGAGTAAAAATCTAACTATTTCCCAATAACAGCCAGTGATACAACTCACACTGGAATGCACCTATTTTAAAAGATCTACAATTAATAACATCCATTAATCCCCCATCTCCTTGCTGTCCTTCCTTCACAAAAGAAAATTCCAGGCAGGCGCATTTACAGCTTTTAGCAATTTTTAACTGGACACAATCTGACAGCTGAATTCATGAAACTGACCAGCTTGTCAATTTCACACTTTGAAAGTACAATAATAGCTGATAGCATGAGGGTGAATTTAAGAAATCTGCCACAGAATTGCTGGCTCCATTGAAAAGCAAAGTACAGTACATAATTATGGAATGTGGGAGTAGGCAAAATTTTATTGTCCATTTAGGATGTCTGTTTCAGTAAGTCAGACATGCAGCATTGAAAATGTGATCTCTGTTTGCTGTACTATCTGTACTATAACACAGAATATATATTCAAAGTAAGATGCTAAGCCTTTTCCTGTATATTATCATATTACATATACAACTTAATCTGTAAGTTATTATCATCTACGGATCCCTTTAAATCACAATGTTTCAAGTATTGGTATATCATCCTTGTTTTACTCAAGTTGAGCGGTTGGTGTGTGCACTTTGAAACAGAGAAAAATAGTCAAAATGGTCAGAGGTATCTATGGTTGAACTAACTCTCCACAGATGTGCTACAGGATGGTTAGAAAAAAATACACCAAAGGGTAAAGTCCACATTTGTAGCTCAGCAAATCTTACAGAAAATCTATCTCAAGTTATAAGCAGTTACTAGCCTCTGAGAGGTTCAAAATGTGTGAGCTCCACTCTGCTAAGTTCCTGGCACTGTGTCTTTGGACATGTAAATATATATATATATATATATATATATATATACACACACACACACACACACACACATATATATATATATATATATATATATATTATGAAACTTTAAGAGAAAATACAGGTTGAACAATCCCTCAGGAATCTTCCTAGATACTTAAGGTGAAAACTGTAGATTAGGCTGGGGGGATTACTCTAGAATTTTCGAAAACAGAGGAGACATTTGGCAAGTGGCGTACTGGGAGGCGAACTGGAAACAATACAAGTGGATCCTGATAGTCCTGGTTTTGGAGAATGTAACTACTATCTGGAACACCCAATTAATGAAAGCCAACCTCACACTTGGTGTTCAAGATTTTTTAAGCCTAAGACTCAAAAATTGACTTCACCTGTTAGTGCTTTTAAATGAAAATCAACGTCCAGAGAAGCAATGCAAGTTTTCTACACACCTACTTAAAAGCTACAATAAATCTATGGGAAAGCAAAGCATCTTTGGTTTGTTCATGGCTTTCTTTTTAAAATTGTTTCCCACAACTTTGACTCTTCATTATAAATTATGCGTTCCCTTCCCTACGGAATGAATGTGTGCGTTAAGCACACCCAGATTCCCGCAGCTGAACTACGAGCTTTGATTCTGCCATGGAACGGTCTCCCAAACAATCCCCCTCCTCTATGGCAGCCGCGAATACTTTGATTTCTGCTATTTCTCTTTCTCCCCCACTAGTTCAGAGGAAAGAAAGAAAAGAAATCGCCCCCTCACCGTAATCTGCCCTCCTTAAAACAGTAATCCCTGCCTTTAAAAAAGGCGGTGGCAGAATCCCCGGGTAAGGGTGGATTGCCCCACCGCTCCACCATTTCCCCCAATACTACGCCCACCCTAGGAGGAGAGAGCGGGGGTCGCACAAACACACATACCCGGACACCCCCATTCTCTAAAACCGCCTCTCCCCGGGTCTGAGGTTTCAGGCGAGAAGTGAGCCCTGCAGGGGGAGGACCTCTGCCCGAGGAGGTGCAGAGGAACAAACTGCGCTCCGTGCCCGGGCGCGCGGCTCGCGGAAGCGGGAGCCTGTCGCTCCGGCCGGGGAGGCGCCGGCAGCCCGAGCCGGGCGCAGGGCGAACCCCGAGCAGCAAGACTGGAGCACACACGGGGCGGCCCGGGTCAGTTCCCGGGACTTACCTGGTCATGTTGGCTCCGGGCAGCCGACGCCACCGCCTCCCGCGCCGCCACCAGCACTTTCCTCCAGCGCCTTCGCGCCCCGCCACGGCCGCGCAGCCAGAGCCGCCGCCTCCGGGCGGCCAATTTAATCCCGCGGAGCAGCGGCCGCCGCCGCGGAAGCCCCTGGTCGCCGCCGCCACCCAGCCCTCGTGCGGCCAGCCCAGTCCAGAGCGACGAAGTGGAAGAGAGTCAGCGAGTGAGTCCAAAAACCCGAAATCCAGCATCCCGAGGGAGCGCGTCCCCCCGCCCTCCCTCCACCCCTATCCCCTTCTCCTCCTCCTCCTCCGCCTCCTCCTCCTCCTCCTCCTCCTCCTCCTCCTCCTCCTCTTCCCGGGCCGTCCTCTTGGCCCTTCAGAGCCCGCGGCTTCCGCGGCGGTTTCTCCTCCTCCCGCTCCTCCTGCTCGCCCTGCGCCCGCTTCTCTCGCCGCCGCCGCCGCCGCCGCCGCTGCCGCTGTTTGTCTCCTCTCCCTCCTCCTCCTCCTCTTCCTCCTCCTCCCGCTCCTCGATGCTCCGCCGCTCGCGGCTGGGGGGTCCGAGGCCGCGTCTCCTCTCCTCCCTCCGCCTCTCCTGTTTCCTCCTTCCTGCTGCCTCTTCTTTTAAAGCGGATTCTTGGCCACAAATAGCAACTCGGCTGCCCCCCTCGGTGCCTCCCCTCCCCTTCTTCTCTTCTTCCCCCCCAAAAGTGAAGCGCACGCGAGGTAACCAGAAACTGAGGCTCGCGGGGGGAGAGGGGGTGCGAGGCGACGCCTGGGAAAGGGCCCGAGCAGAGTCAAGGGCCGGGAGGTGGGGGTGGCCAGCCCAGCCCAGTGCTTGGACCTGGCGTGAACCTGGTAGTTACGGCTGCAGACGAGGTGGTTTGATGGGGAAATTAAACGGAAAAGCTCAGGAAAGTAATTGGAAAGGCTTCTCTCTTTGTTTCCTTGTCTGGGTGATTTCTAAAATCCTCGTAACGTGCTGGGGGATCCCCACGGAATCGCTGTGCTCCAGCGCTGGGGGATTGTATGTGCGCATTGCCTGCGAGTGAGTGTGAGTGTGGGTGGGCGCGCCCGGACGCGGGGAGAGCCGGGCCCGCTGCGCCCGCTGGCGAATCCCTGAATCCGGACCACTGACCCACTGAAAGGACCAGAGAGCTGGATGAAGGAGGGGCAGGCAGGAGAGGTGGTAGAAGGAGGCACCACACACCCACCCACACACACACACACACACACACACACACACACACACACCCCAGAGGAGGGGGCGGGGTGACGTCACTCCCCAGCATCCATCCACCAGGCCAGAAAAGACCCTCTTCAACCGATTCACTCATCTCCTAAGAGATGCACACCCGGGCGCTTCCTGCTCTGTGTCCCAGCGCAAAGAAGGAAAACATGCTGGTCGCCCCCTATTCACAGCAGTGATAATAACATAGGGAGCGTGCTTTGATGAGACACAGTTTGTGTCCGCCCCAGTTCACCTTGGCAGCCTCCTTCGAGGATGCTTGTAGGATGTACTTTGAACGCAAAGAGGAAGACAGGGAAGTATCGCATCAAAATCCTAGTGTAATAACTTGTTTTGCCTTCATGAGACTTGCTTTTATGATGTTGGAAATGCAGTGCTCCTGAGCTTCTCTGAAGGACACTATAACACCCTCTCCCTAGACTAGCACCCAGTTGTTGGGCTGTGCACTCTTCATCCACAGAACCCAGGGTGACTAAGGTGTACTGTGTATGTTGTTAGCTAAGGGATGGATTTGAACCTTCTTCACTACTCATAGGGTCTCCAGCATGTGGAAAAAGTCAGCAGCTGGAAGCCATCATTGGCAGTTGGCCCATCAAAATTTATTAGAAACTTGTTCAGAAAGGTTAAATAAAGTAAAGCTAGGGCTCACCAGACACCTCCATTGCTCATTCTGTGTTCAGACCAGCATACACACACAGTGCTTAACTCCTGCAGATTCCAGGCTGTCTTTGAAAGAGCAAAGGTAAGCAAGACCCCCTTAGATTTGACTTAATGATCCAGCATCCTGACTGTTGTCTCAAGCTGCCCATTTATTTCCACCATCTGCATGCTGTGCTCCTGAAAGCCACGTAAGGATTGGTCAGTAATCCTCTGCCCCCTATGTGCTCCAAAAAGAAGTCACACATTTTTGAAAGGAATCTTTCTAAACAAAGTTCAGTTTTCCAGCAATTTGAGGGTGGGGGAGGAGCAACCTGACATGAGTCTCGCTTGGCTTTTTTTTTTTGTTTTTTATGGTTAGTGTCACAGTGAAAATCAGGAAGAAATCAATTCCTATGTAAGCCTCCAAGCTAGGTTTGCCAGCCAATCATTCTGATTTCACAGGAGCTGAAAAGCTGTGCAAGGATGATGGACACCTGTCCCCTGTGCTCTAAAGACAGAGCCAGAAAGCTGAGCCTCTCCACAGGTGATTCCACCCAAGATGTAAACTCCTACTTGGCTTCTCATTGCCACCTGCTCCCCTAGAAACTGGTGATCCCACTTTCCTCATTCAAACTTGCATGTTAGAGAAACAAAGTTTTGAAAACCATAATATTCCTTTGCTGTTACCTTAGGGGGAAAGAAAAGTATCCCTCTACCTGCAGATCTGACCTCATTTAAGAACCCAGCTGGTCAATCTGACTGCTATCTGGGAACATAGTTGAGGAAATGTCATCTTACAGCACTGGTAGCAATTTAAACTAGCTAGAAAACTTAACAATGATTGTTACCAAGCAGAGCCAACAAGGAAGTAGAAAAGGGATCCAGAAATTAGAGGATAATACAAGTAAATGGTATAAGCCCAGCTTTTCTGACACCATAAAGTCCTAGATGTTCTTATCCCTTTATAACCAAACATCTTAGAGAAAGAAGTAGGAATGGGTTGAGGTGACTGGAGAGTCTAAGTTATTATTATACAAATGAGACTGAATTATTCAGGGTGATGCTGCTGCAGAACAGGAGATACAGCAAACAGAGAAGCCAAGCTTTCTCTGCACATCTGAGTGGTCATGGAAGTAAGACTGCAGCCTGCTACACATGTGTTAATATATTCAGAGCAGATTTGCCACAAAAGAGCAACCTAATGCTGCAGTAAGTAGTAAACTTCTGAACTTTAAGTCAAAAAATTTTAAGTCAAAAAAATTCAGAAGCAGGATAATCTTTTGTTGAAATTACCTCATTTGTACAGGTAAAGAAACGAAGACCGTGAGAATTTAAAATCATCCAACTATGTGGTGGCAGAAGCAGGACAAGAACTCAGATATCATGATCCAGTGCCCTCTAGCCCACTATTCATCACCTCCAAGTTGTGGATCAAAGAAGCCAGTTTTCCAGCTTATCAATGAGCAATACATACAGAATATTTAAAAACTCTACATGCTTAGATGAAGGAAAAATGAAGCAATAGGACAAGACAGTTTCTTAGTTCCCTTCCAGCTCTAACATTCTGTGATAAATAGCACACAGGAGCTTTGCTATAGCACAACCCCCTCTAGTGCATAATTCAGCATACGATGAGTATGAGTCTGTTTGGACCCCATCCAAAGGAGTTAGTTCCTAGAAGTACTTGGAAGATTTATTCTCATTTATCACCAGGCATCCTAACAGGAGACTAAAAATAATCATGACAATAATAGTAATCAGTTGTTACACTTGAATTATGTACTAAGCATTGTGCTAAGCATGTTATCATACTTCACCCATTTTTGAAAAGACACATCATGACCTTATGTCCTTATGTGGGTTGCAAATCTAGTGGGTCATGAACAATTCCTGAAATTAAAGAAAAGTAGGAAAGAACACAGAGTCCATTATATGTACTAAGTATTGTTTTACAAAACTTCCTTTCTGATCATGTGGCTAGTGATTAAAAGTTTGAAAGCCACTGTCTTGTTTCCAATCTTAACAACTGCCTTGCTAGTTAAGTATTACCTCATTACATAAGTGAGGAAACAGGACTAGAGAGGAAAATTTGCCCAAGCTGATACAGTGAGTGGCCAAACTAGAATTTTGAACCTAGATCTGTTTGACTTCAAATCCAATATTTTCACTTCTATAGTGATAAATTATTAATCAAGGTGTGGAATAAATTTTGGCAAATCATATTTCCTTTGTGAGGACTACAGTGGTTTTTATAAAATCCAGCTAAATGGAGAAACACAGCATAGATTCAAGTGACATGTTCTGAAAATAGTGAGGAATTTCATAAAACACTAAAACTAATATGTGAGACCTTTCCCTACAGGTGTTAGGTTATGTCTAATATACTTTATTAATTTGCTCTAAATGCATAAATGAAACAATAATTTTTAGTCTTCAGATAACCTAAATATTCACTTCTACAAGTGTTACTATTTTTATTTGAGAGAGTGTTTTTCAAATTTAAGGTATACAGCATTTCTCAGTAGCTTCCTTTGGCCAAACAGAACTAGCACGTAAGAAAGATAAAAGCCAGGTGCCATGGCTCACACCTGTAATCCTAGCACTTCAGAAGGCCAAGAAAGGTGGATCATCTGAGGTCAGGTGTTTGAGACCAGCCTGGTCAACATGGTGAAACCCCATCTCTACTAAAAATACAAAAATTATCCAGGCATGGTGGCGCATGCCTGTAATCCCAGCTATTTGGGAGGCTGAGGCAGGAGAATGGCTTGAACCCAGGAGATGGAGGTTGCAGTGAGTGGAGATGGTGCCACTGCCCTCAATCCTGGGCAACAGAGCCAGACTCCATCTGGAAAATAAAGAAATAAATAAAAAATAAAGTAGCCAGATGACCCTATAAATTCAAGTTCAGTTGTGAAGAAGAAAAGAAGACAATAATTCAGGTGCCCTGCTAAATTTTTTGACCCATGTAGTTCTGTGGATTCAACCAGTAACACTGTATGCTTAGGTGTCGTTACTCTGATTCTGCAGATTTGAAAGCTCAAACTCGGAACTAGGAGATGATTGAAGTGAGTGTCTAATCCTGTTCTGATTCCACTACCCCAAATTTCTTTACAAACAGTTGGGCTTCCAGTATACCAGGGGATGGTTAGAGATTTTGAGACATGCTGTGCAATCATTTATGCTTTCTTTTTCCATGTGAAAGAAATGTGCTTTCTTTTTCTTCAGGGCAGCATCTCTTGTTGCTGTTAGGTAGCACCGTCCTCTTTAAGAAAAGAAATCCACATCTTTCACTAAAGAAAGGCCTAGAAAAGCCAGACCTTCTCTGCTGACTGCTCAGTTCGACTGCTGCATTTCACCCTCACCTGCAGTGTGTAGAGGACGTTATGGTATGATGCTATTTCCTATTGGCTCTGCTACTGGAGATTACAGCATGCGACTGTGACAAATGGATATTCCCATTAAAATCTTTAGTAGAGTGGGGCATTCCATTAACCATTGGCACTATCCCAACCCAAGTGAAACACTGGGTCATTTTTTTCTTGTGAGCAAGAAGTGAAGGGAGAAAACAAAGGATATACTCTAATTACCTTTCCTATTTTTTTTGTTGCATACATTATGATAGCCGTATATTACAATTATTTATAATTAATATATGACAGGCTGTCAGCTAAAATTTAACAGGTGATTTGTCAAGAAGCCCCATTAATGCATACATTAAGCAGTGGATTCCAGTGTTTCCTAACAAAAAACTGTGTATTGGTTTTGATTTTTCATTCTATTCAGTATAAATATTTAGGGGCCATTTATCTCTACATTTTGCAGCATCTTTTAAAAATGAAACTATTGCTAACATAAACGGGTGCATTGTTAGTTATATGAGGTCTAAACACATTTCTCTTACCTTCACCTCTACATTTGTTTGACTGAGGAAACAAATTGCCTAGGGTTTATTTTAAAGTTTTAACTTTTATGGTTTACAGTACATTTTTAAAAATTATATATTCAGTAGGAAAGGCAAAGCCAACTGGGGAGAATAGTAACTGCAGTTACTTCTGTTCCATTTAGTGTTTGCATCTTAGGTAAGAAAATTCTGAAATGGAGGAATATTTTAAAATACAGAAAAAGATTAAGAAGTCACCAGAAAGCTGGTAATTAATTACTGAATAAAGGAACACTCTACAGAGACCAAAAACTGATGAAGCAGGCTCCATTTTGCTGACTGGCACAAGAATGGGGAACACAATGGAAATGAATCACAGATTCTTCTTAGGAGGAGTAACAGGATTCTTTGAAAGAAGGAGAACTGTTTCTATATCTATAGGACATCAAATCATGGGACACCACCTGTAAAGGAAGTTAAATTTTAAACTTCAATATTCTTATTGTTTCCATGGTCGACCAAAATTTGTACTGTTTGAGAGACAGATACAAAAGTAATGCAGCATTTGTTTAAAATTTCATTTGCACAAGCCTGACTCTCATGTCTCACGGCTTGGACGTGCTTCAGGCTGTTAATGACTCCCAATCCACTACTGTAGAGGGTGCTGAATCTCCTTAATGAAAGAATGCGCTTTAAGATTCAATGGTTAGGAAGAGAGAAATAAACGAGAGTAAAACACGAAGCGCAGCAGCTTTTCAAAGCTAGTAAGACTTCTGCGTCCACCAAACAACTTTAGCTTTCACATTTTTAGCAAGAAAGCACTAACAGAACCATGAAATTATTTTTAAAGGTTCTTTCTAACAGTGTTTCAGAAGATGATTTCCAAAAACTCACTCAGAAGCAAAATACCACAAGTTGATGTTCATGTTGCAGGGAGCGTATTCCTGTGCAGTTCAGGGATTATAAATGACCAGTGGCAAACTGGTCGTTGTATCCTGGGCCAGGATCATCTCCAGTCGCTTTGTTTCCCACATGTAGCTGTGTCTCCATGGGTAACTGGGGGATGTTTTCCTGTGCATTCAGTAACAGCTTTCAAAACAGTGAATACAGCAAGCCATCAAGAGTACTATTTTTTAGCCACTTTTCTAACGTTTTCTCTGTCTTGTACTTCCATGCTTGTCTTACACTTCAGACGTATCACTTAATGTCTACTTGGTGTACATACTCAGTGTAATGTTTTCATAGTTGTTTGAGAGCGGAATTCATGTCTGATGGGAACCCAGAGTTCCTATCAGAGAGCTTGAGGCATGACAGGCACTTCATAACTATTTCAGTAAGTAAAGGAAGGGAAGGATAAAGATAGGAAGAGAGAAAGAGGACATGAATTGGTTGTCATTTGCACATTTTACATGATACATCACTGTCTTTATGAAGCCTCCTGTATAGTCCACTAAATAGAATGAATTTGTCCTGCTGCTGGGCTCTCATTCTTTTCTTTTCTTCTTATTTCCCATCTCTCTACATTTTTATTATATACAATTGCACCCTATTAAATTGTGAGCGTCTTCACACTCTTCTCATCACCACCAAGCCCAGAACCTGCACTGTAAGCAGATCTCGAACAATGTCTGCTGCAATATATGATAACATGTGCTTAGATACCACTGTGGCCTGGTTAGATATCACATTAATATTGCCTCTTATCGAGACTGTGCTGAAAGGTACAATGACCTAGAGTTTGGTCAGAGTTAGGCCTCACTAATCACAGCATACACCAAAATGTCCCATACAAAGAATAAAATAGAATCTAACAGGAGTGGATGGATTCGTAGTTCCACAGAACTTTTGATGAGAAGGATTACAAAATTTCATGCTTTCCTACAAGAAGTCAAAATAATTTGATCAGTTCAGTGGATAAAAAAATTCTTTATACTTCTAACTGCTACTGAAGTTTTCATTTTTCACTTGATATATTCTTAGATGAACAAAGCGTTCATTTACCTGGAAACATTATTTCCTATAGGAACATACATCACTGCAAGTCATCGTGATTTTTAAAACTCATTGGCCACATCCCCCAAAATTTACTAGTAACACTGAACAAGTCTTGCGGAGATTTAAAAGGCAAACCAAAACTATTCTTTCCTAAATGTATGATTACTTTACATAGTCTATTCATGTTAGTGCTTGTTTTATAAATGTAGAAGCACCATTCTTGCTTGGTTATTCATTTGTGTTCAGTTCTTTAAGATCATGTTTTCTTTCCTTTTCTTACCACCAAAAGACCACCTTTCCAACACAAATATCTCTACTGTTCTCTGGACTAATACAATAATAATATTTTGCATATTCTTCTGCTCCCAGTCTTTTCCTGATTGGCCCCAATCTATGCCCCAATGTGCTGCCTCATTAACTTCAATAAAACACTAGTTGATTATGTAATTCCCATGATTAAAAAAAATCAGTGGTTTATGATTAAGTACACACTTCATAACTAAGTGCAAATATTCTACCAGCATTCAAGATTGACCACAAATGGAATGCTACCTAGCCCATTTTTCCATTCTGATCTTTACCTCTTTTCTACCAATATCCTACAGCATTGTCTGCCTAAAACCATCCATATTTCTTAGTCAGAAAGTTTTCTTATGATCACCTACATGTTGAATACTAATCTATCCCTTAAGAGTCATCTCATCAAATAGTTTTTTTTTTCCCTGATTCTTCTGCCAGTTTTGAATACTACTTCCTTCAGAATATCTGATTCTTTGACTCTCTCTTGGTCTGAATATTCTACTGAAATTGGATAAAAGATAATGGAAAGCACTAACCTCCAAGATATATTTAATGAATAGTTTATTGGTATTGATCCATTCATTGGAATGGCAAAATGTTATAAGCAGGGAGTAGATGGAGTTAGTGGGAATTTATGCAAACTTATGTTTAATCACATATTGAAAGGCGTCTTTGTTTAATCACATCTTGCAAGTTCTTGTGTCAGGTAATTGTATTTGGGAAGGGAACAAAAAAATTCCAAAGATTCTGAGTTAAGACCAATGTGAAGAGCAACAGATGATGGAAACTTTCAACAACATCTCTCCTTCCCTCTCTCCCTCCCTTCTTCTTTTTCTTCCTTCTTCCTTCCTTCTCTCCTTTTCTCCTTCTCTCTTTCTTTCTTTCTCTCAGCTTTGCCCCTTATCCATGCAAGGAGATGAAATGACTTGGGGCTGCTAAGTCTTTGTCCTGGAGAAGCACAAAAGCAAATCAAGTGAGGCAGATGTTCTGCTCTGCCCTCCCCCTTGGCAAAGACCAGCCGTCTAGACACGGTCCAGAAAAGAATACTCGGCACTCATGCTTTTTACTTGTCCTCCCTCAGAGAGACCTCCTGCTTGCTGAGTCCCAGGCTCTAAGAATTATCCTACCTTAAATCAAGTGGAG
The DNA here is from genome assembly GCA_036589455.1 of Ateles fusciceps. Classification (NCBI taxonomy): domain Eukaryota; kingdom Metazoa; phylum Chordata; class Mammalia; order Primates; family Atelidae; genus Ateles; species Ateles fusciceps. Next base: position 4,562,039 of record JAZHEH010000827.1, on the reverse strand, counting down.
GTAAGAAGGAACAGGACAACTGTTTTATTTTTCCTTTTCTTTTTTATCCTTGCACCCTACGCTACCTTAAAAACAGCAGGCCACATTCTAAGATGAAGGATAGTAAAACTGCTCAATTTTGTCAGATATGCGCTGGCTAGTGATGAGAAATTAGAGCAAATGCTGAAAGCAATAATATTTCATCTGTGATTCAGTCTTACCTGTGCCATTCATAGCACACCCGCCTTTTATTAAAGTTATATTTATACTTGTTTTCCTCTTTTCCTTTCTATGATTCTGCCATAGGCCAACTGTGTAAAATCTTTATGGAAAACACTGGGCCTTAATCTTGTGTGTCCCTTGTACACTCACAGAATGTCCTATCATAAGAGTATGTAATAGAACCCTGTATAATTGAAGTTTTCTAGATTACAGTGTTGCTGTTAATGAAAACTCCTCTATAGGGCACAAGCACATCCCAGTTTTTCCAGTTTAATATATTCTATCATATTGTCTCCAGGGAGCATACTTGTATTTATCAGATCAGGGGTCCAAATGTTTGGATTTGCAAACCTCTAGAATGATGGTTCACCACCCTGGTTGTGCATTACAGTCTGTACCAACTTTATAACATATGTGCCCAGCCCACACATACTAGCTGAACTGGATTCTCTGGGACTGAGACTCTAGCATTTATATTTAATTAATTTGTTTGTTTATTTATTTTTTGAGACAGAGTATCCCGTCGCCCAGGCTGGAGTATAGTAGCACAATCTCAGCTACTGCAACCTCTACCTCCCAGGTTCAAGTGATTCTCATGCCTCAGACTCCCAGGTAGCTGGGATTAGGGGTGTGCACCACCATACCCAGCTAATTATTTGTATTTTTAGTAGAGAAGGGGTTTCACTATGTTGGCCAGGCTGGTCTCAATCTCCTGGTGTCAAGCAATCCACCAGCCTCAGCCTCCCAAAGTGCTGGGATTACAGGCATAAACCACTGTGCCCAGCCTAGCATCTATATTCTAAAAAGCTTCTAAGCGATTCAGATGTTTAGCCAAAGTTGGAGCAACTTTGCTTTCTAGCTCTAGAAAGCACAATTTGAACACTAGATTATCTTCAAAGTTTTTTTCTTTTTTCTCCCAGCTCTAGGATTCTTTGTGAAAGTGCTTTTATTTTATAGGTGAAAAAGAAATGATCCTTTGGCTGCATTCCATTTGCAAGTAGTATCTACAAATGAAATGTAGCACTCATTTTGTATATGCCTTTGGTGTTTTCAGCATATCTTACTGCCTAGTTTCCATGTATGTCCATTCATCCCAATGCTCATTCAATCAGACCTCCACTGTGTGTGAAGTATGTGAACTATGCACTATCAAGTCATTCTAAGAATGTGGGCTGTGAGTAAGGCACACGTACTAAGGAAAACCCTTTTATCCAAATACAAAACAAACATCCTGTAATGGTTTTATTCTTTGCAGTCCAATTAAAAGAGGAGGCCATGCCATCAAACTAGCCCAAATTCCAGCCACTCTACCCGCAAATAAACCTGTGATTAAAACAAGAAGAGAAAAAAAGAAAGAATTGGAAAGATTAAAACTCCTTCCTTGGAAGCAAATTGAAACTAGTCTTGATTCTTGATGCCTGTACAGAATTAAATCAGCAACAACAAAACTACTACTTCTGAGAGCAAAAGATATTGCTTGTAATTTTTGGCTTAAGGAATTCATTTTCTTAAGAAGAAAGTATTCCTGGTGAACTCTAATAATAGAAAGCTCTCAGTTTACAACTAGGACACATGGATTTCTCCAACAGTTAACACAATGCCTAACAAATAAGAGGTACAGCTGGGCACAGTGGCTCACATCTGTAATCCCAGCACTTTGGGAGGCTGAGCCAGGTGGATCAAGAGGTCAGGAGTTTCAGACCAGCCTGGCCAATATGGTGAAACCTCGTCTCTACTAAAAATACAAAAATTAGCCAGGCGTGGTGGTGCCTGTAGTCCCAGCTACTCAGGAGGCTGAGGCAGAAGAATCGCCTGAACCTGGGAGGCAGAAGTTGCAGTGAGTCAAGATCGTGCCACTGCACTCCAGTCTGGGCAACAGAACAAGACTCCATCTCAAAAAAATAAAAAGAGGTACAGTATCCACACTATATTAGTTAAATGTTAACATTTCTATGGCATTTTACTGATCACAGAGAATCTTAAGAGATCTCATTTAAGGCTCCTCATACTTTTGTAAGTGGTAAAACACCCATTTTACGGCTGACCCAGACTCATTGATTGATCCAGACCCTGAATCAGAAACTCTGGGCCAGCTCCTGGGAGTCAGAATTATTGGCAAGCTTCTCAGGTAATTCTGAAAACCACCACGATAATTCAATTCCGATTTACTGATTTGTTTTACTGCTCCTAGGAAAATGACCCACTGAGCAGATTCTGGCATTTCCTAAGAAGCTAGCTGCCTTTTTCTAGGATTTACCTTTTTCTTTCTTCTGTACTTCTTAAAAGAAAAAAAAAAAAAAAAAAAAAAGAAAAACACAGGTGGCACCATTTTACCTGAATCTACAAGCCATTTAATTCTGCTCTGCACAGCTGGTTTATTCTTACAGTTAGTTGTCCCTGCCCTGTAGAAAGCTTCTAGCTACTGGCACTGGTAAGAGGTTTGAATCCTACCCACTCCGCTTCTGGCCATAACTAAAGTCCTAACAAGCTGTGGAGAACACAGGCTTCCTTCAGCAGGCAGCTGTAATTACATGAAATTTATACCGGACATTGTAGTACAGACCCAGCCGCCTGCTGGGACATTTCAGTGGGCTATAGCATTTTAGTTGGGAACCACTGGTTCTAGCTGTTATACTCAGGGAGAGAATTGGCCATGAACTGTTTGTGTTGGTGTCTATCTCTTTCCACCAGTTAAAAAAAAACAAAGGCTTAAATGTAAAAGACACAGTCTCAGGTAGCTATCGCCTGCCCTTTAAATTATATTAGAACAGCGTAATAGCTACTTTGGAAATGCCATCTCATATAACATGAAAATAAGACCGTCAAACAGACTCCTCAAAAAAACCTGTAGAATAAAACTACAGATTTTAAGGGAGGGGGACAATGTTATTTTAACCTCCTAATCCACACAGAGACTGGAGAGAAGAGGATTTTGATTTTATGGCTGGAATGTAATACACTCGACTAGAATGGAAGACACAAGAGGGAAAAACATCAAAATTAAAGGACAATAAAGTGTGTGTCAACCACCCCATCTTCCTGTTTCTCAAACTTTCTAAATTCTTTTGGTTCACCACCCCAACCTTAGTAATGCCCTTGTGTGTGACAGCCCTCCGACTATTCTGGTTACAGGTGCTGGAAAATGTGTCTTTCAAAAGAAAAGAGGTTCCAAAGAGTTGGGCATTTTTCCTCCTGGGCAATAGAAAACAGGGTTCTAAGACACAGACGTGAACACACACACACGCACACGCACACACACACAAACACACACTTAGGAGTTCAGCACCCCATGATGTACTGCCTCTTCTGGCCTTACGGAAGCATTGCAGGAGGAGGAAGGGTGGAACCCTCAGATCACCTGACTTAAACGACACCTCTGGCTGTCTCAGAACTTTATCCTCTGTCCTGATAGCGCTTCAAAGTGAGAGGGATATTGGGAAAAGGACACAGGCAGTTTGCCATATCCTTGGGCATCCAAAAGGGTAGAAAGGCTTTATGCCTTTTATTCCCTGCCTGCTAGAAAGAAAAAGCAGACATCCTGTTTGAGACCACCAGGTGCCCCCTCCTTTCCCTGTGTTCTGTCTTATACTCTTTAAACTCTCAAATAAGTACATATGTTGCTAGGTTCATAATTAAAGCATTGGCAATGCCCGCTCCCTTGCTTTCAATTTCATTTGTACAAATGTTCCCATCATTCTTTTTAAAAGCCCTGGGCATATGTTCAAAACATACAACCCAAACAAATAAACTGCATAACCTAAGCCAAACCCACCAACAGCTGGAACACCCTTCCTATTTGGGAAGGCTACTCTCAAAAGCTACTTCATTGCAGTATGTTCTGTGAATGAAAGTTCACGGAGCTGAAAAATGGAAGCTTTTATGTTAGCATCTTATCACTAAGAAAATGTGGGGCATACACATAGGCCCTAGAATCAGCTACTTAAGATTCAATGGAGTAAATTTCACCTTAAGTAACATCTTTAGAAAATGAAATATTTAGGAAGGAACAGAGTTCCTATGGGAAATTTTATGGTAGAGTTAGACTTTAGCAGCCTTTTTTATTATTTGCATGGCTGAGGAAGAGTTTATATTTAGAACTAAGTTCTTGATCTTATCCAGTGATTGACTTTTCATGACCTTTGGAAGTAACGTTGATAGCAAAATTCCTGTCTGTCATTTACCCCTAAAGCCGACATGGTCACAGCAGTGGGAGCTGCTATATAAAAGGCCATGATACGAGTGAAAACTTTACCAATGAGAAGGACTCCAATATGTAGGCAAAAAGACAACATTTGTGACAAATTGATTTTACCTTGGTACAGCAATAATAATAGCTCAGCTTAATTCAAAAGTTGGTGTGACATTTCTCAAAACAGAATAAAAAGAATTGCCCAAATCTACTGTTTGAAGCAGAAAGGAAACGAAGATATTTGGCTGTAGCCAGTATATAATTCAGGTTGGCACCATTGTACCGGGGCACCGCTGAGAAGAAATGTGTGCTCTGCAAGACGGGAGCCTGTGGAAACCAGCCGCAGTGCAATCAGTCAACAGTGAGGGCCAAAAGCTCTTGCTTCCCCTTTCTCTGCTAGAACAAACTGCTCAAGACCACTATAAAGTAGGCTTACATCTCCAACAAAAACTGAAAAGTTTATAACAAGTCGTACCACCTGTGCTTATGTCTCAGCGTAGCCAAAATAATCTCCTCTCCTGGGTCTTCTATGGCAAAGGGTGAGGAATTTGACAGTAAGAATGCAAAGAGAAGAGGTGCCAACGTGGAGCCTGTAGAGTGAGTGGATTACCTTCATCTGTGCTAGCAGAGAGATCAGCAAGTCTGTCTCCTTTACTCTGGAGCAACTGTGTGTGATATGATCTCCCATCCCCTATCAAAAAAGCTCTGTCTTCAGAAAAACAAAAGACTTCTCAGTGTTGTTCTCTCACATGATTGAGTTTTCTTGTTAACAATGTTGTATTATTACAAACCTGTGTAAAGCTGGGAATATGGAGCTTGTATTAAAAACACTATAAAGAAAATAGCTTTGTACAAGCTAGTATTTTGGCCATAATTATACTTTTCTCTGTCTTCTCAATGAATAAGAAAATTTGGGGCCAGGTATCTGCACAAAGCATGACAGAAATAGGGTAAAATAGCATATTATCTAGCATGTGGCCTATACTTATATAAATCTGGTTGATGTAAAGTTTTGGTATCACTTACTTTTTAAAAATAAATCTATAATTCTTTCTTATCTTTAATCATAATAAAAACCATCCAGGGAAAATCCAAATTTTTCAGCAAGAACAAATTTTTCAGTACAGGAGGCAGCATTTGCCAGTACAACAAGAAACCAGCCAAGTTGCTCTGGAGCAGTTAAGCAAGTACATTTCAATAAAGACCCAACAATCCTTGGCAACCCATTAGAAAAACAAGTCATCAATGCATTAAGAAAGCCCTCAAATATGAGTGCTGTTGGTGGAAAATAGAGTTACTCACGAACTGAAAATGTTTACTTGAAGTGAGAATTATTTTATGGAAACCACGGTGAGGTTTGGAATACTTACAATCTGTTCAAATTGGTCACTGTGTACAACGTTAGTGCAGCAATATGCCCTGAGACTTCTAATCTGTCCGCCTAATGGAGCAGGTGGCGAGATTCTCCACTGAGCTGTCGGCTCCTGGAGGGCAGGGACTATGTCTTATTCATCTTACATCTTGCATAGTACCCAGCTCTTCAAAGGCAGTCAATAAATATTGAATGAAGGAATCTTTATATACATGGCCTCACTCCCTGACCCCTTGGCATGAAATATTGCCACCCCATCCATCTCTATTCCATTGCCCTGCTTAATTTTTTTTCTGAGTGATTATTGCTAGCTGTCATGCTGTATGTGCTTAATTATTTGTTTAATGTCTTTTTTTTCCCAATCAGAATATAAGCTCCCTAAGGGTAGGGTTCGAAGTGGATTGATTTCCTGTATACCCGTAGTTTCTAGGATGATACCTGGCACATAGCAGGTCAATTATAAATATGTGTTAATTTTATTTTTTTTTTAACCAAGTTCCCTAAGAGCTGTAAAGTTTTGACTTTTGAATGAGGGTTAAATAAATGGTTTTCTCTAACTTTTTTATTTCATTTTCACTCTCATCTATTTCATCTTAATGAAGGCTGGAAATTATACCCTGAGCTTCAATCAATAGTGACAAAAAGAGTCTTATTTATAGGTGGTTGATTTTAAAGAATGAAAGCATTGGGGGACTAGGTCTTGCTGATGTCAGGCATGTAGGTTGTCTGCAACCCTGCAGAGAAATATGAGTGAAAGGAAATAAAGAAGAGAGGGAGGAAGATACCAGATAGTCTCCTGGAGGCCATTGGGGGTAGACTCCATATTAACCGACAGGCTACCCCATGTGAATAGTAACAGTGCATTTGTGCACCATTTTCTAGACTGTGTGTGTGCACCTGTCATTACAACATAACAGGGAGTTGCTATCATACTGAACAGAACACTCGTGTCCTTCCAGGCTTTGAGGGGCAAAATTTCATCTAAAAGATTAATACATAACTTTTGAATTTAGGGTAAAAATTTTATAAAATATAACACTTGTTTGCCTTTGGCATTTCTGCATAATCCCCGTATGTGAATGAATAACAATTCCCAGCCATTAAGAATAGTTTCATTTTACCACCCACATTTAATGGTGATAAAACTGATGGCCCATGGTTCAGTGACTTGCCCATGACTTGCATGGTGACCCTGCCAAATATACACCCTTCAACTGTAAACTCAGATTTTATTTCTCTTTTCAAACCAAGATAGAGCAGGACATTCTTTGTTCCTTTTAGATGTTCATCAAGTGTGATTACAGTTGAACAGGCTTGTTTTTGCAATTTCCCAAGTTGGGTAGCAGGAAATGAACCTGGGACAGACAAGGAAGTGGCCTCGTTGCAAAGTCTAATTCTGGGAAAAACAAATGACTGGGAAAGGTCTGTCATTGGCCTTCCCAATATTGTTCCTTCTCTTTACTCTGCACCTCCCTTGAGCATCTCATACTCTTCACCCTTGTCTCTATCTGGCCAGCCAAGCACTTGGTTACCTTGTTCTCCTAATGACTCTTATCTCTTCCCTTATTTATCATAATGGAAATTGCATTGGAGTTGAGAGAATGTAATCCCTAATTCTGTTAATAGCTGCGTGTCATGGAATGAGCTGTTAAAACCCCCAGAGTCCTGTTTCTTTATCTGTAGAACAGAGATAATTATATTTGTTTCACAGGGTGACTGTGCAGACCATGGCAAATCATATACTTGAAACCACCATGCAGAGCCTGGCTCCTAAGAAATGTTTGATGAATGTTTGAGACAATGTCTAGATATTTGTTCTAACATAAGTTGGTGATTCCAATGAAACTTTCAAGACAGAAAAATGCAGAACATTTTTCTAGTGGATGCAGAGGAGATTCACTCAGGTGGAGCAAGGGAGGCATAGGAGAGGAGTGAAAAACAGAGGGCTGCAATCATCAGTGGTAGACTCTTCAACCTGCACAACCACACATGGATGCATGAAAGAGAGTCACTCATTTGTAAAATGGAGATAAAAATAATCTCCCTTGAAAGTTTTGGGGATGATTAAATGAGATGGTAGACTGACAGTCACTGATGCGTTAATTATGATGAATAACGTAATTGCTTATCACTCTAGCTCTTTCTCGTGATGAGAAAGCTCTCTGGAAATTCTAGGACAGGTCTGTTAGCCCATGCCTGTAATTTCAGTACTTTCGGAGGCTGAGGTAGGAGGATCCCTTGAGCCCAGGAGTTTGAGAGCCTGGGCAACAATGAGACCTGATCTCTACAAAAAAAAAAAAAAAAAAAAAAAAAACTTTTTTTAAATTAGCTGGACATGTTGGTGCGTTCCTGTAGTCACAGCTACTCCGGAAGCTGAGGCAGGAGGATTGCTTGAGACTAGGAATTCAAGGCTGCAGTAAGCATTTATTATGCTACTACAGTCTGGCCTGGCCAACAGAGTGTGACTCTGTTTCAAAAAGAAAAAAAACAAGGAAATTCTAGTATAATCACAATAAACTTAACTCAAGACTAGCAGAATAACATTAGGAACTCTTTGTTTGGTTCCTTTGTGCTTCAGTTCATCCAATACCTAAGAAATTACAACTTCTTACAGCTTTTTCAAGCATAAAATAAGCATCTCAATGAGTATTTACAAAAGAATATAGCAGAGACAGAGAGTTGACAGTTATAAAATAAGAAGATTTAGTTGTATGGATGCTCACGTATACTATTATGCTTAACAATAAGCATCACCTCATGTCCTTAGATAATGCTAAACATCTACAATGTATAATATTTCCCGATTTTAGAGTGGTTGGACTAACAAGCTTTAGACGTAGCCAGAGTGGGCTGGAATCCTGGCTCAGCCACTTAACTGAGTAGCTTTGTGCATCTGCCTTAACTCCCCTGAGCCCTGCTTTCCTCGTGAAGGAGGAAAAACAGACCCACTTCTTACAGTTATGTGACATGGAAAGATGGAAACACACACACACAAGCATTCTTTATGATGCTGAGCCACCAAATTGACCAATCCTGTAGCACTATGCCTGGAATTCTTACAAGATAGTTAGTGTCTTTTTTAAGAAACATTTTTGTTGAATTTTTCTCTTACTTGGACCTCATCATATCCTAAATGATAAATCTCTCCTTTTCAATATATCAGTAAATGAGCATATAATTAAGATAATAGAGCAGAGAATTGACCTGATTTTGTTTCCACCAGTTTTGTTCTAATACTCTGTACCAGGTTAATCCAAACCAAGAGAGCCTATCTGAGTGTGTATGTTGTTGTTTTTGTTAATTAAACAGCTCATAAGACATAGCTGAAAAAATTCACTCAGACTGTTTTTTTAAATACTACACTTGAGGTAGTAGTATTAAGAATACTATACTAATAGTATTAATACTTATAGTAGTATAATACTTATAGTAGTATAATAATTATAATAGTATTAATAATAATATATATATATTATTAGGAATAGTCATCAAACCAAATAAGCTAATGAAAAGCCTGTAATCTACTAAATGTCAGTTTACCTCTCCTTTTAAACTCTGGAAATAGACCAGGAATCTGATTTTCTGTGGGAAAAAAAAAATAGTTCTAAAAACCCCATGTGCCTATAAACCTCTTTTGTAATGCTCATGCACAATAATATTCCAGGATAATCACTTTACTACAGTATCCTCAGTAGAATTTGGAGCTTTGTCATTTTCTGGTTAAAGGTTTTTTTCTCTTTCTTTCTCTCTCTCTTTCTTTTGTTTTTTTGTTTTTTTGTTTTTTGTTTTTGTTTTTTGAGACAGAGTTTCACTCTTCTTGTCCAGGCCAGAGTGCAATGGTGCCATCTCAGCTCACTGCAACCTCCACCTCCTGGGTTCAAGTGATTCTCCTGCCTCAGCCTCCCAAGTAGCTGGGGTAACAGGCATGTGCCACCATGCCTGGCTAATTTTATATTTTTAGTAGAGATGGGGTTTATCCATGTTGGTCAGGCTGGTCTTGAACTCTTGACCTCATGATCCACCTGCCTCAGCCTCCCAAAGTGCTGCGATTATAGGCATGAGCCACCGTGCCCTGTTGGTTAAAGGTTTCATTATTTGCTCCCGGTGGAAATCTATTTAGGAAGAAATCACAGGTTTATAAGTCAAAGTTAATATGTGCTGACCATTTAAATCTGGGAAATTTACTTGGAAAAATAAGTCAGCACATTTAATGTTCTTTATGACAGCAGTAAAACTTTACCAAGTGATCAGGTACCCTTTGCAAATAAGAATTTGTTTTCAGTATTTTAATTAAAAATGCAAGTATGTTTGCAAATGTCTCCAAAAGTTACAAAGTTCAAGACCATGGCCTGATATTAGTGAAAGTAAATTGTGTTTTAAATATGCCCTTTAAAATGTATCCTTCTTTGCCATTTCCTTTACCATACTGTTTATGTTTTTAAATAATTTGTATGAGCCAAATTAGAAGAAGAAAAATAATCTTGGCTTTATTCCAAAAAATCCAACATGACTAACCCTGGGGAATGTCTATGTCAAATTAATAGTTTATTAAACATTGTTTAATCTTCCTATTATAGGTAAACACCTCATTTTTAGCTATGTTTAGAATTTTATGAGACACCAACATCTAGGGGACTTTTACAGCGGCTGTTTTCTTTTCCTACTATAAAGGATTTCAGAGCAATAATAAATTAACTTATTAAAAATAAATAGGTTCTAATATTTTAGTGAGCATATTATCTTTTTGTTATTTTGTTCTCTTGATGGTTCTTATTGTCAATAGGTCAACTTATAAATGTTCATATTTGCTTCTATTTACAAAATGATAGAAGTTTATCAGGAAAAAATGCAAAAGAACTTTCAGATCTCAGTTAAACTTGACATATTTTTCAGCAACATTTTCTCAGAATGATAACCCCCAGTGACATTTTACACTCATAAATGAGACAGGCCAATAAACAAAGTTACCAGAGTCATGATTTCGCCCTTTGCCCCTTTCCCATTTAAACACTTCAAACAAGTGTCTCCAACTCTTCTCAGGCAATCCAATTCTCCCTTTCTTAACCATGAAGCCCATGAAGGATGCTGGGTAGAAATCAAGGTATCTACGGACATAACCCTAGGAAAGTGATGCTCATAACCCATTTGAAATAGCTTAGAAAGAAAGAGAGTTGACTCTTACCTTGGCTGTTGACTGTCCTAGTCTTAAGAGAGGTTGTCATGCTACCCACAAGTATACACTTTATATGATTGAGTTTGAAGATAAAGTGCTTTACAGCCTTTAGAAGTGGTTTGTATTAATCCTACTGGAAGATAATAGTTTACATTGCCAGATACTACTTATTTCTCAGGAAGTCATCTGAAGGAACTGTATGAAACACTGTGTCTTAGTGTTCCCGGTAGCTGGATCATTCGTAGGAGATTGGAAAGCAGGGGAATTGGTTCACAACATGTCCTTCTGTGTAATTCTTCATTCCGGGCACAGATAATACTTGGAGGGAAACAAAATGACTACTGTATCCATTGTGCTCTCAGCTGCCTCTGTAACTAGCCAGACAAATTAAAGAGGCAGAACCAGTAAATAGGACTAAGGTGGGGGATGGTAGGGAACAAAGATGGAAGAAGAAAAGTAAATAAGAAGGGGTCGTATATGCTTATACTTTTCTCTGTCTTCTCAGGGGAATATCTGGGTTATTCATGTTGAAGAAAAATCAGCAGAGCACTTCTCTCTTCTTTGTTTTCTGTCTTTTTTTTTTTTTTTGAGACAGAGTCACTGTGTCACCGGGAGTGCAGTGGTGTCATCAATAGTTCACTGCGGTCTCGAACTCCCAGGCTCAAGCAGCCCTCCCACCTCTGCCTCCTGAGTAGCTGGAACTACAGGAACATGCTACCATGCCAGATAAATTACTTTTTATTTTTATTTTTAGTAGAGATGAGGCCTTGCCCTGCTGGTCTTCAATGCCTGGATTCAAACGATTTTCCCACCTTGGCCTCCCAAAGTTACTGAGTGGATTACAGGTATGAGCTATCAAACCCAGCCTCTGCTAATTATATTATCTGCACTTTATAATCCCTTTTGGGGTACACAACATAAGAAAGAATGGCCATAGCTATACCCTGGTGACCCTGGTTAAATGTCAATCCTACATCTCACCCAAGCTACGGTTGATTGCATTTCTGTGTTCACTAGGTTTTCCTGATCAGTATCATGAGCCTTTACTCCATTGACACTATGGAACACTTATTTTACCCTGGGTGAGAATGGAATAGCAGGGCTAAGTTACATGCATTCAGACTTCCTTTAAACAGTACACCTTTCTGTATTCCAGCGGGAGGTGTTGATCCTTAAGTTTCTACAGGCATATGTTGTCTTTTCTTGGAATCAGCATGAGCTCAGGTAAATAAGGTCTGTTAGCTGAGAGATGGGTGGTCAAGACACTGATGGGAAATCTTCAAAGCTATCTTATGCTTCCTGTTATCCTGGTTTCACAGAAAATAAATGTGCTGAGCATTAGTGGAGAGGGTCAGTAATGAGTAGTGACCACACAATGTGTTTGGGCCTCATAGGCTCATAGGCTTGGCTCTGCATTCATTTTTCATTCATTCATTCAATCATTCACTTATTCATTCATTCATTCTTTTCTTCATGCATTTACTCAAATGTCCACAGAGCTTGGCAGGTACTGCAAAACACTAGAAGCACAATGATGAGAAAACAAAGACACAGTCAGATCGCTGGTCCATTATCATGGAGCTTACTGGCCAGTGGCAGTGAGCCCTGGTTGTTATTTTAGTTTTGGATGTCTCTTGATGATTAATGTCTACTCCCTATCCCAGTTGTGAATTATAGACTTATCAAAATATCTTAAATGTTCTGGAGGGAAGAATACCATTTAATTTTAATGATTTGAAACAGAATCCTAGATCTTAGAGTTCCTGCTAACTGCTTCTAATTTGGCATGACAACCTTGCATCAGGAAACCTCATTAGAGTTTGCTTCAACTGTATTCATACCGACAGAGAGAGGTTGGACCAAATCTGGAAGCCCAAGTGTTTGGTCATCCATTTCCTGAGACTGCTCTAAGCACCTGCACATGTTTCTAAATACAGTAAAATGTGTAAGGAAAGAAGAGTGATTCTTCCAAATCATAGAAGATGAGCAACCTCTTGACAGAAGGTGAGCCTTTTTGATCTCTCTCCCTGACTCCTGAAGTCACAGTTTCCAGTTTAAACATTTCAACCATCTACTCGTTACCCTGTTTACAGAAAAACATACACCCTATGTTTGCCATGAGGTCTGAAATGTAGCCTTTCAAATAACAGCTCAGGGATTCCTGGGTGAAAAGTAGCTAAATCATAAGAAACAAAAGTGGCAATTTTTCTCAGTCACAGCCCTGAGAAGCCCCACAGTCTATTCTGCCAATAATTTACCTGGTGATATTTGATATAAGCTGGGATGGCAGCCACGATTATAATCACTGAATAAACAGCATATAAATGGCAACTGTCTGAGAGATAAGGAGGGATTTTAGATCCTTTCTCAAGTTGTTTTTTCTGAGGAAGGCTTCAATTCTTGGTCTGGCACATCCTCCTTCGGTGTTATCTGTGGAAATCTACAGGCACCTGCTTCTGCCTTTTCTCTTTCTTTCACGAAGATGATGATGAAGCACAGCATACAATCAATGCCTGCTTACTGATTTCAATGCCACTATTTTTATTGAGTAAAATTCTAAATGTTCAGAGCTATTGCTGTTTAATCTGAGCTGCCTATTGGGAATCATGTAATAACATCACATTACTGCAAAGACGAACAACAAATAGACCAGGTATGCTGCACTTTTTTTTCCCTTTGTCAACTCATGCTGTTATTCCTCATCCTAGAGCACTAGCAAGAAGTGATTGTTCATATGTATAACAACACATGTATCCAAGCACAAATAAGGAGAATTAAAATATTTTAATGTACTTGGTTTCATTTGCCTACAATATTATCTTTAAGGTATTTTCTTTTGTATTTCTTGAGACAGGATCTCACTCTGTCATCCAGGCTGGGTGCAGCGGCGCAATCGTGGCTCACAGCAGACTCAACTTCCAGGCTCAAGCCATTCTCTCACATGCGCACTACCATGCCCGGCTAATTAAAAATATATATATGTATTTTTTGTAGAGATGGGGTTTCGCCATGTTGCTCAAGCTGGTCTCAAACTCCTCAGCTCAAGTGATTCATGCATCTAGGCTTCCCAAAGTGCTAGAATTACTGATGTGAGCTACTGTGCTTGGCCTCTGAGGTAATTTCTGATATGCAACAGGGATTTTTAATTCTTCATTTCTTCTGTCATTTATACATTCTGTCTATAATATTTATTAAGCACTTACTGTATGCCAGGCACTGTGGATACAATGGAAAAGAAATCAAATATATTTATTCCCTGATCTTACAAAGCTAACAGTCTAGTGACAGACATTATTCCTAAAAAGTTATATTATAAGTCAAATCTGTTTTTTTTTTTGTTTTTTTTTTTTTAAATGGAGTCTCGCTCTGTTGCCCAGGCTGTAGTGCAGTGGCACGGTCTCAGCTCACCGCTGCAACCTCTGCCTCCCAGGTTCAAGTGATTCTCCTGCCTTAGCCTCCCAAGTAGCTGAGATTACAGGTGCCTGCCACCACGCTTGGCTAGTTTTTTGTATTTTTAGTAGAAACTGGGTTTCACCATGTTGGACTGGCTGCTCTCGAATGACTGACCTCATGATCTGCCTGCCTCAGCCTCCCAAAGTGCTGGGATTACAGGCGTGAACCGTCGCGCCCGGCCATATCAGTCAAATCTTTATAAATTCCATCATCTTTATAATATCCAATAGGAAAATTTGGCCTTAAAAGAAGTTTTCCTTGAATATTTTTGTAAAGAACTCACTTCAATTATATCCATTTGGTTAGGCCGACATATTAGGCTTCATTAAAGCTAGGTACATTGTTCCTCTCAAACATGAGAATATCTTCCTTTTGCAAGATTTCGGTAAGTGATTATGATGTAGTATACGCTTCTTTCTGTACAAGACAATGGAAGGGCTTTACTATACATCACAATGTACTGATATATTTACAGTGGGGTAAGTTTAAGTAAAGGACAGGCCTACAGACAACTAACCATAATCCAATGTACTTGCTATTCCAAAAGTGTGGCAGCATAGCATAGTGGGAAGCGTGAGAGGTGCGGCCATTAAGGACAGAGTTTTTGAAAGCTTTCAAGACCTCCATTTTAAGAACAAAGAGTATTGACCAGAGAATGGAAGAAACAGCAGAGAACACAAATTACAGTCACAGAGATCTAAAACTCATCCAGCCATAGTTTTCTCTGTAGCAGTTTCGTCATTTCTCTAATGGAGAGAGAGCCTCAGTTAACCTTTCAAGACATTCTTCTAGATTTTTAATGAGCTTCTTCCTGTCTTCTTACCAGAGGAAAGGAAAGGAAAAGAGAAGGAAGGTGCCATTTAGCTTTCTCACCAAGAACTACGTTTTATCCTGCTGGATGGGATTGGGATGCCTGTTGTCCAACAGGCTGGTAGAAAAGTAAGTGGGGGAAGAGAAGAGCTCTGGAGTCCTAAGGATCACGCCTCAGACGTCAACCAGAGTGCAAATAAACGCAGTCTGGAAAAAGTATGTCAGGACAAGAACCAGCAGCGTCTTCGCTTTTTTCCTTTTTCCCTTCATAGCATCTAGAAGAGTGAACACCCAATAGAAATATTGTTGACTCATTGACTAAAAACAGAGTGGCGTCCCTTTCGTTTCCTTTCCCCTGGATTAGATTTATTTTTATATTTTACAGTATCTCACCTTAAACTTACAGCTTTGGAAAGGACCTTAAAAATGGTCCAATCCGATCTCCTTGTTTTATAGATTACAAAATTACAGATCCAAGTGGTGAAGTAATTTGTTGTATACCACAATTTTGTAGGCAGGGGAAAGCTGAGACTAGGAGCCAGATCTTCTGATCCCTACCAAAGTAGAAAGTGATTTAGAGTTATTTAGACCTCATTTCAATCTGTGTTTTCAATTATACCTGTATCTGCTTCCTCTGAATAATGAAAATAACAATACTTTATAGGGACATTGTGAGAAACAGATTAGAAAATATATGAAAAGTACCTAGCAAAGAACCAGAATCTTTATAGGCTCAGAACCTTTATAGGTACTCACATTTGTAGCTGCTTCTCCTCCTGTGGCCAACAGAAACCAAATTGAGGGACTCTGATTAAGATATTTTAGAGGGCTGGGCATGGTGGCTCATGCCTGTAATCCCAGCACTTTGGGAGGCCAAGGTCGGTGAATCATTTGAGGTCAGGAGTTTGAGACCATCCTGGCCAACATAGTGAAACCCCGCCTCTACTAAAAACACAAAAATTAGCAGGGCATGGTGGTGGGTGCCTGTAGTCCCAGCTACTCAGGAGGCTGAGGCAGGAGAATCACTTGAAGCCGGGTGGTGGAGTTTGCAGTAAGCTGAGATCACACCACTGCACTCCAGCCTGGCTGACAGAGTGAGACTCTGTCTCAAAAAAAAAAAAAAAAAAAAAAAAAGTATTCCACAGCATGACTTCTGAAGTCAATCTAAAATATTAGGCAGTATTCATGGAAGATATATGTGAAAATTGATCAAAATCAAAATCATACATGCACACTTGCACATACATGCACACCCACGCACATTCCCCCCCCCCGCCCAGTGAACACTGGACTGAAGTTTGAAATTCCTGTTAAATGCTTTAATAATATCAATTATATTAATAATTAATACCAGTAATTGAGCATCTACTATGTAGCAGGTATTGTGCCCGATTGGATTACATATATTCTAATTCTCACAACACTCTTGCAGAGCAATCCACAAACGTGACACCAAGGGCCATGGTGGTTAACCATGGGCTAGCAGACTATCATAAGGGTCTAGATGAAAGCTATAGAATACTTTCAACTCCTAGATTTGTTCTATGAGGAGTACATAGAGAGAGGTGATTTCTTTCTTAAAATCCTTTTCAGCACAAATGCCTAGACACTTAAGCCAGCAGCTGTTCTCCTTGGACATTCATTGGCCAGTGTTGTTAGACTTAATCAGTCAGGACCATAAACTTGGGTAATTTGAAAACTGAACAAAGGGCACAGATGACAATTTCTTCCAAACACACATCTGCTGGGAACTATGAGTAACTATCCCTAAGGTCAGACTTAATTGAATTTAGATCTAAATGCACTCTGACATGTGGATTATTCACTGCTTGAACGTGGAAGGAAGAAAAATGCTAAGGTGAGAGGTCAGGAGTGTAAGCTTTCCTCTTTCTCCCTGTGCTTCTGAAAAGTCCCCATTGAGGGCTTTCTTATATATAGGTCTTATAGTTTCATTTTTAAAATCACTTGCACCACCTAAATGCTTTGGTCCTAATCCCATTCCCAACCCAGATCTAACAGAGTGGACCTCTATATCCCTTCTAGAGTCAGTCCAGTAATGGATATTAGAGCCTACCAAAGGCAGAGCCAAGTATTTGGGGATATACATTCAAGATCTTCACAATTATTTTCTCCCACAGAATTTTAAGAAAGTGTAGATAGACACTCTTAGAAATGATGAGAGTGAATGAATTTTCATGGACAAGCATTAGTTACCTCATTTATTTCCCATACTTCTTATTCCCATTTTATCACAAATACAATTCTTATTCCCATTTTATCAAATGAGTAATTGAGGTTCAGAAAAATGAGAACACTCATTTAGTGTCATGCTGCAGTAAACGCAGTAGTTATTCAAAACTTAGCTCCATCTGGTTCTGACAGCCAGCACTGAGAAAATGGCTATGCTGAGACTGTCATGGCAGGTTAAATATTGGATGAGACCTATTAGGGAAAACTGGCAGAAGGTGGGTCCTGAGTTGCAAGACAAAGAAGGAAAAGGATGATGCTTGATTGCCTGTTGCTATTTATGTCTAATTTCTGAGATTGCAGGCACTGGGAAGGCTGGAAGCAGGAGACACAACTTGGTTGAAGTGGAAGGCACAGGAAAGTGAGTAACCCAGAGGATACAATAAGGTGACAAGAAAAATCTAAATAATTCAAGAGAATGTTCTCTGAGTTTGGAGCTGGACTGTGATGAGACTAGACATGGCTGGTGGAGGTTTCAACACAGCAGAAGAGCAACCGGGGACTTGAGAACCAGAAGGCACTAGGGGGCCAGAGAGTGGGAGGGGGGCAGACTAGTCTTGCTATTCTGAAAGTTTCTGTTCTGGAAGGGAAATATAGCTAGTTGACTTCTGAAAGATACTAAGCAATGTTTCTTTAGCAGGTAAATTGAAATCTGTGATAGAAAAATGAGATTGTAGAACTCACCTGTAGTTTTCTGTTCTTTATGAACCATTCATTCATGTCACAAGTATCTGTGGAGGCCCCACTATGTGTCAGGCATGCTGTGGGCACTGGAGGTTCCATACTGTACATCCAAATTATAGAAACACATCAGGTCTTCATGGTAGGAAACAAAGTTATCTCCTGGATTCCAGTGAGGATGGTGTAAAACTCATGACCATCAGTGAGGGGGGAATACAATGTAGAAATTTAGTGTTTTTGAGACTGAGATGAAATCACTTAGCATGACTATGATAGTGCAAGTGAAGTGCTGATTGTGTTGAATAAAATGGAAACAGACAAGCCTGTGCTCTGAGAGGAAACAGAATAGGAAATGTGAATGAGATTGATAATGATGATAATAGTTCCCATTTGGAGATCCTACTCTTCTTGGCTGTGCTAGGTGCTTTACTATCCTTTACTATTCACCATCCTGCAGTAAAACTCTGCAAGGAAGTTATTATTACCCTCGTTTGATAGATGAGGATGACCAATCATCCATTTTCCTGGGACTGAGGGGCTTCTCGGGACATGGGACGTTTAGGGAGAAAACTGGGAGAGTCCCAGGCAAACTCCGATGATTGGTTACCTTAGAGAAAATTAAGGCTCACAATGTCGAAAGTAAAGGACAGAATCTGAACTCATGTTCAGGATTTTCTGATGCCAACACATGTGTCTTTCCATTATACCACACTGCCTCTGTCTTTAGAAAACCCGAATGTAGCAATATCAGATCACATGCTTTGTATAAATACAAACATAGGGAACATTTTATTTCTTGAGCCAAATTACTTCCATGCTCTCAATCGTGTTAAGTTTTTCACTGCCACATTCTTAATAACTTGCATCCATGTATGACCTAGCGGATTTTGGTGAATTGCATCCCTCAACACAGGAGAAAAATATTATGACACACCTTTTTGGTTTTAGGTAATTTGGTTATAATCCCAAAGGTGACTGGTAGGAAAGAACTCAAAAAGAGATTGGTGTCTACAAGAGACCAACATCTGGACGAAAATGAAATGAAAAACTTAAGTCCAGCTGTTTTGTTCGTAAGCCAGACATATTGATATTTGGGGACATCTGGAGAGTTGACTGAAATTTTTGATTTTCATACAGATGTTCAGTGTCATATAGACACAGCCATAACTACACATGAAAAGATACACTTAATGGTATTTCACTAACTATGTAATTGCCATAGTTATGAAAGGAAACCCTTTCATAATGCTAATGTCTGTGGACAGCATGGAGACTCACCTTATTGGCCTATGCTGTTATATAAATTATATTTTAGAGCGTATGGTTATTATGTTCCAGGACATAGATTTTGACCCAGAGAGCCATGTCATAATGTAGATGTCATGGATTTTGAAATTAATTACCTTATAGCCCTTTTTGTTTTAAGTTCTAGTAGGTTAAATGCAGTTAGGAAGAATGGGGACATTTACTTGATTTCTCAGGTTTTCTTAAATAACAACACAAACATTTAAAATGCATGGTTGAAATAATTCACATTTTAAAATGATGTCACATTCTAACTAAATACAGTCCTAGGACTCAATGTTTTCTGCAGTCAGCACCCGCCACCCCTTTACTGTTGTGTGAAGCAGCTGCAGTATCTACATTTTGCCAAATAAACAAACTCTGCACCGTGCAGTAGTGTTTGTTGTTTGCTAATGTGCTACTGGTTAGAAAATGCTTAAAAACTCTAATTACACATTTCCATGTAATACAGAGGCAGTACAGGGCCATGCTTCATTCCTTGAAGACATACACACACAAACTTTCTTTTTTGTTCAGTTCATGGTAGATAATCAATAAATATTTTATAAATGACTAAAAAGCAATATCAAGCTTAACTGATTACTTTCTAGGCATTGGACACTAAGCTAAGCATTTAAAGCATATGACATTACTCAATCCACAAAATCATCTTCAGAACTGGCTTTATTATCCCCATTTTACATATGAGTTAATTGAGGGATAGAAATGTTAAGTGACTTGCCCAAGGCCATATAAATCTAGTACATATATGGCAGAAGTGACCAGGTTTGTCAGACTCCATAACCCATGCTATTATCCATTATTTTCTGCTGCCTCTTCTTAAAGTGAGTATCTCATGGTAGAGACCTAGGTGTCTTGAGGCCCCTAAGACTGCCTTAAGGCTACTGTCAAACACAGACATGCACAGATCTTTTTATTCCTATTTCATTAAAAACCATCTTGGCAGTGAGGTGCTGGCTCCTGCACATAGATGGAAGAAGTAACAATTGTTACACAAACCCCACTTGTACACATCCAAAATGATTCAGTCACTGGGTGAGCAAAGGTTGTTTTAAGCCAAACGACACCTGTAAAGGAAAGTTATGTCACCTCTCTTTCCTTTTAAATCTGACCTTCTTACTTACTGGCCTGGTCTGTTGCAAACATCAATGTGTCATAAAAATACGTTACCTTATAAATCACATCTCTCCTGTAAGAGATTACAACATTTTTTATTGCCCATCTAAAGCTCTTGAAGTTCTGTTTCTTCAAAACCTATCCTAGTTACAAAGAGATGAGATTTTTACTTCAAAGGAAGCAGTAATGAAATCTACACTTGCGGAACACAAAACTACTTCTTTAAGACTTTTCAATTGTTGATATGTCACTCAGTTTTGCAATTGCCATTTAAAACTTTACAATACACAAAAGTATCCGCCTTCTATGATTATTTCCCTGTTACTTTCAGCAATGTATGCAAACACATCAGCGCTTTGATGTCAAGTCTTATCTTTCCTCACTGGAACTTGCTGGAAGAACCATCTCAATTCTTGGAAAACCACAGCTTCCAGAGCATTTAACATGAAACACATTAGGAATTCATTATACATACCCACAAACTTGGGTATTTTAAATCAAATAGTTGCATTTTTCAGTGTGAAAATTTAAAAGGAAGAATAATTATTCTCGTTCCTTAACGGAATAATCAAGTGGTATTAGTTTGTTTTTGCTTTCTTTAAAGAGTGCTCATCACGCCATGATATACGCAAAATGACAGGCATATAATGGAACTTATAAGTGATATCATCTTACTACTGAAAAGTGGAAAACAACAACAGAAAAAGAGTTCTCAGCAAATACTATGTGGAAGTCTATGTTTATGTACAAACATAGTAATACCTTTCATTTACATCATGGCTATTTATAGTTTTAAAAGTGCTTTTACATTTATTATATAATTGGGTAATATAATTTGGACACTTGAAAGCATACCTGATATACCATCACCTAATGGTGATATTGCCTTGACTAAAAAGGTAACATAAAATAATAGTCCTCTAGCCCCAGAGAGATTTTAGACAAGGAAAACAAAAAAGATAACAAACATGATCTCACTCGTGTGAAACCAAAATTCATAAGAGGGGCTTTTGTAATAGGTTTCTCAATGGTACCAGTCTACAACCTAACAAGTCACTCTTCCAAGATTAAGTGTTTCACCTTGAGGATTCTTTTTATGGCTGCTTCTAACTATGGTGCCTCACCTTAGCCATAAAATATCACCTCAGAGGGATGAGCTAATGATGTGTGTGAAGAGGTCTCTCCTGGGAACCGTCATGAGTGAGAAACACAATCAGGGATACCCACGTTGCATGCAAAGCATGTGACAGAGTGGAGAGAACACAGTCTTTGGAGTCCAACTGTCTTGTATCCGAACCAAGGTTATTGCACTTATTAACTTGAAGGCCCAGGGCAGCTTATGGTAAGGTTCCTGTCACATAGTAGGCAATAGAATAGATACGTGTTAATAAATAAATGAATAATGAGCAAATCACACACTGAGGTCACCCAGCCTAATTCAGTGCCCATATATATTTAAAATATTTTATTTCTTTTCAGTAGTCTTGGAGGAACAGGTGGTTTTGGCTACCTAGATAAGTTCTTTAGTAATGATTTTGGAGACTTTGGTGAACCCATCACTTGAGCAGCGTATGCTGTGCCCAATGTATAGTCTGTTACCCCTCATTTTCCTCCCACCCTTCCCTCTAGTCCCCAAAATTCATTGTATCATTCTTATGCCTTTACATCCTCATAGCTTAGCTCCCACTTAAAAGTGAGAACATAAGATATTTGGTTTCCCATTCCTGAATTATTTCACTTAGAATAATGGTCTCTAACTCAATCCAGGTTGCTGTGAATGTCATTATTTCATTCTGTTTTATGGCTGAGTAGTACTCCATGGTATGTAGAGTCCACATTTTTTTAATCCACTTGTCAGTTGATGGGCATTTAGGTTAGTTCCATAGTTTTGCAATTGTAAATTGTGCCGCTGTAAACGTGTGTGCAAGTGTCTCTTTCATGTAATGGCTCCTTTTCCTTTGGGTAGATACCCAGTAGTCTGATTGCTGGATCAAATGGTAGTTCTGCTTTCAATTATTTAAGGAATCTCCATACTGTTTTCTATAATGGTTGTACTGGTTTACATTCACTCCAGTAGTGTAAAAGTGTTCCCTTTTCACAGTGCCCATATTTGAATTGGATATAGGATCAAAATAAATATATCTCAGAGAATATTCTCATTCAAAATATATAAATATCTAACTTGGCATATATGCCCTTTATCCAGGGCGACAACAAAAGACTTGCATAGCAATTCAAATGAAATGGATTGAGAATGAAAAATACAGAAAGGCAACATTACTGAGATAGATCAGGCAACGGTTTCTTTTCCAGGCTTAACATGCTAGGAAGAGACACTACTCTTTTCCATTTCAGATTTCTGTTTGGATGTATACAAGTCTGAGAAGTTATGGGCCTCAGGCAAGAGGTCTGTCAACTTTCATAAATTCATAGTGCTTCCCCTTGTCTCCACGTGAAGACTCACAAGTGACACAGACCCATTCACCAGCTAGACTTCATCTTTGGGGTCAGGGCTGAATCAATGTGGTTAAAAAAGCATGTGTTAAACAAAAGGTAGCCTGACCTTTGCACAGAAAGATTTTTATTTTAATGTACTTATTAGACAGCTATTTTCAGATTCCCTTAAATATCTCCATTCCTAGAACACATTTTCTTCCTATTTTGTGCTACATTTTACTTTTCTCTCCTTTAAGAGAGTCTTGTCTTCCATACCACTGTAGGCAAGCAGATAATCTCTCTCCTATTTATATACTATGGCCATTTTTCCAGAAGCATTGGGTACTAGGAAGCAAGGTGCTGTTATAATTGCCTATTTGCACTTGTTATTTCATCATAAAGCAGGCTAAAATGAGGGGCGAGAGAAGGCCACGTTCGGCAGCTGCCTATCTCAAAGAGGAAATGGGCAAAGAAGCCTTTTCAGTCATAGACCAGGTTCAACTGCCTTTTAGGATTACTGATGAAGTGAGCTTTATCATTTTAAAGTGTAAATAAGTCATGGGTTTTTTGAAGTGAATTGCATCACTTTAAAAATAAGGATCAAGGTCTTTGGGAAATCAATTAGCTCCTGTATTTGAACAGATGGGATACGTACACCTCTCTCAGAACCTCTGTGCTTTCAATCGATGTAATTTTTTTTAAAAGTAAGCATTCTTTAACATACTGGAAAAGAGTGATATTTGAAAAACAATGCTAATACTTGAAAAAGGCATTTGTTACATACACAAGTTAGCTTGATACAAAATTAGCAACTGATAATTATGAAAAACAATAATTTCTTCTTGCTAGAAAAGCCACACAATGGCCTGAATTCTTCTCCCTGCTATGGACACAGCAATGGAGGCAGGATGTACTCATATACCTGATATGTCAAAATTGGACCAAGTTATATGTTAATGGTGCCCATTGCTATAAGTAAATCCATTGAAAACATTTATTAGGAATTACCACAGAGTTCTAGAAACCACTTGAAGCAAAATAAAGTCATTGTGTGACTGCTTAAAGCCACCTTGGGAATCCTAGCAGTTGTGGAGTTGGGCAGATTTAGGTGATCTAAATCAAAGTCTATGTCTCTTGCATAAGATGTAATTTTATCTCTGCCCTTCTGAATGGGCTAAAAATCCTTGTGATTATTTTCACCTTCTTAACATCCCCTTGTGAACTCTTGTTTTCCTCTTCTTATTCATTCACATACTCACCCCTCTCTACTCTCTCACTTCCTGGTTTTCTTTTCTCTGTGTTTGAGGTTTGGGAGATGAAAGGAAAGAAACAGAATTCCACTCTGGGCTTCATCTGGTCCTCTGCTGACCCCAGCCTTAACAACATGGGAGAGTTCAGTATGACAAACTCCTCCATCCACGCTGCTTTTCCTCAGCTTGTGACAGAAATTTTGTTCAGACCAATGTAGAACTCCTTGGATTCTAGCACATGACTTCTCTAGCAGGGGAGTAGACCATTTGTGCAAATGGATAAGGGGGAGACAGTGCAGGAGGAAAGAGGATCTTTTTTCATCCTCATAGATTCTGAACTATTATGTTAGAACTGGAAGGGACTCCACAGAAATTCTTGCCCAATTTATTTATTCCCGCCACAAACATTTTCCGAGAATCTATGTTAAGCACTGGTGATGCAGAAATATAAATCCTTTAGAATTTCTTATTATGGATAAATACAATAATAATACAAAGTTGAATATATATATATGTATTTGTGTATATATATGTTTGTATGTGTGTATATGTATGTGTGTGTGTGTGTATATATATATATATGTATATATATATATACACACAAAGTTCTATGGAAGCTCAGAAGAAAGAACCACTAGTTCCAAGGTTGAGAGGAGGGAAGATTTTACCAAGTAGTGGACATGCAAAGACCCAAAGAAATAAAAGCACACAAATAATTCACTAAAGGAGGGAAGGGTGAGGGTGTAGGCATGAAGTCTACGGAAGTGGAATAAGAGGAAGACAATAAAGTGAGTCATGAAATTAAGATGTCATTGATAATCTTCATGTCCATGTCAGTGGAATAGTTTAATCCAACTATAGTGAGACATGAGGATACAAGAACAAAAACTAAGTTTTCTAAGAAGTTTGATGGTGGATAAGAGATGAGCAGTTTAGACATTTAATTTGGATGCGAAATTTAAAAAAATGGACCTATATATGTACACACACGTATATAGGATAGTAGACACTTAAAGGGTTTTGTTTTGTTTTGCAAATAGAAAAAGACCAAGAGAGAGAAAAAAGCTGATGGGACAAGAGAGGTTAAAACAGAAGCACGCTCTGAGTTAGTAAAGAAAAGATGTGAACAGATGATCATTGAATGGATTAGCACTGTATTGGGCAGCAGCCTCCTTTCATTAACAGGAGACAGAAAGAGATAAAACTCTGTGTCGCCACCTGCAAAATCTGTAGGGAGAGTGGAGAAGGGAGCTGAGTGTGGAAAACAAGGCTTGTAGAGAAACAGAAAGTGAAATGACCAAGAAAAGACCATAATGCTCAACATTTTTAGTAATCAGGGACACACCATTTCACTCCCAGAAAATTGACAAAACTCAGCAATCCACAGGCAAACAAATAGCAATCTGACAATTCCAAGTGCTGGCAAGTGTGTGGAGCAGTGAGAATTCTTATGGCTTTTTGCTACACCTGCTTTGAGAGCACTTTGACACTATGTGGTAAAGACGCAATCATACTTCCAGATATGCAGTGGGGGACCTCTATGCGCAAGGAAGGTATAACCTAAGTGGCCATCAAGATACACATTTGAAAATGTGGTATATTAAGTGGGCCACTCTTCAGCAGTTAAAATGGACTAGGTATGCATCTATCAAAGTGGAAACACATTTCTGACATAATGTTGAGGGAAGAAAAGCTCACGGTAGAATGGTATGGATGGTAAGGAACTATTTATGAAAAATTCAAATCCCACAGAACAATTTTATGTGTCATTAATGAATACATCTGCAGATGTAGAAGTAAAAAAAAAATAGACAAGAAAAGATAATACAGCTCAAACGTATTGTATCTCTCACATTGTAATTTGTAAAACATATCTGAAGATTCGCACACAATGGAACACCAGGCAGCAATAAGAATAAGCAGTCTACAAGGCCGGGTGTGGTGGCTCATGCCTGTAATCCCAGCACTTTGAGAGGCCGAGGCAGGTGCATCACGAGGTCAGGAGTTTAAGACTAGCCTGACCAATATGGTGAAACTTCATCTCTACTAAAAAGATAAAAATTAGCCGGGCATGGTGGCATGCCTGTAGTCCCAGCTACTCAGGAGGCTGAGGCAGCAGAATTGCTTGAACACGAGAGGTGGAAGTTGCAGTGAGCCTAGATTGCGCCATTGCACTTCAGCCTGCACAACGGGAGTGAGACTCCATCTCAAAAAAGAAGAAAAAAGAATAACCACTCTACAACTGTATGCAACTGGATGGATAAACCTTGCAAACATGAGCTGAGCAAACGAAACCAGACACCAACAAGTACATATTGCATGATTTATATAAAAACAAGAGTCAATGTATCCTGATAGAGTCAGAATGTGGGAGTTGGGAGGTGCTTAGAAACTGTAAGTGGGTATAGAGGTAGTCACACATGGTGCTTGTAATGTCCATTTTTTTATTTAATTTTTGGTTGCACAGGTGTTTTCAGGTTATGAAAAGTCATTAAACTGTACACTTAGTAAATAGTAACCTGAACGTATGCTGTATTGCAACAAAATGTGTAAAAATGCCATTTGAAAAACGGAAAGTAATTTTGGGGTAAAATGGCATACTAACATTTATTTACTCTTGGTTGCTGAGCTCATAGTTGTTTTTATGATATATCCTTGTTGTTAATTTATGATATTTCATCCCAAAAAGGGAAACGGGGACCAACTTAAATTAGGAATCACAAATAGTAGATGGCACCAATCAACAGAGAGAGACAACAAACAATTTGGAGCCCAGAGAGGCCAAGAGATCTGCGTGTGGCAAAACTGAAATAGGAATGAAGTCTCTTCGCTTCTCACTCCAATGCAGTGCTGTATTTTGCAAATATGTTGTCACAAGCTTTATATTTTCACTTTTTACTTTGGAAACTGATTTAACTTCTGCCTTTAAGTCTTGTGCAGTACTCTTACTCTATGTCAGTAACTATATTAATCACCAATTAAAGTACTTTGCAACCCTCCTAGCAGCTGTTGATATTTTTAAACATGCGGATTTGAGCTAGGTGTAAGAATGACAATGTTTCCTTTTCTGCTTTTCAGACTTTCTGCAAAGCCTCTATGAGACTATTTTATAAGATACACCAGGATGAGATCAAAGCCCTTCCAAGAGGGGCTGGCACTCTCTATCTTTCTGGTTGCCAAAATAAAAACAAAAGTCAAGTTCAACAATTTATTCCTACTCTCTCTGTCCTTTTGAAAAAGAGACTGAGAGTTTGACTTAGGAAATTCAGTGATAGTGAGTTTGATTTTAAATATACCAAAGAGTTGGAAACTATCTCGCAGATAACAGACCCTTCAAACAGTGTGGAAGATTATTCAGGAAAGCCCAGCAGATTTCAACTCACTATGAATAAATAATATTGAGAATAAAATGTCCTTTGTAGCATGCTTTCTCTCTCCCCGAGACATGTGTGCAATTCCTGTGCACCGCATTCACTTTAATGCTCAGATAAGCCTAGGTTTTTAATCCATGTCACTTCAGCACATCACACTTGATTGCAGAATCTGAGGAAGAGAATGAGTGCTGCTGAAATGTGAGACACTCCTCCAGACTTTAGATTACTGTGTAAAGATGGGTAGGAAAAGCCTTCTAGATTGAACTCTGATATACCATAAAACTATAGCAATGAGAAAACTATGCATTTCACATTAAAGTTGGGCATTTCTCTTCAGAGAGAAGTTGAGCCGACTAGCAGTTGTTAGTTCCAAGGTTCTGCACACTCCTATGAGCCTGTTAATATTTGCTGCCCCCTGTAGTTTGCTCTTGTAAAAATCCTTAAAGCATCAAGAGAGCTATTTAAAACTCCAGTTGCTCTTTTAAATCCGACACACTTGTGGAATTTCATTTCCTATCTTTTTCAGTCCAGCTCCACACATCAGAGTGTTGACATGAGGCAAGACAAGGGAATATGTCTGTGAGCTGTAGTGATTTCATTTAAGTGAATAAATTGGGGGAAATGATTGCCTTTTAAACATGCAGACTGTGTTATATGGAGAAAGCCAGCTCACATAAATGTAATTTTCTTTAAAAAGGCAGGGGGAAGCATCTGTTTATTGAGCTACTTTCTCAATTTCCTATTGCCTTCAGAATTGGTTGTGGGACATGATTTCCATTGTCTCCAAGCACAATAGCCTCTAATAACATTAAGCTTAAAATAATGCAATAGAACAGCACAGACTTGTGGTTTGTTCATTTGCTCTAACTAATATGGATGGCAGAAATTTTACCCGAGCTTAAAATAGCATAAGATAGCATATAGAACATGCAAGTCAACACTGGCTCAGTGATGAATGAAATTTCATTATAAAGAATCACAGCCAAACATCTAACTTTAGTAAAAATTTTGGAACTAGGTGTTGCCATAAACAAATGCTGGGGCAGAAGATAATAAAACTGTTTACTTTATCAATAGATTAATGAAGAGGAGTAGGTAATTCTGCGATAATATAATATCATCCCATAGTCTGTGTGACTGGAATAGTTTCAGGTTTAATTTTGTGATTCAATTGGCCTGCATCTGTGTAACTCCTAGAAAGATTATAGAGGAGTGCAATTAATTTGTACAGTGCTAAAGCTTCCCTCAGGCACATAAAACATTCCCTTTAGTTCCTTTAGAGTTAGTATTATAGATTCAGGTTCTTTTTCATCAAAAGTGAATCCCAAAGTTGATAATTCCAATCAAATTGCTAAAAATAAAAGCATACCTATGGTTGCTTTGAGATCAAGAAAAGAACTGTAGATTAGCTCTAATTTTATGTAGTTAACTGAAGTGAATTGAATGCCTCTTTCTAAAATGATAAAAGCAAATTAAAAGAAAGGCTTTTGACAGGAGAAACTTTAATATATCTACGATACTGTGAAATACATCAGGATCAATCATATTTGCCGATGATCATTTTTATTGTGAAACTCTTACAATATAACCATAATATTTCATTTTGTTGAGGTAGAGACAGAGGCCAAAATCTATCAATCAAGGAATATTTATTAAATGCCTGTGGGTTCCCTGCTGAAGGGAATATAAAACAAGCATAAATCGTGGACACTCATCTCAAGGTGCATGCAGACTGACTAAATGAGGAAAAAGACAATAAGCGTAAGAGAAGTTCCAAAAGAGATTTTTTTTCTTACCATAGTCAGAAAAGTATGGCTTGAGCTGGTCTGAGATTTAGATAAGACAGATGTGCAGGCTAAAGGGATCAGGAAGTGCTTTTGAGGGTTGATACGGAAGTCGTGCTTTGAGGTGAGCTACCATATACCGATGGTGCCTGTCTAAAAACAGATGCAAAGAATGTATGGAAGATTTTGAACCTGGATCTAGAGAGTTTTGAAATCACCAAAGAGGGCCTTAGCCATATGTCTGATTCATTAGCCAGAGAATGTACAGAAGATTTTGAACCTGGGCCTAGAGAGGTTTGATATCCCCAAAGAGGGCCTTGGCCATCAGCTGTTTGCACCCATAAAACAACACAGACAAGGATTTCTTAGTGGGGCATACCTCCAGGGGAACCCAGGACTCAGTATCAACATGAACAATGCTTTCAGGGGGCCCTGATGGAAAAGACCTGGCCAGAAGTAAAGAGAGTCCTCTGGGAATCTGGTAAAGACGTTGGCAACCTGAGAGGTGGGGGTGCACACTGCTGGAAAGAATGCTGAGTTGGATGAACGTTTGATTCCCTGTCACTTTCTTACTGTGTGAGCTTCAGGACTGGCACCAAATTTCTCTGGCAGTCCTATTCTTTATTTACAGAGTGAGGATTAGTAACACCCATCTGCCTATATCATGGAGCCCTGGTGCAAAGCAAATGAGATAATATGGCAAAAGTACTTTGTAAACTGTAAAATGCTACATAAATTAAGGATTTGCATCAACATTCATGACACAATGTCTCTGATGCATTAGCTGAAATATGGTCACCATTAACCCTCTTCCACTCTTCCCTATTAATTCATTTCCATTTCTCACTTCTCTGCCCTAGCCCCACTCTTTCCTGGAAGTTTCCCTTCTTTTTCCCTTGTCAGTCTTACTTCTCATGCCCTGAACTCCTATGCATGATTTGTAGGACATTGTCCATTTTTACTCTGATTCTCTTTTATGTAAGGATGTGTGCCTCTCAGTGGCATTACCAACTCTGAGAGAAAAGGAGCTTTTTAAAAATTTTCAAATAGCTATCTGAGAGCCCCAGGAATCTCCTGTACTTGGAAGCAAAGAGTTGGGGATGGAAGGAGAGAAGAAGAAACTGAAAGTTTGGGGATGGTAGCAGAGGAAAAGCTAAGTACAAACTGACCCTATCCCAGGTAGCCTGACTGTTCTCTGGTTCTATTCTTGGCAATTATTTATACAATGTAGATGGCAATCCAGATTTCCATTTTATATGAATTGAATTGAATAACTACAAAATAATAAATAATGAGTTAATAAAAGTATTGCATTACATTTTACACATATAAAATGGCATTCAAAAACTAAATTAAAATACAGAGGTTGAGTGAGATTTTATATTTTCTACATCAACTACTTTAATTGAGTATCTAATCCATAAGACTTGGGATGAATAAGATCTCAATACAATTTTTTTCAAACCTCAGGAAACAGCTTAATATTTTCCTCCACTGATGACAAATATTGTTCAATTATTGCTAACGCTGATGAGACAGATTTGGAAAACGATGCATATCAGACAGACAAGTCATCTGTGAAAGGTCATATTAAGTAGGGGAAATAAAGTGGTAGGTTTTATTTTTTAACAAGATACATTTGTTTTATAGATTAAAAGACTATTTTCATGTTCAATCAACTCACTGACAAAAGCAAAATGTAACTGGGAAGGCAAATAGGCAATAATGGAATGTAAGTGGAGTATTTTAATAAAAGTGACTTCATGAAAATTTGTCCTTTTGGATTACTGCATCAGTGATCCACCTATCAAATGTCTCCCTTCATAAATTTCTGTATCAGATAATTTTTTGTCTCTTTAAGAGAGCTGCAGGGCTAATGGAGAACCAGGCAAGATAAAAAAAGACTGTTTATCTGCTGGGCAGGGCTGATAAAGCCATCTCATATTTGCTACAGAGAAGTCTAATCCAAGAGCACCAAGAATTATCATTTCTGAACCTGGGTCCCTCAAGTGGTATTTCTCTTTTAACTTACAACACTTTAAAACGAAAGGTGGCATGCCCTCTTTAACAAAAGTGAGTTGAACATAATAGACTCTGTGTTTCTGTAATTGTAACATTGACTGTGTTCTCAAACATTAATTCAAGCAGTTGCACAATTCAAGGGATGGGATTGTGTTGCCACATTTTTATTGTTCAAATAGAGATCGGCACATCTCCCACCTCTGAGTGTGCATAAACAGCATCTGCAGGGGATACTTGGATGGTGTCATTAAGGTCTCAAAGCAGAAATGTGCTGGAAAAATGCTTGCTAAACAGATTGTTTCCATTTTTGCTCCCCCATTCTCTAAGTGGTAGCTGTTTCATGGCAAGAAGCAGTTGTGGGAAGGTTGTTGAGAGTGGTTTTAAAGGAAACAGCCTGTGTTTAGACTGGAGTAGATGCCTGGAACCCACAAAAGTCAACGTTTCTCCTTTCACTTGCATTTGCAATGTGTCACAATGGGGATTGCTAAATTTCGCCAAGATGCCAGTATATGCATGTTTTAGGTATCCTTGTGGGTGAGTGCTTGGCAGTCAGCATGTTGCCTTAGAGAGTAAAATGAGAGAAGTTCATCCTGTTAAAATCTAGACATTTAAAGAGCAACAAGTATTTGTTAAAGTTTTTTGAATGGGAGCAAATAAACGATTTGGAAACATGAATCTCTGTGGAAAAATAATTCCAAATTATTCCACACGTGTTGGAACACATTTTTCTTTTGAGCAAATTTTTCTTTCTTAAATGTTCTACTAAAATCTTTCCTCAATGTAGATATGTATCAAAACTACATTATTAAGCGGGGTAATGGGCTATTTTATTCAACGATTGTTGGTTGTTTTCTAAGGCAGTGAGTGGACTTATGTGACACTACCATATAAATAATTCGCTAAAATGATATTTCATAAAATAATTAGGTTCAAAGATATTATGGTGAAAAAGCACTATTAGAAGGTAATACAAATCTCTTAATGGATCAAAATGTATTTTTAAAGGAGGCAACGGATTATCATAACATTAAAATATTTGTGCACTAGAATGAAGATATTGACATTTAAAGAACACATTTTAGATTTTGCTAGAATTTTCAAGAGTTTTCATTGCTCCATCTAAAAACAGTGTAATACAAAAGCACAATCATAAACCACAAAGAACAAACCCAAATTTTGCATTGTAAATGGAGTGGTCTAAACTGACAGCTTTATGGAATTCCATCCAGTTAGGCTAGGCATGGTGGCTCATGCCTGTAATCCCAGCACTTTGGGTGGCTAAGATGGGCAGATCACTAGGTCAAGAGATCGAGACCATCCTGGCCAACGTGGCGAAATCCCATCTCTACTAAAAATACAAAAATTAGCTGGGTGTGGTGGCATGCACCTGTAGTCCCAGCTATTCAGGAGGCAGAGGCAGGAGAATCGCTTGAACTGGGAGGCAGAGGTTGCAGTGAGCTGAGATTGCACCAAAAAGAATTCCATCCTACTTTGATTTTCATTTTTCAAAAATAAAAAATGTCTTGCTGACCTAAGTACGGGTAACTGCGTGATGATAGCATTGATATCAGTAGGCTTTATCAGATCGGAAAGGGGATATAGAAAACAGGAGGAAAAGGATAGTATCAGGACACATGCAAAGAGGGAAGAGGAAAAGAGAAGCCGAAGAGTTTCAGTGAGCTTCATGTGTTCATTGGAACTCAACAGCTCTGCACACATCACACATCCTGCAGTGTGTACCACGACATGAATCCAACATTTCTATCTTCTGTACTCTAGCTGATTGTCTCCGATGGGTAAGAGCCTAAGCTCAGAGAGCCACCTAAACTGACTGGGAAAAGTTTCAGAAGAGAAAGAACAAGCCGATGGCAACATTGCCTTTCCTCAATGATGACTGTGAATTCTTCATCAATATGAATGACTAGTCATAAATATTAATGATAATGGTAAAAATGATACATTTATAGAGCACTGTTAATTTGCACATTTGTTTACATCTATTGCCTCACAACAGCAGCCTGCGATAAGTAGGGCAACATTTCTTATCTCCATTTCACAGATGAAGAACAAATGCAAAATGCTTCATGAAGTTTAAGTAGCTTATCCAAGCTCTCAGCAGTAAAATAGTGACAGAGCGGAGGCTAGAACGTAGGTCTCCTGATTCCCAGTACTTAGCTGTTTCCCTTCTTTCTCGGGCTACTCCCAATTAACGAGCCATGCTAGTGTATCTTAAATCAGAAAATCAACTACTTGAAATGACTCTAACTGCATCATATTATTCATGGTTTCAGATCAGCATATTCTCTTTCTAGATCTCATTGCTGTCCTTGCTCTGACTTTTTAATTTCCCTTTGTTCTCTATAAAAAATACTCATACTAATGATTTTCATACATATAAGATTATGAAATCCTTCCCTGAAATTCCAGACACAGGCATAGGAACAAGTACCAGCTCTATGGCTTTGTATCGACAATTCTGGATAAGTCTGTGAAATTCTCCGAATTTTAATTTTCTTACTTGAAAAATAAGAGATTCAGATCTACTGTTCAGTCAGCCTTTTTCTACACAATCACAGATATACACACAGATATTCCATATGCATAATCTCTATTCAGTTATTTAATTCATGCATCTACTTCTATATCATCATATACTATGTACATATTGACATTTCATTAATATTAATCTCATTTTGCTTCCACCAGAGTTTCTAGGTGTATGTATGTTTATGACACTGTCATGTGACAGAAACTGTTGCTATTCAAAGTGTTGTTGGTAGACCAGCAAGATCACGTGACCTTAGAGATGGCTAGAAATGCACACCTCATGACCCATCTCAGATTTATTGAACTGGAATCGGCATTTTTCTTTCTTTTATTTTTTTCAGACTCAGTCTTATTCTGTTGCCCAGGCTGGAGTGCAGTGGTGTGATCTCGGCTCACTGTAACCTCCACCTCCCAGGTTCAAGTGATTCTCCTGCCTCAGCCTCCCAAATAGCTGGGACTACAGGTGTGTACCACCACGCCTGACTAATTTTTTGTATTTTTAGTAGAGACAGGGTTTTGCCATGTTGGCCAGGCTGGTGGTCTTGAATTCCTGATCTCAAGTGATCCACCCTCCTCAGCCTCCCAAAGTGCTGGGATAACAGGCATGAGCCACTGCACCTGGCCTGGAATCTGCATTTTTAGCAAGATGTTTGATGATTTGTATGTACTTTAAAGTTTCAGAAACAGTGCCATAGATCATAAGCTTTGTAGGAAAAAAGAAAAATAAGGCTTGGCAAACCTGTCTTACACACAGTATACAGTGGTTTAAAAGTCTGTTTGAATTTTTAAAATGCCATTTGAAATCTTTACAGTTTGAGCCTTCAAAATTATCATTTGAAGGTAAGTATAATTTCTGTTTCTGTTAAGATTTTTCAAAAGGTTAGTAGTAGTA
Source organism: Ateles fusciceps (assembly GCA_036589455.1). Lineage (NCBI taxonomy): Eukaryota > Metazoa > Chordata > Mammalia > Primates > Atelidae > Ateles > Ateles fusciceps. The sequence continues at coordinate 4,527,187 of JAZHEH010000827.1, read as the reverse complement.
ATGAAGGGCTTAGGTGCTTTATTGTTTGTTTTTGTTGCTGTTGTTTAGTCAAGGCTTCACAAGCTTTTTGGGAAGTAAGGAAAATAAATTTAGAATGAAGATAAAAGTCTGATTTTGTTTGAATCATCTTGTATAATGAAACATCAAATAGTGAAAATCTCACCATGTTTAGGAATCCAAATCTGTTGTGAAACTTGCCTAAGGTCACACAATAAATAAGTGGTTTAGGGGTCTGATTTTTTTTTTTCTTAAATTTTATTTTAGATTCAGGGGTACATGTGTAGGTTTGTTACCCGGGTATATCACATGACGCTGAGGTTTGGGATATGGATGATCTCATCTCCCACGTACTGAGCATAGTACTCAAAAGTTTTTCAACCTAGCCACATTCTATTATACTTAGCAAATGACCAACTCAGGAACATGTTGAAAGAAAAGGTCCCTGATTGGTAGAAAAAGTGTGAGGCCAACTTTTAGTCATCCATTAGCGTGATTATCATTTCTTTAAAGTAGTACCAGTCATGCTAATGTTTTTTTCCAGGTTGTACATCCTCCTGGAGGTATATGCATTTGGATTATATTAATCACTTTTCAAAGGCTTCCAATCAGTAGGTTTGAAAAAAATCTTCAACAACAAGGGTGAATGTTGCATTGTAAGTAACAATTTTGATGTGAAATATCCCCAAACGGTAGAATATTTTGTAAACCTCCTTAAAATAAAAACAAATAAGGATTTTAATGCTATATGTCAATGAAATATAGTAAGTAATTATCTTCTGTGGGCTTAGTTCCCTTATCAGTAAAACTAACTGAAACTGTTCTGATTCTCTACCTTTAAAAAATTCTGGGAAATTTGATTACAATTTAAAAGACAACTCTTTAATGCAATAATATCCTACAAGTGAACTGCATAAAGTTCGTGGTAATAATGGTTGACTTAAATCTTGTTTTATGTTCCAAATATTTATATATTTCTATTCCTCTAATTTATTTTTAAAAATGGCTCAAGGCAGTGTAGTAGTAGATTTTTAAAGCAAGAAGCCTAAATATGTTCACTTATGTGTGGAATATATTATGATTTGATTATTTATTTTTTCCTAAACTTTTTTTATTTTGAAAAATTTCAAATTTACAAAAAAGTTGCCATAATACTACAGTGAACACTGATAATCTCTTCACCAATTGTGAATAATTTACAACAAGAGCTTCATTGCTCTGTCTTTTTTTTCTTTCCTGAAACATTTGTGAGTGAGTTTTAGTCATCATGGCACTTTACCTTTAAGTAATTTAGCATTTATCTCCTAAAAACTAGGACATGCTTTCCCATAACCACAATAAAGTTTTAGAACTCAGTAGATTTAAGATTGATACGATGCTATATCCACATAGCATTGAATATATATATCCATATTCAAATTTCCAGTAAAAATTGTATAGCTGTTTATTTCTCAATCTTGGATCCAATCAAAAGTCACACATTACGCTGGATGCGGTGGCTCATGCCTGTAATTCCAGCACTTTGGGAGGCTGAGGTGGGCAGATCACCTATGGTCAAGAGTTTGAGACAAGGCTGGCAACACAGTAAAACCCCAACTCTACTAAAAACACAAAAATTAGCCAGTCGTGGTGGCGCATGCCTATAGTCCCAGCTACTGAGGAGGCTGAGGTGTGAGAATCGCTTGAACCCGGGAGGCAGAAGTTGCAGTGAGCCGAGATCACACCACTGCATTACAGCCTGGGTGACAGAGTGAGACTCTGTCTAAAAAAAAAAAAAAGTCACACATTACATTTAGTTGGTCATGTTAAATATTATTTGCAAAACATATAATCATATATTATTGTGGTCTGTAGATATTTTTCTAAAATAACAAATGTACTTGTGGGGAAAATCTTATATTTGATTGTACACTCATAATGCATGTTTTCATATAATTGAGGTAAAAATCAACTCAACTAAATTTCATATTTCTGATATATAAACACACACACATTTTTCCACTGAAATGAGCATGTTTGGACATTTTTGGTTTGCATACACATTAAAATTGGCTGAAGATGCAAACTTGAAACTTGGCAAGATTGTAAGAAAATAAGGCCAGAGTTAGAAGAAAAACTCTTCAAGATTTAAATGACACAAATGATTAGGATTATGAGTATACAAAAATGAAAGAGAACATTGTCTACCTTTAAGGTCATTCCTGCCAGTCATCTCTGACTGGGTAGCTAAAAGTCAAGATGAAGCTAAAGGACTTATGTAACATGCAAATCAATCCAATGTTTATGTTTCAGAAAAATCAAGCAGTTCCAAAGTAAAGCATTCTGTGGTGATTTTAATTTGGCCATGGTTTGCATTTCTGTTCCTGTTTTCATAGATATGTATAAACTTGGCCTTTCCCTTGGCCTTCTTCCCGTGAGCTCTCACTGGTTGCCCTCGGAAGTCCTATTTTATTTCTGTGTACATTATGGCCCTCCAGATGCAGTGCATTTCCTTTGAATGTGCAAAAAAGATGCGGATTGTAAAGCACATATCAGAGGATAAAGAATTAGCCGACCGGGCGCGGTGGCTCACATCTGTAATCCCGGCACTTTGGGAAGCTGAGGAGGGCAGATCACCTAAGGTCAGGAGTTCGAGATAGCCTGGCCAATAAGGTGAAACCTTGTCTCTACTAAAAAATACAAAAGTTAGCCACGCAGGGTGGCGCGTGCCTGTAATCCCAGCTACTCAAGAGGCTGAGACAAAAGAATAGCTTGAACCTGGGAGATGGAGGATGCAGTGAGCCGGGATCATGCCACTGCACTCCAGCCTGGGAGATAGAGCTAGACTCAGTCTCAAAAACAAAAAAAAAAAAAGAAAAAAGAATTAGCCTATCCTTCTACCCTTCTTCCCTTGTAGGCTAGCTTGGGACAATTTGTCTTGATACAGGATATTTCCCAATCCAATGAGTTTATTCACAATGATCCTAAGGAAACAAATCAAGTCTGTGATGGTAGCTTATACTACATATTACCAAATGCAAAAATAAGTATCACCATAGCCCAGCTTCATCTGGAATCCCAAAGTTTAAGTTTTCTAAGTTTAGTCTTAAGTGAGCATAGTTTAGGTTTACATTTCATTTTCATATGTGTAGATATATCTGTATGTCCAAAGCTCAGAGAGACATATGGCAAACGTTTCTTGAATGCAATGAATGTAACACGAACATAATGAATTAAATATTTGTAAGGACCTATGCCCTGAGTTTGGAAATTTTCCTGACTAGATGATTATTTTATCCTTTTGAGTGACATTAAAACAATCATCTTTTTTTCCTCTTTATAGTCATGGCTTATAGAAATTTAAAGTTTGAATAGCAAGGAACTAAGCATTGTTTTTTTAAGCACTTGTTTAAGCAAATTAACTCTACCTTGTTCCACATTTTTTTTGCAATTAGTTTGAGTGACTTAAGAACAGAGTGCACTGTAGATCGATTCTGACTTTATCATTTTTCATCAGTGTAACTTTGGGGAAGTTACTTTGTCTTGATATAGTTGAGTTTTCTCATCTGTAAAATAGAATAAATTATTTACCTCAAGAGGTGATCAAAGAAGTAAATGAGATAATGCCATGATACACTGACCTAAAACATTGTAAGAAATATTTTAAAACTAAGACATCATCCTATACAAAATGTGAAAAATAACCACTTTAAAAGCATTCACTCATGAAAGGTGCTGAAATTCCAGTAATAGGAATCTGTGGCATGAATGCCTGGGGTTCCTCCCATTTGTCCCACTCCTTTCCGCCTTCCTCTGCTTGTCACTATGACAATTCTATTATGTTGGGGAGCTCTCCTAACAGCAGATCTCCTAGCCTAAGCTATGGTCTTTTTGGCAGACTATATGCCTATTCAGACATTTAACAGGGAGATCCGAAAAATGAGAGCGCCATGGAAGGGCTTGCTAAACTCTATACCTCCCCAGATGACTGGAAGGTCACACAAAGGTAGAGGAGACCTGAGAGGACCTAAACTTTCCATCCATCATTGACTGCCTGGAAGGCTGTGCATATCCAGAGGTGACCTGGAAGGGCCCAGTGGAAAGTAAAAGTTAGGAAAGAATTGAAACTCCCTGAATTTTGCATGTTTCCCAACCCACATATGTATCCATCAGCAGAGTGTGGAACTCTTATTGGCTTGTACTGTAGGGTAAATTCAAGCAAATTGGCTTGTATTGTAGGATAAATTCAAGCCAATAAGTGACCAGTAAGCTAAGCAGACACCGGCAACTCTTAGGAAGCTAGACTAAAAACTTAGAAAAACAACAACAACAACAAAAACCAGAATAGTAGACTAAAATATCAGAGCAGGAAAGAGCAGCAGCTGCATACTACAATAGAGATAGAGTCTGCAAATTAAATCCAGGAAAAATACTTATAAACAAACCAAATAAACAAACAAAAATAATAGAAACAGTAACAGCTCTTAGGGGAAAAAAGTCCCAATCCAGAGCTGCTACAATATATCATCTAAAATGTTTATTTGTCAACATAAAATTAGGGATAGGCAAAGAAACAAGAAAATGTGAATTATATTCAGGAAAAAAAGCAGTAATTATAAATGTGTTCAAAGAATAAAACAATATTTAAAGAATCAAAAAAATTAGCCAGGCATGGTGGTGGGTACCTATAATCCCAGCTACTTGGGAGGCTGAGGCAAGAGAATTACTTGAACCCGTGAGGTGGAGGTTGCAGTGAGCTGAGATTGTGCTGCTGCACTCCAGCCTGGAGCCTGGGTGACAGAACGAGACTCCATCTCAAAAAAAAAAAAAAGAAAAGAAAAAGAAAGAAAGAAAGAAATATATATAACATTGAATCGCGATGGGGAATATAGATAAAGCAACTATTAAAAACAACTAGATGGAAATTTTTGTGTTTAAAGGTGCAATAACAAAGATGAGAAATTTTCTGCATAGACTTAATATATAACAAGAGATGTAAGAAGGAAGAGTCATTCATTCTAAGGAGAGATCAACAGAAAACATTCAATCTTAAGAGCAGAGAATAAAAAGATTGAAGAGAAATGAACATAGCTCCAGGTACCTGTGAGATAAAGCAAGTATATTATATATATGTAATATGAGTACCAGAAGAAACAGATAAAAGGAGCAGAAAAAATTGAAGAAGTAATAGCTGAAACTTCATGATTTTGATGAAAACTATCCACAGATCCAAGAAGCTTAAGTACCCACAAGTAAAACAAGCACAAACAGAGCCTCATCTAGAAACAGTATAGTCACACAGTTGAAATCTAAAAATAAAGGGAAAATATTGAAAGCAGGAATAGAAAAATGACTCACCACATACAAAGAAGCAACAGCACAATTAATAGCTGACTTTTATTAGAAACAATGGGAGCCAAAAGACAGTAGGATGATATAATGAAACTGCTGAAAAATTGTCTACCCAGACTTCAATATTCAGCAAAACGATCTTTCAGAAATGAAGGCAAAATAAAGACATTCTAGAATAAGGAAAGACTAAGATGTTTGTTGCTAGCAGACTTGCATTAAGAAATACTAAAGACATTTCATTAGGCCGAAAGAAAAATTACATTAATGAGTAGCTAAAATTCACAGGAATTTAATAAAGATATTAAATTCCAAAAAATTGAAACCATTTGAAGTATGTTCTTCAATTATAAAAAATTAAATGAGAAATCTATAACAGAAAAAAATTTGGGAGATACACACCTATGCAGAAATTAAACAGCACATTTTAAAATAACCCAGGGAGTAAAGAAAAAAATTTAAAAAGAAATTAGAAAATATTTTGAATTGAATGAAAATAACAATACAACATACAAAACACTTAGTAGGAAGCTAAAGTAATGTTGGAGGATGATTTATAGCTATAAACATCTACATTAGATAAGGAGAAAGGTCTCAAATCAATAACCTAAGCCTCCATTTTAAGAAACTAGAAAAGGAAGAATAAATTAAACCCCCAAACAAGCATAAGAAAGTAAATAGTAATGATCAGCTTGGAAATTAAAGAACTATTAAAAAAAATAAAGAAAATTAATGAAACCAAAGTTTGTTCTTTGGAAGCAATAAGAAAACTGATAAACCTTTAACTAGATCATCCAAGAATAAAAGGGAGAAAGTAATTACTAAAATCAATACAAAAAGAAGACCTATCATTATTAATGCTACAGCCTCATAATTAAAAGACTCATAATTTAACATAATTATGGAAATAATAAATTGTATATAATAATTATATATAATGACATATGATATAAAATATATAATTAAGGAAAACTTTAAACGATTAGGCAACTTAGATGAAAAAAACTCCAAGCAAGATACACATCAGCAAAACTGACTCAAGAAGAAAAACATGAATAGACTTTCAGAAAGAAAATAAATTTAGTTGGGAATTAAAAATCTTCTCACAAAGATAAGCCCAAGATCACATTGTTTCACAAGTGAATTATGTCAATTGATCATTTTTACATAAACTCTTTCAGAAAATAGAACAGAGAACACTCCCAAACTCATTGAATGATGCTGGCATTATGCTGATACCAGAACCAAACAAAGACATCACACAAAAATAAAACTTTAAGCCAATATTGCTTGTGGGCATAGACACAAGAATTTTTCACAAAATATTAGCAACCTAAATCTACCCACATAAAAATGAATTATACACCTTGATCAAGTGAAATTTAACATACAATGTTGGTTTAATTTTCCACATTCAATTAATGTAATAAGCTTTAACAGACAAAAGGGCAAAGCCATATGATCATTTCAATAAGTATGAAAGAAGTTTTGACAAATCAAACACCCATTCCAGATACAAACTTTCAACAAACCAAGCAAAGAAGGATTTCATCAACCTGAAACAGGGCAACTACAAAAATTCTACGGCTAGCATAACACATTATGATGAAAACAGAAAGTTTTCTCCTGAGATTGAAAACAAGCAAAGATATCTGTCATCTTCACTATTATTCAACATTATTCTGGAACCATGTAAACATCGAATAAGGTGAAAGACATAGAGATAGAGATAGAGATGGAGAGAGAGAGAGAGAGAGAGAGAGAGATGATAGAGATAGAGATAGAGATAGCGATAGGAACAGGAAAGGGAGATGGAGAGAGAGATATTAAAGGAAGAAAAAAGAAAAGAAAATTAGAAGTAATGCTGTCCTTATTCATAGATGACATGATCTGGCATGTAGAAAATCCCAGGGAATCTACCAGATAATTTTATGCTATAGTTTAAACACATGTCCTCTCCAAAACTCATGTAGAAATTTAATCCCCAATGTGGCAGTATTCAGAGGTGGGGCCTTTAAGAGGTGATTGGGTCATGAAGGATCTGTACTCATGAATGGATTAATCCACTAATTAATTAATGGGTTAATGTATTAATGAGTTATCACCATTGTGGAACTGGTGGCTTTACAAGAGAGGAAGAGAGACCTGAGCTAGCATGGTCAGCCCCTCACCATGTGATGCCCTGCACTGCGTTGGGACTTTGCAGAAAGTCCCCACCAGCAAGAAGGCTTTCACCAAATGTGCTCCTTCAACCTTGAACTTCCTGGCCTCCAGAACTGTAAGAAAAAACATTTCATTTCCTATCAATTGCCTAGTTTCAGATATTTTGTTATAAGCAACAGAAAATAGACTAAGATAATCTACGAGAACTAGAAAATAAGTTTATCAATATTATGTAATATAAAGTCAAGATACAAAAATTGGCTAGGCGTGGTGGCTCTCAATTGTAATCCTAGCACTTTGGGAGGCTGAGGCAAGCGATCACCTGAAGTCGGGAGTTCGAGACCAAACTGACCAACATGGAGAAACCCCATCTCTACTAAAAATACAAAATTAGCTGAGCGTGGTGGCATATGCCTGTAATCCCAGGTACTCGGGAGACTGAGACAGGTGAATTGCTTGAACCCCAGAGGCAGAGCTGCAGTGAGCCAAGATCGCACCATTGCACTCCAGCCTGGGCAACAAGAGCGAAACTCCGTCTCAAAAAAAAAAAAAAAAAAATCATGATACAAAAATTAATTTTATTGCTATGTGTTAGCAATGAACAATCCAAAAGTGAAATTAAGTAAAAATTCTGTTCCTAATAGGATAAAAAACACTCAGAAATAAATTGAACAAAAGAAGTGTAAGCCTTGTACACAGAAGACTACAAAACATTGCTGAAAGATATTAAGAACATGTAAATTAATGGAGAGGCATTCCATGTTCGTGGATCAGAAGACACTGTTGTTAAGATGGTCATTGTCCTTCAAATCTATCTGTAGATTCAATACAATCTGTCAAAATCCTGGCAGCCATATTTTTGTACAATTTTTAAATTTACATGAATCCAAAGGATCTAGAATAGCCGAAAAATTGAAAAAGAACAGCAAAGTTGAAGGATTTTCATTATTAAGAACTTGCTATAAAGAATGTGCTATTGTCCTGAGAAGAGACAGATAGATAATTAGAACTGAAGTGAGACTCCAGAAATAAACCCTAGCATTTATGGTCAATTGATTCTTGACAAAAGTTCCAAGACAATTCAGTTGGGAAGATGGTCCTTTCAGTAAATGGGTTGGGAGAATTGGATGTCCATATGTGTGTGTGAGGGGGGGTGGGGTGGGGTGGGGGGAGAGGCACTTTTGATACTTATCTCAAACTCCACATGAAAATTAACTCAAAATAAATCACAGACCCAAATTTAAAAGCTAAATCTATAGTATTTCTAGAAGGAAACACAAGAGAAAATATTTGTGATTATAGGTTAAACTTTCTTATATGAGATACTGAAAACATGATCCATAAAAATTTTTAAAAAAGCAATATTGAACTTGAGCAAAATTTAAATTTTTTTCTGTTTAAAAGCTGCCATTAAGAAAATGAAAAATGACCCATGAGCAGAGCAAATATTTGCAAATTATATTTCTATAAAGGAATTGCATCCAAAATATGTAAATAACTCATAAACCTCAATAGTAAGACAAACAACTCAATTAAAAATGAGCAAAAGACTTGAATAGACATTTTATCAAAGAAGATATACAAATGATTAATAAAAAAAGATATTCTCTTCATTAGTCATTAGATAAATGTCAATTAAAACTGCAATAAGGTACAACCCTAGTCCCAGTAGGATGACTATATTCAAAGAGACTGATAATAGCAAGTACTGGTAAGGATGTGGAGAAAGTGGAATACTCATACATTACTAGTGGTAATGAAAAATAACATACCACTTCAGAAAACATTTTGACAGTTCTGTAAGATATTAAACATAGACTTGCCAGATGACCCAGGAATTCCACTCTTAGGTGTTTACCCAAGAGAAATAAAAATATATGTATATGTATAAAATATGTATGCAAATATTCATAGTAGCATTATTCTTAAGAGACCAAATGGGAAACAAACCAAGTGTCCATCAATTGGTGAATGGAGAAAGAACATGTTATATATACTTGGAATGGAATAATATTGAGCAATGAAAAGAAACAAACCATCGATAAACTCTAAAACATGGATGCACTTCAGAAACATGAGAAGTGAAAGAGCCAGACACAAACATAAAATACTACACATCATATGGCTCAGTATATATGAATTTTACAGAAAGGACAAACCTATGGAGACAGAAAGCAGATCTGAGGTTGTCTGGGACCAGGTTGAGAATGGGAACTGACTAAAAACAGGAACTTCTGAGGTGATGGGAATGTTACAAAACATGATTGTGGTAATAGATACAAAAACACTGAATTGTACACTTATAATGGTTAGATTGTATGGTATGTGAATTATACCCCTATAGAACTATTAAAATTAGAGAAGAGGTTTTACTAAAAATAAAGACAATAGATTAGTTCAGAAAATGTATGTGCATATTTTAAAAAATGCATTCATTGTTTAGTTAAATAAAATGAAAATTAAATATGGAACTAATTTATCTGAGTTGAACTCTTGGCTTGCTGAATTTCTGTAGAACCCTGGTAAAGTTGCTACAGTTAAAGCTCAGGTTCCCCAATGGTAGAAACAGAGGCGCAAATACCTATGTCCCTACTTGAAATTACTGTTGTACAGCTCAAATGAGATATGAAAGTGTCTTTTGAGGCATAAAAAACTACACAAATGTTAAATATAAGATGAAAATTTTTCCCATTAATCTATTTTGAAGTCTTTTAGGTTCTTAAGCTTAAAGATTTATGATTTTACATCCCGCCATTTTGAGAAGCTCAATAATATCACCTTTATAATCCGCTTTTCTCCTCTTCAAAATAAATACCATAAAATTTTCTTTTACAAAAACAACAACCTTATGAACATGACTTGAATATTACATAGCACATGTAGTATAACTTTACCATGTGTGTGTTTGCAATAATTGGCAATGGGATAAAAAAGAAAATACCATGTATTTCATAAATATTTGTAAGATAAAGTGTGAGTATTCCCTGGTGTAAGATAAACTGTAAGTATTTCTTGCCTTTGGAGTTACTCTTTTTAGAATCTACCTTTGCAAGACATATTACTGAAGACATCTCTCTGTTAGATATTCACAAATGTATCAAAGGTAAAAACCTACATAAAAATAAATAAAGCATTTCGTAGTATCAATTTGTTTATATCAAGCCTCAAAAATAAAGCAAAGTACATTATTTACACATGAGAGGTTCTATTCTAGAGTCTGCACACATCTGGCATAGCTTATATCTTTTTCTTAATTTAAATGAAAAAGTATTATAATGAGTGACTTCCATTTAATTGCTATACATTGGTATTCTTCTGCCCCAAATTTAGGTTTTGCAAGAATGAGCTTCTTATTAAGGCAAGCTTTCCCTGCCGCATTCCCCATATCTTCCCTTACCTTTCCTATCTTCCAAATGAAGAGTGACTAGAAAGAGTGAAGAAATCCATGCTATCAATGTTCTGCAAATTAATGCATACTTATTGGTGGACAATGAAGAGTGAGGTATTGTGATGATGACCTGCTTTGGAGGTAGATAGACTTGGATTAAATCCTGGCCCATCTAAGTATTACCTGTTCATTTGTTTGTCTATTCAACAAATATTTACTAAGTACTCATTTCATGCCAGCATTGTACTAGGTTCCGCCAGTGCAATGATGAGTGAAAAGATAGATGGTGCTGTTATTCTCAGACAAGGGTCAGTTTGGTCAGGGATTCAGAAATTAATTATACAATCAGACTAATGAATACGGGCTCAAATGGAAAGTAAATGCTCTGAAGAAAAGAAGCATGATTCATGCAGTGACATATCTAGAGATTTGACATCTAGAGTGGATCATTTTAACACCTCTCTCTTCCATATGACAAAATTATTTTCAATAATATTAATGTAATAATGATTAACAATTACTGTTTTAATTATTCTTTAATTTTAAATCAGGAAGAATGCATTTGAATGTTGAAGATATTACTCAAATTAAACAAAATATTTTGTGTGAACTAAAATTTGTTCTTACCAAATAATAATAGTACACTTTGCCATTTGTTCTCTGTTTTGCCATTTGAACTTTTAAACAGAAATAAAAACTCCAGGTGGTCATAAAAGATTGTAGAACTGGAGCGACTCAAATTATTTCTTTCACTTACAACTACTGTGCTATGATTTTTATGTAGCACTTACTGTTTAATCTCAGAAATATGTAGAGTGATAGGGATTGAGATAAACCTGGACCTGAAGCGAGCTGTAATGATTGTGAACTGCTACAGAATTAGTTTTTGAACAAATATGAGGGCTGACAATATAACTAGGAGTTCTACAAATTAACTTCCACATAGAATATAAGGCTTATGAAAGCATAATTTTAAACAATTTGAAGTGTACATGAATATTGAAACTCAATAGTTTAGACCAACAAAAGATATATTCAGAAGAGACACCATTTAGAATTGGTGATTTAAGGTACCAATAAAAAACAGACTAACATTTACTGGATTTTATGATTGTTTTTAGATCCTCTGCAGACAGTGCACCCTTTTATTGCTTACACCCTACAGACTACTTCTACCATCCTGTCCTCAGTATACCAGATACATGATGAGAACATACGAAAAACAAAAGGAACTCAATCACAAAACGTGTGCCAGAACTCTGTGCAAGACCACATGTTCAAGAAACTATAAAGCATCTAGTGTGGTCAGTGCTAAGAAAGCAAAAGAGAGAGTAATATGAAAGCAGTTTGAAGACACATGTACACAAAACTATCCAGAGCCTCATATGTCATGTTCAGGATTTTCATTTTTATCCTAAAAAACAATAGAAAGCCTTTGAAGGTTTTATGATGAAGAAAAGGGTGTGTGTGAGGAGGAGGCATCACAATGAGATTAGCGTTTTGAAGAATCCACTTCAACTAGCCACAGAGAATAGTTTAGATTAAAATCAGTGTCAATGAAGGTCAAAGAGGCTACAACACTAGTATGAGTAAAAGATAGAGCTCAGGTGCTAACAACTGAATTGAGGCAATGTGATTTACAACACGAGGCATGTCTAGAAAGTAAGATCAACAGGGATTGTGGACCACTGTATGTATTAGTGGGGTTTCTCCAGAAGATGGAAACCAGTAGGGTGTGTGTGTGTGTGTGTGTGTGTGTGCGTGTGTGCGTGTGCGCGTGCGCGTGCGCATGTTTGTGTGTGTATACAAACATATATACAAGTATACACACACACACACACATATATGTTTGTATCCCAAGATCTATAGTTGGCAAGTGAGAGACCCAGATGAGCTGATGCTGCAGTTGTAGTCTGAATGTCGGCAGGATTGAGACCAAGAAAGAGATAATGTTTCAGTTCAAGTCCGAAGGTAGAAAACTACCAATGTCCCAGCTCAAGGCAGTCAGGGAGGAAAAAATTCCCTCTTAGTTGAGAAAGAGTCCACTTAGGCTTTCAAATGATTGGATAAGCCACATCCACATTGGGGAGGGCAATCTGCCATTCACATGTTAGTGTCATCTAATAAAAACAGCCTTGGAGATTCACCCTGAATAATGTTTGACCCGATATGTGGGCACCTGGTGGCCCAGTCAAGTTGACATAAATAATAAATCATCACACTGGACACAGGAATGAAGGAGAAGAAGGTGTTTAGAAAGATCCCTATGTTTCTGATGTGAACAATTTGATAGCTGGTGGCTGCGTTCCCTAAGCTGGAGAACGCTGAGAGTGCACCAGGTTTTAGATCAAAGATCAGAAATTTTATCCTGGATTTTCTGAGTTTGTGATGACTTAGTGACATCTAAGTGGAATTGTCAATGGGACTCAGAAGAGAAGTTTGGGACTCAGAATATGGTCTGGGACTCAGAAGAGAAGTTTGGTTTAGCAAGAATAATGTGGGAGTCAATAGGATATAGATATTAATGGAAGCCATCAGCCCAGGCAGAGAGGGAGGGAAGAAGAGGGTTACTGTACAGTAGAGAGAGAAAAGTCCTAAAATCAATCATTGGACAATTATGACATTTAATAACTGGATCAGAAACATGACCCTGCCAACATGAAAATCACAGTCAGAAAGTAGTGAATACACTATGCGAATATTGTATAATGGAGCCTAATGAAAGGATGGGGTGAATGGGGGCACTGAGGTAAGGGGAGTTCCCTAGAATATGGAATAGGCAGAAGAGTAAATTAGTGATGATGAATAGGAGGTAGTATGTAGAGAGACCTTTTAGAAAAATGTGACTATGAAAGAGAACAGAATAGCATTGTCGATTATAAAATTCTCGGTGATATAGTTGTAAAATTATCCTTCTTTACTCAACCCAGTGAAATCTACTGCTTAATATAATAAATGTAGCAAGGTAGCTCACACAGTGCTCAAAAAATGCATTTGAATGAATACTTCCTTGAATGCCTGACATCATTCCCTCTAGAAAACCATTTACAACTCATGACTTCACTTTTGTTTTGTTTCAAATTGGAAACGAGCTATAAAATGAATTGTATTAAATGTAATGAATTATAAGAAATATTTACATATATCAATGCATGTAGCACATGATTAAATCTTTCTCATAAAACCTCCTGTGGTATCGGTATCAAATATCCACAGCAAACAGTGCACGTAAACCACAGGGTTCAAGCAAATTCTGCATATCATCGTGTTCTCTTTATGAAGCCTCATGGGATAAATGCCTCTCTTTCTCTCTGCACAAAGACTTGTTTTTGACTTTTTTTTCTTTTAAACAATTTCCATTGTATAGGGAATGAGAATCACATAATAGATTATTTCTTTCTTTCTTTCTTTTTTGTTTTTTAAGACAGAATCTTCCTCCGTCACCCAGGCTGGAGTGTAGTGGCGTGATATCCATTCACCGCAACCTCCGCTTCCTGGGTTCAAGTGATTCTCCTGCCTTAGCCTCCTGAGTAGCTGGGATTACAGGTGCCCACCACCAACTTAGCTATTTTTTTTTTGTATTTTTATTAGAGACAGGGTTTCACCATTTTGGCCAGGCTGGTCTTGAATTCCCGACCTCAGGTGATCCGCCACCTCGGCCTCCCAAAGTGTTGGGATTACAAGTGTGAGCCACCGTGCCTGGCCTACGTAACAGATTATTTATATTTTCCTTTTTGCTCTGGGGCAAGGAAGCACAGGACTAACCTGTGGTCAACTTGTAACAATCAGAAACAGGAAGCTCAGAGCGTGGTTTGTCCATACATCTCATCCCTGGTTTCTTTTTATTTTTCTCTCCTTTCTTTTTTATCAAATTTCTCAGCCAATCTGGAGAACTCTTGTGATCTATGTATTTTTGTAATATGCTCTAATTTTTCTGAATATAATGGGGTATGAATACAAACAAATAATCCTAGTAGTCTATACAATTCTGCAGAATGCACCTATCAGTGTGTAGCACTGCTTTAATCTAGAACATAATTAAATGGAACATTGGCTAAGATGGCATGATTCAGACCTCAAGGTTTATTGCTAGGGACCATTTGATGGAAAGGCAGAAAAGGATTTGCATTTTCACTTTAAAAAGTTGATTTTCCGTGTGTGTGCATGTGCATGACCATTCTCCCACCACACCTGTGCCACTGTTAAGCAAGTTTCTCTCTTCAAGGATGGGAGGTGTATTTTTAACAAGCAAGAGACATTAAGGGGAATTTGGGGCCTCAGATTCAACAGCGTCACAACAAGCTTTCAATTAAGGGGACATCTGTTGGGAATACAGGGGACTCTCTACCCAGAGTCAGTTGCTAATCACATTCACCTGCCCAAGCAGCCAGACAGCCTATGCACTGCGAAAGGTTGCTTGTTTCCTCCATGCTCAATCACACTGCATTAAGTGGCCACCTGGGTAATGTGTTAGTGCACACCTGCTGACCTACCCAGTCTAACAAAACGTACTGAAATCAAACTCTTGAATTAGAGAGAAAGCAGATCCTCCCTTGGCCTAGAAAGGGAGACAGAACAAGCAAAGGAGTAAAGGTCCAAGACTGGAAGTACGCAATGAATTGTCAGAAAATTACCATTAACTTTGGAACTTTGTGTTAGCATGTTGAACTGTTTTTAAACAGTGGATTTCAGGGATCCTTACCACTAAAAAAATTCAGCCCTTTTGCTTTTAGAACATCACAGCATTTAAGTGATATCAGACCAAATAGCAACCTCATCTGTAGAGGGTGATACTGAGCAGCACTGAATGTGTGTATGTGTGTGTGTGTGTGTGTGTGTGTGTGTGTTACACACATGCATATATATTTAGTGATTACTTGTAGCCTGTATTGCACACTTTCCTTCTCTAAATGCGTAAAAGGTACTTTTCCTAAAACACACAATTTTGCTCAACTAGTTGCCAACTGTTGGGAAGAAATATTGTATATTTCAGATACTTTAAAGGAATGAAGCACAGGCTAGTTTATAACACAATATTGTGGACCAAACTTTCTCTAACATGATGGATTGCATTACTATGGCCACTTGCACGGGCTATTTTTCTATCTAGTACAAGTCGTATTTATTGCTTTTTGTTTTCCTGGTTTTTGTTTTTAATTAGGGATGGTCTGTTAACAAACCTCAGAACACCTACAAAGTCTCACTGAAAAAGACCACACATCCTAGGGAACGTAAGTTTATTTCTGAGGATTTCTAAACCCACAGGTGGATATATGCAGATCCTTTTTATTGCTTTATTGTGCTCTTCTCTATAATACTATAAAGTCAAAAAAGGATGAGAGCTGTTATCTAACTGCAGTTTAAGAACTTTCAACCTGTAATCCCAGCACTTTGGGAGGCTGAGGTGGGTGGATCACCTGAGGTCAGGAATTCAAGACCAGCCTGGTCAACATGGCAAAACCCCATCTCTACTAAAAATATAGCTGGGCATGGTGGTGCACACCTGTAGTCCCAGCTACTGGGGAGGCTGATGCAGGATAATTGCTTGAACCTGCGGGGTGGAGGTTGCAGTGAACTGAGCAATACATCACTGCACTCCAGCCTGGGTAACCGAGCAAGACGCCGTCACCAAAAAAAAAAAAAAAAAAAAAAAATCAACCCAATTTATCTAATTTCTATTGGCAAAACTCCATGTAATGTTTTTTTCTCTAGTTTATTTTGCCTGTTTAGATATAGACTTGCTGTGTTATCATAGTTTTCATTCTAAAAATTAGCTTAGCAAAACTTGCTGATTAATGAGGGCGTTGTGTGCACTGAGAATGCCGTGTCATGTAGAAACATCTCACTTTTTCTGTTTTTTCCATGTACACATGTTCATCTTAGGCATAATCACATTTACAGTGCTTTAGAATCACTAGCATGTATACATGTATATATATACATAATGCTAAGACAAAGACATGTATCGTCTTGTTACAATCAGTAGTATGTATATAATGTTAAAAAGACAACATATATGTGCATATACATATATATTTTTAAAAAAATAAGCAGTGGCTCACACCTGTAATCCTAGTACTTTGGGAGACCAAGGTGGGCAGATTGCCTGAGCTGAGGAGTTTGAGACCACCCCAGGCAACATGGCAAAATGTTGTCTCTACTAATATTGCCAAAAATGAGCTGGGTTTGGTGGCACACAACTGTAGCCCCAGCTACTTGGGAGGCTGAGGCAGGAGAATTGCTTGAACCTGGTAGGTGGAGGTTACAGTGAGCCGACATTGTGCCACTGTACTCTGAACTGGATAACAGAGTGGGGCTCCAAAAAAAAAATATTAACAAGACAATATTTTTCCTTAAATATTAAGGAGGCAATATATTTGAAATGAGGAAAAACACTGAAAATATCTATCTCAGTCATATTTTTATAGTTTGGCTAAAATGATGAATAAACAAACCCAGCCCTTCCTCTAAGCCAGGAGTATCCAATCTTTTGGTTTCTCTGGGCCACACTGGAAGAAGAAGAATTGTCTTGGGTCACACATAAAATACACTAACACTAATGACAGCTGATGAGCTAAAAATAAAAAAATTGCAAAAAAATCTCATAATGTTTTAAGAAGGTTTACAAATCTGTGTTGGGCCACATTCAAAGCCATCCTGGACCATGTGCGGCCTGTGGGCCGTGTGTTGGACAAGCTTGTTCTAAGCATTTACGGGCAGCTGATATTAAGACTAAAACATGACACAACAGAGTCTATTATTCCCAAGAAGCTTCTCCATTTTCTTATTTATTTATTTTTTTGAGATGGAGTCTAGCCATGTTGGTCAGGCTGATCTCGAACTCCTGAACTCAGGTGATCCACCAGCCTTGGCCTCCCAAAGTGCTGGGATTACAGGTGTGAGCCACTGCCTGGCCAGCTTCTTCATTTTCTGATGAAGATAAACTGTAAATAGATCTCCAAGGAATCTATTATTCACTGTCCATTTTGACTCAATGGAAGTTCTGGTTGTCTGTTCAGAAATGGCTGGCTGCTAAAGGAAACTAGAGAACTCATGGAAGCAAAATCTTTTTTCCTTCACTGAAATAACTACTAGTAAAAGGTGCAAAACAGCGTGAAATGAAAAGAGAAGGAAGATAACTCTAAACAAACAAATGTGGAGATGTATCGGCTGAGGTAACAGTCCATGAGCACTAACTTATGGCTGTTTTTTGAAACAATGCAAAGGAAAGCTGAAGTAAGAAAATTAATATAGGTAACAGAACATCTCACATCACAGCAGACTTCTCTAGTACACAGCAGCATGAACTAACTATATTTACACACACACATTTCTGTTCAAATATCCATGCAATGTTCATCTTAGCAGAAGGATTCTAAAAAGTCAGTATCTATCTCGAAAGCTAGGGCAAAAATATCAGCTAATGGTAGCATAACTTTGATTGTTGCTTTACTATTTCTAACTACAGCTAGTTGACAATGTTAACATCTATCTATATCTACCTATCGAAGTATTAAATTTTACTTATCAAACAAGAGCCTAAATTTCTTTCCAAT
Source organism: Ateles fusciceps (assembly GCA_036589455.1). NCBI lineage: Eukaryota > Metazoa > Chordata > Mammalia > Primates > Atelidae > Ateles > Ateles fusciceps. The sequence goes on along the minus strand of JAZHEH010000827.1, from coordinate 4,508,755 downwards.
TTAGTACCAAAGAACTGGGAGCTTTGAACCAGGAATACACATTAGATGCTGAAATACTGTTCTTAGGGTGGGTGTGGTGGCTCATGCCTGTAATCCCAGGACTTTGGGAAGCTGAGGTGGGTGGATCACTTGAGGTCAGGAGTTCGAGACTAGCCTGGCCAACATGGTGAAACCCTATCTCTACTAAAAATACAAAAGTTAGCCAGGGAAGGTGGTGCATGCCTGTAATCTCAGCTACCTGGGAGGGTGAGGCAGGAGAATTGCTTGAACCCGGGTGGCAGAGGTTGCGATGAGCCAAGATAACACCACTGCACTCCAGCCTGGGTGACAGAGCAAGACTCTGTCTCCAAAAAAAAAAAAAAAAAAAAAGAAACAAAGAAATATTGTTCTGAATATTAAAGTGATGCCAGTAATTTTCTCTGTCATTTTTCAATTTCTTGTCCATAATCTCCTGTGATGGTTAATACTGAGTGTCAACTTGATTGGATTGAAGGATGTGAAGTATTTATCCTGGGTGTGTCTGTGAGGGTGTTAACAAAGGAGATTAACATTTGTGCCAGGGGGCTGAGAAAGGCAGACCCACCTTTCATCCGGGTGGGCACCATCAAATCAGCTGCCAGTGTGGCTAGAATATAAAGCAGGCGGAAAACCATGAAAAGACAAGACTGGCCTAGCCTCCCAGTCTACATCTTTCTCCCATGCTGGATGCTTCCTGCCCTTGAACATTGGACTCCAAGTTCTTCAATTTTGGGACACGAACTGGCTCTCCTTGCTTCTCAGCTTGCAGATGGCCTGTTGTGGGACTTTATGATCATGTGAGTTACTACTTAATAAACTCTCATTTAGCTATATACCTATCCTATTAGTTCTGTCCCTGCAGAGCACTCTAATACATCCCCCTTCTAAAAAAGAACCAATAGGGGCTGGGCACAGTGGCTCACGCCTATAATCCCAGCACTTTGGGAGGCCAAGGTGGGCGGATCGTCTGAGATCAGGAGTTCGGGACCAGCCTGGCCAACATGGTGAACCCCCTGTCTCTATTAAAAATACAAAAATTAGCTGGGCATGGTGGCAGGCACCTGTAATCCCAGCTGCTTAGGAGGTTGAGGCATGAGAATCACTTGAACCCAGAGGCATAGTTTGCAGTGAGTTGAGATCACCCCACTGCACTCCAGCCTGGGCACCGAGCAAGACTCTGTCTAAAAAAAAAAAAGAAAGAACTGATAGTATTCCCTTCTCACAGAATATACTCAGACAGCTTGACTCAACGAACTTTTAGACCCCACTTCTCTGGCCTCAGTTAATGAATACAAGATGGTACAATCTAATAATTTGTTCCAAGTTTTTGGGATCTGAGCACATTCTAGTCTAGGTAGATTCTAGTTAAACTCTGTGTTTGACTGAGGAACTTTTGGTGCCTACCATGTGTAGAGCAAGGCAATATAGCCAGGGAGCTGTGAAACAATCAGGATGAGAAACCATGTGGTCCCAGAATAAGAAAAAGCTGGAGAAAGAAAGTATCTGACTTTGACCCAAGCAAATTTTCAGGTCCTTGCATGACTGTTTGTATGGCCTGGTTGTCCTTCCTGCACTTTTCTGTCATGAGATATTCTTGGATATTTTCCAGGAATCCCTTTTTTGCTTCTTCTTAAGTGACGCAATTGTGTTAGTGGTACCTGCATTCAAATGATCCACTGTAAGAACCTTGAGATATCTGACACTAAGACCAAGTCAGTTGCTTGCTGTTTACAATTTATTTTATTTTAGTTTTAGATATTCACAACAGCCATGTCTCTGTGGATGAAAAATTACTTTGTTAGTCTTTGTTTAGTTAATGCTTATCATATATGAAAAGTTTTAATTTGCATGCTATAGGTTGGAAAACTAACAGGAAATCACTTTTTGTTTTGATAGTATAGACTAATCCTAGTAGCTGTAATATGCATGTGTGTTAATGTGTACGTGTGCATGTGTGTGTACACACATGTGTGTAGAGTGGTGGCAGCATGTTTATTGAGCAAAACAAAGAGGAGGAAGAATGGGGGGAGTCTTCCAGAAAATACTCAACCTGGAACTTACTCTTTTCGGTCTCAAACCAGGAAGGTCTAGAAAACCTGCCACTGGAATCTGTGAGGCTATTCATTGGCACATTAGAAGACAGTTATATATTCAAAGTAAGATTCTTCCTGTGTTAAAGCTTCCTGAACTTGCTCTCTCTCTCTCTCACACACACAGATACACTTCACACACACAACTATCCAATAATTATTGTGCCTATCTGCTCTCCAGACTCACTTGGGAGGCTAAATGCTAATTCCCAGTACCTCTTTCTGGAGTTATTAAATGTGAGCATGTGGGTGTGGGGCTTATGAATATGTATTTTTAAACAGTTTCCCATGATTTTCTTTTTTGAGAGAGAGTCTCACTCTGTCACTCAGGCTGGAGTGCTATGGCACAATCTTGGCTCACTGCAACCTCTTCCTCCCTGGTTCAAGTGATTCTCCTGCCTTAACTTCCTGAGTAGCTGGGGTTACAGGCGTGCACCACCAGACTCAGGTAATTTTTGTACTTTTATTAGAGACAAGGTTTCACCATGTTGGCCAAGCTGGTCATGAACTCTGACCTCAAGTGATCCACCCACCTGGGCCTCCCAAAGTATTGGGATTACAGGGGTGAGCCACCATGCCTGGCTTCCCATGAAGTTTTGATGTGGTAAGTCCAGCATAGCCTTGGGGGGAGCCATTGCAATTAACGTATCAGCTCTGGTAAATTTAAATAAACAGTCCAAAGTGCATTGGAATGGATGAGTGAGATATAAAACTAGACAGAGAAGAAGAGGAGGCAAAATAAGAACAATAAAAGGGAAAGTTGGCCAGAAACAAAGGCGTATAGAATCCCAGACTCTCTTCACTGTCAAGAAGTTATTATACTAGTGAGAAGGAATTAGTGGTTGACATCAAATTCATACTGTTAACAGGAAAAGAATTCATGTGTAGTTTACTCTTTTCAATCTTCATATTAATACTTATTAAAAGGATGCATTTTGTGCCATTGTGTTTTTCTCAACAAATTCTCTTGACTTGGGTTTTTTTCTCTGTTAAATCCAGTGTTAAAATATATTTTTGTTGTTACAGAACTTTTTTCTGTTATGGGTGGAAGCAATTGATAATTTTCATCAATACTAAGACTTTCAGAAGAGAGATCACTAAAAGATTACTTATACAATCACTCCTGATGAGGAATAGGCATTTTTTATGCTTTTACATAATAGACAAATATCTCCACATGCACATATACACACATCATGCTACATGAAGCATTAGCCCATGGTCATATCACTTACTTCCTATGAATATGAGAATACACAGGTAATCAGGGGAAGCTCTTATTTCCTTAACAATAGTCAAAATGACATTTCATGTCCTACATAGCTCTTGTTTATTGTCTTTGCCATCCGTCTGCATAGGAACCGATTCAGAGGCCTAATGGGCAGGGATGGAGTTTGATTTAGAATGATCACTTCTGTGTAGTTTTTTAACTTCTACCTACTTTTTATTTTAGAAGTGATTCAGAGCCATTTAAATAACATAAGTTAACAACCTTAAATCTCTTTAAAAAATAACAAAACGTAGGCAAATTCTCCAAAGATTGTCCATTTCTTTGATATGCTGTTTACAAACACATGCAACCTACTAAACAGCAATAAACACCTCCCATGAGCATAGTCTTTGGGGGAGCCATTGCAATTAATATATCAGCTCTGGTAAATTTAAATCAACAGTCCAAAATGCATTGGAACATATGGTTCTACATGCCAGATGGAGGTAACACACCTCGAATGCAATGACTTTCAAACAATGCAGTGAGTCATGTGTGATTTTAAATTCTGCATTTTTTGAGCAAAGCATTGTAAAAATTGGAAAATGCAGTCCATATTTGAAGCTTCCAATTGTTTTAATTAAAAAATCCTTTAAACTGTATTACACCATTTACATAGCTAAAAAGATTGAACTGCTTTACAAGCCATTATCATTTATAAAAAGAAGGCAGTCATTTTCTAAATTTAGAACAGTAGAAATATTTTAATTTTATTATTATGTCTACTATTTGTCTTCATAAGGCGCAGTCCCCAGGGCCTAAGCTACGATTAAATCCAGCACTCTCCCATCCCTGATATGATTCAGTGCTTCTGAGAAAGGGACCTTTTTACGTAAGTCTACAGTACTGAAAAAGGATCAACATTGGCAAACCATCAGCCCCAAATTTTTAATTCATTATCTAATGCAAAAATGTTTTTCATATTTTTCCATATTTTTCCCTAACTAGCACAATTTCTTTCAGGCATTTATTGAATTCTCAATAGTTCCTCAGCTCTTTGCTTGGTACAAGGAAAGGTAGGAAAAAAGTACAAAACCTAGTCCTTGGTGGGATAGAAAGAGAAACCACTGAGTACTTGCAACACGTCAAATTCCCTCTTAGGTGCTCTCAGCACATTGCATCAATTTGTGGAATTTAGAGTTTATCTGGGGAGAAAAATACTCCTCTTGTAACCAAAGTGGTACTTGAATTTCAGAGAAGCTGTCAACTCCTTTCTCTTGTCTTAGCATTTCCCCATCTCACCTCCCTAGACAGACGAGTCCATGGAGGCCTCTCCATCATTAGCAAACTTGTCAACTCCTCACTTCTACTTGCAGAACTGATCTTGCCTGTGGAAGGAAACTGTAAATGACTCTGCAACGCTCTGTCTCATCATCCCTACCCCCATCAATTTCTGGCCATTCAGTAGGGCTTGGCATGAGTCAGCCACCCAGATGTGAACTAGTCTAGAACATATATTTCTTGGAATGTTTCTCTGATTTGCTTTTCTTGAAATGTGACAGTGCTTAGAATTCATGAAATTTCAAAAAGCTGGGTAATCAGAATGGGCCTATGAAGCCATCGTTTATGACATGGTTGCCATTTGCTTATGTTGCTGATGATTGTGGTGGAAATGAACATCGTGACTTGCTTGGTCTCATATATTATATTCCCTAAATACTTTGAGAAGTTCTGAGAGCTCAGGCAATAAAACTAAAGCAGTTCTTCCTGCTCTGTCTTTTTACAACCATTTAAATATTGGTACTCTCCCAGGTTTCTGTCCTTTGTCCGATTTTCTTCTTACACTACATTCCTCTGTGTAATCTTATCTACTCCCCCGACTCTAATTACTCCCTAAGTGATGTTACAGCCAAAGTCTTGACTGCAGCCTGAGCATTTTTCTTGGTACTAACCCCTTTTTATGCAGCTACTTATTGGTCGCCTTCCTACATAAAAGGGTGCTCTTACAGGCAGGGATGCTGTAGGATGGTTCCGAGACAGGGGGATGTTGGGGAAGTTACATTCTCTTCTACATAGTCTCCCAAGTTTAAAATAATACAACTATAAGAAAGGTGAAAAATGTCAAAGGTAAGTTCATCTACATAATATCTGAAACATAAGACACAGCTATATTTGTTCTGACAGGACAAAAATTTCAAATCCTTGAAACAGAAAAACAAAACAAAGAAAACAAACAAAAAAGCTACAAGTTGTTAATCTATGCCACCTGCCGCCAGGCTATTTTTCATCTTGTGAGGGTGGTTACCTCTACTTGGAGATCCTCAAAAGACTACATCAACATGATATAAATAGAGTCTAGGTCAATATCTTGGATGCCATCCTCAACTTTCCCTTTACACCACACCTCTAGGCACCAAGTATTATTCTTTTCAGCTATAAACACCTCTCATCTCCTTTCTCCTCTCCACTGTCACTATTTATTAGAGAACTACTGTACTTAGTTCAAGGAGAACTTAGTTCAAGTCCTCCTCAATTTGTCAGCTGGACTATTGCTACAATTTATTTTTAACTGATCTCTTGCTTTTGAGTTTGTCTTTATTAAGTACATTTTCCATTCTATAAAGTTAATACTTCTCTTGTTTATAATCTTTCAACAATTCTCTCCATTTCAAACCAGAACCCAAACTACTTAAAATGACATGAAATGGACTTTAGGTCTAGCCCTGGTATTTATAGAAAGTGCCACCTCTTGCCATGCCTCATCACACAAATTCTAGTCATTCCCAAGCTTCTTGCAGGACCTTAACATGACGTGCCCTCTTCCATCATACTCCATTTGCCCAGACTGCATCCTTTGACTGGAATGCCTCTTCTTTACTCTGCCGCCAAGATTTTATCAACTCAGTTTCTACTTATCCTACAAAACTTATTTTAGATGTTACCTCTTCTGGGAAGCCTTCCTTGATAAACCCAATCTATATGGGTTGCCCATTCCACAGCGTGTTGTAGTAGCTTAAGATTACCTCAAATGACAAGAAGAGTAAAATATAATATTTATTGGGTATATACAAGGTCCTGGGCACTGTGATAGCATTTTTATACATTTTATCTTGTAAAGTTTTTTAATACTTTATGGTAAGTGTCTGTCCACTTGATGGTTTATCCTACATGACCCTGAACTCTAAAAAGGAAAGTTCTGTGTTTTAACTGAAAATTTCTTACTCACAGAGCCTAATTCAGTGCCTTGTTCACTGCATGATTTAAAGTCTGGAAAGGCTATGACTCTATATGTTCTACATGGAAAATTCTCTGATTCTTTCCACTGGAAATAATCACTCCCATGTGTGAATTCCAATCTGTTGGGATTCCTATTTCTTTCTTGCTCATATTAAATATTTTTATGTGTACAATTTGGCTGCCCTTCAGGCAGGCTAGGCAGTTACTGAGTGATCTCTTCTTGACCACTCTTTCTGAAAATATCTCTAAGCAGCTTCTAAAACATTTGAAATTCAACTTGTAAAGACTATTAAAATCTTCCCTTTCTTATATTTAAAATTTTTAAGTATTAAGACAATCTAAGGCAGAAAACATCATTTGAGCCCAGGGAATGATGATAAGTCAGTTAACATTTCTTTCTATTAGAGTGTGGAATTTTTGAGCTCAAAGGGAACTACAAAATCATGCCATCCAATTGCAATCTCTCTTTTGACAGAGGAGCAGACTGAGGTCCAGACACTGAATGATGTGTTTAAGGTCAAAGAGCAAGTTAGTAGCTACATTTGGGCTAGCTCTTAAGAACACACACAAAAAGGCAAAATTTTAATTTAACAGTTTGAAAAGAGTCCTACCTCTACATTTGCTCTTTTATAAGACATGCTTCAATATTGACTGTTATTTATTTATTTTTTATTATTATACTTTAAGTTCTGGGATACATGGACAGAATATGCAGGTTTGTTGCACCCATCAACCCGTCATTTACATTAGATGTTTCTCTTAATGCTATCCCTCCCCTAGCCTTCAAACCCCCAAGAGGCCCCAGCGTGTGAGGCTTCCCTCCCTGTGTCCATGTGTTATAATTGTTCAATGCCCATTTATGAGTGAGCACATGTAGTGTTTGGTTTTCTGTTCCTGTATTCATTTGCTGAGAATGATGGTTTCCAGCTTTAACCATGTCCCTGCAAAGGGCATGAACTCATCTTTTTTTACCATTGCATAGTATTCCATGGTATATATGTGCCACATTTTCTTTATCCAGTCTATCACTGATGGGCATTTGGGTTGGTTCCAAGTCTTTGCTATTGTGAACAGTGCTGTAATAAACATATGTGTGCATGTGTCTTTATAGTAGAATGATTTATAATCCTTTAGGTATATACCCAGTAATGGTATTGATGGGTCAAATGGTATTTCCAGCTCTAGATCCTTGAGGAATCATCACACTGTCTTCCACAATGGTTGAACTAATTTACACTTGCACCAACAGTGTCAAAGCATTCCTATTTCTCAACATCCTCTCCAGCATCTGTGGTTTCACAACTTTTTAATGATCGCCATTCTAACTGGTGTGAGATGGTATCTCAATGTGGTTTTGATTTGGATTCCTCTAATGACTAGTGATGATAAGCCTTTTTAAGTATGTTTGTTGGTTACATAAATGTCTCCTCTTGAGAAATGTCTGTTCATACCCTTTGCCCACTTTTTGATGGGGTTGTTTTTTCTTGTAAATTTATTTAAGTTTTTTCTTGATATTAGTCCTTTATCAGAAGGATAGATCGCAAACATTTTCTCCCATTCTGTAGGTTGCCTGTTTACTCTGATGATAGTTTCTTTAGCTGTGTAGAAGCCCTTTAGTTTAATTAGATCCTATTTGTCAATTTTGGCTTTTGTTGCCACTGCTTTTGCTGTTTTAGTCGTGAAGTCTTTGGCCATACCTATGTTCTGAATGGTATTGCCTAGTTTTTCTTCTAGAGTTTTTATGGTTTTAGTTCTCACATTTAAGTATTTAATCCATCTAGAGTTAATTTTTGTATAAGGTATAAGGAAGGGGTCCAGTTTCACTTTTCTGCATATGGCTAGCCAGTTTTCCCAACACCATTTATTAAATAGGGAATCATTTTCCCATTGCTTGTTTTTGTCAGGTTTGTCAAAGATCAGATCATTGTAGATGTGTGGTGTTATTTCTGAATCCTCTGTTCTGTTCCACGGGTTTATATATCTGCTTTGGTACCAGTACCATGCTGTTTTGATTACTGTAGCCTTGTAGTACAGTTTGAAATCAGGTAGGGTGATGCCTCCAGCTTTGTTCTTTTTGCTTATGATTGTCTTGGCTATATGGGCTCTTTTTCGGTTCCATATGAAATTTAAAGTACTTTTTTTCTAACTCTGTGAAGAAAGTTAATGGTAGCTTGATGGGGATAGCACTGAATCTATAAATTACTTTGGGTAGTATGGCCATTTTCATGATATTGATTCTTCCTATCCATGAGCATGGAATGTTCTTCAATTTGTTTGTGTCCTCTCTCATTTCCTTGAGCAATGGTTTGTAGTTCTTCTTGAAGAGGTCCTTCACATCCCTTGTAAATTGTATTTCTAGGTATTTTATTCTCTTTGTAGCCAAAGTGAATGGGAGTTCACTCATGATTTGACTTTCTGTGTCTTATTGGTATATAGGAATGTTTGTGATTTTTGCACGTGGATTTTGTATCCTGAGACTTTGCTGAAATTGCTTATCAGCTTGAGGAGATTTTGGGCTGAGACCAGGGCATTTTCTAAATATACAATCATGTCATCTGCAAACAGAGACAATTTGACTTCCTCTTTTCCTATTCGAAGACTCTATTTCTTTTTCTTGCCTGATTGCCTTGGCCAGAACTACCAATACTATGTTGAATAGGAGTGGTGAGACAGGGCATCCTTGTCTTGTGCTGGGTTTCGAAGGGAATGCTTCCAGCTTTTGCCCATTCAGTATGATATTGGCTGTGGGTTTGTCATAAATAGCTCTTATGATTTTGAAATATGTTCCATCAGTACCTAGTTTACTGAGTGTTTTTAGCAGGAAAGGGTGTTGAATTTTATCAAAGGCCTTCTCTGCATCTATTGAGATAATCATATGGTTTTTGTCATTGGTTTTATGTGATGGATTATGTTTATTGATTTGTGTATGTTGAACCAGCCTTGCATCCCAGGGGATGAAGCTGACTTGCTCTTGCTGAATAAGCTTTTTGATGTGCTGCTGGATTCAGTTTGCCAGTATTTTATTGAGGATTTTCACATCGATGTTCATCAGGGATATTGGCCTGAAATATTCTTTTTTGTTGTGTCTCTGCCAGGTTTTGGTATCAGGATGATGCTGGCCTCATAAAATGAGTTAGGGAGAAATCCTTCTTTTTCTGTTGTTTGGAATAATTTCAGAAGGAATGGTACCAGCTCCTCTTTGTACCTCTGGTAGAATTCGGCTGTGAATCCATCTGGTCCTGGGCTTTTTTTGGTTGGAAGGCTATTAATTACTGCCTTAATTTCAGAACTTGTTATTGGTCTATTCAGGGATTCGACTTCTTCCTGGTTTAGTCTTGGGAGGGTGTATGTGTCCTGGAATTTATCCATTTTTTCTAGATTTTCTAGTTTATTTGTATAGAGGTGTTTATAGTGTTCTGTGATGGTAGTTTATATTCCTGTTGGATCAGTGGTGATATCCCCTTTATCTTTTTTTTTATTGTGTCTATTTGTTTCCTGTCTCTTTTCTTCTGTATTAGTCTGGCTAGTGGTCTATCTATTTTGTTAATCTTTTTAAAAAACCAGCTCCTGGATTCATTGATTTTTCAAAGGGTTTTTATGTCTCTATTGCCTTCAGTTCTGCTCTGATCTTAGTTATTTCTTGTCTTCTGCTAGCTTTTGAATTTGTTTGCTCTTGCTTCTCTAGTTTTTTAATTGTGATGCTGGGGTGTCAATTTTAGATCTTTACTGCTTTCTCCTGTGGGCATTCAGTGCTATAAATATCCTTCTAAACACTGTTTTAGCTGTGTCCCAGAGTTTCTGGTGTGTTGTGTCTTTGTTCTCATTGGTTTCAAAGAACTTATGTATTTCTGCCCTAATTTCGTTATCTACCCAGTACTCATTGAGTAGCAGGTTGCTCTATTTCCATTTAGTTGTGTGGTTTTGAGTGAGTTTCTTAATCCTGACTTCTAATTTGATTGCACTGTGGTCTGAGGGACTGTTTGTTATGATTCTGTTCTTTTGCATGTGCTGAGGAGTGTTTTACTTCCAATTACGTGGTCAATTTTAGAATAAGTGCTATGTGTTGCTGAGAAGAATGTATTTTCTGTTGAATTGGAATGGAGAGTTCTGTAGACGTCCATTAGGTCAACTAAGTCCAGAGCTGAGTTCAAGTCCTGAATGTCCTTGTTAATTTTCTGTCTCATTGATTTGTCTAATATTGACAATGGGGTATTAAAGTCTCCCACTATTATTGTGTGGGAGTCCAAGTCTCTTTGTAGGTCTCTAAGAACTTGCTTTATGAACCTGGGTGTTTCTGTATTGGATGCATATATATGTAGGATAGTTAGCACTTCTTGTTGCATTAATCCCTTTACCATTGTGTAGTGTTCTTCTTTGTCTTTTTTGATTTTTGTGGTTTAGAGTCTGCTTTATCAGAGACTAGAATTGAAATCCCTGCTTTTTTTTTGCTTGGTAAATACTCCTCCATCTTTTTATTTTGAGCCTATGTATGTCTTTGCACATGAGATGGGTCTCCTGATACAGCACACCGATGGGTCTTGACTCTTTATCCAATTTGCCAATCTGTGTCTTTTAATTGGGGCAGTTAGCCCATTTACATTTAAGGTTAATATTGTTATGTGTTAATATGATTTTGTCATTATGATGCTAACTGGTTATTTTGCCTATAAGTAGATACAGTTTCTTCATAGTGTTGATGGTCATTACAAGTTGCTATGTTTTTGTAGTGGCTGGTACTTTTTTTTGTTTTTTTCCACATTTAGTACTTCCTTCAGTAGCTCCTATAAGGCAGGCCTGGTGGTGACAAAATCTCTCAGCATTTGCTTGTCTGTAAAAACTTTTATTTCTCCTTCACTTACGAAGCTTAGTTTGGCTGGATATTAAATTCTGGGTTGAAAATTCTAAGAATGTTGAATATTGGTCCCCACTCTCTTCTGGCTTATATGGTTTCTGCAGAGAGATCTGCTGTTAGTCTGATGTTCCCTTTGTGGGTAATCAAATCTTTCTCTCTGGCTGCCCTTAACACTTTTTCCTTCATTTCAACCTTGGCGAATCTTATGATTATGTGCTTTGTGGTTACTCTTCTCGAGGAGCATCTTTGTGGTCTTCTTTGTGTTTCCTGAATTTGAATGTTGTTCTGTCTTGCTAGGTTGGGGAAGTTCTCCTGGATAATATCCTGAAGAGTGTTTTTCAGCTTGGTTCCATTCTCCCTGTCACGTTCAGGTACACCAATCAAATGAAGACTTGGTCTGTTCACAGAGTCACACATTTCTTGGAGGCTTTGCTCATTCCTTTTTATTCTTTTTCTCTAATCTTTTCTTCATGCTTTGTTTCATTAAGTTGATCTTCAATCTCTAATATCCTTTCTTCTGCTCTGATCGATTCAGCTATTGATACTTGTGTATGCTTCATGAAGTTCTTGTGCTGTGTTTTTTAACCTCCTCAGGTCATTTATGTTCTTCTCTAAACTGGTTATTCTAATTAGAAATTCCTTTAACTTTTTTCACGGTTCTTAGCTTCCTTGCATTGGGTTAGAACATGCTCCTCTAGCTTGGAGGAGTTTGTTATCACCCACGTTCTGAAGTCTACTTCCGTCAATTCATCACACTCATTTTCTGTCCAGTTTTGTTCCCTTGCTGGTGAGGAGTTGTGATAGTTTGAAGGAGAAGAGGCATTCTGGTTTTTAGAATTTTCAGTCTTTTTGCACTGTTTTTTCCTCATCTTTGTGGATTTATCTATCTTTTGTCTTTGATGTTGGTGACCTTTGGATGGGGGTTTCTGTGTGGACATCCTTTTTGTTGATGTTGATGCTGTTCCTTTCTCTTTGTTAGTTTTCCTTCTAACAGGCCCCTCTACTGCAGGTTTCTGGAGTTTGCTGGAGGTCCACTCCAGACCCTGTTTACTTGGATATTACCAGCAAAGGCTGCAGAATAGCAAAGATTGCTGCCTGTTCCTTTCACTGGAAGCTTTGTCCCAGAGGGGCACCAACAAGATGCCAGCCAGTGTTCTCCTGTATGATGTGTCTGTTGGCCCCTGCTGGGTGGTGTCTCCCAGTCAGGATACACGGGTCAGGGATCCACTTGAGGAGGCAGTCTGTTCCTTAGCAGAGCTCAAACGCTGTGCTGGGGGATCCACTGATCTCTTTGAAGCTGGTAGACAGGAACATTTAAGTCTGCTGAAGCTGTGCCCACAGCCGCCTCTTCCCCAGGTGCTCTTTCCCAGGCAGATGGGAGTTTTTTCTATAAGTCCCTGATTGGGTCTGCTGCCTTTCTTTCAGAGATATCCTGCCCAGAGAGGAAGAATCTAGAGAGGCATTCTGGTTACAGCAGCTTTCCTGAGCTGCAGTGGGCTCTGTCTGCCCATGCCAAACTTCCAGGCAGCTTTTTTTACACTGTGAGGGAAAAACCACCTACTCAAGCCTTGGTAATGGTGGACACTCCTCCCCATGTCAAGCTTGAGCATCCCAGATCAACTTCAGGCTGCTGTGCTGGCAGCATGAATTTCAAGCCTGTGGATCTTAACTTGCTGGGCTCCATGGGGGTGGGATCCTCTGAGCTAGACCACTTGGCTCCCTCGCTTCAGCCCTCTTCCAGGAGAGCCAATGATTCTGTCTCGCTGGCATTCCAGATGCCACTAGAGTTTGAAGAAAACCTCCTGCAGCTAGCTCGGTGTCTGTCCAAACAGCCACCCAGTTTTGTGCTTGAAACCTAGGGCCCTGGTGGCATAGGCACCCAAGGGAATCTCCTGGTCTGTGAGTTGTGAAGACTGTGGGAAAAGCATAGTATGAGGGCTAGAGTGCACCTTCTCTCATGGAACAGCCCCTCACAGCTTTCCTTGGCTAGTGGAGGGAGTTCCCTGACCCCTTGTGCTTCCCAGATGAGGTGATGCCTCACTCTGCTTCTGCTTGCCTTCTGTGGACTGCACCCATTGTGTAACCAGTTCCAGTGAGATGAGCTGGGTACCTCAGTCGGAAATGCAGAAATTACCCATCCTCTGCATTGATCTTGCTGGTAGCTGCAGACCAGAGCTGTTCCTATTCGGCCATCTTGCCAGCCACAACCTTGACTGTTTTATTTATTTATTTATTTATTTTACGTAAAAGGACTCTAGTGTAACATACAGATAATAACTTACCCCTTTGTTATGCCAAGTTTAAGTGTTTGTTCTGAATGATTTCAAAGGGATTGGCTGTAGCTTACATGAATATACTTTATCATGGACACCAACAACATGCTTCTCAAGTCTACAACAAAAGAATGAATTCAATCAGTTTTCTAATGCATGTGACTGATTTTCATTCAGTGAGCTAATGAATACTTGATATCGTTATTCTAACCTAATATATTTTTTCAAGTGAATATAAAGTATTTTAATGCTTCTAACTATAGGAATATTTGACTCAATGCCATCACCTGGTGTACTACTTCTTAGTCTTTTAGCCAAGTCTATTTTGGGGCTCAATTGAAATCAGAAAATTCCAGAGGGGTATAGAGGGACAAAAACATGTTTGGTAGCATTATGACCATCTTTAATAACAAAAAAATGTGATGCAATATTATATCTTAATCTTTCCTACCATTAATGGTCAAAAGTTTAACAGACTGTAATAAATCACAAACCTACGATTCCTTCTGGCAAGTTCTCTACATAGAACTCCTTCCTGGCACCAAAACGTATTTCCCAACTCCAAATTATATTTCATTTTGAGGCTGGGAAAGTAGATGAAAGATTGGGCCATAAAACTTCAAATGCTTAAGGAAGGAAATTATTCTATTCCTCAGGACTACTTTGGCCTCAGTCACCATCAGGCTTCCTTCTCTCACCTCCAGATCTGCAAATGGCTAATGCTGAACTGATAAGAGAGGAAGAGAGAATTGGTAACAAATAAATACTTGTTGATTGAGAAGATGGGATAATATGGAAAAAAGAATGGAAAGATAGGAAGTGGTTTGGTACCCAAACACTTTACATGAAAATAACATATAATTGAGTGAAGGCACATCCTCCTAAGCTTAGTTCCAACTTGAACTACCCAAATCAAGCCCTGCAGACACCAGGTTTAGCTGGTACCTACATTCCCCTTACCAGCTTTATTGAGATATAATTGACAAATATTAACTATATGTATATATTTAAGGGAAATGATATGATGTTTTTATATACATTGTGAAATGATTACCAGAATCAAGCTGATTAATGTATCCATCACCTCACATAGTTTGTGGTGAGAATGGTTAAAATCTACTCTCTTATTCTTAGTATACCCTATAATATGATTAACTATAGTTGCCATGCTGTACATGAGATCTTCAGAACTTCTTCATCCTGCATAACTGAAACTTTTTATCCTTCTACTAACATCTCCCTGTTTCCCCTGCTCTCTAGCCTCTGGCAACCAGCATCCTACTCTCTGCTTCTGTAAGCTCAACTCTTTTAGATTCCATATATAAGTGAGATCAAGTAGTATTTGTCTTTCTGTGCCTGGCTTATTTCACTTAGCATAACATTCTCCAATTTCATCCAAGTAGTCATACGTGACAGAATTTTCTTCCTTTTTAAAGCTGAATAATATTCCATTGTGTGTATACATATGTCTCTCTCTGTGTGTATATATGTACACACACAATGGAATATATACACACACACACAGACATATACACATATATATACACAACACACACAGATGTGTGTGTATATATATATATATATATATATATACACACACATACACATACACACAGAGAGACATATTACACACATAATGGAATATTATTATATATACACACAGAGCTATCTACTATCTATATCTATACACACAGAGACACATGTATATACATAATGGAATATTACGTATATACACAAAGATATATGTATCACATTTTCTTTATCCATTTATCTGTTGATAAACACAAACTATTTCATATCTTGGCTATTGTGAATAATACTACAATCAACATAGGTATACAGAATCTTGAAAAGGAGGAAAGAAAATTGTCCCTGTTTGCACATGACACAATCTTACATATAGAATACCCTAAAGACTTCACCAAAAAACAGTTAGAAGTTATAAACAAATTCAGTAAAGTTGCACAATGCAAAATCAACATTAAAAATCAATCGCATTTCTATACACTAGCAATTAGTAAAAAAAGAAACCAAGAAAGCAACCTATTGACAATAGCATATCAAGAACAAACAAACAGTATAACTTTAAGGATAAATTTAACCAGTGAGACAAAAGATCTGTGCATTGAAAACTACAAAACACTGTGATGCCTACCTTTAAAGTAATGTTCTTTGGGGATTTAAAATACCAGCAAATAAGAGATTCTTCAAATATCATCCAAAGAGATAGTCTGCCTATTACTTTTTATGCCTTCACAAAAATACTAAATAGATCCTGAGGAAGCCTAAAGAATGAATACTTCATTCACTTAACTAGTTTTGTCTTTACTGGAAGCCCTGGAAGAGAAGGCATCTGAAAGTCTACAGTTTGCTTCACTGGGGAAAGCCCTCCCAATGGGAAATTACATGAGGCTTAATGCTGTATGAAATGAGAAAACAGAAAAAGATATTTTTCAAAAGGTATTCCAAAGAACAGGATCGTAAGTCTTACTAAGAGTAATTTTGTTCTCTTCTCATAATCGCTCTTTCTCTTTCCATCCCAGAATGGGTATATAATTTCCTTTTGGGTTAACATCACCAATTTGATTAATGATCCACAATCCCCACCAATTAGCTACAATATTTCCAAATATTGCTGGAAGTCCCAATGCATGATGTGAATCTTGAACCTGTTTCCTCTGTTTTAATACAGCTTTGGTGGGGGATGAGGGTGCTCTTGGCTACATGGCTTGACAGTTGTTCCATCAACCTCCAAAGAGATATTTGTTTCTTCTACTCTGACATGTTATCTTGGATGACAGAAGACATCTTCATATCAATTGATGGAAGATTGGGAGAAACAGAACCTCAGGGCCAGGTGCTGTGGCTCATGCCTGTAATCCCAGCACTTTGGGAGGCAGAGGTGAGTGGATCACTTGAGCACAGGGGTTTGAGACCAACCTGGGCAACATAGCAACACCCCATCTCTGCAAAAAATACGAAAATTAGCTGGGCATGGTGGCGCATGCCTGTGGTTCCAGCTATTTGCGGGGCTGAGATGGGAGGATTGTTTGAGACTTGGAGGCACAGGTTGCAGCAGTGAGCCTAGATCATGGCCCTGCACTCCAGCCTAGGTGACAGAGCAAGATCCTGCCTCAAAAAAAAAAAAAAAAAAAAAAAAGGAACTTCATATACTTTTTGAGCTACCCAATCCTTTATTGTGAAAGACAAGCAATTTAGTGTTTGCTATATGTGGCAACTATAAACGGTTTTCAGTAGTTCATCTCTAAGGCAGCCTTGCTTTGAGGAACTAGAAACTTCAGCTCACTATTTACAGGGAATAGAAACCAATGCTAGATAAGAATGATAATGTTAAGCTTAATTCATCTGTGGAAAAACATTCATAATCATTTGATATCATTGGCTTAATTTTATAAGCCTGTTCTACCACTGAGTGATTCTGTTTCTTACTGGATTTGGCTATCATAAATGTACTGCTAGTTATTCAAAGGATAAAGGTTTATATGTTGAACATGGGATAATTCAAAATGGTTTCTTATACAGAATTCACTTTGAGAAATACATTCATTGAATGCAATAGAAAATAATAATATTACTGAGTAATCTGGATTTTACTTACTAATTCATTCTTGTCAACTCATCTAGTAAGAGGAGCACATTTTTTAGTTTATTTGCTTTTGGTAACAAGTAAGAAATAAAGTATTTGGATAGATGTTACATACAGTACCACTTTTTGATGGTATATGTTCCTTCTAATATTAGAGAATAGAAATGGTAGTTTTTCTACTGCATCATAATGTATTGACTATCTGAGAAAAATGTTGATGAGCTATATTGTGTTGAGTAACATTTACTTAAAAAGTCTCCAAACAATTGGAGGCAGTCACGGTACCATTACTATCATCACCTGATGAGCATCACAGGAGGCATGAAAATATAGATAAGACAGTCAGGAATCCAAGAACGTGCACGGGATTTACATTTAGTCAAATACAGAGAAATGATTAATTTCACATCAGTTCACATCAGATTCCCTTTATTATAAAGCCACATTCTCAAAATCACAGTTGAGTATGGTGAAAATAAGCAGAGATTAGGTTTTCAAATTACCTATAATCTGCATGCATAAGTGCTCTAGTTCACCCAGAAAGAAAACACTTGGTTGACTGTCATAAATCAGTTCCAATGTTGTTCATCATGCCACTGCATTCTCTCCTCTACGCATCCCATGGTCTAGCGTTTTAGCAATATTAGTCCCTCAGAGACGCCCTGTTCCTTTCCAGCTCTACAGCTTTGCTTTGCAGCTTGGAATGCTCTTCTCTAACCTTGACTTTTTCACCCTTGCTCATTATTCAAGATTCAAAGTGCAACATATAAATGCTTGAACTCTGCGGCCTTCCTCCTCCTTACAAAAGCTTACAGTTAAGCAACTGTGAGGTTTTCTTTAATCTTTGGCATTTTTTTTCTATCCATTATTGTTTTAGAACACTCAGAGAGGAGAATTAAAGGGTCAAAAATCTTGTGGCTGCATTTTGTTAACTGATTCCCTGATTCAAAATATAAGCTGAAATATGTATTTTCACAGAGAATTAGGTCAATATACAATCTGTTTTTTATTCATTTATTTCCTGAGTTCCCACTATGTGCCAATTTCTGTGATGGTACTAGAAAACAAATACAATATAGTCTTATTGCAATAGACCTAGATTTATATGATTGTCAACAAGTTTACAGTTTAGAAAAGGGAGGCAGACAAAGGAACAATTTTAATAACATGAAATACTGCAAAAGGAACTAGTGTAGGCACAAAGAGTTTTTATGACAATTTACAAAAGCATAGGGTAACCAATTTGATAATGGCAAGATGCTGTGAAGTATGTGGATGGTAGAGCCATTAAAAGTGCATTATTTATAGGAGCTGGCAATTGATTGGATTTTAGGGGTGACAAACAGGAGAAGAGAGGAGAGAACACGAGATGACAGAAATGAATTCAAAACACAGCTAGGATTGCTAAGCGGAGTGAAAATGCCACGTAATATAAGAGATGCGACATATATTATAATCACATAATAAATATAGCAATCACACGGTCAAAATATATCCCATTAATCCCAACTTCAAAAAATCTGCCTTGTTGGCTCATGAGTATCTTTGAACTTGTCAGGGTATGTGTCTTGATTTCTGGCTTGGGAATAGATTTATCATAATATTTAGCATAGAACATAGAGTATTTAGGTTCACACCTCCTCATAACTGCAGGTCGATAAAATGCCACCATTCAATCTGATAGCATTTAAGAAAAGGACACAGAGGAAGGCTGCTGATGACCTTTCTTGGGGGACAAATTCTTTTAGTACAAAGGGTCCACTAAGAGGCCAAAAAAAAAAAAAAAAAAGTCAGTACCATTACTCTGAAGATTCTAACCTTTCCTAAGACAGTCTTTGTGGACACATTTCTACAAGGCAAATCTGAGCTAAGCTTCCCTAAGCTTTCAGTAAAGACATTAGCTTAGTTAGCATATTAATTAAGACAAGTTCAAATGCCCCCTTCCCTTCATTGCCATGTAATAATCATACGCTCAACATTTGTCCAGCACAGTTCCATTATGTAAAAGCTGTCTGTCTGAGCTTGCTGGCACTCATCGTGCTGCCCTAAAATTACTGAAGTATGTTAAGGATTCTTGGCCATTGGATGTTTTATTTATTTTTTATACTATGTAATTGAATTTTGAATGTACATTATGTGATTAAGGGTTTAGAATACTGCAAGGTCTTTCAGAATCTCTTAATGATTATGATAAGGTTGTACTATTCATGCTGATGATTTAAGTCTATTGTTTATTGCCACTGAAACTCTTTCTCATCCCCTTAGAATGGAGATGCTTTCCATTACTACCACTGATGTTTATTTGAACAGCTCATTTAAGTTCTGTGTTCTGAATTGCTTGCAAGGAATAAAACACCTAGAATATGTTTAAAGACTCTGAAGTTACTCTAAAGTCTTTTTGGATTGAGATGGGGCATACGTACATAAAGCAGACAGACAGACAGATGCATGCTCTTCATTTTGAAAGATACAAAATTCTGTAACATTTACTGTGACTCTATCGTTTATTAAGATGAAGTAATATTTTCTTCTCCACCAAAGAACTATGGAAATAAAACATATAAAATTGCTATAGACAATATTTATTTTAGCTTTTCATCTATGTGTGTGTTGATATATACATAAAACACACACACACACACACACACACATCCAAGTGTGCTCTGCACTGCAAATCTTTCCAAATCTAATTTAAAAGCCAATCTGAAAAAGAATATCTTTAACTATTTTTTTTAAAGAGTTTTGGGAGACAGCTAAGGATATTTTTGTCTTTCCTTCTAAAGTGTTCAACTATTTGAACAGGTTAAATAGAAACTAAAGCAAATCAATGTAATAAATACTGATGATAATACAGACACTGAGGTTCACTTAGTGGTGTACTTGGTGACAGTTTTCCTAAACTCTTTATTTATTCTTTATTGTTTTTTTTAAACTGAAGTTTTCTTAAGAAAAAGATATAAATTAACATGTATATTTTTGGTCTCTTTAAACTCAGCACTTTGGGAGTCTGAGGCAGACGGATCACCTGAGGTCAGGAGTTCGAGTCCAGCCTGGCCAACATAGTGAAACCCTGTCTCTACTAAAAATACAAAAATTAGCTGGGCATGGTGGTGGGTGCCTGTAATCCCAGCTTCTTGGGAGGATGAGGCAGGAGAATTGCTTTAACCAGGGAAGCGGAGGTTGCAGTGAGCCAAGGTCATGCCACTATACTCCAGTTATTCTTTTCAACTCAGTTATTCTTTAAACTCAGTTATTCTTTTTTAACCAGAGTATCAAGGAATAAAATTAAAATAGGTTCAAATATTAGTGTTTTAATTGTAGATCATTTCTGTATTTAATTACAAATAAATTTGAAAAAAAAAAAGACTTCCATGCTTGTGAAGGCAAACGTTTACAGACTGTACAATGCCCTAAATGCCAGTCTCCATCTCAAAAAAAAAAAAAAAAATTACTATGGTAAGGTCTGAGTCTTAGGTTTAGCCTTAGAAAAAGTAACCAGTACTGATGTTCATCCTACTGTGTTTCAAGGACATTCACCCTGCCCTTGGATAGGAAAGAAATTCTTTGTAGGGTCCAAATGAACTACTAGAATTCTGTGCTTTTGTTTTGTGTTGTTTCTGTTGACGGGTAGGTGGTAAAATATCCCTGCAAATAATTAATTTTTATTTTGCTTTATGTACATGTTCTGCATTCCTTCTATGGATCTCAGGAAAAGATTACTGTGACAGGACACAACAAATGTATTTTTGGCAAAATAATGGTGATTGCTTATATTTATGAAACAAAATGTGCCAGACACTATTTTAAGTGTTTTCCTTTCACTGACCATTCTAATCTTCACAAATACACCATGAACTGGTATGACTGGTACCATTGCATCCAGGGTCAGTGTGTTGCCTAAGATCATACACTAGGAAGTTATGTCCAGACCTTATACCCAGGGGAGTCTGGGTTCTTAACTACCATGCCCATGCATCTTCTCCAGTATTTACTGATTGTTATTGGTATGGCCTTTAGGTTTTTAAGAGATATGTATAAAATGAAGTGACATAGCTGTTATTAATTTTTAGAGTGGGACATTTTCAGATTTACTTTATAGAGTACCTCTGTATCTAAAAGATATGATATCTTTTGTTAATAGGACACGTAATTTTTTTTATCCGTCACAATTCCTGCTAGATTAGATGCTTCCTGCTTATGGAGTGAGTGACTCAAGAAACACAAAAGGATGGAGAAAGTCATAATTCTGGAATATTTAGAATGTAACAGATGATGTGATAGAAGTAATTTAGGCCATAGAAGACTGACAAGTGTTTCCACTTATTTTTTTCCCAGTCTGAACACTGTTTTAAGAACAGTGTATTCAGATTTGTTTCTACCATGAAATAAAACTAGTTGGTAGATAAAACATGTGTAGAGTGGTAAAAATAATTTATGATACGAAATATTGTCTTATTATTTTTAAAGACAACATTTTACATAAAAGTCACTTCCTTTCACTTACATGAAGGCAGTGTTATCTCTACTGCTTGTTTCATAGCTTAATCTGCATGGAAAGCCTTAGTAGGAAAAACAGTAAAAATGCAGCTGGATTAGTCATAAATAATAACCACTTCCATTTACATAACTCCTTTGGAAAGGTCCCTAGAAACTTGCTAACTTTTGCAGTCATGTATCAGATTACAAATGCAAAAGATTCTGCTAATGTGATGTTGAGGTTACAAATTTAAATACATTGAGGTCACCAAATGCAAGAGGTATGGTTTTCATTATGACATCTCGCCCACATAAGCATGTTATTTTTCTTAATATTCTTTAAGAATTCAACTGCTACTGAAAATATTTTGTCTGTCTAAGTATTTAGCACAACACAATGTCAATATTGTGGGACTGTTGTCGTCTATGTGTTGCTTTTTAAAATTATAGCATAAAATTGGTTCAATTTGAATTTTGATTATTGCCTAGAGTCATGAATGAAATGAAAATGCTGATCCAGAAGACAAGCAGAAATTTTATCTGCTCACTTCAGTTACTTTTAATTGCCTATTCCCTGCGTTCAAGAATGAAGGAGGCATGGGAGGGACAGTAGTTCAGGAACTAATATTTTTTAATTGTCTATCATGTTTGAAATACTGTGTCAGGTGCTTTGCCCATCTTAATTCATCAATTGTGTTGCAATTCTACAAAATAGGTATTGGAATTTCTATTTTACAAGTAAGAAAATGGAGGCTTAGACTAAGTGACTCGGCCAACATGAAAATACTAAGAGAATGCAAATCTAAATTTGTTAGTTTCTAATGTTGTCTCCCACTCCTCTCACTAGATAGGGTGTGGGGAACGACCTACTAAGCATCTCTACCTACTGCCTGCCACAGTCTCAAATCAAGATTGTAATTTGGAAATGATGCATGATTGTGAGCTAGGTCACAGAAAAAGTGCAAGAGCAAAATTGTAAGCACAAAGTTAAAATTCTCCAACATATTCCTCACAATTGACATCCAACATTTTCATTTAGGAACATATGGAGAAGGGTATGTGAGTCCAGTTGAGAAGAAAGCTGTGGGGCAAGACCATCTGCTTATATGCACCAATTCAGTCACCTTCGGAAAAAACAATAAGCACAATGCAGTTTATCCAACAAGTTCACATAGCACTGGGTTAAGAAGGTTTCTCAAATAACAGATAGAGCTACCTGTAATGAAAACATATTTTCAGATGTCATGATATTGTATACAGTTATATATAGGAATCTGTATATAATGGAGCAAGCATCCAATTTTTCCAATACATAGAACTTCCCAGAACCTTATACACTCATTTTATGCTATTAGGAGTTAGAATTATGTTTTTTTTAATTACAGTTTGAAAGAATCTAAGAGCGATTCCTTTCCCACTCTGAACCTTTTAGAAATGTGAACACTAAGGCCAGAGAGGTTAGTTGAGTGGTTAAACTACTATGTATCAGAGCCAAGACTAGACCCTGGGTCCATCTCCTCTGCTTGTTCAGATTTTATTGCCAGTTTCAGATCACTGCAAATATAGTTTGCAAGTCCATTTCAGAGTTCCAGCATGCTTTACAATAGAAAAGCACTTCTGAAAAGTTTTGATAGTTGAATTCTATTTGGGATAGACTGGAAGAGTTCATTATTTAAAGATGTATTTTTGGAATCCTTTTAGTAAGCAAAGACTCTTACTGTGAATATTATCTTTCTTATTTTAAGGGTAAAGGTTTACGTGGTTTTATTAATGTAAAGGTTTAGGAAAAAGAAGTGTGTGTGTGTGTGTGTGTGTGTGTGTGAGAGAGAGAGAGAGAGAGAAGAGCATGAGTGAGAGAAAGAGGAGAAACAGAAAACAAGTGTTGGTAGACATCAACTGCTTGGAACAGTTTTTCCGCTGTCTTTCTGGTATACTATACTTCTCTAGGTTTCTTCTTACCACGTGGACCACTCCTTAATTTCTTGCTGGATCCGTCTTTATTTTTCAGTCCACTAAACATAGGAATGTGCAAGAGCTCAGGCTTTAGTCTTTCTTGTCTTTCCTCCGTAACATGCAGGTTATCTAACTGAACACAATAGAATCTGTAGGCTGTTAACTTCAAGCACTGAACTTTCTACTGAAATCTAGATTTGTGTAGCTGACAATATACTTGCCATTTCTACTTTGTTACCTAGTAGCTGTTTTACATTCAGTATATCATAACCAAATTCTTGATCTTCCATCTCCCATCTCCTATATCTAATGTTCTTTATTGCACTGCTAGTCACCCAGCTGCTCAGGCCAGAACCTTGAAATTATTCTTGACTTTATTCTTTCATTCATTCAGGCAATTAGGGAATCTTGTCTGATTTGCTTTCAGATACAACACATCCAGGGTCTAACTTCCCAACACTATCATCATAGCACCCAAGTTTACCCCAGGTTCTTGTGTGGAAAATGACAAGAATCATTTTATTTCTTTAATTCCACTTTTGCCCTGCAGTGAAAATTTTCCCCTGCTCAAAATTCTCCAATGAGTTTCTAATCACATTCGAAATGAATTCCAAAGAACTTACTATGGTGTACAATACTGCTTCCATAATTCATTGTTTGGTCTTTGCTCAATTGATTTCTGAAAGGCCACTCATGAACATATGTATTATATACACACATATATAAAAATATATATGAAAGAATAGTCTTCCCTTACTTGGCTATAACTATTTACCTTATTTCTCTCTGATTAGTGTTACTATATATATAATTCTTAATTGCCTCCCCCTGCTGAAATGATGTGAGCTTTATCAGGGCAGGGACTTTGTTTTGTTCACTCCTTTGTTTTGTTCATGTCTACATATTCACAATAATGTGACTATTGTCTTTCTTATTTTAAGGTTAAAGGTTTATGTGGTTGTATTAAGGTATTTGTTTAGGAAAAGGAAGTGTGTGTGTCTGTGTGTGTGTGAGTGTGTGTGTGTGTGTGACAGAGAGAGAGAGAGAGAGGGAGGGAGAGAGACAGAGGAAGAGGAGAAAGTACCAATCTCTAGTAGATACCTGCTGAAGAAACAAATTGATAATTAATGCATGTTCTTATATGTCAAATCTCATGGACCTTGGAACACACAGCTAAAAATTCAGCATATTAATATAAATAATTGTCATCAAGGTGCTGCATTTTATTTGCACTATTCTATAAAGGAACGCATGGTGCAATTTTTCTTGAATTAACCATGTAATCACTATGTTATATGTTTACTCTTAAACCATATCAACTAAACATAACTATAAATAACTATAAATGCCAGGCTGATACTTAACATACATACCCATAGTCACACATTATCCCAAACTAATAACATGGGGCAATGAAGCTTTCTTTGATCCCAGTGGTTTCAGAATAACTTTCAATGGTAATGATTGCTATTCTATAATCCAAGAAGCTTCAAGAAAATTAGTTCAACAAGTTGTAGATAACCAATCAGGCAGAGGGCAGAGGTATATTTACAGAAAGAAAAAAATTCTCTATTTTATTCTTAAAGGTATTGAGAAATTAAAATTTTCATAAAAGATGGAATTCTAGGAAGAAGTGATCATGTGGTGAAAAATAATAAAAAGCTTGGTGAAAGAAAGAAAAGGAATTTAAACAGTTTAAGAAATTTTCTTTTTGCTCACTCTCAATATGATATAAGCTAAAATCCCAAGATTCACATAAGCAATAAAAGCATAACAAAGAAGAACCAATTCATCTTTCACTGGCTTCTGTTCCAAAGCAAATTTTAGTATATGTTAGGTTGTACCTACTGCAATACAACGTTTGCAGGCTCAGAAATCTGTGGCTGTTTCTTGTTCCTCCATTCCAATGATTTCATAATATAGAACAATGAATGACATTTTAGAATAGTTTTTTTTTCAAATAAAATATACGCTTTTGGTTACTGTAGGAGATGTGCAAGATGCTATGGGAGCTCATTACAGGGGTGACTAAGCAGTTTCCTGTGGCACATTTGTGCAAAAGTGTGAGTGAGATGTGGGAGTTTCAGAAAGGTACATTCCAGGAGAAGGGCCGCTTCAGCTGAGAAATGAGAAACACCTAGATAAATAACTGGCTACCCATATGCAGAAGGAGGAAACTGGACCTCTACCTATCACCATGTGCAAAAATTAACTAAGGATGAATTAAAGACCTCAAACTATAAAAATCTTCAAACAAAACCTAGACAATAAATACCCTTCTTGATATCAGCCTTGGCAAAGAATTTATGGCTAAGCCCTCAAAAGCAATTGCAATAACAACAACAAAAAAGTTGATGAGTGGGGACCCAATTAAGAGCTTCTGCACAGCGAGAGAAATTATCAAGGGAGTAAACAGACAACTACAGAGTAGGAGAAAATGTTCACAAACTACGCATCTGACAAAGGTCTAATATCTAGAATGTATAAGGAACTGAAATAAATCAAAAAGTCCAAAACAAATAACCCAATTAAAATGTAGGCAAAGGACATAAACAGACACTTCTTAAGAGAAGACATACAAGGGACCCACAAATATATGAAAAAATGTTCCACATCACTAATCATCAGAGAAATGCAAATCAAAACCACAATGACATGCCGTCTCACACCAGTCAGAATGGCTTTTATTAAAAAGTCAAAAAGAAAAGATATTGGCAAGGCTGCAAAGAAAAGGGGACATTTATATACTGGTAGGAATGTAATTAGTCCTGCCACTGTGGAAGCAGTTTGGGGATTTCTTAGAGAACTTGAAACAGAGCTATAATTCAACCCAGCAATCCCATTACTAGTCATATACCCAAAGTAAAAGAAATCATTCTACCAAAAAGACACATACACTCATATGTTCATTGCAGTGCTATTCACAATAGGAAAAACTTGGAATCAATCCAGATGCTCATTCACGATGGACTGGCTAAAGAAAATGTAGTACATATATACCATGGAATACTATGCAGCCATTAAAAAGCACAAAATCATGTTCTTTGCAGCAACATGCATACAGCTGAAGGCCATTATCCTAAGTGAACTAATGCAGAAACAGAAAATCAAATACCACATGTTCTCACTTACAGGTGGGAGCGAAACACTGGGTACACATGGACATAAAAAAAAGGAGCAAAAGACACTGGAGACTACTACACAGGAGAGAGGGAGGAGGTAAGGGCTGACAAACTACCTACGGGGTACTATGCTTACTACCTGAGATACAATTTCAATCATATCCCAAACTTCAGCATCACAAAATATACCTCGGTAACAAACCTGCACATATGCTTCACGATTCTAAGGTAAAAAAGTCAAAAAAGAGACAAAGAACAAAGTGGTAAACATGGAAAACAAAAAGTCATAGTACAATAATGCAAAACAGCAAAAACGAAAACAAAACCACCCAGCTAAAGAGCATGACTAGTGGGCTTGGGCTGTGGAGAGCTGCCCCAGTGAGAAGGAACAGGATGAGTTTTAAAACCAACATATTAGTATGCAAAGAAGTCCTTGGGTACAGTTTTGATTTCATTGCTTTCTGTTTTCTTGGGCATTTAGATAAATGATCATGGTTTCCTCTTTAGCTATGCAATGTAGATAAAACCAATGGATTCAAGGTATCAGTGTAAAGATTACATTGAAGAGAAATAAACAATAGGAGTACATAATGAAAATAATCTGTGTAAAAACTATAGCTTACATTAAAGCTACCAAAGTTGGTTATCACTACAGATGCAAAATACAGACAACCATGTTCTTTCTCAGATTCATCTTCTGTAGTCTTGTGAAACATTTGTGTTCACTCCAGGCTGTTGTACTCTTAAAAGGATGTTGAAAAATTAGGCAGCATCTAAGAGAAAAGCAATAAATTGACGGAGAGGGAGCTTGATACAAGACTAAAGGAGTTTACATTATTTGTTCTGGAAGAGAGATGGCTGAAGTAGGCTATAATAACTCTCTTAAAAAATATGAAGAGCTATTATTAGGAAAATGTAGGCCAGCTGTTCTTTAGCTCCTCTGAGGTCAGAATAAGAAAAAGTTGGCTGGGTTTGTTAAAACATTTGAAAGAAAGCCTTGGAAGTAAAGGTTACTTATGGATTTCTGGAGACAGGAGATAGGCTGTCTTCTTAACAGGAGATCTTGAGATACCATCTGCTTGGATGGATACAGATAGTCCTACTCAGAGGCATCCCTTTGTGCTCAGGACTATAAACTCGTAGACTCAATTATTCTGGTATCATAGCTATCAATAATTGGTAAAGGACAGGGGAGAGCTCATTTGGAAGACAATCACCAGCATAAATGCTCTGCTCTCAGGGAAATGAAACTGGCCTTTCCTGAGTTCCCTCTATGGTGTGCTCTTTGTTATAAGCTTCCCTTGAGCCTTTCACGGAATGACGTTTCCTCTGAGAGGCTATTTCCGTTTTTTTTTTTTTTATATATATATATTACCTTCCATAGAAGCTTATTTTCAAAACATAAGGCAAAAAGACAAGAAGTCTTTAAAACTCTTTATCACATTTTGAAACATCAGAATTTGAAATCTAAAATGTATGCCTTTTAATTAAAAAAAGTCTTTCACACACATCTAACTCCTGTAACATATATATAGTGCTAACTCATTAAATCATCTTAAATGTAACTGTCCTTCGCTAAAGAAGAAAAGAAACTCATGCCTTAGACCTACATATAGCATTCATTTGCATATCTATGCATATACACACACACCTTATTTTACATTAAATCTGTCTCCATACTATTTATATTTATACCCATTTGCTGAGTCCAAATATATCTGGCCATTTTTGAATTCCATCAAGTATCCTTTAGAAAGTATTCTTAAGAAGTTATACTTGGTAAGACTTTGCAACAAAGCTGAATTATGGTGGAAATCCTACACAAATACTCAATCTTTCCAACAGCAATAAATTACAATGTCAGAAACATAAGGTGCTGACCTCCCCAGCATGAACAAAGAGTGTGGGGCGAGTGAAGGGGATAAAGCTCTTGATTAGAAAGGTATTTTGAAGAATAAAGCATTTATGCAGAGAAACAGCCATGAATAAAGTCTATCACCTCCTGATGTTTATCCATACAAAGCACAGATGATTTTTCTTCAAGGAAAGAAAAAAAGAAAAGAAAAACCATATACTTTGGACTAATACTTAACGTTATAAATGTTTAATACACCTGATGACTATAATTTTACATTGTCTTTTTTCCTGTAAACAAATGCAGACGTATATATTTATATATGTACGTAAATATGTTTTTTTTTTTAACAAAGAAGAAACAAATGAACAATCCTCTGAGTGAGAAAGTGTTCTGTAAGTTTAGAATATAGAAGTGACTAGTGGGCTATGTGAAAATTTCTTTGAAAAATAACAGCACACTGCTTGTGCTGGATTGTATTTTTAAAAGTCAGGATCAAGGATTGGAGCTGTGTGACATGCTTCACAATAGGGGAGCAGTTATCAAGCTCCTGAACTCCACCAACCATGACAGAAGCAGAACATTTCTTTGATTCCGTCCCTCCCTCTCTCCATCCAAAAAACACCAACAAAATCTATCTGCAATAGGAGAGGATTTTTCACAGAAACGGAATCCACCATCTTCTATCTCAGTGGATCTTAACCCTTGAGGCAGTTTGCTTTTATAAACTACCAATCATCCAGGCCCCACTCAAGACTAAGTATTTGGGAGGCCTCAGCATTGCTATTTTTAAAAAACTCTGCAGATGATTCTAATGTGAAGCCAGGTTTGGGAACTCCTTTGGCACCCACTTTCATGTCCCTACAGTAATGGCAGTAAGGATAACTCAGTGATGTAAGCTAACTATTTAAATCCTGTTGTTGGATTCTTTTCTTCCTTTTCCACTGACTGGTCCCTTCACCACATCAATAGTCAAATCCTTTCCTTGACAAAACTGCACTGTGACAATAGATGAATCTTGACTCTCTCCTTGCTAGGTTTTATCACACACACGGATTTTCCTTTCATATAGCTTTCACCTTTTTACTATCTAAATATAGCCTCCAAATTTTCTGGGGCTCCCTACTTCTCCAGAAAAACATTCAGATCTTTAAAATAGAGCATTCTAGGCCCTCTGTAATCTGGCTTAGAGTTTCTTTCCAAGTTGAGAATGCTTTATTCCACAACAGGGATCCTCATCTTTTTCTAGCCTAGTCTACATTCAGTATTTCCTTACTAAACACCTTACTCAAGCCTACTTTCCTTATCTTTTCCTTCTGTTCTGTTTTTGAAATGCTGACTCTCTGCTCAGCCAAAATCAAACCCTTTCCACTAGAAGTCCTAGCTCAAGTATTCCACCCTGAAGCATTTCTCAACCATGCAAAACCTCTCACCAAATCATCATCTTTAGTACTCATTTGGGGACACCATACAATTTGCATTTATTGCATGATTCCTCGTATCTTTAATCAGTTTTGCTCCTGATGCTATTGTAAGCTCTTCAGAGACAATATAAATATCTCATCTGCAGCTCAAAGCACCTGGCACAGTGTCTCACACATAGTAGGCACTCAATACTCATTTGTTAAAGGAATATAAAGTGATTAAATGGCACAGAGCTTACATGATCTCATATCTTAGTGGCCTAATGCTGAGTATGCAAGTGCTGGGAAGTGCTGTCTGAATTCCAGTGCCAGAATTATATTTATGAGGACATGTGGAGGACAAAACAGAAAGGAATGCTATAGTCCCAAATGAAAAAAAAATCATTCTCAGAAAAAGAAGACCATTCTTAACCTTAGAGTGCATTTAGATCTTCAGAAGATCACAAAAAAGAATTGATGAAAAGTGATACTTTCACGGGGGAAGGACCATCAATTTCATGCTCCTTAAAATGTAATGCTCATCATTTGTTCAGTAAATGAAACTTTAATAACCTTTATTTTAATTCAAGATCCCAGTCCTTTATGTTAACTCAAGATACCTTCCATCCTGCAGATGCTAAATGTATGCTTTTAAACATGAGATGGGTGCCAGAATTTGCTCTCACGATAGAAGAAAGTTATGCATCTGGAGACTCATGATGCCTCATTTGCTTCCTTGTGTCCTGCTTGCCACTTCTCTCTCTGCCTGAACAAAGATCTGGGGACACAAGTGTTCCTTATACTTCTCCCCTCATAAGGATAATTTCTAGTTTCCTCCCAGAATGTATTTTGATTTTGATATAGCATCTGATTGAACTTTGATGTTTAGCCTTTTCAAAAATATCAAACTGCATGAACATAATACTGGTTTATTTCTGAGAGGATGATAGTAGTGGACCTTTTTGCCCTAATCTCTGGCCATTTAGAATTCAGCAATGTGATGGCCCAGGAGCAGACCCAGGAAACCAGTCATGATAAACCCATTATCCATGTCAATGACTGACTCAGAAACCAAGACCTAAGCCAATTAATCTTCCTAAATTATAGTAAATATTTGAGAAACAGACCCATAGCTGGATTTGAGCCAACAAAGTACAGAAGGAATTGAGCCCAGTTATTTCTAAAACAAGTGTTTTTCTTTTTTCCAAACTTTTATAAGAGATTCAGAGGAGAAAATCTCTCTCAGTGTCTCTTACCGGACATGCCTGAAGAAGCATGTAGTCCTAATTGCTACTGACAGCATCCCATGACCACAATGGACTACGACTAGGGATACTGTCTGAGAGCAAGATAGAAAAAATAGGAATCAACCACTGGATCAAATTCCCTGAAAGTCCATACCTCCTTCTAGTTTTCCTATCATGTGAGCCAGTGAATTTTGTTTTAAGTTACTTTGAATTGCGTTTCTTATCACTTTCAGCCCAATGTACCCTATATGATCATGGCAACTGAGACAGGTCCTCAAGGAAGCACATATCCGATTCCAAATGTCAAACACACTCACTAAGCCAAGACATATTTGCTTTCATATTATCTTGTTGTGTTAATGGCTATTGACACCGCAATGGCTTTAGCACAAGAATACCTTCATTCAATCATTTATCAAATATTCATTGAGCACCCATCATGTGCAAGACACAGTGAAAGATGTCAGAAGATGAACACTAGAAAAGTTCTTCTGCATGCTGTGAGTGTTTGGAAGAACAGCAGCCTGCTATGGAAACATATAATGGGGAAAAAACTTACAGCGAGGGTTCAGGAGAAGGGATCCCTGAGAAATCAACGGTTACCTCAAGATTTGATATATGAGTTGAGGAGAGCCAGGCAAATAGTGGGGGAAGAAGCAAGAATACATGTAAGTCCTGGACAAAAAATGGAGTGTAATACTTCGGAGAATTTGAAGAGCTCAAATTAAGAGAGAGAGGAGGAGAGCAGCAATCAGAAATCAAAAGCCTTGAGAATCATCATGGTAGGCATTTTGGGCTTCATCCAAAGTCTTGAGACATCACAAGTACAAGTATCAGGTGAAACATCAGAAGATTAACATGATTTTAACCATTTGCATTTTGCAGTTGCTTAAAAGAAAGTCTATATTTAGATGCAGTAAGTAGGGAATTAATTTTAATGAAAGAATTATTGAGTATATCCATTGGAAGGCATTTATATTTCCTACCAAATCCTCTAGTAAGCTAGATGGATAAAGTTTCATAATCTTGAAAACTTTTGAGCGCTTTAGAATATTTAAAAACAAATATTTTCCTCCAGGGCATGTAGATGGAGCTGCTGAAACACTCTCAGCTTTATAACATTAACTAAATTAGAGCTTAGGCATGAAAATGTTATTCTAGCAGCATTTACCGAGTACTTCACCTATCAGGTGACAAGTGCACAACATCATCTTTCTTTCCCCCAGTCACGTTACGCACATGTTCATTCATTTACTCAGTATAGTGGTTGATTTTATAGAAATTTACCAATATTGTAGGGTTAAAGGCATGCTTTCAGAAATTAGATGCCTTTTAGTTCATATTCCCTTGGAAATTTACTAGCTGTGTCATCTGGGGCATGTCACATAACTTCTCTAAGCCTCAATTTCCTTCTTTGTACAATGGTGATAGTATTAGTTCTAAGCCATGAGTTTTTTTCCTCAGGAACAGAAAAGGTAGTACTTACTGAACACTGTGCATGGAACAAGGCAAGGACTCAGAAATATTAGTTATTATCATTAGTTATCATGATTGCTAATTCATGATATAGTTAGAAATGTGTGGAGCTGCAGTGTAATGCTAAGATCACTGGCTGCCATACTTAGGGACCCTTGGTGTATTCAGAGAGAGAAGTTGTCCCAGTAACAAGGACATGTACTAGGACATTGGGCTTTGGGTAGGCAGCAGGATCAGTAAAAGAAATCCAGGTAAATTCTGACATGGGTACCCAGAAATCTGACATCCAAGGGTCAAAGTGCAGTTGCAAGATAGAAGAAGATGTTGTGTATTAAAAACAGAGCTGAAGATCAGATATTGAAGTATTGAAGAAAGCATTCTAGCTGCCCTAGCTGCATTTTAAATATCTGTTAGCCCTGAGGCAGTGACCTTTAGTCTGTGGGAGAGCTAAAGGCTCAACATAGACTCTGGATGAAGCCTAAGACCTACTTTTTGCTTAATCCTGACATTCATAAACTATTGAAGCTGGCAAATTATGTGTCATTTTGATGATTCAGTTTTCTAATCAGTAAAATGATGATAATTATATGTGGTTTGTGTACCACAGGGTTATTAAATGAGATACTGGATAAGAAAGCACTTACAAAATTCCAAACGAAATCATTAACAAATCTATTCAGCAATATTTACTGAAGCTTATCTTGTTCCTGGGATTGAAGTACAAAGATGAAAAGAACTATTCTATTGCTTTGAGGCACTCACTGTCTACTAGGGAGTCAAATATCAACAATCAATTACAATTAATATATAATAAGCAGTATATAATACGAGATTCCAGCTGTCACAAAGACTTGCATAAGGTTCAGTAAAATCCAAAGTGGAAGGAACACCTAAGTTGCCTAGGGGGACAGAAGAAGACTTCAGAGAGGAGATAAATTGCAAGCTTATATTTGATATATGACTGGGAGCTTTCTAGGTGGACAAGAAAAAGAAAGAATGTTCCAGAGACAAAGGGCAGAAGGTACATAAAACACAATGGTATCCTTGTGAATTGAATTAGAAACAAAAGTTGCAAGTAAATCAAGCCAAAGGCCACTTGAGGTCTTATATTCTTTTCCAGGGTCATCACGGTCAATTCAGTTGCAGAACATGTTGGGAAATGACCGACCTTGATCCTGGAATACTCCTCCTGTTTGGCCTGGTTCTGTAATTCTTTAAACTAGGTCAGAGTTAGCCTCGCACCTGCAAGTATTACTGTCTCCAGTAGTCAACAGCGAGCATGCCCTCTGTTTTGACTTCCACCAGACACATGTTTTACATTCATCAAGGCAGCCCTTCTGCATCAAGGTTGAGGACATTAACTGAGCAACCACTGTGGCTGATTTCATCATTTGTGCCCCATAGCTGAACAGAAGGTTTCAGTTTCCACTGCCTGCTAGGCTACTTAACCCTTCTAAGCAGAAATATTCAGACAAAGAATCCCAACTGTTACTATAATTTTGTCGATGTAAAGACATCTGCATATGACTTCACGGCATCTGGCACTGTTTGAAACACAGAATCCAGGACGGCAGTTTCCATTTCTCTAAGTACCCCATGTGACAGTTTAGAAAACATTCACTCACCATGACAGCACCAAACCCTGCTTCCAAACAAAGCAAAATAAGAAAAAGTATATATTCTGCAGCAATAACTATATAGGAATGTACATGAAATTTACTGTATGTGGAAAAATCCAGTCAATGCGATGTCATTTCATGTGTTTTTAAATCATCTCCCCTTTATGTCAACATGGGTTCTCATAAAATATCTTTTACACTGGAGTATTTAAAAAGAGCCATTTCTTCTTTCTAAGTCATTTAACAAACTTTTATTTAGCTCTTGTCATGTGCTAACTGTCGTTTTGGACAATGGGAACAAAGATATGAAAGACTCCTTCAAGGAAGGTAAGATGTAAGTGAACAAATAATTACTTGCTGAGAACAAGTCATGTGCACACACGGGCATCATTTCCTTCAGAGAACCACTCTGGAAGTGGTCAGTCTAGGTGCCCTGCCTTCAGAGAACCACTCTGTGTGGTTTTGATGAAGTGGTCAGTCTAGGTGCTCTGCCCTCTGAACAACCCTGACAATCAGAGAAGGTACATGATTCAGAGAGGCTAATATGGGACTTTCCTACCAAAAAATGCAGGACAGATTGTCTCTTTTCACATGGATTGGAAGGTGGGAAGATGGTACTCTGGATGTGATTTTGGCAGTCATCTTCCCTACCAAATGACTAAAGATAAGACATGGGTGAGGAAATAAAAAAAGGAGGAAGAGAAGAAGAAAGGAGAGAGGAACAGAGAGAGAGAGGAGAGAGCTCTTAGGATATCATTTAAGCTTTATATCAAGGGTGCCCATTAAAAAAATTGATTTGTCACTTAATTATAAATTCATTTCTTTAACTGATATCTGAATGTGGGATATTAAAATGACCATATTCTAAAATAACAAATTAGCTGAGTTGAGGAGGGCTGAAGAGAAAATTCATCTCTGTTATGGGGAATTTGGTTACGATAAAGAAAAGAAACTGGTTAATCTACATGCATTACATTTTAGGACTCAAGCTACCGAAGGTAAAGTTTTGAAAAACTGTTACAAGCATTTCTTGAAAACAGTATGGAATCATCTGGTAGCACTGAGGAGACATGAACACTCCATCAACCAGCAATGCAGCTCTTAGGAACTGATGGGCATGCACATCAGGACACACATACAAAAGATTTCCCAGCAGCACTATTTGTAATAGACTTGAGGTAGAAACAATAAACGTCCACCAAGAGTAAAATGTATAAAATATATAATGGAATACAATGCATCAATAAAAATGAATAAACTATAACTACATTTACATGGTAATCTCACTGTCATAATGTTGAATGACAGAAGCTAGAAATAGGAAATGCATAAAATATGATTGCGTTCATTTACAGTATCAAAAAGAAAACTGAGATATGTAATTTGGGAATACTTGATAAAAGTGAAGAGAAGCAAGGGAATGATTATCAGAAAAGCTAGGATATAGTTAATTTTAGGAGGACATCAGTGGTTTGAAATCAGGAAGTAATAGACAGGAGGCTCTTAGGTATTAAAATAGTAAGGTTTAATTTTCTACTGGGTGCTGATTGTGTGGGTATTCACATACAGTTATTCATGGAATTACATTTACACACTTTTCTATGTTTTATGCACTTTTTTGCATGTGTTATATTTCACAGAAAAAAACCTAAAACAAAACATGAAGGGATTTTGGAATCTATCAAAAACTTTTTCTATGTCTATTGAGATGATCATATAGTTTTTGTTTTTTATTCTGTTTACGTGGTGAGTCATATTTATTGATGTGCATATGTTGAAGAATCTTGCATCCCAGAAATAAAGCCTACATGATCATAATTAATGAATTTTTTTTTTTTTGAGACATGGTCTTGCACAGCTGCCCAGGCTGAAGTGCAGTGGTGTGATCATGGTGTACTGCAGCCTCAGTCTCCCAGGCTCAAGTCATCCTCCCATCTCAGCCTCTTGAATAATTGAAACTACAGGCACACACTAACATACCTGGCTAATTATTTTTTGTAAAGATGGGGTCTCCTTATGTTGCCCAGGCTGGTCTCAAACTCCTGGATTCAAGGTGTCCTCTTGTCTCAGTCTTCTAAAGTGCTGGGATTACAGGCATGAGCCACTGCACCCAGCCTAAATTAATTTTGATGTGCTGTTGAATTTGGTTTGCTTGTATTTTGTTCAGGATTTTTGTGTCTACATTTATCAGGGATATTGGCCTGTAGTTTTCTTTTTCATTGTGTTTTGCCAGGTTTTTGTATCAGGGTGATGCTGGCTTGGTAGAATGAATCACGGAGGAGCACCTCGTACTTGATTTTAATTTTTGGAATAGTTTCAGTAGAATTGGTACTAGCTCTTCTTTGTACATCTGGTAGAATTTTGCTGTTAATCTATCTGGTCCAGGGCTGCTTTTGGTTGATAGGTTTTTAAATTACTAATTCAATTTTAGAACTTGATATTGATCTGTTCAGTGTTTCAACTTCTTCCTAATTCAATCTTGGGAGATTGTGTACTTCCAGGAATTTATAAATTTCCTCACTATTTTCTACTTTACGTCCATAGAGTTGCTCATAACAGTTTCTGCAGATATTTTGCATTTCTGTGTGATCAGATGTAATGTCACCTTTGTTGTTTCTGATTGTGCTTATTTAGAACTTCTCTCTTTTTGTCTTTGTTAATCTAATAAGTGGCCTATTGATCTTGCCTATCCTTTTAAAGAACCAATTTTTGGTTTCATTTATTCTTTGTATAGATTTTTGGTTCTCAATTTTATTCAGTTTAGCTCTGATTTTAGTTATTTCTTTTAGTCTGCTAGTTTGGAGTTAGTTTGTCTTGTTTTTCTAGTTCCTCCAGGAGTGTTGCTAAATCATTAATTTGAAATCTGTCTGATTTTTTAAAGTAGGCATTTAGTGCTACAAACTTTCCTCTTAACACTGCTTTTGCTATATCCCAGAGATTTTGTTTTGTTGTGTCTCTGTTTTCACTTACTTCAAATAATTTTTTTATTTCTACCTTGATTTCATTGTTTATCCAAAAGTAATTCAGGTGGAATTAATTTCCATGTAATTATGTGACTTTGAGAAATATTGGTATTGATTTCTATTTTTATTCCACTGTGGTCCAAAAGTATAGATGGCATAATTTTGATTTTTAAAAAAAATTATTGAGACTTGCTTTACGATCAAACATGTGGTTGATCTTGGGGATGTTCCTTGTGAAGATGAGAATATATATTCTGTGGTTAATGGGTGGATATAGATGTCTACTAAGTCCAGTTGGTCAGGTGTCAAGTTTAAATTCAGAGTTTCTTTGTTAGGCTGGGCACAGTGGCTCATACCTGTAATCCCAGCACTTTGGAAGGCTGAGATGGGGAGATCACCTGAGGTCTGGAGTTCGAGACAAGTCTGGCCAATATGGTGAAACTGCATCTCTACTAAAAATACAAAAAATTTTATCCAGGCATGGTGGTGCATGCCTATAATCTCAGCTACTAGGGAGGCTGAGGCAGGAGAATTGCTTGAACCTGGGAGGTGGGTTGCAGTGAGCTGAGACTGTGCCACACTCTAGCCTGGGTGACAGAGCAAGACTTTGTTTCAAAAAAAAAAAAAATCTGTTAGTTTTCTGCCTCACTGATGTGTCAGTGAAGCGTTGAAGTCCCCCCACTATTATTGTGTGGCTGGCTAAGTGCTTTTGTACTTCTAGAAGTACTTATTTGATGAATCTGGAAGCTCCAATCTTGGGTGTATATATATATATATGTTTGGGATAGTTAAGTCTACTTGTTGATATAAATCCTTTACCATTATGCAATGCCCTTCTTTATCCTTTTACTGTTGTTTGTTTAAAGTATGATACCTTAAAATAATAAGTGTCATCTATGACAAGCCCACAACCAACATTATATCAAATGGGCAAAAATTGGAAGCATTTTCCTTGAGAACTGCAAAAAAACAAGGATGCCCATTCTCACCACCCCTATCTAACATAGTATTAGAAATGCTAGCCAGAGCAATTAGGCAAGAGAAACAAATAAAAGGCATTATGATTCTATAGTTAGAAAATCCTAAGGACTCTGATAAAAGACTATGAGAACTGATAAAAAAAAAAATTTAGCAAGGTTTCAGAATACAAAATCGATGTACAAAACCCAGTAGTGTTTCTATAAACCAATAATGCTCAAGCTAAGAAAAATCAAGAACACAATCCCATTTATAATAGCCGCACACACACAAAAATACCTCAGGATACATATAACCAAGGAAGTGAAAGATCTTTTGAAGAACTTCAAAACACTGCTAACAGACATCGTAAATGACACAAGTAACAGTCCATGCTTATGGATTAGA
This sequence comes from Ateles fusciceps, assembly GCA_036589455.1. Taxonomy (NCBI): domain Eukaryota; kingdom Metazoa; phylum Chordata; class Mammalia; order Primates; family Atelidae; genus Ateles; species Ateles fusciceps. Next base: position 4,469,989 of record JAZHEH010000827.1, on the reverse strand, counting down.
ATAATCAATATCTTTAACAGCAATCTACAGGTTCAATGCTATTCCTATCAAATTTCCAACATCATTTTTCACAGAATTGGAAAAAAAACTGCTAATATTCATATTGAATAACTAAAAGCCCAAATAGCCAAAGCAATCCTAAGCAAAAGAACCAAACCAGAGGCATCACATTACCTGACTTCAAACTATACTATAAGTCTACAGTAATCAAAACAGCTTGGTACTGGCACAAAAACAGACACCAAGACCAATGGAAGAGAAAAGAAATAAAAACCCAGAAATAAAGCCACACACCTACATCCATCTGATATTCAACAAAGTTGACAAAAATAAGCAATGAGGGGAAAGGACCCTTTCTTTAATAAATGGTACTGAGACAACTGGCCAGCCATATGCAGAAGAATGAAACTAGACCTCTACCTTTCACTATATAAAAAAATTAACTCAAGTTAGATTAAAGATTTAAATGTAAGACTTCAAACTATAAGAATTCTTGAAAAAAAAAAAAAACCCTAGGAGTACTCTTCTCAATATCAGCCTTGAAAAAGAATTTATTACTAAACCATCAAAAACAATTGCAACAAAACCAAAACATGACAAATTAGACCTATTACACTAAAGAGCTACTGCACAGTAAAGGAAACTACCAATAGAGTAAACAGACAGCCTACAGAATGGGAGAATATATTCCCAAACTGTGCATCCGACAAAGATCTAATATCCAGAATCTATAAGAAACTTAAAAATTGAACAAGCAAAAACACAAATAACTCCATTAAAAATTGGACAAAAGACATGAACAGATACTTGTTAAAAGCAGACATACAGGTGGCTAATAAACATATGAAAAAATGCTATCATCACTAACATAAGAGAAAGGTAAATCAAAACCACAATGAGATACCATTGCACACTAATCATAATGGCAATTATTAAAGTCAAAAAACAATAGATGTTAGTAAGGCTGTGGAGAAAAGGGAATGCTTATACACTGTTGGTAGGAATGTAAATTAGTCCTGCCACTATGGAAAGCAGTTTGGAGATATCTCAAAGAACCTAAAGCAGAACTACTATATGACTCAGCAATCCCATTATTAGATTGCATAAGAAATGAAAACAAATCATCCTACCAAATAGAAACAAATCATCTTACCAGAAAGATACATGCACTTGCATGTTCACTGTGGCACTATCCACAATGGTGAAAACATGGAATCAGCACAGATGCCCCATTAACAGTGGATTGGATAAAAAAATATGGTACATATATATCATGGAATGCTACACAGCCATAAAAAAATTAAAAAAACCATGCCCTTTGCAACAACATAGATGAAGCTGGAGGCCATTATCCTAAGCGAATTAACACAGGAATAGAAAACCAAATATTGCATTTTTACTTATAAGTGTGAGTTAAAACATTAAGTACTTATAGACATAAAAATGGCAACAATCAACACTGGGAACTACAAGTTGAGGAGAATGGGAGGGGTATAAGGCTTGAAAAACTCACTGTTGGGTACTATGCTCAGTACCTGGGTGATGGGATCATTTGTACCTCAAACCTCAGCATCATGCAATATGCCCAGGTAACAAACCTACATATGTACCAGCCGAATCTAAAATAAAAGTTGAAAAAAAACCCAAAAAAAACAAAAAACCCAATGTATTGTAAGAAAATAGATTAAGCTCAGGATTGCAAAAAGGATTCAGTATAAAATTTATTATGGTTATTTGCCACAAAAATCGATTATAGGGAAACAACCTATATTATTTCAATAAATACAGAAAGGGATTCTCTAAATTTCCACAGCCATATGTGATTAAACAACAATAAAAAAGGCACCAAGCAAGGCAGAAAACTTGGTAAGATTATTTTTCCAAAAAATCTGCAGCAAACATTATACTCAGTGGGGAAACCTTGGATAGTTTGCCTTTAAGAATAACAGTACTATAATGACATAAATTATCATCACAACTCCTTAATAGAAAACTGGAGGTCTTTTCTAATTTTATAAGAAAAGCAAAAGAACTAAAAAATAAAAAGAAATGGATAAAAAGAAATAAAACTGTCATTTTGGTAGGCAATATGAACATCTACCTAGAAAAATCAACAATCAAATTCAGAGTATTTTTTTTTCTTGTTGGATACATTATTAACTTATAAAGACAAATAGCATTTTTTCACATCATTATTAGCCCAAGTAAAAACACAGTTTCAACAACAACAAAATATAAACTATCAGTGGATTTTAACTTAACAATGAATTCCCAAGACTTCAATGGAAAAAAAAAAATCTTTAACAAACAGCATAAAAGATCTGAGAGAAAAAACAAACATTTTGTGCTCTTATTTGAGATAACTAAATAATGGAAAGTTCAATACCCTGCAAATTAATACATTCAATGTAATGAAAAGCAAAATTGTATTCAGATGATTTTTAGAACCCAGTACAATCATTTTAAAACATAAGCGGAAGAATAAAGACAAAGAAATTGTTGATTCTTCTTTCAAAGAGAAAAGCAAAGAATAAAGATTTGCTCTCTTAGATAGTAAGATAAAAGCCATAATAATAAAACCAGTACTGTTTTAGTTCAGGAACATCTAAGTGAAATAATCAAACAAAATAGTGAACTTACTAACTAATCTTGGAGGTCAATAACTAAGAACCTGGCATCAAAAAGCAATAGGAAATTAATGAGTCGCTTAGTATATGGTATTGAAAATGATTCATAATATGCAAAAATAAAACTGAATTTTTACTGAACTATATATGTTATTTATCATAACAGCAACATTTATATAATGCTTCGTATGTAGAGGCAAGCACTTTTCTAAGTGTTTTTATGTGTTAGCTCCTTCAGTTCTCACCACAATCCACAATCCTATTGGGTCCATTAGTACTACTAATCCCTTTTTACAGACAAAGAAACAGTTATTTAGAGGTTATGTTTTCCAAATTCACTGGATTAGTAACTGAAGGAGCCAAGATTGTGAATCCAAATAGTGTGATTTCAGTATCCCTTATCTCAATTACTATACTGTCAGTGCAAAACTATAAATTAAACAGTAAGTTTTTGTGATATAGATATGAGAAAGTACCTTCTAAACAAAATCCAAAAAGCAAAATCATTGAGACAAAGAAATAATGGATTTTGTAAAATAAGAATTAAAGATTTTCACTCATTGAAAACTGAATAGAAAAAGTTCCCCAAAATCCAAAGTTAGATTGGTAGAGAAATTTTAATTTGTAGTGTCTAAAACTGACAAGAGATTTATAGTTAGATTATTAAGCAACGCCTATTAACAAGAAGACAGTAACTCAATTAAAAAATAAGCAGAGGATAAAGGACGTTGGATAAATGAAAGGAACCACTCCTCTTCCTCACCCCATTCCTCCCTCTAAATCCATTTATAATAAAATGATGCCCAAATTCATATTGTTAGAGGAACAGAAACGAAAACACTGATATCACTTTTCACTCATGGTATTAACAAAAATTAAAAAGCTGAATCAGGCCAAGTGTTGGCAGGGTTATAGACGCCCTCATTAAACTCCTGTAGATGTTCTAGACTGAGACAACCATCGTGGAGAATGATTTGGTAGTATTTTGGCAAATTCAGGATGTGCACAGACTATGATCATCAAAGCCACTCTTGAGCATATATTCCATAAGAGTTTTCTCAAATATGAAAGGATTTATATACGTGGAAGTTCATCAGTAGGCTGTTTGTATTATTGAAGAGTTAGAGGTTTCTAGGTGAATGTAATAGTTTCATATCATGCAATACTATAAATCAGATAGAAGCAAAAGATAATATACATGCAGGAATATGGATGAAATTTTATAACCATGCTGAACAAAAATAAGATACAGAACGAATTCTGTGTTTTATAAAAAATGTATACAAATAAAACTTACTAGAATGACTGTCTATGAGTTAGGGGAGAAAAATGGGAATGGGGAATGAAGATAAAAAAGAATAAATAAATGGATGATTGGGTAAATAAAATTGACCAACACTGATAGTGAACCATCAGAATGAGGAGTCTGATGTCATATTTTTGTCCCTGAAGTCAAGAAAAGTATAAAAAGTAATAAGAAAAGCAGACCAACACAAATCCAGAGTTTATAAAGTTTACATTCTAAATCAGGAGATGGATATCCAACTACTAATTACAACACTGCCTTTTAAATTACTATTTTGATAAGTGTCATGAAAGATGAAAGCATGGTGTGTTATGAGAATGAAATAGGGTATAAGAGAAAAATAGTATTTACCTCAGGTAGAAGACACTAGATGAACGTTTGTGAGATACAAGAAATTGGACTAAGAGGTAGTCATTCTATCCAATTTTAAAACTGAAGGGTATGTGGAATGGTCGTGTGTTCAGTTTTTAACTAGAAATTCTAGACTCATTTATTATTTTTGTCTAGAAACTTAATATATATTATGCAAATTTGAGCATGAGTGTTCTTGCTCATTCTTTAGGCTAGTGCTATGGGCTTATTGGCCTAATTTACATATTAAATAAAAGAGCATAAGCCATATCATCTGTATATCTTCAGAAACACTATGAGAGCCCTGCACAGTAGAGCTGAAAATAGCATCTTTTCAAAATAGTGGGTTCTAAATAATCTCTGTCTGTTTAAAGATGAATAATCAGAAAGAAACTTGGTCTTGACTTGTGAAAAAAATCTGCAAAACCAAAGAAAAAGTCCATCATCCAAAAGATTATAAAAAGTCAACCATCTAAAAATTATTTATTTAAGGAAACAGAAAATTATTTTTAAAAGTGATAATCAAATACAAAAATTCATGAATTCTATGAGACAGCAAAAAGAGACAAGGAAACAATAGTCTATTTAAAAAGACATAGAACTGAAGATGTAAAAAAAGAGAAACCCACTACAAACCCCAAATTACAATGACTAAATAAAAATCTACTTCAGAGGACATAAAATTGACATTACAAAAACTCAAATCAGTGAAGTAAACACATTAGATATTCTTCAAAATCAACCTAACAAACAGAAAACTTAGGTTTGACCAAAATTTTCAGTCGTTTTTGATAAAGCAGGACAAAATAAAACTAAAACATATGGAAGAACACTAAAAGATGCAATAATACAAGTAGCTCATCTGAAGATGTATTTCTGAGTTGAAGAGACCTTTGACTGTGCATTTTACAAAAAAAAAAAAAAAAAAAAAATCAAAACACAGAATCAACCAGAGATATTTTCTAATAAATTTTTAAAGTTAATAATGTTTTTAGAAAGTCTAAAAGCATTTTCACAGGAATTCAGGATATCAACAAAGAAATAGCAAGCTGTCACCATTCTTTTCTTCTATAACTTTAAAATGTTAGAAGACAATGCTTCAAACATGTCATATTATTTGCAAATCTATGTAATTTTCAATGAACATTTTAACCTAAGTATTTTATATTGAGTCTAATTGTTGTTATGCAAAAAACAAGAAAAAACTTTATTAGATATAAGTTAACTTAGAATGTGTGTCTTTACTGAATCTCATGAATCAAAGATGTACTTCAGCTGGCTAAGATATAAACACATATAAACCACAATGGAGGAAAATGAGAAATTAAAATAAACCCCCAAATCTCCCTGCCTGTTCAAAGTCAATTTAATACAGTGGTTAAGTACTGGCTTCAGCTTGAGGTCACAGCCTGGCCCCTGTAATTACTTAATTTGTATTTCATTTTCTTTATCTGTGAGATGGGAAGGACAGTAATGCCTAATTCACAAAGTTACTGCAAATATTAAATGAATTGATATAGGTAAGTGTTTAGGATGGGGTCTGCTACATAGTAAAAGTTCAGTGAATATGATCTATAATTACATGTTTAGATTCTAGAGGCAAACTATGGACGTTTCCTTTTCTGTCAAATTTGTTTGGGAAAATCATCCTGTCTAAAGAGATGACAGACAATAAAAGTCAAACAATAACGATATTAATAATAATTAAATATTTACTGGACATTTAATATGTGGTAAGAATTATATATATTACTTTAATCCTGATAATAAATCTGAACAGTAACTACTATTATTATTCCCATTTTATAAATAAGAAAAATAAGGCCAGAAGAACAACCCATTTCTAAAGTTACACAGCTTACAAGGGACGGAGCTAGAATAATTCATTAAAGTATATTATTCATTTTTTCCTACACCAGATTTGAATCAAGCTATACTATTTCATTGCATACCTCTTTTTCTTTAAATACTCTTATCACAAAATTGAAATTATTTAAAATAGCATACAATTCTGTGGCAGGCTAGATCAGGAGGAAAGAGATATTTAAATGGCTTAGCATGAAAGAACGAAATCCAGGAGACAGTTCTGATAGCATTTTCTTGCCCAGTGACCAACGAACATCACATATGAGTCTATGATAATATATCTTATTATACACATTCTTAATATGTCTCTCTCTTTCAGTAGATTAATACAGGACTGGTGTTCAATAAATGCATGTTATAATTTTAGCTGAGAACTACTGATAACATTTCCTAAAGAAACTAGTCAAGAACTCTATCAGACATGAAGAGAATACACAACAATTACAAAAATATCACAAAGAAGTTATCGCATTCTGATTCAAAGGATTTTTCCCCAAAAGTAACGTTTAACATTTCCGCAAAAGTCACATCTAAATGAAATCAAACATACATACTAATTGTTTTAGAATACATTTACAATGAGGAAGAATTAATGTAGAAGAAAGAAAAGGAAAAAAGGAAAGAGGAGAGGGAAGGAGAGAAGAAAAGAAGACACGAAGGGAAGAATGAAGGAAAAGAACAAATGAAATGAAAATGAATATTTATTGAGGACTGTTAGTCGATAACCTTGATATTAATATGCATTATCTCATTTAATTCCTATAAAAAAACTTCATGGATGCAAAGGATTTCCTTTGTCAGTAAGAAAACTGAAACCAAGACAGGTTGAAACTTCCTAGTGATGCTTATAACTAAGTAAAGACTTTTGTTTTAGTCTACATATTTCCCAAAGGCATTTAATGAATAAAAATCTACCAAGGTTTGTGAGCTTTCCTGAGAAATAAATATGTACGGTAGATAAATGGTGACAAACTTTCAACTAGAAAGCCCATTCCTATTCTAGTTAACTTGTTTTGGGGTGGATCAATGTTTTAGAGATATTTAATGGACTAGTAGATAAAATGTAAGCTTCTTTCTGCTTTCATTTGCAGGCATGTTACTCTTCATTGACTAATCCTTGTGAGAAAGGTATCTTCATAGCTGAAAGATGTTATTGAGAAGTATGTGCAACATGATTCCAATTAAGGAAATTGCCTTTTAAAAATATTCAGGCTTTATTTTAGACACAGGGGCAGACGTATAGGTTCGTTACTTGAATATATTGGACTCAGAGGGTGAGCATACTACCCAGTAGGTAGTTTTTCAACCCATTTCTTCCTCCTTCTCTCCTCCCTCTAATCATCCATGGTGTCTTTTTTCCCCCATGTTTATGTCCCTGTGTAGTGTTCAGCTCCCACTTACACATGAACACACAGTATTAAGTTTTCTGTTCCTGCATTAATTTGCTTAGGATAATGACCTGCAGCTTTAACCATGTTGCTGCAAAGGACATGATTTCATTCTTTTTATGGCTGTGTTGTATTCCACAGTAGATACGTATCACATTTTCTTTATCCAATTCGCTGTTGTTTGATACCTAGGTTGACTCCATGTCTTTGCTATTGTGAATTTTGTTGCGATGAACATAAGAGGGCAAGGGTCTTTTTGGTATAATGACCTATATTCCTTTGGGTATATACCCAGTAATGGGTTTGCAGAGTTGAATGATAGCTCTATTTTAAGTTCTTTGAGAAATCTCCAAAATGCTTTCTGCAGTGGCTGAACTAATTAACATTCCCACCAACAGCGTATAAGCATTCTCATTTCTCCGTAGCCTCACCAGCATTTGCTGTTTTTTGACTAACACTCACCGTTCTGAGTGATGTGAAAAGGTATCTCATTGTGGTTTTGATTTGCATTTATCTGATGGTTAGTGATGTAGAGCATTTTTTCATATGTTTGTTGGCTGCTTGTATGACTTGTTTTAAGAAATATTTGTTCGTGTCTTTTGCCCATTTATACTGGGGTTGATTTTTGCGTGTTCAGTTGTTTACATTCCATATATATTCTAGACATTAGACCTTTGTCAAATGCATTGTTTGTAAGTATTTTCTCCCATTCTGTAGGTTGTCTGCTTACTCTGTTTATAGTTTCTTTTGCTGTGCAGAAGCTCTTTAGGTTCCATTTGTCAACTTTTGTTTTTGTTGCAACTACTTTTGGGGACTTGGCCATAAATTCTTTGCCAAGGCTGATGTTGAGAAGGGTATTTCCTAGGTTTTACTTTAGGATTTTTATAGTTTGAGGTCTTAGATTTAAATCTTTAACCCATTCTAAGTTAATTTTTGTACATAGTGAAAGGTAAAGATCTAATTTCATTCTTCTGCATATGGCTAGCCAGTTATCCCAGCACCATTTATTGAATAGGGAATCCTTTCCTTATTTCTTGTTTTTGTCAGAAATTGCTTTTAAAAAATTATAGTTCTACTAGTATACTAACTCTTGGGTATACTCTTTAATTTTTTTAAATTATACTTTAAGTTCTGGGATATATATGCAGAACATGCAGGTTTGTTACATAGGTATACATGTACCATGGTGGTTCGCTGCACCCATCAACTTGTCACCTAGGGTATACTCCTTTCAATGTGCTACTTTTCAAAGACCAGAGGAGCTATTTTCATGATGGCATCTTTGGCCATCAGGAGGGGAATAGCCATTTCCCTTCATTGGATTATCTAAATTGACCATGTATACTGCTTACGTTTATTAGTCCTCTTTAAGCCCGTGCTTACTTTATGCCATCTTTAACCAACTTTAGAATCACATTAAAAGAATAAAGATGCAGACAGTAATAGTACATACTAGTAGTATGTAATTACATATACTTCTAGTATACAATAACATACTCTATGCACTGCGAAGATTTTTCAGCTGGGCATGGTGGCTCACACCTTTCATCCCAGCACTTTGGGAAGTTGAGGTGGGTGGATCACCTGAGGTCAGAAGTTTGAGACCAGTCTGGCCAACATGGTGAAACCCTGTCTCTACTGAAAATACAAAAATTATCCAGGTGTGGTGGCAGGTACCTGTACTCTAGCTACTTGGGGGGCTGAGGCAGGGGAATCACTTGAATTTGGAAGGTGGAGATTGCAGTGAGCCAAGATTGTGCCATATTATACTCCGGCATGGGTGACAACAGCAAAACTCTGTCTCAAAAAAAAGAAAAGATTTTTAGAGGCTATCCATTAAAGCAGTTGGATGGAAAACATGATGAAGGGAATTAATACACACTGAATATATTCCTGTATGTAAATAAACTTCTACTTTACCCATGTAAACAATGTTAGTTATCAGGAGATAAGAAAAAGTAAAAACACGATGATGACATTGATTCCTAATAATTATTAAATAATCATTTTGTTTCAAGAACAGTTCTATATGCTCCTAACTCTGATTTTCAGTTGAAGAAACTGAGACCTAGGGAGATTAGGTAACTTGTGTAAAGCTGGTAATATATTATTCCGTTGAAAAGAAATAACTGATTTATTTAATCTCTATGTACATATAATTCCAAAAGGAAGATCTAACTTGTCTATTTGATTACATGGTATACAGTAAAAATATTCACAGTGTTTAGATATATTTTTAAAATCTGAATTTAATTTTATATTAATGACAATTTCAGGAAAAGAGTGAGTTTTTTCCTATCTGCAAAGAATTAACATTGAACTATGAGTAAGCCTCATAAAATTACTTATCTTGGTGTATGTATTTATTCAGTATAATAAACATTTTGAATAAATATGTAACTCTGCTTTTTAGATAAACTAAAACATTTTAAATCTCATATATATTCTGAAGAAAAGATGGAAATTATAGAAGAGTATATTGAGAAGACATACATATATTTATATACATAGACACACACACATCCAAAACTGATACTAAATTATAAATTTTCTCTATATGAACTTTTTTACTTAGTATTACATCATGACAGCACTTGTGCTTTGAAACATGATTTTCAGTGTCAATAATATATAGTTATGTTGTAATTAATTTAAGTAATTCCTTATTGCTGTATATTTAATTTGCTTCCACTTTGCCATTATTGTAAAATCTCAGTAAGATGATATGTTTTTGTCTTCACTTTGAATTATTTCCTCGGGATAAAACTAAGTATTTTTCTGGAGAGTCCTCATAAATGTAAGATTTACGTGAATGTCATTATAGGTCACTTCACTTCCCTTCTTTTTCTGCACCCTGGCTTTCTTTTGCCCTACCTGGGGAAAGCTCAGTGTATTGTTTGTGTTTAATTTCTTTGATAGGGTAGTCAATACTATTAGTTTTAAACCTTTCTCTAGTAATTAGTACAATGTTTTACACATTGTTATTAAGAAATGTTTGTGGAAATAAGTAACCTAGTTCATAATAGAACTAGGACCTTATTCATACTTCCAAATATGATTTATCACTATCGAACACTAGACTTCATATATTCTTCGCTGTGCCAAGTTAATATGCAAAAGGATTATGTGAGTGATAATAATTTGGAGTACATTTTAGCCAAGTCTTCTCATAAATAAAATGGAAAAACATATATATTAAGTTTGTGCTCCCACAGCCAATACAAGTATTTGTTTAATCTGGACCACATCAAGTATTTCCCAGACTTAAAACAATTGTGTAAGATTGTCAGTGTCCAGAAATGTTTTGTCTAATTCAGTTTTGGCCTTGTGTTCTTTCTTCTTCTGTACTGGGAAATCTAACCATTGATAATATTTGATTCATATTTTGCTTACATCCTCTCTACAGTCAAATATGAATTTTGAATATTTTCCTCTCAGAGTAATAGAATTGGAGAGTATTTCTGAATGGAAGTGGATATTGTAGATTTTTTGGAGTGGTTAAAGCAGGACACTGTACTTGCCTGTTAAGGTGAAGGAAAAGATACTGCTTTTTACTATGAGAATGATGTCCCCAATTTTATCTCTAACCCTGACTTTTCTTCAAAGCTTCAGTTCTGCTTCTCCATTGTCTGTTGGACATTTCTACCAAGACCGCCACTTGGCTCTGCAAAAATAGCCATTCAAAATTGAACTCTTTAAATCACTTCCCAGACTTGCTTCTCCTGAGATATCTTCTGTTACATGTCCTCTTAACCATCTACCAATCTATCCATCAGTTACCAAGTTCTGTTGATTCTGTACTGGTAATATGTCTGATATCTATTTTCTCTTCTAGATTTTCCCAGCAACTCCAAAAACTCAGGCCTCTATTACTCTCTGCTGGTTTAACTGACTAGTTTACGCTCTTCAAATTTTAACCTTTTGCAAAATTTATCTCACTAACTCTTGCCAGATTCACAGTTTCAAAGCTTAACTTGGATCATATCACTCCCTAATCAAAATACTTTAAAGGCTTCCAAGATCTCTTCAAGTCCTGACTTGGGATATTCCACCCTCTCTGATCTGGTTCTATTCAGTATTTCTAAGTTATCTTGTTCTAGCTATCTTCACACATTAGTTAACCTATGCCCGATTTAAACTAAATTATTGGCTGTTTCCTATAAGGGCTCTATGTGTTGAAACTATCAATTCTCTATGAAAAATTCCCTGTCATTCTATCTTGTCATACAGTCGTCATCTTGAACCTTCAAGGGTCTGTTTAAATGTCATCACAAGGAAATTTTACTCTCTATTTTCATAATTCATAACAATTTGTCTATATTATTCTGTAACAAGGAGAAAAACATTTTTATTTTGCTAGCCCTTAATTGTCCCTTTGTGTAGAAGAATGCCCTGGTACCCAACTTAGAGATAGAAAGTGAGGCGTCAAGGGCATATCTTGGAAGGAGATGGTAAAGAGAGGTTTCAATTAACCTACCAAAGAAATGAGGAGACATTTAGGGCTGGGAAAGACTAATGGAGGTAGCAAATGAGATGGAGAAGGTAATATAGCAGAAGTCTTATAGAGAAAGGTGATCAGTACAAATATTCAATATTCAATTTTAAATTATTTACGCTGTTGTCTTTTACATGCATAAATGCCTTGGGGTGTTTTATTTTGCTTGGATTTTAAGTAATCCAAGCAAAGTGTTGGCAGGGAGAAGAAACAAGGGAAGCGTTCTAGATGAGACAAGCAGGAGATGAAATTCCGAGGAAGCAGAAACGAGGAGCCAGAAGTGAATTTGAATCCATAAACCTTAAGGGACTAACTTAAATTTTGGGGAAGGGAGGTCCTTGGCATTCCCACACACTGTGGAATAAGAAGCCTGAGCTGAATTTGTCTCAATCTCAAAGGGTAGCAAGGCCTTCGCTGATGCATGGACAGCATTCTTCACAGCCAACTTACTTTCTGCTGGCATTATGATCGTTACTGTGTAAGTCCCTTATCAGTTCTGCTAGAGTACAAACACTCTGCAATAAGTACTCACCTTTGTACTTTGTAAAGCTTAGCCTGGTAGTTTTCACATATTAGGCTCTCAATAAATATCCACAGAATGAACTACTGGGAAACTATGAGGGAGATTTAGGTACATGGAGTCAGCATCACTAGGGTGCCTCTATGCAAAATTGAGAAAGGTGCCCTCTTTAGGCAAACCCAGACCTAGCAGCACTAGCTAGTGAAATGACTAAGTATACATAGCCTTGAATCAGGGTAAGGGTTTTGTGAATGCAGCATAAGCTTAACTTTACTCCCCCTCTACCATGCCCTTCCACTTTGGCTTGCACCAGGCACAAGTATAACCTATGCAGCCTTAGATGGCAGTACTGCTTTGGAGGGAGAGGCACAAGGAACAATGGAGGAAACAGTAGTTGCCACAAGGAATCTTAAGTAATGCTGCCAAGTGAGGCTCAGAAAATGAAAAGGACCTGATGTCAGAGAAGCGAAAGCTACTATATCTTACTTGCTTCACTTTACTGCTAATGATTCCTGAAAATGTCTACCACTTTGCAAGGCAATACACATGTAGTTATTTAGAGTTCACTTTGAATGACATTCATTTGAATCCAATGAGGATGCCATCTTTTTTCTTTTTCTTATATTTACAGTCATGGTTACTTTAAAGATTCTTGCGAAGTTGAAAAATGTCAACTTTGGCAACAAATCCAGACTTGTAATTCATTTCTTGTGTGTTTCTTTTTAAAGGTTAAAAGCAGTTCAGTTGCTTATGTACAGGCACACACTAGGCAAGCCTGAAGTCATTTAAATTCAAAAGATTATTTTTCAAATTTAGTTTTAGATAATTTTTAAAAGCATTTGTAGCTAACTAAGTTATTATGAAATATTCAGAGGTTCTCTGAAGTATTCCTAAAAAACTGAAGAATAAACAGATAATAATATCATGATATAAAAGTCTATTGGACATTGAGCTTGGCAATGATTTCTTTTGGATTTCACATCAAAAGCTCAGGCTACAAAAGCAAAAATAAATGAAACTACATCAAACTGAGAAGTTTCTTCATTGCAAAGGAAATAGTCAACAAATGAAAAAGTAACCTATGGACTGGGAAAAAATATTTTTAAACCACATATCTGATAAGGGACTACTATCCAAAATTTATAAAGAACTCTTACAACGCAATAGAATAAAAACAAATAACTCCATTTAAAAATACATAGAGATAGAGAATGAAACCATGTTTACCATAGGTGGGGGTGAGGTCAAGGAAATGGGGAGATGTGGGTCAAGGGATACAAAGTAGCAGATATGTGGAAGACCAAGTTTAGAGATTTAATTTACAACATGTGGACTATAGTTAATAAAATCGTATTATATTAGTGATTTAAGAAAGTAAGTAGATTTTAGCTGCTTTTGTCACAAAAACAGTAACCACGTAACACGATAGACACGTTAATCTGCTTCACTATAGTAACCATCTTACTATCTATATGTATCCATAATATTGTATTGTAAACCTTAAAAATACCCAACCCAATAAAATTTATTTTAAAAGGTCTATTGGAAAATAACATTAGGTTTCTAGAAATTTTATCAACATTCTCAAGGATATTAAAGTGATCTCAGGAAATTCCCCATGGACAAACTGCGAGTTATGTTTTCCTAAACAAATGGAATTTTTCCATTAGAGAAATGGCTCCAGCATTCCATTAGGAAGAGAGTGAACAATGTGATCATAAATATATGTAGCCCCAAATCCCTGTCTTGAATGATAGAGGTTAAACTTTCCAAAGGTGAATTCTGTGCTTATAGCTATTTCTCAAAGCCACTCTCTGGGGACTCATGGTGTAGATTTATGAATCATGCAGGGTAAAGGGTGGTTCCAAACAGGAAATAAAAGAGACCATGAACGGATAACATACGCATTTTTTGCAGGCCAAAATTCCATTGTATAGATTTGCATGAAGATAATGGGTATGAAACTGACATTGACATCAACCTCAGTATTATGAGCATGGGCCTCGTAGGAGTTGAAGCTGAAAGCTCCCCATAATCTTTGAGCACCATGCTGAATTACTTGTCTCTGGCACCTTGCTAAAGGAATTTCTTATCTTCTTTTATTTCCAAAAGCTCAGTGCTTTCAGGATGCTGATCTAATACTGGGGTTATTTGTCACCAAAATCAGTTTATAAAATGTATTTTGTTCTTCAGTGAAAACACATCTGCTGGATACTTAATAAACAGGTCAGCATTCAACATTAAAAAAAGAAGCTAGTGCCACTTATTTCACTGCTTTCATTCGTGGGATCATAATTATCTTTAGGAAAAGTTTTTAATTTAAGGGGGATGTCTACACACTAAATAGAATCTTGTTAGTGTGCTAGAAATTATTCCAAAGCATATGTTGTCATTTGATTCAGTTCTTTAGTCTGATTTGTTTTTTGAGCAGGTATCATCTAGTAATGTCAAGTGTTTACACTGAAGGGAGTTCCATAGAGCCATTGGATTTGGATTTTCAGTAAGTTGAAAAGAATCATGAAAACATGTGAAAAGCATCCATTTGGCTGGGCATCTTTGTAGAGTGGAAGTGGTGCAACTGTACGTGGCAACCCAGTACTTATTTTTTCCTATGAATAAAATAATAGCTAATCCAGAAAAACAAATGTATGAGCCAAAAAGGAGAATGGGCTTGGCACACAGAATTATATTTCTGAACTTCAATTTCTTTTCTTCCTCCTTCAAAAACAAAGAATATTTTTGAAGACTAAATGAGATAATATATGTGACTCTACATAATATAATTATAAAATATTATGTAAAAAGACAACATGATTATTTGGCTTTCTAGTTTTCTACAAATTTGGAAAATAAAATTCTCTTGCTAGAAGGAAGGAATGAAATGGAAAAATAACGTTAAAAATAATTTGTGTTTTTGTTGTTTGGCATCTCTTTTCTTTCGCTGATTTTCCACTGACTCTCTAGGATAATTTAATCTCACCAGAGCAAAGGGTATATCACTTTTTAAAAGAATTAATATAAATGAAAGTTAAGGTCTGGGTAAGAAAATTTGTAACTTAATAGGGACAAAAGTAAGAAAAAGGCTAACAAATGAATGGCAGTGAAAACAGAGGTCTTTCATAATGAAATCAATACACTGAATTTAATAATTTCACAATGTTAAAGGGAGGAGACATTAAAAGGATAAACTATTACCATACACTTATCAAATTACACATATGATCCGATTGACTTAGTATTGAATGGTATTTCATTGAAATGCACGTATTCCAATGGCTCATTATAGAAGTTACATAAAATTTCCTTCCATTGTATGTTCTGGGTTTGTTCCAAAGACCACGTGTTAGCTTCTTTTAGGGCATAAACTTTATAGATCTTAAACTTCATTTATTTTCCTCTATTAGTCTCATAAGGGAAGTCCTTCTCTCTGTTTTCCTGACAAGAATGACCTTTTATCTTAAGCGAATGCTTCCCCAGCAATTCAATACTGAAATCAGCATTTTAATCATTGTAAATGGATTCTTCTACATTTGTACCATAGTTTTCAAATATGACATTTAAGTATGATTCTTACTTAAAAAAAAGAGAATGAAAGTATGACCTAAAGGAAAAGAACAGAAAAAAATAATAAAGAACTCCACAATTATCATCTTATTATAAATTTGTTTTTATAACTTCTGGGACAAAGTTTAAAAAAAAATTACTTCTATCTCACCTATCTATTCATTCCTATCTGCAAGTTCAATATTTTCTTTTTTTCTAGATTATTAATTCATATTTAGCAACCTCCATGTCTTCAGAATACAAATATAGCTAAACATTATTTATTTTCCTTACTTTCACAATATTCAGGAGTGCTTCTATTTAGAAGTTCCTTTTGAGACTATTCACATGGAAATCACCACCCAAAAAACATTATGTTTTTGGCAAATAATGTAGCTTCCAGAAGCGAATGTGATATCTCTGGATAGGGATACGCTCTAGGGCTGACATTTCAGATTGTTGAAATGGATCATCAATTAACCTCACTTACAATGAATTGAATCATACCATGTTCTATTACTCTATAATGTACTGTGGAAAGAAAATCTATTTGATGTGATACAATTTTTCTTTTTTTCATATACCACTTTTTCTTTACTCCATTTTCATCACGAGTTATTTAATATTTTAGTGGCTTTTCATCATACTAGTAATATTGTGATTAGCAATAATTAGAATGGCTAAAATTAATCTAACTGGCTATGAATGAAGAGTTACTGGTGCAAAATAAAATGCTTCGTTAGAAATTATAATAAATGATAATGTCAAAAAAGTAGGGAAAAAACCTCTGATGCCAGTCAAAAATATCCTCAATTTATAATTTTCCATCTTTACCTCTTATGTTTTCCGGTAGTAATATCAAGAGTCTCAACCCAAGTTGTTATTGTTCAATATGTTTTCTCTTAAGTGACTCTTTTGTGTTTAGGAAATGAGTTATTTATTTTACATACTTTCTTTCCTCCCCCTAAGGAGAAAGAGTCTCACTCTCTGGCCCAGGCTGTGTGTAATAACATGTCACTGCAACCTTGAACTTCTGGATTCGAGCAATCCTCCTGCCTCAGCCTCAAGAAAAGCTAGGACTACAGGTGTGCTCCACCATGCCTGGCTAATTTTGTTGTTTTTTACTTTTTGGAGAGACAGGGCTCATTACGTTGCCAAGGCTGAGCTCAAACTCCTGGCCTCAAAGATCCACCCACCTAGGCCTCCCAAAGCACTGCGATTACAGGCATGAGCCACTGCACCCAGCCAATTTTATATACTTTCTTAATCTCATCTTTACCACACCTATTTAATCTAGGTATTATCATTGCTTTTTTACATGTGAAAATGAGGTTCAAAGAAATTAACCCATATTATTAGTAAGTTTTATATCTGAGTCACACACTCAGATCCAAACGAGGGAATGTGTTCTCTTTCCAGGTCCATGAGGGTGCAGAGTTTTAAGAGCAAGAATTTCCCAGCGCCATGCCCCCCTCCCATCTCTCTCCATCAGGGAGATTTAATGGTTTATGTTTGAATTTCACGGGCACGGGAAGAAACTAAGGGTCAATCACCCCAGTGGAAGTTTAAAGAAACTCCTTTCATTGGCCAGAGAAACTTGGGAAGGTGGGAATGTCTCCCAGGATAAATTCCCCTGCTCCTTCACCCATGCGGGATTTTCCACTCTCTGGAATCCCCTCCCATATGGTGGGAGCTCCCTTTCCCCCTCTGGGATTTCCCCCTCTGGAATCCCCTTCCACACTCTTTGTGGAAGCCTTTCTCTTCTTCTCCTTTTCTTCTCTTTTCTCCACCTAAATAAAATCACCTTTCTGCAACACTTCTTGGGTCCAATATTTACTTTTACAAGCATACGGCACACACGCGGTAGTCCCATCGCTTATTCTTTAAGAAATTGGAGGCCAAAAACCCACGGCATTCTCTCAGGGGTGCTGTGCCTCGCCCCCCCCAAAAAAACCCGGTTACAGAACTGGCGCCTAATGTGGGGCAAAGGAGTGAAGTGTAAGAAGGAAAACACTTCGGAGGGGTGAGTGAAAAATATTGGACCCTTCTCACTTGCTTTCTGTCCTGTGTCTTTAAGAACACCTGAAGCAGTCGCAGCCAGGTGGGGCTGCGGGGAAGTGGAGCTGCCCCAGTAGCAGGGCGTGGGCCAGCCAGAACTAAAAGTGCACCTTTTCTTCCAAGCTGTCCTTCTCTCTCCCCCCTCCCTCTCTCTCTCTTGGCTGCTTCTTTGGGCAAAAAACCTGTGGGAGGTGGGACAAGCAAACACTTTCTGTTTGTACCAGGGGTAGAACCGGGCATGCGGAGGCGCTGCCAGGTGTTGGGCTCGCAAACCGGAGGAGTGGAGCGGGCGCACTCCCCTGCCCCCAGGCCTTTCGCTTTTTGCTGGCTGAAATGGGAACTAGGGCTGCCCACCGCCCAGCCCTGCAGTAAGCCATAGCTGGGCAGGGAGGAATGGACCACCACCTCGTCCATCGTCCATGCCTGCTGTGTCAAGGGCATCACTGGAAAGCACACTGTCCCTGGGAACCGAGGTCCCCTGGGTGTGAGGTGTCTAACCAAATAATCCAATGACAGGACTAAGGGTGCCTGAAACAAGTGCCAGCATGAGCCATCACCCTCATAAAGCCCCAGGTAAAGCTAGTCATAAAGGTCCAGAAAGCCAGTCTTCTCCTGGGCGCTGGCATGGCCTTCTCAGTATTTCTCACCTGCCCTGGAAACTTGGTGCTGGTATTAGCAAAGTTACTACCTCTATTCAGTTACTATAAGCTATCTCAGGAGCTAACTAATAACAAAAAAAGTTGCTAAGTCTCTCTGCCAAAGGCATCTCTCTCTGCAAACCAGCTTAACTATTTAGCCGCCATAGCTTTAAAAGTAAAAGCGCCCTAAATCTGCTAACAACAGAGAGGAGGGGAACCTGTTTCTTTCTAGGAAAAATGCTGCTATTTTGTAAACCACTTAAGTGTTGTTTTAAACATAAAACTCAGAAATCAATCAAACACAGGGCTAAAAACCTTCAAAAACCTGGCTCTGTTCTCTCCTAGGCTCATTGATAACTCTGAGACTCCCGTCTTTAACCACCTCATCATATTCATTTCTTACAGAACCATAAAGTCACAATCCTGCCACTGAAACCCCAGATGTCCTTGGCTTGTGAGCTCTATTGTGAACCTCTAAATCAACTGGCACCCCTAAAAGGCTCCCCTCTGGAGAAAACCTCATCTGCAGGGCCCCTTCTATGCCCCATTTCAGCAGGAAGTAGTTAAAAAGAATCAATGCCCCTATTCCAACAAAAGTTAAATTTTCCTGTTCGGTGAGGGGAATGAGGGAATGTGTTCTATTTCCGGGTCCATGAGGGGACCGAGTTTTAAGGGCAAGAATTTCCCAGCGCCATGACCCCCTCCCATCTCTCTCCATCTGGGAGATTTAACGGTTTATGTTTGAATTTCACGGGCACGGGAAGAAACTAAGGGTCAATCACCCCAGCGGAAGTTTAAAGAAACTTCTTTCATTGGCCAGAGAAACTTGGGAAGGTGGGAATGTCTCCCAGGATAAATTCCCCTGCTCCTTCACCCATGCAGGATTTCCAACTCTCTGGAAGCCCCTCCCCCATGGTGGGAGCTCCCTTTCCCCTCTGGGATTTCCCCCTCTGGAATCCCCTTCCACACTCTTCATGGAAGTCTTTCTCTTCTTCTCCTTTTCTTCTCTTTCTCTACCTAAATAAAATCACCTTTCTGCAATACTTCTTGTGTCCAATATTTACTTTTACAAGCATACGGCACACATGTAGCGGTCCCATCGCTTATTCTTTAAGAAATTGAAGGCCAAAAACCCACAGCATTGTCTCGGGGGAGCTGTGCCTCACCAGCACCCCCCACCCCCCCCAAAAAAACCCTGGTTACACAAACACCAATATTTAAAAATTCCAAATGAACTTCTTACACTGTAAATATATTTTTAAATAGTGGCAATTTCCATACTATAACATATATTTAGTATACGTGTGTCCTGCTTAATACAGAACATCATTTAAAAACTATATGTGTATATTGGAAGAGTATATTTTTTAAGTACTAATTGCGGGAACATAATAAAAACAAAACAATACAATAAAAATGTAATTTTTATCAAATGAGATATTAAATGTATTAAATATAGTTTTTATTAAGGTGAAAATTTTAATTTACCAACCTACTTTCAAAAATTTTATAAATTTTTAGTTGAGTTACCAGTATTTAATGAGACTTGTATCATAAAATGTGTCCTAAGTGGAAAAGTAAAGAAGAGAAATGAATTATTTTTTTAAAAATAAATAAATACAACGAATTTTTAATAGCAAGAACCTCCAATTTTGATAGCTATGCTTCCTCTCCAGATATATCAATCTAAAAAATCATTTAAGTTATTTGAAGTTTAACACAAAATGATAAAGCATCATACTGATGGAAATTGAAACCTAAATTATGAGCTGTTCTGAAACATACAATAAATTCCTTGGGATGAGAAGACCTCTAGAAGTGCAAGCAAGGAAGCGGTGGCAAAATCCATCTTTCTTCTGACTTCTCAGGCACATTAGGCTAATTCCAGAAATAAATTCAGTCAGTTGGCAAGTTAACCTTTCACTCTTGTCACAGAAGTCATCTGCAGCATTGAGTTTAACTGTTTTCTTTCTCCTTGGTCTTGGTTCTTTACATAGTAGCCCTGTATTTATGGTGTCAGTTGGGAAATTTATCTATGATAAGAATGTACCTCTGAAAAGCATTTATTTTACAAAAGCTTGGATGAGGGAATCATATATTACATAAAATCTCTTTAATTCTTTTAACATGGATTCTTTTTTCTGCTGTGGAATACACTAAGTCACTCATTTGATGGTTTTGTGTTTTCAATCTTATTTGCTCAGGACTCATTTTATTTGGGCTTTGCAAATGATTGAATCAAGTTGGATGAAAATTTACTTTTGATCCATTTAATTCTAACCTTTCTTGCAAGCTCAATTTTTAGAATCTAGTTTAATGGGCTGAAAGAAAAACATCTTGCTATAGATAGTTTATTTCTTTTGCAATCAGAAACGCTAACAGTAAATATAAGCATGTTGACTTTAAAAATTTAGATTCGAAATAACATTCTGTTTAGACTTTAGAAGAACAACTATCTTACATACCAAGAATATGCTAAGCATATGTATGCATGTATAAATGTTGTTGATAAATAACTATTTGTGGCAAAAGCGGATGATTGGAGTTTTATTCAATATAAAATATTTTATGTCTTATATGTTGCAGTGAAGCTACAACTTATTTAAAATACATCCTGACGCTTAACCTTTAATAAATTATTGAATAACCATAACCAACATAGATTGGTTAATATAGGTTGTAATAGCTGAAAGCAATGACAGGTAACATTCCTGTGGAATTTACTGTGGGTCCTACTTTGTTCTAAGAATGTGGCTGATTTAAATTATTTAATCTTCCAACAATTCTAAACACAGCATGGTTGAGCAATTTGCTCAAGATTATACAGGCAGGAATAATCACTCAGTGGTTCCTTCCTTGGACATATAAATAAAATTTGTATGCCTTTTACAAACAAACAAAAAAAGATTCTGCAGGTGTTAGGTGGTAAAGCTGGGATACATTTTCTGCTGTTTCCAGAATCCAACAGCTATGAGAAGTTATACATACTTTGATTCAATTTCCTATTTTCAACAATAAATTGTGTACCTATAGCCTGAGGTTAATGAAGTTATTCAATGCCTATTTTGAATAAAATTCTGGTTAGAAAATTATGTTCATGCACACCTAATTAAAGCAAACTCTCATGAAAATATCAGCTGAAAAACAAAATTACTTTCCTTCTTTTCCATTAGCTACAATCTGCATTTTTGCTCTATTATTTCCATTATTTCTTTCACTCTACTGTGTTCATCAAATATTAGCTATAAAAGCTTTTTATGGTAGCTGATTTAAATTATAAAACTAACTTTTTGAGTCTATTGGTAGAAGCTTAGAATGGTCTTGATAATTCAGCTGTGCAAAGATTAGTGCACAGTAATACCAACCTTCGGAGTCAGCTCTACACTTCAAATAGATTTTACAGCATAGGTTGGATGCAGAACAGTTTTTCATTTTGCCACACATATTTGTGTTTCATCTTTCTGTGAACTCTCCAGAAGAAATCCAAGCGTTACTGTTTTTTGGTGATTCATATCCACACTTTGACTTCATTTCCAATCTAAATAGATATTTTTTATTTATGGAAGTGATGTAGAATCATCACAGAAGAGTTAAAAATGTAGAGAAGAAAACAGAACCACCAAAATACAAATCAAGAGTTAACAGTTCTCTTCATTTTGCATAACTTTTTCTGTTTATAAACAAATATATGTTATATACGTTTTTCTTATTTTATATGACACCTCATAAACATTTTAGTATCTTCATTTTTCATTCAACAGTTTATCATAAAAATTTACCTTTGTTAATTTAAAATACATATATAGAGTTATAAAATATCCCTTCAGATGTTTGGACAATTTTTAATACTTAGAGGCATTCCTATATTTAGCCCTTATAAATAACTGTGGTGAACATCTTAGAAGACAAATTTTGTAAAAACTTTACGTTCACTTTTTAGCCTGAATAACTAGATTGGGAAGTACCAGATATGTATGTGTTAGCATTTTAAATGTTCTTGCATGCTAACGAATACTTCTACTGGCAGAGTCTAAGAGTGCCCATCTCAAGGCATTCTTGCAGTTACTGAAGTTTATTTTTTTCAGTCATCCCTATTTGATGTTTGAAAGTGACATACTACTTTAACAATTGCCTATTTCTGAGGACTAAAGAGACTGAACATATTTATATGTGTATTACATATTAATATTTCTTTTCCTGTGAATTGCTTGCTTCCTGGTTTATATTTGTTAGTTATTTGCAACCCCCAAATGGTCACTAATAAATAAACCATAAGCACATTTCTCTTAGAAGGTTAAGACATCACTGGAATTCATCCATCTCTAGCATGTTGTCAAAATGGTTATCTAAGCTTGAAGCATATTCCCCCATTTACTAAAAGGAGTATCACAGGAAAGATATTTATTATGTATTTTTTGTCATTAGTGGTATTAGGTTTCTGCTGTCATATTTCACCAGATGTGAGATGATTGGCCAGGGTGAAAGGTATGTGTGAGTGTGTGGGGATGTATGTGTGGTGGGTGGTGAATGAACCTCATTAGAGTTCAGGATTTTGGCTATCTTAACAGCATCCTTTAACACAAATATTTCCAGCAGGAGTATGCATTTCAGTACATTAACACAATGATTACTACGCTAATGCAGCTCCATCTTAGCTTTCCTCGTTCCTTTTTGCAGTTTTAGAACAAGCATAAAGACATTACGTGGTGGTAATCATTTGGAGAGAAAGAAAAGTGTTGTGTTTGTGTGTGTTTTACCCACTCACCAAAATTTCTGACAACATAACATGTGCCAGATGAAATATTAAGTGCTAATGTGTGAGTGTGTATGTGGGTCTTTATGTATGTGTGTGCTTATGTGGACTCGCGTTTTAGATTTGGGGTAATATATACACTAAGGCAATGATTGTGGAAGTCATTCAACACAGGCAGTATTTAAGTAAAAATAGAAAAAGAGGTACAGGGTAGACCCGATAGAGGCATTGACTCAATAAGGACAGTAGCTTGGGAAATAGGGCAGACAGGGTTCTTGATGTGTGGAAATGAGAGATTTGGCTAACACGGTGGCCGTGTGAAAGGTTACAAAAATGTGGCTAGGAAAGACACTTTAAAGGAAGGAGTGACAACATGTTGAGGAAAAATATCTGGGAGGTGGGAAGGAGGTTGAATCAAAATGATCACCAAATCAGTCTTTAAGAATGAAGTTGAATGAAGTTGACATTGTGCAACAGAGAGAAGCTGAAAGGAAGAAGATAAAATTTAAATGGCTCTGATAAATATACTGAATTGGTGGAAATGTCTAACAGAAAGGAGAGATATCTTAGGTAAATCAGGACTGAAGGTCTAATTTGGGAATCCTCAGTTTGGAGGCAATAGTTAAAGCCACAAGGCTGAATGAGAGTTTTGTGGGGAAGGACAGGTAGCTGAAGATGGAGCAATAATGGTAGAAATATGACAGAGGTGGAGTGAAAGCAAAAGGGAGAGAGAGGTGGGGGGACGGGGAAGTCAGGGAGAGAGTGAGATATTAGAAATCTACATGCTATCCAAGAATAGTACTGGTATATGACAGCCAGGGTAGGAAAGCATTTCAAGGAGGTAGTTGTAGTTAATATAAAAATCAAAGATACCACCCACACACTCCTCCTGGACTGAAGAAAGTATGACTATTGGTGGCTAAGTAAAGGGATTAAAAAAAAACCAATTTCAGGTCATTTAATATTAAATAAAATGATTAACCTACCGCTGGCCCTGCATAATTGTATTTATGATGTTTAAATAAAGAAATATGGAGTCCAATTAATATGTTTCTTTAACTTCCATCTATGGTTGCAGTGACATCTATTAGGGCTATTTTTCTTTAAGAAAAACCGTAAGAAATCCTAGCGTTAATAATCAAAGCTATGGGTGGTATCTTTGATTAGTGTTCATTATTTAGGGTCAGATAATAAAATGCTTGATTTAATGACTGTATTTGTTGGTGTGACCTGGAATTTTATGTTACTGGAGATAAAAACAGGTTTTAGCACTTCCTCTTATGATGGACTTTCTTTCCAAAAAGAAATCTCTTCTATTAATTTACATAGAAATGATTTAACAGCATAATCCCTCCATTTTCATTAACATTACAATTTTTAGGCCCTTCTTCCACACATTGTTTTATGGGAAGAATTAAATTTTGCTCCTGTGTCTTTTTCATTGCATGAAGTTTGTTTTCATTGTTTGTGTTGTGGTCTTAATTGGAAATTTAATGTGCTTTTCTCTTGAAAACAAGGAGACACCAATCTTTTCTTTTACACAGAATTGTTCCAGAGAAGTAATGTCAGTCCTTAGGGATATCAGTTCACAAGAAAATTCAAATGAATGAATGTAAATGGCAGCATTCGGCACTAGGAAAGCTAGATTCTGTTTATTCTTTACTATACAAATATTTATATAAGTTCTTTGAATAATATTCTGATGAATTTCATAATTAATATTGGTAATTGTTTTGAGTCACACTCAGGATTTCAACTAGTTAGTTTCAACTAGTTTCTCAGTTTTTTTTTATTATTGGTATATGATAGTTATACATATTTTGGGGGGGACACGTAATATTTTGATACCTATACACAGTATGTAATGATCAAATCAGGGTAGGGATATTCATCACCTCAAACATTTATCTTTACTTTATGTTGGAATCATTGAAGTTCTCTTCTACTTGTTTTAAAATATGTAATATAATATTTTTAAGTATAATTTCCCTACTGTACTAATGAATACTAGAACTGATCCCCCTCTAACTGTACTTTCGTACCGTTTAACCAAATTCTCTTCATTCCTCCTTCCCCTTTTTGCTCCTCAGCCTCTATTAATCACCATTATTTTCTCTATCTCTATGCAAACTTACGACTTTAGCTCCCACATGTGAGTGAGAATATGTGATACTTGTTTTACTGTGCTTGGTTTATTTCACTTACTATAATGACTTCCAGTTTTACCAATGTCGCTGGAAATGATGGGATTCCATTCCTCTTATGGCTGACTAATATTCCATTGTGTATATATACTACATTTTCCTTACACATTCATCCATTGACAGCCACTGCATCTCAGTTTATTCATCAGTAAAGTTATGTGACTAAATCACACCTTATGATTTTAAAGGATTTGAAAAGGCATGACCAATATTTAAGATACAGAAAGTTCACTCTTGAAAAAATTGTGATTCTTACTTATAAAATGTCTTTATTGTTTTATGCTCAAAAGATAGATAAAGTGCTCCTGAGAATTAAGAGGCACAGTGCCAGAAACTGTGAAGACTTTGCAAAAAAAAGAAAAAAAAAAAAAATTAAGGAAATTAAAAAGAAATCATGATTTAATCAAAGTGAAATAAAATTACCAATATAAATTTACTTCTACATTTTAAATTACAATATTTGCTCAGACGCCTCTTTGTATAAGGATTATAAAGAAACTTATTTGAAAATGAACTACAATGGAACCATATTAAGCTAGACCTCATTTAAGCAGAATCTGGGATAACATGGACATGTTTGGACTTGTCTTTTCCCATTATTTGTGAAGAATGCATTTGTTAAGCAAACTTAACAGTGCCACAAAACTTTAATATCTCTAAGTACTTCCATGTACACTAAGAGTACAAGTTTACATGGAAAATCTGTGTCCAAATTCAGCTGGCCTCTGGACTTCAAGATCTACTGAAGGAAGAGAGATTATAACACACTACAGAAGCAAGGGTCCAGCTTAGAAATAGCCAGTTTTAAATGATTCTTCATCAGTTACATGGAATATGGTGAGATGTTATCTATATATCTATATTTTCTCATATATTATCTATATGAGAAAAAGGTCATAGGTTTATAGAATATGTACATCTGCTTGTACCTAAAGTGTAATTCACAGAGAGCAGGGACTGAATTCATCAACTGTGTAGGTAGCACATAGTAGCATGCTGGGGCTCAGAAAACAAAATCCCAAAGTGAAAGCCTCAGAATTGGCCTCAGAAGCTTTTTCTCTGACCTTCCCCTGCCCTCCTGTCCTGGACCCTCATTCTCCCCCCATGGCAAGTCACAGAAACTAGAATACCTCTTACCCCAGGTGAGTCATAGAAACCAGAACCCCTTTTTCCCAAAGCCAGCCAAAAATCCTAAAAATATTATTCTCACCTTCCCCTGCCTTTCTGTGTAGCTGCTAGCCATAAAGAAATTCTCTGATTTACCTTGTTTGATAGTAGGTCATAAGACCCTCATTCCGGAGAGAGGCTGCTCCATACGCAGGAGGAAGGAATGCTTCAGAGAAAGGCCAGGAAGAATCTGAACAGACAAGTCCTTCTGGGTTTCCTCACTCAGTCTGCTAATGCAAGATTATACCCTTTTGGTCCAAGCATATTGCTAAATAGTTGTCTATATACTTCATTGAAGCATAAAAATTGATTGATAGGCCGGGTGCAGTGGCTCATGCCTGTAATCCCAGCACTTTGGGAGACTGAGGCAGGAGGATCACTTGAGCCCAGGAGTTTGTGACCAGCCTGGCCACCATGGTGAAACCTCATCTCTACTAAAAATAAAAAAAAATTAGCCAGGCACAGAGGCACATGCCTGTAGTCCCAGCTACTCGGGAGGCTAAGGCAGGAGAATCACTTGAACCTGGGAGGCAGAGGCTGCAGTGAGCTGAGATTTCACCACTGGACCCCAGTCTGGGTGACAGAGTGAGACTCTGCCTGAAAAAAAAGTTTTCCCTGGATCTTTTGGTCTTCATCTGAAAGCTCCCATGTCACTTAAAACTATGATTAAACAAATCTGTTATGCTTTTCTCTTGCTAACCTGTCTTTTGTTATAGGAGTGTCAGCTGTGACCCTTATAATGAGTAAGACTTCCTTTTCACCCGCTGCGAGGTGCTCAATAAATATTTTTATGAATAAATCCCTTGCCTTATTTAATTTCCCTTAACTTTGTTAATGTTTATCGAGGACTTGTTTAGCACCAGATACCCTCAGTCCTGTGTGAAGGACTTAAGTGTCTACACATTTCTAGTTCATTTGTGTGGGAGTAAGACGAAAAACACAGGTAAATAGAGACTTAGATTTTCCACAAAATGGATCAGGAAAACTATTTTCCTTATTTTTTTTTTCTAACTGAAAGGCTTTGAGTAACACATTAGTTCTGTGCAATTTGCTTGTTAGGGTAATTTTAATTAGAAGGTAAGTTTGCCCTGTCCATAAGATCACCAGTATTTTTAAACAGCTAATTATATATTTGTTACTTCATAGTTAAGATCTGGAAATCTGCCTATATGCCTTAATTCAGAGAAATATTAAATTAAATATGTTCCTCAATGCCTAATTTGTTAGAACACTTCTAAAGAAATAGCAGTTAGCTAGAACTGAACACTAAATTTTAAAGTTATTTTTATAAAAGACATTTGCAACAGTAATATAGAATTGTGGTGTTCAGAATGGAAAAGTGAAGCAAGAAAGAATGTTCTAGAGAGAGTTTGAGAGAGAGAAGAATGGCAAATTTATAGCCCAAATTATCCTATATTCCACATTTACCTTCCTCTAATAGTCTACTGTTTGAGGACCCAAACAAAGAATCTGATGTTTGATGATACTATTATAACAGACAAATTTGCCGGTGGAAATAACTATTTAGCCCTGAATGGCTATAAAAGGAAAGAAATAATCTAAAATGTCAAGTGTCAACATATCAAACTGTAATAATGACACCCCAAATTGACATCCTTCTAAGGAAAGACTTTTTCACACTGGTTTCTCCATAATTTTACTTGTGATCTTGTCGATAACTTACATTATAATACTAAAATAAAGAGTGTGATAAACCTTTGGCAAAAGTTAATTTGTACCATGGTGTGCAGACTGCAGGCAAGGGATGGGGGTTAGCTAACATTTGAAGTACTCTAATTGGGATTACTCCCAGCAGGATGGTTGCTCGGAAGCTCTCACTCTAGAGAGACTGTTACTACAAGACCTTCGGCTATTCTATTTTACTTCTCATTAATACTAGAGGTTTGGTTATTTAGCACAATGGATATGAGGCATGAATTTTTACAGTGAGATAGGCAAGAGTCAAGATAAGTGGATTACTAGAAAATAACATGGCTACTCTGAGTCTTGAACAAACTGGGCTCAAAATCTAGTGATCCCAAGAGCCTACGCCTTTCAAAATATTGCCCTGGACTAAGGATTTTGTACCAGTCCTCTGCTTAAATATTTATTGAAGGATTTTGTTAGCTAGTTCTGACTAGAAATAAATTATGCCACATGGTAAATGAAACTTACGTGCAAGGGTGCAGTTAGGGTGCAAGGCCTAAAGAGACAGAAACTGAAGGCCTCATCAAGCTTGCAGGTAATATGGCTGTTTCCATGCCAGCATTCCTATAAATATTTGTGGGTGAAGCTGATTTTGGTCTGTAATTTGCTTTCAAATTATGACACACTCTATGAGATTACAGAAGACAGGACCTACAGTTTTGTCTTCCTAAGCTGTTGGAAGTTTTTCACTAACTACCAAAGATGGCTACGGTTGATCAAATAGTGTTAGATAGTCTTATCTCAGAAATCACTGAGGAAGAAGAATTTTATTTTATGCCTGATAAGTTTTATGCACAGATAGGGACTTATTTAAAGTCTCATAGGTATGGAGCAGGGGCCATTCCCTTGGTCTAGAGAACCTGGCTCTAAGGTTAGAACCTATGTCCTCTGTTTACAAGCTGTGACCCTCAGGACAGATTACTTAATTATTTCCTCATTTGTAAAATGAGTTTAATACTAGTACCTACCTCTTAATGTTGTTTTGGAATTTAAAGGAATATGTGAAAATTTTGGCTTATAAGGGTGTATGCAGCAAACTATAGCTATTATTATCACAAAATGGACACATGATGTCTTGTGCTCTCCCTACGTCATGTAGCATTTTTCTTATTAATCATTCCATTTTAAAATTATTTGTTCCTACTTCATCTGTCTATAATGTATGCATAGTCTGAGCAATACGAGCCATATAATCAAAAGACTAATAGAATGTAATGATATATTTAGATCAAAATTCTCCTAACATATTCAAGGAAACTTAACTAAGATCATTCTATTTTTCCTGAGCTTAAATGGAAGAAAATCTTATGTATCTTAGAATTTTTCAGTTGCTTTGCTTTATTCATGTAAGCCCTGATGCAGGAAGAGTTTCTCAGACTTTTCAGCAGAGAAATTTTTCTTTCTTTATGAAATGTTTATTAAGCACCTGTTATTACACACTGGGGGACCTGAAGAAGTATATAACCACTTATTTATAAGACCTAGCAGGCGGGAAACAATATAAACATGAGTAAATGGCAATAAAAGTTCCATTTGAAATAAATGTAATATTTGATAAGTGTTCGAGACATTTAGAGGAGGGAGTCATCATTGCACCTCAATAATTTTGTGAACAAGCACTGAATTGGTACGTGTGGAAGGAATCAGGAAATTTTAATTCACAAAGTAGGATTTAAGCAACAGTTTGAAGAATACATAGGATTCAGAAAGATGCTAAATAGGACTAGATGGAGAGGGAGTTGAATGAACTTAAGAATCTCTGTTCTAGAAACACCTTCCCCTGTCTCCGTATCAGTCTCCCTCACTCAACCTACTTACTTATTTTTCTAAATAACTTGCTTCATTTCACTTTGCATTTGTACTGAAATTCTATCAAATAGGGATGCACTTGAAAGGAATGACATGGTTAGCTTCTCGTACTATGATGTGA
This sequence comes from Ateles fusciceps, assembly GCA_036589455.1. Taxonomy (NCBI): domain Eukaryota; kingdom Metazoa; phylum Chordata; class Mammalia; order Primates; family Atelidae; genus Ateles; species Ateles fusciceps. The sequence goes on along the minus strand of JAZHEH010000827.1, from coordinate 4,439,436 downwards.
TTTAGTTAGTTCTTTAATGACAGTTACCAGGTCTGTTTGTGGATAGTTCCTTCAACAATGCCTAGCACTGTGCTTAGTAAGCAGTAGATGTCAACGAAAACAGGTTTTCTCTTTTATTTGGTTTATTTAATCAAATGATTGTTTAACGGGTTACTGAGATCAATAAGACAATTATTCAAATAAAAGAGGGAAACACAGAACAATAAATTTGAGAGTATGAAATAATTAAGTGGTTAGAAAGATTAGAGGGGGGATTTGAGGCAAGCAGAGGGCAGTGAGAAAGGATTTTGCCAAGAATGAAGATCAGGATAGACATGATGGTGAGCAGAAATGAAGACAATTATAATTACAGTTTTAGGGGGAGTTGTTTGGTTCTGAGTGACACAATGAGGGAAGGCAAGGGAAAAGCATGAATAAAGAAGAGTGAAGAATTCATGCTGGGTAATGCTGAGAGAGAAATTTGGGAAGGTGGCACAGGCCTGTGCTGAACTGTGGAGCATCACGCTAAAGAATCTGGATTTCATCTCATATGCAACCAAAAATACTCTTAGTTGTTCTACTTATATCCTACTGCTAAAAATTAAGCTAAAGGGAACTTTGCAGATACCCTGCAGCATTTGGGGAAAAATGGCAGTGGTTAGTGTAATTTTCAAATCTCCCCCAAATCTGCCCTACTCCCATAGCTAAAGCAAGTAAAAGACACATAGGAGCAAATAAAGAAGACATAGGAGACACAGGGGTAGAGAAATCTGTTCAAGACCAGAAAAAAGCACTGAGAGAAGCTCTCCATGGAAATTTACAAATTTCTTAGATAAATACCTGTTTTTTTAAAAGAAGAAACTTAATAGATACAACAACCAAATGCAATATTTTTAGTGAAATTTGAACTTGTACTAGGAATAGAGTAATATTAAATAATTGTTATTTTAGTGGTTGTGATAATGGCATTATGTTATGTTTAAAAATCCTTATCTGTTAGAGATACACATTGACGTATTTACGAATAAAGTGATAAGATGTCTGAAATATACTGTAAAAGGATCACATTCTCCTCACCCTACAAGTTGATATTACAAATATAATATTGCAATATACTGATAACATTGAAACTCACTGCTGGGATGCTGACTTTCATTATTCTCTCTTCTTATGGGGGTGTTTGAAAATCTCCACAGTGGGTCAGTCTTTTACAGTTGAACACATGAAGACACGTGTATGGGGTTCTTATAGAACTGTAGGATTTGACAACTCTCCCTACACCCTCTTGAATGAGCATTATTCAAGAGATTATTTCCATATCATTTAACATCCAGAGCATTAATACAGAGAGTTGAAATAAGATTTCTCTATTACAGAGAGTGTCACTGGCTTCTCCTTTCCTACCCGAGAATAGGAGCAGAGCTAATTCGCAGAATTTTCAGGTTTTACAGTGATATATACTGGTTCCTATAAATTCTACTTCAGATATACAGTACAAGTTTATATTTTACCATGGTATGAAGTATAAAACGCTATTTCCATGAGCTGAGGGGCAAACTGACACAATGTGACATTATAGAAAATGTTCAAAGAACAAAGTCTCTTCCTTTCATTAAACATGTACTTCTAGGGATGAAGTCAATATATTTGCAGTAATTAATAAATGATCATGAGGAGATACAATTGTCACAATGGAATGACAGGAACCATAAAATATTGCTGATATTAATTCAAAATAGGGAATCTATTTTGAAAAACAGTTTGGCAATTTCTTATAAAGGTAACATACACTTTATACACAACTTAAATATGCCAGTCCCAAAATTGCAAGATGTTTACCCAGGAGAAAAGAAAACATTAGGTTCTCACAAAAACCTTTTTTCAAATGGCTATAGCCGCTTTAATTCATAATCACTCCAAACTGAAAACAATCCACAAGTCTTTCAACTGGTGAATGGATAAATGAATTGTGGTACATCCGTACCTGGAACACTATTGCGTTAAAAAATAAAAACTAAAACAAGCTACCGAAACACACAACAACATGGTAGGATCTCACATGCAATACACTAAATGAAAGTAGCCAGAGTCAAGGGTTACATAATGGATAGTTACATTTATATGACATTCTGGAAAAAGAAAAACATAGGGACAGCTCACACAGATCAGTTGTTGCCTAAGGACAGAGGTGGAGAAAAGCACCGACTGCAAAGAGGAATGAAGGGATCTGCAGGGTGTCTTATTCCATTTGGGCAGCTATAACAATATACCTCAGATTGGGTATTTATAAACAGAAATTTATTGCTCACAGTAAGAATGGGAAGTCCAAATATTCAGTGTCTGGTGAGGGCCTGTTGCTCTCAGACGGCACCTTTTGGCTTTGTCTTCACATGGCAGGAGGGGAAAGCAAGCTCCTTCAAGCCTCTTTTAAAAGGACAGTAATTCCTTTAGCCAAAGAGGCTAAGCCTCAGGGCCTAATCACATCCAAAGGCCCTACCACTAAATACTTTTGGGGTTAGATTTCAATATATGAATTTTGGGGGATACAACATTTGGACCATAGCAGGCGGTGATGAAATTGTTTTGTATCTTGATTGTGATCGTAGTTGCATGATTCTACGTGTTTGTCAATACTCAGAATTGTATGCTAAGAAGAAGAGATTTTAAGCATGTAACCTCAATGAACCTGACCAAAAATAGGTATAAACAATCTCAAAGAATTCTTCCTCAGTTTCCTGCACTAGATTCTCATTTCTTTCCTTGTTTCTTTATTTGTAAAAATGCTTAATGGCTGCATAATAGCTATCATTTGGACAAACTGTGACTATCATAACATTTTTCTATTTAAACATTTAAGCTACCTTTTTACTTTTCACTATTATAAATTAAAGTCAAACATACAGGCGTACCTTGTATTTCAGTGCTTTGCTTTGTTCTGCTTTATAAATGTGTCTTTTACAAATTGAAGGTTTGTGGCAGTCCTTCATCAAGCAAATCTATCGACATCATTTTCCCAAAAGTATGTGCTCACTTCATGTCTCTGTGTCACATTTAGGTAATTTTCACAATATTTCGAACTCTTTCATTATTAGCATAGCTGTTATGGTTACCTGTGGTCAGTGATCTTTGATGTTACTTTCTTCATCTAGTTTTGTGGGGCACTGAAACCACGTTCATATGAGGTGGTGAGCTTAAATGACAAATGTGAGTGTGCATTCGGAATGCTCCACTAACCGGCCATTCTCTCATCTCTCTGCCTCTCCTTGCACCTCCCTGTCCCCTGACATACAACAATATTGAAATTATGCCCATTAATAACCTGTAATGGCCTTGAAATGTTCAAGTGAAAGGAAGAGTCACACATCTTTCATTTTAAATCAAAAGCTAGAAATGATTAGGCTTAATGAGGAAGGAATCTGAAACACCCTGATAGACTGAAAGATAGGCCTCTTGTGCCGAAAAGCTAGCCAAACTGTGAATGCAAAGGAAAAATTCTTGAAGGAAACTGAAAGTCTACTCCAGTGGATACACAAATGATAAGAAAGTGAAACAGCCTTGTTGCTGACATGGAGAAAGTTTGAATAGTCTGGATAGAAGATCAAAGCAGCCACATTTCCTTAATACTAATCCAGACCTCAGCCCTAATTCTCTTTAATTCTAGGAAGTCTGAGAGAGGCAAGGAAGCTGCAGAAGAAAAGTTGGAAGCTAGCACAGATTGGTTCATGAGGTTTAAAAGACGAAGCTGTCTCCATAACATAAAATTGCAAGGTAAAGCAGCAAGTGCTGATGTAGAAGTTGCAACAAGTTAGCTGGAAGATTTAGCTAAAATAATCGATGAAAGTGGCTACATTAAACAACAGATTCAATGTAGATCAACAGTCTTCTATTGGAAGAAACTACATCTAGGGCTTTCATAGCTAGAGAGAAGTCAATGCTTGGCTCTAATTCCTCAAAGGATAGGCAGACTATCTCGTTAAGGACTAATGCAGATGGTGACTTTTAGTTGAAGCCAATACTCATTTACCATTCCAAAAATCTCAGGGCTCTTAAGAATTACACTAAGTCAACTCTGCCTGTGTTCTATAAATAGAACCACAAGGCCTGGATGACAGCACATCTGTTTAACAGCATGACTTACTGTGAATATTTTAAGCCCACTGTTGAGACCTACTGCTTAGAAAAGAAAAATTTCTTTTAAAATATTGCTGCTCATTGACAAGCACCTAGTTATCCAACAGCTCTGATCGAAATATATAAGGAGATTAATGCTGTTTTCATGCCTGCTAATTCAACATCCATTCTGTAGCATATGGATCAAGAAGTAATATCAACACTTAAGTCTTAGCATTTAATAAACACATTTTGTAAGGCTACAGCTGCTATACATAGTGATTTCTCTGATGGATCTGAGCAGAGTAAATCTAAAACCTTCTGGAAAGTATTCACTGTCTACATGGCATTAAGTATTTGTGATTTATGGACTGAGGTCAAAATATCAACATTAGTAGTTTGAAAGTTAATGGAATTTTGAAGAAGTTGATTCCAGTCCTCATGGATGACTTTGAGAGCTTCAAGACTTAAGTGGAGGAAGTAACTGCAGATGTGGTGAAAACAGCAAGATAACTAGAATTAGAAGTGGAGTCTGAAGATGTGACTGAATTGCTACAATCTCATGACAAAGTTTAATGGATGAGGAGTTGCATTTTATGCATGAGCCAAGAAAATGGTTGCTTGAGATGGAATCTACTGGTAAAGATGCTGTGAACATTGTTGAAATTAAATAATGGATTTCTAATATTATACAAAGTTGGTAACACAGTGGCAGGATTTAAGAAGATTGACTCTAGTTTTGAAAGATATTCTACCATGGGTAAAATGCTGTCAAACACCATCACACACAACAGAGAAATCTTTCATAAAAGGAATAGTAAATTGATGTGCAATTGATGAAGCAAACTTCATTGTTGTTTTGTTTTAAGGAACCTTTCACAACCTCCATCCTGATCAGTCAGCAGTCATAAGCATGGAGGAACAACCCTCCATTAGCAAAAAGATTATGACTTGCTGAAGGCTCAGATGATTGTTAGCATATTTTAGCAATAAAGTATTTTTAATTCACATATGTGCATTGTTTTTAAAGGCATAATGCTATCAAACACTTAATAGACTACAGTAGACTATGAACATAACTTTTATATGCACTAGGAAACCAAAAAATTCATGTGACTTGCTCTTTTGTGATACTGCTTTATTCCAGTGATCTGGAACTGAACCTGTAATATCTCCGAGGTATGCTTGTAAAAATAATAATCACTATTATTTCCTCTACAGATGTGTTAACATGGCTGGGATATTTCGATAGTCATTTGTAACTGATATTGCTACTTTATTTTATTTACCAGAGCCAGGCCTGGTGGATTCTACAGAAACAAGAAAAATATGCTCAAAACAATCTTAATTTTCAGAAATGTAGATTTCTATTTTGATGAGCAAAGTTTGAAGATTGAACTTTGTGGAACAGGGTGGTGGGGTGCTGACAGATAAAGAAAAATAAATCCTCCCAGTAATTTTAAAAGCCTGGCTAAACTAGGGTCAAAGTATCTGAGAAGCAGAGTAAACATTCCAATGAGTTTCATTTCCCAATCAGTTATATTAGTTTCCATATGCCAGAGTCCTGGTGGCAAATGTACACTCTGCCCGAATGCTGCTTTTATGGGTAACTGGAGGCTCTGTGTTTAGCTTCAGGATCTGTAATAATGGCTTTGTACAAGAGATGTGTCGAACAAAGTTGAAAGTACAGATAATTTCATTGATTGCTTTAAATTCCACCGTTGGTGCTGCATGTGGAGCTGCGTTCTGAATCACTCCAGATGCGCATCTTTTTAGAATAGCAGTCCTGCTACCATCCAAGTATCCATAAAAGTCTTTAATTAGGTAATCTCTAAATAGCAACAGCACCATCCTCTGACTTTATTAACATAAAATCTCCGTTTTGCAAAGCTCTTTGAATGTGCAATAGCGGAGAATCCCTGGATGAAGATGGGCAGGTAAGAGTCAAGAGAGAAGACACAGAAATGGAAATAATAAAACTGACAAAAGCAGAGTTATATCATGGTTCATCTTGAAGTGCTTGTTTTAACTTCACTTTAAGAAACTTTAACCTACTCATCTTTTTAAAAAAACTCTGTTTCTGCTAAGGACCTGCATCACTAACAAGAACATTTCTTCATTAAGACTCTCTGTGTGTCTAAGCATTTTTAATGACCCCCATTGCCACGGCACCATCTGGACACCTGACATTTTTAAAAACAAACATTTCAGCATAATTGATGAATTCTACCTTAGAAAGCTATTATGCAGGTCCGACTGCTAAAATACAGGCAGCTCTTATTCCATCAAATTAAACCTCACTATGCAGAAATATCACATTGAACAGTTTAGTATGGGTGTAAAGCTTAACCTAAGAGACCCTCTATAACAATAAAGGTGACGGGCTCACAAAACCCAAACCACAAGAAATAGCTGGGTGGATTTTGGCCAGAGTATACTCACAATGGAGAGGTAGCAGGGTGAGGTTACTCCTGAGTCACATCTTAACCATGCAAACAGCTACAGCAAAGCACGCACAGCCAGCAAATGACCCACCCATTGAACACCCATGATTATCCTGCCTCCCACTACAAGAGGACATACCCTTTACTAATACTCTCTCAAATTTCTGTAGATTGTGGAGAAATGTGGGGGGAATTTAATTTAAAAAGGCACTGGTTACTAATGAAGCACTTTTGATTCATGCATTCATTTATTTAACATAGTCAACAGAAATGGATTTATATGTGAAGTGCTGTTCTAGGTCCAGGGGTTGCAGCAATAAATAAGACCCTTTCCCCACGTCTTTACACTTAAGATCCCCTTGGGGCCAGGGGAAGGTTTAGCAGAAGGCTTTGAGGTATTTGTGAATTTGAGTTAAATATTACTTTTTGTCTTGTATGGATCAAGGAACTGAGACTCTGACAGACTGAGTTACTTGTACAAGTTTATATAACTAGTAGGTTACAGAAATAGTCTTAGGTAGGATCTAGGACCTCAACATAGCTCATTTTTGCACAATCAGGAAGCTTGCTTCAGGTAAACACCTTCTGCCTCATTTCTTTCAGGCACCTCTAGATAAATGGCACCATAGGCTTCTTTAGGCTCAATACTTAAAGCTCTGGATCAGGTTCAAAAATGAGAGCTTTAGGAGAAGTTGGTGGAACTCGGGGCTCAGAGCTTCTTCATTTAATTTCAGCTAGGTTAGAACTTTGAGAGGTTTTTTGGACTACCATTTTGAGCTACATTGCTGTTCTAGGAAAAAACACATCCAGAGTTCTAAATGAGTGACTTACAAATCAACTTTTGAAGCCTACTAACCTGCTTTTTTGACTTTTAACTCTGGTTTCTAACATCTACTTTTCCATGCTAGTGTCCAGCTTGTGCCATCCTAAATAAAGTAGAAACTAGGCATGTATTTTTCTTATTCAATTCTTCCTATTCTTTTCAGAATTGTTCTCATGCAATAAGCACCTGTCTAGTTTCTGCCCACCTGGCTTCCTATATGCAATAATTGATGACTTCTGCTAGCTCCCTGTGGGGGTATGTGTGTGTATGTGAGGGGGCATTCAAGCCCTTATATCACAGCATTCTGAAACTCTAGTCAAATCACTCTTATCATCATAACAAAAGCTTCTTTTCTCTGTTTTACAATAATTTTTAACATAGCTTGATTCATAAAATCATATCCATATATTATCCAGAAGATAGGATATTTATCTTTAGGGAAATGGGGTAAGGTAAAGGGAAAAACAAAATATTCAATATAAAAAAGTATTTACTACAAAATTTTTCAGAAAAACATTTGTAGGTCTTAATGAGGCATTAAAGTATATTAAGAAGTACAATGTACAAATTAACATATTGAAAAGAATTAAAGCTAAGTAATGATCAAGTCATTAGGCATCCCATACTAAAGACCAATTTCCAGAATCAAAATTCAACAGAAGGATACACCAATATTACTGAAAAAATAAAATTAATTATTCTATTATATAAACTTACTTTTGCCATTTTTGAGAGTTAAGCCTGTTTCTTTTATAATTAATTACATGCTTATAGTGGTAGAGAATTTATAGTTCAGATATACCTACAGAAATAGAATTTTCCATGCCAACAATAAGGTCCTTTGTGATGTCTAATTTATATTACATGACATTTTATACGTAACTGTATTTCTTTTTTCCACTCTCAACAACTCACTTTTTGGCCTCAATCTAGTTACTGGGTTTTCGCCTACTTCTTTGTACCCAAATCTATGTCTTGGAAATTTGCTTAATATCCTAATCCCTCTAGGACTTGAGGAAGTTTTTCTTGCTTGACCAGCTCTGTCCAGGAGACTGGAGGCCTGCTCATTGCACCCCATCAAGTAAGGGTCACCACAATGTACTGTGTGCCTGGAAGGCTTCCTTGTACTACCTCCCCTCCTTAGATTTTTAATGTTACTTTCAGTGGTATGTTGGACGAAGCTCTTACAGGCTTGCAATTGCCTGTTGTTAAACATTCAAGAATTTTGTGAGCAGGACTACTGCTGGAAATCAGTCACTGTAAAAGTATTTAAACCAAAGAAATCATGAAATGCTTTTTCACGTCTGGAGAGCTGGCTTATCAACAAACACACCACTGGATCATTGCCCCTTTCAGAATACTTTAGGCAACTCTGTTTGGATCCCCTGACCATTAACTATTATTGAAATGTTTATTTCATGTCATATTCTACTGGACTTTGTCCCAGTACTTTCAGCTGGTCTTACTTGACAGTAACTGCCTCACCCTAGTAAGCCAGTGTGGTTCTGGATTCTGGTTCCTTCAGTTTTTCCTCTATTGTTCTATGAGCAACTGAGACATGAACAGTTGAATCTAAAACCTAACCCTCTGAATACTCTAGGAAGTATGACTATTGCACCTGGGTCTGTCCTTTTGTAACCCAAAGCCTCCCTCTGTTGTCCCCAACTATTAAAATACACCAATTTGTGTTCTGCCCTCTCAAGTGCCTCCTGTCCTTTAGTATAAACCCATTTTGACTATGGTTTTGGAAATACAGACTCCAAGAAAGGTGAGCTAAGACATGACTGGTCTATGATGGTGACTGTCGGCTGGATCTCAGTGTTCATTCTGGATGTTCTAATTTAATGCCAGTTAAACAGTCATCTATTTAACTCTAGCATGGAGTCTTTTTAGCAATAGGCAGTAAGTAAATTGCGAATGACAGGCTGAGCTGAGCTTTGATATCATCATTAGCAAGAATATTGGTTGATTACTTGCTACTTCAAACCGATTCCCCTTAATGTCCATTCTGTGTTTTCGAACTGGCCTGCTATAGCTGAAAAAGTCTCTTCGCTTCTTACTAAGATTATTAAAGACTTATCTCTATTACTAAAATCAGAAAACTTACAATCTGTAAATGCCTGATAACATTACTACACATAGGAACATGCCAATGCAGCAACTTTCATGTGATTTGTTACCTTTCAAACAAATCATCTACTTCTTAGTCTTATGGTCATTGCATTCCTAAACCAACTCAACCTCTGGACTAGGTCTCACTATAAATCATTTGCTGTATTGCAAAGACCAATATTGAGTATCCATGTGCTTATATTTCTCCTTTAGATAAATCTCTGTGTTCTTATAGACTCTAATCCCTTATAGACTACAGTTTTGTTATTTGAAAGAATTTAAGGTAAACAGCTTTTGTCAATCAGAACTCTTCAAATTATTGTATGTTTTGATATTCAGTATCATTTTTAGTGGTATAATCTATAATTTAGGAAGCATCCACATTAGTTCAGTCTATTTTAAAGTTTAAGAATATGCCACAAAAGCTTTGAAGTATCTCCAGGCTATATATATTTTAAACAAATTATCATATAAAATAAAAACCTCATATCCTTGTTCTCTTCTTACATTTCAACCATCTCAACACAAGTATTTTTGGAACTATATAATCACGTCAATTTCAAATCACCTATATAGTATAAACTCCCTGGAATTAGAAACTTTTGGCACATAACACTCTGTGGCTGTTTTGTTACTTGGCTTTTGTTGGCTAAGATAATCAAAATCCGGAATGACTGCATCCCATATAATTTTTCCCAAATGTTTCTCTTCCTGACATTTTTTTAGCCATATGGATCATTCCCATTTCAAAAGGTGAAAAAGTACCAGGAAAAATTAATTTATGTTTGGATGATATAGCCACCTTGCAAATTAAAGAGACCGAGGGCAAAACTGTCTGCAGAGGGCAAAACTTCCTGTGTACCAGAGGTAGGATTGAAAACCAAACCTCCCCCTGGAGCCCGTAACTTGTGTCTTTCAGTGCAGCAAGAGCAGAGGAACTAGTAAGTGTATGGCACTGAGCCATAGCTTAGATTCAAATCACGTGTGTACAGGAAAAATAAACAAAACAAAACAAAACTCCAAACTGGGCTTATTTTCAATGCAAGTTTTGTTCAATTGCACAGGGCATGGGGAAGCCAAAAATGTGCTAATTTTCAGTGCCATTTGCATTATCTGCCAGGTGTTAAACTCATTATAGGCCATAGCATCATTTGCTGGAACCAGCCATCCCTTCATTAGCCATGCTCTCTTTATGCCCTCTAGTGCATATATTTTGAATGGACCTTCAGGGGAAAGATCCAAATAGTTTTGCTATGACGACAGCCTGTTTCCACTGGTTGAAATGGAAGCAAGTTCAACTAGCTTAGAGGAGCTTAATAATAAGCCAGGCAACAACAGGTATTAACAAGTTTCTATCTGCTCAGTTCATTGCTAGATATTTTAAATGATACTGAAGAAATGCAAAACTCTGAGTGCCAAATTCCTCCTCAGTAAAATGCGGATAAAATGGCAACCACCTTGCCTGAATGTTATGAGAACATGAAATAGCAAGTGTAAGTGGAAGTAGCATGGTGAATGCTACATACGAGGTGCCTAATAAATAATGACTGTTATTAATGATAATTAATTTATAATTCTCGTGAGAGAGGATCATCATCATGAAATAATTGATGTGCAAAACAAGGAAGTATGAAATTAATTTGCATTCTGAATGAACCACCCAATGTTCACACATCATTTAAAAAGGTGCCTGTAATTACACTCTCCTGATCCTTTTGGTGAAAAGGCATTCTATAAAAACCTAAGTATAAGAAGGCTAAAGGAACCAGGTGACAATTTCTGCTGCTCTCAGCTGTAGAGGATGATGAAATTGCACCCAAGGGTGCCTTTTAATAAAGTTCACTTTATTATTTTCTAATGCATTTTAGCAAGCTTCACTGGCTATAACCATGACTTTCTTAAATGAGAGATTCTTTCTCTTTTCCGAGGAGGAAATCAAGATTTCTTACCATAATTGGGGATGTCTGGAAGCAGATTTATACTCTCATTGTTCAGTGGCTGGGCTACTATTCTAAACCAGTTAACTGGCTTCACTAACCTGTAGGACTTGCTGTAGAAAGATAAAGCCACACATGTGATGATTATTTGGAAAATATAAGACTCTACAATTTCCTTTAGCAGAGAGCTTCTGGAGCTCCTATCTAAATAGCCTGAATTTTTAAATGTTCTTATCATAAATTTTTAATCTTCATAGAACAAAATGCATCAATGAATCCATAAGATGGCTGTTGCCTGGTTTAGAATGAAGCACAGTGCAACTGATTCATTGAAGACTTCTTTCACTTTTGTGTCTGAAGCACATGAATTTAGCTGTTAAAAGAAAGATTAGAGGTGTATCCAACTGATGATGTAATATAATTTTCAACATTAAAGTTTGACTTTATCATTCTAGGTCCTCCTATGTTAGACAGGCTATAAGAGCAAATATAATGGTGCATAATTTATAAATTTAGACTCTCCTCATCTTTTCTTTTTGTTCTTCTTGTTCTCAAGAATAAACAAAACATATACTTTTAAAAAGAAAGTCTATTTATATTAAGGAATAAACAAGGCACAAATCATTCATTCCCTTGGTATTTACGAATTTAATTTTGAAGACTAACGTTATTCTGAATAGTCACTGATCCCCAGAGTTTTATCTCTGTAAGTGACTTCTTGTTAAAATGGAGATTGAAGTCTAAATTTGCAATTCCCATTGGCCTGCAATTACCATATTTATTCACGTAATCTACCTGTTATTTTTTACTCTGAAATTGGGAAATAATATTATGTAAGCATCTGCCTAAGGGTCTAATCATAATTTTAGGGAGTATTACTGATATCATAAATCAGTTTCCCCCAATGTTTAAAAAAAGTTTCATACTTTGGCATAGTAAGAAATCAAGGATAAGGATCAATTGGAATTCAAATGACTCCACAGACATTTATATATATTTACACACACACACACACACACACACACACACATATTTTTTATGGTGTGGAAAAAACCTCTAATTAAGCAGTACTTGTCTATTAAATAAAGTTATTCTAAAAATATTGCGGGGTCATATTTACATTTAATACAACTATATAAAGGTAGACAGTAAATCTAATAGCTCTTTCTTTATCTATCCCAACCTATAGCAAGATAGGGTAGAGAAAATGGACTATTTGTAAGATTTAATTATTTGCCTATTTATAACAAGTAAAAAGTAAGTTCAGCTTATCTTACCTTCCGACTGCCTGATTATTTTAAGGCATAAAATTAAAAGACTGTGTGCTCCTATCCACATGTTTTAAGGAAATCAAAATGAAAAGATAGATTAAATTTCATTTCAAACTGTGGATGAAATTATGTGTAGAGGTATATATAGAAACATATGATAATGTGTTTTAGGAAAATATAAAAATTTAATTTCAATAGACCTCTTCAGCTCTACCCTTCAACTCTGAATCACTTGATTTTGTTTTCCACACTAGATGACTTTGTGCTAACTGGTAGCCCCAAGGATGGCTAAGGGTGACAGAGGAACAACGAATTGCAGTCTTCACCTCTCCCCAAAGCCTCCAAAATTAATAAAATCTAAAAGAAAATAATGTATTTTTTGTACAACTATACCTTCAATACAAGTCCCTGCTGAATTTTTAAAATATACTTAGTTTTTTTATGTGCTTGGCCCTATTGCTTTTTTCTAAAATACTCCAATAGATAGAATACAAGCCTATCAATATTTCTTTCTAATCACTCCAAACAGCTACAAACTTTCCATCAATTCCAGTCCCTTCTCAGAAATCAACATGCCTTTACTTTCCTACACCAATCTGTACTTGTAGCCTTAGATGCCTACGTATAGCTATTTTTCCTGGAATTCCCTTTACCCTTTTCCTGTGTTTGACCTCCTGTTACTTGGATCCTTTCATATATATATATATATATATATATATATATATATATTTATATATAGTGGTTTACACCCCCAAAGGTTGCTTAAGCATATCTTTCAGTTGTTTCTTATGAAAGATTAGATAGGAAGTGATTTTTAAAATACTTTGCCTGTCTAAAATTACCTGATTATACCTTCATGCTTTACTGATAGTTTGGATGGATGTAGAGTTCTAAGCTGAAAATTATTTTTCTTCCAGAACTTTGGAGGGCTCTCTCTTCTAGTATACAGGTATTCAATGCTATTTTGAGAATTACGATTTCATTCTTATTCCCATCTCCTATTATATGTCCTGGGATTACCACTGCCCTCCCTGCTGTCTACACCTTTTGAGTTTAGAATATTTCGCTTTGTTACTCTGTAATTTTACCATGACATGCCTCACAGTAGTTCTTTTTAAAAATCTATATGTGGAGCAAACATTGGATCCTTTCAACCTGATGAATCATGTCTTTCAGTTCTAGGAAGATTTTCTCTTGTTTTATCTATGTTATTTTTATTCCTTAGATTTTTTTTTTAAAGTATCTCTTTCTCTTGTCCTTTTTAGAGAAGTCATTTTAGTTAGATATTAGACATCTTGGATTCATTCTTTTATTCAATTTTTGTTCTTATTACCACTTTGTCATTTTGTTCCATTTTCTAGGTTTTTCAAGTTTATCATTCATCCCTCCTCTTGCATTTTGTCTATCTGCTACAATATTTTAAATATCCAGGATCTTTATATTTTTCTCTGCATATTCTATTTTTGAAGTAACATCCTATTGTAATTTCATAAATCTAATATTTTAAAATTCTGTTCTCTGGTTTGTATCTTTTTTGTTTTGTTCTCTTTTTTGTTATAACTGTTCCTTATATGTCTGGTCATCCTTGACTATCTGAGTTGTGCTTTAAGAAGTTCTTATGGGCAGTCCTGTGTAAGTATGTGTGCAGTGGAGGTGCTTAGTTGGTTCAGAAGCTTTATGATGATAGGGTGATTGGATAATGAGATAGTTGTATTTTAGAATGCCAGCCTCCACATATCATCATATGTGGGTATTTTCTCAAGCACCATTATGTTTCTCCAAAGTAGAATACTCAAATTTTAGTCTTTGTTCTAGTACCCTGGAAGTAAGCAGTCTGTGTCCAGAAAAGATAGATATGTGTCCTTTTTCTCATAGTTTCTTATTAGTGCCTCATTTCAGCAGTCCTTTGTTTTGATATTCTTTTTTTAGTTTAATTTTCCTGAAGTTTTACACCTCTAATCTCTTGTAAGAATGGGGAAAAGTGGTCTCATAGCTACATGTGAACATGGAAAGCAATTTAGTGACCTAAGCATATCTTAGAGACTTTTCAACAACCCCCTATTTTCAGTGTTAAGATCTTTCTTTAATTAGTTCTCTATACTGGTATATCCAAGTCCTGAGCCTTTCCAGGTTTTCAGAGGAGGAAGGGTGAATTGGTGACACTTGTCACTGTCATCTAAGCTTTTGGCACGTGAGCTTCAGATTTCTCCACTTTGCCAAGTTATCTATTTTCCATCTTCCAAAACTTTGTTGACATCTCTCAACCAATTTTACTTCTTCCTGTTTAATGTGCCTTTGTACTATTGTGTTTTTAAAATTTCTTAACTGCTATTTTAGAAGTGTTTTTGAAGGCAGCAGAGATACACTCTGGCTCCATATGCCATGTTTCTCCTGAAGACTAGGCTATATTTAAACACATGTTGATCGTGAGATTTGTGTTAATATGAGATTTGGTGTTAAAATTAACTTCTAATATCAGCGTTCTGTCCAGAAAAAATGTTTCTTAATACATACATAAGGTGGGATTCAATTTGAATGAGACACTCAAGAATAAAAGATAGCATGGTTTTACTGGCAATATGCTATTAGGTTTGGGGCTGGGTATTAGATAATATGAAAGCTGAATTTCTAGACCAACTAAAAGAAACATCTCCACCAAATCATGTCATTTAATATTCCTTGTTTGAAAAAAGTATATAAAATAACAGTTATACTAATATGTAAATGGCCAAAAAATTTACAAGAAAAACATACAAGAATAAACCTCTGGTTGAAATTTCTTTTTTCCCAACTACCTAAGTTTTATTTATTTTCTTTTAAAATAGTTATTTTTAAAAATTTATTTTATTTTATTTACACCATATGTTTTCTTTGAAACTATTTTCATCACATATATTAACCTATGTATTCTCCCCCCGGTGGGGAAATGTGCTGTAGGTCTACTATGTCCTTGTGTATACGGGTGTGTAATGTGTGTGTGTGGTATGTATTACACATATGTAAACACATATTCTTGCCCTGCCCTCATTCAGCATGCCGTTGGATAAAGAGGACACCAATTAACTTAAAATACATATTTATTAGACACTCCCTTTGAGAGCACAGCATTTATCATTGAAAGGTGGAACTGGGCATGGTGGCTCACGCCTGTAATCCAAGCACTTTGGAGGCCAAGGTGGGCGGATCACCTGAGGTCGGGAGTTCAAGACCAGCCTGACCAACATGGTGAAACCCCGTCTTAATTAAAAAAAAAAAAAGAGAGGTGGAAAATATAACAAATCTGCAAGGAGTCTGTGGCATGCATAAGGATGGTTATGGTTCCCTTTTGACATAATCTGGTTACAATAATAACGTTAAATCAATATGACTTTCATGTTCTTTTTACTAATTGTATTTCCAACAATTTTAAATGTTAAGTTATAACTAAACTGGCAAATAGATGGTATTTTTTGTCTCTGTGACAGAAATGAAGCATAGTTTTGCATTCAGGGACTGTGCCTTTCTGTGACTAAAGCAGAAATCAACGGAAACCTACAAAACTATTGAAAGTTAGAGCCAAGACCAGACAGTGATGTAATCTCTTTCATTTCAGACTAGAAACAAAAAGATTCACATCCTATCAACTGACCCAAATGTTGACCCATTTTCTCACATATACCAAGGTGATTGTGGTAAGAATTATTAGGTTGATTCCCTCTGCTTGATAAAGTATCAATAAATTCTTACAGCTGCAATGGGGAGGATCCTTCTAGACCTCTCAAGCTTTATCTGTGGCAGTATAAATTTACTCAAAAACATTTATTTGGAGCATACTATCTACTAGATACTCCACGGGTAATACAAAGAACAGTCATTTTTTATGATTGATTGATTGATTGATTATTATCTTGAGGCAGGGTCTTTGCTTTGCTGTCCATGCCGGAGTGCAGTGTTGCAAACATGGCTTACTGCAGCCTTGCCTTCCTAGGCTCAAACAATCTTCCCACTTCAGTCTCCAGTATAGCTGGGACCTCAGGTATGTGTCACCACACCTGGCTGGATTTGTTTTTTTTTTTTTTTTTCCCAGTGAAGAATCAGGTGCAGTCCCTACCCTCAAATTGTTCTCCATGGTTTGGAAAGTATAGTCATATAAACATGTTATTATAACAGAGTAGGAGATACTAGAAGTTTATTTAGTATGCTGCAGGATTCACTGAATAAGATGCATATGAAAGTCATAGTACCATGAAATAATCCAGGCTTTGGGGGAGCAATATGAGGAATTTCATGGTGGCAATACATACACAGATGCGTGGAAGCTGGGATAGAGTATGTAGAGAGAGGAGGCTACAAACAGGAAGGAATCAGTTCATAAAAAGCTTTGTTCTGTTTGAAAAGCTTGGCCCTAAGCAGTAATAAGACACTCATAGTCTGCATTTCAGAATCGTCTTGCTAGGAGTGTAAAAATTACAGGTAGGACTTGAGTGTTTGTTGCATAAAGACAAATCTATCCATTTAAACAAAGGGACCCAGTTATATAAGCACGGATGCTCCTTTCTACAGAAGGACTGGAGAGATTCTCTTTGCTGGGGAAACTGTTGTGCTCTTACTGACCTCTGGGTAAAATTTCTTATCCAAAGTCATGCGAGAGGAGGTTAATTATAATTATTTTAAACAACAGTAAACAAGTATCACTTAAAAATCAGATAGGGCCGGACACAGTGGCTCACGCCTGTAATCCCAACACTTTGGGAGGCCAAGGCAGGTGAATCCACAAGGTAAGGAATTCAAGACCAGCCTGGCCAATATGGTGAAACGCTGTCTCTACTAAAACTATAAAAAATTAGCTGGGCGTGATGGCACGTACTTGTTGTTCCAGTTATTCGTGAGGCTGAGGCAGGAAAATTGCTTGAATCTTGGAGACTGAGGATACAGTGAGCCGAGATCGTGCCGCTGCACTCCAGCCTGAGCTACAGAGCCAGACTCAGTCTCAAAATAAAATAAAAAAAGTCAGAAATTAAAAGAAAATCTGCGTTAGAAAAAGATATAAAAACTGATGAAGAAAGATAAGATTACAAGATGGTAGCTTTTCATGTTTTTAACTTTTAGGATGTTTACTTATCCTATGTTCTAGACAAAAAACCCACAGTCTATGAGGGTTTATTAGGTAACACAGGTCTTCTCACCTTCGTTATCTAGTGAAAATGCATTCTAGTGTGTCAGTCTGACAAGTCTACAGAAAAAAGGATGGAGTGAACTTTGCACCCTATTATACTGTTGACCTTACTTTTTGATACAAGAAAGGAAGAATAAAAAAATTAAACAGTGAAATTGTGGATTAAAATATTTCAACTGCTATTTAACATAATTTTTGGCATTTTGCAAATATTTTTAATTAGTCTTTTTAGTAATTACTGGGATTTGCTGGTGATAAGATTTTAAATATACTATGTTACAATAACTATTTTTTGAGAACCTTTGTAAAATCCTATGTTTTTCCCCTCTTTAATCCTAATATTAATTGAGGAAGCATGTCCGGTAAAGCATAAAGACAATTTTGCTTAAGAGAAATTTTATAACATTGAGCTTTTTGGGAAAATCTGACATCATATAACTACAAGTAAATGAAGAGTCAAAGTAGTGTTTGGCATAGCAGTTTCAGATGAAATCTATTTGAAAGATAAAACAAACAATAACAACAAAACCCATATGATCAGGCTAATGTATGTATAAAAATAGCAGACCTTGCTCTAAAAGTACAAATCATTCTCTCATTCATCTAAAATTTTATTTAGGAATTTTCCCCATTATTTACATCAATATTTTGTTTGATATTTACAATGCACTTTATAGACACAAAATCAAAATCTTAACAAAAATTACCCAGGATGTGACATGCTTAAGGAAAATGAGAATTAATAAAGGTTGACTAGTTCCAAGTCATACAAAGGCTAGACTTAACCCCAACAGAATTGAAATATTTGGTTTTAGAGCTTTTACAGTTCTAAAGGTAGTGTCTAAAGGCTTCAGAGATGCACAAATGTCAGCAGTTGTTTATTTTATTTTATTTATTTTTTATTTTTCTTGGGGGCAGTCACCTTTGGCTATTTAAAATTTTATTTTAAGTTCCAGGGTACATGTGCAGGATGTGTGGGTTTGTTACATAGGTAAATGTGTGCCATGGTGGTTTTTATCAGCTATTTTAATTTAAAACTTGAAAGGAGGAAAACCGTATGAAGATAAGAAGCCAGTTGGTATGGAGAGAAAAAAATTGGAAAGATCTGTAAAAATTTACATGAGTGCTTAAAAATAAGAAACAAGTAGAATGGTGATTTGTGTTAGAGTTAATATAATTTAGATGTAGTAGATATTGGTGTATCTATGGATAAAACTAAAGGATTCATTTTGTGATGTATGTGCCAATTTGGAAATATTCTAGCTCACATCTAGGCATAAAGCTTTTTTTGGATGCTTTGGCCACACAATGAGTATAAGGAAAGATTGCAAAAATACTCGATAATAAGCTATAATTTATAATAATCTTCATAAATTCTCTCTAGATTTTGGCTAGCCTGCTTTCAAGGAGTTCTTGAAATTTTAGGTTTACTTGAGAATTTTAGGTTGACTTGGGGCCTCTACGGAGGGATCCTGAGTAATTTTTTGCTCCTATAGTTCTCTTGGGCCTTCCTTTTAAAGAGACTTGGAGTTACAGAAATGTCCTAAACATGACCAGCCTGCACAAAGATGGAAATTCTTATGAATTGCCTTAGGGGGAGACTCCAATTGTGAATGGTTAGAAAGTCATTCAAGATTTCAGCAATTCCTCCTAGAGGTCCCAGATTTCTGAAAAGATGCCAAAATCTGAACAAGCGCAGTAGATGGTTGATGGACTTCCTAAAACAATGTTAGAAAGTAAGATTCAGCATATCTTTGACCAACATTTTCCAAGCATAAAAGAAAGACACAATGGATAGAAATCAGACTATGAAAAAAAGTTAGAATTTTAATACAAATGGGACAAAATTATCCATAGGACTTTTTGAGTTACTGATGCACCTTGATACTGAGTGGAATATAGGATATTCCACTCTCACCTTTCATCCTCTGCTCTGTGCCTGGTGAGTTCAATATTTATTGACTGCATCAACTAGGTTCTCTTGCTTTGTGGCTTCTTGTTAGTTCAGGTAACGGGAAATACCAGCAGAATATTAGAAGACAAAAGGAAAGAGGGTATGTGTTATTTATTTCCCTGGCTATCTGCCAGTGCACATGTTATCACATGTTGGTTATCTTTACTTGAGGTTAGGTTCTTATTGGGTGGCCCTCTTGAACAGTACAGGTCTTTCTGGGTTCTGATAACTTAATCAAGCCAAGGTGTGGAAGTAGCTTCCAGTTAACCCAGGGTGATCCTGGATCCTTTCATCCTGTTCATCCTCTGTAAATAGTCAATTTATTAAGCTCTCCTCTATTAAGAACACTCCTTCTGAGTATGCCATCAGTTGCTGACAAGAGCTTGGCCGATAAACATGCACTGGATTGTCATGTGATTATTTCTACATGTGAGATGGGCTAGTGATCTGTAGACAAATATCATGTGCTTATTGCACGATGGCCACCAAGGGTATCCCTAGTGAGAGTTAGTGTGAATACATATAGTTATTTTTAAATGTTAATGATGACTATTTTGGTACAGAAAACATTTCCTTTGCCCTAGGGTTCATATGTAGCATGCTCATAATTTAGATTGCCCTAGTTAAAATTGGTATGACATGTGCATCCTGGTTACCTTAGAGATCGTGTCTCCTAAGTAGAGAGTGCCAATTGTAGTCTGTAGGGGTGCTCAGAAATAGCATCTGTTTTTGAACTCCAGGAAGATACAGAAGTGGGGAGTTTTTTCAGGAATCATCAACTGTAGCTTCCCCTAGGTTACATGGTCATATATCCCAACATACTGTTTTTTGGGGGAAATAGCTTACAATTCATCTATTATTCTCACATCCTGGAAGACTAGTAAGCCTGGAGCTTTTCATTTAGATATCATAGAATTAAGTAGTAATTTGAAAAAACAGACCTATGGATAAATATATGGTAAAATACATATTAACTGCAGCATGTAATTACATAGGATATAATCACCTCTGTGGTTGTTATAGGCCAAACAACAGTAGAGAAGCGAGGTGTACATTAAGAACAAATGGTGTTATTCAAAGGCCTAAGACTCAGAATGCACTCAGCAAAGAAAGAGGGTCTCATGCTATTCAGAATGCACTCAGCAAAGAAGAGGGTCACATGCTATTCACTGCCAGAGTAGCTACGAATACGTTCCTATTCCCTGAAGATTCTATCTCTTACAATGGGAAATGCCCATTGTACTCAGTGGTACTTTAGTAAACTAGTATAGTGATAATTCTACACCCTACAGCTGTTTTAACAAATATTTTACATTTTCCTTAGTGAGACCAAACTAACATGTTCTTTCTCTAATGTGATTTTCAATTCTAGTTCAAAGTTAGGGTTTCAGGGAAGACTCTGACACTGGTTCTTTTGATGGTATCTCTTATGGCAAAGAGACTCTAAGGTCTTTCCTGTGGTCTCTTTCTCCTGGTGTCCAGATTATATAATCCTGCCCCACTGAGTCTGGGCAGGACCTGTGACATGTTTTTAACCAACATAACTTGGGAAAGATGATAGGATTTTACTCTCTTGATTATGAATCATTATGTAAGTCTTCACCTTGCTATCTGACTGGTAATAGAAGGTGCCCCTTTCCCTTGCTGGTTTTAAAGAAGCAAGCTGCCATATTGTGAGAGGGCCTATGGAAAAAGCTACAGCCAAGGAACTTCAGGTAGCTCCTGGAGCTGAGAGAAGCCTCTAGCGAACAGTCAAAGCCAAAGCCCTCAGTCTTACAGCCACAAGAAATAAATTCTGCAAACAACTTGAGTATACTTGGAAGTGAATCCATCACCAGTCAAGCCTCCAGTTGAGAACCAAGCCCTGGTTGACACACTGATTGCATTCTTGCAGAGGACCCAACTATGACATTTCTTACCTTAAAGTGAGACATAAAAAATAAATTTTGTATTAAGCTGCTGAGTTTCTTACATATCACAGAACACTAACAAACCTGCCCAATACTTATGTGGTTAATAAACACTGACTGAGGACCATGAGCCAAGCATTATTCACAGTATTTAAGATGACTGCAGAAGCCAGAAATCCATGCACAAAAGGGAGTTATGCAGGCAAATTCATAGGTGGTAAAAGTGGCTAAAAATATCAAATGGGTAACATGGATCCTTTCACATGCAGACAGGGAAAACTATTTACAATGTCTAACGACTGTTCTACTTTAAGTAGATGTGAGAACGAAACAGACTTTGAAGGAGATTTACAGAATGGTATTGAAATTTTTTATCAAGTTCTATCAATTAAAGTTTGATGCCATATGTATGTATTTTTGCCATTCTGCCATCCAGGATAAGAAATTGCTATTTTCTGCCATATGAGGGTGTATATTCTTGCCACTATATCCTGTAACATCAGGCAGAGATAAAACTTCACAAAACTCAGCAATGCTAAAGAAAATCTGTGACCTGCCTTTGTATTCACTATCTACTGGCCTACATCTCTAGAAATCTATATCCAATTTATACCAGATGGTTGGTCACAGTCTTAGGTGAAATTTTCAGCAAAATTTGAGTGTCTAAATTTTTTGAATGAAAAAATCAAACACAACAGATGACACTAACGGGCAGAAAGAAAAGAAGTTAAAGTGGGGGGATGCAGATAGCATGGGTAATTTTTTTTTTTTAAGCGGCAATGCTATTTGAAAACTCTTGCTAGTTCTTATGCTTTTTGGTTTTTTTCAGTATCTGAGGCATTAGGGGTTTACATCAAAGTAACAAAAGAATGACTAAACTCAGATGAAGCCTTTCTAAAGCAGTAATTAATATATGAGGCCACTGACACTAGAATTAATCTTGGAAACCACTCTCAAGGTGATGGGCAAAATAAATGTGCCATGGAAGTGCCCCAGAATGCAGCACTGACATTGTTGGGTCCTATCATTGATCATCTATGATAGCAAAGAAGCGATCACTCACAAGGCAGAACTAATAATAGACTTCAAATATGGAAGGAACCTTACTTTTATGTTTGGTAACAGTCCATGTTTAACAAATAGTTGTTTTTTTTTTTTCTTTTTACTGCCCCAGAGGACAAAAGCAACAATTCTCCAAGCTTGCTTCTCTGTCTTTCCCTGCTACATTGCAGGCAGCATTGAAGGGCAGTTAATTAAATATAATGACCAACTGCACAGGCACTGCAGATAGAAGCAACTCTGCCCGATCCAAGTACCCAGCTTGACTCAAAATTCAGTGAATACTTAGGTATAACAGGTATGGGGATATATCCACTGTTTTTTCCAGTGGTGGTGAAGGTGCCATAGTCAACATTGGTTCAATCATTGGGGTCCCACTAATTAAACCATTTATTTCCTTCACAAAAGGGCCTCTAGTGGCCTGAAAGTATCAGTGGCAAGCTGGGGTTCCCAGATAAAATGGATCTTTTGTTTGGTGCATTTTGCAGTTTAACCAATCTCAGTGTGAGACTGGACTCTGAGTGCTTCCTCACCCTTGAACTCATGGCTGCTGCATTTTTGTCTTCTTGATACCTTCTGAATTTCATTATCAGTACTTGTCGTAGATAACAAACATTTTTCCATAATAAGTAAATCAAAAGCTCTAAGTAATACTCAGAGAGGAATACCTGTGTTTGGAATTAAAGAGTAAAATAAATAACTGTTTGGTCTATACTATAATCTCATGTTTTTTTTTTTCCCCTGGAAGCATTTATTTGAGTTTCATGAGCATAGCTGATATCTTTGAATAAAACTCCACCATAATCCTTCATTCTCACAATCTGAACAGAAATGTGCTTATGTTGTGCAAATTGTATTCCTTCGATTGTATGTGTCTCCAAATGTTTGTAAATAATAGTTTTGCTTTTAGTCACGTGCTTAAAAATGCCACCTAATAGTATACCCTTTTCCTCTAAACTTTTCTATATATTAAATCCAGTTTTGTAAAAGTATTAATATGAATGATACATATGTGATTACCTAGAGTGAATAAGATCACAGTCAATCCAGAGAAAAAGCATTGTGTTTGTCTAGAGATTCCTCACCAGGAATAATCTAAAGAGGAAATATGTGTGTTTATTTATGGTAATAACAATACAGCTGTCCAGCAATCAAGTTAACTTGACTGTCATCTTTATCAAGCAGCATGTTTACACAGGAGACAATCTGAGGAAGGAGAAATCTATATTGTGTATGAACATGATGAAAATGTATTTCTAAACACATTGAGCCTCTAATGTCTGAAGTAAGATGACTACTTAAAACATGATGTTTAGAAAGGTGTCGATTATACAGGACACATTTAAGACTCAGTCATTTCAACCTTTCTCCAAAATCACTTTTTCAACATTATTTATTCTAAATATAGAATACAATATTTATTTCATTGAAAAGAGATAAAAGATTTTGCTATTTGTAAGTGTGTGTTTAGGTATGTAGGTGGACATGTGAATATATGTGTGTATAAATGAGTAGAGTGAGAATTACTTATGGATTTAAAAAAATGTTTTAACCATTTAAAATCAATGTGTCTAAAAAGAATAAGCCAGGTTTAACTAAATTAACTAGATAGCTTTTTAAAAATTAAACATTCAGTCAATCATGAAAGTGTCAGAGGCGTTTAAACTAGAGAAACTCCATCTTGAATAGGGGCTGGATAAAATGAGGCTGAGACCTACTGCGCTGCTTTCCCAGATGGTTAAGGCATTCTAAGTCACAGGATGAGATAGGAGGTCACCACAAGACACAGGTCATAAAGACCTTGCTGATAAAAACAGTTTGCAGTAAACAAGCCAGCTAAAACCCACCAAAACCAAGATGGCCACAAGAGTGACCTCTGGTCATCCTGACTGCTACACTCCCACCAGCACCTCGACAGTTTACAAATGCCATAGCAATGGCATGAAGTTATCCTACATGGTCTAAAAAGGGGTGGCATGAATAATCCACCCCCTTGTTTAACATATCATCAAGAAATAACCCTTCTGGCTGCTCTGTCTATGGAGTAGCCATTCTTTTATTTTTTCACTTTCCTAATAAACTTGCTTTTACTTTATGGACTTACCCTGAATTCTTTACTCCTCGAGATCCAACAACCCCTTCTTGGGTGGGGTCTGGATCGGGACCACTTTGTTGTAACCAAAGAATTTATTTTCATTTCTTTCTAATAACTTACTTTCACTTAAAGAAGATGAAGAGAATGGAGCTTCAAAAGGACTGTTCAAAGTGCATTTGGATATAATAATTACCCTCTTCTCTGACTTCAACAAGTATACTTAGATCAACTTAGATAAACCAATAATTTTACACCATAAACAGAAAATCAGGGGCACAGAAAGAGAAGACTTTTTTGTTGTTATGGAGGTGAAGAATACCAATAAGTGGAAAGAAAGTAGAGTTGGGTCTTCCCTCTGCTAAATGATTATACGAATGTGGAAGAATTGGGCCTTACAGCACAGGCAGAAGGACTTGAGGAATTTGCTTTTCACTGCCAAAAAAGGAAAGAGTTGCAGGATTTAAAAAAAAAAAAGCTTGCTAATGCTTTCCCACAGAGCTTGCCCAAGGCACAACTCTGAGACTGCCTCAATGCATCCCTTTTCAGCAGGTGTCACTCCCCTTAGGAAGCAAAATTGCTTTTGCTTTCCCTTAAACATGTGTCTCTTATATTAGATGTTTTCTCCATACCAATGTGAATAAAATTACTGTGATAATTTTCCCCGAAATAGTTGCATTAAAAATACTACATTTCACTGAGGAAGGTGGTAAAATATATTTGTAATATACATGGGCTATGGAACGAGCTCTGGATTCCGATTCCAGTTCTTTCTCTTTCTATCTGTGTTCCTCAGTCATGTTACCAAGCATTTATAAGAATCATCTAAAAATGGGGACAATCCTTACATGATTGATTGGAGATTTATATGAGAGAATATGTGTAAAACCAACCAGCCCAGTACTGGTCAAAATGGGGGAGATGGTCCTTGTTTTATTCCATTAAAGGAATGTAAGGCTCCCATAGCAGGTTATTTTTATGAGGCTCCACTCCAGATCCAGAGCAATGAGGCTGATAACTAAAGCTTCTTAAATGGTTGTTTGACCTACCCCCTAAATGACTTAAAAAATGATAATGTTGAATCACAAGTACAAACACCTGTAGCACTCTTTGCGAAGTCATTTGGGTAGCTTCATGGGATTTGGGGCAGGAAGCTGCAGGGAGCTAGAACCCAAGACTCCCCAGTTTGTCATCCAGCAATGTTGACCAAGTTCAAAGTACTTTCAGATTTACAACTTGCTCAAATGCCATAGCAATCCCCTCAGTAGGCAGTATTCTTCTCATTTTAAACATGAAAATGTTGAGGAGCAGGAAGATAAAATGGCTCTTAATGGTGGTGCTGGGATTTTACCCAATATTTTGGATTCAGAGTCAATGGATGTTTTCTACTTTGCCCCCCACTGAGATCTACTCTATGGCTACAAATAACAATGTATGGTGGCCTACTAGTGATGGTATTATATATATAATGAATCATAAATAACCAAAGTACTTTCTCCAAGACACTGCGACTATTAGTAAGAGTCCCCTTGTTGTAATGATAAATAATTAATACATAATAGCCACCAAAACCAATGAACAACAGCAACAACCATAAACTTAGAGCCATACTTTCCTAAGTGCTGCTAAAAAGAAATTTTTACTTATTTTATCCTTACATCAATGAAAAGAAAGGTTATCTTGCTGAATTTTATGATTTATTCTTTGGATAGAAAAATTCAATTCTCCAGTTTCCTTGGTAAACCTGTGTATTACAGTTGAGATCAGTACCACTGTTAACCTTTCCTTTGCCAGCAAACAGCAATTACAGGGTAACTAGAGGATAATTCCAGGGCTTTGTGTCTTTGAATGCAAGAGTAATTTGAACCATTCTAACTGTAAATCTGAATTGTTTAACATATGCTTTCTGCAGAGTAGAAATACATTTTAATGATTTATTTCACCTCCTTAAATGCACGATTTTCCCTTTTTTTAGAATCAAGTGATTTCATAAATATAGAAAGTTTAGAACACTAGTAAGAAAACTTGAAATAAATCAAGAAACATTTTCTTCATTTAAACGTGGCTTAAATTGAGCATAAAGCAAGATTCTCAGAAACATTGAATAATTGCACGATGACTAGATTTTTTTTTCAATGAAATAGATAAAAATATTCAGTGCTTCCACTTATAAACCATTCAAGCTGTAGTTTAAATTACCTAAATTGTCAAATAAGTGAAAATGCAAAAATTTTAAATGGAACTTTCTTCTACTTTTACTACTCGTTTCTTTCCCTTTCTCTTAAGCACTATTTATTGCATATCCTGTCTCTATATTTAGTTTCCAATCTCTGCTTTCTACTTTTTATTTGTTCCATCTCTCTTTTCTTTCTTCTAAATATTTACAATGAAGCCCAAGTATATGTAATCTATTTGTTTACCCTATTTATTTTTATTCTTTGAAGATCTGTCTTCTTTCTTTATTATTTTCAGTTCTTCCCTTACTTAGCTGCTCTCATTATGACTGCACTTTACACTTTCTCTTTCCCACTCCATTAAATGAAGTTTCTCTCATAACGATCCCAACACATCTCATTCCAATATTGAGTGGTTATTGTATTATTCATTCTCTCTGGTGTTAACAGAATCATGGTTCCACATGAGGTGGAGTTTGGGAAAATGAATCAACCACTCACTGCTCACTGATCTACTCCACTGATAGGTTAGAGGTCACACTAAGACAATGATTAAATAAAACAGTACATATCTTACAAAAATTATCTTGTAAAAATTCAGTCTATAGATTTATATGTGCTCTTCTGCATAAAAACATACCCATTATTTAAGACTTGAAATTTCACTCCATGTACGTCCATAAAGACATAATGTCTTTGTGTCTACTTACTACATACAGAAAATATGTGTATTTTTTAAGACTCCAAATAATTTGAAAGTGTTGAAAGTTCACTTTTATTCCTCATACTCCATAATAAAACGTCTAACAATTTGGTTAAGAAGCTACAACCTACAGTAGTAAAGGAACACTATTAAGCAGTAAAATAAAGACAATTTGAAAGTCAGGCACACAACCCAGCATGCTTTAAATCTTACTTGTTCTTTAGATCCCACGGGTGTTCACCAGACGTCTCCCTAAACAAAGAAGAAATATGACAACAATTAAAATGTGAAAACGATGCTGTTAAAATGCTGCTCATTTAGGTGATGCGAGTTTATATTACTTAGCTAGTGGAAATGTCAAATTCTAACAAAAAGTAAAATTGTTTCTATTTTGACTTTTCCTTTCACACTTATTGTTCTAAAAAAGCAATTTAAAGTCTTCCTTTTAAAGCAACAAGAAGCAAAACACATTATGATTCTGGAAAAAGAAACGATAGTTTCCAAATATTAAATATATTCCCTAATCAAAATTACATGCAGTAGAAAAGAAGTAACATATAGAACCATCAAGTGTCATTAAATAAAAACAAACTTCTGCTAGAAAAGCCTATGAAGAATTCTTACAGAAGGGAGTATTTTTTGTACTGAAAACCTTTGTTAGGATTTTAATTTCTTGGTAAACATAAAAAGCCCACTGAGTTTCTTTAAACAACATTATAGAATTTCTATTATAGAAAGACAAAATCTCCCAGACTATAATAATAATGTTATAAAAGAAAGAAAGAGGTCGGGCATGGTGGCTCACACCTATAATCCCAATACTTTGGGAGGCTGAGGCAGGGAGATCACAAGGTCAGGAGTTTGAGACCAAACTGGCCAACATGGTGAAATCCTGTTTCTACTAAAAATACAAAAAAGTTAGCCAGGCATGGTGGTGGGCACCTGTAGTCCCAGCTACTCAGGAGGTTGAGGAAGGAGAATCGCTTGAATCCAGGAGGCAGAGGTTGTGGTGAGCTGAGGTTGCACCACTGTATTCCATCCTGGTAACAGAGCTAGACTCCATCTCAAAACAACAACAACAAACCTGGAAGTTTATTATTATTATAATTTTTTATCAAGGTTGAGAAAGATACAAGTCCATGAAAGTGTTGTAGTGTTTCAAGAGTTTTATAATTTACAAGTAACTCTAAAAACTGGGCACCTATGTTGGCATTTTCTCAATGATTTCCGTTAAACTTGTTCACTTTTTTTTCTTTTTGGAAGAGTGGAAATGAAGAAATTAACCTGGGCTCTATGTGAACAGCTGAGGTAAGTGGAGACATTAATTCATTTCTGTAAATTTCCAGAAATTAATAACTGATCTTGAGTTACATAAAGCTTATCAGTGGTGCTCTGCAGACATGGGAGGGGAAAGGGAAGAGGGAGATATTAAAGGTCCATAAATAAACTTTTGGAGTTGATGGATATGACTGTTATCTTGATTGTGCTCAAGACTTTCTAGGCATATCCTTGTGTCTAAACTCATCAAATGGTATGCTTTAATGCATGCAGTATATTATATGATAATTATACCTTAATAAACCTCTAAAAAGTGTAACGATGTGAAATATACATTTAATGTAGAGCATGAAATGCATGGATAAACCATTCAATAAATTAATGGGAGTTGGTATTCTTGTGATTTTTGTTTTTAAAGATTACCTGTTTGCTGTGTGAAGATTATGTTGAGGAGACAGTGATAGGAAGTGGAGGTAAAATTTTTTAAGAAGGCTTGGACCACTATATTAACAGTTGATGTAAAAGATGCTGGATAGATTTATGATACAGTTAGAAGGTACAAAGAAAAGGCTAGCTGAGGCACTGAATGTGAAATTAAGACAAAATAGGGAACCAAGAATGATGGCCAGGTTTCTGGCTTGAACAACTGGGTGCATGTGCTGCCATCTGAGATGGTGAAGACTGAGAATATAAGATTTAAGTGGAAAAGAAGAATTCCATTTTGGACATATTATATTAGAAATGCTTGTGAGACAATCAAATGGAAATGTTCAGTTGGGTAAGGGTTTCTAGAAGCCAGAGGATAAGTCTGAGTTACACAACTAATTTTGAGACTTGCCAGCATATATCTAAGAGAGTGAGTGGCTGTCCTGAAATGGACGCAAAGGTCATTGAATGAGAATAGATAAAAGCACCCAGATTCAGGATGCTAGGTGACGTATCTACTTGGATGTGTATATCCTCTAAATAATCAGAATGAGAGTGAAAAAGAGTTCTAGGAGCCAGAAGCTAATTTTAATTATTTCTTGTGTTTTTTTAGAGACTAATGCTTATGTTTAAATATTCACAGTGTAGGCAGTATGCAAAAATATAATACTTTAGCAATTAGTCTAATGTGCAGCCAGTTTAACCTTTAAATTGTCTTCAAAGGTCTGTGGACGTCGAATTATTTAAAAGCTATTTTAAATCACTTCTCCTAAAGTACATCTCTTAAATAAACACATATTTTGTTATATAAACACCTTAAAAATTAATTAGAAATGAAGTACAGTTATATGCTGCATAACATGTCAGTCAACAACAGACTATATATATGACAGTGGTCTCATAAGATTATAGTAAAGCTGAAAAATTCCTATTGCCTAGTGATGTGGTAGCTGTTGTAATGTATAGCACAATGCATTACTCATAGCATGTACAATTATGTATGGTACATAATATTAGGTTGGTGCAAAAGTAACTGCAGTTTTTGCCATTAAAAGAAATGGCATTAACACTTGATAAAAAATGACTATGTTACTGGTTCATGTATTTTCTATATTATGCTATACTTCATATTGTTACTTTAGAGTGTACTCTTTCTATTTAAAATAATGTTAACTACAAAATGGTGTCAGGTGGTATTCTAAAATAAGGCATTGTTATCACAGGAGACGACAGCTTCATGTGTGTTATTGCCCTTGAAGACCTTCTAGTGTGACAAGATGTAGATGTGGAAGACAGTGATACTGATGATTCCTACTCTGTGTAGGCCTAGACTAATGGGTGTGTTTGTGTCTCAATTTTTAGTAAAAAAAAATTTAAGTACACAAACAATTTAATGAGAAAAAAATGTAGAGATTAAGAATAGAAAGAAATATTTTTGTACAGCTGTACAATGCGTGCTTTAAGCTAAGTGTTATTACAAAAGAGTCAAAAAGTTCAAAAAATGTTTATAAAGTAAAAAGTCTTAGCTTACAATGAGAACACATGGATACAAGGAGGGGCACATCACACACTGGGGCCTGTCGGGGAGTGCAGGCGGTTGGGGGAAGAACATTAGGACAAACAGATAATGTGTGCGGGGCTTAAAACCTACATAACGGGTTGATAGGTGCAGCAAACCACCATGGCACATGTATACCTATGTAACAAACTTGCACATTCTGCATGTATATCCCAGAACTTAAAGTAAAATAAAAATAGAAGTGAAAAAAATGTTAAAAAAAAAGTTAGCTTACAGTAAGCTAAGATTAATTGATTACTGAAGAAAGAAAATATTTTAAAATGCATTTGCCATAGCCTAAGTGTGCACTGTTCATAAAGTCTATAGTAGCGTGCAGTCTTGTCCTAGTTCTTCACATTACTCACTGCTCACGTGTTGATTCACCTAGAGCAACTTCCAGTCCTGAAAGCTCCATTCATCATAAGTGCCCTATGCAGGTGTAGCATTTTTTATCTTTTGTACCATATTTTATTGTATCTTTTCCTTGTTTAGTTATATTTAGACACATAGACACTGGCCATTGTGTTAGAGTTGCTTACAATATTCAGTACAGTAATATTCTATACAGGCTTGCAGCCTAAGAACAATAGGCTGTATCACATAATCTAAGTGTGTAGTAGGCTGAACCATCTAGGATTCTGTAAGTACATTCTGTGATGTTTGCACAGTGACAAAATCGCCTAAGGATGCTTTTCTCAGAACCTATTCTTCTTGTTAAGTGATGCATGGCTGTATAGAGCTTCGCTAAGATTTTCAAAGAAGTCAACCTAATTTGCAGAACTTGAATACTCTCTCTTTGCAACATGTGCATAGAATATGGAGAAACTATAATATGATTTGCTGAAAGTAGCTGTAAAATCTATATTGGAATACTAAAAAGTCAGTTGCTTTTACATGTTCATAGAGATCAGTAACAGAAACAGAGCAAACAATATTGGAATTATAGTGTATTGTTATACAAGGAAAATAAAATGCAGAAATTTCATGGCTGGCATGACTGGTATTTTTCAAGGTAACTTGCAGCCTGAGAATAATCCGTGGTAGATTTGGTTTTGTTAGTTTCCCTTGGCTTTGAACATTAGGGGATGTTGGGAAGTCAACATCCCAGATTTTTGTTTCTTCATTTGTAAAATAGAACTTATACAAATAACTTTACAGGGTTTTGGTAGGAATAAGTGGGATAAAGTGAATACAAATGCTTTGTACAATGTAAAGTACTATAGACTGCACAAATAACACCAACACAACAGTAAGTGAGACATCATAGCTAAATGTGGCACTTGATATTACTCAAAAGAAATATTCAGTGGATTCTCTGTTAAAGGGAGGATCCAAGATGGCTGAATAGGAACAATTCCAGAGTGCGGTTCCCAGCAAGAACAATGCAGAGGGCGAGTGCCCACTGCATTTCCAAACAACTTTTCACTGCCCACAGACCAGGAGATTCCTGGGCCGAAGTTCATCATGGATATTGGCCTGATGCAAAAATCTTCAATAAAATACAGGCAAACCGATTGCAACAGCACATCAAAAGCTTGTCCCTAACGATCAAGTAGGCTTCATTTCAGGGAGGCAAGGCTGGTTCAACATATGCAAGTCTATAAACGTAATCCACCACATAAACAGAACCAAAGACAGAAACCACATGATTATCTCAATAGATGCAGTGAAGGCCTTCAACAAAATTCAACAGCCCTTCATGCTAAAAACTCTCAATAAACTAGGTATCAAAGGAAAATATCTCAAAACAATAAAAACTATTTATGACAAACCCACAGCCAATATCATACTGAATGGGCAAAAACTGGAAGCATTCCTTTTGAAATCCAGCACTAGACAAGGATGCCCTCTCTCACCACTCCTATTCAATATAGTATTGGAAGTTCTAGCCATAGCAATTAGGCAAGAAAAAAAAAAGCGTTTTCAATTAGGAAAAGAGGAAGTCAAATTGTCTCTATTTGCAGACAACATGATTGTATATTTAGAAGACCCTATCATCTCAGCCCAAAATCTCCTTAAACTGATAAGCAACTTCAGCAGTCTCAGGATCAAAATCAATGTGCAGAAATCACAAGCATTCCTACACACCAATAACAGACTAACAGAGAGCCAAATCATGAGCAAACACACATTCACAATTGCTACAAAGAGAATAAAATACCTAGGAATACAACTAACAAAGGATGTAAAGGACCTCTTCAAAGAGAACCACAAACCACTGCTCAAGGAAATAAGAGGACACAAACAGATGGAGAAACATTCCATGCTCATGGTTAGGAAGAATCAATATCGTGAAAATGGTCATACTGCCCAAAGTAATTTATAGATTCAACGCTATCCCCATCAAGCTACCAATGACCTTCTTCACAGAACTGGAAAAAAACCTCCTTAAACTTCATATGGAACCAAAGAGAGCCCGCATAGCCAAGACAATCCTAAGCAAAAAGAACAAAGCCAGAAGCATCACGCTACCTGATTTCAAACTATACTACAAGGCTACAGTAATCAAAGCAGCATGATACAAAAACAGAATTTTCCAAGTTGTTATAAAGGCCTGGAAATAAATAACAACTCTTCATATATTAATTAATGTTTGTTTTGTTTTTCTTTCTTTCTTTCTTTTTACTTTGTACACTTTGCTGAATATGAATTTTTGGCACACATGATAAACACAAAAGATCTAGGACTTTCTCATGGTGGATTTCTTGGACTGAAACATGATTCTGAAATATGATTCTTCCATGATTTCCATTCTTCTACTTACACTTAGTTGCTTTCTTTTTTTAATCTTAAATTTCAACTTTGATTTTAGATACAAGGGATCCATGTGCAGGTTTGTTACATGGGTATATTGCATCCAGGTAGTGAGTATAGTACCCAATAGATAGCTTTTCAACTCACGTTCCCCTCTCTCCCTCACCCATCTAAGTCCACAGTGTCTATGGACTGTAGACTAATGTGTTTATGTCTGTGTTTATGTCCATATGTGCTCAAGATTAAGCTCCCATTTGTAAGTGAGAAAATGAGGTGTTTGGTTTCCTGTTTGTTAGTTTGCTTAGGATTATGGATTCCATCTCCACTCATGTTGCTGCAAAGGACATGATTATTTTAATTGCTTTTTTAATCTTATAATTTACTTTATTTTCTTCTTTTCTCTATTTCCTGTGATATTGCACAGCTTTATCATTATCTCACCTTCAGTTAAGATTAAATCATAATCATCATTTTATACCTTCTCTTTTAATAAAAATAATACAAATTTTTATTTTGATTAAGGCAATTTAATATAATCATTGAAATTTACAAAATATATTGAAGAAAAAAGAAGAAAACAAAAATCATTCACAATTCTATCACTAAGAGATGACTGCTATTGACTTCTGGGTATATAGCTACCTAGTCTCTTTTCTATACATTAATATATATTTTATAAATTAATTAATGGTGTAATGTTCTCATTTTTTAGTTACTTTTCCATGAGTATTTTTAAATGATGTTAATGTTTTTCTACAATGTGTTTAGGTAGTGTATAGTTATTTCAAATTTTAATTTTATGGATGAAGCATAATTTGTTAGACCTGTCAAAAAGGCTATTGTTGGTTCTTTTTGTTATTATTGTTGTTTTGTATAAACAGCCTTGTGATAAACATCCTTCAGGCTATAGATTTGCATGAATCATGATTAATTTCTCAGGATGAATTGCTGGATGCAGTTAAGCCTGCATATTAAATTACAAAAATTATAATATCTATTGCCAAATTACACTCCAAAAAGGTAGTAACATTTATCACTGCTACGAGTAAGATAGGAGAGTGCCAACCTCTTTCACACAGAAGCTAATAGTAGATATTATCATTTAAAAATTTTTGCCAATGTGATAAATAAAATTATATCTTTTATTGTTTTAATATGTGTTTCTTTGGTTACCAGTTCTGTTGAAAAGTTTTTTTTTTTTTTAATTTGTATTTCTTAGTTTCTGAAATGCTCCTTCATGTATTTTTGTCTAGTTAACTATTAGAGCACATTTCTTCCACAATTAATTGTAATAACTTTTTATATATTAAGGATATTGATTATAAACATAAAGTTTTGATTAAAAACACCAATGATAACTTTAGCATTTTTAGAATTAACATATGCCAAGATTCATCCTAAAACCCAAGAGAAAGTTTAACAGCTTTTTTACTTCAACTAAATGCAAAAGTGATTATAAATAGATGAATAAATTTAAGTAAAATTTTATAGCTTCATTTTTATTACCTCATTTTCATTCAAATTTGAATCAATGTTGCATTTAGTTTATTGTTGTTTAGTCCCTTGTAAATTTTTTTGGATTGTTTACATAGATACATTTTTATTCACTCTTCCATCAGTTATATTTTACTTTTTCTTTCCCTTGAAAATGTGCAAGCATTTTTCATTGCTTTATTATTTTATTACTTTATTTTTCCTTTATTACACTGAAAGAGCAAGATGGTGTGACTAAACTTTTCTTGATATTTTTTTCTAAAGAGGGAGACTTTACTGGTATGGCTAAGATTAAGACAAGAGCCAATCTGCAGTATCATCTTTGTGAAAGGTTTTTCTATGCTCTGATAAGCTGCCCAGTGCTTTGTCTTTATGTTGATGTCATTGTATAGAATGTGACTTCTTTGAGCTCAGCAGCAAAATTGGGAATTCCACCTTAAAGGAATTCATGAGCAGATGTATATTCCTGTGTATATGCCTCTAGATTTTGATTTAGACATTCTTATTCCCTGATAAAAGACTAGAAAATCCATGGAGCTTCAGAGATTGTAAACTGGCTAATATTATGCCACAACAATAAAGAGGAGAACTGAAATAAAATACTTTACTATAATGCTTTATAATCTGTTCACTATCTCACATAACATAATAATTTGGGAGTGGGTAAGGAAGATATTGTAATAGAAGCAGCAGGAGCTTTGTAGATATATTTAGTAGTCACATGATCTTGAGTAAGTCAATCTCTCAAAAAAGTCAGTCTCCTTTTCAATAAAATAGATATAAAAAAACAAAATAACACATCTTTCATAACTGCTATGATTAGAAGAAAAGTAATGGATATTTAGCACTTAATATTTATCTCAACATTTATTTATTCAACACATATATTTGAGCATCTACCATGAGTTCTTTTCTAGACACTAGAAATTATAGTCTGCTCAGGTATACATTTTATGCTAATAGGTAACAGGTAATAAATGACAAAGATAGATAGATAGATAGACAGGTGGATGGATGGATAATTTCAAATAGAACTAAGTGCTATGAAAAAGATTAAACAGGGTAATGTGGTAATGAATGGGCAGTGTTGGGTAATGCTATAGAGGATAGTCAGGAAGGCCTTATTGATAGCTGATAATTTGAGCTGAGATATTAACAAAATAAAGAACAGCCATGCCAAGAGGAAAGGGGTAAAGACATCTAGAAAAAGCAATAAATGTAAAGGCTCTGGCCCAGGGACCAGCTTTCGTGCTTGAGAACACAAATGTGTCCAGTGTGGTTGGATCATGGTGAGCCATGAATAGCCTGGTTTAAGAGGGGTGAGAGAGGAGGTGTAGGCCAGATGTTAGATTATGTAAGCCTCCGTAAGTCATGGTTAGTTGACCATGGTAAGGTAACAGAGAGCTACCATGATAATAATGAGCAGGAAGACAAGATTAAGCATATTATCCATTGAACGGCGTAAGAAACAGTGTCTTTCTTTGTCTAAATGTGACAAAGCAAGGTAGTCATGGAATGTGGTTTCCTGTCCAAGGTCTGTTTAGCTTTATTTTCTGTATGTTTTCTTGCTGCCTTAATAGTAATTTTTTTATTATCTTTTAAGCCCAAAATTGATTACTGCTCTTGATGTTTTTGTTTATATTTCTTTTTAAAGGCATTTGCCAGTTTTCTGCATCGATATTAATGCTGAAAAGGCATTTACAAGATTCAATAGATTTTTGTAGGAATTACATCTCTGAAAATCAAACTGCTTTATTTTCATAAGAATTGTGATTAACAGACACCTTTACAGAGTTCTCATTCTCTACCAACGCCATGCTCCAAACCTCTTTTCTCTAAGCTAGACTCTCCTACTCAGAGATTTTAGCCTTATCAGCCCAAGAAAGTATGTTTCAATTTACATTCCAGGAAAGAATCTCCCCATCCAGAGGTTCGTCTCTTAAACCTACTTTTGTCTGTTTCAGCCTTCTGCTTGAGTGCTGATTTCTTTTTCCCAGTTATGGCTGTTCTCCTTCACTGGATACTCCCTTCTCTATCCTTGGCTCTGGCACCTGCTATGTCTGGTGTTCCACCCATTACTATTTCAGATTGTACCTCAGCTTTCTTGCATGACATCTGGCATACATTCTGAATTTTGTCCAGTTCATTTACTACCTGCCCGCTCTGCTTTTCCAGGTGGATTTGCCAAATGTAACGATCAACCAAGAAAGAATTTGCTCCCTGACAAGGCTCTCTGCCTGCATTTAAATTAACAATAACCTTAATTTTGAGAAGAATATACAACATATACATTTGCATGTTAGACTTTTATCCATTTGACAACAACTATTATGTGGAAAATGAATCCTTAAAAATGCTTGTTTGTAGTGATATGGAAGTTTTAAAAAATACTGATTGAGTTTAAGAAGGATTTTTAAAAAATTACTCTTTTAAATATAAATTTTGGATTTTGGCATCAATATTATTAACAGGAAGAGTGTAGTACTATTAAGTGTTGATGTGGGGCTTTCAACCAAATAAATTTCCCTAATTCCAGTTATTACACTACATATTTGTATCATGAAATCTTCAAGAGCTATCTATCAAGAGGTCTCAATAAAATCAGAGTACATTTGAAAAGTCCTAACACATATCATTGAGATGATATGGGTTGTAATGAGGAATACATAGGCTTAAAGAGATAATAGGGTGTTTAGTGATGGTGAAATTTGTGTATCTCTAAGTACGGATTTCATTTATTTTACATTTTACCTAAGATCTGCTTTGTCAAACTTATCCTAAATTTTTATGTTATTGAGTCATACCCTTCAAACTAACTGCCATTTTGTCTACTAATAGTTCCTGTCATATAAAATGGTGATAACATCAAAAACAAAAACAAAAACAAAAAAAAACCCTGTGATGAAAACATTTTAGCCACATTTAGTTTCTTTACCCTCTGCACCAGGACTCATTACTTTAATCTGTAATTCTTTGTGTGAAATCTCATCAAGGGCTCCTTGTATAAGTAAACATATCCCCCCACCATTGCATTTCCCATTCCCTGACAAAGCATTTGCCACAGCCTTTCAACACATCCGCAGAGTAATTGCAGAAAACCTCCCTATCACAAATTGATGTTGGATATCCCTTATCAAATCACTTTTTCCAACACATTCTTTTATTAAATCTTCTAAATATGTTTCTGAGAATTATTCTATACTGGTAAGATAATCAGACAATATTTTTTGGAGCTCACTAAATTATGTCTTCCGTAATACTATTATGCTCACTGTATTTCAGCTATCAATATTCTCACCACTCCACATACAAATAAATCACAGAGCTAAAATTATAGCAGGTCACTTGACTTTCTATTTAGTTTGTGTTACTTTTATATTTCTGATATTTCATTTATCCTTCTAAAACAGAAATGTATTACATTTAGGAAAATAAATCTTTACTAAAACCCAGAAACCTAAACTAACAATTAAATTCATGACAGTAAAGTGTGGTATCACAGTCCATTGATAAATCATATAAGACGATTAATAAGATCTATTTATTTATTTATGCTATAGTAACTCCATTTTATCATCACTCTATCAACAAATATTTACTGTGTCTTCCCTATGAAAGACATTATACTAAGTGATATGAGGCACAGAAGAAGAATCAGTCTCCAAGACACTGGCAATCTGGCTAGGGTACAGTTCTCATGCATTAATTAGAAAAAGTAGCACATGGGAAATGCCAGCTGAGTGGTACAGCTAATGCATCTCATGAGATGAAATCATAGTCCTGTGATGGTTGGGGAAGTTTGCCCAGGCGAGTGAGACTTTAAGTGAGAGAGACTTACATAATATTAGTATTTAATTATGTTGGAAGGAGGACAGACATAAAAGTAGAGGCATGAGCAAGGGATGAAAATGGGAGGCACAAAGTATTTTGTAGAGCTGCATCGTCCAATATGGTAGCCACCAGTCACACATGGCTATAGGGCACTTCAACTGTGGCTAGTAAGATTTTTTTTTTTTAAAGATGGGGTTTCACCATATTGGTCAGGCTGGTCTTGAGCTCCTGACCTCACGTGATCCGCCCGTCTCAGTCTCCCAAAGTGCTAGGATTACAGGCGTGAGCCACCTCGCCTGGCTGGCTAGTAAGATTTGAGATGTATGAGGCTGGGCGTGGTGGCTTGTGGCTGTAATCCCAGCACTTTGGGAGGCTCAGGTGGGCAGATGATGAGGTCGGGAGTTTCAGACTAGCCTGGCCAACATAGTGAAACCCTGTCTTTACTAAAAATACAAAAATTATCCAGGCATGGTGGCTCGTACCCGTAGTTCTAGCTACTTGGGAGGCTGAGGCAGGAGAATCGCTTGAACCCAGGAGGCAGAGGTTGTGGTGAGCCAAGATTGTGCCACTGCACTCCAGTCTGGACAACAGAGTGGAACTCTGTCTCAGAAACAAACAAACAAAAAAAGAATTGAGATGTTTGATTGCAAAGATTCAGTATGAAAAATAATATGAAATATCTCAATATTAGTCTTCAATTATCACCTATTTAAATGAGACTATTTTGGCTATATTGGGTCAATATAATATTATCAACACTAATTACACTTATTTATTGTTACATTTTATAGTATGGCTACCAGAAAATTTAAATTACATACATGGTTCACATTTGTGATTTGCATTACATTTCTATTTGGACAGTGTCAAGTTATTGAGGAACTATTGGAAGGTCGAGGTTACTAAATATGTTTATTTAAGAAAAGGAATCAGTCTAAAAAGTGCTGACTGGTTAGGAGAGGCTAAAGATTAGATATATAAAAAGTAATAACCTACTCAAAGCACCACACATGAGGTGAGACAGGCTGGATAAAGCAGGTTGTAATGGGAAAAACTGGGTTGCAATGTACACTTTTTTGTATGCTTTGCTACCTTCACTCAACAAAACATGATTTTAGATTGTTCCTACTGCCAGAGACATTATAAAAGAAGACTTTCAGAATAATTAATTCCAGTGACTGGGCATGGAGACAGGAAAAGGGAAGGATCAAATACACCTGAGACTATAAACTGAGGCGGCAAGGAGAATGATGATGGAATTTGATGAGAAAACCTCTTTGATGAGGAGAGAGTTGTAAGTCCTGGAATGTACTGTAGTGATGGAGTCTGAGGATGATTAATCTGTCAATGGAAGGAAGAATGTAAGGAAGAGGTAGATGCTGAATCTGATATAGTGGTGGGACATCAAGGAGTAAACATACTTAAGACCTTGCTAAAACGGATGTGGAAGTAAAGGGGAATGGATAAATTGATGATAGAGATTTGATGATCATCTTGGTAGAACTGAATGTGGAATTCAAGGGTGACAGTATGATTTCAGGTGATGACTCACTGACAGTTCTTTGATGCAGAGCCAGGAATTGAACCATGGGGAATACTTACTAGTATTTATATCATTAATGCCTAGAAGGTCCTTGGCACCTAGTAGACTGTCAAATCACGTATGTTTAATGAATATAGTCATGTATCACTTAATGACAGGGACTGATTCTGAGAAATGCATTGTTAGGCAATTCTGTTGTTGTGTGAACATCATAGAGTGTACTTACACAAACCTAGATAGTATAGCCTACAACACAACTAGGCTATGGGGTATAGCCTATAGCTTCTCGGCCACAATTTGTACAGCATGTTACTGTATTGAATACTATAGTCAATTGTAACAGAATGATATTTGTGTACCTAAACATATATAACCATAGAGAAAGTAATGTGTTACACTATGACATTATGATGACTGTGACATCATTAGGAGATAGAAAATTTTCAGTTCCATTATAATCTTATGGGACCACCATTACAAACGTTGTTCATCAGTGACCAGAATGTGGTATATACAAATGAATGAAAGTATGAATATCTTCTTGAAGAAGCCTATAGTGTAGATAAAATTCATGCATAAATAATCAGAATACAAATAGGGAAAGAGACACCTGACCAAAGTACTCAGATAAAAACATATTAGGAGTTAGGTGAAAGAACAAAAAATATCTCATAGAATGAATGGGACAAGGCTTCCTGGAGGAGCTGGTATTTGAACAAAGGCAGAAGGATGGTAGAATTGGAGAGTGAACAATTGGGGCATTTTACTAAGTGGAAGAGTACCTACTGGTTTTATCTAGAGATTTTGATTCTTTTATATTTATTAAGGATAAACACATATTTTTCATGTCTGGTTAGCTTTTATTTGAACTCCTGTAATTTTTTTTCATTATAAAAAGATTTCTTTCCATAAAAAAATCTCTTAAAATATGTAGCCACACAGCCGAATTTTATTTTAAGGACAACGGCATTTTTACCTCCTGTTTTGCGTGAGGGTCTGTGGGTTGTAGGAGATGAGAAAGAGAGTTCCCAGCTGCTACAGCTCAACAAAGCCCCTAAAAATGATGACTGCATCCATTTCCACCCAACGCCACATTCTGAAAGTGATCTTTTTGAAACGAGGATTGCAAATAGCTGCAGCTTCTCAAAACTGCAATTGCTTTTCATGGTGTGGCGTTGCTGTCTCCATGCTGACACAGCTCTCAGCACCGACATCAGCCTGCCTATGAACCGTTAAAGATATTTCACTCCCAACAATGTAAAGAGTATGATACAAAAAAAGAGAGGCCTTGTTTTTAATAAGCCGAAATGGATGAAATGGGCAGTCATGAAGCAAAAATAATTATGAGGGGAAGGAAACGGAGACAAAAATTAACGCCTCTCCCTCCCCTGCCCCCAAGGACTGCAGGCAATGTTCTGTACCTTTGGGTGATGCTCTGAAAATATGCATAAATAGGGGCAAGAAATTGGTGCTAGAAAAAAATAGATATGATTGAAAGAACGTGACATTTTCTGCACATTCAGTGTGCGATGTCGGGAAGCACTTGTGTAGTTCAGACAACGTTTGCATCCCAGCTCTGCCCCTTATCAGGGTTTTGTTTTATTTTTTTTATTTGGCTAAATTGCTTAATCTTTCCAATTCAGGTTCCTGCAGATAGAGCTTATATTAATGACTTCGTAGGGTTGCGGTGAAGATACTGAGACAGTATCTATAAACCTAGCTGGTTTGTACAATATGTTGGCGTCTTCCCTTCCAGCCTGCCTTCCTCTTCCTTCCCCATGTGCACTAGGGAAACCTCTCTGCAAGGGACTCTCAGACCAGCAGATACACTTCATATTATGGAAATGTGGGCTACATCATCTTTCACCGCAAAGATGGTACTAATCATCAGCCATCTGTAGTGCTCACGCATGTACTTACCCTTTCCTAATGGAGATGCATTTGTATGCTGGGATGGGCAGCTGTACTCTTTCCCTCTGTTTTCCCCTAACTTTCATTTCTCATTTGGCTCGCTGGGTATAGTCCATAGAGAAGACACACAATTTGGCAGTAACCACGTCAGTGCTTTCCTACAATGCATCCCTTTTCCAAGGATGTGACGGAGTTAGAAACACCAAACTTTATTGCTGGAGAAGGCTTTGGAAAAGATCTGATCCAAAGTCTCTTAAAGAGGAGGAAACATAGGCCTAAGAAGTAGCTGACTTGCCCAAGACATAAGGAAAGTTAATGACTGGGTTCAGACTAGAATCACAATTTCTGCAGCTCTACTCATAGCTTTCCAATCATTCCCGTATCCCAGAAAGAGGCATCTTTTCAGCTTTGCCAGGAGAACATACAACCACAGTACATACACATATTACATGCAAGGCCAGTCACATGAGAATCTATAAAAGGATTCATTATTAGATGGTTCTGATTGTGAATATCTTTTGGAAAATACTAGAGATAGATACTTGGAAATTTATTTTTCTCTTCTTTGATTGGCTACAATTCTGAATGTGCCTGTGTTTAAATCTCTCTCTTGCTCTCCCCCTCCCCTTTTCTTTCCCTGTCTGTCTCTGTCTCTGCTCTTCTTCTCTCTTGGGCTTAGTTAGTTGCCCAGGTGGCCTCATTTAATGACTGCACTATCTCAGGTATGAAACACCATGACATTCTGCTGTTGAGATGGCAGTATGCAAACTGACTTGAGTCAATTGTACCTGATTTTCTAAATTGCCTCTGCTATAACAATTCTCACACCCATCATAACACATTGAAATCAAACAATAGGATTGATTACACATTCCCCACTCTGGGGGGAAATTCCATTAGTTTTACCTGCATAAAAACTGTAGAACAGGGCCCAATTGGGGTAAGTAGTATACAAAATTCTCCAGGAAGCACTGTAGAAATAAGCTTGAAAGGCTTAAACATTACTCTTTAGCCACAGGGAATATCAAGCACATGGAATTTTATTTACAAGTCACATGAAGGAAAACAAAGGCACACTTAGGTGAGTATTGCCCGGTGCACCAGATTTGGCAGAACTAACATTTACTCCAGCTTGTCTTCTGGGACAGAGCAATGGAATACAGGTGAATCCTGGAACCTCTAGAGCTCTGCTAGGAATTCATATACAGTGTATCTATCTCCAGGTTGGATTTTCCAATTTCATGCCACAGGTAACCACAGTTGTTACAAGCTCTGGAATGGAGTCCCTGCTCTTCCACTCTCTAGCTGTTTGATGTTGGACAAATTAATTAACTTGTGAGTCTGAGGTTTTCAATGCCTAACTTGGGTTTAAAATACCTGCTCTGCCTGTCTCCCAAGGTTGTTGTGAACGTCAGATGAAACTAGGCAAAGCAACTGATCTAAAAACTGTTAAGTGCATTCTAAACATGGGGAATGATTCTTATTTGGGACAGTCTTTTTACTGAGCTTGTACATAATTCTATAAAATAAAGAGCTCAGCCAATGGTGATGGCCTTTTTTTCCCAATTTAAATTCATACATAGAGGCTGCAGTGTAGTCAGACTGTGGAGTCAGATTAACCCATGTTCACATCTCAGCTCCCCATTTAATGGCTCTCTGTCCAGAGATGAGTTATCCAATTGCCCAGACTCATCTGTAAAATGGGGATAGAACTAGCGCCTACCTCACAGGGCTGCTGTGAGACTCAGCAGGGCAGTGCATGGGACAGGAATACCACTCAATGAATGCTACTTAGTAGAAAATAACTTCAACATCCAGGAATATTCATATGGTGCCTTTCTCTGAACCAACCAAGAACTTTCAGTGCCTGGTGCAGTCTGAAATCTTGGCCTGAGTTATTCACATCTCTCATCTCTTTGCAGGAGGGACTTCTGGGGACCTGTAAGAGAACTAAGGTGATATTGTGGCTCATGGAGTCTAGATTCGTAGGTGGTGAGCTTTTGGAGTGTGGGATTGGATTTTTTGCATCTCACCAAGTATTTGTACTCATAGTGTCTAGCATAGAGTCTGGCACATGATCTGTGGTCCTCTATTCAGTGAATACTTTTGCATGAATGAAAAAAGAAATCTTT
Source organism: Ateles fusciceps (assembly GCA_036589455.1). Lineage (NCBI taxonomy): Eukaryota > Metazoa > Chordata > Mammalia > Primates > Atelidae > Ateles > Ateles fusciceps. The sequence continues at coordinate 4,394,786 of JAZHEH010000827.1, read as the reverse complement.
TCCTAGTGTAAAATGTAAAGGAATGAAAAACAGGAGGCCTAATTCCTCCTGCGTAAAATAAGAGATATTTCCCTCTCCTCCCTTTTTGTCAGAACGTGTACTGTAAAAAACCTGTAATAAAGTACCTACGTCTTTTTGAAATGTATCTTTTTAGACAGCAAATAAGCCTTTTGTCAGCTTCATTATTGAGGAATGTCTTTCTCAAAGACATGAGAGTCATCTCTTTGAAATGTAAACATCAAAGGGGAAAGTGCTCCCATCTTAGTTTTCCATGGGAAGGCAGGAGCCTCACATCAGCTGGCCCCGTGCTCCAAGTTATAAACCTCCTCCTGTCATAAGGTTTTCTCCCCCTACTTCCTCTCCCCTCTGGATACAGCCAGTTAGCTAACATAGATGGTCACCTCAATTACCAGGTAAAGTTAGGATGGACTATATGTCCAATGGTGCTGTCAAGCCTTCTTACTTGAGGACTAGTTATTGTCTATCTCAAAAATATGTGTGTAAATGGGTGTATGTGCTTGGCTATATAAAAGGGTGAGATTTATTTTTTTCTTTCTGTGCACTTTCTTAGTGGAGTGCCTGTAATGCCCATGATAATCTGGTTTAATGCTTGCTCAATAATGAAGGCGTTTCTCTCTCTACTGCATTTGTGGAGAGAATTTCTAGGTTGGGGGAAACATATAGAAATATATAGAAAGATATTTGAAGACTAACGATGGCACCTTAAGTGCTAATGTTTTTAACTATCAATGTGCTTAACTATTCTTAGCTATTTCTTTGTGTAACTATAAGCTTGCAACTAATGTGCTTACCTCTTTTGAAACTTAACTATGTTATTCTTCAACTGTGTAAGATTTAAGAGTTTCAACTGACTGACTTACTAATAAAGATTATTCCCCTTTTGCCATCCAAGGAGAGTCTTAATTCAATAATCATAAATTCTTACTGGCCTCTGGCTAGGATTGCCCCCCTTATTTGCAAATTTTCAGAAAATTTAAAAAAAGCCAACAACTTGGCAGTTTGTATGGAAACTAGGGATTTCCAGAATATTTCCTAAACAAAGGAATAAATAATTAGTGCTCTCTAAGTAGAGGAGGAGTTTAAGACAGCTTACATAAATAAAATAAAATAAGCAAATAAAGATGTTGAGACGAAAAGGAAATGATTGTTAAAAACATAGGGTCTTAACTGTCATAGCCAAGAGCTGCTTAAGGATACATGATATTAAATACAATGTAAATCCTTGATGGGGTTCTGGAATAGCAAAAAGGTATTAAGTAAAAATTCAGAAAACCTGAATAGAATATGAACTTTAGGTAATAATAATGTGTCAATAGTACTTTATTAATTATGCTCTAATTAAATGTACCATTCTAATGTTAGATGTTAATAGAGGAAACAGTATGAGGTATAAGGGAGATCTATGACAGAGAGGGAGAATAGCTGAGACAAAGATGCTAGGTGAAAACCTAAAATGCATTGTTTATCTTTATATCCCTAATATGAAGGTGATATTTAATCATTTCCCTTCCTTCTCTCCTGTTTGTCCTCATTTCATACCTCTCTCCCCCTGATACATACCATACGTATCCCACCCTGTTAATGAGATCTCAGCATGCCTCTTGGTTGAGCCTGCTCAAGTTTTGACAATAACGAAGCAACAGAACACATCCAACATCAACAACTTAGGTCATTCTGTATTTTCCCATAGTTCAATGTACTGGGATGCTTCCAACTCTCCTTAAAAATGGAAGTTAAGTTGGTTCGAACACAAATGCACAAAAACGTATGCTTCCATAGTGCCATCTATAAGGTCAGGTACTAGGCTAAAAATAAAATATCACCTATACAATGGTATGTCCATTTAACAAACCTATTAACGTCAGGAAGTTACTCACTCCGTTCCTTGAATCTGGAATGAAATCTAGGCCAGACTAGAGAGCCTAACGATGTGTATCTCAGGCTAAAACAAACCCAGAATGTGGGAGTTGGAAAGGATTTTAGAGATAATTTAGTCCAAATCCTTTATTTCATGGTAGGGAAACTGAACCTAAGGGAGGTTACCCGATATGTCAAAAGTTTCCCAAAATGTATGTTTATATGTCACTTTATCCCATAAAGGGTCTGAGGAAGGACTAAAATAGAATGAAAAAAGGATATAGAGACGATAGTTTGTGTTGGCGAACTTCACCTTAATGATTGAACCATTAAGATGAACTTCTCCAGGGTGAACTTTTCATCAGTACTGAGCTTTATAAATATAATGGATGGCAGAGCTAGTTTGCTCAAGGATAGAGCATGCTTACATGGTAAAATTTCAGAGCTCTGAAGAGGATTCCCTATTCCAAAAATTACTCTCTCAACTGCTAATTGAACTCCGAGGATTCTTTATCAGGAGAGATCAGTTTATTCCATAACCAAGGGCTTAAGATAAAAGTATCCTCAGAAGGTCTGTCTTTGTCTTTCCCTTCTTTAAAAGATTTATCAGGTGGTGCAGAAAGCTGTCTTTCAAAAATGGCCACAGGGAAATCCAAGATCATCAGAGGATTAAGTATTTAAATAAGCTAGAAAAAGTGGAATAAGTAGGCTTTTCACCAGAGCCATATTCTTGGAGGGTCTTATTTCAGGGGAGCTGGGAGCACAGTGAAAAGGCGGCATTGGCTGACTACGTGAGCAGGGGCTTGGGAAGCAGGCATGTGTGGTTTAGCATCTGGTTTGAGCCACTGAACTTTGTGAACAACAGTTAACTTTTTTGAAACTTAGTTCCCCAACTGTGTAATGGGAATAACTTCACAGAGTTGGATAGAAGACTGAAATTAATAAAATAAATAAACAATTGAAAACCTATAGCAAACGCTAACTACAAATCTGTTCCCTTCCCCTTTCTTCATTGCTACTCCCCTCTCCCATGTCTGGATCCAAAATCCTCTAGGATGTATATTTCCAAATAGTCACACAATGTAAGCTGAATAAGAAATAAAAAATGATTGTAGGTGGGCAGGTGGGGAGAAAGTGAGAAGCCAATGTACATTTGATAGCATGTTAAGGAGCACAAGCCCAGCTGGGAAGCTGGGACCCACCACAGGACAACTTGGTGTAGGCTGGCTGGTCCGGCGCCTTTCCTTAGTCTCAGCTGTATTCATTTTACTTCTTCAGCAGAATTCCTCCCCCTTCGCTGTACTTCTAAACACCCCCACATAGAAATAACAGAGGCTGATAATATTGAACATGTATACAAACATGTATACAAACATGTACACAAACTAAGCATGTGTTTGTATGCACAAACACAGTTCTTCACTTTAAGTGGGCTAATTTCATATCTGTTCAATGTTTGTGACAACTATTTTTTTTTAATTTAAAAATATCTCCCTGCCAGGAAGGTTTTTGGTTGTTGTTTGATATACTGAGTACCACTTACTTTTTAAAAAAGCTTTTGCTGTACTTTCATGGGTATTACTTGTAAATAGCATAGGGTGGTGGTGAGCACTCCTATCTCCCCCAAAATATTAAAGTAGAAAATAAAATAAGATTGTGTTTTGAGAGTTAAGCTATGAAACAAAGCAAGAATCTAAGCATAGCTGCATACATTTTATACAACAAGCTATACACATGGAGAGCTTACAAAGCTATACCTTAAACAGGCAGAATGACCTCCAGGCTAATGCCAAACCTGGAATATAATTGAAGTTATTCGTATTTATGAAGAGAACATGTCTATCAGAAGGACTTTAGCTAGCGACAGAAGTATGAGATGCTGAGAAACAAACATTGGGAGTGGAGGAATTCCCACCCCTCTTAAGGAATGGGTTCACTAGCTTTGAGAACTCAGACACAAAATCCATCTGCAGATCTAATTCTGCAGTGAATTTGAGACCAAATTATCTCTAAAATCCTTTTCATCTCCCACATTCTGCAATGAATCAGATCTGCAGTGAAGGTAGGTGTACTCCACATACTTAACTCAATGACTCTAATCATCTAATACAGAGGTCCACAAACTAAAGCCATTGGGGCCCAATTCAGCCCACCATCCCCATCCTATTTTCATAAATAAACTTTTTTTTGGAACACAACAATTGCCATTTGTTTATATACTGTCTATGCCTTTTTGCTACAAGAGTTGAACAGACACCGTTGTAATAGAAACTGCCTGGTCTATCGAGCCAGAAGTATTTACTATCTGTCCCTTTACAGAAGAAGTTTATTGACCCCTGATAATTCAACCAACTTCCCTTGATTTCATGCTCACCCAACAATATTTTGACTCAATGTTGTTTGTTTACTCCTGTGAATACTTTGTACTGGGAGAGTAAGAGCTTGCAGAACAGTAATAAGCCAATCTATTGAAAGTTCTACCTTTTTATGTGACGGTAGACCTTCTGTGTAGACTAACAATTACACTATCTGAGCTCAAAGCTGGTGGGATGACCTGTTGACTGTGGCACCTACCTACAATGTTCTGTCATCTGGACCTGTTTGGAGGTCAGCCCATTGTTTTCTGTGTAATGTTGGAACTTTCAGTGTTTTTTTTTTTTTCTGGCAGCATTTAAAAAATTCCTACTTTACAGACGAGGAAGCTACAATCTTATTTTCTACTTTAATATTTTGGGGGAGATAGGAGGGCTCACCACCACCCTATGCTATTTACAAGTAATACCCATGAAAGTACAGAGAAAGGAAAAATAAAACTAATATTTATTGAGCATCTACTCTGTGCTAGGCTCACAGATGTTTTTTAAGTAATGCCATTTAATTGTTACAAGCCCATGTAAGGGGCAAGGGATATGAAACTCAGGTTTATGCTTTCACTGATGTGGAATTGCAGGCTTGGAAAGGGTAAGACCACAGTAATTTGTTAGCAAAGCCAGGATTTGAAAGCAGGTGCTGAGATTCAGACACTTTTACACTACGGTATTTTCACACAACATATACTGCCTTGCAGAGTCTTCTGGTGATGGGCTTAAGAAAGCAACACCATATGCCTTGGTCTTTTCCTCCCACCAAGGTGTACTGTTGTTCTTTAATAAACATGAATTAAGTTAGAAAATCCTAGAGATTTTAAAGGTGTAAAATTTTAAAACAAATTCTGCACATTTATATTGGAGTACAGAATCTCAGCCAGCTAATTTACATATTCAACCACACTCTTGCATAGAGAAATTGGTGCCACCATAGCCTAATGTTCACAAATAACAGTTCCCAAATTTTTTTTTTTCAAAATCGGTTTTGTACTTGAAGTGATTTAAATGTTGTACCTTGAATTCATTGTAGCAAGAACAAATTTTAGAATTTCTAAAAGCTGAACAGAATGGAAAGTTATCTATAACATGAGCATAATCACAGTCATAATATCTGTTTAAAATAAAACACTGAAAAGAATTCAATGTTCCCTTCAAGCCAAGCTCAAAGAAATTTCAACGTAAAATAGACTGTAGACTTGCAGTTAGTATTGCTTGCTGGGGCCCATTCTTTAGGAGTTCAGAGCCTTTGAAAAGCTTTTGTTTATTATTTTTTCAGTGCTAAAGAAGATATTTCCCAGCTTTTAGAAATAGAATTGGTCCTACCTTCTAACACAATGGTTTGCGTATTTCCCCTGAGTTTGATTTGCAGATGTTCTACCTGAATGTACTTCTTGTATTCCTATCTACATTGAAAACTTTTACATGGTGCAGTGTAGCTCGATGGCACTTAATTTACTGCTATGCAAATGGTGACTGTTTCATAAAAATATTTGCTGATGTATTATATAGTCATAAGATAGAACTTTCACAAAGAAATTATAAATGGGGAAATATATATGGAAATATTTAAAAAGATAACTCTCATTCCTAAAAATTTCCTTTTCTTTTTCTTTAACTTTTATTTTAAGCTCAGGGGTACATGTGCAGGTTTGTTATGCAGGTAAACTTACATCATGGGGGTTTGCTGCACAGATTATTTTGTCACTCAGGTATTAAGCCTAGTACCCATTAGTTATTTTTCCTGATTCTCTCCCTCCTTCCACCCTCCACCCTCTGATAGGTACCAGTATGTGTTGTTCCTCTTTGTGTGTCCGTGTGTTCTCATCATTTAGCTCCCCCTTATAAGTAGGAACACGCAGCATTTGATTTTCTGTTCCTAGGTTAGTTTGCTAAGGAGAATGGCCTCCAGCTCCATTCATGTTGCTTCAAAGGATATGATCTCATTCTTTTTTATGGCTGCATAGTAAGAATTCCTTTTGTTAGTTTTGCCCTTCATTTTCTTAAATAAGGAAACAGAACTACACCCTGAGGAGGCATGAACTCAATTGAGTAAATATATTCACAATTAGGAATTATTTGGAAAATTCTACTCACAGAAAGTTAGCAGTAGAAGGCATCTCTAAAATCACCTAACTCAACCCATTATACAAATGGAGTCCATAAACCTTAGAAACATTCAGTGATGTCCTCAAGCCGGAAAGAACAATTGGAACTCCTGAATCCTACTAAATCTCCTACTCAACTGTACTGGCTATCTAGGAAAAATAAAAGTTAATATTTCCTTTAGAATTATTTGAACAAGAAGTCTCTAAAACACAAGAAGTTACTTTAGGCCTCCTTCATCTTGGCAGAAAATGGACACTATATTTCTATATATTTCTTAGAAGGCTGATGTGACAGAAATCCAATTTGTTCTGGCTTGAGCATGAAAGGGAGTTTATTCGTTCATTTAACTGAACTATGCATGGTCTGGCTATTGTGAGTAGACCTAGAAACTGAAACACCATTAGGGTCTCTCTTTCCACAACTCTCTTCTTTACGTGTTCTTAAACATTGGTTTTCTTCTCTCTGACTGGTTGTCTCTGTGAGTCTGGAAGCAGCACTTTAGGTGTCATTCTACATCATACCTAAACAAGAAAGAAAACACTTCCCTACCAGCTTTACTGAAGAAAATACTGAGGGGAAATGTGGATGAGTTCTGGCAAGATCAAATAAACATCTCTGGGTTTATGTGGTTCAATTATGGCTCAAAGATTGGTACTAGGACAGTTCCAACTGGGATTATATACCAGGAGGCAGGAGAACAGTTAGACTGGCAGGTCACGTCGGACTCACATTTGAAGTATGAGAGATACAGGTCTTCATGTCATCAGAGAAAGGAGAAAGGATATGCCAGGCAGGGAAAACAGCAGGTGTCAGATGAGAAATTCGAGTCACTTAGGACTTGTTTTGCCCTGAGACAACATGCCAGTCACTTAGCATTTTCTCTCTCTCTCTCTCTTTTTTTTTTTTTTTTTTTTTGGTCTATTCTATGTCTGAGCCTCCTTAGGAGGCTTTTAGGGAATCATGTATCTTATGACCTCTTGTGGTAGACAGAATCCATTTTCTACTGATCATATTCTAAAGAAGCTGAAAATGCCAGATACATGCTTTCCCAGCCTCCTTTGTAAGTAGGGCACAAGAACATGACCTAGACTCAGCTGATTTTGTGTACTTTGAGTCAGGGGTTATTGATAACAATATTCAGTTCATAGGCAATGGCAGCTGCAGTATCTAGTCTAGGGTGGCAACAGCAGCAGTGGTGTAAGCCGGGCATCCAGCACTCATGGGGAGTAACAGCAGCAGTGGCGTAAGCTGGGCATCCAGCACTCATGGGGAGTAACAGCAGCAGTGGCGTAAGCTGGGCATCCAGCACTCATGGGGAGTAACAGCAGCAGTGGCGTAAGCTGGGCATCCAGCACTCATGGGGAGTAAGAGCAGCAGTGATATAAGCTGGGCAGTGTTGTAAGCTGGGCATCTGGCACTCATGGGATGCAACAGCAGTGTCCTACCAGGACTGGACTTGTTTGAAGTTGAAGGCAATTCTGTCTGTTACCAAACTCCATTTGTTCCTGCACATTTTTAAACTTGGTTCCTTATAGTTCTCTTGGTGATACTGTGAACTTCCAATAAATTTACAATGAATTAGTTCTTCGCTTAATCAATCTGGAGTGAGTTAGTGTCTGTGACTCACAACAAAGATACACACATTTTATATACTTCTGTATCCTAGCAGAGGAAAACTCTGGCATCATTCTGTGTTGTTGGAAAACTTAATTAATACATCTCCTCTTTGAGAAGTTTTGATTAACAACTTGCCTTACACTACCTGTAGGTTATTTTTAATACTTGATGTTACATCAATTTATTTTAAAGAATTTTAAGAGCACCTTTGTTAGTCTATAACACCTACCTGTAGATAGGAGCCACCATTATTAAACAACACAGAGTTCAATATTTCCTTAGGATTTCATTATCAGGATGATCTCAAGGTCACCATAACCTTTTCTGTTTTTCTTCTTTAGTTCTGCTAAGGGAATGACACTAATAAATATTTCACCTTCAACTAAAGCATCAGGGAGAAGGTGCCATTCTATCTTTAAAAGAAAAATGGTCTGACTTTGAATGCCTTAGGAAATGAAATGAAAATGAGTAAGTAGAAAAACTAGGCTGGGAGCAGTGACTTACACCTGTAATTTCAGCACTTTGTGAGGCCGAGGCAGGTGGAACACGTCAGGCAAGAAGTTTGAGACCAGCCTGGCCAAGATGTTGAAACCCTGTCTCTACTAAGAATGAAAAAGTCAGCTGAGGGTGGTGGTGTGTGCCTGTAGTCCCAGCTACTTGGGAGACTGAGGCAGGAGAATTGCTTGAACCCAGGAGGTGGAGGTTGCAGTGAGGGGCTGAGATTGTGCCACTGTACTCCAGCCTGGGTGACGGAGCGAGACCCTGTCTTGAAAAATAAAATAAAATAATAAAATAAAATAAAATAGAACAACTAAAACTTCAGTGATAGACTTTTAATACCAAGTCAGCATTCAATTTAAAAAAGAGCTAATATTTCTCTTAGAAAGTCTGACTATAATATTAGTATTATAACTGTGTACCTTAAACTGCCACAAAGACAACGAAGTTGGAAAAGTTATTTTGATGTGACAACATGAACTTCCATTCTGTTTTTACAGATTCAGGTGGAAAATAAAATTTAGGCTTGCATTGCTAAGAAATGGCAGAAAAGTGTTGTTCGGGCTAAATACCATCTGAAAATACTCAACATGTCACCAAAGGTTTTATTAATTTCTCTTTTCTCTGAGCTTTGTTTGTTTCGAAAAAGAACACATATACACATGTTGCTACGGATAGATGTCATTGACTGATGTGAGTGACCCATGTTAATCTGCTACAAATATCTAAACATGCTGCTTGGCTGGGCCCTACTGAGGAGACTTTTGCAGCAAACTCGGTAATATGAGATTCCTCACTGCATCCTAGCAATACATGAAGCATAGATTGTTGGTTGTTTGCTCATTTTGTGAACATTAACTAGTGTAGGCATTTCTGTTTCTTCTAGGGCAGGGGAAAGTGGAAAAAGGGTGGCTGTTTAACTACATAACAATGACACTGTTAAATAAAAGCTGTACTTTTGAGAAAGCACATCCTAACTTGGAATTTATCAGGACCTATCAAGTCAATACAAACTGATTATGCTGGGTACTTAAGTCATTTTCTGCTTAGGGAGAATATAGAGTAATGGGCTTTTAAACATTTTCTCTCAACTCCTTCCCTTTTACCTTTTTCCCATTTATTTTTCTGGAAATTAATTACCATTTAGAAGGAATGACAGGTATTTTTGAGTCCTGAGAAAACCAATGAAATAGTTACTTTGAATATATTGCCATAATAGTGTGTCTAGAAACACAACCCAGGACAGTGCCAGGTCAGGCCATTTGTTGAGAAGCACTTAGGACAATAATTTTGCTCATAAAACAGAATCAAGAGGATCAACAGAAACAAGAAACAAATGAATCAATTGAAGGCTCTTGATGACAGAAACTCAGCTAAACCATTCAAAAAAAACAATGTTAAAGAAACATGATTGTCATTTCCAACCAACTAATATGTTCTATTGTGGTTCAAATTAGGAGCAGGAAATACACTCTGCAACCCAGGGGATTTGAGAGCACTTAGATGAATCACAAGTGACATATGGGAGCTCATTAAAGGAAGGTGAAGTTATGAATGCCCAGAGAGCCTGCTGGAAATCAGAGCTTTTTATAAAAAAAGGCTTCAGGGGTCAGTCACACTGATTAGAGGATGCTCTTCATTCTTACGGATGATCCGTTTATCTTTAGCACCTTTCAGTTATCACAGCGCTTGAGTGTTGGTCATTACTGAAAGTTTCTAAGTCCTGAGCATGTGTGAGGGTAGGGAGAAGGTGAGTGAAAGGCGGGGGTTGTGGTTTGATTTTGACAGGCAAACAATAAAGGCTGTTGAAGAGTAAGACCTCAATGCAGCCTATTTCTGCTGTTTCACACAAACTTCAAGGTAACAGTTGAAGTTGCAAACGCAAGAACAGTCCATGGTTACTTCTATGTTATGAAGGCTGTGTCTTTAAGCTGAGCTTTGAATGATACATTATTTCCTCTGTGCACCTCAATCTATTTTCTGCCTGACTAAGCTTATAAAACTCTGCATAAATTCTCCTCTCAGCCTGTTCCATAATCCTGTGAACACATTGTCTTCCTGTTCATTCCTTCAGCCAGCAAGCACCAGCTGTTGGGTCCTGGAAACATTTTATGTTAAGGAGAAAAAAAAGTAGATGATCAGAAAGCTGTAAAAACTGCAAAATGCTTGAGATATGCAGACTTTTTAGGGTTGTGAATATTTGACCTGCATAAAAGAAATGATTAGGCTTCCATCAATCATTCCTTTGCTGAACACTTTGCTGAGATCGGTTTATCCAGATGCTTCTCAGCTGCCTTGGTTCTGCACAGTTTGTAAACTAATCCAATTCTGTTTGTTATGTGCTAGAGAAAGGATAAACTCCAAGCTTAAAAATATGGACAAAGATACAATTATCTTAACATAACACTCAAGTTTTATTTTTATGTAAAATGTCAGAAACTTTATTATCTATATCTTTCAGCTTCCAAAAGAAAGTGGAAGTCACTTGATAATGTCTTTCTAATTGCTTGAATGCACACTTCACGCCTCAACTACACAGGAAAGCTACTTGTTATAATTAGAAGTTTTCTAAAGACATAGTTTATATAAATTACGGATAATTACTTAACTAAAACTCCAGCCTCTTGCCATCTTAGAAGAGAAGGTATCCAACAACATGTGATTTAAACAATAGGTTAAAGTGGAAGGTGTGGTGATTATATTGGGAAGGCTGTTCAATTGTTTTTATAACATTTTCTAAAAAAAACTGGCAGCTATTATTGTGAAGTGAATAAATTGTTTCCATTTGGAGACATAATTCAGGATGTAGTTTATTTTTGCTAAGTTGGAAAGACAATCCATATCTATACTCCAAATCATTTAAAAGAAGAGCATTTATGCACATTTTGTTACTAATGTCTTTCTATTCCTTTTGTTGATAATTTTGAAGGAGGAATGAAAATCAATCAAATAGGTAATACTACTCTAAGAGAGGGGTCATAAATTTTTTTTTTTTAAAAGGACTAGATAGTAAATATTGTAGGCTTTGCATGACATGAAATCTCTTCTGTAATCATGTAGGTAATTTTTTTATTGTATTTGGGAAAGCAACCATAGGAAGTCCATAAAGCATGAGCTTTGATGTGTAACAGTAAATCTATTTACAACATACCCACAGCTGGTATCATACTGAATGAGGAAAAACTGAAAGCCTTAAGACCTGGAACACAACAAGGATGCTCAATTTCACCACTGCTACTTAACATAGCACTGGAAGTCTTAGCTAGAGCAATCAGACAAGAGAAAGAAATAAAAGGCATCCAAATTGAAATGGAAAATGTCAAATTATCCTTGCCTGCAGATGATATGATCTCATATTTGGAAAAACCTACAAATTCCACAAAAAAACTATTAGAACTGACAAATTCAGTAAAGTTGTGGAATACAAAATTAACACTAAAAATCAGCAGCATTTCTATATGCCAACAGTGCACCATATGAAAAAGAAATAAAAAAGTAATACTGTTTATAATGGCCACAAATAAAATTAAATACCTAGGAATTAACCAAATGTGAAAAATCTCTATAAAGAAAACTATAAAACACTGATGACAGAAACTGAAGAGGACACCAACAATGAAAAAATATTCCACGTTATGTACTGGAAGAATCAATAGTCATAAAATGTCCCTACTACCCAAAGCGATCTATAGATTCAATGCAATCCCTATCAAAATACCAATGATATTTTTTACAGAAATAGAAAAATAATCCTAATATTTCTTTGGAACCACAAAGGACCCAGAATAGTCAACGCTATCCTAAACAAACAAAACAAAACAAAACAAAACTGAAGGAATCATATTACCTGATTTCAGACTATACGACAGAGCTATAGTAACCAGCATAGTACTGGCATAAAAACAGACACATAGATCAATGCTGCAGAATAGAGAATCCAGAAACAAATCCACAAACCTAAAGTGAACTCATTTTTGACAAAGATGCCAAGAACATACACTGGGGAAAAGAGTCTCTTCAACAAATGGTGCTGGAAAAACTGGATATCCATATGCAGAAGAATGAAACTAGACCCCTATCTCTCATCATATATAAAAATCATGACTTAAATCTAAGACCTCACACTATGAAACTACTAAAAGAAAACATTGGAGAAACTCTGCAGGACATTGGTTTGGGCAAAAATTTTTTGAGGAATATCCAAAATGCAAGCAACCAAAGCAAAAAGGACACATTAGATCACATCAAGTTAAAAAACCATCCTCAAAGCAAAGGAAACGGTCAACAACGTGAAAGAGACCCCACAGAATGGGAAAAAATATTTGCAAACTACTAATCTGTTAAGGGATTAATAATCAGAATATATAAGGAGCTCAAACAACTCTATAGGAAAAAATATGACAATCCAATCAGAAATGGGCAAAATATTTGAATAGACATTTCTCAAAAAATGCATACAAATGGCAAATAGGCATATGAAAAGGTGCTCAACATCACTGATCATCAGAGAAATGCAAATCAAAACTACAATGTGATGTCTTCTCGGCCCTAGATAGAAGGGCTGATATCCAAAAGAGAGGCAATAACAAATGCTGGTAAGGATGTGAAGAAAATGAACCCGTGTACACTTTTGGTGGAAATGTAAATTAGTTCAACTACTATGGAGAACAGTTTGGAGTGTTCTCAAAAAAACTAAAAATAGAGCTAACACATGATCCAGCAATCTTGCTGCTGCAGTATATACCCAAAAGAAAGGAAATCAGTGTATTGAAGAGATATCTGCTCTCCCATTTTTATTCTAGCACCACTTAACAATAGCTAAGATTTAGAAGCAACCTAAATGTCTGTCATCAGATGTATGTATAAATAAAATGTAATACATATACACAATGGAGTTTTATTCAGCCATAAAAATGAATGAGATCTTGTCATTTGTAAAAACGTGGATGGAACTGAAGATTATCATGATACATGAAATAAGCCATGTACAGAAAGACTAATACCGCGTGTTCTCACTTATTTGTGGGACCTTAACAGCAAACCAATTAAAATCATGAACATAGAGAGTAGAAGAATGGTTATCAGGGGCTAGGAAAGGTAGTGGGTGGTGGCAGTGGGATAGGTGGGGAAGTAGGGATGGTCTATTTTAAACAAAATAGAAAGAATGAATAAGACCTGCTATTTGATAGCACAACGGGGTAACTATAACCAACAATAATTGTACATTTAAAAACAACAAAAGGAGTGTAATGGAATTGTTTGTAACACAAAGGATAAATGCTTGAGGGGCTAGATACCTCATTCTCTATGATGTGATTATCACACATTGTATGTCTGTATCAAAACATCTCATGTACCCCATAAATATATACATCTACTATGTACCAAGAAATTTAAAAGTTAACAAAATTTTAAAGTCACATATAGAAAAAGTAAATCTATTTACAAAAATAAATCTATTTACAAAAATACTATATTGTAAATAGTAAATCTATTTACAAAAAAAAAAAGTAAATCTATTTACAGGCCAGCACTTGCCATCCCTTGCTTTATAACCAAGCATCTAATGATCTGGAAAGCGACACTAGTCAATATCACTATCTTCAAGATAGTTTAAGTTCTTTGCTCCCTTGTAAAACCTAAAGTCTAACAGACCTTCTGGAGGAACGTTCTACTGAAGAATTAAGCCTTAAGGCATCCAGTGGAAGGAACAGGGAACTTTCATCCTATGCCTCTACAATGGTAGTAGCTAGAATGGCAGAACTGAGAAAAGTGTTATAAGTCATTTTCTGTAAGGCTTAATTTTCTCTTGGAAACCTAGCTGGAAAATACAAGAATAGGTGCTTTATAAACACTGAATCACAAAAAGTACAGTTTTAGTGTGGTTTTTAGTGGGTCCTGAAATATTAGGTCTGAGATAATCAAGTTAACTAACCTCTTTATTTGAAGAGAGGGGCAAAATAAATATAAATATTTGTCTTCCACTTCTGGTTCACAGATTTGCCATTTCACTAGATTTAACAGAGATGGTCAATGTAGAAAACGTGACTATAGAGTTGATTTTATGGTATGTGGAGGTTGCTAAGGGGAATAGCATATTTTTAAAAAGTCATTGTTTTTTAGCAAAACGTTCCAACATTTATTTGTAGGTAGTTATGACTATGAGGAGTGGGCACTTGAATAGCAGTGTAGAGGTTGTGGAGTTTTAGGTGTATACCTTAGGAACTTACATGCAGGTCCTATACCATAGTAACAGGAGAACACCTAATAATACTGAGTGGCTGCACTCATATTTCAAGAGTACCCTGTAGTGATTTGAGTGCTGCCCTGGATGAATTTAAAATGACAATCTTATTGTTAGAAATCATGACTACCAATCATTAACATTACATCCATTTCAATAAAATGAAAAAGACTCCAAGTATGGGATTAGAAACTACTTAGTCCTCAACATCTTGAGGTTGAAAAAAACTTTGTAAAGCCACAGTGAAATTAATAGTTCCCGAGTCACTTCCCATTTTGATCTAGGAGGTAGCCAGGTGGGATGTGAGTCTTTGCAATGGGAAGGTAGTCACACTGGGCTGGAAGCAGAAGACGGCCTCCTGTCCTAACTCCATTACTTAGCATCTATATGTGCTTCTGCAATTGATTGCCCAAGGAATTTATTGCCTCATGAAGCGTCTGTTTTCTTATCTCCAAAGGCTATAAAAATATTGTCCTGACACAGGAGAGAGGCATAAATGACAAAACACATTAGAAAACTTTTTTCCTGGCAGGGCGCAGTGGCTCATACCTGTAATCCCAGCACTTTGGGAGGCTGAGGCGGGCAGATCATGCAGTCAAGAGATGGAGACCATCCTGGCCAACATGGTGAAACCCAGTCTCTACTAAAAAATACAAAAGTTAGCTGGGCGTGGTGGTGCGTGCCTGTAGTCCCGGCTGCTCGGGAGGTTGAGGCAGGAGAATTGCTTGAACACAGGAGGAGGAGATTGCAGTGAGCCGAGCTGGTGCCACTGCACTCCAGCCTGGCGCCTGGCGACAAAGTGAAGCAGTGAAACTCTGTCTCAAAAAAAAAAAAAAAAAGAAAACTTTTTCCCTTTAACATTATTTTCTTGAATTAAAGCATTGTTCAATGAATCGATAAAACCAATCATAACACTGAAAAGTACAGTGCAATGAAGGAAGATGAAGACAGGAAAGTTCAGAAATGTTACACCATAAGGCATGGAGAAAACGATAGGGAGGGCATGGATTTGAACCGTGGACTTTTCCCTTTCTCCACTCCATTACATAGTCTCTCAACAATCAAAGACAATTAATGTGTTCACCGTCTGTACATGCCAAGCATAAAAAGCTCACTCTTTTAAAACATAGTAGTCCCCCACTTATCAGAGGTTTCACCTACTGTGGCTTGGGTTAGCTGAAGTCAACTGCAGTTCAAATAAATTAAATGAAAAAATCTAGCAATAAGAGTTGTATAAATTTTAAATTACATCATTCTGAGTAGAGTGATGAAATCTTGCAGTCTTGCTCCTTCCTACCTGTGACATGATGCATCCATGCTAAACATGCTACCCACCTCTCACTCACTCGGTAGCTGTCTAGGTTATCACATCCACTGTTGCACTATTACAATGCTTGTGTTCAAGCACTCATTTTATTTTTGATACAGTTGGTTGTTATAATTGTTCTATTTTATTATCATTTATTATTGTTAATCTCCCTAATATATAAGATAGGCTTAATCCTAGGTATATATGCACAGGAAAAAACATAATATAGATAGGGTTTGGTACTATCCACAGTGTCAGGCATCCACTGGGGTCTTGGAAATTATCCCCCATGAATAACTGTACTAAAAAAAAATTAGGTCAATTATATATAGTTAATTTGTGAGCATTACTTTTATTTTTTTTTAACAAAGATAATGTAGCCTTCTGATTCCTAAGTAGGAAATTTTCCAGGCTATTATATAGTCTTCCAGCTGTCAAAGTCATTCTCTGTACATATTCAATATTGAACAATACAAAGGAGCAATAAATAAAATTATAGATTTCAAAAAACCATGTATACTATATGTACAATTACAGCTATCAGTTAAAAAATCTAAAAAAATTATTATAAAATATTATGAATATGCAGCTTAATAGTTTTGTTTGTTTTTAAGTCTGAAGGGTGTTATTTAAAGTAGAGCCCATTTTATTAAATGTGATGCTTTCAAATTGGCCAACACACATTGCCTGAAATGTTTCATTATGCAGTACAACATATTTATTCAGGTGAAAGTATACAGAATATTGCATATCTCTACATGCATTGATCTAAATGCAAATGTAGTTAAATGTAAAATCCAACCTTGGTGTCATTTAGTGTTACATTCTGCCATCAAAATTTAGGAGTATTCTTTCCTCATTTTTAACATAGAAATCCAGAAATAACAGCAATTTCAGGAAAAACTTGCAAAAATGAGGTAGAACATTTGAAATTCATACACCTAAACCATTTAGAAAGCCTTTTTTGCAGGTATAAAATAAGTTAAGGTTTAGGTGGTAGCATGGACATTAAAAAAGAAGGGTTGATAGCTTCTGTAGACCATGTTCACACAGAATTTAAAGGTAAGAGAAAAGCAAAGGCTTTAGGTTTTCATTTCACCCGGTTGTAAGACTGACTAAGGTGCTTTATACCAAATTCATTTGAACCAAATTGTTCAGGAAAAATTTCTAATCCTGCCCGGTCAAAATTCTATATTCCCGGTCTCATTGCTCCACCGCTACAAAACAACATCATAATGAATCTAAAATAAATGCATCAAATTTGAAAGCTGAGCATGGAATTTAATGCAGCTATTTCACTTATCTTCATCCATCTGGGTTGCTATAACAAAAATACCATAGACTGGATGGCCTAAACAACAAACATTTATTTCTCATAGTTCTGGGGGCTGGGAAGTCTAAGATCAAGGAGCTACACAGACTCAGTGACTGGTGATGGCCAACTTCCTGGTTCACAGATGGCACCTTCTTGCTGTGTTCCCACATGGCAGAAGGGACAAGGGAGCTCACTAGGGTCTATTTTATTAGGATACAATCTATTCATGAGGGTTCCACCCTTCTTATCTGATCTGTTCTCAAAAGCCTCCACCTCCTAATATCAACATGTTGGGGGATGGAATTTCAATATAGGAATTTGGGGAACACAAAGATTTAGTTCATAACATCATTGTATGAATAAGAATATTGAAATCCAGCAAGGCTAAATGACTTATCTGTCACCCTAATAGTAGACCGAATACAAGATGAGAACCAATTCCTTTGTGTCCCATATGTCCTTCCTTTAACATTAGCTCCTTGAGGTAAAATGTTATTTGATGTATCAGTGAAACTACAGGATCGTAACACTGAAAGGTATGTTAGTACAATGAAGGAAAATGAAGGCAGTGAAGTTCAGAAAGCGTAAGTCATACAGTTCAGAGAAAATAATAAGACCTGGACTTGAACATGGACTTTCCCTCTCCCACTCTGTTACATAGTGTCCCAACAATCAAAGACAATTATTGGTGTACCAATTCACTGGATTATACTAACCACGTAAGTACAAAGTTGTAAAGAAGTCACTGATTCCCAGTGGAAAACTTTACTTTGTAAGCTGCATTAGCAATTTTATGCCACTTGAGGCACTTGTCTCTTCATGGCAATACAAAATAAAATCTTTTAGGCAGAATGAAGTAGGATTGAAAGTGAATAGCGCATCCTAGCCAAATGACTGAATGTGCCTGTCATCTTGCCACTAATTATCTACAGCAAATAATTTTACTTTCCGAACCATTCTGGCTAACTTATTCATGTGATGAGCTAAATGTCCTCTGAAGTACTTTTGGATGGTGAATGACAATTTCCAATGGGAAAAATATGATATTAGAAACTTTTCCTAGAGAACAATAAGCTTTATATCTTAGAAATACGTGTATAACCTAAGTATATTCATTTTTGTTTCCTGAAAAACAGTAACATGTATTAGGTTGAATGTTTGCAAAATGTTTGAGTATCAGCAATTTCATAATGTTTAACATAACAGTGTAATATAGCAGTTTATATCATGGGATCTGGTCACAGAGGGTTCAGAGCCCAAGTCTAGTTCTACCACTTTGACATATTACATGATATTAATAGGGCTATTAGAAATAATCCTTAAAAAGTTTGAATCCTTTTGTTAGTCATATGAGTGCTGAAAAATGCTAGTTGTTATGATGAGCAATGATGATGATGATGATGATATTATCGATGATGTCTGCTCTATACAAATAACCCCTCCTGGTTTAGTCAACGGGTTGGAAGAGTTGATGTGTTTTAAATTTTCCAAATACAATGACTATAGAAAAAGGAAGATACTTGTACAAAATTAGCTTGGGAAGGATGCTGCTTTAGAGGCTTCAGAGAGTACAGTCTGGTAGACACCTTGATTTTTGACTTCTTGACTCCAGGACTGTGAGAGATTAAATCTGTATGGCTTTAGGCGACCAAGTCAGTGGTACTTTTTACAAGAGCTCTAGGAAATTAGTACATACTTAAATAAATGTTTTCAAATAAAAATATTAGCCTGGGTTGTAGGGTGAATGAAAATTGGAAGTTACTGAAAATGTTGATTAGCAGGCTAGATTTTTTGGCAGATTAGGTTTAGGAAGTAATTCTAATGCACTTACGGTATAATCTATTGTTATGGATTGAAGCCAAAGTCTAACTGGATAACTAGACAATTTTCATAAAGAACATGAGATAAGAAAGTATCTTCTATTAAATCTCTTATAGAGATTCCCCATAAATTAAAAATCAATTTGGTAATATGAATGAGAAAGGAGACAATTTTTTCCCTTTAAGATGAAAGTCAAACAACAATAACAATGATAATAATGATAATAATAAAAGCCACCATATCCTGTATTGAGCACCCGGTCCATACATGAAATGTCTCAGACATTGTGTGCAACATTTGCATGCATCATTGCATGTACTCTTCACAACAATCCGACAAGACAATGAAAAATTGAGACTCAGAGTAGTTAAATCACATTCTCATCATCACAAAGCTGTCATTGTCAGGAATAAATGAGAATTTCAATACACTGTGACACTTGCATCTTGTTCATTTTTTAAGAGTTTAGCCAAAATTTGTTTCAAAATATCTGAGGCTTCTCTGGGAATCTTAAAATTCTTTTATAATATTCAGTGAGTGCTTCTTCCTGAATAAATGAAACATTGAACTAGTAGGTATAAAATTATCATGACTTTGACCAGCAATATTTATGATGCTTCCTACATCTAGACCTTCACAACTTGCTAAGGTCAAGCCTCTTTGGAAATACATAAAAAGAGTCTGTGCTATGGCCAGCACCACACAAGGCCAAGGATGTGATGGCCAATCCTGACATTTTCTTATGTCCTGTTACTCAGCAATCTCCATGAAATGTTCCCCAAACCCATTTTGAGCTTGGAACTATTCACTATTATATTTGTTCTCACTTAAAACAAAATTATTAATCATATACTCATGTGTTTGCCATTGTTGCGTGATCTGGTAACTTGAAGGCAAACAAGAATAGATACCAGCAGGTCAAGTAGAAGAGAAAACAAATGACTTCAGGATACTGTTTTATATACTCTGCTAGAGTTGTGTAAGGGAACACAAAGAAGACTGGCAAAAGTGTCCTGAGAAAGCCAATCCCCAAGCTGAGTCTTGATATATGATCAGGAGGATGTCTATACAACATGATATTCAACCTCATCTACCAGTCACAAAAATCTGAAAACAAAGGAGTTAAATATTTGCAAGGATTGAAACCTGTCACACATTGCTGGTGACAGTAGGTACTGGTGCATCTACAATGAAGAGTAATTTGGCAATATCCAGTAAAACTGCCAACACAAAGAAGTGACAATATTTTCTAGATGTAAACCTAGACAAACTCTCATATGAATATACAAGAAAACATGTATAAAGGTATTCACTGTAGCATTGTTTATAAGAGCCACCATTAGAAAAAACACGTGACTATAGTTAACAATATTTTGTGTTCTTGAAAAATGCTGACAGTGTATATAAGCGCTCTCACCTCAAAATCACCATGTGAGGTAATAAAGTGAGTTAGATTTAGTCATTGCACAATGCACATATACCTCAAAAACTATGTTGAACATGGTCAATACACACAACTTTGTCAATTAAAAATATATATGTAATGCCAATCTCATCCAAAAATGCCCTCATAAAAATACCCAGAAAAATGTTTGAGCTAAATATCTCACCACTATGGCCCAGGCAATCTGACACATAAAATTAGCTATCACAAGAGTAGACACAGGAAACTAGTTAGTAAAAATGGTTGCAATAATTCAGGCTCCAATTCAGGGCCTCAACACACAGCAAAAGTTGAGTATATATTTGTTAATTTGAGCTGATTCAATAGTGATTTTAAAATGTGAGAAATTTGTGCATATGTAGTTTAAATATATTTTACAAATATTTAACATATTACTATACACTATATTAATATACTTTATATTTAACTAGATTAAATATTTATTTATATATTTTGTAAAATATATATGTAATATATATTACATATACATATTGTGTATGTGCTATGAACATTAGTATGGCAGACTGAGCATTCTCAATCAGTGAGTTATCATCAGGTCATTCCAAAGATATTCTGCACATGGTTTATTCTGATAGACTTCTCTCTATGTCATTTGTTTTATGTTCTAGTCAACGCTTTTGGTTGATAATGTCTGGCAGAATATACTAGCGTAGTGCTGGACATGCCACAGAAAAAAGACTAATTTTGATAGTACCAAATTAACATTATTTTTGTTTTCTGGCTGTTTTCTAGACTCTTCTAGACCCCAGTAATTGGAACAATCTATGAAGAAGACAAAATCATCTGCTGAGTCTACCACTGTATTGACTATAGGAGAGCTAACTCTACAAGGAGTAATATGTATGTGAGAAAAGATGAACATCTACTAATAAATTTATGGATGATTAGAAACATCATGTGCTTCATCAGGACAAGTACAAAAATCATCCTAAGCCGCATCCTCAAATGAAACAAAGAAGCCATAAAAACCATTTTGAGATAGTTGTGCTGGACCTAGAAGTTCAGCCCTGCAGTAGCCCATACAGCACAGAGCTTATCAGTGCAAAGTAAGTGCTGACCACCTAGCTTGCAGTTTTGAATTCCTCATCTCCTCAGGGGAATGATTAGCATGGTTATTCTCAAGGTTTATTCCCTAGTTTCTTCTTAATGTGGATTAAATTGACCATGATGGTAAATTTGTGCCAATGAGCATTTTTAACTCATAAGAAAAGAGTGTTTTAAAACTTCCAAGGACCATTTTACTTTCTTACTGGGCAGTAATGGTGTTTTTTTGGATTTTAGGCTGAATAAGGTTGTGTTTTAAGCCATTCAATGACACCAATCTTCTCTACCACCAAGTCTTCCATGATTGGTATAGGCCTGTAACTTTGCTGAATTTCTTTCTTTACTATTATTTGACAAGGAAAATATATTTATTAAATCATATTTATATCAGATTATTTTAAAGTGAACACATTTCTGGTATGTTTATTAAGAATCTATCAGGATGATGTTTATATTGAGACTGCAATAATAACATTTTTCAGAAAGTTCTCTGTGCACCAACTCCACCATTTAGGAATTTGGTGATATTGCTAGATTATTTATGCTTTTACAGTCTCATCTTAATTTTTTTCTTTTTCCTCAGGGGGATCTGTTATAATAGGGTGGTTGTGATAATTAATTATCCATGAAAAGCTCTTTATAAACCTCAAATAGCTATATAAACATTAAAGAGTTGGCAATATAGATAATAATCTGATTGCAGGAAACAGAAGATCACCTTCTCTAATATATAAAGATTATTTTTCTCTCGGTAAATCAATGAACAAGTTAAAATGCATTCAAAACACTAGTCTTAGCAGTCTATTCTTTCTAGGAACTGTCAATGTTGGCAATGGTATTTTTTTGTTCTCAGAATCGAAGTATATTTAAGCCGAAAGGGACCTTGGAGGATATCCAATTCAACGCTGTCAAGGCCCGCCCGTTTCCATTTTACCATAATGTAAAATTTAATATGAACATAAAATAAAACTTTCTGGATGGTTTAAATGGATTTTACTTTGAAAACTGTATGTTTAAAGTGGATTTGGATTCCGCTAGGACACAATGAAGCCTGAAATTTTAGATTTAAGACTAAAAATCAAATTTTCTAAGGATATTTTGTTAAGTGAAGAATGAAAAAGGATTCAGAGAGAAAGTGGTTGGGTATATCTGACATGTCACCACAGTAATTTTTAGTAAAGTACATCCACATACATAGGATATATGGCCATTATCAAATAATATGAGAAAGGCGTGAGGGTGAGTAAAGTTGCTGAGAATGTGGAAAACATCAGTGAGATTCCCAATTCTTTGTTACCTACGAGCTTTTTGTGCATAATTTAGATCTTTAATTAGAACATTTTCCTACTGCCACTCAACATGCTTCTGAGTAGCTGTTATTAGTCAAGGTGTATGCAAAGAATGAAAATAATTATAATATTAGCCCAAGACATAATTAGAAGTGTAAATATTATATAAAAATAATCATAGGCCACAATCTTTAGGTAGAAATAAACAGCTTTCACTATGCTCACCTTCTTTTATTGTAGGATTTCCTGACATTTACAAAGATTTCAATTCTCTATTGTTTACAAAGACTATTCTAAAATGGGATTATAGGAAAAAATAATTCATAGGACTCCTTAAACATTTATTATCTACTTTACCATGTTTGGAAAGAGTCTTTCAAATAAATAAGTATTTAAATATTGCAGACAGAATATAAAGAGGGAATTAGGGCTCGTACTTATGACTAGGTTTTTAGCAACATGGTTTATGATGGAGTCACAATTTCACCCATCAACTGAGAGAAGTAATTTGGAATACAGCAGTGCCTTATGCAGTGTTACGATCCATGAAGCATAAAAGGAGCAGTGAATCCAATCTCTGTTGGTTCTGATTTGTGTGAATTTGGATTGGACTGGAAAAATCTCCTGAAGAGGTGACTTAGAAGATAAATTCTATGTATAATAATAATATGGGTAAGAGAAATATTATAAGGAGTTTTTAAGCAAAGGAAAAGAAAATCTTAAAGTTAGAGGGGTTGTGAAAAAACATGTCATAAAGTAATGGATGACAGCAAAGTTAGCTTTGGTAAAAGAAGACAATATGCCTCCTCTGAAGATAGAGCAAAGGAAGAGATAATGAGGAAGAATTATAATACACTTACAGTGGAAATACAGGTAAGTGCCCAAAACATCTCAGCCAGAGCAGAGGGGATTTGAAGGAATTTAAACCAGAGAAGAGACAGAGGAAGACTTGGTGGCTCTAGAATTGAAAGTTTGGAACAGAGGCTGTGAGTCATCCAACATGAAGAAAGTACAAGGAGAGAACAGAAAGCATGCTGGGCAGCGCTAAGGACCCAGGTAAGTTAGAAATCATAGTAGAGTCAATACATGTTCCATTAGGACTACTCATGAGGAAAAACACGCATTGCAGGTAGCACAGGGCCAGCAGGCAGCCAACTACAAGGACCTAAAGTGTGCACCAATGAAATGACCCATAATATGGCTCAGACCAGATAAGAAATAAATGACTCCAGAAAAAGTCTCAGGGTTTATGAGGCCAGTGACAGATTCTACAAGACACAGGAACCCTCAAGGCAGAGGTCAGTTCAGGCTAAGGATATAGACAGAGAATATGTATATAGAAATCAATAAGAAAAAAGAAAAAAAAAAAAACAACAGAAAATAACCCAGGCATAAACAACTCTCAATGAACACAGTTGGAAACAGAAAGTAAATTAAAAAATAGCATGTATGAAAACTTATCCAGTGCTGCTGAAACCATTCCTGGAAGAACATGTGTGTTCTTAAGCACACGTGACAGTAAAAGTTAAAAATTAATGATGCCAAAAAGATAGAAAAATATTATTAAATAAATAAAAGAATATATAATTTTGTATATATAAAGATGAAATGTCAATAAATGAATTTAGCAAGGTTCTTAGATACCAGGTAAATATATAAAAATTGACTGTATTTTTCACAAATATTAGAAAATGAAATAAAGAACTTAGAGCAAATATTTTTAAATGCACAAAATAAATGCAATAAAAATGTATAGGATCCCTACACGTAAAGTATTCAACATTTTGAAGAGAAACTGAATACTTAAATAAATGGAGGTTACCCCAAGTTTATTATTGGAAAGATTCAATATTGTAAACACATAGATTCTCTGCAAGTTATTTTCTAAATTTAATGTAATCCCAATAAAATATAAATTTTTGTTTGTTTGTATGTATTTTTGGAACTTGATAAGTTGACTTTAAAATTTATGTGCAAATGCTAAGAATAGCTAACTATTCTTGATGTATAATAGGGGGCTGGGGAAAAGACTCACTTTATCAGATATCAAGGATTAATTTATAGCTACATTAACTAAAACTGACTTTGGTTTATGGATAGGAAAATTGACAAGTGGAACACAGCAGAGGCCAGTAGGAGACCCACGGATACATAGAGAGTTGATTTATGACAACAGTGCAGCAGAGCAGTGGGAAATGAAAACTCTTAATAAATAAATTTGACTCATCTCACATCATAAAACAATCACTTCTAGAAGAATTTTACATCATAACGTTATAGTCAAAATAAATATAGAAAATAACACACGAAAATAATTTCAGAATCTGAGGACAGAAGAAAAATTTCTGCAATAGACACAAAATACATTAAACATAAAAATCGATTAATTTAAAATTAGACTAAGTAGGTTTTAGTAATGTGAATTTCTGTTCAATGAAAGAAATTAAGAAATATAAAGGGGCACGATACAGACTAGGAGAAGATATTTTTCACATATATAATAAACAGAGAGTATATAGTGATATCCTGGGAATAATTAAGAAAAAAGCCAATCCAACAGAAAAAAATGGCAAGATATTTGACTAGGCATTTAATTAGAGAAACTGTTTCTCTGGTTATTAATGAGAAAAGGCATTCATCAAGTGTTGTAACCCACTCACTATAATGGCTAAAATCAAAATTATCAACAGTGCCATGTGTCACATGTGTTAATACGTGGAGTAATTAAAATGTCTAACAATATTACAATGGACAAAACATATTTTTTTCAGAATACTCCTATGACAGAATCCTATTCGGCAATAAATTTTTTTTAAAAAAAGCAAATGACAGCTACTTGCAACAATGTGGAATCTCACAATCAGAATGCTTTAAAAAGCCAAATACAAAAGCATGCATACTGAAATAATTTCACTACTATACATTTCAAAAGCAAGCATAACTGAAGTTTGATGTTAGCCATTAGGATAGTGGCTACTTCTAGGGAGTAAGGACAGGGTTACTGACAGGAAGGGGACAAAAGGGAGACTCACGGGGTACCGACTATGTTCATCACGGTTATGTGGGCTATTCATTTTAGAAGAATTCCTTTGATTGTAAATTTGTTATGAGTGTTTTTCTATGTGTTATACTGCAACACAAAAGAAAACAGACAAAGCATGTGAATAAAATTGTTGACAGTGTATTTCTTGCATTCATAATACATTTCTAATGCAATTTCCCATTTCTGTTTCAATGAATAACCTTTTTTGGACATGTAGCCTTAGATTTTAGAATCTTGTTTAAAAATAATGGCAATAAACAAGACAATGAAGACTCCGTAAGAACTACACTACTGCATATATTATACTTCTTCAGCTTCAGAGCAGTTACTGTAGCTGCCTCCCTCCTTTTCTTTTGCCCAGAGATAGCCTGAGCCTTCTAATATTTCTAATACACCCCAAGGTTGTCCACTTGTGGCTTAGATTATTGACCAGTTTGACTACCCTTAAAAATGTAAGCAGAAAGGTTCACAACAGGACATGAAGCCAGACTCCATTAAAAAATTAATAAAAGAAGAGCACCAATTTATTAAATGAAAATCCTCTGATCTGTTCCCTGTAGCAAACAGCTGTTATTCTGTATCCTAGTGAGGGCCTTGGGACCCAGTGGCACTAGCAGATCTGCCTCTGTGTACATTTCTCTCAGCTGGTCAAATAAACAGCTCTTCTATCCTCCTGTAGAGAGGCAGGGTTGCTCCCAGTTGTCAAACTCAAATAATCCCCTTCAAACAGAATCCCTGGCAAGTTCAAAGAAAACATGCCAAACCCCACTGCTCTGGGAGATAATGGACACCAAGAATTGACTGCAGGAGTAGAAATTAAAAGATGCCTCTGAACGTGAAACGTTAATAAACCAAGCATCTTTACAAATATTTCTCCCCTCCTCCAATGCCTTTTCTCATAAAATTAACCCGTCTCTTGTGCTCTCATCTCCTCATTTTATATTCCAATAGTTGAAGTTCAAGTTTAGTTAGCAGCATAAAATTTTACTTATACTGTTTTCCAATACCATAAATGGTCTTGAGTATAGCGTTACCAAAACATAAGACAAAGCAGGTAGAATTACATTTCAAAGCACAGTTTGATTCTCATTTTAATAACCAGGGGAGATATAAAAATGTTAAACAGCTGATAAGACACTGCATGGACACGACTAACTGGTAAACAACTGATTAGCCATAAATAACTGGTGCCAACTAATAATTCATTTACATACCTTGTGACTGATGGAAGAAACTAATTATTTCTTCAAGATTTGTATCTTTCTCAATTTCTTTTCAGTCATCACAAGCTTTCCTCGTATCCCCATTGATCCCACCCACACAGAAAAACAGGCATTATCTTTTTTCTATTTTTCCTCTCTCTCTCTCTCTCTATCTATCATCTATCTAATTATGCTTGAGAAAATAAGATCCAAACTTTAACTGATTTAGCAGGAAGAACTGAATGTATATTTCAGTGAATGAATAATTATGCCAATAGTGAAGACAGCATGAGCAATTTAAAATGTCATGTTACTATGTAAATATCATATGGCTGCTTATATAAATCATTTGATTTCTACCTTTATCTACAATGAATTTCCTGACTTGATTTTAATAGGCACCATGTGGCCTATTTTGCCATCCCAGGCAGCTGGTAAACTTCAGAAATAAAGAACTTCTGCTTATCTCACGGGGCTGTTTTAAGTAGTAATATAAATGTGATCACTTGCCAGAAAGTATTTGAACTCATTGGAGAAAAGGTTCCATGTTTGAGAAATGTAATATTACAGTGGGTAGGGGTTTCCCATAGTCATCCTTAGCCTAACTTTATCTGGGCAGTATGTCTTGGGTTTTCCTATGGATGGAATGCTAGCCTGGATACCTAGATTCTGTTTAAGAGGGATGAACATTCAGCTGGGAGTCAAGCGATCCCAACATTTGTCATGGCTCTACTTCAAACTAGCATTGGCAAATTTTCATAAAACTCTACTTTCTAGGCATTAGAAATCTCATCTTTAAAATGAGATAGAACAAAACAGTAGATAAACTTGAAGGTGATTTCCAGTACTAGCATTCTGTAATTCTATAATTCAGTGTAATCCTTCATGTCTAAGAGGGTAAAAATTGCTTTTGAAAGTAAATAGCAGAATGATGATTTAGAAGTTAAAGTTCTACCTTCACTGAAAGGACCTTCCTCAATTAATTAGGATTTAGCACTCACAGGTGACTCAGGATAAGAGAAAAGCCATCCCCTATCCTATCCAAGCTTGTTTCCAAGTACTGTAGTATGTTATCTTATTCATTTATTTCAACTCATCTATAATCTGTAATTTTGTTTTCATTTTAAAAAACATTTTCTTCTCTAATATAGCTTAGGTTATCTTGTTTCCTGCTGAATTCTTAGCCCCCAGAGCAAACACCTTTCATATAGCAGGGCTCAAAAACATACAGTGAGTGACAAACCAAATGCATATTAAGCATATATATCATATGACTAGATATGTTTAAGAGGAAGTTTAATAAACACTAGTATCCAGAAGACTTTGCTTTCCTCAGATACTCTAAAAGAAAAGATGTGCTGGAATCAGATCAATAAAAAGCATCTGGAAGTTTTCCTAGTCTAAGTCACTTTTGCCAGGTCACCAGAGAAGTACATAACTTAGGTATGATGAGGTTTTGCAATAATTCAAGGAGAGTGGTCTTCTATTTTATATGACATGGTGTTAATTCAATGAAAGCTTTGCTGAATCCTAAATACTTTCATTTACTGTTGCATGGTTTTAAAATACAAGCAAGTTAGATGCAAATTTTAGCAAAAAAAAAAAAAATCAGCTGATGGCTTTATTTAGTTTCATATTGTGCTAATAATATCCCATAATATACAAATTATTATATATCATGTTTTAGAAAAATAATTTATATAACTGAGCTTTAAAAACCTTAAGGCATAGGAAATGGATTTTATACGTTTTCTCAGCATCTGTAGTTTCAACATGTATATTGTTTGTATTGCTATTTATTGTGTTCATCTATGTTTAAAGAGACTATATTTAGTAGAATTAAAAATATGGATGTCATCTGCATTGCTTCAGACCACTCTGTCATAGAGTAGACTGTTGGGTAATTTGTATATAGGTCATCAGGATTTCTTTACAAGGTAATCTATAGTTATATTTTATGTAGTCAGAGAATTCACTGTTCCATGATGTCTTTTCTTGGATCATCTTGAGAACTGATTGTCACACAATGATCCAATCAGCTATTTGATTGATCTGATTCAGTTCATCCATGGCATCTGGACCAAACATTTCAAGGTCAGACTATTTCTGTCTGACATTGATGGACATGGCACACAACATCAAGGGATAAAAAAGTCCATTATATTCAAGAACTGTCCCACACCAAATACATTTCCATTGCTTTCTTTAAAGATGACTGAGACTCTGAACTGAATACTGTTAGGTCAATGATTTCAGTTGACTGCAATCTGTGGTGTGAAGCTGCACAGTTAGTATGGACATTCATTCAGACTTAAAAATCATCATGGTAATAATGCTTCATTAAGACACTAGAGATTTGTGTTCAGAGAAGCTACTTGAATACAGGATTTGGGAGAAACTAATACTGAAATAAGCAAATAGCTTATGGATCTAGACAGCAACCATGAAGATACAATATAATGTTATCCAATTTCAAATTTTAAAACAAATGCACAGAACTATGGAGGAGCAATTGAATTTCCCATTCTCTGAACAATCAGTCTCAAATACAGATTTAGTTTTCATATGCCTGAACTTTCAGCTGAAGAATTCATCACAAATATTCACTGAGTATTTACATGGAATAGGCATTGCTGTAGGAGCTGGGGATATAACAGTGTATAAATTCAAGAAAAATCTTTTCCCTATTAGACTTTCAGTTCTACTGGGCAGAGATGGGTAATAAACATATTAAGCAAGTTAATTAAAAAGTGTATTAGGAAGTGATAGTGCTGTGGAAACAAGAATAGGGTGAAAAGGGGTGCCTTGGGTTTGGGGGATTATGTTTTAAATAGAGAGATCAGGGTAGACTTTGCTGAAAAGTGACAATGAGAGAAATTGTAAGGTTCCATTGGGAGGGAGATCTACAGTATCTGTGGGAAGCATGTTCTGTGCAGATTGAATATCTAGTGCATTGCCAAGGAGGCTGGACTATACTAGCATGTGTGAGGAACCCCAAGGAGGTCAGTGTAGCTGTCATGTGATGGAACAGGGAAGTAGGAGTAAGATACACAGTCAAGTGTGTAGGACCTTGTAAACCATCATAAAGGCATCCAAGTGCAACGTGAAACTGACAGAGGTTTTCAGCAAAAAAGTGACAATACCTGGGTTATAATGTACAGACTTACTCTTCTCACCATGGGTGAATATAAATTATGGGATTACAGGCTATGATAGAGGAAGGACATTTAGTCAGGAGTGAGATGATGGTGGCTTAGATCAGAGTTTTAGACTACACACTTTCCCTCTCAAGTCACATTCTCTTCCTTGAAATGATACATTCATGTCTCGGAAGGCTTCCAGAGTTTTTCCAGTAGTTCTCATTAGTGGAATCTATTTATGCCATTAATTAATGTTATGTATAAACGTAATTCATTTAACCTCACCATATCTCAGTTGTCTTATTTGCTAAATGGGTTTAAATATAGTGCTTAATTCATAAGTTAATGGTAAAAATTATATAAGAATATGCATGTAAAGCATAACAACATTGGTATATAGTTAAAGTAAGTTTTCAATACATGTTAGCTATTGTTATATTGTGATTGGAAGAATATATATACATATGATATATATATTTCTCTCCAATCACATATATATGTCATTGGAGGGATTCAGTTTGTACATATTTCATTTATGGTTGTTGCAACTGCATTCATGAATATGATTGAAGTTAATACTTTTTTTTTGTATTTGTACTAAGATTTTGGTATTAATGTTATCCTACTCTCATAAAATCAGTTAGGAAGTGCCCTTTTTTTTTTAATCCCTGGAAGAATTTGTGTAAGATTGGTGTTACTTCTTATGTTTGGAAGAAATCACTGGGCTAAAGCCATCTTGGCCAGACATTTTTTTTTTCCATGAGAAGGTATTAAAAAACATATTTAGTCTCTAAAAAAATTTAATTTCTAGAAAAAAATTAAGACAAGTCATATTTTCTATCTTTTTCTTGTGTTCGTTTTGGTAGACTCTGACTTTCTAAAAATTTGACCATCTTTTATTTAACTTTTCAAATTAATTGGAATAAAATTGCTTAGTTATTTGGTAGGCTAAAAATGGTCTCCCAAAACATGTTCATATCCTAATCCTGGGAATTATGAATGTGACCTCACATGGCCAAAGGAGAAAAAAAAATTCTTGCAGATGTCAGTAAAGTAAGGAACTTGAGAGGAGGCAGATTATTGTGGGTTCTCGAGTGGACTCTAAATGTGATCTAAAGGTATACTTGTAAGAGAGAGGCAGAGGAAGATTTCAGACAAAGAAAAGACAAGACAGGACCACAAAGGCAGAGATTGAAATGATGCAGTCATAAGCCTGACCATGGGGTAGCTATGCAAAGCTGGGATAAAAATGAAATGGGTTTTCTCTCAGAGATTTGGGAAGCAGTGTGACCTGGCTGACACGTTAATTTTGACCCAGTGTCTCTGATTTTGTTCTCTTCATTAGAACTTCAAGAACTTTGAGAAAATACATTTTTGTTGTTTTAATTTATCAGGTTTAAGTAAAGGATTATGTGCTAATCACTATTAAAACTTGCCCTGGCTGGGCACCGTGGCTCATGCCTGTAATCCCCCCAAGGTAGGTGGATCACCTAAAGCCAGGACTTTGAGACCACCCCGGCCAACATGGCAAAATCCTCTCTCTACTAAAAATTAAAAAAAATTTGCCCTTCCTGGTGGCATGCACCTATAATCCTAGCTACTCGGGAGGCTGAGGCAGGAGAATCGTTTGAACCCCGGAGGCGGATGTTGCAGTGAGCTGAGATTCTGCCATTGCACACCAGCCTGGGCAATAAGAGTGAGACTCTGCCTCAAAAAACAAAAACAAAAACAAAACAAAAACAAAACTTGCCATAATACTGTAAAAAAATTCAACTATATTTTTGTATGTATTATAGAAGTTAATAATTAAGTTTTTAAAACATTAAGGCTTATGTTTGAATTCTTTGTGTATTTATGTTTACGTCTGAGTCATTGACATTTTTGTTAATATTTGCTTATTTTTCATGTTGTGTGTGTCATAGTAGTGCACCATGTTTCAGAGGTATGAGTATATCATG
Organism: Ateles fusciceps; assembly: GCA_036589455.1. Lineage (NCBI taxonomy): Eukaryota > Metazoa > Chordata > Mammalia > Primates > Atelidae > Ateles > Ateles fusciceps. Next base: position 4,362,491 of record JAZHEH010000827.1, on the reverse strand, counting down.
AGCTCTAGCCAAGTGTACCTCTTCCTCTCCAGGTTTTCTCCTCCTTTTCCTGGCAGGTACTTATCTTCTATACATTCTTATGCTTCAAGGTTTGTAAGGACATTTTAAATTAGTAAAAACTCGTGAATTTTCAAAACTAACATTTTTATTTTGTTATAATGTAGATTTGCTTATGGTTGTAAGAAATAACACAGAGAGATACCAAGCAGGTTTTATCCAGTTTCTCTCAGTGGTAACATCTTGCAAACCTGTAACACAATCTCAGAACCAGAATGTTGACATCAATACAATCTATTGATCCTTGTCTAGATATTTTTGGTTGTATGTGTACTTGTACATGTGTTTGCATGTGAGTTTATTTAGTTCTATGCAATTTTATCACATGTAGCTTTGTGTATTTAAGACTAGAAGGAAGATATAGAACTGTTCCATGACCTCAAGGTTCCTCGTGTTGCCCTTTCAGCCACGTCGGCTTTTCTTTTCCCTACCTCTCCCAGCTACCCATCCCTAACCTCTGGCAACACTGCTGTGCTCTCCATCTCTATAATTTTGTCATTAAAAATTATATAAATGAATAAATTTAATAGGTAAACTTTTGTAGATTTTTCTTTTTCTTTTAGTTTTTACTTGCATAATTTTCTCGAGATTCATCCTCGTTGTTGAATGTATTGATTTTTTTTTTGTCCTTTTTGTTACTGAGTACTAGCCCATGAAATGGAGTATCACAGTTTGTTTATCCATTTACCCATTGAAGTGGACATCTAGGCTGCTTACAATGATTAGCTATTAGGAATAAGACTTCTTTGAGCACTCATGCACAGGTCTGTGTAAACATAGGTTTTTCCTCTCCTGGGATAAATGCCCATGAGCGCAATTACTGGTTGCATTGTAACTGCTTGGTTAGTTTTGTAAGAAATTGATGTTTCTTTGAGAAGCTATGCTATTTCATGTTCCCCCAATAACGCATATGCAACCCTTGGATTTCTTTTAAAGCTTCTGACATTCACTATCATCTAGTATTTTGGTAGCTGCTTTTGTGTCACTTTTAATACTTCATTGCTAGGATACCACATTAAAGTTTTTCTCATCTTTATCTTACAACTTATGTTTTACAAAAATTTCTTTATGGGAAATATTTGGACATTTAAAAAATAATTTCAGGGTGATAGGCAAATAGTTTCATTGTCTCCAATTTTGTAGTTAGATTTCATACATACAAAGGAAAATAGAAAGCACCCACTTAAGAAAAAACAAATTAAGAACATGCTTTTATTCAATAAGACGACAGTGTATGAGAAAACCCGAGGGTGGGTCTAAAAATATTGCAATGCTTAAGGGTTTCTCAAGGTGGAACTTTAAATTCCCAAGACAAGAATTAATTTAGTGAAATATTAAGACCTTTAAATACCATTGCTAAATGAAAATGGCCTCAAATTAATTTTTTCAAAATGGAAAAAGTATCTTTATAAGTTAATGTTTATTTAAAGAGCAGAAAATACAAAAAAAAAAGTATAAAGAAAATAAATTAGCCACAGTAGTATTCACACTCAAGAAGTTGGTTTTCATACATTAATGACCTAAAGGACTTTGTGACTAGAATGAGCTGTTCTGTGAAAAGAAAAAGGTGGTTAATGTTAAGAAATGAGATTACAGTGAAAGGACTATCAACTCAAAGCATTACTGATAGAACGTAGTGAACACAGATTCAAAACAAGAAGAGTTATCATGATGTTACCTTAGCTGTGCAAAAACAACCCTAGATTCCTGGCTTCAGCCTTGTCTTGAGGCCTTCAAACCAGCAAAGTTTTGAACTCTTTTATTAAATGCCAATTATTTAGTTTCTTGCAGTGATCAGTGTAGTGCCTGACTCAGCATCTTCTAAATGCAACCATTGTGAATTGAGTTTACAAAGGTAGTGTTAGAATGTAAAGATGAAAGAAACGTTTCTACCTCTTTATTTAATATAGAAAGCTAAGGTATTATACAAAACCAATCCTAGCAGCACTGGAAGAGGGGCAGTATAAAAGTGAGTTCACTACAGCAGTGCCAGATTCAATCATCTAGCTATTGTGTAATGTCAGCTTGAGGATCATCTATCGCTTATTATTTCATCAGTGGAGAAAAAGAATATCTAAAATTAAAAGAAAAAAGGCTTTCTCCTAGTTGTCTGTGAGAAAACAGATTTTAAAGTAAATCAGCACTTCACTGTAAAATATTTCCCTAGTTGTTTCTTCTATGGACAAAGTCCTTGAGGAATCAGTCATGTATTTCAAGTGTCAGCAGAGCAGCTGAGCTTCATAACTCTCAGCATTTTATTTATTCACACGGAAATATTGACTTAAATTAGCTAGATTCTGTCTTGGCATCACTTGATTCTCTAGATTTACACAGAGGTTGGAGAAGCAATTTATGCAATTCCAAGATACCAACTTGTCAAGGAGTAAATCAATGTGATTTTCATAAAGCCAGTTTTACATAAAGGGTCTTGTAATTCTACAAGAAATAATATGCTATTTTCCTTTCATTCCATTATAGAAATATGGAAAAACAGTTCTAATAAATTACTACATGTTCCCATTCTCATTTTTCTCTGAGCATAGGTAGCAACATCGATCCAAATGATTCAAAGACTTTAAATTGACCCATTGAACTTTATTCAAATTCTGAAGGAAATAATACACCTGAAGTTGAAAATCAAGGGTACATTCCTTCACATTTTGCGCATCCGAAAAAGAGGACAAAACCCGTAAGGCTCTCTGTAGTTTTTCTTGATTAGTTATAATCTTTTAGATTCTTTTAAAATGAAAGCAAGAAGCACTTTTAACTTCATCTTTGCATTCAGCCATAGAAACACATTATCTGTTCTCATGGATTGAAGCCTCAGATGAAGATCCTATAATCATTGCACTTTGGCATTGTATGGAAATCTTAATAATTTTTTAGTTCATGATTTGTATTTGTTACATTTTTTAAGTAAAACACTTAATGTGCTAACCAATCTGTCTAATCAACTAATAAGTTGCAGTCAAGGCTGAATCCAGAGTATCTTAGAGCTACTGCTTGTGTTCCCACTAGTGCTACCTTTATTATTATTATTATTATTATTATTACTGAGACAAGGTCTCACTCTGCCTCCTAGGCTGGAGTGCAGTGCCTCCCACAGCTCACTGCAGCCTCGAATTCCTAGGCCCAAGTAATCTTCCCACCTCTACCTCCTGAATAACTAGGACCACAGGCATGTGCCACCATGCCCAGCTAATTTTTTGCAGAGACAGAGTCTCCCTATGTTGCCAGTGCTACCTTTAAATACACAGTAAAATATATTTAATTATTTCTGTGGCACGCAAAACCTGGAGTGGCCTGCATGCCCCTCTCTTCTCTACCTTGATCTTTTGTATTCATTCTCTGTGTAATCAATGCCCTCTCCTTGAGTATGGACAACTTCTCATTAGCAAATACGGTAAAGGTGAAGGGATATTGCAGATATGCAATTTAGATGTCAAATAGGTTGATCTGAGTTAGTCAAAAGGGAAATCATCCTGGGCAGGTATGACTGAATTAGGTAAAAGCCCCTATTAAAAAAACTAGGGCTTCGCTGAGGTTAGAGACTTTACACAGGAGAGAGTCTTCTTGCTGGCTTGATGGTGCAAGCAGTCATGTTGAGGAAGGCTACATTACAGGGAATTGTGGGTAGCCCCTGGGAACTATGATTGGCCTCCGGTCCCCAAGGTCGGCCTCCGGTCCCCAAGGTCGGCCTCTGGTCCCCAAGGTCAGCCTCTGGCCTCTAATCAGCAAAGCGTGGAGGCTTTCAGCCACACAGACCAAAACAATATTAATTTTGACAACAACTTGAATGAAAGCAGAAGAAAAGTTTTCCCCAATCAAACCTACAGATGAAAATGCAACCCAGCCGATAATTTATGACCATGTCAGATCTTGAAGAGAGGGCCCAGTTAAGCTATACCTGGGCTCTTGATTCGTAAAAACTGGCAGGAAATAAGTGTGTGTTATTTTAATCTGCTAATTTTGTGCCTATTTGTTACTCTGATACAGAAAAGTAAAGGGCTTTGTAAGTGAAGTATTTCCCCTTCATACTTGAGAGTAAAATATGCTTTTAACCCATTCATGTATAAAACATAGAAATGGTCTGCTGTTTTGTAGTCTTGCTTCACAATTGTACCCCTTCCCATCACTGCACAGTCATATCAGAGCCCTGGCCAGATCAAAGAAGTGCTTGTTTCCTCAGGCAGTGATTTGCAGACATTTGATTTTGCAAAGCAGGATAATTAAAAAGAAATGTTATGGGTACAAACATAGTGTTGCCAACCTTTAAATTAACTGCATAACAACATTTAAAAAACATCAGCTAGTATCTAATTATTTTATCATTAAAAACCAAAATATAATACCAAAAAGCTTAGTGAGGTTATCATCTCAGAATGAAGAGTCTTTCTCAAAAATGAAGAGTTGGCAATTTACACACACACTTACACACACACCCCCCAATTTTCCCATTTACCTTTCACCAGAATAAACAGAGCATTGTCACAGATTGCTATCAGACTACAGAATGTCATTTGGAAGCCACTGTTGTAAGAAGTTGTTTTAAAAACCACTGGGCAGAGCAGATGGTATCCTCAGCTATTTCTTTCAGGCTGCTTACTATTTTTCAAGATTAAGATGCTTTTTTTATGGATTGAACTAGTTATGTATAAGCTGTCTTTTTGTACTCCATTATATTTTTATAAAAGTATTTCTTCATCTACAGAGCACCTGTTATTTGCCATGTGCTATTCTATACATTCAGTAGTTATCATATCACTGAGTCTTCATTATAGTCCTTTGATTTGTATTACTATGATAATTGTCATTTTATAGATAGGAAATCTTAGGTAGCAGAGACCTAACTTTCCTGAAGTGATCTTAGGTCATTAAGTCCACACTTTTAAACATGTGTTAGAATGTCACATGAAGTCACATTTTGCTTTGTATATATTCCTTTTTCTACATATTGATTTCACACATAGATTGATCTAGAAAAAGAAATGAGCATTCCATGGAAAAGAGAATATAAGACAACTATGAAGGCATATAAAAAAACTACCTGCCATCTTGAACAGGTTTCTACTAGTAGCATATTTGAGAGATTTTTGATTTGAGGATCTCAAATATGGAAGCTCAAAATAAAATTTAAAGAGCAGCTTTCCAATAATATAAGGGAGAAACCAGTGGAAAAAATTATACAGAGAAATAAAAAGGGGCAAAGAAGGATAAGAGAATGTTGAGGGAAACATTAATTAGCAATAGCATGGTTGAGGTTCCTGTTGGAAACTACCCAGAATCTAACTTGAACTCAGATTCAACCAAGATTTATTTACTGTTCATTTTGTACAAGCACTGTGCAAGGCATTGTTACATTCTTTCTAGTTATGTATCAGAGTCATAAGCTTGTGGACTCTCAAATCAGATGATCTGGCTTTGAATAATATATCTGAGGCTGCATGTAAATAGGACAATATGAGACTTCTTTTTTAAAAAATCAAATATTTGGTTATGAATAATTTTATGTATCAACATGGCTAGATCATGGTACTCAGTTGTTTGGTCAAACACTTGCATAGATATTACTCTAAGGCTGTTTTTTAGTTGCAACTAACATTTACCACCAGTTAAGTAAAGATAATCCTCCATAATGTGAATGGGTCTCATTGAATTTGCTGAAGGCCAAGACTGAGGTTTCCCAGAAAAGAAGAATTTTTACCTGCAGACTGCAACACAGAAATTCTGCCTTAGTTTCTAGCCTTCAGATGCAAGACTCTTGGCTGCATCTCCAGCCTGTCGGCTTGCCCTAATAATTTTGGACTTGTCACCTCCCACAATTATGTAAGTCAATTTATAAATAAATCTCTCTCTATGTATATCCTATTGTGTCTGTCTCTCTGGAAAACCCTGACTAATACATATGGCAGTTGAACTAAATGCCAATTCTATTTCTCCAAAATCCATTAAAAATCCTCATTTTTATTTTATATGTGATTATCCATATATAATATACTAAATATAATTAAGCACCTAATCTATGTAATCTTAGTCTCAACAGTTTCCTCACCTGTAAAATAAGGACTAATTATAGTATAACCTTCCAGAAAAGTGGGAATTATGTGAGAAATCAAGTGGGTAGCATAGTGCCTGACACACCTAAGGCTTCATTAAATAGAAGCTGTTTTGTTATCCTTAAAATAATCCCACAAATAAATACTATTTAGAGATGAAAAGACTAAAGCTGAGAGAGGTTTAAATAGCTCTTAAGATATTAAGCCACTTATTTTGACAGTGAAATGATAGTTATATTTCCGAATATAGCTTCCTTTTTCCTGAGATTTACTGATCTTTCAACGGGATAAATGTGCTGATGGCTGAAATACTGAAGTTCACATGAAGAATAATTGAAAAGAGATAAGCAGTGGCACAGGGTATAAGACAAGTAAAAAACAATTTGTAAAAATGATCATTGATAATGAAAATGCCTTAGGATTGACTCCCACATAAGCAAATTTTGGTGGAACACTCACGAATACTAATACAGATTTTATTTATTTTTTAATTATACTTTAACTTCTAGAGTATATGTGCAGAACATGCAGGTTTGTTACACAGGTATACGCGTACCATGTTGGTTTGCCACATCTATCCCCCTCATCATCTACATTAGGTATTTCTCCTAATGTTAGCCCTCCCAAATCCCCCCCCAATCCCTGATATCCTTCCCCTAACTCCCCCCACCTCCCAACAGGCCCTGGTGTGTGATGTTCCCCTCCCTGTGTGCATGTGTTCTCATTGTTCAATACCCACTTATGAGTGAGAACATGTGGTGTTTGGTTTTCTGTTCCTGTGTTAGTTTCCTGAGAATGATGGTTTCCAACTTCATCCACGTCCCTGCAGGACACAAACTCATGCTTTTTTATGGCTGCATAGTATTCCATGGTGTACATGTGCCACAGTTTCTTTATGCAGTCTATCATTGATGGGCATCTGGGTTGGTTGTAAGTCTTTGCTATTGTAAACAGTGCCGTAATAAACGTACTTGTGCATGTGCCTTTACAATTGAATGTTTTATAATCCTTGGGTACATACCCAGTAATGGGATTGCTGGGTCAAATGGTATTTCTATTTCTAGATCCTTGAGGAATTGCCACACCTTCTTCCACAATGCTTGAACTAATTTATACTCCTACAAACAGTAAAACAGATTTTCAACATTTAGCAGTTAGGGCTGACATTGGGATTATTGTAGAATTCTGAGAAGTGATCATAAATTGAGACTTGTAACTTCTTTTCACCATATGTTTTATAAATTTAATAGAATTTGTGAGTGAAATATAGACCAAGACTATGTAAATATTTTTAATCTGACTCATGTTTTATTACATATAAATATTTTCTTGTGTATATAAATGACAATCAGTGATGTTGAGCACCTTTCATATGCCTGTTTGCCATCTCTATGTCTGCTTTTAGAAATGTCTATTCAGATATTTTGCCCTTTTTAAAATCAGATGATTAGTTTTTTTCTGTAGAGTTTTTTTTTAGCTTCTTACATATTCTGGTTATTAATCCCTCATGAGATGTATGGTTGGCAAATATTTTCTTCCATGTGTGTGTATATGTAAAATACAATCTCTATAATAATCACTTTTAGAACAAATTTAGGTTTCATTTGGAGGAAAAGAAATTGCAATTTAGTTTGGGAGGAATTTTGGGCAAAAAACTAAAGTCCTATATTATCCTATCACATACCTTTTCACAGATCATTGACTATACAGAACAAAGATGGTCTGATGGTCTTGTTTTTTATTTGCTTAATGTTTTTTGCAACTTTCAATATAATTGTACAAAAAGAGGAAAAAACAAAAATTCCCTACAAAAGGAAATGGTCAAATGCTTATTGTACATTCCTATGAAATTGTATTATTTTGCTTTTGGTAATCTGTGTTTTAAAGTCGTTTATTTTTAATTTTTGTGCATACATAGTAGGTGTATATATTTATAGGGCACATGAGATATTTTGATACAGGCATATGATGTATAATAATTATATCAGGGTAAGTGGGTATCTGTCACTTCAAACATTTATGCTTTCTTTTTCTTACAAACAGTACCATTATACTCAGTTATTTTTAAATGTATAATAAATTTTTGTAGACTGGTCACCTTGTTGTGCATTTAAGTACTAGATATTATCCATTCTATATAACTATTATTAACCATCCCCTCTTCTCCCTTGTCCATTATCCTTCCCAGCCTCTGGTAACTATCATTCTACTCTCTACCTCCATGAGTTCAATTGTTTTCATTTTTAGCTTCCACAAGTAAGTGAGAACATACAATGTTTGCCTTTCTGTGGCTGGTTTATTTCACACAATGGAGTATCCTTCACTTCCATCTTTGTTGTTGCAAATGACAGGATCTCATTCTTTTCATAGCTGAATAGTACTCCACTGTGTGAATGTATAATTTCTTTATTCATTCGTCTGCGGATGGACACTTAGGTTGCCTCAAAATCTCGGCTATTGTGAATAGCACTGCAATAAACATGGAAATGCAGATATCTCTTCAATATTATAATTTCCTTTTGTTTGGTTATATACCTAGTAGTGGGATTGCTGGAACATATGGTAGCTCTATTTTTAGTTTTTTGAGGAACCTCCAAACTGTTCTTCATAGTGGTTGTACTACTTTGCATTCCCACCAACAGTGTACAAGGGTTCCCTTTTCTGTACATCCTTGGCAGCATTTGCTGTTGCCTGTCTTTTGAATAAAAGCCATTTTAACTGGGATAAGATGATTTCATTGTAGTCTTGATTTACATTTCTCTGATGATCAACGATGTTGAGCACTTTTCATATGCCTGTTTGCCATTTGTATGTCTTCTTTTGAGAAATGTCTATGCAGATCTTTTTGCCCATTTTAAAATCATATTATTAGTTTTTTTTTTTCCTGAACAGTTGTTTGAGCTCCTTATATATTCTGGTTATTAATCCTTCATGAGATATAGAGTTTGCAAATATTTTCCTCCATTCTGTGGGTTGCCTCTTCACTCTGTTGAATGTTTCAAAGATGGTCTTATTAATAAAGAAAAATACCATGGGTGTATATTTCTCCATAGTTTAAAGAAACAGAGTGGGGGATGAATCCAGATGACTGAAAATGTTATTATCTTGAATAAGCTTAATGGAACTACTTCCTAGTGTAGTAAATCTTTTCCATTGCTAACTTTGGCGATTTTTATGATTAAACAAACTGAATATAAGATGTGGTTGGTTCATCTTGATTAAAATACATATATGCCAAAATCTATTATTCCTTTTTTATGTTTATAAAGATCCAGAAAAATTGATGTAAAGAGTCAGTTTTCTCTAACTAATAGCGGATAGTATCATGCAAAGATTTGTGACCAAGTATGTATACTTACAGTTTAATGTACTCTGGTTGGGACAGCCATGTGAAATATCACTTTACTGGGTGAGAGAGGACTAGCCACATATGATGGGCCACAGTTAAAGACACAGCTATGTCCACCGACACAAGATAAAGATGAAGGACATGGAACATTTCCCTGGAAATGTGAAAGGGAATGATTCCAGCTTAACCTGAGTTACTTTTGTATTCAAATAGTCCCTCTGTGTACATTTTCTCCTGTCTCTCAAACTTGAGTGAGCTCTGAATAAACATCTATTTACATTGAATACATTGAGGGTTTATCTACCTGACCATAGCCTAGAAATAAGAGTTAATAAGAAAAAGGGAAAGTTTATGCTTTGTATTTTGTAAATGTATGCTAGATTTCTATACAGATATTTTCAAGGGACTTGACATTTTCAATGGCTTGTGAAATACTCTAAGACCTTCACATAACATTTGAGTCCTTGAAATTAAATTTATTGGCTTTGGAATACAAAAAAGAACCCACAAAATCAAAATGAATAAATGTTTAATTAAATGTCTGCAAGACATAACATTATGTCAACTTCATTAATTATTAAATTTAGTATTCATAAAAGTTTTATTAAATTTGAAAACAGTTTGGTAGATACATTTTCCCACTTTGCAAAAATTTCTGAGTTTTCAGAATGCTGAAAAATCATAGCCCATCATTAATTATATCATAGTTAAATAATTTCAAAAGCAAAATTATAGCATTGCCTTCCAGAAGTTTGCAGTAAATAATTAATGTTGAATGTGGGTGTGCCTTCATATGTCTGTTATAAGGCATACTGTGGCTTCCAAGGGGCTCACCAAGTTCTTAAACAGCTCCACTTTGAATTCATTCAACATCCATTGCTTACTGTGCCATGATAGATAAGAAAGAAATATTTGGCTCATATTCCACTTTTTTATTATAAAACCTTTCAAACTAGGGGAAGACTTAGATTGTGTTATCCAGAAGTAGTCTCTGGGAAAGCAGTTGTGTTTAGAAGCTTTATTTATTTGGGAGGGTTCTCAGGAGACACATCTGCAGGAAAGTATGGATGGCAAAGGAAGAAGCAATATAGTTACAACAGAGGACCCAGTGGATTTTACAGTGAGCTCTGGAGCTGGAATGGCCCTTCAGAATTGTGTGAAAAAATCGGGCAGTGAGATGGGCCTTTATTTATTTATTTGTATTTGAAAAATAATAATTGTACATATTTATAGAGTACAATAGTTTTAATACTCAATATATACTGATGAGATCAGAGTAATTAGCATATTTCAATACTCATAATGTATAGTGATCGGATCAGGGTAATTAGCATATCCATCATCTCAAATATTAATCATTTATTTGTGTTGGTAATGTTCAATATTCTCCTTCGAGTTATTTGAAACTATTTACTACTGTTAACTATGGTCATCCTAGAACACTAGAACTTATTCCTCCTATCTAGATGTAATTTTGTATCCTTTAATAAATCTCTCATTATTCCTCCTTTTCCCCTACTCTTCCCCAGCCTCTAATATCCTCTGTTCTACTGTTTACTTCTATTAGTTCAACTTTTTTCAGCTTCCACATATGGGTGAGAACATGCATGTTTACCTTTTTGTTCCTGGTGTATTTCACTTAATATCCTTCAGTTCCATCTATGTTGCTATAAATGACATGATTTTATTCATTTTTATGGCTGAATAATATTCTACTGTGTATATGTCTCACATTTTCTTTATCTATTTATCTATTGTTAAACACCTAGGTTGACTCCATATCTTGGCTATTGTGCATAGTGCTACAGTAGACCTGAGATGCAGGTATCTCATGAATATAACGATTTCCTTTGCTTTGGATAGATTTCCAGTAGTGGGATTGCTGGACAATATGTAGTCACATTTGTAGTTGTTTGAGGAACCTTCTTACTGTTCTCCATAGGGATTGTACTAGTTTACAATTGGAGTGGGGGCCTCTGAATCCCTGAATTATCTAGTTATCTGTCACAGATCTCCCCTGGGAGGTGACATAACCTTTGGCTGGCAGCTCTTGACAGCTAAGGGAAACACTTTGGGGAGGGGATCAGGACACAGAGGATCACAATATGAATGCACTTACGTACTTTAGGGAGGATCAGATTTCTCACATCAAAATTCAGCCCATATGCTGTGGTGATGACAAAGGGAGATTAAGGAGAGCTAGGATTTAATCCAGCTCATGAGTTTACCAGATTAATACATTGGTAATGATGTGTTGCTGGAATAAGAGTGCCCTTAGTTTCTACTGATGTTTAATATTTAAGTGTACACAGTATGCTTGATGAAACTACCAATGCCATACTAAATATTCAGTGACTTCTGGAACATTCTAAATTCAGTTCTTGGTATTTTGTGTTACCATGTAGAATTCTGGATTTAATATGATTTAGTTAAATCATAACCCACAGTTATTATTTATTGAGCATTTATGACTGTACTAGATCCCTGAATGCATTATATTACTTGCTTCTCAATTTATGTCTCCCACTTTAAAGAATGGAAACTGATGCCTAGAGAGTTAATACAACTTATCAGAGTTCACACATGGTGTAAGAGATGACCAAATATATTTGACTCCACAGACTTTTTCTTTCCCAATTTACCATATTGCCAGTCTAGTCTAGAATGAGATTTTAAATCTTTCAAAATACATGCAAAAGTAATTTAAAATTGTTATGCTTAACCAGGTGATGAAAAGCTGTATGTGAATAATGACTTATTACAAAAGAACCTTGCTACTACTATGTGCCACATATTGTTTGAAGTACTTTATTTGAATAGACCCTCCCTTCACAACTTTAGAAAGGATATCCTATCATCTTATTATCCTCTTTTTAGAGACTGGTGAAATAATATACAAATAGGGTTAGGTAATTCCCAAGATTACATAGATGTAGGCAGCAGAGATAGCATGCAACTCCTGCAGTCTGACTCCAGAGCATTCCACTTAATCACAAAGCTCCATCCCTTTTCTGGTTCTTTCTCACTCAACCAGAAGTGGGATTCTACACTGTGTACTACATCGTTTTAAAAAGAAAGTATTCCCTTGGGAGAGTGTATGTGTCCAGGAATTTATCCATTTCTTCTAGATTTTCTAGTTTACTTACATAGAGGTGTTTATAGTATTCTCTGATGGTAGTTTGTATTTCTGTGGAATCAGTGGTGATATCTCCTTTGTCATTTTTTACTGTGTCTGTTTGATTCTCCTCTCTTTTATTCTTTACTAGTCTGGCAAGCAGCCTATCTATTTTGTTAACCTTTAAAAAAAAGAAAAAAAGCTCCTGGATTCAATGATTTTTTGAAGGGTTTTTTGTGTCTCTGTCTCTTCAATTCTGCTCTGATATTAGTTATTTCTTGTCCTCTGCTAGCTTTTGAATTTGTTTGATCTTGCTTCTCTAGTTCTTTTAATTGTGATGCTGGGATGTCGATTTTAGATCTTTCCTGCTTTGTACTGTGGGCGTTTAGTGCTATAAATTTCCCTCTAAACATTGCTTTAGCTGTGTATCAGAGATTCTGGTACATTGTATCTTTGTTCTCATTGATTTCAAATAACTTATTTATTTCTGCCTTAATTTTATTATTTACCCAGTAGTCATTCAGGAGCAGGTTGTTCAATTTCCATGCAGTTGTGTAGTTCTGAGTGAGTTTCTTAATCCTGAGTTCTAATTTGATTGCACTGTGGTCTGAGAGACTGTATGTTATGATTTCTGTTCTTTGCATTTGATGAAGGGTATTTTACTTCCAACTATGTGGTCAATTTTAGAATAAGTGCAATGTGGTGCTGAGAAGAATGTATAGTCTGTTGATTTGGGGTGGATAGTTCTGTAAATATCTATTAGGTCTGCTTGGTCCAGAGCTGAGTTCAAGTCCTGAATATCCTTGTTAATTTTCTGTCTCGTTGATCTGTCTAATATTTAAGGTGCAGTGTTAAAGTCTCCCAATATGATTGTGTGGGAGTTTAAGTCTCTTTGTAGATATCTAAGAACTGGCTTTAGGAATCGCGGGTGCTCCTGTATTGGGTGTATATGTATTTATATTTAGGATAGTAAGCTCTTCTTGTTGCATTAATCCCTTTATTATTAGGTAATGCCCTTCTTTGTCTTTTTTGATCTTTGTTGGTTTAAAGTCTGTTTTATCAGAGACTAGGATTGCAACCCCTACTTTTTTCTTTTCTTTTCTTTTGTTTTTGCTTTCCATTTACTTGATAAATATTCCTCCATTCCTTTATTTTGAGCCTATGCATGTCTTTGCGTGTGAGATGGGTCTTAGTCGAACCTGAATAGACTAATAACAAGTTCTGAAATCAAGGCAATAATTAATAGTCTACCAACCAAAAAAAAAAAAAAAAAAAAAAAAAAAAAAAAAAAAAAAAAACCCAGGACCAGACAGATTCACAGCTGAATTCTACCAGAGGTACAAAAGGAGCTGGTGGCACTCCTACTGAAATTATTCCAAACAACAGAAAAAGAGGGACTCCTCATTAACTCATTTTATCAGACCAGCAGCATCTTGATACCAAAACCTGGCAGAGACACAACAAAAAGAGAAAATTTCAGGTCAATATTCCTGATAAACATCAGTGCAAGAATTCTCAATAAAATACTGGCAAACTGAATCCAGCAGCACATCACAAAGCTTATCCACCACGATCAAGTCAGCTTCATCTCTGGGATGCAAGGCTGGTTCAATATATCCAAATCAATAAACACAATCCATCACATAAACACAACCAATGACAAAAACCACATGATTATCTCAATAGATGCAGAAAAGACCTTTGATAAAATTCAACACCCCTTCATGCTAAAAATTCTCAAAAAACTAGGGGTTGATGGAACGTATCTCAAAATCGTAACAGCTATTTACGACAAACCCACAGCCAATATCATACTGAATGGGCAAAAACTGGAAGCATTCCCTTTGAAAAACAGCACAAGACAAGGATGGCTCTCTCATCACTCCTATTCAACATACGATTGGAATTTCTAGCCAGGGCAATCAGGCAATAAAAAGAAATAAATTGTATTCAAATAGGAAGAGAGGAACTCAAATTGTCACTGTTTGCAGATGACATGATTGTATATTTGGAAAACCCCATCATCTCAGCCCAAAATCTCCTTAAGCTGATAAACAACTTCAGTAAAGTCTCAGGATACAAATACAACGTGCAAAAATCACAAGCATTACTATACACCAACAATAGACACAGAGCCAAATCATGAGTGAACTCCCATTCACAACTGCTACAAAGAGAATAAAATACCTAGGAATATAACTTGCAAGGGATGTGAAGGACCTCTTCAAGGAGAACTACAAACCACTGTTCAAGGAAATAAGAGAGGACACAATAAAATGGAAAACCATTCCATGCTCATGGATAGGCAAAGTCAATATCATGAAAATGGCCATACTGCCCAAAGTAATTTATAGATTCAATGCTATCCCCATTAAGCTACCATTGACTTTCTTCACAGAATAAGTAAAAACAACTTTAAATTTCATATGGAACAAAAAGAGCCCATATAGCCAAGACAATCCTAAGCAAAAACAAACAAACAAACAAAAACAAAGCTAGAGGCATCATGCTACCTGACTTCAAACTATACTACAAGGCCATAGTAACCAAAACAGCATGGTACTGATACAAAAACAGATATATAGACCAATGGAACAGTACAGAGGCCTCAGAAATAATGTCACACATCTACAACCACCTGATCTTTGGCAACCCTGACATAAACAAGCAATGGGGAAATGATTCCCTATTTAATAAATGGTGCTGGGAAAACTGGCTAGCCATATACAGAAAACTGAAACTGAATCCCTTCCTTACACCTTATACAAAAATTAACTCAAGATGGATGAAAGACTTAAACGTAGGACTTAAAAACATAAAAACCCTAGGAGAAAACCTAGGCAATACCATTCAGGACACAGGCATGGGGCAAAGACTTCATGACTAAAACACCAAAAGCAATGGCAACAAAAGCCAAAAATTGACAAACGGGATCTAATTAAACTAAAGAGCTTCTGCACAGCAAGAGAAACTCTCATCAGAGTGAACAAACAACCTACAGAATGGGAGAAAATGTTTGAAATCTATCCATCTGACAAAGGGCTAATATCCAGAATCTACAAGGAACTTAGTCAAATTTACAGGAAAAAAAAAAAAAACCACGTAAAAAAGTGGTCAAAGGATATGAACAGATAGTTCTCAAAAGAAGACGCTTATGTGGCCAAAAAACATATGAAAAAAACCTCATCATCACTGATCATTACAGAACTCCAAATCAAAATCACCATGAGATACCATCTCATGCCAGTTGAGAACGGTGATCATTAAAAAGTTAGGAAACAACACATGCTGGAGAGGCTGTGGAGAAGTAGGAATGCTTTTACACTGTTGGTGGGAGTGTAAATTAGTAAAAACAATTGTGGAAGACAATGTGGCAATTCCTCAAGGATCTAGAACCAGAAATACCATTTGACCCAGCAAACCCATTACTGGGTACATACCCTAAGGATTATAAATCATTCTACTATAAAGGCACACATATGTTTATAGCAGTGCTATTTACAATAGTAAAGACTTGGAACCAACCCAAATGCCCATCAATGATAGACTGGATAAAGAAAATGTGGCACATATACACCATAGAATACTATGCACCCACAAAAAAGGATGAGGTCATGTCCTTTGCGGGGACATGGATGAAGCTGGAAACAATCATTCTCAGCAAACTAATGCAGGAACAGAAAACCAAACACCACATGTTCTCACTCATGAGTGGGAGCTGAACAATGAGGACACATGGGCACAGGGAGGAAACATCACACACTGGGGCCTGTCAGGGAATGGGGAGATAGGGGAGGGATAGCATTAGGAGAAATACCTAATGTAGATGACGGGTGGATGGGTGCAGCAAACCCCCATGGCATGTGTATACCTATCTAACAAACCTGTGTCTTCTGCACTTGTATCCCAGAACTTAAAGTATAATAACAAAGAAAAGTTCCCATTGACACACATGTCTGATGAGCCAAAGTCAATGTACACAGCATCTAGAAAATTTCAAGGACTATAAATGAACAGGATCTGAGTGTTATTTTTAAGCAGAGGTAATATACTGGCCTTTGTCATTAACAATGGTGGTCAGAGTGTACTTCAAATGACACACACTAGAGCAAAATGTGGGCAATGTGCTTGGAGAAGTACACTTGATGTAAGAGCAAGAGTAGATAGCTTCATAGCTCAAGGACGGTTGTTTTGATCTCTCATCAAAAGAGCCATCCAAACAGATCTCTACAGTTATCAAAATATCAACATTGTACTTTCTCTAACGCTTAAGTATTTCCTAGCCACTATCTCATATGTATTTTTAAGACATAAAATGAAAGACACTTTTAATCAACCATTTTTACCACAGAGAGGGGAATGATTATTTTTCCCTGAAAAGATTCCTTTAAAATGGTTTTCTTTGCTACTCTATAGTCAAGCACAAAAGGAGATATTGATTAAAATGTATACTTCTGTAATTTTACAGTTATTCCATTAGAAGATGTCTTTTGAGACTGCTTACAAGCCTGATAAATATATATTTAGTGATTTTGGGGGTCAACACTGAACGTGACTTCTCTTTCTCTCATTTTAATGCCATTGTGATAAAGAGATCAAGGCTGAGAAGAAAGATGTACACAAGTACACATCGCCTTTTAAATTATTTTATAACTACATATTTAGGATTCCTGTAATAAATATTCTACTTGTAACATGAAGTGTGAACATTCTGTAATAATTATTTACTTCTCTATCAGAGAAAATGTTCGTTTTTGCCAAGGAAAAATATACAGCATGCAAATTCTTCTTTCAAGACATGAATAGTGCACATGTAAGCTTTGATGGGTACTAATGGACATTTCTTATTTTTGACCCTTAGTTTCCAAATAACAGCTCCTTGTTATTTTTCAGGAGAATAAGATCCATTTCCAAACACTTTAGAAACTCAGGGCTTTTTTACCCCTTATAAATAGACAAATAAATGGTCACATTAGCACTTACACTTCATTGTGAGCCAAGGACATTTTTAAAATGTCACAACTCAGGGTTAATGCTCTTATTTTTGACATTTGGCCTTCAGATTTTTCTGCTTAATTGTCTGTTTGCTGCCTCATTGCCATATACAGGGATTTAAGGTCAAATGCATCTCTTTCCTGCACTGCCATAAGATATAAAGTCCAAAAGTTTTAAATATTTTATATATTGTGGACTACCAGACCCTTCCAAGCTCCAAATTCATTTAAACCTCTTGAATCTAGAGAGGTCTTCTGCTCAGGATGAAATTGCCCCCAGGAAGGATTGTTAGTTACTTGATTCCAACTATAAACTGCTCGCTTTTTAGCAGATGCTTGTGGGTTTGCTTTCTAGGCCAGTGAAAACATTTTGGGCTAGCCTTACAAAAATGAATACAAGGGCAACTTACACATATAACTTGCTGATACATAAGAAACTGAATAAATTTTCAAGGTGATGCTGTTAATAACTAACTAACTCACATAACTGGGACTTAAGTTTTCTTTTTAACTATGGATCACTCCAGAACAGCACCAAATGAATTATGACCTCTATACACATTTTTCACTGAAGATGACTCATGAAAATATTCTAAATCTGTGGGTATAGACTACTGAACCTCTACTGAGACTAATACAGAATGAGAAGCATCATAACTGTGGTTTTGATATGGAGATGTTTAGTTTAACCTAGAACCCATGCTGTTCATTACATATTAAAATATGGATAGCCTATCAGGTGCCACACTTTGGGATCGTTACTAGGGGAAACAAAGAAAAAAGCTGCTCCTCTTAAGAAGGCTAAGAGCCTACTCCAGCCTGGGTAACAAGAGCGAAACTCTGTCTCAAAAAAAAAAAAAGAAAAAAAGGAAAAGAAAGAAAGCTAAGAGCCTAAAAACTGATTTCTGTCTCACATCACCCTTCATATACTGATTTGCCTGTTTCCTGCACTGGATTCTTATCACCTTTATAAGCCATTATAAGCCCCAGAATGGATTCCAAATTCTTGGCTACCTTTCAATCATGTAGCTACAACCATCTCATTCTCATCCCTCCCTCTAGCTGTGGAAAGTGGGCTTAAATTGTTCCTAGGAAATACAGGTGGCTGAATTCTGTCCATCAGAATGCTGTTCCCTTGGTCACATTTGAAATGACTAACAGTGGACATCTATTTTAAGCAGATAATATTTGGGCTGGATAAGAGCATCTGGTGTGGCTTTGGGCAAGTGCTTTTTCCAAATGTGAACAAAGATGACTGGTTAGGTGAGTCACAGACTTCTGGGGAACTGGGCCAGTGAAACAAAAAAGTTGACCACAGCAAGCTGAAACAGATACAAAGGAGTGACAGTGTGCAGGTACTATGGGAAAGCAAAAGCTGAAGAAAACAGATGTCATGGGGAAGAGAAGAAAAGAGAAATAATGAAATAGTCATTATGGCTGAAGTGATACACACAGTGATACACACAAGCTGAATTTTCCTAATTGTGTCTGAGCTGTAATTCCTGCTCCTAGAAAAGCAAAAACAAAACAAAAAACTGATTTCCATCGTCTCTGAGTTGGCTACTTTTCTCTCTGTTGTTTTCCCAACATTACTTAAGGTAAACTTAGTGAGTCTGTGTCCCTTTCAATTGAGTCTGAAATATTTTATTACCGTAAATGTGCAAAATACCTACAAATTGACCCAGTTACTAAAGCAGAGATTTGGTCCTTGACCTTAAAGAGTTGGTATTTTTATAATCAGAAATAGACTGTGCATAGATGAACATAATAGAGAGATAAATCACAAATAATAAACTTATAATTATACATATTAACCATGTGGAACCATTTTTCAATGGTTTGCCGATAAGTTCAAGAACGAGAAAAACTGTGATAAGGTCCTGAAGTCAGCCACTATACTCCTGCATACCGAGGGGCAATGTCTTTCCATAAAGAAATGTGGGTGGCATGTCAAGGAGGAAAAAGAACTAAGAGCCAGGATTGAAATATGAGAAACATAGAAGTGTTTTCAAGGAAAATACAGAGAATGCTGAGTGCCAGATCAATTGTGCTAGAGTTCATCACATATATAATCTCACTTAACCTTATGGAAAATATGGGGAAGTGAATATCCCAAACTACCAAAATAAGAAAGTTGAGGCTCAGGGAGTTTGTGGTAACTTTTCCAAAGTTAAATTTGAAATTCAAATTCATTATTTTCTGGCTTTAAAATCCACATTCATTTCATTTTCACAATATGCCCGCTCTTCACTCAGCACAATCACTCAATGTCAAATAGAACGTAATAATCTTGTTTTTTACCAGAGCCCTAAATTCTTTTTGTTTTTCTTTTTTTGAGACAGAATTGCACTCTGTTGCCCAGGCTGGTATGCAGTGGCCTTATCTCAGCTCACTGTAACCTCCATCTTCCCGGGTTCAAGAGATTCTCCTGCCTCAGCCTCCCAAGTAGCTGGGATTACAAGTGTGCGCCACCACGCCTGGCTAATTTTTGTGCTTTTAGTAGACACAGCGTTTTGCCAACTTGTTCAGGCTGGTGTCAAACTCTTGAACTCAAGTGATCTGCTCTCCTCGGCCTCCCAAAGCGCTGGGATTACAGGCATGAGCCACCGTGCTCGACCAGAGCCCTAAACTCTTCACTCTTGTGTCCTCATTCTTCCCTTGAACCTACCAGAAAAGAAAGTTCTGCTAAATTTTAAATGCTGTCAAGGAAGGGATCATCTTGAGCTAATAAAATGAAGTCTGGTTTGCAGTAGATGGTCAAGCAGTATCTGTTGAACATATGCTTGAAAGCAACTTTATACTTTACAAGCATTAACACAGACTACTCCAAATTAGCTCAGGATATTCAAATGTAGCCTTGCCTAGCTTGCTGAGATTGCAGCAGACAAAGGTTTTACTAGCATTTGTTGAGATCCTGAAAGAACTTAGGCCTGTGGGCTCTGGAGTCAGTGTCTGGATTTGAAACCTGACTCTACCACTTCATAGCTATACTTCAGCAAGTTATTTAATGTCTGTAGTCTCTGTTTCCTCAATATGTTATAATAGATAATTATAGGTTTTCTGTGAGTATTAAATGAGTAAATATTGTAAAACACCTACGACCGTGCCAGGACAATGATAAGCACTCAATTATGTGAGCTATTTTGAAGGAATTACAGGGGTTTTTCACTCAACGGTACTTCTATTTTTACCCTCTATTAAAAAGAAGGTCTTTCTCAAATAATCTGTGACTTACTAGAAGAGTCAATAAAACCCTTTAATGTGGCTGTGTTTAAGTGTGTTGGGTGGGGTGTAGGTAAGGTGTATTCTTGCACTGAAGAACTTGATGCAAGTTGACAGCTATCTTACTTTTGAAAAGGGCCTTCTGTAAATGTCTGGATAATAAATATTTTAGGCCCTGTGAGCCACAGTCACAAATAGTAGGTAACCAAATGAGTTTGGTTGTATTCCAACAATACTTTGTTGGCAAAAACAGGCAGTGGGCCAGATTTGGTCCAAGGTCTATAGTTTGCTGACTTCTACTATGGGCACAGTGCTCAAATAATGAGTATGCAGTTGGGACAATTGCTCCCCAGATGCAGTATGAATATTAATATTTGACCTGGCGCAGACCATTTAACCTTTCTGAGCAAAGTTTTTCATTCATGAGTTAGAATAAATGCTCATGAAGCTTCTTTATTACTCTACTAACTCTTAGTATGCAAGGGCTTACAAATTGATTCCATGTCGCAAAACTATTACTATTCTATTAAGATTCCTAAACTTTCCCCTATTTATTCTAAAGAGAATCCTGCCTACCTATTTAGGTTCTCTTCTCCCATTTTTCCTGACTGATGATTTTGAAATTTTATAATGGAGTGTAAGTACAAAGGGTCAGGGTAGAAGGGTAATGTGAACATACTTGTCTGGGCCAGGAAAATAGTTTCGTGGAGGTTTCCAAAGTAAGAAATAAGGAAACATCTATAATATGTGGGAAAAGTGAAAGGGAAATAAAGTAGTGATGCTATGCCATATTTACTCCTTTCACTGTGTTTGAAAAATGAAAAGAGAGAAGTTTATTTTGAAAATTTTCCAGTTTTTTTGTGGATATATAATGTTTGTACATATTTATGGGGTATATGTGATATTTAGATACATGCATATGTGTATAATGATCATATTCAGATATTTAGGATATTCATCACATTGAACATTTATTTCTTTGTATTGGGAACATTTTAAATATTATCTTCTAGCTATTTTGAAATATACAATATGTTGTTGTTAGCTATAGGCACCTTACTGTGCTATTGAACACTAGAATCTCTTCTATCTAAATGTCTGTTTATACCCATTAACCTACCTCTCTCTCATCGCCCTGGCCCTCCATACCCTTTCCAGCCTCTGGAAAGTTATTCTATTCTCTAACTGTATAAGATACATTTTTTAGCCCCCACATATAAATAAGAACATGCAATATTTGTCTGTCTGTGCCTGACTTATTTCACTTAACATAATGACCTCCAGTTTCATCTATATTGATGCAAATGACAGGATTTATTATTTTTTGATGGCTGAAGATTATTGAATTGATTTTTTATTGTGAGCTGTGTTTCTTTAATCAGAACATCATTCTGAGATTATAACACATGGGTAATGGCTTCTTCTTAGCTATTATATATTTATAATCATCCTAGTATTTCCACAGATTGAGTAGTGAAGACGTCAGTGTTATTAGGTCCTCAGTGGCCGTAATTGCAATTTTTATAAACCTATTTTTGGATGAAGGGCAGCAGCTTTAGATAACAGTAACAGTTGGCAGCCTGGCACCTTCATACAAACTTGAAAAACATTTCATCTTCCTAAGTGAGGTAAAACTAATGATGACTCTTGAACAAAGACCATGTCCTTACTTAAAACATCAGTGATTTCAAGTTGCATCCTCTTTAGCTGAGTTGCTGCACTCTTGAAATAACTCTTAATGACATCTCAATGATATCTTATTCCATTGACAATGCTGATAGGTTAAAATTTATTTAAATAGCTTCCTATTTTTCTGGAACTGTTTGTTTCCGTAAATCTCTAATCACCTTATGATTCTGGTTCTTATTAAAGTTTTATTCCTTTAAACAATACATTGTTAGTCTTGCAAATTGTTTCCCAAGACTTCAGCAGGCTTGCAGGAATTCTAGGTAGCTTCAGTACGGACATTTGTCCAACTGCAATTAATAATAGTCCCCATTTCCAGTATCAACTATTAAAACTGCTTTTCATAGTGCTAAGCCTATTCAGCACTTTGGACAGTGCCTAACACACTCAAGTATTTGAGGAATGTTAAGTAAGTGAATAGTCACAGAGAATGATTCAGACATATATCTTCCTGTAAACAAGTACTGCATTGCTGAAATTCCCAATCAAAAGGAAACTAAACAAAACCGAATAGAACCAGCCAATAGAGTAAAGTCTGTACTCCACTGAAGAATTGAACTTTCAGGTTAGGGCAAATGGGATACTGTTTACTCTCAGGTTTCATCTAAGTATTATTATCATCATGCTTAAAACTCAATTGGGTTTTGTGTTGAGTGTGGGAATAAGACCCCTTGAGAACCTAAATTAACAAAAAATTTCTTATCTCACAAATATTACCTTCTATCTGCCAGGATTATACAATAGTTACTAAGTGTCTCTGCCATTTTCTTTTCTCTCAGTTTATGTTTGGGGTTTTTCTCCAGTTATAAAGTCATGCTACTTTAGGAGACTCACCCTGAAACTTTTATTTGACATGGGGAAGGTTGAAAGTGTTTTGGATGATAATAAAACACTAGGCTCACTATTGTTACAAACGTGCTAATGTTAACTTGCTATTATGTCCTCTTCTTATAGCTAATGCACCATTTTCAAATGTTAAGAGGATTATCCATTATAGGGCAAAGTTCTGTAATGTAAACTAAAGTTTATACTACTGGAATACTATCAGAAACTAAGTAGACACAGATATTGAATCAGTGATTCTTCATTCAGGACTATATCCTGCTACTGATTTCTATACCAGGGTATTTATAAATGTATGCCTTTTTTTCTTCTTCAACTGACTTATATTATTATTGTTATAAATATCACATGCAGTAAACATATTAATGGTAAATAACTGAATATTCAAAGATTGAGGAGTAGCTACTATATTACTCTTATTCTTCATAGATAAGTATATTCATAAAGTAAATAAATAAAATGTGATTTACAAATAGCCATTCTATTGACTTATATGAAAAAGTTATTACTTGAAAATATTAGAGACACTCTATTTAGAACAAGTCCACAGTAGAGAGAAAAAGACAATGGATCTGAAACCACTATCATTTAAGATATATAAACTTAATAAACATCTATTGTGTTCGTGTTATCTGCAATGTGCTTTAAATATAAAGATGATTAGTAGTGTAGAAATTTAGAAAGACAAATAAAAAATTATTATGATCATCAACCATACCAATAATTTCATCAAGTGTAAATGCTCTAAACACACGAATTAAAATACAGAAATTTTCTGATTTTATTTTTAAAAAACCAATACTCTATTATACACTATTGACAAGAAACCCACTTTAAAAACAAGTACATAGCTAGGTTAAAATGAAAAGTACAAAAAACACCAATGCAGTGCAAAAGAAAGTGCAAACACCAATAAAAAAAAAAGTAGAAATGGCTATATTAAAATAAAAGTAGGCTTCAGAACAGGGATATGGAGGGGCACTGCATAGTGATAAATGGGCTAATCAACCCAGAAAAACATTAACAATCTTAAATATATATACACACCTAACAATAGAACTTCAAAATACTTGAAATAAAAGTGAATAGAATAAAAAAGAGAATTAAGTAAATCCATAATTATAGTTAAAGGTTTCAACATCCTTTACTCAGCAATTGATAAAACAATTAGACAGATAATTAGTAAAGACACAGGAAATATGAATAACACCAGTAGTAAACTTGACGTAATTGATGTTGATAGAACCCTCTATCCAATAACAGCAGACTACATAGTTTATTCAAATGCACAAGAAATATTCCCATGATAAACTATGTTCCAGGCCACAAAACAAGTCTTAAAAAATTTAAGAGAATTGAAATTATGTAAATAATGTTTTCTGACTATAACATACAGAAGCAGAAGTTAGTAATAAACAATCTAGAAAATCTCCCATATCTGGAAATTAAATAACACAGAAATTTCTAAGTAATTAATGGGTAAAAAAGGAAGTCACATGGGAAATTATAAGTATTTTTAATTGTGTAAAAATAAAAACACAACCTGTCAAAATTTGGGGGGGGGGTGTAGCTAAACAGGCATATAGAGGGCAAATAATACAAATAATATGAAAAACAGAAATATAATACAGAAATCAATGAAACGAAAAGCACTTCTACAAAAAGATCAATAAAATTGATAAACATCTGGCCAGAGGGACCAAGTAGAAAAAATAAAAGATAAAAAGTCACAACATCAAGAACGAAAAGGGATACATGACCTCAATACAGATATTAAAAATGTAATAAGAGAATATTAAGCTCAACTTTTTAAATATAAGTTTAACAACTTAGATGAAATGGAATAATTCTTTTTAAGCAACAAAGTACCAAGGCTCACTCAAGAGGAAATAGTCACCTGAATAGTCCTATGTTAATTAAATGAATTGATTTTGAAGTTGAAGTCTTCAAGCAAGGAAAACATTAGAAAGTTATTATGTGAAAAAGACACATGCACATGTATATTTATAGCAGCCACAATTCTCAATTGCAAAGGTATGGAACCAACCTGATGTCTGTCAAGCAATTAATGGATAAACTACACACACACACACACACATATATATATATATGCATGCCATGGAATACTACTCAGCCATAAAAAGGAACAAAATAATGTATTTTATGGCAGCTTGGATGGAGCTGGAGATGATTATTCTAAGTGAAATAACTCAGGAAAAGAAATCCAAATATCATATGTTCCCAATTCTAAGTGGGAGCTAACCTAGGAGAACGCAGAGACACAAGAATGATGTTAACAGACTTGGGGGATTCAGGGTGGGGGTAGGTTGGGAGGAACTGAGGGATCAAACACTGCATTTTGGGTCTGTACACTGCTCAGGTGACAGGTGCACTAAAGTCTCAGAAATCACCACTGAAGAACTTATCCATGTAACCAAAAACCATCTGTACATCAGAAACTATTAGAATGAAAACATTAAAAGAAAGAGAAAACTTTAGGCTCAGATGGTTTCCCTAATGAATTTCATCAAATATTTAACAACAACAACATACTATTTCCATACAAACTATTACAAAAAGTAGAAGAGGAGGGAAAACTTTATGAGGCTAGCATTATCCTGACACCCAAATCAGGCAAATACATCACAGGAAAATAAATCTGTAAACCAATGTCCTTCATGATAATAGATGCACAAATTCTCAAAAAACTAATCGCAAATTAAAACTAGTAAATAGACAAAAGTGATAAATACTTCATGACCAAATGGAAATTATCTCAAGAATAACTAGCTTAACATTTGAAAAACCAACCAACAACTGATATCAATATCCATTTATGATAAAAACTTGCAGAAAAATAGGCACTAAAAAACACACTTGCTAATAAATGGTATTTATTTAAAAAAAAAAAACCTACAGCTAACTTCACAATTAATGTTTAAAGACTGAAGGTTTTCTTCCTAAAATCAGGAACAAGGCAAGATGTCTGTTTTCACCACTTCTACCCAACATATTGCAAGTCTTAGCTTGTATAACAACAGCACAACTATAATAAAAGGTATATAAATAGAAAGAAAAAATTAAAATGACCTTTATTCACAGCCAATGTGACTGTCTACATAGAAAATCTGAAGAAATCTATAAAAAGGCTATTTGAAGTAGGGTTGCAGACTACAAAGTCAACATACAAAAATCAAATGTATTTACATTGTTACAATGTCAGTTTTCTCCAGACTGAGCTATGGAACCAACACATCTGTAGTATATTAAACAATTTATATCTGGTGACAGGCAAGGCCTGAGGAAGTCTCCTGGGGCTTGTCTCAAACTCTTGGCCTCAAGTGATCCTCCAGTCTCAGCCTCCTAAAATGTTGGGATTATAGACAAGAGCCACCAAACCTGATTTGGAGAGTCTTTAATACACTGTATGTGGGAATGTAGATCGGTAGAGCCATTATGGAAAACAGTACGGAGGTTTCAAAATAAATTAAAAAATAGAACTATCATATGACTCAGTAATCCCTCTTCTGAGCATACACCCACAGGAAATAAATCATCACTTTGTTAAGATATTTGCATTCTCATTTTCCTTGCAGTATTATTCTCAGTAATGAAGAGATGGAAACAACGTGTCCATTGGTGAACAAATGGATTAAAAACCCCTGTGGTACTATATACAAAGGAATTATTAATACAATTGTTCAGTCTCCCAAAAGAAGGAGATCTTGCCATTTGCCATAACACAGATAACTCTGGAAGACACTAGGCTAAGTGAAATGAGCCAGACTCAGAAAGAAAAATATTGCATGATTTCACCTACACATGGAACAACGACCAAAAAAATGCATTTCAAATACTCGAGAGAACAACATGAAATGGGGAGATATAAGTCAAAGGATACAAAATAGCAGATATGTAGGATGACCAACTCTAGAGATTTCACGTGTAGCATGAGAACTACAGGTAATAAAATTGTACTTGATATAAGATTCATGCCAAATGAGTAGATTTTAGCCACTGTTGCCGCAAAAAGGATAAATATCCCATAACATCATGTTGTAGACCTTAAATATATGCAATACAATTTATCAAAGCAAACAAACAAAAGTCCCCAAGAAACAACTGCCAATCTCATGAGTGGAACGTGACATTTTGGTTAAACTCAAGTACTGAAAGATATTTCTAAGAACTAATTTCTACCCTGATTAGATATTTTTGTGTCCCATGACTCTTTTTACAATTAGATGTCAATTTGTAGAAAACTACATAAGATATAAATTATATAATTCAGGTGAATCTACAGATGATTTCTGTTTGATACAGAAGATTAATTGCAATAGCTTCAGTTTAATTGCCTCTAGAACAGTAAACATATTTTAATTAAATTAGCAAAAAAGTATTATGATTATGTGATGTGCTAAAGCAGACGAGGTTTACATAATGCTATGGAGGCTTTGTGAATGAGGCCATAACTGGGGTATAGGAGTGTATGTCAAGGATGCCTTCATGGTAAAATGATATCTGAGGTACACTTTGATGAGTGAGGTCACGAAGGACATCCCAAATGTTGCAGTCACTGCTCTTATCCTCTCTACTCCCCCAGGTTCTGTGTTGCATTTCATATTTCTGAAAATATTATTAATAAACTTGAACTAATCATCAACATTTAAAATTTAGATGTTTCCTCATCAATATACAGATTTTCTCTCTTCTCTTGACACATCAGAATATAAGGCAACACTTGGTTTGCATACATGCAGGCCAACAGTTACCTGGATCTAAGCAGTGGCTGATTCCTAGACACAAGAGACATGCTCTCTGATTTCCAAGCAGAGCAGGCATTATGTTTTCTTGATCCCTGCGTAGAGGTGAAGGACTTGAGAAAAACTGTCCTAAAAACAAACGTAGTATCAGCACTGTAATTAGGAGATTCCGATTGGGGCCTGAAGCAAAAGTTTTCAGGGGCTAAATGTCATACTCATGAATTAAGCTAAGGACTGCAGGAAGGGTTTAAAGATGCCACAGGTTGGTAGCACACCATGGCTGTCGATGCAAGCAAGTGCAGTTCCTCTCTGAAGGAAATTGCTGGGAGACGGTTCTCTATGGGTCTCATGTGTCTGCAGATCTTGTGAACAGAAGCCCTGTCTTTGTTATGAACTGTTTTTCAAGGATGCTTGTATAGTGAAGAGCCTTGAAAAATAGAGATGGTGTTTTCTTAAGGAGTGAACATTGGGTTCGTATACTGTCCAATACAATAAAGATGTTTCCCTTTGGATCGTCAGGCAGGCATGCTTGCTGACCATCATAAAAGACCCAGGCAGAGACCTGGAATTGGGATGTGATAACTCAGTGGTCAATGGCTTTTGCTTATCAGAAGTAGTTTAATTTTTTAACAATATTAATATATTTATATATAATCAAAGTAAATATGTTTATACGGATTTTGTGTAATTATAAACAATTAGCAAATACTCATTAACCATGTATTCCCTCAAATCACACACATTAATGATGATTCTTGCTCCAAAAATTGCATTTCTTTCTTTTCTCCCAAATTCCAGTGTGCTCTCTTGCCTCCTGTTTTTGACTCCTACTCTTTTGTCCATAGATTTATTTTCAGTATCATTTTTGCTGTTGTTGTTGCCCAGGCTGAAGTGCAGCGGTGCCATGTCGGCTCACTGCAACCTCCGTCTCCTGGGTTCAAGTGATTCTCCTGCCTCAGCCGCCCAAGTAGGTGGGACTACAGGCATGCACCACCACACCTGGCCAATTTTTGTATTTTTAGTAGAGACGAGGTTTCACCATGTCGGCCAGGCTTGTCTCAGACTCCTGATCAAATGATCTACCCGCCTCAGCCTCCCAAAGTGCTGGGATTACAGGTGTGAGCCATCATGCCTGGCCTATTATTTCTTTTTAGTTATTATTTACATTTATTATTACAATTTGAGTGTCTGTATGTAATTAGCAAAGTTACTAATGATGAAAAGAATAATCATTACAATTAAGTTTATCAAGTACCCAATGACTTACATAAACTCGTGGCAACTATGTGGATCTTACATGTTATTGGAGAAAATACAAATGGATACACTATTTTGGGGAAAAATTAGGTACAAATTGTAAAATTCATCATTTGTACGTATTACAAGACACTAATTCTGTTCCTAGAGAGACTCTTACATGTGTTCACCAGGAGAATTACATGAACATATTCACAGTGATATTGCCTATACTAGTAAAATTCTGGAAACAACTGTGATATCTCTAGATAAAGGAATGAATACATACATTGTGTTATAGTCACATTACAGAGTATTTATGTGACAGTGAAAAAGAAAAAATGTGGTCTGATAAAATTGAATGGGTTATTCTCAGAAATACAATATATATAGGAAAAGCAAGTGAGTACAATGACATTTTGATAAAAATTTTAAGAATAAAAATAAAACTGTGCCTGTGTTTACAAACATGATAAAACCTTTCAAAAGACAATGCAGCGATAAACACAGAGCAGGCCACGTACACGTTTATTAGGAACAGGTGATGGGAGAGGTAAGAAGCAATCCAAGTAGATGACAACTATGTTGATGTTATTCTAGTTCTTCAGTTGGGTACTGGTTCATGATTATTCGTTTGCTTATTTGTCTCATAATCTATAAATATATACAGAGAGAATGTGTCTCTCACGTGTCAAAATATTACACACTAAAAATGGAATATATGAAACTGCCTTGTGTATTGCTAATCATCTTTTTCCTGAATAAGTATCTATGGACTGTATCAGTCTTAGGCTTTAGAGATTATTTTGCAAGGTGATACTTTAGCTTTTGCCTGGCTGTGTGTGTTGCAGGTTTTGGAGGTAAGTAACATCATCTTTTTCAGTGTCAAAGCCCATATAACTATGTGCAAAGTAGGAGAACAATATCTACTTGACTTATATTGGGCAGGTAGCAGATATTTGCTTATGGGATGAATTTCTACAACTGTCATGTTTTTAAGAAGAAAAATATTCCATACTAGGAAACAACATAGGTGTTACTGAAAACTTCATGCTGTGTAATGGAAGTGAGGATTACTTTTTTATGGCCCATGGTTTCTGTGAATAGAATTAACCAGACACCAATTATCAGCTCATTGAAAGGATAAGTCACTGTGACATCTACGGCTGAGATCAAACTCATTGCTTTTGCAATGTGAATTAATTAGAGTTTGGGAGAGCTATATTGAAGGGTTAGGAAGCACTGCAGTTTTGAAAAGTCTATATTTTAAGCAACTCGGGAAAATCTGTTCCAATTAGTGTGTGATGTTAATATGCAATGGTCTTATTTATATACAAGTGCTTTAAAGAAATATTTCTAAAAGAAAACATTAAAAGAATCATACAAAGTATCCTCTTTTGAATACAAAAATTAGAAAGTATATTATTTATTTATTTTTAACTGGCAAGCAGGCTCTACAGTGTGGGGTATCTTTACTTGAAAGCATGTGTTCCTGGGTAGTGAATAAAGAGAGATGGTTGGCTTCTTACCATAATTCAAAAACATATCAGATAAATATGCCTACCAGCCTATTTGGACACAGCAGTAGGTATAACCATCTGCTCCCAAATATGCCTGCAACCCTGTAGCTCTTCCATTTTGGCATCAGAATTTATAGAGAAGAGCATGATGTCCTAAGATATACTGATTTCTGAAAAGTGCCTTGAAAATGTATCTGTAGTGACACAGAGTAGGGTAAATAGCTGGGCTTGATTCAAACGCTACTGTTTCTTTTGGGGAACACCACCCCCACATTTCTTCTTCTATGATGGGACAGGATGACATGACCCAGAAGACAATTAATTCTGTTGGTATGAGCAGGCAGACAGAACATTGTTCAAGAAGATGATCACCACACTTATCATGTATTTGTTTATACCAGAAAATGAAACAAAACAAAACAAAAATTTAATGACACAAACAGATGTAAGCATCTTTATAGGTAAGATAAAAAGTCCTGAGAAAACAGTTGCCACATTCTGAAGGGAATGTTCCTGTCCCGGGAATATTTCTAGGCAGGTCCATTCCCCCCCCTTCAAAATTATATATTGACAATCTTAATATTAGAATCCAGATATAAGAATATCACAGTGATATAGTTCCTAATTTTAAAGAGTTCTTGATTTCATATTATTAACATTGATTTCCAAATTCCCATTTGTACTGTGCGTATAATCATACACAGAAATTTGATTGCTTAAGAATTTACAATGCATAAATTGGATTTCATATAACTATAGGTGCTTTGATGTGAAAGCAGATTTATTTTGTTAATTTTTATTATACCTGGTAACTAGGAAAGAATAAGAAGAGAAACATGTTTAAAAATCAGCACGTAGAAGATTTAAATATGAAATCTGAACCAACTGGCCAATACAAAATGAGAAAGAGAGTAGAGAAGAAGAGACCAGAAGCTTCAACAAATGAACAATAATGACAATCGGCAAAAAACAAAAACAAAAACCCAAAACGAAAAAGCAATTCTCATTGTAGATATAACAAAAAGGATCTTTCAGAAGCTTAAATAGATGCTTAAGGATTCATTGCTGGGAGAAATTTGGGATACTAGGTAGGAAGTAGTTTCTTATTTTTAAGAAGACAGATAGAACATTAATTATAGATAGATGATGTTCTTGAACGAGCAGAAGGATTTTGCTGGCAGCTCTCTGAAAATACACCTGTACAGATATGATTAGCATCCTCACCTCCCATGAAATCAAGAATGGGAATGGAAGGTGATTCTGAAGATATCCTTGATGCATTAATGAGGTAGCAGAGCAGGCTGTGATGACAAACCCAAAGTGCTTGCACAAGATTGTCATGATTGACATTTACAAAATGGGAAAACTAATAAGAGAATTATTATCTTTCGTAGCACCTGATTAAAGAAAGAATTCTCAAGCATTAAAAACCGTGTCGTTATCCACAAACAACCTGAAGAGCTAAAGATTTGAGACATGACGTGTGCCTGTCACTTATGCATGATACCCCGAGTTGGCCCCAAATAACCATATGATAAACACACATGTGTAGTAATTGAGAATATTTTTACTTTAAAAAAAGATGTGGGAGAAAAATATTCCTTAACCATACATATAGAAAATCTTATTTCAGTTATTCCAGAATTCTAGGATTACTTAAAATTTTAATGTGTACTTTAAAAAAATCCACTATCCTGAGTTATTGATGTGAGGTAAATAATGACTACTCTTGGCTATACTTGCATGGAATTTGAGGGGAAAAAAGCACACAACTTTTTTGAGGTAGATTTGATTTAGTGCTTAATATAAATGATCAAAAAATGAACCATCTGTCAAGATAAGAATATATAACCAGTGCTTCATTGGTAAGCATATTTTAAATTTAAATCTTTGCCTGGTCTTTTATGTAATTATTGAAGTCAATAGTCAGAATTTTGATTGCATGTGTTTTAGAAACAGCTAGGTTGTAGCTGCTATGTTATTTTTAATAGCTTTTTTAGAAATAAAATACTTTTATAATAAGAGTATTTTCTGTCATCCAGATATGAGGGCAAGAAAGAGGCAATTATGATGTGCCTATTTTCTTTTGAATTTACCATTCTATGGCCACCAACAGGTAGTGTCTGGGTAGGGGTGATGATCTAAACAGAAGAAAATGGCCAATTTAAGCCACTGAACCAGAATCATGCTGCTGGAACTGTGGCTTCTTCCAAGTTGTTCAAAGATAACTGCCCGCCAAGGGGGTAGAGAGAGGTGGCCTTCAGCCATTTGGCATTCAGAAGCATGTAAGCCAGATTTGCTCCAAGAGCCTAATCACCATCAATCAGGAAAATAACAACTCACCCTCTCATTGAATTGGAGCTGAAAGATTTACTTTCCCACCAGGGTTGCTCATTACATAGATAATTTAGCCCACGCAGAAAAACATTTACCAAAGACAACATTTTCTTAAATATACAGACTAGAATGGTTTTACAGTGCGATAATTCATGGAGGTTACTGTTATAAAGGATTCTGATCTCATTGTACAAATTAATATTTTCAGGAAATTAAACTGGTAGAGGTTTTTTTCTCAGTTTTGAAACATGGCACTCTGGGAAAAAAATAAGACAAAAACAAAATAACAACAAATGTGAAATTTGTGAATTGCTAGTTTCATATCCAATGTATTAATGCTCTAATTTGAGCAGAGAAATTTTCTTTCTTGCAAACAGAAAACAAAAGCAGGTAGTGATTTATTTGTGTCTTTGTTCAGCTTTTATGGTCTCTGTGTCTTTGATATTACATTGTCCTGGCTCTTATTTGTGGAAGCATCTAGTAATCAAATAGTTCTAAATTAAATTCTTTTTCAATAGTAGTTTTTCTATTTAGAACCTCCTAGCTCTTTTGTACCCATCTTGCCAGTGACTGGTATTCCAAGTTATAACCTTTTATTTGGTGGGGTTAGCCAATGTATGTTTTAAAAATCTAATTAATATTATTTTCTAATGTCTTACCTCCAGACACAATTTGAGAAAAAGGGATTAAGAGAACTCCTTTAGTCACCTAATATCATTAGGAAATAGTTTTTGTCTGCTTTTTTTCCATTGCAGCAACTTCACAGACAGCATAATGATACTTTATAAATTGTCTCAAGCCAAATGTCTTTTTTAAAAAACATCAGATCTCTGCTTGAGTTAGTATGAAAAAATTTTGGTAAGTAATTGTGGATTAAAAGAAAATGTGGCATGAATAAGTAAATATATGGTGAGCTTATATATGTTAAATAAGAATGTATTATTTTAAAAAAAGCTTTTGCTCTCAGTTTTTGGTTTAAATGTCATAAAAATTTAAAGAAAAAAAATTAGCATATCATTTGCTTCCATAAGAAAAAAAAAATTAAAGAAGTAACATTAAACCTACTCCAATTTTTGCAAGTTCCTCACCTTTCCATTAAAAGATGAAGCAATTTGGTTGGGCATGGTGGCTTACGCCTATAAAACCAGCTCTTTCAGAGGCCAAGATGGGTGGATAGTTTAGGTTTGGGAGTTCGAGACCAGCTTGGGTAACATGATGAAACCTTGTCTTTACAAAAACTACAAAAAAAAAAAAAAAAAAAAAAAGCTGGGCACAGTGGTGTGCACCTGTAGTCCCAGCTATTCAGGAGGCTGAGGCGGGGAGGATCACTGGAGCCTGGGAGGCAGAGGTTGCAGCAAGCCAAGATGGTGCCACTGCTCCCCAGGCTGGGCCATAGAGCAAGACCCCATCTCAAAAACTTAGTAAATAATAAAAAAGATGAAGCAGTTCTTCTAAACACAAAGTCATCTCTGTTTATAAATTGATTTTGATAATATGAAAGGAAACTTGACCATCAGATATAGCCTGGCTTGGCAAATTTTTCTGTATAGGACTAAATAGTAGATACTTTAGGCTTTGTGGGCTATCCAATCTTTTGTGACTACTCAACTCTGCTGTTGTGACATCAAAGCATTCAGACAATAGTAATCACATGAGTGTGGCTGTGTTTTAATAAAACTTCACTGATGGGCACTGAAATTCGAAATTCATGTAATTTTCATGTATCGTTCTTTTGATTTTTTTCCCCCAAACTTATAAAAATATAAAAAATCATTCTTAGGCCATGGGCTCTACAGAAACAGACAATAAGGTTAGTAGAGAGGAAGATGGCTTTAGCTAACAGATAGTATGCCAATTTCTGAGATGAATAATTAATTCTTGGCTAACATATATACTCCATTCCTACTCAGGTAGGTGTTTTGAAAGGCTGTTTAATGGTAATCAAACTTGCAAAACAGTTATTTCTAAATATACTCAAGCCCACTGTAATTTTCACTGAATGCCAGTGCTGTCAGCTAAAACAAGTGCTGTGAGAACCATGTTGGACAGTAACTAACCTCCTGAAACAGGAGCTTAAAGATAAGTTTTCACGGTGAATTGTACTGAACTATTTGGTGCTCAGTGTCTCTTTGTTTACTCCCTGCCTTGTTGATATTAAGCCATGCATTCATCCACTGACTCACTCTTTGTTCACTCTATCATTCCACATTCAATGCTGAGCACTTTTCTATGCACTCTGGGAGTTTGATGTGATTCCTGAACTGCAAGAACTAATAATAGCTGCGAGCGAGACAAACTGGTGCTGGATTCCAGTGTGGTAAGTGTGAGACAGGAAAAAAGATAATTGCCACCGGCGAGACGGATGCTGTGCGCAACACAGAAAGTGCAGTGAAGACTTCAGAGAAACAAATCCATTTAGGACGTTCAGAGAAGAGAACTCTCATTGCCAACAGCCTCAGATAATACATATCCTAGGTATTTATGCAACATTGTAGCAATTTTCTACACTTTCTACAGACAGAATTTTAGGGATGAAAGACATCCTGGTGATAACTTCTTTGAATTCTCAAGTTTTAATGGATGAGGAAAAAGTGGCCGTGAGAGAATTGAGAAGTTCAAGGTTATCCAACTCTTGAGAGGTGGCCTTATTCAACTCCAAAGCTCTTCAGTGCCAATTCAGCCTTGTTTTCACGACACTAAGCCTTCCTTGCCTCTTCCATAGCTTTTTACTGATTATGTATTGTTTATTCTCTCTTTTCTATGCAGATTCTCTAAGTCAACTTGTAGAGCTCTTACCTTTTCTTCAGTGATTCCTTAATGATTATAGTTGATAAAAATTGAGAAAGTGCAACTGGAACTAATGCACAAAACATGTTCCCCTTTAAAAATTTTCTGCTGATCTGAAGTAAAAATACAATTACTGCAGCTCTCAGACTCAGCATATTGTGTTCTTCATTCCAGGTTACTCCATAAATTGCAATTATCGTCATTTGTGGCTCTCACAAGATTATAGGTGACTGAGTACTTCATCAACTAAGATCAGAATTTCCCAAGGCACAAAGCAAAACACTTGTATAATGATCTAGGAGAGTGGATTAAACATACTGAATGAGAGAGCTACACACAGAAAATGTTCAGGGGATTATCAGTTTAGCTTTTCAAATCCATTCAATGAAAGTGAAATTGATGTGGCTCTGCTTAAGTGTCAGTACCATTTTGAGGTTTAAACTTTTACATTTCTGACTTCCAGCTATTTTAATGTTAAAGAGCAGGATCCATACTATTCCCTTAGCTACTCCTCTGCCCAGTGTTCTTTGGTACATTCAGGGTTGGGGAATGGAGGGAGGCATTCAACTTCGTAAGACAGAATCTCTGTAGATCTGCAGGGTCTTAGAGTTATTGTGCTTTTCTCTAAGTCACTATAATTAGAAAAAGGGGGTCTATGGTTGAGATACCTAGAAGAATTTCCAGGGGCTGAACATGGCAACTGCAACCACAACATAGCAAGAGTTTTATAGGAAACCTTACTCATCATTTTTGTTATCCACTTAGTGGGTCACTGTATTCTAGGGCTTTGGGTACCTAGTTTTATTTAATCTATACTGAATCCTCTGAAATGGACATTATTCTCCCCATGCTTTTCAGTCACATCTGCAGTAGAGGGAACTACACAGAATTTGGAAATGAAGGTTATAATAATAATATTAAGATAATATCAATATAATAATAATAGGCATATGCCATTTGCATTTTAGGGATTCTTATAAATATTAATACTTTACATGTGAATTTATTTACTCTTTCCAGCATCCATAAGAATTATCTCCAGTTTAAAATTATAAGCTATAGATAAATATGCCTGAAGTTATTATTAATAAGTAACAGAGCAAGAGTTTGAAGCCAGCCAGGCGATCTAACTCTGGAGGTCACATAGAAATACCACCATACTACAGAGAAGCTCTCACAAAAGGCAGTTAACGGAGGGGTGTTTATCTTTGGGTGGATAGCTTAAGGTCAGCTTAAGCCCCTTAACCTATATTCATAGGTAAAAAAAAGTCTTAACTGCAGGCCCCTACTTAACTTTAATAGGGGTATAATTTGCCAATAGAATTTAAGAAATATTAAGCAAACTCTGAAGTTGGTGGTTTAAATGCTCATTTAAAAAATTTTAATGCATGATAGTTGATCTTTCTCTGTATATTTTTTTAATGAAATCTATCCCTTATCCACCTCCATGGATTGGAATTGTTTTGTTGCATCTCTTATTATCCTTGAATATACTTCAGCATAGGCAGTGTGATATAATGCCTGTATGTGTTTGTGATAATTTAATCTACATTCTATGGGAGTTCAGTTGGCCTAATTGAGAGAGCAGTCTCCAAGGAGAGCTAGCACTTTAAAACTTCTAACCTGAAGCTCACTTTCTGAAAGTATGCTCCTCAGCTATCTTTATCTTTAATATTCTTATGTCTGATTAACATCAGAGGCTTTGTGGATTAGCATAATGGATATTAGAAATTATTTTTTTGTGACTCATATGAGGATATGAGTAATAGAAGTATTGTAGGAATAGACTGTAAGAATCTAGAGACCAGGGGGCCTATATCTTTTGAAAGGAGGCCAAAAGCCGGACTTTGAAATAAACTGGTATACACCCACTGATTCTGAAGATACTTGCTGCCACACTATATTATGCTACTAGAATACTGGTTCATTTGCTTCAAGCAAATTTGTCACACAGCTGGCGTTAAAACACTAAGAAGGTACAGAATAAGTTACACACTTGATTGCCAATAAGTGTTTGTACCTGTGACCAAATTTCATCTATCAGCCTTGTTTTTACTATAATATGGTTGTAAGAAGAGACATGATCCTTACCTGAGTCTACTACTGAAACTTCTATTTACCACATGGAACCTACCAGTTGTGAATGATCAGTTGCCTTAGATCAGATGGCAGCAGGAGCCTGTGTGTGTACACACATGTATGCATGTGTGCGCGCACACACACACACACACACACACACACACACACACACACAGGAGAATACTGAAATAAAAGGGATGAAGTAGGCGACAGAACCAGGCTGCCAACTGTTTATATATGGGATTACTTGTCCTCGTCTCCTTTGATTGGAAAGTTTTTCATCCACAAATTCTCCTGAATTTCTTACGGGTGATCAGGTCATTTGTCTTTTGCTGCAGAGATGGTAACACATTCTTTATGAGATACACTTAACTACAGTTGTTCATATCTCTGTCACCTTCAGGATGGATGGCTCGAATGCACTCTCCTTCACACTACCCTCCTCAACTTACATGTCTTTATTTGTTTTTTGAAAGCCTGTGCTGTGTATATTTCATGGAAAAAATCTGGTTTAAATGTTCTTCCTTTTACTTTTTATGTGTGACAAATGTTCAAGTCACTTTTCTCCCTCAAAATTTTCATTATGATTGCTTTCTTCCTTTTTTCTAATGTTGCCATGCTTCTTCCTCATGCCTTTGAAATCAGAAAGCCATTTAGTAAACAGTGTCATAAATATTTCATAAAACCCTTAGGGTATATATCATGGAATACTATTTCTAAGCCTGCAGCATCATGGTTTTCTTAAGCTACAGTTTTTCCTTTAAAATTTATATTATTTAAATTTATGTATATGAATTAAGTATTCTCTCCCCAGAATGGCATTTCTGGTGTTTTTCTCCTTACCTTTTGTTTTCATTTTCTTCTTTAAATTTATAAACTCTTTCAACAAGGAGTGAAGACATATTGTAGAACCAAAAGAAACCTTCATTTGACCCAGCAGAGGAAATAAATTTAATATTAATAACAGCAGTTGCATTAGTTTAGGTAGGCCATGCTATGCTGTATTGAAAAACAATCCATAGTAACAAATTTACTAAACAAATTTATATAACATTCTCTCTCATACAAAGTCCACCCAAGGTTGAGGGACTCTCCAGGGCGGCTCTCCTCTATGCAGTGACTCACGGATCCAGGCTGCTTTTATCTTGGGCTAATGCCACTTACAACACTTGGCTTTTACAGTCACCGAAGCAGCAGAAAAAAAAAATGGTTGGAGAGTCATCTACCAGATCTTAAATGCTTTATCTAAGAGTGATACAAATTACTTCTCTTTACAGCACATTGCCCGGACTAAGTCACCAATGACTGCCTAACTGCCAGGGGACTACAGATACCAGGTCAACAGTAATCATCTCTGCCTAGTGCTTTCCTAGAGCAAACACTGTGTAACCACTGAGGTCCTCTGGCACCCATTCCACTGCGTCTGGGGTGGGGAGGGATGGAATGCTATCAAATAGTTATGATAAGCATGCCTCTGTTATTCAGAGTGATCCTTTTTAATTACCTGGCATGTCCACTTTGAGATACGACTGGTATCTCATCCAACTGAACCCAATTTCCCCTTCCCCCACTCTTTGCAAAGTGCTAAGAAAAGGGCTCTTCTAAGCGTAGTCAGCCTGTTCCTCTCCTTTCGGCAAGAATAAATAAAATGAAGTGGGGATAGGGTGGTAAAGTTTTGGTGAGTTCCTTCCTTAGCAATAAACCATGAGGGGAGAATTCCAAGTGTACCTCCATATTTATGAGGTTGTATCCTACTATGGAATAGGATCTTGAGAGCTTTAAAATAGTTTCTCAACTTTTAAACCATGCTAAGCATGTTATACTCTATCTATATCTATGTAGAGATTAGCAGCAAAGTCTTTAAAAGTGCAGCATCTGTGCAATTTTTCTTTGAGGAATACGGGGGAGAAAGGAAATGTGGGGTGCCGACAGCAGTCACGAAGATAGGCTCTCGTGCTAGAAAAGTCTGAGATGAAACTCAGTGTTGCCCATGAACTACTTGATCCTGAATAAGTTCATTAGCCTCTGTATTGCTCTAAAATGAAGATACAAAGACCTACCTCAGCTGTAGTCGTGAGGATGAAATAAGAAAATGTACCCAAAACACTTAGTCCAACGATCAATGAATAGTGGCTATCAACATAATTGTTAATACTAATAACCATAACAGCTACAATGCAGAGCGTAGAAGAGAGCCACAGGAAGGCAGTCTAGGTGCAGGTCTGGGAGATGCCCCCTGATTTTAGTAGGAGAAATATTTGCAAGAAGGTTTGAGGCCTCCTCTTGTATTCTTGTTGGATGATATCTTTCCAATATTTTTCCATCTTTCTGCTAATGCAATAGAGTTGTTTGACATCAACGTCTATTTTCCTTTTGATTCTGCCTAGATAGGGTGGCCTTCCTGGTCTGAGTGGGAGAGTCTGGGGATGTGTTAGGAATACGGGGCCGATATAAGGAAAGCTCGGATTTTGGAAATAGATATATAGACTGAAGATGAGGGAGACTTTCATATGGGAGGTCACAGGGACAGAGGAAAAGCGGTATGAGGTAGATCTAGGGGGACTGAATCAAATGAGCTGCGCACCACACCAGGAGATCCACAGAGACACTACAGAAGTCAAGGCTGAGATGAGGACAGGACTGACTTCGTGGCTCCTTCCACAGAAAATGTTCTGGCAGGGGGGAGAAGAAATGGAATTGTGCTATAGCCTCAAAAGATTTGATTATTTGCTTAAGGAAGAGCAGTATGTATACTTCCACTATGGCATACTCAAAATTTTTCTTGGTTCTCTCTCGATTTCACTTGCTTTCAATACTGGTGACACCCAATAAAAACCCTGACACAAGTCTTTAGGTCAGTTTTTCTCCAAGGATAGTCCCCAGACTAGCAAATTCAACATCATCTGGGAGCATGACAGAAATGCAAATTCTTGAGCCCAACCTCAGAATCAGAAACTTTGGGTGAGGCCCAGGAATGCTTTTTGTTTTTTGAGGTGTGGTCTTGCTCTGACACCCAGGCTGGAGTGCGGTGGCATGACCTCGGCTCACTGCAACTTCCACCTACTGGGTTCAAGCAGTTCTTTGCCTCAGCCTCCCGAGTAGCTGGGATTACAAGTGCCCACCACCATGCCTGGCTAATTTTTTTGTATTTTTAGTAGGGATGGGGTTTCACCATCTTGGCTAGGCTGGTCTTGAACTCCTGATCTCATGATCCACCCACCTCAGCTTCCTAAAGTGCTGGGATTACAGCCATGAGCCACTGCACCTGGCTGGGATCTGTTTTCCACAAGCCCTCTAGGTGAGTCTGTTGGACACAAAGTTTAAGGGCCACTCTTATAGAGTATATCACATATTTCTCATATTCATTATGCTCCAAATGTGACTCTTCTCTTCCTCTCCACTTCTGCTAACGATACCCAGTCCCACTATTTTTACAAAATATTTCCTCCTTAAGGCCAGTGGCTACAGTCACAAACTTGAATTTCTACTCTACTTACCCACCCGTCAAATAAAATCACCAAATTATCAAATCACCAAATAGCTCTCAAATATATCCTTTTATCTCCTTTCCCGCAGACCACCTTCAGCTCAGCCTGCACTTTTCAAAGTCTTCTATGAACCACTATTTTGTGCCAGGCATTGTGGTAAGCCAGAGTCAGCAACTACAGCTGGCAGGAAAAATCTAGCTCATGCCTGTTTTTGCAAATAAGATTTTACTAGAATGTAGCCACAATCATTCATTTGATTATCACCTGTGGTTTTTGTGTTTGTTTGTTTCACTGCAACAGAGTAGAGTAGTTGTGGCAGAGACTGCATGGATCAAAATATCTAAATAAATCTTTACTATCTGATTCTGTACAGAAAACCTTTGCGGATCTCTGTGACTGGCACTGGGTGTCTGTGGAGAGAAAGATGCCATCTACATCCTCATGGAACTGATAGTCCAACAGGGATGA
This sequence comes from Ateles fusciceps, assembly GCA_036589455.1. Lineage (NCBI taxonomy): Eukaryota > Metazoa > Chordata > Mammalia > Primates > Atelidae > Ateles > Ateles fusciceps. Next base: position 4,320,491 of record JAZHEH010000827.1, on the reverse strand, counting down.
TTAGAAGGTAAAGTGAACTATCTAGTTATTTAGGTCAGGAACATCTGACCTAGACTAGGGGAACCAGAAAAAATTTCCAGGGAAAGTGAAGTGGAGCTGAGTTTAAAAGGATAAACAGAATTTCATTAGATAAAGAAAAAAAGAGGAGTGTTCAAACCAGTGGAAATAACTTTTTTTTTTTTTGACAGCTTCTCTCAGTGCTTGGTCTAATCCTTAGTTCTTCTGATTTTTCAACAAAGCTGACTGTTCAATGATCACTTCATAAAACCCAGTGACTCTAAGTCTTTAGAGTGGGAATCTTGTGATCACTGCCTTGCTAGGTGGTTCTCCGGGCATGGCGGGTGAGCCCTCATTTTGGAAGTGGTTGGTCATGATCCAGGTAGCACTGGATCGCCACTTTCAAGCACCCCAAACAACCCACATTAAGACTCTAAACAAATTTCTCCCTGCAAGACCAATACACACTTTGGGAATGGCCAAAAGCAGTAACTATTGGATTGCATTTTACATCCGGTGCAAAGTGACCCAGATAGAAGAATATTGCTGTAACAATTTTGCCCAAGGGTCTGTGGCCTTTTGCTCAAATGTTTTCAAAGGCAAATTGCACGCAAGATCTGAAATGATTTTGGCTACATATTTCTTTTTCCCTAGTGAAAATTTCTTTCCTTTTTTATGGAGACACTTAAGGAAAACATTTTTTTTTTTACTCAAGAAAATACATTTGAAATAATTACAGAAGAATTTACTTTCTTTACTCTTTTCCCTATTTCCACTGCATGATACAAACAACCTATCCTGTGCTCATTAAGGACGACTACCTCTGAGGTACTTTCCTTCTTTCTTCTAAGAGAAAAGAAGGTGGAAAAATGGGGGGTCCAGGCCATTGCCATGGGGAATCCAGGCTACAACAATTTGTGGCTGGAGCCATTTTTCTTCTCATCTTGCTGTAACCTTCTCTGCTTTTACTGCTGCCGCAACATCTCAGGTAAAACACATATTCATTCTCTTTTCTGTCTACAAAGCCATGCTAGAATAATTCCACCTGTTTTGTAGCTGGCACTGATCCTTTTTGGCATGAAAAATGGAAACACTGGGACCATGAAAGCACTGTCTACATTTCCAGCATCTCACTGGGTGCCCTCCTCTAGCTAATAACTGGCTCCCATCCAAATGGTACATTTTCACTTCAGGCAGGGATGTGTCTGGATGACTGTTTTAGAGGTAGAAGTAGTTAGGGGATCTAAGACACTTCTTAATTTTCCCCTCCTTTCCAGCCTGTAACATTCCTCATGAATCAGATCACTGACTGCTCGCTGCTTTTTCTCCTGCACAGCCTGCTTCCGTTATCGCCAGCATTACTTTCAATCATGTTGCAGATCTAGCTGATTAAAAACACTGGCCTTGAGAAAATTCTCTTTCTTGAAAGTCAATGCTTGAAGGAGATTAGGACTATTTATAGTGTAAGGCACTCCCTGAAAGCCTCTGGTGGCTTTACTCTCTTGACTGATGCAAACGTAGACTAATTCTCTTTATCCAGATAATCCACTCACTTCCAATATTCATCAAATGGCAGAATGAAAAGGTTTCAAGAAAGAGAACAAATGTGCAGGCTTAAAATCACATAGAATTTTAGTCTTAAAATTGTGAAAGAAATTATGGGAAATCAGGGTTCTGAATCCCATTTCCAATGAGATAACATAAAAGCAGATAAAATTCATGGGACCATAGCAAATATGTTTTGTATTTCTTGAATTACTGTAGCAGGTGTTTCAATTACAAACCTTTGATGAAGAAAAAGAAATGTGTTTTTACTTCTCTGATAAGATCACAATAGAAAAAACTTTTAAAAATCTGAGACACTACGTCTTCCTTTTTTTCTTTTTTTTTTTTTAATTTAGAGACAGAGTCTCTTTCTGTCACCCAGGCTTCAGGGCAGGGGTTCAATCATAGCTCACTGCAGCCTCAAACACCTGGACCCAAGTGATCCACCTGCCTCAGCCTCCCACGTAGCTAGAACCACAGATGTGTGACTCCATGCCCAGCTAATTAAAAAAAAAAAAATTTTTTTTTATAGATGGGGTCTTGTTGTGTTGCCCAGACTGGTCTCAAATCCTGGGCTGAAGTTATCCTCCTGCTTCAGCCCCCTATAGTGCTACAATTACAAGTGTGACCCACCATGCTCAGCCTTACTTCTTTTCTATATGTGAAATTGTCTATCGGATCCATCTCTCCATCTGATACTTACATTAAGCATATTCAATATTTACTATGCAGTGGTCATACACAAGGTACTAACAAATAAAGGTGGGGAGTGTTGTCTTAAAGGAGTTTCCAGTATTATAGTATGGACTGATGGAGTCATTCTGAATTAGGCCAGAAAACTAGGGGAAGACAAAATAATCAGAGTCAGCCTTTTCTCTGATTCAATCATTTCTGTGTCATTAAGAGAATAAAACATGATGAGAAAAAGGGATGTTTTTGAAGTGGTGACACCTAGAACTCTAGTCCCAGATTTGTGTAATTAGTAGTTAGTTAAACAGGCTTGTATGAACTAAAAGTGGTATCAATCATACCTCTGCAACTGATACTCTGGGTTAGGGGTAACATGTAGAATCATACTACAAGATTCTTACTAGCACTGCCAGGGTCCCAGCAAGGCATATCAAAATGTTTTCCAAGCATATTCACAAAGTAGTATAGCCATTTTCTCACTTTGAATAATTCTGCCCAAAAAAGTAAAATGAAAGAAAATAAAGCCTTAATTCTCTTTATAGATAGCAATATGCTATAGTTAGGTATCAATTGGCTTAATATTCACCAAAAAAAATGGTCTGATATTTGGAGCAAGAGAATATGAGAAGAATGGTCTGTTGATGGAGGGAGCTAGCAGGTTTCTTTTCCAGGTTTACTCTATATTTTACAACTGGGCTGTTTCTGGCAAGTGGAATAAAATGGTGAGAGTCATTGCAGGAGAACAAATAGGGGAGCTATAAACCATATCCTTTTGACCTGAATTCTCAAACAGAAAAACCATCATTTAAAGCTTAGTCAATGCAAACAGAACAAGAAGACTGCAGGCCAATCATGTTGCCTTTAAGGTCTGATTTTGATTACTCAGGTTTCCACAGAGCAGTTTGGGTGCAAACAGGGATGGGTATTGATGGCCAAACAGGTGAAACGAGTATATTTGTGTCTGTTTGTGTGTCCTGTTATTTGATATCTCCATAATGAAACAATGAATGTGCTGAACTGTAAAACGATAAGGATCGTTTTTAGAAGGCTTAGCCTGGGAAAGGCCCCTTACACTCGGAAAATCCTATTCAGGGCTTGTTCAACATGTAAAACCTCACTGGGAGCATTTGGTCTTGTAGGTAGGCACAATCTGAAGATATACGAATAAGGGAGGGAGGGAAGCTGATTTCACCTTGGCTAATATTTCTTAACCACATCATCATGGATACTGACATTCCTCTGGAGCCCCAGTATATATGTCAGAGCAATCTCTTATTCATTCCTGGGGACTCTATGGTCATGAGGATAAAGATGCTTGGACTGCCTTCCTTCCCCTGACAAAGATTTCAAGATACTCCCTGAACAAAAATTTTACAAGCTCCAAAAATAAGGAAAAATCACTGTAAACCTTTTGCCTCCTCTTTCTATAGTTAAGCAGATGGTTGGCATTAGGGGGAGATAGCTTTGAAATGGGTTCCAGTTCTTACGCATCTGTGGGCCTCGGGCATAATCTAGAAGATAAGCTATTCTGGGTGGAAGCTCCAATGCAGATTACAGGACATTTAGGGAAACGTTCTCTTGAATTTGAACGTAAACCTTACTGAGTTCAAGAATCAGTGTTGTTCTTAGGAGACTCTGCATATAAAATGGTTTATCTATATTTCATGGTGGTGGACAGATTGTAGAAAGAACTGTGTAAAGAGGTCCAAACAAAGCTTGGGTGGCTGTCCTGAACTGGAGTGTAGAAAGATCACTTTACATACACTCGATGGTGTTGTTGGAGGTAGAATAAATTTTTGACTTTGGTAAAGGTATTTCTGGTGGTTATTCTATTTTGCAGATTCTCTGAAGGGAAGAGGTATGCTGGCAGTGAGTTTTGAAGAAGGAGACCTCCAGGGTGGAAAAGCAAGTTTAGAGATTGGTGTATGTTCCTAATTCTAGAGGGTTTTATTTGGGATGCTTTTTATTTACATTTTGAAAACAATCTTATATAGATGATAATTATATCCATGACATGAACAGACATTTCTCAAAAGAAGATAAACAAATGACCAAGAAACAGGAAAAAAGGTTCACCACCACTAATCATCAGGCAAATACAAATTAAAACCACAATGAGATACCGCCTTACCCCAGCCAGAATGGCTTTTACTAAAAAGTAAAAACAATAGATATTGGCATGAATGCAATGGAAAGGCAATGCTTATACACAGGCCTTGGTAGGAATGTAAATTAGTACAGCCTCTATGGAAAACAATTTATAGATTTCTCAAAGAACCAAAAGAAGATCTACCATTTAATCTAGCAATGCCACTAATATATATGTACCCACAAGAAAATAATTCATTTTATTAAAAAGACACCTGCAAGCATATGTTTATCACAGCACAATTCACAATTGTAAAGATACACAGTCCAACCTAATGCTCATCAACTGATGAATGGATAAAGAAAATGTGGTTGCATGTGTGCATTCATCAAAGCACTATTCAGAATAGCAAAGTCATGGAATCAACCTAGGTGCCCATGAATAGTGGATTCGATAAAGAAAATATATGCACCTAGCATGGAATACTACACAGCCATAAAAAAACAATGAAATCATATCCTTTGCAGCAACATGTGTATAGCTGGAGGCCATTATCCTAAGAGAATTAGCACAGGAACAGAAAATCAAATACTGCATGTTCTCACTTACAGGTGGGAGCTAAACACTAGATACACATGGACAGGAAGATGGGAATAACAGACACTGAGAGGGAGGGTGGGAGGAGGATAAGGGCTGAAAAATGACCTACTGGGTACTATGCTTATTACCTGGGTAATGGAATCATTCATATATGAAACCTCAGCATCACACAATATACTCATGGAACAAACTGCATATGTACTCCCTGAATCTAAAATAAAAGTTGAAATTATTTAAAAAATAATAAAATGTGGTATATATATAAATACACACTTACTATGGAATAATATTCAGCCATAAGAACCAACAAAATGTCTTTTGCAGCAACTTGGATGGCACTGGAGGCCATTATCCTAAGCAAAGTAATTCAGGAATGGGAAACCAAATACCACATATTCTCACTTATAAGTGGGAGCTAAGCTATGGGTATGCAAATGAACTGGGTGGTAAAATGGACATAAGAGACTCAGACGTGGGGAGGGTGGAAGGGAGCTGAGGGATGAAAAGTTACCTATCGATTATAATGTACACAATTCGGGTGATGGGTACACTAAAAGCCCAGAATTCACCACTGTACAATTCATCCATGTAACTCAAAACCATTTGTATCCCTAAAGCTGTTGAATTTTTTTTTAATGCATTTTAGCAAATTCTCATGCACCTAAAACCTTTCATTTACTTATTTTATACGGGGTGGGGGAAGGGAAGGAGATGATTATTTTCAAGTCATCTTTCAGATTTCACCTTAAATCTTCCTTGCACAGCAAATACTCCCCTACAGGCAGAGGATCAAGTTCTTCGATTATTATCTCCTCCAGATATCTTGTGCTTTTCACTCTTAGTGCTTGCCACAGTTTGTAATTAAATGTATGTAATTATTTAATTAATCTAGAGCTTTGTTTTCTCACTATTGGCTTTCCAATGTTTGCTACAATGCCTGATACATAGTAGGGATAGATATTTGTCAAACAAATGATAAATGCTCAGGGTGTGTGTGTGTGTGTGTCAGAGTGGGGGAGAAGAGCATGAGATTAGAGAAACAGGATAGACACAGGCTTTTCTCCTTCCCAAATACATTAAAGGAAGGTGACTCCTGAAAGCAGAAAGATGCTATCCGGACACTGAATAGAAATGCTAAAGTAATTTTTGAGCTCGGTGAATTTTTAGCGTGTTATAAGGAAGTGGAATGTGATCTAAAATTAGTATCTTTTTCCAGCAGAGAGCTCAGGAAATTAATTTTTTTAAACTTTCAGGGTATGATTAACTTATATTCAAGTTAATTAATTCGTAAGTACAAAAGGACTGTTAGATTTGTAAAACATAGCTCCATTGTGCCTTAATACTTTCATTAACATCTTGTTTTACTTATTAACTTACCATTTTAATAACTTAAAACATGTATTGTATTTAAGCATAATAAAGTGATTCAAATGAGATAACACACATGAAATGGTGACACCCCCACAAGACACTATACATGCAGCTGTTTTAAAATTATTTTATAATTGAGAATTTCACTAAGTACTTTTCCCACTCCAAATGTAAAGTTAGTAGGCAAATTGAGGAGCAAGATCTTTTATTTTTCTCCTTATCACTTTATCTTTGTACATGCCAAAAGCCATTCAGCTACATCATTACTGAATAAAAGTTTACTAAATAAAGAAATGAATAAATGAAAGAATGGATCCCCAGTCTTCTGAGAATAAACTGAACTTAAGAAGGTTTATTTTAATGTTAATGTGTCAAGAAAAAAAAAAACCTTTCAGAGGATAAAACCAACTGTAACATCATGGGTGGCATTTTTTGGAAACAACCTGTCCTTTGTCCCATTGCTTAAAAAACTAAATCGATGCATTACCTTGAATGTATGGTAGAGGCAAAGAAAAGAAAAGCCATGAAGGGATGGATCCAGGTTTTGAGGCATCTGAGGTTTATACAATGTCGATGCTGTTTTTTTTTTTTTTTTTTTGAAAAATATATTTTAAAATTACAACTATAAATTTAACTACAAGTCCTTAGATAGGGACATGCAAGAGAGGGACCTGAAGCACACGTGAAGCATAAACTCGCTGATTTCAAGCCAAATCAGCTTCTGGCAGGTTAGACAGAGAAACACCCACACTTGGGTTTTTGACCACTGCATTACCTAAACAATAATTCTTACAACCTTTGACGGTGGCTCTGCAGGATTTGAAAGATGCATAGCCCAATAAAAGTATTTAAATATGCTTTTCGGTATTGCAAGCTACAAAAATAATAATATGCAAGTAAAAATACTGTCTCAATTATGAGCAGGATCTACCTGCGAATACATGGTAAGCTTGATCCCAAACCTGTATAGATTCACAAGCAGAGTGAACAGATACGATGCATTTAGCCCCACTTAATTGACCATTTTCTGCAAAAGTTAAAGTGGGAATAGAAAAATCCTGCCCAATTTCACACTATACGCACAGTGATTTTGTACCCAGCAACTTTTTAGTCACACACTGGCTTCCTATATACTTTTTAGGAAGGTCTGTTTTTATTCTCTATGTCAAGAATCTAAACAGCTATTCTAGTAGCCTGCATAATGGAAAGAGACTGGAATCTTCCAGCATTACTCATATATCTCCCCTCCTTAAAAATGAAAACAAAGTTCTTATATATATAAAGATGCAGCCTTCCTCTATTGAGATGACAGGGTCTTGCTGGTGGCCTGAAAGTTACTTGCAAGAATAGACAGCTGATAATTGAACAGGTAAGGTGACTAAAAAGCAGTGAGTTCAATATACCCTGCCTTTTTCACTTTTATAATTTCAATTCCAAATGATCAGTGAAGGATGAAGTGCTTATTCTACCTTAAAGTAAATTATAAGAGCATCTTATTTTTTTAATGGAATACAAACCCAACACTCCCATTACTTCTGACAAAAGTGATGCACATGAAATCACACTACATTTTACTCCACAATTACAAAGGGAAGTTAGAGGACCTAAAGTTGTGGTAGTGGACATGGACATTATTCACCTAAAATAAACTAAGGTTAATATATTTCCATGTCATGTGGAAAGACCAAGACAACCAAATTAATGGGAATAACTGTAATCTTTTCTTCAGCAACATGTAAAATATGTGAGAAAACCTGTGTGTTCTTTAGCATGGGCTCCTGGGTTCTCTACAGAAGTAAAATAAATTGGTTTAACATTGTTGAGTTTATCTTATCATGAGTACTTATCATTTTATAGGTTTACCATGTTAGTTACCAGTCTATGTGATCGCAGAAACCAGTTAGTTGTTTTCCTAAAATCAGCTAGCCTAGTTTCTATCTATTGCTTTTCAACAATATCAAAAAATGAGCCTTCTCTCCAATGTCCCAGAAATCTGATTTAGTAAAAATGGTGAGGAGATAACTCTTTGGATTGTGATGTATTTACCTGAAACTCCATTTTGTGGACAAAGTTGAAGACATGCATATTGAAACCCAGACACAGGATCAGAATCTCAGAAATATTCCTGCAAAAATATTTACTTTGCAAGATTGGATGACTACCAAACAGATTCTGTGATTGATTGATTGATTGATTGATTGATTTAGAGATGAAGTCTTACTCTGTAGCCCAAGCTGGAATGCAGTGGCGCAATCTCGGCTTACTACAACCTCCCCAGGTTCAAGCGATTCGCCTGCCTCAGCCTCCTGAGTAGCTGGGTGGGACTACAGGTGCGTGCCAACATGCCTGGCTGATTTTTGTATTTTAGTAGAGACAGGGTTTTACCATGTTGCCCAGGCTGGTCTTGAACTCCTGAGCTCAGTCAATCTGCTGGTCTCAGTCTCCCAAAGTGCTGGGATTACAGGCATGAGCCACCATGCCCAGCCAGATTCTGTGATTTTTTTTTTATTTAACTCAGAGAGGATGACTATACATAAAAGTATATTGCACTTAAGAGATGGACACCCTAACTACTCTGACTTGATCACTATGCATTATATACATTAAAAAAATTCTCATGTAATCCATACATTTGCACAAATAAAAAAAAAAGTTGTGTTTGAGACATAATGGTTGAATTCATACCATTTTCTAAACTGTGTTCTGTAAAACATTTTTCTTTGAAGGATGCCAATAGGCGGATTTCAAGTAAAGAGCCCATAGTCTAAATAGCAAATGATGTGCCTGATTATATTTCATCTCCTGGAAAGTCACAGTGCACATTGGCATCTTGAAGGCTTTAGGAAGTCAGAATAGAGAAGTACTAGACTGAAGAAATCTGTTCACCAAATTTATTTGAAGAAAGATGTCATTTAAGTGCTTATTAATAACATCTTGCAGAACAGTGTATGGGGGAGCATCAGCTTGGTAAATGCTGAATCAGTAATCACATGGAGACCGTGATGATATCTGCCATCAGGCATTTGTGGGGCTTTAGAAAGCTCTAAAGAGAACCTCCAAAGAACTCTGCAGCAGCCGGGCAATCTGCCTCATTACCATCAATTATCATTCACTCCTGTATACATACATGACATTTGGAGCTATGGAAAAGTCTGTCAAATATGAAAGCTGTATATACCTCCATTGCATATAAAGGCTACCTCTTTAGATTCAAACATTTGCAGAGCTTCTGAGTTAGATGGGATTCTATAAGTTATCTAGATAAGTGGTTCTCAATCCTGAAGCAGATCATCTGGAGAGGAGGGTAAAAATTCATCTTCTCAGGTCCCAGCCCCAGTGAGTCTGACTGAGTAGGTTTGAAGTAGAACCTGGATATTTGTAGCTTTAAATTTCCTTCAGATATTCTTTTATGTAGCTGTATTGGGAACTACTTGTCTAGGCCAAATTTTCCAAGGATGATGTCTATAACATTTCCACTAATTGTGACAGCTAGGTCTAAACATTTCCAAGGATTTGTATCACTATTAGAAACTCTTCCTTGCTTGAATCTAAAATGCAACTAACAATTATCACTTTCTCATTGCTTACTAAGTGCTAAGCAATACACTAATCACCCTTAGGAATTATTTTGTTTAATTGTCACAATAATGCTATAATGAAGATATTATTATTATTTGCTTTTAGTGATAAGGAAAATAAAACTTACAGAGGTTATATAACACCTCCAGGAATCCAATTTTCAGTTCAAATATTTATTGAAAGTCAGGATAATTTCTCCTGTAGTAAACGGAACATAAGAAACATGGCATAGATGCTGTCATAGTTACCAACTATATATGAAAATGTGACAAAAGTATTTTTATTTGAAAATCCCCCATTCTTGTAATGTAAACTAGTACAGCCACTATAGAAAACAGTGTGGAGATTCCTTAAAGAACTAAAAGTAGAACTATCATTTGATTCAGCAATCATACTACTGTATATCTACTCAGAGGAAAAGAAATCATTATTCAAAAAGGATACTTGCATACACATGTTTATAGCATGTTTATAGCAGCACAATTCACAATAGCAAAATTGTGGAACCAACCCAAGTGCCCATCAATAAACAAGTAGATAAAGAAACTTTGGGAGATATATAAATAAATAAATAAATAAATAAATATATGTATACGTGTATACATATGTGTGTGTGTGTGTGTGTGTGTGTGTGTGTGTGTGTGTGTATATATATGAATACTACTCAGCCATAAAAAGGAATGAATTAACAACATTTGCAATCACTGGGATGAGATTAAAGACTATTATTCTAAGTGAAGTAACTAAGGAATGGAAAACCAAACATTGTATGTTCTCACTGATATGTGGGGAGCTAAGCTATGAGGGTGTAAGGGCATAATAATGGTAAAATGAACTTTGGGAACTTGGGGGAACGGGTGGAAGCAGGGAAGGAATAAAGAGAACAGATATGGGCAGTGTATTCTGCTCCGGAGATGGGTGCCCCAGGTTCTCACAAATCTCCACTAAAGAACTTACTCATGTAACCAAACACCACCTGTACCCCAATAACTTATGGAAAAATAGAAATTAAAAAAAAAGAAAATCTCCATTTTTGTAATAAACTTGATCAGATATATTTTGGCTTATGTTCTGAACAATATTGTTCAATGCAGGAATTTCTTTAAAGAGTTTTGTAGTCTATAAGCCAATTAAGTTTAAGGAACATCAAGATATTTGCTATCACCATTTACTTTGTGTTCCCAGAATTTGTTAAATGAGGGGGAGATTCCCTTTCTATGCCACGCATAAAAGTTACTAGTCATCCATTATAGAAAACAAAAGAGACAATGCTTGAAAAGTGATTCATGATTAACAGTAGCAGACTTCATATATCCCTCAGTAATATCTGGTTTCCTGAGATCTTACAATAAAATGATGTGTTACAAAAGAGTTACCGTTACTCATCAGGTATTATCTCTAGCTTTGCTCATTAAGAGAAGCAACATTTATTCAGGATCTTGTCTTCGGAAAGATATACCTTTATGGGAGGATGCTTCGCCTTTTAAAACAAGAATTCCTATTTATTTTTAAAAATTTTATCTATATAATTATTAAAAAAATCAAATATAGATAATATTTCAAAGAAGAATCTTAATGTATGATAGAAATGGATGAGTCAGTAAATGTCCTAAATCTATCAGTGCAGAATTAGTTTAAAGCTGAAAATGTCAGAAGGCATTGCTCTATTTTTTCCTTTTTAGTCAGATCTCCATCTTGGGTTTTATTTTGGACTCCTCTGCATTCCAAACATAATTTTAGCTAAATGTTTAAGCTTCACAATTTCTAAGTGTCCTCCCATCTTGAAATGCTATGACACTTGCTGCAGTGCATGACATGAACATATGGTGATTTGGCTCAGCAGTCCAGATAACCTTGGATTGAAATCCTGTGTTTCCCATTTAGCTACATTCTGTTTTACAGACACGGACTGTACTCAGACTCTCATCTAATGTTTATGCAATTGCATGGGGTAAGGTGCAAGAGTACGAACAACTCTGGGAAAACTCATCTCCCTCCTGGATAAACAGTACAAACCCAACCTCATTCCCAATGATGATTAAAAATAACATTTGTACAAAAAGGGTAGCCTACCACCATTAATACAATTACATCATTTATTTAAAAAGAAATAGAGTTTGTGACAATTGGAAAATGGCATCGCTGTATCCAGAAGGCACTTAAATTCATTGTTTTTGTTGCTGCTGCTGTTGTTTGTTTGTTTGTTTTAGCAAGCCTGAGATTTTTGGACAGCAGGAGAAATGAAAACCAAAGCAGGACTGCTCTGTATTCACAGCAGACTCCTCCACTTTTGGTGGAAAAGTGTCTACCATTTGGTGAACACTGAAACAGTAATATTTTCATTGCAGTTAGATTTAGGGTCACTCATGTAGTCATGGCCTCATGCTATCTGTGCCATGTAGCTCCAACTCAGGTACAAAAATGCAATTCTGGTGTTAGAAACCCAGGTGTTGGTGCTAGGAGATTTCTCTGAAATGCTAGCCCCATTTCTCCTTCAGCAAGCTGTGTGCATCCTTTCGAATTTTCCTTAGGCGTGACATAAACAGAGTATTTTAAATTTAACTCCTCAGTAAGATAAGTCACACATTAACTATGAACTTAAAGGAGACTCACAGCTACATACTATGGAAAATCACCAGGCTTACTGTAGTAGAGATTAGAAAGCAAATGCAGAATTCTGCTGCCTCAGCTACATATAATCAGGTATGCACTGAGAAGCAAAAATTTTTCCAATGGCATCAAGAAAGCCACATGTTGTTAGCAAAGTAACCAGCCCATAGACTGATAAAAATGGAACATATTATATCTTACCAAGTCAGAGATTAAAAAGCAATTGTACTTTCTAAAATGAAACCTGGGTAGAAAAGAGTGTAGTTTGCTTTATTTTATGTCAAATTATGCAAGAAAATATTTCCAGAATGAAAGGAAGATAACATTTGTTGAACGGTAGACTCCAAAGTGTTCACATGCAAATTTAGAATATCAAAAATTATTTTGATGAGGGTCAAGAAGAATACCCACAATGAATCACAGTCAACCAAATGGTGTGAGTGGGGGAATCATGATGTCCTATCAGATGAACAGAAGATACGCAGTATATCTAAGCTAAAGCACAGCTCAGAAAAAGTAAATTGACGAGTGTTTAGCTATTGGTTTATATAGGTGTATTGTCTAAAAGGTGGGGTGGGGTAGAGAAGTTAAATAGTTTTGGTAAACTGCCAAGGAAGTTAATACCACTAGTAAGCAAGACAGCAAGCAGTCATGGATATAATTATCTTTTATCTACATATCTGTGTAAGAAAAAAAGACCATTAGTCATATCAACTTTGAGTACGTGTTACACATTACAAAGTATTATGCCATAGATGCTTTTGATGCAAGACTAGGCATTTTCCTGGGAGAGGTATTCGATAGTAACGAATACTCTATAAGGGTAGACTTTCAAGATAATTGTCCTTAAATGTTACTTATTTACATTAATAAGATTATTTCTGTCTGTCTATCTAATTATGTCTTTGTGTCAAAATGAGAATTCCTAGGTTTCTCTAAATAACAGTCTTAAAATAGATGCAAAAATACCACCATATAATCAATATATTTACTGATGCATTTCTAATATGGTTGGTCAAAGGCAAACAGAAATTAGACCAGAGAAGAAATGACAAAATGGCCATAATTGCTTTTAAGACAATTATAAGCCTAAAAAAAATCAAGCAATTATAGCATCTCTGCTCTAAAATTGTCTTAAAAAAATACAAAGAACTAACAAAACCGAACTGTTCAGCTCATACCAAATCTGCTTCATTTGATTCCTGGCGAGTTCAGACCTGGTGGCTGCTATTTCAAGCCTCATTTCTTTTTGACCTCAAATAATAAAGTTGAAGTCAGCCAGTCTCCATTCGGCCTTGCTGCATTGTTTGTCAGTTTATAAGGCTTTATGCTTGTATCAAAAATGTTATAGGAGGAAAACCACAAAGAAATCACAAATCTGGCAATTTTCCTTATGTTACACATATTTTAAAATTGTTGCAAAAAGTTGCCAACCACTGGGCATACATGATAGCAGAAAATAATCCAAACAATGAACATTCCAGTCACTATCTTGTTAACTCATTATAAAAAGAGACTGCTGTATTGAGCAATTGGCTCCTCCTCCTTCATTCCCTTCCTGCCTTCCTGCCTTCCAACCCGCCATCCCGTTTATCCATCCTCTAGTATCATCTGTATGCTGGCTTAAGCTTCTCAGTCTAACAGAAAAAGACACATCTAAAAAGAAAAAAAAACCAAACATGACAATATAAATTTACCTGAGCCTGGATTTCTCAACACTAGGGCAGCTATCCTTAGCAAAACTGGTTCCTTACCTAGCCGAGTGGGCCACTCCTAAGTAGCCTGGTCAGAGAGTGTAACGAAGCCCTGCTTGACTTTACATTACCTAGCCCAGCTTCTTGTCATGGGAACACCTCGCTGCCAGAGAAGGGCTGATATTTCTATCATTAAAGCCATTTCCACTTGGTGTCAAGACACACTGTGAGAATTACCTCGTGTGGAAGCTTTCTCTAATTTGCTCTCCCACTCCATTACCATTCAGTTGCAGTAGACTTTTCTTTCTTCCCATAGTACCTATGCCTACCTCTCAATTAGCATTTCCCTCACAGTGCTGCAATTGTCTGAGAAAAGCAGTATCTCCCACTTTAGATTATGAGCCTTCAGAATAGGACTATATCTGTTATATTAGTTTCACAACAGGTAGCAAAATATCTGGCACAAAATAAGTGCTCAAGAAATCTTCTTGAAAAATTTCATTAGAAAACATAGCCTCCCAGGTGAGAATCACTGATCTAAATGATTCAACTAATATTTACTGAGTATGTACTATGTTTCAAGCATTAGGTGCAATTATGTATGGCAGAAATAAAAATCTATGCCCTCAAGAACTATATATACTCCAAGAGAGGGGACATACAACACATAAATGACAAATAAAGAGTATTACCAAATAAAGATTCATTGAGGTAAAGCTGTTTTAGGCTGTAATGGCTTCCCTGAGGAGGTGACCTTTGAGCTGCAACCTCAAAGAGAAAGAGCCAACCAAGTGAACAGCAAGCGGGGAATGGTCCAGGCAGAGGGACAGTTGTGTGAAGATGACTGAGCTTAGAGTGCTCCAGGTACGGAACAGAGGGTATCATGCCTACAGCATTGCCCATCAGGGAAGAAGAGTAAGAGATGAGTTACCCTGTTAGGAGTGCCAGTTATACAGAGCTTTTAAAGGAAAGCTAGGAGTTAGGCTTTTATTCTAGGAGCAATGGGAACTCTTTGTAGGATTTTAAGCAGGAGAGGAATCTAAGTCATAATTTCCTTTAGATAGATAATGCCTTTGTCAGTGATGCAGAAAATACACTGAAGGTAACAAGAGATGCATAGGGGGCAGGATTCAACACATTTAGCAATTCCTACAGCCTTTGGCATTTATCAATCAGCACAAGGAACAAACCCACTCAGAAGAATTGCCAACCAGTCAGAAAGAACACCGTCCAACAGGCCATAGTATCTGAATATAAGATGAATACAAAAAGTCTTCATCTCATATCATGGATAGCTTCTTAGAAATTGTGGCTTTAAGTGAAACGACATACAATGAAACCAATTTTACCATAGGTTAATTGACATAAACAAGAGTTAAAATTTCTATTAAAATGCCATCTCATCTCAGAGCACACTGACACACACAGGTACACACACAGGTACACACACTTCACTCAGGCTGGGACCATGTCGATATGCTGACTCACCTCATGTGCACTTCTTTGGGATGTAGGGGAAAACCAGAATACCTGGCAAAAATCTACACCGACATGAGGAAACATGTAAACTCCACATAGTGACCTAGCTGGGAATTGATTGCTTTTCTCATCAATGTTATAATGAAACAACGTTGAACAAAATGACATGATTTGCAAACCTGCTGTAGTTGGTTAACCTCATAACAAACAGTTGAGAGATAATGGTATATGAACTAGGTGGGTCGTGTAAGTATGAAGAGAAATGAATTGATATCAAATATACTGGGAAGGTATAACCGACAAGACTTGCAGATAATTTAGACAGAAGGGGTCCTTAGGGAGAAATGTTTGGTAAACACAATTGAAAGGTTTGACTTGAGCAATCAATGATATGGATGTCTATTCCATTTTAGTAAAGACCAGTCAAAGGTTTTTACTAAAAACTGGTTTTGACCTTATAAAGTTAGATGTCTATATGTCATTCAGATATATATGTTAAATAAGAGACTGAGCTTTCATATTTGAGCCAAAGGTAGAGGTCCAGACTGGAGATGGAAGTTTACATGTACATGTATCAGTCTTTAGTCAAGAGTCTGGAAGAGATTAACTTGGGAGAGAGTAAAGAAAATAAGCTCAGAAAAAAATAAAACATGAAGGACAAAAAGAGGCAATGCCTAGAGGAGAATTTAGCAAGAGGAAGTACCCTGGTTGAGTTCCATGTATCTTCTAACGTTGCTGGAATTTGGCACTACTATAATATCTTGTCAACAAAGTACCCCAAGCTCTCTATCCTCCTACTTCTTTGTCTCTAATAACCTTGATACCTTCCAAATTGGCTGCCAATTTTATTTCAGCTCTAAAATCAATCCATAAACTTACCAATGTTGCACTTTTTTAAAAAAGATGTGGGCATGAAAAATATTTTTCTACGCGTTTATTTAAGGCCAGATGGCTTTACTACGTGAATGAAATAGATGCTGGATCATCAGCTTAAAGCACGTGTGCGACTATGATGTTTTGGGTATTTAATTTTTAAAATATAACTCATAATATTTACCATTGTTAATAGGTCTTTCTAAATATGAGGTATGTATATCTATATTTCAAAATATTTAGCTCATTAGCTCTCCTTTAGCCTTCTGAACTCACACTTTTGGGCAGAGAAACATAAACACACATATGCGAACACATACACGTGCACGTGTTGTCCAAGTATTAATAAACAGATGACTCATAATCTGGAGTATATGTCAAAACCTACATTCGACTGCACACTATACAAAACATATATTCAATTATACATGTGTGGACCATAGCATCATGGCTCATTATCTCATTTATTTTGTGGTTAAATGATGCAAGGCTAACATGAGCAGGAATTTAGCTAGCACAAACAGATCTTGAGGCTGTATGTATAATAGTCTACACATTCAGTTGCTTTTAACAAAAACATCAGTTTTCTGAATATTAGAGGATTTTTTTTTTAGTGTTCAGTATATAATGCATTTGATGACATTCATGCCAATCAAATATTTTGAAGAACTCAGTATGATTCGATAAAAATGGAGTTTAGGCTTCATGTAAAAGACTAAATAAATTGTAGTTACAGATGTGTTCCTGTGGGTAACACTGCCCACAGCAGAGAAGAGAAGTTTGCATAATATACAAAGAATAGCTGTATTTTTCATTGTGGTCTGAGCATAACTTTAAAATCATGAATCTTAAGTCCAAATAAATGTTAAATGTAACATAATTTTTCTAATTCCAAACAGACTTATGAAAGTCATAATAAATGAATACTTAGCAAGCAAACTATAGAAAAGTCTACTTGGGAAATATAAAGCTTTATTTCATCCTTCAACAGACGTACACATCAACCACATTTAGTGAGGCTATTGCTCTTACAAGCAGCCCTAATACAAGGCTTTATCTAATTATGAATTAGGCCGGGCATGGTGGCTCACGCCTGTAATCCCAACACTTTGGGAGGCCGAGGTGGGAGGATTACCTGAGGTCAGGAGTTTGAGACCAGCCTGGCCAACATGGCGAAACCCCGTCTCTACTAAAAATACAAAAATTAACCAGGCATGGTGGCAAGCACCCATAATCCCAGCTAATCAGGAGGCTGAGGCAAGAGAATCACTTGAACCCAGGAGGCGGAGGTTGCAGTGAGCTGAGATTGTGCCACTGCACTCCAGACTAGGTGACAGAGCGAGACTCCATCTCAAAAAAAAAAAAAAAAAAAAAAAAAAAAAAAAAAAAAAGAATTAAATATTTAATTCTTGTAATTCAACTGATTTCCCTTCCTCCTTTCTTATTTACATCTTTATTTATTTAGTTATTATCTTCCACTCTTACTTTTCCAATAAAACCATAGAAAGTCTTGGTAATTTTAACTTCTGAGAGCTGATACATAATTCAATCCATGACAGGATTTAAAAATCGTACACATCACTATAGGTAATATTCTACCCCTCCAGTGCCAGCTGTCCCACTCCAACAAAACTATAAGATACCTTGTCTCAGAATCAATTGTTTGAGTTAGTCATTAGTCTGATTTTTTCCCTTCTATTATTTAACTGGGATCTACTGTTTGACCACATCCCACATACATATTTACATTGTAGTTATTTGTCCAATCAGAAAATATTTACCATGGATTTATTTATACTCAAGGCACTATAGCATAGTGTTTAGGAGTACAGATTCCCTAGAACTTGTTTCCCCACTTACCAGTTGTTTTATTCTGGGCAAGGTACATAATTTCTCTCTCGTTTGAGTTTATTTATTTGTAAAATGGGTATAAAAACAACATCTGAGGATTAGTATGAATTAAGACATATTAAGCACTTAACAGTTCCTGACATATAGTAGGGTCTTAATGTTATACATTGCTATCATTTTAATTATTAAGATGTGTTTGTCTATCTTAAGTACTTGGGATAGATTGCTGAAAAAGCTATTCCTACACTGAAGATATTTTCAGGCTGACTTGGGCAGTGTATGAACAAGACAGGAAATTTCAGATAATAAGTGCTTTGACAGGAGTAAGTCCAGATCTTGAAATATTTACCCAAAATATAGAAAAACTAATTTAATGATGGATGTTTAAAATAAATGATTACTATGGAAAACTGGGCATTTATCTTTCATCTCTTTATAATAAAACATCAAAATTTTAAGTAAAATTAAAGAGTTTCTCCAGTTAAGTGTCATGGGAATTCCAAGTCATGTAAACAGAACCATTTTTAACACTTTTAGAGACCCATCTTTCTGTTTCAGTGTGTTACTAATTTAATAGTCTACAACCTGTGTAAAACAGAGGTCATGTATTTTTTGTGGGGACAAAGTGTTACGGTAAATTCCAGAAAAAAAATCAATCTCTAGGGATGAAAGTAGGAATCCTGCATAAAAGTGTTTATATATTCCCTTTCATCTATTTATTGCCCTCTTACTGAGGCTCACCTCAAAGTGAGGGAAATCATTTTAAAGATTGAGTCTCTATATATGTACGTTTTATTATTTGGTTCCTACTGACCTCCCTGAATTGTGATTACCTGGGTGTTGCATGTGGATAGCAACTGAATGGAAATCTTTGATTGATTGTATTTATTAGGTTGCTGAGCTATTTTGGGGTAGTCGTTTTATTTAGCTGACCTCAGGGAGTACCAGTTTTTTATGATGATTATCATTATATATCAGGAATAGGTTCAAAAATTACTTACAAATCAAATCTCTGTTTAAAAGCAGTTTATTTCTAATGGATCGTATGATGAATACTTCAGTAAAATAACTAATTCTAACTTCATTTAGTGGTACAAATTTTAATTTTGTCATTTTTCTTTTCTAATGCAAGTTTTTTTAAATTAAAAAACAAATCCAGTGCTTTTCTTGGATGGAAAAGTCTGAAAATGTCAGGATGGAAAGGGGAAATAGAAATGTTGAGGTTGGGAATAAAAAAGTTGAGAGAATAAAAACTGATACTTAGGTCAAACTCCAGAAATGCTGGTGCTTTTGATGCCTTCTTTTCCTTTGCATTTGCTTCTGCTCCCACTTAACACTTTGATGCAATTTAGGTCTTATTTCAATTTGACTGTTTTCTTTCAGATTTTAGTCTGAAATGTTTAGTCTTTGTTGAGGAACAAAAATATCATTTTTAAGAATGCATGTCCAGTAGGAATAAGACAACCTATGACTAGAAACAGTTGACTTTTCATGGCCTATACAAATTTGTACAAATAAATCAGCAAACAGATATGTCAGAAATATTGTTTATAAATAGTGGAGTTCAAACAATAATATCGCATGGAACAGATTGCAGCAGTTGGCTATTACCAATATAAAAACTCCATATCATGCTATATATATAATATATTCTATTATTCAAAGAATTTCTCTCCCCTGGGTGAAATTGTCATTTTACAGAGAAGTACACTTAATAATAGTTACTTGGATTTTGCTTAAGTATGGAAAAGCATGTAACGCTATTTGAAATTAATTGAAGTATCAGTATATGCCCAAAGAGTTTCTTTGTCAAAAAATTATATTATAAATACTATATAGGAATAGTCATTTCAAGTATTTACCATAACAGATAGGTGATTTAATTATGAGAGCTTGATAGGATGGAGAGGAATGTATGCAGTGGTTCATGTAGTAAAATAATGTTTGTTAATATGACATTAAAATTTTTAAAATTTGGTAGAGGTATGAGTGAGATAAAGCTTTTCATGCTTTGTTGTAATGAATTTGAAAGACAGCTGTATTATTTCTCTCATTTGAGGGGGGACTTGTTTAGACTACTGAGCCTAAGTAAGGGCCACTAGTTTTGACGGTTGTGAATTTTCCTAAATCCTGCATGATTTGGGTAAAGTCCATCTGTACCTAATCTGCAAAGGAGCAAATTACTACATAAAGTACCTCAGTAACAATAATTTATATAACATTTTGTGCATTGAAAGTCTTCTTTCAGAAAATATTAAACTAGATGAAACATGGGTCAAACTCAAGCTTTTAGACAATGGAGCTGGAAAAATGTATCTTTATTTCAAAGAAATTTTGACACCTTCTTTGGAGACATAGTATTCTCATTCTATTAATAAAAATAATATCTAAGATGAAGTCAGTCTCTTTCCAATTTAATTAAAGGGATGTTTGATTTTAATGCTTCACTGAATTTACTTTGTCCCTAACCAAATATGCAATCATAATTAAATGAACTGTAGGCAATGTTGCAGATTCCAAATCTTCTTCCCATGCTGTAGTGAATGAATGTGATACACAACACTAATACTTGTGTCCAAACTACATAAGGCTAATACTCACTTCTTTGAAATCAAAGAGTGACATATGATTAAACGCTGTATAAAAGAATGAGAATGTATTGATGCTGAGAATAGGGATAGCATATATAATCTTAATTAAGCTATATTCATTTGTATATCAGATAAAGTCGAATGTAGTAAAAAAGACATTAGGTTTTTTTTCATTTCTTTTATTAAGCAAATAGTATCTTTTTCATTTTTTAAGTTACTCTAAGAGTAGTGATTCCAATGAAGATATTTTAATAATTTTTTTCTGATCAATTTCATATCATGCAATCAAAGTTTTTTTTTTACAGATATAAAGGAATTCTTTTTCTAGTGGTTTCTGTATTTGGCTAATCAGAACAAATGAACACATGTTAAGTACAGATTCCAGGGCCTATCCTAAAACTACTGAAAGAGAATTACATAGAGGTAGGGCAGGTGTTGGGTGGCAGATATATGGTGATGTTGCCTGAATATTTAAAGACTCCTTCCTAGGTTATTCTTATGATATTCCAGGCTTGGCAAGTTTCCTAAAGTTTATTTTAAAAACCTGCTCCCTGGGGACATTTACCTTGCATAATTTGGAGCTCTCTAAATCTTAATCAACATTATCTTCAAATGAATAATATTGATTTAGTATCCATTTAATATAGGATGGTCAATTCATTTTAAGAAATTAAGATTTAGAGCATATACTCTGAAAGAAAAGCAAAGGGAATTTCTAGAAAGATTTCATAAACAAAGTAGTGTGTGCATGGCAGGGGAAGCTTTTTAGATGAGTTGTTACAAGAAAACTCACCTTTGAAGACATGGATACATAGGGATTTGAGATGTGAGTACTGTGTCAAAATCACTATTAGATCACACTGGTATATGAAAGAATCATTGTTAGGTTACTGAGCAATCGCAGTCAAGTATGGCCACTGAGTCTGTAATGATATTGCACACAGACTTTTCAATTGTCTTTTATCAGTAGTAACAGCACAGGGCTTTAGGGCACAGGGCTGAGCTGCCTATGCACATGTAGAGTGCAAAAGGCTCCCACTCCCTTGTAAGGGGATCAACACAGTCCCAATTTACCCAGACCACAATGGCATTGAAAGGGAACTGGATAAGGCTCTACACAGCTTTATTCATCCTCTAACAGATCTCTCAAACTTAACATTTGTAACATTCCACACCTTATCGTCATCCCCAAATCCTGCTACTCCTGTACTCTTTGGCACCTGCAGTTTCCAATAGTTCATATAGAATCATTCTTGACTCTCTTTTCCTCTATTCCCATCTGCTAATCCATCAGCGATTATGTTGGCTTTACCTTCTCACACCTCCATTTGGTTTCCACTTGATAAACTGGAATACAGCCTTCAAACAATCTCTCTGATTCTCACCTAGCCAAAGGGATAGTTTTAAATTGATACTACAACTCTTTCCAAACAAAATTCAGGCATTTCCAAATTATTGAGAGTGAAAGGTTAGGTATTTGAAATGCCCACATGGCCCAATGGAAAATTTACCTTTCTCTTCCCAGGATACCCAGGGCTTCCTCTGGCTATTTTGTCTTCATAGCACTTTACACATCATCTGACTTGCTATGTGTTTTACTCGCTTTATTTCTTTATTGCATGATTCCTGCCAAGAGACTGTATGCTCCCTTGATTACCCTGGTATTTGGGGTGTGTTTGTATGTGTGTGTTTTCACTCTTTATTTCCAGCACTCAAAACACTTTAGGTACATTGAAGGTGTTCAATAATTTTAGAAATGCTACATAAAAATCAGTATTTAGATCACAGCATGTAATCCCAGAAGATAGAGGTAAGGAACATTTCCGCAATATAATCAATGATTATAGGCCCTTTCTGTGAAATGACACAGTCATGTACTCATATGGGCTTTATTATGATTTACCTTGAATTACATTAATTTGAGATCACATGTCTATGTTAATGAGATTATAAATTCCTTGAGGTTAAGGGTAGTGAATTGTGTCTGGAATTACAACTTTAGCAAAGTTTAAAGAGGTATCATATTTTGCCTCAATTAGCACAACTGAGAGAGGACTCATGTCTTTCCATTCTGATTTTATAGTTTTGACCCAGAAGATTTTATACTTCATATGATTCCTCTGGCAAGTAGTACAATACTTTGTACATAGTAGAAAAATACATTAAATATTTATTGATTTATCGCTTCCTATGTAATCCTTTAGTTCAGAGAATCATTTAACTTCCTTAGCTCTGGATTGAATTTTTTGAATAAAACAGCCCAAATCAGTGTGTGTATACACAGAGTTTAAAGAATTGAAGATGATAGATCATTTTCCCTGCTATGGCTGCCACCATGACTTCTTCACATTGCTGTAGACTAATTCTCATTGCAAGAGTCAATGCTAGAGAGAAAGAAAACGGCTTTCAGTGCTTTCTGTTACTAAACAGACACTAAAGAAAGAAAATACTGGATTTGAAGCTAATTACTAATAAATGCTGACATTAATCCAATACTGAACTCATTTTATGCAGGATTATTTGGGGCAAAATATTGTGAGTATGTATCCTATGTTAGAACTTGGGCTATTCATAAGTTATATTGTAAGAAATTTTGTTATTACGTACTTTAAAATAGTTTAAAGACAGAATATCAGCTACACCTGGTCACAACTAGGAATATTCAGCTTGAAAAAACCCCAGAGTTTTCTACCTTACCTCTTGTTCTTCAAAGGCCGAGTAGGCATTTTAGAATACACTCATCAGTTTATGACAACCATTTAAATATTAATATTAATAAATTTTTATTTTTTCATGTGAAATCATCTTATAAATGATTCTTATGTACATACACATATGTGCATGCACGTACATACCTGCACACACACGCAGACACACATACATAGTAATTTGAGAGAACAACATACTTCTTCGCTAATGAAACATCTCAACCTCATAACGTAATGTTGTGGTATCCAAAGGCGAATTTTCAGCTTCTACAACTTCATGAAATGTTGAATCGAAAGCAATTCACTGTGGCAAGCAGTTTATGCTCACATGAAGAAGAAACAAATAGCAAGCATAGAAGCTCAAGTATTTTCATTCCAACTTGATTTTTAAGTCTCTAGTTAACATCTTCTTTTGCTCATGGTTGTTTTTAGATTAACATGGCTTAACTACTTTATTAGAAAGCATTGGTAGCATTCTACAAACAATTTTTCTCTTTATTATTTTTACACATGTTAATTTTTAAAAGCTGTAGATTCCCATCTAACAAAATACAAACACTTTAAAATCATCATCTGAATTCATTTTCATAAATGTAGATAAAGGTGGTAAAAAAACTCAATTAATGGAACGCCTCAAATATAAGCCCTACTCAGATGCTAGGAAAAAAGGATTAAAAAGAGAAAGACTAGCAAGTCAAATGATGTGGCTGTGAAATCAAGAGTGATCTAATTTTACAAAAATTAATTCTCTTTTAGTGAAACAAATAGTCCAACAAGTAAAAAATTTTCAACTTCAATGTTTCTATGTAGTAGTTTAAGATTTTCAAAGAGGGCTCAGCAGGGTACCTGTATGAATTTGCCCCTGCAAATAAATTTCTTGAAAACAGGATCAAAATATCAATCCTTATGTTTTTTGTCTGTATGACAAGTCTAACATAAATGTAGAAAGAAAATGAAATGATGGAAGAATTTTGGAGGTAAAATAAACAACATTATCAGTATTGGAATTGTGTGTTTCCAATGTGTGAAATGCCCATTTGGGATTACCTTTAAGGTTACCCACTTGACTGGGGATTTATTCTACCCACTTGACTGGGGATTTATTCTATCTCTGGCTTACTCAGGGATAAACTAGATCTCCACTGGCAGTGCAGTAAGAGAAAGGTGATGTTTTCTTCTTGTTTATTGTTTGATCTTTAACTATAAAGCATCAGCTTTTTCAACAATCACAAAAGGCGCAATTTACATGATTTCACTGGTTCAAGATGTAACTTATTGCTAATGGAATCACAGAAAGATGTTTCCACTGTTTCTGGAATGCAGAATCTAGTAAGGCAAATTGTTATTGAAGAGGAATTATTGATTCTCTTGTTACAATAGCTGCATTTCAGCTTCGATACATGAAATTTTATTTTTATTGTTGCAATAATTTATATTTAAGCCTCAAGTTTTCTGTGTAACCTTCCTTGGGCTAGGTTGTTTTAAACCAGATGTGACAATTTTGCCTTAATGTATCATTCTCTTGGTCTGTTTTGAAAATCTTAATCGAGTAAATGCTATCAAATCTGGGTTTGAGAAGTTATAAAGTCACCAATAACTTGCTTGGCAAACTTTTACAAGAAGCTTTATCTTGTCCTCAGTTTTTGCTGTCTGAATATACAGGAGACTGAATGAATAGGATATATAATCCTCTCTTACTTTTAATATCTCCCCAACTTATAAAATTATTATTTAACTCTCCATGGAATAACCAAGGATACATATTGAAACCATGGATGAATTTCTTTATGAAATGTGTTGAACATGGACTGGTGCTATTTTCTAAACAAATTAGTTTATTTACTATAACAAATGTTATTAAACAAAACATTATATAAACAAATTAGCTTATTTGCTATAACAAATGTAGTAAACAAAAATGTTAATCGAATCAGAACCATTTCTCTTCTGTTCTCTCACAGGACATTGTACTTTGGTTAAGTGTTTCTCCTCACAGTTGTATATTACAGCTGGATTCCTGGTGCATCCGTTTGCCTCATGAGATTGCGCAAGCCACAAAGAGCAGGGAATTAAGTTGTTTTACTTATTTTATTTCCAGCCCCAATTCAGGTCTAAATAATATCATCTTCCATTGCCTGAGCATTGCTTTCATTATATAATGTATTGACTTCCCCCCACTAAAGAATTTAGGCATCAGGTATTATTACTTCGTTTTGCAATTGAGAAAAACAGGTCAGAGATATTTAGTTACTTGCTCAAAATGACGAAGATGGTAAAGGATAGAGCTGAGATACTGCATAGATCTTTCTGATGCTAAAGCTCAAGACCTTTCTCCTATGGTAGGCCAGAACAGATGAATAACACCTGTTGAATCAAAGGCAAAGAAACCTTCTTTTTCTTCTGGAAACACTGTACCTAAAAACTTCCCCCAAATGTGACTATTTTATCTGACTATAAAGAGAAACAAGCAAAAGCAATTACGTTACACACTATCTGCATCAGCATTATCATCTCCCAAATGGGGTTATCATATTGAGATGTGGTGAGATTTAATTAGAATTATTTATCTGACATAGAATAGCTCATGTACCTGACACAAAGAAGTTCTCAATGATTGTTACATGCAATTACTATTATCATTGTTGAGTACTATTTGCACCTAAAAGTCAAATATATCTTGAATCAGAGGAAGTTCTTACTTTTAGAATAGCTCTACCAGAAATTCACAAATATCACAAAATATGCTTTTGTAATTATTTTAAAGGTGAATTGTGACTCATTTGCCCATATCTTTTAATAAACATCTCAACTTTTTGGAATTACAGTGTGCTCATTGTGCCAAGGAAAGATCATATCTGTGTTTTTGTTGGGGGGGGGAATAACCATGGTTTTAAGGTACATTCTTTAACTCGATTGTACAAATTGAACATCATGAAGAGTAATTTAATTTATGCTACACATTTTAATACAGAGCTAAATTAAACAGTTCTATATTTTAACATAGAATTGTTTATCTAGAATAATGTTTGGCATTAATAAGCACTGATAACTATTTAAAAATGAACAAATTAGGACCTTTTATCTTTAATATAATGCTACCACTCTAGGCTAAACTTATAGTTCTTATACAATTAATATTATATTTGGTTATTGTAACTACCCTAGGCATTCAATAGTCGTATAATAACAATTATGGTTATAGTAATCTTCATTAAGGGATTATATTTACTTATTTATGTGCTTAAAAACATATAGACACTAAATAGCAGAGCCAGGATAGAATCTCAAATCCAAATTTGGGTTTCTTCCATTCTTACTAGCTATGCAGTACCCACCCCCCACCCACCCACCATCCTTATCTGTGGGGGATACATTCTGAGACTCCTAGTGAATACCTGGAACTGCAGACAATTCTGAACCCTGTATTTACTATGTTTTTTTTTCCTGTAATAGTAAGTCTTCACTTAATGTCATCCATAGGTTCTTGGAAGCATGACTTTAAGTGAAATAGCATACGGCAGGTGCTCAAATAACATCATTTTGTTCAAAATTGTTTCTTTATAATGTTGATCAGGTGAAAAATTGGGTTCCTTATAAGTTGTTTCAGTTAAAGACCCAGTTTTCAATAACCTACGTATGACATTAACTGAAGACTTCACTGTACTTATATCCCTATGATAGAGTTTAATTTATAAGTTAGGCACAGTAAAAGATTAACAACATTAACTCAAAATAAAATAGGGCAATTGAGTAAAAGAAGGGTTACTTGAACACATGCACTGTGGTATCGTGACAGTCGAGGGTGGCTAAGTGACTCAGGAATGGGTAGCTTTGAAAGTATAAATAGGCCGGACAAAGGGTGGATTCAGGTCCTGGGTGGGAAGAAGGAGGACTGTACAAGATTTTCATCATGCTTCTCAGAATGGTGCAATTCCTCTATGCATTGTCTATTGTAATTTTCCATTTAGTCTTTTTAGACCATGGTTGATCACAGGTAACTGAAACTGCAGAAAGTGCAACCACGGCTGGGGGGAACTACTGTATTGGCAACGGTAGCTTCCTGTGAGGTTTGAATGAAACTATTCTACACTTAGGGAGATGCATATTTGATAATTCAGACTAATTAGTGTAAAAATATAAAAAGGATACATTTGAAGAGTACTAATACCCTGGTTGTCCATGATTTCCATTCATTATGGGAATGGTGGGAATATCTAGCATAATTGTATGTATACCTCCAGGTGTTCTTGATAAAAAGAATGGATTATTTTGTTTGAAAAAAGATTCATTATAGTCAGGAAAGCAAAGTCAATGAGCAGTTTGTAAGATGGAAGAACAGTCTAACATTTCTGGAATGAAGTTACTATGAGGAGCTAAGAAAAAGTCCCTTCATAGGAGTTGAGTCACTGTGTAAATCTGTATATGGACCAAAAAAAAAAAAGGAAAGAAAAAGCCCTCTTTGACTGTTTTCCAGCATGACTAAATGCAGTGTTTTGTTTTATCTCGATAGATTACATACACCCCCACCTTATTTTCTTCCGTGTTGGTTAACCCTTGGTATATGTGTACATACCCACACATTTAAATCCCCACGATTTTTCATATTGTCTTCTTCTGTAACACTGAATCAAAAGAGAGATATACTAAAGAACAACAGATATGACCTTTGAAAAATATCTGAGGGTCTCCTAGATTCAAAAGCTCAGCAGTCCGAGCAATAGCAACATTCAGATGACAACGGGGACTTTGAACTCTCAAGACCCTGGGGATTGGAAAGCCACTGTGACAGAAACAGTGTCTTTAACAACTCTCATTTCTTTTTCTTCCTGGGAATGTGGCTGGACTACATTTCTCAGCTTCTCCTGTGGTTAGAAATTAGATTGGGTCATGACTGAGTGCCAATGGCATATAGGCAAAATTATATAGAATTCATGCTTGCTGTTTAAATCCGGTAAATATTCCACTCATATTTTTTTCTCTCTGTCTCTGTCTCTCTCCTTTCCTCTTCTTCTTCCTCCTCCTCTTCTTTTCTCTCTCTGATCCTGTCTCTCTCTCTCTCTCTCTCTCTCTCTCTCTCTCTCGTCACTCTTCTCCCCTCCCCTTCCATTCCCTTTCCTCCCTTCCCATCTCCTCCCGTCTTCCCCCTTCTCCTTCTGTCTCTCTCTGTTTGCTTCCCTCCCTCCCCTTCTCTCTCTCCTCCCTCTCCCCTCTTGTCTTCCTCTCCCCCTCAGACGAAGACTATGAGATGCTGAGGCATTGCAGACCCTAGGTTCCTGAGTCACTTCGTGGAACAGAGCACCAGGCTAATTGCACTGAACTATAACACAGTTAATAAAGAAAGGTTTGTTGTCTTAATCCAGTGAAATTGTGGGGTAGTTTGTTATAGTGGTTATCATACCTTGACCATTTAGCAGGGTAGTTTCTCTTTTATAGATAACCTTACTAGCATTGAAAATAATGAGCCACAAAGTAGTTAATTATTTTTCCACTACATTAAATTGTAGTTCTAGAAAAGGATAAATTCAATACATTATACTGCTCCCCTTGGCCATCTATGTTTCCTCTTGACATAATTGAGACCAAATCTCCTCCTTTGACCAATGTGGAACAGTACACACTATGAAGAATGAAGAAGTCTTTTCACACAAACACACATTTAAAAATCTGATATAAATATATATTTATATAATATGGATAAATATATTATCTTGTATATATCTAATGTAAGCATATATTCATATATTATCTGATATATATTAATATAAACATATATTCATATATTATCAGATATCTATATATAAGAGTTTATTAACAAAGTTTCTGGGAAAGTGCAACTATTTATTCTGGAATATATGCTTAGGGCATGAAAGTGGGCCATGGGAATCATGGAAGTTTATCATTAACAGGTTAATACTTTGGGCATTCTCATGTACCCTTTCTACCAGAGAACAATAACAATGCCCGCAAAGCATGTGGTTTGACTGCTACATAGACACGTTCGTCCTTACAGTGATTATCTCGTGGAGCTCCATTAGGAAATTAAAACTGGGTGCTGATAAAACTGAGTAATTCAGTGTGCCAGTCTGTTCCTTGTGCTTGTAGGGACCATCTGCAGTTCTGCAAAACAAGTGTGGGCTGTGGACAGGTGCTCTTTGAATGCAGGCTCATTATAATTTAAGCTCCATAGAGGCAAAGCCCATAGAAGCCCTAGAAGAGCAGCAAGCAGGTGTGCTGGCGCCATCTCCAGAGAACTCTGTTGCCTCCCTCCTGAGGGACCCAGTAACACAACCAGCAGTATGACTGGCATAAGGGACAGGAGAGGTGGGTCAATGAGCAGTGAGTTATAGTCTGTCTAGCTCAGGTTTTAGAATGAATTTGGGAGTTTTATTCTTTCAAATATGTTTTCCTCATCACTCTTTGAACTTAGTACTAATGCAAT
This sequence comes from Ateles fusciceps, assembly GCA_036589455.1. Taxonomy (NCBI): domain Eukaryota; kingdom Metazoa; phylum Chordata; class Mammalia; order Primates; family Atelidae; genus Ateles; species Ateles fusciceps. The sequence goes on along the minus strand of JAZHEH010000827.1, from coordinate 4,290,375 downwards.
GATGGGTAAGTGGTTGCCATCAGCAACTTCAAAATTAATTTACTCCTTTGGCAATGAAATCAGTTCTTAGAAATTTTCCCAAAGTTAGCAGGGACTTACTTGCATCTGGTAGTCTTTAAATTGTCCATTGTATTTTAATATTCTCTTATAGTGTTCACTGCATGTTTTGAGCTTAACTAGAGATGTTTGTAACTTCTGTACGTCACTTGATAGAAAAGGAACTGCAACATGTATCTGAAGTTACACAGTAGCAGAGGACAGGAAAGAATTCAGAATTTCTGACTCCTGTAATTGAATTCTATTTCTCTGGTGGTTTTTATTTTTAAAGTATTTTCACATATCCCATCTGTCCTGTATTTCCATTTGCTCCTTTCAGTTCATTCTTTTCATTCATCTGGCTCTGCGTCCTGGAAGATTAATCTCTAGGGCCATATTGGGCTTCCTGGTCTTCTGGCTTCCTGTTGAGTTCAACCCCTGGGGAACACTGGTAGGAGCAGAGACAGAGAATGCTTGCCAAAGACTAGCTGCATCCCTCAGAGGAAGGCCAGAGCTCCTGGGAATGGCCCTTTCTCTCCACAAAGCTTTCGGTCTCTGTGTCACAGTACCCATTCTCTCCCCTCACCTGTCTGGATGGTAACACTTCACTATCACTTGGTCTCTCTACTCCTCTCCCCCTTTGCAAATAGACTGCTTATTAAATTCTCCCCAGATTTCTAATTGGAGCATCCTATTTGTTCACCTCTGAGACCCTGACAGAGCAACCATCTCATTTGATGTTTATGCCGAATCTATAAAATCTTTGTCTCATTTTGTAATGGAAGGATTTGATACACAGAAAAAGAAATGACTTGCTTACGGTCACATAGCTAGTCAGTCAGCGGTTAGAATTCAGCAATTTTGACTCTTACTATAATGTTTCTTCCACATTCCTGCATTGCTTCCATTTTCTGCAATTATTTAATCATGTTAACTACATTATATTGAATAAATGTTTAACTCATTTTCACATTCTATTATCTTTTCCAAGTAAAGATCAGGCATTGAAAGGGAGCTCCTTTAAATGAAAATTAGTGATGAAAATCATTTATGGTAATGTGGATGTTAATCATAGTAATTTTTAAAGAGCGAATGTTTTCTAATGGCGTAATTAACAGTCACAGGAGATCATCACAATATGGGTCTCTTCAAATATCTTTAATATTAAGAGTTTAGTACATCAGGCATTCACAAACATTCTATGTTATGAAAAAATAATTGGCCTAATAATTTGGTCACACATTTTGAATGAACAATTGACTCATCCATCCTCGGGGGAGAGGAAAGCTTGATACTGCCAGTCCTTGGGTGGAAAATCATTATGATTTGGACAGTAACATAACCAATTATAAAAACTACTAACTTGCCTAGTTGTACCGAGTTGAAATGAACCAAAAAGGATTTCCCGTTACATGTAATATCTCAGTGCATGTTTTGTGAGGTTTTCTCATGTGATCATTCATCTGGAGATGTTTAAATATTCTTCCCCCTTCTAGGAGCAGATGTTCTGTGTATGGAGGCACACTTCCTCTAAGATCAGGTCTTTCATTATTACAGCATTAACTTGGTAACCCAGCCAAATGTCTGATAAACGAATGGAGGGAGTATTTCCCTTCTTTTGTTATAGATCCGTATAATACGTCAACATTCAAAAAAGTTAAATAAGGTGAAGTATTAGGAAAGGGAACACCTCGCCCTGACAGATTTGTGTTTGCTATTCTGTTCTGTGACAAAACCCCGAGCTGATATGTGATCAGAGATTTACAGCGCCCTGCATTCTACCTTGTAATGGCTACAGTGGTGTTGAGCTGCTGTGAGATGATTTACTGCAATTTGTTACTTTTTGAAACTGTTCCAAAATAGTCTGTTGACATGTACTAAAGAGCTTTCAATAAAATCCTAAATAGTTCATTTTTTTATGTCAACTGGAAACATTAAGCGATATCTAAAATCATGTAAAGATTTATTGAAGTGATTGAAAACATTCTTTAATGGCAACTTGGTATATCACAAAGGCAATATTGGCATTAAAATTATGAGAAAATATTTTAATTGCATCTGAAACATATTTATATCATGTTTTAGTCTAACTGCATCACCTCACCGCTTGGGAAATGTATCAGTTTAAAGATATTCTGAAAGTTTAATAAGCAACTTTTAAACAAATATCAGCAAAGTAAAGGGGATAGCTGTGATTTGCATAATTTAATTATCATTGAAAATCACAGGCCTGATAGCTTAACTTCCAGAACATACACCAGTGTAATAGGTTAAAGTTGTAGCTTATATACTGTTTTTCCTTAAGAATCTAAGTATGTGTTACTAGGCAACTAAATGTATCTTGGCCACTGTGAATCACTTTCTAATTTATTTAACATGCAACTTAACTAAACCAGATAATGTACCTGTACTATTATATATTAATAGAAATTTCCTAAATTTCTTTTTGGGATCACTGCCACTAGAAAAATGAATATATAATAGTAGGTTCAAGCTGTGTACAGAAAATTTCCCATGACTATTGCTTATAATTATTCTCCTTAGGAGGGAAAAAAGTATAGTCTTTAGGTTTAAATATTGAGTGTGCTTTTAATTTAGCATATATACTAATAGATATTTTTGTATTAGTCAAGACTACCTGGTCATCACAATGCTTTAATTTCTAAATTAAATATAAGGATAAAAAGATAGAAACTAAACTCTAACACACCCGCTCCTCACCCCCAACCCCAATTTTAAAAAGCTGCTGGGTCAATAACAACAGGAATCTGTTTTCTTGGAGTGGATCTAAGACGGAAATAAGGTAAAGATAAAATTGTCCTCATGTCTAAGCTGGGCTACATGGAGTGAGCTGGCTTTGTCCTGTGTAGAAGCAAGAACAGAACATAATAGAATAGAACTGGATCTTGGTCAGAGATTGGGACTATGGCCATATCCTTTCTCCTTGTTCAAATTCATAGGATGTTCTAGTACCTGACTACAATTTCCTAAGGCAAAAGATATCGTACAATGGAACCTTGCAACAATCAAATCACATCTAAGGAAACGTAATTAACATAGGCATGTATCATCAACCGATACAACCCAAGAAAAAAACACTCTAACTGAAGATGTCCTTCACGAAGAATGAGGAAATAAGTGCCTGATGCCACCTTCACCTAACTACTTCTTTGTCCACTACATCCACTAAACAGACTCTCCTTGTCAAAACTACACTTTGACTGTTCAGTGACATCAGACCAAATGTGACTTCAAGAAGGGTTTTGATAAACATTTTCCACTGTTATAATTTCTCATGCTGAACAGAAGTGATCCAGAATATCATATCTGTAGAATTCTATGATTTAGATTGTTTATTCATTAACAGCTGTATTAGACCACTGCTGTGCATGGCTAAAAGTCAATTTGTTATTTTTTTAAATTTAATTCTACTGTCAAGTTCAATTATATATTTGGTTGTAGTAAGTCAGTATTTCTCAAATTGTGATTTATGGGCCAGATATGTCAAAAGTACATAGGGTATGATTTTAAAGGTAAAATTTGGGGCCCTAGACTTCTTAAATTAGGGTCTCTGATGTGAGGCTCAGGAGTCCCCAAGTAATTCTTACGCACACTGAAATTTGAGCACCACTGTAATAGGATTTTATTGTTGTTGTTTTTCTTTTTTTGATTAGGGCTTATAGTTAGCATGAACAGATCCTCACAACCAATTTATTTCACAGCTCGAAAGGACCTTCAAGATTACTGCATTCAATATCTACACGATTAAATGAAGATGTGTTTGAAGTTCCAAAAATATTTGATTATTTCAATGAGAAGCCAGCCTTAGAGACTATTTCCGACATAAGTAAAAACAATAATAACTGCCATTTATAAAGGATCAGAAATATACTTGTCAAATAACATGATATTTTTGCCAATAAAAATGACCCTCAGACATAGAAAGGTAATTTAGGAAACATAGTTTATAAATAGGTGGACCATTTCTACCAGTGCTCACTAATTCCAGGTGGCCTTTAGAATGACAATAGCTAAACACATGTGGAGCAGCTGCAGTGATAATAAGGTCACCCAAAAACATTTGACTTGACTTTTTAAAAACATTTTCTGACTGATTCTTAAAAATGGACAGATTTTGAAATTCTTGAACGCAATGTGTGTATACTATGCACTTTACCACCAAATTGGAATATTAAGTTAGTACATTACGAGATTAGACCTTTTAAAAGGAATGATTCTTGTTTTGTATGATTTGATCATATAAATTCCAAAACTGGTTCACCAATCTAAGAAGCACTCTCAGATTCTATTATTTGCAGGGTTCTAGGAACCTGAATAATGATAAATGGTCCAATCCATAAATCAGCAAAACTATTCTTTGGAGTAATCACTGTGACTCTGGAACTTTCAATTTGATCTTTTTGCAGTAAAAATGAGCTTCCTGGAGGGGAATTAATATTGTTATCCTCTTTCTTTCTTTCTTTCTTTTTTTTTGTTTTTTTAGGGTGAGGCCCTTATTTGGCATTTACCATAAATTTTACTACTGAAGGTTCTGCTTATTTTCTCCTAAGTCCAGTGCTGGCAAACTACACTAGGACCTGCCAGTTAAGAATGTTATTTACATTTAAAACATGATTTAAAAAAGCATATGTTGTATCATGTAAAAATTACATGAAATTCAAATTTTAATATCCATAAATAAAGCTTTCTTGAAACACAGCCAGGCTCATTTGTTTACCTATTGTCTACGGCTGCTTTCAAGTTACAACTGCAGAGTCGAGCAATTGCTTGCCACGGAGACCATATGTCCCACAAAGTCTAAATTATTTACTATTTGGCCCTTTATAGAAAATGTTTGAGACCCATCCCCCTCCCCCTGCTTCCCTTTTACAGTAGTGGCTTTCAAAGTTTATTTCCCAAACCTGCAATATCAATCAGCATCACCAGGGAATTTCTTGCTAGAAACTCGGGCCTCACCCTCTATATTCAGAATCAGAAATTATGGAGGGAGGCAGTTGTGGAAGGTGAACTCAGCAATTGGTGCTTTACTAAGCTTTTTAGCTGAGTCTGATGCATGCTCCAGCTGGAGAACCACTATCACCTGGAGGGCTTGTTTTAAGAATGCAATAAGCAAAAATGATTTGAAAATACAGGTTAAAATGCATATGGATGCCTTATGATTTACTTAGCTTTTGTATTGCATTTGCAAGAAAAACATGCAAAAATAAAGAATAAAATTATGAGCACTGATGACTACCCTTTGTTGCCAGAGAGAAAGCTTTTGCTAGAGAAAAAAATTCCATGTTTTACTTCAGGGGTTATTTCAGTTTTAATAGACTTTATGAAATCTTCAAAGTAGCTTTGATAAATGAGAAAAATGACATCGCAACCTTTTTTGGAAGCTAAATCTCAGTGGTACTTAAGAAGGCTTACCACTTGGTTTAAAACGAAGAAAATAAAATATATTTCATTGTTTATATACAAAGTTAAAGAACCCAACCTGTAATTATACGTGGAAATAAAATTGACTTCAGCAAAAGGAAAGGGAAGAAAATACAGCTTCGTTTTGTAGAAGAATCTAATCCTGATATCCTGTCATTTGATACATACGTGTCATGAACACCAAGTACTCACCCCCATATGGCTGACATTTTTGCATCTACTATTGAAGATGAGACTGCTTAGTCCTAATCAGAACTGAAACTGTGAGGACAGATGAGGATGAAAGGAGGCATAAAAACTAATCATTTTAAAATAAAATAGAATAATCGACTCTAAGTGAAGCTATTGCTTTAAAAAGCCCACTAAAGAAAACCCGTTAATGGCTTTTAACATTCCACTCTAAGACAATGAATAGCCCAATGTACCATTGTATTCTCATTCAGTGATATTTATTTCAGGATATTAATGAATATTTAATTTCAGTACTATTTACCAGTACAATAAAACCTGAGGTAATAAAAACAAGTAAATGATACGGTTACAAAAGCTAGAACAAAATGGTGCAGTTTCAAATAGAGGTTGTAATTGAGGGGTATGGTCGTAGCAGGCTAATACTGCCTTTGGAAACAGTAAGCAAATGTGACAATGGATTTAGTTTTCCAAAGAACACTGTAAACTTATAATGAAGAGCTTTATTTTCAGTTATGAGACACTCAAAGATGGTCTTGGAGTAGTTAAGAGTTCAGCTTCGGTAGTCTGACTGTTCAGGTTAGAGTCCTAGCATCATCTGGATAACCCTGGGCAAGGTATAACATTATCCTTCACCTCAGGTTCATGTCTATCTATCAAAGAACAATAGCATTATCTACCTCATAGCCTTACTGTGAAGATGACATGTGATAATCCACATAAAGCTTGTAGCCCTGCGCTTGGCACATAGTACACACTGAGAAGTGTTAGCTATTGTTATTGCCATTATTAATTATTTATCATACATTTTCAATGTAGTGCTGGTGGTAAGGCAACAAAGATACACAGAGAAAGATGATTCAGTTTGCCAACAAACTCAGAGCTCTCTCATACATCAGGTCAGATTATTCACTAGACTTGCCCTCTGGATCAGCTTAGAAAGAATTTATTGGTGGTGTTCGCAGAAACCATTTTAGCAACGCATGCATGGTGACTCCACAGAGAAAGTTCACGGGTACCCCTGGCAATCAGCTTCAGCAATATGTTCATGAAATACTGAAATCATCCAGATAAAAACATCCAGGCTTCATCCCAATCCAAGTAGGTGATAACAACTTTCACTTTTCTATGAAAAGTAAAGTTCTCTCACTTAGATTCTTTGCCACAATTTCCAAATGAAAACATAGTCAATAAAAAAGCACTCTTGTCCTTATGCCTTGGCCTGTAAATTTCAAATCTTTCCACCTTGGGGTGACAGACATTTCGATGCTGGCAGCCGCCTGGCTGTACTGTTCCTTCATGAGGACATGTCACTGAGGCAGCTCCAATAGCTGACCTCGGTCTGCATGTATGAGAGAGTCTTTCCATTTAAGTACCTGAGGACTTATGGCTTAGTACAGAAAGTGAACCCTGGTAAAACTATCTATAGGCAGTCCAGTACACAGGAAGAACCATTTTACAAACACAAGTGACAACATCTTGCTCTGGAACAAGTGCTGCTTCCTCTCACCTGAGCAATTGCCACCGGAGTCCCTAACTCATGACACTATTGCAATTACAGATCCAGAAAGCTGCCTTGTTTTCTGAAAACTTAAAAGGTTGCTTTCTGTAATGCCTAACTGTAAGAAATTATTCTGACCATGGACATATCTTGTCATATGCTTTTTACCGTCAGAGGGTGATATCAGCGTTCCTATGAGAATGTATGTATGAGAAGCCACAATATAATCATCCAAAAGTCTCAACATACATCTGGCAAATATTTACTGAGGATATGTGCTTTGTGGTAGGGCAGGGGTGGGAGATATAGTGATAAATAAGATAAGTACAGTCTCTTACATCACGGAACTCTCATCATCTAATTGAAACCATATTTTTATATGAAAACAAACAATGGCAGATATGCTGTGACATAAAATAAAACTTTTGGATGCATGTGTCTGATAAGACAAGTAAGCCCAGTTAAATTCTCCCTGGGGTGCCTGTTAATGCCCCTCTGCCATAGAGATACTTCAGTGGAAGAAAAGCAAAGGTTTTTGAATTAGAAGTGCCTGCTGAATATAATTTGCAAACAAGATCACGTGAGATCGCATTTTAAATGTTATCACTAGACTAATACTTTACCTCTGTGCAGCCATGATAATTAAATATTTCCTCCCAAATCAAAGATAATTACCCTATATTTAGGGACAGAATATCTCTAACCTCCATTACCATTATCCCCTTCAAACTTTCTTACTCTCTCCTGCAATTTTACCTCGGATCTCAATGAATTCTAGTTCTTCAGAATCATGATTGTTTTAGGGAGTCTGAGGCTTTTGTTTGGGCATCTCCTGCTCCTACTGTTTCTGCTTTTCCTCCCTCATGGCCGGCTTAGCAACTCAAAAGCAATGATGGTGCACATCCGCTAGCCTCCTAGGTTTCCCAGATCCCGGGAACTCAGCCTGGGTCTCAGATTACAAAATCAGACACAGAGGTGTTGAGATCCCAATTTCTGAGTGAGAATGGACTCCTGATGTCCCCCAGGCTGGAGGCAGGCATCTGGGGGATGGGTGCAAGATGTCTCACAAATGAAATTGAACCTGAAGTTCTGAAGAACCGGGGGATGAAAGCATTTAGCTTGTTCAGATGAGACAGACTTTAAAAACTTGAAAGGGTTGAATAACAATTAGGAAATTCTCCGGAAAATCTTTTCTATTTTTATTTCCTTTGAGAAAACCATCTTGGAAGATTAATTTTAAAGGCTATTGGAGACTATATTTTTAATATAAAATGCTCTGGTTGTTGATGAGACAGGTTTTGTTTTTCAGTTCATCAGCAAGATGGCACTTTCATAAGTCACAGATTGCTCAGTGCCTAAAGACGCACACTGGGACAGTTTTCATCACAATGTGATATAAAGAGGCAAATGAAGCAGTGCTCCAGATCATGCCTGGGCCAGCTGGGTGATGGCACCCACTGTGTCACTAAGAACCAGGAGGGTCTACCATTTCGAACAATGTGTTCATTGTTTTCTGACCTATCTGTGAGAGTAACTTTTTCAATCACTTAGGGACTGAATTTGATCTGGAGTTTGTTGCTTATAAACAGTTAGATGAGTGAGAGTAACAGATAGCAGAGACCTCTGTAAAAGGAAAAGAACTGTGGATTTTTTTTCCTGTCTTGATAACTGAGGTGGAATCTTCTGTGTCATTGCATTGGGTATGAATGAAGAGCTGGTCACTGATTCACCCTTGCACATTTGCATGCACTAGCTAATGCATGCTAGACTGGCTCCATGTCTAATCCTTGAACCAAGCTTTCTGGCAAATCAGAGCTATGGCATCTTTCATAGGCATCTGATTTGAATGCACATGTAGAGACATTACCTGTGACTTCAAATTTCTCGTCCTGATGCTCTGTTTATTTTCAGAAGGTATGCAATATAACATTCTGTCATGTATATCTAGGTAAAATTTTCCCTTATTCCATCACTGAAAGTAAATTCTAAAGGAAATATTGAGCACTTTCACTCCTTGATTTGTTTTTCGGTCTCAAGGCGGAAATTATGATGTTCACAAACAGGGTAAGGCAGAGCATAGGATCCTAACAGTAATAACTATACAAGATTATGGTAAAAACAAATATGTAAGCAAGAATTCAGGAAAGAAAATGAAGTTGTCAACCAACTTTATCACTGGGTGGTGGAGGTAGGGCTATACATTGTGCCAAATGAATGGACTGACTATAATTATCACCTTTCAAATATTGCTGTGGCACTGTAGAGGCTAGTCCAAAAGAGGCTGATCTCATTTGTCACCCAGTAGTTTCTTCTGGGCCTTGGGCAAATGGGCCAACACTTATTTTCAAGGCTGACCTCATCTTTTCTGGCTGTTGAGTAGACTTTGCACTTCAGTTGATGAGGGCATATGAGAAATGAACCAGATAAATTGCTTGATTAGAATCTTCATGAACCAGAACTGATAAGAGGGCACACATTTACTTGTGAATTAAAAACCAAATACATCTTTCTGGGGGACCAGAACTGGCACTCATTTATATCCTCCCCACTGTGTGCTGCTCACTAGTAGCAAACCCGGGGCTATTCCTTATTTCAGAATTTTCTCACCACTGTGTAGGGCTTGACTATTGGCCATGCTTTTCTTGTAATTCTCATGTTAGTCTATAAATGGCATTCTGGTTAGGAGGGGCACTGATCCTCCTCCTGTGCTTTCACCAAATATGAAGGAGGGAATTAAACCTACAATTCAGCCAGTTTTAAAGTAAGCTTGATTATTATTTCTTCAATAGCATCAGCTTCTATGACATAATCAACAAACAAACAAACAAGTAAATATAAATTCTCTTTAACTGCTAAATGGATGGAAAATAGACTCTGCAGTTTTTAAAAGGTAATTATATTTAGCCAAAATGGAATCAGCTTACATTCTTGGCACTGTATACGATGTAACAGGTCTGTGTGTGCCTGAGTATATGTGTGCGAGAATGTATGTTTTGGGAGTGATAAGGTGATAACATATTTTTTCTTCTCAAGTGTGACATGGCTTGGAATTAAAACTTTACATAAAAATCATGAAATTTTTAAAATGTGAGAGCTCAGTTTCTCCATGTGCCATAAGGTACAGTAATTAATGTCAGTTAATTTTGTCAGATTACATGTGATTTATGAAGCTTATTAATGGTAAACAGTGATATTAACCATACATTTAAAGATGTGTATTTTGTTAACTTTAAAGTGTCTAGGTCTCTACAAAATACCTCTTTCTAATATGAAATATATTTGATAAATAGGTGGCAAATTTCAAATACACTTTTCTAGCCAACTATCTTAGAGAAAAATCAACATTCATCTACTGCAGTGTACCAGGGCCAAAATCCATTAAAATTTGGGGTAAAGGAGACATAAATTTATCTCCTCAGAACATACCTTCTGGTATTTTAAGGGGCCAGGAACTATGAAAAAGCATCTGATTTAGGTTGTTAGTTAGTGAGGCAGATAGTGTTATTGTTCTGCAAATATTCACTGCTCCCACCTGCATTACCCCTGGAGGAATATACATCCCTGCCTTATTGATATTGACGATAGCATCACTTGCTTTAGCCAATGGAATGTGAGTAGACATGATCTAGTCACATCTAAGGAGAATTTTGTGCTGCTTCATTTGTCTGCTTGCATTCTTATTGTCACCCAGGAGAAATGCATGATCCAGGGAGCTGAAACTCTTTCAGACCAAAAGAAAGACCCAAACCTGATGCTGAGTCTGGAACATGAATGCCACAATGAATTACAGACTTGTGAGTGAGAACGAAATATTTTTATAGTAATAATAGCTGAGATTTTGTGGTTCTTTATTGTTGTCTTAGTCCGTTTAGGTTGCCATAACAAAATACCATGGACTTGGTGACTTAAACCACAAATATTTGTTTTCTCACACTTTTCCAGGCAGAAAAGCCTAAGGAAACGTTTCTGGAAGGGTTTGGTTCCTGGTGAAGGCTCTCTTTCTGGCTTGCAAAAGACGACTGTCTTCTCGCTGTGTCTTCACATCACAGGGAGAGAGAGCGCAAGTGCTAGCCTTCTGGTCTCTTTTCTCATAAAGATACTAACCTATTGAATTAAAGCTCCACCCTTATGACCTCATTTAATCAAAATTATTTACATAAAGGACTTATCTCCAAATTATTATATAAATTTTAACGGGACCGAAACATTCAGATGATGGTAGTTAAACATCATTGCAGCATAACCTCACTGACACACGGTTGTTACTGAAGCCTGCCCCAGCTCTTTGCATCGGTTCTCTCTAAAGCAGCAACAGGTAAGCCAGAAAAGTAAAAGGAAAGTGTAATCTGGTATGGGCAATTAAAACAACACAAACCACTAATTGGTTATGTGGCCTTTTAAAAAAATCATTTTCTGTATTTTATACCAATGTAAACATTTTTAGCCAGTAAAAAAAAAATTATTAGGTAGAATTTTTGAATCTGCTGCATTTGAATCATGTAATTGCTTTTGAAAAAGTTAACTATCATTTTCTGTCTTGTGTGCTTGTGTCTGGTTGCAATGAGATTCATAGGTTTTTTTTTAAAGTCTTCCTTGTTAGATACAATCTGACGAATGCAGAAATGTGATAGGGTGGTATTAAAATCAAATAAAAGGATCAAAAGACACAGAAGGAATATCAGTTTCTTACACAGTCTGAAATGATGATTGTCTCAGTATATAGGCCTGCACTAAGATGCATTGAAGGGTAATGTTCTCTTTTGATTTTAGAAGTGGGTAATGTATCAGCCTTTTTATTTTTTAAATGTAGACATATAGTAACTAGATTTTTAAAATTAAAATTACGTGTTCCCATTACAGATTGTCTGCTTTGTGCATGAATTGGAACTCAATATTATGAATAAGCACATCATGCAGACAAGGCCATCTAAATAGGAACAGCAACCTAGAATACAAGCGTAAGAAATGCTTACACTCGAGGGAGGGCAGGTAAAAGCAAAAGAAGATACCCTGGGATTAATGTTGTCAGAAGTAAGTCTCTGGCCTACAAAGGTGGCACATATTGGTAACCAGAATTATAAGATTGATTTGTATGTCTGGGAACTCAACCTGGAGTCATAATCAAGATTGCTTACTAGTGCAAGACCTCTCAGTATGATGGTAAATTTCTAGCCCAGATGCTCTAAGTGAAGACATTACTCATTGGGGTACATTCATTCTGAGAAGATGTCTTCGTTTATTTGTTTGTTTGTTTGTTTGTTTCACATAAAGGTGCTGCCTGGGCCAATGTTTGCTTGGATTCATGGATAATCATAGACCAACATCAAACGCCTCATGTAAGGGTAAGAAGTAACACTGCATTCTGCTGATAACACTTGGGCATAGTTTGAAAACCACTAATTTATCTTAGCAATTTTAATTTGAACTGATGGGTTCAGAACACTCTAAAACTTGGATATTTGCTTTAAGCACAGTAATTCAGGCACTCATTTCCCTGGAGCCTGCCTTATGTCGTCTCTCCTGCTTCAGTTTCCTTGAACAGAGACGTCAGAATTACTTCTTCCTTGGACCTTGTAACTTGGTCATTCTTACTTACTTATACACAGTAACAGCGCCCCTACCAATCAGTGAGGGATATGCTTTCAGTCTTAGACTTCTGTTTCAGAGCAGGACAATATTTATTCACAGTTCTTGTGTATTTAGGTGTAAAACATTTATACAAGCACTAAGAGAATCAAATACTTTGTTTTAAAAGGGTTCTGAGAGAAGCAATCTTTATGCCTGATGTCTTGACATACTTTTTAAAAACTACTATCAATATATTTTCTAGCTTTAAAACTTGTTTCCTAATAAAAATACCTTTAGTCAATTTTATAATACATAAAACTGATTTTCTTATTTTTCATGCAAAATCCCCATTTTCTACCTTCCAAGATATTTACATGTATCTTAATGTTTTTTATGGTATAGACCCCAAAATTTTAAAAAGTGAGCAGACTTATATTTGCCATAAAAATACTTTTATATAAGTATGTTTAATTAAAAAGTATCTTAAACATAAATTTATTTTTGAAAACTATTAACAACCAACACATAACTGATGAGACCAAGTTGTCTATAGCAATAACTGAGAGACTATCTATAAATATACAGCTGAGGAGATTTGGGGGCATCCATTTCAATGATTCACAGTGGCTTCACGTATTTTTGCTCACATCAAAATGAAAGTCATGTATTCCAGATTAGATCATCTTCTATGTGGACCCAGACTCTTTCTATCTTATGGTTCTACTTTGATAAAAATCTTAGAGTCTTCTCCATTTAGCGGATGGATCAGCAAATTAACCACAGGAAAATCATACCTGATTTTTGATCACTTTGTCTGGTAAGTGTTACTCATCGTTTCTATTCCTGTTCCTATTCCATTGGAGTAAGTAAGTAATGAAGCCTCTCTAGATTCAAAGGAGCTAAGAAATATGTACTTTCTGCCTAGGCAATTCCTTCTCAGGAAGAATTCCACACTCTCATTCTCTGCTACCAAGTGGTTATCCAAAGCCTCTTAACATATTTTCAGTTTTTTGGACAAGAATAAGTGGTGATGATATTTATCTATTAATCTACACTCTGTGAGAGCATAAAGAATTAGTGGCCAGAAACACAACATAAAAAACGTATGGAATGTAGCAAAAGTGGCCCAAAGAGATAAATTGATAGCAATAAATGCCTATGTCAGAAAAGAAGAAAGAACTCAAATAAGCAATATAACGTTACACCTTAAGGAACTCAAAGAAGCACAAGCTAAGCCCAAAGTTAGCAAAAGAAAGGAAATAACAAAGTTCAGAGCAGAAATAAATGAAACAGAGACCAGAAAAAACATTACAAAAAAAAATTAACAAAACTAAGGGATAGCTTTTTGAAAAGACAAACAAAATTTATCAAAGTTGCCGGATATAAAATCAACATACACAGATCAGTAATGTTTCTATGTATGTATGATATACTATCCAAAAATTATTATAGAAAGCAATCTCATTTATAATAGCAGCAACAACAAAATATGTAGGTGTAAACTTTGCTACAGGGATGAAAGATTTGTCTACTGAAAACTAGAAATCACTGATGAAAGAAAGAAAAGAAAATACAAATGAATAGAATAATATCCTGTGTTCATGGATTAGAAGAACTAATATTGTTAAAATGTCCTTACTACCCCAGGTGACTGACAAATTCAATACAATCCCTAACCAAAATTCAATGTCATTTTTCACAGAGACAAAAAACTCCCGAAGTCCTTACATTTGTATGGAACTACAGAAGACCCTGACAGTGAAAACCGTTTAAACAAAAAGAATAAAGTGGAAGTCTCACATTTCATGATTTCAAAATATAAAGTGACTGTAATCAAAAATCTCATGGCACTGACATAGAAACAGACATATCGACCAATGAAACCAGATAGAAAGCCCAGAAATAAATCTAGTCATTTCTGGGCAATTGATTTTTGACAAAGGTGCCAAGAACACACAATGGAGAAAGAATAATCTTTTTCATCAGTGGTGTTAGAAAACTGATTATTCACATGCAGAAGAATGACACTGCATCTTTATCACACATCATTATGAAAGTTAGCTCAAAATGGATTAAAGGTTTAAATATAAGGTCTGAAACGATAAATCTTCTAGCGGAAAAGCTCTGCAACATTGTTCTGGGCAATTATTTTGTGGATATTATTCCTAAAGCACAAGCAAAAAGAAAGCAAAACATAGACAAATGGGATTATATCAAACTAAAAAGCTTCTGCATAGCAAAGGAAATTATTAACAAAGTGAAGCGACAGCTCACAGAACAGGAGAAAATATTTGCAAACCATTAATGTGATAATCCAAAAATACGTAAGGAACTTGAACAACTCAATAGCAAGAAAACAAATAACCTGATTAAAAATGGGCAAAGGATTTGAAAACACATTTTTCAAAAGAAGACAAACAAATAGCCAACAGGTACATTTGAAAAAAGCTCAGTATCACTAATCATTAGGGTAAACAAAATTAAAACCAAATGAGATACCATCTCACACCTGTTCAAATGGCTTTTATGAGAAAGACGAAAGATGAGTGTTGGTGAGGATGTGGTGAAAAGTGAACACTTGTCTGTTGTTGGTGGAAATGTAAATTAGTCCTGCCATTACAGAAAATGGCATGGAGATTGCTCAAACAAAACTAAAAATAAAACTACCATATGATTGAGCAATCACACTTCTGGATATATATTCAGAGGAATTAAAAACAATATGTTAAAGGAATGCCCGTGTTCATTGCATGTCGATGTTCACTGCAGCATTATTCACAATGGCCAAGATATGGAATCAATCTGTGTCCATCAACAGATAATAGATTAAAATAATGTGCTATATACACACAATGAAATACTATTTGGCTTGAGAAAAAGGAAATTCTGTCATCTGCAGCAACAGGAATGAACTTGGAGGATATCATACTAAGTGAAATAAACCAGGCACCAAAAGACAAATTCCACATGATCTCACTTACATTACTTACATGCAGACTCTAACAAAGTTGATCTCATAGAAATAGAGAGTAAAGGCCGGGCGCGGTGGCTCACGCCTGTAATCCCAGCACTTTGGGAGGCCGAGGCGGGCGGATCACGAGGTCAAGAGATCGAGACCGTCCTGGTCAACATGGTGAAACCCCGTCTCTACTAAAAATACAAAAAAATTAGCTGGGCGTGGTGGCGCGCGCCTGTAGTCCCAGCTACTCGGGAGGCTGAGGCAGGAGAATGCTTGAACCCGGGCAGCGGAGGTTGCAGTGAGCCAAGGTCGTGCCACTGCACTCCAGCCTGGCGCCTGGTGACTGAGTGAGACTCTGTCTCAAAAAAAAAAAAAAAAAGAAAAAAAAAAAAAAAAGAAATAGAGAGTAAAAAAATGATTACCAGAGCCTGGGATATGGGGTTGGGAGAGGCAGGTGGGGATGGAATGAAGTTTTACTAGTCAAGGGATACAAAGTTTTGGTTAGACCGGAGGAATACCTTAAGATCTATCACATGGCAGGGTGACTACAGTCAATCATAATGTATTGTATATTTCAGAATAACTAAATTTCAAATGTCTCACCACAAAAAATGGTAAGTGGAGGTAAGTAATAGGAATGCTAATTAGCTTGATTTTATTATCTCACATTGTATACGTATAACAAAACATCATAAATTACCCTGTAGTATAGACAATTATGCTTTGTCAATTAAAAGAAATATTAGTAAGAAAAGAATTAGTGGTCAAGATATATAATTGGAGATCTGGCTCTTTTTTTTTCATATATGGGGCACTTTTTCTTCTAGTCATATTTAATTTGCTAAAGTGATCACAAGATGCTGAGAAGAGAAAGTGTGGCTTCATTTGGGTTCCAAGCCAGGCTGCTTAGCAGTAGAGATTTAATTTTTAAAATTAATTCTAATTGAAACGAGAAACTAGAGATGTAGCAAAGTTTAAGAAGTGAAAATTATAAAATAAAATCAAATCTAAGGGGAGCAGACATTTAAAGATTCACACAGGCTCCTGAATGAGAATACTGGTATTCCACATTACTCTCTTACTTCTCTTAGTGATAAAGACACAGGTGTACATTGACATCTGCGGCAAAACTATAGATACATTTAAAGTATGTTTTAGATAAATACATATATACTTGTGTATCATACTATACTTTTATCTCTAAATGGTAAACTATGTAATACATTATATGACAGTAATGGTAACATTACTGCATAAGCTACACATATATATTAAAATTGGCTAAATGTTTAAACTTTCCCATAGCTTCATGAAATGGGACTTAGCTCATTAATATATAGTATAACCTTAAAAGGCATTTCATTTTAAGATTTTTTGTCTTGTATCCTAAAAGAGTAGCAGGATAACATGATAGGGATTCAGCATTTTCAAAGAAGAAAATATCAAGGCTCAGCATTCAGAAAATCTTGAACTATTTTCTTGCCAATATCTGACTATTCTATGTCCTACTGGCTTTTGTCCGTTTGTGCCTAGAAAATTCCCCACAGTGAGATTTTTCCTTATGCATGCATCAAGACTGCTGAACTTTGCTAAACACTGCTACAAAATGTCCCAAAAAGTAGAAGACTGGTGCCAATATACATTCATGATTGCTAATCTTACCCAGGCTCTCAACAGTGCCTGGGAATCCTATTAGCTTTCCATTACCCAACTTAATTCTCATTCCTCACAGATACTATTTCAAATCTTCCTAACTCTCCTCAAATCTTCAGTTCATCCATCTTCCCCCTCAGATCCAGAAGATTACTTAAAGCCACTGGGAGAAAACTTTTGGACTTCTCGCTGCCCCAGAAACAACCAGCATACATCTATCTTTACCTTTGTCCTTTGGGGACAAGAGAGAGTTGACTTTCCATCTACATAATTGATCTACCATCTACCTACAGTCTGAAATCCTTCCTCTCTGCATTCCTTAGAAACACTGTAAAATCTCCACCCTCCACCTGCTTGGATCTTATTTTCTCCACTTCTGGAGGAATCTAATTAGAATTTCATCATGCATGGTTTTTCAGCATTAAAAATAAATAAATAAAATAGAAAGTAAACAAACTTCAACCTAAACTATCTCTGCAAGTACTATATTTTTCTCTCCTTTCCCCTTTACAGTCAAAATTCTTGAAGGCATTATCAATATTTTCTGTCCCAAGTTCTTCAACTCATTCAATATTATTGTTTTTCCTGCCATATGCCACCGACCTTGCTCTCACACAGGTTATTCAGGTTTACATATTGCAAAATGTGGATACCTTTCAGCTAGCTCAACTCCTTGGAAACATTTGATAATGTTGGAAACTTTTCTTTAGGATCCTCTATTTTCTTGCCTCCTGTGGTACAACTCTCTCCTGGTGTGCCTCCTTCCACACCAGCTTCTCTTTGTTTTCCTTTGAACACTCCTTTTCTCTACTCTCACTTAAAATATTGATGACCTTCAAGGCTCTGTTCCAGTCTTTTTCTCTGCCTCACTCTAGGACTTATTAAATGAATCCAAGAAACTTTTGGTAAGCTTGTCCACTCCCCCAAACATCCAAGACTGTAAACTGATGACTCCCAAATCTCTTCTGCCAGTACAGGCATCTTTCCAGGGATCCTTGCCTAAATACTTAGCTGTTTACTAAACACTTCACGTGGATGTTTCAAAGGCCCCTGAAGCCTAACCCATCCAAAGATGCACTCATGATCTCCTTATCTTTCTTCCACATTTCCACACTTAATTCTCCTCTTGTGTTCTCTATCTCAGGAATGCCACTGACATCTACCCAGGATATCTCTCACATCTAGTCAATCATCAAGGAATTTAGTTTCTATTGTCAAATCACTTTCTGGATACTGCTCTTTATTGCTACAGCCACCACCCAGATCTAAGCTAGTACTACATATTTTTTTTCTGAATGATTGCCATCTCTTCCTAATTGGCCTTTTTTCCCCCTCAATCTCTCTCTCATGTAACCTCTTCTCTACAGGGCACCTGTGAGAATATGGTTATAATATTCTCCCACTTAAAATCTTTCAAAGCCTTCCTACTGCCATTATGATAAAGATCAAACCTCTAAACATTTAATAACTGACTCTACCCTTCATGATCTGACTGCAGTACATTCAGCAACCTCATAACTTGACAGCATCCTCAAATTCTGTTGTCCAGATATATTGAACTCCCTCAGTTCTTCAAAGCAGAATTTGCTCTTGTCCACGTGTAAGCCTTCACATATTTTTCTTTTCTCTCTAATTCCCTTTAGCACTCCTCTTTTTTATTTGATCCTATTCATCTTTCAACTTTTATGTTACATATCACTTTCTCAGAAAGCTTTTCTGAAATCTTTGGACTAGTTTCAGTAAACTCTATTGGACTATGACTTCAACACTTATGTACTTCCCTTATTACAATGCCTGTCATGCTTTATTATTGCTGCCTATTATATTAGTTTCCTATTTCTGCTGTAACAAATTACACCATATTTTTTTTTGCTTAAAACAGCACAAATTTATTATATTTCTGGATATAGGATATAATAAATAGGACAGCAGTGCCATTTTTCTTCTGGAGGATATAGAGAGAACCAATTTCTTTATCCTTTACAGCTTTTAGGCTGCCTGTATTCTTTGGCTTGTGGACCCTTTCTTTATCTTCAAAGCTAGCAGGTAGCATCTTTAACTTTATGTCTTTTGACCTCAGCTTCTATTTTCACATCACCTTCTCAGATTGACTTTTCTGCATCTCTCTCTCTCTTTCTCTTATAAGGATCTTGGTGATTACATCAGTCCCACCTGGATAATCCAAGGTTCTCTTCTGATCTCCAAATCCTTAACTTAATCACATCTGCAAAAGACTTTTGACACAGAAGCTAACATATTGACAGGTTCCAAAAACTAGGATGCAGATATCTTGTAGGAGGGCATTATACTTCCTTTCATACCTGTTTAAATGTTTTTTTTTCCTATTAGAGAGGACAAAATCTCTTCTCTGTATCTCTTTATTCCCAGTGCCTAGCATAGTGCCTTACCTCTGAGAGGTGTTCAATACATATTTATTATGAAGAAACACAGAATCCTAGACTGATTTATGTTTAAAAAAATTTATCCAAGGCTAGGCACAGCAGCTCACACCTGTAATCCCAGCTCTTTGGGAGGCTGAGGCAGGCAAATCACCTGAGGTCAGGAGTTCAAGACCAGCCTGGCCAATATGGTGAAATCTCGTCTCTACTAAAAATACAGATATTAGCTGGGTGTGGTGGTGCATGCCTGTAATCCAGCTACTTGTGAGGCTGAGCCAGGAAAATCGCTTGAGCCTGGGAGGTGGAGGTTGCAGTGAGCCGAGATCATGCCACTGCACTCCAGCCTGGGTGACAGACCAAGACTCTTCTCAAAAAAAAAAAAAAAATCCAATAAACATTTATTGATTTCTTTTTTAAAAAATGTATCCAATAAACATTTATTGAACATCATCCACCTGACAGACATAGTTTTGATGCTTAGATTATAGATGTGAATAAGAAATGTCCTTTGAATCCATGGCCTAATAATGAAGATACATATATATACAGATGAATACATTAAGGTCTTTTTATTCTTTGAAATAAACATGCACATTGTGAGTGAGGAACCAAAGGATGAATCTCAGGACTTCTTAATTTTGAGGACAGAAAGAAGAGTTTTTATGGAAGGCATTGCCTTCAAAGAGGAGTAGGTCTTATCTGGAGAAACAGAGTCAGATGGGAAATAGCATTCTATGCAGAAGAAGATAGGTGAAGACATAATTAGAGTGGCAAAGTCATTTGGCTGATTTACAGAAATGCAAGAAGTCAGAAATGTCTGCTGTTCGGGATAGATACTATAGTAAGACTGGAAAGATAAAAAGGAGCCGAGCTCTTAAGGGTCTGTATATCATATTACTAAGGTTTGAATTTAGTTCACAAATAATGTGGGATCACTAATAATTTCAAGGATGTAAACTATGACTCTGTATGTATTAAAATAACTTACTGAGATAGCAACATGTACATTTCATGGGGGGACCACATATTAACAAGGAGGTAAGTTAAAAGCCAATAACCAATAGCCAACGTGTGATATTAAAGGATGTCTTCTTGACCCTTGAAGTCTAAACTTGATTTCAGTGTATATGTATAGATACAGATGTGGATATAAAGACATAGCTATAGCAAACATATGTAATATTGAATGAGTACAAATTATGAAATGTAATCAGTAAACAACCAGCTATAATCATAAACCAGCCTTTTCCCCCTAAGTGTATCATCCTTTTAATTTTTTTCATAGTGACTAGCTCTTATCCTGCCCCTGAATATAATTCAGTCAGGTACAATTCTCTGTCTCTATTTAGGTATTAGAAAAACCTATGGTGACTTTAACACACAAAACATAGTTTTAATTCACTAAAGTGTCTCAGCTCATGAATATGTCAAGACTCTGGGTTTGATTTTTTTTTTTAAGTTGAATCACTTCTACTCCAGCCACCTTACTGTGGTTTCTGATACTTTCAATATTGTAATAGCAGGAATAGAGGAGAGTTGAGAGAAACAGAAATATATTGCTTAGGTGAATCTGTGGAAGTAACATAATTCCTGTGCTCTCTGGACTTGGATGTCCAAAACGGACTCTCTTGTGTTTATTCCTGGAATGTTGGGAGATACCCCTTCCACTCCATCTGCAGAGAGCTCTCTTCTGCATCCTCTAGGCTGCTAGCAATTGGCCTCTCTCTGTTGTCATCTCATCCTTACAGCTGACCTGTGTGGGAAGTTTAAGACCACTTAATTGCATATTCCTCTCCTGTACGGCTCAAAAGCGGTCCCAGGGAAATACTTATTAATCCGTTGTTCCTACAGAACCTGGAGGTGCCATTAACATCCTCAAATCTGACCTCTCCTCTGCTGCAACAGAGCATGTTAACCAGTTTCTTGCTTGTAGACATCTTAGGCTTAGTTCAGATATTAATCCACTACAATCTGTAATTCAAAGGGATACAGAACATGCTCCCTCAGTGGTCTTCTTAAAAACTCCTTGGAGTTTGTATGTATGTTTGGAGAAAGAGGGCATTCACAAAATACCTTTTTTTCAAAAGAAATCTTCAAAACTCCTCCTTCAAAAAAACCCCAAAAAACACCAAAAAAAAAAAAACAAAAAAAAACAAAAACCTATCTGTAGTTGTAAGAATCATATAGCTGGATCAAAGCTACCTATTTTGAAAACTTTCATAACAACTCAGAACCTCAGTTCACTATATATGGTCTAGCTGAGTTAAGTAAGTATTAAGTACTATGTGCACAGTGCTAAGTCTTGTCCTGCTTAATTATTTCAACTCAGTGAGAAAAGAAACCAAAGCCCAGAGAGGTTAAAGAATATGCTAAAAGTCACATTGTTGACAAATAGTGGACCTAATATTCAAAACCAAGGAGTCCAAATCAGAAATATGTCTCTTCATATCATAACCTTAATTGTATTATATTTGCTTACATGCCCATCTTCTCTATCAGATTGCATTTTTTTTCCTCTTCACAATTACCATAGTAATGCTCTTCCATTTCTTAACACTGATTTGCTTATTGTTTTTTTAAATGCAATGCAAGATGGTGTATTGCTTCACATGCTATGTGGGTGTGCAGGTGTGTGTGTGTGTCATTCTTCTATTTAATAACAATGACAAAAGAAGAAGCACAGCCAACTTTGTAAGAAAAATGATTTCAAAACATAAAATGTTATTGCTATCTCATTAAAAAATAAGGAGGACCAGGCACCATGGCTAACACCTATACTCCTAGCACTTTGGGAGGCCAAGGCGGGTAGATCACTTGAGGTCAGGAGTTCGAGATCAGCTTGACCAACATGGAGAAACCCCATATCTACTAAAAATAAAAAATTAGCTGGGTGTGGTGGCACATGTCTGTAATCCCAGCTATTCGGGAGGCTGAGGCAGAAAAATTGCTTGAGCCGGGGAGGCAGAGGTTGTGGTGAGCCAAGATCGTGCCATTGCACTCCAGCCTGGGCAACAAGAGCAAAACTCCATCTCAATAAATAAATAAGGAGAACCATCCATTTTTTTTTGTCTACAAAAAAGAGAAATTAAATTTTATCCTGAATTTTAAACTCATTTTACAGCCACTGCATGAAACATGCTATTTTATTTATTGGAGAGACAATGCAACTGACAATGCCCACTCTCTGATCATCCTTAGAAAGCTCTCTTTCACATGCCGAGACAGCTATCTTTCTGTGGAGTCCTTCTGTGCAGTAGATTTTTATCTTAAAATCAGATAACTGATATTTTTCCCACATTTGCTTTATTCTGAAGAAGGTTGGGCAAATTACCACCCATGGGCTAAATCTGGCCCACTGCCTGTTTTTTAAATAAAGTTTTATTGCAACACAGCTATGTCTATTCATTTATGTTTTGTGTACAGTTCTTTTCTTGCTAAAATGGCAGAATTCATGAGTTGCCAAAGGGTTTATATAGGCCACAGGTGTGAAGTATTTCTGATACGGCCCTATACAGTAAAAGGTTACTTACCCTGCCTCTAGACAGCTTAGATTGACATAAAACCCTCTACAAAATACCAATGCATACTATGTTGCCCACCTTCAATCTACTTTTTAAACATTTATCCATTTTTTATCTTGCCTTTTTAACCTTGCTTCAATTTTATTGCCTTTTCCATATATTTTTAGCAATTTTAATTTATTTTATTTTAGTATATTGCATGCATCTTCAACACTACCCTAAATTCTTTTTGAAATACAATGGTATAAAAATAAAATTAAAATATCCCATGGTATTATATACATTTTACAAGTTTTCTCAAAGCGTATTTTGTTTAAATACAGTTGAATATAAAGAAATCAAACAAGTAAACAACCAAACTTATATTTTAAAAAAAACTATCCTTTTTTGTACTGACTTGACTATTTTTTTTGTTTTGAGACACCACCACATATTTGTTTTCTAACTTTATAAGGTTTAGAAGCACCAATTAATGTTTTTAACGAAAAAAAAATCAACAAACAAAAATAATAATAATTCAGTTTTCAACTTTGTGCTTTATTTACTGAGAGGAAGAAAGCCAGTCTACTTGTGACAGGGTAAAGCTGAATAAGACCTTAAATCATTTACCTATTTAAAGCATTAAGTACTATTTTTTTAGATTAAAAAATATTTATTTATATTTGTTTATTGATTTTTGTAGTAAAGTTGAATGAAAATTAATTCTGTCCTGTCTCTGTATAATAAAAATAACTTGGATATGCACTTTTCATTCCATGAAATTTCATTTACCTAGAATATATGCTTCTGTCATAGAAATAACCACTGGGTGCTACAAAGTGTGTATATAAATTTTTATCAGTGGAAGCCAATTTGCATAAAATTGTATTAGCCTTCTAATTGAACATTCCCATCTTATCTAATACACTGTTTGCTTAGCAAATCTTATAGAGCCTCTTTTTTGCTTTAACTTTTCCTCATCAAAAACTTTCATGGTATTTCTAAAGTTTTATTTTACTTTATATAATTCGAAACCCACCACAGGTAATATATATAAAGGTCACACTACAAAAATCTGTTTGACTCCTAACCAATTCTATCCCATACTAAAGTTCCCATACTCAGTGCTTCTAATTCAATGCTAAGAGGACTTTTACATTTTCAAAGACCTTTTGATAATGAATAGATGGCAAGTATTGGGAAAGAAAATATAAATCCCAGGATTATATTCCAAGCACTTCTCTTCAGCTTGTCATGCTAATGTTAGGAGATTAAAATGAGAAAAATCACATACTCAATTTTCCAATAAAAAAGTGAGGTAGGTTCTGGTTATAAAGAAAGTCTCTTTACATAGACTTTATTATGTTGCTGGGCAGATCATACTCCTTAGATATATGGTGATATGCACAGACAGCTTTGTTATTCCTTCTTTCTGTTTCTGCCAAAGTTAAAAGAGATTCTTTTGTATTTTGCTTTCTGGTTGAAAAACAAAGATTTACTAACATGTTTAATATCCCTGGGCTGATTTTGGAAATTTCAGGTTAAACACATTCTAAAAAGGCATCTGTAGTCTGAGGACTCAGAGCACAGCTATGAAAACTAAAACAACATCAATAGCAGCAACAACAAAGGCACTAACTTCCTGGTGAGCTTAATGATGTTTCATTGTAAATACTCAGCCAACAGCTTTAGGAAAAGTCCTGTCCTGTCCTGGAGCTGCAAGATTTGATGGCTCTGCCATAAGGGATTAGAAGCGGTTGATATTTGTTGTCATTTTGCAAACACCACAGATCCTTTGTGTTTTTTCATTTGTGTTTATTTTATTGTGGGATTAAACTACACTAAGACCATAAAGGTTTTCTGAAAATTATTTAAACTTTTTTTCAACTTAAGAGGTGGCTATTTATCCAAACAATAAATATCCCAATCTGTGATTACAAAATTGGATCAAAGGATGCCAAAATAACACCAGAGAAGCAATTTTAGATAACTGTGCTTAGATTTCTCAGAATAATCTAACACTAAGCTGAATTATATTTCTGAAACCCATACTTAAAATGTTCATTAGAGTTCTTGTTCAAAATCACTGTGATGGGTAAGGTTCATTGTCCTTCAAATTTTTACTTATGTTAGATTTCACTGTGGCATCACTGAATAGAAAAAAAAAAAATAGATTGGATGGTTTGATTTTAGGGGAAAAAGTCCTTAAATGAATCTTTGGTCTTCTTGCTTTTGCTACCTCATTAATCCTAAATGGTGTCAGTCAATTGAGTCTAATAGCTGCGAGTGTTACTACCTTGGTCAGCTCCAAATTATAGTATTGATTAATGGATTGTCTTCTTCCAGTTGTGAATTATATTAGTGCTGGCCCAGGCAGCTTGGCCTGAGGCCAAAGCCTAATTTTCAATGGAAGGCAACAAGCAGTTTCACTGTTTCTCTACTGTGGTTAAGTGGATGCTCAGAAAACAGAAACCTTTGAAAAGATGATCTGACAAAAGAAATGCACTAAATATAATAAATATGTGCTTATTGATCAATTCAACCTAGAGAAACAAGTAGGAAGAGAGTAAGTCAAGAATTCATCATTTCTTAACCCCAGACTTCCAAACAGTCTTAAAACAATTGACTGGAGAATGAGAGTAGGAGGGAAGCAAGATGGTCCAGAATGATAATGAGCCAGCCTCAGGATCTGTGCAATTAAGTCCAGATGCGAGTGTGGTGACTGTGGTGCTTTCAAACGAAGTGAAATTTAACGTGGGTTACAGGCTCTCCTACATCATAGGCCCAGCTGTCTAGGAAAGCTTAAGAAACACCTGCCACACTGTGGTACCACCAGTGCAGCAATACCATGTTCTCAGAATAATATAAACATTACAAATTGAAAGTCAAAACAAGAGGGGCTGGTTTCTTGTTAACTCTGCTTTAAGGAAGAACATAAAAGGGTTGAGTGTGCTTATCACTGATTCTTGCGGAATGGGAAAAGCTAAATGGGGCATTGAGAGGTTAATAACTTTCACAGATCCATAACTCTGAGTTTGTTTGTTGCCAGATCAATTACTTTTCCCCCATAAAATATGAAGAGAAAACTGGTATGGGATGGAGTATCTCTGATTATAAGATTATATTACATATGTAAATATAATAAGATTATATTTATAATCATTATTGGTCTTTCTTTTCAATATGGACAAAATTATACTTGGTTTCACAGGGTAATAGAAAAAAGAGCTTTTCTTCTTCAAGTAAAGAGAAAGAACGTGAAAAAATGAAAGAAGTGATTCAAGGGGTCTTAAATTTGAAAGCATTGACATCAAATGTCTAGACGATTGTCATAAATGGAAAGTTTTGGGGAACAACTGTGAATATGTGGAAAGCAGTCACAAGGTCAAATACGTTGATAGGAATTAGAATTCTGTGGGAGTATTTTCTGTAAAAGAAGAGAAACTCCATGTAGACGTACTGATGAGGAAAAAAAACTACTCTTAATGGAAGCAGTGATGTAGGAGCCTCTTGGCATGGATTCTATAATGAAAGTTCATAGAATAAATCTCCACAAAATATAAAGGTATATTAATTCTTCATAACTGTCTCAATGATCTGCAGCAAAATAAAGTTAAAATTTGGAAAGACATAATCATCATTTAACAAATATTATTATAAACTAGGCTGTTTATGATAGACGCTAAGGATATTATACATGGATGACCAAAACAAGAAGCATGTCTTTAGGGTAATCTGTTGAGTAGTTAGTAATTCAGGGAACTCACAGCATAAATGGTATTACAAATCCAGTGTACCAGTGATTTGAATAAACTGCTGCATATCTTAGTAAACTAAGTATTCTCTAAGTGAGCTAATTATAATCTTAGCTTTTTTTGGAAAGGATACAAATTTAATTCATCCCAGAAAATTCCTCTCTACTCAGCACAGAGACCCTAACACAAAATGAGTGCTGGATTAATATTTGCTGAAAAAGGAACTGTGTAAGAAATATAGCCTTTGAATCAATTTCCTTCCAATGTACTTTTCCTAAAGAAACATAGTAATAAAGTCAACAATGCGATAGTAGTGAAGTAAAATGTTTGGGATCCCAGCATGTATAAATATAGCTATTTTTATCTCTTCTTCATCTCCTCTCCTTACCTGAATAAATCTGATTAACACTTTGCTCACTTTCTTTTCTGGAGAAGTGATCCCTTGACCATTTGGAATGGATTAAGTACCCTCATCTGAAGCTCTGTATTTCCCACAGTTTGGACATATTTGCACTCTCCTATAATTGTTCATTTCATTGGCTTATTCATGATAGATGTGCTGTGTCTTTTTATTCTTCTACATGTTCCCTAGGCACTGGCAAAAGGTTTGGCATACAGATAGCACTTGGTTCTTCTAGTCTGTGTCATTCTTGACCCCTCTCCTCTATACCTCCCAGCTGGCTGATTTGCAGATCCAGGTAGCTCTACCTTCAAAGCAATGCCTGTGTAGAATTTAACCATTTCTCCCACTCCCAAAACCATCAGCTGATCCACTACTTACCTGCATTATTCCAGTATCCTACACCTGCCACTGATTTGCCCC
The DNA here is from genome assembly GCA_036589455.1 of Ateles fusciceps. NCBI lineage: Eukaryota > Metazoa > Chordata > Mammalia > Primates > Atelidae > Ateles > Ateles fusciceps. Next base: position 4,262,550 of record JAZHEH010000827.1, on the reverse strand, counting down.
ATTTATTTCAGAAGCCTAAGTGATCCTCTTAAAATACAGATTTCAGCATGTCCAAAATATTCAGTGAAAGATCATCTTCTGTTCAAAATATTCAACAAGAGATCATCTCACAAACAACTAAAGCCAAAATTCTTACCAGGAGCTAACACGGGCTTCGCTTATTTCCCCGGTCATCTTCTCCTCCTGACTCTCCTCAGACTTTCACTCCGGACACGTGGGCCTTCTTTATGCTCCTTGCTTTAGGTAAGCTTTCTCCTTAGGGACTTTGCACCTGCTCTTTTCTTATCTAGAATGTTTTCCCCCTAATATCTACATGACTCAATCCTTTCTTTCTTCAGAGTTTTACTCAAAACTCACCTACTCAATTCAAAATTTCAATACTCTCCTTACCCAATACTTTAATTTTATTTTCCTGCTTATTTTTTTTCTTGATAGTGCTAATTTCAAGTCTGGTATTCAGCAGGTAAAATGAACCTCCATTCTGTGTAGCTGGGTGTCTATTCTGATGCATTGGTATTCATTTGTACTGGTTGTTAAGTACAGTCATGGGTCGCTTAACACTGGGGATGCATTCAGGTAAATGTGTTGTTAGGTGATCACATCATTGTGCAAACATCATAGAGTGTCCTTACAAAAACTTACTAAAATCATAGCCTACCAGTGTAGCTATATGGCATAGCCTACTGCACACCTAGGCTATATGATATAGCCTGTGACTCCTAGGCCACAAACCCGTATAGCATGCTGCTGTGCTGAATACTGTACACCATTGTAATACAATGGATGTGTGTATCTAAACATAGAAAAGGTACAGTAACAACAGGCTATTATGCTCTTACAGGAGTACTGTTGTATACATGGTCCATGGTTGACCTGAACATTATTAGACAAAGCATGACTCTATTTTCAATCTCACGTCTGCTTGTCGCTATCTAATACACCCCACACTTTGCGTGTTTCTCTTTACCATTGGCCTCCCCCTACTCTAATGTGTTCTTGTTCAACACTGTATCCCAATATCTGCAGTGTCTGGCCCACTTTTCTCTACCTGCATGCTCTTATGTTAGCCTATGCACAATTTCACCTTAAAAAGTGTTACAAATGCCTCGGAGAATGAGAGATTCCACAGACATATATTTTCTAGGCAATTAAACCTCTGTTATAATGAGGGAGTTTAGAATCTTTTTAAAAAATACTATGACAAGGATATTGCATGAAAAAATAGTTTGAACTATAAAACAGAAATATCTTTGTTTATACCATACAGCAACCCCCCCCAAATAAAACATTACCAACAGGAAAAAGATGGTTTTAATAGTTATATAGAATACTTATTTGCTTTCTTCTTGTCTCCATGTAACAGATTATGAACTCCTTGAGCTCAGGTTATCATTTTTTTTTTCATCTTTATATCTCCATCATCTCAAAGAGTGACTGATTAATAACTATTCAATAAAAAGATGAATGAATAAAGGGACTTTGAACACATCCATAATTACCCATTTAAGAGATACAAATCATCACAACTATGCTTTTATTTATTATGCTTACATACGTTTATTTTAATTAAGGTGTAAATTATTTATACATATTGTTATTGGCTCAAATATAACCTTATAGGTTATGTTTTCTAAATGTGTGCATTTATCTGCCTTAAGAGTTTTCAGAAGCATAATCCTCGTGATTGAGAAGATATTATATATACATAAATCCTATCTCAGCACTACTATGGTTTTAAATTGTGTAATATGATGTTCTCTTAAATTGTAAACAACTGTTTCCAACAAAGGGTATTTCATAATATCATTCAATAACTACAGATGATTTCTAATATTTCAAAATGTGATTTAAAAATATGATTCTGCCTAGAAAAATCTAGGATCAGATTTAGAAGTAATTTTTATAAGTTTGGAACCATTTAATGTGCTAATGATTTTTTTTAAGACCATGAGACTTACTTTGGACTGAATGTTTATATCTCACCCCCAAATTAATAATTTGAAACCTGATCACCAATGTGATGGAATTGTGAAGTGGTGCCATTGAAAGGTGATTAGGTCATGGGATGAAGCCCTCAGGAATGGCATTAGTATCCTTATAAGAGTCCCCAGAAAACTGATTCATGCTTTCCACTATACAAGGACATAGCCAGAAGACCACATCTATGAATAAGGAAATGAGCCCTCACCAGACACCAAATATATCAGCACTTTTGTCTTAGACTTTTCAGCCTCCAGAACTATACAAATAAATTGTTGTTTATATGCCACCCAGTCTAAGGTATTTTCGTGTAGCAGCCAAAGTGGACTAAGACAAGATTTTTGTAAAATATTGTCTTTAAGATTACCCTGTTCATGACAAGAACAATTAACCGCTAAAATTTTGTTAATAAATTATATAAGATCATACAAGGCATATTTGTTGAATGTACAAAAGATTGTTTAAACAATTCCTATAAACTTAGGACTCAAAAATATTCCTACCATTTTGTTTTGAGGAAGAATTTTCTGCATGTGACCCTATTGTATTATTCCATATTTCTACTGGCCCAAGTACCTCTCCCCACGTTCAGCATAGCTCATGCTACGTACCCCCATCCTCATGCCATTGAGTATGTGGAAAGTGGGTCAATGACTAGCAAAAACTCATATTATAAATGCAGAGCCATATGCAATGGATATAACTTAATGCTCCAAATCTGTAGCCCTGAAAAAGAAGAGCACAAAGTTTTTTATATATCACTCTTGAGCTCAACTTCTAGGTAATCTTCAGCTGAGACTGCAAGTCCTTCCCTCAGAACAACAAATGTGCAGCTACCAAGCACCAAAATTTAATAATTTCAGCAACCTAACATTGCTACTCTGATATTTCATCCTTTATCTTTCTACAACTTATAAGCAGAAAAACAGTTGAAGAGCAGGAGGCAGATAAACTTAAGGGCTTCATGTTTAAGAAGGTTGTCAGCTTGATGATCTAACTCTTCTGGTTCTACACTCTGCCACCTATAATTGAATGTAATTAAAATTATTCAGCTTATTTATTCTGTCATTTATTTCTAGAAAGGGGCACCTAACTTTTCATGAACATAATCATTGATGATTTGACCATTAAGGTCACTCTCAGGAGGAGTTAGAAGTCAGCCTCTATCTATAGTTCTATGCAAGCTTAAAAACCATTCAGTTTCTCCTAATCTTCTTTACATAGGAGCTTTTCTTCCTTTTTGTCCATTTATTAGGTAATTTCCAACTTGATTACTAAACTACGATGAGAGACACTTAAAAATGGACCCATGTGAATTGCTATGATTTGAATGTCTCCATTAAAACACATGTTGAAACCTAATTGCTAATGTAATGGTGTTGGGAGGTGGGGCCTTTAAGAGGTGAGTAAGCCATGAGGCCTCTGCCCTCATGAATGAATTCATGCTGTTATAGTAGAAGTGGGTTAATATCTTGGGCATGGGTTCCCAATGAAAGAATACATTCTGTCCCCCATTTCCTCTTTCTGTCTCATAAAATCATTTCCACCTTCCACCCTTGTGCCATGGCATGAGACCCTTGCCAGATGCTGGTGCCATGATCTTGGATTTCCCAGTCTCAAGAACCATGAGTCAAATAAACTTCTGTTCTTTATAAATTACCCAGGCTGTGGTATTCTGTTATAACAGCACAAAAACAGATGAAGACATCAATGGAATTCAATTCTAGATGATTAGATGGTTAAAATATGTCCTAAAAGTATCTATCTATTTTAGTAGTTTTAGTAGTTTGTCTATATATCCCAAAACCCACCGATGTTATTTCATTTTCATACTGCTATAAAAAAACTGCCCGAGACGGGGTAATTTCTAAATAAAAGAGGTTTAACTGACTTACAGTTTAGCATGGCTGGGGAGATCTCAGGAAACTTACAGTCATGGTGGAAGGTGAAGGGAAAGCAAGGTGCTTTCTTCACAAGGCAGCAGGAAGGGGAAACAGCCCCTTATAACATCATCAGATCTCTTCAGAACTCACTGTCAAAAGAGAACAGCACGGGGAAACTGCCCCCATGATTCAGTTACTTCCACCTGGTCTCTCCCTTGACACATGGAGTTTATGGGGATTACAATTCAAGATGGGATTTGGGTGGGGACACAAAGCCTGACCATATCACTGCCCTAATTGTTTTTTAGCTTCTATTTTTAGAAGTGAACTGATGAGTACTGACCAAAACTAGTGTGAAAGATTTATACTTTATATTCATTAATATATTACATAATTAGAAAATATATTAAAACTTCTGTATCACATAATCATCTTAAATTTTTTTTGTCATTATGAACTCAAATTAAACTTACTTTAAAAATAATTATGTCTAATGCTTGAGCAATTTAAGCAATCCAAACTGATGATCTTCAACAATAATTATGGTGAGCAAAAAAATAATTATGGTAAACAAATGGTTAATGCTTAATCCTATTAATCTTGACTTGAAAATGACAGATACAACCAAATCAACTTAAAAAACAGCTTAAGAGGCCCCTATTTATAGCAGTCAACACAAAAATGGCTTTGTACTTTAGTTGTGTTATGAGGGCATCTTAAAACATAAAGACAGAGTTAGATTTAAAAGCTAAAAGTATAGTGGCCTGATGAGATCCACATACTTATGACGGTATCCAGACACTATTGACTACATGGTGCTCAACTGTAGGCATCAATTTGAAATGTGAAATATTTTACTGATGTGCTAGAAAGAGATATCAGATGATGAAGTATCTAAAACCCATCTCATAATAGGAATGGTGAAGGAACTACAGATATTTTGCATAGAAAATAGAAGACTAACAAGAAAAAAGGCAGGTAGCTTTTGTATCAATATAAGAAAGACTTTTCTTCTAATGAGAGCTACTCAATAATGAAAGTGAGGTTTATGTTTAGTTTTAATCAGAGTCTGGCTGACTGTGCGTTACAGGGAAGTAACCTACAAAGAGATTGAACTGTGACCTCCCTTAGTCTATCTGCCTTAATTTGCCTACCTGCCTTTTTCTTCTTTCCCCTCCCTCTCTGGTCTTCCTTTCCTTTTCCCTTCCCTTCCGCTTCCCTTCCCTTCTCCTTCCATTCCCCTCCCCTCCCCTCCCCCTCTTCCCTTCCCTTTCCCTTTCCCTTTCTCTTTCTCTTTCCTTCCTTTCCCTCTTTTTCTTTCTCTCTCTTTTTCCTCCCTTCCTCCTTCCTTCTTTCTATCAAAGGGTAATGTGGTTTTAAACACAGAATAAAAATTATTTGAATCACAAGTATACTACCAAATATCTTTTATTATCTTAGGCAGGTCATTTGCCTTCTCTGGGTTTAAATTTGTCATGTAAAAATCAGGACCTGGGGTCTTTAGAGACTATTTTAGTTGTAATATTCTCTGACCATATAAATGTAGACATACTGACAAAATCTAAGTCTACTCACTATGAGGAATCATTACAATTATAGGCTTTTAGAGCGGAAAAGCATTTAGTCAACCTCCACACAAGTCATTAAATTATGTGTATTATTGTTTCTACACTGAATTGCTAGTAAATCATTTCAATAAGTCCTTCTTTTAAATGCTGTATATATAGTGTAAAAGTTGTCTACTACCCTTGAATGAACAAACGTGACTCTCTCAAGCAGAAATGCTCTGGGAATACCCTGCTGAGCTTTCTTCTTCTGGCCATACAGTGTGCACACACAATTAACCTTCCCTTAATTAGATTTACTTGTTCTTTACCTGGGATTGTCAAATTAATACTGTAATCAAAGATCTCTATTAGAGACCTGAATATGTTCCTGCTATGTGTAATGCTAATTACTTCTTTACTAAAAGTCACTAAAAACAGGCTCACTTAATGGTATGCCTTAGCTAGAAGATCTGGTTTATGTCTCAAAACTAGTACTACTCAGAACTTCACAAACAATTCTTAAAATCACCTAAAGAAACCTTAGTATTTCTGATTTTCTTAATTGATGAAATTCAAGATTTAATACAATTCCAGACTACTCCTACTTACATGAAAACATTTATAAGCATTGGTACTGGTTCTTATATTAAAACATGATACTGCATAGCATTTAATCAAATGTTATTTATAACAAATTAAATTGCCCTTGCCAAAATAAGCAAAGCATATGGCTATAGAACCCACAGCATTATTAGGTTCACCCCACATATTTCTAAATTCAGACATTTTAACAGTTTCTGGCTAGCATTAGCTTGATCCAATTATGAAAAGTGACACTGATGATTACATGACAAAGACACCTCACTTAACCAAATTGACTAAAGTTGGTCCATGTCCCCAAGGCAAAATGCTATGAACCACTAGCTGTAGACTATATATTCAACATCAACAGTATTTTAAATACCCTCTAACATTCTCAATCAGCCATTGATTAAGTGTCCGTGGTTTCAATTTGTAGACATTGTGGAAAATACAAAGATGAGCAAAAAGACATACATCCTTCTTTTAAAAAGTTTACAGTCAGACACTTAAGGAGAAACTGGCAAGATAATGGAAACCTGATTCTTTTGCCATCTAGTTAGATGGTTTTGATTCTCTCAATCAGAAACCATCTTGAAATAAAGTAATGAATGAGATCTCTGAAGTTTCACCTGGGTTTGAATTCTTGTGGGACGTGACAAAAGATTTCATTTCTCTAGTTCTCAGGTCCCTCATCCTAACATGGAGATAAAGCACAGACCTCAAAGGTTTGCTGTGAAGAGTAAATGACAAACATGTACAATGTGTTTTGTACATAATATGCATATCGAAAATAAATGTTAAAATATTTAAGGGATAAAGGATACATTAAACAAGAAAGATCTTTTTTTTTTGGCAAGAGTGAAAAGTTAAACATCTTGTGTTATAGTTAGATGCCTACATTCAGGACTGACGTATAACATTTATGTACTGCAATAGGGAAGAAGAATTTTCAATGCCCTAAAACACCACCAGCTAGTGAGCTGGTGATCTTGAATAAATGGAAGAAAAGACAATTTAGGAAATACTGATCAAATCTAATACCCTAAATAAAGTGCAGTGAGCTTCACCCAGGTTTTTGACATGTCTTACAATTTTTTTGTAGACAATATGGAGAAGATGGAACTAAAAAGAGCCAGGTAGATTTATTAAGTAGGAAAAACCATTAAAAAGATACTGGAATATTTAAATATTAATTTGAATAGCACTTTTGGACTTGGCTCAGAGTTCTGTTTTTGGTAGAGCAAAAATACCATAGAATTTGAAATTCGGAAAGGTTTAGGCTGGAGTTCTTGTTCTAACTCATTAGCTGTGAGAGACCTTTGCCTCCTTGACCATCAGTTTATTTTGTAACAGAATCATATGAAGATAACACAGAAAGCCATTCCCTTTATGCTTGGCATATACTAAGGGCTCAACAAATGATATCAGTAGTAACCATTGTTATTTTCACTTTAATTTCATTTTTGTAATAAGATGAAGGTGATTATGGTATCCTGTTTTCATTTTTATACACTCTGAAAATACAGGTAGACAAAAAACCCTTTTCTCTAGGTAGGTAGCTATGTTCTTTCTGTGTTCTATGATTCGAGCATCTATCCTGTTTTCATAAGGTGAACTGCTAAAATGTGTTGCCTGTTTTCATTTACAAACACGCCTATGTGTGAGCAGACAGGTTCCTGATGTTCTAAATTTTAATAAAAATAACAATAACAACACCTACAGACAAATTTATATACCTCCTACTATGTCAAATACTATTCACCAAAGCAGCTTTCACATATGAACTCATTTAATCTTCACAACAGCCACCAGAAATATGATTATTATCTCTATTTTACAAATGAGAAATCTCAGGCACAAATTTGCATAGTTTGCTTTAGATCAAATGGCTAACAAGTAGCAGACAGTCCAGGCAAATGTAAGTCTAGAATCTATGAAATTTGCTCCTTATAATAGAACAGTTGTGTCTTGAAGAAACAATGTCATTAATGGAGGCACATTTGAAATATTTCTCACTAGATCAGACAGAAATAGAACTAAAAAGAAAATAGGAACATCATTTGTATTATTAGTTCTACAGAAATAAGTACTTTGGATTCCCAAACAACTGGTTTTTAAATGAACGTTGTAACATAATGTGCTTGGAAAATGGAAACTGATTCTATACAAATTGCTGAAACATAAAGCAGAACGAGTAGTATTGTAAGAGAGTCATAAACAAAGACACAGAGGAATTCAGAAGAAGACATCAATTTGACTGAGGGTATCCAAGAAAGCGTTTTGGGGAAGGTGAGCTGAATCTTAATGTATAAAATTGAACAATGATGAACCACCATGTAAAGAGGCTGAAGGCCTGAAATAAATTTACTACAGTCTTCATTATCTCTTATTTGTTTGTTGAATTATCATCTTATTTGACTTCAATGGTACTGTGATTTCTGAAGGACATTTGTGTACCTTCTCCATATGCAGATATTTACATTTTCTTAGAGTCACAAAATACATCAACCGCAAAATAAGATTAACAGGAGATATGGATGGCGATACTCTTTTCTTCAAACTGACAATGTAAAAATTCAGCAGATAAGAGATTTGAGCATGCTAAGGAAATTTTAAACCTCATATACTTTATTTAGAAAGTTTATATTTAGAAACATTGATTTAAAAACATTTAAGTTTATCTTATAATTCATCACAGGTTTATTACTAGCTAATAGTCTCTGAATGACAAGCCAATAGATCAAATATCTCAGAGAAGGAACATGGGAACTGTTTATTTCAAAGAACAATCTTCCTAGGATTATAAGCATACTATTAAACTGCAATGGGTGACAAAAAATGTACTTGCCAGAGGATTTTAAACAAAAAGTATTATTATGATAGGTGAAATGTTTATATTAGAGAAAGGATATGTAAGGAAACAAAGCTGTGTTAATAGCAAAAATTTTGTTACAAAATAGTGAGAACCGAACGCATTAAATCATAACCTGTTATTGTTTAACAAATATTAGACTTTTAAAAATTTGCTAATCTACTCACTAATCTGTTATCTCACTTTATTCCGTCATTAACAATAAATAGCTTTATAGCTTCCAGAAGAACCAAAATAAAGTATGTAGGCGAGACCACCGCCGAGGGCTAATAATTTCATAGCAGCAGCAGCTAAATTCAATCAACATTTAAATCTATAGGCATCTGCTGCTTCAATTCAGAATTTCAACCCATTGTTAAGAGTTCCCCTACATTCAGGGATAACATCATATATAATTCACAACTGAAAAATAAATGTCTCATTGACAGATTTCCCAGTTGTGCTATTGTTACTAATACGTTATAATTTCATTTGTAAAGGAAAAATCTATAGTAAAGAACAACCATCCTAACCAACATTTGTTGAATCCAACTATTCATCTGTTACTGTATTAGGTATTGGGACCCAAAGAAGGAAAGGGTTAAGAAGTGGTGTGGACTCACCTTGTGTTAGCCACCGTAGGTGTTTTCAGACACAGTCCCTGGCCTCAAAGAAGTTCAAAACCTAATTATAAAGATAGAAAGTAACAATTATTTTAAAAATATTTTAATCCCTACATTGTCTTTAAGATATATGCTGTCACCCCATATTTCAGTAGGGATTGAGACAGAGAGGAGAAAAAGCAAGCTGATTAATGAGAAACTGGTATCAATTTTATGAAATACAACCTTTAATTGAAGTAGTGAAATGCCAAAAACCAACATGGAAATCTCTATTGTTCACAGGCTATAAAGCAGTGAATATTGACTATTCTTTAAAATGTTGAATTGAGACTAACATGTCCACCATAAAATGGCCAAATTGCCTTCTTACAACAGCAGTTTCATCAAGTCCACAAAACATCTTGGTCTGTTGTTTCCTACAATTACATAATACATTTCAGAATATCTATCCTTTGGTCTTTAAATAACCAATACCCCTAAGTTTTTAAGGGGAACACATAAACCTTGGTAGCCAAGCTAAAGCAAATCCTTGCCTATCCTACTCCTTCTTGGACAAATCAGCATGGAAAATTCCATCTTATAGGCATTACATTTATGTTAAAGAGAATTTCATAATTAATTTGACAAGACCTACACCTCTGAAACATCATATAAAAAGGTACAATGTCTTAATTTCTCAACAGAATCATTTGTACAAGATTTGGAGTCTACCTTAATGATTCTTTTTGTATTGTTTTCAGAATTGCTTTATCTTGCCTAGCACATTTTTTTCTCAACTCTTAAACATATTAAACTCTTACTCCTCCTTCAGTTCCCAGCGAGGTCGACATCTCACGGGGAAAGACCTTTTGACATCCTGCACCTTCTAAGTTTCAGTTAGATGAATATCCTAGATGCTCCAGCAAGCTCTGAGTCCTTCCCTATCACACATTATCATGTCACCCTGTGTCAGAGAAAATGGCTAGCTGTTCACCAAAACATTTCCCTTTCCTCCTGTTTCACAGCCAGACTACATTTTCTAGTTAGATGCGACCACATTCTTCACCATGGAATACAGTCTTAAGAACATCTTGCACATGATCCTCATTCTATTTCCCTTACCAATATGCTAAATATTTAAGGGCCTAAAGGAGGAAAGGTCAAAAAGACTAAAAGAACAGGATTCTCCAGCCACAGTTTTCAGGATCACCTCTCACTTGTACTAATAAGGGCTATTCACACTAGAGTGTTATACAGGTGACCATTCATCACCTGGCCCTGACTAGGAACATCTATTGGCACTGCATTTTATGTAATGAGAATTAAATATCTGTTCTTTAAGCCACTAAAAGGGTGGGTGTTTATTATAGCATTTAGCCTGTTTGGTTTGTTAGATTTCCTTCATTAGATTGTAAACTATAGTACCCCGTGGATACAGCAACTAGTTTTGTCTTGTTTGAGGTTTTAGTTGAGCCCCTAACACAGAAAATAGCACATACTTACCATCTCTCTCTCTCGTTTTTTAAAATAACATGAATCTTACATGATAAGATGTATCGTGAAAATTTTATAGGAACTATTCTTCTAAATACAGTTATTCCTCCGGGACTAGGGAACATAAGGCATCATTTAGCACGGGCTCTGAAATATCTTTTGGTAAATACTTAAAGGTAAAATCTGATTTTGCTTAAGAGCTCCCCCACAGCAAGTGGAACACATCAAATTATGCTTGCAAAACTGTTCTTGTAGGCCTCTATTTGCAGGTTGTTGGTAAGACGCTGAAAGCATTGCACAGCCTTAGTCAGAAGTAATGGGCTTGAAAGCTCCTTGCTGCAGTTGTGGTGATTTGGAATGTCCTTTGAACCTCTGCTGGGATTTAATGCCAATGGAGAGAAAATGAAAGGCAACTTTCTTTCTTTTTCAAAACAATAACCAATCACAGAATCCAAGACCTTCTGCTCTTCATATATTACAATGAAACAGCTTTTGAAGTCTAGACAAAAATAGAGACATCTGATAAGCAATATCAAATCTCAGTCAGCAGGCCTCCACGAATTTATTACTGACACTTCTTCTCTCCCTTAGCCCTAGAGTCGAACACACTCTATTCACTGATTCCTTTTAGGCAACCAACCACTTGTTTGGGGCCACTTCCAAAAGGTCTCTCCATAAATCTTACCCATCTGTCTCTCTTTACTATTGTCCGCTTGCTGGTTAAATTTAGTCTTGCTTAGCAGAACTTAACTTTCAGAGATTTACTTCCTTTACTTTCAGCCCTACTTATGCAAAGGGGATGATCAGATCTCCTGGCTTCCTTTCTGAGTAATGAAGAGGAAACTTTTGCTGCTAGACATGCAAATGCCTTTTGATCTGAAGTAGAAAATCCTCAAGCTCTATTCCATTACTCATTTAGATGATTGCTGAATGGCACCTTTAAGCTAGATTTTATGGTTGCTTTATTAAATTTGTAGTTCACTCACATTAACGTCAATATATATTAATAAAGCATTTCTCTAGTATCAGGCAAATACACATTGGATTTACAAGCTGAAGACATTTCTTACAGGTTTTCATAGACATTTCAGATACCTTTATTTTCCTCTCGGACTACCACCCAACTCCCTTTCTTTTCAAAGTACAAATATCAGTCTAGTTATCTGTTGATCTGGTAGAGGAGACAACAGAAACTATATAACATTAGTGAGAAACAGAAAAATATGTTAAGCCATGCATAACATCTAGGTCAACTGAGCTTTCTCCACTGCGATCAAAAATTGCAAATTATTAAGAAGTCCTAATTTTTTTTTTTCTGGAGATTGAGAAAAATAGATGCTAAATTCTCATGAACAGAAGAAAATGGATTTTCAGCAACTGGTTTGGCTCAAGTAGGTAGACCCCAGTGTCTACTTGACATGAGCAATTTGGGGTAAAGAATGAAATGGACAAGAAGGGAATAAAGATAAGGGTCCTTTCATTTCCCTGCTGTCTGCCAAAATTCTGACTGGTTGTTATGCTTGAGGAAATACAAGAGCTAAAGTCTGTAACTTTCAGGGGAAGATCTGTCCACGGTGGGGCACAATCTGACCAGATACAATTTATAGCATTTGTATTGTTCATGGATCCTGGGCAACATAGCGAGACCCCATCTCTACAAAAAAACCAGAAAGCTAGCTGGGGATTGTGGCATGCATCTGTAGTCCCAGCTAGTCAGGAGGCTAAGGCAGGAAGATGGATTGAGCTCTGGTACCGCTGCACTCCAGCCTGGACAACAAAATAAGACCCTGTCTCACACACACATATCCAAACACATCTGTGTGTGTGTGTGTGTGTGTGTGTGTGTGTGTGTGTGTGTGTGTGCGCGCATGGCATCCCTTCTGTTATAAACTGAAATTTCCAAATTTTAATGACTCATGATTCTATTATATGAAATTTAATAATTAAAGCATTTCACATCTGAAAATGTATTTCAACAGAAACACTGAAATTTATTTTACATACTATATCGGAATGATTTTCACTCTATTTAAATGAGAAAAAAGTTTACTTTCTATGAAGTTTTTTTCTGCTGCTCACCCTATTCTACAGCATTCCCCTAAATTCTGATTATCAAAATAACATGTAATTTTAAAACAGATTCTCATTAGTGCAAGCAACTGTGACCTTTTTAAGTAGCTTAAAATTACATATTAAAGAGATTTCATTAGGAAGCTTTCATTCTCTTTCATTTATAATTGTTTGCACATACTTCTCGTTAGTCATTGTACTCAGATTTTCTGATTCAAGTATAAAGATAGTCCTTTGCATTATCTTAAACACTAGGTAAGCAAAATTCCAGGAAAAAATAAGGTTTAAAATACCTAAAGGCACCTGTCTTATGAAATTGTCAAATCCCTTCCTCATGTGCAGTTTGTACAAGAGAAAGTCAAGACAGATGAATAAAAGAGTGTGGTTTTAAGCTTTGCCTGGCAAACATGTTAGACTTCTTAAGTGGCATAGCTTGTCTTTCCTCCCTCCCTCCCACCTTCCCTCTCTTTCCACCTCTCCCTCAACATGGTTCTAACACCATCCCTTATAGGTTTCTTGTGAAATAGATTGATTTGGAGCTGTGTTAACAACAATAACAACAACGAATAGTACTGCAACCCACATTGCAACTAATGTTATATAAAGTGATAAATAAATCGTACCTCTCATGACTAAAGAACAGAGGGTTTTTTTGGTGGTAGTGTGCTGTGTGTGTGTGCATGTGTATGTGTGTTTCCACATGACAATATTAAAAGAACAAGCAGGACTTCTTGGAAGCCTGAGTCCTTTTGTCCTAAGTAAATTAAGAGACAATTTAAATTAAAAAAATCAATATATAATGTGCTTATAGAAAAGTACATAAATAATGAATCATACAAAAGAAACACCAAAACACATAGAAAAGAAACACCACCCACATCAAGATACAGAACATTTCCAGTACTACAGACTTCATGCCTACTTCCAAACCCACTTTTTCCTCCTCACCAAAGGTAAAGAAATGCTATCTTGACTTCTAACCTATGGTTTAGTGCTGCCTTGAACCTTATGTAAATGTAATCAAGTATTACATGTTATTTTCTGTAGGCCTTCTTCCCTTAACATTGAGGTTGTTGGTTACATTCATGTTGTAATTTGTCAAATGTCTGAATATACAGTACTACATTTTATGTATCTATTCTATTGCTGATGGATATTGGGCCATTTCCAGTTTAAAGCAATTACAATTAATGCGGCAATAAACATCCTTGTAGATATTTCTTGGTATGCATGTTGTATATAACGAGGAGTGGAATTGCTGGATCATCTGGTTATGCATATGTTCAAATTCAATAGATAATGCCAAACTGTTTTCCAAAGTGGTTGTAGCAATTATACTTTTCCTGCAATATATGAGTGTTTTCTGTTGTATAACATCTTTGCCAATAGTTGGTAGAAGTATTTGCTTTGAAAGTCTAAGTTAGGTTACTGAAAGAGGAGAGAGGGAGTGAAAGCTTGAACTAGAAAGAGAAGACTCCTGACCTCGGAATCAGTTGACTGATAGAAGAATGATGGTTGTGCCATGAGTGGTAAAGATTCTAATGACACTGTCAAGGATTTTCCCTGGAATTAGGGGGAATCCTTGAAGGGTTGCAGGATCTAATGAAAGACATGGTGTTCTGTGGAATTATGAGACTGGAAATCAACCTGGGCACACAATTTTAGTGCAAAATAAATTATGTGTATGTGTTGTGTGCATGCACGTCTTGGAGACTTTTCACAAGCAAATAAAAACAACACACAAAGTGGAAAGACTCTCTTCACACGTGAAAATCATCAGAAATTCCTAGGGTGATGAATTAAAGATGACAAGGACCACAAGAGTAGAAGCTGGCCACTAATAACTACTTAAAATATAAGTTTATTCTGAATTACATCTTATTCTTCTTTTTGTAATACATTTTGAACATGGTATATATCAGAAAAGATGGGAATAGAATTCCACTACTTTCAGGTATGGGGAATTTTCCATAGGTGTTTACTGAGCTGTTTTAGTAAGTGATTGCTTCATAAGGTAATTATTTTATAATTATCATATAGAAAGTGCTTTTGAAAAAATACCCTGTAGAGTCAGGAAAAATCATAGAATTTTATAGTTGAAAGAGGTCTTGAACAACATCTAATTAAACCTCATTTCACAGATGAGGAAGTTGAGGTGAACAGTTGCTCACCGATTTGATTCAGCAAATGTAGTAGTTAACTGCAGATACAGAAGAATTTAGGCCTTTTAATCCAGAAGACATTCATCATAAGTTCATTTTATAAAATAAACATTTAATTTTTATTAATTCACTTTTCTTACCTGGTCTATTCCTACACATCCTTCAGAACTCATCAGGGTTTAGTTACCCCAAAACGTCCTCTGTGATCCCTTCTCTCCTTAAATCTATGTGAGATGCTTCTATTATGTCTTAACACTTCATAACGATTTCTATTTTGTAAGTCTAGATACTTATCTCTCTGCCCACTATAATGAAAAAGCAGAAGATAGGAACTACTTTTAATTTTTTCTGTTTTTTGTCCTCAGCATTTTGGGTAAGCCTAGCATACAGTGATAAATGGTAAATATTTTTGAAATGAATAAACAAATCAAAATCTGGCTCTTGATTATGTTGCACTCAGTTAAGTGGAAGTGAAATATATTACTTTAGCCATTAGGTTGCTTTTTTGGGCTGTTCATTGATATTTCTATTTCTCATTTTCCCAAGAACATGGTTGAAGTGATCTTCCTTGTGCCTCTGAAATTAGTGTGGCTGTATAATTTCAGCAGAAGTATTACATGCCACTTCCATATAGAAACCTTTAATAGCCAGTGATAATTTGCCCCTTCCTCTCTCCTGGCCCAGTGATGTTGGAGACTCTGAGTGAGGATAACATGAGAAGAATTTGTAGCCAATTGCTATGCTTTGAATGTATCCTCCCAAGTTCATGTGTTGGAAACGTAATCCCTATTGTAACAGTATTGGGAAGGTCAGAACTTTAAGAGGTGATTAGGTCATGAGGTGATTAGGTCACTCTGCTCTCATTTTTAGATTAATGCTGTAATTGTGGGAGTGGGTTAATTATTGCAGGAGTGAGCTCTGGATAAAAGGATGAGTGATATGGATTGGCTGTGGCCCCACCCAAATCTCAACTTGAATTGTATCTCCCAGAACTCCCACGTGTTATGGGAGGGCTCCGGGGGGTGGGTAACTGAATAATGGAGGCCAGTCTTTCCCACGCTATTCTTGTGATAGTGAATAAGTCTCACAAGATCTGATGGGTTTATCAGGGGTTTCTGCTTTTGCTTCTTCCTCATTTTCTCTTGCAGCTGCCATGTAAGAAGTGCCTTTCGCCTCCTGCCATGAGTCTGAGGCCTCCCCAGCCATGTGTAACTGTAAGTCCAATTAAACCTATTTTTCTTCCCAGTCTCAGGTATGTCTTTATCAGCAGTGTGAAAACGGACTAATACAATGAGTTAGCCCCTTTTCTCTCTCCTTCTTTTCTGAATTCCACAATGTGATGACACAGCACAAAGGCACTAGGAAGACACTAACACCTTGATATTAAACATCCCAGGTCCCAGAACTGTGAGCCAGTAGATGTCTGTTCTTTACAAATTATCCAGTCTCAGATATTTTGTTATAGCAGCATAAAAGGTACTATGACACCAGCCCATGACAGGTAAGCGTTATGATTGAAAAACAGAACTATGTTACCCTAAGTCACAAAGATTTTAGAGTTACTACTGCCTTATAACCCAGCGCATCCTGGCTAATTAAAGGGATGAGACTTTGGGGACTGTTGGAGAGAGTGAGCCTATTCTGCATGTGAGAGAAACCTGAACCATAGGGTCCAGAGGTTGAACTGTCATATATAGCTTCGAAAATGGATCCCAAAGATTCTCATCTCCTGGTATTCATACACTTGTGTAACCTCCTCCCCTTGAATGTGGGCTGGAGCTAGTGGCTTGCCTCTAACAAAAATTATGCTGCAAAAGTGATGGCAAGTTGCTGATTAGATTATAAAAAGACTGTGGCTTCTTTCTTGCTGCCTTGTGACATTCTGTGTCTTGGAGCCTTTGGTCTGGAAAAAGCCAGTTGTCACATGATGAGTAGCCTTGTAGAAGGGTCCATGTAGCAAAAGGTTAATTGCTTTGGCTTACAACAGAGAATACTGAAGGCTTGTCAACAATCCTTTGAATGAGATAGGAAGGAGATCTTCTGAACCTTACCAAAAGTCAAGTTACTGAACTTGACAATGGGTCTTCCTTCATTTGGTCCTTGAAATGACCCCAGTCCTGGCTGATACCCTGATTGCAGTCTTGTGAGAGGTCTTGAGCAAGAGGCACCCAGCTAATGAAGCTACCTCCATTTGTGACCTACAGAAACTGTGAGCTAAGAAAAGCCTGATTTAAGTTGCTATATTTGGGGTAATTTGTAATGCAGCAATAGATAACTGACACATTTTATGAGTATTTCCCTATCTAAGTATACTGGCCCAATGTGACAAACATGTTGAACATTATGTCACAGATGCCTGATGATAACCATATCTGAAGTTGAAAGCAATGTTGTAATTTTTTATTTATTGCAGCATTGAAATATGGTGTACTATGTGAACCAAAAGCCATGTAAGAATCAAGTTTTTACGTTAGTTTATTGCACAATTAATTACATAAAGCTTACATAGGTATGAGCAAGCATCTCTAAATGTAAATAAGATATAATTAAACATATACTGTCAATAGTAATCAGTATTTAGGATACTGGAATATTGGGAGTATTTTGTATCTCTGATTTTTGCAGATAACAGAAAACTTGATTTGCCCATTAAGGAGAAACATGGATTTTTATTAGACCATATTCATGTTGCCCCAGTATAAACTGACTTCTACTTAAAGAGCTAACCCAATTCTTGTGCTGCTTCTGAAAAATTTATCAAAATATGATCAAAGGAATGCAGGAACAGTGTGAGACTAGGACTTACAGGCTATTTTGAGTCATCTGAATCTAAAAATAAGAGCATGACACCTACACTTTTCCCATAGTTGTTCAATATCAGGAATCTAGGACAGTGTCTGTTAAGTAAATCAGAGAGTTAATGTTACATTTTATATAGCAAAGATTTTAAAAAAGCTGTAAGAAAAAAAATTATAAAGTGTTGGGAGAAAGCAGGAGTGCAATTCTCATAGAAAAAAATAAACTTGAGAGCTGAAAATCTTCCACTAGCTATCTGGTGACAATACAGTGGAGCAGGAGACCCAGGCGAGGGACCTGCTTCCATAGTAGGCTAATAGGACACTCGGAAGACAGGTATCCTAGTGATTGAAAGGTTTTTCATACGTGACTACAATTGCTTTTACATGTTTGAAGTGAGCCTGGTTTTAATCCCAACAGAAATTTCTAATGAATACTGCATTTTCTGTGGAAGCAACAATGCATAATTCCGCTTTATTCTTGTTTGTTACTACAAAGGACTCTGTCTCAGAGGGCTTTGATTAAGATGATGAGACAAAGAATAAAAACAGAGAGTCCGTTAAACGCCTGCCTGAAACCAGAGCTGCACCACTTAATACGAAAGACTCTTCAAAACCAGTAATGAAATAATCATCCTTTTTCCATGACTGATAAGAAAATGAAGGCTAGATGTAGATTTGGGAAAACTAGTTTACACTGGAGGAGGGAAGAAGAGCAACTACAGAAAATCAACTGTTAATAAATATCAGAGACTGCAGAGAAGTCACGAGATAAGCTGCAGCATATGTTCCTCCAGCTAGAAAATGGCAATCATTTCTCTGAGAAGAGAAGCTGATAAGGTCCCTCCCCCTCCACCGTGCAATCATTTTGCATTTTATATTATTTGAAAAGAGCTTGATTATTTTCCTTTGAATGAAACTAGATTGATTCACATTTACCTGTCAACAGAATGTTCCATTCCTCTGTTTTGCTTGTCTGTTTAAAGGCATATGACCTGACTATGAAATTCCATATACAAACGTTAGTTAAACGTAAGTAAATAAAAATGAGTGAACCGTTTGCATTTTTGCATTTTTAATATTTTATGCTTTTATTTCTGGTAGCAAATTATGCTAAATTAGAATCCACTGATTGATAAACACGACTAATATGCAGTAATGAATTGGGGTCGTGTATATTGCTTTACTCAAGGTCAGATGCAATCATTAAAAATCATATGTGGAGGAAAAAGCTGCATGTGAACATGATAATTATGCTATTTGAAGTCAATTTTAGAGGGGGGGAAATACAACGTATAATCTCCTCCTGTTTTTTAAACTTGAAAAAATGTGTAAGTACACTCATGCATCACTTGATGATAGGAATCCATTCTAAGAAATGTGTCGTTAAGCAATTTTGTCATTGTACGCACATCACAGAGTGTACTTACACAAACTTACATGGTATAGCCTACTACATACCTAGGCTACATGGTATAGCCTATTGCTCCCAGGCTACAATCCTGTACATCATATGACTGTACTGAATACTGTAGGCAACTGTAGCACAATCGTAAATATTTGCGTATCTAAACATATCTAAGCATAGAAAAGGTGCAGTAACATATGATCTAAAAGATAAAAAATGGTACACCTGTGTAGGGCATTTACCAGGAATGGAGCTTACAGGTTGGAAGCTGCCCTGAGCGAGTCAGTGAGTGAGTATTGAGCGAACGTGAAGGCCTAGGACATTACTGTGCACAACTACAGACTTAGACTTCATACATCCTATAAACTTTGGCTACACTAAATTTATTTTAAAATATTTTTTTCCTCAATAATAGATTAACCTTAGATTACTCTAACTTTATAAACTTTTAAAAACTTTTTAACTCTTTTGTAATAACAGCTGAAAACACAAACATATTGTAAAGCTATAGAAAAATATTTTCTTTCTTGACATCCTTATGAGCTTTTCTGTATTAAAATAATCTTTGTACTTAAAAAAAAATTTTTGTTAAAAACTAAAACACGAACACACCTAGTAGCCTTGGTCTACACAGGGTCAGGATCGTCAATATCACTGTCTTCCACCTCCATATCTTGTCCCACTAGAAGTTCTTCAGGGGCAATAACAGGCATAGAGCTGTCATCACCTATGACAACAACGCCTTCTTCTGGAATGCCTCCTGAAGGACCTGCCTGAGGCTATTTTACAGTTAACTTTCTGTTTATAGGTAGAAAGAGTACTCTAACAATTAAAAGTATAGCATAGTAAATACATAAACTAGTAACATAGTCATTTATTATCACTATCCATTATGTACTGTACTTAATTTTATGTGTTCTACTTTTAAAAAACTGGTAGTGTATAGGTTTGTTTACTCCAGCATCACCACAAACATATGAATAATGTGTCATGCTACAATAGCTATGATGTCACTGGGTGATAGGAAACTTCAGCTCCGTTATAATCTCATGGGACCACTGTCATGTACTTGGTCTGTTGTCGACGAAACATTGCTCTGCAGCACATGACTGTATTGCTCTGTCAAGTAGAGATAGACAAGAGGAATGTGCAAAGGCAAATAAGAAGTGAGCAGCTGGTCAACTGATTTGTATGGGTGTGACTTCACTTGTTGAAATAGGGTACTGGGATGCTGAGCCATAGTAGGACAAAAGTTCTAACAGCGCATTGTATATTATCTCCTATTATTATTATAAATATATTGCTTATTAATAAAAGGGGGATATGGAACAAAATGCTTCTCTGAGCATCAAAGCAGTTGAGTTCTAGTATGGATTCTGTAGCTTATTAAGTTTGTATCTTTAGTAAATAAGTGAGACTTTTTTGTTTTATTTATCCCATTCTACTAAGTGAAAGAGTAAAATAGTATTATCAAGGACCAATTCAACTCTATATGTATGTGTGTGTGTGTGTGTGTGTTATACATATTTATATAGATACATATATACATATATATATATATATACATGTATACACGCGTACCTATATATACAGCTTTTAAAACAAATTATCAAGCTGGCATAGTGTTAGCACTCCAAGCTATGGAAATATGAGCATAAATCTCAGATAAAGAAAGGTAACTTACATGGAATCTCAATTTCAGTATGCTGTTTAAGTAATTCACAAAGAACATTTAGTTGAAAACATACGTTTGCAAAATAAATCAAAATATTCTGATGTGAAATACAGAACTGATGCTTTAAAAGATGAAACATTGGGTGGTAAGAGCTGTGTCTACTATCAACAGAATATTTAGTTTAGTCTAAATACAGGCCAATTGGTCACATCCCTAGTAAGCCAATGGGAAGACATTCGTTGGGGATCAAGTAAGGACTATGCTGGTCTCTGTTTCTGTTATGTTTTTCAGTGTGCTGATATTAACACAAAGTTTTGTAATTTTGGTACTTTTCATTAAAGCATTGGTTTTATTTTCCTCAATTCATCACACAACTGGAAACCTTTCATCTGAATGGAGCATTTGCTGCCTACAGAGTCTGTGGTATTGTTGCTGTCAGCTAGACCTTAGCAGTGTTTCTCAGCCATCAACATTTTTAAATGCAAAAAAATGTGTATTCAAAGACAATTTTAGAAAGTATACATGGTCTGTAAATTATTTATAGCACTTAAGGACTGAAACAGCTACAGGCTGTCAAGAGTAAGAAAAGAAAATTACCAAAAATGTAGTGTTGAAAACAGACTTGTGGGCTGGTCATAGTTTCATCATGATTAATTACAAATGCTACATAAATGCTGATATTTAGAAAATATTTTTAAAAATCTGAGAATCCTAAATTCTCCTTTTCTTACCTAAAATATTTTGAAGAGTCAAAAGATAGAAGACTGTACAGTTTGGAGGATAGTCCTCTGGACATAAAGATGAGAAGGCAGAGATTCTAGCCCATGTTTGGCCACTTGTTACTTATGTAAGGGCTTGGCATACCTGACCTTCAATAATCTCCTGTGAAAGATAAGTATCTGCCCATAAGAATACATATGTGGGAGTACATTGTAAAAATCACATGATCCAAAACATGAGTAATTTCTATTACCAATATTTTAAGGTTTCTTCCTACTTCTTGGGACACAGAGAGAAATAATATGAAAACAGCATGGTACTGGTACCAAAACAGAGATATAGACCAACGGAACAGAACAGAGGCCTCTGAGGCAACACAACACATCTACAACCATCCGATCTTTGGCAAACCTGACAAAAACAAGCAATGTGGAAATGAGTGCCTGTTTAATAAATGGTGTTGGGAAAACTGGCTAGCCATGTGCAGAAAGCAGAAACTGGACCCCTTCCTGACACCTTACACTAAAATTAACTCCAGATGGATTAAAGACTTAAGCATAAGACCTAACACCATAAAAACCTTAGAAGAAAACCTAGGCAAAACCATTCAGGACATAGGTGTAGGCAAGGACTTCATGACCAAAACACCAAAAGCATTGGCAACAAAAGCCAAAATAGACAAATGGGACCTAATCAAACTCCACAGCTTCTGCACAGCAAAAGAAACAGTCATTAGAGTGAATCGGCAAACAACAGAATGGGAAAAAATTTTTGCAGTCTACCCATCTGACAAAGGGCTGATATCCAGAATCTACAAAGAACTGAAACAGATTTACAAGAAAAAAACAAACAAGCCCATTCAAAAGTGGGCGAAGGATATGAACAGACACTTTACAAAAGAAGACATACATGAAGCCAATAAACATATGAAAAAATGCTCATCATCACTGGTCATTAGAGAAATGCAAATCAAAACTACATTGAGATACCATCTCACGCCAGTTACAATGGCGATCATTAAAAAATTTGGACACAACAGATGCTGGAGAGGATGTGGAGAAATAGGAACACTTTTACACTGTTGGTGGGAGTGTAAATTAGTTCAACAATTGTGGAAGATGGTGTGGCGATTCCTCAAGGACCTAGAAATAGAAATTCCATTTGACCCAGCAATCCCATTACTGGGTATATATCCAAAGGATTATAAATCATTCTACTATAAGGACACATGCACACAAATGTTCATTGCAGCACAGTTTACAATAGCAAAGACCTGGAACCAACCCAAATGCCCATCGATGATAGACTGGACAGGGAAAATATGGCACACATACACCATGGAATATTATGCAGCCATCAAAAACGATGAGTTTGTGTCCTTTGTAGGAACATGGATGAACCTGGAAACCATCATTCTCAGCAAACTGACACAAGAACAGAAAATCAAACACCGCATGTTCTCACTCATAGGCGGGTGTTGAACAATGAGAACACATGGACACAGGGGAGGGGAACATCACACACTGGGGTCTGTCAGGGGAAAAAGGGGAGGGACAGTGGGGGGGTGGTGAGTTGGGGAGAGATAACATGGGGAGAAATGCCAGATATTGGTGATGGGGAGGAAGGCAGCAAATCACACTGCCATGTGTGTACCTATGCAACAATCTTGTATGTTCTTCACATGTACCCCAAAACCTAAAATGCAGTAAATATATATATATATATATATATATATATATATATATATTTATTTAAAAAAAAAAAAGGAGAAAGAAAGAAAGAGACAAATAAAAAAAGAAAGAAATAGTCATGTCTGATCAAGCATGAATTTTTGGTTCCATTCATCAGTTCATCCATCATCCATCTAATTGATCCTTTGATATTTATTAAGCACCAGTCTAGGCAAATAACAAATCTCCTTGCTCTGAAATAATTCAGAAATGAACAACACAGTATCTCTGCCCTGATATACCTTTTAGTTTAATGGAGATCCTTATCTCTTAAGGTACCAATGTTGTGTTCATACACTCTGTCTTTTGTAAGGAATGATTAAATAATTTTGTTCTAAAGTCAGATAGGTCTAGGATTCTAATCCCATCCCTACTCTATTTTTTATGGTTATGCCATTTTAAACAAATAACTTTATTTTTCTAAGTCTTATTATCCTTACAGGTAATATGCACTCAAATAATACTTAATTCATAGGGTTGTCATGAATATTAAATGAAATAATGCATGCAAAACATCAAGCATACTTCCTGTCTTATAATATGTATGCAATAAATAAATATTCACTATTTTTCTTTGGCCTTTTTCTTCCCCTAATCTTTATGTCTCTCCCCCTAAAAAAGAGCAGAGCAACAACTGATAAGGACCTGGCCTGCTGCTATCTTTCAGGCTTTGGTGTTGCTACCAACTGGCCTGGCCCTCACGGCTGATTCTTGCTATTCTCTTGCTGAACAGTAGCAATTTCATGGAATATCAATATCAGACAAGATCAATCTTTGACCATGATAGATCTAGACACAAACAAGATCACTCCCTAATCATCTCTGAAAATAGACAAAAACATAATAATATTGTTAAACCAAAAAATGACCAAACATCCCCCAACCTTGTTAATATGTGTAACTCTTACTTCTATACCAATTACTGTTTTAACCTCACTCAGCCTTTCTTCCTTCTGAATAAAATTATAGTACCAAATGGTAGAGTTATCTTCATTTTCTGGAAGCATCTACTCTAAAGCAAAGCCACACTTCCTTACACTTTCTCCCAAAGCTCTTAGCAGAAACCTGAATCCTATAGTATTAACAAATCCTATCACTCTCCTACTAAAATCCTCATAGGTCCCCATGGCATGTGTTCTTCCATGCCACAATGAGCACTAAGCTCAATGTCTTTGACTGCCAGTCATCCTCAGCTGGAGTGCATTGACACTCTTACACACCTGTCATCTGTGTTGTCTCCACATGTCATTATTTTGAGATGGAATCTCACTCTGTTACCTAGGCTGGAGGAAACATGAGATGTGGAAGCATACTACTTATTTTTCTGTTTCTCTACTGCTCTCAAGTCAGTCTCTAGAATTTTAGTTAATTTCTTCTCCATAAATATTTTTTAGTGACTCAGTTTGTAGTGCTTGAGATTTGGCATTTCATTGTGATGGATTACTGAGGAACATCAGCCCAAATGCAAACTTATGAGTCAGTTTTAACCTGGTCTGAAATTCCCACATGTTCTAAAATAAAGTAGATAGATGCCTTATGATTCAATTAAGAGTGTCCATAATCAGTGTCTTACCTTAATGGAAAATATCTGATTTGCCCCGAGATAGATGACTGCATATAGTATATCTTCAAATAAGAAGAGGTAGATGAACAGAACTTCTTAATTGGTTTCTATAAGTATCCCATTATGGAAGGTCTGCTTTTGATTCTAAGGTCAGGCCTCTGACTTCCATATTCATCATAGCAGCTTGGGTGATTTTTTAGAGAAATTCTCAGCCATGGCAGGAAAATATAACTTATGATTAAATATTTATATAATACCAAAGATACGTGGGCAGCAACTCAAGTGTTCTCTACAAGGCTTAGACTGAAAGATGGCTGAGACCCGAAGGGCTTCCCTGATAATAGGTGTATAAGGAGACACAATATCATCCCTCTAGGTAAAAAAAGAAAGAGCAAAGAATGATTAGTTGTTCCTAGAGTACTTTGTAATATATATATAACTAAGTTGATTCCTTACGGAAGGGCTCTTTGCACTATTTGTGTATTATTACTGGGATAAAGATTTATTTTAGAAAACATGGAAAAACTTTAAGCACATTCTCTTACCCAGGGTCCTGGTATAAAGTTCTGTTATGCAAAACACGTGCTAGATACCTTAAGTAAAATCCCTAATGCAATTGCTCTTCTGTATGCCCTGTGGCACACACCTGAATCCTCACCCAGAAAACTCAGTCTGTAAAATGCATCTATACCGGTAGAATTCACATGCAGTGATTTGCTGCTATGAAACACAAATTAGAGGAATGAAGATAAGACCAGACTAAAATACAAAGGGTGAGAACTTATAAAAGTGTTATAAAGGAAACCAAGATAAATTTAAACCTAGAGAATGTTTTAGCCACAGATCGCTGTGTTTGGAAAGATGAATATAAATAGGTTAAATAGAATTTTTAAAATATTTCAGAAATATGCCTAGAGTCACAGAGCATTTATAATATACAAGTCAATTTCCTAAAGAAAGGTAAGGTAGATTTAAATTTAAGTTTTTGAAAATGATTTTATTAGAAATATTCTAAAGTAATTTATATATGAATTATAAATGTTATATACATATACATATATATAGTTGAAATCTTATTTACAAAAAAGAAAGGCCCTGCCGTGATTACTGGACTTAGCATTAGAGAATTTGCTTTCTGATTCCAGCTCTCCTACATCCTAGCAGTGTGGGTTAGCAAGTCTTTGAAACTTAGTTTCTGATGGCAAATTGGCAGTGCCCATTTACCTACATAAAGTTGTTATTGGCCAGTGGTGGGCACAAGATCTGATATGTTAATCAAATCAAAGAGGCAGACTAGTTAGGGCATGGTTGAGGGACTGTGTTGACTCCCACTGTCTGTGAGCAAGGAAATAAGTTGTTCTCGCTCCTGCTGGCAGCCATTCTGTGACCATAAGCAAGCCAGCTTGGCAAACAAATAAACAAAAACAAAACCATGAAGAGGAGTTTAGAAAGCAGAAATCAGAAAATTTGAGCAGGAACCCTGGTATCCTACAATGGGAGTCTTTCTGGCCTTTGGACTTTTTGCTATGCAAGATGAAACACATCCCTATCATTTAACCCCATTTGAATGTGATCTATTTTATTTGTAATATCTTCTTATATTTCTACAAAGAGCACCTCAGGAAAATTCTTCTCTCTTCTTTCTCTGAATCATGTAGGTGTTAAATTTCTATGAGTGAAGATAGTTTATACTTGTTGGCTTCACCTATGAGCAATATATGTTGTTGATATTTTACACATGTAATCTTATTTAATCCTACAGCCCTCTCACTTTATAGATTAAGGACCCAGCACTCAGAGAATAAAGCCATTTGCCTATGGTAACACAGGATTCCAACCAAGACTGCCTGGTTGCAGGTTTCATTAATTTTCTCATTACGCTACTCAGCAAAACAATTGTAAATCCTTTTGGAAGATTCCCTGG
Organism: Ateles fusciceps; assembly: GCA_036589455.1. Lineage (NCBI taxonomy): Eukaryota > Metazoa > Chordata > Mammalia > Primates > Atelidae > Ateles > Ateles fusciceps. The sequence goes on along the minus strand of JAZHEH010000827.1, from coordinate 4,235,563 downwards.
TTGTCAGAGATCTGCTAAAAATGGATTATTTAAAAGGTATCAAGAAATACCCTGGATAATCACCAATGCATTTGCAGTGAATAAATATGGTAGGGGGAGTTCCTTTATCCTTCTAACCAAAAACTGCAAAAACCTTTAGAACAAAGAAATTATTAAAGCTTACACAAAACCATCATTGATTAAATTTCCCCATGTGGTTTTCCTCTCCATTGTAGAAATCCTCTCCTAATTCAAAAGAAGCTATTATTAAAAAGCTAATCTCTCCTTATATGAAGCACAGTGTCTGCTGCAAATATCTTAAATTCTGTTCTAAACACGGTTTTTACTGAAAGGTTAGAATAGCAGGACTATTATCAAGTCATAAGGGAAAAGACTAGACACCTCTGAATAAATACATGGAAAATCTTATCATGAAAAGTGGTTTATTTGACTACAAACACTGACATCTTCAGAAAAGCTTTTTTCTTCTCTTCATAAGCAACATACAAAATTGCCGGAAACTGCCATACACATGTCAGGAGCAAGAAGAAAACTAAAATAAATGTTGGAAATAGGCAGCATTGAAAAACAATGCCAACTTAAGTGGAAGGAAACAGGAAATTAAGAAATATAAACAAACTTTTGTGTTTGCATTTTGGTGGCAAGGTCTTTCCTACTTTTCTCGATTGAAGAAAATCATAGAATGTTTATTTAGACTACTAATATTTGGCAAAGGTGAGTGCAGCAAATTTTAAATCAATAAGTCTGCTGATGCCAAGTTTATTTTGATCAGTCTTCCTAAAAACAATGTAAATATTAACTAGTATGTCTTTAATAAGGCAATGGGATAGGACATATATTGGTGAATGGAATATAATATTATAGACTTGGTGATTAAAAACAAACATTAATTTCCTACTATAGGATTAGGATCAGGCTCAAACATCAAACTTTTCTAAGCCACTTAATTTTTAAATATCTTACTGATAAAAATAATTAACAAATGTCTTATAATATTCACAATGCCTTTGGGAGGCCGAGGTGGGCGGATCACAAGGTCAGGAGATCGAGACCATCCTGGCCAACATGGTGAAACTCCGTCTCTACTAAAAATACAAAAATTAGCTGGGCGTGGTGGCGCGTGCCTGTAATCCCAGCTACTCAGGAGACTGAGGCAGGAGAATTGCTTGAACCTGGGAGGCGCAGGTTGCAGTGAGCCGAGATCGCGCCACTGCACTCCAGTCTGGCGCCTAGCTACAAAGCGAGACTGTCTCAAAAAAAAAAAAAAAAATTCACAATGCATTTAAAAGGTAAAAATCATGTTTTGTTGATTCCAAAATCTATACAAAATAATTCTCATTAATTTAAATAAACTGAATATTTGGGATGAGGGATTCATTTTGATGTGATAATCATGGCACAGTCATTAACTCATTTTAATGATAACTGCCAAATGTTTACCATGCAGAAAGCAAGGAAGCATAGCAGAAAGTCCACAGTGAAGTGTGATCATTACCCTCAAGAAGCTTTTAGGAAATGAAACACTAATAATTATTTTAAAAAGACCAGAGAGTGTTGAACACAGTAATCAAGATGTACACAACTCTTGTTGGTGTTCAGTGCGAGAAGTGCTTGTTTGAACTGGAAGATAAGCAAAGACTTGATGAAAAAATGCCATTTGAATGGACTTTGGATAGTGTGTTGGGCAGCACAAGCAAAGGTGAACATGACTGAGTAGAGCCCAGTGTTTGGAAAGCCTAGACAGTTTGTCAGCAGTAGTAACAAAGATTAATGAATCTCTTCATCCTACTAAATTTGCACTCTATTATAACACAAGTCTTACTGTCAGATCTATTGCACTCTTACGTTGCTACAGATTAACCCAAAGTCCCTATGCAAGATGGTTAAAAATGTACTGAATACTTCTCTTTAATATCCTGATATCTTTAAAACATGTTCATTCTTTTCTGGACATTTTTCATATTAAGTAGAAGACATTAAAGCTGTCCCTAACAGCTGTTTTCCAGTATTCTATTATTGTTAGGTTGAAAATATTTCATTTTCAAAATGTCCCAGAGAAAATTGTCACAAGTGATAAGATCCAGACATTGAAGAGGCCACATTACATCAGATGCGAACTTGATCAACAGTCTCTTAACCTTTTCATCAGGATCTTCTCTAGTTGGGGGATGGGGGATGTAGTGGTATATCATTAGTTGTTGCCTTGAAACTTCTGTCTTGCAGTTGTGAATTAGCAATATGAATGACATTTGTATTGAGAAAATATGCTTCTATCAAATGATCTTCCCAACTGCTGCAAATATAACCCGAGGACATGCTCAGTTAGCACTGAACAGAACTGCACACATGGGACTTTATAGCTACTCTGCTCTTGATCTTTGAAGCTTGGCTTTCTTATTCCATTTATTTAAGAGTCCTTTTCTAACTCTTCTTTAGTCCACCTCTTAAATGTTGTTGTTTCTTGAGGTCACTGTCCTTAGACATGTTCTCTTCCAATGGCTGGAGAGTCTCCTGCACTCCTTGTACATCATCATCGTCATCACCATTGACTCTCACTTTGCCAGTCTTCATCCCTTTCTTGAGCTCTGACCATCTCTTCCCAGCTGCCTATTTGCCATGCCAGTCTAGAAACAATATTTTAGATACAAGTTTTAACTTTACAACAAATTCTGAAAAGACACTCTGCTACTTGGGAGGCTGAGGCAGGAGAAGCACTTGAACTTGGGAGGCGGAGGTTGCAGCGAGCTAAGATTGTACCATTACACTCCAGCCTGGGTGTTAAGAGTGAGACTCCATCTCAAAAAAAATAATCATAATAACTCTCAAAAATCAGATATACTTATCTCCCTTTTATCTGTAATTTAGAGAGCCTAGGTCATGCAGTCAGGGTCACAAAAATGACATAGAGTAGAGCTTGGACTTTACTCCATTTTAAAAACTTACCCATTGAATTGTATGTTTTCATTATGCTTTACCACACAACCCATAGGACTCTCAGTCTGTTTTTCACATCATAATCTATCAATTCTCTCAAATTAGAAAATTTAAAATCACTTCTTCCTCTCCCTCCATAAGTCATTAACTCAGTCCCTCAGGTATCATTTTAATCTTCTCTCAATCCTGCTGTTATAGTTTAGGTTCTTATTGCATCTTTCCTGGAAGCTATCCTACCATTTTTCCTATTCCCAAGATTTTCCTCCCCTTGATCTGTTCTCTCCATCTCTGCCACAGTCATATATCCAAGAAAGTCCAAACTGGATTAGAGGCAATTTTGATTTTCTTCTTTATGTGTTTTTGCTGTCTCTGATGTAGCAAGCAGGTATTTTATGCACTCAGACAAACAATACATGCTTTATAGCAAAGAAAAAGGTCTTGGGAAATATGAAATTCGTCTTGAGAAATATGAAATTCTTATGTAGAAAATGGCTATTTTAGAGAGGTGTTGCAGAAAGGTTAATTTGGTAGTAGAGTATGAGGAGAACTGGAAGAAGAAAATGAAGCCATAGACGGGCTTTTTCTGCTCACTGTACTCTTAACATTTGCAGTTTAGATAAAGGTAGGGACAATATATCTCTGATTTGGGGATTAGATTAAATTGGGAACACTGAGAATTTTGCCCTGAGTGATCCACTGCTTTTCTGGGTCAACTTAGACTAATACTGGCTGCATTACTGCTAAAATTAATGCTGTGCACCAGGGAACAGATGTGAATTCATCATGTGAGTTCAAGAATAGAGACTTCTGATTTCTAATCACGCCTGATACTCTCTTTAGCTTTGGGGAACTGAATTGGTAAATCTGCTTTGCAGAAATGTAGTTAGCAAATATGCACAGATCTTGTTTCATTAGCAAATATGTCTGATGCTTCCAGTGACTACATTTTTCACTGCAAACAGGTCTCTTTATATAAAATTACTCAATTTTTTTCCCTTGGAGTTTTGTTACTTATCATCACAAAACTCAAATTCATAAATTAGTGGATGATGTTAATCTACTGTTAAGGAGACCAAGTCAGCTAGTTTAATCCAGTCATGTTTGGACAACGCTTAGCTCAGACACTTTACGAGTTTCCTAGCCTCTAAGCAGTACTGTGTTCTCAAGTTTTAAAGGAAACACTCATGAGTCCTTTGCTTCCAACTACAGAGTACTCTATTTAACTCTAGTCGAATTTTAGAAGACTCACAGATGAAATATTTAGATTAAATATGTAAGATACTTAAAACAAATATTAAATCAGTCAATTCAATGATGATTTAAATTGATGGTCCTGTTAAATGCAACTGGAAAGAACATGAACAGTAAATATATTTTGCTCTGGTATAGCCTAGGAAAAAATGGATTTTGACATGGATTTCCTGGAAATTGTGCTAAGATTATATTGTATATTAAAATGACCAAAAGAAACGTATAAGAACCATTTGTAAATGTCTCAAATTATTATCATTATTATCACAAAACAACATGGAGAACTAAGAATTTCAGAGTTCATAAGATGACTTATTGTTCTTGGCGTCAGGATCTACTTCCCCAAGTATCTGTGGCATTTAAGAAAAGGTGAAGTGTGTGACTATTGAAGAATGCAAATTAATTCATAGTAGCTTCACAAATCTCTAGGGGTGGTAATTTAATCTAATGGGAATTTAATAACTCATATTAAACACATTACTAATCTGATGCTTTGCTTGCAGTAAGTTAGAACCAGTGAAATAATAAACCACTTATGCAAAAAAAGAGTATCTTCTTGAATTAAATTTGAACCTTTTCTTAACTAAGAAACAGCAGGTAGGCAGAATCCTTGTTTTTCAAATGAATTCCCATCAAGTTTTGTATTCATGTTGAAACATTAAACATATTTAATTCAGACAACTTAAACCAGTGTCTTTTTTGTAATTGCATAATACTGTGAATACGAACTAGGTACTTCACCAGTTCACATGTAACTACACATTGGCTTCCACTTTATATTTTCGATGGGCAGGGAGCATGATCATGTATATCTAATTCTAAACACATGGTAATGCATTGCCTAGGGCTCATGCTCAATTACTTCTAGACAATAATAATAATATAAATCCAAAAGAAACCATAAAACTATGTCAAAATTCAGAATATTTTCCCATAGAAACTTGAAAAACAAAGCATCATTAAGAGATTTATCTTTCTTTGCATTATCTAAGATGGCAAGGAGCAAAGTTTTCTTAGCACTATGCATACATTTTATACTTCTGTGGCCCTTAGTTTTTATCATTATGCTGGTACTCAGATATTTCTGTCTGCTGTAATTGCCAAGTCAACACAGTATAACTATCTATTTATCCATTCTTTTACTCATTCACCCATTTATAAAAATATTTGGAATGCCTACTTTGTTCCAGGTACTGCCCTAGAAGTTTGTACATGCAGCAGTGAACTCAACAATGTTACCCTCTCATGGATAATTTCTGGTGGAAGAAAGACGCAATAACACAATTAACAAATCATTATTTCAGTTTGTCACTGAGTGCCTTGAAGGGAAGAGCATATGATACAGGGGAGTGGTGAGTGTGGCAGAGGATGGGGTTATTTTATCTTGGGTTTTAAGAGAAGGCTTAAGTGACATAATTGTTGCCATTATAAGCATAGAGAAGAAAATGAGGAAGTGAGTTATGGAGATATTTGGGGGAAGAATAGTCTAGATAGGTTCCAGAGCATTCTAGAGGTTAGGAAATTAGAAGCCTTGTGCCTAGAACAAGATGAGTTTGCTCAAAGAACTAGGTGACTAGCGTTGCTGGAGCTGAGTGAGTGACAGGGAAGGCAGTGGAAGGTGAGGTTAAAGAGTAATGATGGAGGGTGGCGGGGAGATGACATACAGCTTTATAGACCATTCCAAAGGACATTGATTTTACAAGAGGAGGAACAGTGGAGGGTTGTGAGTAAAGGCATGACACGATGTAACATGTTTTTTAAAGAATACACTGGAAATTATGTGAAAACTGTACTGGGATGAGAGTTGGAGGGGGGGGGCAAGAGGAATCAGTTAGGAGGGTTGTGATGCTTAATATTGAGTGTCAACTTGATTGGACTGAAGGATGCACCATATTGTTCCTGGGTGTGTCTGTGAGGGTGTTGCCAAAGAGATTAACATTTGAGTCAGTGGACTGGGAGAGGCAGACCCACCCGCAATCTGGGTGCGCACCGTCTAATCAGCTGCCAGCCAGTGTGGCTAGAATAAAGCAGGGAGAAGAAGTTGGAAAGAGATTTGCTGAGACTTCTGGCCTTCATCTGTCTCCTGTGCTGGGTGCTTCCTGCCCTCCAACATCAGACTTCAAGTTCTCTAGCTTTTGGACTCTTGGACTTACACCAGTGATTTTTCCATTGGCTCTTGGGCATTTGGCCACAGACTGAAGGCTGCACTGTTGGCTTCCCTACTTTTGAGGTTTTGGGACTTGGACTGGGTTCCTTGCTCCTCAGCTTGCAGATGGCCTACTGCAGTGTTTCACCTTGTGATCATGTGAGTCAATACTCCATAAACTCCCTTCCATATATACATCTACCCTGTTAGTTCTGTCCCTTTGGAGAACCCTGCCTAATACAAAGCTATTGTAATAATCCAGGTGGAAAATAATAGGGGCTCAGATCTGAGTTGAAGTAATGCATTTGAGGATAAGATTCTGGATTTATTTTGAAAGTAAAGCCAGTAGAAATTGCTGATGGAGTCCATGTTGTGATTGAAAAAAAAAGAAGTGAAGGATGACTCTTAAGCTTTTTGGTCTGAGAAACCTAAAATGATGGACTTGCTATAACTGAGTAAGGGGGAATCTAAGAGGGAAGCGTTAGTATGTAGTGATAAAGCAGTAGTTTCATTTTGAACTTTTAAATATTAGATATTTAACAGACAACCACATGGAAATATGGAGTAGATAGTTGGACATAGGAACATTAAGTTACCCATAGAAGTCAGGGGTGCGGATATTACTTTGAGAGATGTCAGTAAATAAACTGCCTTCTCTAAAATACAAAGATCTTCTAAAAATAGGAAAAATCAATCATACAACAGACAAATAAGTTAGAGAAACAGTTCAAAGAAAAAGAATGCCAAGTAAAAATATAAACTAAATCTATTAGATTGACAAAACCCCCAAAATCTGACAACATGCAATGCTGGTGGAGCTCTGTAAAAATCAACTTTGTGGAGAAACATGCTCTCTCTTACATTGCTGGTAGGTGTGAAAAATGGTGCAATTACTGTAGAGGATAATTTGTCGACATCTAGCCAAATTATATGAGCATTTACCCTTTGACCCAGAAATACTAATTCCAGTAATATATTACAAAAATATGCTTACAAAAATATTTAACAATATTTGCTCAAAGCCGTTAATTGTAAGACTATTTGTCATAGTAAAAGAGTTGAAACAACCCAAATTTCCATCAATGGGGGATTGGTTGAATAAACTATGGTACATCCATATAATAGAGAACCATGAAACTGCAAAAAAGGAATGAGAAATATCTCTACACATTTCTATGAGCAATCTGCATAGTATATTTTTAGTGAAAAAGGCAAGAAAGAGACAAATACATAGTATGCCATTATTTTTCTAAGAAAAAAGGTAATGTGGCTATTCGTATAGATTTGATTATATTTTTTTAAAAAAACACCTTGGAGGACAAACCATAAATCTGGTTTTTAAAGTTATTTCTAGAGAGAGATGAGAGGATAGGATACATAAGAAATAGATGAAAGTTAAGACTTTTTTTATATTTTAATTCATATGTAAGGGATAAGATCAATATTTGATATATTCCCTTTATTTGATATTTTGTTTTGTAGAGTTTACTTTGTAACTACGTTAATATTTCACATATTTATCAAACAAAATTTAATAATCTTTAAAATTATTCTCAAGAATAGAAAATAAGGGGAACATATCAAGCATTTATCCTGTATGTCTTAAATGAACCAATTAGTATTGTGGAAAAGTTCCTCTGTATAAAAAGAAATAAAGAAGATTTAATAAAATTGGAATATCTTTAGTTTGTAGACCCCAGTGAATTAATGAATCTAAAAGTGAAGCATCAATGGTCCTAAATTACAAAGAAGAGAGAAACCCAGGGACAATATAACTCTTGGAACAATATACTCCCACAAATGATGTAATTTCAAGGCGGAAAAAAAAGATCTGAATCTTAGTAAGCCTCTGTTCCTAACTAGCAATTTGTAGAAAATAGAGAGATTGAAATACATATGAAAATATACTATTGCTAAGCAATGAACAAAATTCAGATTGTGGGGCAAACATCTGTGTTTCCTCAATAAATAAATTGCAAAGAATAAGAAAGAAAACTTAGAGGCAGAACCTAGAGATTGGAAGAAGGAAATATCAATCAGTCTCACTGTGTTGACTTCATCTGGATTCAGATACAAGTAATTTCTTAAAGACACTATAAGGTAATTGAAAATTAGAGATAAACTGAGTATTTTGGTGCATTAAAGAATTATTGTTGATTAATGTTGGGTGTACTAATGGCATTGTGGTGCAATTTTAAATTTTAGAGATATCTACTGAAATATTGGTGTCTGGAATTTGCTTCAAAATGATATGATGTCTGGAATTTCCTTCAAAATACTACTATTTTGTAGGGGATGGTTGTAAATGAGACAGGACTATAAATAAAACCAGACTGCTCATGAGTTGATTATTGTTGAACTGGGTGATCGTCTTAGAAAGAATTCATTATACTAATCTGTTGATTTTTATAAATGTTTAAAAATTTCAATAGCAAACAGTTAAAAAATACATCCTGTCTGAGATTTTACCCTACTGCCACTAATAAGTTAGCCTACCATGATTTCAGGGATGCTGACAGAAGATATGAAACTCCTGGATCAAATACAAAGGACTTTATTACTCCCAATAGAGCAAGCAGCATGAGCTTCAGCATATTTGCACTGGTTCCTCTTAAACTCAGACCCCATGGGACGATGCAGAAGGGCCCAGGTAGATGATTATCACTCAGTAGATTTGTGTCTTAAGCTTAGGGAGCACAAATCTTTTATAATGAGCCTTTCTGACCTCTGCCCCAGAGGAAAATGTTTTCATTGTTTTACTGAACAGAAAAATACCTGCTCTTTGCTCCACAAAAGCAAACTATTCCTATGCTCCAAGGCTCCTCATAACCCTGAAAAGTCTAGAAAATAGAACCAGCATCTCTGCTCACCAGACATGCAGAAATGCAAAAGACCCACAGAGAATTATCTCCACAAATGACGTATTGTGGCTCTAACTCTCCAAATGAATGTGAAAATCAAGAATTGGATATTAAAAATATATATAACAGGTGAGATTCATCCATATATATAAGAGTATGGAGAATCACTGTGTTTTCCACATTTTGCTTCAAAATTTAATTTGTTCATTCCAGAGATATTTTGGGACTTGCAAATTTCTTAATTTACCATGAAATAGTTATATAATTATTTTATTTTAATGCTTACTCCTTTGTTTTCTTGTTTTCATTAAAATCATAACTTTTGAACTTTATTATTCAGTAGTTCCATTTTTCTTCTTCCTGGCTTCTTTTTGAATCATATTTAAAACATCTCTTATCATTTTTGCTTGAGAACGCTTGCAAATGTTTCTGGAATTTATTTTAATGGGCTTGGATTATTTCATTTTTATAAATGACTTGCCATACGCTGTAGGATTTTATTATTCCTTTCCCTAGGAAATATTTTAAGGTTGGGATACATTTTCCTAAACATCTCCTTTTCTTTGACCAGTAAACAAAGGCAACTAGTTATTTTTTCTTGTGAACTTACTAATTTTGCTCCCTGGCACAAATGTATCTTTAGTTTCAATATGCACACGTTGTTAATTTGGTTTCCTTTTCTGTTTTTTTCTCTTCAGTAGAAACAAGGCTTCTAAAAATCATTTCTCATAGGTTCTATTTTCCTATTCCTTATTATTTTTATTTTTCTGAAATTTCTTTTCTTCCTCTCTTTTGAAGTTGAGAATAAAGATAAACATAGTTCCTTATTAATGTTTACTTAAAGAACTTTTTGTGTTCTTGCAAACATCAAGCAATATATGCATGTGTATGTGTGTGTGTGTGTGTGTGTGTGTGTGTGTTTGTGTGTGTTTAAGTTTGTGTTGGAGTACATTCTGGCATTTTTCTGCATAGTCATATGTAAGCCACACATACAAACCCATCTATGTCTCTTTTCATGTTTACTTATAAAGGTCTGTATTGCCCAGTATTTAATCATACAGACTCTGAAGCTCAACTACATCAACTCAAACCTAGCCTAGTTATTTATTAGCTCTGAGACCTCGGCACTATTACCTTTTTTTAAACCTCAGTATTCTCATCTTTAAAATGAGGATGATAACAGTTCTTGTGTCCTAAGTTTCTCATTAGGAATATAGGAGTTAATGTATGTAAAGCACTTAGAAGAGTGTTGGGCATATTTTCTAAGTAGTATATAAATATTAGCTTTCATCACTGGTTTTCCTTCCTTCCTTCCTTTCCCCAGCATGTGTGCACATGCGTGCACACACGCACACACACACACACATACACCCTGGGGCTAAGTTTTCTTCTCAATTATATTAAGAAGTTAAATTACAAGACCTTTAAGCTACAAAATATTTGACATATACCAAAGAGCCTTAATAATTAGGTTCTTAATAAACAATTACATGTAACATGTTTAAGAGAATAATAACCATCAAATCTTTGATTTTAATATCTGCACTCTTTTTAGTGTTCTATGTTGTCTCCCCGTTTAATGAACATAAAATTTTAGAAGCAAATATTTTTATTTCTTGAATATACTAGTCAATTCTGATTCCTTATAAGAACAATAGCATCAAAACTGGATTTTTCCTGGCAACAGAATAATTATTTTAGTGTTTTGTATGGGCAATACCCACCACTGAGAGGGATAAAGATGTTTGTATTTTATGACATCCATCACTATTCATTGGTGAATTCCACGTTCTTAGCAATGTTTTCATTGTTTAAAATATTCTATTAGCACATCTGAAAACAAATTTAAAGTTGACAACAGCCCTAAATTAAAGCAGCCATAAGACTAAGGAAAATAACGATAATATCACTAATACAAACTGAATGTCTCCTGCCACCCCTAGGCCTCTGTGATTTTTCTCTATGCTGAAACAGTTCTTTTAAGCTAGTTCTTAGCTTCTTCCAGCTACTCTCTACACATTCCTATTGTTGCCTCCTCACTATTTAGTCAGTCTGTTTATAATTTGTAACTGTAACACTATTAATGGTATATTATTGCAAAAGCACTTTGGTTAAATCTATTGAGCAGCCAAGAAAATTAACTTGTTTTAACTGCTTGCTTATTGCACTTTTAAAATACCCTACACAGCCAATCAATAGAAAACTGGGAGAAAAATAGAAGAAGGAGCAAGAAACTTGGCATGTTGCAATGGAAGTATTCTGCGCATATAGCCAAGGCCATTCACAGATTTAATGAGCATGTTTTGATTATCATTAAAGAACTAATACAGATATGGGTTATTGGACTCAAGATGATTCCTACTGAGAGAACAGTTGGTGTGTCACGCTTGTGTGACACATTTCAACCATTACATAGTTTCTACTCTGCAATGTGTGAGGTGAGAGAAACAAGGGATTAGGAGTTAGATCTGGGTTTCCTTCTACACTATATGACTTGAGGTCATCTGACCTCCTGTGACTTTGATTTATCGCTGTAACTTATGCAATTAGCCTAGAGTTCTGTAAGATTCTATAGGTTCTAACTTCTATAACTGTGACCTGTTTTTTTAGGTCAGGTTAAGAGTAAGATGCTGATTAAAATTTTAATTATAACATGATTACTTATTAAATGAAGTTGAAACAGTGCACATCAACTCCCAAAATAGGCTCTCACATGAAAATTCTAACTCATACTTTCTCAAGGTGTGCCTATGTCTACTATACTCAGTGGTTTCAGATTCTGTTCAGAGATCTTGTTACAGAGAATTGACTTTACATCTCTTTAGCTGAACTCATTAACTGAGAGGAGTAAATACAGTATCATTAACTTAGCAGAGTTGGGCGTATAGGGAGACTTTGAGAAGCCTTGTGGTTTGGGGACAACAGAAAGATTTTTCCAGTCTGATGCATACTATCAATGAAAGTTAACACAAAACACAGTGTTACTCTGTTATTTAGGCAGTTATAGGTATATGAAAGTAGTCTTTGCTAAATTAAATGCAACACATTTTAATTAAACATAAAATCATTTCCCTGTTTTCCTGTCTTTTTTTTTTTTTTATAATAGGCAACCAATGGTTAGGTCCTCATCATTTGGGGATCAGTTGTATTTATTACAAACAATTTTATAAAGGTATACATTTTAGTCCCTTTGTATTCAAATACACAGATACATCATGCAAAAGGCACAGTTAGCATCAAACAGTGTCCCTGAATAATAAGTTCACATTCACGAGACACTTTCACGTGAGATGAAAGTGAGGTGCTAAAGGACACTGAAGAAGAGTTGATTATTCATCCCTTCACAGCATCCCTTTTGATTAAAATATTTATCTATCATCTCTCTCTCTCTCTCTTGACAATAAACAAGCAGGAAAATGCAACCGATTCTGAGTGTTTCCTTATCCATTGTTCAGCTTTGTTTTTTGTGTAGTTTTCTTGCTTGTACTTTTTTTTTTTTTTTTTTTTTTTAGATGGAGTTTTGCCCTGTTGCCTAGGATGGAACCGGCATGATCTCAGCTCACTCAAACCTCCACCTCCCAGGTTCAAGTGATTCTCCTGCCTCAGCCCCCTGAGCAGCTGGGATTACAGGCATCCACCATCACACCCAGCTAATTTTTTTTAATTTTTAGTAGAGATGGGGTTTCACCATGTTGTCCAGGCTGGTCTTAAACTCCTGACCTCAGGTGATCTGCCCACTTCAGCCTCCCAAAGTGCTGGGATTACAGGCATGAGCCACCGAGCCTGGTCTGTACTTTTATTTGCTAAAGGCCTACTCACTTTTCTAGAAAGTGAGAAAATTTCTTACCAAATATGATAATAAGGATGATAGCAAAAATTTGGTGGAACAATAGATAAATGTAAACATGTTCCAGTGCTTAATATCCACCCTCCAACACCCAAACAAGATGGTAACCATGGAAGGATTCTCATTCCCAAACCAACAGAGTGTTGCCTGCCCTCTACTAGCTAAGGAGAAGTGCAAGGTATCTGGGACATTTGTTGATGGACATCAGGCCTGCTCCAGCTGTCAAAAACACAGCTGTTCAGTTTCCTTCTGAGTGATCAGTGCTCCAGATGCCCTCCAGCTAGTGTGTTCCCTGATAAGGTCCAGTGGAAAGCTGCAAAAGAGCTGAACTCTTGGCTTCTAATAGCAAATGCAAAAATAAATTTCACAGCAAATTGCATTTCAGCGCTGCCTGATGCCATACGATTAAACGGGCTGAATCTGTTTTAGTCCCACTAATTCGGAAGACATCATGATGGAACAGTTTCTCTTGGTGACTGTTAAATGTTAAAGCAGTTAAGGGAGGAGGATTTTTTTTTTAACTTCTACTACAATGCAGGGGGTGGGAGAGGGAAAGCTGATCAAACTTACTAGAGCTTCTCATTTAGGAGAAAGCAAATAAAACCATTTAGCATCCTTACCAGGGTGAAACTGTCAATGAGACCTCTCTGTGAATTTTTTCTGCACATTTATTATTTTAAACTTTTAGAGTAGAAGATGAAAACGTCAATATTTATAGCTAGCCCTTCTAATTTTCTTCAAAGCTTTGTGCAAAGACATATTATAAAAATAATATTCACAGGTACATTTTCAGAGTGCCTACTTTGTGGTTGGCACTATATAAATACATTAACTCACGTGATTGTCTCAGCAAGCCACTGTGCTATGTACTAACAGTGTTACTTTTAACAGATGAAGGAATTGAAGCCCAGAGATGTTAAGTAACTTAAGATAACACAGCTGTAAAATGGAAGAACTAGAACTTGAATGAGCCCTTCTGGGTTCAGAGTCTATGCTGTTTACCAAGACATTCTGCTGCCTCTTGAACACACTGTACTTTGATATTTGTTCAAATGCAGTGCTACTGTTTGGCCTACTTTCTTGGGACAATAGTTTCAGTGCAGGATCAGTTCGATGACTCATTTGTGTGTTAACAAGTTCAAACCACAACCTAGTAAAATTGGTCCATGTGTATTTGTGAAGAAAGTTCCTTTGAAAGTCATCTTCTGGTGGGAAATGTTTAAAGCCTGCTTCTGTGTGTCTCTTAATTGATTCAGTTGCAGAAGTCACGTCTGGGAGTAGTTTAACCCAGGTTATGCAATGGAGCAGTTACATACTTGTGTTTGTTCAGGGGGAAGTTACGGAGCTACAAGAGAACTGGATTTGCCACTCAGCCACTTACTGAAAATTTCTTCCTTGAGTTCTGGAGAGAAAATAAAAATACCCTGCCTACCACACAGAACTGCTATAAAAATCAAATGTGATAACTTATATGAAAATATATTACAAAATATAAGGATGACAATGGGTGGAAATTTCCACTGCTCCATGGGCTAAGCAGAAGAGCGGGGGAAAGGGAAAGGCTGGGGCCATTATTTTGGCAGGAATTCCCCCACAGCTGCAGGAACTAGGCACCAGACTGTGTAACTGAGGCACAGTGAGGCGGAGTTGGGATGAAGGGAGCAGCTCCTCGGGGGGCTGCAGAACCCAGGAAGCTAATCTAACACAACCTGGTTAAACCCTGCTTTACAACTAACACATGTAGCTGCTCATGACTTTCTTCATTCCATCATTCATTGATTCACTATAGAATCATCCATAAAATCCTCTACGTATCAAGAATTGTGCTAGGGGGTCAGAATATCACAACAGTAAAATAATACAATATTTGCCCTGCTGGAGTCAACAATCTAGTGGAGGAGACAGTGCTATGGACAAGTACTGTATACTCCACTAGGTGAGGGACAATAAATACCAAAGTCAGCCTGCCTGACTGGAATTTTGATTCCATTCCTCACTAGCTATGTGACACTGGGATAGTTACCAACCTTCTAAGTCTCAGTTTATTCACCTTTTAAATGGGGATTATAGTAGGGACTACCTCACAGAGCTGTAAAAGTTACAAATGCTTTTGTATATACCTTGACATATGTTGTACTCAGTACCGAACAATGCCTGGAATACAGACACTTACAACAAATGTTACCTACAGTGACAATGATGCCAGTGCTAGACACTCACCAGCTTTCAAATCCTATAGCCACTTACCTCTCTCTACCTCAGTTTTCTCCTGTGTGATATGGAGCTAATTATACTACTTACTTCATAGGGTCACAGAAAAGAAATGGGACGATATATGTAATCCTAGCTTGGGAATTTTAACCTTCAAATCCTACATTGAGCCACCCTTCTACATGCCCTTTCTTTTTACTTAATTTCCTCCCTCTCCAGCCTCAAAGACTAAGTCTCATTAACCGCACAGCCATCATTGTCCAGGTTCAGAGTGACATAAAAGTGAAAGGCAAAGGAAGCTGAGAATAATAAAAACAGGATTGGGAGAAGTTCAAGAGTAAACCTGGAAATTGTAGGTGTTGTTATAAGTCTTCATCTTGGATCTAGAAAGAAAAGCTTGTTATCTTTCCTCTGCTTTGTGCCTCGTCTTTCTTTTTCTTCTGATTTGTATTTTAGAACGAAACAACCCTCTCCTCTTTATTGGAATAATATTAGGGATACTATAGACATTGATATAATGAAATATCTCTTGGTAAAATCTATAACTATGTTAATGTAAAAATAAGTAACATTAAAATAATTTAAAATGGAATAGTGAAGTGAGTTTTGGTTACCATCATTTATTGTTTTTGCTTCTGAATTATTTCTATTTTTTTCCCTATTATTTCCCTCCCAGTTTCAGAGGGCACTAGTTCTGTGGGATTTTAAAGAGTAGAGGACATAAAAATTCTAAGAACCGATGTGTTTAGGAAATGCCAGTGTTAACATTTTTTTTTTAATCCTTAAGACTATTCAGACAACTTATATGCAAATGAGAACAGAGAGCACCTTTAGCAAAAGAGATTCCTTTGAGAGGCTGTAAGGCTGGTAGTTTAAAGGCCACTTGTTCCCTTTTGCAACTCTGTCTCTTCCTAATGTTGGGGATCCTGGATAGGCAAGATGTTTCTCATCTGTAAAATGTGGATGATAATATAACTTACTTTAGAAGGGTCTTGTATAAGAATTAAATGAGTAAGTACTTGTAGGGTACTTAAGAAGCCTACCTGGTGCCTCGTAACTGCTTTATATGGGCTACAAATACATAAAATAGGATTCAGTATTTCCAGAGTTGCTAATTTAACAAATCTCTTTTTAAGGCATATCACTTTGAACCAGTGTTCCTTGGAAAAAACCTGTGCAACACTCAAACTCATTATGTCCTATTCTTTGACACAGCAATTGCCTCAGCATCCTCTCATCCGGGAGTATATTGACTACCTCTCATCTTTTATCCATTCAGGGCTCCAGCTACACAGTTATCTTTCTAAGACAGAAACTTGAGCGTATTATTCCTTTCCTTAATAAGTTTCTCTGTTTCTAAGGGCCTGTTAGAACAAAGTCCAAACTTTCTTTTCTATATTGAAGGCTATTCAAAACTTAGCCTCAGACAATCTTGACATAACCTTCCCTGGAGTCATTTCTACTTCTTTAAAACCTCATCTGCACCAAAATCCCAACCAGCATTCCAAATTCCTCTTGCCTTTGTCCAGTATTGTCTTGTCGACATGTTTTTGGATAAAGTGTTTCAGAAGCGGCTTCCTTTTTGAAGCCTTCTTAGTCCCTTGCTCTCATACATAACTAACACATAAATTTATTTTTATGTATTGCATGCAATCGTTCTTTCTTCGTGTTGCTAACAAAGCATGTGTTCCATTGTATGACGATTATGCCTTTCACGTTTGCTCTGTTTGTTTCTGAGCCCTCTGGGGTCAGAAAACAGAACATGCAACTACCTGTTTAGGAGCACCTGATCTTCAGGCTTGTAACACAGGAAAATTGATTAATGTTGCATCGGACTGAATAAAGAAAATAAAGCATTTTGGGGAATTGCTTGTATTATTTTGAAGCCATGCTGGCTATCCTCAATATTCTCCTCACAATGTCAAATTTCTGTCTCTTTTTGGTTTCAATTTTTCCCCTTTACATTTTTCTAATCAAGCCTAGGCGACTCATAGATCTGGATGTAGACCGGCCTTGAGTGTTGCTTGATGCTCACTTTACCTTCTTTCTCCCTGTCACACTTCATTTTTAAAAGACATTTCAATGTTAAAACAAGACTAGTGGTCATTAGACTGAAATCTCCTTATGGCGTTTAATCCTGAAACTCTCTTTCTCAGTAACATAAAACATTTCAGTCTCATTCTGACAAGAAAAATAAAATGAAATGCCTTTCCCATATAAATAGGTCTGATCCTTTTAGGTACAGAAAGGACAATGTTATCACTCCTCTATGAGAGGCTTCTAAGTAAGACAAACTAAAGCCAAGTCCTTTGGTAACATATGCAATGGGACAGGCAAGCACTGTAACTAAATGTGGGACTTTTGTGTGTGGTAGTGTTTTCAGCATTTCTAATCTGAGAATAGAAGCAAAGAGCAGCCTTCTCCACTGTCATGAATGCCCGGCCCTCACAGCTGACGAGGTAAAAACACCACCAGACAATCACACCCCACATTCTCCAGAGGCAACACTGCAACCTCCATGGGGCATTGTCTCAGCATTCCTTAAACACAAGAAGCCAAATAGACATTTTAGCTATGTTTCATTTGTGTAGTCCACCTGTTAAGTAGCAAAAGAAAAAGCAGAAGCATCAGTGAATATACTACAAGGAAAGGAAGGGGTACATTGGTATACAATTTTTTCACTAAACAAAATCTCTTTTCACATCTTGTGTGCCAATTAAAATATATTACATTATTACATATGCATAAGCTTATGTGAAAATCTTCTTAGATTTCAATATACAGATATTTATATATTGGAAAATAGAATTGTTAAAACTTTCCGGGCTTATATAAGGTGTTTACAAACTTTTGCAGATTTTAAAACACTGTCCACAGGTATTTTTAGACATACAATGTGTCTAGATGTACAGCTTGACATAGTACAACTGATTTTGTTTTCAGAGATTACTCTGGTTTAAAAAAATAGGATTATATTTCAGGAATTGTTTGTTCAAAATATCAAATTTCACAGATGATTTATTCCATAATGATAATGCATCTTCTGTGTTTATTAAATTAAAAAAAAAACTTTATAAGCAGAAATCTAATACTAAAGACATGTCCTTAAACATTTGGCTAAAAGCCAAATTCCTTAAAGTTTAAAGCAGCTGCTCAGTTTGTATTTAAAGTCATAGAGATACATTTTAAAATCTTTGCCAATAATATATATTTTTTCACTACAGAATAACCCTGTTTACATTGAAACAGGCAAAAGAAACACATGACCCAAGCAAAGGGTCATGTTTTTGCCAATAATATGTATTTTTTCACTATAGAATAGTCCTGTTTACACTGAAACAGGCAAAAGAAACACATGACCCAAGCAAAGGAAAACTCTTTGAAAGTATCAAGAGTAAAACCTGTATCAACACCAAACTTGATTCTCTGGTGGGAGGATTAGACACTGAGCACAAGTAAATCTTTGGAAAAATTTTCTGTGTAGTGAAGGCAGAAGGTGGATCAGAATTCTAACCTCCACCCCGAGAGACATAACAGTTCTACACATGGCAGAGAGTCAAACTCTGGCAGCTGCATGTTCCCAGTTCTGCAATTCTCTGCAGGAAATGGGCATCTGCCCCAATTTCAGCAAAAGATTGGAACTATGGTAAAGGGAAGCTTTTTGTTCTTCATTACGTCAACACAATTTGTATTCTGTAGTTTCTTTCATCTACTTGATATGGACTTTTCACAGTGATATACAAACTCATATTGAAATACCTTTATTAGTATCATAAAAATACTCTTGAAAAGCTTAGACTTTGAAGGACTCAACTGTAAGAAGTTTAAACAGAGAAAAATGGGAGAAAATGCTTTGTACTTTTTCCTTTAGGTAACTCAAATTCAATGTGTGAATGAAAATAAATCATTGAAGGACTACCTAATCTCATGCATGTGACATTTGTTGAGTATTATAATAAATGGACACATTCAAATAATTATTGTACATGTTGCTAAAAACACTGTTTATGGGCTGCTCTACCTATGAAGTAGCCATTTTTTTATTCCTTTCTTTTCTTAATAAACTTGCTTTTGCTTAAAAAAAAAGCACCATCTACAAGGCTTCATATTGCAAAATGACAAGCTTTTTGGGTTTAGGGGCAGAAAACATTACTGATAAATCTTACCAAATGGAGACCAATACAGTAAGTAAATTAGCCCAAATATATTTGCTCTCGATAACCTGTTTTAATTTGCCTCCTTTGTGCATTGGGCATACATTCTTTGTAAAGCTGTTTCTGAAACTTTCTAAAAATAGGTGGATTTTTAAAAGCAGGCGGATACTCCGTGATATAATAGCACATCCTTCCACAATGCAAATGAAGTGCTTTGAATAGACATTAGTACCCATTCATCTATATTTTGGGGGCTTGAATTCAAATAATGATGTGTTTAGTGTTCCTAGAGCACAATCAACTACATTTGACATATACTGCAAAATATAATTTGATTATATGTGGGAATGTGGGTAACTTAAGCAAATTTC
The DNA here is from genome assembly GCA_036589455.1 of Ateles fusciceps. Classification (NCBI taxonomy): domain Eukaryota; kingdom Metazoa; phylum Chordata; class Mammalia; order Primates; family Atelidae; genus Ateles; species Ateles fusciceps. The sequence continues at coordinate 4,215,788 of JAZHEH010000827.1, read as the reverse complement.
TATTTCACAAAATCAGTTTGTTCCCATGGCCATTTTGTACTTTTATAATTCATAAGATAATCCTCATAGTCATGTAACTTAATAGATCCCTCCAGCTTTTACTAAAGAGGTACTACAATTTATTTTCCTGACACTTGCAGATTGATAACCTGGTGTATGAGTAGGAAAGTAGGGGGAGACTATCTGATTGGCAGCAGCCAGGATGCTTGCCTCCATATTCTAAGACGTGAAAGAGCCATGACAACTTCCTTCAGTTATGTCCCTCTTCCTTGTTTAGGTATGGGGTGTGAAGACACGGCAGAGGCTGATATCATGAAATCAACCAGGTATAACTTTTCAACTAATCAGCCTGGAATTTCTACTCTAAGGCTTTAAGAGATTATCTCAACAATTTGCTTTGTTAACAGGAATAATGTAATAACTAAGAAAAATTAAATGCATTCATTGGCAAAGTGAGAAAAGCATCATCATTCTTCTCAATCCAATCAATGCTGATGCAGGACATGATAAGGATAGAATTTGGAACAACAATTAAAAACTTGCTTCTGGTTACACTGGCTTCCTAATCTGACTAACTTTACTTCCTCAGGTAAAATATGGGAGCAAAGAAAGCAAAACACAAAACAATAACATCTGTACTAGTTGGCTTGGGCTGCCACAACGTAGTAACATAGACTGAGTGGCTTAAACGGCTGAAATGTATTATGTCACATGCCTGGAGGCTGGGAAGCCTGAGACCAGGGTGCTGGCTGATTAGATCCCTGGGGAGGGCTCTCTTCTGGCTTGCAGATGGTATCCTCTCCTTGTGTGCTCCATGGCGGGACAGAGAGTGACTTCTCTGGCATATCTTTCCATAAGGACACCAACATATAACTATACTCTTATGACCTTATTTAACCTTAATTATCTCCATAAAGGCCCTGTCTCCAAATATAGTTACGTTGGGTGTTGGTGTTTCCATATATAAATTTTGGAGGAACAGAATTCTGTCCATTGCAATAATCAAAACCTGTTAGCAATCTGTGCTGTTGTATGTAGCAGAAGACGACAAACAAAGGAATGATAGGAGATTCCAGCACGATGCTGCACAAAGGCTGCACCTAAGTAAGAAATATGGTCATCACTTTAGAGCTTATTAGAAATACAGACTCCGAAACCCCACCCTAGACCTACTGAGTAACAATCTGCATTTTAACAAGATCCTGAAGTGATCTTCATAGACATTAAAGTTTAAACCAGGGTCATAACATTCAGAATAAAACCAAGCGTTAATTTTGTCCATTGTCTTGGAAATTTCTTCCATAATTAGAAGTGCCAAATGCATCCACTGTAACAATATTAATATTCTTAGGAAAACTTAGAAAGTTTATTAGTATTATTTTTCTTATTGTGGGCAAAAGTAATATATTAATTTAATTTAACACTTTGACCTTTTGTTAATATAGACTGTGATAGAATGCTAGATTCCTTGCCTAGAAAGTTTAGCAAACGGCTCCTAAGCCTTGACATAAACTGAAACTTTGGTTAATTATACCATTAGCTTAAAACATGCTATTCATCTTTTACAAGAGTTCTGGGGTTAAAAATGGCATTATTTTTGAAATAAATAGCACTTTAAACTAGGCATATATTTTCTACAACACAGGGAGTACGACATTGCTTATAATGGAATTTTCAATTATGTAGCATTTCAAAGCAACTTTAAAAAATTTATTCCATAGTGTCAAAAATGTAGAATTAAGCCCGCAAAGCTTAATATTTTGGCACAGTTCTAGAAAAGTGCTTAATAAATCAGAAACCCTACTTATAACTGGCATTTATAGGTCCCTACCATATATTTTCTTAATATTCTGTGTAAACACTAAAACAGACGAAATATGCAAGAGAATACAATTTTCTGTGCCAATGACAAACAACAGATACACCCTACTATCAGTCTTAAAGTATTAGCATTAGGAGATCACTGAAAATATCAATAGATGTTGTTTAGATTACATTTTGAGGTTAACTGCAAATAAAAGTGACATATTCCCCATGTAATAATTTATGAGAATTTGAAGGAATATATTTTAATGTTAACATATTCTTGGTTAATCTTACAGTACAATATTCAAATTTATGCCTGAACTCTTAATGGATGCCTCATTTAAAAAGCAATGCAGATTAATAATGGATGACTTGCATGATTATTAGCTAAACTACAAGTATATAGTCCATATTACTAAAGTATGACTTTTTCTTACTGTAACTATATTTTTGGTTTGTGTGTTTTAAATCTGAGCTACTGTGGAAAGCTACAAGAATTTCTGCTTATGAGAAACCTAAAGAAAACTGTGATGTGATAAAGCACTAATACTGTATTACAGAGCCCCTAGCTTGTTTATAATATAGCTCTAAGTGGGCAGATATTTTTGGAAGGGCCCATTGAGTAACTGAAGAATAGAGCTGTGTGGGGGAGGCGGCATCAACATGTCATCATAATACTTGAGGGGGATTGTACAGCGTAAGGCACAATGTCTAATCTCTCAGAAGTGTGATTATTTCATGAAAACCACACCCCACTGAGCTGCCTTATTGCTGTTATAAAAAATCTTTATTATAGGAAGCTCTTTCGTGCTGTAAGAAGATGAATTCCACACTTTAGAATGTTAAACAGCAGTTTCAGCAGAGTTCTCTAGTTCACACAGATTAATCTACCCCTTTGGAATATTCATGATTCAATCAGAATGCTCTCTAACTCTCGGCAATTTTACCATTGTAAAATAAACTAGGTACATTCTGATGAAACAACCTATGCCTAACAAATGCCTTCATTAATTTTTTTAAAGTATTTTATGGATTCTGTTACTATCAAAGAACATCTCTCTATGAAAGTAGACATCATTCCACTAAAGCAAAATTGGTATTATTGAAAAACTTAGTACTTGAGAAAAACAGGATAAAACCAACACATTATCAGGCAAAGTGCATTGACAATGCAAATCAAATGCACATGGTTTAATTATAATTGCTTATTAACTGAAGAACTGGGGATTATAAATGATATGTCTCTAGTGAAGAGTTCGGTTGAGTACATTACATATTCATTAGCTTTCCATTTTTATTCACTAAATGTCCCGTCCTCTTTCCTATATACCTGGCATTGTGCCTGCATGGCTGAAGTGAATATTTTGAATTCAGAAACCATGTTTATATATAAAAAGGAAACAGAACTAAGTATTAAATATAACAAATGTATTTCTACTAATCTGCTGACTTTCATCTGATTAGCAGATCATGTTTGTTTTGTACAAGGCCGGGACATTCTATAAAGACTATACAAAGATTAAGTTTAGAAAGAGTATTGAAGACTTCTTCAAGATTCTTACAAATGAGGAAGCTGGGAGACAAGCAGTCAGCTACAGTCAGTGACTCCTCCATCCCACATTGATCTAGTGATAGACTCAAGAGTAAGATGCCTAGGCACATGACTCCTGTTTTAGTGAGGTTTATTTTAGATGGGTTTCAGATAAAAAGGTATTGTAGTTGTTGGATATTATGTGTGTGGGAAGGGAGAAAGGGAAAGGCCGTTGCAGTGAAATTTTCAATTTTAAATAAGTGGTTCTCATTGTGCAAACTTTATTTCCAACACATTTATTCTTATTTGGCACGTTCTTTCTAGGATTGCCTCTGATTTGGCTCCATTATTGAAATTCAAGTAAGTATGGCTTTCATTTATAACTTTGAAAGAAGTGTTGAACATGGGGGGAGGTAATAAAATATCACTGCTCTAGTTTAGATATTCCAATAGTCTGCTTTACAGTGAAAATTGGGAAATTTAAACTAACATCATTATTAACGATTAAGGTCAATGTATTAATTATGGTTATATTTTTATTTCTTTATGACTTAAAACAACTTAAACTGGCTTACCTAGTTTATTTCATCCATTAATGACTATTTTAAATGATATAGCACTTACATTTTCTAAGTATGTGCTGACTGACTTTACTATGTTTTCTGAAGAAAGCACATCATTGTTTTATAGCATCATCGTTTTCTGGAATCTGTAAGATATTTCTTAAGCTAAGAGTTAATCGTCTTTCACAATAAAAGAAATATGAGATTCAAATTGATACATTTGCTAATTGCTGATGTCTACACGTTGGCTATGAACTGAAATTCCTCAAAGACCTTTTCCCCTAAAAAATCAGTTTGATAATTTGATTGACTGCCTGTTACTCTGTTGAATACTAACTTGATCCAGTGAGTCACTTAAACTCATTTATACATGTATACTGGCATCTATGTGAACTCAAATCCATAGGGAATAACTGTTCCTGTTTTGTCTTTTTTCTAGAGAGAGTTATGATTAATACAATAAAACTTCTTCATAAAAAGTACATAGTTTTATTAAAATATTATCAGACAGCAGAAGAAGGGAAAAGCTGAACCAAGATGGAACTTCCCAGAATCCTTGCAAATGCTTTCTAGTGAAACAATTTTTAAAATTATGTCTGTGATTAGCTCATCTGATTCATTTACATATAAGCCTTAGGTAAATATGTCATCAGTGACAACCAGACAGAAATCACCTGAACAGTTTAAGTAAGACACACTGGACAAGCCTTAACATCTTTATCAAAGACCAGCCATCTTAAGAAATGTAGAGCACCTCTTACAAGGAACACTATATAAGAAGATGAACATGATTGATGAAAAATTCCTCACATCTAGGAGAAAAACAAATGCTGGGTGCTTTACGCCAAATTCCTTGTGCCACAAATCTATCCATGCAGAACCCACCTCCTCACACATCACCTAATGTTATCAGTGTCCTGAACTAAACGCGGGTGCTTCCTACTACAAAGCCCTGTTGAGATGTCACAAGCTCAAAAATTTACCATGAGACATAATTTTTTCATTTAAAGGACAGAGCATTTAAGAATTCTAGACTCTGTGACTTGAACAGTTTCACGAAAGGAAGGTGGAAAAAGAAGTCAGCTTGGAGGAAAAACAACAGAGAATTTTGCCCAATAGAACATAAAATGCAGATCGCAAGAAGAGGAGAAAGGGAAAGTCATAACATAGTATCACATAGATTCAGGCTTGCCATGTTAAATGGGTACGAAACACCTTGTTTTCTTCTCAAGCCCAGACAGCAGCAGCAACTCCTAATATATCCTTTGTTTTCAGGAGCTTGTGACTGATGAAAATATCAAAATTTTACAGGAAAAGAGGCTTATAAATGAGGTGAAGAAACTTGATCAAAGACATTCCACTTTCTACCATCCCCTGCAGTACAATCATAGTCATACGTGAAGTTTCGTTACACACTGATGAAGCCCCTTGAGTAATTTTTTTCTATTTCTTTTTTCACATATATCACAACCCTTCTAAGATCCTAGTTTCATGTAGTAGAGTCAGTAGTATTATTTGCATGGTATGGGAGACGACCAAGATTGTTTATTTTTCTCCTCCAATGTGAAATCACTACCTCAGCCCCTAGCCTGGAGAAAATATCTCCAGGTCTGAAATACCATCAACTCTCTGGCACTAGTTTCCTTCTACGGTTTTAGAATTTTACTTTTTGTAATAATGGTGGCTTAAAAACATTATGTCTGCAATCTCTTTGACGCTCTGGGACATTCCCTCCCTATAAGGGACAAAGGCTTGAGTATGGGCTGAACTTAGGGACTTGCTTCTAATGATTAGAATAAAGCTAAGTAATCATGTATGACTTGGAGAACAGGCCATAGAAAGATATCACAAATTCTTCATAGTTCTTCTTGAATTACTTGCTCCGGGGGGAAGCTAATTCACCAGTAAGCAACCCATGTGGTAGGAAACTAAGGCCTCCAGCCCATAGGCAGTGAGGAACTGACACCTCCTGCCCATAGCCATGTGAATGAATCATCTTGGAAATGGATCCTCCAGCCCTATCCAACCTTTCAGATGACTGTAGCCCAAGCTGACACTTGATTGCTGCCTAATGAGGGACCCAGAGCCAGAGCTACCCAGCTAAACTGTTCTTAAATTCCTGGCCCACAGAAATGATGAGATAATATTTTGGTGGTAATTTGTTATTCAGTGATATATAACAAATGCCCCATTTTTCCAGGCATTTCGGTTTCTGTAGTGGGAGAATGCAGATTATCTGTATTATATTAGTTGGTCATGCTAGCTGAAATTGCTGGCCACAGTAGCCCACACAATAAAATGCGCAAGTATAGATGAGTTACTTTTTACATATATATGCCTGTATTTCAAAGGTATCATTTGTTTATATTAAATAATTGCTACTCATATAAGCCCGATGCTTCAAAGAAGACATTCATTCTTCATCCAGGAATATTCATAAGAATTGAATTCAATTAAATGGGATATGGTCAGGTTTCTCTCAAAATGTGTTACTGGAGAAACTCCCAGATGGAATAAAAAATGTTGAAAAAATTTGAACTTATTCTTTTTATAAATATGTTACTGAATTATTGGATTGCAAATATACATGCACACATAGGTGCATGTGTATTTACAATCCAATAATTCAGTAACATGCATACTTATATGCATGTTTATATATGTAGACATATACAGTATATGTATATATCTGAATGTGTGTGATCATATATATAATTAATCTATTACTGTATCTTTTTTTGTTCTCATATGGCAATAAGTACATGGACTTTGGAGTAAAAAGGTTTGAGTCTCATTTTGATGCCTTACCAGCTATATGATCTTGAAAAAACTGACTTGATCACTGTTTCTGTTCCTGTATTTGTAAAATGAATGAAATATTACTATGTCATAGAGTTATTACGGAGATTAAATGCCATTATGTATTTCAAATGCCTAGCGTAAAGTCTAGTTTGTTGAGAAGCACACATAAACTATTAATTTATTTTCCTCTTTCCTGTCTTGCCTTTGTTTTTTGTTTCTTAGAGTTACTTACTCCTACATTATAAATTGAAAAGGCAGAGTTCTAATAAGCAGGCTCCACAAACAGTACTTAAAAAAGTATATGGAGTATAGATAGTTTATATATGTACATTACCACAAATGTTTTTACAGGGAAAGCACAAAGGGCTTATCTATAAAGGTAAGACTTATATTTAACCATATAAACTTTCTTTCCTGTTAGAAATAATTTTATAATGTAGGTCAGTAAGGCTGAAGTGAAATGTGTTGACCTTTGTGTTTCCCTGTAACATTCATATCTCACATAATTTTTCCAGTAGAATAAAACCACATTTTATTACTATATTCTTGGTCTAAATGTAGACATTTTAAAAAATTGATAACATTCAACCTAAAGGTATTATCCTTCTATTCTTAAAACTTATACTTACTTACACTGGAAAACACAAAGTAATAGTCCTATAACTGATAAGATTTAGATTGCAAACAAGAGTCTTTAGCTAAGTCAAAAAAAAAAATTGGAAGACTACAGGAGGTCTAAAGAATTAATTGAGATAGGAAGACCACATGAGCTGTGGCCAGCAATGGCTCATAGAAGAAAGTCTGGCTGGCCTGTTCCTGTTTGATGAGTAATCAGTAATCCTTCATCATCGCACCCTTACCCAAGATTCCAAACCACAAAAAAAGCATCTGATTGGGTAAGCTTAGATCATGTGTCCTTTCTGGACTGTAGCAAAATGTTGAGGGAAAACGTACGGCTCCTTCGACTACTCAAATGGCTGGAAAACACTTGGGTTTACTCTCAGACCAAAATTATGCATGATGGAATAAAACAACTCCTCCAAATCAAATAAGACTATCTTAGGAGAGACAAAGCTAGGCTGACAAAAAGAAATACACATTTTTGAAACTAGTAATGTCTTAACCGACTCTTTTGAAGGGAGGAGAAACTACACATGCCAACAAGGCTATAGAATTGAAAAGCAGGCATGATGAGATATGAGAAAACAAATTTATACTTATGAATATCATATTTGGTTAGGAAAGCTGATAGTAACATTAAATATAGAAATTATACACTTTTTAAATTAAAATAGAGAAATGTGGAGTGACTAGATAATACTAGAATGTTTGCTGAGATTTTCATTTATTAAAAAATTTCTCTTGTAATGAAAATCTAAATATTACTTAAGTAATAGCAATATATTCATCTAGTTTCCATGTTAAATTAACTCAGTATGGTATAACAGTGTACTTGGTCTTTGTCCTCAGTTTCTGACAGAGTGTCTTTTGTTATTCATAAGCACGTCTTTTGATCACACTTGAGTTTATGCTAATGAGGCAATGGGGGTGAGTGAGTGCAGGCCTAGACAGCTTCAGGATGGGCATGTTTACCAGAAAGACTAAATGATTAGAATGATTCTAAAGAGGAGGTGGGTAGAAGATAAGACTAAGATATGTAAAAACTCTTCAACAAAATTTGATGAGCTTCCAGGCTGGTGAACATATCAAAATGCTGGGAGGGTGGCATACCCAGGCAGGACACTGAAGCCCCATGTCCTCACTCCCCACACTTTGCCCCATTCATCTCTTCCATCTGGATGTTCCTGAGTTTATAATAAACTGGTAAATGTAAGTAAAGTATTTCCCTGAGTTCTGTGAGCCATTCTAGCATATTATCACACCTGAGAACTGGGTTGTAGAAATCCTTAATTTACAGCTGGTCCATCAGAAGTATGTATGGGAGGCCCAGGCTTGCAACTGACATCTGAATGGGGCTTAGTGTTGTTATACTCAGTCTTCTAATCTGTAGACTCTCAAACTAACTATATGTAGATAGTGTCAGAATTGAAGGGTAGGATACCTAGTTGTTGTCTGGAGAGTTGGAGAACTGCCTGGTATGGAGAAACTTCACACACTTGGTGTCAGGAGTGTTGTGTACATAGAGAAACAGTGTTTCTCCAGACGAAGAGATGCTATAAACAACTGGCTGAAAATAATTAGAGGATAAATCTGTATCTTTTTTTTGAACAAAAAGATTAACCTGAGAGATTTTGCCTCAGATTAATATCTTTTGTAGGATAACCTAATTAAAAACAACCCACTGCCAAACAATTAATCCTGGAAGCTAAGAGAAACAGATTTTTATCGCTTTATAGTGTGCAGTCCAAAATGTGAACACTTCAAATAGCCAATCTCACACTTGCTTAATCTACCAACCGAGCTGAAACTTGAAAATTCTTATCTCCTTGATTCTTATCTGTGTGTGTCTGGCCGGAGGGTGGAGTGTTCTAACAAGTTAGGAACGTAGTTAAAATGCCTGATTTTCATGTTGTTTTGGTAACAGGTTTATATCTGCACTGTCTGCTACTATTGGTGAGAAAATGAGTTTTTAAAAGATGGTTTCAGTACAGTTGTTAATTAGACTTAAACAAACAGATACAGAATTCCATCCTTTATATGCAACAAAACATTTTAATGACTGGGAATTAAATTTATCTAAATTGGCGTTCTTAACTCTTTGGCAGGAAAAGCCACATTAGAAATACAATACTCTCTTACGAATAACTAATTAGAGTATATTATTGATTGTGTTGTAGATTTCAGATCTATCAGGAATTTTACAAGTGAAACCCCTGGAACTGACATAATAAATGGAAGAATAAAGGGTTTAACGAAGTTTTATTTTGTATATTTACCCAAATTGGACAATCGAGTATCATTAAAGTAGTAAGACTATCTAAATGCTACCCAGTATTTTTGAAACTGCATAATTTTCCTACAAATACTACTCTCTGCAATATATATAATTAGGTATATGCCAAAGTCAGCTTTGTTTTACTATTCCTGAATGTCATTTTTGTTACTTATAATCTCTATTAAGTATACAAAACTGTAACACACTTGAGATTTAAATGAATATGTAAAAAATCCTTTTCTTTCCTGATAATCAGGCATTTCTTCTCTTTACCTGTTTCATCTGTTTCTCTCACTCTCCATCCAGTAAACTGGTGGCAAAGAATAACATGGGACTGTCCAAAGTGCATCTCCACTTTGCCTAATTTCACACTCTTTACGGTTCTATTTCACACTTCTTAAAACATGGTACTGGCCGGGTGTGGTGGCTCAAGCCTGTAATCCCAGCACTTTGGGAGGCCAAGGCGGGTGGATCACGAGGTCAAGAAATCGAGACCATCCTGGTCAACATGGTGAAACCCTATCTCTACTAAAAATACAAAAAAAATTAGCTGGGTGTGGTGGCGCGCGCCTGTAGTCCCAGCTACTCGGGAGGCTGAGGCAGGAGAATTGCTTGAATCCGGGCGGAGGTTGCAGTGAGCCGAGGTCGCGCCACTGCACTCCAGCCTGGTGCCTGGTGATGGAGTGACACTCGGTCTCAAAAAAAAAAAAAAAAAACATAGTACTATCCCTGCAGTGTCATTATTTACTTGTATATTATTGTTCAGGGGAACAAAAGTTGCTGTGTAGAATAAATAAGTTGAGATCCTTATATGCTGAGTTTATAAAACTAAATTCTTTAGCACATATTGTGCATTATGCCCACCTTTGCCTTTAAACTACTGAAAAGAGGTTTAGAAGAGCTGCATGAAGTCAACTACTACGGATCAACACGTGGAAAATCAGCAACTGTCACTGTATTACATGCTATGAGAACTACTGAGTATAAGAAAACTAAAGCACTAAAGAGCTATTAATATTTTGTTTCTATGCACCATCATTAGAAAACATTTCAATTCTACCTAGTGATATTCAATTAGCTAATACATAAATCTAATTCAATTTTATTAAGATAAAAGCAATTCACAATAATGAAGCTTACAAGTACAGGATTCCATCAGTTGTTAACAGATCATTGCATGGTAAAATATGAACATATCACTATTATAAAATTTATTCTGGAAGTAATAAAAATACCAGTTCTTTTTGAACCAATATAAACATTAGAAACATGAGCCAAAGAACTGCGTTTTTCATAAGTGTGACTGTTTTCACACTGTCTTTGGTTTAGTTTTATATATTTACTATCAATCTAATTAGATCAATCAGCTAGGGCTCAGAAAACAATACCCTAAAGTATGGCACTATGACATGTTTAGTACGTTGAACTGAAGGACATTGGGAGGCCTCAGAAGTAGCCTCAGAACCAAGATCTCTGAGCCTCTGCCCTCCTCTCTTACACTTCATTCTTCCTTGAAGCGAGTCACAGAAATCAAGATTTTTCTTCTCCAAGACCAGTCATACAAACTAGAACCCCTTTTCCACAAATTCAGCTATAAACCTAGAAAAATACTACTCTAACCCTCCTTACCCTTCTGTGTAGGAGCTGAGTGTAAAGAAATTCTCTGACCCACCCTTGTCCAATAATAGATCTTAATGTCCTCATACCAGAAGGGGTCCTGCTCTGTCCCTGGGAAGAAGGAATTATGTGCAGAGGCAATATTAGTTTGTTCCCATGTTGCTATGAAGAAATGCCAGAGACTGGGTAATTTATAAAAAGAGGTTTAATTGACTCCCAGTTCCACATGGCTAGGGAGGGCTGAGGAAACTCACAATCATGGCAGAAGGCACCTCTTCTCAGGGTGACAGGAGAGAGAATGAGTGCCAAGCAAAGGGGGAAAAGCCACTTACAAAACCATCAGATCTTGTAAGAAGTCACTCACTATCTCAACAATATTGGGGTAACTGCCTCCATAATTCATAATCTCTATATGTTGTCCCTTTCACAACATGTAGAGATTATGGGAACTACAATTCAAGATGAGATTTGTGTGGGGACACAGAACCAAACCATATCATTCTACCCCTGGCCACTCCCAAATCTCATGTTCTTACATTTCAAAACACAATCATGCCTTCCCCATAGTCCCTCAAAGTGTTAGCTCATTCCAGAATCAACCCAAAATTCCAAGTCCAAAATCTCATCTGAGACAAGGCAAATCTCTTCTGCCTATGAGCTTGTAAAATCAAAAGCAAGTAAGTTACTTTCTAGATACAATGAGGGTAAATGCATTGGGTAAATACACCCATTCCAAATGGGAGAACAAGGCCAAACGAAGGGTCTATAGGCCCCATGCAAGTCTGAAATCCAATAGGGCAGTCATTAAACTTTAAAGTTCCAAAATGATCTCCTTGACTCCATGTGTCACATCTAGGTTATGCTGATGCAAGAGGTGTGCTCCCATGGCCTTGGGCAGTTCTGCCCCTGTGGCTTTGTAGGGTACAGCCCCTCTCCTGGCTGCTTTCATGGGCTGGTATTGAGTGTCTGCAGCTTTTCCAGGTGGATAATACAAGGTGTCAGCTGATCTACCATCCTGAGGTCTGGAAGATGATGGCCTTTGTTTCACAACTCCACTAGGCAGTGCCCCAGTGGGGACTCTGTGTGAGGGCCCCAACCCCCACATTTCCCTTTTGCGCTGCCCTAGCAGAGGTTCTCCATGAGGGCTCAGCTCCTGCAGCAGACCTCTGCCTGGACACCTAGGCATTTCCATACATCCTCTGAAATCTAGGTGGAGATTCCCCCAATCTCAATTCTTAATTTCTGTGTACCTGCAGTCCCAACACTACGTATAAGCTGCAAGGCTTGGGACTTGCATCTTCCGAAGCAATGTCCTGTGCTATACATTGGCCCCTTTTAGCTACAGCTGGAGTCGAAGCAGCTGAGACACAGGACACCATGTCCTGAGGCTGCATAGAGCAGGGGGGCCTGACCCATGAAACCATTTTTCCTCCTGGGCTTCCAGGTCTGTGATGGGAGCAATTGCCGTGAAGATCTTTGACATGCCCTGGAGACATTTTCCCCATTGTCGTGGAGATTAACATTTGGCTCCTCTTACCTAGGCAAATTTCTGCTGCAGGCTTCAACTTCTCCCCAGAAAATTGGTTTTTCTTTTCTATGACATCATCAGGTTGCAAATTTTCCAAACTTTTATGTTCTGCTTTCTCTTGAGAACACTGCCACTTAGAAATTTCTTCTGCCAGATACCCTAAATCATATCTCTCAAGTTCAAAGTTCCACAGATCTTTGTGGCAGGGGCAAAATGCCACCAGTCTCTTTGCTAAAGTATAGCAAGAACCACCTTTATTTTAGTTCCCAACAAGTTCCTCATCTCCATCTGAGACCACTTCAGCCTGGACTTCATTGTCCACACCACTGTCAGCGTTTTGGTAAAAGCCATTCAACAAATCTCTAGGAACTTCCAAACTTGCCCACATCTTCCTTTCTTCTTCTGAGCCTTCCAAATTATTGCAGCCTCTGACTCTTACCCATTTCCAAATTTTTTCCACATTTCTGGGGTCTTTACAGGTAATGCCCCACTACCTCAATACCAATTTACAGTATTAGTTCATTTTCATACTGCTATGAAGAAATATCAGAGACTGGGTAATTTATAAAGAAAAGCGGTTTCATAGGCTCGCAGTTCCACATGTCTGGGGTGGCTTCAGGAAACTTATAATCATGGCGGTAGGCACCTCTTCTCAGGGTGGCGGGGAGAGAGAATGAGTGCCAAGCAATGGGGGAAAGGACTTTATAAACCAACATCTCTCATGCAAACTCAGTGACTGTCACGAGAACAACATGGGGTAACCAGTTCCATGATTCAATTACCTCCCACTTGTTCCCTCCCATGACAAATGTGGATTATGGGAACTACAATTCAAGATGAGATTTGGGTGGGGACACAGCTACCCCATATCAGAGGCCAAGAAGAATCTGAATGGACAGGCCTTTCTGTATTATTCCCCTTTGTCCTGTCACACCTCTATATGGCTGTCCACTCTTCATGGAATGTAAGCATAAAATGGACAGTTTTTCCTTATGTCTTTCAGTCTTCATTCTGAAGGCTCTCATGTTATATTCTTCTCCTCTTGTTTTTTGTTATAGGGGAACCATGCTTATGAGAGCTGAGAAAAGGTATCACAGCATTTTTGCCCCTACTGTTTCTTATGTCCAATACGGGACACCTGAGACACCTGACTCACTTTGGAGCATACAGACATTATTCTCAGACAACTGAAAAAGCCAGAAAAAGGTCAGAATTTTTACCAGTGTCAGCTCTCCCAGATTTCTGCCTGTAGAATGTGGTCAAGAAGGTAAAGTAAAAATTGTTTGTTCCTTTCCAAATTCAGATTAACATGAAAAAATCATTTGTATAAATTGGCTTTTAGATTTAGTAATTCTGGTGACTGTTTGTTTGGCCATGATATCCTAAACATGGAAAGTTACCTTGCATCTCTCCATGAACTTAATAGTTTGAGTCAATTCTAAAAAAATAATGGGTTATATTTAAAAAGAGAAAAATTGGCCAGGTGCGGTGTCTTGTGCCTGTAATCTTAGCACTTTGGGAGGCTGAGGCAGGTGGATCACCTGAGTCAGGAGTTCGAGACCAGCCTGGTCAACATGGTGAAACCCTGCCTCTACTAAAAATACAAAAAAGTAGCTAGGTGTGGCTGGGGGAACCTGTAACCCCAGCTACTCAGGAGGCTGGGGCAAGAGAATTGCTTAAATCCAGAAGGCAGAGTTTGCAGTGAGCCGAAATCATGCCATGGTACTCCAGCCTGGGCAATAAGGAAGAAACTCCATCTCAAAATAAAATAAATAAATACATAAAAAATTATTTTAGAGAGCTCTCATCTCAAACAACTGTATTTCTGATATCTATGGAAAAATCAAATTAAAAAATGGACACAAAGGAGTTTAAAGCTAGCCTTAGATACTCCCTTAATAAGATTAAAAAGCAGAAATCAGATTAGAAACAAAGTGAAAATCCAAATCCACTCATAAATTCTCCTCTCTGCCCTCTTATACTCTCTCAACTTCCTGTCCCTAACACTCTGAATCTTTTGCATTTTGGGTCCCCAGATTTAAAATTCTTTCTCTAAATCTAGCTCCAATTCCTTAGTAAATTACTTTAGCTCAAGAACGAAGCATTTGTTTGAATTAGTTTGAATTATGACTTGGTTGTGTGTGTCCATTCATTTGTGATCCTTTTCCTTCCATGAACAGCCTTTGTTTTCCCATTTGTCACATATTAACATATCTACTGGGGCATTTTGATTATTAGGGCTTTGTGTGCAGGCAGCCAAAGGGGTTGGGGGCCCCAAGAAAATGGCCAGAGAGAAATGTGGATTACACCCCACTGTGGCTAAGCATATTGACTATTGACAGCTGTGAATGTGTTGTCCAAGCTTTTCTAACTTCTGGCTGTCATTTGGAGTGCTCAGGATCTTGAAATGGCTGCATCTTTTTGCTTCCTTCTTGGAAACCTTGGTTAAGCCTCAAAAGGCTTATTAGTGTTTTGTCTTGAATTACTTGTCAGATATAACTTTGGCTCTTATTTGTGTGGCTTTCTCTACTAAGCTTAAATGGAATTGTATACTCACAAGGAAAAAAAAATCATTAAAACATTCCAAAGACTAACCGCTCTAAATATAGAACACAGAAATCTTTTGATTTCCTTCTTAGCTGGAAACCCGACCCCTGATATAAAGGAGCAAACGAATGATAATACAATTGGATAGATGGAGGGGGGGTGCCCTTGACAGCATTCAGGCTGCAATCTAAATATTGAGGAATTAAAAACAACTAACCTTAGCTGGGCATGGTGGCACACACCTGTAATTCCAGTACGTTGGGAGGCCAAGGCAGAAGGATCACTTGAGCCCATGAGTTTAAGGCTGCAGTTAGCTATGACCATGCCACAGCACCCCAGCCTGGGTGACTTAGTGAGACTCTATCATTATGACAACAACATCAACACCACCACCACCACCACCCAACAACTATCCTTATCTCAAAAACTGAGTATGTACAAAAATAGAAATGTGCCCTGGACTTAAAAAAGAAAGAAAAGTTTGGGTAGTAATTTCCCTAGACCTCTAATATGCAAATATCTTCCCTTCCCCCAAAGCCAGAAATATTTGCTGTTTTCCTGGATGAAATCTGGTAAGAGATTTGAAATAATTTTTTTTTTTAAGAGCTCTATGATCCAAAACTGGCTTAATGGAAGGCTAATATTCAGAGTATAAATTTCTGTAGGCCTCTCTCTTCTGATTATTGAATCCTGCATCTCCTGTAAGAACTACTCAGTCAACTGAAACCCTCCCCTCTTTTTTTTTCAAATCCTGCTATCTGCATGCTAGTCCCTTCATCAATTTTTTTTCTTGTTGACATGATTTTTGATGAGGATAACAGGGTACTTCATTGACCTTTTTAAAAATCTCCCCAAATTAGCTCCTCTAAGAACTGGTCTTTCCATTTACTTCTGTTCCTTCTTCTGCCTTTTGTCACCTTTGATTTTCTGTCCAGTTTCCTTAAATCCTTGATATGTTCCCCTTCGAGTCCCTTTTCTCCTCCCTTTGGTGAAGAATGCATATAAGATTACTAATAGGAAACATCAGAGTTCTGGCAACCACATGAAGGGACCTAAAGGAGACATCCTGTGACTCTAAAACTTCTTGAAGAATACGGAAAGGCACTATTGATCCCCGTTTGGGAGTCCTCTGTCTTCTGCATGTAGCCCTGAGAGTCATGAGTAAGTTTGCTCTCTTTTGCCTTCCCTAATCTCTTTGGCTTTGAGGACATCAAGGGTTCGTTTGCGCTGTGCGAAGACACTTGACCTTTGGGTTTGCAGTGGTTGACAAGTCACCAACAAGAGATGCAGTTTTAAAGGTAATTGACAGCAGTTGCACTAAGTAATTATTACCGCAGGGGATGCAAATCCCAGTTTTTGGAATTACAGGTATCTGGGTTTTAACCCTTTGTCTCTTTCTCTCAGGCATCTGATTTTCTTGTGAACTTAAGTGAGAAAGGCCCCAGGCATCAGGGTCAGACAGAAACTGGAAAATCATTGGTTAGGTTAGCTAAAGGGATCTCAAAATCAAAGTCACAATTTGACTGGTGGACACGGTTCAGGGACTTAAGAGCTAGTAGCATCCTTACCACTGAAAAATATGACTTCCATTTTAGAATAGGCTGGGCATAGAAAGGGCTAGTTGACACTAGATCACCCATCAGCTTTAAGAAAATGTTTGTGCAATGAGGTGTATTCTAAAAGCATTACACAACCCAAGTCTGTGGCATTTTCCTCTTATGCTTTTATCTTAGTTTTGAGAAACACAAGAATAAACAAAAGGTAAACTGAAAATCCACATATCTAATTAAATTGGTCTCCAAAATATAACTTCCTGATGTTCACCACTTTGTTTTGAATAAGCTTCTGAATTTTACCCTAGGTTCATCTGTGTACTTCTCTATACCATTCCAGGTGGTCTTTGGAAACATTCAGACAGCCACTGTATGTCTTTTTCATCACAAGCCTAAAATCTAGTCCACAGCCTGCGTAAGACTGAGTTCTGATAACAGGGCAAACTGCCTCAAACTCCTTCTTAGAAGTACTTGTAATCCCCCCTGTGCCCATGAGTTGTAAATTTCTTACCCTGTCTTCACTAGAACTATAGTTACCTTTTGGAAATACAAACTTCAGGGAGATGACTATCAGAAAAAAAAAAAGCACTTTATTTTATGAAAAAGGAAAAACAGAAACTAACACAAAGGCCTTTGGTTCATGTGATATGAGATAGTCTTTGCTAAATAGAGCAAATTTTAATTTTTTTTGTCATATAAAAGTAGGAATGTCTTCTGAATTGTCAGCAATAAATATAATACAAAAACTTTTTCCTGGGATTGCTGGTTAGACAGGTTTATGTTGTGTCTCCTAAATGTTTTAAGGTTATAAAAGGATAACTCCAACCTAAGAGTAGAATCAGTTACTTGATACATATTAGTGATGAGAGCAAGAAACAAATTACGTTTAACAATTTATTCTGTGATATTTGTGATACTTGCCTGATTTATTGGTGGACTGAGGCTATGGGAGCCAGTTACTGGGCTCTCCTGAAACCTTACATACATCCTGCTGTGAGCTTATTTTAGTATGAAGTCCTGGATTCTAGGATCTGGGCAGGTGGCCATGGTACAGACTGAAGACATTTGTGTCTCTATAGCACCTGGGCTGCTAGGCATAGTACAGGGCCAAGCCCAGGATAGCCCTGTCCTCCCTGGCCCAGTTGTGCCTCCTGGTGATCCAGTCATTATCTTCACAGCTGTTTGACCTCTGTCCTTTGTCTTGTGCTCTACACCTGGTATATGGGTCAAAGATCAAGATGGGCCTTGCCATTTGCAGCCATCCTCATCACCATGTGAGTGCCTGAAACCCAGGATAACTAGAGGTAGGAATTGGGGAGCATAAATATGTCCAGTCTCAGAGGCCTTGGTTAAGACAAGGCTAGCTAACATAGATTTGGACTGGTTTCACTTTTTCAAAGAAAAAGAAAACAGATTATGGTTAACCCTGTTTTCATGTCCCCATTCAAGCACAATTGTTAAGAATAAGTAAATTCAGTAAGATATAAGTGGAATACAAGTTCGTAAGCAAACTTTTCAATAATAATGTTTTATAAAATATATATACTTAAAAATAGTTTCAAAAATATTTTTGGTATCCTGAGATGTTAATATGAAACTAAGCAATAGTTATTAATGTCTGCATTATTTATAAGTTAAAATACTGACACATTAATTACTAGGTATTGGTTTAAACTATATATATTTTGACATCTTGTTTTATGAGGTATACAGAAGTTAAATATATTTAGGTCTGTAAATGAACATAAAAAATTCCTTCTAGGCTGGGCGTGGTGGTTCACACCTGTAATCCCAGCACTTTGGGAGTCCAAGTCAGGCAAATCATGAGGTCAGGAGTTTGAGACCAGCCTGGCCAGCATGGTGAAACCCCATCTCTACTAGAATATAAAAATTAGCCAGGCATGGTGGCACGCGCCCATAATCCCAGCTACTCAAGAGGCTGAGGCAGGAGAATTGCTTGACCCAGAGAGGTGGAGGTTACAGTGAGCCGAGATCACACCATTGCATTCCAGCCTGGGTGACAGAGCAAGACTCTGCCTCAAAAAAATAAAATTCCTTCTAAAAATCAAAAGGTGGTAAATGCTAATATAAGACCACTTGCTAGTTTTTATTAGAAATCAAGGCTACTAAGAATTAAACATTATAATTAACATATGTAATTAAACAATTAAAAATCATAAATAACCCAACTTTGTATGCAAAGAAATCATATGTTTAGTAAGAAAAAACTGTGAAGGATGAATTTCTGTTAAAAAGAGAAAAAAATAGAAAAGCTGCTGATGTATTTTTAAAAGGTTACAAGAGGTTTGTGGAAATCTAATCTCGTGGTCAAATAAGATTGGGTGAATTTATTTAAAATGATTTATTAAAAATTAACTTTAGTATTAATAGTATATTGATGCAAACACAGAATTTTGTCTTCTCTGTTAAAATGAAAAAGTTTTCTTAGAATATTAGCTTGAGAATTGGTTTGAGAATGTGAAGGTATTTTGACCTTCATATTCACAAGGTTAGTTGGCTCAGAAAACAAAGATTTTATGTTCTATCAAGTTAATTTTTGTCCTTTATGTTGTCTTCAATTAGGTCTTTGATTCCTGAAGCAAAATGAATCTTCTTAATATCTAAGGATTTTCTACAACTGTTTAACTGTTCTAGATTAACCTCTGAGATCTTTGTCACTTTTGTTTTACTTCCAAGAGACCTGTGACCATATTTTGATCAAGTATTTTTAACTTTTTGTTATTTTCATCAAACTTTCCAAAATTAAATTGTAAATTGTCTTTTTTTTTAAACTTTTTAAAAAACTTCTGAGCAACCTCAGAACCAAGGTCTCTCTGACCTTCTCCTGCCCTCCTGTCTCTTGCCACTCATTCTCCCCTAGAGTGACTCATCTAAATCAGAATTCCTCTTCCCCAAGATAAGTCATAGAAACTAAAACTCCTTTTCCCCAAAGCAAATCATAAAGTCTAAAAATGTTACTCTAGCCTTCCCTCCGCCTTTCTACTAGGAGCTGACCATAAAGAAATTCTTTGACCTGCCGTTGTCTGATAGCAGATCATAAGACTCTCATTCCAGAAGGGATCCTGCCCTATACCTGGGAAGAGGGAAGGCAACACAGACAGGCCAAGAAGAACCTGAACAGCAGGCCTTTCTCAGCTTCCCAACTGAGTCTGTTACTATTAGATCATTCCATTTTTGTCTAATCACATTTCTACCTGACTGTCCACTCTTCATGGAATATAAGCATAAAAGCAGACAGTTTCTTCTTGGGTCTTTTAAGTCTTCATTCTGAAGGCTCCCCACATCCCAAAAAACTTTGATTATATAAATTTGTTATGCTTTTCTCCTGTTAGCTGTCTTTTATTACAGGGGGTGCCAGTCTTGAGCCTCATCAAGAGCGAGAAAAGGTATCACACTCTTTCTGCCTCTACAAATCAAAATAAATTTAAAAATTTTATCTTATATACAGTTTCTCATCTTTTCTCAGAATCTCCCCCTTCAACTCTACATAGCCAAGGCCTCTCCAATGCAAGGCCTGACTCACATGCTATTTCTTCTAGGACGTTTTTCTATCTTCAGCGGGGAGTCACCTCTTCTGACCCTTGAATCCTACACAATAGTAGTTCTCCATTTTTGTTAAAAATAAAGATGTAAGAGATATATTCTAAATTCATTGAATCAGATTCAATGAGGTCAACTAAACTTTTACAAGTTCTCTAAGTGATTCTGATGCACGTTGAGGTTTGAGCACGATTGCCATACATTTCATTTGCATGTCTGCTATCTCACTTATTACCCTCTGCTTTGCTTTACAGTTATTCAAATTATCTATTTTTAATTTCTTATGAAAGGTAGCTCTTGAGGATGGAATCTGTGTTCATGATTCTCTTTATATCTCTTACAATACACTGTAGGTATTGAGTAATGTGTTGAGTTAAGCCATTGAGTAAACGGAGGAATCATTGAGCTCCGAAGTGATTTTTTTTTGAGACATGGTCTAACTCTGTCACCCAGGCTGGAGTGCAGTGGTGAGAACTCAACTCCTGTAACCTTAGCCTCTTAGGCTCAAGCAATTCTCTTGCCTCAGCCTTCCGAGTAGCTGGGATTACAGGCATCTGCCACCACACCCAGTTAATTTTTGTATGTTCCAGTAGAGATGGGGTTTCACCATGTTGGCCAGGCTGATCTTGAACTCCTGACCTGACGTGATCCACCCACCTCGGCCTCCCACAGTGATGAGATTACAGGCGTGAGTCACTGTGCCTGTGATTTTTAACATCAAAGTTGCATTTTATAACATTTGTAATTATCTTAACAATGATTTTTATAATTCCTTAGATTTTTCTTATCTTAGGGCAACATTTAATAAGCAATAAGCAATAGTGGAGACAGATATGAATTAACACCCATCTGATGGTCAATACTACTAATAGCATAATTTGGTTTCATAGTAATGATTGTTTATCTTATGTTTCATCTCTGATTATTAGTGGCTACCTGGTGCTCTGTGTTGAAAAGGAATCTGAGGCTGTATAAAATAGTTCTATGCACTATATTATACATACAGTACAGCTAAGGGAATGAGAAATCCTAGCATGTACACTGATACTATACCATTCTTTATCATCTTTAAAAGGCGAGTATGCCTTTGGGTGTTGCGAAAAGGCACAATTCCATCAAAGATCACAAATTCAAATGCTTGCAGGGACCATGGAAACAAACCTAAGTATGTAAAGCAACTCAGGAAGAGAGTGGGTTAACTGGAGAGATTTCTACTGTAAAGAACCATGGAGCATTCAGTACTGGATGGCAAATTGTATGGCAAAGTTGCAGGTTCAGTGTTATCAGATCTTGCTTTTCAACAGGAGCCATAAAGCAGGTGATATAGTTTAGATGTGTGTTGCTTCCAAATCTCATGTTGAAATGTGATCCCCAGTGTTTGAAGTGGGGCCTAGTGGGAGGTGTTTGGGTCATGGGGGCAGATCCTTCATGAATGCCTTGGTGCCCTCCTATGGTAATGAGTGAGTTCTAGCTCTATCAGTTACCATGAGATGTGATTGTTGAAAAGAGCCCAGCACCTTTCCTTCTCTCTTGCTCCCTGTCTGTTGCTTCCTTTCTCCTTGTGACATGCCTGCTTCTCCTTTGACTTCCATCATGAGTAAAAGCTGCCTGAGGGCTCACCAGAAGCAGATGCTGGTGCCATGCTGGTACAGCCTGAAGAGCCATGTGCCAAATAAACTTATTTTCTTTACAAATTACCCAGCTTCATGTATTCCTTTAGTGCAATGCAAATGGATAAACACAGTAACATTGTTCTGGGTAAACCTTTGGATTTCTAAATCTTGACAACCAATTAAAATTTCAAAAAAAATTTGTCTGGACCAAATCAAAATGTCTGCTTATTATACCTCATAAACTTATTTGGATTCTCTCTCCATTTTTGTCTATCTCTCTGTGTCTCTACTTCCTTGGCTTTGTTTCTGTTTCTCCCTCCCTCTTTCTCTTTCTTTCTCTTAGATTGTCCAAATGTATTTGAACAGTTAGAACCAACTGCTGAAGTTTCAATGATGCATTATTTGTAGAGATGAGCTTCCATGGTGGACTCCTGTCACCATCTTTGTCAAGCATTTTGTTGGCAATTTTGTTTGAAGCTGATGCCTTACACATACTTTCTTAATAGTGAAAGAGTGAACCGGAAGATGAAAGGAAAGGATTAACTATTCTTTCAAACTTCAGTGGTTTCTGATAATGAATTAGAATTTGAAACATATTTTGTCTTAATAATTGGATAAACAGGAAGAAATTGGAAGAAAGCATATTTTAAAAAATCCCTCTAAATGTTTTAGATTTACATTAAATTAAATACTATTTGAATAACTATATTTAAGTAAGGGGAAATCATTTTTAATATGACTGAGGTTTTCCCTTGCAACTTGACTTCTCCCAGAAGAACTCCTGAGCACAGTGTCGACAGTTGTATAAATACATTCTTCAGTACATGGCCACAGTGTTGAGTTGATAACCTTACACTTACAGGAAGCTCCAGAGCACTGGCCCTGACCATGTGCATGTGTGGTTCATATTTTTCTATTTCCTGATTGGATGTTTTCACCCATCATGTACAAATACTAATAGAACTTTCTGACCCCAGAGCAAAAACATCTCACCTACAAAGAAGTATAGGCATTGCCTGAATGTTTTGTATATAAATACTAATATCTGCCCTATCTTATTTAGCTGAGTAAATCTCTCAGGGGGTATAGGGCAGGGAGTTTGACACCAGCTGTTATAATTAGGTGAGATGAGGAATGCACACCCTCTGCCATTAACCAGGCTACTTAGCTCTTTTGATTTTAACAAATAACCCCAATGAAAAAAGCTTAACATATTACCAGGTATCTCTTCAAACAGCAGGTGGAGGTGATTTTCATTTTTTTGAGTTTAGTTAAAGCCATTCTAATATGCACTAAACTGATAACATGCTTTGCATTTCAATATCAGAAAATTAGGTCTGCCTCTTAGATGAACTCAAGAGCCTTTGGCCTTTTTGGGACTCTGCAATTGGGGAAATGGAAAACTACAAAACAGTGAAAAACAAACCAAAACCAAAACCAAAAAGAAATATCAACAACAACAAATATATTATTGGCAAAAAAACGAGTCCCAACAAATTTGTTTTCCTATGCATTCCTATGATAGCAGCTTGTGAAAAGTCTTTTCATTTATTATAATTCTTGATCTTTATCCTTGGATCACACATACATGTAAATTAGCAAGGGAGAAGAGAAAAATATTCAGCATTCATGATCAGAAAGTGTGAACCAGCTTAAGAAATGAATTACATTTGAAATTGACCTTCTTTATATTCCTTCACCGTGTTACACACCTCTGATATCCTATTTTACTCTTTATGACATTTTTAATAGGAAAACAAATAAAAGTCCAGAATCAGAGAACCAAGGACAGATTTGGGGTTGGGAGCTATCAGAGATATACAGAAATACAGCATGGGCATTGCCAGCAATAGATCCCAGGGTTGAGGTTCCGTTTTGGATTCAAGCCAGGTTGCCTTGCTGAGCATCATTGCTGAGATTGACTGGCATCTGAAGGTGGCAGCATGTAAAAGAATGTCCAATGTTTCTCCATTATGAACAGGATAAAGTTCAAATTCTTTACACAATACAACGTGATCCCTGCCTACTTTTGTAGCAATATATCTTCTATATCCCTGTACATATTCATACATACTTGCTAGTAAGCTTTACAGCTCTATGCTTTTGTAGTTGCTTTTCCCTTTATTTGGTAATTCCTCTCTTCCTTCTTTATTTTGAAAACTACTGTTTATTAATTTTTAAAACCCAGCTCAAGGGTGTTTCTCTGTGAATTGAACTACAGTTGAATGTACTTTCCTTTGGGCAAATATTGTATTTGGTATTTTTTGTCACTACAGACATTGTCATACTATATTGCTATTTATTATTTTTTGTATTTCATTCCACACAAGGCTGAGAATTCTTTGGAATACGAAGTGTATTCTCTTAATTTGTAGGCTATTTATCAAGTATTCATGCAAATATTCATACACTCGATAAATAGCATAATGGGGTACTTTGCACATTTGAAAGAAGCAAAAAGTAATTGTTGAATAAAATGTTTAAATAAGTGAATGCGTTGAGAAATAACTGCTCTAGAATTATTGTTTATATTTTTGAAATATCAGAATTAGTTGCTGCAGCAGTCTTAACCATACATTGGACCTCCTTGATTCTATTCCTTGTCTTCCTTTCCCGAGTGAAATACAAGGTTCTACTCAGAATGCCTTCACCAAAAACTAATAGTCAAACTTCCCGATTACCATCACAACCTATATACAATGCTTGCCATCCTCTATTTTAGCTGAATTTTATATCTTGGCAGCTGCATTTGCCATGGGATTTCTTTTTTTTTTTTTTGCCCAGGATATTTAACATGGTGCCACAATATTCCCTGGGGCGCCACAGTACTCCCTGGGGTACTCTGTTTTAGGAGACCAAAATATGCCACCCCCAAATATGCCTCTTTGTCATAAAGATTATTTTGAGGTGATTATTTTGGGAAATAGCTGAAAAAGGAGAAGCTCCAAAAAACAGCATACTTCTCTTTTGCACAGGAAATGTACATTTATAAGGAAATCTGTTTGTCATGGTGTCTCCCTTTTTGTACCAGGAAAAGAAGAATGATTTTATTAAGAGACTTTATTATCAATGGGGAAGATATGAACTTAAATTTGCATAACACACCTTACCCTCGTTTATCATACTGTTCCTGGTCTCCTTCCCATAACTTGTCTCCCTCATACTTTCTTCCTTTATTTTAGCTGAAAATGGTATTTAAACCCAAGCTTTAAAATTTTGTTTTGTTTTGTTTTGAGACAGGTTCGTGCTCTCAGGTCCCAGGCTGGAGCTCAGTGGCATGATGATAGCTCACTGCAACCTTTACTCCTGGGTTCAAGCAATCTTCTTGACTCAGCCTGCCCAGTAGCTAGGATTGCAGGTGCATATTGCCTGATAATTTATTTTTATTTTTGTAGAATTGGGGTCTTTCTATGTTACCTACTCTTGTCTTGAACTCCTGGCTTCAAGCTATGTAGTCACCTCACCTCCCAAAGTAAATCCACGTTTTAGACGCCTCTTCAGGGTTATTCATTGCTGGTACTCCCATGTGTTACATGGATGATATACATGCTAATATGCTTCTTTTTTTATTTTCTGTCTTGTTAATCTGTCTTTTGTTACAGAGACCCAGCCATTCACATGCAAGAGTAGAAGGAATAAAAGGTGTCACCTCTCCTACACTTTCTTTTTAAAAGAAATTAACATAAACAAATTTAAACTCATTAAGAAAGAAGTATGAGGAGTGTGAGGACATTAAACAAAAATAAGACTATTGGCATAATTTGCTCATCAAGGAAAACTAGATTTTTTTAACTGGAAAAGTAGAATAATTATGAAATTTAAAAAAGGAACTATTTTGAGATTTCCAAAGTAAGATAAATTCAAGAGTGTCCAGCAGCAACATCCCAGAGTTCACACTTCCTATCTCAATTTTTGAAGTACATATGGATATAATATTCAGATATGCAACATCCTCGTGTAAATGTTTTTAGAGAGCCAGGATCATGACAGCGAATTTTTTTCTCTAAAAATCTAAAGTGTCTATGACTTCCACAAACATTCAATATAAATTATTAATTAGTAAGACCTGACATTTTTTATTACTTTACAATTTTAAAATACTAAGTTGCTGGGATCGAGTGAGTCTAGATATTATTGAAAAAATCTTATTCTATTAATCAACAAATAATACTTGCTTTTATTCAAGTAAGTTACTAACAAAAGTTGGCATATTCATTATGTTGTTGAATCATATTTTTGAGCTTGACTGTACATGTTTTTGAAAAAAAAATATATATACACACATAACCCTGTTTATTATATTCCTTACTTAAATACCTCAAGTGCTTCAGTCTGAGTGATTGTGATGTGTTTTAAATTTCACTTGGGTTTAAAGTCTGCTGGAGTCTCAACAGATGCCAAAGCATACAAAATGGTTTGGGTGGTTTTGAATGAGGAACAGTAATTTTCATAGTCCTCTTTCCTTTGGGTGAAATATTCCTACATTTGTTCAGCTTCACTGATTGCTTGAAGTCATACTGTATTTGTTTCTGAGGACTATCGTAACAAATTATCACAAACTTGGAAAGTTAAAAGAGCAGCAATTTATTCTGTTCTTTCCAGAAGCCAGAAATCTGAAATCAAGGTGCTGGCAGGGCCATGCTTCCTACAGAGGATTTGGGGAGAGTTTGCTCTGTGCCTAGTTGGGCCTCTGGTGGTTGCCAGCTTGATTTCTGACCACTCCCTCCAGTATCTGCTTCCGTCTTCACACTGCCTTCTCCTTTGTGTCTCTCTTCACCTCTGTGTGTCCCTTATAAGGATATCTATCATTGAATTTAGGGCCCACCTGGAAAATCCGGGGAATGATCTCTTTGGCTCAACATCTTTAAATTAATTAAATCTGCAAAGACTTTTCCCCCCCAAATAAGTTATATTAATTAGCATGTTAATTATATTAATTATATTTAATTAATATAATTATATATTAATATGATTATATGAATTAAATATGTAAGTTATATTAATTAGGGATTAGTATGTGGTCATATCTTATGGGGGGCCACCATTCAGCCACTAAGCATTCCTTTCATTAGAAATTCTATAAGAACAAAAATTGTCTGTTTGGACAAAGTAAGTCTGTATACTTTCTATTTCTTTCTGATTTCTATTTGATTGGATGTTGCAGTTATAAGCATGTGCTCATGGGTTATATTTGAGACTTCTAAAAAGAAGTAAATTTATTTCAGTGAGGGAATTTTTATTGTTTTTTTTTTTTGTTAGTTTTTTTGGTTAGCTAGCTAAAGAAGAGGTATAGTTTTATTTACAATTAATAGTAATATTTGTAGTTATGTATGCTTTTTAACATGCAAGGATAGTCATAATGAAATATTCTCTTTCATTCCTGACATAAATTATGTGTCAGTTAATATAATATATCTTTCAATAGTGAAAAGAAAGAATCCCAACCATGAAGATGATTTGGAGTTGGTTCCTCTAACATTCATGATTAACATCTGGAAGTCTTAGAAGTGATTTAGGAGAAATAACAGCACATGTTTCTTGTTGAATAAAACTCAATGGAAGAGGCCTACAAGCATTTGAAAGTAATTCACCATTTTTAAATGGAATTTTAAAATCCTGCACACGCATTCCTTTCACGCTTTGTTCCTGTATTCTGTTCCTGGATTTGAATTCTTCCAGTTGCAGGATACCAAGCCAACGAATATTCTGGAGAATACAATTTCCACACTTCTGATAGGTATTGTTAGGATATTGTAATTTACTACAGTTTTATACCCCCTCTAAAATATCCATTACTCAGAAACAGGTTGTAAAATTCTGACAAAGATTTCTTTCATCATTATGCTTCTATGATATAGATGAGCTTTTGTGGCTACATAAAGAACAAAATACAATTCAGCTAATGAATGCAACTGCACTAAGTAAATAAACAAAGCTCAAGTCAAATATAGACTAGGCTTTGCTGTGTGCAAACAGTCCCGGAAGAAAAACAATGAACATCTGTAGTTCAATGTCACTGGAGCATTAACTTGCTTTTAGGTGTTCAAGAAGAATAAAATATGTTTGCTTTGATTACTGTGATGATTTTATTTAAATTTAGAGTTCATTATCACTGATTTATTTTGACCCATCCCAAGGACTGACTTAGTCTGTATAGTCACCTCTTTTAAAAGCCATTTGCTTTTTAAGCTGACCAGAAGATATTAAATGGTTTTCTCCTACTTATAGCTCAACTGAGAAGTATGCATAATAAAAATCTCTTTGTATATCCAAAGGATTAATAAACTAATGATGCTCTATCTCTAAAACTATTTCACTAATACTGAAAATCTCACAATACAATTCTAACAAAGAGAATGTACGTAACATGGGGCAACTCTCTGTCTCCGTGTTTTAAGTGATTACATAAGTGTAATAGTTTGTTCACACTGCCTTTCAGCACTTACAGATTTGTAAAGAGGAGCTAAGAATAATTAGGCCAAAGAGTTTTATTGACACAGATACTATAAAATATATTGCAAATCATCACAAAATTTTTAAAGCCTTTTGTTGTAAAGGGGAATCATGATGGTTGATTGCAAAATGTACTCCAATTGTCCACTACTGGCATAAATAATTCCACAAGAACAGGGACTTTGTTCATTTTCTTTATGACTGTATCCTTAGTATCTAGAACAATTCCTGGCCCCTTGTTTGACTTCAGGATTCAGAGAGAATGTTCAAACCCTCTGATTCAAAGATCTTTGTACCTTAGCACATTCAAGGAGGGTATGCTTGGTTCCTTCAGTTTTTGGATTACAGGGGTTGAAAAAGTTTTGCCTGGGGCATTCCTCTAGATAAAAACATAACTTTATTGAATTTTAGAATAGCAAGACATCTCAAACTTCACTCAGTTGCCACCTTCAGTGTTAACAATAAGAAAAAAACTAGGTATGGAGAAGAAAGGCAACTTGTATACAGTGGCCCTAGAAATGAGTGACAGAGCCAAGACTAAATCCAATTCCCTTACTCCTTGGACCACAAAGAAGAGTGGCAATGATGCTGCTGGTCTCTCAAATTATAAAAGGAAGATCTCAAGACTTTCAGCCTTTGTGGTTTAAAACATGTTACTGCAGAACACTGAAAATATACATAAATCACATGATCTTTCCTTCACACTTCTTTTATCTCCAACTCTTCCTTTTTCTTCTCTCCGATAATATCTGCATTTGGGTCCTCACCTTTTATTCTCTTTTTCCATTTTTATATTTTTCTCTTCCTCATATTTTGAATGTTCTTTCCCAAAAGTTTTAAAATTTTCTAATCTATTCGTAAACACTTACCTAATAAAAATTCCTCACCTTTCTAAAGAGGACCCTTGAAAGTTAAAATGACTTGCTAAAATGCTTCAACCAATGATTGGCAGATCTGGGACTAGAATCTAGGTTTCCTGTGTCCTAGCCTCGGTTCTTTCTATTATAAGTCGGTACTTACAACATAGTTTCTTTCAATTATAAAAGAGAAATATCAGTGCTCTAATTACAAGAATTCCAAAATGGATAGAAATGACATTTTCAAATGTCATTCCTCTATATAAAAATTGACAATCTCTTGCCCCGCCTCTGTGTCTACCTGAGACCCTAGCTGCCCTCTACTTATAAGAAAAATCCCTGTCTTCTTTGCCTAACCTCTGTTGACATCTCCTCTCAGAGGGTCTTCTGTATTTCCATTCCAGGAATCAAGTTGTTTTTATCTACCATCTCAGAACAAGAAAAGCCCTTATTCTTGCTCATGCCCTACTTCTCTAAGACAAGTCAACTCATTCTTTAAGACTCTCTCTCTATTTCTCTCTCTCTGTCTCATATAATATTAAATGTGTGAAACAGCCAATAAGAAGTTTATTACTATCTCAGTTGTGGACCATACGTTATCAGACTGAAAGGGCATCTAGAGATGATTTAGTAAAATCTCCTCTTTGGAGGAGTAGAAAACAAAACGCTGGGGGAGTTAAGTGACTTTGCCAAGATTTCCAGGTACTGTGGGAAACTCTGGGGAGAAAGGAGGAGGAGAGGGAGTGGAAGTTTTCTTTATATGGCTAATAGTTTTATAGACAGTATATATTTGTATTTACATTTTCCATATTATGACATTGAGTCTGTTGTAGTTTTATAAACTATATGAGACAAAATTTGAGGTTGGAAGAGTTGGCTTCCATGTCCCAAACCCAAGATCTTAGTCATCAAACTCAACTTCTCCTTAATTTGAAGAGAAATTTAAAAACAAAAAGCTAAAACAAAGACAGAATTTTTATATATGATACTTAAAAAATTAGCCAGGCAAGGGGGCTCATGTCTATAATCCCAGCACTTTGGAAGGCCAAAGCAGGAGGATTGCTTGAGTCCAGGGGCTCAATACCAGCTTGGGTAGCATAGTGAGACCCTGTCTCTACCAAACATTAAAAAAAACAAAGCAAAACAACTTAGGCATGGTGACACGTGCCTACAGTTTGAACTATGAGAGGGTCAGGTAAGCCCAGGAGTACAAGGTTACAGTGACCTTTGATTACACTACTGCACTCCAGTCTGGATGATAAAATGAGACCCTGTCTCAAAAAATATATACATATCTATCTGTGCCAGGAAAAAGAAAACGTCAACTCCTCATCCAAACTAGCAGGGACATTAAGGACAAGTGGTCTTAAGGAAAATTTTTCTGAACTAATCTTTTAAAAATTGTAGTGACTTCTGTATTTGCAAAATTAACATACACTGCTATTAAAGAACATTTAGTCTTAAAATAACTCTTCTCAAAAATTAGAAAATCAGCTCAATTTAAGATTAATTTGGCTTTTGGCTGTAGTGGTAATCAAAGAATTTAAAGAGTAAGGCAGAATATGAGAAAAGCTGATAGATGAATGGAGATAGATAGATAGATAGATAGATAATTGCATCAGGCTTCTAGATTAACAGAACAGCCATAAATATTACTATGCCTGACAGCTGCAAAAATAAGTGAAAGTCACAATAGCCAATACTATACAAAGCTGAAGCATGGAATTTACATCTTAGTGAAATTAAACATACTATAATAGCTTGCCTTCCAGGCAACAATACTATTAAATTTGCAGCAGTAGATTATGACATCATCTGAAACCCCAGGACACACATTTAGAGCTGGCTATTATGGTTTGTAATCTGTATTGCTGTTCTGGCTAGTTTTTCATTTAATTCATTGAAGGCTTCTATTGAAAAAAAGACAACAGGCATTGAGGATGTTATTTTTTTGAAAAATCTGTTAAGCTTCAGGTTGCAGTGATGTCACATTTTAGAATCAGTAATGATAACTTATATCTGAGAAGTATTCAGAGGTCAGAATTATATTGAACAGTACAAAAATCTAAATATTTTTACGGTCATTAAGTATAATTTGGGGAGGCTTTTAAATTCACCTTTCTTTTCCAAAATGTTTCTTAGCTAACTAAGACTATTATACAATGGTGGAATAACAATAAAACCTACTGCATTTAGTAGAGGGTTTACATTATACAGCAGCATTCTCAAGCAAATATACTGTACTGAGATCATTTCAGGTTCAGATTTTTGCAGGGGACTGGGAGATGAAGCGGGAAACATATTTGAACTTCTAAAATCTATTTTCAGAATGTTGTGTGTAAATGAATTTCTCTGGAGAAGGAGTTTAAACTGATATCTAATTTTTCTAAAAAGGCCTATTTCCAAAAATTGTGTGGACATTTATTAATTTTAACAGTGTTTCTTGAGCTGGGGGAAGTTTATTACAGTTTCTTGTGGTGGCTAGGAAAAAGGATCATATAGTTTGAATAATCCCCTCTTTCTCCACCACATGACTCTAATGTGCTTGTCTAAGGAATTTGTGCTCTTCTTACCCACCCCAAAGAATGAACTAAAAAAAATTCCCCATTCATTGCAAGAGGACACTTAAGGATCAGGTATATGAAAATGGCTTGGCAAAAATTCTTCAACCAACGATTGCCAGATGTGGGACTAGAACCTAGGCTTCTTTTCTCATAGCCCAGGGTTCTTTATAAAAAACTATGTGAGGAACAGAAAGACCCACAGAGGGAATTCAATTAGACATGCCGGAAAAAGATATCTGCTACATGAAAATACAGGGCAGAGGGACTATAAAACTATGGCTAGAAGGTAATTTAGTAATGTGCTTACAGGACACGTTTCTAGAGATTCTGCTGTCTTTATACCAGCCCTCCCCTCCTTGCCAATAATGTATATCTACATTTGTAAGTGTAAAGCCTTAGAAAATTGGAAATTCAAGTGGAGGCACTTGGAACACACAGTCACTCTGGCCTGAAACAGGTGATCCCTTATATAACTGAGTTAAAGGAAGTCCACCTGATTCAAAGTATGTCATTGAACACGATAAAAATTCTAAAGCCCATGGGAAAGTATCACCTTCATTCACCTTTCAGGAAGCTTAATAATGCTACCATTCGTTCTTCCCTCTTTGAGTCAAGTATAAACTCCAGATAATTATCACTAATAAACATCCAGTAATAGTAAATACAGATCAGGTGGAGAAGAAAAGTTTGGAGAACTGTATATCAACTTGCACACAGGGGCTTCTGAAGAAAGGACGAACTCTGAACCTAACATCCCAGCAAAGTACACTCAGAATCTGCCCTAAATCTGCAGAATTTAACAGTCAGGTAATGGAGAGAATGCCAGAAAAGTCTATGGAAAAAAACCTGTTTTCTGAGTTTTGAAATGACATTGTAAAATATATTTTCTATAAATGCTATACATGTAAATTAGGTAAGTACATAACAACATTATCTTATCCTTGACTTTCAAAAGTAAAAGTGGGCAGAGAAAACCAGCAAGTTAACCTAGAACACTGGACTGAATAAAAGCAGACTCTATCAGCTAAAGCCCCGAACTTGAAATATGGAAACATTAAGACACCATCAGAGTGAGGCATGTGATCTTAACTCCAGAGACTGCTATAAAGGGACTATATAAAGTCATGATTCAAGCAGAAAACCAAAATCATGTTTATTAAAATTACCTATTTCTACCTCTAGGAAACAACTTCTTTTATCTTTTGCACGAGGGAGAAATAGTTTAAGACAGTTTTCGCCAATATATGTACAATAGCACTTTGGGGGAAAACTCTTGTCATTTTAACGTTTCTCTTTCTAGGCTAGTTTTTCTCTCCTCCTTCCTATCACCTTTTTCAATTGCCTCTCAATTTTCTTATTTCTCATTTGCATGAAAGGGTAGGGTGAGGTGGGGTAGGGTTGTGGAAACTGGGAGGGACGTGGCCTGACAGCATTGTAAAGTGCTGATCCTATACATTACCTTTACAAAAGATGATAGATAAAGAAACATTTATTGGAAACTTCAATGAGTAGAATAGAATTCTGTGGGTGAAAGAGAATGGTGGACTATTCATGTACTCATTGACAGTCACATCCCCTCCTGGCCCCTGCCTGTTCTCTTTAGGACAAACAGTGCAGAAGTACTGGGCATGACAGTATCGTAAGTGTTTCTTCAAGAAATCCAAAGTAATGACTTTACTGCTCCATCCTGCAATCAATAGATACCCAGAAACAGCCCAAAGATGAATCACATAGCTAATTCTTTGATATTTTCTCGCAATCCTCTTTTTCATTGCACATTTTATTTTTTAATAGCCATTGGTACTGAAACTTATGTTTGCAAAAGCAAGAGAGTTGATTAATAGGTATTTTATACATCTGGTATTTTCTCATAAAAGACTAGAAAACTTATTTCAATTATCATACCACCAACAAGGATGCAATCTGTTCACAAGGCCTGTTTACGAGTGGCTGCTTTGGGTAATGGCTGTTTTCTTAGCATGGGAAATGAAATATAATATTATTAAGCAGAGATATGCAAAACGAGGTGTCAACTTATCCATCTTCCTGATGTTTATAGGCTTCATTTTTTAGAATGTTTATTTTATTTTATGGGATCATATGTTAAAATATCTCCTATTTCAAAGGATCTAATTTCTTTTATTCTGATTTTAATGTCCTTGAATATTAACATTCTCAAACTTGTAAGCAATCAGCTAAGGAAACCTGTGGTAGGTACTTTATTAATTCCATTTAGATAAATGTACCATAATGAGAGAGACAATAAAAGTGAACACTTTATCTTTGCATGAGAAAAAGAACTGGTCTTTGCCAGAAGGATAGCATAAATGATTTTCATTTTTAGAGGCCACCTGTGATAAAATTCAGGGAGGGGTGGTGGTTGGTAGAAAACAAACCTCTAATAATAATGAGTTTGTGTGTGCGTGCGTGCGTGTGTATGAGAGTTCAGGAGGGAGAGGGCTTGTGAATCAAGGCACTGTAAGATAAATAATAAGTCAATTTTGAAGAGCTTGAGTAAGATCATAAGAAAAGGCCAGCTATATCTGTTTTTGGCTAAGTGTGGCTCCTTCATTATTTCACTAACTTTCATTATCTCTGTGAGGAGCAGAAATGAAAAAGAATAAACGTTGTTAAAAGGTAAACATCACCACTTATTTAATTATCCTTCCTATTATTTTCCAAGGAACATATCCTACTAATAAATGGACCTAACTGCAGGTAAAGGAAAGGAAATAATACACTAAAGGAGAAGTATAACTTTAAACAGTATAGACTATAGAACTCTACAAAGCCCCCTTGCTAAATGTATTAAATTCCTTTATATGAGGAAAAAGAATATTAACACAGGCAAGATATATACCATGGTGTCCCAGAGTATAATTCCTTTATGATTTAATGACACTTAAACAATGACTGGGTCATGAAAGCAATTTTAGGATAAAAAATACTTCTTTTAAAATTATTTATTAGATCCATGCTGTCTAGTAAAAATATGAGTCACAAATACAGTTTAAACTTTACTCATAGACACATCACATCACAAAGGGTAAAAAGACAGGGGCAATCAATTTCTTAAAAATATATTTGATTTAATGCAGTATACCAAAAATAGTACCATTTTAATATATAATCAATATAAAAATCTTAACTTAATGTTTACATGCTTTCTTCCCCATACCAAATCTTCCCGATTTTTTTGTTTGTTTGTTTACATTTAAAGCACATCTCAGTTTGTGCCAGTCACATTTCAAATGCTCATCACATGTAGCTAACGGCTACTGCATTGGGTACCAAGATATGCCCATTTACAGAGAAATGGGCTATGAAATAGATCTCAATATAACTGAGTAAAAAAAATGCCCTAGTGTACAAATCAATGAATCCTTAGTATCATCACTCACTTAGTCAATGATTTCTAGAGCTAGAATATATACAGAAAAATCAGAGGTTCTTTTATAACAGAATCTAGAAATTTGTTTGCCTATTTGTAATGCTGTGGTTCTTATTGTAATCAGTGTTCCACATATGAACACATAAAACAATCAATTTTCATCATTGACTTAGATAGATATCCTCTGATTTCCTGACATAAAATCCAACCATTGATTAATTTCTGTTTTCTACATTGTGGTGACTCTGCTTTCAAAAATTATTCATCTTACAGTTCCTAACAATTTTGGTGTCATTAATGCAAAAACATTTATACTATCCCACCCCAGCCAGATGCAATCACATCTGATACATATAACAGTTTGTGTGTAATTTCACTTTCATATAATACAAAGCGTAACATGAAGTAACATGAAAGTAACATGAAAACATAACAAAAACTCTAATCCTCAGG
The DNA here is from genome assembly GCA_036589455.1 of Ateles fusciceps. NCBI lineage: Eukaryota > Metazoa > Chordata > Mammalia > Primates > Atelidae > Ateles > Ateles fusciceps. The sequence goes on along the minus strand of JAZHEH010000827.1, from coordinate 4,180,053 downwards.
GTAAAAAATTAATTTATCATGCAATATATGTGAAAGATGTTAAAGCACAGTCACAAGTTCTGGGGACTCTATTACATTTTGATAGACTTATAAAATCTTGTTTTCTTAAATGATCCCAATAAGTCATTCAAATTAATTATTTTTAAGATTTAACTATTTTTTATTATGTACTTTAATTCTGTTTTACAAGTACATATCATTTTTTGTCTTATTTTCATAAATGTTTTTTGCATATGTCTCCTATAGGAGATCTGAAGGAAGAGACACCTTCTTTCCAAACTTCTTCTCATCTAAAACATTCATCAAAGTACCTTCTCAGTTTAGTTCAACTGAAAGACTATTAATGAAAGATGACAGTACATTTCTCTGCCCTCAGTCAATAGTGTAACATAACCATATTGAGCAGAAAATTACATATTCCATTACTGAGTTCCATTTAGAAAGCCTTTGTGTAGTTTTTTATCTGCTGTAACTTCATGAAAGCATTATATTCTTTGTACTTAGTATGGTGCCGGGATCACAGTAAATACCCCATTTTTCCTGAATTAATTAATATGTCTTTCCTTTAAAATGATGTTCATTTTTATTTAAAGTCATCATATGAAACATCTCATCTGCTAGCCACAGAAGATATTGAAAAATATGAAGAACAAATACTGCATGTTCTCACTTATAGGTGGGAGCTAAGCAATGAGCACACATGGGCATAAACATGGGAACAATACATGCCACAGAATACTAGTGTGGGGGAGGGTAGGAGAGGGTTGTGGGTTGAAAAACTACCTATTAGGTACTATGCTCAGTGGGTGCAATATACCCATGTAACAAACCTGCATATCAATCCCCTGTACTTTAAATAAAAGTTGAAGAAAAGAAAAAGAATAGTCTCCCAAGAAGAGCAAGAGATATGGAATACATTCACCTATAGAAAAGTTTGGAGAGAGCCTCAGAAACCCTAACCAATTTGTTTCGTGAAGTTCTTTCTTTCCTGAAGCCAGTTAGTAACAATTAGCTAGAGTGACCACTTCTTCAAATGCAATGACCACAATGGAAGACTTCAAAGATTTAACGTAAAAACTTCAAGACTTCAATTAAAATATCAAGGAACACGACACCCCCAAAGGTACACAATAATATTTCAGTACCCAACCGAAAAGAACTGGAGATCTATGAACTGCTCAACAATTCAAAATAATTGTTTTAAGAAAGCTTGGTGAGTTTTAAGAGAACACAGATAAATAACACCATAAAATTGCAGTTTAGGAAAGACAGAGATGGAAATCATAACAAAGAACCAAAGAGAAATTCTGCTACTGAAAAACACCATGATTTGAAGTAAAAAATGGAAGAGAGTGTCAAAGGCACACTTAAGTAGAAGAAAGAATCCTTGAAATCACAGGTTATTTGAAAATATCTAGTGAGAGGATAAAGTATTTTTTTAAAAAATGACAGAATATAAAGAAAGCCTGTGGGATTTATGGGACACTATCAAGAAAGCTAACTTTCACATCACAGGAGTCCAAAAGGAGAAGAGAGAAAAAAAAAGCAGAAAGCTTATTTAAAGAAACAATGGCTGAACCCTTTTCATATCTAGGGAGAGGTATAAATATCCAGGTACATGAAGCTTAAAGGTCTCCAATCAGATTCACTGCAAATAAGATTTCACAAAGACACATTAAAATAAAACTGTCAAACATCAAAGACAGAGACGATTTTTAAAGTAGAAGAGAATAGTATACATCACAAACAACAGACCCTCCAGGAGGTTATCAGCAGATTTCTCAACAGAAGCCTTACAGGTCAGGAGAGAATGGAATGATACATTCAAAGTGCTGAAAAAAAAAAAACAAAAAAAAACTACCAACCAAGAACACTTTAAAGATGTCTGTCCTTCAAAAATAAAGATTGAATTTCATAGACAAATAAAAGCTTAGGGTATTCATTGCAACTAGACCTGCCTTACAAGAAATGCTGAAGCATGTTCTTCAAGCTGAAACAAATGGATACTACTAGTAACATGAAAACATATGAAAGTTAATTCATTAGTTAAGGTAAGTATATAATCCAGTACAAAATATTCTACTACTGTAATAGTGGCATGTAAATCATTTTAACTTTAGTATAAAAGGTAAAAGACAAAAATACTGAAAATATCTATGATAACTTGCTAATGAATATACAATTTATTTACTTGTGTTTATTTATTTATTTATTTTTAGAGACAGCATCTCATTCTGTCACCCAGGCTAGACTGCAGTGGCATAATCATAGTTCGCTGCAGCCTTGGACTCCTGGGCTGAAGTGATGCTGGCCTACTGAGTAGCTAGGATTACAGACACATACCACCACACTTAGTTATTGTTTTTTTTTGTAAATATGGGTCTTGCTGTATTGCCCAGGCTAGTCTCAAATTCCACGCCTCAAGTGATTCCTCTGCCTTGGCCTTCCAAAGAACTGCGATTAAACACATATGCAATTTAAAAGATGTAAATTGTGACATAAAAACCAGGACATGTGTCTGGAGAGATAAAAATGTAGAATTTTTGTATGCAAGTAAAATTGTTATCAACTTAAAATAAACTGGTCTAACCCTAAGATGTTTTATTTAACCCTCATAGTAACCAAAAACCAAGAATCTATAGTATATATACAAAAGATGAAGAGAAAAGAAACAAAGCACACTGCTATAAAAAATCATCTAATCACAATGAAAGGCAACAAAAAAGAAATAAAGGAACAAAGAAATAAAGGATCAATAAAACAACCAAGAAATCATAGGTAAAATGAAAATAGTAAGTTCTTACCCATCAATAATGACTTTAAATGTAAATGAATTGCAATCGCCAATCAAAAGACAGAGTGGCTAAATGGTTCAGTAAACAAGACCAAATTACATGCTGTCTTTAAGAAACTCACATCTGCTTTAAGGACATACATAAGGTGAAAGTGAGTATATTGAGAAAGATATTATATGCAAATAAAACCCAAAAAAAAGGGGCAGAGGTAGCTATACTTAAATCAGACAAAATAGACTTTAAGTCAAAAATTGTAAAACAAGACAAAGAAGGTCATTTTATAATGATAAAAGGGTCAATTCATCAAAAGGATATAGCAATTTTAAATGTGTGTGTGTGTGTATGTGTGTGTGTGTGTACATATATAAACACCTAGTATTAAAGCACCTACATAGGTAAAGTGAGTATTAACATATCTGAAGGGAGATATGAGAGCAATAGAATAATAGTAGGGGACATCGATACCCCCTTTGAGCAATAAATAGATCACCCACACAAAAAGTGAATAAGGGAATATTGGATTTTAATTACATTTTAGACAAAGTAGACCTAAGATATACAGAACAATTCACCCAACAGTAGCAGAATATATATTCTTCTCAAGCACACATGGAACATTCTCCAGGATGAAACATATATTAGGTCACAAATAAGTCAGAAAATTTAAGCAAACTGAAATCACATCAGGCATCTTCACTGACCACAGCGGTATGAAACTAGGTATCAAAAAGTGAATATATAAGTAGAATGAGTGGTATAAATAAGTGTAAATTAAGGCATACATAAGTAAAAATTAAGGAATACATAGGTATAAATAAGTGGAAATTAAACAACACACCCCTGAACAACCAATAGGGGAAAAGAAGGTATCAAAAAGGAATTTAAAAAATATTTTGAGACAAATGAAAATGAAAATATGACATATCAAAACTGGCAAAATATAGCCAAAGCAGTTCTAGGAGAAAAGCTTACAGAGATAAATGCCTAAATGGAGAAAAAAAATGTTAAATAAGTAACCTAGTTTTGCACTTCAGGGAGCTAAAAAAAAAGAACAAACTAATGCCAAAGTTAGAAGGAAGGAAATACCAAATTTCAGAGCACAAATAAATGAAATAGAGACTACAAAAAACATTAGAAAAATATTAACAGAATGAAGAGTTTGTGGTTTTTTTTTTTTGCAAAGATAAAGAACATCAACAAACTTTTAGTTAGAGTGATGAAAAAATATAAACGAATAAATGCTTTGAATAATGAATATGCTAATTACCCTGATGGATCACTACACATTGTATGTACTGACACATCACTATGTACTCAAGAATATGTACAATTATTATTTGTCAGTTAATATATAAAGAGCAAACACTCAAATAAAATCAGAAATGAAAGAAGAGACATTACAATTGGTACACAGAAATGTAAAGATTCATAAGGAACTATTTGAATAACATCCACAAATTGGTAACCTAGCATAAATGGATATGTTGCTGGAAACATGCAATGCACAAGGAATGAATCGTGAAGAAATAGAAAATCTGAAGAGATTAATAATGAGTAAGGAGATTGAATGAGCAATTAAAAATCTCTCATAAAATAAAGGCCAAGACTTCATGGTCTCACTGGTGAATTCTATCAAACATTTAATGGAATTAACACTAGTTCTTCTCAAACTGTTACAAGAAATTGAAGGAAGCACTCATGAGGCCAGTATTACCCTTATACCTAACCAGAAAGGACACTACAAAGAAAGAAAATTACAAGCCAATATCCCTGATGAGCATTGATACAAAGTTTTTTTAAAAATTACTAGCAAAATGAATTCAATAGCTTATTAAAAGGATCATATACCATGATCAAGTGATATTTATCCCTGGATGCAAGGATGGTTCAACATACATAAATCAATAAATGTGATACACCACATCAACAGAATGAATAAAAATCATATCATCATCTCAATAGATGAAGAAAAAGCATTTGACAACACGGAATGTGCTTTTATGACAAAAACTACACCCAAAAATTGAGAAATAGAAGGAATATATTTCAACATTATAAAGGCTATATTTGAGAAGCCCATAGCTAATATCATTTTCAGTGGTGAAATGTTAAAAGCTTTCCCTCTAAAATCAGAAAAAGACAAGGATGTCTACTCATACCACTTCAATTCAACATAAAACTAGAAGTTCTTGCCAGAGAAATTAGGCAAGAAAAGAAATAAATGGCATCCAAATCAAAAGAAAAAAGTGCCACTGTCTCTGTTTGCTGATGATATAATCTTATATATAGACAGACTCCATGAAAAAAAGCTGTTACTAATAAATTCAGTGAAATCATAGGGTACAAAATCAGGACAAAAAAGTCAGCTTTGTTTCTATATACTAAGAATAAACTCCCCTTCTCCAAAATTAAGAAAACAATCCTTAAACAGCATTAAAAGAATAAAAAGACTTAGGAATAAATTTAACCAAGGAGGTAAAAGATCTGCATACTGAAAATATAAGACATCAATGAAAGAAATGGAAGAAATGCAAGTATATAAAAAAAATCCTGTGGTGATGGATTTTAAAAAATCATTATTGTCTAAACAAACTTCCCAAAAAGATATGCAGATTTAATGCAATTTTTATCAAAGTTCCAATGGCATTTTCCACAGAAATAGAGAAATAAATCTTAAAATTCATCTGGAATAACAAAGTATTCTCAATAGCTAAAGTAAACTTGAGAAAGAAGAACAAAGCTGGAGGTATCACATTCCTGATTTCAAATTATAACAAAAAGCTATGGCAATCAAAACACTATCATAGGAGCATAGCAACAACAAAGAGACAAATAGAACAGCATAGAAAGCCCAGGAATAAACCCACGTATTAACAGTCAACTCATTTTCAATGAAGGTGCCAAGAATACATAACGGAGAAAAATAGTGTCAATTATGGTACCAGGAAAACTTGATATCAAGAAGCAAAAAAACAAGAAAAGAAATTCTACTTTTACATTACACCACACACAAGACTCAACTCAAAATGGATTAAAGACATAAGACCTAAAGCCATAGAACTCCCAGAAGAAAACATAGGAGAAAAGCTCCATGCGACTGGTCTGGGCAAAGACTTTCTGGAAATGACCTGAAAAGCACAGGCAGCAAAAGCAAAAATAAACAAGTGAAAGTATATCTACCTGAAAAGTTTTTATACAACACAGAAATCAATCAACAACATGAAAAGGAAACCTATGGAATGGGAAAAAACATTTGCAAACCATATATTCAATAATCGTTTAATATCCAAAATATACATGGAACCCATACAACTCAATAACAAAACTAAATAACCTTATTTAAAAAATTGTCAAAGGACCTGAACAGATATTTTTCAAAGAAGACATACAAATGGTTACTAGGTATATGAAATGGTGCTCAACATCGTCAATTATCAGGAACATGGAAATCAAAACCACCATAAGATAACACCTCACATCTGTTAGGATGGCTATTAGCAAAAAGTTGTAAGATAGTGCTGGTGAGGGTATGGAGAAAGAAGCATCCTTATACATTGTTGGCAGGAATGTAAAGTTGTACAGTCACTGTGAAAACAATATGGAGGTGTCTTTAAAAAATTAAAAATAGGACTACCATATGATCCAGCAGTGCCACTTCTGGGCATATGTCCTAAAGAAATAAAATTGGTTTCTCAGAGAAATATCTGTACTCCCATGTTTATTGCAGCAGTTTTTCCAATAGTCAAGATAAAATATAAGTGCTCATTTCCAGATGAATGGATAAAGAAAATGTGTGTATATGTGTGTGTGTGTAAACATTATTCAGCATTAACAAAGAAGAAAATCCTGTCATTTGTGACAATATGGATGAACCTGGAAGACATTATATTGAATGAAATTAGCTAGATACAGAAAGAAAAAGTGATTCCACTTATACACACAATCTGAAAAACATAACTCATAGAGAGTAGAAGGATGGTAACGTGAGGTTGGGGGTGGTTGGAGAAATAGTGAGATGTTGGTCAAAGGGTACACACTTTCAGTTAGAAGATGAATAAGCTCTGGAGACCTAACGTACAGCATGGTGACTATAGTTAATATCAATTTAATATAATATTAATTAATAACAATAATATATTATATCACTATATAATATTAATATAACACATTAATAATGTGCTATGTGCTTGAAATTTGCTAACAGATTAGATTTCATGTATTCTTACCACATTAAACAAAGGTTAACTAGGTGAGGTGATGGACATGTTAGGTAGCTTAATTGTGGTCATCATGTCACAAAGTTATATGTAAAACAAAACATCATGTTGCACACATTAAATATATGCAATTATTATTTTCAATTATACCTTTATAAAGTATTAAAGAAATAAGTAACATTTGTGATAGTTGCTGTGACAGAAATAATACTGATGAGATAAAGAGTAATAAAGGAAAAGAATATAAAAATATTTAGATAAGAATGTAGAGAAAGCCTCTCTGTAAATGTGGCATTTATGTTAAAGATATGGAGAATAAGAACAAGCCAATGTTGGGGAAAACAGGCAGGAAGAGTGTCCCAGACAGCAAAAAGTGCATATAGCAAAGTGCTGAGGTGGTGAAGCACTTACAACGCTCAAGGAAACAAAGTAAGATTGATGTGGATGAGTGTGGTGAACTATGCAGCATAATGTGCTCATGTTGGCGAGTTAGGAAGGATCAGATCAGGACAAAGATTCCAGGAAAAATTTGATTGTAAGTTCAAAAGAAAGCCATGGAAGGCATTTAGGGGATCACATGATATTATTGATGTTACAGAAAGATTTAATTGGCTGCTGTGTGTAGAATGGGATTAGAGAGATAAATGGATTTAGAGAGACCACTTTGACATGATAGTATCATGAGATGATGGTGTTTTGGTCTAGCTTGGCAGCAGAAAAGATGGAGAAAAATTAAGGTTTGACATATATTTTGTAGGTAGAACCAATGAAAATCATTAATAGAATAGATAGAGGGGGGGTGTAGGGAAAGGAGGAATCAAAGAACACTCTCAGATTATTGCCTGGAGTATTTGCATAAACACTGGGGTAATTTACTAACATAAGGAAGACTGTGAGATAAAAGCTTTGAGGGTTGGGGATAAAGGTTCAATTTTGATCATGTTAAGTTTAAAGTGTTTATGAAGCTTCCAGGTGGAGATAAAGAAGGACGGAGTGGGCTACTAAGATATGCTGCTGATATGAAGCCTGAAACTATAAATTACATCTTAGAATTAAAGAAAAGAAAGCCAATCTTCAAAGATTAATCATACATCTCAATTTATAGTAATTCCCTAACTGGAAACTTCATGAAAGCAACTTTCAAAATTTTATTACAAAGCATTAAAGAGTATTTTTTTCCTTCAAATTTATTTTTCTCATCTTAAAAAAAAAAAAAACCATCTGTAAACTTTCTCAGTTTTCTGAACATGATATAATTTGGAAAAGCATGTTCACCTTCTCCAAATTTCTAATTAACTATTTCTCTTTCAGATCATACAGAAAAAAAAAAACAAACAAACTCCATTTCACTTCTGTTATGTTGTATCTGAACAGAAGATAAATACAGTTCATATTCTCACTTGCACTGCAACATGTGGAAAAAAACATTTAAAACATGGTATGAATTGAATTCATTAAATCTATTGAATATAGCAATTTAATGAAGCAAAATGTACTAATTAAATTATTAAAATCTGGATAGCAAGTAGTAATTAAAAAGACTGTTGCTATGCAACTCAGAGAATTTCTATAAACAGTCTGCAAAAATATATTGGTTAAATATGTTGGTATTTTGCCTTGACCTTTTGTAATCAAATACCTTCTCAATCTGTGAAAATGTTTTTTTCTGAGACTAACATCAAATAGAATTCATGGATAAAACAAGAAGAAATTTAGAGCTTAATTGTGTTACTTCTTTTATTATCTTTAAATGTTAGATATAAGAAGTTAAAAATTCTAAAAATAAAAATTATCAAATAGACACATGGAAAAATAGCAGCAGTTCCTTAAAGGATTCTTCTAATTGAGAAACTTCATGATTTATAGAGAGATAAATCAGCTATTTTGCATTACTATTTCTTTCATGAGTTTGTACCACTTTATGACAGAAGCAGTTTAACACAGATGAGTTTTTATACAGAGGCAGAATGTAGTTTTTGTAAAGTCAAAACTTTTTTGACAGCAATTCCCCCCAGAGAATTAAAAGTTGGTCACAAATTCTAAAAGTCTGCAACGTATCCTTCCCAAAATATACTTGAAACTTTGCATACTCCAGAGGGTCATTTATGTAAATGAAAGAAATTACCCTCATATGTGGGCTTTTAAAAATCATTTTTAAAGGCAGTCACTGAGAGATTGATATGCAGGCACACTTTAATTTTAAGTGTCAAAATTAAGACTAAAAGAAAATTAACCTCATTAAAAAAATAGTTGAAAGTTAAAAATCTCTCTTCTGAAATCCAAAATATTTTCAGAATTTTGAAACTACTATTTAACTACAAACAGGATTGTTGGGTACTGACTTAATATTAGTGGGAATTTACCAAGACCCCTTAATCAAACATCCCCTAATCCTGATCATAGGATTATGAGCCAAACTTGGTGGAGTAAGAAAGGGTATTTGAGGACAACCTTAAATGAGGGTGAAGGTTGGTTATCTGATGCCATTAGCTTTGCTATAGTGGTTACTTGACAAAAAATATTATTTGCATGTATTTGAGCATCAGATTGTTCTTTAACCATAAACATTTTGAGCCTTTCCTGTCACCAGACTGCCTGGTCTTATTACTCTTTGTTCAGAAGTCAATTTCTTTTATCTTCACACACATGTTACTTCTTTTATCCCCACCATCATCTGTTACTTTCATGTCCTTACCAGGTGTTCAAAAGCAAGCACTATGGCCATGGTCTCCAAACTCTGTGCCAAGATATTCTGTGGTGATGCTGTGAGCTCACAGAAGTGCCCTGAAATATGTAATATATTTCAAGGGAAACAGCAACACTGCACATACAAGCTTGAGGTAATTTATAGTTTCAACATTAGATAGCGCTGTATGCCTTTAGACAATGTCAATATTTGTGGGGAAGCTGTCTTCGGTGATTTCTATGGCTAAAGAAACACCCCATGAAAATCTCTGTGGAGCAGGAAATAAAAGCAGCAGTGGCAAATCTGAATTTGAGTTTTGTGCATTAGAAGATGTATAATATCCAACATGTTTATGCATCCCATTGTTAAGTGATTGTGTTTATTTAAGAATAAATTAGAAATGTTATTCTTTCAATATGTAGCACAAATGATTTCCAAGTTGTTAGTAGTAAATTCTTATTGAGTTGTTGAGATCTAACTACTAAATAAATGGAACTATGAGGCATTTATTTTGGCCTAGTAGCACTGTGAGACAGTCACTGAGACACTAAGGAATAGAATCTGAGATCCTCTGCACGACAGTCTGACCTAAATCATTATTAAAATTGTGAAGCTCTGCAAAATTAAAATTGTGTACTGTGCAGCTACTTCTTGAGATAGCTCTGTTTCTATATATATATATGTGTATATTTAGCAGAACTTTAAAATACATAAACTGCCTCTTATGTTTCTTATATAGCATACATTAAATATAGAAGATAAAGTCAGGCTTATTTACTATGCTAATGGAATTTTCTTTAAAAGAGAGAACTGTGAAAACATTTTGATGTTTATTCACTGCAGATAGTAGAAGTCTTCAAAATGTGTAGAATGTAGTCAGACTGTCTACTCAGGCTGACCCTATTCCATAGAAATAAAAAGTTTCCATATAACCCAGTGGCTTAACTTACCCCCTGAGTGACTCCACATGGATTGGCATTTAAGCTGTCTGCTAATAATTTCACACAGGTGGAAATAAGAGATTATATTGAGGTCTCACCCTCCACTGTAAAACTGACCAGGAGTTTTGACCCATTCTTGTTCATCATTCAGTCTCCTTATTTTACTCCTTACAAGAACATTTACCAAACTTTCCAGAGGTTTGTCAGTATCTATAAAGAAAATTTCATATACTTCAATATCATATTCAAGATCTTATATGATCTGTAATCAACCAGTTTTTTTCTTTCTTACATCCTGTTACATCCTCCTGTGACCCTCTAACCCAACAAAATGAAACTGCCTCTTTCGTGAACAGGTTTTGCATCTCTTTCCCTATAAACCATTGTTTTGAATTGTCTCTTTCACTTGGATGTCCTTCTCCTGTCCAAGCCTTACCTGCTTCTTCACAGCTGTGATCAACTCCTACCTCTTCCACAGAGCCTCCACACTTCCTCTCTGCCACGCTCATTCTTTGACCTTGTACATGGTGTAACATAGGCACAGTCTGGTGTTTTATTGTGTCTGCTTCCCACGTAACTTTCTCCATTCTATTACTTATATCCTTTATGTTTATGCTTTCAAACCTCCCCAAAACACATACAGCATGCATTCACATCCTACCCAACCCACAATGTTAAATCATTTGTGGTAAATGTCTGCATAAATAGATGCTCAGCCATTTCTTTAATATTAGACTATATTGGAACAGATCATGCTACAACTAGAATGGCAATTTATAAAGACTTAAGTTTTCTTCAAAGGATGAGTCTCATTTATCAGGGACCCTGATGGAGCGTATCTAATTATCCCAACTCTTGCCACTACTAACTTTTTTCACTGCTTGAAATTTGGAGAATCCCCAAAAATGTCCTTACCCAACTTTTCTCTTTCTGTCCTCTGCCCATAAATTGAAAGAACTTGAGCAAATTCTTTAATCAGAGGTTGCTCTTGTTTAGACCCATAATTTGTGCAAATAGAATAATTACTGTCTTAAAATACATATTTTTGAGGCTGACTCAAGACACACAGAATTCAAATTCTGTGAATATTAGCTATTACTGTTATTTTTAAACCAGCATTTCTCAGTCCATAGAAAACCAGTCTTCAGTGAGATATTCAAATAGGTTTAGACAAATGATTCTACTTGTAAATAATTTGGGAAATAGTCACTCTTATGTATCTTTATTAGAGATTCAGAATTTTAATAAACACGAAAAACGTCTTTGAGAAGTCCTATAACCTAATTTATTTAATTTGTTTAACTCATACTTTCTTCAAACTGATTGGACCATCGAAATCCCTTTGTTTTTCTAGATATGTATACCCATTAACATTTCATGCTCTTCGAATTTGAATTGGAGAAGTATTTACCTGTGACTCTTCTTGATCATCAATTTTGCCAATTTAAAATAGTGAGGGAAAGTCAGTTAAAAGTTATTCTCAGGAAAAATTTACGTTGTAAAATGTGCTTTGTGTGTGTGTATTTCCCCCCAAAATAACTCAGAGTCACCTGCATTCAGTGCAGAGGGGCTGTGGATTGAAAGTATCTCTGGGTCCACCCAAAGAGGGTGAAACTATTCTCCTAATTTTACGTATCTCAGCCCTGGAACCCATGTCTGTCTGTTCTGCACTAGGTTCCATTAGCCAAGGTCGGCAGGTAAGAGCCTAGGTTATGCCTTCTGCCTGGGTTGGTCTAGACTATTGGCTTGAACAGTAGGGTGACTTTGGTCCCTAAGACAAGAGCTTGTCCCTGGGAATATTGTCTTCCTAACTCTGGGGTAGGCTGCTATTTGAAGGTCAACCCTAATATGTAATCAAATGACCCATCTGTGTCCTCTTTAAAGTGTGAATTAGTGCAAGCACTCATTACTCACCTCCCTCCCTTCAGAACAAATTGTTTCTGATAACAGTGAATGAAACAGCTGTGTGTGTGTGTGTGTGTGTGTGTGTGTGTGTGTGTGATTTCTATAAAAGGATTCTTCTGCTATACTAGAATGTCCCCAGGCCGTGAAGGAGATTGAGCTGCGTAAACCAACCGTGCCTTATGCTCTATGGCGAAGAAAAGAAATGGAGAAGAGAAGACCTCAACTGAATTTATTATAACAAATTTTTTTGGGATAATAAAAGACATCAGCTCAGCCCTACAGGGAAAGTAGGTTATAGCTCAGCTAAATGTCCTTGTCTAATGTTGCTTGACCCCAGCTAACATTTCCAGCCTTAAGTAAAGTCCTGTCACTGGCACATTTTGGCCTGTTTCTGTAATATCACTGAGGACATTGATTTGAATGAATTTTTTGAATCTGATGAAAACTCACATTAGTCATTTTCAGACTAAAGTCCTGAATGTTCTGATGTCTGTCTCCCCCTGTCTTTGTTTGATTCTAAGAGAGCAGAAGAAATAATATATTGCATTATTACTCTTTCTTACAAATTTGTAATTACGACAACTGAGAACAGATCTAGTCTAGAGTATCACAGGACCAGGGCAAAAGTCAACGGGAGCTGTTTTGGTATGAGCAAGGTGGTTCTCTCAGAGGTGGCCTTGACAATTAGATGGCAATGGAAATTCTGGATCCATTGAGAGACAACCTCTAGAGTAGAATGCAGTCCAACAACTTGTATCATTGTCCTCAGTCTCTGGTATGCCATATTCTGCTCCTGTGGCCTCCATGGGAGCACACGCTGGCAATTTACTTGGATCTCAGCCTCATCTTTCTTCTTCTGTGCTTTTACCTACACATGTGCCTCTTTCTCCACTTGACTCTCATGGAGCAGAAGTTTCTAAGAATATGGTGCTAAGGCTGCAAGAGCCTAATTTCTTTAGGGCATGTTTCCTTTCTTGGTGTAAGGGGGATACGATGTGTTGTTTTAAAATTCCTAATTCTATATTTCATTAACGATGTGGGGAAAATCAATATTTTACTGCCATTGTAAACAAAGGGGGCTATTTGCAAGTGGCTGCATGTGTAGTGCTCTGTGTCTCTATTCATGAAGTTCCTTTTGCCAGGAGTTATTTTCTTCACAAATACAAAAAAGCATTTTCAGCATCTCTGCATCTGTAGAACTTTTTACTATATCCAAGAAAAGCAGAGCACCCCCTGCTTTGACCACTACTGTACCTAGTACATGCTTCCTTTACCTCACTTGTCAAACTATAATTCAATTCCTTGTCTATATTTTTATCTCCTCTCCTAAACTACTATTTTACATATTTTATATTTATATTTGTACCTATAATAATGCCAGGCTTAAAATAAGGATTCACAAATATTTGTCAAATTTAATTGAATATATATTCAAATAATTGATTGCCAATGTTTTTGAATATTGTCTTTCTCTACCAGTTCATTCAGTATGGATGTGTCTTAAAATGCCAATTTGTAAGAATTTAACATTTTCAGGGAGCTTCACATATTCAGGATGTTACATTTCACTATCTGGTATTGACAGAGCTGCAAAAGTAAAAGAAAATATGGTGTAATTTTTTAAAAATGGATAATCACAATATTTTTCAGCTGAAATTTTAAAATGCACATATTTCTGCATCATATAAATAAAAGAAAAAATCTGTTAACTCAGACTCATCAAATATATGCTATTGCTTAATTTTTATATGTGATTATTTAGAAGGATCTCTTAAACAAATATTAAACAATTGTGTTGCTTTACTTATGATACACATCTATCTGTGACCCTCTCAAATTAAAACTATACCTATAATAAACCATGAAAAATGATGGGTAGTGATGAAAGTTTCCCATCTGGAAAAGACCCTGGTCCAGATGGATTTGCTAATGAATTTTATAAGATGTTTAACCAACCTTTGAAGAATATTCCAGGCATGTTTGATTACTTTAAATTATCAACATTTCTGGAAGTACCATTGTGGGCTCTCAAACGAAACTTTATAAATGACCTAGAAAATGGTAAAATCCAGAAAATGGTGTTTTCTTAAGAACATACATCTTTCACAAAAAAATGCTAATAACATGTTCCTTCCAAACTTGAACCTAGTGATAAAATGCTTTTTCACTGAAAGGTTAATTTTAGGTCAACCAGGGAGAATAAATATGTTACCTCATATTCATAAAATTAATTATATTAACTTTCACTAAAGTGTTAACAAATAAGAGTTCTTAACATGTGCTAAAATATATGCTATTAAAGGTGGTTGTATGCTTTCCATGATTTGATACAGAATTGGATGTTTTATACAAATAAAAAAAAAAAACAATAAATAATAAACAAGTAGTAACCAAGATATTATGATTTGAGGACAACAAATGAGATCATGTCATAAATTATTGGTTTAACCAGTTCTCTCATGCCAGAAATCTTGCAGTTAAGTATTTATTCCTTTTATTAGGCTTTGATATTTTTAGAATTTTTTGTTATTATGGCTGTCAAATGGTGTACTAATTATAGGCATATAGTTGACTGGATTCTTACATGCAGTGGGAAATTCACTATACAACTTTATAAAATTTTAAGATTTTATAACAAATAAAATAGTTTTAAAATAATACATGAGAAGATATATTACTTGTAGGCCACTTAGAGAACTTTATTTTATTAAAAGTTAGTACTCAATAGGATACTGTATTAAATTGACGATACATATGTTTTAATGTAGGATGAAGGATTTGGGAAATGTTAAGTACATGGTTGTAGAATAAGTAAGACTCCACTATGTGTACAGAAGTGGTACTTGTACAGACAGAGGGCAACATTACAGTATGTGTGTGTACATATATTATGCCTGTACAACATCTATGAAAGTTCTAGACATTTTAGCATCAATCAGACTTGGGGAATTCTCTGAGTTTTCATTTTCTCATCTATAACATGCAGATGATAACTTTAACTTTCAAGTGTTATTGTGAGGATTAAATATCTGCCTGGGATAGAGTAGGTACATCTAATACTGTGTTTTTTCCTCTCTCTCACTATTCATCTACATGTACACAAACACACACAGCATTTTGATTAGAGCAGAGAAGAATTTGTACAATGATCTGCCAGGTCAGATATGCTTTATTACATCTCTTTCTCTGCTCATTGTTTTTTGTGCTATAAAATAAAGCTCAGTTTTACTTGAATAACAACCTGTCAGGAAAATTATATATCAATTTATATATGGAGTCAAGGGGATATATCATATCAGTAGTTACCTAAGAAAGTAATGTTTAATAACAAAGTTTACTTCTGTCCATATTTTTGTGCCATGCTCAAAATGGCAACTGAATGTTTCATTTTCAAATAATAGGCAGGTGTTAAGATCATTTTGTGTGTATATATGTATATGCATATGATTATATATCTCCAGATATACATATATATAAAATATGTATCTGTATAAGAATAAATGAAGAATATGTGTATATATATACACAGATTATATATATATATATAATCATATACACATGTATACAGGTATTTATATCTAAATTTATATATATCTAAATATAGCCCTGCTGCTGGCAATAAATAGATATAACACTTTAAAGAATGCATTCTGTGCTACTGGTGTGATGCTAGAAGATAAAGCCAAGTGAAAATCCTTCTTTTCTCTTTCTTAATGATATAGAGAACAATTTAAAAAGCATAAGATACTAATAAACTTCATTCACATATTTTTTTTAACTTTCCTTTTGTAAAAGTATTTTGATTGAAGACAATGTTACAAAAAATGAGATTTCACTAAAAGGTAAATGGTGAGACCATTAAATTTTCTTTTTATATGAAGAGGATGTTTAAAAACTTAATTATTAATATTTCATATAAAAGTAAAAATTTCCCCCATCTCTCCATTCGCCTTCTATCTAACCCTGGAGTAACTACAAATAAGAGCATGCTATACTATTCTCCACAAAATTTTCTGTATAGTTTCATATATGTTAATATATGACTTATTTTAAAATTGTGGTCATGCTATACATTCAGTATAACAGATACAATTCACTTATGCCATTCTACTTTTAAAAGTGTATAGAATATATAAATTTGCCCTCATTTAAAAAATAGATTTTTTTTTCAGTGTGTGGAAGCTCAATTAATTGGCTGTTTCTATATTGAGAAGTTATTGGGTTGTTTCCAATGTACCAAAATTACAAACAATGCTTTAGCATAGCAGAAACTGGTTTACAAAGTGTGGTACTATAAGGCGCTGTGTGAGTAGGGGCAGTATTCCCTTGCCTGGGGTCTGAGAAAATCTGCACATGAGAAATATTCCCATGACACTTATGAGTATCAATTATTTCTGCATGAATGAGGCTGAGACTTAAGTATAGAATCCATATTGTGAAGTCATGTACTAAGAGGGAGTGACTTGTAGAGTACAATTCTGGAAGCCAACAAGCTACTTTCTGACACTGATTTAATTGTATATATGAAAGAAATAAGGAATAGGGAAATATAACATATAAATCAAGGACTAAAAATGATAATTCAGAAAATTCAAAACAATCTACAAAGAAAGCTCTTCCTCAAACCAGTAAGTGATTATTGAAAGGTTGCAGAATATAAGGTTAATTTATAAAAATCAGTTACTTTTTATATAACAATAAAGAAAAAGTAGAATTTGAGATTGCAAACACATTGCCATTTACTTTAGCGTACTCCCAAAATGGAATAGTTAAGCATAAATCTAACAAAATATGTATAAGATCCATATGAGGAAGGCTATAAAACTTTGATAAAAATATCAAAGAAGAACTAAACAAATGGAAAGATATTTAAAGTTAAGAATAGGAGCACTCATTAATGTCAAGATTTCAGTTCTTCCCAACTTGATTTATAGACTCAGTCCAATCCTAATAAAAATCTCAGCAACTTATTTTGTGAATATTGACAAACTGATTCTAAAGTTTATATGAAGTGGGAAAGACCCAGGATAGTCAACACAATATTGAAGAAAAAGGTGGATGACTGACATACCTGACTTCAAGACTTCCTACAAAGTTACAGTTATAAAGAGAGTGTAGATATTGGCCAAAGGACAAATAGATAGATGGAGCAGAATAGAGATCCCAGAAATAGATCCACATACATATAGTCATGTAATTTTTGACCAAAAAGCAAAGGCAATGCAATAGAGAAAAGGTACTCCTAGTGCTAGAACAACTGAATATGCACATTAAAAAAAGAATTTATGTACAGATCTTATGCTCCTCACAAAAATGAACTCAAAAACAATCATAGACCTAAAATGTAAAATGCAGAACTATATAATGCCTAGAAAATAACATAGGAGAAAATCTGAAAGACCTTGAGTATGGTCATGGCTCTTTAGATATACTAAGGTATGATCAATGAAATAAATAATTGATAATCTGGGTGTCACTGAAATTAAAAACTTCTGCTCTGCAAAACACAAGAGAATGAGAAGACAAGTCACAGAATGAGAAAAAACATTTGCAAAAGTCATCCGATAAAAGACCGTTATCCAAAAATAAGCAAACAACATTTAAAATTCAACAGTAAGATACAAAAAACCTGATTTAAAAAATGGGCAAAATACCTTAACAGAGCCTTGATAAAGAAGACATGAAAATAGATAACAAACATATAAAAAGTCTTCTAACATCGTAGGTCCTTAGGAAACTGGAAATTGAAACCACAGTGAAATATTACTACACACCTATTAGAGTATCTGCAATGCAAAATATTAGCAATACAAAATTTTGGTAAGGATATGAAGCAGCAGGAATACTCATTTATTGTGGTGGGAATGCAAAATGGTACAGTCACTTAGAAAAACAGTATGGCAGTTTCTTACAGAACTAAACATATTCTTACCATATAATATCACAATCACATTCCTTAGTATTTACTCAAGTAAGTTGAAAACATGTGTCCACATCAAAATGAGCAAATGAATATTTACTACAACTTCACTCACCATGGCAAAAACTTGAAAGCAATCAAGATACCCTATAGAAGGTGAATGGATAAACTGTAGTATACCCAGATGATGGAATATTATTTAGCACTAAAAATGAAATGAGTTATCAAGCCATAAAAAACCATGGAGAAACCATAAATGCATATTACTAAGTGAAAGAAGCCCATCTGAAAATCTACATACTGAGTTATTCTACCTATATAAATTTCTGGAAGAAACAAACTATGAAGATAGTAAAAGTATCAATAGTTACCCAGAATAAGGAAGGAAGAATGAATAGGGGAAGCATAGAGAACTTTTCGGTCAGTGAAACTACCCTATATAAGATTGTAATGGTGTATATACGCCATTATACATTTTTCAAAAGCCATAGAATGCACACATCCAAAGTTGAGTAATAATGAGGTTTCACTGCAGGTTCCTTGATGTCACCAAATGTACCATTCTGTTGGGGGATGTTGATAATAGGGCAGGATATGTAGGTGTGAGTGCAGGAGGTTTGGGGGGCAATCTGTGTTTCTTCATCTCAGTTTTGCTATGAACCTTCAAAACTGCTCTAAGAAATACATTCTAATAACAGATGACTGAAAAAAAAAATAAACAGTGAAATTCAGAAATTATTCTTTTGGATGCCAAATCTTGAATATTAGGAAAAATTCAGATGGTTTTAGTTTTGCTGCTCTTGTTTATGTGACTATTTACATTTGTGTAAATTCAGTTCCTAGATTTGATTCTGACTGCATAAATGACCCTACAGTTTGTTTTCCTGAATAGATGATGGTATTACGTTGTAACTTTTACTTTAAGCCCACTAATTTTAGCATTTTGACTAAACTAACTTACCACTTAGCAGTTCAAAGAGAGAATGAAAATGCCCAATTAGTTGTTTATTTTCCTTTAGAAATAGCTGGAGGCTAAGTTAAAGCTGAGTTTTGCAGTTTTGATACAGTCTATCATTATGGTTAAAGCCCTAATAAACTGTTCATGATTAAGGGGCATACAAATTCAAGCAAGGTGGCTCCAAAATTTCTGTTAGGAACACATTGTAAGTTGTCATTTCTGTAAAGGTAGTTATGTATACCTCTCAATATGTTGGATTACACTATTCTATTCCAAATGTGGGTATGAAGAAACATTCTTCTACACGGGACAATATCCACTCTCATCTGACTCTATCTTTGAGGTCAGAATTAATGGAGTGAAGGTATCTCAATCTTCCCCCTAAACCTGGCGTGATAACCAAAAAAACTCATGTCATGGAAGAATACATAGGAAAGCTGTTCCTTCTTTGCTTCATTTCCTTTTTATAATTGGACCTCTGGGCAGTGAAATAAGACAGGATGGCTTGATCTATGCTTTCTATGTGAAGATGAGGTACAAAACTTCACTTTCTGTTAAGGTTATGCTAATTTTACTTCCAAGACCCTGATAATTTAGTTGTTCAATTCATCTTCTATAGAGAGCAATGTGGTAGATAACCCACATTCAGAATTAATTACCATAAATCAGAAGTATATTCATTGTATTACTGTGAGATCTTTCATTTCCCAGGAGGAAATGTCCCATCTACAAATGAACTCTTTACAGGTTCAATTATATCGTCTCATTTCTTTTCTCTTTCAGGCACAGCATAATGTCTCTATAATTTAGTTTTATATTTTCTTTTTACAGAAAGTACCCAACTGCTAGGAAGTAAGCCCAATTATCACTAGTGATAGAACAAATAGAAAAATGACAGTGTTCCTCAAAACTATCTGCTTAGTGTAAGACTGCAGCTGCCTTTTCCTCATGACCATTTGGTTCAATTAAGTGAATCGCATTTGAAATTTGTTATTGAACAAAAATAGTTGACTGAGGCTGGAAAAAAATAAAAAATGGCTTCTCTTTACCATGAAATGAGTCTTGCCTCTGCCTACATATATCTCTCTAATTGGACTGCATTAATCATAGTGACTATGCTAGAAGTATATTGACCCTGTGTGATAAATAGCCCATACTGAATAATTCTGAGTACCTCATGTTTCCTTGTTCAATATACTTGCACAGAGGAAAACTAATAATCAAGCAATAATTATAATTTCATTCACTATATTCAATCTTTCTTAGGTTTTGTGACTTTTCATAAACAACTAGGTTTTGTATCTGGAAAAATAACTCAACCATGATATAACCTTACTGGCAAGTCCTACTAGATTCCTTGGTATTTTAAAGTCAGTACAACATCTCTAACACTAAGTAAACATTACTGGTGTTCTTAGATATCCAAGTAATGTTCAGGATTAGCCAGAGGAACTCCATATTTAATTTAATTCAATTTAATTAAACATAAAATAATTCCTCTTCTTGGGGTTCTATCCTAATTTCAGGTCTTAATTCCTCTTGTTCCCTACAGCTGTGGTTACACTTGACCTGTAAGTTCAGCTTAGCCTTAGCACCACGGTCAAGGTAACAAAGTTTGTTGGTTTTTATTCTCCCATCATCTGGATTTCAAGGCAACTTTAAAACTTTTTGATCCTAAAGTGATTTTGGAGTCATGAATAGACTCCTGCCATTGTAGGTTTTATTCTTCCTTTTCCTCCCCCTGAATGTCTTGGTTGTTTTATAGTCAGGTGTCTCCATAAGTGATTAGATTGTGAGGACAAACCAAACAATATTAACATTAACTACTGAAATGTGCTACCCCCTCACCCTCACTGGCAAGGAAGTGTCTCAGATCCATCCCATCCGTCCCATGAACGTCTTCTTCAATCATTTCTCCACCAGTCCCTTAGACAAGTTTTTGAAGATTAATGTCTCAAAGTGATACTATTAATTATTCCTCATGAAGATATTTTCTAGGATTTTAACTTAGAGGTAACACTGAAATGAAGACAGCCTTTTAGAGAAAAGTGCCCTGGTGTAATGGAAAAAAACAGATTCTTACATTAGGATCTTGTCTCCATTATTAACTAGTTATGTGACCGCTTAACCTTAACCTCTCCATGCTTTTATTTCATTTTCCACCAAATGTGGACAATAATGATTTTACCAAACAACTTTTGCAAAACATGATAAACTATATCTGGCACAGAATAGATGCTCATTAAGTATTAGTTATTTGCCTATTCTTTACTGCAAGTGTTAGACAATGTCAAACTAACACAGAACATTATCTGCCAAATATGATTGCCATTGTCCTTGGGCAGATAACAATAAATTTTCCCAAATAGGCATAAAAATAACATTCTAGTTCATTTCCCACCACCTAATGTGTAATATAAAACCTCACATATTTGGCATGAATAGTTTTGAATTTGTTTCTTTGTGTATTCTTTTATAATGGAAAACTTTCAACTTTTTAATTTTTTCCTCTCTTCCTCTCTATGTTCCAAAAACAGTACTTATCACTTTTTCTCCATTCTTAAAGAAGACATACTCACTTTTCCTCAAAGTTAAATCTTGCCTCACCTGCCTCACACCTTGTTCCATCAGATTTTCCTCTATTTCCTCTAATGCTAATTGCTCTTTCTCTGACTTCTCTTTGGTCTATAAAGAATGCTAAAGACTCATGTGTTCTAATCAGTCTTTCTTCTCTCCTTCATCACTAACTAAGTGGAAGAATAATGATGGCTGAATTTCTTGCTATCTCCCAGCACTCCTTGAATCTAGTATTTCTGCCCCCCAAGCACTCTACTGCATTAACCCTTGGTAAGGCATTAGTAATTGTGCAAGTGCCCAATCCAGTGGTCACTTTTATTCAGACCTCACCTCATTTCTCTCTAAAGCATCTGATTCTGTTGACTATCCTGTAGTTCTTTCTATTCTTATTTTCAGGGCCAGCACAGCTTGCTAATTCTCCTGTAGTCATTTTCCGTCTTGACCCCAGGCTGCCCCTTGTAAGGAGTACTACTAAATGTCAGTGTTTCTTATGGTACTAACTTTGGTCCTCTTTTGTTTCTTCATCTTAGTAAATGAGATGGGTAATCTCATCTGCTTTCATGGCCTCAACTACTCTTTGTGTGTGGATAGTTCTGAAAGTAGCCTATATATATATATATATATATATATATATATATATCTGTAAATTAATGTATCTTCTCACTCCACAAGTACATTTTAGATTTCCTGGTCTGCCATAGGCATTTCAGACTCAACATGGTCAAAACTGAACTCCTTGTATAGCCTTATTTCCATTGGCATCCCTGCCCCCCAATACTTTCCATTCTACACAATTCTATCCTGAATAATGTTGTTAGTATACATAAATTTTCGGTGGTAAATTCTTCTGTGACAACCTGGACATTCTATCCCCTTATTTCTCCCACTCCATATTTCGCTGGTCATAATAGCCAATTAATTCTACTTCAAATATATATAGTGAATTCTCTGTTTCCTTGCCATCTCCATTGCTACTGACTTACGTCATGATTGCAACTCTTATAATAGGCTCCAGGAGGGATTAAAAAAGGATTACTCCCTTTTGTTATCAGATGAGTCCCAGCAGGGCTATAAATTATATCATCAGCAACAGGGCCAAAACTAAACCTCTTAGCATCATCTGCATGGCCCCGCCTTCATAGTTTTGCTACTACCAGCGTTTCCATTTCATCTTTGTCTCTTCTCACTCTACCACCCTAATCTCCAATTCTTTTGTAATTATCACAGAACTCATAATGTCCATTCACAATCCTGAGTCTTTGCATACATGACTTCCTTTGATGAGCATACATCCTTCTAATTACTTTTTCCCTTAAAAAATTCTTACCCATTTCTTGATATCATTCAAATAAAACATGCTCTATACAAGTCTTCTCTGATGCCCCCAAACCAAGGTAGTTCTTCCCTTCTTTGTGATCCACTGGCTCCTTGTCTTTCTCTTATTTGAATCCTAATTTCACTGTAGTTTTCATTTTGCACATCTGTATCCCTTACTGAAACTGTGAACTTTTTAAAGGTAAGGCCAGTGTCTCATTTTTCTTTGATCTCTGTTGCTAGCATAGTGGCTGAAAAAATACTGCTAAAAAAATGAATGAGTAAACAAAACAACCCAATGCTTTCTTGAAACTACTGACGTTTTTTGGTATATAAAATGTTTCGGGCTGGGCGCGGTGGTTCATGTCTGTAATGCCAGTACTTTGGGAGCCCGAGGCAGGCAGATCACTTGAGGTCAGGAGTTCGAGACCAGCCTGGCCAACGTGGTAAAATCCAGTCTCTAAAAATACAAAAATTAGCTGGGCATGGTGGTGTACACCTGTAGTCCCAGCTACCTGGGAGGCTGAGACAGGAGAATTACTTGAACCTTGGAGCTGGAGGTTGCAGTGAACCAAGATCGTATCGCTGCACTCCAGCCTGGGCAACAGAGCGAGACTCTGTCCCCCAACCCCAAAACAAAAGATTTTTAGTATGGAAATGCTGGCAGAAATGTTTATGTTCTATCCTCATTTAAAAATGACCCAAATGCCATATTTCTAATTACTATTTCACCATCACCTTTTTCTCCACAATAATTGCTGTAATATTATCAGTATTATAAAAACTTAGTGCTAAATTATCTAATATATCTCAAGTTTGTAGATTGCCAGATTGTAGCTACTTGATAATTTTTCTATCCAGCCAGACTTCACAAGGACCAGTTATGGCCACAGAGAAGGAAATTACTCAGTATGCTACCCTTTGTGGCAAGAATTATGTTTATAAATGATAGCCTTGAGAGTCTTCTCATTAAATCTGTGAATCTAAATGATTGTGGATAGATACGACGGCTAAGCATAAATCATATTAACAAAATGGTTAACTAAAGGTCCTATTGTGAAACAAATTTATATTTAAAAGGATTATTATTTACAGCACTTCTGAAACATATGAATTGAATATGAGCACAGAAGATATTTCTGAGAAATACATTTGTATAAGTCTGATATTCATATCAAGATGTGGCTAAAGTAGGTATTTCATAATCAGCCAGGAAACTATAGTTTAGGAAACAACCTTGACACTTCTCTCTATTAAGAAGGTGCAAACACACCAGTAAAAATGAATTCATTTATTTGTTCTTAGATGCCTTTGAAAGCATAACTTTTTTTTTCTTTTTTCAATTTTAACTTTCCCATCTGCTTTCCAAACACTGAAGCAAAATGTTTGGAAGCAAAGTGAGGCTGCCTAGTAGAGACCTATAACAGTTAAATGCAGCACAACATTTTCTCCTAAGATTTTAATTTATTTACTACTCTTGGCTTCATATGAGCAAACACGAGAAACAAAGATCACGGTCAGACCAATTTGTTTATTTCCATCTATTTATTCTGTCCTATAAAAGGAATGTTTTATGAAGTTATTTTCTTCATTGTATCTTAAGAGATTATGCATCTACTCTAATATTGTATTGTTGGAGGTGATTTCTAAACATACTTTGAAATATTTATTTGGTATGTTATGCTCTTTTATCCATATTATGCAATAATATATATGTAAAATATAAAATCACTCCGGACCTTTACTCTGGACCTTTTCCAGTCAAAAATCTCTAGTTTTATACTTTGTTAAACATTTTAATATAAACTTTTCCTTTATAACTATCATAATAAATACTTAAAAAAATAC
Source organism: Ateles fusciceps (assembly GCA_036589455.1). Taxonomy (NCBI): domain Eukaryota; kingdom Metazoa; phylum Chordata; class Mammalia; order Primates; family Atelidae; genus Ateles; species Ateles fusciceps. The sequence goes on along the minus strand of JAZHEH010000827.1, from coordinate 4,154,892 downwards.
AAAGATCAAAGTATCTCTATAGTCATTAACTAGCACTTGGTCTTTAATATGGTATATCTGTGTGAGTCTGATAAAATCTGAAAAAATACTTAAAAACAAGAAAATTATTAATCAATATTACGTTCACGCTTTCATTGTTAATTATAATTGAATTAAGGTGTCCTTATTACAAAAACTATTGTCTGACAGTAAGATATTATGTGCTTAAATTTCATAGGTAGGTTAAATAAATGCTTTGTATTTCTTGGTAGTCAATATGGTTTGCTGTGTCCCCACCCAAATATCACCTTGAATTGTAGTTCCCATAATCCCTGCGTGTCATGGGTGGGAGCCAGTGGGAGGTAATTTAATCATTGGGCGGTTATCCTCATGATATTCTCATGATAGTGAGTTCTCATTTGATCTGATGGTTTTATAAGGGGCTTTTCCCCTTTTTGTTTGGGACTTCTTGCTGCCACCATGTGAAGAAGCACATGTTTGCTTCCCCTTATGCCATGATTTTAAGTTTCCTGAGGCCTCCCAACTCCCGCTGAACTGTGAGTCAATTAAACCTCTTTTCTTTAAAAGTTTCCCAGTCTCAGGCATGTCTTTATTAGCAGCATGAGAACAGACTAATACAATAGTAATGTCATGGAGGTAGAGTTTACTGAAAAACACATGGGCTGGCAAATAGTTACTCTCTAGAACACAAATACAAACGGAATTTTAATTTTTAAATGATAGGTGTTTCCTGTTATTAATGAAACTAACGCCATCCTTTAGACATTTATAAAAAAATGTTATACAAACAAATAGTGATACATGTGCATGCTAAGAGAACTACTTGGTTCATATCTGAAGTCAAGCAGGTAGCAACTTATTTTATGTGTTAAGCATCAAAGAACAGTTATACTGAGATATGATTGACAAATCAAAATTGTAATTATTCAATGTGTACAATGTGATTTCATATGCTTATACATTCTGTCATGATTTTCATAATCAAATCAATTAACACATCTATTACTATCCACAGTTACTATTTGTGTGTGTGTGTGTGTGTGTGTGTGCGCGTGGTCAGGACACTTAAAAATCTGCTCTCTTTTCAAATTTTAAGTAAACAATACAGTATAAATAAGTGTATTCATCATACTGTAAATTAGATCTCCAGAACTCATTCATCTTACAATTCAAAGTTTGTCCCCTTTGTACATCTCCCTATTTGCCGCAGCTCCCAGCCCCTAGGAACCACCTTTCTACTTTCTGCTTTTTGAATGTTTTAAATTCCACATATAATGAGATCACACAATATTTGTCTTTCCGTGTATGGCTAATTTCACTTTATGTAACATCCCTCAGGTTCAACCATAATGTCACAAATGGCAGGATTTATTTCTTTTTAAAGGCTGAATAGCATACAATTATGTACATAAACCATATTTTCTTTATTTATCTCTCAGCAGACACTTAGGTTGCTTCCATATCTTAGCTATTGTGAATAATGCTGCAACAAACATAGGATTGCAGATATCTCTTCAAGATCCTGACTTCACTTCCATTGGATATATATACTCAGAAATGAGATTGCTGAATCATACGGTAGTTACATTTTTCATTGTTTGAGGAGGCTTCATACTGTTTTTCATGATGGTCATACCAATTTATATTCCCACCAACAGTGTACAAGGGTTCTCTTTTCCATACCTTCACCAACATTGTTGCCTCTTGCTGTTTTATTAATAGCCATTCAAACAGATGTGAGGTGATATCTCATTGTGATTTTGATTTGCATTATCATGAGGATTAGTTATGTTGAACATCTTTCCATATGCCTGTTGGTTATTTGTATGTCTTCAGTTGAAAAGTGTCTATTCAGGTCCTTTGCCCATTATTAATTGGATTACTTGTTTCTTTGCTATTTAGTTGTGTGAGTTTCTTATAGATATTAACCCCTTATCAGATACAACATTTGCAAATATTTTCTCCCATTTTGTATGTTGCCTTTTTATTTTGTTAATGTTTTTCTTTACTATGCAGAAGCTCTTTAGTTGGATATAGTCACACTTATTTATTTTTGTGAAAAACAATGTCAAGGTTTTACTTTCCCCTATTTTCTTCTAGGAGTTTTAAAGTTTTGGGTCTTCTATGTAAGTCTTTAAACTACTAGATCATTTGTAGCCATTTATTAATGACATATTTATGATTATTATGTTTGTATTCATTACAAGTTTTAATTTTAATGTTAGGAAGCCAAACTCGGTTAATGATTTTGTATGTAAATACTTTGAATCAATGATTAGCATAAACCACAAAATACGTTGAATAATGATTAGCATGAACAATAAAAGTTAACATCTGGAAGTGATTCATAAACATGGGAGATTCATTTGATAACTTATTTTTCCAGTGATGAATATTATAATTTCATTCATTAAGCAATCAAATAATATACATTTTATGTTCCAGGCACCTCTCTGTTCTATAGCCACAAGATATAGTCTTCACTATCAGAGAGCTTATATCATAAATTTTTAAAATATGAAGTGGTCATAGAAATCACTGAGCTCTAACCAAGATCTTAGTTATCTAAGACCACACTCATAACAGCAAAGCTATATCAACATCTTATGCTATTGTTCTATTCAGCTGCAAAATCTGTTTCTTCTTAAAATTTGGTTGGTATCAATTGCCTAAGAAACTTAATGATAACATTAAAAGATGATATACACTGATATAAGTGGCCAATAACATGTCTGAGGCATATGCATTGTTTTAAATATAGCTAATCACTTGCCATGACAGAATTACCATAACACTGACTCAAGGGTAGTGGTGATTTTTCATTATACAGTAACAGCCTTTAGAAGATAAATCTTAACTTTTCTTCAAATTGTGGAACCACTTATAGGATGGTTGTTTTAAACTGGAAATTTGAGAGACTGTTTTCTTTACAATTAAATGCAGACATAAAAAATGTCAGGCTTTCATGTCCTTGAAGAAGATGCCCCCAACAGAGGTGCAAATAACTTTGTTCCTTGAATAATTACTGCAAAACATCTTAACCTTTAGCTCTGAAAATGTATTAGAGATTTTGATTAGATTTTAACATACCAATAACATAAGATGGGATCCCAGTGTTTTTTGAAAGACCTGATTTTGTAATATGTGATTAACTTAATATCATGTTATTAAATTTGCAATACACTATAGTAAGCAACTATAAATTTCATATTGCTTATAGTTTTCATCTGAACTATCTTTTCCATTGGTTTGCTATTTAAAGGATAATTGTGAATAAAAGTTTATTTACTATCATTACTTTTTTCCAGATGTCAAGACATGTTTCTTATTTGGGAAGACTTATAATTTAAAGATTCTTATAATATTCTTCCTCATTCTTTTAGGTTTTATATGGGAAAAAATCCTATCTCAAAGAGGATACATATGTGTATATGTACGTGTGTAGTGTGTGCATATATATATATATGTGATGTATATATAATGTCATGTATAAATTTCTTGATTTTAAATTTATTTACTTAATATAATTTATGCTTTGCAATTACTACTTAAACAGTAAGAGGTTTTCTAATATATCAGGTAATGTGAATAACTAATATCGCTATTTTATTTCTTCAGATGGTTCGTGGAGCTTTGTAGCTTTGTATTATCTATGAGACGAGGCCCTACTGAAAAATATAGTGACATAGAAGGATTCTGAAAAACATTTCATTCTCCTTGTAATAAATGAACACATAATTTTTGTTCTTTCCCACATCTCTCTCAATATCATCTCATTCACTTGAAATCCTTCCAAGTTAACTGAGGCATGACTGGTTCTTTATCTCTATTCTGTGACAGAAGACTTCAAAGTCAAGAAATTAAAACTTTTTGTTCATGGTCAACTTTGCCACTTTTTCCATGATGTAGGAGTATTTCCCAATTACCACTGGTGACCAATATACATTGCATTCTTATTTACCATTAGGTGACTGATATACATTGTACATCAGTAACACCTAACAGGTTTTCTTTCTGTTAGTTTACCAAGGGAGTATTTTTTTAAAAAATAAACTATTTTAGAATAGTTTTAGATTTACAGAAAAATGAAGATAGTACAAAGAGTTCTCATACACTTCACGTCCATTTTTCCCTATTATTAACTAACATCTTACATAAGTATGGTACATTTGTCTCAATTAATGAACCAATACTGATAAATTATTATTAACTAAAATCCATACTTTATTCAGATTGCCTCATTATTACCTAATGTCCTTTTTCTGTTCCAGGATTCCATCCAAAATACCACATTATATTTAATAGTTATAACTCCTTAGGTTCCTCTTGGTTGCGACAGTTTCTCCGAATAAACTTGTTTTTGCAGACCTTGACAGATTTGAGGAGTACTCATCAGGCATTGTATAGAATGTCCTATGGGAATTTTCTGCTACTTTTTTTTCAGATCCAAAATTGGAAACATTTCTGGTCCCAAGCATTTCAGACAGGTGATACTCAACCATTATATATTTTTAACCTTGAGAAGTTCACCAGTTTTCTTTGCAAAACATATAAAAGTGAATTAAGAAAATAATTTTTTAAAAGAGAATGTTAATGTCCATTAAAAGTATAACCAGCATCCATTCAGAAGAGTGACCTTTGCAAAGATTTTATACATGTGCAAATAAGACTTTAAGGGAAATAAACATCCAGTACAAAGAAGAGACTCCATGTCTGGGGCTCAATGTCTTACACTTAAATTTCACAGTGCCTCAAGATTCTCAGGAGGGCACCCACATATTCCCATGTGTATCTGGTACTTGGACATAAGGAATGTTCCATATCCATGGCCTATCTTTACTTTCATGCAGTTCTGGGGTTATATGTTTTCGGAAACAAGACCTCAGAGGTAAAGTGCCATTCTAATCACACACTGTCAACATGATTTATCACTGCTGATTTTCACCTTGATTACCTGGTTAGCGCTTGTCACCTTTCTCTACCATAAAATATTCCCCACCATTCCTTATGTCAGTTTCCCCCCCTCTTTCCTCACGTACATATTGGAAAGAAGTTACTACTCACATTCCATAAGGAAGTGGAGAGTTATGCTTTACCTTTTTGAGATTGAAAAAAACCACATAAATTATTTAGAATTCTTTTGTATAGATTTGTCTATTCTTCATTCATTCATTCCCCCATTCATTTACCTATGTAATCATTAACATATGTCAGTATGGATTCATGATTATTTATTTTATACTTTGAGTGATAATTTAATACTATTTTATTTATTCTGTTGAATATATTGTTCCAGATTTGGCCACTGGGAATTCTTTCAATTCTCTCCTGTGTTCCTTTTACATACTCCCATGACTGTGACTTTTTTTGTTGTTTTTTGCATTTTGTTTGTTTTTTGCATCTCCTTAAATTTTTACACTGTAAGATGTCCCAGGCTTGTCTTGTATATTTCATGCTTCAGTACTAGACCCACCCATTTCTACAGAGATTATTATTATTATTACTGACTTATGCTATTACAAACCAGTTCTGAAAGCTGAATGTATTCATTGCTACTGGTGGTTGGTTTTAGGCCCTCTCAGTTAACAGAAAAAAGAAATATATGTACATACAATGGTACCCCCTTATTATATCTTCCAAGACCCCAGTGGATGTGAATCTCAAATAGTAATGAACCTGATTGCTGGCAATCAGAACATGTTCCTGTTCATGTCTTCAACTCACAAATTTAATGCCTTTTCCATTCTAAGTACTTATGTGCTGCAGCTATAACTTTTGCAGTTTGAGGTGCAATGGTAAAATTAACACTAATTTCCTTTTTCTTCTTCTCAATTTCACAGATAAAAGGCTTATTGTTAGCAATCTCAGCATTCAATTTCTTTTTAACCTTTTCACTTAAAGGAATCAATTAATAGTTTTTCTTTGGCATATTCAAATGGCCAGCATCACTACTCTTACACTTTGGGACCCTTTTTAAGTAAAACAAGGGTTAATTGGACACAAGCACTTGTGATACTGCCACAGCTGATAACTAAGAAGGCTGGAAAGTGACTAATTGGTGGGCACTGTATACAGTGTGCATTTGCCTGATATATGGATTCACATCCTGGGTGGGATGGCATGAGATTTCATCACATTACTTAGAATGCTGTGAAATGTATGTTGTGAAATACATCACTTATGAATTGTTTATTTCTGGAAATTTTCATTTACTATTTTAGATCACAGTTGACTAGAGAAAACTAAAACCACAGAAAGCAAAACCGAGGCCAAATGAGGAGTACTATCTACTAACCTGTGTCTATGTATATACCTATAACTATTTTTATATGTAACCATAAATATCTGTATTAAGCTAATATGAGTTCATACTTGAGAAAGTAACATTTATGTAGCTCCTTGTTATGAACTGAATAAATAAGTCCCCTAAAAAATCACATATTGAATTGCTGACACCCTGTAGGGATGTATTTGTACATAAGGCCTTTATGAAAATAAAATAATTAAGGTTAAATGAGTTGTTCCTAAGGGTGGGGGATTTGACAGATTAGTGTTCTTGCAAGTAGAGACACCAGAGCACTCTGTGCTTTCTCTATTTCTCTATGTGTGTACACAAAGAAGAGATTAATGTGAACTCATACCAAGATGGAGGCTGTCTATCAGCCAAGAGACATACCCTTAGAATGAAACTTACCTTACTGACACCCTGAACTTAGACTTCTCAGCTTCCAGAACTTTGAGAAAAGTAGTTTCTGCTGTTTAATCCCCTAGTCCTGGTATTTTGTTATGGTAGCCTGAGCAAACTAATATACTCCCTATATGCTATTTGGATTAGGTATACATTTTAAATTTATAAGTATAAGCTTCAAGATTATATCAAAATAAGGTAGTCACGAATCTGAACACTCACATTTTTATTCATATTTGCCAAAGAAGTTTTAAATGAAATATTAGGCAATAAAGAAAAATTAAGGTCTAATTAGTAAGTACCTGTATAGGCAATAAAGAAAAATTAAGGTCTAATTAGCAAGTACTTGTATCAGTGAACTTTAAGAAAGTAAAACATGTATTAGTTAAATTAAATTTGATTTTTAAAATTATCTTAACCCAAAACAGTGTTCAAACTTTCAACTTTCTGAAAATAAACTTGGCAGCTCACAATGAAAAACTGGGTAAGCAGGAAATGAAGATATGTCCTTTAAAACAGATTTTAAGGAGGCATCTAAATTTTATTTAAACAAATAAAGTTGCCCTTATTCTAATTAACACCTTCTGTTGAAAACATACACATATTTTATTATAGGCCAGAGGTAAAATTATATCAGAATTATAGTGAATATTCTAAAAACAACATAAGAAGCCAAATCAGTGAAAGTTTACAGCTTACTCCCTTTTTTTAATACTATTTTTGTCTTGGAAATAAACTGTAACTGACAGTTCTATCACAAAAATATACTCTATTATTGTAACATAAATATGCGATGTAGTTCTAGGTATTTTTAAATGGTAGTTGTTGAGGAGAAAACAGCTGTTCTGTAAGTATATGAACAACCAAATAACTATTTGAAACGTATACTTCATTTCAAGAGTAGCTATGCCCAAATAAGAAAGATAGATTTTTAAGAGGCTATTGGAGCATTCTCTTTCTTGGATCCTTCTGAAGGGGAAAACACGGTTTTTCTCTCAAGACTAATTATATTTTATTGTATAACCAGATGGTAGTATGTGTCATGACATAAAATGTAGAAAAACACTAGATTTACTTCAGAGAGAGGCTTATTTTTTGGAATATTTCTTCACAACCAGGGTGGGGAACAGGGAAGCTTGCCTGTGGCTCTTGTGCATCCTAGGACTCTGATCATGGCTTCCAAGCATGATTCAGAGGCAACGCCTCTCCCTACGACCAGATTATGACCCCATTTTCACATAGTAAAGCCTTTCTTTCTAGCCTGTTGACATTTATGACTTCACTACTCAGGAGGTTGGATTAATTTTCTGGAAATCAAATTTAAAAAAAAGCTTCTTAACATTACATGACACGTCAGGTTTTTGTTTGTTTGTTTTTGGTAATGAGGACTCAGATGATCTCATCGGGCACATTCTCAACTTTGAGTTCAATACCTAGATTATTAAACTACCAATCATGGCCAGTTAATGGGGTTTAGAGTTATGAAACAGAATAAATTCTATGATTAACACAAGGGCTATAAAATCTCTAGATTGCTGGTTCTGCACCATGAACTTGTACTCATATTAGACTTCAGGTTTATATTCTGAGTTTACCATTTTGACTTTATATTTCCTTGGGACAAGCATTCTCACACGACCTTTAATTATTGTACTGTCAGTAGAACCTAGGAAATGGACGTCCTTAGCGGTCTTCCCTGGGTAATTAAGAATTAAGTTCAGAGGGATAATTGCTCCATCATTATTTCTCTTTACCTTCTGACAAATTAGATTTTTTTTTCATAATTGAGTTGGTCATATGTTCAAATATATGCAATTAGCAATGCATTATTTTAATTTAGAAATTTGTACACACATACAAACTATGGTCATTTATTCCTTCTCCTCCTCCACCTTGGGAAAGAGATGGGGATAGAATAATAGTAGATTTCTAATTATTTAAATCAGTTTCAGATTGGTGTTACAGATCTATTTTGCTTCATCTCCTGGGATTTGTGCTTATGTCAGTTAATAGAGAGAATGTAGAATGGAGAGGACTGGGGATTTTCAAATGTGCCTCTGATTGCTTTTGACATTTTAAATAAAGAAGAAGTTTTTGTGTTATCCTACTGTTCCCTAATGGACTTATGTAGATGAAACAAGACAATGCAGAAATGAATTTGAGCAAATTTTACATTACTTTTGATTGTCCTAGAGGGAGTCTGAAATCAAAGACTAGACTAAGGAATATGGGAGGTTCTAGAAGATATTAAAATGTGGCATGAGACAGCTCCATCTAAAGTAATTAGTGTAAAGATCTGAAATCTGCTGCAGTCTATAAAGCTCCTATAACTGTTCAAATCTCTGCAGCTTTAAGCTGACTGACTTGGAGAATGTATTTTTTCCTGAAATAGTTCTACAAGAGTTAAAACACACTGCACATTGATAGCTCCTTCTGCTTTCAGACTGTAATGATGTGGATGAGAGTCAGGGGCCACAATTTCCCCAGATTTCTCCAGTAATTTCCCCTTTATCTCCAGAGCCTCTTGGTCTCTTACCCAAGATTCAGAAATTCACTGTTAATTGCAAGCCTAGAGTCAGACTAGAATTTATGGTTGATAAAATAATGATAATTAAAATAACTGCTTCCATCTTTCTGCCATCTTTATAGGCAGGAAAATACAGACACAGGGATATGGTTTTGGGTGTTACAAACATAATGAAGTAGAATGAGATGAATGAAAAATCAGAAGAGTGGCCAGATCTACCTCTCCCCGTCATCTCTGGATGAGTGCTTTCAGTCCATGATGAGGTTAAAACAGCGAAACAAAAAATCTCAATATATATAACCAAAATGAATCAACTATTTATAAGTATTAAATGTTATTATCTTCCAAAAAGGCTTACAGATTGGGATTGGGATTATTTCAGCTAGTTTCCATAGAAATATGTAAATATAATTAATCCCAGAAATACAGTTCTTAGATAAGAGTTGTACATTCATTAATACTAAATCACCAGAATTCTTCATTTTCATAAAAATAATAAAATTCAACATTGATGGTTTGTTAGGTAGTTTTAGAAAGTGTCTCTTTATTAGTAAGTAGAATAGAAAAAAATATTGGAAAATTCAAGGTGGAAAGGTGAGAATAAGATATTAATATAAGAGTTAAATAACTAAGCTTAGCTTAAGACATTGGCAGTGGGTACCTACATAGAGATAACTATGTGTCATCTATGGTTTTAATAGTTTATGTATAGTAAACCATATAATCCTAGCATAGCCCTATAAGATAAATATTCTTCCATTTTATAGAATTGAAGAACTATTTTAAGTCTACCATGGATAATTCCCAGCACAATGTGTGGCACATAGTAGATGCTCAGGGAATATGATTAAATAAATTAGTGACTCAAAATGTAAGAGACACTGGATGGGTAAAAGAAAATTCTGCATTTTTAATCTGGGAAACTGGGAGTGTAGTGGCACTGATAGAAAGAGTGAAGTCAGAAAAGGAAAAAAGCTTGAACTTAGGTAGATGATAAATTTAGTATGAAATATGTTATTAACCTAAAGGTTTCAGAAATAGAATTAAAAGAGAAACAAATGTGAGCAGGGTTTTATCTTTTAATTTTTTGTGGTTCTCCCCCAATGGCATCACAAAATGTTAAACGCCCTCTTTACATGAAAATATTTGAATATATGCTGATTCCCTGAATTGCTTATTTCTGATTCTCTGAGACAAATCTTTGATTCATAACCTTTTCTTTTTAAACTAGATTTAATTTCTCCTGTGAATTTTAACTTTCATGGCAGGTGGAATACACTTAGAGTCAAAAGTTGTAATAGGGTAAGATACTGGCTTAAATGGGACAGAAAAGTTAAAAGAACATTTAATTATAAGATGTCTAATAACCATTTTCATTGACTTTTTTGGAAGGTTGCAGAGGGAACTTGAAGTGTTTTGCAATGCTGCGAAGATTATGATAACCAAATCAGTAGAGGAGCAATAGAGAAGCTGAAGCAGGAGGGAAAAGATAAGGATTATTGAAGGGAAGACAAGAGCATGCAGAAGAAAATTCCCTTAGCAATGGGCTGTTTATATGTCATTCTTTCTCTTCTCCAAATTGTCCTGAATTATTTACATAGGGAATAATTAGAAGCCAAACCATTAGCTGTTCAATAGAAGTTCATTATAAACTTGTATATAGGAAAAAGTTATAAAATATGATTATACCAGAAGGCAGCTATTAATCCTGCCAGCAATACCAGCCTAAAAAAATGTTTCCATTACAATGAGCATGAAATAAAAGGAGTCTATTTTTCTTAATCTAAAAGACTTAAATGTGTTTGCTAATTAATATACTTTGACTAAGCTGCGTGGTTTCTTTGCCAACTTCATTATTACCCTAATCATTTCAGATTCTACTATAATTATAATGTAGATCCTGACTATTGGCAGATGAAGATTATGGATGGTAAGAAAAACTAATTGTGTCTCCAGCAAATATAGGGAGGTGTACAGTAAATCCAATAGAATAGCAAATTGATTGATCAGCTATTTAGAGTATTAATTTTGGTAATGAACACAAGATTTTTACTATTTTGATATTAGTTAATTAGGGAAAAAGTAAATATATAGAAACATAGATTTACAGCAGTAGTTGTCAACCAAAGGGTGATTTTGTCCCCCCAGGGGGATATTTGGCAATGCCTGGTAACATTTAATGATTTTCAAGGGCTGCTACTGGCATCTGGTGGGTAGAGCCTGGAGATGCTGCTAAATATCTTATAATGCCCAGGTCAGCCTGCATAACAAAGATTTTTCCAGTCCACAGTGTCAATGGTGCTGACTGGTGAGAAACTCTGGTTTCTAGTATGTAGTTCTTACAGTTATTTTTCTGTAAATTTTTCTTATTTGGGATTTAAATATTGCCATGGACTTCAGATTATTTATAACTCTCTAAAGGCCCCCTTCCTTTTTTGAAAGGTCATATGGGCAAGATCATCCCTACACATCTTAATGATTATAAAGTGATAACATCAGTGACTTGTACCCAAAGTATTTTTGATTAAAGGTGAATTTCCATTGGTGTGATCTAATTATTTTCTCCATTTTATGTTTATAAGAGGATAGAATAGTGGTGGGAAAACACATACATGTGTGATGAGGGAAAGCAATGTCTTTATGTCCTTGAGCAACAAAAGCTGCTTAGTCATTAATCTAACTTGAAAACTCAGATCTAATTTATTTATTTTTACTCTATTTGACAGCTATAGGCCTAAATATTCCTCTACGACACATACATAGTTAACTATTTTTTGTATGCTGTTCAAATTGTAAAAAAAAAAGTTTGTTACTGACACACAATTTTTAAACTTACCACATTATGAATCTGTTTAATTCTGTCCACCTCTATGGCCACTGTCCCATATTCCCCTACCTAGACATGTTTGGCCTCTTGCCTTCTTCCAATCCATGAGCCACATGGCACTTAGACTGACTTTTAGAAATACTTTGGGTATGTCATGCTGTACTTAAATTTCTCAAGTGTTTTTCTTTTTCTTTTTTTTTGTACTTGGGATAAAACTCAAGATACGTAAAATGACCTACAGGGTCCCTAAAGAGTCCATCCCCTGCTTCTCTGGAACTAATTTGTATACACTATTTTGTATCTCAGCTCCTCCTTCCAGATCAATGTATTCCAATGACACAATCTTTACACCTCCTTCCTTGGAAGTTTGAATATGCTGTAATCTCTTTATAGACAGCACCTCTTCATCACCTTGATCTCCATCCAAATGTCACTTTGCCATATAAGCTTTCTCTGACTGCAATTCATTTGTTGTTCCCCCCCAGATTCACCTGTTGAAATTGTAACTCCCAATGTGTTGATAGTAGGAGGTTGGGCTTTTGGGAGTAATGAAGTCATGAAAGTGGAGCCCTAAATTAATGGAATTAGCGTCCTTGTAAAAGGGACACCAGAGAGCTCTCTCACCTCTGCCTTCTGCTACACGAGGATACGATGAGAAGTCAGCAGTCGGACAGGTACACGGCTCTCACCAGTACTTGATCATCCTGTACCCTGAACTCAGACTTTCAACCTCTAGAACAGTAACAAATAAATTTCTGCTGTTTATAAGCCACCCACTTTATGGTATTTTGTTTATCAATCCATGACAACTAATACAGTGACTTTGCTCATTTAAAATTAGGGACACTTGCTTTAATCTTTTATGTATATTGTTATTCATATCACTTCATCATAATGTACAATTATATACCTGTTTTGTGAGTGCCTGAATAATACACCTTTCCCACTAGAGTGTGAACTCACCAAAGCATCAGCACTGTTAATATTGTTCATCCATGTTTCAACGGAGCCTCATGCAGTATCTGGCACAAAGTATACACTCAATAAACGCAGAAGTCTTTCATATAATTTAAGATTCTTGTGATTAATTAACCTTTTATTATTTATAATAACTAGGTAGGTACAATCTTTAATCTCATCGGGTGGCTAATTTTACAAATATGTTTAGAACTATATTAAAAACATTTTTGAACCACGTAAGATATAATTGTTGAGGACGCATTGAATTTAGGCAACATTATCAGGAGCTGTCAAAACAGATTTCATGCTATTTTTAGCCAGAGACTGTGCCAACTGAAATATGTTCCATCACAAACAATCATAAGGCAATTTACTTGTAGCATTAAGATAGTGAGAAAACATACCAGCAGTTCTGTTCTAACAAGGACTATCATAAAGAGGGTGGCACAGAACTAGACTGAGTACTTACTTTAATCAGTGAGAAGCATAGCGGTGGGGGATACTTTGCTACCTTGGGAAATTTGTGGTACTGCATCAAGCTACTAATTTACATTCATCTGTGTTGTTCTGGGTTTACATAATTTGTCATTTCTGAATCTTGAGTTCATCATTTTACTTTATCCCTTGAATACTGCCTTTACTAAATCTGACTTTTGATGGAACACTAATCTTATTTGTCCCAACTGTTGAAATGCATTGAGAAATAGGGTTTAAATAGATAGAACTTTCATCTGGCTATAAAATTGTACTGATTGCACTAATTATGAGTATAGCAGTTATTTCAAAGAAAGGAATAGCTGCAACAGGTCCAAAAGACTCTTTTCATTCATAAGAGATATGTCCCTGAAATTTCCCAAATTCGTAAATTTGTGAATAACAGATCAATTTCACAAATGGCCAGACAACATCTAGAAGGAAATTATAACGAGAGCAGAAGCTGAGTTTAACGTATGCATTTGTTTGCTGATTTGCTATGTTGGTTCATTCACTATTTAAAGCCTAGGTACTTATCAGCCTGCTATGGCTATAATTCAAAACACATCATTAGCAAATTGATAAATTATTAAATATCATGGCTCTTTCATATTGCTCATAAATTATAAATGTTTAGAGTTATCTATATGGTTAGAGTAATGCTATTGGTTCTAGAAGTTAAGATAAAAGGCTTCATAACAATTGCTGATAATTTATTCTTCTTTGTTTTTATTGTTTTTCGTTTCTGAGAATATGCTACGGCGTTTCCTCTGGCCCTATCTGCCAGGAATTATCTTTTATGTCCTTTTGGCAAGGTAGGAAGAACCTTGGAAGAAATATGTCCCCTCTTCCATGTCATACACACAATTCTCATTGATAGGTAGCTCTATTTGACAAAAATAACCTATTTTATTTTTGCCCTCTCCAGTTGCTTATGCAAAACCATGTGTGGAAGTGAGTGAGATGTTCAGGACAAAGTTTATGCATGTTAGGTTGCAGATAAGGTCCACTGTAAGTTGACTCCTGCTTCTATTTTCATGTTCGGCCTTCCCCACTCTCTCACTTTTCATTTTTTGTTCCACTAATATTGACCACACCATGTTTTGTAGTTTTTTTGTCTTTCCTGGTGTTCTGTCCTTTGTCTTAAACATTCTCCCACTGATTTTCATCATTTTTTAAAACTGGTTAATTCCTATATATGCTTCTTTACTCAGCTCTGATACTGCCTTTTTCCTTTGAAACCATCATAGTTCCTCATAGCAGTGTGATGTAACTCCTCTGCAAATCTCTAGCACCCTGCACAGACGTTTTTGCTGAACTTGCTTCATTGAACTGGTATTTTTAGTTTACACATCTGCTCCTCTCTTTAGATTATACGCTATTCAAGGGCATGTCCTACTATACTGCTTGTCAGTAAATATTCATTGGCTTGATAAGAGAAGACTTTTCTTTTCTATGTTTTAAATCTAATTTGCAAAGGCATTAGTGCAAAAATTATCCCCCATAACAATGAGGAAGATAACTGGAAATAAACTCTGAACGAAGCCAAACTACAACCTATTTGCAATATAAACAGATTTTCTTCGCCTTCTGTCCAGGCCTCCATTATACTACTTTTATACGCCAATACATACTACCGATTATAATGATGTTAATAAACTGGTTTTGTTTGCCATTCTCAAATACCACAAAATACACAATCGTTTTCATAAAAGACATGAAATTTTGAGAATCACATATGGGAATATATTACAAATTTGACTATAGTAGATAGTAATAAAATATAATTATTCAAGTAGCCTATATGTATGTTACGTATGTATTTTCTACGTTTCTCACATTTACAACAAATAATTTTTGGGACAAAGTTATGCTGTTATAACTAACTTTTCAGTAACTCAATACATTATTCACTATTGTAAAAAGCTATCTTACAAAATGATGAAAGCCTGCTGTGTTGTGATTATGTGGATTTTACTAAACGTTTTGAATAAGCCTCTCATCTACAATTAGATTCAAGAAAAATGGGAACAGTCAACATGTGGATTGGAACAGAGATTTTAATGAAAACACAAGAGTGGCAATTAGGAAGTACACATCCACATTTCCTCAGCCCATGGTACTCGAGGGAATCCTAAAGTGAACCAAGATACAGGAATCA
Organism: Ateles fusciceps; assembly: GCA_036589455.1. Taxonomy (NCBI): domain Eukaryota; kingdom Metazoa; phylum Chordata; class Mammalia; order Primates; family Atelidae; genus Ateles; species Ateles fusciceps. Next base: position 4,139,255 of record JAZHEH010000827.1, on the reverse strand, counting down.
CTTACGTGGTCTCAGATGAAGACTGAGAATGCTGTTTACAATAAAGCAGGCAAACAAACACTGCCAACCACACTGGCCTTGCTTGTAGATTATCTGGTAAACATAAAATTCAATATTTTTCTGATGTAACAATTTAAAATTTTCCTTTAAGGAATGCTTGTAAATAGTTAAAAAGACAGCATTACAGGGCTTCCAGTTGTAACATTTATTCCTACTTCTTTCTACTCTCCAGTTGGGCTCAAAGAGGGAAATTCCTTCCAACTTTTAGCTATTCCTATTAATTTTTACCTTCATGTTTTAAAATTAAAGCAATTAATTCATCCAAAAATGATTATTAATATCTCCCATTCTCCAGACACTGTTCTAGGGCTTAGGAGATTATAATCTCTGTGATGGAGAACCAAGTGATGGAGAACCAATCTCCATGATGGAGATTATAATCTAAAGAGAAGGTCCCTAAACAACAGGTTTGATAAATTAGATTTTAATTGGTGACATACAGTATAATAGAGGATGATTGTTTAATATATATATAACATATATATAACATATGTATATATAAAACAATCATCCTCTATTGTTGCCTTGGAGAATAAGCCTGGCTGCTAGCCTAATGGATGGGAAAAAATGCTGAGAGTCTTATTGTTCATTTACAGATTTCTATTTAATCTCCATCCTCCAATGTTCCTGGCATCCTTGCATCCAGGGGCCTTCTCAATAATCTCTCCAAGAAAGGGTAGGGGAAAATTTACTATTGCTTTAGAATCTGTGGTGGAATAGTCACCTGGCTGCACAGGATAGGATGTGCTATTCAGGAACTGAACTATGCCTTAAACAGATTTGTCCACTAGCTCCCTCACTTTTCGGTCAATACTTTACTCCCACCTTTTAGTGTCCCTAGTCCCTTCAATTCCTGAGCCTTTATGGAAATTGGTGGAAAATCAACTTTCTTCTCATCTTTACCTCCTCTTTCTGCACATTTTAGCTTCTTTTGTTTCACTAATTCAGTAAACAAATCTCAGACATTCCGTTTTCCAAAACTGTGTTGGTAACTCTTGAGGGGCAGTTTCATCTATTTTGTCATTGTAGATATTTACTTTTTTTGTTCTTTAATAGTAATCATGATAAGTTATCTAGAGAAAGCAGCAATAGATGTGTTCGGTGTGCCATGTTTAAACAGAAGACAGTACAATTAAATCAAATAAACATTTATTTCAGCTCTATTTTGGGTGAGGCAATGCACAAGGTCTTAAATGGAATACAGATGTTATTAAGGTAAGTTCTCTATGCTGCAGAGATTCAGTTTAGTGTAGATAAAAAACCACATCCTTGCTTAACTCTAAGTCAAATCAGATTAATGAATTCAATGCCATATACTGGATTCAGCAGTGCCTCTCCCTTCTGCGTCTCCAATCACCTTTAAAAATATGTCCATCTAGAACCTCAGAACATGGTGTCATTTGAAAATGGGGTCCTTGCAGATGTAATAAAGTTAAAATGAGGTCATATGAATTAGGATGGGCCTAAATACAATGATGTTTTTATAAGATAAATGAGAGAGAGAGAGAGAGATACGGATATAGAGACACCAAGAAGACAGGGGAAAAAGCCATATGATTGTCATGTGATGATCAAAAGAGGTCATGTGACATAAGAGGTCACGTGATGATTAGAAGCGGTCATGTGATGATTAGAAGAGGTCATGTGACACTCAGAGATTAAAGTGAGGCAGCTGCAAGAGAAGAAACTTGTGAGGTCACCAAGAGAGGCAGGAAGACTTTTTCCTTGCTCTCTCATAGTGAACATAGCACTGCTGAAACCTTGATTTTGATCTTTTAGCCTCCAGAATGTGAAAGAATCAGTTTCTCTTGTTGTAAGTCAACCAGTTTGTGGTATTTTTTACAGCAACACTAAGACACTAAATTCAAGTCATAACAGCAGTACAAAGTATAATAAAAGAACATAAGTAGAACATAGCCCAGGAAATATGAAGACAAGAACCCTGCCAAAACCTTGGCAGTTATCTTGGCCGAGTGGAAATTCTATGAGTAAAAATATGTTTGACAGTATTAAACTATCTGAGAGAAACTCTTGATTATTTAGGGGCTGATTTTCCAGTGAAGATTTAACCACATCTACATATTTACAATTTAAAATAACAAATTTCCTCAAAAATAATCAATAATATCCTCTGAATATACTTGAGAAAATAAAGGCACACATTTTTATCATGTAGTCATTATTTCTGAAAGAAAATTGAATGCTATTGAATTCATTCTTGGTCATGAATTTTCTTCATACAAATAGATACACTCTCATTTATGGGGAGCCAACTTTCTAACTTTGTTAGCGTAGAGAGTAACTTTTAAAGAAGTACTCCATTTTACAATTGTAATCCAAATTGTTGGCAAGATTATCTCAGCTAAATAAAGAGTAATGGTATTTGGCACGTACATTTGAATGTCTCAAAAGCAGAGATTAATGTTTAAGAAACGGAAGTCTAGGAAGAGACAAAATCTTATTTGACAAATTCTAAAGACATTCTTAAAGAAACAAAAAGTGCTGGTGATGTAAGATTCAAATTGTTAACATTTGTTCAGCAATTACATGTGAATTAACCAGCCTGCCAGTATAGAATTGATGCTCCTGAGACATTTCAAGTAAGCTTTCTAATCTAATTTTTTAAAGTTAACCAAAATCTTTATGGAAGCTAAACTGGGGAAACTAGCTATGATTGCAAACACATGGCAGTTAGCTGAAAATTGTTTGGATAGAGAGAAAAATGGCTTCATTTATCACTTGTAAGATCAAACATTTCCACTTGAGTAGCTCACACTATATAAATTTGGTTCAGTTTCTCTCTTGGAGGCTAGGCACGTACCAGCAATGCTTTCTTTCAACCTTAGAAAGTGAAGAATGTTTCCTTTATTCTGTTTTAAAATCCTACAGCCTCATCCAAGCCTAAATTTTAGCTTACTTCCACTCCTGTATCTTTTCTTGCAGTCCCTTTACTCATAAACTTAAGCATGCAATTGCTAAGACAAAAAATCTGAAAGTCTTCTTTAGCTATCATTCATCCCTAACATCCAATCAGTGGCTGAGCCATTACAACACTAATCTCATGTCTTTGCCTTTTTTCCATTCCAACCATTGTTGCTTTAGGTAGAATCCCATTATTTCTTGACTAAATTATCTCAGTGGTCTCCCTAGTGGTCTCTCCTAGACAATTCTCTATAGTGGTGCCACAGTGATCATTCTGAATTACAAATCTGCTCAAGTTAAGCCTTGCTTAAAATCCTTCAGTGGCTCTGCATAACTTTTGGAATAAAATTCAAAATCCTTAGCTTAATACAAAAAAGAATTTTATGATCTATCATTTGTTAATTGACCTGCATCATTTTCCCAACACCTCATAGCACTTTGTCTCTGCTCAAAATCTGGGAACACATACTGTTTTCCCACTGGCTATGTTCTCCCCTTAATCTCAGGATAACCCTCCCCACCCTGTGTAATAACAGACAAGTTACTCTGCAAAATTCTACTCAAATGTCATCTAACTGGGTTTATGAACTGTCTAGCTTTACTTTAGCCAGTTAGTCAGCTTAATATTTGCGCTTATAGCCTGTGAACAAATTGGGCAAAAATAGATACATTCTTCCTCCTATGGTATTTTGAAGTAAATTTTACTCCTACCATGTGTGATGTAATTTGTGTTGGACTCTTTTTAATGCAATCCCTAATGCATAGTAGCTAAATGTTTAAGAGCATGGCCTCTGAAATCAGACATTCTGTGTTCAAACCCCAGCACTACCATTTGCCAGCTGTGTGATTTTGGGCAAATACCGACCTAAGCCTCAGGTTGTTATCAAGTAATACTATCAACTAATGACTTAGAACTCACATTCATTTTCAGATCATTCATGATTTCATGACACAAATCCTAGAAATATCTTGTAAAGGGAACAAGTTTATATATACAGGAAGTCCAGATTACAGATATGAGAATTGTAAGAATATTGCTATAACGTGTTAAATAAATAACTATGATAATCATTGGATGGCCAAAATACTAAAAGGACTCAGCATCATTTAATGCCATGTTGCTTACTGAAGCACGATTTCTTGAGAATAAATCACTGGAAAGAGAAGCATAAGATGAACTTTGTACTGAGATTCACTTTTCGTGATTCTTCATCTGCTCTCATCAGGAATAGAGACTGGCATTTGCTATCTAGGGTTGCTATTTACAGTCTTAGCTTTATCAATGGAAAGAATCCAAAAATGGACTGAGAACAGCTTTATCTTCTATTTGCCAGCACCTGATTAAAATACATATATAATTAGGCATTTATTTTTGGAAAGAGTTATTAAAATGGATATTTTGATGCAATTTAAAACATAATGTATTCTACAGATGAAATAGTATAATGTTGAACTTTTATCACATGAATTTATTTAAACTACGAAATTCTCAAGCACTGCGAAGCATGCTGATAAACTAGCATAAGAGACCCAAAATATTACATTGTATTTAAAGCAGGGTCTTCAAACTCTTTTGGTAAGATTTATTTACTAGTACATTGTCCAGAAACATCAGGTAATATCTAAATGTCATCTAATAGCAATTATATCAGTGATATGTTAAAACAAATCTTTTAGTTCATTTACTTTAGGCATTTATTTTTCTTCTCAGCCTTTCTGCAATGTACAAATCAAAAGAAAATAACAGGAATTTATTTGAAATTCTTTGCTCCTTTAAAAAAGTTACTATTTTATTATAAAGTTCATGTCTTCTAACATGTAGCCCTAGAATGATTTGGTGTCCTGTTCCTGCCTGAACTGTATGTTTTTATTGTTATTACTATTCTTTGCTTTTCCCAGTCCCAAACTCAACACAAATACTCCAATTTCCTAAAAAGTATAGATGAGCAGTCAATAAACTAATGGAAACATTGAAAACAAAGAATATAATCTTTCAGGAGAATGTCACAAGCCAACATTAGGTGCTAGCAATGAAGCAAGAACTATTCAGCTGCTAGAATCATCTACTTTACCTTATCTCATAGATTCATGTGCCTGTATCAAAATGCATATCCTAATGTTGATAGTTTTGGGGTACTCAGAGCAAATATTTCCACTTTATTGGTCTTACACAGCCAGGATGCATTTCTCTGAGGCTACAGATTTAAAGAAAACTCTCTCTCTTAGCACATCAAAGAGGGACTCTAAAAGACTACTAACCTACCCTACCCTGTAGAATCTGTGGCTCTCCATCTTGTCTTTGCTATCTTAAAACGTTTGTGCAGAGAATCTTTGAAAAAAAATGGTACAATGTTATTCTGTTAATCTACTCTCTCATCCATACTGCCACATCATCTTAGGTAGTAAAAATTTCAGTATCGTATTTGTTAAAATTAGAATTTCCAAACTTATTTTTTTCTCCAATCTCAGAATAGTGGCTTCTATTCTTAAGTCAGCTCAGTTTTAATATGGAATAATTTAAATAGGACTCTGTCTGCTTAAGATGGATCATGGATTTCTCCTTACAATAGTGTGAAGATTTTTTTTCTTTCCTTACATAGGATTAAGTTTAAAATCATGTTATAGGGTTTGGAAGGTTATCTGAAAACTTTCTCAACTACCCCAGCATTCTGCAAATTGAACGGGAAAATAAGACATTATCCTGAAAAGAAAGTTTCGCAGAGGAGTCCCTGCAGATCTCATTTTTCCCAGACTGTGTATACCAAGGCAGCAAGGTCACACAGGTTGTTACTGGTCTGGATCTCCTGGTATTTGTATAGTGCTGCTTGGAGAAGAAAGTAGGAAGACAGAAAGCATTTGGGGATTAAATGAAGAACCATAGTAGGATGTGCCATAGTGGGGGCAGGTTTCAAGGTGGCATGATGGCAGACACACACCTTGCAGTGCTGAGATTTTTATCTCATTTCCACACCTACCCTGTCACCAATCTGCAAACTAGCAGCATGTGGCCTTGCTTCTGGCCTCCCTCTTGCTCCTTACCCATTCTCTGTTCGCTGGCCTGTACTATCTGCAGGTGAAAGGTGCTGAAGGTAACTGATCCTCTGTTGTATTTCTTTAAAAGAAATCAACAGACCTGATTTGACAATCATGTCTTTGACTGAAAGAGCAGAAAGAAATACTTTAATTTGAAATCTATTTAATGAGCTGCTATTGAATGCCTACTAGTGGAAAGCATTCTCACATATATCACACTCTGGGTGGGAGGCTCATGTTTAATATGAAAGTGAGTGCTCTTAAGAGAGTGAATAATTAAGCAACCTTAGCAAATTAATATGAGTACTGGAATTCAAACCCTTGTCTGAGTCCAAGTTTGCACAGCGCAAAATAGGAAAAGGCAAAGGCCAGTAATAACCAGCATTTATTGTTTGTATTAGTTGCTTTCATGAAATTATCTCAAAACAACACAATGAATTAGCTGTTTTCATTCTTAGTTCCAAAGAAAAACTAAAAGTTCAGCAAGATTACATAATTTGTGTGAAGTTACAAAACCAGGAAGTGGCTGAGCAGGTGCCCATGTCAAACACGAAATCATTATATTATGTTGTCATATAATAAAAGATGTACTGACTCTCAGGAGAGGTCTGAATATTATGTACAGCTACCAGCATATTAATAACAAAACAAAACACTGATAAATGTTAAATAAATAGGACAAAACCATACCACCAAAACTTCAGAAACAAGGCTATTGCGCCAATTTCTTTTTATTTTCAAAGTTTTAGAAGTTAAATAATCCTGAATTACATTAACGGAATTCTCCCCAAAACCTCTGTTGCAAAGAAAATAAGTAAAGGTTATTATCATTTTGCTTAAGGATAATTTAGGAAGATGCTTTCTTGCATGTGATTTTCTAAACCTACCCCATAATTAGCGGTAAAAATGAGATTAAAACTCCTCTCTGACAACCAAATAGTTCTTTAATCTAAAATGTAGTCATTACAGAAATTTAAGGTTTGTAGCTCTATCATTGTTTTAAATAGAATATAGAATCAAAACTCTGCTCCTCTGTTTGAAAAATCACTGAAACCAATTGACCTGTACCTTGCAAGCAATTGTGTTCATTGACTGTATCCTAGGTAGATAAAAATAGAATGTTTGAAGCAATTAATTAAATTATAATCAGTAAACAATATTCCTAATCTTGCACATTAACTTTTTATACCAGCGTCAATAATAGGTTTTAAGACCCCTTATAAATTATGCTAAATGTAGTAACACACATTGCAATTTTAATTTGCTAGGCCTGTTTATTCTCAACAAAGGAAGTGTAAATGTAATATCTAGAATGTGCTTTCAAATTAAAAATTTTTAAATCCCTCACATTTAATTAGTGCCTCACAGATCACAAACATTAAGCTTGATTTCACCAAATCAAAATACTTCATCTGATCCTTAAAATAGCAAAGTGAAATATGAAGTATCAGCTTTACCCATTTTAAAATTGCAGGAACTGAAGTTCAGAGAGATTAAATAATTGAGGTAGAATATTGAAGGATCTGGGATTGCAACTTGAGTCTCTCTAATTCCAAAACCATGTGAATTCAATGCATATGATTGAGAAAATTCCAGATTACAGGGGATTTTTAAGGTTGCTTAGTCAGCATATAAACTTACTTCTACATTGTACAGCATGTCTTCAAATAACATCATTTTGTTCAACATCACCTTCTTATAATGTAGATGAGAAAAAAAATGTATTTCTGGCATAGGACCACCGTCTGTATGGAGCTTTCAGTTTTCGCCACGTCTGCATGGGTTTTCTCTGGATACTCTGTTTTCCTCCCACATCCCAAAGATGTGCATGTTAGGTGAATTGGCGTGTCTAAATGGTCACAGTCAGTGAATGTGGGTGTGAGTACACCCTGTGATGGGATGTCATTCTGTCCCAGGTGGGTTCCTGTGTGGTGCCCTGAGCTGCCAAGACAGGTTCTGGCAAACCTCTACCTGAACTGGAATAAGCATGTTGGAAAGTGAATGAATGAATGAATACAAATTATTGTCAAATAAATAATTCATAAAGTATCTGACAATCATACAAATGCATCACAATATACAATGCAGCACAAAAGCACTCAGCAAGCCTGCCATACTTGTGATTGTTTATTTTTGAACTACATGGTAGAAGCAGGACATCCTTACAAGTTTTGCTTTATAAACATGTATTACTTCATTTAATCCACCACCACTATGGCTACCATTACTCAAGGATTCACCCAAAATTTGGTAAATAATTATCTTACTTGTTTTTATTAATCTTTATTAAATGTATATGCAGTTCACATTTATTTCAATGTTTAATATTTGAAGTGTTTTGGGTCTTTATTTTGAAGTTCGATGATGTTTTTATGACCCAAAAATATAGCAAAGGAACCTAACTCAATCTCAACTAGCCTGTGATAAACCTGGTTTTGTTATGTGTCATAAGTTGCAGTTTCCAGTAAGTTACTGATGATGTTAAATGAGGACTTAATTGTATTTGAGAGGAGAGCAATAAGATTATTTAAGAGATATGTGTATAGATGATCTCTCTGTTAGAGTAGTTAAGAGTTAGATGAGAGCCAATTCAGAAGAAAACTTTCTTAGATCGTGGTACCATTGTAGCTAAGAAAATAGATAATTCTCTATTGTGTTGAGTTCATCTGGAAATAAAGAATTAGTGTAAATAGGTAGCAGATACAGAACAGGAAATTTGACCTCAGAGTTCACCCAGCAAAGGGTTGAGAGAGATCCTTGTAGGAATCATCTAATGATAGAATCTAGCCTGTGTTTACTTCTGCTTCTACCAGTGTTAGCAAGAAACCCAAACCTAGCTGCTCCATGCACAATACAGTCCATCTCTCTTAAGGGGAGGAGGGGGTGGGTGCCTATTAGGTATAGTAATCAGGAAGAGTGCTTTGCTGTTGGCAGAGCAGGCAGAGAAGGTGTTTAGATTACTTATCTCTGAAAGGGTTTCTGATAAAAATTTATCCAAACCAATGCCTCAGTCCACAGGCGAAGAATAACAATGGTTCTTCAGCAAGTTAATCAATTGGAACGGTGCTTACTACACTTTAGGAAGATTTCTAGATCTCTTTAATCCTCATACAAAATTTATTGAAATTTGGTTTTATGTGATTTCTTTATGTATGGAGGCACACAAGCATGCACATGTGGAAACAAGATGCCTTTGTCTATGGATTTTTTCCATGTGCTCAGTATATTTTAATGTTCAAAATTTAGCTGTCATTTAGCTGGTTAAATGAGCAAAGAAGCTGTTTTATTCTAACAAATAAGAGGAAAATAGTTTATTTCTCAATAACATTTCCTGACTATTGTCAGTACTAGCATAATTTTCACCATTCTTTGTTTGTTTGAAGGTGGTGGAGATATTGGCATGTGCATTATTAAGATAGCCTGAATATGGTAATTTTCATAATGAGATTTATTGTATATGCCTCCCCGGAATAAAAAGAGGACTGCTCTGTTCTAAAGCATGTAAATGGCTGTAGGATAGTGAGATTCCATTATTTTTAATGGAACAAAATTTGTATTCTGAGTTCATTAGAATACTGAATGAGTTGAAGAAACAAGTTCTGTTCTTACATCACTCATGTAATGAGGTAGTATATAAAAAATTCAGTTTTGTGGTGTTAAACACATGGGTGGAATTTAAATGAATATAAATTAATAGCAAATGCCCCATCAAAGAATGCAGGTGATTTTTCTGTTGTTGTTGCAGTTTTTGGTAGTTTATGATTTCACGGCACATGGCCCAGCTTGACAAAATGTTATCAAATAAATATAGAGCAGCAGCTTAACATCTGAGCGATGTAAAAGGCTTCCTATTTTTCCCTAACATCTCCAGTGCCTAGTATAGTGTTTTGCTTATGATAGAAATGTAATAAATGCCTGTTCAATTAAAGTGAAAGAATATAAATGCAATGGGATTGAGTTACAATGTGTGAACAATTTGTCCATAAACTCTGAGCCAGTGTCAAAATGAATTGTTTTTATTTTCATTCTCTAATTTAACAAAATGAAACTAAAATATCTCTAGAGTCGTTTACTCTATTTATTTTTCTATATGTTTGAAATCAGCTGATGAAATACAATAGGCACAAAGGACCTTTTTGTCTTAGTCCATTTTCTTCTTTGCTTCTCCAGATATCCATCACATTTATTACAGTAATTTACTTTGTCAATCTCAGCTTCCTTATCTTTCCTTTTTGCTCATTCCAGCTCCTTATACAATCTCATCACTAAATATTTATAATACAACTCACCTAGATTTTGCATCAACATTTTAACTAAGGCCAACTAAAGTTAACTTTAGTGTTTTTGTTGATCTTACACCACATTATTTTACAATGAAGGTGATCTTTCCCCACTCTTCTTCTTTCTAGCTCTTTTTCAGCAGCAAAAGATAAAGCTGAATTTCACCAAGCTTGCTGTGTTGTAAGATATAACTCCCAAAACTTTTATATCCTTATCTGCAGTATTTTCTAGTATTTGATATACAGCTAAATTAAATGGAAAGCTACAACTTATTGAAAGCTACCATATCACTGTGATTGTGTGTATGTGTGTATGCATATAGAACTTACTTTTTAAATGATGTTTTTCACAATATTGCTACCAAGTAGATATTACTATATCCCAGAAAGTCAAACACGTATCTAGGATCAGCAGATTTTTAAAAATTGTAGAAATGGAATTTTAGGAGCTCACCCATCCAATTCCAAAGTCTGTATTTTTCTATATACCACACAGTAATTCCAAATACAGTTTTGAAATATGGCTAAGTGAAAACCTAATCTGGTGAGATTCACTTTTTTTGGGGGGCCACTGGCCATTGGATTTTTCATTCCCCAAATATACTGATTACTGATTTATGGATCATGCTTTATATACTTACTGTCACCTTATTGTATTCATAAACACATTTACTACTGAATAATATTCCTTGCCAGTACATAATTGTCTGAAAAACAAAGGAAGAAAAAAAACCTCTGTGACTAGAAACAAGTTGAATCTGGGGTTAAATCCTTATGTTTTTCTTGTTCCTTCACATAATTTTCTGTATTATAGTAGCAGACAACTTTTTTTTTTTGCTTCATGTGGGCTGCTAAAAAGTTACACAAAGAACCTCAGCTACAGAAAGCTTTTCTTGTGAATTTCCTCAGTACATTTTTAATTAATTGACATATTCATGCCCATGTGAATCTTTTGAATGTCCACATAAACAAAATAAGGTATACCAGTATGCAATTTACATCATAAAGCTTTATGTTTAGTGCATACTCCTGTCCATAGACTCCTAAAGAAAACTACATATTGACAGTCAAGTAGGATGTACTTGCTTGAAAATACCCTCCATCTGTCATTTTATACCACTATGAAGTATATTATTCTATGAAATTTTTGGTCCATGAGATTGTTACACAAATAAAGCATGATTCTCCACCCCCATCTCTCCTTCTTCCTCTCTTCTCTCTTTCCCCTGGCCCCTCTCTCATACTTACTGTTTCTACCCCAGAGAAATACAACATCTGACAAGAAAACAGTTTCCTAAATATGAACTGATTGAATTGCAGATACAATTTTCAGGTTAGAAAGCTTTAAAACTCTGCTATTAGAAAAATCATTTATAATATATGTAGAACTTCTAAAACAAACTTACCCTCAACTTAAAAACAAGACTTTTGTTAGGATAATCTATAGATAAGTCATTGCTTGACCCAAATGAAGAATATTGGATATTATTAACCAAATAACTCTTTGTGACATGTACACATGAGACCAGTTTTTACCCTGTCCTAAATCTTCTAGTGGGCTTTTGTAGGGGAAGAGTAGGTTAAGAGCAAAATAGCCTTATCAACTATGTCACTTTTCTTCCAAGAATTGTAGCATGGAATTAAGTGAGCAAAGTTAGATGCATGGAATGATCCCCAGGATTCCTGGTATCCACATACAATAACAATATATGAAATATTGAAATAATACAAACAATCAGGTGCATTTACCAAATTATAGTCATTGAATGGTAAATAATTTCCCCAGGAACCACACAATAATTATTTTATGAGTCTTCAGTGAATGATCTGTGATTTTGCAAATACTCTTGTCTCTTACTTTACTGAGAATATTGAGGTCATCAAGAACAAACTCTCTGTCTTTAAAGCTACAAAGTCACTTATATAGGAATCTGCCCTCATTTCTTTCTCTACAATGTTGACATGGCCCTTCTCTCTGGTTCATTTCTGTCGAAATACATAAGATTTCTCATTCACTTACTCCTTCAAAATTGGTTATGTTGCAGGTTCTGTCCTCTGCTCACGCTATAGGCTTTCCAAGAATGGCATTACTCATGGTCATGCTTCAACCTATTACTATTTACTAATAGCTTCCAGTCCACTAGCTTAAGCTAAAATCCCATTCAACCACCTGCTAAAAATCTTTTCTCTCTTGGAAGGTTCTCAAGCATGTCAAACTCAATATTTTTAAAACACAACTTATTATCCTTCCTTAAAACTTTGCTTTTCCTTCTCAATTTTCTATGTTTGTGAATGCAAGTGACTTAGGCTTTCAACAAAGAGGTAATATGTGTTTCTTTCTTTTAACTCCTCTCTACAATTAGGGATGAAGTTCTGTCTACCCAACATCCTAAACGTCACATCTGCTTGAGATTATTAACTCATCGCTATTACTTCTATGGCCTGCACTGATTAGTCTTCTGTCTGGTCTTCCTACTTCCAGGCTTGGCTCTCTACAGCTTATATTCCACATTGATGCCAATGTTATATTTGGAAAAAAAAAAATTGCAATTTTGATTATGTTATTTCACATTCCTAAGTCCTTTAATACTTCCTCAATTTCTATGCAACAAAGTGAAAACTTATTTATCTGAAGCACAAAACCATGGATCACCTCAGGTATAACACGAACCTGATCAAAATTCATGACCTTAATAATTATTTTTCTTCCTGATAGATTATGTGCATTTTCATAATAATAATCAGGAAGAAAAAAAAATTAAAAAAGGTATTTTCCCTCAATACTTATTAAAAACAAGTTTGCTGTAATTATACATAAATATGAAGTCACTTGCCTGTGTGCTAGCATCAGAAAAGTAGTGAACTTCTTCGCAACCTCTGAATTGACTATGATATTTTTTAAAGTCAAATAAAGCACACTATAAGGTGAGATTCTAAAATTCCAAATGATTAAAGTTCGAAGTAATGGTATTTTGTCTCTTTTCACCTCCAAGCTCCAGTTTGTGCAAAGAGACCAAAGTATTACAAAATATAATACTATTAGCATCCAAATACTTTAGATCTATCTTGGAAAACACTAGATTTTGATTTTTTTTTTTTTGCAAACAATTTTAAAGATTTTAAAGTAAAATTACTTTTCCCTTTATAAACACAGACTCAAATTTCAGGATTTGATAAAAGTATCTTGATTTCTAATTATAGCCTATTTTTAAATACAATACAGACAGTATCCTGACAGTTGCCTACTTTTAATCTAATCTACTTTTATCATAATATTATGGACCGTAGTTATATGTGTACTGAAGTTCACAGTGGAGGTGAGCTTGTTGACTTTCAAATGCAATAATAGTCAAAGTGGATAAACTCTCTGCTCTTCATCCCACCTGCAGGCTTCTGGATTCATGCATTGATTTATGCCAGCTCAATCTTCTGACTTTTCATCAAGATGTGCAATATACAGTGCCTTCATTATGAACTATAGTTTCCTCTATCATTATAAGAAACACAAGTTAAGTAAGCTTTCCTCAAACAGCAGTGATTGCTTTCAAGTTCCTGAACAGGCTGCAGTAGGCTTGACGAAAAGGATTGATTTATCATTTTTTAAATAGATTCTTAATCTGCAAATCAATAAAAATGTTTCACTTCAGCAGTGGCACCGGGTGAATGACTCACCCTTGAAAACCGAATGAATGAATGCTGCCTTTCTTCCTTTCTTTAATATACACAGATTGCAATTGTGCTTTTGCTTTGCTTGTATTACTTGCTAAACTCCAATGTTTGGGAGTGCCAGCGATTTTCAGCCTGCTTTCTCCATAAAACAAGTGAGGGATTGAATGTTAACCTGCTGTGACTGCTATTTTAACGCTGCCATTCTCCTTGTTACGTAATAAGAAAATTAAACTCAAACAATCTTAAGCTGGCCAAAGATAAAAATAAAAGATGAAAACACACAGATGTGGAGAACATTTTGTGCCAAAATGACACAGCATTTGTTAGTTTTAGACTAGCAGAAATTCTGGTAATTTATATGTTATACAATCGTCTTGGTAAATTCTCCCAAAGAGTTAAATTAAAACACATAGGCTCATTTCCCCATATGTCTTCTACTCTTCATACTTTACTAAGGGTATAGTAGAGTCTAAACCCCTCTTCTTAGAGGTAGTTCTTAGGCAGTTCAGAAGTCAGAAGTCTGACAGTTAACTGTCAGGATACTGTCTGTATTGTATTCAAAAATTCCAAAAAGAAGGCACTTTAGCCTATAGTCATCAAAAGTTTCTTTAAAATTTTCTAGAAATAGTGATAATTAAAACAAGAAAAACCAAAGAACCTCCTAACAACCAGCTGGTTTGATTTAAGCATTTTTGAATAGTTTACATTTAATTTAACCAGTCTTATAACAAATTTTATTCCCATAAAATTTGAATTAAGTAACTACATGGTTACATAAAGTCCTTTTTAAACAAAAGTAAAGTGAAATAGTAGTAGCATTTTCACTTCAATTATATCATTGATTCCAAAAACTAATTACCTAAAAATATATTAGCTAAGAATTTCATCACTAATGTTTGAAAACTTTTAAAAAAGTACCTCATGTTTAACAGAATAATGTTTTATTTGAAACAGAATAAAAATCAACTCAAATTTAGGTATATAAGAGGTTCTTTTTGTAATGTTAAAAATGTTTTATTTATTCTAGATTTAGAGGTGCCATATTTTATTTCTTCCTTTTGTTCTTTTTTCCCCAAGTTTTAATAAAAAGGACACTGCAGAAGACCTACTTTTTTCCCCCTCACATATCATCACTCATAGACAACATGAAGAAGAAGGTGGTGAGATTGGGTATTTGGTGCTTATTTGAAAGCTATGTTTGGTGGGAACCCCATTTACTGCAGATGAAACTTACATACAAAAAGTTAAACCTATTCCTGAAAATCCTCATTTTAGACATATATTATCCATCTAATTATTAAAATAAATTATGGAAGACAGTGGGAGAGAAAAGCAAATATTGTTACAAATGGTTGGCGAGTCCTCCTGGTTTCTGTTCACATTTCACTTACATGTGTAGTACATGCCAGTCCTTTATACCAACTCTCTGAGGAAAACCACCCTTACCATCTTTCATGTACTATCCTCCTGATCTTCTTACACTTCATGGATTGAGTAGACCTTTGTAGTGGCCAGTGAGTCATACGACAGTGAAAGCATACAAGCCTAAACTCCTCTTAGTTTAATATTAATCTTTGTAGTTTAATCAAGGAAACATTTCCATGGGATAACACATCATTTGGCTTCTAAGCTTTCTACTTTTGTGTTATCTCTACATGAGGCAGATTTGGGAGGAGTAATGGGAAAGCTCCAATTTCTTTTCAACTACTCATATTTTAATTTGATTGAGAATTTGTATTTTGTCCAAAAGCCAGAAATGTGCCAGATAAGAATTTGTCCTCTAAATTACCTAAATAGTCTTCTTCAAGAACCAGGAAAATGAACAGACCTGCCTGCTTGCTTTCAATACCTGTTAATGAACAACATGGGTCGGTGAATGTTTAAGAAATGGAAGCCAATGATTACAGCCTCAGTGAAAAGGAGTAAATGATAATTTCTGAGTTCAACACTGAGTTACAAATTGATATCATTGCATTAAATATCTTCTTGTAAAATCTATGTATGAAATAAAAAAATTCAAACTCTATTTTGATTTTTCTCATGATTCTGATATATGGGGCACATGTACTATTTGGGCCCTAAAGACATTTAAAAGTTATCTCCAAAGCTTAGAATTCATTAAAGGAGGACTCTGTTTTTGTTAAAATGCCATGTATGTGTATCTGACATTTCCGTAAAAACATTCTAAGAAGATATAGTAGTTAAAATATTTAGCTTCATTGACCATTTTTATTTACATCTAGTTTTCCAGTATTTAGTAGCTATGTGACATTAGCAAAGTTATTTATTTTCTCTTTCTTGATTTCTACATTTGTAGAGTGGGAACAGTAGTAGGGTCTATATCATGTTGTTGTTGAGAGGATTAAATGAGATAATTCATGTAAGGTGCTTAGCACTTAGCAAGTGCTAAATATATGTCATCTATTTTACTAACTTTATGGTAATAGAGCTAATTAACTCGATTTTGATTGAGGCACTTTATTGCCCTCATTAAAATATACATTAATCTGTCATCTAATATTTATTGGCAAGGCACTCTGGTAAGTACTACAGTGTTAAAACTATTTGCCATAAATAATTAGCAAATCACTAGAAGTTCTGAATTCTCAAGGCCTGAATAGTTAAGTAGTTATTCTAATTACGCAAGGCTCTAAATGTACAGGCAAACTCATGACCTGGAAAATGGACATGCTTTTGAGTTCAGTCAACAAAATGATCTGAAAGTATTGTAGCTTAAAGATGATTTTAAACATTCCATACCAGCAGAGTCCTATGACTTTCAACAGTAAAATCAAATGTCTTCATATCCTACTAAACTTTGAAATGATAAAAGCTGCTCGTTTTTGGGCATTTACTCTAGACCAGGGATTATATAAATGTTTTATGCATATTGCTGTACTTAATTCACAATTTTCCTGTGAGAAGAGTATATTCATTATTGTACAAAAAAGAATGCTAAAGACCAGAGAATTTAAATAATACATTTCCAAGTCACATAGCTGGTGGCAAAATGTGGAATCTGATTTCAGTGTACACCTTAAATATGTCACTATACCATGATACTTCTCAAATACCTGGGCTTATTTAACAGACCATTTTGATATTATCTTACACACCCAGCACATTTATACAGCAGCAAAGGTCTAGGAGTAACACACGTGCATGTCAGAATCTCAGCCATGTGACTTGGAACCCTGACCTGTTTTATTAAATGAGTAAATCAGTGCAACACTAAAGGAACACTCCAGATCCTTGGTGTGAGGGAATTTAGCACTTGTGGTTTCAACTGTTTTCTGGAGACTTCAAGGGTCCATGACATTTAATAATTTGTAACTTTGTTGAGGTGAAAATTTGAACAGGTACTGCCATACTGGTATGTAAGAGTGAGTCATTTAGAAAGTGTGGAGACCTAGCTAAAACCAAGATTTGCACCTTGACATATTCTACAGTATTTCTGTATGCACATTTGCTGAGTCAAATGATTTTTAAAAATTTTTATTCTATTAGGTTTTAAAAAAATAATATATAAACCTTCTAAGAAAATAAATTACTAGTGCTGGTCTGAAAGAATCACTCAAATTTTTAGTTCCTGTTTATATCTCTTTTGCAATATTAGGGTATTTTGAAACTCCTTGGGCAGCTTACAATAGCCGCAATACATCAGATGATGTATTTGTGAAGTCGCTGTTGTATTACAGAGCAAGATTTGAATAAGATTTTTGTAAATTATACCATCCAAATCATTACTTTGTTTATTATCAGGGTGAGAAAAATAATTTGTTTTATTTTTAAGAAGAGGAAGATAAGACTTCATATGATTTGCTAAATCAGTAATAATGCTTACAAAGTCCACTGAGTCAGTTTAATCAAATCCTTTTCACTTACCATCTAACTTCATTCTTGAATCAACCAAGAGAGTTAGGTAGAAGTACAACCATCCTAATCTTAAGGTTGGGAAAATGGAGGCTTAGTGAAGTTAAGTAATATGCCCAATGCTAATCAATAGAATTTGATGTGGACCAGTTCATCTAACTCCAAATTCGGTGCTTCCATTTTTAATAGTCTACTTCCTAAGAATTGTTCTAACATTTTAAACCAGTATTGAATGACCATCTGATACCATTTCAAGAACCATCATATCATCTTATCTCAGCCAAACTGGCTTCTTTACTTCTACTCATAATAGTGACCATGAGGACATCTGATTTCTCTTAGGCAGTTCCATATGTATTCTCTTAAGTGAACTCCACAAAACTCTGATTATAACTACGAGGGCTGAGGAAAATGAGGCACAGAGAAAGTATGACTTAACGAAGGGAAGAGAGGAGCCCATCCAGGAAGCTGTATCTTCTAGCTTTGGATACTGTGATCTTTCACTCAAAGTATCTTTTTGATGACAATAGGAGAAAATAATAATTCAAGTTGAAAATAGAGAATAAGCTAGTTTATGTAATTCTGAAATTACCTATAAATTGAGAGAAATTTTTTCAAGAAGGAATTGAATGAAACAATTAACAAAGAATTATGAAATCTTTGAAATAAAAGTTGGTGTGCACATAACTCTACCTTTATGCTCATTTTATCAATTAGAAAACAGATAATTCATAGATATTGGCTGATTTGTCTACAATGGCAAATTAGTAACTGAGGGGGAAATATTAAAATTAGAAAACATATAGTTGAACCCCTAATCTTCTCAAAATAAAGAAGAAAAATGAAAAGAATATATACTACTATAAAAGCAAAGTTTAAATGAAAGCACTAAAGGGTTTTGTTTTGTTTTGTTTTGTTTTGCAACAGTCTTGCTTTGTCACCCAGGCTGGAGTGCAGTGGCATGACCTCGGCCCACTGCAACCTCTGCCTCCTGGGTTCAAGTGATCCTCCTGCCTCAGCCTGCTGAGTAGCTGGGATGACAGGCGCCTGCCAACACACCTGGCTAATTTTTTTGTATTTTTAGCAGAGACGGGGTTTCACCATGTTGACCAGGCTGGTTTCGAACTCCTGACCTCTGGTGATTTGCTCACCTGAGCCTCCCAAAGTGCTAGGATTACAGGTATGAGCCACCGTGCCCCGCCTAAAGGTATTTTTCTTTTAAGTGAGAAAGTAAGATAAAGACAAACAAATCCAAAAATGAAGTAAATTACAAAATAAATGTCAGGAATTGAAGGTAGAAGAATCTCAAACAGAAATATGCAGGCATCCCACAAGGGAGATGGAAGAAAAACAAAAGTATATCTTCATAATGACTTACTCGAAGAAACAACTTCATCTTACAAAAACTTTTAAAGCTATCCAAGCCTTCTGGTGTAGAGGAGTTAATAGCCATGAGCAGCCCACTACTCTTGTCCCAGAAGCTAATTACCTATGCATCAAAGCCTGCCACCAAGTAACAGTGGCTCTGTCACTATTAGGTTGGGGGCAGTGTATGGCTTTGAGAATAAGCCGCAAAGCTAAAGGGACAAAGTAGAAGGAACTCAACCTGTTTACTAAAGAGGTCAATTGATTTTAAAGCACGCAGCTGTTCTGTAGTTTAGCAAGAACAGTCTTATATAGATTCCCCGGCAGAAAATGCTCCATCTACTGAAATTCTTGGTAAATTATTAAACACTAGTCACAGACTCATTTATGTTGAGTAGAAGCAAAAAGATTTAAAAAGAAGTTGCATATGTAAACAACAAGAATGTAAATTAAATCTGCCTCTAACAGATTCCTTCAATTCTGCTACTTCTTTTGGAATATGCCCTGTTCTAGTCGATTTTTCTTGATAAACAATCAAAGTATTAAATATGCTTACCATAGTGTCTAAAGCAACAGAAATGGAAACAGTTATACGACTTTGTTCCAGTAATTTTTTCCATGTTTTTCTTAAAAAATTTACATTTGTGGCACAACCCAAGACACTAAATGATAAATCTACAAATGTTTTCAGAGAAATTTGGAAGAAACACATGAAAATACATGTAGCAAAGCCCATAGTATAAAAAGAAGCACTTTTAAATAGCCATATCCATGACATATAGCAATAATGTCTCGTATTCACTTAAAATTTGTTTCTATTGCAAGAGGTTTCTTCTAGGACAAAGCAGAAAATGAGAATTGTGGGAAATAATAATAATGATAATTTCCTATATTTTTATAATTTCTATAATTTTATATTATGTTTATTCTAGGACAAGGCAGAAAATGAGAATTGTGGAAAATAATAATAATTTCCTATATTTTTATAATTCTATATATAATTTTTATAGGGCTCAAGCTTACTTCTATTTTTTCACTGGATAATACACTATACTATGATTCAGTTAAGTCCATCTTCAGCATAAATCATGTGCTAGCATGTACATCATGGGTGTCCAATCTTTTGGCTTCCCTGGGCCACATTGGAAGAAGAATTGTCTTGGGTCACACGTAAAATATACACTAACGATAGCTAATGAGCTAAAAAATAAAAATTTATTATGTTTAAAGAAGTTTACAAATTTGTTTTTGAGCTGCATTCAAAGCTGTCCTGGGCCCATACAGTCCACGGGCCGGGGGCTGGAAAAGTTTGATGTATATAGTGTTTGTTCTTAGAGTTGAAAGAGTGCTATTGATTATTCCATTTAATATTACTCTAAAGTCTGTGAATTGAGATTAAGTAGATATAAATCCAACATGACCAATCAAAAATAAAAAAGCAAAAACAATGAATTTTTAAAACTTATATTTTATATTCTATTTATTGGAGCTAATAGTAAACAGGGAGAATGGTAAAGTTTTAGGGAAGAAGAAATGCTGCCAACAAGTAGGATGTAGGATCATACACACTACCTTCATTCTTACATGTAGGATGTCACTGCCGTGATCCACTCTAGATATCCTTTGTGATTGTTTTGTTGTTTTGAATCGGGACCGTTAAGTTGAAGCCAGCTTAATTAATTTTAATGTGAAAAGAAAAGATTTCCATTCCATCTTATTATATTTCTTTAACCTAATTTCTGATTTACGTTCAGTTGCTTCAACGTGGCTGGTAACTTTAAATCTGTCAATTTGGCATATGTGTTTATATTGAAATCTCACAGAAATTATAAGCAAAACTTGGTCAAATTTTCTTTTTGATCACATTGTTTTTTCTTTTCCTTTTTTTTTTTTTCCCCGAGATGGAGTCTGACTCTGTCGCCCAGCCTAGAGTACATGGCATGATCTTGGCCCACTGCAGCCTCCACTTCCTGGGTTCAACAGATTCTTGTGTCTCAGCCTCCCCCAGTTGCTGGGGATTACAGGTGCTTGCCACCAGATCCAGCTAAGTTTTTTTTCCTTTTTTTTTTTTTGAGTGGAGATGGGGTTTCACCATGCTGGCCAGGCTGGTCTTGAACTCCTGACCTCAAGTGATCCACCTGTCTTGGCCTTTCAAAGTGCAGGGATTACAGGAGTGAGCCACCACACCTGGTCTTTTTTGATCACTTCGGTTAAAGTGATGAGGAGTAAGACTTGAAGACTGGGTAAATGTTGACACTATGAGGACAATACTTTTTTTTCTTTCTTTGTCTTTTTGTTCTTTGAGACCATCTGTCAGAAAATAATGAACAGTGGCTCTGGGAATATTCAGCTATCCTCTTCCCAAAACCTTCCCCCAATTGTATAGTAACACATCTCAGCAAAACTTGGTAACAACAGCAAGAGTAATCCCAGTCTGACATTACAGAAGCAGGATAACATGGCTGGCTACTTACTTTTTTTGTTTGTAAGTTCATGCCAAAAAAAAAAAAAAAAAAAAAAAAGGCACCAGGCATGGTGGCTCACGCCTGTAATCTCAGTACTTTGGAAGGCTGAGGCGGGCAGATCATGAGGTCAGGAGTTTGAAACCAGTCTTACCAACATGGTGAAACCCCCATCTCTACTAAAAATATAAAAATTAGCCAGGCATGGTGGCGCACACCTGTAATCGCAGCTATTCAGGAGGCTGAGGCAGGAGAATTGCTTGAACCTGGGGGGCGGAAGGTTGCAGTGAGCCGAGATCGTGCCATTGCATTCTAGCCTGGGTGACACAGCGAGACTCCATCTCAAAAAAAAAAAAAAAAATCTTTTTTCTCAAGAGAAAAAGATTTATTCATTGATTACAGTTTATATGACCCCATTTCATCTTTTCGTAACTAAGAGTTGGGTTTTCTTCAACTTTATTAATGCTTAAGGAACACAGATTCCAGATCCTTTACTGTGAGATAACAGTAGATACTAAATTATATCCTTAATAAACATTTTGAACAATGAAATTGTTTTTTAATTAAAATAAGCAATACAATTACAATTACTGCTATTCTCTGTCTGGATATACACAAGCCAAGAAGTAGAATAATTAAACAGCTCCTCTCAGCCTAACCCCACACCCCGCTTTATAAAAAAACCCTTCTATCTTCTGTTAGAGAATCTTCCAAGGAGGGAGGTAGCAAGATGGAAGAATGACACAGATTAGATAATTGTTATATAACAAACTAGATGAACATCCAGTTTCCCCTTATGATTTGGAGGTTTGGTTCTTCATAGCCATTAGTTTCATCTTCAGATACTACTTCATATTGAAAGCTAAAGTTGCATTAATACAAATGGGTTTTTGATAAGGTTCCATTAGCCACTGATATTTAAATACAATTTTTGAACATATTCCATGTTCTACATAAGCCAACTCCCTCACTGAGAAATTCCCAGGTCTCTACCTTCCCAGTCACTTAAGCTGCTAATTCCTGTCATGGGTAACACAAGGTGACTTTTCCTTGAATTCCCCCGCCAGTTCTCACAAAGAGTATTTGCAGACCAAGCAGACTTGACTAAAAATTTAGGATGGCAGACTCGATTAACATAGAGAAACACAAGCAACCCCAGAGTTGAATGTCAGGTATCCACCTTGCCAATGCTCTTCAACCATGGTGCCATTTGCAGTTACTCATTGGTTATCTTTTGCCTCAGACTCTAGACCCTGCCATGCTATGACCCCTGCTTCTCTTCCTTTTCTTCCTCTCTTCATTGATTTCCTGACACCTAAAACACATATTCATTCCTTATGTAGAACAATTTTTATTGGGTTCTTCCACACTACTTGTTTAATGTCTAACTTCTGTTCTCAAATAACTTTCCTTTAAAAAAGTTAAATTTCTAAGAAACTTTGATTGCAGCTATATAAGAAAAAAATATATATGTGTATATATACATACATATTCTCTCCACCTGCTGAAGACTTTTTGAAAAAAGATTATCTTCAATTAAATCAGTAACCTGTGGAATTTATATTCTATACGAATAGTTGAAATTATGACTTTCCTATCAAGCAATTTTAATGTATGGTCATATTAAGAAAGAAACTTGTATTCAATGTGAAAACTAATAGTCAAATAGTAAATACAATATATAATATTATTAAAAATCTGGTCAGTAAATCTTTAATCTTTAATTATATAAATGTATGATGAGGCTATTAATAACACACATTGATTCATTTTTATTAAATTTTGACAAAGAATTAATTTTGTCCTAGGATAATCAATACCCTTAAATGGAACAAACTCATATATAATATTGATTTGTAGAGAGGAAAAAGTCATTAAATTTTTTCCTTAGGGGAATAAGTAAAATTATCTATAATATAAATATTGAAAAGTACTAATTCACTTTTTTTCCTAGGAAGAAGAGACATGGGATATTTCTAGTAATATCGATTCATTAAAAATGTCATACAGGAGCATTTTTGGGGAAAAGAGGAGCTTTTTTTTAAAAAAAAAAATGATGTCTTTGTAGCAAGTAACAGAAAGCTTTTCCTGTAGGAGGTGCTGAACAAATGATAACGAACAGAATGTATTTGGTTATTTGGTTGCATGGAAAAAAAAAATCCTGGCCAAACTTGCTCAGATAACAGTCTAAGCAAACATAAAGACCTGGAGTTAGGCTGAAATACAGTCACTTATGAGCCAGCTCTGAGGACCAACTCTTCTTTTCATGTCTCCGATTGCCACATGATAATGCTTCACATGTGTTCTGCTCTCCTCTCCAAAACCAGCTTCACTTAGTTTCCCCCTCCTTTATAACTTTAGCTTGCACATGGTTTAAGCTTGCTACTATCTCTCAGGCTTTATATCTATGATAATCCTGATGTATCTTGTCTTTTTCTACCCCCTGTCTCCAATTTACTGAGTTTTTACATTTTCCTAATTTAAAATTTCCTAAATAGTAATAGGATTGCCTGGCTCATTATTTTTCCGGATAATTCATATGTTGTGTAGATCACTGGCAGGACTATCCATAAAGTGACATTTGATTAGATGCCCATCTAATCCTGTCAGTTGAAACTAGAAGAGCAGAGCACACGTTTTGTCAGAAGAAAGATTTCCCTTAAAAGGAAGTATTGTGAGGAACAGGGGAGTATAACATCTCTCAGGAGAGTAGATCATTATGGATGATCTCTGACCTATAAAAGGGTTGTGTTTTACATATCAGAAACCAGAGAATCAGTCTTGCTGATTCTCAAACTGTACCAATAACTATGGCTGTCTAACACATGTACGTAACATTTACAGAATAGAAGACTCTTGTTTCCTGCCTCCCACGTCTTTCACACTTACTGTCAATCACTGAATCAAATCATCTCAAGTAAGTAAGTGTAGTGACATAGCAGAAGAAGGGCATGCACAATTGGGGCTGTGCTGGGGTTTGGGAGATCATCCATCAGGTTAGACATGCATATAATTAATTCATGTTGATATGCCCGACATCAAAGCAACTTCTGGGTAAAGTGGAGGGGAAGTTCAGGGAAAATTAATATGATGTAGAGTTGTTGCTTAAAGAATATCCCACCCCTTTCTTTTTCTCTGTCAGTGGGGGAATAAAAGGCTATGCTAATTACATATTTGTTTCCTCTCTATGGAGTCTGCATGGACAGCAACTCTGTTCACATGTAGAGGTTAGGAGGTTCACTAAAGAATGTGACCGAGAGCAATACACAGGAAATGATTTCATGGTAAAAATACCAAATTGTAAGAATGCAGGTATCTCAAATACCTATTTGTATCAGTAATTTATTTGCTTGCTTTCCTCTTATATGGTGAAAGCCAATTTAGCAGGTGGAGAGAGTCACAAAATCATTTCCAGAAAGAGCAGGTGGATCACACATATTTTTATATTGACATATACACACTCACAATGCAGATAGCTTGAAAAAATATTCGTTCCTCAGATAACCAGACTGATCTATATACCTCATAGTGTATGTCCTTTTGCCTAGTTGCTATCGATAACTAAATATAACTGCATAATATATTTAAATTAGGATGCAAAACAGATGCCTATGATGACAATCTACCAAATAAAAAAATAAATATCATAGTAGAGGAAAGAGATTCCATTCCATTTATGCTGGAGATGAAAACAAAATAAGAAAATCGATGTAAGAAAAAAAAAAACTTCTTTGTACTGAGCCTGGGAGTCTCTCCCCAGGATTATGCTGTTCAACATTTTCTAGTGAGTCTAAGGATAGAAACAACCAGCTCCTGAACTTTGAAGTAATTGGTTCACAGCTGTGCTTATACTGAGATGGAAATATGAAAATACATTTGTACAGAGGAGGTTTTTTTTTTTGGTAGTTGTAATGAGAGAGTTGTCAAATTAAATGCAAACTGCTGTAAGTAAAATAAATTACATGTGGAAATTCAATTCCTGATACTTTCATCGAGTGGATACATGTGCTGTGTTTCCAGAAAGAACATTTACATTAATCATAAAAAGAACTCTTACGTGGTGTTATTCTCTTACATTAGTGTTAAGGAAGCAAAAGTGATCTAAAGTGATTGTTAGATATTTTTGTATCCGAAAAGCATGGGTAAGACACGGGATCAATGCAACATTGCAATTCAAGCATTTATTAAATGTTTGAGCTGTTTGGGAGGGAGACAAAGATCATCAAGTCCACATTTCTGGCTGCAGAGATATTTGAAATATACCTGGAAAGGCAAGATCAGCACATTTGAGAGAGATAATGTAGAATACATAGATAATCAGAACAGAAAGATCAGTGGGGCTGAAATAATAAGAAGAGGCTCTGTAGATGACACAGAATAAGAGCTTGAAATAGTGGCTGTAGAGTAACAGAACGGCAGAAAGAAGGAACTTTAGGGGGCATATGTCTGTAAAGGCCATGCAGCAAAGAATGCAAACAGGTGCATGAGGAGGGAAAAGGATGGAGTAAAGACAGAGAGAGTATGGATTGTTTAGGGGAGAATAAAAGCTACATAGAGAGCACTGTGTAGCTCTCTTTATATAGGCTGCTTGGAAACCCAGAGATCTATATAAAGTCTGCAGTGCAATCACAAGTGGCCACATGATGAAGGGTGGGACTTAACGCAGAATTAATAAAAAAGCATTGGTCTGGAAATGCAAAGAAGATCTGAAACTTATTCCAGCTGTGTGACTAACAAACCATGTAATCTTGAACTTGCCACTTGGTTTCTTGACAGTTGATGGATATTTCCAACTCCAATATTTACCACTAATTTATAATACATTCATATGAGGTCAAAATTTAAAATGATCTAAAGGAAAACACCAATTTGTAGATGTGGTTGAAAAATAATGCCTGTAAGTAAAATTATTAGGAAATTCAGATATATTTGCCATCTGTCTCTTTTACAAGAAATAGCATATCTTACTTAAACACCAGAACACCTAATGGTGAAGGGAAGAAAGAGTTGATGAAATACAATATCTCATAGTCTCTTTAATCCTCAGTGTTGTGCCTTCCACCAGATTAGAATCTATGTGAGGGGGAGGAACTATGACTAACCTAGTGTAGACTTTTAATAATGCCTGGCACAAAGGAAATGCTTACCTTTATTAATGTTGAAAGAAAATGCCTAAGTGTATATGCCCATGTTGTATACTTCAAGTTTTATCAGAAATAAATAAAAACATAGACCTCCTCATCAATTTAAAAAGTTTACTTAAGTCTCACTCCAAAATGAAAATTCAATCATAGTTGCTTAACAATACAACAAACACAACCTCAGTTGTTGCTGTACTTCAGGAAACTGCAATTAACATGGCTCATATAAAATTAGTCAAAAAACAAAAAGAACATTGAAGGAGCTGATAAGTATTTATGTCTAAGTACAAGTGATGTTCCAAGGGTATGCGTACAAATGTGAAGCAAGCATCAGGTCAGTATTCTAAAACCTCTAGTTCAATGTGAAATAGTCTGTTAATCACCTAGCTGATTTATCTAGTGGGGGATTTCATAATGGCCTAAATTTTCCATCTGTCAAGTATAAAAGTGACAGAATAAAATATTTGATGGTCAGGTGGGCAGATCAGGAAGAAATCAGTTACAAGAAATAAATGGGTCTGCCACTTTCTCTTGTGGGGTTTGGATATGTCTCTTTTTCTCTGCGCCTGTGTTAAATCCATCTATAAAATGGATCTAAGCATGTTTCTGTTCTCATTGATAAATATCAGAGATTATTCAAATCACTGAGCACATAGCCTGGTATACAGAAAGCGATTAATACATATTAGTGTCTATTATTATTGTTATCATCATCATTATCATCATCACCCCAACCATGTTGCTTTGTTCAGAAGTGCAGGGAAAATAAAGATACTCCAAGGTACCATTAAGACAAATAAACAATACTAGGTGAGAAATCAACCTTAGATGCTTACCAGTATGAACATATAATTCCAAAGAAGTTAATGGTAATTTTTTTTAAACCTTATGAAGGCAGAGTAATTGGAAATGTGATCTTATGTTTCAGCTTACATAATGAATAAAATGCACCTGTTTCAAAAGCAGAGACTGCACTAGTCTCTGTACTTTTAATACATGCTCATCTTGTAGTTAATGGCAGCTCAGACTTGTATTAATATTCTCCAAATGACAAAATTGCATCAACTGAAAATTCGGTTTCTGCCTGATATTCTGTGTTAGCTTTGCTATTTTTACCTGAAATAAGCATTGTGAAAAAGCCTTAAAAAGTCATTGTCATTCCTGATTGCAGTTCATATTATATTACCTGTAGAATTTCATCCCCAGTTGAATTACTCATCACCAATCTGATCATTCTTCCATAATTAGACTCTTTTGGTGAAGGATAAACTCTGAATATTAATACCAGAACACTAGATTTAGAATAAAAACAGGAATGAAGGCAATTTTTGAATTCATCATTAAAACTGTTTCCTTTATTGTTATAGAAATTATTTCTCACTGTATGTTTTTAATCCAAACAAACGCATCTTTTCCCTTGTATATTAAGACATTACCTTACTAAGTCTCTTTGAATTGTTTTCTTTCTTAGAACAGCCTTTTAAACCTGCTATTTATTTTAAATTATATAATCAATATAAAGGCCCTATGGATTTAACAGTGTTAAGATACAATAATATACTATTTTGACCAAATATTATACACATCAATCACATGTTCATTGTTTCTTTCTTTACTTTTTTATCTTTTTCTCTTTCACTTTTAGCCAAAGAAGTATAGAAGTGAATTATACTTCATAGAAAAATTAATCCTCTATTTTACAAATGAGTCCCCAGAAACTAGAAAAATGTAGATCTTTAAATGTTTGTCAGAATAATTTGGGCTTTCAACTTTTGCTACAAAAAACACAACTCAGCATTCTAATGAAATCAAATATATTCAAATCCATACTGACAATGGAGTATGATAACATAATACTCATTTCCAAAAATAGGGAGACCATACACTTGGATAAAATAACTTACCAAAAACAACAACAACAACAACAACAACAACAACAACGAACTCTAAGAACTTGGAATTTCAGGAAAACAATGCACAAACTCAAAACAAGATGTTAAAAAGAATATTTTTATATATATATTTATTTATTTATATCACAGGTTAAAGATATGACACATGCATAATCTTTTGCTATTTTCATCATTACAGGAGAAATGTAAAGATAAAAGCTTTGTAACCTCCTCATAATAGAAACTAAGATAGGCTCTTTGATGTATCTTTCTAAAGCTACTTCCTCACATATCTTCCTCCAGAGTGAGTTACAAATGTTAGCTTTGATGCTTTCTCTGGAAAGAATGTAGAGATATTTGCCATACAGATAAAAGAATGATGCACATTCGCAGGGGCAGAATCCTTTGCCCATGTGATTTGGAACTCAGGGAAGATTGTTACCCTATCAACTTTTGGGTTCCTAAATAGAAACTAAATCATAAACTTTTCATGGAGCACATGGCCTGATGTTTCACAATGATCTTGATGTCCAACCAGGTGATGCTGGTGGACAGGCTGGCTACACAGTTCTTCACTCCAGGACCAATTTCCATGCCCTCCCCATATCCCTAAAGGATAAGGTTCATTATTTCAACCCATACTAAGTAAATTACTCTGTATATGGGTTGACAGGTAATATCTGTTCAGAGATAAGGATAATCATGCTTTGTATATAAAAACACATTAGATCCAGGTAGAAATACGCTAATACTTTTAAGTAATAAATATGAGATATATAGTTGCTTTACCTTATATATGCCTGTCAACTTTTAAAGTAAGCTCACTTTTAAAATGTCCTGAAATTTGTACTTTAATTGTCATAAATTATGATTAATAAATTACTTGACCTGAAGTCTCATCTTTGTGATAGTCTGTCTGAGTAAGACACTTTTCAGTGATAGCTCCCTGTTGTGAACTTCTACAACTATTATACTGTTTATGTGACAGAATATGTGTAATAGCTATAGATATTTTTATACATATCTTTATAGAAACTAATAGTTTTTTAAAGGGAAGACCTATATGGGAATAATTTAAATATTTTTAAAATACACTGTCAAAAATTTGCTAAACATAATAGAGTGGAGACAGACCTAGGGGGTCAATGGGCTATACTTTCCTAACATCTCTATCCCAACCCTGGAAACTGGGAAGAGGAATGTTTTCTAAAAAAGAAACTATGAAGTAAATCAGAGATTGGGACAGAAATAATTGATACCACCATTAACTGACAAAATGCAACATTATCTCCAATCACTATAACTAAAGAAACAATGTATCTAAAAGTGTGGTCAACAATGAAAGCAGGGAAAGGGAAAATCTGAGGCAGGTCTTGGCAGTGTGTCTTTTCCTGCAGGTAGGGGGTGCTCTGTTGTCCATCTGCCTTTAAAAAGGACGTTTTATAGATCATTAACAAGAGCCATTCACATCATCTAATGCCTCTTCTTCTGATATCATGCATGCCAAGAAAACTCCCAGTTACAATTTTCTTCTCATATAGCCGGGGGATGTTTTCCTTAGGGTTATGTTTCTCATTTTAAATTAATAAATGAAAATGTTGGTTTTAAATTCTAGTCTCTGAGGATTTGCTTAATATGAATCTACCTTTAAGTGATGGACAACCTGACAAATCAGGTAAGTGAACCTGCAAATTTGAAGGCTAAGACTTGTTTTATGGTGACTTTGCCAAGAAGATGCCACTCTCTAGGGGAACTTTCTGGGCAGCCAATTGGCCTTCCTCAAGGACAAAAGGCTTGCTGGACAATGACCCTTTTTATTCAAATTGTTCTTTGTAGGACATCTCTTGCTAACTACAAGTTTCTCTATCATAGGTAGAGATTACCTCATACTTTGTGCTTCTACCCCAGCAGATACTAAATAATTAGAGTTTGTTATGTTGTAATAAAATGCGACCATAAAAATTATAAAATTGCAGAATTTAACTTTCTTCGTATATTCTTTTCCTGTCCAAAAAACACATGCATTAAAAGCAGATAACTTCGATCAAAACAATGTCCTATGTGTTTATTCAGAAGACGTTTTTGTTGTATGTACAAATAGCTCCATTCAAATAAAAAAGTGCATCTGAAAAATATCCCCTCATAATAATAAAGAGTCATTATGGAAAAGCTGCTAATTTCCTGTTTATCTATTGTGCATTATAACCTCTAGAGCAATGCTCAGAGCTAGTGCAATGAATTACTCTTATGTTCAATTTCTTGCTGCATCACATTTAGAAGACAAGGTTTAATTGCATATAGGCTTATTAGTCTATTCCATGTTAGGAATTCCATTCTTAAGAATATGTTGTACCTCTGACATATGTCTAACTCAGATTGTAGCAAGACAAAAACACATATTTGAAAAGTATATTTTAGACAATGAGCCGATTTGCACATTAATGCCTGAACACTGAATGAAACTATTTTAGAATTTTACAAAACAAGAAAGGTTTTAGGTTTTTTTTAGTTAAAAAGAGTTTAAGTTTTTTTTAATCTAATGTTTTTATATTTTATAAGAAGTCTTTTTGGCAGAAACTGGCAGAACAATATAGAAGAGTTATATTACCTAAAAATTCCCAGCTAAATTTTTGGTATAAAATTAAATTTCCAAGTTTTTCAGCATTTATTTAAAATTTAAAAAATCTAAAACCTTCTCATTATTTCAATACTTGTTTTTAAAACTTTGCAGCCAAGTTTAGTCAAAAATGTTAAATGAGAAAAATGGCAAGTTTCCTGCTACTTTAAGGATAACATATTTTGCTGAAGAAGTTAATGACAAATGGCCATCTCCTCTGTTAAGCTATAAATGAAAAATACACTTTAATTTTGTCAGTTGCCAGTGCCATTGAGAGGGCTTTTCCATAGGCATGAACACCACAATGATCTATAGCTGAAAATCAACTGAAAAGAATGTTTCCTGTTAACAGAGGAAGCACGTAAAAAGCTAGGTGAGCTATCAGTGGTTGAGTACCCAGGAACATACTAAAAGTTTATACACATTAAGGAGTCTTTATCTGATAATTTATAGTTGAACATTTTCTACAATTAAAGGACCATTATTTTTCAATGTTTCCTATCCCTCAAAGAAGAGAGAGAGAGAGAGAGAAAGAGTAAGTTTATAAACTGGCAACAGATTCTCCCTTGGCTTCAGAGTGCTCACTGGGCACAACTCCAAATGAGAAAAAGGAAGTTTTATTATGATTTCTTGCATCAACTATTACTGCATTTGAATGTAATTTTCAGCCATTTTTAAGGGTTTCCACACTATATTTGAATTTCACAGTGACTTGACTTTTTAGCTTAAAAAAAAAACAAAAAAATCTAAATAAACCTAATAGTATATCATTTTCAACAATTGCATTTTGGTTTTAAAATTACACCTTAAAGCAAATTAGGATGTCATGCCAACCCATTTACTTGGTTAGAATAATAAATCTTATTGCAAGCACACGACCAATAAAAAACATAAGTTAACAGGCAAACACGTGGTCAAATTATACTACGCAATCTATTTCTCAATATCTTCTATATTATCCAATAATTTCATCTTGTTTCATTTTCTTTCTTTCCTCCTCCTCATCCTCTTCCTCCTCTTTCTTCTTTGAATACATGCTTTTTCACGTTTTGAGCTGGAATTACTTTGAGGAATACCACGGTGTCTGATCTGTTTCTATAACCTGCAATAAGTGCCTGGTATAGTCCTAACTTACAGTTGTTACTTAATTCATATTTACTGAATAAATTAAATGTATGCATTGACAGTCTAGCAATTTTACTAAATTATTTACATCAACTTAATTGGTAAGAAACACTTGGAATAGCTAATGAATATTTGCTTACGTAAGTAATTGTATAGTTGTTTCTCCAAAATCTTAAGAACATTCTATCACTCTAAATGATTGCTTCAGAATGAAAAATGCTCACGACTTTGAGGACATAGCAATGGAACATCATGAAAGCTTTTAGTAGCAAAGTGAAATACAGTGGATATAATAATACCATTGGTTTTAGGTCAATTTACACCAATATATATAATCATAAATATAAAGACTTTTTAACATGCTAATCTACTTTGAAAGCCTTTTATCATTCAGCAGCAAACATACTTTAATTGGGTAGGCTGTATTAAATTTATTTCAAGATAGGAGTGACTGTGAGAAGTCATTAGCAATACAAAGTTTCAGTAGAGAGACAGATAAATGGCACTCTAGGAATGAGTAAAAAATAACAGATTTAATTTGAGCTAAGGTACTCTAGAAACCGCTAAAGATAGTAAAGTGATAGTGACTGATGGGGATGCCTGGGTGAAATGGAAGAAAATTAACAGCCCATAATCAATATATGGATAAATGACTCCGGTTTAAGACAGAAACAGATGTTGCTTTCAGAAAGTCCATGATACTATCATGCACATAAGAAACTGAATGAAAACTAAGACTATAATATAAATAAAGCAATTTCTTTTCTCAGAACACTGAAAATTTGCTTTAGAAGGGGGTTATGTTATTTTGTGACTATTTAAATCTCTTTTTAATCTTTTAATTATGCTTATTACACATTATGGATAAAATGTTACCGAAAATTAGTTCAAATGTAATAATGACACCGAATGCTACAAGTAGTAGTTAACCTGAAATACATTATCCAAAGTTGTTCAGTTAATGGGATCTATCTCCATGTAATATATTAATTACTGCTACAGACTTGGTGGGTGTGTGATCACACTGTGAGTGAATACAGAGTACAGAATTCCATATCTGTTAGGACCAAGGAGCTATGAATTGAATAGAGTTGCCCCAGCTGGAAAGCTGTTAGACATGCCATGGGAAAACAACTATACTTCCCTACTTACAGGAATGAATGTCACCAGAATAAACACAAGTCTATGGCAGGTATGCGAAGCAACAAGAAAGTATTCACTTAAAAATAAATATTAATTTCATTGACATATAAATGATTTTTCTTGAGCTATTACATTTCTGAAGAAGGAATATAATTCCTTTTACCCAGCTAATCATTAGAATACATTACTAGTGAAGAAAACAGTCAGTGATAGTAGCAGCAATTTTTGAACCTAAATACATATCTCTTCTAACAATATATATTTACAAGTTGCATTATCTTTAATACAAAATGTGGTATGTATACAACACCTTTTATTATTAAAGGTGGATGTAAATATGTTTTTAAGGAAATATATTAAATGTTTTGCTAATTGTTTTTCAAATCAATAAAGGAACAATAAAATTGTAGTAAATATATATATATCACAAAATATATATTACAGTTGTAGATTGTGGCCACTTAATGCAATAATTGTGTTTCTGGTATTTTTCCTGGCCCCACCAGCCATTCTTCCTTTCAGCTGTTCTATTTAACCTGCATCTGTGGGCTCATCCTGACCCAGACCCCTGAGCTGAGTGTTGCTTTTCGGCAGATGGGCTCTGAAAGAAATCCTTTGTTAGAAACTTCTCCATTCACTTGCTGCTCCAATGTGAACTCATTATCCCCCCAGGGCGCAGGTGTCTGTTAGTACCCCAACTCCTCCTTTGTGAACCCCACTTCCCACTGACTAATTCCTATTCAGGGCCCATGCTCAGAAACAGACATTAGTAGCCTGGTTTCCTGGCACTTGTCCTGCTGGTAATAGATGGCCATCTGCCAATACTAGGATTTTGGACTTCCACTTACTGCTCTGCTGACCCACTTGAATTGCCATCCTGGTTTTGTATCTTGAGTTTAGATCTTGCATAATAGTGTTTATGTTCTACTTGACCTGGGACTAATCTTCTTATTTGGAACCTGATGCCTGGAATAATCACTTCTTATACCCCTTTCTGGATTAAAGGATGCCTGTTTGTATTCACATGAGGAAAATAATAATATACGTAGACTGAAAGAATTCTCAAACAAACACTTCAAGATTTTATATTATTATTATTTTCTGAGACAGGGTCTCACTCTTTCACCCAGGCTGGAGTTCAGTGGCACAATCTCAACTCACAGCAACTTCTGCCTCCTGGGTTCAAGCTATTTTTCTGCCTCAGCCTCCCCAGTAGTTGGGATTCTAGGCATGTGCCACCATGCCCAGCTAATTTCTATATTTTTAGTAGAGGCAGGATTTTGCCATATTGGTCAGGCTGGTCTCGAACTCCTGACCTCAAGTGATCCACCCGCGTTGGCCTCTCAAAGCCCTGGGATTACAGGTGTGAGCCACCACACTTGGCCAAAATTTTAAAAGTTTTTCAGTAGCATAGAAATGATAGGGATATTGGACAATATCCTTCTTAATAATGAAAAGATTGACAGATGCTGTAGTCAAGTGATATTCAAGCAATACTGTTGTGCCTTATAGAACTCCCACACCTAGCTTATTATAACATATTTTTGTGTAGTATTTCCCTGGGTCCCTGACTATTTTATACCATTTTACTTGAATTTTTAAAAGAGGTGGAAAAGATGGGGAAAATAAATTTGTATACGATTTTTTTTTGTTTGTTTAAGATGATGATACAAGTTAAAAGGAAAAGTAGGGAACAAAATACTAATACATATAACTCTTCTAACAATATATATTTACAAGTTGCATTCTCTTCAATACAGAATGTGGTACATATACAACACCTTTTATTATTAAAGGTGGATGTAAATATGTTTTTAAGGAAATATATTAAATGCTTCGCTAATTGTTTTTCAAATCAATAAAGGAACAATAAAATTGTAGTAAATATATATAAAGTGATATATATATATTATCACAAAATATATATTACATTTGTAGATTGTAATATATATTTTGTAAAGCATATAGCCAAATATGCATTAATTTCTTCCCCAATAAACATCTTATTCACTATTGTTACTCCTCCAAGGATCTAGAAGTAAAAATATCATTTGACCCGGCAAATGATATTTCTAGTTCTAGATCCTTGAGAAGTAACAATAGTGAATAAGATGCTTTATTGGGGAAGAGATTAATACATATTTGGCTCTATGCTTCTAATTTGGTCAAAGAAATGGAAGAAACATGATTGCTTACATGTGTATGCAAGGAAAAAGTAGAGCTCTTGCTTAAAAGAAAGTACAGCCTTTTTGGGGACACTGAGTCCTGTGAAAACCACTTCCTAGTAATCTTGATGTAATATAGCTGTTAAACAAAATGTGGTTACCAGAGTATCCTTTAAGGCAGTCTCACAAATTGTAAATCTCTGACTTTTCTTTTTTTTCTTTTTCTTTATACTCTAAGTTCTGGGGTACATGTGCAGAACATGCAGGTTTGTTACATAGGTACACAAGTGCCGTGGTAGTTTGCTGCACCCATCTACCCATCATCTACATTAGTTATTTCTCCTAATGATATCCCCTCCCCTAGCCCCAACCCACTAACAGTCCCTGATGTGTGATAGTCCCCTCCCTATGTCCATGTGTCCTAATTGTTCAACTTCTACTTATGAGTGAGAACATGCGGTATTTGGTTTTCTGTTCCTGTGTTAGTTTGCAAAGGTCATAAACTCATCCTTTTTATGGCTGCATAGTATTCCATGGTGTATATGTGCCACATTTTCTTTATCTAGTCTATCATTGATGGGCATTTGGGTTCGTTACAAGTCTTTGCTCTTGTGAACAGTGCTGCAATAAACATACGTGTGCATGTGTCTTTATAGCAGTATGATTCATAATCCTTTGGGTATACATCCAGTAATGGGATTGCTGGGTCAAATGATATTTCTAGTTCTAGATCCTTGAGGAATGGTTGAACTAATTTATACTCCTACCAATATTGTAAAAGCTTTCCTATTTCTCTACATCATTTCCAGCATCTGTTGTTTCCTGACTTTTTAATGATTGCCATTCTAACTGGTGTGACATGGTATCTCATTGTGGTTTTGATTTGCATTTCTCTAATGACCAGTGATGAGCTTTTCTTCATGTTTTTTGGCCGCATAAATGCCTTCTTTTGTACATCTCTGACTTCTCTCCAAATGAGAAAATGAATTTCACAACCTAATGACTTAAGTAACTGTAAATATCATTGAAGGTGGCAATGGAGAAACTATTTTTTCCAGTGTCAACAAAATCAGATAAAACATTATATCAAACAAGCAGTGCTGTGAAAAAAGTTCCATTAGAAAATCACAAACAGGAGGGCCTTTTTTTTTTTTTTTGAGGACCTTCAGGTCTATTTCTACAGTGAAATGAAGTGAAACAAATATATTCTCTTTAAAAATAGCAATGAAATGAAAGTGGGGAAGCTGTTTCTCTTTCTTCCCAGTTTCAACTAAATGCTACTTCCTGGGTTAAATTCTTTATGGTCCAATACCAATGAGAAGAGACAGGTTATCTAAATTTTCTTAGGGAAGCACTCCAACTTTCTTTTGGAAATAAAACTTCTTACTTATTTTTCTTCCTAACTGAGCTTGCACACATTAATAATAGGTATCTTAGGTGCTGAAAATATCTGAAAATGCACATCTCTTAATTATACAAATACATTAATTCTGAAGATTATTTTGTTACATTGGCAGCAGACATGACAACTTACACTTAAGAAAGTTAAGTCATCGCTTTGTTCATGTCCTTTGTAGGGACATGGATGAAGCTGGAAACCATTATTCTCAGCAAACTAACACAGAAACAGAAAACCAAACACTGCATGTTCTCACTTATAAGTGGGAGTTTAACAATGAGAACATATGGACACAGGGAGGAGAGCATCACATCCCAGAGCCTGTCAGGGGGTGGGGAGAAAGGGGAGGGAGAGCATTAGGACAAGTATCTAATGCATGCACAGTTTAAAACCTACATGACAGGTTGATAGGTGCAGCAAACCACCATGGCACACATATATTTATGTGAAAAACTTGCATGTTCAGCATGTGTATTCCACAACTTAAAGTAAAATAAAAATAAAATTAAAAAAAGAAAGTTAACTCATCCTTTTAATGAATAAAGTACATGTATGCATTTGCGATTCTTGTGTTCAGTCTGTATTCATGCCTAAAATTCACAAATGCAGATAAAAAGTATCTAGAAAGTCTGCACCAGACTGTTTCTGTATTCTGAAAATTAACTTACTTTTAAGTTTTTAAAAGATAAAAAGTCAAAACATTTTAGATGGTAGACACAATCCAAAAGGCAAGTTACCTGAATATATTTAATATTTTTTATTTTGAAAATGTTTTATATTTTATTTTAAATACATCTAATAAGAAAAATTATATTTGAACATTGTAGTTAAGAAAAAAAACATGAGATATACATGTGGGCCAATAAATTGATACCTTTATTCTATCAATAAGAAGTCTTTTCAATAATTAGCTAGAAAGCCAGAGGATATTCTGAGAAAAATATATTAGTTTGTTACTAATAACAGGACATGTAAATTGGTGGGGGAAAAATTTTTAAGGGACAAAACAATGCCCTAGAGGTCATCTATTTGGAGCCGGGAAGTTGAACGACAGCCTACAAGCAATTACTGATTTTCTAGACAGGAAAGTGGTTTATTAAGAAAGTCTCTTGAGATTTTCTGACTCTGAAAGTGAGATTTTACAAATGCTAATGTCAGGACAAAGTACCATTTTCACACATTCTTTCGTATAAATATTTTTCCTTACTGATAATTACTTGCACTTAGAGATATATTCTTAAAATTTTAAATATTAAACTTGTATATTTCAGTAAAAATATATTCTCTAATCCATTAGGGCAATATTCATCTTCTGCAAGTCTCTCTTCAGAGCTTACAGCAGTAGGTTTTTGGTAAACTGATCAGTGTGAGACATGGGCAGAGAAGGCATGAAGGCAGAGGCTCAGTCAAGTATAGTTTATGGCTGGGAAGTTACACATTAGGAATGGACCCTGGGCTGTGATTTTGACCTCCAAATTTACTTACCTGAAATAAAAAATTTTTTTTACATGAATATTTTCATTACGTAGTTGCTGGTTTTTTAAAATGCTTTCCTAGAATCTATGGCTCTATTACAGAACTTGCATTAATGCTTGTAACTCTCCCAAGGTCATCCCATATGGCTGGATTAGCACTAAAGCTAAAATAATCATGAATTCTGAAGGCATGTTACCTAGATGCAAATCCTGTTCATAACGACTTCTAGTAGTATGGTCTTGGATTACTTAAACTTTCCATTCCTCATTTTTCTCCTCTATAAAATGGGAACAATAATGATACCAACTTCAGAAGGTTATTACAATGATTAGATTAACAAATACAAAGTACCTGGTACATAAAAACATTACGGAAGTATTTCTATTATTTCTCTAAATAGTGGCTCTTAAATATTTCAATGTACTTCTATATTCATGAGTCTATTCATTATTTTGTTAACAGTGGAACCTTTTTAGAAGTAAGATTTCAGGTGAAAGTATAACATGCAAAAAAAAGATCTGCTCTTGAAGAGCCTAGAATAGGGGCCGTGTTTTAGAAGCTCCCTCATGTAGTGCTGTGGAAGTCTCTGGCACCCAGAGCATAAATGAAGACAAATTCCCTAACAAAATATTAAATGTAGACTATATCTGCCTAGTCATATTCTCCTGAGATGCCTAAAGGAGTCTGGTGAGCTACTAACATGATGTTTACAATGACATTTATCATAGAAAAAAGATTATTCCAGATACTTGAGAAAGAAAACTGTACAGCAGACACAAGTTTACAATCAATTAGCAATACGGGAGGATCAATATTCACATGAATCACACATAATAAAGTGTGATCTTGAGAATAATTTAATAAAAAGTAACCAAAAATTAATGAGAGAGATGTGTTAAAAAAAAAAAAAAAAAAAAAAAATGTGCAAAGTTATTACCATATTAATTACAAAACCACTAATGCTATTAAACAAGTCTATAATATGATTACAAGTACTTATTAGTCATGCTTATTTCTAAAAATTTGAAAAGATGGAAGATTTCTTTAAAGCCACCTACAAATGTCCAGTCTAAGTATGTGACTCTAGTTGTTCTTAAGCATACAGATACATATAAATCACTCTGTAATTCTATATTTTTGAATTGTGATTTTTATGCTTGTATTTATATGATTCTATTAAATACATATAATTCCTTAATTTTTTTTTTTTTTTTTTTTTTTTTTTTGAGATAGAGTTTTGCTCTTGTTTGCCAGGCTGGAGTGCAATGGCTTGATCTCATCTAACTGTAACCTCTGCCTTCCAGGTTCAAGTGATTCTCCTGCCTCAGCCTCCTGAGTAGCTGGGATTACAGGCCACCATGCCCAGCAGATTCTTGTATTTTCAGTTGACATGGGGTTTCACCACTTTGGCCAGGCTGGTCTTGAACTCCTCACCTCAGGTGATCTGCTCACCTTAGCCTCCCAAAGTGCGTGAACCACTTGCCCGGCCAATTCCTTAATCTTAACACAGCCCCTGGGGTGGGTGTGTTGGCGCAAGCTTATAATCCTAACACTGTGGAAGGCCAATGCAGGAGGATCATTTGAGCCTGGGAGGTCGAGGCTGCAGTAACCTGTGGTCATACCACAGTGCACTGCAGCCTAGGTAACAAAGTGAGACTCTGTCTGAAACAAACAAACATAAGCGCGCTTTGAAATGTTCAAAAAGATGGTTAGATTTCATTTTATTTTACAACTGAACTCTGTTGCATATGTTATTGATGCATCTACTTATACAGAAATCTTATACTTTCTATACTTAAGACTCTCTCTCTCTATATATATATATACATATGTGCCTGGATACATATAAGTGTGTATCCTACAGATCATATTCTCATAACACAATCTTCAAAATGAAGAATAACAATTTCAGAAATTGTTATATTGTTATGTTTTTATTTTCCTTTTTATCCCTCAGGGTAAAACCATTTGCTGACTGGCCCTTACTATATACAGGTGATACAGAGTGGGTGTTTCTGTTTCACCTATAAATTTTCACTGTTCTTTAGCTATTACAGAGAGTGGCAAGGGAAAAACAAGGCAATATTCATGCAGTTACATTATATCACTAGAAGAATATGGCTATAAGTTAAATATATAGCAACAGAGATTGGGGAAAAGGGTGAGATTTTGATTGATGGTACATCTACGTTCCACTAATAACTAGTTAAGTTACAATGGTATTCTTATGAATTTCAACACTGAAGCAAAATGTAAGCAGTATTTGTTGAAATTCACTCAATAGTGCTTCACTCTGTAAAGGCACTAAGCAATAATTGGAAGAATTAAAATCATCACTACAGTGGAACGCGGTTCATTATCACTGCCATTAAAAGCATCCTATGTCACTGCTTATGTGCTTTCAGATACATCATATCAGTAACCATTACTGCCTATAAACTGACTCCCCCCAAAAAATCAGAGAACATGTCGCCAAATTTCAGACTTCTGCTTTAGTATGCACATTCATCTACTTTGTTTAAAAAAGCAAAATCCAAGTCTGCACAATCAAGCTATAGAGTTGATTGAATAGGTTGTTAATGCATTCTTTCAAGGTTCCCACACACAAAAAAGCATATTTGAATTTGATTTGGTATCTTTAGAAAAGAAGCAAGAATGTTACCTTTTTATATAGGTGAGAACAAATTAGGTATTCTGTTGCTCTCTTTGGATGATCTCCATTTACTTAAAAAATCCTTTGGTTAGATAGCTATAATGTTTCTGGCACTGAAAGTAGTGACTAGAAAATAGTTTTCAACTTTAAAAATAAATGTCTTGGTTTTCCTCCAACATTTATTTTCAATAAAATGCCTCCGCATTTATCTTGCAGCAGGAGACCATTATCCAGTCACAACGCTCAATTCCTTTGACATTATCTCTTAAGTAAAACAGTAACGTTAAGAATAAAGGACTTGCTGATTTAAAGAGTGGGTAAGTATGCTGGGTGGTGAACAAATACTGCGGGTGAAAATATCCCTTTAATCATCATCTGAAGTGGAAAAGGCACATGTTTTCTTCCCTTCAGACACACTGTGTAATGGGATTTGGGGGGGCTGGAGTGGGGTAAGAGCTTGTACTCAAGTTAAACGTCTAGAAAGTAAAGATTCTATCATTTTCTTAAATAAACGACACCTTCACCTACTCTCATGTAACACAATCTCTGATAATATTTGGTGCTTTATGTGGCTTCTCTTGAACATTTGTGCTATGGAGATTCCCATGGATTATGATAGCTCTGAAGATCCCCACTTGCCCTGATTAGGGTGCTCTCTTCATCAGGTCCCTCTGTAATACAATAATCTGTGCCCTGCTTCTCTTCTTCCATTTGTCAGTGGAGATTTTGGTTTTCCTGTATTTTAATCAATTCAGGAGACTAAACCTATTTTAACAGGAAGAGGTGCCTGAGGTTACTGGTATCTAAGTATAGACATTTATTATCAGATTTATTTTCTGTATTTTGTAGCCAATTACTATTACAGTGGGGGGGGTGGGTATCATAGTGCCATTGTGAAGAGATCCATTATGAGGAATGATAGGTCAGCAGGGATGGAAATACGTTTAAGAAAAAACAATTCACTCGACATAGATCTGATCATATCACCTCTCTGCTTAAATATTTCACTTAATAAACTTCCTGGTAGGTGTTAAATTCTGAACTCCTCAATATAGACTGGCAAGAAACTTTTTAGCATAGAACACCAAGACATATCAAGGGCTAGTTTATCTACCAGCCTGTTACTTCTTTGGGACAGCATTTTCAGACTATTAGTCACCACACCTTCAACCCCCATCTTGAACAGGGACCACGAACTGATATTTTCTCTGCCTAATACAGAAAGTTTGCAAGCAAGCTTTAAGACAAACCCTTTTGCTTCCCAACAAGATTGCCGCCCTAGGCAAAACGGTGTAACAGTGCTACCTAATGTTTACATTTTACACTCTGGAACCCCACTCAAAATGTAATCAATTCAACTTCCCGTTGGTTGAGCCTGAAAATTGTTTTTGTGTTTTTTTTTTTTTTCATTTCTCTAAGCGATTTTTCTGCATACTAAGGTTTGAGAATCATTGTTTTATGGCTCTGTTCAAATTCATTTTCCTTAATTTTCTTACTCCAGTAATAATGATCTGTTTCCTGATTTCTATATCACCTTATTTGTACCACTTAAGTCGCACCTAGCACATGTTTTTTGTGTCATAAGTAATTGCAAATATTTCTCATCACCTATAGGGACAGAATCTGCATTTCTGATATATTAGTACTTCTGTGGAACTTATCCAGAACCTTGGTCCATTGTAAAGAGCCATTTCATGATCGCACAAAAATGTATAAGGAAGCACTGTCTACATTTAACATTCAAAGTACAGGTGTATCCTGAAGTGTAAGCTACCCAGTATCAGTATAGACATAACCTTGGTCCTTGCAACCCCTTTTTCAGAAAGCTGCTTTCAGTTACACAAATACTTGAAGAGGTAGGAATGGAAAGGAGCCCAGGAGCTATGCTCCAGAGTGCTCAGAAATCCTGTGCTGATCTAGAACACCCATGTCTTCCTTAGGAGAATCTGTAAGAAACATTTTTCAGTCTCAGTATCATGAAATATGTTCTTCTCCTGAACAAGCAGTTAGTTTCTGTCATAGAAATAATAACTCTCAGACTGAATTCTAAGGCAGTCTGACCTTTATACAATAAGAAAGCTCAGAAGCAAATAAGCAGCCTCACTCTTACAGGTGCAGAGGTATGTGATATGGATTTCTGCATACAAATTTTATTCCTGACTCCTTTATTTTTGGACAAATGGCCCCTTACTCTGACTTTCTCAATAGTTTGCCACACCCTTTTGTACTCTATCAACTCTTTTGTAAGAGTCTCCAAATCCTTTGTATAATTAGCTGGGATTCAAGTAAAGGGAACAATTTCAGATTATTGGCATCCCCTTTTGTGTCAACAATGTATTTTCTTCTACCAGATGAGCTGTCATGGTCATCACTGTAAAATTTTAATTTTCATATAAATTGGTCATAAATATCTTTGGTGATGAAATACCTCCTATATTTTCTACAGTTCATTCTCCTCAGACAGGGACCAGAAGGGCATCTGTGTGGCCCTTCACTCTGATTACTACTCTTTTATCTTAAATATGAAGTTAGAAATATCGTATTTGAAAAGGAACTTCAAATAAAATACTATAGTATAATCTAAATTTAACAGAAGTTGTTAACTTAAATAACATTCATGTCATGTTAAAGTAGTAAAAGGAAAATATTCCCTCAGACAACAAGATCAGCCAGTCTCAATATTTTAAGATCCTCTTTTTCTAATTGACAATGTCCAGTTCTCATCAAAAATGAACTCTGATGATCTTTCAATTACAGTGCTTTGGGCAAGTTTTTGTTTGTTTGTCTGTTTTATTTTAGATTGCAAAGTAATTTCTGTGAAAGCTCACAGTACCACTGGTACCCTGAAGTCAAGTCTCAGTTACCTTTGGCATGGGGAATAGGATTACATTAACACTTGCTGGTGATTTCCAGGCATCCCTTATTCAATTCCCTCAATATTCCCACCACCAAGCTTTTCTTAGAAGGGCTGTTAACAAGAAGACAAATATACAGATTTGAGTTTTGTCTCATTTCACTTCGGCATGATTACAGAGGGAAACTGAAATTTCTAAAATGTATCTTGTAGAAAACAGAAAATAAAAAGAGGAAACAAAGATAATCAGAACACAGAATAACTGGCACCTGAATTTCTGGGCATAGGCTGCACTGGGAATGCACTGAAGAATCTGAAGGGATTAGTAACCATTTATTGA
The DNA here is from genome assembly GCA_036589455.1 of Ateles fusciceps. Taxonomy (NCBI): domain Eukaryota; kingdom Metazoa; phylum Chordata; class Mammalia; order Primates; family Atelidae; genus Ateles; species Ateles fusciceps. The sequence continues at coordinate 4,094,786 of JAZHEH010000827.1, read as the reverse complement.
GTTTGCCTAGAAAGGAGAGGAGGAAAAGCAGAAAGTACCTGGGAATGAGAACAAATAATTCTATGCATTAGATGCATTTTAGTTCTTCAGAACACAAGGACACACTATCTGAACTTCCTTCCAGGTGTTCAGGTGAACCTTCCATGGCTTTGTTAATCAGAGAGGCAAAATAAAGCCTAGACACATCAACACAGAAAATATTACTGAGTCAGTACAGTGAACTGAGAACCCTTGGAAAGTTACATGTTAGCTGAGGAATAAAGAACACTGAAATACTAATTTTCTCTTTTCAGTTTAAAAAGAATTTGTGATATATTGTCTCAAAAACATATTCTCTAGGGTATGTCTGTGGAAAAGATTGTAAGGGTTAGGATTGTAGGCTATGGAGTTGGTCAGCCGGGTTCATAATATGGACTAGACATTTTGGACTCATTGTTGAAACTCTCTGTGTCTCCATTTCTTTACCTGTCAAGTGGGGGATAATATGAACATCCATCTTGATGGACTATGTGAGGATTAAATGATTAATCTGGAACACAGAAAGAGTTCCTTCATGAGAATCATTTATTCCTATTTTAACATCATCTTCATTCTGATATGCAAATAAAGTAACACATTCAGTAAGCTTACTGGTGAAATAATCTTTGATGATAAAATAAAAACAAACTAAAATAATGCCAGACAATTAAAAACCCCAACATATTTGGTTAGTGTAAAATGCAAACTATACTTTAAGATAAAAATGGAGCAAAAATTATCTTTTCAACTTTTCCCTTTTCTCTTTGCCCCTTGTCTTCTTACTGACAGTTTTTAAAAGTATTTCAGAAAAGTATATGAACAGTTATTACATATTATTTTAACTATTTACCTGAAAGCGATGACACTCCCTATTACATACTTTTTTTTTTTTTTTTCAGGCAGGTCTCGCTCTGTTGCACAAGTGAGAATGTAGAGGTACAATCACAGCTCAGTGAAGCCTCAACATCTTATGTTTAAGTGATCCTCCACCTCAGCCTCCTCAGTAGCTGGGACAACAGATGCATGCCACCATGACCTGCTAATTTCTTTTTCATTTTTTTGTAGAGATGGGGGTCTCACTATGTTGCTCAGGCTAGTCCTAAACACTTAGTCTCAACGAATCCTCCTGCCTTGGCTTCCCAAAGTGCTGGGATTAGAGGCACGAGCCACTGTGCCTGGCCCTTGCATTTTTTAGCAACTAGATTTTTGTCCCCAACATATCTTTGGGAGCATTCCCTATCTGCACGTGCAGAGCACCCTCACTTATAAGTGTTGTACAGTACATCATAAAATAATTTATAAAAATATTTATAAAATACTTTATCCTAGAAATTTAGGTTTGGTAGTTTGTAAACACAAATAATACTGCTGGAAAAACCCCATATATATATGTAAAATCACAGCAATTCTTTAAAAAATTCTCAAGGTACATTCTTAGCAGTAGAATTTGAGGGTTAAGATTTATGGATCTTTTAAATCTGATGTTGTGACAATGCCCTCCAAAGACGTAGTACCAATTAACCTTCAGCCAACAGTTGCAACAGCATATGAGAAGTTTTGCCCTGGGAATTATACAAGTTTTAAATTTTGCCAATCTTGGTATACAAAAGTTTATTAAAGTCTGATTAACATGTGAACTTGATTCATCAAAGCTACCTGTGAGAAAACAATGCCGTGATACAAAATATCTTGTTTTATTAACATTTTTGTAAAAACATAAACATGGTAAAAATAGTAGTTTTATAAACTGACTGTTTTTGTTTCTCTCCATAGAAATATTTTCAAATACTATTCCCCCTATCTTATGATATACTTATTGTCAACACTAGTGAACACCCTGAATGCAGAAACTTCTCTTTCACTTTCAAAGTATTTTCTTTCTTTCTTAGGCAAATATACACAGAGACACAACTACAGGAATTCACACACACACACACACACACACACACACACACACACACACACACGACACTTCTCTACAAGCAACAAACAAGGCACAGTTACTTCAGTGCATAATAACCGAAGCACTTTAAAGGAAAGAAACAATAAGAAAATAGGCTAAGGATTTACTGAAGTTAAGTTCCGAATCTGCCTGAGGAGTGCTAAATTATTGTGAACATAAGATAAATGCCAGTACATGTGCAAGTGACATTTTATATGTCTTTCTCAATGGATCAAAAGGGAATTCTTCAGATTTGAGGTTACCTGTTATGTTTTACCAATAATCAATATTTAATATCTAAGGCAAATTTATTTTTTCTCCTAGAAATTAAAAAAAATTACCTCATTTGTTTTCATAACATTTTGCTTTCTTTTGGCTTCTGGAGTCAGTCAAGAGATAAACTCTTCACTCTGTTGCCTTCATACAAAAAGGTTGGTTAAGTTTTATTTGTAAATCTGAGTAGATTTTTAACACACTCAGAGAAAAAAGAGCAAACTCAGAACATTTCTACAACGAATGTAGAAAGGTGTTAGCATGATGAATTAATGATAACTATGAATTATGTCTACATAGTTCACATTACAGTACCATAGTCTACAGGAATATCTTGACTTCTCTCAGTGTTTTAATAATTGTAAATATCTGGGAGAAGAATCTCTTCTTAAATACGTAGGAAAGGAGTTGAGAAAAAGTTATGCATATAAAAGATTATTCTTTTTGCTTATGGTTTGAGTGTTTACTCAGTGTTTTTATAGCAAATATGAAATCTATAATAATTCTAGTGGATATAAAAGAGAAAACACTCCTCATTACTTATATTGCTTAGTGCTGTTGTATCTTCATTGTTCTTATTTTCAATGATAAAATTTGAATTAATTCTTCAAAATTTTAATTCAAGAAGAAATCATGTGGGAGCCCTCTGGTGGCCAAAACAATGCTATTCAATGTTCACTAGAGAAGTTCAGGCTCAGTCCAAAGACTGTCCTTGAAATCCTAAAACTTTATTTACCATCTATTTCACGTTGTTATATTTATAGTACCTTGATTCAGGTTACAAAGTGCCAAAATATTTTAATGTCTGTTACCAAACTCTTCAAGTGACATTTTCAGTGCAGAAATCCATATTAAAACTGTATAAAAATGTTATATTTTTAAAGGAACATAGAGTCACAGAACTATTGAACTATAGCATTTTATAGCAGGAATAAATCTTAGAGTTAATCTTGTAAAGGTCCCCCATTTAATGAACAAAGAAATAAGGCCAGGTTAGGTTAAATACTTTGCATATGGTCTCAGACTAATTATTAGAAGGGCTGGGGCTAGAGTCCACTTCTATGTATTGCAATCTTGAATGATATGAAAAAATGTGGTCATGTAATTCTGCCTTAATTTTTTTTTCTATTCACTTTACATAGGGCTTTGTCTTATGTATATATTGGCCTTATTTTTATGCCTTTTTTTTTTAATTCTGCTTCTGAAAGTTTTCTAGGTTAAGCATTAACATCAAGTATTTTACGGTTTAAAGGTAGAGCAGAGAAATAAAAGCAAAAAAAAAAAAAAAATACAAGGAATATATTAGTTTTCTATCGCTGCCTAATACATTACCATAAAGTTGGCCACTTAAAGCAACACCCTTTTATTAGTTCAGAAATCTATAAATTGAAAGCTCAGGTCTCATGAGTTTCTCTTCTCCAGCTATCACAAGGCTGAAATCAAGGTGTTGGCTGGGCTGTAAGTCATCTAGAGGCTCTGAGGAGGCTTCCAAGCTCTTTCAGGTTATTGACAAAGATTTACTTCTTTGTGATGGAATGACTGTGGTCACCATTCTTTCTGGATTTTGGCTAGGGGCCACTCTTAGCTCCTCCAGGCTGCTCTTAGTTCCTTGTCCCACATGGTCTCTTTCTTCTGTAAAGTCACAGTGAGGAATTCCCGTTTTGGTGAATTACCCTCCACACTTCAGCTCATTTTCAGGAAGTGCAAGAGGTACTTATAGGCCAGTTTCACCCATGTTGGTTTCTCTTTCTTAAAGTCAACTGTCCCATATAATGTAACCTAATCATGATAGTGACTATTCCATCATATTTACAAGTCCTTGGATTTGTATGGGCACATATGTGGGTGTATGAATCCCAGGGACTATTCTAGAATTCTGCCTACCACAACAAAATAAAGTTTTCTTACTAAAATACATCTCAGTTCAAAGGAAGATTTTACTCACTGCTGCAGCTTTTATACTTCTTTCACAATCTTAAATGTATATTTTACCATACCTACAGAGATCATACATTAAGAAGGCCTTATAATATGAAAATATTGGCTTTACAATTCACTAACTTTTCCAGTGAATTTTAAAAACCCACATATTTATTGTGCTAGGCTCTCTCCGAGCTGGGAGTTCATCAGTGAATGAAACAAAGTTTACTTCCCCTGTAGAACTTACATTTTATTGGAGAGCAATGAGCAATACATAACTATAACAAATAATTAAATTATATAATGTATTAGGAGGTGAAAAGTGCTATGGAATGATAGTAAAAGGTATTAGGGTAAGAAGGATTTGGAGTATCAGTGAAGGAGTAGGTAAGTAAGATAGCATGAAGTGGGGTAAATGAGTACTTCTCATTGAGAAACAGATTTGAACAAAGACACTCAAGAAGTGATGGAGTGGTGCATGAAGATATCTGGAGGAAAGATAATGGAGGTTGAGGCAACAACTAGTTCAAGGGGCCTAAGGATAGTCCATGCCTGGCATTTTTAATGAATAGCAAAGGAGGAAAATGTGACGGCAGTGGAGTGTGGACAAAAAAGAAAATAAAGGGAAAGGTACCAGATAATTGGATGCCATTATAGAGTATGGATGAAGTTGGTGGAGGATGGTGACATATATGACTTAAGTTTTAGAAAGATCCCTCTTGCAGCTTTATTAAGAATGGATTACATACAATTTGATGACTGTGGTGTACACTTGTGTTAGTATCACCATAATCCAGGTAATAAATTTATCCATCATTTCCAAAAGTTTGTGTCCCCGTTTTTTTCTGTTTTTTTATATACAAATTATACCTCAAAGCTAGAAAAATAAATATATATTATTAACTGTAAAAAATGAGAATGAATTATAATGGGACAATAGTAGAAGTAGGGAGATATATCAAGAGGCTATTGCTGAAATTTAGGCTACAGATGACGACAGTTTGGACCAGTTTTAGGAGTGGAGGTGGTAAGAATGGGTTTAAGTCTGAAAATACGTTGAAGACACACATAACAGCACTTTTGGTATGTTGAAATGTCATAAATAAGACAAAGAGAGAAGTTAAAACAACTTTAAGGTTTGGTGTAAGTGACTTGAACACAAGGAGTTGCTATCATTTGAAATGGGGAAGATAAGAAAAGTCAGGGACTTAGTTTTTGGGCAAGTTTCATTTTCTATGTCTGCTAGACATTCAAGCGGGTAAGTCAAGCAGCAGTTGAATGTGCAAGACTGGAGTTCATGAAAAAGACAGGGCTTGGAGATGTAAATTGGCAGTCACAGGCACACGGAAGGCATTTCAAAGCCATGGGACTAGGTGAAAACACAAGGGAGAGAGTCAAGGTATAAAATAGAAGATTGCTAATGACCGAGACCTGGAGCACTTCAGCATGAAGAGGTCAGAAGGATGATGAAAAATGAGTAAAGGAAACATGGAAAGAGAACCAGTGAAACAGAAGAAAAGCCAAAGTGTGTAGCATCACAGAAGCCAACATAAAAATGATTAAAGAGGAAGAGGGATAAACTGTGTCAAATGCCACCAATAAGATTAAATAAAATGGGTCCAGAGACCAGAACATTGGATTTAGCAATTTTGAGGGGATTGGTGACATTGACAAGTTTTAGTGAAATGATGGGGTACAAGCCTGACTAGAGCAGTTTTAAGAGAAGAGGTAAGAAGAGGAATCACAGAAAATGAGTAGAGACAATAATTTCTGGGAATTTATTCTGCAAAAGAAAAAGAGCCAAGGAACAGGGAAAGTGAAGCTGACAGAGGAAATGAAGACAAGACCATTCTGTGTATATTTTTTTAGTCTTGGAGAAATTACAGCACGTTTGTGTGGTTATAGAAACAACCTAGTAGAAAGGAAAAAATGATGCAAAAGAGAGAGGACAGCTGCTAGAATGAGGTCTTTGACGTGGCAGTTGAGGGGCACCTAATGCAGATTATTCTTGTTGTATGACAGGACTGGACTCATTTTTTTCATGACCCATCAGTCTATTGTAAAATCAACAAACCAAGTGAAATGCAAACACACGTTTAAAATCATCAGAGCATATTTCATTATGAATCATATGGATATTTGCGACCATTTGCACATACATTTTATCAAATAAGGCCAACTTTAAGACGCCATTTTTTTTTTCATTTCAACCATGTTTAATTAAAGAGTTGTGCTGGAAAATAGCGATGGGGAGAAGCAGGAATATGCAGGAGAACTAATTATGTTAATCAGAACCTGCATCTTGAAGAAACATAGTTGAAGAGTTAGAAGAGTTCGAGAGTTTCAAGTTCCATTGACTAGTTTTTCTACACTTGCAAATACAATAGTCTCTCTAGATTTGATTTTCACTGTGAAAAAGAAATACATTCTATTGATGGTCTCCAAGGTCCATTCCAATAAATTCAATACAAAAACATTCCCTGAATTTCTACTCTATATAAGAGGTAAGATAAAAGGCTGGTAACTTGCTGCTAGTGAGGAAGCAGAATTACAGTTAACTAACAGAAAATTAGAGGGAAATATATCCATAAAATAAGGTTAAGCAACCGGGTAGGAGGCATCCAAAGGGGATCTGGGTCTCAAATGTAATACGCACCCTTCTGCCCTCCCTTATTCCTTCTCTTCATTTATCAGTCAATCAGTAGATTTTCATTCTTTTATGCCTAATTCTGTTCTGAATATACATTAGAGAGCTTTGGAATTAAGAAGTCTCTTATTTTAACAGATTCCCAGCAAATAGCTGATTTAGAACCCAGTACAATCTGGTTTCATGAATACTGAGAGAATCTGTGGGTACCTAGAACAAAGGATGATGTGCATTAAGTGTTCTCTTTCAGTGAGGACTTTGGGGATGTCAAATATTATTCTTCTGTTGAAATGTGAATTTCTGCTTCTGCTCATGTACCTCTGAATTTAAAACCAGATAAAATTTACTTCATTTTACCAATTCTTATTTCTGAAGGTTAGTGGACTTCCCATGACTTTATGTCACATGGAGGATGATCTTGTATGTAATCATTAGGTCTGAAATGAGGAAAGCCTGGTGAGTGTTTCAAATGGCTTTAGTCACTAGGCCTGGGAAATCACATATAAGGTCCCTCTGCAGCTTCCAGAAGGCCCAAAATGTGGCTAATGATTTTTAAAGACCATATAAGAATCAGAGAACAGTGTGAGGTAGCAAGTGAATGAGGGAAAGAAGCAAAGTGATTAATATAGGTCTTTTGGCTATAAGGTACCACAATATCATTATTAAATCACAGGATGTGCTGCTCAATAGTTTTTAAAAACCATGGCACAGTTAAGAGGGCAATAGTGCAGACTATTTAAGGTTGACCCTGTCTCAAGGAATTGGAATATATTTGACATTATAAAGACGTTATAAATATATTTATTGATTGGACTTGAGTCTTCATGTCTTTCTCTTTTTTTTTTCCAGGTAATATCTTTACCTACTACAGCCACTTCTCTGTTCTCTATTTCCTTTTAAATTTCTAGTCTGTAATTCTTTAGAATTTGCACTTTCCAAAGAGAGAAACTATTTCTCTGGTGTTCAGCTGAACAGACTTCTTCCTTCTTGTGAACAGACTATACAGAAAAAAAATGAGATTTTCTATAATAACTTTTTTGTTTTGTATTTCACAAACAAGGAATTAAATCACATTTCTGACCACTACTACGGGAAAATCTTTTGTTTAAAGAGCTTTTTGAAACAGCATATTCTCCTATTCTTTGCATGGCTGTTTAAGGCACTTGTAACATTTGGAAAAATATACAGGTATTTTTTTTTCTTATTTACTTTGAACTACTTATATTGCCTGTTGTCTATAACTAAATAGAGCAAAATTATTTATATTATTCCATTTGCTTATTACTTTTCCAGATACTGAAATGATTTGACTTTAAGCAGCATGTATTCTTTTTGGTGTTTAAAAAATATAATTGCTTACTATAATGGAATCAGAAAAGAATACACACAGATATCTTTCTACATATATCTATATCCATAATACTTAAATATTCCTAGAAACATTTTAGCCTTGTTCATCCAGGAAGAATTTGGAAAATCTAATTTTAAATACTAAGGAGCTCAGAATTAAAATGAATGTCATCTTTTTGCCTTTACAGAGAATCTTTTTAGTTGCAATCCTGAGTGTATACTTGCTAACCACACCAATAGTCACAAAAGAACTGATTGGCTCTATGCTCCAGAAAACTGATTTATCTATAAGCTTGGCTATTCTACATCTCAGAAGTCACTGCAAAAAGCCAGAGAGAATGGCAGAAATAAAAAGTACATGTTGAGAAGGGCCTGCGCCTGAATCAGATTCAGTCTTTGTGATTAATCCAACACCTTTACGTTCTGAGTACCAATCATTAACGTCATTAAGCTGCTTGTTTCTTAATTACATTCTTGTGTAGGGAACTCAAGGCAAAACGAACCAACTCTGAGAAGCCCACAATCAAAGTTGATTGCATCCAACCTTACTGTTGCACCTCTATTAACCTACAAGCTGTGTGGGCAGAACTTCTAAAAAGCATTTCAGGATAAAAACTGTCTCCTTCAGATTTTGCTGCACTTGCATTTATTATGAATTTTCTGGAAATTATGAGGTAGAACTGCTAATGATCCCATCGTAGACAGCCATTAGCTCAAACTGTGAATACTGGTTGTCATTTTCAGAGTCAACAGACGTTGACCTTATGGTGGCAACTTTTCCTTCATTGTATGAACCTAATCAACATTATATCCTTCAGTTTTCTATAAAATGCGCTAACCAATTAGAAGGTAAGTTTTTTGAAAATAGAGGTCTAGGGTTAAAATCTCATTTAAGCTGCATTAGTCTAAATGTGGCTTTGGGCTATTTTTATTAGCTGAAGCTATTTATGATTTTTCTAAGGGAGAGGAAAGGACACTTTGGGGACTACAAAGAAATTGATTTAATGGTATGCATGACTTCACATTCAATTTCTATAAAAGTGTCCCTTGATAAGAGGTTGTGAAGATTTTGACAATATCTCTCTTTTCATTTCTGTCCTGATCTTCACAGAAACAGTGTTTGAAAATACTTAGCTAAATTGGCAAAGACTTAACTTAAAGAACAACTCTGCAGCATAGCTGGGATACAATAATTATTACCTTCCCAATTAAACTTAACTTGAAACCAGCTAAACCTAGTCATTACTCATGTGGAGATGTGGTATGAATTCCTGAGCCCTATCTACTTTCTGTGGAATTCATACACCTCATTCCGACTTGGTTCTAAGCTGATTTTCTTCAGATGACTTTCCTAATTAAACTCCATTTGATGCTGATAATGACTCTATTGACATCTGACTCGTTTGATTTTCATGCATCTATTCAATCATTTTTATTCAGGAGGTGTACAGCATGCCTACTGTGTAGAAGCGATATGCTGGGCTTTCTCGAAAAAGTGAAAGAAGATTCATAGACATTTTCACAGCTCCTACAGATTCGAGAAAATGTAGAAAGAATTCCATTTCAACACGACATAATCATAACTTAAGAAAACATTTTTACATATTTTTGCAGATAGTCTCTAGTAAAGATGCTTTACTGATCTGGTTACAGTTAATTTTGGGAACTAAAAATCCTGTGTGTTTTCAGTGTAGAAGTCAGATTTCATAACAAAAATAATTATGTTTTCAAATTTAATATTTATGGTAAGTACAATGTGTTTAGATTTTAAATTTCCCTTTAATGGAAGTGATTCTAAAAATCTGACAGTTGTTTGATATTTTTCATTTTGAGCATTGGACAGCTGAAGAAGACTATTTCCTGTAGCCTGACAGTTGTATGATAGATGGAAAAAAAAAGATGATTTTCAAAGCCATAAGAGAGAAATAAAAATGAGGCAGTCCTTACTTCAATTTAACAAGAACAAATAATAAGAAAAAGAAATCTGAATCTATGGAAGTTTTTACCTTAGATTTAGGCAAAATTAGACAAGTAAAATCCCATTTTCTAAGGTGATGTTTTGAGCAAATTTATACTGAACTCTTTTGCCTGAAAATAAATATTTGAAAGATTTGATGAGGACAAGTTTGTGACTAGGTCTATGGGAGTGTGAATGCATATTTTTTTGCATCTCTGAAATAGGTAAATGGGGAAATTATCTAGAAGTAAAACTGATAATGAGAAAAATATGTGAATTAAGCATAAAGAAATAAAGTTACTGAGTAGCAAAATAACAATCTAGTCTTGGTATCGAAATTAATATGCAAGGTAAAATATTATTTAGCAATTATAAGTTCTTTTCATTATTGTTTTATAGTTTCTATGAATAATGGTAAATTCCTGCTTGATTATAGATGGCTTCATAATTTTTAATAATAGATATACTAATTGGAAAATATTTCCATGTATTATGTGAATAAGTGGATTCACATATAAGTCAATAGTACCGTTATTTAGAAATATCTTTCACTGGGTGACAGAGAGATACAGATTAAGGCAAAGCACTAAAGCCAGATGTGTACACAGAAATTATCTTAAATTCTAAAATGATGTAAAAAGAAAGCACTGCATTGCCAAATAGAGATGACCTGGTTAATATCTGAATACATGGCCAAATATTTTTAGTCCTGAGGTTCTCAGTATATTTCATATAAAGGGATAATTTCCAGGAAGAATACAGCTAATCATGTCATGTTTAAATGCATTTTAGTTTTTGTCATTAGAAGAGCAGATAATTTGGGGGGCCCTATGGGTCAAAGGCATACAACTCAATTATAATAGGAGCTTAAATGCTTCTGACCATGCTTTTTTCATATAATCCTTACAGTTGAAAATGCCCAGTCTTTACTCTCTTCACTTCATTTGAGATCATTACAACCTGGGATATCTTTCAAAAATATCAATTCAGTCATGTCATATTGCTGCTTATTAATACTCAATAATGCCCTATCATATTTAAAGCTGCTTTTATTTCTAGATGAGTATTATTTTACATGTCCTATATTTTAGCCTTTCCTGTCATTCCTCAGTTTTATACCTGATTACCTTTGTTCATACTGTTTTTTAAAATGCACCCTGGATCTTCACTGCCAGATACAATTCTACTCCATCTTTTTTTCTTTATTGATACATAACAGGAGTACATATTTTCAGGGTACATGTGATAATTTAATACAGATATATAATTTATAAAGATCAAATCAGTGTGACTGGGATATTTATCACCTTAAATATGTATCTTTTCTTCATGCTAAAAAGAGTTAACTTACTCTCCTCTAGCTATTTTGAAAGTACAATATATTATTATAAACTATAGTCTATAAACCACCCTAGTGTGGTCTTGATCTTTCAGTCTCAAGATTAAGCACAATATCTTTCTCATGTCCACATGGAAGATTAGATTTCTCCCTTGGTAGCTTTTTTACAGTAATTACTATTCAACTAAATATTATACAACTATTTATTAAGTGCCTACCATGAATGAGACAACTTCTAGAAATGGCCATACAGGAATAAACAAGAATAGAAACCCCCTACCCTCTTGGGTTTTTTCTCATATATGTTGGATACTTACACATTTATCATAATAATTCATAAACTCCTTTTGGAAGAACCAACATTAGTCGTTCTTGAGTCCAATCAGAGAGAGTTTAGAGAAAAACATGGCACTTGTTCAAATGTTGGCTTTAAAAAAGATTCAGTGGAATTAAACTTCTATAATATTATTAATTTCCACTTGGAAAACCATTCCTCTTTTATATCACAAGTCAGTAGCACAGGGAGGGCATCACAAGGGATGGCAAATATGCGATTGGGAAGTAAATGTAAACATTCATACAGTATTTCTATAGTATTTCCTCAAAAGCTTCTTTATTTATGATGTTTTGAGAAGCAGTACCAGATTCTCCCTTTATTATAAATAAATATATAGGCATATAAAACATACATAAGTATTGGGATCTTAGAAAACATACCTGTGGTTTTGCCTCATATTTTGTAAAGGAAAAAGACAACATTTTAAAATATCACCCAACTGAAAACTACAATGGAGTGTGACATCTACAGTTCAAGGAAGATACAGTTCAAGGAAGAAACGTATGAGAGCAAGAGTGGGATCTCTCGTGGTACTTCATTGTCAACAATGTCAGAAAAACATCAACTAATGTGTCTTGTATAACTTCATTTCTAAAAGACGTATCTGTCCCAGATGGATAAAAAAGGCATACCCTCTGTTTTTGAAATCCACTTACCCCTAAGAACAATTTTTAGTTGACTTTCAATGGGCCAATATGTGCTCACAGCTTGCCAATAACATAACTATTCATTGTTATTTTAAAAATATATAACACTTTTGAAGTCTATCAATTAGGATTTCCTTGATAGAATAACAAATGTGTTAATAAGTAGCAGGCTTAACCTATTGCCTTTTGAAAGTGATAGTATAGATCAGCTATAAATTTCTATGGAGAATTCATTTTTGAAAGAAAAGAATAGATAGAATAACTAAGTGTAAGACAAGCTTTCTTACTGGATGTAAAGAGTAGTCAGTAGTAGAAATTATTCTTGTAAATCCCTTTATCCAATGTTTAAGGAGTTATCAAATGAACAGGAGGCAGCTCTAGTTTACTAAATACTATTTATCTCCCACCCTTTTCCTTGAGAGTTCTGAAACTGTGGTAAAGAAGGAGGAATAATTATCAGTAACTCAGTACTATTTTGTTCTTTTTTCTGTACTTGTGGCCATATTAGAACTGGATATGACATATCTTTTTTCAGTTTTTTCTTGTTTTTGTCATTCAACATAGAGAATTATAAGGCCACAACAGCAATTACTGATCAACAACCCAAAAAGGCATCTTAAATGCCTCTCAGAATTATAACAAGTCTCAACATTCTAGATAGTTCTAATGGACCTAGACTTAGAAATCCTCATATACAAACTGGCATCATACCCCTTACACTCGAAGAACCAAATCTCACACCAGGATATCTGAAACAAATGGACCCTCAAACATTTCTATCCATCTCTATTTTACTTAGAAAGCAACTATATTTTGCTATTAGTTGTAGCTTTTGATTTTTAAAGGTTAGGAAAAATCATTATATCAATCAAATTGCTAGAACACTGGTGTAGTTTCAGCTTTTGGGGGACTGAGATTGGCTCTCTTGTTCAAATAATATGTTAGGTGTTAGTACAATAGGTAAAGTTCATAGACAAAGGGGTTTTCTAGTTAAATGAAGGTGGTCTTGGCACAGAGACAGTGTGTGGGGCCTGAAACTCAAACATTCAGAAGCCTTTCCTTGAGGTGACCACTGTAGATTTTCTAAAGAAGCTTTGTGAGCCTATAAAATTTACACAAGCAAAAACTTAGGAACCATGGATTTTTTTTTTTTTTTACATCAAATGCATTTGACTGCTGAGGGAACTAAGGTCCTGCAACAGTAAATAACTTTTTTGGTGTTGATACTTAATTATTTACTTTGCATTATAGTTTTAGGCATTTTTTCCATCTTATTAATGAAATTATAAAAAGAGATCATCCCTTATAATTCATTATATCCCCAGACTGTCTAACACAGGGCATTTCATGGGTTTCACTGAAGGCTGATACCACTTTAGAATACATTTTACATGACTTCTATAATACTTTACATATTTACATTATCAGTGTTGTTTACCAATATTTTTGTGTACTGAATTTCAGATCAAGGCTTATGGCCTCTCTTAAATCAACATGAAATTAGCTTTGAGAATAGAAATATTGATTCTAAATTGACAGACTGTTTTTATCTATTGTAGAATTAGCTGCCTAACAGAGTTTTATATGCACATAAAGTCTATGTAGAAGTATTCACTCAGAATTCATACACAGGCACTGTTCTATACCCTGGATTGCAGTAGTAAACAAAATTGTGAAGAGAATTTTTCCCCCAAAGTGCTTACATTCTAATGGAGGGGTAAGACACATATGCCAAAGAGAAAGTATGTCAGATATTGGTGAGTGTTGGAGAGAGGAATGTATTTTGAGATATGGACAGTTGCAATTTTAAAGAAAGTAGTTGGGAAGGCCACATTAACAAGGGGTATTTGAGTAAATTATTGAATGGTATGAGGGAGCCATCCCTGCACATATATGAAGGAAGAGCATTCTATGCAGAAAGAAGAGGAAAAATCCTAGGTTGAGAAATAACCTGGAGTGGCAGAGGCACAGTGAGGATTATAGCTGGAACAGAAAGAACGAGTAAAGTCATGGAGGTAACGGAGGGAGAAAGAAAAACCAACAGTGAGGAAGGAAGAATGAGGAAGGAAAGGTTCCATTTATATAAGGACCTTTAGGCTGCTCTAAGAATTGTGGTTTTATTCTTAGTGAGATTTGAAGCAGAGAGTTTTGAGGTGAAGAGCGATGTGATCTGACTTCTTCATTTTTGAAGGTTCAGTTTGTGCCGTGAGCAGTGTTGAGTGTGGATGGAATAAAAACAGATGAGGTAGGAGGCCCTTTCAATAATCCAGACAAAATCTAATTGTGGCTTAGACGAGAGCAGCAGAAGAGAAGCGTCTAGGATAAGGTTAAGTTCTGGGTATGTTGTGATCGTACATCTCACAGGATTCCCTGACGGACTGGATATGAGTGTGAGAGTCAAGGACGACTCCCATCTGGCCTGCGAAACTGGAAATGTGCGATTGTCATACTCTGTGCTGGAGGACACTAAATAATATCTGCTGGAGCTCAAACAGAGGTTAAGTACTATCAGCAGAGATGACAAATACAAAATATTGAATCACAACATTTAAAAATTGGTCTATGGTATAGGTCAGTTGCCACTTAGCTTAGGATCATGTGTCTCTATTATATGACTAGAGATATTGACTAAGCCTCATAGCCAGCAGTGAGATTTAAAATGCAGTGTTTTAAGCGTGTAAATCCAAATACATAATCTTTTATATATAGTTGGCATTATCCTTAATATAGACTAAAGATTATTTTTATGCACGGGAGAAATAATGTCTTTATTCATTTATCCCTAATTATGTTTTTTAACAGAATTTTGAAAATGTAAACAGTTGTTTAATTCATGAATTCCCTAACTGTCCTTTTCTGCTGAGGATGTTGGCCTGCTTTCCACCTTTATCTGAGGTAGTTCTGTAAAATTCCATTTATTATAGGGTAGTATGGCCAATACAACCAAAAGGCAGCTGTTCATACTGGGTTAAAATACATTATAATCAAAAGCTTTTCATAAATGTCCACATTTTTTTAAAGCAAAGATTATGGACTATTAAATGGGCTTAAACAGACAGGTCAGGAAAGGATCAGACAAAGGTTTCACCTCCTCCCTTGTGTGCTGTCGACCTACAGCTTAACCCAGTCTCTCTATGGGTCTCTCAAACAGACATTTTTCATGACTAAAGGCCTCATCCCAAATCTATAACCCTTAGAATACCTAAAGTCTAGAGTTATATTATACAGCATTCTTAAAGTGATCAATATAAATAAATTCATTCATTAGAATTATGGTAAATGAATATAGTTACAATAATAAAATATTATTTTTATATAAAAATAGCATGGATCTTTGCAGATATTAAACTACAATATTATAAATCTTTACAATTATATTCTGAATAAAATTCTGCTATTGAAGTTATCAAAATTCTGAGGCTATAAAAAATTCCTAGTAATAAGTCTATTGCATGAGAATTCAAATACCTGATCTATCTAATGAACATCAGATCATATATGGAATGAACTCCTGTGAAATAATTATCAACTGAACAATTTTATTAACACATAAAACTAAAAAACAATTTAGATTTCTTTGGTTGCATAATTGATGTATATATACCTTACACCTGAGTGTCGTGTGTGTGTTTTTTTAAGTTGAGATTCTTTTTGGTGAGGATTTATGAGACGTTTTATTTTTTCCTTCGAAAAGTATTGATTTTGAAAGTCTTATAAATAAACAGCACTGACCTATCTATTCTCGAATCATTGAGAGTAGGTCACCTGTGGACAGCAAATGATTTTCATTTCCTGGAGGTAAATTTTATTGAAGAGAAAGCAAAAGAAAGGGAAAGCTTAATTTATAATGCCAAGTGAGGTTACTGAAATTCAGCATTTTAAAAACTTATCCTGTACAGTTTTTGAGAAAGTACTAGCTCCTAAACTGAAATGAATAGGTTGTTCTGTTTTAATCAGATAGAAATTTTATAAAATGAGCCATGAACAATGAAAATTGCAGGAAATAGAAACATTTCATCCATCATCATACCAGCTACATTTCTTATTTGACACTGATTTTAATAAATGATATATACAATTTAAAATAATGAATCATTAAATATACGTAAAAAAGTATTCTGAGTAAAAAAGGGGTTACAAAAAGGGCAAATAAAATAAGGTCCTTATTTTTAGTAAACATACGTGTAATAAAAATGAATAGAGCTAACTATATTAAGGTCAAACAAAGGTCAACTAATCTTTGGGTAAAGGAATATTAACTTTTTTTTTTTTTTTTTACTTTTATGTATTTCCTGAATTTATCTCTTTACTGTGTATAACTGATTTTGGAAATAAAAAATTAAAAATAAAAAACACCATTACAAATTACTTGCAAAATTTGGTGGTAAAATGAAACAAATCTCAGGATACTGTAATACATTGAAAAATGACAAATTTTAAGCAAAGTTTAAAAATAACCCTTTGTGCCACAGAAAATTAGTTTTTGGCTTATAAATGAAGAGAGATGATATAGTCAGTGTTACTGTGGGATTATTTTTTTTTAGACTGAGTCTTGCTCTGTTACCCAGGCTGGAGTGCAATGGCTCAATCTCGGCTCACTTCAACCTCCGCCTCCTGGGTTCAAGTAATTCTCTGCCTCAGCCTCCCAAGTAGCAGGGATTACAGGTGCCCACCACCATGCCCACCTAATTTTTATATTTTTAATAGAGACAAGGTTTCAGCATCTTGGCCAGGCTGGTCAAACTCCTGAGCTCGTGATCCACCTGCCTTGGCCTCCCAAAGTGCTGTGATTACAGGCATGAGCCAACACACCTGGCGGGATTATTTCTATTTATGTATGCTTCTGCAAAATGTTATATTCTGATGAAATGTTTTTTAAAGTTTCCACAAGGGAGAACTAGAAACAATCTATATAGACTACAGTCGGGGGAAATCAACTAGAAGTCAACTAGAAGGAAAACAAGAATACAGGTGAAAGTATCATTTCAAGGACAGCAGATTTTAGTATTTTACAGTAAATAAAAGGAAAAATATATGTATAATAAAAAATCTAAGAGATTTCTAAGGGGCAAGATTTCACCACATTGACATTTTGGCCTACAATTATATTGCCTCTAATGAAATAAACTCTCTCTCAATTGTAAGTAAAGTTACCAATGAAATACATAATTTTGATAACAATTTCAGATTTTTTTCCAGGTACAGGCTCTGTATTGTTCAACTGCAGTCTAAATTTTAATATATTAGAATGAATAACTATCACTGAAAGTCTGGCATTAAAAAGACATAGTGGATTGCCAAAAGTTAAATTTTTAGGCTATACAAATGGGAGCTGTTTCCATCAAAACTGCCAGAGACATGTTCAGACAAAAAAATAGCTCCAATTTCCTGGATGCGCAGAGGCTATCACGGGCTCACATATTATATGCTAACTCTAATTTGCAAAGCAATCTGAGAAGCACCAAATTGCTGTAATAAGAAAAGGTGACACGTGGACCATCTCACAGTCTTTTTATGTATTCTGTTCCTAGCATAGGATAATAGAGGTCTATTTTCTGTCTCTTTCAGACCCTGTCATAAGGGACAGTCACTAGCACACCTGAGTGGCCATTAGGCCATACGAGGAACAACTGGGTGACAACGTATATGTTGACCTAAGGAGAGCTTAGCCTGGTATGATTAAACTACTGAAAACATATTATTGATCTTTATTTAGGGCCAGAAACTATTCAGTATGAATCCCATGTCTTTGTGTGCATTTTATTTACATAACTCTCTGCCCAAATTTATTTTAAATATGTCAAAAACTGATCAAGGCCCATGGGGTAAAACGTTAGACCTGTATTTATACCCTACTTCTCCCATTTATTGACTAAGTGACCCTAGCAAATTTATTTACCATTACTGGGCCTTATCTTCCTCAACTTTGCCATAGAAAACATGACTTGAATTTCACAGGATTTTATGAGGTTTATATGAGCTCACATGTGAAATATACTAGCATAAATCTGGCATAGGAAAAGACACATAAGATAGTAAGTGTTAGCCCATTCATTCCTTGTTAGGAATCTACATTTGCATGCTTTCATCTACTACAACACTTGAGACATGTAAATATTTCCTTTAGAGTGAGCCACTTACTGTAGCAGTGATTCTTACAATGAGTGTTGAGGACTCATGTCCCTAGCAAGGAGAGTTTCAAAGTCTTAGAGAGAGGCTAGGTTGAGGCAATAAAGATAATAGTTTGAAAGGT
This sequence comes from Ateles fusciceps, assembly GCA_036589455.1. NCBI lineage: Eukaryota > Metazoa > Chordata > Mammalia > Primates > Atelidae > Ateles > Ateles fusciceps. The sequence continues at coordinate 4,076,103 of JAZHEH010000827.1, read as the reverse complement.
CCCAAAGATTATTCTTAAATGTCCCACTCTTAGGGGGAACACTGAAATCATTTTGGTGGACTAATTTAGTTCAAGGTAATGATACTGTAATTATAAACATGAATGCAGGGTAGCAAAAATGTTCCTACTTTTAGGGTATTACAAACAAATGCTGCAATGGATATCTTTGTAAGTAGAATCACTTGGCTAAAGAGTAATGCACACTCTCCATTTTGAGAAATCTTTTAATATTACCCCACTAAAAATACCAGTTTACAATCTCACATAATATGAAGACTTTCTTCTTCTGCGTCTTTGCAAACACTCAGTGTTGTGTATCTTTAATTGGCATTATCCCTCACGTCATACTCAATCTGACAGTTTATGTTCCTTTGCCCTCAGCTTCTGTTTTTGGAACTACTGGTTTTCACAGAGGCTGTATAGCACAAAGGTTAAAGACAGGGAGTGAAGACCTGGACTTTCTCAGTTCAGAACATGGTCTACCACTTTTTAGGTGTGTGATCATGGACAAGCTACTTAAACTCCACGTGCCTCAGAATCCTGCTAAAGCTGGTTTGAGAAATAAATGAATTTAAGTGACTGTATGTAATTTATATGCACAGAAGAGTACCTAACACCTAGAAACCTTATAGAAATGCTTGTTATTAGTATTTGTATTAGTTTCTTATTGTTGCTGCAAGAGATCGCTTACTACATAATTAGTGGCTTAAAGCAATAGAAATTACAATTCTGGAAGACAGAAGTCCGAAATAAAGTCTTATGGGGCTAAACTCAAAGGGTAGTATGGATTGGCTCCTTCTGGAGGCTTCTAGGGAGAATTAATTTCTTGTCTCTTCTAACTTCTGGTGACTGTCAGCACTCCTTGGCTTACGGTCATATCACTCGAATCTCTGATTCTGCCAGCACACTGCCTTCTGCTCTTCTTAGCAAAATCTCCATTTCTTTCTCTCTTATAAGGAAATCTGTGATTACATTAGAGCCCATCAAGATAATGTCTTCAACTAGACATCTTTATGTGCTTTGGTAAAGATTTTACTATCTAAAGTAAAATCCACAGGTGTCATGGTTTAGGACTTGGAAATCTTTGGGGGTTTTATTCAACCCAGCACAGTGCTCTTTTACATTTTATATTGGAATACTTGCATTCTTTTCATCTATTTGTTAATTTTTTATATATTATGACCATATTTTATGAATTATACATAACGGAAATATTTTATCTCAATGTGTCTTTTAATTTTGGTCATGGTAGCTTTCATAATACAGGCATTTTAATGAGCATATCATTTATTATAATTAACATTACTAGATGGAAATACATTAAGAAAAATGGTACATCTATATTACAGAATAGAATGCAACCATAAAAAATGCATTTAAATATTGACCTAAAATATTCCAGAAATATTAAGTGATGAAAAAGACAGATTTTATGTAAACTATTCCACCATAAATATAAAATGATAGACTGTAAATTTCTAGGTAGCTGCCACTGGGAGCAGGAATAGGAGTTAAATAAACTGTTACATTTAATCTATATTAGTTCTATTTAAAAATTTTAACAATGAATATAGTTATGTTTGGGATGGTGAAAAAGTCCAGAATGTATAACGATGATGGTGGCACAACATTAAAATACTTAATGCCACTGAATGGCACACTTAAAAATTGTTAAAATGGTACCTTTTATGTTACATATATTTTACCACAATAAAAATAAAATAAAATGTCTGTCAGGATTTAAAGGACATTCTCCTTGTAAATAAGGTAATGTTAAGTCATTTTCATAATATAAAGTTCAAGAAAAGGAGAAATTGCTCAAGGAAGACCTTATCATTGTTATTTGGTAGAACTTAACATTCTCCTATACCATGATTCCTTTTAATTATGTTACATATTTCAGTGTTAAAAGCCTTTGAATGATTTGCATTCAGTGTATAGGCTTGAAAAAAGTCTACATTCAAAATCATTTTTCTACTGTAATCTATATGTATAAGATAGGTAAAATTATTTTCTCTCTGGCAAACAAATGCCTGGGTTATCACTATTGCAGGGCTGTTAGCTCAGGTTTGAGCTGCCCCAGTTTCACCCTGCTGTAAAATTTGACTTTGGCTATAGACAACTTCATCTGTGATTACCAAAAGCCAAACCTTCCTCCATTAATCAAATTATTTTGTAAATTACAATATGTATGCAATTATTTCATCAAATGTATTACCTACATAGTGTTTAGGACTATGAATTAAATTTCACCAAGAGCCCATTTAAATTTGGTGATAGGTATTTAACTACTGATATCCCACAGAAATTGACATTTAATAAAGTGAAACATTTCCTAAACACTAAAGAGCTTTAAGGATATGAGATGAAACAGTCTATGTCTTGAAAATGAATCTAGTCTTAAAAGGAAGAAAACATTAATAGAGTCATGTTCAAAAGCTTTTATTAGGACTGTAAGACTGAAATAGAACCCCTCGGGTCTCTCATCATAAAGCAGTATAACATTTTGTTCACAGTCTTAGGATGAAAAAACAAAGGAAGGATCCAATGAAACACCGAGTTATACATAGAACATAATGTGGAGAATATATATCCTTTATTATTCAGTAACTTTCTCAGTAATCCCATCTTAATAGACACTAAGAAAATTCCACAAAAAAAAATGGGCTAGGAGACCAAATTTCAGATCTGTATTCTAGGAAGCACTCAATATGCAAACTGAAAATTTCAAGTCTCTTGTCTGTAGGGAATGTGGAATTTTTTTAAAAGCATCATCAAGCTAAAGGAAGAATTTGGCTGGAGAATTGAAGTTGGCTATAGCAATGTATTTTTTTTTTAATTTCAGAAGGAGTTAAATAATTTTAAAATATAAACATATAAAAAATTCAATTATAACTTTTTTTGTATAAACTAATCATGTACACAAGTACATGTTCATACGTAGATGTAGATGAATACAGTGTCTTTGTGCATTTAGTATAGACATTGAAAGTACTATAACTGATAAGGAACGAAAGAGTAATCCTCCATGAACAAAAAGGACTTCTTGTGCTAATTTTTCCTGGTGGAAAATGTGACAAATAAGATGTTTTCCTGTGATTATCAACAATTTTCATCAAGCATATTATATTAAAACATTAATATTTGTCAGCGAGGATCATAGAAAAAATAGTATTAATTTGTTGATAACTTACTATGTGCTAAGTCCTTTATATATATTATCTCATTCCATATATATGACTGTAAGTTTGGCACTATTATTCATCCTATTAACAGGGAAACAGAGGCTCAGAGAGATTTGGATGTTTGCTTAAAGTCACATAGCCAGGAGAGCCATAATCCAACCCCCAGCCTTATATAAAACTAGAGCCTTTAGAATGGATAACTATGCAAAATCCCTTCAGATATTGCCTGCAAATGGCTCAACAGTGGCCCAGTTAAGTGGAAAAATATTAGTGCAGATGAAACAAAAGGCGGGAGGTGGGAGATTGGTGGTGCTAAAAGTAACTACATGAAGGGAGAGAGGTACCATAGTGAGACACGGTAGGGTCATACCTATTAGGCATACTTTTTAAAATAATATTTGAACTTTGAAGAAGATAGCACCTCTTCTAGAAGACCTTTGGTTTTGTTGTTGTTTGTTTCTTAGGACTATTTTAAAAGAGTCACTTTAGGTTTACAGCAAAATTGAGAGGAAAGTACAGAGATTTCACAGATATCCCCTTCTCGCACACATGCACAACCTCTCGCATTATCACTATTTTCACCAGACTGGTACATTTGTTACCAGTGATGAACCTCCATTAAAACATCATTATCCAAAATTCATAGTTCATATTTGGGTTTGCTCTTCGTATTACACATTTTATGAATGTGTCACACATTTTATAGATGTAGTTTCACCACCCCCAAAATCCTCTGTGTCCCACCTACTCCACACTGCAATGCCTGGCAACCACTGATCATTAAATATCTCCATAATTTTGACTTTTCAGAAAGTCATATAGTTGGAATAATACAGTATCTAGCTTTCTCAGATGGGCTTTCTTAAGAATACGCATTTAAGGTTCTCCATGTCTTTTTGTAGCTTGACAGATCATTCCTTTTTAGCACCTACTGAAAGACATCTTGATTGCTTCCAAGTTTTGACAATTATGAATAATGATGTTATAAACATCTATGTGCAGGTTTTTCTGTGAACATGTTTTCAACTCATTTGCATAAATACTATAGAGTGAGATTGCTGCATCATATGGTAAGAATACGAGTAGTTTTGCAAGAAACTGCCAAGCTTTCTTCCTAAGTAGTTCTACCATTTTATATTTCTACTGGTAATGAAGAAGAATTCCTCTTATCTCATATCCTAGCCAGCATTTTGTTTTGTCTGTGTTCAAGATTTTTTTTTTACATTTTAATAGATGTGTAGTTGCATATCATTGTTGTCTTTGATTCACATTTCTCTAATGACATAAAACGTAAAGCATCTTTTCATGTGCTTAATTTTCATCTGTATATCTTCCTTGCTGATGTATCTGTAAGATCTTTGACCTATTTTTAATTGCTTTTCCTTATTGTTGATTTTTAAGAGTTTGTTGTATATTTTGGACAACACTCTTTTATCAGATGTATCTTTTGTAAACATTTTCTTTTTCCAGTCTGTAGCTCAGCTTCTCATTCTCTGGACATTGTATTTGAAAGGCAGAAGTTTTTTATTTTAATGAAGTCCAGCTTATCGATTATTTCTTTCATGTACTGTGCCTTTGGTGTTATAATTAAAAAGACATTCCTATATATTGTCACCTAGAGTTTTTCCCATTTTATCTTCTCTGAGTTCAATAGTTTTGCATTTATGTCTATGATCCATTTGACTTATTTTATTTATTTATTTATTTTTTTGAGATAGAGTTTCACTCTTGTTGCCCAGGCTGGAGTGCAATGGTGCAGTCTGGGCCCACTGCAACCTCTGCCTCCTGGGTTCAAACGATTTCTCCTGCCTCAGCCTCCCAAGTAGCTGGGACTACAGGAATGCACCACCATGCCTGGCTTATAGGGTATTTTTAGTAGAGATGGGGCTTCTCCATGTTGATCAGGCTGGTGAGTTAATTTTTATGAAGGGCTTAAGGTCTATGCTGATATATATATATATATATATATATATATATACATACACACACACACACACACACACACACATATTTTATATGTATATATATAAATTTATATATATATTTATATATACATATATTTGCGTGATTTATAGATATATATATATATTTGCATGTGGATCTTCAGTTGTTCGTCTCTCATTTGTTGAAAGGATTATCTTTACTCCATTGTATTGCCTTTTCTCCACCGTCAAAAATCAGTTAATTGTATTTATGTCGGTCTATTTCTGGGCTCTATTCTGTACAATTGATCCACTTTTCTATCTTTGTCCAATACCATGCAGTCTTGATTACTGTAGCTTTATACTAAGTCTTCAAGGCAAGTAGTGCCAGTTCTCCAACTTCGGTCTTCTCTGTCAACATTCCATTTGCTCTTCTGGATATTGTTTTCCTTTATACAACTTTAAAATCAGTTTGTCAGTATCCATAGTTAACTTTCTGAAATTTTGATTGGGATTGCATCAAACCTATAGATGATCTTGGGAATAACTGACATCTTAATGATATTATATCTTCCTATTTATGGACATGAAATATTTCTCCACATATTTGGTTTTCCTTGGATTTCTTTTGTTACAGTTTTGTAGTTTTCCTCATATAGATCTCTTATTTTTTGTTAGATTTCTACCTACTGTTTTATTTTCGAAGTGTGCTAATGTAAATGTTATTTTGTTTTTAATTTCAAATTCCACTTGTTCATTGTTGGTATACAGGAAAGCAATTAATTTCTGTATCTTAACCTTGTATGTAGAATCTTGTTTTAGTTGCTTATTAGTTCTAGGAGTTTTTTTGTTGTTGTTGATTCTTTTGTATTTTTGCATAAAATCATGTTACCTGCAACGAAGATACTTTCATCTTTTCTTTCTCATTCTACATATTTTAATTTCTTGTCTTGTTACATTAACGAGGACTTCCAATGTGGTGCTGAAAGGTGTAGCAAGATAGGGAATCCTTAGTTGAAAAGCTTTGAGTTTCTCATCATCAAGTTTGAAGTTAGCTGTACATTCTTTGTAGAGATTCTTTATCAAACTGAGGAACTCTGCCTATATCCCTTGTTTACTGAGAATTTTAATTATACTAGACATCCCTCTAGACACTACTTTCACTGCATACCAGAAATTTTGATAAGTTGTGTTTTCATTTTCATTTATTTCAAAATATTTTTAAAACTTGAGATTTCTTCTTTGACCTGTGTGTTATTTAGAAGAATGCAATTTATTTATATATTTGTTTTAAATTTTTATTTTATTTTATTTTTATCTTTATTTTTTCAATATAGTTTATTGCACTTTATTGAATGTGAAGAACATGCAGGGTACTTTATGGAATGTGAAGAACATGCAGGGTACATGTGAAGAACATGCAGGATTGTTGCATAGGTACACAAATGGCAATGTGGTTTGCTGTCTCCATCCCCATCACCTATATCTGGCATTTCACCCTATGTTATCCCCTCCCAACTCCCTAGCCCCTGCTGTCCCCTCCCCTATTCCCCCACAAAGAGCCCCAGTGTGTGAGGCTCCCTCCCCTGTGTCCATATGTTCTCATTGTTCAGCACCCGCCTACGAATGAGAACACATGGTTTGATTTTCTGTTCTTGTGTCAGTTTGCTGAGAATGTGTTTTAAATTTTTAACTGTTATGGGTACATAGTGGCTACATGTACTTATGTGGTTACACGCAATGTGTTGATACAGGTATGCAATGTGAAATAAGCTCATCATTGATCTCCTCATATTTTGGAATTTCCAGTGATCTTTCTGTTAAATGATTTCTAGTTTAATTTCATTGTGGTATGAAAGCAGACATTTAATAATTTTTATTTTTAAAAAGTTTGTTAATGTGTGTTTCACAGCTTAGAATGTGGTCTATCTTAGTAAATGTTCCATATTAGTTTGAGAATAATTTTTTTTTTGCCATTGTTGAAGTGTCTATAGATGTCAATTATGTCCAACTGATTGATAGTGTTGTTGAGTTTAACTATGTCCTTACTGATTTTCTGCCTGACGTGTATGTCTATTTCTGATACAGGACTGTTGAAATTTCTATGATTGTGGGTTCTTCTATTTCTCCTTATAATTCTATGCCTCATGTATTAATAGTTTGACATGCGGTTTTTAGGTGTATACATGTTAATAATTGTTACACCTTCTTTGAGAATTGCCCTTTTTATCATTATGTAATGTTCTTCTTTATTCCTGATACCTTTATTTGCTTTAAAATCTTCTCTGTTTGAAATTAATAATAGCTATTCCTATTTCTTTTGTGTAGTGTTAGCGTGGCATATTTTTCTTCACTCATTTACTTTTAATCTATAAATGATTTCTATATAAACAGATGGCTTTCCTGTAACAACATATAGTTGGGCCTTATATTTTAATCTACTCTGACAATCTGTCCTTTAATTTGTTGCACTTAGACCATTGTTTTCAAAGTCAATTGATATCATATCTCATACTTTATATTAATGCTTTCTGTTTATAGAGCTTTGTGTTATTTATTGTTGATAGACATTTATAACAAATTTTGTTGTTGTAGCTTTTTTTTTTCAACATTTTGCATTTGTGGATGGGCGGTGGCATTATGGACCTGGCTGGGCAACAACATATTTACTTATTCCTTGGACTATGTGGTGGCCACAGTGTGTGACTTTTGGGTTTGGTGTCGCCGCTGGTGTCCTGTGTGGCAATGCACAGGCAACTGGGTGGGCCACTGGCTGTGTAAAGGGTTTTAACTACATGACTTGGTGTGTGGTGGGTGGTGTGTTTGGATGGGAAGCGGTGGTGTGGGTATATTTCCAAACCTTTGTTTGGATTTTGAAGGACATTTGGTGAATGGATGTGTGTGTTGTTTAAAAAATTTTTGGTTTGGGCATGTGAATGGTAACTGAATTCTGGTTGAATTTATTTCATATGCCCTTTTTCAATATTAATTATAATTGTAACTTGGGTGTGTGTTAACGTCTTTATATAGATTTTGACATAAGGTATATATTTATATAGCTTTTTCATTTATTTAGTTTTAACATATGTTTTTACTTTTTTTTGGATAATGGATGTGTTTATTATTTATTTGAACATTAGTTGCTTATAAATAACATATATTATGTTGTGGTGGCTTTATGGTTGGAGCATTTGGCATTGTGTTTTGGCAATGGTGGCCGAGCTTGTAACAATAAAGCTTTGGCGCAAAGAAATAAAGAAATAAAGGTACATCGATGAAGAGGTGTCAAAAATAGCATTTGGGTCGAATTGTTCATCCTTGCAAAGACTCGATGATCACCAACCAATCATTCACCAATCAAAAAACTGGCAGGGAGGCTCAAATAAATTTCGGCAACAATGGCAAGGCTCAAAGCGTTGACAATCAAATAAAATGGGATACATCACACATTGTTGGGATATTTGGAGAGACGAGAAGAAATGGTAAATCAAATGATGGAATGGACTTTTTATATTTAACTGAAATGGAGACAATGGTAAGCTTCAATGAAAGTGATAGACTTGATCGAACTCGAGGTTATTGGACAACACCTTCAACAACATCTCGATATGTGAAGGACATTGAAATCAGAGTCGCGGTATGCTTCATCTTCTTCAATGGCGAAGCGGTGAACAAGCATATATCTCAACAAATCAAATAAATAGCAATATTATCAATTGAATTGTGCTTGAAATAGAGAATTGCTTTTTTATTCATTTTCAACCAACAACAACATATTTGACTAACTACATCATGTGGCGCCACGCTGTGTTATATATCTCGACAACTCGGTATATTTGATCAAAATAAATAGCTTTTGAACATATGTCTCTTTTTAACTACTTCTCTTGTTGTATCCTCTTGTTGGAGGAGTATCAAATAATTATTACATCCACCGAGATAGCAACATTCTTCTTCTTCAATAAACAATTGTATTGAACATATAAACATTTCGGTAATAAACCTTTGAGAGAACTCTTGTTTGGTTTGTGCCGGTGAACCGATGATCGCCTGGAGGGGCGCTTCTTGACATGCTTGGCGGGTGTGTTGCAGCTTGGTGAGGTGATGCGGTGGTAACATTTGGGTTGAAGGACGAGGCATGAGCTTGCTATTTACATTGGATTGATAACAAATATTGTTGAATATCGCTTTGAACCGTGATGTGGTTGAAGAACTACCCTCAGATATTAGGCTAGAAAATCGTTGGTGTAGCTTTATGCCTCTAAACTACAACACACATTTTATTCTTGAAGAGTTTATCATTTTATGAACATCGTGTGCTTCCTTTTGGTGGTGGTGGTTGGGTGGTGTGCGTGGCAACACCGCAGCCGTCGGTGATATGTTTTATTTATCGGGTCGGGCAGGCAATGGACATCAACAGGTGGCTCGGATGGATGAGCATCTAATGGAGAGCACTATTGGATGGCTGTGGTATATGCTTCGAGATGGACATGGCTTTTTTTTGCTTTTTCAATTGAATCCTTTTGGAGTGGTGTGTCCTTGGTGTGGGCGGTGGCGCGACGGTGGTGGTTGGCGATCATTGAATCGCTTCGACACTTGGCGGTTGATCCGAGTTGGCGCGCTCTTCCCTCCTTCTATCGATTTATCGAACTTGTGGTGTGACCGATCGGTATGAAGCATCACAATAGCTTCATCTTCTCGTCGTTGTTTTGCTTCAAACAATCGATTATCTTGCTAATCCTTGTCGAGCATCGAACTGGATGGACATGGATCGTCCTAACTACTTGCATTCATTATAAACTCTCTTGTCCTCGGTTGGCTTGGTGGTGGACGCTTTGTGGATGGTTTTGACAAAGGCACGCGCCGCAGCATTCTTGGCTGGCCGGTGTCGGCGACATTTGATGGGAGAGGCTGGTTGTGAACATCCACTGGTTTGTTGGTAGGTTAATCATCTTCTAATATCACTTCTATTAATTGACTTGAACATAACTGGTTTATAAACTTTCTCAATAAACAACTAGCCTCAAATAAACATTTATTTGGCCTCAATTTGTTTAGTTGTGTATATATATCTCTTGGCTTTATTTGGTCATACTGCAAGATACTTGATGAATGGACTACCGATCACTAAATATTATTATAGAGACTTTCTATTATGATAAATTTTCTCATTGCTACTTTTTTCATGCTTCACTATTTGTTTTCAGATTTTTAGTGATATTTCTATTTGGTGACTGCTGGAGAAAACATTCACATTGGATGAGACATTAGAAAAGAAAGTGCCTCTGAAACAACTGTGTATTCTGAACCTTGCAAACACTTTAAAAAGTTGTTCATAGTGTTCCTCACAATTGATTGAACATACATATATTCAATATATCATTTTTTCTAAACATAGTGCTTCAAACTTTGAAGTATTTATATTTTTTCTATCAGGTGCTATTTGGGCAATAGGAATTTTATTTCCTGACTAAAGCTCTTTCATAAGTTGAACAAACACAGGTCTTCCAACATAATGCCACAATGTAGACATAATATCAACAGAAAAAAAGAATAATGAACCCACAAGTTCTGTCTTCATTTACCAAGTATCCACTTGTCTGAAAGCCTTTAAAATTATTTGGCATTCTCACCTATTTTCATTTGGACTTTCAAGCACTATGAAGACAGCGAGAAATTTCAAACATCTATTCACCACAATTTTCCTCCAGGATATAGACTATTTTTCTTCCATATGATCAACAGCCTTCAAACATAGTCCCAGAGAGTAAGATAAACAAGAGGAAAGTGAGATAAATGAGAGGAAAGCGAAGTACTAGACAATCTTTCAGAAGGAGCTCAAAATGCTTACAGATTCTACTCTTGCTTTAAGCCTAACTTGGGTGAGTAATCACAGGAAATCAATCTTTTCATATATATTTTCAGGAAAGTGTGTGAAATAAAGTTACGAGTCCTTTCAGTGAGCACATATATACACCCACAGGCCTTCCAGCTACTCTGTGGCATGGCTACCTGCATGCGTGTGTAGATGTCCAGACTGGACAAACCGTAGTGAAAGTGAATATAGGTAAGAAGAATGATCACTCACAGCATGCTAGGCAAGGGAACATTCATTAAACCCTATAATTTTTTATGTATTTAATATACATTAACTAATTTAATCTACACAACTTCGGGGTGAATACCACTTTTAAATTCCATTTTTCCATTTGAAGAAATAATCCTGTAATTAAAGTGCACATTCCAAAGATACACAGAAGGTAAATGGCAGAGATGTCATTTAAGCCTAACTATACACCAATCTTATGCTCTTTTAAAATATGCTGTATCATAAAACAATTACGAACACTCACCAGGAGCCTCCTTTGTATGTATATCTGTTTCTGGAACAGCTGAGTTGGGAGATTTCAGAAGCCCAATGTGGCCTGCATCTTATAAAGAAAGACTTATCTAAGGGAAAATTTTAGACTTCCCACTACAAAAAGAGGCAACTATTTATCTACCACAAGCTTAGATGAAATTGCATTACCTGAGTCCTCGTCTGTAGTGTTAGTTACGATGACAGCTTCCAACGTATGTTAGCAATGCCATGCACCTTATAGACTTCCCTTAATCTGTATACGTGACTATATCCTGTATACGTGACTTAATCCTGTACATCTGACTGGTATGAAGTATGTGAGCCCTTGGCAGGCACCTATAGACTCATGAACCACATGCGGATTAATAACCTAGGGTTGCTGATCTGCTAAAATCCCTCACATTGAACCAATGAAGTATGGCACTGAGAAAACATCTTCAAATGACTCTGGTATGTCAAGCAACATATTTTAGTAGAGAAGACTCCAGCAAATAAGAGAATGAAGAGTGAGGATAGATCCCAGGAAAATGATGGTGGTTGCATTAGCCTTTCGAAGGCTTCAACAGAGCAGTGGTGAGACTCTTGGTCATGATTCATTCATCCAAGAAAGCAGTTAATCATTTTGAAGACTAATATGTATTTTATAACAATGGTTATTGTATCAATTTGTGGAGGAGGAGATTGAGAGAGTTGTAGCAAAATGCATTTTAAGTAGCAAAATATGAGGAAAAACTAAAATGTTTGCTAATTTTCTAAAAATTAAAACTTCATGTGTACATAAATTCACACACATATTATGATTAATATTTCTGTGTTAATTTTTAAATTAACCCTCTGGATGGAAAGAAAAAGAAAAGAAAGGCAAGGAGTAGGTTATAGGTCATAGGTCTGAGGCTTCATGGAGAGTTGGAAGTACTCTGGTATTTTATGAAATAAAAGGGAACTGAAGATCCATCTCAGGCTCCTCAGCCCCAACACAGAGGCATTTTTCTTCATCTAAAGGGAGAAAGAAAACAACCCTTCATGCAAAATCTACAGACTGAGACTTCCCAGAATTTGTGTCCTAACAGCTCGGAAGAGAAATAACATAACACAGTCTGGCAGTGTGCTTATTTAATGCTTGGGGGGGGACTTTGATGCGAGTGCAGGTGCTAAGGTTGATTGAGAATTGGTTCCTTCCTTTGTCCTAGCCAGAATGGTGAAAGACCTGCATTTACAAAGGCTTACGTTGGAATACATTTTGTGGAAAAGTAAATGGTACACAGCATTTCAGCTATGGCTTCTCTAATGTTTTCAGTGTGTATTTATGTAAAATCTAATAAAGACCTACAGAAATAAAGCAAATGTTTTATCCTTTCTGGCAAAGACTATTTCAGTAATACAAGTTGGTTTTTCAGATTTGTTGAGGAAATTTGTATTAAGTAAGTAGAAGCATAGTTGAGGTCTACTGTGTCTCATTTTGGTGAATGTTATTTTTTTCTTCAGATTTTAATTAAGTGATTCCTTTTGAAATTACAATAAAGTAATTGAGGACATTTGATATTTTCTCTTTTTATATCTAGGGTATGGACTTTTGTTTTTCAAAGGAAAAGATGTTTTTATTTCAATCTTATTTTTGAAGGGTGGTTTCACTGGATGTAGGATTCTTGGTTGAAAAAATTTCCTCCTCTACTTTTTTAACACTATCAATAGATAGCACATATCTGCTTTAAATAAGCAAACAGAAAATTTATAGTCTATTGTGGATACTTCAGAGGCACTTTTGAAAGTGAAAGTACAAGCTTTTATCAATCACATTGAAATGGGAAAGGTTCCCCTTGTCCCCCTCCCAGGGCATGCGATGGTGAAGTGGCTCATTTCTTCAGTGCTCTGCTGCTCAAACCTATAGGGGGAGCTTACAGACAGGTAGGTTGTGGGGCTCCTACCCACGGCAGTGTCTAGTGGTGAATGTTTACAGTTGAAGCCCCAGTGAGCATGTGTTACAGGGTGCACTTTTAGTTTGCTCTCTATAGGCTGCTTGTGTTAACCAGCTCAGTTAGACCCCTTTCCTTATGACAAGGAAAGAGGGATTTCTCTACCCTGGGGTTTCTTGCCCTGGTGTACCAGAAGAATCAGATCATTTGTGGGGTTGGGAAATGACTGCAAGGTTTTATTGAGTAGAAGTAGCTCTCAGCAGATGGGGGGAGACAGAAAGGAGACTGGTTTTCCCCATGACCAGCCGCTTGTGCCCTCTTCCGCTGACATGTTCCTCTCACTATCCAGCAGCTTCTGTCCCTATCTTGCTAGGGTCTTGGGTTTTTACAGGCCAAAGTTAGGGGTTGTGGCAGGCCAGGGCTTGAAAATGCAACATTTAGGTGTGAACGAGGACAGTGCCTGTCCTCACCTACATCTGTGGGGATAGAGCCCTAGCCAGGGACCACATCCTACTCTACCCAGCACTTCCCTTCCCCACTTCCGCATCATTTAAAGGCACCACACTCTTCCCTTCCCAGAACTCCTGTATCAATATATCTACATGTACAGCATGTTAATAATTGCACTGGGAGAAGAGACATGAACTAGCACTGTCCAGGTAAACTAAGATTATGGTTACCTTAGTTTTAAGATCAATCAGGTACTAAAGAGAAAGCAATGGTAAATGATTCTGAGGCTTCATTCAACCACACACTTGTTCTCATATACAAGTTTATGACAAAACATGATTAAAAAACAGACTGTAACAGGAAAGTTTTAAATACATGAGGCTAAAACTGCCATCGAAAAAAATTTAAATGACAATCTTTTATTCCTGTAATTATGGGTATTAGTCTAAGGAAAGTATGTAGCATGTGTATACTGATTGCATTTTGTTAATTTCTCCAAGATAATTTCTCAAACACTCAGCAAAAACAAACAAACAAAGAAACAAAAAACAGGCTTTCTGAGATAATGAGTAAAAGGGGATGCAATAATATTGCCACTCTTCTGAAAAACAATCTTTCAAAGTGGGTTTTTAAATCAGGATCATTAGGGAGACTTGGTACTGAACAATCAATCAGTGTGGAAGAAATATATATGCACATATTTCCATTTGTAATAGGAGTCTATGGGTTTGTCTCTGACTTTGGACAAGTAACTAAACTTTTTCTGTGCCTCATTTTTCTCAAATGGAGGTAATAATAGTGCCTCCATTATAAGACAGTGGTAAGGATTAAATTTGATAATATATGTAAGACATGTAAAATAGGGATAATATGTAGTTAGCAGCATAGTGCTTAGCTATTGCTTTTATTATATTCTAAAATAGTAAAACCCTAATCATACTTTCCAGTAATTTATCTTTAATTGCAGCAACTTTAAGTTTCACATTTTTTACTTGCCTCATATAAAATGATATGCATTAACCATTGACAAGCCTTAAATATATATCCATGTGTGTTATCCTGTAAAGAAAACTGGTACTGTACCTAACAGGCAGTCATTCTAGCAACAACTAAGTAGGGAATCCTTGAATAGAGTCCTAGAGTATTCATTTACTTATTTCCATAATTTGACTGTCCATTTGTGCAGCAAATAGTTACAGAGCATGTACTCCGTGCTAGAGGCTGGGGATACAGCAGGGAATGTTCTAAACAAAGTCACTCCTTTCTTACAGCTTCTATAGTTTCTATAGATTCTAGTATTAAAGGCTGGACAAATAAATAGATTTATAAAAGACAAGGTAGGTAAGAGCTCTGGAGGCAATGGAAAGTAGATTAAGAGTATTCCATCAAAAAGATGAGTTCGTGTCCTTTGTAGGGACATGGATGAACCTGGAAACCATCATTCTAGTAAACTGACACAAGAACAGAAAATCAAACACTGCATGTTCTCACTCATAGGTGGGTGTTGAACAATGGGAACACATGGACACAGGGAGGGTAGTATCACACACTGGGGTCTGTCAGGGGGAAAGGGAGGGATAGTGGGGGGTGGGGAGTTGGGGGAGGGATAGCATGGGGAGAAATGCCAGATATAGGTGATGAGGAGGAAGGGAGCAAATCACAATGCCATGTGTGTACCTATGCAACAATCTTCCATGTTCTTCACATGTACCCCCAAACCTAATGCAATTAAAAAAAAAAAAAAAGAGTATTAAGTGGAATAAGAAGAGATAGAGGTAGGAGAAAAGCATTGTGGTAGGGTGACATTTCAGCAGAGACTTCCAGGTTGCTAGGGGAAGCCACATGCTGTTATGTGAGAAAGCACTCCAGGTACAGAGAGCAGAGGCAAAAGTCCTCAGGCCTGAGATTGCTGGGGGTTCCTGGGACAGCAGGGAAGCCAGATTAGCTTAAGCAAGTGAAAGAGGAAGATGGAGGTGGGAGAGCATGGCAGACAGGAGGCTAGATCACGGGCAACTTTGAAGGCCAATGTAACGACTCTGGCTTTTATTCTGAGTAAGATTAAGAAGCCCTTGGAGAGTTCTGAGCAAAGATTATGTGAACTAGAATACAAAAGTGCTTAGATTTTTACTTTTATAATACAGTTATTAAGAGAAATGGGAAAACAAATTCCCGGGCTCCATGAAACACTTGTCCACTGTATTAGTCAATGGTAGATTCTGTCTTGGGGTTCTCCAGGCTCTCTAAACAGCTTTCTAATGTGCCAAAGTATTCCAAGAAACAATAAAAGATAAGATAGTAAGAGAAAAGAAGAAAATATTTTAAAAAGTTTTAAATGTATTATTAGTATTATTATTACCTTAGGACAGGTAAAGAGAGAAGAGAAGGAGGAGGTAATTCTTGGACAAGTAGATCTCATTACAACTTTTCATACAGTCATACATGCTTTACAGAAGCAACTGAAGCAGACTTAGCATTGCTTTTAAGGACAGCAGGCACAGTCTTATCAAGTTCTGAATTTCCTCACTTTGTCAAGCAGTTGCTGTGTGACTTTTAAAGAGTTATTAACACGTAAGTAACCTATGTTTCAGTTTCCTCATCTGTGAAATATAGTAAATCCATCTTCCACACTGGTTGTGAGGAGTAGTCACCTGGCACATAGTAATCATATGCAAGTGCTTGTTGTCTTTGATAACAAGATTGGGTTTCTGAGAAGACAGTGTTGATTGCAAGATAGTGTTTTTCAAGATATCTTGATAACAAGATGGTTTTTATTGTAAGATGTATTATTAAGTGGAGGGTTGCTTTAAGGATAAGAGTCTACATTAAGTGTGCTAATTGACTTTTAAATCTGTTTAACTTTCAGAAATGTCAAATGTGAATAAAATGGGAAATGAATGGAAGGCTTATGATCAGGGATATTCTATATATGCTACACATTTACTGCTTTATCATTTAGAACAAGCCCCCAAATTGAAAGTGAGTCAATGATCGACATATTAACAGTATTTTCCAAGGAATAATTTGTGTAGCCAGTTTTCAAAACAAGAGGCTATAAATTACTCTAAATTTTTCAATGATATTGATAAACAAAGAGACATTTCATTTTTTAAATGACAATGTGATTATTGCAATAAAAAAATAAAAAACATAAGATTTGATTTGACTAATGGGTAAAACATGAGCACCACTAGGTAAGACTATTTCTACTATGAAATTACCTTAAATTAGAAATCACTAATTATGTATACATGTGCCAGAATATGACTGCTGTAGCAAATGATGAATTTACATATACAATGATTTTAATCAAGGCACCTCTTTGATTGTACAATTATCTGTTTTGCATACACAAAATTTGAATTCTGTACATGTGAGTCCTCATTTGTATATGCACCCAATTATTTTGTTGGTGCAACTTAGAAATATCTACTTGATAAATCAGGATATTATTTCTCTTCCATTTATAGTAATATATTTTCAGTTTTTTATTAAGTAGTAAAACCTAACTCCCTAGAAGAAAATGGGAAGTGGGCCCTGCTTCTCGTCATAATAGAAGGAAATGCCACTCTATTTCCATTCTGTGTTAAAAAAAAGCAAAAACATTTTCTTCCACACACAGTTTCTTCCTTTCTGCCTTCTTATGTGGAATTTATTTCAAAATTTAGACTCTGGTTCACATAGAGAACCTTTGAGTGGCAATCACACAAAAAAGTGAACTCAATTTTCTACATTGTTAGTCCCTAAATGATGAGAGTAGGCTGTTGATCCTTACTACTCTTAAGCAACAGAGAAAATTTAGAGCTGGCGAAAAGTACCAAATTTATAGTCCTGGAGACAAATGTTCTCTATGGAGTTCCTGAAAAAAGAAATAGCCGGGAAAGCAGCGAGGCAAAACTTGTTATTTCATTACGGTCTTGCTGGACAACTGAGACTCCCCTTGGCCCTCAGGCAAGAGCGGTGTGCCATGTACAATAATCGGGGTGTGTTGACGACTGCAGCGATAAAGCTCTGTGGGTTGTTTGTTTACTAGTTAAGTCATTCTGAGAGGCCCATTGGGACATAAACCTGCTTAAAATGCAAAGTTATTCACAACCTCAAAATGAGACTTCTGTACATTACAGATAAGTCATTGGTAACAGCAGAAGTCTTAGCTTTTGAATCTTGCAAATCAAGATCTTTTCTGCCTGCTTTGGGTTTGGTCTTGAGGGTTCAACTGAGATAAAATTGTCTAGTATCAGTAGACACAAAATCACCATGGTCCCTCCTGCTGTCTAGCTGCATGCAGATGTGTACTTATGAGAATGGGATCCTACATTAGGCCAACAGTAGAATTCAGTAGAATTCTAGTTTGTAAATGTTCAGCGTTGCCACCTTTGCCATGACTCTAGGCTAATTTGATAATCAGGTTATAAAGAGATCCTTTCAAAGTCTCTGAATTCTTGAACACTGAACCTTGCCATTTACCTAACACTGAATTTTCTAGAATGCATTTCTTCTTGGCTACATCGGTGACCCCCCTGTTACTGGAATAAGCCCAGGTCAAATCTGTCTAGGATGTCTCTTCAACAATACTTTGTAGTCTGTTTCTTCCAGTGTTTACCTTCAACCTCCTCAGGGAGGGAATATGATATCGTAATGAAACTATATTACAGTAATTAGAGTCAGCCACATTGAGATAGCCAAGTAAAAAGGGCTCCCTGGAGAACCTCTGACCGGCCTGAGCACTGGGAGAATGGGGTGGAGCCTTGGAAGTTCCTGTCGTTTGCAGAGGGGGAGAAGCCTGGTCCCTTAAGTTCCTGTGTGACGGGGCAGGAGCTGGTTAACCGGTTTCCCTGCTGCTCTGCTGGAAGTTTTTCTCTTTCCTTTCTTGCCCAATAAATTCTGTTTTTCTCAGCCTTCTCTGTGTCCACGAGCCTAATTTTTCCTGGCCGTGTGACTAGAACCCAGTTTTAGCTGAACTGAGGAGAAAGTCCTGCGACAATATTTGGTGTGATAGACTGAACCATGCCTTCAGGTATGCTTACACTTGTCATCTTCCTACTTAATTCTGGGCTTGTTCATGCAACTTATTTTGACCAACGGGACTTTAGCAAGCTTGATACCAGGAGAGGCACTTGCAGTGGGGATTGTCCTTTGCAAAACTCCTTGGAGATGAACTGAATGCTATGTGAAAAAGCAGGCTATTCTGCTATAGAGACAGGACATGTGGACAGCCATCTCAAGATGACTCACCATATAGAAAGAGGGGCTACATGGAAGGGAACTGAGACCTCCAGTTAATCTCTTAGCTGAATGTAGCTGCATGAGGGATCCCTACTGACACTGAGTGGAGCAGAATAATTGCACAGTCAGTCTACTCTCAGCATCATGAGGAATAACAAATCGCTATTTTAAGCGACTAAGATTTAGAGTGCTTTCTTCCATAGCAATAGATAATTAATATATTTGGGGTTAAATTGAGCCTCCATTATTTGCTGAGCTATGTGACTTGGGTGAGTTGTTTAAGCTTCCTAATCCTCAGATTCTTGAGCTCTAAAGTATATTATTATTTCCACAAGGCTGTGGAATGGATTAAATACTGAATATAAATAATTTAGCAGAAGACCTGAGCCATAGTAAGTGCTTAATAAGTGGTAGCAATTACCATCAATTTCATCATTTCAGTCATCATCACCATTATCACAAATATCATAACTACTAGCACCCATGCCAACACGAACACCACAACATTGCCACCAACACCTTCCTGATAGTTAGTGCTTTCGTGATGCCCTTAGTGTCTACTGCCATGGGAAAATCTGTTCTTTTCATTAAGACATTTTTAAACCATACATACACATAAAACTTGCATTATGCTAAAAGACGATGTAAAGTAATAAAAATAAATTATTTACATGTCCCTTTACATCTTTTAATCAGATTACTGAACAGGTAAAGAGATTTGACAAGATCATTCAGAAAGCAAACAGAATGGCTATATTTGAATCTTATGTCTTCATGTCATGAACGCTGAGGTCTTTTAAAAAATTCTGGCTGTTCTAAAAACAAGAGCTTGCATCTCCCACTAGAAGGACATCTCCATAGGGGAGGAAATTTTATTGTTATTCCCTTTAGTGCTCTATTCCTAGTATTTAAAAAATTGCCTAGTATATAAAAGCTCCTCCAGAAGTGTTTGTTGAATACATGGATCAATTCCCAACTGATTGGAAGTTTACAGAACATGTACTGTAGAGCCAGGGTATTTGGGTTTGAATTCCAGTTCTAACACTTACCAGTTATATAAATTTTAGCAATCTAATATTTTTGTGCTCCAGTTTTCTTATATGTAAAGAGGATAATAATAGCACATATTATCTAGACATGCTATTCCTTATAAATATGAAACTCTGAACAGTGACTGGCAAAGTCATCACCATGTAGCTCTTAGTTATTATTATCTTGTTACACTGAGCTCTATGGATGCATAGAATAGTATATATAAATTATTGGTTTAAAGAATGGGAGTATGTATGCATATTGAAAGAAAGTCAAGAAAGATGGTGTTGTGTGGTTTAAAACAATGGCTTCCAAGCTCCATTTTTTATTAGAATCATCTGGGATGATTACTATTATTCAGATCCCTGCCCACCCTTCTCCTCCTTCCATGCTCTATATTTGTAACAATTGCACCAAAAGATCATGTTTGCATAGTCAGCTTTGGCATGCAGTGAAATCAAATGAGTTTTACTAATGCATGTTCAGGTACCATATGATTTAATTAGAGGAGATATTTTGGTGCAGGGGTTTTTCCATTGACCTATAAATTCAATCCTGTGAGGAGTTGTGCATTCTACCATGTCTGTACCATGTGCCAGATGGATGTCTTCTCTCTCCTTTCTACCTTTCATCTTCCTCCTGTCATCCTTAGAGAGATATGACTACTTCCAGGTGATGATGACCCTCCAAGGAACATAAAAAAAAAAGGATGGAGTCTAGTAGGTCCTTGCTACTCAAAGTGTGGTCCACAAAGCAACAACACAAACTTCACTTAAGAACTTGTTGAAAATGTAGAATTTCAGGCACTAATATAAGGGAATGGTTCTCAATTCCATTTCCTGATATGATCACCAGGGAGCTGACGCATCAAAGTTTAAATGTTAGGCTTCATTTACCTTGAGAGACTTTGAGTTAATTGGTTTGGGTGGTACCCAGGTCTAACTAGCCTTTTCAACTTCACAGGTGATTCTGATATGCTACCTGGTTTAAGAAATGAGAGTTTTAGCAGAAAACTTTGATTGATTTTGAAACTTCTACTTCTATGGCCTTCTCCATCACCTGCAAGACTTTCGGGGTTTCAGAAAACTCTTCAGATTTCTTTGCACCAGTGGACCAGGCCTCTTGGCCCCATTATTCATGGTTACTAACAAACCCTACTAACTTTGGCATCTGTCCCCTTTTCTCAGTCATCTTGAGATCTGAACAAGCTGAACAATTAGACTAGAAAGTATTCATAATGTCAGTAGGAATGTGACACAAAACCAAAAGCATTTTAATCACATTTTCAAGCAAAACTCAAGTACTTTCAGGCATAATAAAGATGATAATGCCTACTTGTATTATGGTTAGGACTATCTACCCCACAACCATTGTTGTTGCTTTTTGTAATTTGACTATTACGAGGTGATGATATGACTGCCTTTGAGTACATTGCAATATTAGAATAATATATTTATATTTTTGTAAAATCTTGTCTTTTGTTCACTCAAAAATTACTTGGCTGAAAGAGACTGACTTTCTTTGATCCTTTGCAGTTTATCCCGGAATATCAGGTAAAAACAGGGAAAACAGACATGGAGCTATTCAAGACCCAGTTCTTTTTGTATGTGGCTGAAGTAAAACAGCATTTTTGCCGTAATCTTAAGATAATCTTTGAACAGTGAATCAAGAGCACTAAAAGTCAAATCCAAATCAAACATTTGAAAATTAATGTCTTGATTGAAGTCCCTTGGAAAGGAGTCAAAGGGAGAGACTTATTTATATACTACCTTACTATTTACAGTGTGGTCTTTAAACCAGCAGCTTTGCATTACCTGGGAGCTTATAGAAATCAATAATGAAAATTGTTGGGCCCTACTTCAGCTCAGATTCTAAATCAGTATCTGCATTTTAACAAGATAGCACATATTACCCATAGACATATCAAGGTTTGAGAAGCACCAATGTAATATATGATAAGACTTTTAATTTTTTTCTCCAACATTTGCTTGTTCTTAAGTCACACCACATACACCATCTCATACAGTTGCTCTATTCTTTCTTACCCAAAACCTATATAAATTTTTTTACACCTTCAAACTTGTTATCCTCCTGCCAACCAGCTCCCACTCTGGCCATGTCTTATTTTACTGAGTAGTCTAGTCTGAGGGAAGGGGGAGGATGCTATACAAAGACACTTTTTCATAAGATTTTCCTTATTGTAGTTGAATAAGAACAAAAAATGCAATACTTTCTCTCAATCTGCTCTAAACTGGTAAACTCTCAAGAAGTAAAATGAGTAACAATTTGATGTAGAGTTTTCTTTTTTCCTAAGTCTGGCAATGTGCAGAGAGTCCTTGAAAATACGGTTTATCAGTACTGTGAAAGCGCACAAATATGATGTGTTTCTTCTTCCAAGAGAGGCATAAATGGGTAGCAACTTCTCCAGAGATGAACTATATTGATCCAAGTTATACCCACTCATCTTAGTTTCCAATGAATAATCATAGCAATATAAGGCAATTATGTAAGTTAAGGAATATAAATGCTTTTTTTTCTTTCTCTTATTGTAGGGATAATAGAGAAAACAAAAAAATAATTTTCTTTTTGTCAGGAAACACTGGGTATTCTGCTATCACTATGAAAACCATAAAGTATTTCTTCTAACTACTAAAAGAGTAACTAACAACTGGATATTACTTTCCCAGTACATTGAGAGATTGTTAAAGTTTAGTAAGTGAAGCATCTGTGAAAATAAATATCTCTGTTGACAAAATCTGGTTGAAAACTAAAGTCTTAGTTTTAATTGAAAAGAAGAAACAAAACATCCTAAAATTCCTAATGGATTGCCAGAAGGAAACTCATTCAAGGAATTTTAACCAAAGGTTTTATAGGTAAAATAAATCCTTTGGAATATCAAAAGAAAAGCATTCCATGCAGATATGAGATGAGCAAAATAAACTTACCACAGTTGTTCAGTTAATGGACAGGCACCATCATCTGAAACAACAAAAATGTATTTTGATATTGTGATCATAAAAACAAAACCTTTCAAATTGTCTTCAAACACATGTTATGAACATCTCTACAGAAGCAAAATTACGTAAGCAATGCAGATACATTGTCTGGTCTCCATCATTTATTTCAGATGAAAGTGTTTCATCACTACCATTTTGGGGCTAAAACAGATTATTAGATTTTAAAAAAAAATTTTTTTTACAGGCATACCTGGCATATATATGCATTGCAGCAATATTTTCTTCTGATATACATGTTTAAAAGGCAGAAATACAGAGTCATCTCTTTAATACAATCTTAGTCCTGGCACAAACACAATCTTGAAATGCTCGTCCTCATACACAGCTCTGACAGTGCCATATACTTATATGCCACATACTTATATGGTACCTTCCTTAGCTCAAAAATTCTCTCTGTTGCCTACCCAAAACAAGTTAAAGTATTTAGCATAGCATTCAAGAGCTTTAGGAGGTTGCTTCTATTCTAACTTTTAATATTCTTTTCCATAATTCTCCAATGCATATACTCATGCTACCTTTCAACTTTATCTCCCACTATTTTCCCTTGTACCCTAATCTCAAATTGTAAGCCCACTTTCCCTTCCCTCCCTCCCTCCCTCCTTTCCTTTCTTCCGTCTTTCCTTCCATACTTCAGTTTACTCCATTTGCTCTGCCTCAATATTTTTTTCTACCCATTCCTTATGGCCAGCTCAGTTAACATCTCTTCAATACAACTTGTCTTGACACCTAGAGAAGAAATTATTCTTTTTCTAGATGTTCTCAACGTATTTTATATCTTTTTAATAGTACTTATCATATTCTCTTTTGTGTGTTTATCCCATATTGCTGTTTATGCCTTAACCCTGTTCATTGTTCCCTATCCAGAAGACTTCCTACTATGCCTCTGAAGGAGATGTGCAGAAAATGCTAGTTGAGCTAAAGGAAACAATTCATTTAGTGTATAGACAGCCTATGGTGCACATTTTCCATATTTCATCAATCATTCTTTAAGTGAAAAGTGCATTTTGCATTGCAGTCTCTGCTAATAAAACTTGACTGTTAAAGACATAGTAATACACTCTATGAATAAAACTTTTTAGTTTCACAAAAAATAAATCAAGCAATTGAGGGTGAAGAGAATATTCTTTATTGATAAATTTTAGAAAAATTCTTTAAGACTTTTTCTACCATATGGGAATACATTTTCTTTTTATAGTTTTTAGATTTAAAAAAAAAAACATGTTTTTCCCCTGCAGGGTTAAATTTTGTTTGGAAAGGTGATAAGTTAGTGTTTTGAGGAACAGTGACAGATTTGCTTTAAACTATGAACATGGTCATCACATAAGCAAGATGGAAGTTACTAGCATAATCTTAGAAAAGAGAACTTGTCTTCTTATGAAAAATGAAATAATAACATTGCCTTTTTGGTAATTTTATACTCTTAGCCAACTATGCCAGATCAGACTCTGTCTGTATGAAGCATACAGGTGTATTATACCCCCAAAGTCTCATACTTCACTATTCTTCTGGGCCCACTATCACTTCAGACTTCAAAAAGTTGTCAAACAATTTTGTTCCGTTACTCATATTAGAGTTTTTTGTATTGTTTGCCTAAAATATAAATCCACTATTCTATTTCATTAAGATTTCTTGTTACTGTTACATGCAGTATATTACATATCAAGAGAAAGTATTATTGAATCATAAAATTTTAAATAACAGATGTAAAGACTTTAACGTAAGTATTTAAAATAAAAGCACTGGTCTCTTAATTTGGTAACAAGGAGGCCTCTGTGAGGTTCTTTGTACCTAAGCATAGAATGTGATACTTAAACATTCAGTTTCTTGGATTTTGTGCTCTTCATTCCAATCCCCTCTAGTTCTAATCATAGGGGGAACATGACCTAACACACAATTAAAATTTTTTTTCAGAGTAACTGTGATTTAAAGACACCCCTAGAGTAGAATAATACTCAGTAATTTCAAATGTGTTGGTAGTCTGAGTT
The DNA here is from genome assembly GCA_036589455.1 of Ateles fusciceps. Taxonomy (NCBI): domain Eukaryota; kingdom Metazoa; phylum Chordata; class Mammalia; order Primates; family Atelidae; genus Ateles; species Ateles fusciceps. The sequence continues at coordinate 4,051,015 of JAZHEH010000827.1, read as the reverse complement.
TACATCTAGGTTATTAGTGGACATTTTCCCTTCCAAAAGTCAAAGTTTTCAGTGTTCTAATATGGGTTGTCTGTGTCCCTACCCAAATCTCATATTAAATTGTAGCTCCCATAATTCCCACATATCGTGGGAGAAACCCAGTGAGAGGTAATTGAATCATGGGAGCGGGTCTTTCCTATGCTGTTCTCATGATAGTGAGTAAGTCTCATGAGATCTGATAGTTTTATAAAGGGGAGTTCCCCTGCACATGCTCTCTTGCTTGCTGCCATATAAGACGTGACTTTGCTCCTCATTCACCTTCTGCCATGACTGTGAGGCCTTCCCAGTCATGTGGAACTGTGAATCAATTAAACATCTTTCTTTTATAAACTACCCAGGCTTGGGTATGTCCTTTATTATCAGAATGAGAACACACTAATACAGGTTCTAAATAATCATGGGAGTACCTTAAAAATATTAATAAAAGTGAATTGAATTTCGTTATAATTACTAATACCTATCATCTATATTATTTTGACTTCCTTAAAAAAGTAGAGTGTGGACCTAACTTTACCTACTGATTTCTTTTTTGGACTGGCACTGGTAGATGAGTAAATAGAAAAATATGAGTTGTAAGTACCCCTTGATTTATTGCTGCCTTGTACTTCTGTGCCAGAGGTAATACAGTTGGGTAAGGAACTGCAGAGATCTATGGCTTCCTACAAATAATGACTCAATGGCAGTATTCCATTTTACTCAAACGGTAACAAAAATTTAACTAAAAAACTCTCCCTAGAGAGAAATTTAAAGCAGGGAATATATAAATGTCCCCCAGTATCTGTTCTGGGGACATTTAAAGGAGATTTTCTTTCACATGATTGAAAACACCAAATAAAAGGACCAATAAAAATCTGTCCTTCTAATACTACAAAATATTTGCAATGATCTATAATTGTTAACTGTGGATCTAATTCACTTCCTTTATCAAACCAAAATTTTTTCCTGTCCAAATATATTTTCCATTCATTTTGACCACACCTCCCCACCCCCCCACAGAATTTTGATTAGGTCCTGAGAGTGGCATCTGGAAAATACAGAAATCCTTCTAGTTAAAACAGACAATTACTAAGTGTATAACTATTGATTCAGAGAAGAAGGAAGATGCCGTAAACAATTTTGGAGCTTTTGCTTTGACTCTCGAGATGCTGGTAAGAGTGAGGAAATGGAGTTAAACCAAAACAAGTGATTTATGGATAGCATATGTACCTATAGAAAGTTACTCCTAAAAGATGTCTCCTAAGAACCTTTCAGATGCAAATTTATTCAAATAACATTTAGAATTAGCCATCCACTTCTCCATATTTGACCATTTAATTCTTATAAAGGGTGTCTATTTTCTATAAAAGAATCCTGACATTTGAATGCAGGAACAGAATACTAAGTTGGATATTGTCCCAATATTGTGATCATATGATCTGCTGGAAAATAAAGTGAAGAAAAAATTAAATATGTATTATTACCTTCTCTGTATATCTGTACTAAGCAGGTGGTAGTAATAAGCCAGCTATTTCTGTATTGACTTGTAGAATCAATTATAGAAATAATTATAAAAATAGATGCAAATAGGTACTCATTCTGGGCATATAAAATTATTTTTGCAATGAAATTCTTCCGAGTTTCAATAATATCACTGAAACACATACATGCAAATATAATACATATCATCTCCATCTCTTTCTATGACACACACGTACACACATATACAGATATAGATACACAAGTAGTCAGAGAAATCCCCCTTTCCTAATTACATCAGATATCTCTTTCCTTTGGCATTTCCTTTTTCTGATACCACAACTCCAGTCCTTATTTCTCATATCAGTCAGGAGTAAGTCCAGGACTTGGACTAAAATGGCAGAAGATGAACAGCAACAGGGCAAGGAACTGGGTTTGTTGGGAAATTGGTATGACTGACCTTACTACATATACTCTTTAAACAGCCCCTGAGCAAAAAATACAGACCAGCCTTTCTCCATAAAACAGGAAGGCCAAGTGTTAGGTCTTTTTTTTCTTTTTTTTTTCCCCCTAAAATACAAATAACTCTTTCTCCAGTTATTGATATGGTTTGGCTGTATACCCACCCAAATCTCATCTTGAATTATAGGTCCCCAAATCCCCATGCGTCCGGAGGGACAATTGAATCATGCGGATGGTTATCTCCATGCTACTGTTCTCCTTAAAGTGAGTGAGTTCTCACGAGATCTTACAGGTTTATAAGGGCTTTTCCCCTCTTTGCTCAGCACTTCTTTCTGCCATCATGTGAAGAATGAGGTGTTTGCTTCCCCTTCCGCCATGATTGTAAGTTTCCCAAGGCCTCTCCAGCCATGCAGAACTGTGAGGCAATTAAACCTCTTTCGTTTATAAATTACCCAGTCTCAGGCAATTCTTTATAGCAGTGTCAGAATGGGCTAACACAGTCATCATTGTGAGTTCTTTATGTTTATTACAGGGTAAACATAAAAACACAAATGAAAGTTGGTTCATTTTTGCCAAAAATATGTGTCAGATATTGTAAACCAACAGTAAACTATCTTAATTGAAACACTAGATAAAATATGACAAATATTGTAATATATCCTTGAAAAATACAGTACAGAAATGTTCAGTGGCTAATACCAAAGAAAAAAAGTGGAAATGGATAATATGAAGTTAGTGATATTTGGATGTTCCCTGGGACATTTGTCAATCTTAAAGAAGAGCCTTGGGATCTCTAGGAGAAGTGATAAAAAGTCTTTCCTAAAACTCTCTCACAAATATTTCAGGTTTGAATTTATACCACCCACAAGGACAAAGAAATCCTAAAGGGAGATTAAACAAAAAAGTATTCCTGTGTTGTTACCTCATAAATTCAATCAGCAAATTTTTCTGGAAGGGTATATTCTCAACAGAGGATGCTTAGGATTTATCAGTACAAAGTCCTGTTAAGTAGCAGCTCAAATCCATAATTATAAAAACACATGAGAAAATCTGGAGTGAAAGTCAGTACAGAGATCAAGATCAAGATTAGAAATATCAAAATATTCAGATTATGCTATTCCAAACATAGATTATAAAATGAATATTTTAAATTATTAATAAAAGATGTCAGAGCAAATATATGAAAGACATTAATCAAAAGAACAAAACAGTTTTCAATGGGTACCAATTTTTAGAAAAATGTAGTAATTGAAATAAAGCAAATAAACCAATATATTAAACACAACTAAAGGAAGAATTAATGAGCAAACAGAGCTGAAGAAATTACCCATAATGTTGTCCAGAGAAGCAATGAAAAATAACGTCGTGAGAGGGTATATGGGCTGTGAAAATTAGGGTGAGATGGTTCAACATTTGTCTCATGGGGGCAAAAAAAGAATGAGTCGCCAAGTGCCGTATCTCACACCTGCAATCCCAGCACTTTGGGAGCCCAAGGCAAGTGGATCACTTGAGGTCAGGAGTTTAAAAGCACCCTGGTCAACATGGTGAAACCCAATCTCTACTAAAAATACAAAAAATTAGTTGGACACAGTGGCACAAGCCTGAATCTCAGCTACTTGGGCAACTGAGGCAGGAGAATCGCTTGCACTCAGGAGGCAGAGGTTGCAGTGAGCCGAGATTGTGCCACTGTACTCCAGCCTGGGTGACAGAGCGAGACTCTGTCTCCAAAAAAAAAAAAAAATGAGTAGAAGTAATCTTAAAAGAATAATGTATGAATAATGTTCAAGAATTGTGATATCACATGTATAGATTGTGATACATTTCTAAACATTGACATGAATATTTTCTTTCTTTCTCTCCTCTCTCACCAGGAAGCTAACCATATCTCAAGTAAGATGCAATTATTAGATTGTAAAAGCACTGTGTAATCACTCTCCATACTTCTGTAAAATGACTCTATTTAATTTCTTCCTTTCTCTTACATTCTAAAAAATATTTTAATCATGTAATAAATCCAGTGATTCAACAGTGGTGTAATATCAAACAAATCAATAAGTAAATATAGCGAGTTAAAATGAGTAACAGATAATTTGATTATTATTTTTTCTTTGTTAATTAAACAAAATTTTAAATGTTTATGAAACAAATATTTTTAGTGCCTACTATGTTTTGTATTCTATTCTAGGCGCTGGGGATATAGTGGTAACCATGTGAACATGTTTCCTACTTCATTATTGCGGCATAGAGACGCAAGAGAAAGACCATGCACAGTTAAGCAAATAAAGGAATAAAATAATCTCAGATAATTAGTGAAATGGAGAAAATAAAACAGGTAATATAGCTCAGAGGAAGAATATTTAGATTGGATGACCAGGCCTGAGCAACACAGAACAACTCAGCCATGCAAGGTAATAAGACAGAATATTTATGTAAAGGGACAGTTAGCACACAAGGCCTTGTGTGTACTTATATTCAAGCAACAGAAAAAACCAATGTGACTAGAATCTAATTAGCCAAACAGAGTGGTAAAACAAACAATTAGAGAAGGAGATGGCCAGATTAAGGACTGCATGTAGTCTAGTGCCAAGAAATTTGGATTTATATTCCAAGGGCAATACAAAGTCAATGGAGGGATTTAAGAAGTTGAATGACATTACGATTTTGCCTTAAACATGCCTCTGGCTACTCTGTAGGAAATTGAAAGCCAAGGAAGGAGCAAAAACTGGAAGATCAGTTTCAGAACTTTCCAGGCAAGAACTGGTAGTCATTTAGACTGAAGTATAGTTGGAGATGGAGAAAACTGGATAGGTTTGGATAGATGTGGAATATATTTTGAAGGTAAAACAAGACTTGCTAATGGATTGGATGTAATGAGTGAACAAAGGCATAAAGGATGATTGCTAGTTTGAAATTTTAGCAACTAAGTGGATATCAGTGGTATTTACTGAGATGGGCTGGGCTGGAAAAGGAGAAATATAGTTTTACTCTATCTGTATCAGCTGTGTTGATTAGAACCAACACACATTTTAGCCATTTTAGGTGGGACATATCTTAGGTATGTGAATACAAGTGTCAAGTAGGAAGTTGGATGTGGGAACCTGCAGTTCAGTGGAAAGTCTAGGACTAGAGATAAACACTGAGAATCATTATCACAGAGATCACAGATGAAGACAAGGGAATCGGAGAGTACTTAGGTAGCACAGCAGAGAGTTTAGTGTAGAGCCCAAGAAGTCCAAATATTAACAGCGGGAACTGAAGACCAGTTGCAACAAAATTAATGTCCCGAGCTGGATGGGATGGTTTAATTTAGTCTTTTCCAAGTCCCCCACTTTATGCCATGTTCTGTGCTTTGTGCCCCAATGAACAAAATCAATTGGTTTGTGGTTTAGGATTCCATAAAATCATGCTTCTTTCCCCATCATTTCTGGATTCAGGATAACATCCCAGTGGCACTCTAAAGATTTGTCAATTTCCACCAGCCCTTTATTATTCCAGCCACTAAGCATTTCTTACAGGAAACACTCTCCTTCATTTCCTCCTGATTCCTTTCAAAATCTAAAACTCACAGACTATTTCTTCAGTAGGCATAAATAACATTATGATATAGATTTTCTCTGTTACACATTTTGGGAAAGAAGATATAACAAATTTACAATGTAGTTGTAGGTTAAAATTGTTCTCTTTATTTGAGCCTATTTTCTCAAGTTATAACTGAACATGGAAAATTGTAACGACTTCTTGATTAAGGTGATGGATTCTCAGGCTCCTCAAGGGTTACCAATCACCACAGAAGTTGTAGACAAAGCAACAATGTTCATCTAACTCCAGCAGAAGCAATAAGGTGAAAATAAATAAAATCATGAGAATCCCTTTAATCCTAAATTAAATAGAAATATGTAGATAGACATCACTAGAAACAGATTTCACAGGAAACATTCTGCTCCAGGGCATGCTTTATAACATAAGCCCAGGTAAATCTGCTTCAGTTTCAATTAATAAAATTGTAAATTCAGAACTTGTGCTTTAGCTAAGTTATAGTTTGGGTTTGTGCTCTGTTATTCTTTTTTAAAGCAAAATAAAGCTGTGAATAAAGCATGCTCTCTAGAAGACATTATTGTGGTTGGTGCAAAACTGAATCTTTATCCTGTACCTTGGGGAAGACAGTTTAACAAAATGCATTTTCCCCCATTATCATCATTGTTTCTATCTAAGATTTTTTTTCTCCAACACTGAAATCATTTTTATGCAGCCTTCAGAATGTATACTGATGTTTGTCCTTTGAATTTTCTCTTTCTTGAGATAATTTGTAATTTGCTAAAACAGTAACACTAGAGCTTTGCATATTTTCTGCATGTTCACTAATCTGTGCTAAAAAATATTGCAAGTTTGCCATTAAATTTTGCTATTATTTCCTTGTACATTAAAAATATATTATTTGGATAACTGGATTGGAATATGAAGGACTAATGTTAAAATTTACCTTTGCACTCTATTTAGAGGAATAAAATATATGGAGAAAATTCAATAGCTGAAATAAGATTTTAAAGAGAATGTTTATATACCTAAGAAGAGAAATGTTTTTGAAACATATTAAAATTATCCCCTGAAAAATGCTGTTAAAAAGAAGGTAAGGACCAATCATTGTTTAGGCCACTGCTTTGATTTCGGCTTAGGAACTTCCAAAATCTGCCCTCCTTTGCCTTTGTCTTTCACTCTCAATTAGGTGTAGAACATCGAACTTGAAGTAAACAGTAAGCTGTAGTTCCGTTCTATGAAGTAAATAAATGGAATGAGTAGAGGAAGTAAGATATAGAAGAATGCTACATGGTCGAAAAATGTGAGCCTTCAAGAAATATTAAGAAAAGTCCTCCACCCTTTCTACAAACTTCTACCTTTTCACTGAATCGAGCATCTCACACTCACAATTTTACTCATTTTTCATGTGTAGATCAGTCTCTCTCTATCTTCACAATTCCAAACTATTAAGAGGGAGAATTTTGTATTCTTGAGTTTTCCATATCATTCCCAAAAGCAAGGGGATTAAAGCAAATTTTTGAGAGCAGGAAGCAGGACTGAAAGAGTGTTTTGGGATAAGAGAGATTGACAAAGTTGGATTCTTGAGGAAAGAGTCTGTGTGGAAGGAGAATATTAACGAGCAATTTTATAGGGGAGATAAGAAAGAGTATGGTTATGAAACAGTCAGCTTGAAAAAATATCTAATATGAACTCTTTCCTCTTTCTTTATTTTATTTTGAGATGGAGTCTTGCTCTGTTACCCAGGCTGGAGAGCAGTGGTATGATCTTGGCTCACTGCTACATCCACCTTCTGGGCTCAAGTGATTCTCCTGTCTCAGCCTCCCAAGTAGCTGACATTAAAGGCACATGCCACCACACCCAGGTATTTTTTGAATTTTTAGTAGAGATGGGGTTTCACCATCTTGGCCAGGCTGGTCTTGAACTCCTGACCTCGTGATCCACCTGCCTCAGCCTCCCAAAGTGCTGAGATTATAGACGTGAGCCACCATGCCCAACCTTTCCTATTTCAAAATGTTCCCATTTTCTTTCATTCATTCTCTTTCTTACATCTATTGCAGAAGTTTTAAGCTAATTTGATAACCATTAGGCAGACTGCGATCACAATTTACTTGCCTTGATTTAAAAATTCTTTAACGATTGAAAATACTTTCTCCTGTTAACATTTTCTTCATTGTCTTCCATGGAAAAGGAATTTTTTTCTGATTCTTGTCTATTATAATGCTGTAGCTCTGGGGCTCAACAGGTCAGATTTGAATTAGGAGTTTGCCATTAGCACTGTGCTCTTGTGAAAATTAGCAAATTACTTACCCTCTCTAAATTTCAGTCTTTTCATATGTAAATGGGAATAGTAATAGCACTTATTTCATAAAATACTGTTTTTGAGTAGATTAGTGCTGGGAGAAGGTGTTGATGTGTGTGTAGAGTATATGTTGTTTGCTGACAGGTGATGGCAAGGAACACAGAGCCATCCCCCAGGCAGAAAACTACCTGTTCACAAAACATAGGACATACAACCTTGTCCCCGTTGCTGACTTGCAAAGAGTGCTTTCTAGCTTATTTCTATTTTAGTAGTGAACAGGTACTATCTGCCTGTTTAGTCTATCGTTATTCTATGAAGAAACACTGAGCACCCATTTACTAAAAATAATCACTTGTTCACAAAGAATAAATACATAGGTCAGAGTGTGCCCGGAGCTTTCAGCTGGGGAATGCTGTCAGCCTCCTGACACCCCACTCTAATCCCACTTTTGCACTCTATCTTTGTGTCTGTTTCTTAACTCCTTTAGCACTGCCTGGGTTGGGGTCTCCATGATTGAGCTGGTCTCGGCAGTTAGACAGGCTTACCACCACCATTTAAGTTTGAGCACTTATTACCTGATTTATAATACTGTAGATTGGCTTATCAATATCTGAAATTTAAATAAATCACACAAAAATATGTCTTTTTTTGGTGTCGCTTTTTTTTAAATTGTTATACTGTAGTGATTTAGAATATGGAGTGAAAAAGCCAAATTTCACTTCTAGTGTCACAGTTTATTCCCTCTGTAGTTTTCACACTGATGAGACTTGTTCCTCTGTAAAATTTGGAATCGGAGTATCTCCGTTACATGATTGTTGCAAGGAATAAATTATCTAACACACATAACATAAACTCATTTCAGTTCCTGGCACATGCTAGTCATTCAATAAATGCTAGTTGCTATCGTATTATTACATTTATGATAACAGAATATTGTTCCTTTGCCTCCCACACAATTAGCTTGTATAATTTGGGTTAGATATAAGGAAAAATTATAGCTTAGTAATTTTTTTAAAACCCAAGTACTCATGCCTGTAATCCCAGCACTTTGGGAGGCCAAGGCAGGTAGAACATGAGGTCAGGATTTCAAGATCAACCTGGCCAAGATGATGAAACCCCATCTCTACTAAAAATATAAAAATAAATTAGCCGGGCACGGTGGCTGGTGCCTGTAATCCCGGCTACTTCAGAGACTGAGGTGGCAGAGGTTGCAGTGAGCCGAGATCGTGCCACTGCACTCCAGCCTGGGCAATAGAGTGAGACTCCATCTCAAAAACAAACCAACCAACCAAAAAACCCAAGTACTTGGGAAGTAGATATTATAAGCACAGGGAGGCAATCTGCCTGTGGGGCAAGTTACCTGAAATACAGCTAAACTGGTTAATTTTAAGAGACAGGATTCTGTAAATGCATGAACAAAAACCATGAAAGTTACATTGGCAGTAGAGAGAAAAAAAAATACAGAAAATTTGCTCTATCAGTGTACTGATCGAATCAGTATTGATGCTTCTCACAGTTTTATTTTTGTTTTTCATTGTTTTCTTAAACATTCTGACAGCAAAGGAAATTACTATATGTGCAAATTGGGTATCTCTCCCCTAAAATTTTGAATCGGCTGGGAACTGCACTCAACTGAACCAGCAAAATCTAAAACAAATAAAACGCCATTTATGATAAAGCATTTAAGAAAATCACAAGCAGGACAAGCAATTCTTCGCATCCCATACAGCTCAAATGTAAATGATTCTAAAATGTATGTGTTGTGTTTACAAATGTGTCCTTACTGAGATCCTTACCTGCATGACTTGTTTGTTCAGAGCCCTAGAACATTATAGTAAAATAGAAACTCTCACTGTCAATTAGGGGATTCATTTCAATTAAGGAAGGAGAACAAAAGAATACTTTTCAGCAGCTTTCACTTATTTTTTAGTAAATGCTGTAATAAAACGTATTTTAAGAAACTGGACATTACATTAAGAGGCTTATACTAAGGAAAGAATAGGGATTTGGGTTTCAGACTGAAAATAGTTTGAAAATCAATACCGCCATTACTAGTTTTAGACTTTGGCCTGTTTTCCTCATCTTTCAAAAATAATCATTGTGAAGATTAAAGAAAATAATGAACACAAAACATCCCTCACACTGTCTGGCACAAAGTGGGTTCTCAGTAATAATATTTTCTTTTTTCTGTCATTCTATTTTTTAAAAGTTATTTCCTCCTAAGTAATAGAAATTTCCCAATACTGGTATTTGCCTGGTGTGTATATCATGCAATATATTGCAAAATATATTAAGGCCTTTTAAATCAGTATTTATCAAGCATATAAGAGACTGAACTTTCTTTGATCAAAACTTGGACACAATTATGTAAGCATAACTTTTCTGAAATGTGTCTTCATTCTAGAATACTCTTATCTGATGAGGATAGATGGGTAATATTCTTATATGATGCTTTTTTATTTTAACACAAAGACAAATATATGTACACTGAACTTATGTCAGTATATTACTCCTGCGGTATTTCTACAATGTCAGGAGTATTCTATAATATTTTATGTGCCAGCCACTCTTCTCACCTACATAATCTAAAACAATATGCAATAACAACTTTTAATATATATTTATCATTGAACTTATTATGCTGGAATTTGGTAATTTTTTAAGCATGTGAATGTTTTATTTTACATTGAGCTTCTCCAAATCTTGAAGTGTGTGCTTGGGCCAGTAACCTGATATGGAAATCATTTACCACTTCAAATATACATTATTACATTACATATAATTTGTTAAATGCCAGAAAAATTAAACTAATTCAAGACTAGAAACACACCTGGTGAGTAAATAGAAGCAAACTCAAAAAAGATATTAAAGGAGACTGCTGGAACTGAGAGCATTTAAAATTTCTACTGAAAAACAACAACTACAACTCACTAAAGATGAACTCAAAATACAAAACTCGCAAGCCACAAAAGAAAGGAACCTACCATAAGAAAGAATAAGTAGCTACAACAAGCAGAAAAATTTACTTATCAAGAAATTATAGAAAAGCCCAGGGCTGGTTACTTTCAAATCCTAGTAGAGTATCAGGGGAGCAGTTAATTTTCAAATTTGCTGGATGTCAGTATCTCAATGATATTAAACCATATATAAACTCATATTTTAGATTAAAAATGTCTAAGGTTTCTAGTATTTTTCAGCATCTACAGTACAGAAAAAGATGAAAAACTTTGATCTACCATTGGATGTAAATATTTTATTTAAAAGTATGTGAATGAATGAAATGTATAGTATGTTTGCCTGATTGACTACCATCTTTTACTACCTGCAAGAAGAAAATATGAAACTCATTTTTAATAAATTGTTTATCAAACACATTTGTAAGGTAATATGGCACAGTGAAAATTACAGTAAGGTTCACTAAGCAGCCTTATACAAATTCAATAAATGCTAGATTTCTTTAAAGACAGCATCAGTTGTTTAGATAAATGAAGTAGGTTTCCTGAACAGAGGTTACTGGCACAAATCAATACAATGAAATATGCATTCTGTCCATATGGTATTTCAGTAATGGGTGCTTGAAATTCAGTACACAGCTTTGCTATAAATCACAGACAGAAATTATATTAAAAGAAAGTTTGTTCTGTGATTTGAACTCAGAAATCAATGGAAATGTACACCAAAAATAAAATAGTTTTAGACATATACTTTAAAAGAAAAATGATTTGTGTCATTGCCATTCATATTTCATCTTTTTGTTTCCTCTGTCCAGCTTACATTGGATCCTTTCCATGTCTCCCTTTCCCCACACAGAAGTATACAAGCATTCCCCACTGGGGAAGAAAGCCACACATGTGATCCTTATTAAAAATATAAGAAGAGCAAAAACCAGAGTAGCCAGAACCTGACTATGAAATTCCTTGCTGGAAGAAGAGTGGGATGTGGCTTTTGCTGGTGGAGGGAGAATGTTTTGAAACAGGAAGTTTTAGGGATTAGAACTGGAAAAAGATACCATAAAAACAACCATGATGCTAGTTCGTTGAAGTTGTATTTTAGTTATTTTTTATACACACTTACTCTAGGGTTAAATAATGGCAACATTTTACTACCATATATTAAAACTATTATTGCCACATATCATGGGCTTCCCAGCATGCTTGCGTGCATAAACATGCAAGCAAGAAACACATGCAGCAAAACTCTGCAACCACAGTTGTGCTGTGAGCAGAAGCTGCTGTGATAAACTGACTGCATGATGTTCAGTGACCTAAATCGGGGCTTAGAATAAGGGTGGGTGCGTGCGTACCTTCATCAAATGACAAGTAGGCCAAATGTATGTGTTTACTTTTTTTTCCTACCACAGCTGCAAAACCTCTTTGTGTGTGTGTGTGTGTGTGTGTGTGTGTGTGCGTGTAACTATAAAAATAAATATGCCATTAACGTGAAAAGAAATGTATCACAAAGTGGGTTTCCATCAAAATAGACATAAGACAGATTAAATATTAAACTCCAGATTGGGACATACTTTGTGTTCCTGTTCAATTCCCAATAATGTATTAGGATTGTAATAAATTCCCTGAGAATACATAGCATAGTGTTTTTGTTTGTTTGTTTTTGTTTTTTGTTTTTTTTACAATAATTAAGGCAGGGGTGAAAAAAACAAAGACTTTTGTCTCATAGAATTATGCCTTTTAAGACTACCGCCCAAATATAAAATAAAGCCTAAGCTAGCAAACTATGTTATTTTCTTCTCAATTGAAAGCATTTTCTGTGGGTCTGTGTGGAAAGAGTGCCTAGGAAGATCATCATCAATATCCAGAACTGTCTAAACAAAAGCAGCCACATTATACTGGCTCTTTTACTGTAAAATATGGTTAGATATAATACAATGCCACTTACTACACAGGCATCGTTGAAATCATTAAACATGAAATGGAAATAGCCCTTTGCTAACGTTTCTAAAATGAGAGCTAAATTGTTGTATGTTGCAAAGTTGAAAGGAGGTATTTGCTGTCTGACACCTGAAGAAAGGACATAAACAGGCAACTTCCATTACCACCAGAGGCAAATGGCAAGAATGCCTGCATGTTAACTGACAGCATTTCTCTTAATGTTTTAAATTAACCAAACAATTCACAACACAGAGAATTTCAGCACTATGCACAAACAAAAAAGATCCCTAGGGAATTAAATGTGAGTTTTTGGAAAGGTTCTCTGTGTCAGGAAATAAAATAGTAAATGTATAGTGACCCTGTGATCCTGCAAGCAGAAGTGACCTGTGGAATCACTTAGACCAACCCTGTCATTTTACAAGTGAAGAAACTGAGGCCAGGAAAAGGTCAGTGAAGTATACCAGGGCCACATAGCGAATCCGTGTCTTATGACCACATTCATAGGTTTTTCTGCTATGCTGAGGTGTCCGAGCCAGCAGAGTAGAGAAAAGAGATTATATAGCCAAATTTTAGATGCAACTCAATTGTATCCCAAATCACATAGATGGTACTTTCTTTTCTTTTTTGGGCCAGAATTACCTAGATTCAGTTTCCGTTGTACAAACAGATAAATGACCCTCTTTTATATTTTAATAATCATGCCTTATTTCAAATAACAAATTCACTTTTTGTAAATTTGGTATTTGTGACAAGTGACAAGTGTTACATGATACCACCCAGCATCTCAGACACCTGGGCCCACTGAAATTATTGCCTGATTTTCTATGTTTGTAGCTTCCTGTACTTGACTTTGCATTGCCAGAATGGCAGCCATTGTGGTTGCCTTCCCAGCATGCAGCCCTTACAGGTCTGCGCACAGATGGAGACTCTCATCCCCCTAAGGCCATTATCATCTCAATCTGTTCTCTTCTTTAGCAATCTCCCTTTCACATTTCCTACAGTTACTTTTGCAGCCTCAGGTCACTCCCTTCGAGGCCTTCATATCGTCCCAGTCACTACCTGAAGGGGTTTAGACTCTCACTCCACCAACTCCAACTTCCATGCCAAATTGGTCTTCATCCACAACTGTCTTCACTCTATTACATATAGTTTTACTTACATCTGTTCTTCTCAGAGGACCTTACAGACTTCTCTGTTTTTATGCACCACCCCCCAAAAGAGTACCTATTTTTTAGCACATAATTTCACATTTTTGATAAGACAATCTAATAAATTATGGGCTCTGATGTACCAATATGTTAGAAATTTCTGGGGCACTTTGTGTACTCTCAAGAATTTCTGAAGACAGTACCTTAAAACAGGTGAATAAATCTCACTAAGAATATGTCAGAGGAAAGACCAGTGGAGGGGATATAGTCTGGCAGCACAACTTACCAGTGCACCTCATATTAAACCAAAATGCATCAGACAGATAGTCCATCTTGATGTAGGGTGGTAACTCCATGCAGCTATTTGTGATGAGGAAAGACATTTTGGGCAAATAAGTTATAAAATATCTTGCAGCATCTTATTTTAAAGCATGTTTCTGCATTTAACTGGTTAGTAATAAGCAAGAAATGATTTGCACAAATAAAATTAAAGGGAACCTTATTATAATGGACTATGCTATCAGAATTTTATTATTAAAGGCTTATTCACCACTATCTGAAAAAAAGAAAAGAAAACCAAACTGGAAATTATCCCCAATATAAACTCTGTTTGAAAAAGTCTATGAAGCCCATATCACCTATCTGTTTATCAACTGAACATTGGTGGCAATCTTGGCTCTGTCCTTTCTAAACTTGTGAACTTGGTCAATGTATAGTTTCCTTAAGCTCTGATTTCCTTACTTGTAAAGTGGAGGGAAGAGATATCTGTCTCTGAGAATTGTTATAAAGATAGAATTACATAACATTTTGAAAGTAGTAAGCATGCTGTCTGCCACATGACAGTCACCTAACAAATGACAGGTTTTATTATATTTTGCAATGAGCTTGCCCTTTATATGTAATACATAATCACTGATACCAGTCCAATTTGGGGCTTTAGGGGATGAATCCACATTTCTAAAAACAGAGAATTTTCAGGGAAAGAGTAGAATTTTCCGTTGCAACAGTTTTTTCTTCCTCCTTTAGAAATGGGTATTGCATAGCTCTGTTGAGAATCCGCTTTCTATTATTTAAAACAATGTTTGATTGGATTCAAACTCTCTTCTGACATCTTCTCAAAGGACAATCCAAACTCTTCAATTATCTTTTTCACATACATCTCAAAAGGTATTTTAAGTGCCTGAAAGGCCATAATTCTTTTCCCCTAAAGTTTTGAATTCCATCTGATGAAGATATTACACTAAGTGGAATAGTACCCATGTTGCAGAAACAATAGCTTAAATTAACCTCTCACTGTGTTCAGTCAGGCTTTTTCTTTTCCCTCATAAAAATTGATTCAATACTTTTGAAAGAGGCAAGATTGGCAAAGATGAAGAATTAAGGTCTTTACGTCAGAAAATAGGTACTGACTAGAATGAGTAGCAATATCCTTAAAATTGTTGGCTACAGAGTGTTGAATACATTTAGGGGAAGGACTGCCTTAAGGGAGCGGTGGTAATTGAGTCTTCCTGGTACATTTAGTCTAGGGACATATCCTAGGAATGATAATCAGCTCTATTCAACATGGTGAGTGCTGGTTTTTAATTAAAAACAAACAAATCTATCTTCATCATCTCTTAGATACATTGTGTTACAAAGATTAGAACCATCATATCAAATTACATGGAAGAAAGAGTTTTGACAGGATAATTTACCCTTAAAAGTTTCAAAATGTGAGACTCAAGCCTAAAATTATTCTTATCATTCTTTAATCAACAAATACTTACCAGGTAGCTATCATCTGCCTAAGAGAAAGACAGCCATGCTCCCCTGTTTCTATGGAGTTGAATGGAAGAGGGAGAGATATGAAAGAAATAGAAACACATACAAATTTAAAAGATAATTAACTGGCTGGCCGACATCATGGGAATATGACATATATGATCACACAGGGCCCTGACTTTAGAAGGGTCACACACTCGGCTTTATGATTTGCTTTGCCTTCCTGAAACTCTTGTAACTTTTAACAAGAGGACTGAATTTTCATTGCATTTTGAACTGGACCAAATTATGTATTTGTTTATTTATTTAGATATCGTGTAATTACGTTGCCAGTCTTGTTCAGATAACAATAACTGCTATGAAGGAAGTAAAACACAGAAATGACTTAGAGAAAAACAGCGGTTATGAGTCACAAAGGTACTTCGGATGGCATAAAAAAGGCCTCTCTGTCTGTAATTCCAGCCCTTTGGGAAGCTGAGGCAGGCAGATCTCTTGAAGCCAGGAGTTTGACACCAGACAGGCCAACAAGGCGAAACTCCATCTCTAGTAAGAATACAAAAATCAGCCAGGCGTGGTGGCACACATCTGTAATCCCAGCTACTTGGGAGGCCGAGGCATGAAAATTGCCTGAACCCAGGAAGCAGAGGTTGCAGTGAGCCGAGACTGTACCACTGCACTCCAGCCTGGGTGACAGAGTGAGACCCTGTCTTAAAAATAAAATAAATAAATAAAATATAAAATCGAAAAACCATCTCTAATGAGATGATTTGTGAGCCAAGAATTAAAATATTTGCTAAATTAGTGGATCTTACTTCATTCCCTTACAAGCAACTGAACATAAATTCAACAAACACTGATTTAGCACCTATTCTGTACAAGAAGCCATAAGATGATTACCCTCTGGGAATTAGTAATAGGATGCAATTTTTGACCCAATAAATTCAAGTTGAAAAAAAGTTCTCAGGTAGTTCTCAATATGCTCTTTAATAGAGACTCTCAGAGATATGAGTATTTCAGAAGTAGAAGTAAAAGACAGAAGTGTTTGGAACAGAAAGAAAAGGCTTTTAAAGCAGGAAAAGGTTGATTTCATTGCCTCAGTTAGTAGAATGGGACGGGGTAGCAAGGATTTCTTTTCCAAGGAGAACACAGCATCACTGAAGACCCAGAAGGAAAAAAGCAGAGTGCATTTGAGTAACAGTGAGTAATGTATACGCTTATTTACAGGATAGATGTAGGAAATATTTTTAAAAAACAAACAACTGGGTGCATTCTCATCTCCTGCTTTTCTCTTCTTTACCTTTACCTAATAAATTGCCAATTCCAGGTGATTCTATCTTCTAAGTATCTCTTGAGGGCACTGCCTCTACGCTATGTCCAGCTGCCATCATCTCATTTCTAGATGACTGACTCAACTTCCCAACTCATCTCTCTTTAATTAGGCCTCTTCCCCAGATCAGTTCTCTTGTCTGAAATCAGAGAACTCCTGATTCTAAGATGAAAATCTGATTGTGTCACGCTTGGGTCTGACATCTTTCCATGCAGTGTTATGAGTGGATAAGTCTTGATTTTGAAATAAGGCAGAATGTGATTTGAGCCCCAGCTCTCCCGCTTAATAGCTGTGCTCTTTAATGAGCATCATGACCCCTCTGATCTTTAGTTTCCTCATGGGGGAGTTTATGATAATTCAATACATAATGTATATAAAGTGATAACACTGCCTGGTGAACAGGCAGCACTCAGTGAATATTACTGTTCTCAGAGCAAAGTCAGCTCCTCTGTGTGGCTTTTAAGGCTCTAATGTAGCTGGTTTCTGGATTCCTCTTTATTATTCTTCCTTGCTTTACTCTCCATTTCCACAATATGCTCAAGGATGTGCTCCCCCTTTTCCTCAGGACTTTAACATGCTCTGCTTTCTCCTAAGAACATCTGTCTTCCATTACTCACTTGTATTATTCACTCATTCTATTGCTGTTCTACCCATTTGATAGGCAGGAATACTCAGACGCTAATTGGCCAGATGACTTGAAAGTGACATGCGGGTAGCAGAATAAAGTCCTAAACCAGTTTGTGTTGGTTCAAATCCTGTTCTCACTTCCTGTGAGACCTATTATGTCACAATTTTTAGATGTTCTCTGGGAAAATGCTTGGGGTTTCTCTCAATACAATTATTCTCGAAATATAAATCGTGTCTGCTTACTCACAGTTAATCTGGGTTTCTACTACAGCTCATGTGTATCAAGTAAGATCAGTAAACAAAATAAAACAATAATCAAAAACCTGGACATCCTGCCTCCCCTTCCAAGCATAATCTTCAGTTTTGGGGTTAATAAAGCTGTTATTCCATTCTTTGGTGGACACATAAGGCAGCCATTTTTAAGTTTCACTTGCTTCAACTATAAAATTGGTGCTACAGAAGCAGACCGTTATTTTTAAGGCATTTAGGGAAAGCTGTTACAGATAAAAATTTAAATGGAATGTTAATCTGCTTGGCAAAATTAGAGTTTTAATCTTAAAGTCTGAGCTAAAGTAAATTCAGATTGATATAGATTCATTCCACAAACATCAATAATTTTCCATTATGTTAAAATCAATCCCAATTTTACATGCAAACAACAGATTCAAGTAAAAACCTTAGAGGTTTGTGTTCTACCACAAGCATACTTATTTTGGATCTGTGCAAATCCAAAAACACTTGGAACAGCCGCATGTTCTCCTTGCTAAGGAGGGCACAATTTTGCTTTGATGCCTCCAATTCTAAAAAACTCTCAGTTCATTCTTCCTAATTAGCCATCATATTTAGTTTGAACTCAAGGTCTTAAAAAAAATCAAAAGAATCCTGAGGGAAGATGGGTTAAAAATATATAGCCACAACAAAACTTGATTAAAAGCACATGAAATTATCTGGAAGTAGCAATATTTGTAGTGATATGGGATATGCTTGTCTTTTTTGAAAATTGCATTAGAAAGTCATTTAACCTCTTCAAAACTCAAGTTTTGTCATCTATAAAATGAGAGCAAGTTGCCAACTTTTCAGACTTTGCATCAGGATTAAATAAAATATTATGAAAGCATTTTGAATACACATATGCTAGTCAAATATAATGTGAGATCATTTCATATTGGAAAAGGCAATAAATCCTTCGATTCTCTTTTCTATTGATAAAACATCCAGTTAGGTCCTGTTTCCAATTGTAATCTAAGTTTTTGCTTCACCTGAAATGTTTTTTCTACTCTTCACCCAAATTCTCTAAACATTCATTTTATCTATGAAATGTTCTGGCTCCTACGGTGCTTATTTATCCGCTCTCATCTGTATAAGAGAATCTTTTCAACTTCAATCCACATACATCAGATTTGCATGGCATCTTGTTATCAGATCCTTTAGAACAGAGCAACTTCACGTTGCCTCTGGGTGCATGGCAAAGTACTAAGCATGAAGGAAATGTTCAATAATACGTTTCTGAGTGGATTCATTCACTTCTTGAGAAGGCTGTCTGGGTTTTCTGTTTAGCCATATTCATAGGATATACTTTGTTATGTCTAAAATCCACCTAGCCCAGAGTTAGCCATGTGTAGATTAATACTAGAAAAGAACAGATATAACTCACTGGTCATGTTAGGATTTAAATATCTCTTGCAACTTATATCAAATACAATAGTAGCTCTTATTTGAAGATTAATCTACAGTGAGAGACATTCGTTAATATGGTGACTGGCAGTAGACTGACCTAGATTAGTATCCAACAATTTCTAGTTATTACCCTTGTAACTTTTGAGAGTGACCTAGCTATTTTTTATCTCAATTGTCTTATCTGTAAAATGGCCATGCTATTACCCACCTCAGCAAGATGTTGTGAAGTTTAAATGAGATAGCATGTTTACTATTGGCTACAAGTGTTATTAATGTCTTTATCATAAGATACCCAAGCAACTCATTCATGTATCCATTTACTATGTAGATAAAGATGAATTAAACATAGTCTTTGCTCTTGAGCATTGAAAGTGAGATCAGGCCTATAACTGGATCAGTAGTAATATCGCCATGTTTGAACCAGACTGGTTTAAGAGTACAAGAGAAGAAATGATTAATTTTTCATGGAACTTCAAAAGAAGATATGATAGAAAAAGAGTTATTTGACTTGGGCTTTTTAGTTGATAAGCAAGCTTGTTTTAACAAGTAGAAAGAGTGTAGTGGAGAAGGATACGGGTCTCTAGATAAGTGTAAATGATCAGTAGGGCTTAATTTTGCAGAACATTTTGTGCCAAAATTGAATGAGAACACACATGAAAATACTACAAGAGTACTCTGTTGTAAAGTTGAGTAAGCTTAGTTTTATGAATTCTAAAGATAGACCCCTTATTATACACACACACACACACACACACACACACACACACACACACACAAAGCCAAGTACTGTCTGTATCATTTATCTGTAACATAATGACATACACCTTGAAAATGAAGATGATCTCATTGTAAAAAAGAATAATATGTTAAGATAATTAAAATGTCTATCAGATTTAATCAAGCTACTTCTAAACAATTAAATAGGAGTAGCTGGTTTTAAAATAGCTTATGATGTACTTGTCTAGTCATATTTAATTGAAATACTGTAGGGTTATATTAATGACTCTTCAAAAGTTTTTTTAGTTGCTTGATAAGTGAAAGTAATGTTATCTATTTCAGAAATTATGAACAATGTAAAATCAGGTCCATGACACTGGGAAGATTCAGGAAACCCATAATTCTGCTTAGAAGTAAACGGTTTAAGAAAAGCCCCGATATGTATCTTGTTTATAAACTTTAACAGCAGTATATCATCCTTTCTTTCTTTATGTTTTTGGTATTAAAAGAAATATAAAACCTGCTTTATTAGTTATTGGAATTTGTCAAGGATTTTTCATGGCTGGACCTACATTAACAAAGATGGCAAAATTACAATTTGCCTTCATAGATGTGTTCATTCACAGCAAGAAATACTTTATAAAGATGACTTCAAGGAAAAAAAAATGTAATAATTATTTTGCATTTAAAAATTATTAAACACTTATTAATAACACTTGAATTTAAGAAAATATTTTATAAAGCATTTTGCTTTATTCGTCAACAACTGAACAAAGTGTAACATCAAAATGCTTTTAGTTAACTTTGATCAAGCACAGATATAAGACTTTCTATGTAACATCTAAATTTCGATGGTAAGGAAAGGTAGTTACTCCCAGGTTATAGGAAAAAAAATGATCTTTAAAAAATTCTGTAACCAGGTTAAACTGATCTTTTAAAATGCACATAGTATAATGACTACCAAACACTATAATAAAGATTTGTAAAATTTCTCCTTGTTAAAATTTAGCCAAAATTAGACAGATTAATCACTATAAAGTTTAATATTTTACAAAATAAATTTTAATTGCCACAAAATATCAACTTATATTCTTTAGTGGATCTGAGGTGTGAACTATTTTAGTTTTCACAAGATTAGCTTTATCTAATGAACAGCAAATACTTAGGAAACTTTTATAATATAAAGCATGTTACTTCATTGCTGAAAATAGGAAGTAAAGGATTTCGTTGTATGTGCAACTAGTTGGGCCTGCCTCCCCTATTTGTTATAATAATAGATTCTTGCACATATTGGTGATAATTCTTAAAGCAGTACTTCTAGACTGCTGCCATTATATTTTTAAAATACCTATGCTATAATTGGGCAATATACATAAAAAATTTTACAAATGTAAATAACTTTGGGTCTAACAAACAATTTTGTTTGAAAACAATCAGATAGTTATACAAATATGTGTTTGCATTGTTTAATGCAAGCTTCTTTGTATTAGGGCAGTTGGAAACAATATCCATTGATGAGAGACTGAACAAATAAAGTGTTCACCTCTGCATGCATATGATGACATCCGACATAACCACTAAAATAATGATGCAGTTCAATATTTATCACATGGAAAGATGCCCCCTGATTGTGGTAAAAAAAAAAAACAAAGAAACAGTATACCATGTCACCAAATAGCAGTGATCTCATTTATGTATCTATATATTTGTAAAGCAAAAAATATCTTTTTGTAAATGCAGATAATTTGGTAAAATATTTGACCAGTCATTGACAGTGATCTTTTTTCTCAGTGGTAAAATTTTTATGATATCTCTTTAATATTTTATGCCTTCATAAGGCTGCCATAAGGTTTACATGGCTTGTCCATAATAGAAAAATACATAGCTTCTGCAAACACTTTACTTCCATCTATCAGAAAACTGTCAAGTTTAATGGTGAATTATGTGTTTGTAAACATACAATTTATGAGGTCGAACAGTTGATGATGCTACTTAGAGTTGTCCCATCCATAACCTCCACAGCCATAAATAATGGCCCCGCCTTTATATATTGCTTTTAACAAACATTAAACATTATTTCTAAAATTGAAACACTTTAATTCTTAAGAAAAGTCCCTAAGTAGTAAGTAATAGTATTGTCAGTTTGAAAATAAATTTATACCAGTGTTAGATACAATATAAACAGGAAATATGCACATAATGTTAAAATAATAAAACATTAAATATATAATTCCAAATTATTTCCCTCTCCCTTTTTCTTAAGAACCAAGAGAAAGACGCTAAGACTGAGTAAGCCATAAATATTTCGGAACATGAGTTGTTAAGATGTGAATTGCTTGAAATGTCATTGTATGCCTCACCTGTGGTCCTGCCAATTTCAAATGCAACAAAAATGTTTTCTTATTGTTTGTTCAGGGCAGAAGATAAACTGAGCTTAGAAATACACCCCATGCCTCTGTCTCAGCTATACATCACTTGGGATTTAATGTTCTTTTTCATACAGATTTGTCACATCATTTTATAATGAACACTGAACTGGCTGAAAGTGAAAATGATACTAATCAAAACAAAATATTCATACAATAGAGTCAGATGTACTCTTATTAAAAGCTCACAACTCTTTAAGTATACTAAATTCCTTTAAATTGTACTTTTTAATTGGGTAAATTTTATGGTGTATAAATTATATCTCAACAAAGATTTTTTTAAATGAAGTACTAAGATGTACTACAACATGAATAAACTTCAAACTATTATGCTGTATGAATCAACCAGATACAAAACTCCCATATATTGTATAATTCCATTTAAATAAAATGTCTAGAATGGACAAATCTACCGAGACAGAAAGTAGATTAAGTGGTTTCCTATGGTTTGGAGTGAGGGATGAATGAGAAATAAGTTTTCCTTTTTGAGATGATGAAAGTGTTCTTGTTTTAAAATTAGATTGCAGTGATGGTTGCATAACTTTGTAAATATACTAAAACAATATTGAATAGTATGACCTAAATGGGTCAGGTTTATCATATGTAAATTGTATCTCAATAAACTGTAAAAAAATGTAAAAAAAAAAAAAAAAAAAAAAAGGAAGCGTGTTTGGTATTGTAGCTATTAGGATTTGATACTGGCCTCTCAGCAGTCCTGGCACATTATTGGCACACAGTATGCACTCAAGAATTTTTCTTCTTCCTGATGATGAAATGATGCTCAGAGATAATGTGTTGATGGGAAATTAAAGTCTGATGCAGATTGATGGGAAAGAATGAAGAACCAAAAAAAAAAAAAAAAAAGAAAGAAACAACAACAAAAAAAACTGTAGATGACACCAGTGTTGAAGAAAAAAGAAAGAAAGAAACCAGTAGAGAACGTGAAGGAGTAATGAAAGCTTTCGACATTTAAGGACAGGTATTTAAGTAACACATTTGAGAATATCTGTAAACATTTGTTCAGTATGTACTATGTGATTGGCACTGTACTAAGAGCTTTACATCGCTTTGTTCACTATTCACAAATATGTGAGATAACTACGATTACTATCTTTATTTTACAGAAGACAAAGCTGAGGCACTAAGGGCACAAAAAGGTTAAGTGCCTTGCCCTGGGTGGCACAGTTAAGGTCCCAGTTCTGTAGGATTTAATTCTTGGTTCTTGGCCATTATACTGTCATAAAGAAGGGGGTGTGAGGTTACAACCAAAATATGAGTTGCACAATTTTCATTTCTAGCCATGGTGGAGCAGCTTGTAACAGACCAATCTCCTGCTTAGAGCTACTAGAATATCTGTATTAAAACACACACGGACAAAGAAGCAATTTTTAAGGCACTGGAGAGCTTTGAGCTTGCTAGGATGTTAGGATCCTAGCAAGATCCTGGAAGGATGGTTCATTCATTGGAGGTAAGACACACATACTGTCCATTTTTCTCCTTGGGACATTTGCTATTTTCTTAAGCAGCTACCAGGTAGAGACAGTGATGTCAGATAGATGCTGCAACCAACAGAAGCTGGTAGAGCTTTTACACTGTCAAATAGTTAGGAAGACAAAAAGTTAGGGTATATATCAATTGAGATAGCTGTGAATTGAGGGATTGAGATCCTGACGAGAAGAGAAGAGAACAGGAGTTAGCCCTATACTTTGAGATAGTTTTTCTCTTGAGACCTTTGCAGTTTTTAAGCTTTACAAGGTAAAAGCCTATGAAGCCAAACAAATAAGCAGCTGAAAACCTGATTGGAGCTGTTGACAGCTTTAAGTTGCTAGAGAGACAAAATTTAGATTTGAGAGCCCATAAGGAAGAAGAGTCCCTGGATTAATATGTCAGGGTCTTAGTTAGGGTCCTTTTAGGATATAACACAAAGTGGGGGGAAATCAGAAGTAAGTTGAGTCTTAATTTTGAAAATTCTAAGCCTCATCCTCTTCTCTGCAAATTTCTTGCTTGGAATGATGTATTCTGATATTACTCCATCTGCCTACTAGAAGATAGAGTGAATTTTGTCTGTAGCTGCTGCAGTTTTTCACATAATGTCCAGTAGATGAAATGAAGGTTTGTATCCTCCTCAAAATGAAGCCTTAAGCCCCAACATGATGGTATTTGGAGATGGGGTTGTGGAATGTAATTAGGTTTAGATGAGATTAGTATCCTTATAATCACAGGATGAAAGACCAAAGTTCCCTTTCTATCTACTACACGAGTATAGAGCAAAAAGGCAGCCTTCTGCAATCCAAGAAGGGACCTCTCACCAGATAACTGAATCACCCAGCCTCTTGATCTTAGACTTCCCAGCTTCAAGGACTTTGAGAAATAAATTCCTGTTGTTAAAGCTACCCTAGTTAATGATATTTTGTATGGCAACCTGGGGTAGGATATTTCAACCTGTAATATCACCAGTCATATAAAAAATGCCGTAAGAATAAAACAGACAACAGAAACTTACTTATAGTGATACAAATATTAGAATTTCCAGGCATGCACTGAAAGTAAATGTGTTAAAATAGTCAAGATGATAATAGAGATAACTGCATCAGAGAAATAGAGTCTATGAAAAATAATCAAGTGAAAATTGTAAAACACAAAAAAACTGCATAACTGTAATTAAGACCCCAATGACTAAGTTAAATACCATATTAGACAGAATTGAAGAGGGAATTTGTGATTTGAAACATAAAGCAGTACAAAATATTCTAACTGATATGAAGAGAAGAAAAGGATAAATAATGCAAAAAAAATACAAAACATATGAGAAACAATGAGAAGCTCTAACATACTTTTAGCTGGAGTCCTAGTAGAGTGAATCCTGTAGCGCACCACTCCGAGACAAAGGCAGTCACTCTCCAAGTGCTGGAAGTATTGACAACTCAAGCCCCTTAGCCAAATCCTACTCTAGGAATTTTCCTTAGCCAAAGATATATATTTTGCTCAAGGCTGCATTCCCTCCTTGAAGGCTGCCAATATCCAGTGACTAGGTGATACAAGGACATGAAGATCTGGACCACTTGAAGGAACATCCTAGTTCCAGAGCTGCTCGTGGAATGGCTGAGAAATTTGTTGCCACTTAATCACAGTTTTACTTTTCCCCTCTGCCCATTCATACTTCTTTACTCCTTGTATTGATGCTACTGGTGAGGGCACTCACTAAATCCTCATTTCAGAGTCTATTTCTCGGGAAACTAAGACAGCTGGTGCCGGTAATATTCCAAGGAAGCGAACACTAGAATGGGATTTTGGAATCTGTAACCCTACCAGCTGGCTGACAACAGTCACTGGTTGAAGGTGAAGTGCTGAATGGCCCACAGCATAGTGTAGAAGTTGCAGTGTGCACTGTGATGAAGTGAGGTGAGATGCCAGTAGAAGAAAATGGTGTTGCTTGTATAATATCTCAGGTTTTTGAGAATTTGGGGACACTACTAATTACAAAGATAATGGAATCAGAAGGCTTTTGATAAGTGCCAATAATGCAATGGAGAAAAATAGTGAAAAGCTAAAGATGACTAATTAAAATCAAAATTAATTAAAAATAAAAGAGGCATTCTTTCACAGCATGAAAAGAAACATAATTGTCTATCTAGTCTAAACAATCTACTGACAACTGGTAGAATTAATAAATTTAGCAAAGTCACTAGATACAAAGTCAATATTTTAAAACTGTATTTCTACATACCAGTGAAAAGAAATAATTCAGGAAATGTCAATTTAAAATATGCATATGTATTATGATGGATTTGCTACGAAGAAGGCCGCCAACAATTTCTTCATCCGTTATTGCTATATCACTCCACCAATCAAGAAGTAGGTTATTTTTACCTTCTACTTAAATCTAGACTGAGCCTATGACTTGCTTTCACCAGTATTATACAGCACAAGTGTTATTATATCAGTTATTAGTTTAAGCTTACCAAGGTCTTACACTGCTGTGTTCAGTTTTGAAAGTAGGCTACCAAACATAGAAACTTGGGCTAGATTGCCTAGTAATGATAGACCACATGAAGAGAATAAGAGATCATATGGAGGGAAATCAATGCACCCCAGATGATAGCCAGTATTGAGGTGATCCTGGCTCCCAGAAGAACCACAGCAGCCGGCATCAGAAGAGAAACACCAAATATGCTGAGCCTGGCCCAAACCCATGACCTTCAGAATCATGAGCAATAAACCTAACAAATTTTGGTAGGAGTTTGTAATGCAGCAATATTATATGGGCATATATATAAAAAATATAATAATATCCTATATGTAATTTATAATATATAAAATATATATTTTTTTGGTGCAAAAGTAATTGCAGTTTTGAGATAAATGTAATGGCAAAAACCGCAATTACTTTTGAAGCAACCTAATATATATACCTGAATAGAGTTCACACAATGTAGAAAGCAGTGTGAAATCACAGGTACAGAGAAAAGAGTAAACCACTGCATAAACTTACATTGTTAAATTTTATACTTGAAATTACATTTAACAACGAGGCATATAGTTTTTAGCAAAGAAAGCTTCTTGAGATATTTCTGCATACGATTCAATTACATTTGGTTAGGAAAATTATCTTGAACTAATAACAAAACTGAAATTTCCTTATCACTAAAAAGAGGAGATAAAAGTAGGGTGAATTTTTGTATAATAGTAATGCAAAGATAAAATGAATGCAGCAGTTAAAAAAATGAAATCAAAAAGAAATACTGAAAGAAAGGGCAGGCAATATATGTCACGAATTGTGTGAGACACTTTAATCATAAAGCAGTGTTTATAGAATTAGTTCTAAATCAAAAGTAGAAGGTGAATCGGATTGAAAATCTGGCAATCTAGTATTAAAAGTGGGGAGACTTTCAGAAGTAGACAAAGGCTTAACTACTTCTGAGGCATGTCAGTTTCTAATTTATACAGTCTTAATTGGCCAACAGTTGAGCCACTTTTCCTTTAAGGTTAAAATGTAGTTTGCGAGCTTAGTTAATACGGTGAGCCAAAGGAACTAAGAGACACACATAATTATTTTTCAAATGCTTCTATAGACACTTGGGTGAGTATATTATTATTTGTAGCCCAATACCTCAGTTTTACAAAGGGTAATATTGATCCAACAAGAAATAGCATAATTTCGTATTTACTGAAGAGTTTTTTAATTTATTTTGCAGCTCTCTCTGAGGATCTTTTGTTCTTTCGAATAACACTGAAAAATAAACCTAACAGTGCAGACCCATGCCTCTGCCTAACGGGAAAATGCTTTGTTCAAATAGAAATTAGCTGTCATATTTAGGATTTCACAATGCTAAGCAATACATATGGAATTTCTAAAGTATCCTTTAATGAATAATGAAGCCACTTTAATACCTAAGAAAAGAATAAGCCCTCAAAGATTTCAAAGAATCAATTTAATTTGATTTCTTATATTTCCTGTGGCATAACAAAGAAAGGATTACAGCCAACTTTGAAAAGTGGAGTTTTAGCGGGATCAGGAAATCACTATAATTCCCAGAGTTGTAGACAATGCTTTGCTTTCAAATATTCACTAAGAGCATCCCTCAGATTCAGAGGCCACTGAAATAGTCACTGTAGTGAAACCAGAGGGGTATAATATGTGTGTGTTTCCTTATGCAAATGTGTATAGGAGTGTGTATGTTAGGAAGGGCGCACAAACGACAGATCAAGGTAGACAAGGAGCATCTGGAGAAGAAGAAAAAGTAAAGAAAGTGATGGAGAACCTTCAAAGCAAACACATGCTTTATCCTCAGAGATGGTTTTGCATTGCCAGGCCTCCTACTGATACGCTATTTGAAGGACTCGAGAGCCTATATTCTTAAAACAAGTTTGTATGTCATCAGGAACAGTTAAAGCTTATTGAATTGTTGATCTAGGGTCAGAATTACTTTGAGGTTGAGGATTTATAAGGAGTACTGCAGAACCATTTTCAGGACAATGGTTTTACTTGAAGCAGCTTTATTAAGAAGGCTTACATATAGAGGTCACTTATTCAAAGGAATTAACAAGGTTTGTTTTTTTTTTTAAAGTGCTTGTTTTTTCCTGTTTTGACTTTAGAAACTAATTAAGAAGTGGAAAATTAATTTGTTATGAGGAAAAATATTATTCTGATTAGAAACTTTTCCCTAATTTATTGGCAATGACAAGAATCACAGTAAGTCACAATGAAGAGAGAGTCACAATGATACTTCACATGACAGATTTTACACAGATACATTTCTGAAAAATTATCTTCTTGATTATTACTACATATTTACAAGAGACAAAAGAATAATATGCCATTTTAATTTTAGTACCAAAATGGCCATTGCATGTAGGCCACAACATCAAGTTACCAAAATGGACAAATTTCTTTAAAATTTTAGTGTCAAATAAAGTTGGATCTGATAGAGGCAAATCTGTAACACCCCTAACAATCCTAACAATCTTTGTGGCTGAGGGTTTGGCCACTTTTCTAATAAGCTCAAAAAAGTAGTGCAGTTTTCTTTTTAGCATGAGTCCACTAAACAGAAAAATCATTAAAACTATTTGCTTAGACAAAGGCAACCCTCATTGCAGAAGCCCCAGAATATCACTTTACAGAGGACATTCTGTCAGTCTTTGGTTCTACATATACTAAAACCACATTTTCCTGAATTTGACCAACAAATGGCTTTACATATTGTAATATGAGTCCTAGAGTAAAAACTGAATCAATGAAAACTAGGATTAAGTATTCTAAATTAATGTTTAGAAACATTAAATTAACTAAATTAATATTTAGTGTACAAACACTGCCTAGACCTCTGTGAGCTTCTTCACTAGAGAATAAAAACAAATCTTAACCTTAGGGGTCTCTGTATTTAAAATAGCTTATTTAATACACTTAACCAGGGACGTGAAGTATCTCTACACTGAAAACTATAAAAGACTGATGAAAGAAATGGAAGAAAAGACAAATAAATTGCAGGCTATTCCTGTGTTCATGGACTGGAAGAATTCATAATCTTAAAATGGCCACATTATCCAAAGTGATCTACAGATTTTATGCAATCCCTATCAATATGCCATTAACAATAACAATTTCTTCATAGAAATAGAAAAATACAGTTCTAACATATATATTGAACCACAAATAATCCCAAAATAATCAAAGCAAGGCTCAGCAAAAAGAAAAAAAGTTGGAGGAATCATACTACCTGACTTCAAAATATACTACAGAGATATATTAACTAAAACAGCATGATGCTGGCATAAAAATAGACACATAGATCAATAGAACAGAACAGATAGTCCAGAAATATACGTATATGCAACAAATCATACCCCATAAATATGTACAATTACAATGTATCAGTTAAAAATCACATTGACGATGGACATTTTTTCAGGTTACTCTGGTCTCAGTGACATCCCTTGTTGTTACTCAAAGCCATTACATATTATATGTATTCTTATCAGACAGTTCTGATTTATTCTAGCCTCTGTTCTCATTAGATTTTGATAATAATATGTGTCTCTTCATAGAATTCCTTGTAACAGAATAAATAAAATTTTAAAGACAAAGAATATTTAAGAATAGTTAAAGTTATGGAATAATGTAAAGTCATAATTAGGTCTAGATAACTTGAACTCTTTCAATGCATCTCCTAAAATTTTGAGAAATTTTAGACCTTGTTGTAGTTTATTTATTATTATAAGTAAAATATGGCTCACACCTGTAATCTCAGCACTTTGGGAAGCTGAGTTGGGAGGATTACTTGAAGCCAGGAGTTTGAGACAAGTCTGGTCAACATAGTGAGACTCCGCGACCCCACCCATCTCTACAAAAATTTAAAAAAATCAGCCAGGCATGACGGCCTGTGCCTACAGACACAACTATTCGGGAGGATCCTTCAAACACAGGAGTTGGAAGCTGCAGTGAGTTGAGCTATGATTGTGCCACCACACTCCAGCCTGGATGACAGAGCGAGATCCTGCCTTTTTATTTAGTTTTGTCAATAGATTTTAAGAGCTACGGATTTGTTTCATTACACTTTGTCATCTTTAGTAAAGATTTCTTTTATTAGATTTTTGACTGTCTTTTATAATTATTTTCCAGCAAGCACCTGTTAGTAAAAAAAATGCACATATCATAACTACCTATGAATTATTGGAGATAAAATGTAACTATAATTATTAATATTCAGTTTTCAATACTCGTAACATGTAATGTCTTAGTAAGCTTTGAACCCATTATTAGAAACCTGTGGGTGGTTATCAGCATGAAAATAATTTCTTTCAGATTTATTTTTAAATGTTGTAAAATTTCACATATAATTTATATGTAGACTTTTTTTTAAAAAGTCAGATGATGGGACAATGCAGGACCAGAATTCTTGCCTAGGAAAGATGGATTAGACATAAAAAGTGACTTAATGCTTTGGGCAGTACATGTGATTTTTATAAGTCACAGTTTTCACCAATCCTTGCTGATAAGTTTCCTACCTCATTTATATGACTTATTTGACCCTTTAAAGTATTTGAGAGTGAGAATTGTGTTTTAAAAATCCAGTCTCATTCCATATCTGATATAATAAACTTATAATTTAACTAATATTTTTACCCATTTTAAATTATCAGCAAAAGGTTTAATATTGTTGAAAAGTAAAGTCATAGAAATCAGATGTCTGGCACAAAAAATAAATACAGTATGTACTGGAAACTTCTTTAGCCCTGTTTCCCATTCAACCAGCTCACCTTTTACTCCCCCATTTCTGCCTACTCAGCTTCCTGTAGGTGTATACACTGACCTCACCTTTACTTCTGCTCTGACTTCCTGATCCATCCAACATCCAACCATGTATAACCTAGAAATGCAAGGGAATAAATACTCCGTAGGATGACCCTTGGTCAATGGGGGATGGTATTTGGCAAATAAAGTTTCTTCTTCTGTACTTTGGATGAACAATTCTGAGGTGTATTTCACCTTTAAAAAAGCATCTGCATAAGCTTCTAGTTACCCTAAGCTGTTAACTCACCCTTCAATAGATTTTCACTCTTTCTCTGTTTCACTCCTTCTAGTTCCCTTCTATTCCCTGAGATCCAAAATAAGACTAACTGCACATAAGACATTCTTAGGCTCTGTTTTTCAGGGGAAAAGACTAACACTGAATATGTTGAACCCTTTCATCAGGGTTTACAGTTAACACTGGTTAGATACCTACATACTGATAAGAATTAAACTCTCCCTAATTTCATCCTTGATTTTTGGATGGAGTTTATAGAAGCATCCTAAAATAATTTTATTTAAATTTATTGGTAAAATGTATATATTTTAATAAATGTTATACTTATGAAAATTTGTTAATTAAGAGTACTCTTACACAAAGGCACATGTGTCACTTTTCTTGTTCAAAAACGCCAAATTTCAGGAATTAAAAAAAAAAATCTCTACATGAAGGAAGCAGAAGTTGGAATATCTTATGAACATTTAAATATTTAGCAGAGTCATTAATTTTACACAGCACATATGCATACATTTTCAGTCAAGCAAATCTGTACCACAGAATTTTCCACACTGGTTCCTATAGACTTGAGGCTGGTCTATCTGTCTCTTTTGCTTATATACCAAATAAAGGTACTAAGGCAAAAACGCCTGTCTGTGATACCTGAATCCATGGCAATAGTATGAATAAAGAATGTCAGGAAAGCTACTAGCCTCTGTTAAAACTTTCTTCATCCTTCTATCCTTTTTTTTTTTTTTTTTAATGTAGTACAATGCAGATCTTTTCTTTCATTGGAAAATATCGTCTTACTTTCTTAAAGCAATGTGATCTACCCTAATACTTATAGGGCAGCGGATTCATTGGAGCACTATATTCTGTGCACATTCTGCCTTTATTGGCAGAGGGCAGAGAGGGCAATGCTAAAAGTTAAAGACAAACAATCAAATATCAGAAAATGAGTTCTTCCACAAAACAGATTTTGTCATATAACTAAAGATGACTCTTTGAAATTCTAGACTATTTTTAACTCTTCTTCTTGGAAATCTTTCCAAAATGTATTATTACTTATTTTACTTATGTCTTTCACAAAAGAAGCTGAATACGACTTATGGTTTTTGATGGCACTGTTGCTAGAAGCTACTGGCTAGACGGCTGTAATCACCATGATGTCCCTGGGAGTAATGAGGGGCATCAGGCCTTTCATCCCCATGTCAAAGGGTCTGATACTCTTGGGATTTTTAATATATTTTAAATTTTCGTAACTACATTCTTTTCTCTATTATCTGGCAGATTTTTCTGTTTTTGTATTCCTGCTCTGAGTGTTCTTCCATCTTGGGAATTACACTATCACACTTTTTAGGATCTGCTGAACTTCTCTTAAGATGTAAATTATTCACCAACTTCTGAGTCACATTAAAAAACAATATATTGCGGCATCTCTCACAGCTCACGTTGTATCCACTGTGGTATATCTATGGCAGTGTTATTTGACATAGAACTGAGATCTGCTGCTCCAGGTTCAAATTTCACAGCTAAACTGAGGGGGAGATGCTGATCTCTCCCTGAACTTGGTAAAAGCCTGTCAGTCAAGAAAGGCTTAATTGTTTACTCATTTCAAATGTTTCTGCTTCTCATGGTGTTGTATTCGTGGGAGGCTCAATCAATAAAAATTCATTGTCTCACAGTTCTAGAGGCTAGAATTTTGAAAGTGTGGTATCTGCAGAGTTGGTTCCTTGTGAGGTGTCTGAAGAAAGGATCTCTTCTTGGCCCTCCTCCTTAGCCTGTAGATGGCTGTCTTCATGTTCCCATAGCTTTTCCCCCTGTGTGCTTGTCTCTGTGTCGCAATGTTCTCCTCTTATAAGGCCACAGCCATACTGGAGTAGAGCTCAACCTAATAAACTCACTTTAACTTGATAATCTCTACTATGAAGATCTTACCTTTACAGTCATATTATAAGGTATTAAAAGTTAGGATTTCGACATAATGAATTTTGGGAAGATACAAATCAACTTACAGCCAGTGCCTACAGCAAAACACTACCATTCATTTAACAAATATTTTAAAATAATGTATCCAAGAATCACGTTATGAATAAGGGACACAAACATGAAGCTATGTTCTGTGCCATTGAGAAATAAATTATTTCATTCGGTCATTATAGAATATTTATTGGAATAAAGTTCCTTCTGTCTTCTTTTTAAATATGCATTGTGTGAAAGTCATCATAGACTCTGTCCACTTTACTGTCATGAAAACAATTTATATATGTACAGGCAGTTCACAATGAAATCTAAATGTGTTAGCAAATTCTGTAAGTTAGTTAGTTGTGTACTTGGTCAACCAAAGCATGTTTGCCTCTAAGTCTCTGGAATATGATGCCAAGCTTTATCAAAATGAGTGCTAATTATCCACTATGACTACTGTTGGATACTATGAATTAATATTTAAAAAGTTAAACATTATCTTTACAGTTCTTCCAAAATTGCAACTTGAGAAGAAAATTATATGCTAATATTAGCATCAACATTCTAGTGTAAAATAATTAATGTTTGTGAAAACTAATTTCTTTCAAAGTATTAATGCAATATTCTATATTGAGTATAAATGTATCATATGTGTAAATGTAAATTTATATAACCTTGACTATGTATCAAATATAAAGTGGGAATGCTATAGGACAGCATTTAAATGCAACTTTATTAGTCTGCAGTGTTAAATATGGAACTAAGTCAATATCCTATATGAAATGATACACTCAAATAAAATATCAAATATTTCTGTGAAATATTCCATAATCACATTTTAAACCTCATCTCATTCTCTTCTTTCTAAGATAAGAATTCATAAAGTAATATAAAGTAGCACTAAAATATATATGGCTTATATGACTTTGGAGGAAAAAACAATCTAAAAATAAACAAGATCTGTTAATACATTGGAATTTTTTCAATCAGTAAAAGTTTGAAGCATAAGAAAGAAATTAGTGAGTACTCCTCCACAAATATAATCATTTCTTAGTGTAGAGAACCCCACTTATTAGAAAATTCATTCAAGGAATAACATACTCTGATGATGATACTTTGATTTCCAAGGTGAACAAAGACATCCCCCAAAAAACCGAGGCTCAGGAGTCTTAAGTCTTGTCTGGTTTCTCTCACTAACAATTTATTCGGTGGGACAACTGAAAAGGTGGAATAATATGATATGTTATTTGGTGTAAGGTTTTTTTTTTTTTCTCTGAACAATCTACTACAAGGAGACTTCTGGAAACAGACTATTCTCAACAAGCTCAGCAACAGCGTGTGAATCAACACAACACGAAACTGCTTCATCAGCCTTAGCTCCCCAAATTAGAGTTGCATTCCATTAAAAATCAAGAAAAGCAAACTGCTCTTCAGATCCCTTACTTTGCTGTCAGATAAGATCAAGCTTGGCAAAGGGCTATTTGGCAAAACATCGAAGATTCTTACCTTCACTACCCAAAGACTATCACTGTGAAGATGAGGAGCATTATTGGTAATCATAGACATTGACACTTCATATAATTTCATTTTATCATCCCAGTAATTCTAGGAAGTTGGTACAATTTTTATCCCACTTTGTAGATGATGAAACTAAGTCCCATAGTGGGTAAAAAATTTTTCCAAAGTCTTGCAGCTGGTAAGTGGCAGAGCAGGATTCAAACCTAGGAGCTTGATGACAGAACTCGGCCTGCTTACAACCATCCTCATGATATAATAAAGTCACTACAATTCAAAGCGCATACTTCCAGCTTCTCGAAAGCCAAAGGTTATGTTGTCATGCAGTCTAGGAACCATAAAAATTCCTTCAACTTAATCTGATTGAATTCTGTACTCTAATACAGCTCAATAAAAATATCATTATATATAAGTATTAAATCAGAATCAGAGGTTCAATCTGATGGAGAGTAAAAATAATGTTATTGCTTAAGTTCCTAAAAATATCACCAACTTCAGCTTTTAAGTTGTAAATATTCATCTTGGAATCTTTATCCAATTTGTGTAAACACAAGAAATTTTACTGCATTTTATTTTTATTGTTATTTTGGTTTCTTCATTTGCTTTGCCATGGTTTATATATGTTCTCTTCTTCATGATTCAGGCTTATTTACATCTATTAAATTGCTAAATATGAGTGAAAAAGTAGAAAGGGTAATTAATTTGCATGGTAGGAAAAAACAAACAACAGTACAAAAGGGTGTCTAGGAGAGCCAATAGAATTTGCAAAGAAGCAAAGCCAATATTCAATAGGCAGAAAGTGTGGTCCATAACAACAATTGTCACTGATAACTCCAGATGGAATTTTTAAAAGTCACCAAGGAATGATAATGGACTTAGCAGCATCTATTTACCAATGGTAGACATTCTTCTTTAAAGCAATATTATCCCAAAATTCTGTCTTCAAAAGATCTATTTGTTCATTGATCCAGTCATTAATTATTCCATATTTACTGAGTATCTACTTATCTTCTTGTGTGAAGGAGAGACAGAAAGATGATCACAGTGTTGCTTCAACTGCAGTAATATGGCAAGATCAAGGTATAATGATTCATAATTACGTATAGCACATTGGCTTTTCTGAGTTGGAGTGCAGAAAGCAGAATATTTATCAGAGGCTACCCTGGGATCAGCATCTGTAGAAGGGGATGAAGGAAGTACAATGGGCAGAGCGTGACATCAAGATGATCTGCAGGCCTGATGTTACCCTAGTCAATCTACAGAAAGTTCCAGAGCTGAAATGTCCTGTGAGACTTGCCCTCATTGCTCCAAAATGGCTGGGTCTTTATATCATCATCTCAACCAATCATTTAATATGGTTCATCTTACCTTGGAAAGAATGTGACCTTGAATGAGGTATCTCTCTACAGCTTAAGTGATACCAAAGATGTTATCGAATGAGCAGTACCTGATGATGGGACTCCAAGCTGCTGAGCAACAAGCCTATCTTTGAAGTGGTGTGGGAGGCATAACTATGCCCATCGTACCAGTTTCTAAGGCAGTGACGTGCAGGAGGATATGAGTTATGGAATAAAGGCTTCTTAGAGAAAATTAAGTTTGAACTAAAAAGATGAATAGGAAGAAGATGGGTAAAAAGGTA
Source organism: Ateles fusciceps (assembly GCA_036589455.1). NCBI lineage: Eukaryota > Metazoa > Chordata > Mammalia > Primates > Atelidae > Ateles > Ateles fusciceps. The sequence continues at coordinate 4,014,527 of JAZHEH010000827.1, read as the reverse complement.
GAAATAAACTGCTAGACAAAAGAAAAAGTATGTCTGAAATTCTCTAATGGAAAGATAAGGGTGTCTCTGGAGGTGGTGGAAAGTATTTGAGTTCAGCCGGAGCATAGATTGCAGGGGCTTAAAAGGCAAAAGGTGATGATGGACAGAGAAACTAGATGATGAAGTAAATGATCTATTCTCTGCTATTTATGAATGAGATACTCACTTCAGGAATTATCGCATGGTTCCTTCCACTCTTTCCAGGGAGACATATCTGCAAGTCTATCAATATACCATGTTACACTAAATTCTGAATCAATGAGGCCACTTTGAAACAATTTACAGTTAAAAACAGGAAAAAAAATCCGTATTTCCAAAACCGATGAATTTGGCATTAATGTCCCTTTTGAATATTTTGCTAAAATGATATCATTATGTACAGTGCTATATGATTACCACTCAAGCTCTGCAGAATGATGTCATGTTAAGGACAATTGTTCTAAGTGATAAAATTGCTTCTGCTGAAACATCGCCTACATGTTATGATATTTGAGCAATAGCAGGGGTGTTTTCCTTTGCTTGGGATTCTCCTTATCTGTTCCCAAAATAAGTCATGGAACATATTTCAAAATATATCTTATTGGAAATGTTCTCACTTCCAGAGCTTGAAAACAAAAATCTGTATGTTCTCTCAGAGTTAGAATTCTGTAATGCTACTGGTGTCCCTAATTTTATTATAGCCACAGTTCCTTTCTCCTGAGCTCATTACAGAGACAAATACCCATTAGTGACAGGTAACTTTTCATTCTAATGCGCCTGTGCTACTGATGTCTGGGCCTCTGAGATATTCTATTTTGCACCTGAAATTAGTTTCTGTGTTACAGCTCTGAACGTGTGATAAGAAAAACAGATACTGTAATTTAGATAAACTCCACTAAATGGCTTGACTGAAATAAAGCCCAAATGAAGGTATAAATGGCTGAAGTGATTAAGACTGTCAAGTTCTCTGGGGTACAGTTAGAGAATAAAATAGCTGATGGATTATTTATCCATGAGTGTGAGTTTGGGGGATTTAATTAAAGATGTTCTATTATATTTTTCAAAGCCTTTTGAAGTTGTAAATCAAAAGCTGCCAAAACAGAGAATGTTGCCATTGAATAAAAAACCAGATCTCTGGCTATATTGGGAATGCCTTCTTCTGGGGGTGCTTTTAATGTTTCTACTTGGTGTTTTACCCTAAAAAGGCTATAAAGAAATAGAGGGAATCTTGTTGGTGTAATTATTTCCTAAAGGATTATCTGAGCCATTGTGGTGGGTGTCTGTATTTTATCCATATATGTAACACATGTTTACATATGTATATCCACATATGTGCACATATGTATAGCCACATGTATGCACATACACATATATGTGTGTTTTTGTATTTGCTTTTCCTAGTGATTAGTATGTTTTCTTAAAGGGGCTTTAAACACAAATCCCCACAATGTGCCACAAGTAGAATTATGCAACAAAATCTGTATCATAGGAGAAAACTGAATGCAATATAAAATCAATTTTAAAAATAGGATTATGTTATGTCCTTAATCTCCATTCATTTAAAAAAATCTTTATTATTAAAATGTGATGAAAATATTATATGAGTTAACTATAGCTGAAAAAAATCATATGGCATAAATGAATAGATAATAGTCATGGACAGGTTCCCAAAGGGTCAACTAATCTGTTCTCTACTTCTAGTTAGGATTATTACATGTATATTGTTATTAAACCACTTCAGAAACTAAACAGAAACTACTATTTTGTAGAGGATTAAGGATGGTCACAGTTTTTTGATATTACTTGCAGTGAAAGATAAAGTCTGTTTTGATCCCTTTGAATCCAGGCTGGCTTGTAATGGCTTGGACCAACACAATGTGGCAGAAGTTTCGCTTTACCAGATCAAGGCCAAGGCTACGTGTAAGAAAACTGGCAGCTTCGGCTGGCCTCTTCAAGCCCTGAGCTGCTATGTAAGAAGTCTGACTACTTGTTAGAAAGACCACTTGGAGAGCCATGAGAACACATAGGGAAGGGCGTAGCTCAGGTGACCCAGCCTTCTAGCTGTTCTCACCAAGGTGCCAGACATGTCACGGCAGCTATTCTGTATCTTCTAGTCCACTCCAGTTCCCAACTGATCTAGTTGGCACCAATGGAGTAGAAGTGCCAAGCTTACCCTCTGGAGGTCCTGGTCCTCAGTATCAGTAAAAAGATGGTTTTTTCATGGACATAGGGAGGGGAACATCACACATGGGGCCTGTTGGGGGGGTTGGGGGAGCTAGGGGAGGGATAGCAGGGGGGTGGGAGGGATTGGGGGAGGAATAACATTAGGAGAAATACCTAACGTAGGTGACGGGGGAAATGGATGCAGCAAACCACCATGGCATGTGTATACCTATGTAACAATCCTGCACGATCTGCACATGTACCCCAGAACTTAAAGTATAATAATTAAAAAAAAAAAGACGACGTTTTAAGCTGCTAAGTTTTATAATATATTGTTGGACAGCAGTGGATAACTGGAACAAGCTTGAAAGCAAGACTGAACATGCACCTATATTCATTCATGTTTTTGAATTTATAGGGACTTTTTTGCCTACTGTACATAATAACAATTTTTCTAACAAAAGTGACAAAATAAAATCATATGGACTTTATCTTTATTACAGCTGAGTCAAGGAAAAATAGGACTGAACTATTTCTTAAGTCATCCTGTTTGTCCAAACACTGTATAATAAACTTGAAATTATTAAATTTTTAGAAGGTTTTGCTATTGATTTATACTGTGTATCACTCAACATGTTCTTTGGATTTTGTGCATCTACTTGTTTTTTTTTTTTCTGAACAACTAATTTGATAGGAAAGTATGTTATAATAATGCTTTTGTTTGTTTGACTTTTAGTTTTTTTATTTTAAAGAAGGCGGAGCTCTCATAGGAGATTAAATAACACGAGTCAGACAAATATGAAAAGTTTTGATATTTATTTTTTGTAAGGCTTTCATCTGAGTTATGAAAATCCTTCAAACAATAATCCCTCCTATGTGGTCCCATCTTTAATTCTTAGACCTGGAGAATTAGAACTATGTTCTGTGATATACTACCTAGTACAGCATTTTAGAGTTAGCAGATGCTCCATAAATGGGTAGAATGAATTAACTTGATTCAAATGATTGCCACTGCTCTACTAAGCACAGATGTTTTTATGGATATAACATTTTAGCATTAACGTATAAGAGATATTCAATATTCTTGGTCCTTTTCTATTCTTTCCAAGGAGACTTTCTGACCCCATGTTAGACTGGAGTAAGAGTTACAGGTAACAAAAAGAACAATCTTTTCCCTTTCTTCATACTAGTCTAAGAAGTTCTTAAAATATGTGCTTTTAGAAATAGCACAGCAGCTTCTATTAATTTTTATGTTAATATATACATTTTAATTTTTATAGTGGCAAATTATACCCTATGTAAACAAATATGTGATCTACACAACTGTCAGACTGATCATTTAAAGAATACATGCCTACCTGGAAAATAAGTGCAAACTGACCCTACTTTCTGACCTTATTTTCTCTATCCTTTATTTGTTCCATTTGACTAAACAATTTTAACCTAATTTTCTTGCTCTATTATTTCTTGATCAAATTTTTAAAAACTGAGTGAGCAACAAACACAGAAATAAATTAATTGATACGTGGTATGAAAATGTGTAAGGTTTTTACACTTGGTAATATTTCATAAGTTTTGTTGATGGATCCTCATTGGTATCAGTTTTAAACTAGAGAATATTCTGGATAATAAATGGGTGGGTCAAACTGTAGCCCATTCACCTCTGTCTCTATGACAATCCTAGAACCGTGTGTTCATGCCTCTTAGCTATCTTATTTACCTTATCTGTCCCATGTTTATCCCTGCAAATGGGCAATACAATTTAAAGCTAATCAGTTAAGCATGTCATTGAGGGATCTGTTTCCTTGAGATCTGGAAAAAGTGGTTCTTCCTTTTTATATTTCTTTCTCATGGTTGGTTAGTCCTTAGAGAACAATTTCCACTTGGCACCTGTATTAGTCCATTCTCACACTGCTATAAAGAACTGCCCGAGACTGGATAATTTATAAATGAAAGAGGTTTAATTGACTCACAGTTTTGCATAGCTTTGGAGGCCTCAGAAAACTTACAGTCATGGCAAAAGGGGGAAGCAAATACATCCTTCTGCACATGGCAGCAAGGAGTAGTGCCAAGCCAAGGGGGGAAAAGCCTCTTACAAAACCATCAAATCCCATGAGAATTCAATCACCATCATGAGAAAAGCAGTATGGGGTAAATGTCCCCATGATTCGATTACCTCCCACAGTTCCCTCTTCTGACATGTGGGGATTATGGGAACTACAATTCAAGATGAGATTTGGGTGGGGACACAGCCAAACCATATCAGCTTTATATAGATTGCTTGAGATCTTCATAGACAGCAGAAAGATATAGTGGAAATATTACTTTGGGTGTCAGGAACTCTTGTGTTGATGCAAGTTCAAATGTGTAAGAAATGATTCCTTAGCACAGTTGTACAGAGCATTGTTTAGACAAAAGGAAATGAGAAACGTAATTTAGCAAACTTTTCCATAAAGTTAATTCAATCGAATAACTCTAAATTATGTTCTATTTTTTAATTCATTTGTTTTAGATAAACATTATTTTATGAAAGCCATGTTGTAAGAAGTGACAGAAAATATTTTGTTGGATATTTGCACATGGCACCTCCAAGATGATCTTTCAAATAAAACAGAACATGATGTCAAGAAAGTCAAAGTTCAGGAAAGACTACACGTAATTCCCTTAGAGTTACAGTTATGTTAAGGTTAACACAAATTCCTAAATAACTTACATGTATCTGTCCTCCTAAGTGTTGAGGATTTAACAGTGGCCTAAAGATATATCTCTTTCCATATAAAACTGGGAAGAGAGGATAACTTACATTCCATTGTGACCCATCTACTTAAAATACCTGTGAGGGGAAGAATTACTACTGTAAGAATGCTGACTGAGCTGGGTCTTGTATCCAAACTGCTTTATACCTCCCGAGACTTAACATTAGGAATCAATGTGGCCTTTGGCAAATCACTCCACTCACCTGGAACTCTATTTTTTTATTCAATTCACTATCTCTTCAATTGCTATTTATTGAGGGCACATTAATTGAGCACCCAGTCAATGTTATTGTCAATGGTGCCACAGAAGGGAACACAATAGATAAAAAATCCCTGACCTCTAAATGGGATCTAATTAAACTAAAGAGCTTCTGCACAGCAAAAGGAACGGTTAATCTACAGACATCCTACAGAATGGGAAAAAATGTTCACAAACTATGCATCTGACAAGGGTCTAGTATTCCACATCTATAAGGCACTTAAACACATTTAAGAGAAAAAGACAAAAAAAAAACACATTAAAAATTGGGCAAATGACATGAATAGACACTTTTCTAAAGAAGACATACATGTGGCCAACAAGCATATAAAAAAAGCTCAACATTACTGATCATTAGAGAAATGCAAATCAAAACCACAATGAGGTAACATCTCACACGAGTCAGAATGGCTATTGTTAAAAAATCAGTAATAGAACAGATGCAGGTGAGGCTGTAGAGAAAAGAGAACGCTGTATCCTGGTGGTGGGAGTGTAATTTAGTTCAACCCTTTGTGGAAAATAGTGTGGGGGATTCCTTAAAGACCTAAAAACAGAATTACTATTTGACCCAGGAATCCTATTACCGAGTATATATCCAAAGGAATATTAATCATTCTATCATAAAGGCACATGCACATGTATGTTCATTGCAGCATCATTCACAATAGCAAAGACATGGAATCAACCTAAATGTCCAGCAATGATAGACTGAATAAGTAAATGTGATGCATATACCCCATGGAATATTAGGCAGCCATAAAAAATAATGAGATTATGTCCTTTGCAGGCACATGGATGGAGCTGGAGGCCATTACCCTTAGCAAACTAACATAGGAAAAGAAAACCAAATACTGTATGTTCTCACGTATATGTGGAAGTTAAATGATGAGAACACATAGACACAAAGAGGGGAACAACAGACACCGGGACCTATTGGAGGATGGGGGTGAGAGGGAGCAAGGAGATGATCAGGAAAAATAACTAATGGGTACTAGGTTTAATACCTGGGAGATGAAATAATCTATACAACAAGCCCCAGCGACAAATGTTTACCTGTATGACAAACCTACACTTGTACCCCTGAACTTAAAAGAAAAAAATTTAGTTCTCAAGGGACTTTTACTTCTATATGTCTCCTTAAGAAAACATGTGTCATTTGATGACAATTGCTATGGGATGCTAGAGTACTTAAGTTTGTGAGAGAGCCCGGAATATGGAAAAAGACTGTTCCAGGGACGCGAAAGATGAGTCTCAAGACACTGAGGTATAAATATGTCTGGCATATTCAAAAAGCAGCAACGAGGTAAGTGTTGTTGGGCCAGATTAAAGAAAAGACTGAGTGATGAGAGGAAAGATCAAGGAGATGCTCAGAAGCCAACCCACACAGTCTTGCAGACTCCATCAGCTTTTATTTTTGGTGAAATGGGCTACCACTGCAGGGTTCTGAACAGAAAAGCAACATGAACCGACATGTGTTTGAAGGGGTTCATTGTACTGTTGTGATAGAAACAGATTCTGGAGAAGAAAGGAAGAGTATGAAGACCAGGTAGGAGCCCCAAGCATTTAAATCAGGGTAGTAACAACAGAGGCTGTAAGAAGTTGTAAAATTTTAGAAAATAAAAATGACCGAACCACATTTATATACTTAGTCAAAAGGCATTTAATAAACACTCTGATATGGTTTGGCTCTGTGTCCCCACCCAAATCTCATTGCGAATTGTAGTCCCCACACGAAAAGGGAGGGACCTGTAATCACCAGTGTTGAGGGTGAGAGGTGACTGGATCATGGCTGCAGTTTTCCCCATGCTGTTCTCAGGAGAGTGAGTTCTCACGAGGTCTAATAATTTCATACGTGTTTGCAAGTTCCTCCTTCATGCTTCTCTATCTCTCCTGATGCCTTGTGAAGAAGGTGCCTGCTCCCCTCTTCTGCCATGATTGTAAAGTTCCTGAGGCCTCCCCAGCCATGTGAAACTGTGAGTCAATTAAACCTCTTTCCTTTATAAATTAACCAGTCTTGTCAATTTCATTACAGCAGTGTGAAAACAGACTGATACACACTCACTAGATGTACTGTTCTAAGAATTGCACATATAGTGGGGAAGAAAACAGACCAGCTCTTACTTACATGAGCCTGGTATTTAATGGTGCCCTTTAAGACCAGGCCAGCCCACCATTCTCAGTGTAGTTCAAAGAGATCCAGGCAATTTATTTTATTCAGTAGCAGGATTAAACATACACACATGCACACACACTGTGGTATAGGTTGTGATTAAAAAGCAGGATGGCTAATGGATGAGGTTGCTAATCATTGCCTCATCTTTCATCAGCATCTCACTAAGAAGTCAGTGAAAAAAGAGAATAGTGTATCTAAAAAATGTTAGTCATCTGCACAGATGTCTGCTCTTTCTGAAGAATTCCTGTCTCTACTTTCAGCTTCGCAAAGCATGTCTCTTTATGGACCATGTTATTAATGAAATGGAAAAGAATGTGCAAGAAAGCCTGCTGTTGTCTGAAATTATCTTTACTTCTATATTGCCACTGGCAATAACTGTCTCTTCTCCAGAATTCCGGAACAGTGAATTCTTTCTTCACCAGATTAAAAGCAAAACAATATAAACAAAGCATAACAGCAACCACAGGGAGAAAAATAACTTACCATTTTGGAATTTTACTTGTATTTTGAGTTGTGCTGATGTGCACTTCTCCTCAGCAATTCAATCTTTTTTTAAATAATGTAAGATTATCTCAAACCTTATCAACAGATTATCTAAGGAATAAGGCAATTCTCCATCTTGTATATTCCTCCAAACCCAATAAATCAGTGAGAAATCCAAATTGCTTTGCATATTTTTAAAGCTACTAGTAGTGAATTCTAATTGCTGGATGGATGTCACCTGTGTAACAGCAGGTTGTAATGGTCTTGAAAACTGAGAGGATATAAGGGACCTGCCCTGATGGACAAACTTTTTTTGCAGCCTCCATGAAGGAAAAAGTAATTTGTTCATCTGAATCCTCCAGCAGACCCTTCATCTAGAACCTCAACCTTGCAAGCATATAGTATGTAAGCAGAGGATTCCACATTTGCTCATTCACATTGTCTGGAAATTTAAAGCTAAATGATTTTAGTATATGTAATTTTCTCTTTGGATGTGTATTCAGACATAAACACAAGTATACCTTATAGCAGTTGTTCTTTTTTAAATTTCTTTTTTTTTTTTTTTTTTTTTTTTTGAGACAGAGTCTTGCTCTGTTGCCAGGCTGGAGTGCAGTGGTGCAATCTCAGCTCACCGCAACCTCCACCTCCTGTGTTCAAGCTATTCTTCTGCCTCAGCCTCCTGAGTAGCTGGGACCACAGGCACACACCACCACGCCCAGCTAATTTTTGTATTTTTAGTAGAGACGGGGTTTCACCATGTTGGCCAGGATGATCTTGATCTCTTGACCTCGGGATCCTCCTGCCTCAGCCTCCTGAAGTGCTAGAATTACAGGCATGAGCCACCACGCCCGGCCTCTTTTTAAAATTTCAATAGTTTTGGGGGTACAAGTGGTGTCTGATTACATGGATAAGCTCTATAGTGGTGATTTCTGAGATACTGGTGCACCTGTCACCTCAGCAGTGTACAATGTATCCAATACATGGTCTTTATTCCTCACCCCCAATCCACCCTTCCTCCCAAGTCCCCAAAGTCCATTGTATCATTCTTATGCCTCTGTGTCCACATATCTTAGCTCCCACTCATAAGTAAGAATGAACTATATTTGGTTTTCCATTCCTGAGTTACTTCTCTCACAACAATGACTTCCAGCTCCATCCAAGATGTTGCAAAGGCCATTATTTTGTTCTGTTTTATGGCTAAGTAGTATTCCATGGTGTGTGTGTGTGTGTGTGTGTGTATGTGTGTGTGTATGTATATATATATCTATATATATGTAGATAGATATATATACACACCACAGTTTCTTATCCACTCTTTGATTGATGGGCATTTGGGCACACACCTTTGCAATTGCTAATTGTGCTGCTATAAACCTACATGTGCAAGTATCTTTTTCGTATAATTACTTCTTTTCCTCTGGGTAGACACCCAGTAGTGGGATTGCTGGATCAAAGGGTAGTTCTACTTTTAGTTCTTTAGAGAATCTCCACACTGTTTTCCACTGTGGTTGTACTAGTAACATTTCCACCAGTAGTGTAAAAGTGTTCCCTTTTCACCACATCCTTGTCAACACCTATATTTTTTTACTTTTTCATTAAGGCCATTCTTGTAGGAGTAAGGTGGTATCTCATTGAGATTTTGATTTGCATTTCCCGTAGCTATTTTTCTTAATCAAGAGTATATACCGGAATTATTTTTGGGATTTGTTATAAGAAAGACATATGTAAATTCTTATCCTATATTTGAATACTCTGATTCAGTAAATATAGCATGCCTGAGACCTAAGCATTTACATAATGAGAATGTTTCCCAAAACTTGGTTTTTGTAACTTGATTGACACAATTGAAAAAACTGTATGAAGACAAATTAAATATGTATTAAATATACATAGTATAGGGGCGTGTGTGTGTGTGTGTGTGTCCCTGTAAAAATATCCTTTAAAAATAAGAACAAAGTAATAGAGTTTACTACCAACCATTTTTCACTAAAATAAATTTAAATCAAAATAAATCTTTCCAAATGGAGTGTCTAAAATTCAAGAAAGAATGATGGGCAAAAATGCTGGTGAATATATGGGTATATCTAAGTAAGTACATATATACATATATACACACACACACACACACACAGTCAAATATATGTATCTTTTAAAATACATCACTGAGCTAGCAAGACAAAAAACTCCACACAGGTCAAGGAATAAAAAAGGAGAAATTGCAGAAGTTTAGTTAATGCCCAAGTCACCTTTACCCTCTCTATATGGAATCTTGATATCCTTGAGCGTCTGTTTCTATAAGGTGCAGCACACAGAAGGAAAAGCCCAATTTTTACCCCCCTGTATGGAGAACACTAGAAGATGCCATATAAATCTGAGAACCTAAGGCACAGCAACTCAGTATAAGGTTTAAAGAGAAACACAAGGCTACAAGAAAAAAAACTTCATCTGTCTTGATTTTAGCATTAAAAAGAAAGATTAAATAATTCAAAATTAAAAAATGAAGCTTCACAAAATTTTAATAATCATAAGATATAATTCATGAAATTTTGCATTTTCTTTCAGTTTTTATGTTACCGGTTGAGCACAAAAGTATCATGAGAAAAATTAAATCAATGGCGAATTTTCACTGCAGAAAATGCAATTTCAATGAGGCCTCAGATGATTTACCCAGTAAAATGTTTCCTAGAAACATGTCCCTGCAGTGAAAAATTACAAAATAAATAAGGCAGCAAGGTGGCATGAGTGAGAGAAGGCAGAAGTAGAAGAAAAATCAAACTCACAAAGACCTTTTATATCAAAATTAACAAACCAAACAATTATGTCACTTTAAAATATGAGCAAGGAAGCTAGAAAGTATTAAATTAATGAAGTCCACATGAAAAGCCACCAAATAGATATCTTAGAAATTAAAAATACAAAAATTAATTTTAGAAATGTGGAAGAATGGGTTGAATTTGCGCTATAGATACAACAGAATAAATTCATAGATGGGTGAGATAAAATTCATTACAGAGAGAAGAGGAGATGAACAGCTTAAGATAAAATAATATGAAGGACAAAACTAAAAGTTCTATCTCTTTCAATTTCTAGAAATAGAGAGCAAAAAGAATAGAATTATCAAACATACAGTGTAAGAAATATTTCTAGAATTGTTGGAAGACATAATACCTCAAACCCAGAAAGCCCAAAAAGTCTCTAGCAGGAGAAACAAACATAACAACAATCTATACGTAGAACTTTTTAATGAAAAAGCTGAATGCCAAAAACAGAGAGATATTACAAATATAATGTGAAGTTCACATATAATTTGTAACAAAATAGAAAGGACAGATCAACTTAAAATATGTCATTTAAATCAACAATTATCCTTTGGTCAGAAAAAAGGAAACCAACTGATAATAGAATAATAGTTTCAATGTGTTAACTGACGACAATTCTCAACCTGGAATTCTATACCCAATAAAAATACTTTTTAAAAATGAGAACAAGGTAGTAGAGTTTACTACCAACCATTTCTCACTAAAATAAATTTAAATCAAAATACATCTTTTCAGATTGAATATGTAAAATTCAACAATGAATGACGGGGGAAAAATACTGGTGAATAATATATGGGTATATTTAAGTAAACATCAATAATGAATATGCTAAGATTTGGGGTAAAATAAAAAAGAAAGAAAAAAATCACAGAAGTTGTCTTAACTTATGAGAAAGACAGAAAAAACTTCCCATAGCTAACTTACTCATCTTTATACAATTAACACTCTTAAATTGCTTTTCTCCTTATAAATTCTTTCTCTGCCCTTTGTTTTGGCCCTTGATTTGCTAAAGATTCACAGACTTAAAGATTCTTTGTGTAAATTTAATAAAAGCTCAAGTCAATTATCAGATATATGCATAATTATAATGTGAAGTTCACATATCCCCAAAGAAAAGGTAAAATAATAATTTGCTTAATGTTTATAATGGGAAATGTAATTTATTAAAGATTATGCTATTTCAAATTCAAGAATATTCAAAATTTTATTTGCTTAAGCTTTTGAGATAATTCCCAAAACAAGCACATTCTTTCAAAATTAAAATATAGGTTTAATCCTAAAACTCCCTCTTTGAATCTGGACTTTATATGATTTTGCTGTAAACTTAAATTTTGTGAGAAATTTAACTGAAGCCTCTTTTAATTTTATTGCTCTACATACATACTGGAAATTTAATATCCATAAGATGTGACCATTGATACATATTAATTATCCAGATGAAATGGAAATTAATATTACTGCTAAAACAAGATTTTTAACACCCTCCCCCCATAATGTATTGCCTGCAAACAAATAATATTTTGCATGACATGCTTGTTAGTGTGAATAATTAAACATCTTTGCAAGCCATCTATATCATACAGTTACATGTTCCACCTCATTTTAAAATCATTCCATGGGGTTGCATATTCAGAGGCTACCACAATTATATTAATAAGTAAATATTAAAAGTAAAACCGAATTATTTAGACTTCCAAATAATTTCTGAAGTCAAAAGGGCAACATAATTTTATTATATTTTACAAAATAAAATATTTTTTACCCCATCATTATCCCCAAGTTATTGTTGAAAGCACATCTGTGGGTCTGGGGAAAGAGTCATAGAATAACCATTCAAAGAAATATTCAGTAGGTGCAAGGCTGCCTTATTAAATTACAGTCTAAGGGGATTCTTACTACTAAAGATTACTATTGCCAATTACCAACATGGAAAAAACAATTCCATTTAATATTTCAATAAAGTACAGGAATATGAGGTGTATGTTTATTTTTCTTCAATAGCTTACAAAAACATGCATATATCTTAAAAGATAAAACTAATATAAACTAAAAGGTAAGTTGCTTTTTTGGATTTAAGGGAAACGGAGGTTTCAAATATTTACTTTAAGCAGTTTTTTTTTAGTGAAGCTCATAAGGAGATATAAGAACCTAAAGAGTTTTCAATTAGAAGAATAATTTCATGAGTGGCATATTAGTCACAATCCATCACTGCTCCATTTGTTAGTATATTACTCTACATGAGATCCACTTCTAAAAATATCTTTCCAGTACTTCATTTCTCTATATCTGTCATAATTCCATGTCATTCTCTTTTCTTTAAAATTTCAGTTTTCACTTTTTATGTTTTCCTCATCTATATTTTCTGAAAGACTTTCACAACAGATTCTTACAGAAAAAAACAAATGTATAAGACAATGTTTACTATGTAAAATAGGAAAATGAAGGCATTCATTTTTAAAAGCATAAACAAATTGAGTATCTTTGAATTGTTAGATATTTCCAGTGATGAGCTAACAAAGCCTTAACAGCTGGCTTTCTGCGGAACAAAAAAGCCCTGATTTGTAGCCTTTGCCCATTTTCTTGAGGAAATACTCCCAGTGTGGCTATTTTGAGGTCAATAATGTGAAATCTATGGACATGGAATTGGGAAGAGATACTAGCCACCCACTCTTGCAATCCAGTATGAGTTGGCACTAGCATATCATTGCAGTATTTTGTTATAAAATGGCCATGGTTCTGATTATTACCAGGGCACTACAGTGATAAAAAAAAGTTATGGTTTGAAGAAGACATCACAACTAAACTCTAATATAATTGCACTGAATTCCCTACTGCTAATCAGAAATTCAAGTGTTCCCATCAGTTGAGTAAGAATTTTCAAGATAAGCATTTTATAATTGCAAGAGATTTTTAATAGTCAAAATAAACTTCTCACATTCCAAAACCAAGTCCAATATACTTTACACAACTGTAACTATAAATGATATAGTTTACTCTTAACTGTGTGTATCTATATAGCTATTTCACATTACATGTATTGTAAAAGTTAACAACATTATACAAACATTTATTTAGCACCTACTATGTGTTAGTCTCAATGCTAGATGTTGGCAAAAAACATGTGAATTGGATGTAAATCGTGTCACGTATACACACACACACACACACATAATGCTTACTGATTATTGGTTTTTAAATTTATGTAATACCAGCATTTCGTTGTTTAAATAAAATCTGTACAATCATGGCCCAAGTGAGGAACTTGAAGAAGAATGCCAAAGCGCACAGATTTATTCTATTTCCAAAAAGAAAAATCAACACAAGTATTGCATTTTTCTCTATCTCTATTTTCTGGTAAGAATTTTAATGGACAATGTTGAAATATAAAGGAATTTAACATTAAAAATGTTTTGTTTTTTCCCGAATTTTTACTTCCACAAATGTGGTAACATCTAGTGGTAGCATAAATGGTTTATCTGCAGTTGATATTCTAAGTAACACTCTTTTTCTGTTTAGCACATGTATTGGATGACATTGAAAGAGGTAAACGGAAAAATCAAGTAATTGGTCACCTTGCTGTAATTCATGTAAGAAATGTCCCATTTTTAAAACTATTAATGTTCATAACACAGATACACAGAGAATGAAAATTATACACACATATAGTAATAATTATGTTTCTATAGTTTTGTGTTTACTTTTCTGTACAATATTATATATTCATATAAAATATAACATCATAACAATACCAACAGTTCAGAACATTAACAATGATTCCAGAACAGGTTAAATAAGAGATCTGTAATCTTATCTCAGTATAACTACTCTAAAAATCTGGAGTTTACTTTTTCCATGCTCCCCAAAAGGCCCTGCAAGATTAATATTATTATTCAGTTGTGTTAATTAGCTGGTGATTCCTTAAGTATCAGTGAAGATCCAAGTAACTGAATTAGGAATTTGGAACTTTCCCAAAGAAGCAAAGAAAATAATCCTGGAGTTTCTAGATGGCTCAATACAAAGGGGTAAAAGCATGGAATATGTTGTAGAAAAAATTTCTTTTTGACTTCAGTATACTAAACATTATAAACAATAAGCTACTATGAAATAGTTTTTCATAAACTTCAAACAGAATAAACAAACACAAATGGATGCTACTAGAGCAGGGAAAGAGAGACCACATGAATACAATGAGCAAGGCACAGATTAAACTGAAGGTTGTTCAAAAATTGCTCTTTAACTGACTAAAAGAAAGGCCAGCATTGAACGATTAATATTTAACCCATTGATGTTACTTCTTGCCATATTTATTGATAAATGTTGCCAAAGTCAAATTGCCAACAACCAAACATTAAAGAAAATACCAATCCAAGCCTGAAATCTAACACATTTTCTAATAAACTGTTACAGGTAGAATACATTTATTTCCAAATCTGGCACATAGAATATAATGGAAATTTAATTACAAGTGGGTCATGTTTAGCCACATTGTTGAGAACATAACTCAGTTTTAATCATCTCTTTAGTTCAATGAAACAATAAACTAAAGGAGTTAGAGTAGACTGATCTGATTATTGAAAACTACAAACACAAACCCCTAAAGAGATTTGTTGTTAATGTCGGTTAATGTCTGAATGCTTCCAGGTATTGATTAGGAATAAAAAAATACAGATCAGATAAACCATACAGATTGCTGTAGATAAAGGTGAAATATAAAACCATTCAATTCCTCCAGTTGGTAAATGACAGAGGGGAAAGAATGCCAGTCTTATTTTTCTCCTTTTTTATTGATGGCTCCCCTGTTTTTACACATTTTCATTTAAAAACCCAAACCAAACAAAGTGCCAGAAAGAATATAGAGTTAAAAATGTATTACTTACATGCCTAAAGGTGTCTCTCAGGTTGCTATTAGCCTCTATCACCTCTGAACTTTAATAAGCAATAACTAATATTTATTGAGTGTTTATAATGAGCTATACATGTAATACACATCTGTTTTTCATTTCATAATCTTAAACTGTTACATAGTAAATAAAATCAATATGGTCATTGTATAAATGAGGAGACTGAGAAATAAAGAGGTTAAATAACTTCTCAAAAGTCACCCAACTGGTAAATTTGGGGGTTAGAATTTTAACTCCTAAAGTTTTATTCCAGAATTGAGACCTTGAACTCTTTACTAAAATATAATATTTTCAAAAGAAGAGAGGAAAGAAGAGAAGAGTGAAAAAGCAAAGTAAAGAGTAGTGATGAATAAGACCGTGCGTGATATCACAGACCTACTGTAACACGCAAGATGAATTTGGAAAACTATGTCCAAATGGTATTCCCAGTCATAGGGCAACTCTCCCTGTAAAGTCAGTGAGTTGTCTCCTAGGATCAGTAAGAAAATCATTCCAACAGGACAGCAGTAGGGTTGTGAGTAAGTGGAGTACTAGGTAAAGTACGAGGGAATGAAGGAAGACAAAAGAGGAAGCAATACGATTGGTACTTACTTAATCCATTCCCCTCCTAGCTTTTAACATCAAGTTCCATTCTGATGACAAAAGTAGATTAATATACAACATTAATGCTAAATTTAATAAATGTAAATTGCCTGCCACATGTAACCAGTACCCCAGAAGAAACCCTATACATTCAATACAGTCCTTTATAACAGTCTTCTCTCTATTATTTCACATTTCAAAAGAATGTCAATTCCTTTCTTGACTGCATAATTCACTGCCAGAAATTACTACAACTCTAGACTCTAGTTCTAAACTCCTTTTTCTCTCAAAAATCCTAAAAGGTGGCTGAAGGTAGAATTATATAATATTTTGAAGTTCTTTATAGTCCCGATATTGAAAGTCTTCTGACTCATACTTTTTAATTCAACAGATATTTATTGTGAGTCGACTCTTTGCAGATCCATATATCACATACTGGAGATATAATAACAAACAAGACATAGATGTTATAGATTAGGAAGACAAAAACAGAGAAGTAAATGTTACTAAATTACGGTAAGTACTAAAATAGATTAAAACAAGGTAATCTGTGTTCTATATTTCAGTGATTGAGCTTAAAGAACCTAAAATTAAACACTCTGAACATCACAACAACCAAGGACACTATACACACATTTAGGGCATGATGTATTATACTTTATTCTGGGGAAGATTGTATGGGGCTCCATTTTTTCTTTTCTTCCTTTATGGGAAAGATTTCACTGTGACGCACGTTTTAAAGAGATGTTTCAATATATACTTCCTTTTGTAAAACATGTTATATATATTTAACTGTGATATGCAACCATTAGTTTTTTTACAAACATTCAGTTGTTTTCCAAGTATATATATTTTTTAATTGCTTCCACCCATCTACAGGGGAAAGATAAGTTTTACTGGGACAAATTACCTATGCTCCCCTCTCATAACCTTAACCCTGGGCATTTTTTCCCCGAGGGCCATAAGGCAGTCCACTACCACTATAAATTATACTCCTACTACTATCATTGGTGGTGTTCCCAGTCTAAAATTTTCATGTCTAAAAATTACTTTAAATGTAATTTTGAAGTAGAAAAAGTAAGCACTGTTTTACATTATATTTCCATATAATCTTTAATCTATAAAACTTGGTAAGATGATTATGCTTTGAAAGCAGTTACTGATTTAGCCAGATTTTATTTAAAATTTTAAGAAAATATAAATTAGAAAATACAAAATCCATATAATATTTGCAGAACATAGAAATTTCTTTAAATTACAATCTAGATATAATTTAGGTATACTAGTGGTAAAGTACCATGTAATAACATGAGACTTTAACAAATGAGTAAACAATTTATGTGTACAATGGAAAAATTATTTACATATATTATAAAGAAAATAAAAATGTTTCTGTATCTGTCAAGTATAAATCTAATATAGTGCCACTGTATTGTTTTTAGTATAAAATGTTTTTTAAATATATTTTACTAACATTTTATGGCTTTAATAAAAAATTTGTCAATGGTTTTGACAGATTGATTTCAGATTTTATTTTTTTAGGCTAAATTTGCATAATGAATGTGCATGCCTTTACTTCAATATGTATGAAGTGCATAAAGTGTATGAAAAGTGAAAAACTATTGTGTCGGCAGACAGAATTATAAAACCTTCAAAAAAATAAAATCATAACATCTTCCCCCATCCCCCAGGATGTTTAACTTGTGACAGTGGATGCCCCCTATCTCAGAAAGACAAAGATGACCTGGTGTGGTGGCTCACACCTGTAATCCCAGCAATTTGGGAGGTCAAGGTAGGTGGACTGCTTCACACCAGGAATTCTAGAACTGCCTGGGCAACAGAGAGAAGCCCCATCTGTACAAACGTGCAAAAATTAGCTGAGTGTGGTGGTGCACACCTGCAGTCATAGCTACTTGGGAGGCTGAAGTGGAAGGACCGCTTGAGCTTGGGAGGGAGAAGTTGTAGTGATGCAAGATTGCACCACCACACTCTGGGCTGGGCAACAGAGCAAAGCCTTGTCTAAAAATAGAAATAAACAAAAACATACACAAAAGAAGATAAATAAAAGTTGCAGGTGAATGGTCATGATTTAAATGGAAAACTGAGCCAGGACCTGTCAGAGAGCCCACATTAAGAAACTGAAGTATAGAAAAGGAAACCAGTAAGTCTGCAGAGATCAACCCTTGAAAAACTCAAAGCCCCATGAAATGGCCCCACAGGAGATAGTGTGTTGGCTCATATATCCAGTATATCGCCACAGCAAAGCAGTACTTGAAAACCACCATGCAAAACCTATCCACAACCAAAGAATCCATAAATCTTACTACATGGGGAAAATCTGAAAGCATTCTCTCTAAGAACTGAAACAAGACAAGAATGTCCACTCTTACCACCCTTAGTCAACATAGTAGTGGAAGTACTAGCCAGAGTAATCTAGCTAGAAAAAGAAATAAAAGCCATCCAAATTGGAAGAGAGACAGTCAAATTATGTCTGTTTTCTGACAAAATGATCTTATATCTAGAAAACTCTAAAGATTCTTCTAAAAGTCTCCTAGATCTGATTAATGATTTCAAAAAATTTTCAGGATATAAATACACAAAAATCAGTTTGATTTATATACACCCACCATTTTCAAGCTGAGAACCAAACCAAGAACTCAATCTCATTTACAACGGCCACAAAATATACCTAGGAATACTTTTAACAAAAACAGTGAAAGACCTCTACAACAAGAACTATAAAACACTGATGGAAGAAATTACAGATGACACAAACATATAGAAAAGATCCCATGCTCATGGATAGGAATAATCTCTATCATTAAAGTTAACCTACTTTCTAAAGCAATTTACAGATTCAACATGATCCCTATCAAATAACTAACGTCATTTTTCACAGATATAGCAAAAGCAATTCTAAAATTCACATGGAACCAAAAAAGAGCTCAAGTAGCCAAACCAATCTTAAGCAAAAACAGCAAAGACAGAGGCATCACATTACCTGACTTCAAACTATAATTCAAGGCTATAGTAATCAAAACAGTATGGTACCAGTATAAACATAGACATATCTATTAACAGAACAGAAGACAGAACCCAGAAATATAGCCACATACCTACAACCATCTGGTCTATGAAAAAGCTGACAAAAATGAACACTGAGGAAAGGATATCTTATTCAACAAATGGTGCTAAAAAACCTGGCTAGCTATATGCAGAAAAATGAAATGACCCCTATTTCTCACAATATACAAAATTAACTCAAGATCAATTAAGGACTTTAATGTAAGACCTGAACCATTAAAAATCCTAGAGTAAAACTTCGGAAAACTCTTCTGGACATTGGTCCAGGTAAAGAATTTATGACTAAAACCTCAAAAGTAAATGCAACAATAAAAATAGACAAATGGGACTTAATTAAACAAAAGAGCATCTGCTCAGCAAGAGAAACAATCAACAGAGTACATGGGCAACCTGCAGAATGGGAGAAAACTTTTATAAACTATGCATCCAACAATGGAGTTGTTTCATGTCCTTAGCCCACTTTTTAATGGAGTTGTTTCTCTTCACGTTGACTCATTTAGACTATTTGTAAATTTACAAATGACATTTGTAGATTTACAAATAGTCTAAATGAGTCAACGTGAAGAGAAACAACTCCATTAAAAAGTGGGCTAAGGACATGAACAGACACTTCTTGAAAGGACATAAAAATGGCAGCAAACATAAAAAATGCTCAACTATAATCATCTGAGAGATGCAAAGTAAAACCACAAGATACCATCTTACACCAGACAGAATAGCTATTATTTAAAAGTAAAAAATAAAAATAAAAAAATAACACATGTCGGCAAGAATGTGGAGAAAAGAGAACACTTATACACTGTTGATGGGAATGGAAATTAGTTCAACCCCTATGGAAGACAATATGGAGAATTCTAAAAGAAATAAAGATAAAACTACTGTACAGCCTAGGGTGGGAAGAAAGTTGCCTAGGTGCCATGGCAAGAGATTGAAGGCACAATCTGTCCCAGTATAATAACCAATTAGTTATAGCAATTATATATTTACTGATTATTGAGATGACACCAAATAGATAATAGATTCAATCACATAATCAATTTTATAATCAATCTTATTACAACATTATCCTCTATTAATCTTTAGTATTATAGTGTAGGAACATTTTAGTCTTATAATGTAGACATAATTGGGTGAAATGTAATTAGGAACTGAAGGGACAATGTGAGAAGTGATCGGGAGACAAGAGTAAATGCCTTGCGGTAGCTCCAGCATCTGGGAAGTCACCCGTTACTTAGCAGGCAGGACTTGCAGTAATGCCAGCACTTGGGAAGGCGCCTGTTACTTAGATGGCCATGAAGGGGAGTTTGTCTTTCACCAGGAGAGTTCAGAGAAAACTCTGCTCTGTCCGGCTCTTGAGGAAGGCCTGACATTACCCAGGCCAGCCCACAGACATCCAAGGGCTTAACACCTCTCTGTGGTGTTGTGCTCCTATGGTCACCATCCTTGTCTACTTTCATGTTCCACTTTCCCACCCAATGTTCCCATGTAAATTCTTAGAAGCTGTGAGAAGTAAGAATAGAGGAATCCTAAAAGCCTTTAATCTCTCTGATAAGTACATAGAAAGATACTAATGTATGTGCCTCCCTTCTTGCAGTGGCTACCTGAGAGGGAGGGGCCCTCTGTACTGTACCCACGTGAACCCCTGAACTGTACCCACGTGGCCCCCTGTATTGTCAGTAGGTGATTTGCTTGACCCCTACCAATCATGTCAGATTAATTACTCTCCTGGACCTGCCCTCATGCCTTGTATACAATAAATATCAGCGCATCCATGCATTCGGGGGCCACTGCTTGACTCTGTCCTTTGGTAGTAGTGGTCCCCCGGGGCCCAGCTGAATTTCTTCTTTTATCTCTGTGTCTTGTGTCTTTCTTTTCTATGATCAATCATCTCTGCACACAAAAGAACACCCACTAGACCCTGTGGGGCTGGACCCTGCAACCTAGCAACCCCACTATTGGGTATCTACCCAAAATAAAATAAATCATTATATCAAAATGACACCAGTACTCTTACGTTTACTGTAGCACTATTCACAATAGCAAAGTCATATAAGCAACCTAAATGTCCATCAATGGTTGACTGGATAAAGAAAATGTGTATATACACTCTGGACATCTCAACGTAGAAATACTATGAAGTCATTAAAAAGAATAAAATCATGTCCTTGGTAGCAACGTGGATGGAGCTGTGGGCCATTAACCTGAAGAAATAACTCGAACAGAAAATTAAACACTACATATTCTCATTTATAAGTAGGAGCTAAACGATGGGTATACATGAACATAAAGACAGAAGTAACAGACATGAGGATCTAACAGGCAGGGGAATGGAAGTATGGTGGAGGTTACAAAATCTACCCATTTGGTACTACGTTCACTATTTAGGTGGTATGCTCACTAGAAGCCCAAACCTCAGTAATACATGATATAATGTAACATACCTGCACAGGTACTCTCAAATCTAAAATTTTAAGTAAAATTATAACATACTCTAATTATAGAGAGAGATGTTGTCTGTATTCTTTATTACCAAAATATCAATTTTAAATTCCTGTCCCCCAAATCAGCCTCTCTCAAGTGAAGTAGCCCAGGGAGAAAAGTTAATGAAATTAGAGTAGACAAACAAATTGGAGAACACGGGAAAACAAACACATGAGATACAAACAGAATGGAAGAAAGTTAATATGAAAAGGGTTCCTAACCATTTGAGGGTATTTGAATCATCTGAAAATGTGGCAAGAGCTAGGGCTCTGTTCAGGAAAATAGCCATATACTCATACCCTCCAAAAGACTACAAAATTCTAAAAGTCTGCATTATTTCTGCAGAATTGTACAGCCTCACAAAAATTGTTAATATCCTCTGTCTTAGTACTGTATGACCCAGATCGAAGCAGCAATACTCCAGACCTACAGTGAAGGCATTTGGATGTTAAACAGTGAAGATATTGAACTGTTCAGAGATTAGAATCTGTGAGCCTTTCTCTCCTAGTTCTTCTCATGGATGACTTCTGATGCTTCAAGCATCATATTTAAATTGGAACTTTCACCTTATTACTCTTTCCTTGTATTACAGTATTACACCAAATTACCTTGTTTTAATCTATTATAGTACTTACCATAATTTAGTAGTGTTTACTTCTCTATTTTTGTCTTCCTGATCTATAACCTCTATATCTTGTCTGTTATTATGTCTCCAATATGTGATACACTGATCTGCAAATAGTCGACTCACAAAAAATATCTGTTGAATTAAAAAGCATGGGTGAGAAGAGTTTCAATATCGGGACTATAAAGGACTTCAAAATATTATATAATTCTACCTTCAGCCACCTTTTAGGATTTTTGAGAGAAAAGGAGTTTAGAACTAGTGTCTAGAGTTGTAGTAATTTCTGGCAGTGAATTATGCAGTCAAGAAAGGAATTGACATTCATTTGAAATGTGAAATAATAGTTCTCATTTGTCATAGTCTTGGGTGTTCATATTCATGTATTTGTAACTAAAAGATTCTGCAGAAAGGCAATAAATGATTTTCCAGAAATCATTATTATAAAATTACATGTTACCATATCAAATATGCACTTAAAATTATTTTAGATTTAAGATATACAGAAAAGTTATATCAGATTTTTAAAACAGATAATTTAATAAGGGTAGAAACGTATGATAACAACCCAACAATAAGAAACATGCACCTGACTCCTCCAGGGTGGCCTCTGTGAGTTGCCTAGTTGTTTGCAGATCCTTCTCCCTTATGTTCAAGCCCCTTCTTTACCTTTTTCTTTTTGATCTTCCTAAATGCTGTACTTTTCCAGTTTGTGACCCAAATCACTTAACAGGGGAAAAATGACAGCACTCACACTTAGGAGTCTAGCAGGTGACATGGCAGATGACCAATACAGATGGAAATTTTACTGGGATCTGTAAATTCTCCTACTAGACACTTTCTCCCTCTCCGCCCCCTTAGTCTTTACCAATAGTTCTTGTACACTGTTACCCACAAAAAACGAAAGAATCATCACATCAGTTTTCTTTGTTACTGGTCGTATAGTTTAAAGGATTTAAACATTTTTCAGACACTATGCTTTAAGGAACTATCAAAAATAAGTAAGATTTTTGTGGCATCTAGTTTCCATAAGACTAAATAGGAACAAAAGCCTCTGCGGCCTCTTCAAACTGAACCACAGGTACTGGTATTAATTCAACTTTCTACCTTAGCTCTCCCAGTAGTGAGGTGATTTGGTTGAAGGATTACAGCAACATTCCTTTGGAAATTTGCTTTAAGAATTAGGTAGCTAGGAATCATTGAGTCCTTGAAGTTTAAAATTAGAAAGATGAACAGGAACAATTATCACAACAATAAAGCAGCAAAGACAAGCTACATTAACAAAATCTAGACTTTCCTTCACTACTTTTGGATGAGAGATTAGCTGAGAAGAGGGAGGGAGGGGGCCAGAAGAGAGAGATTGGGAGAGAAAGAGAGAGAGACAAGAGAGAGAAAGAGAGAGAGTGAGCACGAGAGAAAGAGCAAACACATATGAGCAAGCTGGAGGTGGAGGAGGCAGGCAAAGGAGACCAAAATATAACCAGAATATGTACTTAGGAGTTTAGAGTCACTTTCCTACTATGTACTTCCTTTAATTTCTAAGACCGAAAAACACAATCCAAAGAAAACATGATTTTTAAAAACATTCTATTTTTATTTTATTATTTTTAAAAATTTTACATTCAGAGGGTACCTATGCATATTTATTACATGGGTATATTGTGAAATAGTGGGCATTGGCTTCTAGTGTACCTGAAACTGGCCCAATTTTCCCATAGCACTGATATTTGTGGGTTCTTTTGAGTAAACATAGACGTTTACTATCCTAAATCTTAAAACTTAAGAAATTTGGATTTGTCTTATCTGAGTTCCTTTCTCAGGAAATCAACCATCAGGACTTCCAAATAATATCAAGGAACTGAAACTTACCAGATCACCGTGTATGGACAATGAGACACCAGACCCCTCACTCATCATGACTGGCTAAGTAGCTACCTGCTTCTTGTTGACTAACTTCTCTTTCTTTCCAGTCCCCAAATTCCTGTTTTCTCAAACATGGTTACATTGCTTCTCAGCTATATAAGCCCTTAATTTTAGTTAGGTTTAGTTTAGTTTAGGGTGAAGAGATGGATTTGAAAAGATCTCACCTTTCCTCAGCTGCAGCACTTGAATAAAGCCTCAATCCCAGGCAACACTCATTGTCTAAATGATTTGCTTTCTCTCCAGTGAGCAATGGGACCTAGACTGAACCTGGCTTTTTAGTAACATACCCATCAACCAAATAGTGAATATTATATCCAATAGGCAATCTTTCATCCTTTTCTCGCTCTCACCCTCCCTGCTTTTAGAATACCCAGAGCCTATTATTTCCAAAACATAGTAAAAGGATACTGTGAGTTTAATTCTCTTACTACTTATTTTTATTCAGATTTTTAGTTACTATCCTTGCATTTTTAAGCTGTTCAATTATAGAAACAAAATTATCATTAATTTTTGCCTAATTTTATCTCCTGTGACTATATATTTCTCTGTGTTTAAAATTAAGTCCTTTCTATGAGTTGCCTGAAGTCTAACACAGCATGAGACAAATTTATTAGTATGTTTTATTGCTTGAATTTATGAAAGTTTCTGTTATTCCTGCTTGTTTCAGTTCTTAAGTCTGATCACCTTAACTTTGGAGAGTCTATCAAATTCCATCTGTTAGTTGATTTCCACCCTGGGAATCACATTATCTAGTCAAATATAAAATCCATCTGCAGTAAACATGAGTTTTTAGCAACGAATATCTTTTTATTTTTTTTCCCCCTGTTAACTGTGATTATTCCTCCAGTATTTTGTGTCCTTTCTTACCCAGGTCTTAAAGGTACAGCAAAAAGTGACTTATGCTCCTCAATTCCCTAGACTTACCTTATGGGATGTTAATTAAGCATGTCCAATACAGGTGTCTAGAGCATTGTGCATGAGATGTCATGTATTTATTTTGCATATTTTAGGGTAAGACTGTAAAGTACAGAACAGTTTCTTGTGAGATGATTGAATTTCGGTTATTCTTAAAGACATTTTCCATATTTACAAACATCACTGGCTACAGATATCTCCTGCCCCAACGGTTAGCTCTGGTTCTTGTATATGTGTTCTCTTTTGTGGCTTTCCTTATGATCTGTATAGTTTTGATCTTCAGATACAGCAATATAGTTTAATAAGCTGTAGAAATATATCAAGTAATCATCAATATAACAGCTGAAACTTTTCTAGTATAAGAGGATACAGTCCATCTTCTGATAAAACAAAAGCTAAATAACTTACAAAAGGTGCAACTCCTAAAACTCCAAAGTTTTGCAATAAAACAAATAACAAATACTTTATCCTTAAGATATGGAAAATATTTAGCGAATTTGCTTGAGTATATAACAAATCCTTCCTAGGAATAAAGAAGATGATATTGTATAAGGGTAAGAGCCAAAAAACCAATATGGCACACATTGTTTGAGTCAGGGGAGTCAATTACTGAAGTGTGAGAATTTAACATTTATCAGTAATACATAAATGGGTGAGAGCAATATAAATTTAAGTAGCTACAACAGAATTCATACTGGGTAACAAGTACCCAAAAGACAAAGGTTTTCTCTCTCTCTACAGGACAGCTTAGAGTTAATTTCCAAATTCCTGAGTTTTGGAAACAATCCTCCCCTCTACTTTTTTGTCTTTTTCTGTTCTCCAAACCCAAGGCATTCTGCATCTAGAAAAGTCACAAAACATTTAACGTAAGATTTTGCTTAATGAAAGACCACTTAGGTTGTCATTTCTTGCCAGTGACAATGTTGTTACATCTGTGTCAGGGGTCAGGGAAGTGGTAATTTGCTTCTGTGGAAATGAAGACAGAATGCTATCGGTAGGGAGCTAGGTGTTAGCCACGCACTGGATCGTGGTGAGTTTCTCCTAATACACTCAATGGGCCACAACCATTGCAATACATACCAGCCACAGTGACTACAAATTGTACTTTTTTGCTAGAGACTTTAAAAAAATATGTAATTCCATAGCACTGTATAAATCACACTACAATATAAAATCTAGTAGCCAGGTGTGATGATGGTTCACACCTGTAATCCCAGCACTTTGGGAGGCTGAGGTGAATGGATCTCTTGATCCTAGGAGTTCCTGACCAGCCTGGCCAACATGGCAAATCCCCATCTATATAAAAAGTACAAAAATTAGCTAGGCATGCTAGCAGGTGCCCATAGTCCCATTTACTTAAGAGGTTGAGGTGGGAGAATTGCCTGGGCCTGGTACAGGCAGTGAGCCATAATTGTGTCACTGTACTTCAGACTGGGCAACAGAGTGAGACCCTGTCTCCAAATAAGTAAATAATAAAATAATAACCAGCTTATCTTCTTCCCAGATCAGTGTTCTAGATGAAATTACTATTATGAATCATATACTATGCAATTCAAAAATATTAATCTGTAGTGAAACTGCAGAGTACAAATCACTACAGAAAAAGGTAATTCTGAGGTGCATTAGAAAGTTTATATAATTTAATTGAAGCAAAGGCACTCACTGATGAATTATTTTCATTTAATCAAGTAAGAGCATTCAAAACAAAAATCTGTTTCATACTTTACACATGAATGACCAAGCCTTGCCCATTTTTCCTCCTTAAATATGTTTAGTAAGAGGTAGGGATCTCCCATATAGATAGACAATTTATTCAATAGTTCATGCTTTCTCCAAATATTTGGAATATATTTTTTCTTAAAGCTAGTTTCCACATCTATTTATTTCCTGGACTTTTTTGTTCTTGTATATCAGTTTACTTGTGCAAAGTACCTTACTAATATTAATTGCTACAATTTGTGATGTGTTGTCTTCTTCTTCTCAGTCTTTTTTGTCTTCAAAATAGTCTTTGTACTCTACATGTTTTGTTCTTGCATGTAAGTTTGAGTTAGCTTGTTAAGTATTGAGAAAATATACCATGTTATCATTTTCAGAGGATTTTCTTGGAATTTATTGATTTAGCAGAACAGTTGAATTTAAACTTTCCTGAGTCTTTCCACTCATGTGTATGATAACATTTATTTTTTATAATGATATCACAGAATTTTGGAAACATATTTCTCAATACCTAATTTTTTCATTACATTTCAGTTATTACTAAGATAGAAGAATGCTATTGAATATTATACACTGATTATGTGCTCACCATCTTTTCCCAGATTTTGTATATGAATAATCACATTGTATAAAGATGATGGTTCATTCTTCTTTTCTTTTGGAACCTAATGGATCTCAGTATTTTGTCTTCTCTTGGCCAAAATCTATCACAGAAGTTGAACAGGCCAGGTGCAGTGGCTCACACCTGTAATTCCGACACTTTGGGAGGCTGAGGCTGGTGGATCACCTGAAGTCAGGAGTTCGAGATCAGCCTGGTCAACATAGTGAAACCCTGTCTCTACTAAAAATACAAAAATCCTTCATCAAATATTTATTTGTGACTTTAGCATCATAGCCTTAGATGACTAAGAGCTACATTTGTGGCCATAAACCACTTGAAATGTTTGGCCCAAATTGGGATATACTTATCACATAATACACAACAGATTTCAAAGACTTAGCATGAAAAAATATATGAAATATCTCATTAACATCTTAAAATACTGTGTATAAGTTGAAATGCTAATATTCTGGATATCTATTAAATTAACACTGTATATTATTAAATTCACATGCGTCTTTTTAAGTGCAGCTATTACAAAATTTAAATAATGTATGTGACTTGCATTATCTTTTGGATAGTGCTCATTTAGAAAAAATCTGAAACTCTGTTGTCTTCTAGGAGCAATGATTTTAAGGATAAAGCTGGCAGTGTTCCCCAGAGGGCAGTCTTAAATCAAAAGGGCTCACTGGGTCTCACATGGTAGATCTAGTTGGGTGCCAGAAAGCCTCTGTGGTTAAAAAGGAGTCTCCTGAGCTTCAGGCACAGGCTATCTACTTAGTGCTGGTTTATAGTAACAACAGTTGGTATTTCAAATAATAATGTTCAGTTTAAAAAAAGACCATGTGATTAACTGATGACAGATGAAGGGGCCTATTGAGTGCTGGCAACTAATTTGAGCATATATATTCTACAATATATATCACAGTAGATGTGCAGTGGAGAAAAATACAAAATTGGTGCTTTCTTACAGTTCAAGGTGGGTATGTTTCTTCTTGTTTTAAATGCCTGAATCTCTGCCTGAGCTTTTTAAGGGAGGTGTCTGTTCTTATTATGCTTATTTATTATATGCAAATTGACTTGCTTATTTTGTATATAACAAAAACTCAAATGCAATCATAGCATATGTCCAATAAGGGGTCAGAACACCATAAGTTCACAAAACAATTCAATCAGGAACCATTCTGAAGCTATGGGGAACATTATTTGGATATGGACAGAAGAAAGGAAATTTTTGCTTTTCCCGATTGTTACTTTGAGTAAAAGAAAATGAATACTGGGGTGGATGAACTCCCAGAGGATAGAAGTGGTAGAGAATAGAGAGGAGGCTTTTATCTTAAGTACGTATCTTTGCAAAAGCTGTAATAAAGTGCCAGTGGTGGCCAGGTTGTCAGATCATAGTGGTTTGAATGAACTAGTGGTGCTAATAGTGGATATGCAACATGATGAAGCTTTTTAACTGCATCCGACAATAGATTTATATTTGTATGATCACTTCTAAGACTTTCTCTCCTTACATTTGTACCATTTTTGTAGATGTTTCTAATATTCACATTTGGCTCTGTTTCTGAAACCTACTGTCTTCATCTTCAAGTATTGGAAACAGCAAGATATCATCTATTGGAAGAAGTTCACTGATTTCCAAGATGCTATATTTTGTATCATTTCAAAAGTCATTATCACATTAAGGAATAAAAAATATTTTTAATAAGCAGAAACTTTGAGTTCTTTAAATGCCTTAAATATAATTTAGGGCATTTTATTAATTAGAGGTCAAAAATAGAATTTTAGTCAACAGAGTTAAAATAGAAGTGTTTTCAAACAGTATGCACTTAGTAAAAGGGGGAGTATTTTGAAATGAAGGCAACTATCCTTTTTTCCAATGGCATGGCTCCATTTTGATTGGACTGAAGTATATGGTACCAAACTTACAACTCAAGTGAAGAAATGACTACCTACCTTCTCTATTACCCTAATAAATTGTCATATAGATTGGTTTGGTATTCAGGGAAGAGGAATTGGAAATCAGTGCAAGAAGAGCCTCATTCATCATTTGTCTGGAAGGACACAAATCAATGTGAAGCTGCCATGCTGTCTCAAATGCTAACTTATTAAGTTCATTTTGGGAGGTTTAAAATCAGGCAAGATAAAACTATAGATTTAACATGAATAGGTTTATTCTACTGTCATAAATGATTGGTGGGATGGAAACTTAGACTAGTGTCTGGATCTTTTCTCAATAATGTTTTATAGACCAGAATTCCAACGGGTGAAATCATCTATCAATTTCCATGGGAAATATCTGGTTGTAACCTGCAGGTCTTGGGATTTAACAGAACTGACAAATCTGTAAAATTTAAAGCATTAAGTACTTTGTGCTTCAATGTCTCTGCATTTCTATCCTTCCCTGGTCTTATAGTTGGAAAATAATGTATCATTTTCCTAGAGATATTTTAATTCACAATTTGACTACATTTGTGTGTATGTATATGTACCTATCTATATACACCAACAGATATGTATATATGGACACACATTTCGTATTTCTATGAGTGAAGGCCAAAGGAAACAAATGGATGTTTCTTTCAGCTGAACTTATTATAGTGTTAACAGTGACAATAGCAATAAGAGAATAAGAGAATTTCTCATGGAACAACCTAGAAAGCAATCATATTTCATTGGTGACTTAACAAGAATCATAAACCCTCAATTTTAAATAATAAATCAAATTGTTGACATTTTACCAAAATCAATACTCTTCTCATTTCAGAGAAAAAAAAATGAATGCTCCCCTAAATTAATATTAAAGAATTTATTGCTTAAATAGAATTGAGTCACTATAAAAGATAAATGTCAAAATTGCTCTATTTTAAAATTATTCCTATTTATTATGTTTTGATATTCCTGATCAATTTTTCTAATCTCATTATATTTTGATTTTGAAATTTTATTATAGGAGATGTATTGCTCTCATGTGCTTATTTTGAACAATTCAATGCATTTTGGTTACTTTATTTTTTCTCCACCAAACTTTTAGGCTAATTAGAATACAGACAGTCACCAGTTATATTTCATGCAAAATGCAATTTATATAGGCAGCACTGCAGCAGTCATACTTGTATTTTTATACATTTAAATGGTTATAGTTTGTGTTTTAAAGTGATAATTCTATCTTGAGGATTACATTTTAATGATTTTTTTTTTACCACAGTTTACTCCTCAAATCCTGTTTCCTATAAATGAAAAACATTACAATTACCAGAAAATCCCATTTATAAAATGTAGAGCATTACCTACTTATCAAATATTTTATGTGCCTAACTGATATACTGATATAAGACAGTGATCTATGCCTATATTTTAAATTTTTTATTTTACCTTATCGTTTTAATTACAAAAGTACATGTCTCATTTGCAATGAGCATGATAATCTAGTAGTACTCCAATCTCTAGGCATTTGCGATCTCACATACTTGAGGTAACCAATGTACATTTCTCAGTGTGCAGCCAGCCTCAAGTTTCCACAGTATTTGAGGGGAAAGCAAATAGGTTAAAATAATGACTCATAAAGTTGAAGAACGCTTGCTGCGATCAGTTACCACTATAAAGCAGGTGTGTAAAACATCACGTTACACTCCTGAAAAACAACTCAATTTTAATCTATTAGAGTTTTGCCTTTTAATTTTAGAGTTTATGCTTTTTAATCAGCATAAAATCCTATTTTAAACTGAAAGAAAATATTTTAGCTCGTCTTGTTCATTTTCTTACTTTTTTTCTCTTATTTTTAGTTGACATATTAACTGCACAGATTTGGGATGCAGTGATATATTATTACATGGATACAAATTGTAATGATAAAATCAGGATAATTAGCACATCCACACCTCGAACATTTATTATTTATGTTGTTAACATTCAAAATCCTCTTTTCTAGATTTTTGAAAAATATATGAAGTTACTGTTAATGAACTCTACATTACCACAGAACACTACAGAACACTAAAATGTATTCCTCCCATCTCGTTGTAATTTGTACCTGTTAACTAAGGTCTCCTTATCTTCCCTTGTCCCTATGCTTCCCAGCTTCTAATATCCACAATTCTACTCCCTACTTTTGAGAGATAATTTTTAGTTCCCACATATGACTGGGAACAGATGAGTGAAAACATGTAATATGGCTTTCTGTGCCTGACTTATTTCACTTAACATAATGTCTGCCAGGTTTATGCATGTCGTTTTGAATGACAGGATTTTATTCTTTTTTATATGTGAATGGTATTCCATTGTGCATATATAACACATTTTCTTTAGGCATCTGTTGATGAACATTTAGGTTGATTCCGTATCTTGCCTATTGTGAATAAAACTGAAATAAACATGGAGGTGCAGGTATCACTTTGATATATTGATTTTCTCTCTTTGGATATGTATCCAGGAGTGAGATTACTGGAGTGCATGGTAAACAGTTCTGTTTTTAGTTATCTAACAAACCCCCATCCTGTTTTTCATAATTGCTGCACTAACTTACATTCCCACTTAAGAGTTCCCTTTCCTCCACAACTTTGTCAGCATTTGTTAGTGTTTTGTTCTCTTGATGATAGCCATTCTAACTGGGGTGACATGATTGCTCATTGTGGTTTTTATTTTCATTTCATGATTAATGAGGTTGAACATTTTTCATGTATCTGTTGGTCATGTGTCCGGATTTTTGAAAAATGGATATTCAGATTTATTTTTGCTGTTAAGTTTTTGAGTTTCTTATATATTCTGGAGATTTAGTCCTTTGTCAGATGGATAGTTTGCAATATTTCCTCTTACTCTACAGACTGTCTGTTATTTTGCTTTACAGAAGCTTTTTGGATATATCCCATTTCTCTATTTTTGTTTTTGTTGCCTATGACTTTGAAGTCTTTTCTACAAAATCTATTAAACAAATGTCCTGAAGTGTTTTCCTTATGTTTACTTCTAGAAGTTTTACAGATTTGGGTCTTACATTTAAGTCTTGTTTCATTTTCAGTCAATTTTTGTAGATGAGAGATAGGGGTTTAGTTTCATTCTTCTGCATATGGATATCCAGTTTTCCAGTGCCATTTATTGAAGACTGTCCTTTCCCTAATGTATGTTCTTGGTACCTCTATAGAAAATCAGTTGGCTGTAATACGTGAATTAATTTCTGATTTCTATATTCTTTTCTATTGGTCTATTTGTCTGTTTTTATATCAGTATCATGCTGTTTTGATTATGATAGCTTTGTAGTACATTTTTAAGTCAGGTAATATAACACTTACAACTTTATTCTTTTTGGTCAGTACTGCTTTGGCCATTTGAGGATCTTTGTTGTTTCATATGTATTTCAGAACTTTAAAAAAAATTTGTGAAGAATGCCATTGATGGGTATTGTATTAAATCTATAGAGTGCTTTGGGTAGTATGGTCATTTTAACAATATTAGTTCTTCTAACACATGAATGTAGGGTATCTTCATTTGCTTGTATCCCCTTCAATTTATTTCTTCAGTATCCTGTGATTTTCACTGTAGACATATTTTGCTTCACTGGTTAAATCTGTTCTAGGTGTTTGTTTGTTTTTGTTTCTGTAGCTAATATAAACAGGATTACATTCTTGATTTCTTTTTCAAATAGTTTGTTACTGGTTTATAGAAATCCTACTATTTTTATGTTAATTTTGTATCCTACAATTTTACTGAATTAATTTATCAATTCTAGGACTTTTTGTTGGTGTTATTAGATTTTTACATAAATAAGATTATGTAGTTTGGAAAGAGAGACAATTGGATTCCTCTTCTCCAATCTGGATGCCCTTTCTTTCTTTCTCTGGCTTAACTGCTCTGGCTGGAACCTCTGTCTTCTCACTTTTAAGTAGGAAAACAGACCAGCCAAAATAGATGTAATACAGGCTTTTAAAAATAGAGTCCTGCTAGAAGAGTTCACGATCACTCTAACTATAGGCAGGGATGATACATACTACCAACTGAAGTCAGGCAATAGTTCTCTTAACATAGTTTCTAAATATTTCTATTATATAATATTACTTATGTCTACTATTTTACTTTCTCAACATCCAGAGCAAATAGCAATAGCTAATATATTACAAAATTTGCAATTATATAAGGCTGACTCCCAGAATATTTAACAAGCAGTATGGCATGTACAACAACGATCCAAAACCAATACTAGACGGTCATTAATCAATAAAAGGGAATAACCATAAACAACCTGTATAGCCTTGCTCTTTTTACGCATAACTCTATAACAGTAACATCTGCTATAGAAGATTTTGACTAAAACATTGCATTAGTTGAGACATTTTCCAGTTGCAGAAATCTAACCTAAAAATGAGCAAGCAAAGATAGATTTTATCAGCTCATAAATCCATGACTGTGCTACTTTCATATGTAACTGATCCTTGGATCAATCGACATCATCAGGACTCAAAACTCTCTGTCAGTCTTGCCCTTCTCTGTGTTGGATTCATGCTCAGACAGGGTCTCACGAAATGGTGGGGATTGTGTCACCTCATTTTCACTATAGATGTCCCTGACTAGACAGCTTCCAGTTAAATAATTTCTGAATGTTGATTTTCATTAGAATAGTCTGCGTATTTCTTTAAAATGCCCATTCTAACATTCCATAGAGATTTGGGGTTACTAAATCTTGTGTGTGAGTTCGCAATCTGGATTTTCAGCAAACATTCCAGGTTCTTCTGATGCAGATGGACTAAGATCACACAGCTCTAGAAATAGGCTGGCCTAGCTATATATAATGCTACCTTCACAGTGGTAGTTTCACACATTTTAAGCATTATCATCACTTCTTAAATTAAAACCTTATGTAGAACTCCAGTACACTAAAAAAAAGAAAAGCAAAGTCTCATCGACTGTATATCTACATATACATTAAGAGGGCCATTTGTGAACATTAGAATTGAAGTTGAGAATCACAAGATAACTGAGAAATATAAAAATTAATTATCTTTTGTCTTTTGATGAGAAAACACAGTTATATGACTGCCTCAATGCTGCACAGTGGGCTAGGTATCACAACAGGATCCCTCAATTCAGCCAGCTAACTCCTAGTGTGTCCATCTCTTCTTGATGGATAAACTATAAACTCTTGCCATATATATTTTTTTATTGGATTTCGAGAAAATAGATGATTAGTAAGCAAATATTTCCATTCACTCTGCCCATTTTCTTCTTAAATTTTAAATTACATGGTGTAAATAAATCTAGCCAGGGGCCTGTTCTCAGTGTTGAGAAGAGAAACAATATGTAAGGAATATATAAACAAACAGGATAATTGAGGATTATAATAGATTTTGTAAGGAAAATGAATAGGTTGATATGTTATGGGGATAACCAAGGGTAGGGAATACTTAAGAAGATTTCATGTCAGTTTACACATCTGTCTTCTTAGCTAGGCAGAAAACACACTGATGGCAAGGATCAGAAGACTTTTATGTTTGGTTCTTTCATGCTAGCATGTGGCCTCTATAATATAACTTACATTTATAAATGTGGAATTTTACCTATATATAACTTCTCTGCTCATACTAATCAGCATAAAGATAGAAACCTGACATTTTATATAAGAAACCTAATAAATAAAGCATTCGTTTTTAATTATGCTTCATACCATTGTTTCTAAACCATACAATGGCAATGCAAAAAACGTACGCAGTCTCTAAGTGAGGGATGCGGTAAATGGTCCAAGAATGTAGCCCATTGGAAGAGACAGTATTTATACCTAGGACTCTCTGGCTCCACAGTATTTTTATCGCATAAACAAATTATTTATCAGTTTAGTGCTATTCAACTGTAGTCACCTCACTACCTTCAGTTCTGATGCGTACTTGCCGTCTAACCAGAAAGGTAGGATCTGACCTGTGATGATATCACCTGTTGAGATTAATAGCATGAGGATGCTCATGATTCCCATAAGTAGGGAAGAATTTCTTACAAACTGGGACCATTTGAGGGTAAATGGAGGAATTATTAGTAATTAAACTGGGACAATAAGATTAAATCAAGACTACTGGAAACAGATAGTCACCCCACTCAGACAGAAAGTTTTTTAAAGCTCTGATTATTCATTTTCACACATTATTTATTTTACCACTCATCTCAATGATATGAGGCAGGTATTTTTATCTTAATTTCCAAGTTGACAGAGTAAGACCCTAAACAAGTATGACAATGATTATTAAGTAAAAGAACTGATATCCGTGCAAGGAACTAGTGGACTCTGAAACGTATATCTCATTACCTAATAATAATACAATTGGTTTGGTCACTTACGACATTATATGGTACAAGAATGTGATAATGATAATGAGATCTATGCAAAAGATGCTACTAGAACTGTACATACATTTTCTTGACAAACGTGTTTCAAAAAACAGCACAACCAATCAATGTTAAGGTAAAATGATCTTGTTCAATCTTTGGTGATTCTCAAATTGAATTTTATAACATCTTCTGTAATAAATAGTTCTCAAAAACTCAGGGTGGAGTTTGATTTGTGTATCAAGCCACCCCAGGATTGATAACCACTGGCGTCAAAAATTTAATAACAGTAATGGAAATATTACCTTTACATTTGTACTACACATGTACCATCCTGAAAAATTTGGGGTCTATGAGGTTATTAAATGTTTGTTGTGATTGTATCAAATAATTTAGGTTTCTTAGATCATGTATAAACCTTCTTTGGCCTTGTTACGGTTTTAGCAGTAAGTATACTGCCCTGTTAATAACTTGAACAGTTAAGACATTTGTGGCCAGGTCTTTCTAATATTAATGAGATTTGTGCTACGGATGAACTACATGGGTATCAAAGCACCAATGACTGACTCCAGGCAAGTACGGAAAAAAGTAAAATGACAGCATCTTCTTAGTTCTGGAAATGCCTTTAAGGTCTTGGATTCTGACATTCTGAGAGGTTAATAGCTGAATAACAACAATAGTAAAAACAAAAACAATGTCATTTATCACTTATTGAGCCCATTAAATGTGAGGCATAGCGCCAAGTACTTTGCATACATTATCTCTAATTCTTACAACAAACTTTCATTCTGAAAATGAAAAAAAGTGAGAATGAAAGTGGTTATGTAAATTGCCTAAGGTCACACAGTAAGTAAATAGATCTTGCCTCACATTCAGATCTGGCTATTAATTTCCTACCATATCCCTTCCCTTTTTATCTCAAAGAGCTAGCCTTTTGTAAGTGTTAATGCCAAAGAATGTTTTTATAGAGTACTGAATAATATTAAAGTTGAATATTAATTAATCTTTTAAAAAATTTGATGCTCTAAAATGTTGAAAAAAATTTTAAAACCCCAAATAGTTCAAGTGCCTCTTCATTGTTAAAGATGCTGCTTGAGTTTAATGCTCAGAATTCTGCCCTGTTGGAAATACTTCAAGGGTGCAAGTGAGTTCCATCTCATGTTTGCTTGCACAGCTCATATATGAGCTGCTTTCACATACTGGGAGAATTTTTTGTCAACTCCTGGTTTGTCATAGTAAATATGGCCTAAAATATGAATGATAATTACATCATAAAATATAATGACACATGCTAATTAGATGTGGCTTTCTGGATTCAGAGAAAATAATCTCACGATGGTTTATAAAGTCTGTTTTTCCTTATGTTTTTTTATTTCATTGACTTTAGACCATTCTTTATCTAAGAAGGACTAGATGATCATTTTTATTGTCTAAAAATAGCCCTTATATAAATAGATAAATAAGTCTCACACACACACACGCCCCTCTAGCATTTAGAATTATGAAATATTTCTCGTGTGTTTCATTTCCATTTTTAGGAAAGCAAATAAAAACATCTCACACCTTTGAGAAAATGTGATAAGTGATACATGCACACACACACACGCACACACACACACGTACATTCATTGCTGTTTTCATATATTTCATGAAAACTAACTCAGGATTATTTCCAAATAATAAGTTACCAATTGCTGAGGACTTGATTCTTTTCAAATATCATACCAATTAAGTCTCTGATACCATTACAAGCTATGGTGTCTATCTATGCCAATTTTACAAGTAGTAAAAATGAGTCATTGGATTAACTTGCTTTCTCTATATAGAATTCAAACTTTTAAGTACTATTATATACCATTCTTTCAAAGAACAGAAATTATTTGATAAAAATGATGACAATCACTATCATTTTATAGATTGAAAACCTCAAGTAATTTAGTCCGCAGCAAATATGAAAATAAACCTCTTAAATTTCCCTCCTTGTCCTCTCAGGAAGATACAAATTATTTGGAAAGCACTGGAGTTTTAAACATCAAGTGTAACATAAATTTTCTAATGCAGATGGCTGCAGGATTACAGAAACTGACAGTATTGGATAGTTATTTGGTATATAGATTATATAATAAAAGCAAATCTGACAGGGTACTCAGAAAGACTGTCATGTCATGGACTCTACATACTTAATTTGTTCTCTGTTCATGAGCAAGAACAATGATAAAGTTTGATGGTAAAATATCTGGGATCAACTATCCTTTGCTATTTTGCTATTAAAAACACCATGAAGATATTGCCCACAACATTTATTCCTGGGCACACTGAAAGAGTAAGGACATTCCTGTGCTTCAGGTATTAAATCCTTCAGTCCAAGGGTGCATGAATAGAATGTGAATAATTCCACTGATGGTGAAGGAGATGGTGATTAGTGGTATTCACAGTTTTCTTAAATCATATGCTGACATTAAAAGAAGTTTATTTTCTCTTTTAAATTAAGTTAGGCTTGGGATGTTCCTCACAAGGGAGAAAAGGCAGAATTGTTCCCATAAAAGAAAACATACATTCAGTTAAAGCTGAAAGCATATTTGAAATATAAGTTGCTTTTCAACTATAAAAGAATTTTCTTCCAAGTCTCAAAACACAATGAAAACTTATAAATTCACGAAGTTATATGCAAGGAAATAAAAGTGAGCTAAAACCATACCAAGAAAATGGTGAAACATTTTAAAAAGTGATATTTTAAAATATGTTAAACTTCAAAGTTTGTATTGGTGCTTATTGTGTCTCTTTCTCTTTTGCTAATTTCCTGCTATTGCTCCAGCTTTGGAAATACATATTTTTTCAAATACGTGATATGTAGTACATAAAAGTATACGCCATATATTTCTTAGTATATTAAGTGCTGTCGCCACAGAAGATTTCCTTTATTCAGGATACAACAGTCTTGACGAAAAGATGACATTAGCATCCATCAATAATTAGAGAAAAATAAAAAGCATATAACTAAATGCTAAAACGTGCGGTACATGGACTGTACGTGATATCATATTTGAAAGAAGAATAGACTGCTAAGAGATGGAACTGTCAAAGGATTATGCATGCTGCCTACAGGCTTTCTTCATGTGTCACATGCTATCCGCTATCTGGATCAACTTGGGTAAGTTATTCTATTTCTATGGGCCCTGATTATCTATTGAAGACACATAATAATGCCTATATAGTGGATTTAATTTTAAAGAGAAAATAAATTGGTATAAATTAGAATGTGCACTCAGTATACACTTCCATGGTGATGATGATGAAGATGATGACAGTTAAGTGATAAAGGGTGTAGTATAAAGAGAATGAGGGAAGACTAGGCAGTAGACAGTAAGGAAAATAATGAGATAATTTTAGTATTTATGTCCTAGGAAAAATATCGGACTTGGTGAGTTAGAAGCTGGAGGGTATCCAAATGCAACACAGGTGGATTCAATTCTTGACTCACAATCATCACTGTGTTTTCAATCAATTTAATTCACCTTGGTGATCCTCAGTTTTCTCAACATGTAACACAGAGATAAGAACATTGACTTTGCAGGGCGATTTTGAAGATAATAC
Organism: Ateles fusciceps; assembly: GCA_036589455.1. Taxonomy (NCBI): domain Eukaryota; kingdom Metazoa; phylum Chordata; class Mammalia; order Primates; family Atelidae; genus Ateles; species Ateles fusciceps. The sequence continues at coordinate 3,975,133 of JAZHEH010000827.1, read as the reverse complement.
GACAAAACAGCGTAATTTTCCGTTGTGCTCAGCAGGGCAAATTTACTCATCAGGGACAGCAGGTAGGCCTAGTGTCTAGGGCCCACATTATATTTAGAGGCCTACAAAGTATTTTAATTTTAATTTACTGTAAAAATCAGAAGAAAAATGAATTTGAATATAAATGTGTAATAGTTAATTCAAGCTGGATTACATTTTTTTTAAAAAACAAGGCAATTGTAAAATATACTTGTTAGTGTTTTTTAATGAAGAAAGAGGTCCGTGAAGGCAAAAATGCCTAGAGCTTGCAAAAGTTTTATCGCAGTGCTGGCCTTCAGTTCTATTCTTGTTGCGTTTCACACCTAGTTAACAGAAGAGGGCTAGGCCAAGAGAATCACAGAAATAGAGTTTGAGCTGTGCTCTAACCATACCTGAAACCTGGTAGCCCCTGTCTTTGCAGTTATGTGAAGAAATACTTTTATTTAACTCAGTTTTTATTGTATTTTATCAAACCCTAAGAATATTAATAGATAAAAATTTATAAAAATAAAATCTGCTTCAATTATCACAAGTATATTTCAATGTTTCACCTTCATCGTAATAGAACTCTCCCAGTCAACATGTTCTTAACAGTGTCTGGGGAGTTGCTCTGCCACATGAATCCCATTCAGCATCTGTACCTGGCCCTAGCATTTCCCCCAGAAGACAGGCAAGGAAGTGATCAAGAGGTACAGATAGGTTGGTGAGGGTGGGAGAGTAAGATCTTTGGGGAGAGGTGGGGTAGTGGAAAATTTTAATAGATACAACATTTAATAAGATCTCCTATTTATCATATACCTGGATGTTTTTAGATATTTGAGAAAAATAATGAGTAAGCCAATTAAGTGAAATGACTTTAAGTATAACAATTGTTTTAACCTAGAATTCTAGAGTCATGTTATTCTAAGTATATTTTCATTCAATAACAGCTAGCCTTTTTTTTAAATTAATGAGCTTTATTTTTTGGAGCAGTTGTAGGTTCACAGGAAAAGGGGGTAGGAAGATAAAATTTCCATACAATCCCTGCACCTACACAACCACCATCTGAAGAACTGATCTTTTCTTTCATTGTTCATACACTTGAGTAGAGGGGGAGTCTGGCAGAAGAATGGGAAAAGGCAAAGAAGCATCACAGGTAAGCACACACTATCTGGTAACAGGACTACAGATAGGATCATAGTTCAGGAATTCACTGCCCAGTCTCTTCTGAGGACATTAGCTATTATTTGTAGATAGCAACGGTTCTAAGCACAACTTAAATAGCACATTTATACTTAAAATATGCTTGTTTATAAACAGAAATTACAAATATCCATATAAGATAATGGAGGCTATGAAGAGACAACAAAGGCTCCTCCTTAGGGCAGCATTTTGTTTTGTTCTATATTTTACAGAAGGATTTAAATAGCAATATCACAATTATGCAAATAAGATATTGCTGAACTTCTACTTTGCAAGGAAGTTTAACTCAAATGCTTCTAAAATTTAGATGCTACTCTCTTTAAATAGTTTCTTAAGTAAAGCCAGTAAAATTATTGGCAAACTGCATATTTACAAGTTGATTTTTCTTCTCCATCTTAATGAAATCATTTTAAATTCTGCAGTTCTGAGATAAGGAAAAAAATCTGCATTCAGAGTATGACTAAATGCTTTCTAATACATTGATGTCTAAGAATAAGATCTATCCTTTAAAAGCACTGCAGTACAATAAATGTTTCTTTGTCTTAGAAATCATGCATAGTACATGACAGCAGAAAGAGTCAGCAGAGACAGACCACTTTAATTTTTATTGATAATATGATCACAGGCGCATTTTTAATTATCTCACTGCATTGCCTTCCCCATCAACTGTCACTAGTAATTTCATACAGCAAGTATGTTGCCCTTATGACATTACAGAATACAATTTAGAGTCATGTAGGATGCTTGTAGATTGATATGTGGCTTCACCTTTTGTGAGGTCGTAAACCAGGGAGTCAATGGAGTTAGAAAATTAGATGCCAATCATTTTTATGACCTAGAGGTGAGGAAAAGCATGAGTAAAGTAATACAAAGTAGGGAAGTTTTCAACATTAGTTGAGTGACTATTGCTAAGCTTACTATAGTCTAAAGACAAATTAGGTAAAGGAAACAACTTGTAGATATTGGTTGGGAGATTGGTTGGGAAAAGAACATCACATTTTGGTCTTAGTCTCACTGCTAGAAGACTTACAGAATCTTCAGTAAATAGCACTTGCAGTGATAATACCATGAACACAGAGGAGGCTTTGGATGCTCTGAGCCCAAGGAATAAGTAACTCATTTCTGGGGCTCACTGTGTTACAGAAAACAAAGAAAGTAATGTCTTTCTTCTTTCTTTCTTTTTTAATTATGCTATAATCCTGTCTGTGAAAATTCATTCTGTTTGGACCTGCCTGCTTCTCTGAGGTTAAAATTTTTAAAAAATCAAGCAAACAGCAATAAAATCCCTTTGTATTCTATCATGTTTATGTCATATTATAAATGTTTTTCTAGAAGCCCTAGCTACAGGTTTCTTGTGTTAAAAAAAAAAAATCCACACTAAATAGTAGTATTTTACTATCTTCTATAGTTGACTCATCTTTGTACATTTTTAACAAACTAATGACCAGTTGTATTTTATATTTAAGTAAAGGAAAACCTTTTAGAATTGGAAAAAATAATGTATTAATAAAGATACTGATTTAAATATCAATTAACAGAATAATAAAAAATTAAAAACATTAAAAAGTTCTATATTTATATAATATAATACTATGCAGCAAGAAAAAAAGTAATAAATGAAACTTACTGGTATATAGATCAGCCTGATGAATTCAAAAAATGTCATTTTGAACAAAAAATGCCAGGCATAAAAGTGTATATGTATTGTAGGATTCCAGTTATATAAACTTCAAGAATAGACAAAACTAAATCATGGTAATAGAATCAGCATAGTGGTTAGCTTAGGAAAAGGGGATGAGGTATATTTTAGGACAACATAACTTCTAGTCATATGAAAATATACTATATCTTGATCTGGAGGTGGCTACATGATGTCTACATATGTAACATTTATCAAGTGGCACTCAAGATTCATGTATGTTGCTGAATGTAAATCTTACTTTAATAATATCAGAACAAACAACATTTTTCTAAGGCTGTCATTGGTTAACATTCATTCAGCACTCACACACATTATTCCGTTTAATCCTTCAACAACCCTACGCGACAGATACTGTTATTGAGCCTATTTTTAGATGAAAACTGAGGTACAAGGAAGAAACAAAACTTTCCAAGGTCAAATAGGTCTTACATTGCAGAATGAAGAACAGAACTCAAAGTGTCTGGTTCTGGATCCTACAATCTTGACCACCCAGCAATATAGCTTGATTCTATTAGATCTCTATAGACCTCCTGTTTATTTTGTGGAGAAGCATCATGTAACAGCAAACCATAAGGTTCTACAGAGAAAATGAGTTATTAGAAGCATCAATGTATTCGAAATTGAAAGCAAAAATTATCAAAGTGAGTTTCTGGGATTTAAATAACTTCCAGTGCATGAATTAGACTAATGGATGTGTAATGCTTTTAACTGAAAACATCACATTTTTCCCCAAAGTGCATTCAAGATAAGCCATTTGCCTGTTGCAGTTTTTCAAAGATCAATGTATGTTAAAATGTGTCAAACAGCTGTCATTTCAGGACTTCTCCAATGTAAAAATAACCTATAATGCATTTTCAAAACACTTTCACATGTTTTGAAAACAAATATTACGGGTAAAAAACTGAAGCATAATCCATTAATTCTGGATTTAATATCTGAGCATGACTTATAAAGTAGTAAAATATGTCATTATATATCTAAGTAGAAATAGTAAAACCTAAATTTAGTACCATTTAGAAGAAATGTTTTGGAATAAAATAATATTCATAAAGGCAGCTGGTTAAATCATAATAAACATAGCACCTCTACGGTTATCTGTATCACTCCTAAATTTTGATCACTGCTTAGTGCATAGTTCATTTTCAATCTTTCTTTGTGAAGCTCGTTTTTAGTCTATATTTATATAATATTCACTGCATTTTTCCAACCCCACAACTTCTTTGGTTGCTTAGTAGATAATCTAGTCTCTTATTTAACAAATTAATTAAATGATCAAATAAGATCTGCTTAATTTTATGCCATAATTCCACAAAATTCTCTGCATCCTCTCCCATTACTTTCTTCTTTCCTCCTCTAAAGTATTGTCATTCTGGTACAAGATTTATTTCTTCAACTTTACTCTGAACCTATCTGATCCCTAACTGTCCCTCTCATTCAATGGATTATTCTGTTAGCCGTTCTATGGGTATTACTTTCTCTACTAGATCCTTCCCATCAGCATCTGCCTCTGCCCAAATCTCTCCTAGCTTAAAGCCTTCCCTTGAAATCAAGTCACTATGTAACCTTTCTCCTATCTTTTTGTTTTTCCTTTCACAGAAAACCTTGACTAAGTAGTCAACGTCCATTACCTTTCCATCTTCAAACAAGGATCATTGTTTTACATTGTTACACATTGTTAGGCTGCCTATTTCAGTCTCTTCCACCCCACCACTTCCCTGCAAATGCTGTTCCCAAAGCACCAATATTCGTATTGCTTCCAATAGACTCAAAAAAAAAATACTTCATGTCTTTCTGACTTCCAGCATTACTTGATGCCATGGAAAACTCCCTTCTTGAAATATTTTCCTTTAGTTTTAGACATATATGTTCTTACGTATTTTTTTTTCTCCTATATCTCTACAGTTGCCTTCTTAGTTTTTTTTTTTTTTTTTTGTCCCTTCCTTCTAAAATGTCAATTCTTAATTGTTTGCATCCCTCTTGTAGTCTTCAAAACCATATTACATCTACAAACAGGCTATGTTGGCACCAGAATCCATCTTCTCTTAAATAACTTACAGTCTTCAGATCTCAGATTAAATTTTGCTTCTTTCAAAAGCCATTCACTGAATCTGGGATACACACCCTCCAAAAGCTCTCTTGAAATGTAATATTTCTCCTGTTATAACACTTAATATCATACACTGTAATTGCTTGTTCTTTTGTCTTTATTCAACATTTTACTCTCCAGCTTTATAAAAATATGGGTCATGCCTGCTTTCTTTTACCAGACACATCACCCACACTTAACACAGTGCCTTGCAAGTGGCAAGTACTCAAAATGTCAAGAGATATTTGTCTTTTCTGGTGCCAGTACCATATTATTTTAAATATTACAGTTTAATAATAAAAAAGAACAAACCATTTCTCATTCATTTTCCTAATTAAAAAAATATTAGTTTTTCATTGGCATTCCCAGATTTCCTTTAGGAAATGATTTCCAAATCAATTAACAAGCCCATTTTTTTCTAATCATAATTATTTATTATAGAAACATGATAATTAAAATAATATTAAAAACAACCCACCTCAGTAAGCATACGCTCCTCAACTGCTCTTGATACAGACTTTGATTCTTTACAGTGTAAACACTTAGATTTCCAGTGACAGAAGGACTTCCTCCTTCAGTTTTATTTGAGGGTCGAAACTAAGTAATATCAGAAAGTGTCCCTAATAATTCCCAGTATTTGATACTCAGAGTCTGAGAGAAGTGATATGGAAAATGCACGTGTACTCCATGAATTGGAAGAAAATGAATTCTTGTCAAAATAATGCCTTGAAATTAAATACAATCTGAGTATTTTGCCCATGAGCTATTTTATTTTTATACTATTTGTGTGCCATAAACCTATGAGGTAGATTTTCCTGGATTGTTATATAGGTTGATCCACTATCATTGTAACCTTTATTTTGCAATGGAAGAAACGGAGACAGAAAGATCAGATATTATCTGCCCGATGTAAATATTTTGGAATATTGTTCTCCCAGTGCCAAGCTGAATATGCATTCCCCTATACTATTCACCTACACATTGCTTCACAAGCATACTATGAGACAATGTTCATCATTCCATGACTCTTTGGAATATAGTTACTGCTACAGTAATTCTTTGTGTAATTTCACATTTAATGGATTAGTGGAATAAAATTTCTTCTGCTGCTTTTCATCAAGAGGCCTAGTTAGACCCTTCATTTTCATGCCACACTTTCTAGTATATGCTAAGAGCTGCTGCCTCTACCTTAGCTCTCCCACTTAGTTGTACCTGGAAAGCACTGGAGAACAGTGTTTCTGTTCTCACATCTTCCACTCAGCATCCTGAGTTCAGAGGACAATGAAGTCCTCAAATCTAGATGAATTTCCACCTTCCCATTAGGTTTTTATTTAGGTAAAAATAAGGCAATTGTTTTTATAGTTAAAAGTAACTGAGGAAGAGGATTCTGGGAAGTGGAAAACACAAGGAATTTGTCTCCCCACCTAGGAAATTGCACTTAAAGAGTATGCCTGTTGTAGAAATTTTGGAATTCTGGAGTGTATCTAAGGCTTGCAACTTCCAGGTAAAGGCTCTGACTGGGAATTATTGTTAATTTCTGGTGAATTTCAACTCTCAGCACAGTAGCAGCCACTCATTCTCCACCTGTAGCCACAATGCAAGGAGCTGTGGACATGCTTCTGAAACAGCTCACACCCAGATGGAAAGAGTCAGGATGGGCAAAAGAACCCCATTCTCCAGCTATCTGGGATCTTTGCTTAGACTGCTGATAGCTGCTTCTGATCACAGCAGTACAGACAAAGAGGCGAGAGGCCATGATTGCTGCACTTCTTGCTATTGTTACAAGGCCCTCACCCTTGGCCCAAGTTATTTCCAGGAAACGTAAAGGGCCAGCCCCCTTTTAGTCCCATTTTTGTCTTTTAAAAGCCTTATGTAAAGATTAGGGCATTTGAAAAATATTAGGAAGTAACTGTGTGCCCAGGAAATGATGCAGGCTCAGAAAAGATCTGAAAGACTTTAGGCTTATACCTGCAGCTGATCCGTGAAACTGAGACAACCTACGATAAACAAGTGAAATAAAACACGAACATTCAAAAAAGTAGCAGAGACTGTGGAAAAGAGAATCTGAGTTCCATAGTTACTACATTATTAGATTCAGTTGTCAAGTTTTCAACAAATAATCCACAAGACATATAACGAGAGAGGAACATAGGGATCATTCAAAAGAATAATAATAAACTGTCCCTGACAAAGCTTGATGACACATATACTATATAGACTTTAAAATAAATGTCTTAAACATAGTTAGAGAAGTAAACGAAGATGGAGAGAAAGTCAAGAAAACAATATAGGACCAAAGTGGTGATACTGATATACAGCTAGAAAACCTAAAAAGAAACCTAAAAGAAATTCTGGAGCTGAAAACTATAAAAATGACAATTTTAAAAATTATTCTAGAGAGCTTCAAGGGCAGATTTTATTAGGTAGAATAATCAGCAAACTTGAAATAGGACAAAAATATTATTGAGTCTTAAAATAAGAAAGGGAAAAGACTGAAGAAAAGTGAACAGAACCTAATGTATTTGTGGGACACCATAAAGTGGACTAATATATACACTGTGGAATCAAAGAAGGGAGGAAGGAAAAAAAGAAAAGAAAAAATATTTAATGAAATAGTGTCTAAAATTGTTCCAAATTTGGTGAAAGGCATGAATATAAATATCCAATAAGTTCAACAAACTTTAAGTAAGATGAACAAAGAAACTCACATCAAAACAGGCTGTCATCAGAATTTCAAAAGCCAGAAACAAAGAAAAAAATCTTAAAAGGAGCAAGAAAAAAGCAACTTGCCACATACAAGAGATCCTCGTAAGATTATCTGCAAATTTCCTATCAAAAATTGTAGATACCAGAAGGAAGTCGGTTAATATATTCAGAGTGGTACAAGAAAGCAACTGTCAACCCAGAATGCTATATCTGGCAAAACCATCCTTCAAAACTCAGGAAGAAATTAAGGCATTTACAGATTAACAAAGCTGCTGGAGTTTGTTACCACTAAACCTACCCTGCAAAAAATGCTCAAGGAAATCCTGGAGGTTGAAAAGAATAGATGCGAGACAATAACCAGAAGATATATGAAGAAAAAAACATCTCAATATAGATAAAAATATGGGTAATTATAAAAGCTAGTATTACTGTAATGAGTTTTTAACTGTATTTGTTGCTTTCTACACAATTTAATGAACTAACACATTAAAAAATATATTACTCTAAAAGCTAGTATTATAGCTTTGGTTTATAACTCCACATTTTGTTTTCTTTATAATAGGCATTTCAAATAATTATTTGTTTATAATTTTGGGCACACAATGTATAAAAATGAAATTGTTATATCAACAACCAAAAACCCTGGGACGTAGCTTTTAAAAGAGCAGAATTTTTGTATGTCATTGATGTTCAGCTGGTATTAAGTTAGAGTCTTATAACTTTAGGATATAACTCCCATGGTAATCACAAAGAAAGTAACTATAAAATATAAACAAAAGTAAATGAGAAAAGAACTTAAACATTTCACTTCAAAAAAAAAAAAAAAAACACAAGAGAAGACAATAATGCAGGAAATGAGGGACAAGAAAAACTATGACACTTGTAGAAAAAAATAGCAAAATGACAGAGGTAAGTTATCCTTTATCAGTAATTGATTTAAATATAAATGAACCAAGCTCTAATTAAAAGTTAGACAATGGCAGAATGAATACAAGTATATGAGTTAATTATATACTATCTATAAGAGACTCTCTTTAGATTAAAAGACAGATTGAAAGTTAAAGGATGCAAAAATATATTTCATGCAAATAGTAATCAAGAGAGAAGGAAATGACTGTACTATATAAGATTTAAAAATAATTTTAAATAAAATATTTAAGAGTCAAAATAAATGATATTGTATATTAAAAATTTCAGTACAGCACTAACATATAGCAATGAAACATTTATGCACCAAATAACAGACCACAGAGATATCTGAAAAAAAAAACCTGACAAAATTAAAGAATAAAAAGTTGTATAATAATAGTTGGGGACTTTAATAGTCCACTCTGTAAAATGGATAGAATTACTAGATAGATGATATGTAAGGAAATAAAGAACTTAATAGCATTTACCAGCTAGATCTTACAGAAATGTAAAGAACACTCTTCCCAAAACCAACAGCATAGACTTTTTTTCAAGACCACATGAGACATTTTTAAGGACAAACCATGTGTTAGGTTACTAATTCAGTCTCAATAGGTTTAGAAAATAGACATCGTACCAAGTATATCTGCAAACCACAAAAGGATAAAGTTAGAAGTTAAAAACACAAATAAAACTGGAAAAGCCACACATTTTTGGAAATGAAACAACATACTCTTACCTAATGGGTCAAAGGAGAAATCAGAGAGAAAATTAAAAATATTTAGAGAGGAATAAAATAAAACCACAGCATACGAAAACTTATGTGATGCAGCAAAATTTGTAAGCACCTTAAAAATGAGAAAAAACTCAACCCAACAATCTATCTTTACAACTAGTTAGAAAAAAAAGAACAGACTACATCCAAAGCTAACAGAAGGATGGAAACAGTAAAGAGCAGAGATCAATCAAATAGTGAATAGAAAAACAGTAGAGAAAATTAATGAAATTAAAAAGTTGGTTCTTTAAAAAGGTTTTTTTAAACTGACAAATCTTTAGCTAGACAGATTAAGAAAGAGGGAGAATACATGTAAATTACTAAAACAAGAAATGAAAGTGGGGGACATTGTCACCAATTATACAGCAATAAAAAAGGATTATAAGAGAATACTACGAGTAACTGTATGCCAACAATTTGGATAACCTAGATGAAATGTGCAAATTCCTATAAACACAGAACCTATCAAGACTAGATCATGTAGAAGGAGAACATATGAATAGATCTGTAGCTAGCAAAAAGATTGTACAAGTAATAAAAAAATCTCCTCACATGTATCTTCTACACATAAAAAGCCCTGAACCTGATGGACTCGCTAGTGAATTTACTAAACATTAAACAACAACAAAACACTAACATAAATTCTCTAACTTTTCCAAAAATTGAAGAGGAGAAAACACTTCTTAATTTATTCTATGAAGCCAGCACCAAATTCAGGAGCATGTTAACAGCATTGGGTACCATGACCTAAAACCAATGATACTTATTCCTGGAACCAAAATGGCTCAACATATGAAAATTAATTAATGTAATATGTAACATTAACAAAATATAAAGTAAAACAATATGATCAACTTAATTGATGTAGAAAAAGCAACTGACAAAATGCATCATCTTTTTATAATAAAAAACTCAACAAATTAGAACTAGAAGGAAAGTATTCCAACATAATAAAAGCTATGTACAGGCGTACCCTGTCACTTTACTGCACTTCACAGATTTTATTTTTCTGTTGAAAATTGAAGGTTTGTGACAACTCTGAGTCAAGCAAGTCTGTAAGTGTCATTTTTCCAAAAGCACATGCTCAGTTTTAGTTTCTTCATCATATTTTGGTAATCTTTGCAATGATTTGAACTTTATTATTATGTATACCTGTTATGATGGTCCACGTTCCATGTTCATTGATATCACTATTGTAATTGTTTTGGGGCATCATGAACCCCACCCATAAGACAGCAAACATACTAGATAAATGTGCGTGGTCTGACTGCTCCACTAATTGGTTATTCTCCCATCACTCTCCCTCTCCTCAGGCTTCCCTATTCCCTGAGATAGAACAATACTGAAATTAGACCAAACAATAACCCTGAAAGGCCTCTAAGTGTTCATATGTAAGAATAGTTTTACATCTCTTGCTGTAAATAAAAAGCTATAGGAGCCAATTTCTTTAACCATTCTGAAAATCCTAGCACCCTTAAGAATAATACTAAATGTACTCTACCTATGCTCTAGAAGTGTAAGAACAAGGCCTATATGACAACACATGTGTTTACAGCGTATTACCAAATTTTTAAAGCCAATTGTGGAGACCTACTGCTCAGATAAAAGGATTTCTTTCTAAATATTCTGTTAATTCACAAGGAACCTAGTCTCCAAATAGCTCTGATGGAGAGTATAAAGAGATGAATGTTGTTTTCATGGTTGGTACCACAATAATCATTCTGCAGCTCATGGATCAAAGAGTAACTTGGACTTTCCAGTCTTATTATTTAAGAAATACATTTTATAAGGATATATCTTTCATAGACAGTAATTTCTCTGATTGATCTGAACAAAACCTAAATTGAAAACCTTGAAGAAATAATTTAGATTTTATTCCAAATGCTATTAAGAACATTCATAATTCAGGAGAGAAGGCCAAAATATTGACATTAACAGAGTTTGGAAGATGATTCCAATCCTCATGAATGGCTATGAGAGGATGAAGACTTCAGTGAAGTAAGGAACTGCCAATGTGGTAGAAATAGTAAGAGAAATAGAAGTGGAGCTGGAAAATGTGACTGAACTGCCACAGCCTCGTGATAAAACTTCAATACATGAGACTTGCTTCTTTCAGGTGAACAAAACAATGTGTTTTTATGAGATAGAATCTTTTATTGGAGCAAGCTGTGAATATTGTTGACATGACAACAAATGATTTAGAATATTGCATAAACATATTGATAAAGCAGTGACATGATTTGAGAAAACTGACTCCAATTTGGAAAGAAGTTATACTGTGGGTAAGATGATATCAAACAGCACTGCATGAAACACATCTTTTGTGAAAGAAAGAGTCAATTAATGATGCAAACTTCATTGTCGTCCTATCTTACTTAAGAAATTGCCACAACCACCCAAACTTGAGTAACCACCAACCTGATCAGTCAGCTGCCATCAACTCAACATCAAGGCAAGACCCTCCACTGGCAAAAACATTAAGATTTGCAAAGTAATAGGATACGAAGTCAGCACATAAAATTTAGTTGTACTTTTATACACTAATAATGAACAATCTGAAATAAAAAAATAAAATAGGAATCACAGAGGTGGTAAACTTGTAGAATATAAACTACGAAATATTGTTTAGAGAAATTTTCAAAAAGAACTAAATGGAAATATGTCTCATGCTAATGGATTGGAAAACTTAATGTTAAAATGTCAGTATGACCCAAAGCAATCTATAGATTCAACACAACTGTCATCGAAATCCCAAATAAGTTTCTTTGCAGAATTAGAAAACCCCATCTTAAAGTACATATGGGATTTCAACAGAGCCTGGCTTACCAAAACAATCTTGAAAAGAAAGAATAAAACTGTAAGATTCATACCACCTAATTTAAAACCATACTGCAAAGCTACAGTAATTGAAACAGTGTAATACTAGCATAAAAACAGACACTTAGACCAAGGGATGTAATAGAGAGCTCAGATATAAACACTCACATATTTGGTAAAATGATTTTTGACAAGAACACCCAGACCATTCAATGGAGAAAACTATAGTTTTTTCTATAAATGGTACTGGGAAGACTAGATAGTCACATGAAAAACAATGAACTTGGACCCTACTTCATTCATTATACACCTAACTTACCTCAAAATGGATCTAAATATCAGACGTAAATCTATAAAACTCAGGAAAAAAAAAAGCCAAAGTTAATAAGCCTGATGTTGACAGAAACTGGAGGCAGAGAAATTCTAGGTAGACAGGGATGGGTCCCTGGTGAACCCCACCTTCAAGCCAAAAATAAAATAAAAAAACCAACAGTCAGAAACGTGTAGCCCAAGGTGAGAGCTACTATTACTGTTTGCACACCCTCTCCTGATTGGTTCTTTCTGAATAATGCCTTTTTTTACCAATGAAATTTTGCCTTTTCCAAAATTACTTAGAGGCCACCCTGACCCTATCCTGTTCCTATAAAGACCCCATACTCAGCTGGTAGAGGGAGAGATGGCTGGACCTCAGAGGAGATGACTGGACCTTGAGAAAAATGGCCAGACATCAGGTAAGAGATGACCTGACTTCAGGGAAGATGACCTGACTTTCCCGTCTCCCCTCTCCAACTTTCCCCTCTGCTGAGAGCCCTTTTATCACTCAACAAAATTCTCCATTTTCACTATCCTTCAGTTGTCCATGTGACCTCATTCTTCTTGGATGCTGGAAAAGACCTCAGAACCCACTGAGTGCAGGTACCCAAAAACGCTGTCACACTGACCCTTTGTCCTCACTGGCAGAGGGCAGCCGCCCTACACAATGAAGCAAGGGGCCAACTGAGCTGCTAAGATGCCACCATATGCAGACAATGAAACTAAGAGAGCACTATAACACCCACTCTGGGGCTTCAGGGTTGCAGGCACCCCAACTTGGGTGCATCTTAAGCCCCACATGAAGCTTGCTCCTGGGTCAGCACCTGCAGCAGCTGGCTGTGGAACTCACACTTGCTTACTCACATGCTCCCTCTTTCAAGTTTGAGCACAGCAGGTCAAGTAAACTGGGTGCCCTTGTTGTGAGTCTGGCGAAGGGTCCGAGAAAAATCCTGTCTCAATGTGACACAACTTTTGACAGTGATTTCTTGGGTATGGCAGCAAAAACTTAGGCAATAATATTAAAAAATAGACAATTTTGACTTTAGTAGAATTCTTTAAAATTGTACATCAAGATAGTAAAAAGGAGTAAAAAGGAAACAGAGTAAAAAGACAAACCAGATAATGAGAGTAAATATTTTTAAGTCAAATATTTGATCAGAGAAAATCAGATATGCAGAATATATAAAGAACTCCTAAAACTCAACAACAACAAAACCCAACTCAAAAATGGCCAAAGAACTGAAATAGACATTTCTCCAACTAAGATACACAAATGGCCAATAAGCACATGCAAATATGTTTGAGATCACTTATCATTAGAGAGGCAAACCCGATCTACAGTGAGATACGGTGCCACACCTATAAGGATGGCTACTATAAAAAAAAAAGATAAAGAAAAAAACAACAGAAAATAACAAGTGTTGGTGAGGGTGTGGAAAAATTAAAACCCTTGCGCGATGTTGGTGGAAATGTAAGATGTATACCTGCTGTGCACAGTGGTATGGTTATTTTTCAAAAAATTAAAAACAGAATTACCGTATGACATAGTAATTCTACTTCTGGGAATATGTAAAAAAAAAAAATTGAAAGCAGGGTCTTGAAGAGACATTTATACATGCATGTTGATAGTGACATTATTCACAGTAGCTGAAATGTGGCAGCAGCTCAAGTGTCCATTGATGAATGAGCAAGTAAAATGTGCTATATACATAAAATAGAATGTTATTCAGCCTTAAAAAGGAAGGAAATTCTGACATATGCTACAACATGAATTTTGAGGACATTATCATAAATGAAATAAGCCAGTCATAAAAAGACAAATACTATATGATTCCACTTATATGAGATAAATAGTCAACACCCCTGAGACAAAGCATTGTTGAGGGGGGTTGGGGAAGCAGGGAATGAGAAATCGTTGTTCAATGGGTATGGAGTTTTAGTTTTATAAGATGAAAAGAGTCATTGAGATGGGTGGTGGTGAAAGTTGCACAACAATATGAATATATTTAATGCCACTGAACAGTACACTTAAAAATGGTTAGGATGGCAACTGATATGTTACATGTATTGTATCGCAATTTAAAAAACAATAAAGTAAATGAGATGCTGGTGGGAATTGACTTAACCATCTTGTCACTACAATCCAATCTATCAAATTTCTTTTCTAGTTTATATTTTGGTGCATGGAAAACTCCATTTTGGAAATAGATCTGCCATTATAGAGTCTTTTAGTTATTGTAGTTTTTCAGTGACTCACTTTAATAGAGCAGCTCATCATAATCTCCATCTAACATGCACAATATTGACATGCATTCACTTATAAGTTTATAAACAAAATTATCTCACGATTAAAATAAGGGTGTGGTTGAACAAATATTTTTATTTTGTCTGATTTTGCTAAGAACCTTTGTCCATGTCAACCATTATCATCTGTAGATGTTTGTTAGCAGTTATCTCAAAAGAGTAGAAATAGCATTGTTATCTCTTTAGAGGTATAATTACCATTTTTATGCCTCCACAACCCAAATGTGTAGCATAGTACTAGTCACATAGTCAACTCAATACATTTAAGATATAATATCATGATAGCAGTAAAGCTCATTCAAAAGCAGCAGTGTTAATGGAGTGAAACCCTGGAATGGTCACTACATTGATTTGCCAAATATTGAGTTTGATCTTCAGCCAGAATCTTCACATATTAGGGCCTCAGTTTTCTCATCTATAAACTGTGCAGGTCAATTTAATGATCCACAGTGCCTTTCAGCATTCATATTTTGAATTTCTATAAAATGAGTAACATATTCTGCTTGCCTGAGATAACAGTTCTCAGTTTTGCACATTCTAAGGGATCTTTATGTGTTTTCACTGGAATCCATGAAGGAACCAGGAAGCAGTTTACTTACCAGAAGTTTATTCTCCTAGCTCCTGCTTTACAGTAGTGCCTGCTTCTATTCAACACTGTTTTAGTGGCACAGTTGTAAAATTTTGAATTAGAAATAAAAGTAGGCTCTTTAAGTGGCATTCTGAAAGAGAAGTGATTTTATTGCTTAAGACTCCTCTTGTATCATACAGTCTTGTAAGCCAAGTATGAATTTGACATAAATGATGCATTGCAACAAGTACAGGCTTAACAGATAGAGCTGTAACTTCTAAAGATCTGGAAAGATAAAAAGTAAACCCATGCTGTAATTTAAATCCAGGTTATAAACTTAGGCTCCACCTGGGGTTTCATTTAGATTTGATAAATTATCATATCTTAGCTCAGGGAACTTTCTCCAGAGCCTTTCATTCTCATTTCATTGACATTTCAGTAAACAGTATTTAAGAAGTGGATATGAAATTCTCCTTGTTTGGCCTTTAGTGGCAGGCAGATTTACTGGGGGTGAAAACAGAAAGATTTTAAACAATATATATAGTGTAAGGAGAAATATTTTGAGGTAGCAGAATTCTACATATTTATTGGGGTAAATTTAAATATCTCATAAGAATGATCATTCAGGAATGTTTTGCCACTGATTTGAGAAATAAAATGTTGTACAAATAGAACAATGAACATAGGCACACTAAAATGTAGTGAACAATTACAAGACAGGAAATTGTCTCTGTGATAAACACAGGAAAAAACAGACAATTAGAACATATCTGCGTGCTTAATTTAAAAGTGTTCTTGATTAAAAAATTCACATTCACAATTAAAACAGTATCTTAAGATCCACAAATACTTTTCTTGAAACGGTTTAGGCTTATTTTCTTTTTTTTTTTTTTTTTTTTTTTTTTTTATTTTTTATTTTTTATTGCATTTTAGGTTTGGGGGTACATGTGAAGAACATGGAAGATTGTTGCATAGGTACACACATGGCAGTGTGATTTGCTGCCTTCCTCCCCATCACCTATATCTGGCATTTCTCCCCATGCCATCCCTCCCCACTCCCCACCCTCTCACTATCCCTCCTCTCTCGCTCTCTCACTCTTGCTCTCCCTCTCTTTATCAATTGTTTCTCTGTAAGCTCGAAAGACTAGATATTGTAGCCATTATTTAAGAATTTGGAAAATAGCACTAAATCCATTCTCAAGGCTACACAGTAAAACAACAATGAGCACAGATTGGAAGAAAAATCCTATTGTTTCTATTCAAAGATAATCATGACACTCAGATACTAGAATATATATTTTTCATTGTGTTGATAAACACATTGTGAAGTTATCAAGACATATGATGTTATCCCCTTTTTAATGAAGAAACTAGTTCTGAAAACTGAAAATCCTGCTCAACTGTGTGTGCGTTATAAACGGCAATGAAAGATCATGGATTCTGACTTCTCATTCTGTGTGCTTTTCACTATACCACTCACCACTCTGTATTTTTTTATATTTGCTCTTTCTAAACATTTCAAAATATGTTGCCAAACTATACTTTATCAAATGGAAATCTATTGTTATTATATAATCTTTACTTGAGCTACCACATTTGTGAGTTATTTTGGTATGTATACAACAACTCATGTATCTTCAAACATTTAAAATTAAGACATTATTTTGGGGGGTAAAATGGGTTAATTTGAAATACTATTCCTTCCAGCATTATTTCTCAGTGAATCAGACTGGTAAATGGGCAAACATTCTGTACACAGCAGAAACTCAGCAAAACTGCCTGCCTTTCTCTCAGTTAGGGCCTCCTTTGTTCACTAATGCTGAATGAATACTTTAAACACAATCACTGATAATGTTAATGCACACTAGTGTGCAGAGCTCTCCCAAGCAAAACCAGTGCGTGACTTCCTTCCTTCATTTGACACTATCTCATAAATGAAAGATAAGAGACTAATGAATTATCTTTGTAAACACTGGAGCCAAATAATAACTGCTGATTGCCAATAAACTGCAATGAAAACTGATCCATACCAAGCAGAAGTGATACCGCAGCCGTAAATATTTGGACGAGAACTGTACGTTAATAACAATTCTTGGGTTGCCCCTTGACTGCTAATTCCTATGCACACAGCACTGTTTAGGAATAATCTGCAAAAGTATTCTTTGAATGGGGCTGTAAAAAACTGTCAAAAACTTACTTTGCCTTCATTTCTTAGTTGCTTTTCCATTCTTAGTATTTTTTTGAAAAGCTCCTTTTCATTCAGGAGCTATTTTATGAAAAGAAATAAAACGTTAAATACAACCATCTAAAGTTAAAGTGTAATCTCTCCTCCCAGCCATGATAGAGAAAGTGATGCCAGGCTTGCCCTCTCGATATAAACAACCATAAAGCTTCACACAACTTATGAAGCAAATATTTCAGGCATTGAACCACATGCATTCCAGGATAATGATTTTTGAAGGTAACAAACTGAATTAATTCTACATTTCCTTGGATTTCTTCCCAGGAGAATTTTCTGGATAGCAATGCAGGAAGGTACAGCCAAAGAACACAACAGTGCCGCTGAGTTGAGAGTATAGACATTGAGGTTTGTATTGCTAATTTGACTGGATTTTGTTGGGTAGGGTATCAGATAAGAGAGAGCTCTGCAGATGGCACCACTGAGGTGTGTGTAGGGGTTCACTCTGGGACATTGGGCTGTATATACACAGACTTGAAATACTATAGGAAGTTCATTAAGCAGAATAAAAAGTATTCCAGATGAAGATTTGGATCCATAAGAAGAAATAAATAAGACTGGAGATGAGTATGTAGGTAGGTACAGAAGACTTTTTTCTCTTCTCTTAGTTTCTTATAAGACAAATGATTTGTTTGAAAGCAAAATAATAAAATTGTGTTAGGAGGGTGTTATAACAGATGTAAAATTGAAACATTTGACTAAAGCACAAGGGACGATGGAAAATGGATTTATTCCACCTTTTCTGCTACTTTATTTTATGTGAAATTGTTCAGTATTATTTGCAAGTACACACTGACAAGTTAAGGATAAATATTATAATCCCTAGAACAACCATTAACAAAATACACAGTGCTACGACTAAAAAGCTGCTTAGGAAATAAAATGTATTACTAAAAGATATTCAATTAACCAAACACAATTTTGGAGAAGAAAATTCGAGCAACATATAATTAATGGGGCAAAAAAATAAAACAGTGAAAAAGTAAAAAGCTTAAATAGTATAATTACTTATACTGTGAATGGATTAAATATTCCTATTAAAAGCCAAAGATTATCAAATTGGACAAATAAGGGTCACTAAAATAAAGTGTGTCTTAACAAGATACACCTTAACTTTTAAAACATAGATTGGAAGTAAAAGAATATAAAAATATTGATCATGCAAATAGTAAGCAGAATCAGAAAAAGTAGGCTTCTAAGCAATATTACCAGAGATAAAGAGAATGTTTATTTTATAAACAGTTCAATTCACATAAAGACATAAGAATCATAAACGTGTATGCACCCAATAACAAAGTTTAAATATCTATAAAAATGGCCAGATTAAAGTGGGAAATAGACAACTAGACCCTCAGAAAATCAGTAAATATATAGTCAAAATAACACAATCAACTACCTGTCCTAATGCATACAGAATACTATGCCCAAAGACTGGAGAATTGTTCCCCCCCCTCCGAACCAAAGTGCATATAAAACATTTACCAAAATAGACTACATACTGGGCAATACCATAAACTGTATACTTTACAAAAGATTGAACTTATAAGGTATATTTTCTGGATGCAACATACCTAAATTATAAATAACTAATAGTAAGATTCAGACAGACCAAATATTTGGAAATGAAATGGCAAAATTTTAGATTGCCTGTGAGGCAAAGAAGAAATCACAAAGAACTTTAGAAAATAAATTGAAAAATATTATTAAAAAATCACACAAAAACAACATGGAGAAAACTTGGTGGGATGCCTCCGAAGCAATACTTTGGAAGGAACTTTTGTAAATCTTTTTCATTTTTAAACCCTCTTTATTGAGGTAAGATTGGCATACATATAGTCTACAACTTGATGAGTTGCAGATACGTATACACTCATGAAACCGCTACCACAATCAATGCCATAAACATGTTCATCACCTCCTAAAGGTTCCTCTTGCTCTCATTTATCATGATTTTTTGTTATATGAACAGTCAAGAGCTATCATTTTAGCATATTTTTATATAATACATTATTGTTAACTATAGGCACCATTCTGTACATTAGAGCTCTAGGACTTACTCATCTTACATACTGAGGCTTTGTTCCCTTTGACTAATACATCCCCCTTTCTCTCTCTGTTCTGCCTTGGCAACTACATTATACTCTCTGCTGCTATGATGTCAATCATTTTAGATTCTTTATATAAGCAGGATCATGTAGTAATTATCTTTCTGTATCTGGTTTATTCACTTACGATGTCATCCAGGTTCATCCATGTTGTAAATGGCAGGATTTCCTTGTGTTTTAAGGCTGAATAATATTGTACCATATGTGTATGCACTGCTGTTTTGAGTGTAAAATGATACAACTGTTTGGAGTAACTAGTGCTTTCTTACGACCTTACACATTCACTGAGTATAAATCAGTGATTCCACCACTAGGTTTTTAACCAAGAGAAATAAAAACATGTTTATGAAAAGAATCAAGAAAGACTGTTTATAGCAGCTTTATTAATCATAGCCCCAAACTGTAAACAACCCAAATTTTCATCTGCAGAATGATGCTTAAACAACTTGTGAAATATTCATTTATTGTTTATAAAAAAGGGAGCAGGCCAGGCACGGTGGCTCATGCCTGTAATCCCAGCACTTTGGGAGGCTGAGGTGGACAGATCACGAGATCAAGAGATCAACACCATCTTGGCCAACATGGTGAAACCCTGTCTCTTCTAAAAATACAAAACTTAGCCAGGCATGGTGGCATGCATCTCTAGTACCAGCTACTCAGGAGGCTGAGGCAGGAGAATCACCTCAACCTGGGAGCCAGAGGTTGCAGTGAGCCGAGACTGTGCCACTGCACTCTGGCCTGGTGACACAGCGAAATTGCATCTCAAAAAAAAAAAAAAAAAAAAAAAAAAAAGGAGGGGGAGCAAACTGATGACATATAACAACATGTATACATCCTAAAAACATTATGTTGAAGGAAAGAAGCTACATGCACAAGAATATACAAACTGAGATTCTATTTATATGACATTCTACAACAGATATTACTATTCTATGGTGACAAAGTAGAACAAGCTTGCCTTTGACAGTGGGATTTGATTGACTAGGGGAAGCTAAAGTAATCTTTCTCAGTGATGGTGATGGAAATATCCTGTGTCTTGATCTGGGGGATGGAGTATACTTGTTTATATATTTGTAAAAATTGATCAAATTGTATCAAAATATGGGTTTCACTGAATTTTTTTTGCCTTGATTAAAATAGACAAGCAAATAAGTAAATTAATAAATCAAAGGAGGGACTTGTGTGGTAGTTGTTTTAAATGTATCTTGCCAAAATTGTAATTTTCTCCTAGATACTCCTTTCTGAGAGTTATTCTTATTTTAGTCTTATATCAGTAATGTTATCATTGGGTTTTTAATAGGTTGTTTTCAATTCTCATATCTATACCAATAAAGTCTTCTTTTATTTTTCTCCTTATTAGAGCTGATGAAGCATACCACATCATTTAGATAAGATGTGTGGGTTATGCTCTGGTAACAAAGTAACTCAAGTTTTTAGTGTCCTTATAAAATAGGATCTGTTTTTCACACTATGCATGCCACACAGGTCAATAGGGGGCTTAGGCTCATACAGGCACTCGAGTGCCTGGGCTTATAACTACAAGAGCAGATGAGAAATGTAGAGGATGATGTGGAATGTTTGTTGAGTGCTATCATTTCTGCCACAATCATCATATGGCTTAGTCAACGACAGTAAATAGTGCATAGGAATCAGTGGTGGTTATAACAGCATCAAACCTCGGAATCTTGTAGCAGGACTATCGTGGAAGTGTCTAAGTTGTCAGAATCAAGAGAGAGTCACTTGTGTCAAACTCTAACAAAAAATAAATATATAAAGCCAGGAGGTTGAGAAAGGAGGGCCCGCACACACACATGCCTATGATATTACAAAGGCTCCCTGAAGGGTTCTTGTGCATGTATGTATGCCTACCACAGAAGACTGCAAAAACCATAACTTTACATAAAGCCCATTGCCACTTTACATAAAAAAATAATACTCCCATTGCCACTTTACATAAAAAAATAATACTTCTGAGAGGATGTCTGCTCAGCAACTACCTGTCCAACCTTGGATTGGTGCCACTTTTGTTATCGACTGTTGTAGCCAAAGACAATTAACAATTACTAAATCCTTTTCATTATTCCTTTAAAAATCTTTGTCTTTGCTTCTTTACCTCCCAAATGCACCACATAGTTACTATGGCAAAGGTAGTCTCACTCAATACTCTATTCCCAAATAAATGTCATTTTCCTTCACAGAGTCTCTCTTTGTTATTTGACAGTTGAAAACTATAGAAAATGTAGTATAAGGCTTCTTCTCTACAATTTATGAAGACATTCTTAAATAGACAAGCTTTGGTCTTTTAATTACTTTCCAAGTTTTTGCTCTATATTTTTATTTATTCAACATGTTTTATGTCTTTACCCAATTCATATTGCTCAAATATGACCACAAAAATTCAGATATAAAGATTTCATAGTCCCATTGTTCTTAGTAGATAATTCATATAGCTTATAATGACTGACAAGGACCTAAGTTATACAACCCTTGTCTCTATTCCAAATCTATCTAACCATTCCATATCCCCAACACACATTTATTATGCTTAAAAAAAAACAACAGATGTTAAAGAAACTTACTTCAGCACAATACCTACCATGTGAAAAGCCCATAGCTAACATCACCATCAATAGGGAAAAACCGAAAGCATTCCCTCCCAGAAGCAGTACAAGGCAAAGATGTCTACTCTCACCATTTCTTTCAACATAGTACTAAAAGTCTGAGCCAGAGTAAAAGAAATAAAAGACATCCAAATATAAAAGGAAGAAATAAATCTATCTGTATTTGCAAGATGACATGATCATATATATAAAAAACCCTAAAGGTGTAACAAAAACCTATTATAACTAATAAATGATTTAGTAAAATTACAAGATTGAAAATCAGTTTGCAAAAATCCATCATATTTCTGTACACAAACTGTTTAAAAAGTAAATTAAAAAGCAAATCTATTCACAGTAGCAACAAAAATAAATAAATAATTTAATAATGATTGCAGTAGAGAGGCTAAGAAGGAATAATTCTTGGGAGATCCAGAATGCCTTTGCTGACAGACTAGCTCAACAACTACTTAGACTAGCTAGAGCTGAGAGTCAAGAACATTTCCTCCTAACTTTCTAAATCTTGCTCCCCTCACTCAGGATCAAGCTTGCATCACAGTTTGATTGCCCTTCTGGACTTTTCCACTCCCTTTCTATTCCCTTTCATATAGGTATTTCTCCTAATAAATTATTTGCTTGCTTAATCCTGTCTTGACCTCTTCTTGGAGGACTTGGTCTACCACAATGGTTTCATTTAAAACTAGAGCAGCTGACTCTCATAAGCAATTAATCAGCAGTAGATCCGTTTTTTAAATCCTCCTCTTGTTTATAGATAATTTCATATCATGTGATTTTTTTCAGTTGTGTTGGTCTACTTTGGCATCAGAATTTTACTTTCCTTTTGCAAAAGTGGCCCAGACTCATTGCTTAAACAGGATCTAAACATTTAGAATCCACATATTAGAAAGACCTTTAGCCTGACTGAATTCTGAACCCTGGAACAAATTTGATGCCAGATTTAGTATCAGAGAAATTTGTAGCTGTCATTATTATTTGAGGTGCTCAGATATTTTAATAAACTTCTTTAAGATATGGCTCGAGAAGCAAAGGATATATTTCTTGTCAAGTCAATGGCCATACTGCATTCTATGAGGGTGGCAAGGTTTCATCTAGGCATACTCACACGAGGAATCAATACAAATGAAATAATTATCCCAGGGAAAACAACTGGGTACTTTTGTTGTCGATGCTGTTCTCATCAAGTTAAAAATGTTGTTTAATATATTTATAACAGTGATCAACCTTTTAAATTTCTTTATGATCTCAAGAAAGAATTTACTTTTAAGATATACTTAACTACTTTTCTTTTCTCTTCTAATGTGGGACATTAGAACGCAACAATGGACTACAGTAATGGCACAATCACCAATAAACATCCAACTCTTAAATTGGAAGCATTCTCTCATCTTTAAGTAGGCAGAAAAAACAATTTGAGAATGGATAATCTCATAATTTAAGGATATAGGCCTGATTTTTCAGATTCAAGACAGGAGCCTAAATGATTAAAAATAAAAATAAACTAAACACTCAAATGCCTTTAAGTGATGGTAAACCAGGCTAAAAAATATTCTTGTTACATTTTCAAAGCTGATTTGAATAAATTTCAAATAGCCTATAGTATTTCACCTATAAAGATTTTCAGATTCACACAGTAACCTATGTAACTGTCTCCATGTTTATAATACATTGCTTTATGCAACATGATTCCAAATTTCCCCATTCATACTGAGGACAAAAGGAACAATTGTACTTAAAGTTTTTAGAAGAAATAGAAGATTTTAATCTTACAGGGAGAGCTTCAGGGAAGAAGAGGTGATTATATAGTTAATAAAAAGACTTTCATAAGAATCAGTATATCTTAACTTCTTAAAGATTAGTTCCAGTGAGATGGGTTCAATCAATGTTTAGAATCCTGCCTTTTTGCCTTTTCAGATGTATGATTCTAAGATTATGCTTCTTATATGGGTTTCTTGATGTGAAGAAACGGGAAGGTTTTATTAGACAATGTCTAAAAGATAACAGAAATAGCCTAGAGATGAATGTATCAGATTGTTTCCAGAGATCATTTCTCAGCATAGTCCTTTTTTGGCTTAGACTAACCTACATGGAAGTTGAGGAAATGTATATATTTTAGTGGAAAAGCACATTAAGAAGTTATCTGGAGTAATGCAAGTTACAAGGCTCTCACTGAGGCCTCTTCTATCAGTGGTGTTCAAAGTTGAGTCCTCAGAACGAAAAGGCCAGAAAAGTCACAGGACTTACCAGTCTTGTTAACAAGGCTGGTTAATAAACAGTGAAATTTTGAAAGCAATAATGATTATGTTTTAAGAGTGTAGAAAATTAAGTAACCCAGTAATTCTATTTCTAGAATCTAAAGGATGTACTCAAGATTATACACAAGTATACTTGTCTTAGTTTTATACGTCAGTCCAGAAACATTCAAACAATAGATATGTCAAAGAACAGAAAATGAATGAACAAATTATGTTCCAGCCAGATGTTTAAATTCTAGGAAATAATAAAAAATGAAATTTTAAAAGAATTTGAATGGCATCAAGAAAATGATTCTAATATAAATTTAACTGATAAAAAGTGGGATTGTAAGCATTATAATTCCAATTTTGTCCGAAAATAAGATGGATATATAATATATATTCATTTATCTATCGATATACATAAGCCCACAAAACTGCAGAAACTGGCATTAAATTTGTGATATATTAAGAATGCTACCTGGGTAATAGGCTAAGTAGTGCTTTTGATTATCTTCTATATACTTTCTTGGATTGTCTGAATTGTATACAATAGAAATGTAAGGCTTTGTAATAAGAACAAAATATAATGGTTTTCCTAAAGACAAAAATACTCAGCTGAAAATAGTCTGGAAAAGAAGATAAGATAAAAAATTATAAAAGAATTAGATTTCCTATCCTATGGAAAGGGAGAACAGAAATTAAAGCTAATATTATTATGGAATAAAAATTATGAATGTTTTATATTTCACAGGAATTTATTGCAATGAATTGTGATTCTACAGAATTTAAAAACAATGATAATTAGTAAAGACAATTAGGTCATTTCTGCTGTAATAATGAATGTAGTGTTATTATAACGTAAACAACTCTAATATTAGTGTACATACTACTCAAGATCCAGACACAGATAAAAATGTGTTTATAAAGGTGGTTTCAGATATAGACTCATTCTTCAGGTTTCTCTGTATTCAGAGAAAATTTAAAACTCATTTAGGAAGGGAAAAATAAGCTCTTAAAAACATAGATTGTTTATTATTGTATCAATAGTCTAATGTTTCTGCATTCTCACACATAAAATGGCTCAATATTTAATTGATTACATATTTTAATTTATGTGGTATTTTAATAATTTATAAGAAATGCCAGCAAGTTCATCCTTCAGTATTTACTGCTACGTTTTGTTGGTCTCTTGCTCTTCTTCACACACCCAAGTAATGTACACATACAAACATATCTCGAAACTTACAAATGGGTGGTTTTTGTAAAGATAATTTTTAAATTTGTGGTTTGGAACATCATACCTACTTTCCTTGTATAAGCAGAGCTCCCAGCACTAATAAGCAACACACAGGCACAAAAGAGAAAGCCAAGAGGTAACGCAATTCTTTCAATGCATCATTTCTCTCTCTTGTCCAATCCCCAAAAATGTGAGTAGAAATTACATGGCTTCTTTTGCCATAAGGAAAGTAAATAAAATTAGATTTATGTATATTATACAGAAAAAAATACAACACAACAACTTTCCAAGCTTGCTAATGTTTAAACTTAATTATGTCGTTCCTCCTCCTATATTTTTGACGAGTTGCTGTTGCTTTCCAATAAAGCCCACATTTTTATAAACTATCACTTAATTTTGCTTCTTTCCCCCACTACATATTCAATCTTCTTTGAACTTCAAAAAGTGTTTTATGTTCTTATTTTTAATTCATTGTACTATGTGTCTATCTACCTGGAAGAACATTCATCCTTCAACAAGTTTCCCTGGTCTCATCTCTCTCTTTCCCTGGCTGTCTCCTATTCTTCAGGACTCTAAAGGATGTGAACACTTTTGTGAAATTTTCCCTGAATGACCCATTATTAGCGAGGCATTTTCTGATGGCCCTCTTATGTATGCTCAAAGAATCTGTATATCACCCTTTCATTTACTGTATTTGTATTAATCACATGTTATTGAGTTTAGTAAATATGGTTGTGAAATCATTCCAGTTGTCATTGCATTTACTAAACATGGTTATGAAACAGTTCCAAGAAAAAAAAGATATTTCTTATAAATTATTAAAATATTACATAAATGAAATGTAAGAAGAATGCCGTGATTAAGTTTAAACATTAGCACACTTGGAAAGTAGATTATGGGAAGTAATACATGGAGGAAAAGCCATTCTAAGTTGCTGGGTTGTATGTATGTTATGTAAAATATACATACATCTAATTTAATTTGCTTTCATTATAAGAAAAAGGCCATGCAATTTCTGCTCACTAAAGGTCATTTTCGGGGAATGGAAACTGATTTTTATGGTTTATTTGGAATACATATAAATATAGAAATGGACCCTTCTACTATTAAAACTTGAGAAAGCTACAGTTGTCTAATCTGAATTCCTTTCTCAGGAAACCAGCCAGCAGCCTCCTAGACAGTGTCATGAAACTGAAACTTACTAGATCACTGCATCTGGACAGTGACACACCAGACCCCTAACTTGTCATGATTACCTAATTGATCACCTGCTTTCTGTTGACCAACTCTCTTCCTTAGCCCTCCCTAATTCCTGTTTTCCCACATATGGTTCCATTTCTTTCCTGCTATATAAACCCTAAATTTTAGATGGATTTGAGACTGATTTTCCGTCTCTTAGATACAGCATGAGACTAAAGCAGCATTCCTTGGCTATCTTCATTGTCGCAGTGGTTGGTTTTCTGTGCAGTGAGCAGCAGGGGTTACAACAAAATCCTGGCATTTCGTTAACAGTTGTGTTTATCACAGTTTATTGAAACTATCTTTTTGTTTAAAAAAAAAACAAAAAAAAACCCATAGTTAAAAAAATATATTTTGCTGTCCTATCCAATCACTTTCCAGATCATTTGCCTATTTGGTTTTAGCTATATTCTCTGTCCTTGTATCTAATATAGCTAATATTTAAGCTATATTCTCTGTGTCTTATATAGAATGTAACTGGATTCCTCAGTTTCCATTTCCAACTGGCTCCCTAATAGTCCCTAACAAGAGACTAGAAAGTGAGAAGAATGAGAAACCCGAACATTTCTCCTTGCTTTCATGCTCAGGTGACAAAGAGTCTCCTAACTGCTGTATCTCATCCATGTCTGTTTTTCACAGGAAAGCCCTCACCTGTGTATGGCCCTACCTCCTACTGGGAACTTCTTCACATTGGTTCCATATGGGTGGAGTAGCTTTCTGTTTTTCATAAATCAAGGCGGCCTCATCTACCCTTATTTGGCTTCTCAGCTCTTATATTTTAAAACATGATCCTATATTAAAGTCATTTTTTCTCTTTTTTGGAATTACTTAGAATAATATCTCTTTTTTTTAACTGCATCCTGTAAAACACACTATAAAGTCTTAAAACAGAATGTCTTATTCTTTTAGTTTTTTTCAGCAACGAGCAAAATTCCTGGCATGTATTAGGCAATCATTAAATGCATGTTGAATTAATTTGTGATTTACAAAGCATAGATTTCTGAATAAGAAAATATTTAAATTAAGGGAAATAATTAGTTGCTGTGGTACTTGAAATTATACTGATAATGTCTCTCACTTAAGGTACTTCATTTTCATTTCAAAATATTCAGTCTCAAAAAGAATGCTTCAGCTTTGAAAAATGTTTGGTCCTTTATTTTTAAATACCTTACTACCAGCCATTAAGAAAAGGTAAAATTACTCTTTCCCCAGAAAAAACATTTCCCATTCCTTTCTTTCCAATGGCTTTGCCCACCCATTTGGGCAGCCTCAGCATGATCTCTTCACACATAATCATGCATCCTTGATTTATCACTTCATTATAAAATAAAATAAAATAGTGGCAAAACATATTCTTTCAATTTGAAAGCAACCTTAAATGCCCTAAAATTTTTACTTATTTTACATAATTGACAAAACACCCCAGAGCAAGAAAGGAAAGTTTAATCATTGCTTGGTTTTAATTTTCTCTATTTAATTTTTCTAATTAAAGATGGAGGCTGAAAGCAGCGGGACCTCTGGGAGACACTACAGATAGCAACATTTTTGCCAAAATTAATAAAGTCGAGCAAAATATCCAACCCAAACAAAGCTCTTGTATAATAGAATCTATGAACAAAGGCCATGGAAAATGCTCTTCAGAAGAAATGTGTGTGCTTTGCTGATAGCTTTTTGTTTGTTTTTTTCTAAGGTTGTACTTGGTTTCATTCAATTTAAAATATCACATTGTACATTCTGAAAAATATTTATGACCATGTAGTAAATGGAGACATTTTATAGATACCCTCATACTATATGGTATAGAGAACACGTGCTCATCACTGAACAGGTATTGACAAATTGGTAACATGATGCAAAATTTTTAGTATGAAAAGAATCTGGTAGCTGAGATTCAATACAGCTGTTGTCTTTAAGCAAATAGCTGTTGCTAGATAAATATGTGTAAGCCATATTTTCAGCTGGCAAATGGCAAAATCATTTGGTATCCATTTAATAAACATTTAGGCTGATAGAAATTTATAATATATATTGTTTGCATAACTGAAAAAACAAAAAATCTTGGTATCATTCATAGATAAACAAAAGCCTTTTATGAAAATTTACAAGTGTCAAAAGTTAAATAAAAATAAATACAGCAACATCAACATCATAGCTCTTGCAGTGCTTTAATTCAGTACGACTTTAGTTCTTATAAAAATATGGAATTATATTCTTACATATTTAGAGATTTAACAAATATTAGAAAAAGAATAAACATATATTAATACTTTCAAATCTGCCATAGTTTATAACTTAGATATTTCATTCAATACCAAAAGATCCCTTTTATTATTTAAGACTTTTCTGTAATGTAGGTCAAATGCTCAACTATATTTTGCAAAAAGCAAACTATTTCCAAACAACTTGAGCGTTCTCCCCCAATGATCAGCAATCAAATTCTTCACAGAAGATATAAAACTGCTATTTGCATTCTTCCTATTTATCCTTCTCTACCAGACATATGGTACATAATCTAGAAGGTAGGTCCTAAATGTGACCTAGAGAAAATCTGGTCTGGGAGAACAGATTATGATATATTTTGAAAGTAACTTCAATCTAGTTTCTATGGAGCCACAGATATGTTTTCCTTCTCACTGCATCTCACTATAAGTTTAATAAAAAGAAA
This sequence comes from Ateles fusciceps, assembly GCA_036589455.1. Taxonomy (NCBI): domain Eukaryota; kingdom Metazoa; phylum Chordata; class Mammalia; order Primates; family Atelidae; genus Ateles; species Ateles fusciceps. The sequence continues at coordinate 3,945,414 of JAZHEH010000827.1, read as the reverse complement.
CAGCTAAGGACTTGTTGAACTTATGATCTCCTTATCCGAACATACCCAACAGTGTCTACGAAAGACATAATTACATGATTAGCTATTGAGAACACAAAAGCCATTGCTTTAATTAGTATGCAAGCTTTCTTCTACAGAATAACTGCAGAAATCAAAGATGATTGAGCAGGTGATTATTTCTATTTTTCTGGATATATGGGTGAGGGGGTAAAGGTTATTTTTAAAAGGTTTCTAAGCAAGAAAAATATAATCTTTTTAAAGATATAAAGTATTTCCCTGAAAAGGTAGAGGGGTTATCTTCACATAAAGTAATAGTCTTTTAATCAAGACAGTAAATTTTTAATAAGCTGCCACTATTTCTTTTAGCTCATAGAGAACATGTAAGGCATTTAGTAATAAAAATGCAATTTTGCTTTCCAACGAAGAAAGTTAATAGCTATCTTTTCTCATTTTGTGGGCCTCTTTTTGGTAAATGTATACAATGACAACAAAAATCATAGCATCTTGTATTCATGGGAGATTCTTTCTTAAAATATTAAATACTAGGTTATATATGAGTTTTGATTATTCCTATTACCCTGAAGACTATACACAACTATTAATATATTTGTGGCCACAGAGATAATTTGACTGGCTCCATAGTACCTACAGGTCTATGCTAAACCTAAAACTTGGGGTTTCTGGGCTGCTATGCTCTTCCCTTTAGAGTCTAAGACCAGATATTTTGCCTTGTATGCTGGAGAAAAAAAAACCCACAATAGCTAGTAATTATTACTAATGAGAAATATAAGAGGTTTTCATGCATTCATCAATGATAATAACAATTTAGGAAATGAATTAATTTCTTTCTTTCAGCAAATAAAAATCTTTCTTTGAGATCTAGATATGTTACTGGTTAACACATCTGCTACTGACCTGTAATGAGTGATCTCATAAATTCAGGCAGAGGGACTGACCTTCCAATCCACTAAAATAACAAGATAGTATATGTCTGATTTATTTCCTATTAAACAGTATCAGTAAACAGCCATTCTTTTAAGGTATGTAACTCTACATAAACCCCAACCAGGACATCAAACAAGTACTAAACAAAGTGATAACCTTTACAGATAAAAATATGTAAGTGCTAAAATGTCTTACACAATGTGATAGAAATGTTCACAGTTCATGCTAATACCTTTCTTTTTCTTCTCTTTCTTCTATGTGTTGCTAAATTGATTATTTTCCTATGTGTTATGACTTGACAATATTCAAACTATTTCAAAGAAAAATGGGATGTTTTTACTCACGTGTATTGAAAAAACAGACAATTGTATTTTAAAACATGTTTATTATATGTAATCTAGTTTCATATATTAACATATTGCTTTTCTTAAAGACCTAAAAATTATTTATATCCATTATATTTAATCTCATGTTCTCAGTAATTATCTTATAAAGAAATATAACCAAAATAACCCAAATAAAAAATCTTAGTCTCATTTGTGCAATATTCAAATTTTCCTTAATAATGTTATTGCCTCTGTTTTCCCAAATCTTTCATGAAACGCAGACATGAAGAGCCGAATAAACGTGTTTAGCCGATAGATAGCACAAAAATTTCACAAAATATTATGTACAATGAAGTTTAAGAATAATGGGACCTCAGTGATAGTCACTGAAAGTGCAAAACTCTTGCTTATTAGGAATCAAACTTCACCTGCTGGTTTTTATTAGCATTTACTTCCTCAAATAAAAAGGTAGTGTGGGATAAATGTTGTTGGCAGAAACAGAGTAAAAATGTCTTGTGAAGAAGGCTGTTAAGATGAGAGACAAGCTGGTACCAGTTTCAGGCCTGAATGAGGTTATAGCCATCTATGTTGCTTGAACAAATTGCCTTCATGGAGAGCCTTATTCTCTCTGTCAAGCCCAAATCAGGGCTAAGTATCCCAAAGCAAAAAGTCCCTTGTGTGTGCTCTCTGAACCTTGTAAAAAGGCTGTTGCCCCAAAGTTTATCTTGCCCTGCTTTTGGTAGATGATAGGAACAGACATTCAATTTTTAAATTAGAAAGGAATTTTTCTCCCCTGGAATGAAATTTCCCTCCCTGGTTAGGGTGCTGCATCAGCTTCATGAATCCTCCAGCATGAATGACTTTAACAGATTCTGTCAGGTTAAAGAACAGTGAGACTCGTATCTGGGATTTTTTGATGGAATACAGGAATACCTGAATACACAGGAGTCTGGATAGTTATAATGGTACGGGCAACCGTCAGTTTGGAGCTCTGTGTCTAAAATACTAAACAGGAAGATGGAGCTGGAGCAAAAGACAAGTACCTGGGATTCTATACACTGTAATTATACTATTCCTTAAGAAGTAGACAAAGAGGACTGAATTTTACCACAGGAGAGAAATGCCTGCCATCTGAGGAGTTCTCAGGTGATTAATGTTCAAGTCAAAATTGCTAAGTCCCATTAACCTCGTTATACTTCATTTTTAGAATTGCCACATCATATTCTTAAAGAGAATTGAGATATGCACAGCTACTTCAATTCCATTTTTCAACTGTCATCCCAAATTTAAAAATAAGGCCTTCTCAGTACACCTTACTGGTAAGTTTCTCTGAGGACTTCCTTTTTCCTGATGACTGTTCCTCCTGACCCAATGGAAGTTGTACACTCTGAGGCTTCAACAGTCTTTGCAGCACCATAACAAAATTAGCCTACTCTGATAATAGCTCCAAAGTACCTAGTTCTCTCCCTTTGGTGGCCCTTCATTAAACTGCTCTGTCTCATACCTAAGCAAATACTTATTTGTAAAGTGTCTAATCAGGAGCTGGTTTGAGGACTTCTTTAAAATGCCAAACCTGCATCAGTGCAAGTGGTCATAAACCATTTTATCATTTTATTGACTTCTGCTTTAATACTGCATTTATATGTTGGGTAGCAGAAGTCCAACCTGGCTAAATCCCTCCATTTCCAATAAATCTCACTTAACAAGTTTGGTGGGTTATTGTTATTGTTCATGGTGGAGGGGCTGGCGTCAGAAGTCTTTTCTTAACACTTCAATCTATGCTTGTAGGTTGAATGAGTGGATACCTCCTCACAGACCATATGACCATTGCTTGCCTACGTGTTTCTCTATAATGTCATGCTTTTTTACTTGTTTGGAGTCTATACGGTTGAATATCTATAGGATTTTCAAAATGCCTGACTATGTACTTAAATCTCAACTTGATTTTAATCTTGAGGGGGCACAATTCCCCATGAAGAGAATGAGGATAACTGATTTACATTTCCACATTTATTTCTTTCTACTTACCTACTTTAAAATGTATCATGAGAAAGAAAAAATAATCTGTATGCACAAAGCTTTTCTATGTATCGCTACACTTAAGAGAGAAAGGTGGAGGTGGAAAAATCATTCTTTTCTTGGGTGGTTGCAAAATTAATTAAATTATATATTCTCTACAATTATGATTAGAAGACAGGGAATGATATGAATAACTAAGTAAGGTCATTGTAAATTTTGAAAACCATATATAAATAAAATTATATGTTTATTGTGTTAATAATTATTACACAGATTAGCAAATATTTAATAAGCACTGTTAGAAAATATGAAAAATGTTTCATGATCTAAAGTATGGTGAGATAAAGGTGACTTTTTTCCTTTCTGCAAATTCTTTATTTTTGTTATAATGTTCTTTGTATGGTAATTAAGCAATAAAAAAGAATTACTTTAAATAGAATCATATTATGAGGAAATTGAATATTACCCCCAGCTAACTAACATGAGGATATTTATTATATTAGATTTCACATTTGGAAAGCCAAATTTTCAATTATTGGGTGAATGCTGCAATTGGAATTAATTTATCTGTACCCATATGAAAGCACTCAACTGTTGTACAACATTCAAGCTTTTTGCTTGATCTTCAAGTTCCTGGGATAATTTGGAGTAAGTCTACCTCTAATCTTTTAAAATTAAAATTGATTTTTCCTGTCTCCCTTGTACCACTGAATCTTATTTTGTTTATACTAAAGGAAAAAAGAGCACCAATATATAAACAAAAGGAAAGTTAATTCTACAGTCCCTCTAAATCAATGTACACTCACTAAATCTACTTTAACTCCCATCTATATTTACTTAAGCTAAAAGAATGTCTTGTAATGGTAGCAGTGACACCATTCAGTATTTGTCCTCTTGTGAGAAAATTATCCATAACTTTCAAAAGATAGACAGTTATGACAGCCTTTACGTTGTGTGAACTGGATCGAGAAGAGATGAAGCACACCTTACATAAAAGATCCTTAAATTCTCTCATGGAAGCCAACTCCATGGGGAATATCATTTATAAAACTATAAACTTGTTTCAAAAAATATATTCTTTTAGGCTTCTGGAAATTAAATTACTTCAGTCCATTTTATCTACACTAAAAATTAAGCATATTTATGGTCTCAGACAAAATCAAGAAGCAACAAACTACCCAATCACTATAAATTTAGGCGATGGCCCAAATATGAATAAAAAAACAAATGATAAAAATATAATAAATGCTGTAACTTGAAATTCATTGCAAAAAAATGAAATCACATCAAATGAGTAGACAGAAAGTAAAAGCAGTTAAGTAGACCAAAAATGTTTGTTCAATTAGAGATATTAACATGACAGTAATTTTTAAAATATTAATTTATGCTAAATTATGCAACATTTAAACATTCATTTATTGATTCTCGTAACTTATAAGGTACTGTGCCAGGTGAGGGGAAAATGTTCCTATGGAGACTCTCTGCATATCCACTACCCAACTCACTACATAGTTGGCAATAAGAGACAATAAAATATGATTTGCACATAATTCAGTTTGTATGGAGTAGGAAGATGCCCTGGAAATAGTGATGGCTAATTTTAAATTTCAGTAAGGGGGATAGAATTTGTATCTGTGAAAATGAGATAATGTGACATAGACATACTAAGCAGAACAAACAGCCTAGGCAAAACCACTGAGATGAGGAAAAGCTAGAGTTAATTAAACGTGGCCCCTATAACACAACTGTTCACTTTCACACCTCCAGGTTTCTTATCCTCTGTACTGATAAATAAACACGTTGGAGTTTCTTTCTACACCAACAGAAGTGCAAAAACCACTTAGAGTATTAGAAACACTGACATGTGACTTGAGATTCCCAGTGAAAAATTGGAATCTAATTTACAAAATATAGCATAGAAAGTCACATTGAAATTAAGAAGCAAGGGGTCATTGAAAAACATCTTCATTTATTTTTCTCTTGGAATTTACTGTGTAAAAATTTTCAGAAAAAAATGGTGCATATTTATTGGTAATTACAAATTTTAACACATATGACCCCAATTTTGAAAATAATTCAAACCACCTGGGATGAATAGATAATGCTTATACAAGTAATAGAAAGATTTACTCAGAAATTTCTATTTCAAATTCATTGAAACAATTGTAATAATCTTAACCTGTGTTGTAGATGCAGAAATATACTTCAAAAGTTAAAAACATGAATATATTAATTTTTGTTTTTTGTGAAGTATTACTTTTAGACTCAATAAATTAATAACTATATCTCTCTATATTTACTTTCATTTTTTTGATAAACATTATACTTTCATAGTTATAAAGTAGATATTCTGGAAAGAAACTTGAAATAATGACTCTGCTCATAAAATGTTAACATTTTAAGGAAAACACTTGATTTGGGATTTTTACCTTTTAGCAGCAAATCAGGTGGTAAATTCAGGATCAACTCTCTGCGATGTTAAATCATAAAGTATAAGTTAGAAACAAAGCAGATCATGAGTCTTCTTATGTAATGGTAGTGTTCACCAACTTTATCCTTAAAATGATAAGTGAACTATTTGTTTATAACACAGAAAATTCTTTTTTAGGCTACGGAAAGATTCTATTCACACTAGTGAAAATATAGTAGCATTGTCAAAATTTGTTAGGTGGATACAACTTATAGATGTAGGTGGGTAGGACATAGGTGCTTTAAAATTTAAGTCATATAACAAAATGCATAACGAATTCACAAAGCAACTTTAATACAAATCTAAGAAGGAAGGCATAATAGGGTAGGTCAATGCAGAAATTGATATTCTGGCAATGCAATCAAATGTGGTAAATATTGCAGCACTGATTCTCCTGTCTCTAACACGGAGGAATAGCAAAAACCTGGGACCTGAAAGGGCATTAAATATTTCCCTCAGGAAAGACACAGTTCTCCAATTGAAATTAAATATGACAGAATTATATGAAAGAGTTTTAATGTAATGCACACCAGTTTAACAGCATGGACAAGGCAGCATAGTAGAATTCTAAGACAGAAGAAAAGCATACAAAAAATAGTTAAGAAAGATTCATCTGGGAGTCAGGTAGCTTCCTATCATATCTCTCTGCTTTCATATGACAGCTAAAAGATCTTTACAATATATGTCCCTCCCTTGCTTAATTTGCTCTCTATTCACCACACCTAGTATGAATATGTATTCTTCTATAATGAGGTCATTGTTCTTTCTGTATGTGGACCATTAGTTATTTCTCAAAAAATTGTAAAGGATTGAAATAAAATATAATTACAGTAGAGTTTATCTAGATATAAATAAACCAAGAATAGTTAACCTCCATGAGTTTGCAAATTATATCTCTATATAACTCATAACTTAAAGAATAAATCACAATGAAAATGTATAAATATTTTGAAATATATGACAGTGAAACATTACCCATCTAAATATGTGAAATACAGCTAAATTATGTTTATTAGCTATTTTGAGACTTTAATGCATACACAGGAAAAAACAAAGGCTGAAAATCAGCAACCTCAGTGGCCACATAGAAACAAACAAGAAAAAATCTGTATAATAAACTGGAAAAAGTAGAAGAAAAACAATGAAAATAAGAGCAGAAAAAAAAAACAGAGTGAGAAAGAATTAACAAAGTTACAGGTTGATTCTTAGAAAGGAAATTGATAAAATCCTGAAAACCTAATCAAAGAAAAGGAAAAGTATAAGGGCACAAATAATTGATACCAGAAATAAAAGAAGAACATGGCTTTGAGACTACAGACATTAAAAAGAACACAAAAGGATCACATGAACAACTATATTCAAAGAAATTTGAAAACTTAGATGAAATAAATCAACTCCTAGGGAAAAAAAAACAACAACAAAATATCAAACTTAAGAATACTAAGGAATACGAAAGACAACAGGTATGCAAAATAACTGCAAGTAAAACTACAAAACACATTGACAAGAATTAAAGAACATATAATTAATGGAGATATAAAAGATGGTTCATGAATTGAAAGACTCAATATTACCAAAATGTTTATTCATCTCAAATTGTTCTATACCTTCAATAAAACCCATAAAAATCCTAAAAAGTTATTGTATAAAACTGAACAAGTTGATCCTGTAATTTATGAAGAAATGGAAAGGGCTGAAGAAGACTTGCTCCACTGAGGATCTTATAAAGTTACTGCAATTAGACAGTGTGGAACAGGTGCAATGACAGACAAATAAAATAATGGAAAAGTACAGAGCCTGGAAATAGGCCTATGCATGTAGACTTTCTTCAGAATACAGTTGGTACTTCAAAACACTGGGTGAAAAACATAGTTCCAGAGCAAACGTATATCCATATAAAAGAAGAGACACATGATGCCTGTGTCATCACACATAAAAATTAATCACAGAATGTTGTAGATCTAAATATGAAAGGCAAAATAATAAGATTTCTAAGCTATCAAATAAAATAATATTTTTATGACTTTGGTGTTTTACCAATGATTTCCTAAGCAGGACACAATTCTACTTAACAAGAAAATAAATAAATGATATATTGGGTTATAATAAAATCCAGATATTCTGTGTTTTAAAAGACACAATGATAAAAGTGTAAAGGGGAGAATTACACCTATACCACAAAGGGTTTATATCTACAGCATAAATTCTTAGATATTCCAGTGTTAAAAGGAGCAAAATACTTGCCAATATTTCACAAAAGAACCTATCTTAATAGCCAATAAATATGTAAAAAGTGGTTCAATCTCACTTGGAATCAGAAAAATGCAAATTAATATCACATTAAACATAACTACCTGACTATCAAAATGGATACAATTTTTAAAACAAAACAATAACCAGTCTACTGAAGGGGGAACCAGTAAAACACTGCTACATGTCTGGTTCAACGATTTTGGAAAACTGTTTGGCATTATCTACTGAAATGAACGTATGCATACCCTGTGTCCTTGTAATTTCTCTCCAACAGAAATGTGGGCCTGGGTTAGCTAAGAAACAAATACATACACATTCAAGGCAGAACTAAAGCCAATTATTGTTAGATACATTACCTGCATATTGTAGTAATAAGTCAGAAGTACCTGGATTTCAATTCTGCACTGCCATTTCTTAGCCACATGATCTTGGGTTATATATTCAAACTTTCTTACTGTGTTTTTTCACTATCTACAAGAGGGGGAATCATTCCACTCCTTTCACAGTGTTTGTGTGAGAATTAAATAACATCAGGAATATAAAGTTTCTGTTAGTAGATATTAAGCATGTTCTCAAATATGTTAGTTACTTTTATTATTGGCAAAAGTAATGAGTTTTGTGTCCCTTCAGTTTCCCACATGACTGATTTCTCCTCATTGAAGATACCAGTCACTCAACAATTTTTTTTTTCAAGTATTTAGTTTTTGTACCTAGCCATACAAGAGATATCATTGAAGTAAAGGTGTTCTCACCTCAATCTATTTTATAACAGTTACGGTTTTTATTGAAATGTAATGCTTTATATTTATTTTTAATATAATGTTCTCTGCTCCAGAGCACATAACTTTTTGTATTTAAATGCAAAAACAGACTTCCAAAAATCATATATATATATATACACACACACACACACACACACACATATATATATACATACATACACACATATATATATATAATTTATCATATCTGGAAACAAATTGTAGAACTTATGCAAATACTGTGAGAGAATTATCTCTGTATTCAAACCTGCTCAAGTACAGTACATGAAAAGTTAATAACATATGGAAAATACAGCTCCATTAAGCTGAGGAAGACAGAGCATTTAAAGTTAATTTACATATTCTTATGCATTTATGTGTTTTCATAACTGGAAGAAATACAGTGTCTTTTTTTCTACTCAGCTGTTTAACATTTTATGCTTGTTTGCATGCTTCAAAATAACTTTCAAAGGCACAGACTAATATTGAAGGAATCTGGTCAACAAACAGTTATCGAGACATAAATTATTTTCCATTTTTGGCATGGTCTATCTTGAAAGTAATTGGCAGCTGGAGGAACCTTTTATAAGCAAACAACTTCTCAACTTCTCTCAGTTTAATTGAACGTCAATAAAATTTTCAATGTCAGCATGGGTTACAGAAATGTGGGATTTCATTAAAGCAGTCTACGAGTCATAGAATCGAGGGTTTAGCACTATTTATACAAATCTCAGCAGGCAGTAAGCAGTCTCTGACCTGAAGAAGCAAGTCTCTAAATCCTTCAGCCAGTTTTTCTTAGTTCCAGACCAACTGCACCAGAATCATCTGGGAGGTCTGTAAAAATTGTAGATTTGTAGCTCACACCTGAATCCGATACTGAAATACTGAAATCACAGATGATTTTTATGCTAGCTAAATTTAAAGACTCTTTAATTAAAATGTAATCAAAGCCCCTAATCTTTTGTTTGGGAGATTTAGAATTTCTCCACAACTATTTAAGAACTTAAGAGCCAAAACATATTCTCTGGCTGCTTGAGAGGCGTTAATGATTCAGCTGGTGTTTGATCCCTCACCCTGACCCCATGTGTGTACTGAGCAAAGAAGTCTGCTACAGCAGAAATGGATGACCAGGTCTCAGTGATACGTTTCCTCTTAGCTCTTAATTTCATAGTCTGCATTCCAGCATGTTTCAGTCCCTACTTGTTACTTGACATTCCACCTCTGTTACCCAGTTAACACTTAGAATCCATTTGTCATCCATATTCAGCTACTTGCTAGTCGATTCCCTAACATAAAGGACTCTAAAAAGTCAAAGGGAAAACAACTTGGCAGATTATCACTTCAACATGTCTCAGGCATATCAACTGCATCTTGAAGCTGGAAGAAACCATACTGTTCTTTCCAAGAATGCATTGGGAAGTAGTACTTGCTACGAATGCACTTTCCCTAAAAGCAAGGAACTCTGCATGCATGAAATCATTGTTTTCCTGAACAGGAGAGGCCCTCTAAGTGGCAAATGAAAAAGAGATTTCCTTTAGGAAATTAAAGCCCTATGCCTCGTAAATGACATATATCTGTATGGTCAGAGCAATGAACCGTTCTACTTAAGAAGGAAAAGGTTAACAAAGTAAATATGTAGTATGATCATTTCTAAGGATGCTGAGACATTGCTATTCTGTGGTACTAATTGCATTGCAACTATAATGGACTTGTTATTGTTCTTTGGGGGCTTATAATTACTACAGTTAAAAAACATCGGTCTGTTCCAAATAATTTTGCATATTAAGAGTAAAGCTGACAACCTTTAATTTAGATCCTTGTTATTTCATTTCATATATTTATTAGTTTGCTGTTTGACTAGTATACAAATTAGCTAAAGGTAAAGTTTAATTTTTAGCTAAAACCCATAGTAGATGGAAAGGCATGTATGTTGGAGAGAGAACTCTGAAACATTTCTAAACGGAAATATCTGGATATGATGAAAACATAACCCATTTAACCAGAGAGAATGAAAACAGGTAAGTTCAGCTACAGTAAAAACTTGAAAGGACACTGCTGATGTGTTGACAGACAACCCCAAAAAGCTTTAAATTACACTTTCAACAATAATAGATTCTGCAGAGTAGGTCTTAGAAAAACAAAAGAATCTGGATTCTATCCCAATACCTGAGAAACAAGAAAGAAGAAAAACAAGGAAAAATCATGCTCTCTGTTGGTGGAATTTCCTGCCCTCTTTTCTCTAATAAAAAAATGAATAAAAAATAAAATTTTAAAAAGGTTTTCACTGGATAGTAAACTACTTAAAATAAACAGGTAATCAGTTGAGTTTTGAATTCTGAAACTTAAGGCTCTTTAGAATTTGGAAGAAACTAGAGTGAGCAGTAGAAAAGGAATTGTGAACTGAGGGATTTCTCCATCTATGCCACCTCCCTCTGGCTAAGAAGTAAGTTGCCTGACATTTACACCCTGAAAACACAACTGCTTTGCACAGAATATTTGATAGGGAAGGTGGAAAAGCCTAAGGGTCTGACTGTCTATCTATGGAGAAGGCCATCTGTATAGCAAAAAACAACACTAATATTCACTATTTTAAAGAGTGACCTAACTTAATCATAATTTATTCATTTTGTTAAAAACATACAAATCTGTTTCTATAACTGAAAAAATAAAATAGGCAAAAATCCAGAAACATAATGAGGTTTGAGTTTTAGGTTTTATAATTAAAAAAAAAATTGCTTTTTTCATTTCTTGGAGAATAATATATTGTCAAAGAATAATGAATTTGTGGATAATTATCACTTTAGGCAAAGATTATATTTAATTCCTGATAATTTTTCTTTACTATCTCTTGGCCGATATCCTTCTATATACTATTGGAAAAAGCAGTTACCATACACATGAAAAATCGCATTTGCTAGATATTTATGTCTCCTGCATATTGGAGGGGAGTTATTTAGTTTAATTTATTCACAAAGATTCATTTCATAAACTGAATGAAATTTGCCGAGGGCATTTTAGTAACAAATAAATAAATATTGGATTAGAGTGCGTTTAATCCTCTCTTGACACAACATATTTATCTAACTCCTGTTCTATCTCTTTGCTTATCTATAATTCCTAAGATGTCTTCCCTTCCTCACAGAGTCTGGCTTCTGCTTTCACTGAAACTGCCCTTGTTAAAGCCTTTGACTTTCCAAAGCAAACTGTGAAGGTTGTTTTCAGTTCGACTCATTTACTTGAGGCACTTGAAACTCTTGACCGCTCCTTCCTTAAAATTGTCTTCAACTTCTGAGAAGCATGTGCTCCTGGTTTACATCTCTCTGATTCCTACTCTTTTTCTATCTTACTTCGCAGCTCCTTCCTCAAATTTTCATATTTCTCAGAAGGGATTGGCATTAGCTACTTTTGCCAGCCCGTGACTCCGTGTCCTTTCTTTTGTAATGCTCTTCCCCCAATCCTCAGTCCATCACCTTCCAATGGGCTGACTTCAGGAGTGAGCAGGTGACCTAAGATTGGCCCACCACAGCATTGAATCCCCTCAGCCACATCCATCAATCATTCATGGATGGGCAAATTCACCCAGGGCAGTGAATGCAAAACAGGATCAAGTTATATTTTGAACTGTGGGTTTCTAAGCTGGGGAAGGTGTGCTGTGTGTTACCAAGAGGAAAGAGCCAGCTTGAAAGCAGAGCCAACAAAGGGAAAGTCCCCCTGAAAGAAGGAGAGAGACCATTTCTGGAGGTGTATATGGGAGCCCCTGGGTACAGCTGTGTCTGAAAGCTGTATTAGGATTCCACTTATCAATAGTTTGTTTCTTGCCTCCTTTCCTTTTTCCCTCCCTTCCTCCCTCTCCAATCTCTCTCTCTCTCTTTTGCTTCAGCCTAAAAAATCAAAACACTCTAACAAATACACCTAGGTTCTATCTTTCACCATTTAGTCCCCGGATTCTATTTTGTTGCTAATTTAAATCATCTCCTTAATTCCTAGAGGTTTATTGCTTAACACTAATAAGTCAAATTTCCTAATCCATACTTTCCCTTCGATTATATTCCTATCAAAAATCTCTAGCTGGATCTCCCATAGGTCTCTCAAATGCAAGATACCCCAAACTAATACTAATTTTTCTTTTTGTTTTCCCCAATATGCTCATCTTCTACACTTTCTTTTCTTTCATGGTTCTATCTACCCTTTCTCCTGGCCAGAAATGCCATTTTTAAGCATTAGAATTCTTAACTGGTACATTTCATTCTAGAACTCATTCAGATAGAAGAAATCTAACTAGCATTCAAAAATTTATTGATAAACATACAAATAAGTTACTTAATCACTTTCAATAAATTCAATCAAAGTTATAGTAGTAGTGATAATATGAATTATGCTAATATTTACTCTGCTTTGCAAGTTAGAAGTCATGGTTTTAAGTGCTTTTCACGTACTATATCATTTAAACTCTAGAAAAGTCCCATAGGATACTCAATGTTTGTTAGAAACTGAGCTCAACAAGAAAGCTTACTTTCCTTTTGCCAGAATTTTTTATTGTTATCTCATAATGTCCCTCAAGATTCTTAGAAACCAAACACCAAATTGGTCTCGGATCTATGAGAACTGTTATTCTATCCTTAATGAATAGTCATTTTGTCTTTATTGATCCTCACTGTATTATCTTTGATATTTTCCTGAGATTTTAATGATTTTAGACTTTACATTGACTAACTTTTATGCAGGCTGTGCATAGAAGAACTTGAAACCTCTGAATAATTTACTACTTTTTGGATTGATTTTGGGTGATAGGAGTTTTTACAGAAATTGAATATCATGCACAAACATCATACTGTCTTTTGGAAGATCTGGGTATCTGGTCCTCTGTCTCTGACATTTCTCTTCAATTATTTCATAGTACTGGATTTTCTGCCCTTTTTCTCTCTCTGTAGACTATATTCTTTCCTCTAATCACAAAAAATACAAGAATCCCATCCCAGACTGTTATATTTCAACCAAGGATGATTAATGCTTATTGTATATCACTAATCTGCAGTATAATGCAGTCGATGTTCCTTTTACATAAGGTAAAACTTTTTAAAAAGCAAATAAAAAAATACAACTTCCATGAATTAGAGTGATGTTTCACAAATGGAATGTCCCATACAGAAAAATCCTGTTTTTCTCTATTATTTGAGAGGAATAAATTATTCATAGTAAGATATGAAAGCAACTTGTGGGGAAATTGATGGAGCTGTGTTTGTTAAATTTTTTTCAAGTAAAAGGCATTAAATGATAGGTTAATCTGTTCAGAAATCTAAAGAGAAATGGTTAATATTTCTATAGTAAATAATAAAAATAAGGCAAAGAAAGTCAAGCATAGAGAGACATATATAAAAGAGCTTGAAAACCATTTATATACCTAATATTAGTAGGTATTTTTATATCTTAAATTTTTTACCTTTCTAAACTTTTTGTGGTACAAACAGGGACACATGCATCAAACACAAGTTGACTCTTTCACAAATAGGTATTCATCCATGTAAGCACTACCTAAGTCAACATAAAAAAAAACACTGCCTCACTCCAGAAATGCTCATTTGTTCCTTTCCAACCATAATTGTTTCTCTTCACTCTGTCAGAATGCCATCTTAAGTAGCATAGTAATAATTCACTTGTCCTCTTGTTTAGGGAGATATGCATACCAAAGAATGATCTGCCTGGTTTTGAATCTTAAAAAAATACATTATTTGTATTTTTAAGTCTTGCTTCTTCAGCCCAACTTATATTGATAAGCTACAGTTGTGTTCTTGAGTGTGTTAAACTATTTTTATTGTTCCATACTCTGGTATTGTAATGGCTAAAACCACGACTAATGTATGCAGCCTGCTGGCGATGAGCATTTGAGCTTTTCAAGCTATTAACAGTGCTTTTATGACTATTTATATATATGTATTTGGTGCGCATGCAAATGATTTCTCGAGGGCATTTACCTAGGCTAGGTCACAGGGTATGCCTGTCCACATGTTACATAGATTAAGGCCAAAGTGCTTTCCAAATGGGTTGCACGATGGCATTATATAATTTTAAAAATAAATATTTTATATTTGCTTCATAAAAAAAATTACTGTGAGTCTGGGAAAGATATTTAAAAATACAGACCACAGATTTTTGCAGATGCTTTACTATAGTCAATCTAATCTTCAGGAATGATGGAAAGTTATCAAAAACATATAAGCAAAGCTGACCTATAATTGGACATAACTTTAATGCTATCTTAAATTAGTAAAGATCTGATGGCGGAATTCTTATATGTTTGAAATGTACTTTTATCTGAAATATGCTCTTAAAAAAAGATATAACGAATTATTTAGATCATTTTAGAATCTTTCTTTGTGGAATTTCCAAATGAGTTTAAGTAGATAATCAATGTTCTCAGAATGATTAACGTGATGAGTTCTGCATGATTTCTGGTCACTTAAAGCTTGGCAGTTTACGTGTAACTTATAATGCTCCAGATACCCGTGGTTTTTACTATAATTCAGATGTTCATTTTATTTTTATCATAAAATTGCTTATTTTAACCTGGTGAACTGTTAATCAAAATTGGAGTCAAGGAAGTATTTTAAGATGTATAGGATCAAAGGTCTTGAGTTTAATATCTGCTTAATATTTTTATCTTGTCAAGTAAAATATAATATTTAAAAAGTCTATTAAAATTCTTTACGGTTTGAGAGCTGATTTAATTTAGTATCAAATTCAATCATTTTATATATGTATGCGAGGGTGTTTATTGAACAAGCTAAATTACTATTCAAAGTTTTGAGTTTACTTTTATGAAAGGAATATAGATTATTCTCTTGAATGTTTTCTAGTCTTAAATCAATTGCCTCTTACACTACACTACACTATGGTAGTATCACCTGTGTGTTATGTGACTCCTTTGTCAAATTACCCTGCCTACAGCAAGGTGTATTTTGTTATTCAGAACTTAATGACAGTCAGAATTCAGAAGTTTAAGATGCTCCCTCCTGTCCAGACACCATTTGAAGCATGGACACTTGTTGGGCAACATGTCACTATCTAGTCAGTAAGAACAAATGTTTGGTACTAAATGTCTCTTCATCAAAAAATAATATACCTTTAAAAATTGTAATAAAAAATTTGCTAAAATTTTTTTGGGCAAAATCAGGACAAACTTCTTTCATTACTTTCTAATCAATTATCAGGATGACTCCAAATTTCTTAGAATTGGTTCAGTTTTTGTCCAGCATGATTCTCTACTTTTTAAAAATCTTTTTTTCTCTTACGATAACTTCCCAAGAATCTGTCCTTAGTCTTTTTTTTTTCTTTTTTTATGTTCTCTTTCCCAATGCAGAGTGTATTTATCTACCTCCAACTACTATAGTTACAGAAGCAACTGGGAACTTTTATATAAAATATGGCTCTCCTTCAGTACTATGTTTGTCCTGTTTGACTCCTTTCTACATATTTTACCAAATCCATAAACTCAGCATGTTAGATCAGACAACTTCTGGCTAGAATGGAATAACAAAGACTCTTTTGCCTTCAACAACATAGTCCATAGTTACATACAAAGTATATAAAAATATATGAAGTGACATTTTTCAGACATTGGACAATAAGTAGTGTAGGACTATGATCTCCAAAAGAATTAAAACAAAACAAAAGAGCCATTTAATTATACCAATTAATTACCTAGAGGACATTTCTAGATAAGAAAAGGGAGAAAATTTAGTCATCTTGTGAAACTGAGGAAATAGAAAACCATATTGTGGAGGATGAAGGAAACTAGATTTTAAAGGGCAGGATAACAGAAAGGAGTGAGCTGCAGAGAGAGACAGTTCTGCAGATCTGCAAGGGACTCCATTAAACCTTTCATTGAGCAATTATCTGCACACTCATGAGAGAAAACTAACAGAGATCAGGGCAAGAAACAAAGAGAGAAATGAAATATAAAAATATTCCTGGAACTGTCGAGAGGGCTGGGAATAATTGATATTTCCACCTGTGACAGTGGAAAGGCTTCAAAATACATAGGATGACATCATCTAGTACCCTCTGAAGATTATTTCTTTAGTTTGTAAGCGAAATTAGCTTGGTCTGAGGGTTTCTCAGGAACTGAGAAGGTTTTAAAAAACAGACTGAAAAAAAAATTCTGTAATATCAATTTATGTGATTGGATTTCCAGAAAAGGGAGGGCACAGGAAGAGAACAAAATACTTGAAAAAATATAGCGAGAATTTTCCCAAGTTGCTGAAAACTATAAACCTACAGAAGAAAAAATCAAAAGAACCAAAAGAAAAAAAAAAAAATAGAGAAATCATTCCAAGAAGTATCACAATGGAACTACCGAAGGTCAGTGACAAAAAGAAAATATTGATGTAGATAATGAAAAGGAAATATTGCCTATAGATAAAAAGAAAGAAAGGAAGCTTCACACCAGAAACTATTCAAATCAGAAGACAATGGAAAGACAACTTTATAGTACTGTGGGGGGGAAAAAAAAATCCATCATTCTAGAACTCTTTTCCCATTGAAAATATAAAATTTACAGAACAAAATATAAGAGAAAAATCTGTGTCCCTGAATTTATCAGTTTCTTAGATTGAAATTAAACACTCCAAACAAAAAAGTAATTGAATTCATTAAAAAAAAAAAAAACAAAACTTTTAGTCCACAAAAGACACTAGTAACAAAACAAAAAGCAAGCCTAACTAAGACTGGGTGGAATTTGTAATATATAAAGGAGATGGCAATATAGGGATCTTATAACTCAATGTAAAGCCAAGTAACTCAATCAAACATGTTTTTTGTCATATTAATTTCAATAATGAAGTTATATGAATGGAAAATAAACACATGTAAAGATGATCAACATCATTAGTCATTAGGGAAATGCAAATCAAAACCACAGAAAACCACAGTAAGATAGAACTACATACTCAGTAAATGGCCAAAAATAATTTCTATTATAGTACCAAATTTTGTTGAAGATGAAGAGCAACTTTTACTCATTGCTGGTAGAAAGGAAAAAATGCCGTAGTCACTTTGAAAAGCAAACAGATTATTTTAAAGTTAAACATTCACTGTCCATATAATCCAGGAATTCTTGTTCTGGGTATTTACCCAATAAATATGTATAAATATATTTATCAGCAAAAAATATATGCATGCTATATACAAATATATACATATATTTATATATAAACATATTTAATACATTATATATAAATATATTTACATACTATATATATTTACACAAAAATATTTGAATATTTATGCAGCTTTATAAATAATAGCAAAATCTAGACATAAAATAAAGTTTTACAAATGAAAATTAAAACACACATACTGAGACCTATGGGAAACAACAAGAGCAGTACTAAGAGGAAAGTTTATAGCATTAACTACCTATATCAAACAAGTGTACAGATTTCAAATAAATAATCTAATGATGCATCTCAAGGAACTAGAAATGCAAGGACCAACCAAACTCAAAATTGGTAGAAAGAAAGAAATGATAAAGAGCTAAATGAAATCGGGACTAAAAAGTAATACAAACTATCAATGAAACACAAAGTTGGCTTTTGAAAACAATAAAATCGATGAAATACTGGCCAGACAGAAGAGTAAAGACCCAAATAGACAAAATCAGAAATGAAAAGGAGACATTACAAATGATACTACAGAAATACAAAAGAATATCAGAGACTATTATGAACAACTATACAGTAATAAATTGGAACACATAGAGGAAATGGATAAATTCCTGGACACATATAACCTACCAAGATTGAATCAGGAAGAAATAGAAAACCAGAACAGACCATTAACAAGTAATGAAATTGAACCAGTAATAACAAGTCTCCCAACAAAGAAAAGCCGAGGACCACATTGCTTCACTGCTGAATCTACCTAACTTTCAGAGACATCTGTACCCCGTGTTTATTGCAGCACTCTTCACAATAGCAAAGACACAGAATTGACTAAGTGACCATCAATGGATAAACAGATAAAGAAAATGTGGTCTCTCTATATATACAATAAAATACTATTATGCTGTAAAATGAATGAAATCATGTCATTTGCAGCAACATGGATGGAACTAGGGGTGATATTAAGTGAAGTAATCGAGGCACAGAAACACAGATAATGCATATCCTCAGACATGTGTTGGTGCTAAAAAGCTGATCTCATGGAGGTAGAAAACATGCAATGATGGATACCAGAGGCCAGGGAAGAATATGGGTGGATGGTAGATGATGAGGAGAGGCTGGTGAATGGGTGCAAACATACAGTTAAAAGTTGTAAGTTCTAATGTTTGATCGTAGAGTAAGCTACCTATAGTAAGCAATGATACTTTATTTCAAAATAACTACAAGAAATTTGACCTGTTCCCAACATATAGAAATGATAAATTTTCAAAGTGATGTATACCCCCAAATGCCTTGATTTGATCATCATGCATTCTATGAACGCAACAAATACTCATATGTACCCCCCAAAATACATAAATTATATATCAATTTTTAAAGATAAAATTTTAGCTAAATGAGAAACATGATATATCCAAGCAGTAAAAAGGACTGCCTTACTGGTTCATATGACAATATGGATGAGTTACAAAGGTAGTGGATACACATTTCAGCTCACGGAAATGACATGGACAAGGAAATGGAAGGCTGAGACATTAAGTGGCATACAGTAAGTATCTATTCGTAATTGGATAAGACATTATTACTCTTGTGTGTAAGTGATTTGGTTTGACGTGAGACAGAAGATACTGGCAGCTCATGATATGATTCAGTTTGATTTTCCTGCAATGTTTGAAAGAATTTCGTCAGCAGTAGCAAAAATCTTACAGAATTATCGTAATGATCACATGGTGCATCCATGTGCTAGCATGTTTCAGTATTTCATTGTATTTATGGCTGAATAGTACTCCTTATATAGATTATGTTATGTTTTGTTTATCCATTCACTGGGTGATAGGCATTTGGGTTGTTTCTAGCTTTGGGGTTTTGAAAATAGTGCTGCAATGAATATTTATGTTCAAGGTTTTGTTTGAACACCTGTTTCTAATTCTTTTAGGTAGATACCTAGGAGCAGAATTGCTGGACAATATAATTTTATATTTAACTTACCAAGCACAGTTCTTTTTAAATAAGATGTATTATTTGTTGTATTGATAGTATGGCTGATGAGGTTACAGAAGATTATAAGTATAGACACATGTAGATATTAATGCCTTAATACAAATCTATTACTGATATATACACATGCATACATATTATATATGTTTATAAAAACCTTAATATTAACATTAAAATGTTTTACAATAGTATTAACTGTTACTGCTAATAATAAATCACCATATGGCAGATTCCATATTAAGTGCTAAGAATATGAACATAAATAAGGCAAAGTCTCATATATGGTCCTTACCCTTAAAAAATTTAAAATCTAAATGAATATAGACTATATACTGGAGAGCTAGGAAGAAACACAAGATGAATGTGACTTAGAGTGAGGATGGGTAAAGAACACTTATGTGTATGGACTTGAGAGATAAGATCTGTGTGTTAGATAAAATCTGCAGAGATTTATAGGAGGGTAGACACTATACACTACACTTAAACCATTCAATTATCAAAGTACCAAAAACATAAAGTCCGGAACAAATCAAAGTTGGATCTTTTGAATGCTTAGATGTAAATTCCAGCAACGTATCCTTACCAAACTTAGATCCAGACTGGCATCCTGCCCAATCCTCTCAGAAATTTGGAACTGAATTTTATGCAGGCTGGCTTTCAACATGGAATCAAGCTTTGGTTAGGTCCCCACCCAGCTGGAAGCACAGATGTAATAGTGGTCAAAAGATTCTTCTGAGACTGACAAACCAGATTTCTTTGAGAAGTCAGGAAAGCCACATGAAAAGGCTTTCCAACTCATTGCATCTTTGAGTCTCTGCAACTGTTCCCCATGAACCTGGGAGAGAATATTAGAGTGGATTATGTGGTTCAGATCATTTTGCAGGCTGGTAGAGTTTGAAACCCATAACAGATGGATGATTAGTGATTTATTTCAGGAAGGCTTCCATTTCAATCTTACATCCCTGTATTCCATCCCAGAAGTACACATTAACAGCCTTGGAGCAATCATCGAAAACAGTACTTACAACTCTCTAATTAGCTCCATAATAACATGGCACGTTTATATGACTGGTTGCTATGAACTAGTGAAACCTCTTTTAAAATGGCCATTGTGTGACTATTTAAATATTTTGATTTTACCACATTCTTCCCTTCAGTTGTTTAATAGCCATAAAGTAACAGTGAAGAACTGAGTGAACACAATGCAGAATAACTTCACAGAGATGCTCAACATCCTTGGCTTTTCATGGATACAAACTCTGGTATGTGTATACAACAAGTGAGCAGCTTATAGAATTTTGCATATAGACACCAGTGCTATTACTTGTTTTTATTTTTCTTTCTCTTGATATAATGTGAGGTCTTCTTAAGGAGGGCATATGTTTTCTTCATTTCTTTAGCCCAAACAGTTCATAGATATCAAATCTACTGGCAATTTATAAATGATTATTTGTGAATGAATGAAAATACAATATATATAAATTTCTTAATGGTTCCAGTGAGGACTTTCAGGTAGGTCTCTAGCTAAATTTTTCTTCTCATTATCAAACAACATGCTGGCCAAAATGCATTCCTTACTGCCACATTGATATTAGCTTTTGCTCAGAATGATTAAAGAAAAGGATACGATTACCTCTTACTGCACCATGGCATTTCCTGTTTGATTTTGATGTTCTGAGTTTTATTTTGGTTTGTTTTGAGTATTTTCTTTTTGGTCTGTTTTAATTTTTTTCTGTAATATTGTCTATTTTTCAAACGCACTATTCAGAGTTGTGTTTCTTTCCCTTGGTTAAAAAGAATATTTAAAATGACCATCAGATTTTACAGAAATGATATTCAAATAACACTTAATTTCATATAATTTGCTATATCTAATTTTCACTTATGTTTTATAAATTCACTTTAATATTTATGAAGATGATATCTCTCAGTCACTAATCATGTAAATTCATGAAGCCATTGAGCAAATGATACTTATTTTGTCTAGTAATGATGTATATGTGCATGCTTTATTTGTGGGAGTAGAATAGAATGAAGAAGGTAAACAAATTCAGAGAATTTTTCTTAATGTATTCTCAAAAAAAATTAAAATGTACTTGTCCATATTTGCCTTTTTGATTATATCCTTAAGATGTAATTTGATTAATAACTGATGTAAGATTGTCAAGCTCATTTAAAAATATATGACAAAATTGCCAAATAAACCCACAATGTGGCACAGACACACACACATCATACACACACACACACACACACACACACACACACACACGCAATAAAACCACAGTTTAAGCCAGCAGGATATTTAAAAATAGAAGCAAGAGACAGTTGTCTTATAAATTGCTCATCTTCTCATACATCTTGTTGCTTTGTTCATTGTTTTGCCTAGTAAGGAGGATCATTCTGACAGCTACAACTTGTTAGTGTTTCTCTATAAAATATGATGAGAAATATTATAGATGTTCTTATGATCTGTTTGACATTTTAAGAGTATTATTTATATAATACTGAAAGAATGAGGACACAGTAGTCACACGTTCTTTATTCTTTAAAATTAGTCATCCTCAATTACCTCCACAGCGGCATCAAAGCCATTTCTCATTTTGCTTTGTTTAGAGAGGTAAAATCACTCACTCCCTTACCTTCAAGTGCCTAAAAACACAATTGGGAAATAGGACGCTAAGAGAGATGAGATAATATTTATTGACAAAGCGGGTAACAGTTTTATACAATGGTTAATACTGATGTAATATATAAATTTGTTAATATATACAAATTAGAAACAAGTGCTCCATTTTAACTTCAGGTTCTAAACAACACTGTAAGACACCACACTTTACTTGCTATCTAAGCTTTGTCCAAGAATAATACTTTTTAAAGTTTACTGAGTAAAGAGAAAAATGTGATATCTATTACAAGCCTAATCCCAGTTCATAAATAGGGTGGAGAAAAGTGGAAACCTCCCTGGAATTATTGTACATAGTCAGGCAGGGCCACTTTTAGTTATCTATGTCCTCCTTAATTTTACTTTTGCCTCTAGCAAATACAATGTTATTGTCTTTAAAGTGTGACTACAATTCTTGTTTTCTTTTACTCACAGCCACTAAAGACAGATATTTATTTATTCAGTGAGTATCTGCTGAGTGCTTACTGTTGTTCCAGGGACTGCAATACACCTGTAAAGATGAAGAACAAGTTCCCACTATTATGAATTTAACAGACTAAAGGTGGATGGGGGAAATGTCCAAATAAAATGCAAAATTCAAGTGGCAGCATTTTTAAATGTGGAAAAATAGGTTGACCTGTATTTTCCTTTGAGTGGCTAACTTGCACATATGGAGCCTTCTGGATTGACACACTCTACCCTGTGATCTTCTGCCCATCCCAGGAATGATTTACTCTGTGGATTTGCTTCTAGAGAAGTGGAACTCAAACACATACTGATTCACTTTTGAAGACTTTTACTGAAGATGTAAATGATTCTAGCTTTATTTGCTTTTGTGTAGAAGTTTAATATTTCAGAGGTTACAGATGAGAGAAAACCAAGTTTTAAACTGTCTAAAAGTGATATACTTAATCAAGTGCTCTGAAAAGACAGCATAACTCATGAACATCATTGAAATGTTGTGAACCTATTACCATTTTCCATTTGAATGTTAATTTGGGGTTTGATAGTATGAAAAAACAAATATCCAGTGACTGAAGCTCAGAGAACACGGCTGTGTCACTAAAACTCTATCCCAGAGAGGAGGGAGCTTTGAAAACAATGTACACATACATTAAAAACAGATTTATTTTTCAAAAGCAGCCAATGTGATGAAAATATTCTTTTTCTTTCACTATGTATATTGTTTAAACTCTACTTAGCCATATACTTATTATATCCATTAGAGTTTAATGTGAAAGGCCCTAGAAGTGCTAGAGAAAAGCATTTTCAGAAGGGATTTCCTTTCTATGTCATCAAGAACAGAAAGACTGGACCACTTCAGTGTACAAAGAGTTAAATTCTGTGTGTGTGGGTGTGTGCATGTGCACACACAAAAGGAGGAGGTAAGGGTGAGGAGAAATGATAATATCAAGTCCTCAGAAATATTTCACTTTTCCTATAAGATTCTCTGTTTGAATATGCTTGTTCAACTGTTCCTAAGAGAAGTCTTGTTCCTAGCCAAGAAAGGTAATGTCATATCAATGTAATATTCAGCCACACATAGAATTTGCTGATCTGGTCATTAGCAACAAGGATACAGGTTAGATGTGCACTATTTCTGTTATTCTCTTCCTAAGAGACATCAAGATAATTGCTTTTTGTGCTTCAGTCATATTCTATGCATAGTATTTCACTTGCCACATTATTTTATAATTACATATTTTTGTATGTATCTCTCTTCTTAAGGACAGGGAATCTTATTTGCGTTTCCATTCCCGGCACCTACCTCAGTGCTTGGCTAATGATTAGAACATAAACAATGTATACTCAAAAAGTGGGTATGTTTACTGTCAGGTCAAGCTCCTCTATGACTCTTCAAGTTACAGTATTCTTTCTTTAAAAACATTTAAATAGAATTTGCATATTAAAGGACAGGAATTAATTATTAATTATTTGCCTAAGAAATACAGTGTTTAGATGGCATGAATCTAATGGAATCAGTCATATCCATGCATCTGTTGAAAACCAATCAACCCATTTAAGGTTTCAAATTATGATCTGAAGTGTGAAAATGAGTGGTAGAAGATTATCAAACTCACTGGGCTGGACAGAGCAATATGTCAGTGCACCTTTGCTCACGTCCACAGCCTGAAGGTTTTTGAAGGTAAGCAGCGCCTTCATCATTTTGGCATTCTATTTTAGTCTAAGTCTACATCAGAAGCCTGCCAGGGCTCAGCGCTGATAACAAAGCACTATCGCTTTTCAAAGCGACAGAGCACAGTGACATATCAACACTAGGACTTAAACGAAAAGCCCCTTCTAGTTTAACTGGGAATCTGCGGAAGCTGTATTCAGACCAGGACTCTTGTTTTCAATTAAAACTTTCTTGCAGCAAGAGAAAAGTTTGGCGTATCCTTTTCTTTTTAAAGACAGTTATGGAAGTGAGTGGAAAGGGTAGTGTAGCGTAGAGTATAGATGGCCCAGTAACAGCTAAGTACATATCAGCCCTTTTCATCTACTAATTGCAGTATCTATGGTTTGACAAAAGTTTTACCTAATGACTCATGTTGCTGAAAGAGTCCTTCCTCTCAATACCACTGTTTTTCCAGGAATGCTACTCACACACAGTGTATAAGGCAGTAAAGGGGACATGATGTATCAATGACTGAGTACGTGATATATGCCCACTACTATGAATAAGAGGGTGGAGGTTCTTACCTGTGCTATTTCATGCAATTCCCACCAAGGTATATGATATGAATAAGTTTATTTTAATTCTTTTGTTTTTATAGGGAAAAACCAAAGAAGTATTACCTAACTTCTGTACAGTCATACATCTTGTAAGTAGTGGAGTTGGAATATGAATGCACATCCATGTCCTGTTAGTCTTGTATATTAGATACAGTATTGCTATAATTTTAAAGTGGATAATTATGGGTAACATCAACAACTGACATCATCATACTTTTCTTTTTAAACGTTATGGCACACTCAACAGCACATTTTCTTATCATGGAGTTCCTGAAACAGACTTAGTCCATAGATTAATTTTGTTCCTAAAACCAGTTCAGGAAAATTCCACAAACCAAATTTCAAATACAAATCTATAACACATCTTAGAGTCTCTTTTTGAGAACTATATTTGGGTGCCTGTTCTTAGTCTAAGGCATAGTTAAACAGAAGTCTCAGTGAATTTACTGTGAAGATATGGCTAAGGGCATTCATTGTTTAGATATCACCTGATATCTTTATGAAGTCCTAAGACAGGTGTTTCCCTCAAACCTCAGTGCTAAAAACAACTTTGCAGCTTAAAATTAACTGCATTAAAAACTTTGTATCTCACGGATACCACCAATTATATAACCAAGCTTTTACCCCTTGTGTCAGTCACTAATAATCTCAGGGTCAAGTTCATTAATTATTTTGATGAGCTTCTGTAATGTTTTCATACTTAAATTTACACTTAGATTGGTTTTAATATCTTTCTTTCTCTGTACCTTCGCATTTTTACCCTCATTTATTCTATGCTACCACGCATATTTTTACAATCACCTCTACTACTTTTGGGAGTGTGATGAATTATCAATAATGAACTAAACAGAATCTGGACAGGATTCAGAGAAAGGGTAAGGGCCAGACTTCCTGGTACACTCTCTATACCATTGGATCAAATCACAGCATCTTTTAAAGTATTTCCTCATATTTGGTGGTGGTGTTTCAAATCACTAAACTGAAACATTGGTTTTCTTAGATTGCTAGCCGCGAAGGAATAGACTTCCCTACTTCAGGGGATAAAAACCCTTACTATTGTTGATAAAAAATAATTTTAGTCACACACACACAAGCACAGCACCAGTTAAAATGTTCAAAGGAGTATTTCCCTTTAGGGATAAAAACAAATTTCTGGCAATTTGTCTCTGAGACAACCATTAAGCATAAAAAGTGTTTTACATATATGTGTATATGTTTAGTAGAGCTTATGCTCCTCCCTTAGAACACATTTTTCTTCAAAAAATATTTTAGTGGATTGGCTCTACATCAAATCTCTGTCTTCTTTAAAATGGCGGGAGTCAGTCTGCCATCCTTTGATTGACCAAAACTTGGACCAAAGAAGGGCAGCCATATGGCACCCAACTCAGTAATGCTATGCTGCATAGTGGAGAATCTGGAATCAGCAGATGCCAAGAAGCAGAACGCATAGCAATGTATAAATTAATGCAGGCAGACAGAAATAAGAATATTGATGCATTTTTATATCGATATTGCCACGTATATGTCAATGAATAGTTACCGAATTATTTTCACTTGCCAACAAATGCTCTAAAGATCGTGAAAAAGGCTTTGGTTCAAAACAGGAGTCAACTAGAATTGAACATACATTTAAATTCATACTTTTGTTTTGGTTTCATTTTTTCTTTTGGAATATAATAACACTGGCATAAGAGCTATCTTATAGGTATATAATTCAATCACTTAGCAAATTATTTTCTAAGTACTTCCTAGTGCCAGATACTTTTCTAGGCTCTGATGTTAGAGCAGCAAGTAAGAGAGCCATGTTCCTGTTATGGAGCTTAGGTTCAATTAGGGCAGACAGAAATTAAAATGAAAGTTCTGCACAAGATAATTTCAGGTAAGTACCATAAAGAAAACAGCACAGGGTGATGTAACAAAATAATAGCAATGGGTAAAGAAGGAGTTACTTAAAATAGGGTTCTCAGAATATTTTTTGAGACCTGAATAGAAAGGAGTCAGTTATACGATAGAGGATGGAATGCACACTGCAGAATCATCAGCAGGTACCCAGGCCCATAAATGAGAATAAGCTTAAAATGTTGAATCAGAGGAAAGCTTCTGTGGTTTGAGCATAGCAAGTGGAAGTGGGTAGGTAGGAGTGGAAAAAAGAAAAGACATCTTGATAATATGGGAGGCTTCTGCTGTAAACAACTTTTGTCTCTTGGACAAGCAAGGCTTATCTGAACCTTATATTTTTCATAAGTCATGAGCTGATCTTTGGGGGTCCAACTGTAAAATATTCTGGTAAAGTAATTCTTCCTAGAGTACTAGTTTGGCTTTGATAATTCATTCACATTAACCACATCTGGACTTTAGAAACATGCTGTCTTTAACTAAAAGTGTTCAATCAGTTAACTGTGTTAGTAATGTACTGCATTTTAAAAGCAATGGACAAAAATGTATGAGTAAAATCTGTTCTCCCAAAGTGCTCACTGCCATTAACTGGTAGTGTTGTCCATTTTTGGAAACTGCATTAAACTCTTTTAGGATGTTAGAATGCTACATAGTAAACTGCTGCTTTGGTTCAGCAAATAGGAAAAGCATTTCCAGTTAGCTTAACTCTAAGCAAATATAGGTAAATATATAAAAGCAATAAACATTTAGGAATCTAATTTTTAAAATCCATGGTTTTCAGCCTTTTTCCAAATGTGACATCATTCTCACATCCATCTCCATTAGTAATATAGAATATTTGAATTACATGAATATTTGAATAATTTTATCCCATTTTAAGATGAAATTCCTTCAAGGGAAGTCATTTCTTCTTTTCATTCTTCCCCAAGAATTATTCTTTTAAAGCCACTAATTATATGAAGAAATTCACTAAGTTACTAAATGCCTTCTTACCTACTACTGCATATATAGCTTTGTTTTCATAACTTTGGCAACTTACTAATCTATCACTTGGCTAGTTTTTACAACATGCTGGTGTAACAGGATCAGATTAGATGTGTTATTCACCCAGTCATTCATTTAACATACTTTTACTGTGTAAACACTGAGTGCAGGGTACTATGTTTTGTGCTGGGGATAGAACTAGGTAGAGAGACATGATTTCCACTTCATGGAGATCATGGTGCAGTATGTGTGTGTATGTGAGATATAAGGTGGGATGATTATAGACAGTAACCATCATTACAGACAGATTAATAGGCAAGTGCAGTATACAGTGATGATGTCTATGATGGAGAAAACACTAAGTGAAATAGGAGTACCAAGGAATGCTACCTAGCACAGGTTGAAATAGCCAGAGACTACCTAGAACAAGTGACATTTAGACAGATATTGAGAAAAGAAGTGGTATTAACATGTATTAAGTGGGACTTGAGAAAAGCGACTTCCAGATAGACTATTTTTTAAAAATTCTGTAGTAAAACAATACGTTTTATTAGTTTATTTACATTAGGTTATATTATTGCATTTGTAGATCTGGTGACAGGAAGTTGAGGTAAAATCTCTTCTTTCGGTTTGTTTCCTCTGTGCCACCAGTAAATGAGATCATCTACTTAGGTTATAAAGAAAAGTTTTGGGGCCCTAAAGTCTTAAGTCTTAAGTATAGGTGGCAAAGTATGAAATACAAGTAGTGGCACTGGTTCCACTTACCACTGGGATGCAAAATGTTGTTGTAAATGTTTGTTCCTATCCTAACACTAAGAACAATAGATGAGCTACACAACTGTAGATTTCCTTTTTATTTTTAACTTATCAGCTAGATGAAGATATAAAAGAGCTGGAAAATACTAAATAGAAAATAAATATCTCTTTCTAAGCGCAACTGTATCTGTAGTTACTTTCATCTCTCGCTGAGTGACAGGAAGAGGAGAAACACACTACAGACCGCAAGGAATAAGGAGAAAATTACTATGGTGGCTCACTATAAACCAGCTTTCCTAGGCTAGGAAGTTCCTTGAACTTTGGTCAAGGAAAGTTAGAAGTGAGGGATAGTGGGGGGGTGGGGGAGTCGGGGAGGGATAGCATGGGGAGAAATGCCAGATATAGGTGATGGGGAGGAAGGCAGCAAATCACACTGCCATGTGTGTACCTATGCAACAATCTTCCATGTTCTTCACATGTACCCCCAAACCTAAAATGCAATTAAAAAAAAAAAAAAAAAAAGAAGTGTTATTTAAATGGAGCCTTAAAAAGCACTTTTAAATTGGGGCTTATCTTTTTGGAACACTCCCTATAGGACTGCAGTTGCCATGATATAAGAAAATTGAGGTTATACTGCTAGATTGAAAGGTCATATGGAGGGGCTCTGGAAGACGAAACACCATGTGAATATAGAGGTCACATGGAGAAGAACATGAAGGCCTTGAAAATAGGAGAGACACCATCTTGGAGCTTCCAGGCCAGTCCAGCTTCAACCATACGAGAAATTTCAACAAATATCATGTAGCTCAGAAATGCCTGAACAACCAGAATCTGATGAATGCAAATGTTTAAGCCCTAGTTTCATAAATATCGGGTATACCAATTTAACCTTTAACATACTTTTAATTATAAATATGACATGCATTGATGAATTACAATCACAAGGAGGCTTAGCTATAGAACAAGTATGAATCTAGCCGCAAACATTTCCCCAAAGGCATTCACCAAGTGCATAAAGCGCTATGCTGATGGCCAGGGACAGAATAGGAGAGCTAAGAAAGTTTCCCCTGAGGCATGCAGAGAATATTTCCAGTGTAAGTCAGCTGTCTGGCTGAGGAATGGCAGCAGGGCAGGAATGGTGAGGTAATAACTATATTGTGTTTTGGACTTGCACTGAGTCACTAGTGAAGGTTGGGTGAAGAAGGGAGGTGTCTAAAAGAAGAAAAGTCTAAAATAAATATCCCAAGATTCTAGAGAAAGAAGTTAATAATAATAAGAGTAATGTAAACCAAGGATAAGGTAATATTCAAGATAAGAGGTCAACAAAATAGAAAAGAGACAAAAGAGTAGAGAAAATTAAAGCCAAAAATTCATTTTTTGAAAAGATCAAGAAAAATGACAAACCCCAAGTTAATCTAATCAAGAAAAAGGAGATACTGAGAGAAAAAAAAAAGAAAGAAAGAGAAGAACCCAATCTAGTACTATCAGGAAAGAAAGATTATCGCAACAAACATGCAGAGAGAAATGAATCATTAAAGAATATCTTGAACAACTTTTTGCCAATAAATGGGGTAATTCAGGTGATAAACAGATATCTTAAAAAAATAAACACTGATTCCTGTCTCACTTCATGCCAAAAAAGATCATAGACTTACATGAAAAATTAAGTATAGGAGAATACTCCAAACTTTGAAGGAGTCCAATATTTCTTATACAAAACACAAAAGCTTTTACCTTATATTTAAAAAACACTGACAACAAAAAATGTTACATTGTATTTCATCAAAATTAACAATGCCAAATCATCAATAGATGTCATTAAAAAGGTGAATAAGCAAGGTAAACTACAGACTGGGAAAAAATATCAGTTGTATTTATATCTGACATAGAGCTTATGTAAAAATATATAAGTAACTCAATAGATCAATAATATAAAGACAAACAACCCAATTAAATACAGGAAAAAAAGAATAGGCACGTTCCTAAAGAGATATATGAATAGCCATCAATCAAATGAAAAGGTACTCAACATCATTAGTCATTAGAAAGATGCAAATTAAACCACAATGAGATGATATTTCAATTTACTAAAATGCCTGAAATCAACAATACCATTGCTAGTGTTAACGATGAGGAGCAACTAGAATGCTTACAAAATTCTAAGGGTTTTGTGCTGCAGGAGCATGAAATTGAATAATTATTTTAGAGAACTGCTTGGCATATCCTTATAAAGCTAAACATAACCCTACTCAGCATTTTCCAGCAATTTCAGTAATTGTCTAACAGATATTTGCCCAAGACACATGAAAATGTATGCTCACAGAAGTCTTGTACGAGAATAATCATACCAACTAAAAACAATGCAAGCATTCATCTATGGGGTAACAAACAAACTGTGGTATATTCATACAAAGAAATACCACTTGGCAATAAAAAGGAATGGGACTACTAATAAAACAACATTAATGAAACTCAAAAACATTTTGTTGAGCAAAAGAAAACATATATGAAAGAATGCATATTTTAAGATCCATTTACATGAATTTTAAGAGTAGGCATAACCAATTGTGGGGAGGTGTAGAATTGATTAGAAATTTGCACAAGGCTACTTTCCAGAGGGATGCAAATGTTCTATAATTTGTTTCATTGATAATTCCAAGAGTATAAACAATTGCTAAATTCACTGGGCTTAATGTTATATCAACATCATATATCACTTAATATGACTGCTTTTATTTTATGTAAATTACATCATAATAAAGAGTAGGTAAATTTCAAAATTTTAATTGATAAAAGATTTACTTAGCCTTTTAAGGTGAGTATATTTAATGACAGATTTCTTTGGTGATGGATAATGCAGATATAAATAATTTGCTGAGAATTCTGCAAATCTCAGAGCCCATTTTATGTCAAGATAAGCCTAGGATTAAGGCCATCAACCTTGATTATTACTGGAAACAAATAACGAAAACAAGTATGATTCGGAGAATAAATGAATTTTGGTTCTAGGGGACTTCTTTGTAATCTAGTATATACTACAGTCTTACATAGTGGATTTTTGTAAAAGGTTATTAACTTAAAACATTAAAATAATTGCTTTAGTGAAATCAGAACAATATGTGCTTAACTACTGTTAAAACCATCTGTATTTATTAAGTATATATTGGAAGCTACCATTTTCCAGAGCTTTTAATGCAAATATTGCTTTGAGTCCAAATTTTATCAAGTAACTGTCAGATTAGAATCCCTTCACCTTCAATTTTACAAGCTATTCCCAATTTCATAAAACTGGACTTAATCTCTTCTCTTGTAGAAAATGCATCTAAGCTACTGCCCATATCTCTGTAACATACTTCAAAATTACCTTGGTTTGAATTAAGCTTGTGGATAAATGGTGCGCATTTAGAAAGCCTGTTTAATACCAAACTATTTTCTATAAAACAGTACATTTATATCTGTAGATTTTGCCATTTCTCCCTAAAAATTGTATTATAAGAACCAAATGTAAAACAAGCATTAACTATTTATAATATTAATTTTTGTGACATTTTAATTAATTGGATTAAAAGCTTATTTTTAGGTTCCTTTATCAGAAAACATCATTTAATCAATGGAGGTTTCCAAAATAATTACTTTGCATAAATATTTTAAGTACAACTTCATTTTGATTTGTTAGCTACATATGACACAACTTCAATTTTTTTAAGTTTATAATTAAGATATATTTATTTCAAAATACTCTCACTTGAGAGCTTGTATACTTAATCCTCTGATGCTAAAAGCAGTTTGAGAACATCTCTTGAATATATCTTCAAATGTATTCTGAACCACAAAGAACATCAGTCACTTGACTTTATAAAAACATTTTAACCAAAAATATTTTAATACCTACATGTACTTTGTATATTCATAAAAATTAAATTCATATGGCCATTTTTCTAGGCACACAAAATTATCCTTGGATCATAAACAAAAAAAAAATGGACATTTTTGAGACAAGACTAATAGCACTGGCTTTATGCATTTTAATATAACAATTTTATTTTATACTTTTGCTTTAGATTTTGTATTCTGCTTCATAATTTTATTATAGTTTAATTATAATAGCGAATTAAAAAGCAGGAACTCTGAGCAAATTCTACCCATATCCCACATTTCTAATTGGAATAGTTTTCTGACTATAACTGAATATGTTTGGAAGTTTAAGCTAATCTAAATCTTATGTTGTTGTTTTTGTTTACTTTTATTTTTTAGAGCAGTTTTAGATTCACAGCAAAATTGAGAGGAAGGTATAGATATTTCAAATATACTTCTTGTCCCACACATGCATAAGGTCCCCTGTTACCAACATTCCCCATCAAAACAGTATATTTGGTAAAATTGCTGAGCCTATGTTAACATCATTAACACCCAGAGTCCTTTGTTTACCTTAGGTTCACTCAATGCATGAGTTCAAACTCATTCTATGGGTTTGGATAAATGTATAATGACACATAGCTGCCACTGGAATGTCATACAATATAGTTCCACTGCGCTAAAAATCCTCTGTGCTCTGACTATTTGTCTCTCCCTTTTCCAACCACTGACAACTACTGATATTTTTAATGTCTCCACAGTTTTGCCTTTTCCAGAATGTCATATAGTTAGAATCATACAATATGTAGCCTTTTCAGATTGGCTTTTTTCACATAGTAATATGCATTTAAGATTCCTCCATGTTTTTAAAATTCTGTTTAGATGTACCACAGCTTATTTATCAATTTGCCTATTAAAGGGCATCTTAATTTCTTCCAAATTTGAGCAATGATGAATAAAGCTATTTTAAATATATGTTTACAGGTTTTTCACATGGACCTAAATTTTTAACTCTTTTAGGGAACTACCAATGAGTGTGATTGCTGGATCCTAATGGTATGAGCATGTTTCATTTTATAAGAAACTGCCAAACTGCCTTCCAAAGTGGCTGTATTGTTTTGAATTCCCATCAACATTGTATGACAATTCCTGTTGATCTACATCCTCCTCAGCTTTTGATGTTGTCAGCTTTCCAGATTTTGGGCATTCTAATAAACTTGTAGTGGTGTCTCTTTGTTGTTCTAATTTGCATTTCCTTGATATATGATATAGAGCATATTTTCTTTTCTTTTTTTTTTTTTAACTGTAGTTTAGGTTCTGGGGTACATGTGCAGATCATGTAGGATTATTGCATAGGTACATACACAGCAAGGTGGTTTGCTGCCTCTATCCCCCAATCACCTACATCTGGCGTTACTCCTCCCAACCTCCCCCACCCCCTTCTGTTCCTCCTCTAACCCCGCCAAACAGACCCCAGTGTGTGAAGCTCCCCTCCCTGTGGATATGGAGCATATTTCCACATGCCAATTTACCATGTGAATATCTTCTCTGGTTAGCTTTCTGTTAAGGTCTTTGGCCCATTTTATTGTTTGATACCTTGTTGAGCTTTAAGGATGTGTTATATATTTTGAATAACAGTTCTTTATCAGATGTGTCTTTTGCAAGTATTTTCTCCCAGTCTGTGGCTTTCATTTCATTCTGTTGACGGTGTTTTTCATAGAGCAAAGTTGTTATTATTTTAAGGAAGCACAGCTTATCAATTATTTCTTTCATGGATTGTATCATACCAAGGTCATCTGGTATTTTTCTATGTTATTATCTAGAAGTGTTATACTTTTGTGTTTTACATTTTGTAATCCACCTTATTTTTTGTGAAGGATATAAGGTCTGTCTAGATTATTGTTTTTGTATATGGATGCCCAGTTGCTCCAGCATCATTTGTTTAAAAGACTATCTTTGCTCCATTGTATTGGCTTTGCTTCTTTGTTAAAGATCACTTAACTTTATTTATGTGGTCTATTCCTGAGATCTTTATTCTGTTACATTGATTTTTACACCTGTTCTTTCATCAATATCACACTGTCTTGATTACTGTGGGTTTATGGTATATGTTGAAGTTCAGTAACGTCAGTCCTCCAACTTTGTTCATATTGGCCCTTCTGGGTCTTTTACTGTCCATTTAAACTTTAGAATTAGTTTACTGACATCTACAAAATAACTTGAGATTTTGACTGGGATCGCATTGATTCTATAGATCAATTTTTAAAAACCTAACAACTTGAATATATTGAGTCTTCCTATATATAAGCATGGAATATCTCCCCCCCCATTTTGAAGATTTTTTTATTCTATCAGAGTTTTTCAGTTTCTCATATAGATCTTGTACTTATTTTGTTAGACTTACACCTAAGTACATTCTTATGGTTGCCAATATACATGGTAGTGTGTTTTTAATTTCAATTTCTACTTGTTTATGTCTGGTATATAGAAATATATACCAGTTTTTCACTGAACATATAGTTTCAGTGAAATTTTGTTTTGTTTTGATTGAGTTCTGTGCATTAATCTTAGATTCTGCAGCCCTGCTAGAATCTCTTATTAGTTCGAAAAGTTTTTATTGATTTTTGTTTTGGATGTTTTACATAGAAGATCATGTGATCTGAGAAAAAAATAGTTTTGCTGCTTTCTTCTGAATCTATACACCTTTTATTTCTTTTTCTTGCCTTATTGCATAAGCTAGAACTTATGCAATTTTTATAGCAAAATTAAATCCCAGATCTTTCTTTTCTGCAGTATTTCTACTATTTTATCTTCTTTATTCATGTTCCAGTTTTTCTAATTAATGCCATTTTACAACTTTACCTTCTTAGGTGATTTTCAGTAAAATATTTTTCCCTTTCTCTGTATTTATATTAATTTTCAGCATTATTTATTTAGCTCTCCAGTAGTACTCATATTCTATTGACCATTACTACTACTCTTACATTGTATAAATTATCTCTTTTATATTTAAAACGCTGTCAGCAGTGCAAATTTAAAAGTGTTCCTTTTATACCAGTAGATTCTGTGCTTATAACAACACTAATTACTAGTTTGTATTGACTATTTATGTCATGTGGTATACTGCATATTGTGGTGTGCGTTATCTATATTTTCTTGTTTAATCAGTCATGAAAAATTAAAAATCTTGAGATTTATATAATTTATAATCTTAATACAGTGGAGTAATTTGAAAACAGTGTTCCTCACTGAAAGAGCATTAAAAGCACCAGGTAAATAATGGAACCCTATTACAAGGGTAGTGAGTTAAAGACTCATGTGAACGGTCTCCAAATCAAAAGGGAGTCACTAATGTTAAAAAAAAAAAAAAAAAAAAAAAGACAAAACAAAACAAAAACCTGACTAATAGAGCAGGGGAAGGCTATGAAGAAAGGGTTCTCCTGCTTGCATACGTAATAATGACAACTATCACAAAGACTCTTGTACAAAGGCAATACCAAACTTACACAAAATACTTCTGGCAAGGAAACTGCCTGTCTAATCTTAGACTGGTGTCACACTTGCTATTGATTTTGTACCAAATAACAATTATTTCAGAACAATTATGTAGTCCTCCTCATTTTTCCTTAAAAACTTTTATGTTTCTTTACCTCCCTGAATGTGCAAAGCTTACTCTAGTGTGCATATTACCCTTGAAATGCTCTATCCCAAATAAACATCTTTTTTCTTTTAGAGAGCCTCTCTTGTTATTTAGGTTGCCATTCAAAATATAGATTCAGTGAAATTTTTGTTTCGTTCTCAGAGCCAAGACTTAATTAGCAATCAAGCTGCCTAACCTGGTGAAATCTCAGAATGCTCACATGTAAAACATCGATAATAATAGGGTCTACTTTAGACTGTTTGAGGGCTAATTGCATGGAGAGTGTCTGGTTCAGTGACTGGTACTCATAGCATGGGCTGAGTAGATCATAGTAGTGTCAGTCTTGTACTGACATACCATATGATATCTGTATGACAAGGATACTTTATATTAATCAGCATATTTAGTCCTTCTGACAATCCAAAAGAAAAAATATTTGAAGACTATTTTCTCGAGTTTTCCAATTGTTTCCCCCAATTTGGTAAAAGCTATAAAATAAAATCTAAGAAAGCTCAGTAAATCTCAAACAAAATAAATACACATGCACACACGAGGAAAAAAGCCCAAGGCATATCATAAACAAATTGCCAAAAATGAAAGATTAGAAAAACGTGAAAGAAGCTCAAAAATAAGAGGCTTATTACATCAAAGAGAACAATGATATGATTTTTTCTGACTTTTCTCACAAAAATTGTGAGACAGAAGACAATGAAATAAAATCTTTCAAGAGTTGAAAGTATAAAGAAAAACACTGCTGTCCAGTATTTTTTATCTAGCCAAAATGAAGTTGAAACAAAGATATTTACTGAGCAATGAAATACTATTTTTCATCAGCAGATACATACTTCAAAGAATGATTAAAAAAATTCTTCAAGTTGAATGAAAATAATACTAGATAGTTCATTCTAAATGAAGAAAGAAGAAAGCTGGAAGTGATCAACAATAAATGACACTAATAGAAAATAAATGGCAAGAATATAGCCTTAAACCCAAACATATCCACAGTCGCACTAAGGTAAAGAGATTAAAAATGTAAATTAAGCATTCAATTAAAAGACCAAGATTGTCAGAGTGTATGACAGAGCTTGATTCAATTATTTATTATTTATATGAGACATACTTTCAATGTAAAGACACAAAGTCATCAAAAACACAAGTATGTTAAAAATTATATATTATAAGCACTGATCATAAGAAGATGGAGTGTCTACTTTAAGATGAGTATTACCAGAGAAGAAGGATATTTTATAATAATGAAATAGCAATAGTAGACATAGAAATACTAAACGTATATCCCTGAATAAGAAAACTTCAAAAATAAATGAAGTGAAGATTGACAACACAAAGGAAATAAATAGAATATTTTACTATTATATTCAGTTATTTTTCACTGTTGCTTTCAATAATTGACAGGAAAATCAATTTAGTTACAAAAAATTTGAGCAACATTCTCAAACAACATAATTGATACTTTTAGGACACTATACCAAACAACTTCAGAATATATTTCTTTTCAAGAGGAAAGCATAGTCAACTACCTTTGCAATCTTGAAGGCAAGATTTCTTAGATAAGACATAGAAAGGACAAACTTATAAAAGAAAAAAAGCTTAAAAATTGGGCTTAATCATCTTTTAAAATTTACCTTATCAAAAGGCATTTTTACAAAATAAGCAGCCACAGGTTGGGAGAAAATTATATATATATATATGTATTTGTATAATGTATATTACACACACAGACACACGAAAAAGGACTTTTTCCCAATTATATAAAGAAGTTCTACAACCAATCAAAAGACAAACAATCCAATTTTTAAATGGGTAAAATATCTGAACATACTTTAAAATGAAACTATCCAAACAGCCAATAAACTCATAGACAAGTGTTCAACAGAATTAGTTACTGGAAGATGCAAACTGAAACCATGTTGAGATGCCACAACATCTCCACCAAAATAAATAGTCAACGAGACTGATCTCACTAACTTCTGGTGACAATGCATTAAACTTAAACAGTTGCTATGGCACAGCAATTCCACACCTTGTTATTCACCTAAGAAAAGTAAAAGCATGTCACAAAAACACTTACACAAAATTGCCTCACACACATGCTCTACTGATTTTTGACAAGGAGGTAAAAGCAATTCAACAGAAAAACGATTCAACAAGTGATGAACACTTGAACATATATAGACCAAACAATGAGCCTCAACTTAAACCTCATACCTTACATAAAATTCTCAAAATGGAGAATAAACTTAAATATAAAACACAAAAATACAAAACTTTTAAGAAGTAAACACAACACACAGAGGAATATCTTGGTATCTAGGGCTATGCAAAGATTTCTTAGACATGACATCAAAAGCATGATGGATAAAAGTAAAAATAAATAAATTGTGCTTTCTGCTCAATAGATAATTGGACTAATTTTTAGTGCCAAATTGGTTAGACTATAGTGACCAATTGTTTGGTCGAACACCAAAGTAAATGTTGCTGTGAATGTATTTTTAAGATGTGATTAACATTTAAATGATACCTTGAATAAAACAGATTACCCTCCATAACATGAGTGAAATTCATCTTATCATCAGTTGATGAGTTTAAGAGAAAAGACTTCGGTTTACCAAAGAAGAAATTCTGCCTCTATTGTAGCAAAGAAATTCAGCCCAAGTTTCAGACTTAGACTGCAACATCAACTCTTACCTGAATCTGCATCCTGCCAGCTTGCTCTACAGATTTCAGACTTGCCAACTGCTGTAATCACATCAGCCCATTTCTTAAAATCTTGTCTCCCTCTATCTATGTAAAGAACTATATATATTTCTCATATATATATACACACACATATAGATAGTTCTCTTTATATATACATATGTATATAATTATGTTATTATAGTTATATATAATTATGTTATATATAGTTATATATAATTATATATTAATATATATTATGAATAATATATAGTTCTCTATAAAATTATATCATGTATAAGATATAATTACATATTATTATATATTATGCATAATATATGCAGTATATTATACATAATATATACTATATGTTATATAGTATAATATACAGTACAATAAATTATGTATAGTATTATATATAGTATAATATCTATAGTATTATATAATATTAATATATAATCCAATGTATCCTATTGGTTCTGTTGCTCTGAAAAGCCCTAACACGAAGTTCATAAAAAATAAGAACTTTTGTTCTGTAAAACCCCACATGAAAAGAATGTAAAGATAAGCTACTTCCTGGGATAAAATAGTTGCAAATCATTTATCTGGCAAAGGACTAGTACAAAAAATAAAGAACTCTCCAAATATAACAATTAAAAAAAAAGCAAATGACCAAAAGGCATGAACAGACATTTAACTAAAGAGGATATAGAGAGAATATATAAGTACATGAAAAGATATTCAATATCATTAGCCATCAATATAAATTAAAACGACAGTAACATATCACTGCTTATTAATTGAAAATGGCTAAAACAAAAGTTAATGACATCACCAAATGTTGGCAAGAAAGCAGAGAAACTGTATCACTCATACACTGCTAGTGGGAATAAGTTCCTACAGTTACCTGGAAAACGGTCTGAAAATGTATCATGTAAATTTAATCATGTAAACAGTATATAACCCAACAGTTACAGTCAATTTATAAATCAATGTATGTCCTTGAAAAACAACAACTTATATTCACCCCAAAACCTGCATAGGAATGTTTCAAGAAGCTGGAGTAAGATGAAGAGGCTCATTTATAGTGATAATCAACCTGACCTTTAATAACTTTCATAAATTTACCTGCGGAGGATCAGTAAACGCTTAACTGAAAAATCTTATAAAGCTGATGAACAAAGGTTAAAACATTATAACCTTCAGAAATACAGTATTTAAATTAAAGGTCTCTAATTATTCCCAATAGGTGAATAATTCCAGTTATCTACTGGAGTATTCTAGCTTTCCAACGGTAGTACTAGGCAACATTGATTATATTTAATTTTCCATCAATATTAGTCTTTTATTCTATACATAACACATTGGTAAAATGGTAATAGAATATATATATATATATATATATATATATATATACACACACACACACACACATGATTTTAAAATAAATATTGTTAAAATGTTGTTTGAATGTTGATGTATTTAAATTTTACAAACCTACATCAGGTCAGAAAATTCACTCTGTACCTACTGGAGTTCTGAAACAGGTTTATATATAACTGGATATGATCTTACAGAGCACAGGCTGAAGATATTACATTCATGTTTGACCGCTGTATGATTCTCAATACATTCTTTGTTCTTCTTTCATTAAGCCTTCTTTAATTCCACTGGACTTTGCATTTTAGTGGTGAATGAGTATATGCCAGTCCCACTGCATAAAGCCTGGGGTAAAAAGCTGATCATAGAACCCCACTAAGCACAACCAGATTGGACCAGAGTAAGGGACACTGCCCCAAAACCAATGTATGTATCTGCTAGTGGACTATAATTTAGGATATTGTAAGATGCTCCCCGCTAAAACATTGTAACCAAGTGAAACAATGACACAATCTCTCAGTGAGTTTGAATTCAAGACATATAGAAAGAAGCCAGAGTTGGCTGAGATAGAAGTGAGAAAAAAAAAATTCAGGAAGTCAACTGAAGCCATGAGGCAAAAGAAGCAATCTGTCAGCAAAAATACAAAGATCCATAAGCAAAAACACAAAGATACACAAGCCCAGGTGAATTTTATTTATTCTTCAGTTAAGACAAGTTTTGGTATCTCACTTTTCCCAATAAAGAAATGAAAGCTCAGAGAGGTAAATTAATTTGTCCAGTGTCAGGTTCAAAAATCCATGCTACTTCCATTATTCCATGCCCTCTCTTGACAAAACAGAAGGAAAGTACATACAGAATATTGAAGAAGAAGTAGGTGATTTTAATTTAAAGTCAGTCATTGTTTTTGCTTTTGTTGGATAATTTCACAGTCAATTGCCATTTTCTACATTTAGTTATATTTTGAGACATTAGTAAAACCCTCAAACCTCTAAAACTTTGTTACTCCAAACAATTAGCTTTACAATCAAATCTTAAAAAGAACTGACTATTAAATAATTTTAACTTCCTAAATTTAGTTCTTTATGCTTAGTTCTGCTTATGAAATAAATTGTGCCAATTTGTAGTGGGACTTTTTTATATGCAAATACTTGCTTCTGTGTAGTAAGCCTATAGCAAACTTGTCCTGTCTGATGATCTAACAATACTCTGGGATTTATCTACTGTTTTTCAGACATTCCTTTTTGGGTTCAATGTTAGTGCTGAAGAAGACTACAGATTCTTGGGTTCAAGGTTAGTGTCTGGAAAGACTTTAGAGATTTCTGCATTTTTATGGAGCAAAATCACATTGCGACATGGATTCTTTTCAAAGGCGAACGCTTCATTCAACACTTTGCTTCATTTCCTAACACAATTGAAAAGTCATTTGCTGACAGTAAACCAGTGGCAGGTGTGCTTTCGTGTTGACAGCTGCAGTTCTGACACGGATCACAGACAAGCTCTACTGACAGTGCTAGAACATCTGGAGCACTTGGTCAGATTTCAAAAGCTAATTTGAGTGGGCTGTCTTCTTCCATTTCAAAAAAAGACAGAAATTATGGATACTGGGACTGTATTTACATTGCAGTAGTATAATAATTTATTCAATTTCTTATTTATTAAATATGGAGGCAAAGCCAGCAAAGCACACTAATACATCTAATGTCTGGGAAGATAGTTTGTAATGTAGCTTACTGCAATCCCCTGCTTCTATTAAGATTTCCTTTGATATTGTGAAAGCGATTGATTGACAGAAAATGAACTGAAATTTCATTCCTATGAA
The DNA here is from genome assembly GCA_036589455.1 of Ateles fusciceps. Classification (NCBI taxonomy): domain Eukaryota; kingdom Metazoa; phylum Chordata; class Mammalia; order Primates; family Atelidae; genus Ateles; species Ateles fusciceps. The sequence goes on along the minus strand of JAZHEH010000827.1, from coordinate 3,903,062 downwards.
TATGTTTCTGAGAAATTGTTATACAGATTTACAGACAGAAAATATTTAATGTTTACTGAATAAATGAATTCAGTTTTTCTAATTTCTTATTAATAAAAATATTCATTGCCAACACTTATTAAGCAGCATTTCTGCCAATACTGCACAAACCAAATCACTTAATCTCCAGAAATACCCTTCAAAGCAGTAACAAATGACATAATTCCAATTTAATGAATGAGGATACTTAAAGAAAGACAACTGCCCAAGCTCTGTAGCTAGAAGGTATAAAAATTGGGATTTCTTTTTCCACATTGGTATTCCAAAGATTATGCTCTTTCTACAGTATTTTGGTGTTTCTAAATGACAGTATGGACACTCTTAACTTACTGAATTAATGAGGTTAGTAAAGAAAGCATACAATATTTCTTTACTACCAAGTAAATGCAAGTATACATGACTGTATTGTTGACAATAAGGGACTTTCTACCAAAATATTCAGGTAGGAAGAAAATATTCAGGTTGTACCTGGATATTGTTAAGAAAATGAAGCAAATAAATTTATTGTTTCAAAGTTGATTACATTTAGACTAAAAAAAATAATGCTTACACATTCTCAGCTATCAGTTACTTAATTGTTAATAATTGGGTCCTACTGGATTGAAGGAGAAAAGTTAACGACTACAGGCACATACTCTGTGACAACAGAGTTTATATATGTGAGTGTTGCTTGCTGCAGATTCTGGGTCTTTTTAAGGCAATGAGTTAGACAATGATGGGAACATGGCATCTGAGAATTGATGCCATTTATGAACATTTTATTATGGATGGGCTAGAAAAGTTAGATCAACTTCACCTTTTATGCTATCTTATGACAGTATTTCATGAGATATGTGGGCAAGAATCCAAAAATATTAATTGCAAACTCAATCACTGTGTTCATGTGGGGTGTATGAAATACGGAAAACACTACCAAGCAATTTATCTTCAATGTTGTACCAGTAAGGATGTGGTCCCTACATACCGCACACCAGAGAATGCCCCTTCATATGAGATTTGAGCATTTTATGGGTGAATGTCTAAATAATGGATAGAGACTAAAATATTCGTCTGCCTCCATATTATCAAGACTGCAGTATTTATTTACTGGTGCACACTCTGAAAAATGGTTCTGTTTTAATTTTTTTTCTTTGCTCCTAAGTCATGTTTTTAGGTTACACTGGTAGCTATTTACAAAAAAAAAAAAATGTTGACATGGTTTGCGGGGGGCGGTCCATGCCAAACAAATAGTTTAGGGTTAAATATCTTGAAAGAAATGTATTCTGGCACCACCCAAGAGAAAATGAACAATTTCACATACTCCTTTGGCACCTGAAAATACTGGTCGTTGTTTGGCACCTGAAGAAATTACCCATGAAATGAACACTTGAGGCTTGACTCATTAGAATTCAACTCCAGTGTCTTCAAATGAATAAGAATCTCTACACAGATACTGAGAAATAGAGATAAAAAGAATTGCAGAGGAAACAACAACATTTCTTAACTATGCAGGAAACTTATATTTAATGGAATTGCCCCATAACATACACAATGTCAAGGTATAATCATAGGTCAATAAAGTCATTACATTCCAAGCCAGGAAAAAGTGCATATTCAATTATTCAATGAAATAAAGTCTATCTGCAAAATGTGGATTTTAATTTGCTTGCTTATACCTCTACGTATTCTATATTACACAAGTTATTTTATGTCTATGATTTTGTCAATGGGTTGGAATTATTATTTCCAGAAAGAGGAAAATAATTCTATGTTAGAAAATTTAGACTCAGTTCTAAAAGTAGGTTTCGTTTAAAGGCATAAGGGCGTAATATGAAACATTTCACAGTTTTGAGCATGGGCTTTAGAAGACTGTATTGTAATACTGCCAACATGTATGTTTCATGAATACGTTCACTTTTTTTGCAGAATATTTAACATATGGTTTACTTATTTCTTACGCTTCTAGAAGACTTCCTAATATAATAAAATATATTACTAGGGCGGATATACAAAATATTTTATTAGGGCAGATATATGACCACAGTTGTCTCATTGTTTACCTGTATAAACTTGAATGTTCCCTGTAATTATTGACCAGTTACCTGTTGAGCAACATCACAGATTATTGACGGAGATCACAAGGAAAAGGGAGAAAGCTGGTGTTTATAGAATTAAACAAATATAAACAACCCTGTAGAGTGATTCCCTGAACCTGTCTTTATTTATTGTATTATAGTTTCATCAACTCTGGAAACACACACACATAAACATGTACACATGCACATAATTACATGACACTTCTTACATTCTGCCACTAAAATTCAGCATCATGTAAGACAGAAAGCATATTAACTGACTTCTTTCCTATTTGCTTGCTATTTTAGAAATGGGCGGATTTCAATATGTTGTAAATCTAGTACAAGAAGGAACCATGTTTGGCGTTTATGTAGGTCACAAAATATATTCCAATTCCTTATGTTCCTAAGTATACAGATAAAACTACAGAAAACATTAGCTATACGTACTTCTCCCATTATATTGTATGAGAAAATTGTATCTCATGGCTTTGTAAGAGATAAAATTGTTTAATGCAAATACTAACATTTAACAAACGCAAAACTAACAAATACCCTGAAAGTTTAAAGGATTGTCCTTTTCTGGAAATTACGTATATGAAAACTAAAGTAGAACCTTTGCTTCCTTTTAAATTTATTTTTTGTGTCTTAAATTATGGCCTTAGATTATACAATTGGCCCTTGAACAACGTGGGGGGACCCCACCAGTAGTCAAAAATCCTCGTGCAAGTTTTGATTTCCCATGAACTTAACTACAAATAACCTATTATAGACCAGAAACCTTACTAATAATATAGTCAATTTTGTGTGTTATGTGTATACTACATATTGTATTCTTAAAATAAAGCAAACCAGAGAAAAGAAAATGTAATTTAAAAAATCATGAGAGAAATATATTTACTATTTGTTAAGTGAAAGTGGATCATAATAAACGTCTTCATCCTCATAGTCTTCACATTGAGTAAGTTGAAAAAAGGAGGAAGAGGAGGGGGTTGGTCTTGCTATCTCAGGATAGCAGAGGGAGAAGAGGTGGAGGAGGTGGAAGGGGAGGCAGGGGAGGCAGGCACGTTCGCTATAACATTCATTGAAAAATTTTACATGTAAGTGGACCTGCCAGTTAAAATCTGTGTTGTTCACGCTTTCAACTCTATTTATTATTCATAACAGTCATAAATAGATTATAAATTCCTGGAAGTCTACCAATTGTATTTCACACTTTAAATCTAACTTGACCCCAGTTTTCTTGCCTGGTGCCTTCCCACATTGTAGATCCTCAATTAACAATTTTCAGTAAGCTATTGTTGTTAGGGCCCCATCTAAGATAAATGAATGGTTTAAAGTATATTACTTTGTATTTATACCTCTGAGAGGTAACACAAACCAAATCCTTCATAACTTAGATGATCAGATGACCAAATTACATCCAAACTTCAAAATATAATTCCTGGCAAGAAATTGAGAGCTCTATGGTTCAAAATCTTGATGATGAAAGAATAAAGCCTTGCAGGGTCCTTTAGTTATCAGAAAAGAATGAAGGATTAGAAACCTGTATTCTAAACTCAGACAGTATTCTTCAATTCTACTGTAGAAAGAGTTAAGATTTCAACTGAGATGGACGTGGTGGTTCTGTTTGTTACTTACGGAACTTACCTAACCTCCCTGGGACTCAGAGCTTTATCCACAGAATGCTGATCGAATTATTACTTTGAGTGTGAGAGATAATGTCCATAAATGGAAAAAAGGTAGTATCCTTTCAGCACACTGTCTGGTTTTCAGTGCCATTGTAAACCAAAAGTAAAACTCTAGGACCCACAGTTGACCAAGTGTACCCTCCTCTCAGCCAAGGGCATTCCAAATTAAACTTGAAAACCTAGTTCAGGCCATGATGGAAGCAGGGAACGGTGTCCAGACATACCTCATTGTAGCCTCCTACTGTTGAAATTCAGGCAGGACTGATCAACATTAACATTAAAACAGAGATCTTCAGAAAGACAAAGCAGACTTTTTGTACCAATAAGATACCAAACTCCAACCTAACTCCAACACAGCATTGCATAACAGACAGCAAGCTCTGGAAGAAACTGAAGTATTTTATCCTAAAACACATTTTTTTGACATATTTTGAAATGGCCCTGCAAAGCTGCCACTTGGTGAGAAAAAAATCTACATGCTATAGAGAAACCCTTTCCCTTTCCAGGGCTTTTCCTAATCCAGGAGAGATTCGTTAACAACACGGCACCTTTTCAGATCTGCAGAGAGACATGTACCATCTATTCTTTCTGAAGACTGCTACCAGGAGACTTCATCTGCATGATAAGAACCTTGGTCTCCACACCACTTATCTTAACCAAAACATTCCTTTCTACTGATTCCAGATCTTTAGATAATTGCCAGTTAGAAAAGCTTTGAATCCACCTATGCTCTAGAAGTCCCCTTTCAAGATGTCCCATGTGTCAGGTCCTGGGGTCCAGGTCCAGCCCATGCTGAAGTCCGAGGGGAGTGGGTGATGGGCAGAAAGAACACTGGGGGATGGAGGGGGGGCGTGGGCAGGTGAATATGGTTTTATTCAGCAGCAGTTCTCTTACACAGTTTATTTAAACTAGCTTTCTCCTTAGCAGCTTACTTTCACACTGTCCTCCCTGTCTTGGCTGCTTGAGCCAGCTGCCCCATGCACAGCTGGGTGGCTGGCTCTCCTTGCCTTCAGGGTCAGCAGCTTAACTCTCTCTGGGCACAAGCAAGCCAAACTGTGTCCTGTCTCCCTGTTGTCCATTGGCAAGACAGACAGCTTTGTCTCTCTCTCGTTCTCTGGGTGCCAGTATGCATGCCATGTCAAGCAATGTTGAGCTAGCTGAGCCCCAAGAGCCAACCAAGCCTGTACAGTGTTAGCAGGGCAGTTACACTTTTTACAGACAATACTGCTATAGAACCAAGTGATGGCCTTCCTATGTTATGGCTACATGGTTCTGATAACAAGTGGAGTTATACGCCTGTGCTCTGAACTTGCTGAGTCATACAGGATATAAACATCCTATCTTGGCCTACCCTTGATTAAAGCACAGTTGTGTTTCTTACACCATGTTTCTAGATCAAACCCATATATACCTTGCATTTATTGATTGATGTCTGCCTGTAACTTCTGTCTCCCTAAAATCAAGCTGTAACCCAACCAGCTTGGGCACATGTTCTAGGATTTCTTGTAACTGTGCCTCAGCTATTGATCACTCCTATTTGACTCAGAATAAATCCATTCAAATATTTTACAGACTTGACTCTTTTTCAACACTACTAAGTAAATGGCCACTGGTTATCATCAAACCATTTGGAGTAAAATTAGATTTTCACAAAGAACAAGAAAATGGCAAAGAGCTCAAGCATAAAAAGAATACCCTCTCTTTATTTTCAGAACTACAGTTAGAAATGTGCAAAGGAAAAGGCACTTAGTTTAAGCCTTAACTGAAAAAATGCTCTTACTTTCCAAACAAAATAAGGGTACTAATTTATAAAACGTCTGTGTTGGTAAAAAAACAAAAAAAAACAAAAAAACAAAAAAAAAACCTCTTTCTCTTAGACTGAAAGACACCACATACTTTTCCTTCTTTTTCTGTCTACTGGTTGTGCCTTCTCTCATTTGTTGGTTCCTTCTCCTCCCAAACTCTTACTGCTGGAATGCCCCATGACTCAGACATTTTCTCTCTATATATATGCTACTTTCACGATTTTTCTTTCATTTTATAGCAGTAAATATCATCTCTGTGCTACCAACATTCACTTAGTTAATCTTCTACACCAACATTTCCTCCAAATTGAAGCCTCATATATCCAAATGCCTACTTGATACCCCACTTCAGAGTCTGAAAGACATCCAAAATTCAACATGTTCAAAATTGATCTGATCTTCTGTGTCCCCCATATCTGCTTTCCTCACACTCACACTCTTTATTTTTATTTTTTTATTTTTTTGGTAAAAGGAAACTCCATCATTAAGTTGCTTAGCTTTCACATCTCTAAGCCATCCTTGATTCCTCTCTCATGTCCGTCATGCAATTTGTTAGAAATTCTGCGAATGAATCTTTCAAAATTTACCTAGAATCTAAATTCTTTTCATTGCCTCCTCTGCCACTATTCTGGATGAAGCCCTCATCATCTCTTATCAGCGCTATGATAGCCTTTAAAAAGTCTTCTGGATTTAAGACTGTTCCCTGTTGTCAACACAGAGATTATTACCTTAATATCATCCTCCAGCTTAAAATCCTTTAATAGCTTCTCACTTCTCTTACAGCTAAAGCTAAACTTCTACCTAACCTGCCCTCATCCCCACCTCTGACCTCAGGGCCTAGAACTCTCCTGCTTTCCTCTGCTCCCATCACACTGGCCTCTTGGCTATTTTTCAAGCCTTATTTGAGCCTTTGCCTTTACAATTAGACCGCTCTCCTTCCTGGTATCTATGTGGCTAACACCTTTAGCTTCTGAGTAAATTTACCCCAAATCTGCTCTTTTGGGGGAATTCAACTTTAAGCACCCTCTTTACAATTATATTTCTTCCCACCCCCACTTCTCCTTATCTCCAACTCTCCTGTTTCCTCTTAATCTGTTCAACTTTTCATTATTTTCTGTAAAATACATGACCTTTAAATATGCTAGATTATTCTATCACCATCTCTCCTCACTAGAATCCAAGCTCCATGTGGGCAGAGATCTTCCCTCTTTTATTTACAGTGTAACCCAAGCAGAAAGACAATGGTCTGGAATATAGTAGCTGCTCACTAAATATTTATTGCTGGATGAATTAGTACTAGGACATTATGAATAAATCACCTTTTTCAACTGAATATAAAAGTTTAGCTAATTGCATGGTTATAATTGCACCCACTTTATTATGAGAATTATATAATGTGTTTCAGTCTGACTTAGGAGTAGACTTTTTTTTTTAAAAAGGGCAAGCAGTGGTCAAGGCATAGTAAAAAAAAAAAAAAAAATGCTGTAATGAGCAAGTTTGTCCAGATAAGTTTGAAATGTGAGAAGAATCCATGGCTTGGGTGTGCTACACAAATTTGCTGGGTTACTTCATTTGGGAACTACCTTATGGATAGACTATTATGATCTGGGATCAGAATGCTCTGACAATATAATAACTCCAGTATCTTTTTCATTATTTTATTGTCGTGATTATCAAAGTAGCTTTATTTTTCTTCTATGTGCACCCAAATCATGGATCTCTCTGTCCCTCTTTTATTCTGCATAGACAAGAAAGACATATGATGGTAGATTCTGAAAATATTGTGATTACTGAGGAATAGACCAATTCCAGAACACAGGGAGAGCCTACAGAACTAGAGCACAGTAAGAAAAGGAAGAAACCCATAATCAGAGGATCAGGACAGTTGCTGATGCTTTTATTCTTGGCTTTTATGCCAAGGATTAAACATTATGTTATATGAAAATCATTCCGCAACCATATAAACAAAACCATCAAGTTTCCATTAAGTAATATCCCATGTGTCCAATCTATGATGTTTGAAAGAGATCAGTGATACACTGGTATGCCCAAGTAATACTTTTATCTTTCTTTCTCATACTAAAGAACTAGAATTGACTCATATTGACAAACAACCAAGACGCTTTACCTTTAAATCTTCATTTCAGTTACCTTTGTCCATTGATATCCTGCTTTTCCTCCACAGGACTTAACCCAGTGGCTCTCAAACCAAATGGGCATGTGAATAACTTGAAGAGGAAGTAAAAGACGTGTCGGCATAGGCTCAGTTGAGTAGGTGAGAACTTGGGTTGTTTTATACTTACCAAGTTTTCCAGCTGATTCTAATAGCTACCAACGCTTGTGGATTGTTACAATAGCATGCTCACCTGGCCTCCAAGAGTATATTTAATGAGTAAATTAGCCAAAGAGGCTATTAGAATCACCAGCTGAGCTCTTTTCAAGTTTAGGTACCCGTGCATTAACTTTGGAGATCCTTAATCATTATGCCTGAGGCAGAGCTCAAATGGGTGTGTGAAAAAAACCTCCACAGGTGATTCTGATGAGCTACCTGAATAAAGGAGTAGTGCCCAAGTTCTTGAAGTACTCTTGCTCCAAATTTCCATCAGTTGTGAGGAATGCTTCTCCAGTTACCCTTTAGAAACAAGATAACTCAGAATCTCCCTGGCATAACAGGGTTGGGGTGAGGAACGCAAAGGGGCCTTGTCAATTTAAATTTTAAAAAATTTCTGACTCCACATTAGATCAACTAAATTTGAATTTCTTGGACTGAAGTTCATGAATTCACATTTTTTATCAGATTTACTAGATGATTCTCTTGCACACCAAATTGTGAGAACCTTTGGGTTGGAACTTACTCTTTCTTTAAACAATTTTTAAACTTACTGAACCAGAACCTTTCAATCCTGGGGTTCATATATCTTAAAAGCTTTTCAAGAAGATTTTTAAAGGTCATTATATTTAGGAACCCCTGTATTAATATGTAATTCAAGACAACCCATCTCTATGATTTTCTTTTCCCTAACTCTAGCTCACTGACTGTCTTTGGATTTATTAGCAGTTAGAAAAAATTTATCACTCAGTTTCACACTTAACATTTTACTTCTCAAGATATTTCTTGTTCTGCCTCCAGAAATGTAAGCTAAACAAAAGAGAGATTGTATCTTCTGTTCTTTTGCAATGCACCTAAGGCTAACCAGTTATGGATTATGTAGTATTTGCTTCATAAAAATTTAAATTAATGACATGCAGTTTTCAAATTTATTGAGTTTCAAAATTATCTAAAGGTCTCCAGTGTCCTAACTATCTTAATCTTATATAATCCCATTAAAAAAGCTTAATAAAGTGAAAAGTTATATTCAAATATTTTATTAAGACTTACTAATATGTGTAAATGGTTTTGTAAAATGGAAAGGATTCTCTAAATGACTAATTGTAAACTAACTATATTTTATTACTTTACTTCCCTCTCTGCAACTCTAAACAAAAAGTTTTAAGCCCACTAAATTCTGGTCTGATGTATTTTGATTAGAAATTTTTCTGATCTGAAAAAATATGTAGTTTTAAAAATTGACATTTATAAAGACTGTGGAAATGGAGATACATTTCTTATGAGTGAAATGTTTATTAAATTTAAAATTGCAAAAAATTGCATGTATTGAATGATGTAATCTAAATGCAAATCTGTATAAGGATTGGAAAGGAAGGCATAAAAATCCTTTTTATTTTGATACTCCAGAATCCGAATGTGGAATGATGACAGATTTCTGAAGAATGATTTTCTTTTATTTTTGCTACTTACATTCCAACATTTTTTACTAGTATATAAAAGTGCTTTCAATATTTTTAACATATAAGAAATAAAAAGAAAATGCTACAAATAGCCACACATCAGAAATAAACTATAGGTATCTTTATTTTTTAAAATCATTTTTTGTACTATTAACATATTCCCAGAAACTGTTAAATTATTATTCATTTTTTGTTCATTTATGAAACCAGGCAAATGTCCTTTGTAAAAAGAAAACAGAACATTAAACTTCGGCCCTGTTTCCTAGGATTTTGAAGACCTTGTATGTTAGAGCTGTCAAGGATGGAATAGAGAGAAATGAAATAAATGAAAATGACCAGCTAACCCTCCCTAAACCCCGCTGTTGATGGTGTCATCTATAGCAGGGAATCTATAATTTCATTTTTCTGCTCTCTGATAGGCCAGAAATGTCAGATGGATTTATAAATATGCTATGATGGACATAGGATGAATCATTTATTGGCTTCCTCCTCATTTGTGACAACTCAAAGGCTGTGCTGTAAGGGCTTACTTTTTTATTCCTGCATTTTTTCTTCTCCAGCAACTTCATCTTGGAATATATACATGTATTTTTTTCTTTCCAGTACTTAATAAAATTCTCACTAATTACATTTGTAAATGGACAACACAGATCAAACTATTGTTATATTTTGAAGATTGTTATTATCTACTTACATGGATCTTTGAACTCAATAAGATAAAAACAATTTGCACACGTTAATCTTTCAAAAACTGTGATATATATAAGGGAAATTATAACATACAACTATAAGAATTTTATTTGCTTAATGTACAATGAGCTTAATTATTCAAGAGCACGGCAATAAGCAATGGTGTTGTGGACAAAATTTTAAACTCAGATTACTTCTCTATGTCCGTGCTTCTCGATTAGAGAATTAAACCCGTGTGAGACCTTCTAATGGTTTTCCGAGGATATCAGCAAAAACAATGTGATTCTTCCTGGAGCACCAGTTTTGCATAATGATACATGAGCATTATTATATGCTAGATAAAACCTGGATGTTTGGTGACACAGACTATGTATTTGACATAATATGAGAAGACTAAACCCCCATAGAATATAAAATCAGCATGATTTACAAAGACTAAACACCAGGTTTTAAGAAAAGCTTAGATTTGGAGTGGGGTCATAACTAATTGTATTTCATAGATTATCCTTTGTCAGTAAAGCTTTGGGGCAGTAAAACCTTTTGACATTTGTGGAAAATATTGAAAGGCATTTCTTTGGTCAATCTTATTTCCTTCTCATGGAAAAATAAAAGAAATGCTCCACACATTTGCTCTGCTTATATACTCTGACACTAACAGTATTTTGTTACCCAGGCACATACTCTAGCAAACACACAATAAACCTTGCCTTATGCCAGTTATTACAGAGTCAAATGCAAAGGCAGCAAGGGCACCAACTTTACTCTCAAAGTGTGGACAGTCCAGTGCCAAGAGAGTATATATAAAAAATGTAAAATAATCAATCTAATGGAAATAGGGTAGAAGGTCAATGGGAAAATGAAAGAGTACATAGGTCACCTCAAGATTCATGAAATATTGCATAAGGAGTGTGGCATTTGAGCTGAAATTGGAAGGAATGAAGGACTAGCAGTACCTTTTCTGTCAGTCAAATATGTGTGAGTGGGTCTTGGTCACAGAAGAATTGCAGAGATGATTGATTGGGGGTGGGAGGTACTGCTAGGGGTGGGATTGTTGCATTATTAAGAGAACAGCATGGGTAAAGGTAGCAGACTGACAGCAGGAAACATAGATATGCAGGTGTCATGGATGGAAACAGGGCAGCAAAACTGAGGAAGAAACCCAGTCTTTTTTGTGCATATTTTTATACAGAAATTATTCTCTTGAAAATGAGGAGTCAGTAAAGAATATTGAGAAGAAATGTGAAAGTAAACAATTAGAATTGCCTCCTTCATAAGCAATCACCTGTTTCATTTGATGTGATTATCCCTGGGGACTTCATTCTAAAGTAAACTCACATTTTATCTATTGTTGCCCCAGGGAAAATAAAACTATTAATTCAAGAAGGATATGGTACACCAACAAAGCATAATAACTATAAGAGATACCACTGGTTGCCTGGCCAAGAATCATTTCTCCTATTCTGCTTCTTAAGGGAACTTGAATTTTTTATCCCCGCCATGCTTCTCTGTGCAGCCTTGAGCTTCCATGGAAGCCGAACACATTTTTATATGCAGACGGTAAACACAATTGGTCTAAGACAACAGCAAATGATCCTTATAGGCTGGGGCGTACGACACATTTGATAGAAGAGACATGAAAAGGTATTTGCTGGCAACAGGCAGAAGGTTGGGCATCTGCATAAAATCTTTCTTAATCTTGTAAGACAAAGAAGGCAAAAATCTTTTTTTTTTTTCCTACTGAGTCTCTTGTGTCTAGATATATAACCTATAATTATGGCAGACATCTTTGAATATTGAGGGATTCTGGCCAAGGACAAACCTAAGATAGGACATTGGGAAAAAGACGAAAAGAACATAGGTCCCTGATTATGTCAGTGAGTCATCCATGAAATTCTACATCTGCTTAACTTTTTGTTTGTATGATAATAAGCCTTTCTTAAAGCCTAAGCAAGTTTGTTTCCTGTTATTTGGGACTCAAAGCATCTCAACTGATATAATTAGAAAAATTAAATTTAAAGCTTGAAAGGATTCAAAATTCATAGTGCATATCCTTCTAGTTTTTTATTTGAACATATATATGGAGGACTTGAGAAAATAAATGACTGGCATGTGAGGTCAAACAATTAATTATAAGCAGAATCAGGCTTCCTAAGTTCCACAGGCAGTCTGCCTTCTCATGTTTAATATATTGCAGATTTTTTAGAAGTGCATTATACAAATAAAACCATCCAGAAGAGTATATGACATGTAATAAATAAGTGGTCAGCAAATATTGATGAATACCTGACTGAGAATATAGCCTCTTATTTCCAGCTTTGCCCAGCTAGTGAACAGTTTTGATATTAACCATCCAACTATGACAGAGAGAAAATATATGCTACTTATAACTCAGTGAGTCATGCATGTATGACTTATAGGTTTATCTACATGCTTTGCTCTATGACATGTGTACACTTTAAAAAAAAAAAAACACACAATCAGATGTTGTGTCCCCTTCATCTACTAATTATAACTTAATGGGAGGTAGCTCTTAATTTTCCTCTTGTGGGTAACTAAAGTTTTGATGGGGTGATAAGGATATACATATAGTATAGAGGAGTTCACAGATGAAGACCTTTTTGTAGCTGATGACTGTAGACCTTACAAGCTCTCCAGAACTATAAAGTTCCTATGTGTCCTGTTAGATGACTGTTTCCCAATGCTAGTCCAGTGCCTAGTATATACAGATGCTTAGTGTGTTTTGTTGAATGAAAGAACATGCAGGCAGTAGAAAATGGGTATCTACAATAAAGACTGGTGAACAAATGAGAGAAGAGGCAAAAACGCTTGGGAAAGTTAGTTGGGAAAATGGACTATGACCACTTTCTCATTTTGTCAGGTAATGGCCATGATACTGAGTTTAAAATCAATTCATTTTCTTAATTCTGTCATTGTTATCATCTACATAGAGTAATAATAGTAATAATCCTCTATCTATCTGTGCATGTATCTGAACACAGATTATACAGTAGTAATTTGTGGATTTTCTTAGTATAATGAAATTAAAACCATAATTAAAAGTCACAATAATTTCTACAGAGCTGAAGGAAAAAGGTATTTAAAGGAAAGAACTGAGCCACAAAGATTACTTTAAAATATACATTTGAGTTTCAGGTTTTAAAAAAGGCAGTCACCAGAGATTGGTATCATGTGATAACAGTGACAGTTTATTAATAATCTGTCATGTAAAGCTGACATATTAGAAGCTGAATTCTGCTCAGCTTTACAACAAAATCCCATCAATTTTATTGCTACCAGAATTAAATATATGCCATTGAAAGGCTTTAGTAAGCTTAAATATGCTCTAAAGCTCTTTTTTTTCCCTAACACTTTGTTATCAACAAGTCAAATCGACAAAAGTCTAATCTTGATTTTTCCAGATATCCATAGTCTATCAAAGAGGGAGCAAGATAACATACATATTTTTATAGAGGTTGATAAAGTTTGCCTTTGGACAAATAGAAAAGTCTTAGAAACTAAATTACTTGTTCCTGACATGTTGGGAAGAAGGAGAAGGCCAGATATAGTGTGGAAATCATATAGCGTAAGTATTAAAAGTTAAGCCTAGGGGATTCACAGATGTAAAATTTATTTAATCAGAATTACGTGTGAGCTAGCCAGATAGGAACAATCTATCCGAAGGTGTGAAGAGGTGATAATCCATATATTCAGACTAAAGGATTTAGGTAAGGTATTTTGTAACAAGTAAATGTCATTGAACCAGTTTTCAGAAAATCAGTTGAAAGTGCCCATCAAAAGTAGAACTCCATTTTCCCTATATATTTTTTAGGGAAAAAAACCCACAAAACTGCATTTTAACAATTCTGTGTAATCAATTCATTATTGAATAGGAAGCAAAAAAATCCAGAGAGTATTTTGTGCATGCAATGTGTTATCAAATTCAAACTTCATTTATGTCATCAAAACTTTCTAGCTATGTCTTTCTAATATATATATATATATATATATATATATAAAGGATTTCAAAGGGTGTTCATGACTTCAGATTAGACTTCTATAGCATAATCCAATCGTTCAACTTTGGGTTCAAATAATGCACAGTAATTCATCAGTTTCCACTATTTTCCTTCATGCAGGATGTTATTTGTATGTCTTCTAACTTCATTTTTCCCCCAAGCCCTGTCATCATGGTGAAAATAAACTAAGGTAATTTAACTGGCATCGATTACCTCTATATGTGATTTGTGTTTCTTAACTGGATGTTTCCCTTTAACTGTCACTTACATTCAGGACACATGAAATAAATCCTGAAATATTTATTTCTGTAACCTATGTTGTATTTCTCAGATAAGCTTATTATTTAACTGTTTGGAATGGCTAGTGGAGGATAAGAAGTGTTAGTGCTACTTAGAGTCTCAGAACCAGTCTTCAACACAGCTTTTTGTGCTTCACCTTTGTTCTCCCTGCTTTCGTTATGACAGAGAGATTGGTGATTTAGAAAAAGTGAAAAACATCTAATTAGCTCTTGATTATTGAACTCAGTATTTCATCATCTTTGGCTACCTAAAACAAGCAAGAAAGCAGAAACAAACAAAAATCTTCTGAAACAAATCCCAAGCTCTTCAAATATCCAAATATTTGGACTAATAAAATTCCATCTTTAGTTTCAAGCATTTTAATCTATGAACCCCAACATTTCCTTATCACATTGTTTCAATGTTGTGAAGACTTGAAACAATGATTAGCTAATTATTAAAGTGAGATATTATCTACTTTGCTGTTCTACTTCCATTGTGTTACATTATGAGTTACTCTTAAATCATCACAAGGCTTAGACTAAGGATCCAGAGATGAAAAATAAGCATTCTAAGAATGTATTTACATCCAGATTGTTACTTTCAAGAGGAAAAGCACATACAATTCTATAAACACGTATACTGCAACCTGTGGCAAACACGTGTATGCTCGCACAACTGATTCAAAATTTTAAAAAAGAAACAGTACTGATTTTTATACCATCCTTTCTATTAGACACAAGTATGTGATGCACTACTGTGTTTTTGGTGAAAAATTTAAAATAAACAAAAAAGATATATATGTCTCTCTCCTCTCTCTCTCTCTCTGTATATATATATATATATATATGTATATACATATACATACACACATATCTCACAAGACAAGTATTTAATAAAATTTTAATGAAATGCATATAACAGTATTCTGCAGTTAACACTTAAGGCTGTATTTATTATGGCTGTTATATGCTTATATAATTTGTTACACATAATATTTTAGAGGCAATAAATATCTCTTAACAAAAATTGTATTTAAATGCTTAAAGTTTAGCCTAATAGTCTTATATTTTAATGATCCTATAGAATAATCACATTGCATGGTTTTGGCTCACTTGATAATATGTTATGGAAATAAATTATCATAATTCATTTAGGCTTAAAGTCATATAATTTTGTTATAGTGCTGAATTATTTCAACATTGTAGTCACATAACTAATTGTGGCACACGAAACATAAATAGGCAATTCATAAATATATATATATATATTGACAATACTACATATTACTTATTTTAATAGCCACATTAAATTAGTAAATAACCATATATCAATGTCTTCATATTCATGTATAAATTTTATAATAAAATAATAAAACATATACAGGGCAATTATTATTCTAATCCACATCTGTCTATCTTAAATGCACAAGATAATAAACATAGAACAATGTAACACATTGGAGACCATTAACTGTAAAAGTTTAAACAAGTGTTTAGAGAAGCCATAATATCTTAGTAACAAGAGCCAAGGCAAAAATTTCTTAAATAGGACATTAAAAGCTTTGATCATAGAAGGAAAATTTAAAAAAAACTAATAATCTGAAATAAATCAAAATTATAACTTCTATTCATCAAAATATATCCTCCAGAGAGTAATGAGAAAATCTACCAAAGAGTTGAATATAGAGTGCAAATATTCAGTGGTGTTCTGGTAAATATTTCACAACTAGCTCTCCAGAAGAAAAAATAAAGCCATTATTTTTGGTTTTTCTCAAAGTATGTTGTGAAAATACTTCTGTCAGGACAGATTTTCAAACCCATAATTCTTGACACCTTCTTAATTGGCTACAGTTAGTTTTAAGAATGCATTTAAGAATGTAAAACAAAAAAAAAAAGAATGTAAGAATGTTAGTCTAAGAATATATTTAAATCAGGATTATTACTTCGTAAGGAAAAACACACTCAATTCAAATACCATGCATAAAAGGACAATGCAATCTGTGCCGTCTACACATTTGCAGAATTGATTCAGAATTTTAAGAAAGAAATAATGCTGATTTATTAACTGGTAGTTTTAAATCTTCTCTTGGATATACACAATGGCATGTACACATATGTATATACAGCTGTATGTATAAACACAACCCAATAAAAGAAGTGCAGATAATCTAGTAAGAAAAAAAGTGGGGGGCAAAAGGTTTAGAACATTTCAACAAAGAGAGCAGCCACATGAGAAATAAGCACCTAAACAAGTGCTTAATAACATTAGTCTGCAAGCTATTCCAAGTAAAATACCCCGATCCACATATCAAAACTGCTAAAGTTTAGGCTGAAAAATCCCAGTGTCAGTGACTATAAGGAGCAAATGAACTCATATCCTGTTCTTAAAACTGACAAACATTGGTGAATTGTCAGTATGTACTGAGGCAGAACATGTGCATATACTGTGTACACAACAAAATACATACATGTGTTCTCCAAAAAGACATGTTCTTGATATCCAAATTGGCACTATTGATAAAAGCCAAAGTCTGGAAGCTACTTAAGGGCCTATCAGTATTAGAAAGGGTTAATAATCTGGTCTATCCACACAGTTGAATACCACACAGCAATGAAAATAAGCAATTTACCATTGCATGCAATCTTACAAATATAATGTTGAGCAAAAGAAACAAATCAATACACACTGTATGATTTCATTTACAGCATATTAAAAAGAGGCAAACCCTACTTCTAGAAGTGGAGATACTGCTTATACTCTGTAGGTTTAGTGACTAGAAAGAGTATAACAGGGCTTCGAACTACTCTAAAGTTCTTTTTACAAAAAAAAAATGTTAGTATTGGTTATATGGGTGTATTCGTTTTGTAACAATTCACTGATACTGTGCACTTAAGATATTAGTAATTTTCTGTATGTGTATTACATAAGATAATTAAAACACTAAAGATAATAGTAATTTACAAAATATTTTTGTTCCTTATTATAAATTGAAATAACTTATTTTAAAAAGTTAATTCAGGTATATTTATGAAATATAATTTAAAACTTAAAAATAAGGTACTTGGGGATAAAATTATTACTCTAAGTGCATTTAAATAATTCCTCCAAATTTCTCCCATTATCAGCAAAGCCCTCCTGGTAGGGCAGAGGAATTTCACTTTCCTCCTATGTGATACTTTTTAACTTGTTTTTAATAATCCTATATTGAGTGTTTCTTTAAAAAGTAATGAAAAATATGCCTTACAGTTCCTAGAGATGGTTGTTATCTATAGTCATTTTGAAACATCTTTTTCAAGATACACTGCAATAATGCTATATGCCCACATAAACAGAAGTTTTAATCAACTGCCTTTGTGTTTCCAAGGATATCATTTCCCGCAAATACAAAATGTATGATACAAATGCCCACATTATCTGGATTTTATATATTTATTACAAGGTAAACCTTCAGTATGTTTACTATTAAGCAACAGATAAACACTGAAAGTTGGTTTACTGAAAATTAATTTCCTCAGTTTCACAGTAACACAAACAGACTCATATTTATATTTTGTAGTCATCAATTATTAGTATAATCCAGATTCACATTTTTAACTGTTATTGAATACCTATAACCACAGAAGTTAATGAATAATTAATACCTTAAAAATTGCCTTAGAAGTCACTTGTTATTTCTTAGCATTTTATTTCCATAGTTACATATTTTACTTTCAACTTTCTGTAGCTTTAATGTCAAGCTTCATGGAGGAACCCAATTTTGATACATCTTGACAGATGATAAAACAAATTTTACTTTCAATAACTCATTGCCATCAAATGGACTTCATTATGAAAAATTTAATAGATAAAATTGTCATTCATGACCAAATAACTTTTTTTAGTGGTACCAATCTTTACCTTTTGGTCCATGCGTTCAGATTTACATAGAAATCTATCAATGACTTTATCAAATAACTGTATTACTATAATTTATCCAAGAACATAAACATTTTTATAGAAAATATCACATAATTTCTTCAACATATGTGGCAAATTATCAAACGGCTTGTTTGAATTTACTTTAAAACAAAACTGGACATGATCAAAAAGAGGTAATGAAAATAACTCTAAAATTAGGTATATTAATTATAATCTTACCGTAAGCTCACAGGTTAGGAATTCAAAGAAAAAGTTCACCACCCTGAGACCTAGAAAAGTATAACCCAAAACATTTTTTTATTAATACTAGTATTCAATTTAAATTCAAGAACCATAAAAGGTTAGTAATTCAATATGTGAAATGTTATTATATAAGTAATTAGTGTACATATCACTTGACAAACATTTTTGACTACAATATTTGTCTGAAATAGCATTACCAGTTACCGATCTTACATCAAACTATTGTGATTTAAGATTAATTATTCTAATTTGGGTTCTTTAATGCAGTGATGACAAACAAGCAGACAATTACTGTCTACTTTGCTTCTTGTAGGAGTATAGGTGATGGATACATTTGTAAGCTTAATATATTTTGTTAGAGAACCTTCTCTGTTACATTCATTTAACAATGTCAAATAAAACATACATCCCCCAGACATAAACATTTGCAATCACGTACACATACAGATGTGGCTATCATACCATAATCCTCTTAAATCTTAGCTTTATCCATTTTAATCACTAATAGATAACTCTCCATGATATATTCTATAAAGTATGCAATAATTCTAAAGGCTGTACAGTACTCCATCATTCACTGTATATCATAAAGATATCTGACTTAATAATTATGCTAGTTATTATTATTGTCTTTAAATCAGCCTTAAAATAAGTCAGTTAGTTACCATCGTGTGTGACCTCATATAATAGTTACTGAACCCTTTAAAAATGTTTTCTCATTTTGATGCAGTGGTAACTTAATCAGCACACATTATTCAGCCATCAAGTTTGTTTATTGGTTGATACATACTGTTATATATAAATGATAGAGGAAAACTAAATATTTAATATCTGCCCTCAATGAGGAAATTATTAATACTTGCAAACCCTTTAGAAGATTCATGAATGACTGGTAGGTCTATAAACAGGTGCTCTACTGTGTAATCTCTACCTAATTGCAATATAATTTAAAATAGAAAAACTGTAATAAACTGAGTCTTCTATGTCAATTCTTCAACGATTGGTACTGTTTTAGGAGGAAGTGTTTTTCTCAGGTGTTTATGTATTAAACTGTTTTAACTGGTTTCTACCATAATTGAAGAAAATAATTTATATAACTTCATTATCTGATGAAGGAATAATACTTCATTCTTAGGAGGGATTATCATATGTGAACGTGAGTCTGACAGTAAAATGAACCACTTAAGGGGTGACATAAAATGTTTCTCTTTTTGATGAAATGTTAGAGGAAAACAAAATATCACTATCACAGAGGTGCAAAGGAGTACATTCCAATTCTTCTAGTAGACCTTCCAGGCTCATTCATTTAGTATCACTTTCTGCTTTCACTGACCCTCCAGGAGCAGGGATGGAGAAGAGGATTTCAGGAGGTCTGTTTCTTAATGACATTTGTGAAAGGAGAATCCTCTGTGAAGAATCAAGTGTGGTTTGAAATGTTTGCACTTAAAGTTAATCAATGAATTAGAGAGCACTTCCTTCTTGCCCTCCCTTTTTATCTAACGGTATAGCAAATTAAATTTTGGCCAAATGTTAAAAGGTTGAGTATTAGAATCAACATTTGGCTGAAGCTAAATATTACCATGGTAGAATAAACTTCTTGGATACACAGATTAAAAGTTTTAATTGTTATTACCATTTTATTATTAAAAGTTTGAAGTTGAGCTTTAAGGTTTTGACATTATAGTGCAGAAACAATAATTTCTTTTAGCACAGTCAGATGCTAGATTATTCCTGCAGGCACTATGTTGCATATTGGCAATATCAAATTGACACTTTTAACAGAATAATGGAATTTCAACATAAAAAACACATGAAGAGGTATATGTCCTTTTGTTATATCTAGAATGTTTATCTGTATTTGAAAGTGAATATTTCGATATTAACAATAAATCCGAAAGACATCCTTGTTTGTATTATTGACATTGTTATACTGATCAGATATGTTGGGTATGTAGACTGTAAATTATAGCTCATATTTAAGTTCAGGGATTCCAGAAATTATATTCAAAGTATTTGACTAGTTGGCATTCCAAGGACAAATCCAAACCAGAGGGGCAATTTTAGGCATATAAGACGGTCAGGATGGGCACAGTGGCACACGCCTATAATCCCAGCACTTTGGGAGGCCGAGGCAGGTGGATTGCCTGAGCTCAGGAGTTTGAGACTACCCAGGGCAACATGGTGAAAGCCCGTCTCTACTAAAAATACAAAAAAATTAACTGGGTGTGGTGGTGTGCACCTCTAGTCCCAGCTACTTGGGAGGCTGAGGCAGGAGAATCACTTGAGCCCCAGAGGTGAAGGTTGCAGTGATCTGAGATCATGCCACTGCACTCCAGCTTGGGCTATGGAGTGAGATTCCTCCTCACAAAAAAAAAAAAAAAAAGAAAGAAAGAAAGAAAGAAAAAAAAGAAGACAGTCAAAGCAGAAATATGGTTTACTCCAACATTAGCTTACCATTTTCAATGATTTTTGGAGCTTGACTCAGGCAAGGATACATTTAAAAAGGAAAGCGCTGGCTGGGCATGGTGGCTCATGTCTGTAACCCTAGGACTTTGTAGGCTGAGACAGGAAAACTGCTTGAGTGTAAGAGTTTGAGACTAGCCTGGGCAATATGGAGAAACCCCATCTCTACAAAAAATACAAAAATTAGCCAAGGGTGGTGCTTGTACTCCTAGCCACTTGTGGGGCAAAGGCAGGAGGATCACTTGAACCCTGGATGTTGAGGCTGCAGTGAGTGGAGATTGTGCCACTGCATCCAGTCTGAGGGACAAAGTAAGACCTTGTCTCAGAAAAAAAAAAAAAAAAAAAAAAAAAAAGTAAATAAAAATAAAAAGGAAAGAGTTTATTTTAACATGGTGTGCATAAATATTTTTAGAGGAGCAATTTGTGAGGAGGACCAGTTATTAAACTGTCAGTGACATTAACACTAGGTTAGAGTTTTATCCTTGATAAATTTCAAGAAATTTTATTTCACATAAGACTCCAGCTAAATGAATTGGATCAGGTCGGGTGTGGTGGCTCATGCCTGAAATCCCAGCACTTTGGGAGGCCATGGCAAGCAGATTACCTGAGGTCAGGAGTTCGAGACCAGCCTGGCCAAAATGGTGAAACCCCCTTCTCTACTAAACATACAAAAATTAGCCGGGTGTGGCGGTGCGCAACTGTAGTCCCAGCTACTCAGGAGGCTGAGGCAGGAGAATAGCTTGAACCCAGGAGGAAGAGGTTGCAGTGAGCTGAGATCACACTACTGCACTTCCACCTGGGTGACAGAGTAAGACAATGCCTCAAAAATAATAATAATAATAATTGGATCAGATATACTTCTCTCATTTGTACTAGTTACTTGAGGAACAACCATTCAGAAAGCATCAATGTTAAGCCAAGTAAGCAAATTGCAAAAGAAATTATTGAAATTTTTATAATTCTGGTATTCTAAACCTACCATGCCAAGTAAGAAATGCTTCAGAGTTATGTTTGAACAACTGTCAAGTTACTATAGAAATCTTGAAGAGTTATACAGTTCAAGTACAACTTTTTAGTATTATTTTAGTATTTCTGTAGATAAATGCCTTTAATGAATGGATTTATTGGAACTACGATGCAATGTTTAGAGAAATTCATGAAAATGGCATTTTAAACGGTGATTTCTCCCTTGTTAAATGAATTAGAGTGCATTACCTCCTCTTGACTTAATTTTGCAGGGAGTCCAAAAATTTGGGGCAGGGAGAGGAAATTGGATCTAAAATTATTTGGAAAGCTAAAAATTAGAAAATCATTTTTAGTAATAATTTAAATAATTATAAATACTTCAAAATGGTTGGGAATCATTATAAAGGCAGTTTGTTGGGTTTAGAAAATAATATTTAATCAGCAATAGAAAAATTGTACTGTATTAGGATTTCTACATTTTATCTCATGTATCCTCGATGTTCAGAAAAGTTTCATGTGTTAGAGATTATTTTCAACATTTGCACAGAAGAGAGTGAAAGCTAACCATTGTCTAAATAAACTGCAAAAAGTCTTACCATTAATATGTTTTAAAGTCAAAACTGAACCTGAAATTAATTAAATTCAGAATCCCAGGTAAGTCATATACCAGGATAGGATAATATTAGTAGATAACATTCACAAAACATATAATGAATGTAAGATTCTAGTCTCAGTGTTTTTATGTATTAACTCATTTAATTCTCATAATTATATTCTAGTTTATAGAAACAAGCCATATCTTAGCCATTACATCTCTATATGATAGTTGACCATTGTACAGTATTTTTACAAGTGCTATTTCAATGCACATATATTCATTTATTCTTTTCAGTTTTAGGACTCAAGTAATTTTACATTTATTATAAATTTAATATTATCTTAGTTGGCTGGTCCTTACTAATAACTACAGTTAACATTTACTGAACACATACCATGTGCCAAGAAGTGTGTCAAAGGCTTTAAGTTCATCTCATTTAATCTCCATAGCAATCCTACCAGGTATTATGAGTATCTAAGTTGTATAAATAAGAACATTGACTAGAGAGGTAAACAAATATATCCAACGATAGAGAACAAGTAAGTAATATAGTTGAGTTTAATAATCATTTTATTATTATTTTTTAAGTTCTGGGGCACATGTGCAGCATGTGTAGGATTGTTGCATAGGTAAAAGTGTGCCACGGTGGTTTGCGCACCTATCAAATCATCACCTAAGTATTAAGCCCGGCATGCATTAACTCTTTTTCCTAATCCTCCCCTGCCAACTCCATACCTCCCCTGACAGTCCCCTGTAAGTGTTGTTCCCCCTCCCTGTATGTTCAGCGATAGTTGAGTTTTAAGCACAAACTCTCCTTCCCTTTAGTTAGATGTAGCTTAGAAATTCAGATTCTTTTATTTGTATAAACTTGTGGGATATAAGTGTAAGTTTACTATATGCATATATCACATAGTGGTGAAGTCAGGGCTTTTAATATGTCCATTACCAAAATAATATCCATTGTACCCATTAAGTAACTTGTCATCATTCGTCTCCCTCCCACCCCCTCACCCTCTGAATTTCCACTGTCTATCAACCCAAGCTCTAAGTCCATATGAACATACTATTTAGCTCCTGCTTATAAGTGAGAACATGCTGTATTTTGCTGTGTCTGGGTTGTTTCATTTAAAATAATGACCTCCAGTTCCATCCATGTTGCTGCAAAGACATAGTTTCATCTTTTTTATGGCCAAATAGCATTCCATACTATTGTGTGTGTGTGTGTGTATGTGTGTGTGTGTGTGCATCTGTATTACATTTTCTTTAATCATTTGTTGATAGGTTATTCCATATCTTTGCTTCTGTAAATAGTATTGCAATAAACATATGACTGTAGGTATCTCTTTGATACAATGATTTCCATTTGGGGGGGGTATATATCAAGTAGTGGGATTGCTAGATCCAAGGTAGTTCTATTTTTAGTTCTTTGAGAAATCTCCACACTGTTTTCCACAGAGGTTGTACTAATTTACATTCCCACCAACAGTGTATATGCCTTCCCTTTTCTCTGTCCTCGCCAACATATTTTTTGTCTTTTTATTAATAGCCATTATGATAGATGTAAGATGATGTGTCATTGTAGTTTTAGTGAGCATTTTTCATGTGCTTGTTGATCATTTATATGGTTTCTTTTGAATGATATCTATTCATGTCCTTAGCCTACTTTCTTTGTTGTTGTTGTTTTTTTTTTTTTTTTGAGACAAAGTCTCTCTCTGTTACCAGGCTGGAGTGCAGTGGCACGATCTGGGCTCACTGCAACCTTTGCCTCCTGGGTTCAAGTGATTCTCCTGCCTCAGTCTCCTGAGTATCTGGGATTACAGTCCCACCACCACGCCCAGCTAATTTTTACTTTTTTTTTTTTTTAGTAGAGATGGGGTTTCAGCATGTTGGCCAGGCTGGTCTCAAACTCCTGACCTCAATTGATCCACCCACCTCGGCCTCCTAGAGTGCTGGAATTACAGGTGGGAGCTACCACACCCAGCCCTTGGCCTACTTTTTAATGGGATTCATTTTGTTGTTATTAAGTTGTTTGACTTCATTGTAAATTCTGGATAAACTGTCCCCCCATCAGTCATCATTTTCTTCTATTCTGTGGGTTGTGTGTTCACTGTGTTGATCACATTCTTTAAAAGGGAGGATGTGTGAAAAAAATTGGGGGCTTGCATTTTAGTCAATCGAGAAAAAACCTAAAGTCGTGTCTTCGTAAAGCAGTATATAACTATATTCTCAATTTTTTATAAATCTATAAGAATAGTAAATAAATTAAAAAGCTTCTAGTCTTACAACTCTAATTAATTATAATTAATTTTAGATAGCGACAGTCCCACAGTACCTAGCTCATTAAATGCTAAATTAAAACTATGCATTATTTATAAGACCTGCCAAATTCTAGAGTTTGCTGCCAATAAATTTTAGAATACATACGATTGTTACAAAATATGTAAATTGTAGGTAATGTAAGAATGATTTTGGCATAAGTTATCAGGAACACTTTCTTGCAAAACCAGATAGCCTTTATCCATTTAGAAAAATGCAAATAATGCCTTAAAAAATAACAACTTTGAACTCTTAATTCTTTCACAAGACTGAAGCTTATCATCTCAAAAACGTGATTCCTATTATAATTGTAGGCAACACATTTGGGAAAAAATGTAGAATGTTTCAGTAAAACCTTGCATATTATAAACTCTCAAAAAATAATCAGTGGCCATCTAAGAGCTGCAATAAAGAAATAATAACTGAATAGACTCTTAGGATAAAAATATCCTGTATTTAGGTGTTAGAGTTTACCTTATCAAAATCTTCTCAATGTCTTATTCAATGCCTGTCTCATTTTTTACAAAAGAGATCTTAAACCCTGGAAAGTTGGAATGACTGATGAATGGTGAGACTAGCAACCCATCCTATGAATAATGTATGTAAATCTGTTGTAGAAAGTGGTATGTAATGCTAGCTCAGTAATTAATACATTTATTCCATAAATATTTACTAAACAATTATTTACCAGCCACTATTATAATACAATGGGAGGTTAAAGTGATAAAATAAGACAAATATCATAATAGGTCTTGTATTCTGGTTACTAATATTTAATAACTGTATATTTTATTGCCGCTTCAAAAACTAATAGACATTGTACAATTGCACTCTATAATATCTTCCAAGATTATCTGCTAGGTGTTCCAAAATATAGCTTGAGAAGTTTTAAATAAGTTTGAATGGGTTTAACACTATGGTAGAAACTTTTAGTTATTCCTCAATATCCACCTTACCTTGCTTATTTTTTGCTAGGTCATGACCACTTGGAATAAGACAATGATCCTTAGTCTCAGTGCCCTAAGATTAACTTCTGGCAAAACCACACATGTGGATGTGGAGTAAGCAAAGTCTTAAGCAGTGTCAGTGAATGTAAGAGGTATGCTCATCTTTGTCCCTCCTTCCATAATTAAAATTTCCTGTTAGAATGCAGAATTAATGCCCAGAGCTTCAGCAGGCATTTCGTATTTTAAGAGGCCACCCCCAACCTCTTTGTTGCTCAGACTTCCAGGTAGAGTAATTAAAACAGGAAGAAACCGGATCAAATGACAGTGTGGCATGTTGTATCAGACTTGGATGAACTGTTTCTCGAATTTGAGAGAGAAATAAATTCTATACAAACAGAAAGTAGATTAAAGTTTGCCAGAGAATAAGGGTGGGAGGAATGGGGAATGCCTGCTAATGGGTACAGAATTACTTTTGGGATAATCAAACTTATCTCAATAAAGCTATTATTTTAAAAAGGTCCTTATGTTACTCTATTAGTTTATATCTTAAATAATGTAAATGTATTTTGTATTTTACAAAGATAATTCTGTACTATATTATTCTGGAGACTCAAATTTGTCTGATTTTCTGAACCTGCTATAATGCATTAACATATTAGTATATATTAAAATAAATAAAATAATACATAAATAATCTCTGCCTTCAATTGTCTAAAACCTACTGGAAAGAAAAGGCTATTCATGAATTAACACCAAGATAAACCATTAACCTCCCAGGCCGTCTTTTGGGATTTCATTATATAATTGAAAGTCATTTCAAAGTTCACTTGTTACTACATAACAAAATGCATGATTAGAAAATCTAAGAAAAGTGTTGCCAATAAATAATATAGGCCGGAATTTGTATTTTAGTCTATTGGTCGTGGTGCCTTTGACAGCCACCTCAATGAATGACCTTCTGTTCTTAAATTACGCTAACAAAATCCAAAATGTCAAAACCTCTAAACAAAGTTTCATAGTCATTTAAAAGGCATAAAATGAAAATAATGACTACAAAGACTTTGGGCATCAATGATATATAAAAATGATATTAAACAATCCATTTAACAAGTGGTAATTCATGTCTCTTAATTGAAAAATCTTATGTCTTTATGTTTAATATTTTGACTCTTACGCATGACTACTCTGAAAAATCCCTCTCTAAATTATTCAACACACAAAAATCTTATTAAAATCTTTGATGTTGTGTTGAAAAGACTGACAACAATAACCTCAAACTATAAATGGGTGCATTCCAAAAACATCCTCTGAACCCTTTTTCATGAGTGACACTGTCATAATTTTCCCTAGTTGACAATGAGCCACACTAATTGGTAAAGCTTAAAGAAATAATAATGCTTATCATAAAACTTGCCTTGTTATAGATACCTATGCATTTAAGAAGAAATTAAAATTATAAATTGTAACTCATAGCATAATGTAATGATCCTTTCATTTCTGGAGACAGTCATATTGGAAAAGCTGTAAGTCTGTGTGAAAGTTCACAGGATTGGTATAGCCTTTATGTAAATTCATTGTAACTATGGCAACATTCATTTTCATTTCACTTCAACTGTTGCACCAGCTCAGATAAGCTTGGAGACTCGGTCTTATAGTTGCCATTATAACTAGCAGATCCTTATCACTCCCTGTTCTGAAAATATACAGCAGCATTGGGGTGACACTGGTCCCTTTCTCTCTTACTTGCCGTGGATGGCTACTTTAATCAAGCCCTGAAAGTATCCTGTATTCTCTTCTTCCTTCGTCCTTACCATACTTTCTTGCCAATTGCCAACTCAGAGGCAGAAGCAAAGTATATAGTGGTACCTCTCAAACTTAAATGCACATAAAAGTCACCTGAGATTTTTGTTGAACTACAGATTCTCACTGATAGTTCTGTCTTGTTAGAAATACGGAATCTCAAGCCCCATCTCAGAAACATGTATCAGAAGCTTCATTTTAGCAATACTAGCAAGCTATGTACAACTTCCTAAGCTACGGTTTCCTTATCTCAAAAATAGTTCATGTATAGGAAATGTCCTACAATCTCTGTCTTCTCTTTAATCTCCCCTCACTCAAATCTACCCCATCTTATTTAGATAATGTTTCACAAAACCCTCTCAAACTTTTAATTTTTGGAAAAGAAAGCTACTACATTAAACCTTTTGATTCCATCGCCATTACTATAATTATCATTTGCTATGCTGCCACACAACTAGACCTTTATGTTGCTCATGTTTCACCATCGCTATTATTTCTCTACAATTACCTAATCATTATATTCCTAATGCTGTATCCACTAAAGTGAAATATTTCCAACTCTCTCCTATTCTCCTATTCTGCACCTGCTTCTCTCTCCTGCTATGACATGACTTGTGCACATACTAAGTGGATGAAAGTATTCAAGAGAACAACTTCGACTTTTTTATTTGACACTTCAAAAATCCACATGCGTCTTCACCCATTCCTTTTCTATTACTTTATTTCCAAGAAAGGATCTCTCTCCTCCTCCTATTTTTGCTTTTATTCCCTCTTTTCAGTCCTGAATTAACATGCACACTTTATGATTTTTCTACTAATAACCAATTTCTCATTCTCTACTTGATCTTTATTTTCAACCTGTAATGTCAAGGCTTATCTCTCCTGGAGAACTTTGCCCTTGACCATCCTGAGTCTTCAAGCTGCCTTTATTTCTCCTTGTGCAGACACTCTACACTTCTTATGATTTGCAACATACTTTTCACCCAAAAAACTCTAACGATGCCCTTTATTGAACATCTACAATGGTGCCAAGACATCAAATTCCACGTTCTTTTGAAAGCCATCATCACCCTGGAACATTTACAGCACACAGTAGTTGTTAACCACTTCTTCCTTTATGAAATTCTCTTTTTCCAGGAATTACAAAACTGCTTTCTAGTTTTGGATTATTATCATTATCATTTCATTTTTATATTCTCATGATTACATCTTTTTGTCTTTGTCTTGACTTCTCTCTCTTCCCAGTACAGACAGTTTAACAGCCTGTCTATCTCAGTGGCAGACACAATGCCTAGGGACACAGCTGTGCTCAGGGATGTTTGAGTGAATGCAAGAATCAAGGTGTAAATATATTTTCTGATCCTGTCCTCTTTCTACTTATTCCTATATGAACTTGCACTTAGATACTTGGTTGCAATCTTCACCTTTATAATTTTCATCTTCAACTTATATCTTAACTTTCCAAATTAGTATTACTAGACCTGAATGTATTTCTGGTCTTGGTGCTACTTTCCCAAACTTCTTGTTGAAATACATAGATATATATAGATATTTTTATCTATATATGCACAATTACCTTGAATTTAACATTTCCAAAACAAAATTTACCCCCTTCCCAATAAAACCCACCCTGCTCCTCAGATTGTTCCATTAGTGATGCTTCTAATTTGTCATTCACACAAACCTAAAAGGCTAGTCATTACTGATTCTTCCCTTTCTTTTCATCATTGCATCCAATCACTTTTCAAGCCCAGCAATTCTACCCTCTGTTGTCTTCAGGAAAATGAACAAAGACCATCTAGATGTGAATAAGCAGATACTATTTATTTGCAGTTGGCTATAGCAAGGAAATCAGCCATTCATCATTTGCATTTGCCAGAGACTCAAAGGCAGGTGGAGAACAGGAAAACCTAACTGAATGAAAAGGGGAGGTGTGAGATGCGTTCTGATTGGAGATAAATTAACGTGGAGAAACTGGAAGCGGGCTAACTAGAAGCAGACCAACCTATGTGATTGCTTTGGGAAGTATATTTGGCTTTCTCTGGTTGGTTCTGAGTTGGAAGAAGGGGGTAAAAATTAAGGAAGTTAGTAGTCAATGACCTGAAAATGTCCCCAAAGTCCTGGCCATTCTGAACCAATTGCAGAGGCTGTGGATTGGTTTCCTGGGCTAGTTGCTGTGAAGGTGGTAGGTCAGAGTTTTGTCACATATGTTCTGGCTGTTAACCATTTTTATATTCAGTCTCTCTCTCTTTCTTTTTCCCTTCCAATCACAGGGCCATCCCTCAACTCAGCCAGTAGTTTTGTTGTATACTACATTATTTGGTTCTTGAGATCAGATTGTCTCATTCTTCTATAACCAAAGAAGAGTATAATATTTAAGAGTATATTGGTTTAATAAACACTTGCTAATACTAAAAAAAAAAAAAAACCAGCATAATTGGCACAATGGGAATTATTAGGTAGTCATAAGTACAGAGTAAGATTAAAATTCTTATGAGTTGAGTTTTATGTACCAAGGCACTTTTTAGTAATAAAAATATTTTCATTGAACATGATTGTTTCTTCTAAGTTGTCAGTTGTTCAATATGAAACCTATGCAAACTATACTCAGGATAATTTAGCTAATCTCAAAACACAGCATTATTTCTTATGATTCTATGAGGTGAAGCACCTTTATTCAATAACTTAAATACCATTTTTTTAAAATACAAAAACCCATAAATACATGTTTCTATACCATTTATGCTAAATATGCTACAAATTGATATAATTTTTTATTGATAAATAAAAGGGATTTAGTTAGAGAACATCTAAATTTTTAGCCCTGTGTACAGACCTAGGCTACTCTGACTTATGCCTGTCAAAAATAGGGGGGGAAAAGAGATACGTTGCCGTAACATGATTTCTACAATCTCTGATTTTATTAGTATATCAAATTTATTCCATTTTATCAGTGTTTGAAGAAGTAATTGGTCATGATCTTATTCTTCCTCATCAATTAGCAAATATTTATTGAACATCTATGTTCCTAAGTATCATTGCAGATACTGGAGAGCATAAGGCATCACTCCCTCCTGTGATGTTGAACTAAGGAAGCCAGTCTATCATAGCAATGTCTAAAAATATAAAAGGAGGGAATGTGTATATATATATATATATATAATATATAGGCAACAAAATGTGTTGTGCAAGTATAATTGTTGTAAAGAGGGGAGACAAAAAAATTATTTTAGAGGAAAATAACCCTGCAATCAACTTGAGGGTTCTACTATTTTAGTTGTATTACATCTGGCAAGTTGCTTAACTTACGGAGGCCTCAATAATAATTATAATTGTTAATAATATATGAGATAATAGTAATGATACAACCAAACACATGTACATATTACATGTGTCTTAGGGTTTTCAGGATACTAACCTATATAATCTTTCTAACAACTCTAAGTGGTAGGCACTTTTGTTATATTTATTTATAGACTAACTTAGGCACAGAAAAAATTAAATTACTTGCCCATGGGCATAGATCAAGACAGGAGAGGGGCTTGCTAATGACACAGAATTATATGCTTCTAGAATTATTATTATTATTATTATTTTGAGACAGAGTCTCACTCCGTCACCAGGCACCAGGCTGGAGTGCAGTGGCATGATCTCAGCTCACTGCAACCTCTGCCTCCCAGGTTCAAGCAATTCTCCTGCCTCAGCCTCCTGAGTAGCTGGGACTACAGGCATGTACCACCATGCCCAGCTAATTTTTGTATTTTTAGTAGAGATGGGGTTTCACCATGTTGGCCAGGATGGTCTCGATCTCTTGACCTCGTGATTCGCCCACCTTGGCCTCCCAAAGTGCTGGGATTACAGGCATGAGCCACTGCGCCGGGCCGCTTCTAGAATTAATAGGTAATTTAATTGAAGTGCCCACTACGGTAACTGATTCCCAATGGCTACTCAAAAAATACCAGTTTGCTTCTTTTCTATCTAACTATGAGATATTACAATGCTTTTCAAACTTCAGAATACATCAGAAAGGCTAGAGGTCTCAAGTAATTCACTAGCTGGGGGAGTGGGATCCAAAGTCTGCATTTCTAAAGCCAAGTTCCCAGGTGATGCTGATGCTGCTGCTCGGGGGATATGGATGGAACTGGAGGTCATTACGTTGAAATAATCCAGTCACAGAAAGAAAAATACTGCATCTTCTTACTCATTTGTGGGAGCTAAACAAATTGATCACATGGAGAATAGAAGGATAAATACTAGAGACTGGGATGGGTTGGTGGTTTGTATGGGAGGATAAAGAGAGGTTGATTAATAGGTACAAATATATAAATAGATAGAAGAAATAAGTTTTAATGTTTGTTAGCAGACTAAAGTGACTATAGCTGGCAACAGTATCTTGTAGATTTCAAAGTCATAGAAAGAGAACTTGAAATGATACCAACACATAGAAATGATATGCAAGGTGATGGGTATCTCAAATATCCTGACTTGATCGTAACACATTCCATACTGTAACAAACATTCAGCTGTACCCCTAAATATGTAAAATATTATATATCAATAACAGAAAAAAATATACTCCCAGGGAAGCTATGGGACCTGAAAAGATTTTAACCAGAGGCAGCGATAAGGACTAACCTATAGACCAGAATTGAAAGAGAAAAGAAAGAAAAGCTAACTTTCTTTGTAAATGACCTATTGACTTCAGTTCTTTCAGTTCCTTTATTCACAGCAACATTTGCTTCTACTGGGTTACATTTTCTATTTTGGCAGTATACACATTTAGAATGGTCATTCAAATTGCTCAAAGGAAAAACTGAGGACATCTTCCTGGGAGAACAGCCAATTAACTTAGGCAAGGGAGTAATGGAAGTCACAGCCACTTCATCTATCAATTCAAATTTTATGGTTTGGGTGGGGATTTTCTTATAATACTGTAGTTCTTTGATTACTCAGACTTTGATGATCAAGTTGATTTCATTAGTGAAAGACAGAAAACCAAGGAATATATTCCTTAAAGTTACACAGAAATGATTAGGAATAACTCTAAAACTAATATTTTTTTTTAATATCCTTGTTTATGAAGGTTGGCAATTATATTACTTCTACTACCAGTCCTCTGTTAATTAGAGAAAAAAGTGAAAAGACATGAAATGTTAGGGGAGCTGCATCAATATATTTTCTAAATATGTTAATCATCCATGTCATCATTTTAGTTGATTATAATGAAGACTTATTATGAGCCAGAAGTTTTCTATTCATTTTGAAAGCATTTTATGAGTTATTTCTTATAGTTGGGTTCACACTCTTTGTATGTTCATTTGGAGAAACTAAGACTTGGAACACTTTAATATTAGAATTTGTAATATTATATTCAAATACAGTATTTTTAGTTTTATAGCAAAATTTTTATTCAATTTCAATTTTTATGTATTTAATTTCAAGAAAGTTGACCATTTCTTTAGGTTTATTGATCATTTGAAGCAATTTATACCTTTTCAACTTTCTTAATTCTAGACAATTAACTAGATAAGTATTTGCTTCTAAATGTATAAAATGGTGACAATTGTGTAACTGTGAAAACCAATACGATAGTAGTTCATTTGGTATGTAATTATTTTTAAATATTTAATAGTAAAACATAGCACATAGTAGCATAAAGCAGACAAAATCAGTGAACTCCTCTTAAAGATGTTATACATTTCCTACATAAAAAGCAAATGTTCTTGGTTGCAGCTAATTTTTTTTCCATTTATTTCCTAAAATCTCTTTCCTTTTTAAAAGGTTCTTGTTAACTCTGGTGACATGTTCTCTTTTTCTCCTACATATCTCTTTAAAATATAGAACAAGTAATCTGATTTGTAGCAATTAAAACAGGTCGTCTGTGTTTCTAATTCCTCAATACCACCATGGAAAATAAGATTTTTCTTAGGAAGTTAATCAGCAATCTATGGCAATATTCAGCACACCATGTTCTAGTGATATTTTAAAATGTTTAACAGCATTAGATAGCTTTTAGAATAATTATG
This sequence comes from Ateles fusciceps, assembly GCA_036589455.1. NCBI lineage: Eukaryota > Metazoa > Chordata > Mammalia > Primates > Atelidae > Ateles > Ateles fusciceps. The sequence goes on along the minus strand of JAZHEH010000827.1, from coordinate 3,869,419 downwards.
ATTAATATTCACAAATACAGCACTAGGATTTACATGTTACTGGATTTTTAAAAATCTAAAATGCCATGGATTATAAGACAACCCATTATTTCACAGAGCTCTACAAAAGAAAAAAAAAGTTAAATTATTCCATTGGGTATGCATCCAAATTTCAGAGATGTTAAAATTTGAAAAACAACATATGGTAAACACACGTAGCAGTAATTGTTATCATTAGTAGATGTGTGGAGTACTGTTTATGAGCAAGGGAAATAGGCAGACGCACACGGGGCTGTGGGAGTTGATGCTGGGTCATTATTTCTAGAGGTCATCTTGGCAACATCTATCTAAACCCCTCAAACTATTCATATATTGTGATTCTCATGATTCCTCTTACCCAAAAGAGTAAGCGATCCTTACCCTTCTGCATAAGAATGTAGTTTCTCTTACTTAAAAGAAAGAGTGCAAACATTTAGGAGCAAATTTATTTCTAAAAGTTTTATTATTTAAGAAGATTTATGAAATATAATGCCAATAAAAATACAAGCCAGTTGGCTAAACCCATTATGCTAATCACTTACTGTATGGTGATTGTTTCTATTTTTTAAGCACATTTACAAATTAGGATCATACAGCAAATACTGTTCTATGATCTATTTTTTTTCACAGTGCAATATATCACAAGAATTTTTTTTCTGTATTATGACAGAATGTGTGCTCTTCATAGGCAGAAATCTTTGCCTCCTATACTAATATTAATATATCCAAAGTGCTTAAAACAGCTTAACACATAGTGGGTACTCAATAAATGTTTATAAAGCACTGTACTTGTGACAGTGTTCAACTTTGAAAAGGAAGGTTATCAACACTGCTTACACTGTGATCCCCAATTTTAAGTGTTTCTGTATGAACATTATAAAAAGACTGTTTCCTTCCTAATAGATGAATTATCTATATTCTTATTTCTAATCTATTCTATGCCTTATTTTCTGTAATAAAAATCACTTCCTTAATAATTCAGAAATATTAAACATGTAATTTTAAAAACAGCAATGACTTCTTATATATTGTTTTATGAGACACTCAAGATAACATTTATCTTTTTCATTATAAAATGATAATCATTTACATATTTAAGAACATGAGCTTGAACCATAAAAAGCATTCTTAAGCCAAAATCTGAATCTTTTTGCAAATAAATCTATAAATAAAAGGTTTCCCCCTGCCCCCAATTTGAAATATGGTTTATCTTTGCTTGCTTTCTAGAAGTTCGTTAGAGATAATGATATTAACTCTTTCTCATGTATGTGGCACATGGATTTTCGCAGATGATCATTTGATTTCGGTATTATTGTGTTTTGGAGGCACAGAACATGCAAAGCTTTATATAATAAAACATAATGGGTTCCATTTTGGTATCTTAATTAGAATGCCTTCTGTGGTAAGCAGCATGACTCCCTAAAAGTGTCCATGCCTTGATCCCTGGAACCTGTGTTACCTTCCATGGTAAAAGGGACTTTGCAGAAGCAGTGACGACTATGGACCTTAAAATAGGGGGATTATCTGGGTAGGCCCAATCTAATCACATGAATCCTTAAAATGAAGAGAATTTTCTCTGGCTGTGGTCAGATAGATGTGGCGGAAGTCGGAGAGATTGAAAGTGTGAGAGGGAGGCAACCTGCCATCCCTGTGGTGGGAGGACATTTGGAAGGAAATGCAGACAGCCTCCAGGGCCAAAGACCACCCCAGGTGACAGCCAGCAAGGAAATGGACCTGGGTCCTAGTGACAAGAAGTGATTAAGGCCAGCAAGCTGTATGAGCTTAGAAGCGGATTAATTCTTACAGCCTCCAGGGAGGAACACAGCACTACCAACATCTTGATGTTGGCCTTGTGAGTGTGTAAGCAGAGGATGCAGCTAGGCCGTACTGCATCTAGGGTCCTAATCTACAGAACTATTACATAATAAATGAGTGTTGTTTCAAAGCATTAAGTCTGTGAAAAAATATTATGTCTGCAACTTAAGAAAACACAAATAAACCTTCAATAAATTAAGTGAGTACACATCTAGCTATGTCTTCTTCTGGCACTTTTTAATGTGTTTTCTTTCAGTTTTAATTGATAAATAAGTATAATATTTATGTGGTACAGTGGAAAGTTTCCATACAAGTATACATTATGTAATGATCAAATCAGGGTCATTAGCATATTAATCACCTCAAATACTTATCATTTATTTGTGGTGAGAGTATCCAAAATTTTCTCTTCTAGCTCTTTTGAAATATGTAATATGTTGTCAACTATAGTCACTCTACTGTGTAGTAGACGCCAGAACTTCTTCCTGCTTTCTCTGTAACTTTGAACCCACTGACCAGTCTCTCTCCATTCTCCCCACCCATGCTATTTTTGATGGAAACTAAACTTTTTTTTTGCTTGCTTTTATTACAGAAGAAGTTAATACAAATATTTATATGTACACGTATATGTATGCTATATTTACATCTCCAAGTTGTGAGTATTGAAAAATTTGAATGTTTGAAAGAAAAATAAACATGGTTTTGTTGTTGTTGCTTGGATTTTAAAAAGACATATTTGAGAGAATATGGTGAAAGTGGATTTTGAGGCATGAGAAAACCCCTGATAAAAATGTTAATAATATGGCAGGGAGTCACCCCAGATTACTAAAAAGTTGTATAACAATTGCCAAGTGAAGGAGTGTAGGGGCAGCCCCACAGAGCACCGTGAGAGCTTAGAGAATTTGCCGAAGAAAAGAAAACTCTCTATCCTAAAAGTTAGAACTAGGGGAGAACCAAAATAAAGGTCACTAGGGAACAAAGTGAAGGTCACTGAAGGAACTCAGTCATTTTCCTCCTGATTATTAGCCATAATTGGAGTAAGAATCTCCATTCAATTGGAACCTGCAGAAATCATTCCTTCTTCAACACAGCACCCCACCAACTAATTGTGCAGAAAGAGTGACACCCTTCATGACTTAGTTCAGTACCTTTCATTAGCCAATGAAAATACTCTAATTTCAGAAGATCTCAGCTATCTGTAACCTCAGGGAAAGGGAAATTGGAGCCCTGGCTACCTATTGATATGACAATATAGGATAGTACTGCTGCACTTGTATGTGAAAAATAGATAGTAGTTAATGAGGCAGTGATTGAAATTCTACAGTATTCCTGTTGCACTGAAAGTATCAGTTCAGTATGAATCATTTTAGAACACAAAAGAAGATCACTTGCCAATCTAGAAGCAGTTATTCAAAAAACAAGCATTATAAGATAACTGAGTTAGACTTTTCCTAAGATACACATGTGAGAGAGTATATCTTTCCTAAGATACACATGTCAATTCTGTAGATGGGCTACATGATGGAGTTAATTTAAAATATTCCTATTACTACTTATCTTTGTTCTTATTGCATTTGCTTTTGGGTTCTTGGTGATAAAATCTTTGCCTACATCAATGTCTAGAAGGGATTTTCCAAAGTTATCTTCTAGAATTTTTATAGTGTCAGGTCTTCAATTTAAGTCCTTGATACATCTTGAGTTTATTTTTGTATAAAGTGAGAGATGAAGATTCAGTTTGATTCTCCGACCTGTGGCTTGCCAATTATTTCAGCACCATTTGTTGAATAGGGTGTCCTTTCCTACTTTATGTTTTTGTTTACTTTGTCAAAGATCAGTGGGCTGTAAGTATTTGAGTTTATTTCTGGGTTCTCTACTCTGTTCCACTGGACTATGTGCCGATTTTTATAACAGTACCATGTTGTTTTGGTGACTATGGCTTTACAGTATAATTCGAAATCAGGTAATGTGATGCCTCTAGATTTGTTCTTTTTGCTTAGTCTAGCTTTGGCTATATGAGCTCTTTGCAAGGCAAAAGGAACAGTCAGCAGAGTAAACAGACAACCCAATAGAGTGGGAGAATATCTTTACAATCTATACATCTGACAAAAGACTAAAACCAGAATCTACAAACAAATCAGAATTTAAACAAATCAGCAAGAAAAAAAAGACAATCCCTTCAAAAAGTGGGCTAAGGATATGAACAGACAATTCTCAAAAGAAGATATACAAATGGCCAGCAAACATGAAAAAATGTTCGACATCACTAATGATCAGAGAAGTGCAAATTGAAACCACAATGCACTACCACCTTACTCCTGCAAGAATGGCCGTAATTAACAAATCAAAAAATAATGGATGTTGGTGTGGATGCAGTGAAACAGGAACACTTCTACACTGCTGGTGGGAATGTAAATCAGTGCAACTTCTATGGAAAACAGTGTGAAGATTCCTTAAAGAATTAAAAGTAGAATTACCATTTGATTGAGCAACCCCACTATTGGGTATCTATTCAGAGAGAAAAGTCATTATACAAAATAGATACTTGCACATGTATGTTTATGGCAGCACAATTCGCAATTGGAAAAATGTGGAACCAATCCAAGTGCCCATGAATCATGGAGTGGATAAAGAAACTGTGATATGTGTGTATGTATCTGTGTGTGTGTGTGTGTGTGTGTGTGTGTGTGTATGTAAATCACAGATAAACTGTGACATATATAACATATATAATCCATCATATGTCATATATAATCATATATATACATATATATATATATATATATTATATATATGATGGATTACTACTCAGCCATTAAAAGGAATGAATTAATGGCATTTACAGCGACCTGAATGAGATGGGACACTGTTATTCTGAATGAAGTAACTTGGGAATGGAAAACCAAACATCACATGTTCTCACTTATAAGTAGAAGCTAAGCTATGAGGGGTGCAAAGGTCTAAGAATGACACAACGGACTTTGAGGACTCAGGAGGAAAGAGTGGGAAGGGGGAGAGGGATAAAAGACTAAAAACTGGGTGTTGTGTACACTGCTTGGGTGATGGGTGCGCCAAAATCTCAATAATCACCACTAAAGAACTTACTCATGTAACCAAACACCACCTCTTCCCCAATAACCTATGGAAATAAAAATAATGAATAATAAATAAAATATTCCTATTAGTACCCATCACAAGGGATTTTGCTCTTTGAAATTTGTGTGATCTCATAGGTACATACGTCCTTATGCAAGAGTTTGTGTTTCATGAAAATATGTTCACTTAGCTATAACCATAGTACCTATATATGTGCAAAAGAACACCCACAGATACACTATTTATGCTTACATTAAACAGATAATTTATACATTGTGCTTTTTCTCATGTGTTTGTCAAAATGTCAAACTTAAATAAATCGGTTAAAGGTATCTTTAATATTTTTTATAGAGATCAGATAAAACAAACAGCATATCAATAGAATATTCCTGAAGACTAAGAAATCTTATATGTGTGTTAAACATGTTATACATATATTATATAGAAACACCTTTATATATTCGGTAAAATATCCAGAGGTACCCTTTGTATTTCCTTAAGGGTCCTGGTAGGGATGATGTTATACCGAATTATTTTCTACTGTCCACTTTATAGAAAATCTTGTCTTTTTATTCAGAAAGGTCAATTGTTATTGTTAAAACACAGAAATATTTTAAGCCATCACCATCATCTATCATTTGTGATGTTAGCCACGTTTTCCTATGACTAGCAAAATGTACAAGAAATGATTTATTGCTAGTCTCCTTTAAAATGATACAGTGACAAATAAAAAGCTGAATTCATATAGTGTAGGATGTGGTTCAGTATTAAAGACTTTATTGTGTAAATCAGTCCATATCCTTCTGCTTGGTATCTAAAGTAGTAATAGGCTTGCATATATGAACAAGGCAATGAACTGAACTATTGTTAGTTTAAATTAATTCTAAACATTTGCATATATACAAATAAAAAACACATTCTGCCCCTCATCTTAACTTTCAGAATGATAAACTAAAATATATGATATTACTCACAAATCACACTAATCAGTATCCAAAATTTATCATTATTGAAATTGGGATCCATTTTTTAGAAAGAATTATTCTGCTCTGAAGAAACTGTAGGGATCAGAGAAAAGAATGCCTCCAGACTGACAAGTAAGTAATTGGCATGAGTGGAGATGAATAGACTTATGTCAAAAAAGCTGCAGGTGAGAAGTTCCCAGTAGTTACTGAAAAACGAATGAAAGTAATCAATGAGACAGAATAGGCCTTAACCATCTGCCTGCTCTCTAACACCATGGAAGCAGGCTGAGGGTGAGGGGAATCAAAATCATAGTTAAAAACAAAAAGTGGATAAAGAGAAAAGATCAACATAGATAACCTCCCTCACTGCAGGACACTGTTCTATCCAAGTGCGAAAGGGAAAATGACATATCTTCAAACAAAGTTAAAAATCTTTATAGCTATATTGGTGATGGCACAAAATTACACTGAATGGAACACAATTTATACTTTTAAATGATTAACAAGTCATGGGAACTGGCTTAAATTCCATCGAGGAATAAAGGACCAGTTCTACAGATAAATCATTAAGGGAAATGAAATATAAAAACATAATAAAGTTACTTTTGGATGATATTCCTTGAGTACTAATTGTTCAACATGAGAATTATAAAGAGAGAATGTGTGTTATAGGAATATGCAAGAGGAAAAGTATTGTAGAACTGCAAAAACTAAAGCAGGAGAGAATTGTACAAAGCTGGGGGAAGTCAAGAGTATCACATAGAGCAGGGAAGTCAAGAAACAGCACAGTAAAAAGGTCATTGATTTGTGGAAGAAAGATATGTAATTGATGATAGTGGAGAAAGCAGTTTCAGTTCAGCAGTGCAAATAGGAAGAGACAGGTGAACAAGAAAGGCAACAGATACATGAACATATCTGAATATACATATTCATTTGAGACATTTGGCAGCAAACTAGAAAAATATGATGTTAAATATAAGGAAGTATGCAAAATACTAAATAAGTAGTATTGATAAAATAATGGAATCTTTTACTAATTTTTCATATCAAAACTAATGTTTTTGTTTATTTTTTCATCATTACTACTATTGATAGAAAGATTAAATGCAAAATCCATGTATCCTGATTAAAGACCTTTTTCCTGTAAACCGCCCTGCACTCGTACAGGACTTGAGTTGCTGTCCAACTTGGACAAACTGCGCACAGTTAGCACATTTGCACTACCACTATCCCCCAACATTCCCTCAGAACCGCGAACCTCACAGCTAGAGACCCCCACTTCCGCCATGGCACAGAGGTACAAGAATAAGAAGAGTACAGTGGTTGCTAATGAGAAAATGGCCCTCCTTTCTCCTGGTGGACACAGTCCCCCTTCAGGGCTGGGACGAAGCCTTTCTTCACCCCCTTGGACAACAGGCCCACACTATTGTATACGGTAGAAGAAATAAATAGAAAATGAGGATGTGGAGTAGGAGAGGGTGGAGAGGACAAAGGAGAGGAAATTCTGCCTTTACTATTCTCTCTATCCGGAGCTCATTATCCTGGGAAATCATTGCCCTACTTCAGAATCACAACTCTGCTTTGTTAAAAAAGAAAAAAAAAGAGTAACTTTTAATAAAATAATTTTTAAAATAATAAAAATGTTCACGGGAGAAAAATATGAAGTTATACAGAGTAAATTTTTTAAAGAGGCAACTACTATAGACCTTTTGGTTAACTATTTTATAAGATATTTTAAAACTTCTACTTAAAGAGGTCTTACAATTTTTTTGTTACAAGCTATTCACAAAATTTATATCCTATTTTTTCATAGTATTAAATGTTTGTTTCTGTCCCTTTATTGGTAAACATTAATTTTTAATGCCTTTCCCTCACTTGTTCCATATTCAATTAATCTCTATCACAGTGGCTTATAAGAAAGACAGAGATGGACTTGAGTTTGAAGCCTGGCTTTATTACTTCTCAGCTGTGTCATCTTAGCCAAATATTTTTTTTTTTGAGCTTCCGTATTTTATGATCCAGAATGCTCCCCTGTCTGACATTTTAGCCATCACCACAATTCTTGATCCCTAAGTTCCTCAAATTGGAGTCTTTGGAACTAATACATGAGAATAATATTTTCACACTATTAGAAAAATGTATGACACAATGGATGATAAATGTCTTGTTTTTTCCCAGATATTGTTATCTAACCACATTATATTTAGATCTTAGAATATTATTTAGTACCTATGACTCTATATAATAAATAATATAATTAGTGCTACATATCTAGAATCCAATAAACAGTGACGTTACATGAGTGCTTTACATGCTACGCACAATACTAAAGCAACACCCTTTTATTATCTGAGTCCTATGATAGTGACATGAATTAGTAACTCTTCTGATGCTCATTAGGGATATAGGAAGACTCAGCCTTAGAAAGAACACACAATTTACACATGCCCACTGACTCTTTTAATAAATGTCTGAGCTGGGATTTTATCTGATACCAAGGCAACTACTAAAACCATCCCCTTAACTAGGAAGCCTCAAGCCCTCAAGGCATGACCGAGCTTCACCATACAGTGTTGGGCTTCTTGGGTTGGGTGTGGATACAGTCCTTTTCCAATATCTACAGTCTCGGCTTCTGAAACTTTTTACCATTGGCTGGTGTTACCCATTCTATTCTTCAGGCATCTTAATTTTTTGTTTTCATATAGTTATCTTTATCTTTCTGGGTTTCATTCTGAGTAATTCCCTCAAATTTATCTTCTACTTTACTATTTTTCTCTTTGGTTTTCTCTATGTCTTAATCCACATTTCTAAAATTCTAATTGCTATAATCAGTATTTCTACAATTCCTGTAATTTAAAAACACTAGCACATTTCTCTGTATTAGCAAACACAAGCTTAATAGTAAAATAGAACAAAGGCTGCCATTAACAACAGAAACAAATGCTATTAAATATCTAGTTATTAATCAAATACATATTTAAAGACTTTACAAAGCAAATTCTAAAACTCATTTGGAAGACATTAAAGAGCATCAGTAAGTGAAGAAATATGTTAATAGACAGAGCTATTTAATATTGTCTGTATCTCAATTATTCCCAAAGTATTCCCCTTGCGCTATGGGCTTGTTTCTATGATAATATGTAAAATGTATTCTGAGTCCAAGCAGATGAGTTACGATAAAATTTTGAGACACTGCAGATGTTATCTGAGGATTGATCTTATGTTGTGTTTATGTGTGCAGCATACACAGACTAATCATTTGGGGGATACGACACAATAGATGTACAAGGAAGCACAGAAGCAAGTAACTAGCTAGGTCTTTGTGACACAAATTATTTGCCAATATAATAATGAACATTTTAGTTGGGACTAAATAATGGTAGGAGAAGAAGTACAATTAACAGGTTTAAGTAAAAAATGTACACTCCAGTATGTTTCTTTTTTGAACAAGCTCACAATGAAAAGATACAACTGTAATAAACTCTTTTCCTCTGAGGATACTACTCATGGAGTATTATGTATTCATTCATTCTTTCGTTCATGCACTGTGTCAACTGGCCCCCATTTTAAGGTTTAGGTCAGCATCGAGAATCAACATTCTAGTCTGGCACGCTGGCATGTGAAGACAGCCATCTATTTTGGTGTAAAAGATGTCCTACAGGGTGTGTGGTGTTGAAGAGGAAGGAGGCAGGAACAGAGTTTTGGCATCTGCTTGTCAGCCCTGTCTGACAACCAAGAGGCCTTCCCCTACGTGGAGCCAGCATGAACTGTTTGGTGAATTCCCGTTAAGTGTTCTTTCTTCTCTGATTATTCTCAGTATGAATTTCACAAGCTATGGGTAGCATTCCATAACAATTATAACAGAACTCTCTATCCTTCCAATTTTATTCACTGGATAACTTGGCTACACATATATTTAAAATCTTTTTGTACTAAAATGTTACCGGTCTGACTCCTAAATAGTTGCTGTGATAAGGATGTTATCAGTTAGTAACACAAACCAAATTTTTTTTCTACTTCTATATTTCATAGTATGTTTGGTTGTTAGGGTTTCTTATTTTTAGTTCATGATATATCTAAAATCACCTAACAACTGGTAATGAGACCTGAATATTTTATTTGAGAAACGGCTCAAAAATGTGACAGAAAGAACACAATGATGACAAACAAAATAAAAAAGCCAAAAAAAACCAGTTGACCAAACAAAGAAAAATCATTGGTATCACACAGGGTAAATACACTGGGAAAAGAGATTTTGTGTGTTTATGTGTATGTGTGTGTATGTGTGTGCTTTGTGAAATGAAGCTTTGTGAGATTTTAAACTTGATGTTCAAGCTAAAGTTTGACACTGATAGTTGCTAATCTTCCAGAAATGGTGACTTTCACATCTGCATTCTGTAGCTAAATCAGGGAACTGTCTGTAGTCATAAAACATGGTTTAGACTTTCTATAGTCATAAACATGGTTTAAACAATCATGTTTTGTCAGATCATAGGGTCATTACAGCATCCTAAAAATGAGAAAAGCATAAACAATCTATTATTTTTGGAAGAATGGAGTTAGAGATACTTACACCAGCAATTCAATGCTCAAATTTACATTCTCATTTTTAGCTCAAAATTCACACTCTTATTCTTAATATAAGATATATCCAGTCATCATTAATTTGATCACTGATTCAGTAAATAATAAGGGACTGCTGTATGTAAGAACTGTTCTAGATGTACTTTTGAAAAGAAAAGACTAAGATCACTGCTCTAATGGAAACTACATTATAGCAGGTGGAGCAGACAATAAACACCAAATATAATACATACATAAATTATGTAGTACAGTGGGTAAGTCTATGAAACACAATTAGTGAGGGCTAAAGAGGATTTAAAGTCCTTGGGGTGAGCATGAAGTTTTCAGAAAATAAATCATTATACACTTTCAGATCATCATATATCTGTGAATTCTATCTTTTATACCACTACATACATAAAAGTAGTTTTTTGTTTTTTTTTTGAGATGGAATTTTGCTCTTGTTATCCAGGCTGAAGTGCAATGGTGCTATCTCGGCTCACTGGATCCTCTGCCGCCCGGGGTCAAGAGATTCTCCGGCCTCAGCCTCCCAAGTAGCTGGGATTACAGGCATACCACCACACCCAGCTAATTTTTGTATTTCTAGTAGACCTGGGGTTTCACTGTGTTAGTCAGGCTGGTCTTGAACTTATGACCTCAGGTGATCCACCCACCTCCACTTCCCAAAGTGCTGGGATTACAGGCGTGAGCCACCCTGCCCAGCCCATAAAAGTAGTTTTAATTGAAGACTGGAAGATTTGTGTGTATGTACATGTGAATATTTCTGTAGGCAGATGATCTACTGGTTTCATCAGACTATTGATGGAATCATGTTCCATAATAAAAATGATTGAAAGTTCCAATATTTGGTTTTTCACAAAAGTAGACAACATTGTTCGCTTCATTTCTATTATCTTGCCTTTTCAGTAACTGTGAAAACTAGACTATTTGAAGAAAACTGTTATCATTAAACAAGTTGATATTCACTTTTAGTCTGAAAATGTACATAATAAAATCCATGATGCCATATATGTACCTATACAACAATCCTGCATGATCTGCACATATACCCCAGAATTTAATGTACAATAAAAAATATACAAAAATATAAAATAAAAGCCATGATACAAATGAGTTAGGTTTCCCTCTTATATCTTAGATCTCTTCAAACTAAAATCAAAGTGTACTTGGAAATATTTAATGTGATAACAACTACTGATCCCACTAATATATTTAATTTATACTTCTAAAGCAATGGGCATTAAAAATAACCTTTTCTACAATGTGTTAAGTACATGGTGAAATAATAACCATCAACTTGTTCTAAACATTTGTAATTTTATTCCATGTAAGATTATATCACTCCAATTATTTATATCTAAAAGGGTAAGAGTCATTCCTGCCTCAAAAGATTGTTACAGAAATTAAACGAGGTAGTACCTGAATACCCTCATCATTCATTCTATTCCATTTTTAAATAAGATGTACCTATGATTTTTTTCATTATTATAAAAACTATATATACATACATTCTTTGCTGTGATGGAGTCTTTCTTCCTATGCTGTTTCTCCAGTGTTACTGTATCTTAATCATCTCTGGATAAAGATCTTTGCAATGTTCTTTCATTGAGGTAAAACTGCTTTCCCACTGGTCGTCTTCTTCATAATGAGGCCCAGGATACCAGTTATAACTGGTTTATTATCTCTCCCCTTAAGCTATGTCTATGTGAATGATTCAGCAACCACATATTATAAAGTTCTAAGTAATTTGAATAAGAAACAACTTGTTGTGATCCTGGAGGAATTTTTTTTTTTAAGATAAGCAAATTGTCTGCTATATTTTGAAAGGTTGCGTTATAAAATACACTAGAAAAAGAGTAAGAAAAAAAGACTAGCTCCCTTAAAAATAATTCTTGATTGAAATTAATCTGTTAGCATAAGGATTAGGAAAAAATGCTGCCAATATATGGTTAGAAGGAAATTAGAAGGGACAATAGAGGTGATAAATTGCATAGACAGGATGCTTCTGAAAGGGTAAACATTAAGACTGAACATATGTGGCTAGTTGCAGTCAGAATAGCTTTATGTTGTCCATATTAGACAGGAACGGGGCAATAGTATGAGCTCCCACACCCCTTGCATGAGCATGAGTCAGACACATGGCCAGAAAAAGTACAACAGAATAAACAAATTCAGTAGCTGTGAGATGTTTACGTACTAGCTTTGAGAATCAGCTATGGTGCCTTTGTTTCAATGCAATTTAGAAATAGCAAATAAAGGTTACATAAGCCATGATAGGCTATAAAGCAGAGGTCCCCAAGCCTGAGGCCGCAGACCTGTACCAGTCCTTGGCCTGTCAGGAACAGGCTGCACAGCTGAAGTGGGCAGCGGGCAAGCAAGCATTACCACCTAAGCTCCACCTCCTGTGCGATCAGTAGCAGCATTAAATTCTCTATAGGAGCTCAAACCCTATTATGAACTGTGTGTGTGCGAGGGATCTAAGTTGTGAACTTTTTATGAGAATCTAATGACTGATGATATGAAGTGGAACAGTTTCATCCAGAAACTATCCCCACCATGTGTAGAAAAATTGGCTTCCAGGAATCAGGTCCCTGGTAGCAAAAAAGGTTGGGGATCACTGTTATACAGTACATGGAAATCCTAGAACTTTTAGTAAGAGTAAAAAATTTGTGAAATACCTTGTTTTTTTTTTAATTTTTATTTTAGTTTCAGGTGTACAGGTGCAGGTTTTTATAGAGGCAAACTGTGTGTCACACTTTTGGTGTACAGATAATTTCTTTAATTTTAATTGCAACTAACACAAAGCAAGAAATACAACTCATTAGAAAGCTTTTAAAAATTTTACCTTTGCTGTGAAACATACTATTTTTAACTAAAAATTTTGTAACATTAGTTTGGTCCATGTAATTTCGCTTTTATTTCTAAAATTTCATTTTTTTTCTGGGAAAAATAACAGTTAAGTTTTGGAGAGTTGGTCCCTAGTTTTTTAGTTATTAGAATATAAGCCACAGATTTAACTGTCTAAATGCATCTGGTCATTTCAATGCTACTTCATTGAATACAGAATTAATCTGTTCACACATTTAAATGCATTTATTTTAATTCATTAAAATATGATAGGAACGGCCTTGAAAATCAGATTCTATTTGTTAAAGTCAATTAATATTCAACTTAAGCAACAGTATAAGCAGATTTTGTGAGGGAAATATTTGGCCTTTGTAAACTAAATGATTTGTATGTAAAATAAGAGACATCAGTGGAATTTTAGTTCTGAATATAGCAAATTATTTGTATGATTTAGAATGTATGCTTTCTGTCAAATAAAGGTGTTCTAAATTTTAGTGTAAGAAATCATATAAACTCTTTTTTAAAAAAACTATAAATATTCATTTTGTTCTATAAAGTGTTCTTTGAACTTGAAATTTTGCCGTGGCCCAGCCCATAACTACCATTACTACATTTTATTTTGCCAACAATGTTGACTTTTACACAGCTTATTATGTTTAAAATTTTAAACCATATCTATATGTATGGGTGGCAAATTTAAAAGGGCATTTGTTTGACAAAGTCAAACATTATCCATTTCTACGGCTAAAAATTTACATTTTTGTTTTTAAATCACATGTTCTGCCATTCTTCAGTGAACTACCAAAGGAACACAGCCTAGCAGAAGATCAAAAAAACTATTATAAAAGAACAAAAATTAAAAATACAAAGAAAGGGGTATTATGATCATTTTCTTAAACGCTTCACAATCTTATTTCAACAGGAGGTTATCCCTGATATTATCTGAATAAAATCTAATGAGCCAGAGTTTATTTTCAACTGTGAAATATATGCTCATAAACTCAGATTGTTGCTTATTTCTTTTTAATCTATTTGAATGGAACTTACAAAGCATCTATTTTCGTCCAGCAAACCATTTTCCTTCCGGTTTACCCAGTATTTTCACATAATGTACACACTGGAACATTACCAGTATTCCGTGGGTCTACATGGCAATTCTGCATTAGACAATATGCAATAAATAATGCAACACTTGTCACACTGAAATAAAGTAAAATTTAGAAAATGATTATAACGTACCTAATATGTATAAAGCACTCTGCTATGATTGAAACATGTTTACTATATGTGGTCCATTTTTAATATTTCCTCAGATATGTGCAGTCCTGACCTATACTGTCTGTGTCATTGGAAGCTATGAACTCCTTAAATGAAGAAATAAGTAGGAAAAAAGTCATGCAAAGAAATGGAGCGTCTGCTTCTACCTATATTGTCACTATATCTTTCATAATTTTTTGGTTTATTTACATGTGTGCATGCGTTATAAAAACATGGGTCCCCCACAACAAAGGTTTTCTAGCCTGTATGGTTTGGTAATGATTTAGACTTTACCTTGTAGGCAATCAGGAGCCACTGGAGATATATCGTTATGCAAATTATATCATAAAATTTGTGTTTTAGGTCATCAATGTAGAGGATGAACTGCAAGTTGAGATTGGAGTCAGAGAGAACAATTGGGAAGCTAGGACAATAACACAAGGTGAAGAACTAGATATGAAACTCCTTTGAAAATTGCAGTTGTTATAAACTTTCATTATTATTATTATTGAGATTAATGCTTCCAGTAATTAAACTTTCTTGGATTAGTTGTAAGAATGAGTTGCGTTAGATGGATTTCCCACCATAATGGAACTTGTCATAATGAGACTCTTTTATGTTATAAGTAAAGGGCAAAGGACAGAAGTAAGCTGCTGCATGACTGTTTTGCACTACAGTGGTTCAGCTGTCATTTAAATAACTCATGATAAAAAGGAATCTGTTATTAACGTCTCTTGGTACTAAAGAGAACACTCCAAAACTGTTTCACAGTCAGTCTCTTTTAAGAGTGGCCTTTCCATGAAGACCTGAATGAATTTTCCTAGACGTAACCTAATCTGAATGGCATATAAATCTCCAATTTGCTATTTGCTTGTAGATAACCATAAGCACTCTAATAAGAAAATGTAGGTGTCATTACACTCAGTCAAATTTACTATTAAATTACTAGCTAATAGACTTGGAAAATTTTACATCCTTTATCAATGGAGATGTCATTACAAATAGAGCCTGGAGCTATTTCTTGAATTTTACTCTAACATCAAAGCACATTATCATTTTCTGGTTCTATCTCATTATAATTAGCTTGGGCTTAATACAACAGCAATTTCTTTAAAACTTATTGTGTGTTAGAATAAAACCTGGTGCTTTTTTTTTTTCGTTAACTATAATTAGCTTTCAAGTATTTACTCTCTCTATCCCCCGTCCATCTCTGCATTCTCTCCAGTATTAAATTATGTCACATGGCTAGTATGGAGCTCTCCCAATATTTTGGAGGTTATATTATAACGTCTGGCAATCTCGGAAAAAGCTGTGATCCATATGTTAAATTAAGGAGTCTTTGATCATATAAATTCTATGGAAAAGAAGCCTTAATATTCCTGAATTTTAGCCTGTACAAAGGACAGACCCTTTATTATGCATTTACACTACCTACCACCAGGGGGTAATAGAATACTCTGAAAACAAGGTCGATTAACCAAAAAACAACAGAATTCTTACTGAAAGGGTAGATAGAGGCAGATAAATTTCTTAGCACCTAAGACAATAAATGATCATCAAGAACACATAGATTATGTCTGAATATCCTCCAAACACAGCCTGTAAGCTATACTTTCGAGAATAGTTTCGTCTAATGATTAAGGTAGACAAAGCTATCTGGAAAACTGATTTTGATGCAGTAACTGATTCCTCAGCACTGCTAGAAAAATGATGTGTTTCTGCCATGTCACAGACCAGCATAATTCAGAGGAATTCACCCTTAAGTGAAAACTCCCCATACAAAGCACGTGGCCTATAACACTTTTTATTTAGGTTTACATAGATTGAATGCAATGAGTTATTTATTAATGCATATTAAAGACCTTTGAAGGTAAGGATTATAACAGTAGCATCATAGTTTTAATGACTTAGAGTATAAATTAAAAGAATCACAAGTAGTAACTCAGTCACACTGGAATCTATGGGAATTGCTGGCCATTTCTGTTTTTACTAATGGGACTTTTATCCAAATGATAAACTCTTTTCAGAGAAATATCATAAGAGCTTAAACGTTTTAGTTCATACTATGCACTGGACTCTATATGCTATATGAATTTAACAAGTTAATTCTTACAACAAGCTGAAGAAAAAATTATTGATACCTGTGTTCTACAAAAAAGGAAACGCTCAAAACCAAATAGCTATGGTAAGGTGGGATTTGAAGTCTGACCACTTTCTTTAAAAAAACCAAAAAATCCAAAGTTTATATGTCTTCTTTATCCATCCTCAATCTATCCAAAAATATCAGGAACAATGTAAATTTGAAATGCTTCAGAGGAGGAGGTTTAACCCCAAACGATCCTGCAAACCCTTATAATTCCTGTCATGGTGCTTCTAAGAGTCAGTTACTACTACTGTTATTGCGGTTGTTATTATTATACATATAGACTAGGCCGCTAATAAAAAAATTTCATTGGCAAGTATTTTTAGGGATGTATCTCCTGATAGATTCCAAAGGCTTCCCTAAAAGATCTTCAAGGGTGACCAAGAAAAGCAGTCAGGTGGGTAGTAAATTACAAAAAAAAAATTTTTTTTTAAACACACTTGAGCTGTCCTCAGTCAGGCACATCCAGCAGATCCTGCATTTAGATGAAGGGCAGCTCAGAAACAGTCAAACACATCCAGCAGATCCTACATTCAGATAAAGGGCAGTGTGGAAACAGTCTGGATTTGGGAAAGCAACTGATAGGTTAAACTTGGATTAAAAATAGGCTCCACTGTTTACTAGGCAAAACATCTAATCATGAAATTCAAACAGTTTAAGAACACTGGCTCCAGAATCAGAATGATGAGGTTTAAGTCTCAGTTCTGCCACTTTTTTTTTTCTATATTTGAAAATTAGAGGTAATAAGCAGTAGCTACCTCATTGATTGACGTAAGAATTAAGTGAATCACCTTATATGAGGTACACGATATAATTCCTGACATGGTGCTTTCAAGAGTCAGTTACTACTGTTATTGCTGTTATTATCACAATTACATTAAATCCATATAATCATTTTTGATGTATTAAGTAATATATACAAGTTTAAACCCTCTGGAGCATGGTGTTTAACCTTATTGATACATCGTCTTTGTTAAACCTTTATAAACTGTACTAAAAGTTTTTAAATTAAGGCTGTCCAGTAAGGGAAAATTCTGTTCTTAAAAAGCTGAGTGAGTCCTCAGGTAAAACATTATTTCTCTAAATACCTTTCTCCACCATAAAGTAACCAATGGTCCTTTGTGCCAGGGGCATATCTTCTGGAAGACTAATTGGCCCCAACTTTAACCCACATGGGTATTTAGCGAATAGAAAGTAGACATGTAGAAGAATGAAATGTCATTCCTTGAGGTTGTGGAGATGATCAAACACTGCTTCACACTGACATAGAAGCCTTATAATTTATGTTTTTTGCCTTTGCACCCACTCAGAATTTCCACCTGGTCCTCAAGTGACAGCTGTGGCACACAAGCTAAAGGCACTTAACTTGCTCCATGATTTCTTGCCCAGCTCTTTATTAAGAGTTAGATTTAGTAGAGTTTGCTTGATGCCTTGGTATATTATTCTATATATTACCTCTAAGAATTACCCGCTTTCCTAACTCACTGCCTTGCATTTGCAATCTCCAGCACTTCATTTATTGTTTATTCTCGGTTTGGGGGGAAAAAATTGCTTCCCTTTGTTCTGATTCTTTATTTTTCCTGTGTACTTTCAAAATGCTAGAAC
Source organism: Ateles fusciceps (assembly GCA_036589455.1). Classification (NCBI taxonomy): domain Eukaryota; kingdom Metazoa; phylum Chordata; class Mammalia; order Primates; family Atelidae; genus Ateles; species Ateles fusciceps. The sequence goes on along the minus strand of JAZHEH010000827.1, from coordinate 3,851,092 downwards.
AGTGTGATTATATCCAATTTCTCAAATTCAAAATTTAGCATGTATTGCATTTTCTTTAAAAATTGAAATATAGATCTGTGACTATGTATTGCTCGCTCAAGAAGAAATTGGATGTACAATGTGTGCACATATACTTAATTTTTTTATATTCTCATAGTTATTATCCCAGACATTTATGAACCTACATTGATTTATTAAGTGAACATTTAAAAAGCCCAATAATTTTAAAAGCCAGCATGTACTTAAAATAATGAACCTAAAATGGAATCATCTGATTGATCATCAATAAGCCTGACAACAATTCACTCTGAGGTTGTTTCTATATACATATTTAGAAATTTGGAATCTTTCTTTAAACATATCCCAAGCTACCTTAAAAAATAAATAAATAAAACCAGAAGCGCAAACAAGAGATGTATATCAAGTAACAGTGTGAACGTTTTTTTTTGTTGTTGTTGTTTTTCAGACAGTCTTACCCTGTACCCCAGGATGGAGTGCAGTGGTGCGATCTCGGCTCACTGCAATATCTGCCTCCCAGGTTTAAGCAGTTCTCGAGCCTCAGCCTCCAAGTAGCTGGGACTGCAGATGTACTCCACCACACCCAGCTAATTTTTGTATTTTCAGTAGAGATGGGGTTTCTCCCTATTGGCCAGGCTGGTCTGGAACTCTCGACCTCAAGTGATCTGTCCACTTTGGACTCCCAAAGTGCCAGGATTACAGGCGTAACACACCACGCCCGGCACAATGTAAATTTCATAAGCTTGAACTCTCCCTGTGGGAAAACCAAATCTTGTTAGCCTGGTGGGTTGTGTTTCATCAATTCAGCATGTAAAAAACACTGTGAAGGCCAGACGGGGTGGCTCACGCCTGTAAAATCCTAGCACTTTGGGAGGCCTAGGCCGGCAGATCACGAGGTCAGGAGATGTTTCACCATCCTGTCAACATGGTGAAACGCTGTCTCTACTAAAAATACAAAAATTAGCTGGATGTGGTTGTGCGTGTGTGCCTGCAGTCCCAGCTACCCAGGAGGCTGAGGCAGGAGAATCACTTGAACCTGGGAGGCAGAGGCTGCAGTGAGCCAAGACCGAGCCACTGAACTCCAGCCTGGCCACAGAGCAAGACTTCATCTCAAAACAAACAAACAAACAAACACTGTGAAAATCTACACTTAAAAAGTAGATATCTAATTTATAAATAATAAGGAAATTTAGGTAAATACTCCTGATTGGCAAAATTAGGTGAAGATGAATATTGGCGGCCCTTTCTACTCATGGCATATATTTACCAAATGCCTGCTGGCACCTTCTTTCCAGCCTTCTCCACTCATTTATGTTAGCAGTCTAGATTCCATAGACATTTTTGCTTGGGGGACCACTGACATAGAAACAAAGATATGCCAAGCTCTGACAATGAGCCACAACCCAGTAGAGATAAGTTAGTAATCTTTCAAAAGGCTTTTATAATGTAGGTTATTTCACGGTAATAAGAGCCAGGATGAAAATGAGGATAATTACTCACTCAGCACTTGAACAACTACAACATTATGCAGCCATTAAACATATTTTCAAAAAATGTCATATGCAAATGTAAACATAATTTAAATAACAAAATTAGACAGATCACACAATTGTAGGTAAATGAATATTGAGTTACGTTGTGAAGATAATTAAAACTACATTTGCACTAGCCAAGTAATAATATCAATGGCTTGATTATCACTTAGAAATATGCTAAATTTTGCTAGGGTAACCAATTCTAGGACCAAGGATTCATGTTTACACATTAATTGCAACTAATTATATTTTCATTGAATTTTTTAAGGACAAATTAGTGAGACCAGTATGCTCCCCTGGAATAGAGGGGCAAAATGAAATATTATTTTACAAATATTGCATAAACTTTAAGGTCCAGAGAGAATGTCTGAAAACTTGAGAAGGATGAAAGATAATAGTTATCTGAGATTTATGAAGATAGTATTGGTTAAGCAGATTTTAACTAGCATAATCACTGTTCTGATTATTTTTTTATGACAAAAGTAATTCATTTTCATTGTAGGTGACTGGAGGACAAAGGTAAAAATAAGGAAACAAAAATCACCTGTAATGTTATCAAGAATTTTTACTACTAAAAGTTTTGAACTTTTATTTACAGTCTTATTTCTGCTAAAACATAACCCATATTAGGACCAGGGGGCTTCCATTTCCTTCATCAATATAACCAGGTACCTAGAACAGTGATTGGCAAAAGCAAGGAAGTAGGCACTCAACACATATTGATTGAATCTGTAATTTCAAAATTAGTTGTCTACTGTATCCTTAATTTTGTGGGTAAGTCTTTCTCTCCTTTAGCATCATATTGTGAATGTTTTCCTCTGTCATTTAATTTACAAATACAATACACTTTAATATGGCCACAGGATGTGCCATAATTTCTACTGTTGAATATTTAGGTTGTCTTCAAATATCACTGTCATCAAAATGCTTCAGCAAGCATCTTTGCACATAAACCTGGTAGTATCCAATTTAATTATGACATATAAATAACCGAATGGGAAAATCTAGACCAAAATATACAAATGGTTTAGTATGTTTTTGCTATATGCCATACACATATCTCCACTAGCAGTGAATGAAGAGCACTGATGCTGACCATTGTAATTGTTTTCAAATTTTACAGGATAAATAAATAGTATATAATTGTTTTGATTTGTAACTATTTAATTACTCATAGTGCTAAATATTTTTATATGTCAAAAACATCATCTTTAATTGGAAATACTGTTACTCTAAAAATTTAACATAGACACGAATGTATAAAATATTTGGTCTTATCTAATCTGCATATAACTATAGTCATGTATATCTTTGTGCTAAATAATGTTATTCATATTATATTGGTCATCCTTAGCTTCAGAATACAAACACACCCCACCTGTGTATCCAATGTGCAATCATTCACACACACACATACACACACACACATATATTGTCTGATGATACATGTATATTTATTGACTGATGTAGAATTATTTAACAGTAAAAATATTATTGTTAGTATAAAGTATGTAATATTAATTCTTGTTTCATGTTACACATAAAAATGTAGTTATGCCTCAAATAATAAAATTATGCTCCAAATGCCTATCCATGATAGACTGGACAGGGAAAATGTGACACATATACACCATGGAATATTATGCAGCCATCAAAACCGATGAGTTCATGTCCTTTGTAGGGACATGGATGAACCTGGAAACCATCATTCTCAGCAAACTGACACAAGAACAGAAAATCAAACACTGCATGTTCTCACTCATAGGTGGGTGTTGAACAATGAGAACACACGGACACAGGGAGGGGAGCATCACACACTGGGGTCTGTCGGGGGAAATAGGGGAGGGACAGTGGCAGGTGGGGGAGTTGGGGGAGAGATAGCATGGGGAGAAATGCCAGATATAGGTGATGCGGAGGAAGGCAGCAAATCACACTGCCATGTGTGTACCTATGCAACAATTTTGCGTGTTCTTCACATGTACCCCAAAACCTAAAATGCAATTAAAAAAAATATATGCTCATTCTCTCTTTCTCTCACACACACACACACACACACACACACACACACACTTTGAACTGGTCTGAACAAAATCTGCCATAGTAATTTCATATATATAAGAACATATTATATACCTTCACAAAAATTTAAATATATCAGATACCTATGAGTGTAAAATTGGAAAAAAATAATTTAACATGTCTATCATCATATATTTTAAATTTTCAGCTTTCAGATGCATAATTTATGCTATTTTGATAAATTTCATCTACATATAATGAAAACATATATGTAAATGAATATGTTAAATTATGTAATAAAACTGACTATTTACATAAAGTCCGTTTTCTTTTTTCTGTTTGTTTGTGGAAAGATGTTTAATTATACCTATCTGTAGGGGAATTAAAAAAAAACAGTACTTAAGCTTTTGAAATGTAAGTTAGAAAGGTGGTCTTGATTGACTACTCAGATGAAAATAGTACAGCCTATAAGTATCCTTACTGTTCCAGCCCTCTGCCTTGCCGCTACTCCAGGACACAAATCTGGTTGCTGCTGGCCATATTTCAAATTCAGAATCATGTAACTAGTGGCAGATGTGTCTGTCTGCACCTGCGATAGTATCCATCTGCAGTTTGCACTTGTTGTTTTGCTGAGGCCAGAGTGCAGGTGTGAATATAAAAACTCAAAGGGCAAGTCGACAGCAAAATTAAGGAAGTGGCTTTTTCCTTTCTCATGATCTGTGTTTCTGTTTTCCTTCCTTCCTTCTACTTCAAAAACTGAGATGCTGATGGAATAATAACCTGTGTTCAGCATTAACCAATTATCCTAAGACAGTAATTATCATAATTTTTCCTACAATCTTTGAAAAAGGAAAGGGAATATGAGAAAAGCAAATTTGAGAGCCAGAAGAAAAAAAACAAGGAGATAAATAATTCTCCAAGGGCAGCCTCTGCTTAGACTATTTTGATTTGTGCTGATATCAGAAACACTTTGTTGTCAAGAGAAATATTGCTACGGTGTGATTATATATTCAACACTTCATCTTTTTTTACTAAACATATTTTATTTAAATATAGTTTTGTAAAACAACACTGAGATATTTTTCCAGGGTCTTTAAATGGCCAGTTCTAGTTTTAAAATCACACCTTCTGTAGACCAGTGGTTCTGAAACTTTACTGTGCGTATGAAACCACTGCTGATATTGTTAAAATATGGATTTAGGGTAGAGCTGGGGCCTAAGCTTTGCCTTCTGAACAAGCTCTCATGATGCTGATGCTGCTGGTTCAGGGACCACACATATAATAGCTAGGCTGCACGTTATATATACATATGTATGATTGTATATATGATTGCATCACATGAAGCATGTGGAATAATTTTGAGAACTGTTAACAGAAATCATTTAACAAATATAAACAATTTAAGTGTTAAAAATTTTAGATCACACTGATAAGGAACATAATTAATGATAAATCTAACAAAAGTTATTCAGTCAGTTATTAAATTATCACATTAGTGTTTTAAGCATTCAACTGTCTTGAGAAAGACATTGGCTTCAGTTCTAATGATAATTGCTTTCACGATAATTGTCCCTGGGTGTGATAGATGGATAAGCATTCTGTTCTTTGGGTCATCTATTTTTGATACATTCTTGCCCTTGTTGTGAGTTTCTTCATGATGCTTACAGCAGGATTTTCCAAATTCTTCTTTCTTCTTTTAGAGCAAAGACGTTATAAAGCATATCCTATATTGATCTATTTAGATTTTTTATTAAGTTGAACAGCTGAAATCTTAAGTTTATTTGCATCTCAATAATATATTGATCTTTTCCAGTCACATTTTTCTCTTACTCATTTCTACAGTAAGTATGGTTCATGGAGTAGCAATATGGGCACCAAATGGAAGCTTGTTAGAATCTCAGGCTTGCCCCCAAACCCACTAAGTTAGAGCCTGTACTTTATAAAGATCCTTGGGTGATTTGTGTGCACATGAAAATTTCAGAAGCGGTGCTCTGGATAACACCTCTAAAAATAAAGTACAAACCTCTATTTTAAACTAGAGTTAGGAACATGCCCAAAATCAGTCGGGGCTTTGGAGAGAGATAACTCTTCAAATCCCAGCTGTTCAGTTTTTGAAATGATGCTGTTACAGTTTTCTCATGGTCCTCATCTATGGAATGACGATAATAATACCCTCTCCACATGTCATAATGGGAAGAGTGTGATGAAAATACCATGTACTCAGCACAGTGCCTGGCATATAATAATCAATTGTTGATAAAAATATATGTATGTATATATATACATACATATATGTTTTATAATTAGAGAAAAAAAAGTTAGAGGAAGGAAAGTTTATGATTGCCAGAGATTACAAAGTGGTTAATTTTAGATCTCGGTGGATCAATGCTGACCTGATAACCAGTGTGATACGTTCAAATACCTTGTCACTTTGCTGTAATATAGCAATTCTCAACAGTTCAACTAACTTCATATTTGCAAGGATTCTTACTTTTTCCCTGGCATCATGATCAGCATAGTAATTTTTCTTTTATTATTTTTTTGAGAAACATTTTTTAATGGGGAAAAATGAGCCCTCTCACAATGTATCAATGCAATATAAAAAACTGTTTAAAATGTATTTCTTTGCAAAACATATTAAATGTATCATTATTTACAAGAGATTTTCAGAAGTCATTATGGTCTATTGTGCACATTTTAAACTGACACTAGAAAGGTAAATTATGTTTAGGCAGCTTTCAAAAACTAGAGTTTCGATTCAATAGACCATAGCATCTCTTTGATGTGCTATTTTGTAATTCTTCAAATTATTTTGCAGCATATGCATAGCTATCATGAGGCTGATGGATATTCATATTTAAATTATGAACTAAAGTAACCTTATACCTATATGTGCCAATTTTTCATATCAAGAAAAACAGAACTGAAAGAGCTATAGAGCAGAACACAGTATTTGAACACATTTTTACGGTGTTGTGATTTCTAGATTATCTCTGTGTTTGTTTGGCATATCTGCTGTGTCACTTACCAAGTTATTGCCTCTCAGCTCCCAATGCACACTTCAACATAATAAACCACAGAATTTGTTTAAGCATTTCTCCTTTAAAGTGAAGATGATGTTAAGCTTTCTCAGTAGAAGACACCGGGGGGAAACTGCAGGAGGAAGGGGCTTCCTGCAATTTCCAGCCCAGGCCAGGAGGGTCAACAGTGTGGGTGTAAGAATATCTAGTAGATAATGTCCCTGTAGCCACTGGCCCAGCACTTGTCCTTTTGTGATCTTGTTGCGTTGACCTGGCAATATTTCCACAGACAGCCTGGACTCCCTGGGCAAGCCCTGCCTAGCTGGCCTGCATTCAACCACCTGTGTCCCAGAGGCTCACAACACCAAGTGGTTGCTCCTCCTGCCAGGTGCAGGCTCTGAAAGCCTTCCACCTCCACCAGCACCTGGACTCCTTTGCACTTCACACCCAGCCACCACGTGCTCATCTTTTACTCCTCACCTGCTGGCACTGCACTATAGAGGGTGGCATGTTTGTGCAGCAGCACCAGACAGCTCCAGCCCGGCCAAGCCAGAGAACATCTCTACTCTCCATTGCCAAACCACGTCTTCTCCAAGGGAAGTCTTCCAGGTTTGTAATTCCTTGGATCAAAGGTTGTCCTTCTGGGGTTGCTTATATCTTACTGTTGCATTTACCAGTTTTGTTTTTTTTTTTTAAATATTAAACTACTCTCTCTTTAAACTACTGTATGGCTTCTATCTTCTAATTGGATCCAGACTGCTAGATTGGTTTCTATAATTAGAAGTGAAAACTGTGGCCAGGCATGGTAGCTCATGCCTGAAATCCTCTAAAAATCATTTTGCTATCATAAGGACTGTTACTTAGTGTGAATTACCTTTGTGCCAGGCTCTTTGCAAACATTATCTAATTTAGTCCTGACAAAAATCTTATAAAGTGAGTACTATTATCCCAATTTTACAGGTGAAGGAACTAAGCCTCAAACTTAGGGAAATGTACTCAGAGTCAACTGATAGACTCTGGCTTCAAAACTGGTCCTCTCTTAATACTACAGCTGTGTGTATAACTACTCTCTATTTTGTAACCATCCCAAAACTTCACTGTCCATGAATACTTCACTTTATTTCTGTAATGACTGATAAACATAATACTTTTAAAGTTTTATTATCCAAATAGAAATTAAAACATTTCTAGAATGCATTACCCTGTAGTGCTTATATAGAGCAGGGTCTTTACCGCTTGAGCTTTCCTGGTTCTCCCAAATTGATATGGTAATATACAGGTTCGTAATAAAGAACACCATGCTTCAGAAAAGTATAGGGTTGTCTGATAGTATACAGGATGTCTAGTTACATTTAAATTTCAAATAAAATAATGATTTTCTTTTTTATGAGTATATCTCAAGTAATACAATTATACCCCCAAAATCATTTTTTTAACCTAAAATTCAAATTTAACTGCATGCCCTGTGTTTTTATTTAATAAATCTGGCAAGTCTACAAGAGAAGGCCCCCCTTTGCCCGTTACTGTTTCTGTAAGTTTCTGTGATCTTATCACAACAAAAATTAGCTTCAAATAAGACAATGTATCTAGGATACAACCCCACTTTTCAAATACATAAAGTTGTTCCAGAAGGCCATTCATCTTTTTTCTAAGATTTCTCATAGTCCCTAAATAGATTTTAAAACTGAAATAAATTCCTAGTAGACGTAGTTTTATTATTATGTCATGACTTCCGATCCTATTCGTTAGGGCTGGTAAAACTTTTAAGAGACCCTAAAACTTGTTGGGGCTATATGCTAAAACATGGCTATATGAAAACTTTATGATCACATAAGAAAACAGATAGAAACCTGGCCCTTTTCTAGAAAGCTCATGAATAATCCACCCCTTGTTTAGCATATGATCAAGAAATAACCATAAAAGTGGCCAACCAGCAGCTCTCAGGGCTGCTCTGCCTATGGATAGCCACTCTTATTTTTAAAAATTTCTTAATAAACCTGAGTTCTAATTTGATTGCACTGTGATCTGAGAGACTGTTTGTTATGATTTCCATTCTTTTGCATTTACTGAGGAGTATTTTACTTCCAATTATGTAGTCAATTTCTTAATAAACTTGCTTTCCTTTTACTGTCTGGGCTAACTCTTAAAATTCCTTCCTGCACAAAGCCAAGAACTCATGTATCCTCCAGACTGAGCCCCAATTTTGGATTTGCCCTGTGAAAAGTGCCACTGTCAATATTGTTATTCTCGTTATGTGATGCTAAACTTAAGGAATATAATGCTTTACATGGGAGTTTCATCATTTTTATTTTTCCAACTTATCAATAGAAGGGAAATCTTAGAAATATATATCTACAGAGAAAGAGGAACCAAAATAGATAAACTGCTGAGTGGAAGGGAGAAATAGACACCTTGTAGCCAGTCTCATTAAAAATTAATTCAAGTTCTCTGCATTAATTAAAAGCATGTTATTGGAGGTAGTTATGAAAAGATAGTGTACCAACAGAAGAGCTTATTGTTCTACTGGGTAGGATATATTATAATATAGACAATTAGAGTAAAGTATATAAGGTATCATGAATGAAATATGCACAAACTGTTGTGGAAATAAGTAGGATAGTCTTGGACACAGATTGAATAATGGAAGATTATGGAAAGGTTGGCAAAAGTGTGTGAGTCCTGACGGCTGAGTAGGTATTTAGTTGAATGAAAAAAACAGAGTTCTAGGTATTTTCAGAAGCTTCTGCAAAGGTAAATGGGTATGAAAAAAGCAAGCTCTTTGGGAATACAGTAAGGATTTCCACAAAACCAGAGCATAGCATTTGAGGCGTGGGGTGAAGTAGGGCCAGTGGTAAAAGATTAGTATGATGAGCGTGTCCTCTAAGCCTTGGAAAGATGTTTAGATGTTTTCATCTTGACTTTTTTTTTTTTTTGGAAATATGATTTTGTCTTCTGGTTAGAGAATAGATTGGAAAAAGGCAAGATTGGAGGTGGAATGAGTATTTCTTAATAAATAAAAGGAAAAGCTAATGTCACATATCTAATTTGTGCTAAACACTGTCCTAAGCTTTTAATATGTATTCTCTCTCTCATCATTATACTAACCCTATAGGGAAGACAGTAGTATTATCACAATTTTAAGTTGAGATTTAGCAAAATTAGAGGATTACTCAAGTCATTAGAGACCGGACTTTAACTTTTTATTTTCCTCCATACCTATGGATTAAAAAAATTAAACAATAAAATAATGCCTTATTTTTAGCTACATCAGCAATTGGCTTTGCCAAATAACCTAGATGAGAACAATTGAGAACATGAGCTATGGCAGTGCCACTGCAGAGGAGAGAACAGATGGAAGTGATATAGGAAGGTGAGTAACCGATCTTGATGTGGAAAGGGTGGGGAAGAAAGAAGCATCTTAATCTTTGGAATCTGTACTGTTAAAGAGAGGAAGCAGAAGTAAAAAAAAGTGAAAGTAGTAAGATAAAACATTATCTTTGGGTTGTGTTTAATGTAGGATAACCATCTGATATTCAAATGGAAATATCAAGTAGGTATTGAATATACACTTCTGAAATTTAGGAGAGAATTTTAAGTGGGAGATATAGATTTGGAAGTTGTAATATTCAAGGTGATACTTGAAGTCTTGAATTTAAATGGGATCACCCAAGGATAATGTATAGAAAAAAAACATGAAAGGTTAGGGAAGGCCCTGAAAAATGCTGCCACTTAAGACACAAACAAAGGAAAAGAAACCTCTGAAGGTAGTTGAGAATAAATGCCCAAAGAAATAGGAAAAAGCAGAAGACAGTAATATCCTAGAAGCAAAGCAAGAAGAAAGCTTCTGAAATGAAATGCCACAGAGAAAACTAGAAAGATAATGAAAAATGTGTGTTTTGGCTTTAGCAACGTAGAGGCCATTGACTAGAAGAGGGGACTGGTGGTACAAATTTCCATAATACTAAGGCAAATGCATGAGATGTGACCAGGGATGCACATAGAGAAAACAACTATTTCAAGATGCTTGACCATGAAAAAAATGTGATAGCTGTAGTCAAGGAGGGTTTTTTGGTTAAGATTATAGACTTGCAAATGTTGAAATGAAATTGCAACATCATTTTGAGACTAGACGTTTAAGATACAGGAAATAAGTAAGGGTTTCCTCAAGAAGGGAGGAAGTCAAGATAGGGGGCTTCAAACATCATAGAGATGGCTAAATTTTGATACTGATCCAACGTAAATTATGAAAACAAATATATGTCTATATATGCATGTGTATGTGTGTGTGTGTATATATATATACTACCTATGTAATCTATATATCTATATAATATAGATATTATAAACAGAACATTTCTATATAGAAATATCCATGTATTATCTAATATGTCTAGATTATCTATCTATATGTAGTAGATAGATATATAGTTATATGGAGAAATAAGAAATCTCTATAAATTATATGTCAACATTTATATGTTACATATTAATATTCAAATATTTCTACATAGGAATAGTTATATATTATATAATAGTGTATTAATTTTATATATGTAATATTTATATATGGCCTATATAAATATATAACTATCTGTATAGAAATACATTTATATAAAGATATTTATATCTTTATGTATAACCTGTTAGCCCTTTATTTCTATATAGAAATATCTAATTACTATAGACAGATATTTTATATACAGATATTTCTGTATATAAATACATATATGTAATATAGATAGAAAGATATATAAATATTTCTGCATATAGAGAAATATCTCCACATATATATGGAGAAAGAGAGAAAGAAAGAGAGAAGTGGAGAGAGTTTGTTTTCAACATGTAGAGTTGTCACTGTTAGTCTTGTATGGTTTTCCTTGGCATTAAAGTCCTTCTGATGAATATTCCAATTGCCTGAGATTTGTAAACCCATGTTTTGGAATTTCCAATTTCCTATTTAATGCTCTCCAGGTCCTACACATAACAGAAGCTGATGAATATTCAGAAGAGCACAGCCCTACTGGCAAAATTGCAGAGAAAGAAAAGTACACACATTTCAGAGCATAAAAGGATATAGATACCTACATTTATCTAGACTGTAAGTCCCATGAAGGTAAGAACTATGCCAAATGGTTCTATCTATTAATTAACCTACTTTTCAATGCTATACAGTTAAACAAGAGAGTTTGTTAACCATATTTATCCTCAGCTGGTATCTTGGGATTATATTCCATAACATTCCTTATGTAAGAGCTATATCATCTGAACTGATTCCTTCCAATATTAAACCAAACCAAACAAAATATTAAGCCCTTTCTCACACAGAGTATTCCAAGTTTCACTGTATTTCTCATTTTTTCACTGTATTTCACTGTATTTCTCATTTTCTCTTTCTTTTCTTTCAATTAACTCCTTTCTACCTCCTATAGTTTTCAAGTTGGACCTTTCAACATCAATTTGAAGGTTATGACCTAGGCCTACATTGAGATAACTCTTTTTCACTGTTTTGACATGATTAAAATAGGTTCTGGCTTCGGAAAAGAAAATCAACATAATATATGTTAGCTCTTCGTTTCCTTATAATTTTTGAGATTCAAGTGATGACATAGTGCTTTACTGCCAGCTACATCAGCAGTTAGCTTTGCCAAGTGAGGTTGCTAGCTCTTCTAAATGCAAATTGAAAAGAGGGAAAAAAAAAAAGGAGCAAAGCATTAGTAGGCAGCAAAATGATATGGTACATGGCCAGCGAGGTAATAGCCTTTATTGCAAGCCACCCCGTGCTCCACAGATGGAGAGTTATCATATCGATAGTGTTCCACGTAAGACCCAATTCCCCTTGTGTTGCAATCTCTGGGCAGGGGTAAGTCTGGAGTGGGAGGTGAAGAAACCCCTCACTAAACCAGTAGTAAGTATCCTTCATTAATTCCTGTGGAAGTACTCACTGACCAGGCTATAAGAATATTAGGGAGGGTATGCATAATATTCAATGCTTCTAACTGTGAACACTTGGCAACAAGAAAGAATCTGCAGTGCCCTCTTCATTCACAAAGGACAATATGCCTATATATTATCAAACAGTGGATATGAGAATATCCCATCTATTTTTAGAGTTTTATTTCATGTTCATAAAAACATTCCCATTTTTCTCTTCCTGAAGGGTGTTGCTTGAACTGAAACTGCCAGTGACTTTCCACATCCCTCATCCTATTTCATTACAGAAACACTCATAAAGACGCAATTTTCTCCTATCAATAAATATGTTTGATGTTCCATAGAAGTTCTGTGTAATACATGCAGAACAATGGAGTCAGACTCTGGAATAAATTATTACCAAAACAACTTTCAGCGACGAGGCTGCCTCTGGATGCTCTCCTGTGGATGTGATGTGGATGCTCAGTGTGAAAGCAGGATGAACAATAAAGCCTGTGAGTAATAATCATAAATCCCAAATAGGCATTACCCTTCCTTAAGACATTTTTAAACCCTTTGAAAAAGAAGACTATCAGGTGCAATCTGCTTTTAGGGGCATTCTAATCTTTAATACATCTAGTTAAAGTGTGAAGTGGAGCAAGCCTGGGCTGGGGTGCTGCTTTGATGCAGCAGCATGCTCAGCCGGCAGCTCTGCAAGGATAGTGACGGCGTGATGGAAACACGGCGTGGGCTGCTTGTGGTGTTCTGGACAGGGCCTTATCATTTATCTTATTTAGGTTTGTTTTATTTTTACAATATATTCCTCTTAGAGGATTCTACAGTCCTCTACCTATCAAGTAAGGCAAGTAAGCTTAGGCATCCAGTCACCCATACTGAACAGAAGCAGGGGAGACCTGGCCATCTCTATAAAGTAAGAAGAGGTTCACAAGTATTATTATTTGCATATATGTTGCCTTTCACAATTTACAAGCTGTCTCAAAACACAGACTCTACATAGAAAGTATTAGAAAACAAGAATAATATGATGTGACTTGTTTATAAGACAGGCAATAAAAAGGGACTAATGTTTTTCAAATTAGACCATTAGATCTGCTATATTCAACTCTGATTCTACCTGTTTAACACTCATTAAATATAAAATTCAGCATGCTGACTGCCAAGATCAATAGGTTTATTTTCTGCTTTTCTTATTTCTCACAGAAAGACACATATACCATGCAATCAAATAGTAATTTCAGAACTAGACACTTCATGTGGAAAACGTCATGCTGAATATATCTCCACTAGTACAGTCGAGCTAAGCCCTTGATTAATATACAGAAGATGAAAGATTCTTTTTCTTCTCTATCATTTTGTATCGTTTACATATTGTACAAATAAAATGTTACTGCATCTCAGAAGAAAAAAGATTTACTAAAATGTTTGTCAACAAAATCTCATACTAATTTGTCACTGAATTTCTGTTACGCTGCATTTCTCATGAAGCTTAGTACAAGTTCAGTGAGAATTAGTGAAGCCCACCGTCAGGTAAGTTCTGATAATTGCTGGGATCACAGAGAAAAGTTCATAAAGTCAATTCTAAGTCTGGTAAAATATATTTATAATGCTCAAATAACAAAGATACAGTAAGGCAGGGATCATTTTTAAAGATCACCCTACCATGGTATACATTTTACATACTTGGTAAAGGGATAAACACTGCTCAGGAATCTCAGAACAGGGGTCTTTATTACATCTAGCAGCTCCACCAGTTATTTGTTATTGCAACTTTAAGGGAAAAGATTCTAAAAGCTCAGGTAGAATGCCATTAGTATACAGCCCCAGGTTCTAGAGATTTCATGCCATTGAGATAGGTAACCTATGCCTCCTTCACTGAAAAATCAGATAGAGATATCCAATTTGCTACTCGGCGTGATAATAGAAAATGTTAGCTTAGGCATTCAATCAGCCATACCAAATTGGGGGTAAGAGACCTAGCTAAATCTATAAAGTAAGAAGGGATTTATAAATATTACTATTTGCATGTATGTTGCCTTTCACAATTTACCAACTTATTTTCACTTAACTCATTTCATATAATCATATTGAGGTAAGATATTATTTTTGTGCTTTTATTATTAGCATCTCCTTTGCATGAATCAAGAAACACACACTTAAAAGAAACTGGGTGGTTCTTTCAATGTTGCACCATGAGGATGTTTTAGAACGAGGAGTTGGTGACTTCTTTAACTCCTGCCAATTACCAGTTTACTAACATCTACATATTATCTCAAAGTGATGCTTTCTGTTTTCCAAACCCCTCATTAGAAGCCATGCTATTTGGAAGCAAGCAGTATAACAACGTGTCTTTTTCCAGTATCGGCAAAAATGTCCAGTACTTGACAGGCATTCATTGAGGGTTGAAACATTGAATCACTGGATGAATAAATGAGTACCTCATATCACCCCCTCTCTAGTAACACCTTTGATTATTGATTCATTTCTTACTAAATACCCAGCACTGTGTCACACCATGGGAAATAAATGATACAACAATCAATTACACGGTTACTCCTGTGTGGTACAACGGCCAGCCTGCTGCCATCTGGATGCTTGCTACAAATCCAAATTCCTGGGTTACATCCCAGATTTGCTGAACTAGAATCTCATGTATACGTAAGCTTGAAAAGCATTGCACAATACATTGACAATCGACTTGTAAAAACAAGTCAATGAATTTAAAAATATCACTTTCAAGGAACAGTGCTTCTTACAACTATTCTACAATATTTTTCCTGTGCAAGTTGTCTTAGATTGTCCAAAATTAAAATTTTGAGAAAGTGGCAAAATAAGAACATGTAAGTGAAAGTTCAAAACTTGAGGAAAAGAGTGAGCTTATTTTGTGGGTCTGGAAACTAAAAACAAAAGCGTCTGTGGGAATATGTGCTCATGAAAAGCACTAATCATTAGAGCAGATCAGACATGGATCTAACAATGATCTGACATCATCAATCAAGTATCCTTATGTAACTATGGTTATGTAGAAAATGAAAATACTTATTTCCAGTAGTGGACAAAGCAAGTCTTAATTAATTGCCATCACCTAACATTTTATTATTTTTTTAAATTACACTATTAACTCTGCTACTTTCCTCTCTTCTGCTGGTTACTATTTCCATTACTTTGTATTCCAGTAGCTAGTGTTTTTTTTTTGTTTGTTTGGTTTTCTTTTTTTTTTTTTTTTTTTTTGGGATGGAGTCTTACTCTGTCACCCAGGCTGGAGTGCAGTGGCACTATCTTGGCTCACCGCAACCTCAGCCTCTCGGGTTCAAGTGAGTCTCCTGTCTCATCGTCTCCAGTAGCTGGGATTACAGGCATACCCCACCACACCTGGCTAAATTTTTTTGTATTTTTAGTAGAGACAGGTTTTTGCCATGTTTGCCAGGCTGGTCTCAAACCCCTAACTTCAGGTCCTCCGCCCACCTCAGCCTCCCAAAATGCTAGGATTACAGGTGTGAGCCACCACACCCGGCTGTATTTCCACGGCTAGTGTTTTTAAATACCATAACAATTTTGTAACTGTCAAAGCCCAGCTTACCGAAACTCAATGAATGCAGAGTTTAAAAGTGCAGTTTACTTACTTTCTCAAACATATTTCAGTGGGATCTATTCAATATTAACAAACTAAACCAGATTTCAGGAGCTTCCAAAAGTCTCAGTTCTCAGAGTTCTGGCCATGTTTCTTTAGGGTCAGTTGTTACAAATTAACAGAATAGATTCTTGGGGGAAACAGCAGGGATTTTAGAGTCAAATGGAGTTGGGTGTTACCTGTTGGTTAACAGCAATGTGGCCGTGGGTTACCTGTTAAGTGTGCTTTTTCTCTAACATTTGGTCAACACAATATTAAAGAATTATTGCAAGGAAGAAAAATAAATACTTGCCTTGTGCCTGCTGATTTACAAGGCCAAAAATCATCACTGTTGTTAAATGACTCTTAAATCCATAGTGATTACTTTTAAGCTTAGAGGGGGAAATCAAATTATTTGAAGTCACCAAGTCGGTAAAGTGCGTAAGTAGTGCTTGGACCTGCCTTTACCCAGTCCTTATCCAGTTTTGTTTCCACTGTATGACATCTCCTTCTAAAGTCATCACGGTGCATCACGGTGGGGATATAGATAGTACACACAAGGCCAGGAGAGTGTGGACATGGGCAAGGGAGCAGAAGCACCCGCTGCAGTGCAGAGATCCCAGGTAGAACAAGAACGCCTTTTGGCTGGTGTCCGAGGTGCTGTTCAAATGTGAATACCCATAGCTGCTTATAGCCTGGAGCATCCCGTTAGAGTGGCTAGGAGTAGGCCTTGGCATTGTATTAATAGTACCAGCAGCTGTCTGGGAGCTTCTGCCTGTGCTTAACCATACACAGCTCCGGCATCCTGTTTGGATCCTACCACCCACCAGCTCCTCTGAATTACAGTTAGGTGATTTTCTGACCAAATATTGCTCCTCTGTTTTTTTGTTTTTATTTGGTAAAGTGAGGGAAGGATGGGACTCAAAATAAAAACCAAAAGAAATAGGAAAACCTAAGGGCTCCAAGTCTGAGATAGTACAAATGGTATGGGTCACAACAAGGGAATCATGGGGCCATTTTGGGACTTTTCTTCACATGCAACAAGAAGGGACACTTTATCTGAAGGATCAGCAAAGCGAAGAACAGTTAATTAGAGAAAGAATGGAGGCAATTATAACATGTCTCTGGCTTGTTTAGGGAACAAGCTCTGGTAGGCATTGGTAAAGATTTTTCTCTAGAGCGGGAGTCAACAGATTTTATCTTTAAGGGCTAGACAATGAATAGTTTTGTTCTTGCGGGCCATCAACGTTTGCTGCAACTACTGAGTTCTGCCTTTGTAGCACAAAAACAGCAATCAACAACAGGTAAGTGAAAGAGCACGGTTGAGTTCCAATCGGACTTTACTTGCAAAACCAGGCAAAGAACTGGATTAGATCTGTAAGCCACAGCTCACCAACCTGTGGTCTAGAATAAAAAAGTTTAAAATGAGAAAACGTCCAGGATGTTTCCAGCCCCACTGTCCACTAGCCAGAGCAGTTGCCTGATTTTTATTCTCTTTCCTATAACTCAGAAAATCTCTGCAGGTGGTGGTGCTGTGCTTCAGTGTGGGTAGGGTGCCAATAGTAATGACTACTTTTAGAATGACGCTTGCAAAGCAGACTAAAAGTTAAGTCTCTGTCTGATTTTATACCCTGCTGTTTCTCAGCACCCAGTATACTGCCTAACAAGTCACAGGATTTAATAAATTTGTAATAAAGAAAAGCCATTTATGTACGTGTAAATTCTTGCTTCAGAACTACTGGAGGAAAATTGATCTCAAACGGCTTCAAATATAGAAACCTGTGTTGGCACTTCTAGTAGAATGATTTGATTAAAGATGGAAAAAGAAGGGGAAGGAAGGAAGAAAGGAAGGGAGGGAGAAAAGGATAGAGAGAGAGAGAAAGAAAGAAGAAAAGCTGATTTTTCTTAATCACAGAATAAGGTATGTTTTAATTCATTGATGAGAACTGAGTATTTATGACACTTAAGTACCGTACATATAACATTTAATTTAAACCGAAGCAAATCTCCCTGAGGTAGGGTAAAGGTTACCCATTGCAGAGATAAGAACAAATTTTCAGAGTTGAAATGAAATGGCTTGCCCCAAATTAACAAGCTATATAAACACAAATTTAGACATTCTTACTCCAAATGTTTTTTTCACTGAGATAACATACTATATAATCAAGTGAAAGGAGATGAAGGAAAAATGGGAGAAGCAAGTTAAATGACACAAAATTGTCAACATGAAATATTAATTTAACATGAATTTCAAGATAATTTAGAAATAGTATAAGACAGACTGGGAGCCTTCCCAAATTCAAGGAAAATTAAATTCTCTTTTTCAGGCCCTGCATGATGGCTCACGCGTGTAATCCCCGCATTTTGGGATGCCAAGGCAGGCAGATCACTTGAGACCAGGAGTTCGAGACCAGCCTGGCCAACATGGTGAAACCATGTCTCTAACAAAAAATACAAAAATTAGCCGGGGGTGCATCTGTAGTCCCAGCTACTGGGGAGGCTAAAGCAGGAAAATCGCTTGAACCTGGGAAGTGGAGGTTGCAGTGAGCCGAGATCAGGCCACTTCACTCCAGTCTGAATGACAGTGTGAGACCCTGTCGCAAAAAAATCTCTTTTGCAGATGCAATACCAAAGTCCATGGTAGATGCTTAGTCAATCTCCTGCTTGATTTGTGTATATTCCATTTGTTTGTCATCTATGTTAATAATGTATTACTTTGCTATAATGAGAGAGCTAGAGATCAATGAATCAATTTGAATCCACTTGATGGGACTTCTCTCTAAAAAGTGACTACAATTTTGCAGCAGTAGAACTTCACAGCGTTTTCCCTTCTTCTCTGTAATGTGGGGCTGGAGGGTCAGGTAAAAATACAGTGTAAGACAAACTCTATTTTAACAAATAACACTTAAACTGCTCTGTACAATTGCTGAATAGCTGAATTCTTTCTATTTTTTCTAATAGAGACAACAGGAGACAGTGGCAGAGGGAGAGAGCTTTCCCAGAAAGATTAGCATGGTTTCAAAATGTGAAGCCATTTGAGATCAGGTCTTCCCCCAATGGTTCTGAAGTATGAATTTGCATGTATGTGAATGACTTTCCTTTATTTCAAATTCATTACATTCTGTGACTTGCTAAGCACTATGCTCGGTGCTGAGAAACAGCAGGTATAACAGAGATCAGAGAAGTTAGAGAAAAAGTGTATGTTAGAGAGAGGGAAGTAACCAAACTGAAATTTTACAACATATGATTTTTTTAAGTGGCACATTAATTTACTCAAGAAAGTTGGATACTCTTTAACAACTACTTCAAAAATATAATAAACTAATATTTGCATATTTACATTTAGCATGTGATTTCTTTTGGCTAGTTTTCCCACTTATATTGTTTCTCACAAATTTGCATCCTAAAATCTTTATCATTAGTTATCTCTCATTATGATACCATATAAATGTAGGCTTTAGCTGACACTATTTCTTAATTTTTCTCCTTCCTGGGGCCCCGTTTGCTCTCTCCAATCTGCTCACCCATGACACATGTGTGGTGACTCCTACGTCCATGGCCCACTCTGATGACTCTCTCAAAGAGTTGAAGAGTCAAAACTCACTCTGGTTTTGCTCTTGCAGTGGCTTATTCCCTGTCCTACCAGCAGCTCGAAATCAGCATGTCTAAAAACACAATCATCTCCCAGTTTCTTATTTTGTTCCCCCATTTCTGTTGCCACTTTTTATATCTCCCCCATCTATCTTCAGAATCCATTCTGATGAATTCCCAGTTGCTACATCTCTTTCACTTCTTAGCTTGCCATTGGTCTCTAGGGTCTGCACACAGCTACTACACAGTTCCTAGAACAGCTAAAATCCTTCCACTTCCCTTGGCAAAAGCTTTATTATTCCAAAGATATTTTACATTTAAAAACTCTTAAAGACAGAAAATAACTAAAAATTACTATTTTCTTTTTTTAAGTAGGATAAAGTTAAATTTTATCTGTGTAGCATATGACAAAATGAAGCAATTAGGAAAGGTCCGAGATAATCAGCCGTGCAAGCCAACATTATCCTTAGTAATCTTCAAAATAGAGAATCTATGTATAAATAGTCATAAGGTAGTCATTAATCCATGTATTTTAAATAATTTTGAGGGGGCTTATAATGAAAGCATAGGGAGGAAATGCAAGACCATTAGTCCAAAATTAAGAAAGAAAAGTCAAATTGTAAAAGGTGAAGATGGGGAAATTAAGCAGAAAAATATCTATGAAATAACTTCCAATTAATCTCCTACCTGAAGAAAAAAGGCTTGAAGATCAACCAAAAGATTGACAAATAAATGTATATTTATGTTTTATGTTTAAACGATATTCCTGTTTATGTGTATCTACTATTTTATAATTTCCATGCTTTTCAGAAATTTCAATTAACGAACCAGTAAGATCCCAATTGTGAAAACAAGAGGGTATCCAGTGCATTGAGAAGTGATGACGGGGGAAAACAGTAGCATAAAACTTAATTCCAAGCAGAAGCGGGTACGCCTTGTAGCTAATAAATCTTACGCTTCAAATCCATGAACTTTGATGAGGCTCTTCCACAGCCTTGTACCTAATTTTGTATTCACAACTTTTAAAAATTGTACTTTGAAATTCTGGGGTACATGCGCAGAATATGCAGGTTACATAGGTATACACGTGCCATGGTGGTGTGCTGTATCCATCTCCCCCGTCATCCACATTTTCTTTAGAAATATTGAAAGAAGCAGAAGTTCCCAATTCCTACCTCCTTCTCAGAAATCTTAAAAGGCAAGTCCTAATGACTATTTATTAACTATCTTCTCAGGTTTTTCCATGATTACAAAATCTCAATAGCTCTATGAAATTTCTATACATTTTTATAGGAATAAAATCATTATATATATCTATAAATTACTTGAGGCCAGGAGTTTGCGACCAGCCTGGCCAACATGGTGAAAGCCCATCTCTACCAAAAAATACAAAAATCAGCAGGGGTGCGTTTATACAATGATATATGCACCCCCCGGCTAATGATTATGCACATATACAATATATATATATATATATATATATAGTATATAATGATTTATATACAGAGTTCTGTGGATATATAAGACTTTATGTGTATATATATATATATATGTATGTGTGTATATTTATTATACTTTAGGTATTTATTTAGTTATTTAACTATATATATCATTATGATAAACCACCTGAAATGCCACTTCCTTTATTTCAGGACGGTTTTCTTCATTCTTCTAATAGCAAGTGTGTCTTCTTCCACAGGCCAGAAAACTCTGTTTGAATCTTTATTATTGCATGTATAACAGGATGTTAACTGGAATTTGGGGGATATTTTTAGACTTGTGGCTAAGACCTATAGCTGAGAAAGTAAATTCACAAAATACTTCACTTTAAAGTTCCTACACCCACCAGCCCTGAGGGACAGCCTACTCTGCACTAGAGTTACTGAGAAGTGACAGATAAGAGAACTGGGTCTAGAGAAACCAACAACAAACTCCCTATTGCTGTCTCTATCCCTATGCCAGTGGATGGAAGAGGGTAAGGAGAGGGGAAAATATCTTTTGGGGAAAGGAATAGGTTGTTTCCCTTCTGAATTCAAACCATTAGAGACAGAAGATTAAAAAGAATTACCCAAAACTACACTGAGAGCCTACAAGAAGGAGAAGATAGCACTGTATGTCACAGTGGGTATATGCTTAGGCAGTGATCGTGGCTCCTTATGTAGCAAGACAGTGGCGAACATGAGAATAGGTGAGACTGGACAAAGTGAAAAACTTCCAGAAGGGGAAAAGTTTAAGGCACCAGCATCCCTTTGTTTCCAGCTTTTGAAAAATAAGGATTGGTGCCGTGAGTGTCCCTGGATCTGAGAGTTACTCTATGAGGAGGCTGGGATTTGGAAATACAGGTTTCCTGGGACCACCACAAGAAAAAGGATTATATGGAAACACACGCATAAGGGGAGATGCACCAGCACAAGTTCAGCCAGAAGTAGTGACCAGGTGTTTTACAGGACTTACAAATACTGAAGTTTGCTGAGTGAAGATAAGCTCTTCTTTACGGGGGATAGGTTGAAGGTTGCCACCATTTTCATTTAGGTCATAGACAACAGGCCAGGTGTTAGTTTTATATAGCAAAGAAAAGAACTGATCTTTTCCAGTTACCTAAAAAGAGACTTACTCTTTTTCTGACTTTCCCCTCTCATTAACGTAAAAGAGCAGGCAAGGAAAGGATGGTTTCTAAGATCCAACCAATGCCCCACTTGCCTTCACCTTTTACTTCGAGTCCCTGAGGGTACAGCACGATCCTGAAGTAAGGGGATGGAAAAGAAAGGAGATAAGAATTGACCTTGAAATTGTAAATTGAACTGGAATTAGGCTTAAATACTTGAATAAAAAACTTTTATTAACCCAAATTGGTGACAGTTTGTGAAATCTGAGTAAAATGTCATTCAAAGAGCTGTTGAAAAAGAGGGGGGGTCAGAACACAAAATCTGTGAGGAAAATAGTGACTGAAAGATAAAGATATTCCACGATCATACTCCAAATAGTAGACACTGTCAATAAATTGATTTTATAATATTCACATATTAAATTTTATTACATTTATTTAAATAAGTGTCTGATGCTACAAATAAGACTGTAAAACTTTTTAGGGTCAGGAATTAGATGTTATACAATATTTCCCAGGACCCAGAATGTATTTATAGATAAAAGATGTTCAATAAATATTTGTCAATTAAAACATAGGAATCAAATCGGAGTAAATTGGAAAACAAGAGGACAAAATACAGGAATAATGGATGCAAAGTATGTAAATCCCTTTCATTTTCAATGTCTTTAATGAAAGGGGCAGCCAACTATAAAGAAGCAGACATGACTCTGTCATTTAAAAGCAATAAAGACTGTTAAAAAAGATCAAGAGCAGAGCATTTGTAATCACATAGAAAAGGATTTAATCCTCAGTTCTATTTCTTAGCTGTGTGGTCCTTAGACAAGTGCCTCATTCTTTAAAAAAGAAAAAAAGAGTAAGGTCTGGTTGGGCTATAAGCTCTCTTGTTACTCCCAGGTATAAACTCCACAAACTATGAAAATATGCAGCAAGATACAGCTGAAGGAATGATTACATCATAGTCCTTATAATCTATATCAATCGTTTCATTTGACATGCGCATACAGCCATAAGTTATTCTTTCAAATGTTAAATTTGACTCATTTGGGTAAAAGCAAGCTGCAAGTTTTCCTTGGTTCACTGAGGTTTTGAAGCAGCACTCTTTATTCAAAGTATACGGCCTTTTTTTCTTATTTTCTAAACATAGTCTGTAAGATTCAGCAGGTTTCAGAGTTGTATTATGAAAGAAAACACAAGTCAAGGAGGTTCAGCCTCATCCCTCACCCGGCATAGACACAAACCATGTCAGGTAACATAGGCAAAGGAGCAAGTTGCCATCTCTGTATTCTAAGTACATCTTCTCCCGTCAGTGTTGATGATCTTAGACACAGCAAAGCATAAAAACAACTCTCTAAAATTAGTTGGAAGCATCATCCTACAACAGAAAAACAATCAGAGCCTCATTTACACCACAAGCACAAATAACCTGATTCAGCCATTTGCTGGCCAGTTATTTTAATTATTAGAAAATATGAGTAATTAGAAAAGATAAATCATCACATGTCAATAAAGAATTAGTGCTGACACTAATTCTAAGAAGCTCACCACATGATATAAAAAGTAAGGTTTATAATAGAAAAAGAGTTTAACAATAAAGTGAATTCCTCAAAACATGACAAATCATTCCAATACAAAAGAAACTAGGAACAAAGGAGCATAAGAGAAAAGAGTTCATAATACGTCCACATGAAAACTTGTATGTGTATGTTCATAGCAGCATTATTCACAACAGCCACAAAGTGGAAACCATCCACGTGTCCACGAACTGGTGAATGGATAAACTGTTGACTATCCAGATGATGGAATATTATGCAACCATCAAAAGTGATGAAGTATGAATACGGTCCATGTTACAACATGGATAAACTTTGTAAACATTATACTAAGGAAACAAAACCAGACACAATAGGCTGCATACATATGATTCATGTAAATGATTCCATTTATATATGAAATGTCCAGATAGGCAAATCTTTAGGGGTAGAAAGAAGATTATTGATTGCCAGAGTTGGAGAGGAGAGAATGAAAAGTGATTTTTAATCATTATTTTTGTCGGGAGGGGGTATTAAAAATGTTTCCAAGTTAGATAGCGGTGATGATCGTACAATCTTGTAAATATATTAAAACTACTAAATTGTTCACTTGCAAACAGTGCACTTGATGGTGTGTATATGTTTTTCTCAAAAAAGGTATACATTTTTAAAAGTAAAAA
This sequence comes from Ateles fusciceps, assembly GCA_036589455.1. Taxonomy (NCBI): domain Eukaryota; kingdom Metazoa; phylum Chordata; class Mammalia; order Primates; family Atelidae; genus Ateles; species Ateles fusciceps. The sequence continues at coordinate 3,826,554 of JAZHEH010000827.1, read as the reverse complement.
AAGAGGAGGTTAAAATGTTGGCTTGCTTCATTTTTTGCTTTCACACACCTTTTATGTAAGACAAAAACCCTGACCTCAAGAATTACACCAGGTGGCTCAATAGGACGCCTGACAAACTATACAATAAATGAGACAGTTCCATAGGTATAAATACAGATAAAGATGTAACTGTTGCACTGTGGGAGGTAAGAATGATTTGGAAAACTTCCCAGAGGATGTGATTTTGAGCAAGAGTTAATGAATCAGGAGGAATTGTTAGGTTTGAATGAAGAGAGAGATTTCATGAAGAAGGAATAGTAAGATCTAAGAAACAGAGCGTCCTTGGGAAATATTATGCTAAATGGGAAAGTATGAGACAAAAAAGATGAAATTAGAAAGAGAAGCTAGCTAGGCATGGTGGGGCACGCGTACAATCCCAGCACTTTGCAGATCATTTGAGGTGAGGAGTTCAACACCAGCCTGGCCAACATGGAGAAACCCCATCTTTACTAAAAATACAAAAATTAGCCAGGTGTGGTAGTGGGCGCCTGTATTCCCAGCTACTCGGGAGACTGAAGCAGGAGAACACTTGAACCTGGAAGGCAGAGGTTGGAGTGAGCCGAGATTGCACCACTGCACTCTAACCTGGATGAGAGAGTGAGAATCTGTCTCGGAGACATACATACATACATGCATACATACATACATACATAAGAGAAGAGAAGTGGGTAGGGAAATTAAAGTTGACACTTGCTGAGGAATTTGAAGTGTAGTTTATAAACTGTAGGGAGTCACCAAATATAAAAAAGTTCAAATGACTTCCAAAATCTAGGCATGTTTTCAAAATAACACATATATTAATTCCTTGCATTGCCACCGCATATAGAATCTAGATGTAAGGTCAAAAGTGATTATAGCACATATGATTTATTAGCAGATATGATTTATTTATAGCTATCATAAGCAAGGAGTCTGATTCTCTCTCAGTGAAAGAGAGTTCTGGCTCACTCCACTCGGTCTGGTTAATCTTATTATTCATGTTCCAAGGAAAGTCATAATTAAAATTATTTCCTAAAGGTTGGAGGTTACCCCATGTACGTATAGTTACAGGGTAAGGCTCAATGAATGTAGAACAGGAGGAAATCTACACTAATCACAAACATTTTTTTTTTCTTTTTTAGTAAAATAATCTGCTTAAAATTTAGAAAGTTCATTTCCTTGAAGACTATTTCAGGATAATGTGATGTCTTTTCCACTGCCAATCATTAACATAAACAGATGATTGTATATTCATGCAGTATATCTTGCCTAAACAACCACATGTATGTAAATCACCAAGGTGAATTAGAAGTCTATGTGATTAACTTTTCCCTTTTATGATACTGCTGCCAAGGTGGGGGGAAAAAACATGTTATCTGAATATGAACTTTTATGAGATAGAGATCACATATCAGATCTTAATTCTTTTTACTTTTACTTGAAAATGGTATTTATTACTAGATAGCAATATGTTCATTTTGAGAAAAGCAGCTTCAATTGTGTGGCCAAAATCCTACATCATCGTAAAGGGATGATGTACCTTACCAAATTATTATATGCCAAAACTCTGTTCTAATATGCATGTATCAGAAACATTGGTGGATATACTGAAATTACCATAAACATTACAGTACTTAAAACACCTAATGTGGCATTTGGTAAATAATAACTCATCAATAAATGTTAATTTTTTTTCTTTTCCTGATTTTTTTTTGAGATGGACTCTTGTTTTGTCATCCAGGCTGGAGTGCAGTGCTGCAATCTCAGCTCACTGCAACCTCTGCCTCCTGGGTTCAAGTGATTCTCCTGCCTCAGCCTCCCAAGTGGCTGGGACTACTGGCACGCGCCAACACACCCAGCTAATTTTTTTTATTTTTAGTAGACACAGGGTTCTACCATACTGGTCAAACTGGTCTCAAACTCCTGACCTTGTGATCCGCCCACCTCGGCCTCCCAGAGTGCTGGGATTACATGCATCAGCCACTGCGCCTACCTTGTTTTCCTGATTTCTTAAAAAGAAATAACACGGGTAAGAAGTGGTCACTGTTAATATTAATTGCAACGCTTGAAATATCAGTGCAACTAGAAGGCTGAAGCAATAAATGAGAGCAATGGCAAAAAATAATTTATACAATACATGACATTGTGTGTGTGTGTCTGCTATTGCTAATTCAACAATTTGCTGATTATTTAAAATCCACATAATTGCTTCTACCATAAGAGGAAAGAAAGAAATGCTTGATCATATCTTCACCAGATAAAATTTTTGTTCTATAATACAAGCACCAAAATAGGAACACAAAATAAAATTATATCTTTCTCAGCAGTTTCTATCTTGTCAAAAGATAAATCCAAGAAGCAGTCAATTCTAAAACCTCAAAAATCATGATATCTTATTTGAGTAGATTTCTGCGCATACTATACATACACTTTCATTTGAATGGGTGTAGAGTTAAGCGTATAACATCCCACTGTGTTAATGGGAACTCTAAGTACCAGTTCCCACAGAGCAGGGATTACAAGTTACTTTTATGTTGAGTACTTGTGCTATTTTGAATAACAGCTACATTGTGGGATAACCAGTCAGAGGGGTAAGACATATGTGTAAAGCTGTAGGATACAAAGAAGAGATTTAAGATAAAACAAAGATATGTGAAACACGAATGGATGGATTAGATGTTCAACAATATCTTGAGTGAATGGTATTTAGTGTCTGAACAAGAGGACATATTCATATTCTTACTATCTTTAAATGGATTAGACCAGTGAAATGGTGTCCATCTATCTATGGCTAAGAAGGACATCTGTAGCCACATGAATTGGAATAAGCCTATAAAGCTTCTTTTTTTAAGATATAAGATCATCGATAGAAAATAAAGAAAAATCGTTATGTCTGAGGGATGTATGCTTTCAAAGTACACTGAGAGCAACCTGTGTGTTACCTTTTGGCCTTCCAACAATTTGACGGTGGCAGAGCCTGTTGAATCATTAGATCCCATGTGTCCAACTTGGAAGCTTTTTGCTTCAGGGTAGGTAGCCTATTCCTCCCATACCAAGTGGCTCCTAAACTTTATCATAAGGTCCAGTGCTTCCTATAGAAATAGCTGCTGGCTAGACACTTAATGATTTCACATGGACCAAGAATGATTGGTCACAGTTTCATTCAGTTCTGAGGACTGTGATGAGCTATCTGGGTTACTCTTTTATAGCTGAAGAAAGTCATTGCTCAGATTTTGGAACCACTGACAGATTTAAGGAGAGCAAATACGGGACTTCTGTAACCTGTTAGCCTTGTTGTCATTCCTTTCCTGATACTCTATTACTTCTTTCCCAATACTCTGTTAAAGTCTCAACATGCACTGTTTCCCTGGACTACCAGTTACTCCAGCAAGCCTGAAACCTAGAAGTTATTGTCAATATCACCTATTTCCTTGCTTCCTGAAACACTCCCTCAAACCATTTCAAATCTTGTCAAGTTTTCCTTCTAAATAAATGTCATATCAATCTACTTCTCTACATTTTTACTACCAATACCCAAGTCAAAAATATTATGCTTCACCTGGGAAAATTCTTTTCTCCCAGTGTTCATTTTGAGTTCCATTCACAGCAGAAAAAAAGATACTGCAATGACTCTCCATTGTTCTTCGGAAAAAGATACAAAACTCTTCACCCATATATGTAAGGCTTTCTCCAGCTTCATCTAAATGCAAAGACCCATTGCTCACTCAGCCAAAGCCCCACCACACTTTTTCAGATTCTTCATTTGCTCAGTTTTCTCTAGCCACAGAATATTTTTCACATGCTCTTCTCTTGACCTAAAATACTTTTTTTCCCTACTTCTCACTCATTCAAATCCTGCTTATTTTCTTTCATTTCTGCTTAAGCCTCCTCACGAAAATCTTTCCCACACTGTGTGTATTCCTGTAGCAGAGATTTTCAAACAATGTGTAGCACTTTTTGCATTGTTCACATTTGTAATTTTACATTAGTTTGATTTATTAAGTAATGTCTGTAGCAGACATTTTGGTTGATTTTCAACATCCACATAAAATTAGATAATTAGTTTAGATCAAGCATAGACATTCCTTCACCTTTTCCCAATGACAGATTCAAATATATAGACATAGATGTAGACAGTTATATAGACATTGACATAGATATATACATATGCACAGCCTCAACTTAGGTCCCTGGCCCTCACCCCCAAGGCCCTTGGCACTCTGGGCCTATATAGGAGGGAATACCTCAAAGTTCCTCAAAATATCTTCAGGGTCCTTCTCCTACTGTCTTGATAAAGAGTATCAGGCTTCCTTCTATCCATACTAACCTCCATATCAAACCTGTGGTTTTCTCCCCCTCAAAATACTTTTTTATTCTTTACATGGCCAGGTTGAAAATTTCCCAAATCTTCTTATTTTGCATCTCTTTTAATTATGAATTGCCTCTTGAAATCATTTCTCTCTTTTCACATTTTGCAATAAGCAGTCCTGAGAAGCCACACAGCATCCTAAACACTGCTGCTAGAGATTTCTTCTGCCAAATGTCCTGGTTCATCATTCTTAAGTTCCGCCTTCCACAAAATCCTAGGACATGGATGTAATTCATCCAAGTTCTTTGCCACTTTATAACAAGAATGACCCTTTCTCCAATTTAAATATCCTTGCTCCTCATTTCTGTATAAAACCTCATCAGAAAATTCTTCACTATCATGACCACTTAAGTAATGTCTAAGAAGACTGAGGCTTTTCTTATACCTCTTCTGTTCTTCTGAGCCCTCACCCTAATGCTCCATTCATAGCATTAGGGAACTGAATGCTTCCAGCATTCACTTCAAAACTCTTCCAGCCTCTACCCATTACCTAGTGCCAAAGCCACTCGTATATTTTTAGGTATTTGTTAAGGCAACACCTCACTTCTCTGGTATCAACTTCTGTCTTAGTGTGTTTGTGCTACTATAACAGATTACCAGAGGCTAATTAATAAACAATAGACATTCCTCACAGTTCTGGAGGCTGGGAAGTCCAGGATCAAAGCACTGGCAGATTTGGTGTCTGGTGATACTCTGGTCCTGGCTTCTGAGATGTTGCTGTGAATGCTGCATCCTCCAGAGGGGAGGAATGCTGTGTCTTCACATCGTAGAAGGTGAAAGGGTAGAATAAACAAAACTCTCTTTCAAACTCTTTCATAATGGCAGAAATACATGCCACTCTGCCCTCAACACCAAAACAATTCCCAAAAGGCCCCACGCCCCTATACTGTTGCATTAGGAATTAAATTTCCAATACAAACATTTTGGAGTACTAATTCAAACCACAGCAAATCTCAAATCCTTTCCAACATCTGAATTAATAGTTTTATGAGTTAATAATTATTAAATCACTTAGATTTGGGGTCTGCAAGCAACAGCAGGCTAACTTATTATATTATCTATCTCAGTCTTAGATTTTAAGCTCCATGAGAGCAGAGTCTAGGATTGTTTCTACTCATCATTTTAGTGCTAACACCTAGTTCAGTGCCTATTTTATAGTTTGTGTGCATGAAATATTTACTGAGTGAATGAATCAACAGATGAATATCAAACATTTTCTGAAACAACTCCTTTGAATATTGATTGTTTCCCTTTTAGCTTTGGATTATTCTTATTATCTACATGGTCAGTTACTTCTGTTTCTCAAAAGGCATAGCTTCACTCTGGCCATTTCCCTATTAGCAAGCTATGTTTATATTAATACCTCCAAAATATGACATTTAGTACTATGCAGAATTGTTCAGGTAGATAATAATAGTTATATTGTTTCTCTCATTCTAGAAAGGTCAATGATTTTATAAATAAAACTGTATGAGACTTATTCTGAAGCTTTTGAAAAACACATATACTTTGAGGTCCTCCAAAATTATGGGGTTATAGATCTGGTACGGTTGATACACAGGCATATTTACATTTTGGTGCTTTATCAAGTAATTCTGATGTGCTTTCAGGGATTATATTCATTGTTTCACATACTAAACTTCTCTTAATTGTGCTTAAGTTTGCATTAACACTTCGGTGATCCTATTATATTAACTATCCTAAATTCATTACAGCTTAAAGAACATTATTATTTCTTCAAAAATGGACAGATTATAGGAAAAGAAAATATAGGCTTTGTTCTATAGAGTACGGGGAATCAATTATTATTTGATGATAGAAACATCTAAGAAGGTAAATTTTGTTTGACTATAAGGACAAAGGCATTTCAATAATTTGTTTCCTCCTTCCTTGTTAACTTAACCTTGATGTCTTCTTAGAGACCTATACCAAAACTTTCAACCCATGTGGGATGAGTAGACCTGGATCAAATCTTGATTCAAGAGCAGATATGTGGTGTTGGTCAAAATAAATCAGAGTACCCCATTCTTCTCACCAGAAGTGATGAGCTCATGGCATGCATGTAATCTAAATATGGCCAATGAGGTGCAATGGATTTTTGCTTGAAATGCTTAAGCAATGACTGGCACTCTTTCCTACAGTTTTTGAAGCTGAGCCAATATAAGATCCCAAGGCTGGTGCAGTTATTTTATGAATTTAGGGAGAAACCCTGTCTGAAAGCAGTGAAGCAGAACTGAGAGAGGAACAAGGGCCTGATGACATTGTTTTCTTATCTCTATATTCTGCCATGCCAGAAGCCTCTGCACTTTTCATTTAGTTGAGGCAATAAATCACTATTTTGCTCAAGACAGGTTAGATCAGGTTTTCTGTCACTTGGAGCAGAGTCATAACTGATAAAATGTGGAAGAACTTTTAAATATATATTCACATAGAAGGTAAGACTGTAAGTATGAAATTTCTAATCATCATCAGAATTTTTATGCAGGAATTAGACGATTACTTGAAACTAATATTTTTAAACAGACCAATCATCAGAATGGCAATTGGTCTTGATGATATTTTTAGGGCTGGGAAGTAGAGGGGTGACCCCAGGAAGCAATAAGTCAAAAAGGAGAGAGAAGAGAATCTTAGGGGGGTAACTTTGGGCTCTAGGCCATCTGTCCTATCCTGTTATTGCTAAGAGGACATTGTAAATAATGGATACTTAAGGCAAGCAAATTAGATGCCAAGCACTGCAGGCACTAAGTGATTTAAATTGAATAATCTGTTCAGAGTCTACTTAAGATCAAATCCAACTGGCTTACCGCCAAAATAGATCTACGTGCCTAACAGGTAGTGATACCTCATATTGGCAATGCTGGATCAGCAGAAATTACTAATGATTTTGGCAGCCAACAAGCTCATGAGGTAATAATGAAAGCTATGGCTTTAAATAGCTCAATGGAAAAATTCAATGGGTCAGAAGGGTATGGCAGTGGGCTTTCTGAACTGTTCTGTTGTTGCTGCTGAGCAAATACAGCTCCTTGAGTTGTTTTCATTTCATCAAAATCATAGTACTCTCGAGTGTTGGCAAGGAAATATCAAGTAATGAGAAAGCAGTGAACATGCCTTTCATCAGCTAAAAATCTTTAATTGTAATTGCAGCATGTAATGGTGTAATTAGTTGTCTAAGTGACAGGATAGGCTGAAATCTTTGCTAGCATTTTGAAAAAGACCATTATGTTTCCACAACCCTTTCTTCAAATGAGATGATTAGCAGGCAAAGAGAAGCAAGGGATTCATTTTCAACCCCATGAACTGAGCACACTCCCCACCAGAAATGAAAAGAGGCTATAGGAAAGTACTATACTGTGGCAGGCCAGGTCTCACTAACACTGGCCTCCATTACAACTGTTTCAGTACTGAGTGGTGAAGTGAGATATTAAAAGCCAGTGCCCTTATACAAAGGCTGGGATGTCACAAAAGCCCGCTAAGAGTTTTACCTAGGCCTTTCCTCAGCCTTAAAGCATGACACAATGAGGAAGGAATTTTTAACAGGACCCATTTAGGATTAAACAAGTTTTATTGTTGAAGAAACTCCCCAGGCCTCCAAAAACAAGTTTACTGGGGGTCTGAAGAAACTCCCCCCAAACAAACAAGATAAGGGTAATCACCCCTTATCTTGACCCATTTAGAGTAGGTAAATTCACTGAGGCTCCAGAGGAAGGTCTTCTGACTCAGACCTTAGTTACAGATTTAAAAAGTTACGTATTTAGATGAATGCATACTTCCACTTAGACATATAGCTTAGAAGGTATACAAGCTCTGGAAAACTTTGCAATTTTGAGTTAGTCTGGCGATCATTTCCAGGCCTAGTCCCTGTAACTGGTTGCAGAAATAAAAACTCTTTTCCTCCCCAGTTCACCTGCATCTTGTTATTGGGCCATGCGAAATAGCAGCCCCACCTTCATTTTTGTCTGGGAACAATAGGTTAGTACTGTTACTCAGGTATCTGTTGGTTCTAAAGAAAACACACAGAGGTAAATAGTAAGGATCATATTTTAAACAACTCAAGGAACAACATTTGTACCCTAAATCTTAGACACAATCTTGCAAAACAGGTATTATTATTTCCATTTTGCATATAAGACAATTGGGACTCAGAGAAACTGAGAACGTATTTAGGGTCTCACAGCTAGGATGTTACAAGAAAAGGGCTGTAATTTGCACCTAGTGCAAAATCTGTCTGCCAAACCTCAAAGTTCTTTAAACAGGACACCTTCCAATGTCTTTACACCTTTAGAAAGCCAGTTCTAAAATTTCTCTACATACAAGAATTATAGAAAAGCTTGCTAAACTGTGGGTTCCCATGAGCACATACATGTGCATGACAGAAAGGGAGAGAGAGAGAGATCTGAAAATTTGAGTTGGTAGATAAAGAATGCAGCTATGAAATTTGCAATTTAAACTAATTCCTCAGGGAATCTTGAGGCAGGTATTCCTCAGACCACACGGTCTAGAATGTCTTTTGCAAAATCCTGTATGACAGAAGTCTAGAGATTTTTACACAAGGAAATCATACAATGAGGCCTCTAATGGAATCTTGATGACAAGGTGCAACATGTAAAAAGACAGTCTTATACTTAATCAGAACCAGTTGCATAGAAAGCCCTCGGCTTTTCAAAGTTACATTAAAAAAAAGAACATAGGGTCTCAATCACTAAACTCAAACTGGATTTGTAACTCCAGAACTGTCAGAAAAACAGGGTTTTTCATCTGTACCTGTTATGGCGGAGATGATTCTAGAATGAGCAGGTTGAATCCAAGAAAGTATTTTTCTTCACGAAGGAAACAAAATAGTGCTCTAGGCAACTGTGGGTGACGGATGTGATAGTGGATCCTTTCTTAGCATCCTCGCCTTATAAAATTAATCCATCCTCACTTTTAAACATATTATAGAAAATGGAAAAGAGAATCAAACTAACAAAATCTATTTTTTCTAAATTAAAAAGCCTGAAAAAGCCCGCTTCCTTTGTCTATCATAACGGTATCACTGGATCACTGCCAAATCAGAAGCTATATGAATGATTGTTCTTAGATAACAGTTCCTTTTAGTCAAATATAAAGCTGCTTTTCCCAATACTCATATCATGAGTTTCCAAACATAATAAATCCTAGTTTTCTAAAAAGATTTTTTTTTTTGGAACTAATTTTGCCTTAATTTTAACCATCGTCTGCTAAATAATTATGTCAGTTATACTCATAGGGGTTTCAATATTCAGCTGTTGCCATTGTATAAATTCTACGGTCTGCTTAGTAATCTTGCCAACGTCATTAATTTTAAAGGAAAAATTTACACATTGTAAAGGTATGCCTTTCAAAAAGCGGGTCCTCCAAAGATTTGTGTGTGTGTGTGAACTATAAGTATTCTACTTTATTCAAGATATACAAAAGTGTTTTTGATAATTACATTTATTCACAAACATGTTTATACAGATCTCTTTGTGACAGCAGCAAGTATGTATTGTTGTAGCCTTATACAACCCTCTCGACATCTTGGATTTCCCTTGTGCAGGAAATGGGGAGGTTTCAAGTGGTGAGAGCAGGATGGAACTGGGAGGAAAAGAGACAGGAATCAGAACAGCAAGGCATTTTTGGTTCTCTGGGCTTCTCAGTTGATTTAATGCAGCAGAAATCAGATAACCAGTATTCTCAATCATGACAATCATATGACCTCTGTCTCCATGCTTACTTCGTTTTATTCTCAGAACTATTATTTTCAAATTATTTTGTCTGAATAAAGATTTCCATGGCATTTAAAAAATGATCCTCTAATCAACTAAGGTCGGGAGTTCGAGACCAGCCTGACCAACATGGAGAAACCCTGTCTCTCCTAAAAATAAAAAAAATAAAAAAACAAAATAGCTGGGCATGGTGGCACATGCCTTAATCCCAGCTACTCAGGAGGCTGAGGCAGGAGAATCGCTTGAACCCGGGAGGCAGTGGTTGCAGTGAGCTGAGATCACACCGTTGCACCCCAGCCTAGGCAACAAGAACAGAACTCCGTTTCAAAAAAAAAAAAAAAAAAAAAAAGATCGTCTATATCACCCATTTCAACCATGAAGTAATGAAAATAACAAATAGAGCTTTCTATGAGAAAACCTGAATTTGAATATTGACATTAATACAGACAGGAGGCAGAAAAATACTGGGTAAAAGAGGGAGGTTCCCCAAGCAAAGGCCCTACCCTTAAGGCCGGAAACTGCAGTCCCTAAATGAGAAAAGTTATCCCCATTTTCCCGCCAAAATGTTGTTTTTTCCAAAGCCACACTGGCCTGCCACTCCCTACATCCTGTACCCATAAAAACCCCAAACTCCACTGGCAGAGGACAGAGTGGCTTGACAGATAAGGAGAGAAGAGAAGAAGCGTCTCAAGGTCAAGAGGAGAAGATTCTCTTCTCACTTCACCCCCTTTCCAGCTTCCCATCCCACTGAGTGCGACCTCCATCACCCAATAAAATCTGTATCTTTCAAGTCTGTGTAACCTGAATCTTTCTGGTTGCCAGACAAGAACCGGGTTACCATGAGGGCAGGGTGAAAAAGGCTGGCAGGCTGTTACCTTGACTCTCCATTGAGCTGGTTAATACTTAGTCAGAGCATTAATTGTAACACAGCCCTAAACACTGCCATGGGGGCCAGAGCCCAAAAGCACTCTCCCTGGCTCCTGCACCCGCTCACCTGTGTGCGCCCTGTCCTGCAGAGTTTGAGCCACACCCCCTGTTGCAAGTTCCCAGAGGGGGTCAAAGGAACTTTGTGAGCCCTTAGGTGAGTTACTTAAGTCATTGAGTTTCAGTTTTCTCACCTGTAGAACGGAGACAATAATGCCTATTTCTCTGAGTTGCTCTAGAGGCAAAATGATACAAAATTTTGAAGAGAGCTGGTTCATATTAAACTCTTAATTTTGTTTGTTTGGGAAGACTACTGTAAATGTTCATTTGTTTTGTTTTCTTTTTTTTTCATTATAGTAATTATCAGGTTATTCTACATGTTTTTTTTTTTTTTTCTATTTGCTTCTATTTGTAGTATCAAGTCAACAAAACATTTTTTATTAACTTCTCAGCATTCTAGCTTGAGATTTTAAGCTGTAATCTACCCTAGAATTTTTGATGTCTCCAACGGCTGCTACAAAAAAATAAAACTTCAACTTTAAATGCAACCCATCTAGATTTTTTCCCCTTTCTTCCTTTCCTCTGATTGATGTTTTCTTTCCATTTTTTTATTTCACTTGCCCGCACTGTTTCTTTGAAAATTATACTTTCTCTGTATAACCTTTTAGTGTTAATACCTACCATTTTAATATTCATATCTTTTTCTCCTGACTAAAGATATTAGAGTGTAGTATATTTTAATGCTAAATACTTTTCATCAAATTTACATGCAAATTTCCTAAAGCATTTAAAAAGTTTTAAATTTATTATTAATTTTTGTGGATACATAATAGTTGTATTTTGGGGGTAGAGACGATATTCTGATGCACAGCATTTTCATCTATACTGTTTCCTGCTCCATAAATGAGACAGTGTTGTTGATCCTGTTTTGTGCTGGTTTAGAATACACTTCATGTTTGTTTGTATTTAATACACATGTACAATTATTTTTACTTAGCAAGATGCTTTCCATCTGTGATACTCCATTTGGGATAATATTCCCTCTGCCTAAATTACATATTTAGAAGTTCATTTATTGAGGTTCTGTTAGTGGTAAACTTAATATTTTTTTGTCTGTAGATTTGTTATCTTGCCTCAGCTCTTGATGGAAAGGTTTCTTGGATGTTGTTAGTCTACAGAATTTCAGGGTGATCTTTTTTGGGGTGTGTGTGTGCTTGTGTGTATTTGCCCAACACATGTATGTTATTCTGCTGTTTTCTAATTCCATTATTGAAAAACCATTTAGCAGAGTAAGTACCAGTCTCTTGAAGGAAATCTACCTGTTTCCTCTGTCTACTATTAAGTTCTTTTCTGTTTATTTTTCTCCTGGATCATGATGATATATCAGAATGTAGATATTAACTGTTTATACTGAGAATCAATGTGTTTTTCAACAATTTTCAAACTTATCAGCAAGCTTTCACCTATTTGAATATTGCTTCTTTCTCCACTTTATACTATCCTATAAAAAAATAATAGTCCCTGTCTTATCCATAGGGCATATACTGCAAGACCCCTAGTGGATGCCTGAAATCGCAGATAGTGCTGAACCCTATGTACACCATGTTTTTTTCTTATACATACATATCTATGATAAAGTTTAATTTATAAATTAGGCACAGTAAAAGATTAACAACCATAACTAAGAAAAAATGGAACAATTATAAAAATATACTATAATACAAGAATGTGGTTTATCTCTCAAAATACCTTGTTGTACGATACCACAGGTTGGATGAAACAATGGAAAGCAAAACTGTGGATAAGCTGGGGAGGTGTAGGGGGCTCATACACAGTATACATTGTTTTAGATATTTATACACTGAACTACATTTCTCAGCCTTTCATAATTTCCATCTCTTTGCCCATCTGCACTTAATTCTAAATAAATTCTTCAGGTCTGAATAAATTCTTCAGGTCTATTTGTTGATGTCCAGGCTAATCTACTTTCTGATTCACCATCTTTAAATCTAATTATTGCATCTTCTCCCTCCTCTTGTCATTCTATTTCTTTATTAAATGTGCCAGTTGTTTTTGTAGCCTCTTATTTATTGTTTATATTCTCAAACTTTAAGCAAATTAATGAGAAATTTTTTTTTGATGACTGCTAATTGAAAAATCTAAAGAATTTTGTATCTGATTCTGCTTCCTTATTTCTGCTGGCTTTCTCCCAGGATAACATTATTTTTTTTTTTTTTTTTTTTTGCCTTGTATTCTTTTGGAATTTTTAGGTTATGGGTTTATAATACTCTTTAGAATCCTATCTTTAAGTATTCCTTTAAGCCTGGGTTAAATATGCATTTCTCCCAAGAATATCTGTGCTTACTTTTGCCAGTCTTATATATATACTGCTTATGAGAGACCACTTTAAATTGTCTTTTCCCTACAGGTATACTGTGAATATGGGCCAAAAATCAAATTTGGCTTATGGTCATAAATTGTCAGTGGAAGCCTGTCTTCCCTTTCACTCAGTGCCAAGGTCAAGACATGCAAGATATTGCAAACTCTCTGAGCAATGGTCTGATTTCTTGTTCAGCCTCATTGTGACAGCACACCTTTTGTCTTGGCTTTATGTAGGGTACTTTCTATTAGTCTCCACAACTTGGGTATGCCCAAAATTTTAAATCCTACCTCCTACTCCCTGAGAGACGTTTAAAACAGGAGTTCAAATTAAGCGTTCTTGAAACCCTAAGATCAAAAGGTTGCTCTGAGAACCACTTAAGTCCCCAGATCTCATACTTTAATTGTGTGGCAGCTTCACACTCTTTCCCTTGTTGCAGCATAAAATCTACTTTACAAATACTTTTTAAAAATACTCCTTAAACATAGTGATCTTTTATGTCTTTGCAATTTTTCTGCTAACTACCCTGCAGCTGCCATGTTATGACAATTGGAATTTTTCCCCCTCATCACTATATTAATTCTGAAATATTTTTTGTCATATATTTATTTTTAATACATATTAACAATATGTACTTATACTCAGAAATCATTTTATTTTTCCTTGAGTCTATGTATGAATCTTATGTAGGCTTTTTTTTTTTAAAAGAACACTAAAGTGTATATTTAGAGCCAAAAAAAATTTTAGAGAGCACCCAGACCTAACCTGTAGGAGTTGCAGGGACTTTCCTAATAGTACATGATGCCAGTTGGGACCAGAATCCAATTCGAGGGTGACCTGATACAGTGTTCTTCCTACCAAAGCAAGGTCTATTTTTAAAGTATGGTCATAATGTTCTGTCTTCTAAACAATATTCATTTTTTTCTAATGAGGACGTGAGCTGAAAATAAAGATTTTATGTTTTTGACTTGATAGTAATTTTTATAAATCTCAGAGACATTGATGCTGGAGAAATTTCAATTAGATGTTTAATGATCACTACAGACAATGATAAATAATCATAGTCTCATGTGGGTGGTGATATATTTAGCAAACAGTAAACATGAGAGACTACACTAAGGAGTTGTACTACAGGACCATAATTTGCCTATATTTATTGAAAATTAATTAGCAATAAATTGCAGGGAAATTGCTTGAATTTATTAGTGAGGTCCAAATCTAAAATATAAATGTATTGTTCTTATATTGTATTGTGTACTTTTCTACATTTGTAAACTTTCCATTATGAAAGTTTAATGGCCCAAACTCTCAAATAAGCTCTAGATGGGAAACAGGAAAATGAAATCCCTCAGGGAGATATTAGCTAAGATAGTGATCAAGTAAGCAAAGTTTTGGTAACAACAGTGAGGACCAGCAGCAGAAAAACTGGCTTACCAAGGAAGAAAATATCATAGGAGTGTTTATATTTCTTGGAAACCAGGCAGAGGAGCCTACGTGTAGAGGTCTAAATTTCCCAAGTCCCAAGGATGAGCTAGGGGAACTGGCCAGGAGTTTGAGTGGTAGTAAACAAGCCAAGACGTAGTGTTATTCAGGGCCTGTGACTAAAAGAAATAGCAATCATATATCATGTAGCCATGTATCAATAATTTTCTAGGAGACTCCTCATTTCATACATTCTGACCCTGTGTACACATTAGCAGAATATGCTGAAAATTCCAAGATTGCAATATTCCCACTATATTGTAAAAACTGTTTCTAGAACTCAGCAATGGCACAAAAATCCCTTCTCATACTACATATTACATTTTAGAGTCAAAAATGTATACACTGTATCTATATAATGGCAAAATCAGAGAAAAACCTGAATGGCAGCAGTGATTATAAACTGCTTAAGTTTAATGGCATTCACTTAATCATAAATATATGGAAAGAAACACTGGGAAATTAACTACATGATCTTAAAATGAGAGTCTTCTAATCAGAAAAACATGAAAAAATGATGGATTCATCTATACTTTAAAAAGAAATAAAAAGCAAAATGTATATTCACCCTATTTCACTTCACTTTTATTTCTGATATCAGAATTTACATCATTTCATAATGTGTATCTCTTATTTTAGCTATAATTGTTGCTAATAGTTTTCTATTTTTACTCTTGTACTGGATGTAACATTCCCTTATACACCATCATTACAGTTTTAGAGTATTCTGAATATGGCTCTTTTTAGTTTACAACATTGAGTTTTATGCTTTTATATGGTTCATGTTATTAATTAGTAGCTGTTTTTTTTTCCCCACTCTAATGAACTCCCTTTTGTACTTCCTGTAAGACAGGTCTAGTGGTGATGAATTATCTTAGCTCTTGTCTGTCTGGGAAAGGTTTTATTTCTTCCTCACTTCTGATAAACAGGATTGTGGATAAAGTATTCTTGGTTGCCATGGTTTCTTTTCAATCCTTCAGTACGTTGACTATATAATACACCTCTCTCCCGGCCTGCAGGGATTTTGCTGAGAATGTGATAATAGTCATATAGGCACAACACATATGTGATGTTTCTTAACTTTTACTGGTCTCAGAATATTTTCCCTGTTTTTGATTTTTGAGAGTGTAAGCAAACTCCTTTTTGTGTTGAATTTGACTGAATAGCTCTTAACTTCCTTTACCTGGCTGTTTTCACGTATTCATAGAATAGGAGAGTTTTCTGCCATACTTTTTTTTACACATGCTTTCTGGCCCTTTCCCCTTTAATTTCTACTTCTGCAACTTCTAGTATGCACAGATTTGGTCTCTTGTGTACCATAGTTCCTGTATTCCTTCTTCATTCTTTTCCTTTTTTAAATTGTTTTTGCCCCATGACAATAATTTCAAATGTTTCGTCTGATTCATTCTTCTGTTTGATTTAGTCTGCTGTTAAAGCTTTCTGTTATGTTTTCAGTTCTGTCACTGTATTCTTTGTAGAATTTCTTTCTGGTTCCTTTTTATTATTTGTATTTGTCAAACTTCTTTATTGTGTATACTGTTTTTCAAATGTTATTTGATTTTTATTCATATATTCTTGTAGTTCACTGAACTACTTTATGAGTGATAATCTGAATTTGTTGTTACTCATTTCATAAATCTCTTTTCCTTTGGCATTATTAAAAATTTATTAGTTTCTTTTGGATTTGTCATGATTCTCTGATTGTTTGTATTCCTTGTAGCCTTTTGTTGTCCATGCATTTGAGGAGAGAGCTACCTCATACAGCCTTTACCTATTTCATCAAGGATAGACTTTTACCATTTATTCTAGCTTGTGATTCTGAAAGGGTTCATTGATTACAGTCCCAGGCAGACAAACCTTGTGTTGAGTTCTCTAGTTGACTAACCTCACACTGTCTTTTTATTGATGTTGGGTGCAGCTGCTGGCTGTGCTCTGCTGCCTGGTGAGACTACAGGTTGGATGCTGCTTTCAAGCAGAACTACTGGTTAGATATTGTAACGGTTTTTGGTCAGGTCAGTCATTAGATGAATTTTTCAGATGGCAGTTTTGCTATTTGTGATCTGCAGTTGATGGGGCTGCAGGTAGAGTTCTGAAGGAAGTGGAGTCTCTCCTTGGGACAAGACGGACCAGAGGCTATTTTTCTTAGAAGCATATAACTGAAGATTGAAATTCAGAGAGGTGGTTGTCTCCCTGCCTGAGAAGGGTTCTTGGGTTGGGCTTTTGGGCTGAGTGAACCCACTGATTGACTTCTTGGATACAGCCTGTCAAGCCCCTCACTTTTCTGAAATCCACAGAAGTGAGAGCCTTCCTGACTGGGTGAGGTCATTGCATGGGCTTTTGGGCTGGAGTTGGGAGGTGCTGTTTCTTGAACTCCTGGTTCAAGCCAGTCTATCTTCTATGCTTCTCCAAGATGCAATGAGGTAGAAGTATTCCTGACTGGGTGGGGTACCTGAGAATGTTTTTTGACTGAGTGAAGCCACTACTTGCTTTCCTGTGTCAAGCCTGTCCAATCTCTTTTCTTCTCTTTAATCCATGCAAATGGGAGTCTCCCCGTTCTAAGCAAGGTCAATGGGTGAAGATTTTAATGAGAAGAGCCGCTGTTTACTTTCCCATGTCAAGCTTGTTTAGCTCCTTCCTCTCTATATAATTTCTGAGTGTGGGATTCTCTCTGCCTGGTTAAGGTTATTTGTCAGGATTTCTGGTTGAGTGGCGTTGCTTCTTGCCTTCTCAGATCAAGCCTGTCTACCCCTCCTACTTTTTCAAAATGGAACTGGAAGAAGACGTGATGGAGCTCCTGAGCTGTGTGTGGAAACTGACTAAGGATTTGGGTCTGGAATCTCCATGGACCACATTACCTGTAGCGTGATGCTGTTGAGTAGTGTTTTTGTTGTGACTCTTTTATTGGTTGAAATGCACAGCAACCACCAAAACCCACACACAGGTCACTACAAAGCAACACTCTTTGTTTCTACCTGACCTTAGGCAGCACAGCCCTGCCATTAATCCTTATGTTTTCAGTGAAATAAGACAGGAGTGAGCTTCCTGTGGAGGGTTCAAGAATGATGAAGCTGAATGTCCACTTCCAACTTACTTTTCCCACTCTAGGAACTGTGGGTACAGAAGATTCCTCTGTGTGTGGTAGCATGCAAACTTAAGGGAGGGGCAGCACAGTCCAAGAGAACCATTTAGTTTACTGTTCAATCATGACTATTCTCAGGTTCTGTAATCTAAGTGAGTGTTTCAGCTTTCCTCTCAAGTTCTGAACAATTCAGGATGATATTCTTGCCTGTTAATAGTTGCTCATTGGATTTTTGTTGGGGCCAGTGACACTGGAAGGCACATATCCTGACATCTTGCTGACATCACTGTCTCATGTATTTTCACATTCACTTACCCCAATAAAACTTTTGATTTATCCACAGTCTTGGTTTTTCTCCTTCCAATAACCTCCATATCAAATTTAAGTCTCATCATTTGTTTTTCACTTTCTTTCATTTTCAGACAGAATTTTGCTCTGTTGCCAAGACTGCAGTGGTACAATCAAAGCTCACTACAGCCTAGACCTCCTGTGTTCAAGAGATCCTCCCACCTCAGCCTTTTGAATAGCTGAGACCAAAGATGCACACCACCATACCTGGCTAATTTTTTTAAAGTTTTTGTAGAGACAGGATGTCACTATGTTGCCCAGACTGGTCTCAAACTCCTGAACTCAAGTGATCGTACTACTTCGGCCTCCCAAAGTATTGGCATTACAGGCATGAACCACCACACTCAGCCTGTTTTTTCCTTCCTACTATCAACTTTATCCAGGTAAGTCTCTTAATTTTCTTTTCACTCATCTTGCTTCCTTTCAGTCCATTTTCATGTAACAATAAAAGTGATCTACCTAAAGTATCACCTGCATCAAGTTGTTTCCCTGTTAAAAAAATTATAAATTACTTGTCCACTGCATGAACAATTAAATCCATATTCTTTACCATGGCCTACAAGGATCTTTCTTATTTCCATGATGTTCCTTCTGCTCCCTCTATTTCAGCTATGTTGCCTTCTCTCAGTCTCCTGATTTAATTGTTTTCTATATTTCTTCTGGCTGAAAATTCTTCCTTTCTTCTCTTTCCATTAATGGATTCTTCTCATACTTAAGTCTCAGCTTACATGTCACTCATCAGGAATGCTCTCCCTTTCTATGGTCTACTCATTTTCTTCACAACACATCACAATTTGTAATTGGCACAAACATTTGTCAGTTCACAAGATTCAATTTATCTTTTTTTATTAGGAGATGGAAAAAACCATGTCTATGTTATTCATCAGTGAATCTTCAGTCTTTAACACATTGAATTCTCAGTTAATATTTGCTCAAAGAATATATAAGTAATTACAGTAAATACAATAGGATATAACTCTCCTGAATACTCTACCAGCAAATTACCAAAAGCATTTTAGAGAAAAACAAAATTCAAGGCCTGAGGGGGCAAATTCTACCTGCAGATTGTTTTGTTGTTATTTATTCATTTATTCATATTCTAATAATAATACTAAACCCCCATCCCCCAGGCAAAACATTCAGTTTTATTAACACTGTTTGGGAGGGCACATTTGCCCCACTTGACCACTAGCCATACTACTTCCCATGTTCTTATTTTCCATGACTTTTGCTTTACATTTGTATCATTCTTGCCTGGAAGCCTTTTCCACTATTAAAAATGATAATACAGTTAATCTGGAGTTAAGTTCACTCTTGCTATGCTTTAGCAAAGAGACTGGTGGCACTGTGCCCCTGCCCTAGAGATCTGTGGAACTCTGAGATTGAGAGAGCCGATTAAGGGTATCTGGCAGAAGAAATTTCTAAGCAGTGAAGTATTCAAGAATTAACCTGGCTGTCGCTAAAAAAGTATGCTTATATGCATGAAGAAAGAGATGGTCTGAAATTGGAACTTATATTTGAAAGGGAAGCAGAGCATGAAAGTTAGAAAAATTTGCAGCCTGATCATGTGGTAGAAAAGAAAAAAAAAACAATTTTCTAGGGAGAAATTAAACCCTGCTGCAGAAATTTGCATAATTAACAAAGAGCTGAAGGTTAATAACCAAGATAATGGAAAAAATGTCTCTGGGGAATGACAGAGATCTTCACAGCAGGCCCTCCCATCACATGCTAGGAGGCCTAGGAGGGAAAAATGGTTTCTCAGGGCCAGGCCCAGGGCCCTGGTGCTCTGTGTAGCCTCAAGACAGGAACCTTGCATCCTAGTCACTCCAGCTTCAACCACAGCTAAAAGGAATCAAGGTAAGCTTGGCCTATTGCTTTAGAGAGTGCAAGCCCCAAACCTTGGCAGCTTCCAAGTGGTGTTCAGCCTGTGGGTGTGCAGTAGACAAGAGCTGAGATTGGGGAGCCTCTGCCTAGATTTCAGAGGATGTATAGAAGTGCTTGAATATCCAGGCAAAAGTCTGGTGCAGGGGTGGAGTCCTCATGGGGAACCTCTACTAGGGCAATGCAGAGGGGAAATGTAGGGTTGGAGCAGCCATACAGAGTCCCAACTGGGACACTGCCTAGTGGAGCTGTGAGACGGTCACTATCCTCCAAACCCAGAAAGGTAGGCCCACTGACAGCTTGCACAGTGTACCTAGAAAAGTCACAGGCATTTAATGCCAGCCCATGAAAGTGACCACAGTGGTTGTACCCTTCAGAGCCACAGGGCTAGAGCTGCCCAAGGCCTTGGGAGCCCACCTCTTTAATCAGTGCTCCCTGAATGTGAGATGTGGAGTCAAAGGGGATTAACTTAAAACTTTAAGATTTAATGGCTGCCCTGCTAAATTTCAAACTTGCATGGACCTGTAGCCCCTCTTTTTTTTGACTAATTTCTTCCATTTGGAATAAGAGCATTTACCCAATGCCTATAGTCCCATTGTATTTTGGAAGTAACTAACCTGGTTTTGATTTTACAGGCTCATAGGTGGAATGGACTTTCCTTGTCTCAGATGAGATTTTGGACTTGAACTTTTCAGTTAATGATGAAATGACTTAAGAATTTGGGGGGACTGTTGGGAAGGCATGATTGTATGTTTTGGTTTGTTGTTGTTTCTGTTTGCTTTTTGAGACAGAGTTTCATTCTGTTTCCCAGGCATTTATAAGTTCTATAAATTTAGTTTAATAAATAGGTGTGAAAATATATATTACTGTGTTTTGAAATATAGATTTTTTATTTTATAATTTAGAGAGATACAAAGATAAATAATAGACCCTGAATTTATCCTGAAGGATTTCACATTCTGACCCTTTCAGATAGGCAGTAAAGGTGTCACAGGGAGCCTATTGAAATTATAGTAGTCAACTGCAAACATATGGCGATATCAAGAACTTGAAATACCGTGGGAGCCCACCTCTTTAATCAGTGCTCCCTGAATGTGAGATGTGGAGTCAAAGGGGATTACCTTGAAACTTTAAGATTTAATGGCTGCCCTGCTAAATTTCAAACTTGCATGGACTTGTAGCCCCATTTTTTTATTGACTAATTTCTTCCATTTGGAATAAATTATATTTTCACACCTATTTATTAAACTAAATTTATAGAACTTATATATATAATTAGCTAAAATATAATTATGTGTCCTTTTAGTTTTTATGATCTTATCTCCTAAATAATGAAATGTAGGAACTTGTAGTTGATGAAGGTATTTCAAGTTCTTGATATCCCTATATGTTTGCAGTTGACTACTATAATTTCAATAGGCTCCCTGTAACACCTTTACTGCCTATCTGAAAGGGTCAGAATGTGAAATCCTTCAGGATAAATTCAAGGTATTTTATTTATCTTTGTATCTCTCTAAATTATAAAATAATACACCCCCCCCTTTTTTTTTTTTCTGGACAGAGTTTTGCTCTTGTTGCCCAGGCTGGAGTGCAATGGTGCAATCTTGGCTCACTGCAATCTCCGCTTCCTGGGTTCAAGCGATTCTCCTGCCTCAGCCTCCCAAATAGCTGGGATTACAGGTATGCACCACCACTCCTGGCTAATTTTTTGTATTTAGTAGAGATGGGGTTTCACCATGTTAGTCAGGCTGGTCTCTAACTCCTGACCTCAGGTGATCCATCCGCCTCAGCCTCCCAAAGTGCTGGAATTACAGGCATGCGCTACTGTGCCCAGCCAATAATATACTACTTTTAAAGTGGTAAATATTTTCCTGCTTAGTTGCATTCCTAGCCACAGTTTCTGCTTTATGGGAAATGTTCAATATGGACTTGATCAAAGCTCCTATTTTTCCTTAAAATAGTCCTTTAAAAGTGTCTAATTCTCGTTTTACACCTAAAGACAAAATAATGGTTAGTAAATTTAAATATGAATATATTTTTTCAAAATGCAAAAGAAAACACTGCACCTAAACTTGTCAAGGAGCATCAGTTAAATAAAAGCAATCAACAGCCTCCAGTATCATTGTAAATGGACTTTGTAATAGGCTGCTTATCTGTTTTTGTGGTTAGAAACCTTATTGAACAGCATGAGGAGGTGATCACTCAGGTGCTGTATTATAATGTAGGGGAAGAAAAACGCATACCAATATAAGCTTCGAAATGGTTTACTTATAGAAACCCAGACCAGTGATAAATGTTGGACATTATCAACATTTTACTGCTTGATACACTTACAAAGCTCTTTCCTCTATAAGGATTTGGCTTTGATGGAATATTAACTAAGGTCACATGGTATCTGAAGTGATAAAGACAAATTAAATTTCTTTTCTTGCTTCCTTATGAAAACTTTGAAATCTATTATTATTTTCAATGGAAGCCTTATTTAAATGGTGTGTTTGGTAGTTTTTATTATATATAAACTTTTTTATTTTTGCTTTGATGTAGCTAGATATTACATACCTCACTTAGAACAGGATGAAAGGAAGGTTAGAGTTACAAAATTGAAACCTCACAAGGCCACTGTCTTACATCAAAGACTTCAGCTGAAAATAATGGGCTGGGCTCTGATAATTCATTCTTACAAAGGAATACACTACTATCCAACCCGGGCTACATTGTAGTGCTTCTTTCCAGTATAATGTAACTAGGCAGGTAACCACACTGAAAGACTTTTTAATAACCCTATTGTCTCCTAATCTTAATATCTACAGTAAGAGTGAGAAGCTATAAAAATAGTAAAATGTGTCATGTATAATTTTTAAAGGGATAGTAAAAACTTCTTATAAAAAATGTTTAATGCTTAAGTAATGATTTCAATATGAGCATTATGTAAATTATATTTATACACATGTCTAAGTATATCTGCAAATACATCACACATATATATGTGTACATTTACATACATATTACCAATAGCACACAACCATTCATAAATTATGCTATATTTAACTGGCAATCACTTAGGTGTTATAAACACTATTGGGAATCTGGAAATAAACAAAACCAGCACCTGAGCATTACAAATCAATTACGCAAAATACTTTCATTAAAGACTGTGAATATTATTCGTAGAAACGTTCTACACTGCCATGTTTGGCTATCTAATTTTTCTGTCCTCAGGTTAAAATATTCTGATTCTGAAGTTAGCTAGAAGCAGTTACAATGTCAAAAGCAGGACATTGTTAATTGAGATCTGTATACATGTAAATATGCAGCTTATGTATACATACATCAGGCTTGTTTATTAAGTGTATAACAAATGACTTTCTCTCTTTAACTGATACTGAAGGCATCCCTATATTAAAGCCCAAGATAATTTTGGTCATAGCAATAACGTATCATATAAATCCTTAAATGATTTTATACAACTAGCTTTTGAAAGTAAAATATGTGTGTGTTGTACTAAAGAATAACACATTTACACAAACAATTATTTTTTAAACTGAAGTTTGCATATATATATATATATATATATGTATGAAAAATATGAAAAGTTTACTTTAGGCCTTGAAAAAGAATATGTTTATTCTAAACCTATTTTTTAATCATTAAATGGGTATCATAACACACACCTTGTTATAAAACCTGTATGATTAAGAGAATAAGACAAGTCATAGGCTAGAGGAAACATTTACAAAATATATAAGCTGATAAACTGTTATTTGAAATATGCAAAGAATGCTTCAAACTCAACAATAAGAAAACAATCTGATTAGAAAATGCTCAAGGCTCCGGCATAGTGGCTCACATCTGTATTCCCAACATTTTGGGAGGCCGAGGCAGGCAGATCATCTGGGGTCAGGAGTTTGAGACCAGCCTGACCAATATGGTGAAACCCTGTCTGTACTAAAAATACAAAAATTAGCTGGGTGTGGTGGCATGTACCTGTAGTCCCAGCTACACAGAAGACTGAGACAGGAAAATTGCTTGAACCTAGGAGGTGGAGGCTACAGTGAGTCAAGATCGCGTCACTGCACTCCAGTCTGCGTGACAAAGTAAGACTCCGTCTAAAAAAAAAATGCATGAAAGATCTGAACACACATCTCACCAGAAAATAAAAAGATATACAGATGGAAAATAAACATATGAAAAGATGTTCAACATCATATGCCATTAAGAAAGTGAAAATTAAAACAACAATGAGGTACCACCATGATCTATTACCATGGTGAAAATCCAGAACACTGACAACATTAAATTATGGTGAGGATGTGGAACAACAGAAATGATCATTTATTGCTAGTGAGAACCCAAAATGATACAGCCATTTTGGAAGATAGTTTGAGTGTCCTATAAAACTAAACATATACCTATCATATGGTCACATTCTTTAGTATTACCCAAGTGAGTTGAAAACTTATGTCCACATAAAAACCTACACAAATGCTAATGGGAGCTTTATTGACAACTGTGAAAACTTGGAACACCAAGATGTCCTTCAGCAGGTGACTGTATAAAGACACTGATATATCCAGACAGTGGAAGATTATTCAGTGCTAAAAAAGAAATGATCTCTTATGCCATGAAAGACATGAAGGAAAATTAAATGCATATCATTAAGTGAAGAAGCTGATCTTAAAAGGCTATACATTGCATTATCTCCCACTACATGATATTCTAAAAAAAAAAAAAGGCAATACTATTGATATATTAAAAAGATCCATGATTCCCAGATTGGGGAGCAGTGCAGAGGAATAGGCAGAGCACGGAGAATCTTTAGCATGATAAAACAATCTGTATGATACTATATGGCGGACACATCATTAAAATTTGCTCAAACCTATAGAAGATACAATAGGGAATCCTAATGTAAACTATGAACTCTGAGTAATAATAATGTTGACATAGGTTCATCAATTGTAACGAATATACTCCTCTGGCAGGGGACGTTGATAGTGGGAAAGGCTGTAGGTGTATAGGAAAAGGTGTATATGGGAACTTTGTAATTTCCTCTTTTCTGTGAACCTACAGCTTCTCTAAAAAGTTAGAGTCTATATATTTACAAAATACTAAATGAGAAGACAAAAGAATGCAAGAGGTTAGCATGGTGTTTGATGTGTACTATGCACTCAATAAATGACAACCACATTGAATAGTAATAATGTTGAAACCCAAACACCTAGCACAGAGCTTCAAACATAATAGGAAAATATTTTTACTAAGTGAATGAATGAAACATCCAACCCTCCACCTGTGTCATGTCAAAAAAATAATAAAGTAAAATACAGTTTATAACTTTTATAGTAAGAAATTAAGATAAATTATCCAGTTTCAGGATTTTTTTTCATCTAGAAAATAACCATGGCTATATGTTGCTTATAACTGAATCTTTGTATTCATTATTGGCAGATTTAAAAAAAAATACAACATTGAAGAAATGTAGAGCATTCATTGACATAGGATCACAAGGCTTGCCATGCTGGAGCAAACCAATGGTCCATCATCCTTCCCTTAATGGTAGTCTACACCAGTGCTTTAGAGTAAGGCAAATGGACAAAACCTCCATAAAGTACCTAGTTGAGGAGTCCAAGATAAAATAGTGAGATTTTCCTCCCTGACCTAAAGAGAGGATGGGACCCAATGGCCCTTATATATTTAATTTAGCCAAGTGGAACTCATTTGAGTTGTATGCTTAATTTTGACTTTTATGTTTAGCTTCTATTTTGAACTTTGCCAAAATATTTGCTTCTGTATGTCTTCCAGCAATATCTTTTGCAAGGTCACAATGATTCTTCTATGCATTACAGGTGCTGTTATTTTTTATTTAATGATAGTAACGTCAGCATTATTTAAAATGGAGACATGAGCATAAGGGTTTTCATCAATGATATAATCAAAACTCAGAGGTTATTTTTATCATCTGATAAATATACCAGGAAACTAAAACTCTGATGGTAAAATCATTCATTATTCAATTGCTCTGGAAGAGCAAAGAGTATATACTAGGTCGTTTTTGGCGAAAGCTTAAATATCATTTCGTCTTATATCCTAACCATTTATCTTCTGAACTGGGTTGGCTGTTTCTTTACCCTTAAAAGGACTTCACATTTAGTACATATAATGTATTAAAATTGACTTTTCTCTCAAATTTGACAAGAAATTTCCTAAAAGGAAAGATTTTCCCTTTACTGTTTTCTCCCAACATCTAGTACAATGAATGACATGTAGTGGGAGTTTATAATTGTTTGTCAAGTAGAGTTCATATGTGAGCAGCAGCCTCAGTCTCTTCAAGATCACATCTGAGGTCCCTTCATTTTTCAGACAGACCTGGTTCTTTTATTGGCAGAGAAGGTTATATGCTATGAAGATTCTGGTCACTTCTTTACGAAAAATGCCACCATTCAAGAGTCATTAAGTGGCTTAAGAGATTTTATTCTGGTCATTGTCACTAGTACTCTTAATACAGCTGCCACTACTAGGAGATCTTTACTGAGATCTTACTCAGTGTTAGGTACTGTGCCTTATAAGCATTATCTTGTTTAATTGTCACAACAATTCTTGGTGCTTGTTATTTTTGCTTATATTGAACACCAAAGCCCAGGCTTACCAAGGTAGCAAGAGTTACAGCCTGGATTTAAATCAGGCACTTTGACTCAAGAGTTAGAAAGCAATCTCATTTAAGAGAGGTAGAACACAAACTATCAAAACATTCTACTGTGTGAATGTGGTTGTCATTACTTTTTCGAAAAGCCAGGCAGACTTAGGAAATATGAGATCTGAAAGAAAAGAGTTGAAGATAGAATAACAAGATAAAAAAAAAAAAGTTTGCTTTCGTATTAAATTGATCACTAAACTATAAATTAATATTCAACCTGCAATTCACTAGTTACAAGTGAGTTTGCATATCACCTCATGCTTCCTATGTTTTTATTTAACACATTTCAAAGTTTCCCTAAAAATTTTACATATGCATAAAGAGTCAAATCATTGTATAAGAATTATTTCCAAAGGCAGCTGTCTTGTATGGCCTCCAATTCTTTGCCTGAATATTTGAGAGAGAAAAAAATTGCAACAAATGTTTCAGTATTTTCAAAGTAAAATTATGTTGGAAGGCGAAATTATAAAATAGTGACTATTAACCTTTGTTGCACGTTATATTGAGGGCTTTTGAAACCTCAATGCCCAGGCTATATATCAAATCAATTAAGTTAGAATCGCTGGACATAGGACCCAGGTATTAGTATTTTTATAAAAGCCTGGTTATTCCAAGGTTGAGAGTTACTGTTACAGAACCATTTGGAATGGTTCATGACACACAAAACACCCTGAAAAAAAGTTTTTCCCTAGTAATAACAGCTAGAGCTTCAGCTATCAATGAAAACATAAATAAATAATACAATAAAAAGTCACTAAAAGCAAAAATTATTACAGCTAGTCATTGCTACTTGCATTTCTAAAAGGTGATTCAGTCTCATCACAAGCAAACAAATATTCTGTAGTTATACTCATAGCCATTGAAAATTGGGACTTTCCCAATAAACTAAAAGCAGAAGAAAAAACAGAACAGGAATAACCTATTCTACTTTGGAGATGAGGACACCTGAAGTAAGTTTTCAAGCTGAGGAAGCAATTTTATAGTCCTTTTCATAAATAAACAGTGTTCATGTTTACATGTATTACTCTCTTCTGAGCTGTACATGAACTTCCCTTGTATAAAACATAGTCACAAATACCCCTTAAAACAAGATATGTTTATTTTCAACATAGTTTATTTAAATTAACATAGACTGGTATATGCCTTTATTTGTTTGTAAAGCTAGTGGCCTAATTGTTATGTGCTAACATATTTTTGTACTTTAAAAATTTTTTTAACTATTCTCACATAGTAAAAGGATAAATAAGAGCAGATATAGAAACACCTGGCCATATAATAAGAGTTTGGATTTTATTTTACATGGCATAGGAAGCCATTGAAGGTTTAGAATGGAGGAGTGATGTGGCTTGATTTACACATTAACAGACCATCTTCTCTGTGAAGAACAGGCTATAGGGAAGTGAGGGTGCAAGCAAGAGGACAGATTAAAGGGTTACTTCAGCTACAAAGGATGAAATGTTGGTGGCCCTGGGGCAATGAGTAGTAGAGATGCACTGAGTGATAGGATCTTGAATACAGTTTAACAGAAGATATTTCTCAAGAAATACGTATGAGTTACACTTGGGATATAAGATGTAGAAAAAGGAATCAAAGTAAATATGTAACTCTGTCACAAGTTATATGCATGCAGAAACTGAGAGTTGCCCTAATAGGATCATTATGTAAGCATTTTTAAAATTTTAGTTCCTTGATTTGTCTCACCGATGATAATCACTTTCTCACAATTTTGAAGTAACTCACAGTTCTTGTAGTTCAGATACTCATATGTAGCATAAACAAAGTGATTTCTAGTGATTTCCTTTGCCTCTATTCCAACGCATACCCAGATTACACATAGAAAATTAACAATCTTGGAACAACTCAAATGACCTCGTAAGTTATTTACCTACTTCCCATTATTATAAGCTCAGAGCCTGAATCACTGGAAAGCTCTGCTTCTACCAATGCCAGGATTCATTACTTTGTCATTGTGTCATGTTTCAACAGTGACATTCAATAACCAAAAATTGTGAAGACTTCTGGCAGCTTCATATGGAAATAATGTTTTATTCTGGTAATTTTCCATATGTCCTTTTTTTTTTTTTTTAGTAATGAACCACCACATGACTTTCCAAAAAGAAATGAAACTTCCTACTTTAGAAAAACACTATTGTATTAATTTTTCTGTATGTGGGGGGTCTACATTAAATATAAAACATATGCCATATATTTCCAATGGGAGGCTATGCAAATGTTCTATAAATACTCAAGGTGGAGCTGTCCCTTCCTCGTTTCTCTACTTTCCATTTTCTAATTAAGACTTTATTTTCAATAATTGAAACTAACTTTATAAAAATACACTCACTTCCCAAAAGTAGTATTTTAACAATCAGTGCTTCAGATGAATTAAACTGTGTATTTTTTAATTGCTAGATTCAGTTTATCTGACTTTCTTAAATGTTTTCAAATCGTATCTTTTGAACGTTTCAACCTAGAAGCAGCTTTATGTTGCTACCATTTAAACTTACATTAAACTGTGATATTGCTAGACAATAATGGCTACCATTATACTACATTAACAAGTTATACTAAACTATGGTATCATTAGACAAAGTAGAATACTTATGACTTACTCTACCTACCCAGAACTTTTACATATGTTCTACTTGCTTATATTTGTCTTTCCAACACTGCAAGCTTCATAAAAACAAAACAAAACAAAAGCATGTCTAATTTGTTTGCCCCTATTCAACGAGGGTCCTGCAAATAACACTAGGTTGGGCATACAACATGATTCAAAGAAAAGAAGTGATATGTTTATATTTTAATCATCTAAGAAAATAAAGGTAGAAAGAGGAGGAAAGAGGGAGAGACCTTGAAGAAGAGGAGGGCTAAAGGGAAAAAGACCCTGAGTAAATAAGGGTATTAGAGTGTTTGTTTCACCCCAGATTTTAAACAGTTAAGTTAGTTTGAGACAAGTGCTACTCTGATGGAATAGTGAATTTAATGCTCTGAACTTTCAAGTTCTTTACAGATTTTAGAGTTCTTAACCTTAATTTGCAATATATATACATATGCACAAAACACATATGATAGATATAATTCCTGATGCAATTTAAAGTATATCAATGCCCAATTTTATAAAAGTATTCAAATATTATATGAGAAAATACCAGACAGCATTCTTCTCATTGAGAGTAAAATCAAATTGTCTGTTTGCAGATGACATGATTGTATATTTAGAAAACCCCATTGTATCAGCCCAAAATCTCTTAAGCTGATAAGCAACTTCAGCAAAGTCTCAGGATACAAAATCAATGTGCAAAAATTAAAAGCATTCCTACACACCAATAACAGACAAACAGAGAGCCAAATCATGAGCGAACTCCCATTCACAATTGCTAAAAAGAGAAATAAAAACCTAGAAATACAACTTACAAGGGATGTGACGGACCTCTTCAAGGAGAACTACACACCACTGCTCAAGGAAATTAAGAGAGGACACAAACAAATGGAAAAACATTCCATGCTCATGGATAAAAAGAATGAATATTTTGAAAATGGCCATAATGCTCAAAGAAATTTACAGATTCAATGCCATCCCCATCAAGATACCATTGACTTTCTTCACAGAATTGGAATAAACTACTTTAAATCTCATATGGAACCAAATAAGAGCCTGCATAGTCAATACAATCATCAGCAAAAATTACAAAGCTGAAGGCATCATGCTACCTTGACTTCAAACTATACTACAAGGGTACAGTAACCAAAATAGCGTGGTACTAGTACCAAAACAGATACATAGATCAATGGAACAGAACAGAGGCCTCAGAAATAATTCCACACATCTACAACCATTTCATTTTTGACAAACCTGACAAAAACAAGCAATAGGGAAAGGATTCCTTATTTAATAAATGGTGTTGGGAAAACTGGCTAGCCATATGCAGAAAGCTGAAACCGGATCCCTTTCTTACATCTTATACAAAAATTAACTCCATATGGATTAAAAACTTAAATGTAAGACCGAAAACCATAAAAACCCTGGAAGACAACCTAGGCAGTACCATTCAGCATATATGGATGACAAAGACTTCAAGACTAAAACACCAAATGCAATGGCAACAAAAGCCAAAACTGACAAGTGGGATCTAATTAAACTAAAGAGCTTCTGCACAGCAAAAGAAACTATCATCAGAGTGAACAGGCACCCTGCAGAATGGGAGAAAAATTTTGCAATCTATTCATCTGACAAAGGACTAACATCCTGAATCTATAAAAAACTTAAACAAATTTACAAGAAAAACAACAACCCCATCAAAAACTGGGCGAAGGATATGAACAGACATTTCACAAAAAAAGACATTTATGCAGCCAACGAACATATGAAAAAAGCTCATCATCACAGGTCATTAGAGAAATGCAAATCAAAAACCACAATGAGATATCATTCATGCCAGTTAGAATGATGATCATTAAAAAGTCAGGAAATAACAGATGCTGGAGAGGATGTGGAGAAATAGGAATGCTTTTACACTATGGTGGGAGTGTAAATTAGTTCAACTATTGTGCAAGACAGTGTGGCGATTCCTCAGGAATCTAGAACTAGAAATACCATTTGAACCAGCAATCCCATTACTGGGTATATACACAAAGGACTATAAATCATTCTACTGTAAAGATACATGCACACCTATATTTATTGCAGCAACTGTTCACAATAGCAAAGACTTGGAACCAACCCAAATGCCCATTAATGACAGACTGGATAAAGAAAATGTGGCTTTATGCATGGAATACTATTCAGCCATAAAAAAAGGATGAGTTCATGTCCTATGCAGGGACATGGATCAAGCTGGAAACCATCATTCTCAGCAAACTAATACAAGAACAGAAAACCAAATACCACATGTTCTCATTCATAAGTGGGAGCTGAACAATGAGAACACATGGACACAGGTAGGGGAACATCACACACTGGTGACTGTTGGGAGGGGGGTGGGCCTAGGGGAGGGATAGCATTAGGAGAAATACAAAATGTTGATGACAGGTTGATGGGTGCAGCAAACCAACATGGTATGTGTATACTTATGTAACAAACCTGCACGTTCTGCACATGTACCCCAGAACTTAAAGTATAATTTAAAAAAATTAAGAGATATGGCTTGAGTGGGCATCCTTTTCTTATTTCTAATCTTAGAGTATAGGTTTACAGCTTTTCACTATGTAATACAATAGTAGCTGTGAACTTGTCATATATGGGCTACATTCCTTATATATATCTAATTTGTTAAGAGTTTTTTTTAAATAAAAAAGAGTTAAATTTTGTCAAAAAAAATTAACTGTATAATTCATAACATTCCATATAGTTATAAAATATCTTGAGGGGCTTGGAAGGCAAGGTCTCAGTTCCAGTATTTACCTACAGTATTACAGAAACTGCTACTATAAAGTGTCATAACAAACCCATTATCTAATTATTCTGAGAGTGACATTCAACTCTATATGCAGTAGAAAAAGAAAATTGTTCAAATTTATACCTCAGGTAGTTAACGTGGAAAACTGCACTTGCATTTCCTGAAGGAATGTAATCACGATCATTTCATTTGTGCCCAATAACTGCTATAACAGCAAGAGGCTTTTTCTTAAGAGAACACATCTGTGCCATAAATAAGCAATAATGTATAGAGAAAACCATCAGAAAAGATATGAAAGCTGAGTTTTGCTATGGCATTCCTTATTATTTTATGCCATTTGAAGCAACAGTGTTTTCCTCCTCTGTTAAGAAATCTAAATAGTATCAATATGAAAAGGCTAGAAAAACATTTTCTATTAGTACTTCAGTAGATTCTCTATGTAGGGAAAATATGCTCAGCACAAAGTAAGATTCCTAAAAGACAGAACAGTATTTCTAAAAATGACTAGACAACACATACTACTGAAGGCTTGTCCTTTTTTAGAATTACATAAATTAATCCAGAAATGAGATTGCTATAGAACATTAAAACCACATGAATCTCAGTGTCTTTCACACGATGCTCATGTTATTCTACCTTGTTTGATTGTTGTGTACTAGTTTGATTCCTTGATAGATTGTACAGTATTTGAGAATAAAGTTTTTTTCACTGCAGTTCTTATCGTAAGAATTGATAAATGGGATCCAGTTTAATGGAGACATCAGTTGGGCTCACTGTTTTTCTTTATGCATAAGTTTATCTAAATATTATTTTGAACATAAATTGACATGATTCCTATTTGGAGATGTATAAATAGCAAAATTTCATTTGATGTGAAAAAAATACAAGTTGTTGTGTGTGTTTATATGCATGTAGATATTACAGCTAGCAACTTTTTGATAATCAAAAATTCAGAATTAAAATTAAATGTCAGAATAGGTTTATCTCATAGGTCTTTTCATCTCTGCAGTAATCAGCAGTCATGGAAAGAAAATACAACTTATTTTTAATTGGATTATACAATTATGCTAATAATATACAGAAGTAAAATATAACCATTGTAAATATCTACAAATGAAATTATTAGTTATATCAATACAATTAATTTTAAAGTAATACTTAGTAGAGAAATATATAATTCAATGTAGCTTTTAAAAAGTGACTACAGTATCTTAATAAGATGGTTTTAAGACAGAATTCAACTCAGATTGGTAGAAAAAGTTATCCACTTAACATTTTTGTCTATCTTCTCATTGGTATCTCAATCATAAGCTAAATCGAGTTCTATTCCTAACAAATATACCCCCCCCCGTCCATAATAGTGAACAATGCCACCATCTAACTTGTTGCTTAATTAGAAACTTGAACATCATAACTGACATCTCTCTCTCCTTCCTCTTTCATATCCAAATGATCACGAGTGCCTGAATTTGATCTTTATTTAAACTTGCACTTATTTCTTAGTAAAATTACATAGTATTTCACACAGCTGTATTAAGTAATAGATGCCTAAATATATATGTATAAACATATATGGCATTTTCTCCTAATGGTTTTAACAGCTGATTAATTTCAGACTTTGGAATGTCAAAAGGAAAGTTCTATGTGAAAAATTATTTAATCTCATTACCAGTGTACTAGTGTGGTAGCTGGGTTTGAATCGTTTAAGATAAAGTTTTAAAAACTCTTTCACATAGAAATTTGTCCTGTATAGCTATTATATTATGTATTACAATGAAGGAGAACTTATGATTTAAGTTACTTCGGATGATGTTGCCTGATACATTAGGTTTTAAGTAGACTATTGATATCTATGTATACAAACATTTACACTCGTGTGTAAAAAAAAGAAGTTATGTCCCTAGGGAGAAGAAAAGCTATGAGCTATACATAAAGAGTCTCTTACACAGCCTGGATTTAAAATTAAATTAAAAAATAAATAAATTCAGATATGGGTTCTATTTATATAGACAGTGATTACTGATACTGATAACCATCTGTGAGCTTAATAACTGCTATTAAAGAATAACTCAAAACAAATATTTAAAAAGAAGAATGCTTTTCCAATGCATAGTGTGAAAACGATCTACTTCCCATATTGCTTCAGCCTTTGTTAAGAATCACTTCTCATACATTAACTGCATTTATGAACTATGCTACAATTCAATGCTCGTAAGAAACCAGATCTGACGTATCTGTTCGGACATGCAATTAGATCAGCTCTTTTTCCATTTTAATCCTAATACAAGAGTTTCTAATTTAAGCATTCAAACTAAACAAAACCCTATAAGGTCTGTCACTTTCATCCACAAAGCTCTTTTGTTAGACAGTTCCATCAAAAGTTAGACAATTCATTTTACTAGGAAAAGAAATGATCAGTAGAAGAATAAATTGTATCCTTAATGCATGGACAGACCACTGGATTACTGCTAAAGTATTATTAGTCAAGCAGAATCTCCTTTTGAAGGAGTCTTGCAGTCCATGTCATAAACTGATTAAAAATCAGTGAACCAGTACTTTCTACCTTTGTTGTATGTTAATGAGAAAGCTTCTATCCCAAAAAGCTTTTCTGGAAGCTAGTAACCTTTAGGTTCCTGAAACTAGAGCATATTAGAGCTATGCAAGCACAACTGTTTTAATCACCAGTTCTTAAAACAGAAACTTGTGTTTTAAAATGTATTTAATTAAAAGAAAACTTTTTATATTTGATTACCAGCCTTCAATCTCATATTATTAGACATGAGCAAATAATGAAATCATGTCACGCTTTGTATG
The DNA here is from genome assembly GCA_036589455.1 of Ateles fusciceps. Taxonomy (NCBI): domain Eukaryota; kingdom Metazoa; phylum Chordata; class Mammalia; order Primates; family Atelidae; genus Ateles; species Ateles fusciceps. The sequence goes on along the minus strand of JAZHEH010000827.1, from coordinate 3,791,443 downwards.
TGTATGTTTGTATTAAGGAGAATGATACCTAAGAAAGAATAGTTTATGTGTGCATCTGTGTGTGTATGTGGGGAGAGAGAGGCGGGTGAGGAATAATTACTTAGAAAAAACTAGCTATAGAAAATGGTCTTCTGACTTAGAAAGGTAAGCAGCCAACTTTCTGGTAATGAATAAAAAGAATGGTGTATTTAAAAACCACAAATAATTGATGTACATAGAAACAAGGCATAAATCCATAGTATTCATTCCTATTTCGATTTAATCTCCTTTGAGTTGTATACACTTAGAAAAGTGGCTTAAAAAGATTGAATCAGAGTAGAGTCTTTTTAAAGGACAAAATAGATGTTTTTTTATTTAATATCAAAACTTATAAATGCTCACTGTGACAGAATGTAGAAGAAAGAAAACTAACATTTATTAGATACTTATGTTCTGGCTTTCCAATCTTCTGACATACGTGAGATCCTAATTATTCAGTTGAGAAAACTGAGGTTCTATTTAGTAAGTATCTTACCCAGAGTCCCCCAGTTACTGAATTGGATGAGGATTCAAATCTAGGTCTGTGGAATGTCAAAGTTCATTCTCTTTCAGCTGTATCTCCACCTTCCACATGTAAGACACTCAGAATAGTTCCATTTGAATTTATTTACATTTTTGCCTAGCCCACATTAATAATATTAATGTCAAAGTACCTGTGAACCATTTGTGGTGCTTTTCAAAATGCAGGTTTTGATTGATGGCCAGAAATGGTTATTCAGAGGTCTGTGGGGTAGGAGAGGGACTCAGTAATCTGCATTTTGTGAAGCATCCTGGGTGACTTTGCCACAAATGGTCTGGGGTGGGGGGGTTCCCACTTTGTAAAACATTCTTTTAGCAATGGAACATTTATGAATATTTCCAAATAAAGACTTATGATCTATACAGATTATTTGAACAATCCTCAGTAAAACAAAATTCTTGGGAAAATGAGCAGATTATCATCCATTTTCAAATCCAAAATCAGAGCTAGAATCATAGATCCCCCCTCACCCTGCCCAAACTCAGTTGATGGTTTGTTAAAGTTAAAACAAAATAATCTCCACATATCCTCTGAATAACAAACTGCCAAGGTCTCACTCATGAAAAGTGGAAGAAGCTCTTGTAACAAGAACTGATTATAAACACAACTGATAAAAGGAAATGGTTCTACTGTCATTTTTCCCCCTTATGCAACCCTATTGAATAACCATCTGGACCCAACAATTTATTTCCTGAATGGTCTTCAGCAAGTCTTCACATTTCCTCTCCAGAAATAAAAAATTTCAAAGGATTTTGCTTATTTGTGGCAATTTTTGCTAATTGCAGTCTTCAAAGTCTAAATTAGGTCTGATTTGGTTACCCTGAGACATACAATATTAGAATATATTGTATTAATCTTTAAATGCCTTAATTACTACTGCCTTTTTCGCACATTGTTGATCTTTTTCTTCTAAATGGATCCAATTAAGTTTTGATTGGCTATTTTTTCTCTTATCTTCTTTGCTCATAATAGATTTGTTCATTCAGCATAAAAAGAAATTCAGCTGTACTAATCACTTAAGCCATAAACTTGCCCCTGGCATTTTTTTAACATTCTAAAGGTACTTGTACCGATTTATTTTTGTTATTACTTTGCATACTCTTAATTAGTTCAGCTAACTGATTTTAATTTCATCTTTAATTGTTATCATTTTTAAACTTCAGGACACTGATGTCCATAATAATTCTTATAAAACTGTCTTAATGTTCTCCTGCATCTCATACCACAATATTTTGGGGAAGATGTCACTCCGGGAGGCAGAGTGGTCTCTTGTAAACCAATCCTGAACTTGAGTGTTGAATGAAATTTTGATTCATATGTTTCTTTTAACTCAGCTCTTGATTAGCTACTGTAGTGGGGGAAAAAGAAAACAGTGAAGCAATAAATTAATAGCAGATTGTTTTCTACAATGGCAGGAAAGAGTAAATTTAACTTCTACAGTTGGTAAGGTAAATGCAGAACACAACAGATAGAGATTCTATTAGTATGACTCATAGTACCACCTTCTTCCTGATTGGTATGTAATTAGTTCTGCACCAAACATAAGTAATCTAATTTCTATCACTAGGAAATTGATACTATTGAAAGAAGCAGACCAAAAGATCAAAGTGGTCCATCAAGGAGAGTTCTAAAAATAATTTGGAAGTACTTTAGAAGGAATAAAGAGCCTTTTTTAAAGTACCACTTTAAACACATTTTTAAAATTGATATAATTCTTATGTGTGAGTGTTTGACATACTGAAAAATGATGTTTTTAAACTTGTTAAAAATACCAAATTTATTGTACTATTCCAAAGAATTCGTACTTTAGCTCAACCGTTAAAAATATAAATATTTGTCTTTACTGAATCATTTATGAGTCAGAAACCTAAATTTTCATATACTTTGGCTAGTTGCAATAACTTCATTGTTCTTCAGCATTATTTTTATAATTCAAAAATCCCCATGTACAAATGTTGAAATAGAAACAACTTTTATGATAAGAATATTGAGGATCATGTATATATATATTAAAGTTACCAGCTAATTTAGATAGTGATTCTACAGATGTCTATGATTATAGTCATGTGTTCATAAAGATATGCTTAGCACTCAATGACATCATCAATTGTAAAGTTTTTAATTCATTTACCCTATCCCTTTATGCATATTCTAATGGTCCCTCAATGTGTTTTAGCTTCCCTTTTTAGCATTTCATCAGATAAATAGAGTAAGAGGGAGAGATCTAAAAACTTTAATCAGCTAACAGTAAATTAGAGTAATATTTGGCATATAATTGGTAATAGTTTGTGTTGAACAAATAGTAAATATAAGACACCATAAAAATTGTGTTTAATGTAGAAGAACTAAAAGCAACAAGACCAGGAACGCTGAGAATGATATGGTTTGGCTATGTCCCCACCCCGGATCTCACTGTGAATTGTACTTCCGTAATTCCCACCTGTTGTGGAAGGGAGCCGGTGGGAAATAATTTGAATTATGGGGGCGGTTTCCCCCAAACTGTTCTTATGGTAGTGAGTAAGTCTCATGAGATCCGATGGTTTTATCAGGGGTTTCCATTTTTGTATCTCTCCCACTTTCTCTTGCACCTCCATGTAAGAAGTGTTTTTCACTTCCCATTGTGTTTCTGAGGCCTCCCCAGTAATGTGGAACGGTAAGTCCAATTAAACCTCTTTTTCTTCCCAATCTCAGGTATGTCTTTATCAGCAGTGTGAAAATGGACTAATATAGTAAATTGGTACCAGTAGAGTGGGCATTGCTGAAAAGATACTTGAAAATGTGGAAGCGACTTTGGAACTGGGTAACAGGCAGAGGTTGGAACAGTTTGGACAGCTCAGAAGAAGGCAGGAAAATGTGAGAAAGTTTGGAACTTCCTAAAAACTTGTTGAAAGGCTTTAACCAAAAGCCTGATAGAGGCATGGACAATATAGTCCAGGCTGAGGTAGTCTCAGATGGAGATGAGGAACTTGTTGGGAACTGGAGAAAATGTAATTCTTGTTATGTTTTAGCAAAGAGACTGGCAGCATTTTGCCCCTGCCCTAGAGATCTGTGGAACTTTGAACTTGAGAGAGATGATTTAGGGTATATGGCAGAAGAAATTTCTAAGCAGCAAAGCATTCAAGAGGTGACTTGGATGTCATTAAAGGATTTCAGTTTTATAAGGGAAGCAGAGCATAACAGTTCAGAAAATTTGCAGCCTAACAACGTGATAGATAAGAAAAACCCATCGCCTCAGGAAAAATTCAAGTTGGCTGCAGAAATTTGCGTAATAAGAGCCAAATGTTTATCCCCAAGACAACAGGGAAAATGTCTCTAGGGGATGTCAGAGGTCTTCACGGCAGCCCCTCCCCTTTCACATAGGCCTGGAAGCTTAGGAGAAAATGGTTTTATGGGTCTGTCCCAAGGTTCTGGTGCTGTGTGCAGCCTAGAGACTTGGTGTCCCATGTCCCAGCTGCACCAGCCATGGCTGAAAGGGGCCAACATAGAACTCAGGCCGTGGCTTCAGAGGATGGAAGCCCAAAGCCTTGGCAGCTTCCACATGGTGTTAAGCTGAGAGTGCACAGAAGTCAAGAACTGGGGTTTGGGAACCTTTGACTAGATTTCAGAAGATGTGTGGAAATGACTTGACGCCCAGGCAGAAGTTTGCTGCAGAGGTGGGGCACTCATGGAGAACCTCTGCTAGGGCTGTGAGGAAGGGAAATGTGGGGTTGGAGCCCCCACACAGAGTCTCTACTGGTATACTGCCTAGTGGAGCTGTAAGAGAGGGCCACCATCCTCTAGACCCCAGAATAGTAGATCCACCGACAGCTTGCACAATTCACTTGGCAAAACCACCGACACTCAATGTCAGCTCATAAAAGCAGCTGGGAGGGAGCTGTACCCTGCAAAGCCACAGGGGTGAAGCTGCTGAAGACCATGGGAACCCACTTCTTGCATGAGCGTGACCTGGATGTGAGACCTGGAGTCAAGGAGGTGATTTTGGACCTTTAAAATTTGACTTCTCTGCTGGATTTCAGACTTGCATGGGCCCTGTAACCTCTTTGTTTTGGCCAATTTCTTCCACTAGGAATGGCTGTATTTACCTAATACCCGTATCCCCCATTGTACCTAGAAAATAACTAGCTTGCTTTGGATTTCTACAGGCTTATAGGTGAAAGCGACTTGCCTAGTCTCAGATGAGACTTTGGATGAGACTTTGGACTTTTTGGTTAATGCTGAAATGAGTTAAGACTTTAGGGGACTGTGGGAGGGCATGATTGATTCTGAAATCTGAGGACATGAGATTTGGTGGGGCCAGGGGCTGAATGGTATGGTTTGGCTGTGTCTTCCCCAAAATCTCATCTTGAATTGTATTCCCATAATTCCCATATGGTGTGGAAGGGATCTGGTGGGAGATAATTTGAATTGTGAGGCCAGTTTTCCCCATACTTTTCTCATAGTAGTGAATAAGTCTCCTGAGATTTGATGGTTTCATAAGGGGTTTGTACTTTTGCATTTTTCTCATTTTCTCTTGCTGCCACCATGTAAGAAGTGCCTTTCACCTCCCCACTATGATTCTGAGACCTTCCAGACATGTGGAACTGTAAGCCCAATTATACCTTGTTTTCTTCCCAGTCTCAGTTATGTCTTTATCAGCAGCATGAAAACGGACTAATACAGGGAAAGACTTACATTTGCCACAAACATTCCTGTATAAAACATCCAAACCAAAGAAGACTATACTTAGAGAGTTGTTATGAGATGTGATGAGAAGAATAAAAATTGCTACTGTACATTAAAACATCAGATCTTGTCAGGGATGCATTTGAGAGGATGAGGCAACCTTTACAGCCTATGTTACTGCTGTCAGAAATCAATCACATTGAACTTATCACTATAGTAGGGGTAATGCAGTTATTAAGGAGTCTGTAGCATAAAACAAAAAGAATATTATAGTATTATTTTTTTCACTATGTAGAGAAAACAGGTATAAATCTATGTGATTCCATATTAAAACCACAATATAATTTTCTGAGAATTGTAAAATTTTTAGCAAATTCCATCATCTAAAGAATATTTTTAATAAATTGGAAAATACTGATGGATGGTTTATAATAAGCAAAAAAATAAAGATAAATTACCCATATGAGGGAATTACTATAATAATATTATCTACATTTAGGTATTGGTTATTATATGCCTGCTGCTGTTTTAAGTATCTTATTAGATATCAACTCATGTCATACTCAAAACAATCCTATAAAAATACACAATTACTTATTTTACATATGAAGCACAGAAGCCCAGCAAAGTTTAGTAACTTGCCAAATATCACACAGCTAATAAAATGTAGAGATGGGATTCCCTACAAATGTAATGCTAGAACTCATGATCTGAACATTTATACTTAGCTACCTCACATAGAGTAAGATTTGATGTAATTTTTTAAGCTCTATCTACTGATCCATCTTTCATCATCAATTTATTCTTTACGGAAATCCTGAGTGGGAGTTATTATTTACCCAGTTTCACTAGGGAGAAAACAAAAGTTTCACAATGTATGACTGTAGAGCTAGTAAAAGTAATCTAGACAGACAAACTGAATCCACATATTTCTAATGCCTGAAAATGGGAAAAATGTTATAAAACTGATAAAGAAGTATATATAGATGGTAAAATGCATGCATTAATGCATTTGCAAATATTTACTGACACTGGTATTTGACTCTAGTGTAAATTGGTTATAAAATCTCTGTTAACCAAGAGACACGTATACCTTGATATAATAATATAAAAACTAAAAGATAATATAAAAATATGGGCAAATTACCAATGCTGCAGAAGTTATTAAAAATAGTAATTCAAGGGACACTGCACTAGGCTGACAAAGCAGGTACAAATTTTGGAGCTAATTCAAGGGAAATGTCCAGTATTACTATTTTTATCATACATTTTCAAAATCCTGTTAGATCTTTAAGAATTTTTTAAACTCCTAATAATCCAATGATTTATGTGTTTATATCTTTTCCTACTAATTTTTATTATTTCAGCATAAAGCTATTAGCTACAGGAAGAAAAGACCATGTCTGTTTCATTGCCTAAGATATACTTACAGCCTATTAAGTTGCTTAATTCAGAGAAACTACACAAATATATTTGTTAATGAATAATTATGCTCAAATTATTAGATAAAACTTTGGAAAAAAGGATAAACTTCCCATAGTAAGAAATTTAACTCTTGAAACAAAAATTTCAATGAATGGTTAAATTAACCCCAGTGTAGACACAGTAAAATTTAAAAAAAAAAAATAGTAAACTGGGAAATATTTCTGAAGAAATCACCCAGAAAGAAAAGATGAACACTACAAAATGAGTTTCAGCATTAAGGACCCTTGAAATATTGAGTAGAACGGATGAATGAAAAATAATATTTGCTAAGGTAACTAAAATATTTCTGCATCAATGAAAATTATAAATCTATAGACACAGCAATCAAAACATATATTGAGAAGACAATTTAGAAAAAAAAAGCATACCTGGATACACTGTAATAAAACTTCAACGGTAGAAATACAGAAACCCAAATTAGATCATGAAAGACAGATTACATATAAGGAAAGACGAACGGGCTGAGTGCATACCAACAGTAGTAACAGTGAAACCCAAAACACAGTAATAAATCGTACTTAAAGTACTCAATGGAAGTAACTCTCAATATAGAACACTATACTTTCCAAAACTATCATTGAAGAAAAATAATGAAATAATGACATTTTTAGATAAGCAAACACTGGGAAAGTTTACTCTCCCAGATTTTGTTGGAGTAATAGCTACAGGAGGAGAGAGAGAAAGTAACACCAGAAACATAGTCTGAGCTATAAGTAAGCAAGTCAATTCATAAATATGTGGATAAATATTGTCTGTGTAAAATGATGTATCTAATTTGAGGAGTTAAAAATGAACAAAACTAAAAACTAAAATATAAACAAAAGTAGTAAATAGTAATGGAGCTGATAGGCATTATTTAGGTAGTGATTCTGTTTAGAAGGATGGCTCACATACTTCAAGGGATCTGTAGCACTAAAAAACTACAAATATGATTTATCATATAAACAGATTAAATCATAAAATGTACATAATTATCTCATAATATATTGTAAAAGCATTTTATGTTATCCATTTTATAGAATTTTTAAGAGCTCCTAGAAAACTTAGAAAATAAAAACGTCCAACGTGTTTTTATTAGACATCTCAAAGGTATCTAATAAAAAACAGGGAATATAGTGGGCATCACTATTAATAGTTACAAGCACCATTTGGCAACTTTGGTGGCTATTCAGAGTTCCTTCTCCCCCACGCGCCAAAAAAAAAGTCATTATAAAACAATTAGAAGAAAAAAACAATACTCTTAAAAAAATGTTCTCAGCATAACAAGGAGTCAGAGTCCTAAACTTTAAGACAACTCTATGTATAAAAAGAAGAAAAATCACTACATTCCAGTGAGTGACCTCTGACATTTCTGCCATAAATTTTGTGATGATCAAGGGTAGTGAGGGAAACACTGTAGGCAAAGAGAAGATAGGACCAAACGGCAGTTCAAAAATCGCTCTAAAACTCATGCCAGAAAAAGGAAGTTCACCTTGCGGGAAAATACTTTAAAAAACTTAATTTAGAAAACGAATTTTGGCATATCAGGGTAATAATGCTAGAAAAGGGGTTTAAAAATATATACAATATATAGAAGTAGTCTTTAAAGCTTATTAGGGAGTCAAAATTTCAAAAAAGGAGAGAGATGGTAAAAAAATAAAGATAAATAAAATTAATAAAAAGAGAAAAAAAATAAAAGAAGAGAAATTCCTAAAAAAACGACTAGAAAAATCTAAAGATAACACAAACGTGCCTTATCTTCTTTTACTCTTCCTCTCTCTCTCCCCTTTCTCTCCCCCCTCCTCCCCCTACTCCCCCTCACACACACCTTTCTATACACAAAAGATGGCACCACTGATCCAGGAATCTCATAAATTGCAGATAAACTAATACATTTAAGATCAGTAACATCATTGAATCTATAATCAATCAATCAGCAAACATAAAGAAACAAACTGTCAAAAACCTGAACTTTAAAATAGAGACCATGTGGCACCTAACAGAATGATAGATCCCCCTGTGAATTAGTCTTGCTGAAAAATCATAATTAAATGGATCAGTCCTCTGTGTTTAAATAACAATTTACCGAGGAATGCTTTAAACAACATCAGAGAATGACAACTGCAAATATCAGCTGTGGGAACTTTTATGAAGTAGGCATTGAACAAATATAGACCAGGCCAAACTAGCTGGGTGTCCTAGATTCTCCAACTTTTCAGTGATTAACACAGTCAAATTTTCAAAACTAAAGGAAGGAAGAAAAGAAAATAACTAAAATCATGAAGGCCTGATTTCGCAATTCAATAGCACTTCAGTGACTCAAAGATGTTTTGATTAAAAACAAAATGAAGGTGTAGAAAATCTGCCAATCTTCCTAGAAATCTAGAGTCTGTCAATAATTTTCAGAATAAATAAGAGCACACAGAAGTAAAATAGTGTGCTTACACAAATAGCAAAATTGATATAAGATATGCAAAACTGTCATAAGGATATTTGAATACTTCTGTTGCTTTCGAATATAAAATAATTTATGTTTATCCCTGTTGAGAACAGTATTTTAACAATAATAGTTCTCTTTGAAATTTTCTCAAGATAAATATGGTATAAGGGAAACAATGAATACTGCTAAGATTCACTTGCACTTGACAGTTATATGTCTCCTAATAGCTTCTCAATCTTACAAAGACATTTTATTTCCAGCAATCCTGTCAAGGTAATTTTTCATCACAAGTATGTCTCCACTTAAAATGATAAAAAGCCTTTATCTTCCGTAATCTACAAAAAGATAAGTACATTTTCTGATTTGCAGGAAGAGCATGTTTCAAAGCTGGGACTCTAAATAATCCAATTCATATTTAAACATCTTACTTTGAAAAATTAGAAAATAAACAGTAAAGCTTATTTTGGCATTATTTGTGCATCAAGCTCAGAAATTATAAAACTATTTTCAAACATTGCCAGAATTCTAATACTTCTATATTTAAAAGTTTATAACACAAATTCTTTTATCATAATTTGATGAGCCACTATTAATGAGAACTATATTTATATTTAGTCCCAAAAGTAATATACTCAACAAAAGTTTATCATAAAAGTGTTGAAACTTGAACAAAGATAGGCTAAGGTAATGTGCAGTGGAAGGAATTATTGAGAAGAGCTGACTGAACACCACTTACTACGAAAATATAGCTGGAGATTGGGAGATGTCATTGCCTAAGTACTCCTGTCTCCTTCCCCACCGTCTCCTCCTAGGTTTGAGAGGAAGAAGGTATACAACTTTATAACTATTTAGGGATTAACTAACAGAGGAAGGTGATACAAGAAAAACATGTGCTGCTTGAGCTGACTGACTACCTACCAGCTACCCAGACCATCCTCCCTCCTCATGTGGGTGAACTGAAAGAGCAGACATCATTTCCTACTGTTATGAGCATTAATGTTGTGGTACCCTCTCTTGCTTCTTGCTGCCTTAAAGGCCCACAAAAAACAATCTTCATAAATATAACACTATATTGTTCTCATTTCGTTCTTTAATATGAACTTCGTAAAATTTTCCCACAGAGCAGCAGTTGGAAATTACTATTTTACTGTACTTTTCAAACTTATAATAAAGCTTTCGAAATAAACGTATGTTAGAGTGTCAAATATTTCTAAAAAATGGGAATACTCAAAGCTGTCTTCTACTCACTTGCATCTGGGACACATTCTTATAAATTATGTAATAAAAACATTTGTATTTTCAAACTATCTTACACTGAAACATAATGTTCTTTGGGAGTGTAAGTCTAGGGTGCAGAGACCTGTTTCCTTGGTTAACAGACTATCTCACAACTTTGTGATAAAATATGGATTTAACTATTATCTCGAAGTTTAATACATTAAAAATATCTGAATGGATATTATTCTCTCTTGTTTTTCCTCTTTCAGTATCTTGTCTACTATAAAGTCTCCTAACAGCCTGAGTAAATACTGGCCCCGTGCAATATTTGAGTGGTATTAAAGCAAATGTTACATAAAGATATGATCTCTACACATAACCCCTACTGAAAGTAATCCTGTCTAAACTCAGTATGAACCCCCACATATCAGGCCCCATTCCCTCCCTATGTGACCTTTTTTCACTTTGTTATCTCTTTTAATCAGACCAACTTAAAAGAAGCAAACACCAGATTGCGTCCCCTTCTCCTTACATCTTTTATCTCCTTGAGAGAATTAATCTGTTCCATCTTATCCCTGTGCAGCAAGCAGGTCATTTTAATAATAGAAAAATGAATGTTGAGATTAGCAGTTACTTTAATTAAAAGGTGGCCACTAGAGAATTGATTTCTTAGCTGGTTGTTGACTTACAAACAGCAAACAATTGGCACATAAAAACCAGCAGAGGGACATACTCAGAACATAGAAGCTATTGACAAAAAGAAAGTAATAATGCAGAAAATCATTTACGTTTATATAGAGGATGCTATATTTATGTCTGTTTCCAGTTATTAGCATTCCAGAGCTTAGGAAAGACATCACCTTGAACTTTCTCATCATTACCCACTCTCTTTCTCTGACAATTGATGAGCTTGACAATCTCGTTAAACTGCCAACTACATAATTTACAGAGGCTCTAACTCACCAGTCCCTGGAAAACAGCAAAGTGATGGTTTTACACAAACCTGGCACTAATCTTAATGAAAATTTTATTTTATAAGCCAGATTGCTAGCATATCCCCCCTCCTTGAGGTCTGCACTGGCTTGAAGCAACACTGCAAAGTAAGAAGACAGGGGACAGGAATAGGTGATATTTTAAGGTTTGTACCTGGTTTTCTCTAATCCTATAGTTCTATTAGATTCTATTTCCCATTCTACCAAAGACACAGTATCTTTTTTTTTGATGACTATTCCCATTTTTGCCATCATCTATTGAGAATGCTCACATTTTTCTGTCAAAGACAGCAGGTGATTCTAGCTATGGGTTTGAGAGGCTTTCAAGGTTTATTTCTAAAGAACAAGAAGAAAACCTCTTGTTGCCATTGTTTTATTTCTGATAGGGTAGATCACTGCAAGTGTGCATGTGGGGTGTGATTCCTTATGGAGGAACATTGGGGAAAGAGAAGAAGGCAGGGAAGGGAGTTACCAGCTTGGGAACTAAGCCTTAGAAGTGCTTAGGGAGAGAGACACTCACTGTCCAGGTACTGGTAGAGTAACCCAGGACTAAGGAGTTAAGAAATTGTCTGGAGGCCATCTATCTTCTTTCCAGTAAGAACTTTCCTCTCCAGCATGAGAAATCCTTCAAGAAAGTCTGCTACCAGCACATAGCCAACTGACTGTTCAGCCTGAATACTGCCTATCAGTACTACAGCATTTTTGTCAGTTCCACAAACACTCTAGGACCTCATATACACAGGGAGAAAGAGAGCGTTCTGGATCTCTAATGAGGAAGAGATGGGGAAGGCCACTGGAAAGAGCTTTAACTGATGAACAAGATATGGACAGTCATTAGTGATAGCCTCTTTACCTTTTGTAATACAATCTAGACAGACATATTAAGGGGTTAGAGTATAAAATCACAGTTATTTTGCAAGATAGGGGACTTAAATATAATGCTTATGGCAAGCTCATTAGGTTAAGGTTCTAGATTCTCTTTTGATGACTATTCTTCTTCTACCAGTTGGTGGAACAATTTGAGGACTAAATTAGGCAGTCCCTGAAATTATGACAGTTATATTCAATGACTTAAGGGAGCTGTTGGTAAGAAGCTGAACATAAAGTATTAGTGCTCCCCAATTAAAGGAGGTTGTGGGAATATTACTAGGCACTCAGTAACAAATTGACTTTTTTGGAAGCGTACATGGGGAGTCTGTTGGCATCACAGAATTCTGTCAGCTGAACAGCATGGTTTGTGGTATAAGGGTGAGATCTGGAGACAGATACCAGCACCTGGTAAAACAGACTAGTGAGGAAAGATAATATCCAGAAAAAACAAACATCAAGAATCAAAAGCAAAGCAACAAAATATATTTTATTTTTCTTCCTATCAAAGCAATTCAAAAAGCAACAATGCATATAAAGCATAATAACTCTAGTTTGCTTTTGGAAAGACAAAAAAGGGCTAATAAGAGTTTCAAAGAAAATACAGAATGTCAGCTCTGAAGTAATAAGATTTATTGGTCTGCTGCATTTTAGCATTAGATTTTAATAATCACATTGTAACAGGAATCCACAATGAAAAGTGAAAAAACACATAAAAACAAGGTGAGAATTCACCTAGTGCTTTTAAGATGGCATTGTGAGACATAATTATGTAATATATAATTTCATACATTAAAAAATCACAAAATATAAACAATAGAAAATTCAAATATGATTACTCATTTAAAAAGCTGATATTTATAATTAGAGGGGCATCTTTCTTAAGACTTTAAGTTTGGGTTCTAAGATACAGACTATTCTAATTTTACAGTAATTATATGACTCCAGCAACCCAAGCTGGTAGAAGTAAGTATGATCAACATTAATGTTCTTGAATGCCAAAACATGAAATGACAGTGAGAACTTCTTTGTAGCATAAAGAGGATTATGTGGACTTCTAGGGAATTGTTTTCACAATTCTAAAAGCAGTGAAGGTCAGACACTACAATCATGTTGAAATGACCACTTCCAACTTGTTCAACAAAAAGGAAACCTGAACACATAGATCATATTAGCCATGCTCGGTTAAAACAAGACCATTTAACATTTCATATCACTCAAGGAACCATTTTTATTTCATTAGCCAAGAATAATTTAAAACTAAACCTCTAAGTAATTTAATCTTACTCGACATAGGTTTGTGGGCTAATCACCATGACACTCTAATATGTGAGCTGTTATCCTTTGCCAGCATCCAGAGCCTATCAATGTTGGGTACATTTTCATTAATATTTGACTGAGGCATTTTGAACATCAGATGTTAATTTCCCAGATTAGTGCAACTCTAAATACAGCTAACACTTTATATTCTCTATGGCCTTATCTAGAATGCCTTTGTCAACTCAATGCAATTCAAAGAAAGACTCTACCTAAGATAGTTGCATATTATTTTAGCTGGTAATTGAGTAATATTAATACTTGGGAGGAAGCTGAGCTAGTGGACGGGAACTTCTTTCTTAAATATTCACTAAACACATAACAAGGCCTTTCTTGTTAACAGCAGACAAATTTGTTACAAATTATTTTTGTATGCATTGTAATAGTAGACCCTTTTTTGTGGTTTTCTTATTCTTTTCTCTAGATGGGATTATTTGTTCTCATTCAGGTATTTTAGAAGTTTTGTGGTCTTTAGAGCAGTACAAATGAGTGATTACAATCATGAAATTCAAAGTTACAATACTTAGATTCGAATCTCTTCTCTGTCATTTATTATTCATCCACAGTATGTTACTTAAGCTCTGTGTTATATCAATTTCTTCCTATCTAAAGTAAGAATAGATTACACATCATAGTTTTGTTAAGAATCTTATTTGGACTGATAGCCTGAAACGTATGTCCTTAGAATATAGTGAGCACTTAAGAATTATCTATTTTGCAGCATAAAACTTCAAACTTTTACAGGTGAATTTTTAAAGAAAATATGAAAGTACAAATTTAGGTATGTAATTTTATCCACATTTTTATTTTCAAGGAAGTTTATTATTATCCCTTCAACTTAGAAAAATGTGAAAAATAAGTTTCTGACTCATGAGTATGTACAATCATTAAATGTGTGGTTATTTTTGTATAGCATATATATTAGATATGCTTATTATATATAATATGTATAGTTTATAGATTTTACTTTAGAAAAATGCAAATGACATCCACATATATGCACATATACACTCAAACATGGGTACTTATTAAAAACAAGAAGAGGCTCCCAAATGTAAGTTCAGTAAAAGTTTATTGCATTTTCAATTGTGAGCAAAAATATTTCACTTTAGAATAAACTATTACTTCTACATATCACGATTGAAATGCTTTCAAGTGTCTAACGTTTGTTTTACTTTAGATACATATTTTAGCTTATTTTTTCTGGCAATATTTTAAAACATAAAGAAAAATAAATCTTAATAACCACCAAATCAAAATATTCAGACATCCCCCATTAAATTAAAGAAATAAGGAAAAGTATGTTGCTTGTCTACTAGTAGTTAGCTAAGCTTCAGATTAGAACTGACTGCTCTTAAATCAAGTAATAGGTCATTATTACCTAATTAAAAAAATAACTTAGAAAAGTAAACCAGAGTACTTTAGCAGTAAAATTTTATAAGCAGTTTTAGGATAATATTTAATAATATTTGCCAAATATCGTATTTTTCTTTTTAGTGCTTAAAGCTCTCCAACTCTTCCTGATTATATACCAGTAGATTTGATTCATTCCTCTTTCTAAAAAAGGAATTACTACAGTTCATATTGTTTTATCTGAATTGATAAAAAAAAATTGACTTCTTAATTATAAATAAAAATTCAACTTTTTTGGAAGTCTTGTTAAGTGAAAACAATCTTGCTGACAATCTGGAATTCTTAGAATTCTTGATGTTTTCAGCAGAGCATGAGGAAGTTTAAGGCAGAAATATATATTAAATTATATTTTGGGCAGTTTATATGCAGAGCTAGATACTCGATATCTATTGGATTTTTTTAATTATTGAAAAAAACCATTTTTTTTCAAATCTTATGTATATAATTTTGTCCTTCTTAAATTTTTATTCATTTGGATGTTGTAATACAGTATTCTACCAATTTTACTCCTCCATCAAAAATTAATGTCTTATCTTTGAGATGTATGTATAAATTGTTTTTTCTAAAAATTCTATATTCAAACTCATTTCTCTACTGTGTATCTTGTATATCATTTTAATTTCTTACTCCAACAAATATTTGCTGATCTGATACACATTTAAGTCATTCTTATTCAAAAGTCAGATCTATGGTGATAATCTATGTTATTAGAATAGATAATATACTATATAATATTAATAATTTATAGATCATCATCTATTCTATATAGATATTGTCTATTCACAAGTAATAATCTATTCTGACAGAAGTCCAAACAGTGGTCACCTTTATGGTGGCTAACAAGAAGGCAGCAGGAGAGAGATTTCTTCAATTTCTAGGTAAATTTTATCTAGAAATGAGTGTTGATTTGGTAAAGAGTTATCAAATTTTACCCTGAAGATATGTGTACTTTATGTCACACATCAATGAATAGCTACAAGTTATGTGCATATAACATGTACGTACATATAACAGGCAATACATTGTGTACATATATACAGTGTATTAAGTGCTATGCGTAAACATAAAGAAGTAAAGATTCTCTTAGAAGTTATTACACTTAACTACATTGAGAACAAAATTTGAACTTTGAGAGCAGTGATTATTAGTCAACAGACATATGCTAACTTCTTCCAGTATGTCTGGCCTGTTGCTTGGTGCTGCAGGAAACAAAAATGTATAAGACATTGAACCTGCCTTACAAGAACTTCTACTTTATTATTAGGTTGTAAGCTCATTTAATACAAGTTGGGTGTTATTAATTTCTGTTTCCCAGCACCTAACAGTGTAGTGTTCAAAATGTATTCAGTAAGTATATAATTAAATTAACTCAGAAGGTAAGGAGAGCGAGCCAAATGCATAAGCAAAACATATAGATCTACACACCACATCATTAACCACACAGGCATACTCATGAGTTCCTAGGAAACAGGGAGAAGCATGTTGAAAACTTTGAGACATTTGTCTACTTAATGTTAGAAAAATACAGATCTTGCTAAAATGAAGAAACTAGATCTACTAAAATAAACCTCACACAGGTGGGGAAATATCTTGCTTAGATGACAAGATAAGTGGAACCCCCTTTGTGGAAGCCTTCATAAGGGAGGTTTTATCCTCTTGAGCTGTTTCTCAGGGTTTCCTGATGGGTAAACAACCTTGGACTGCCTATGGGAAACTGACTGCCGAATGTCAGACACTAGCTGTTTTCCCTGGTCCTTGGGAAACTGAAAAATACGGAGACATCATAGGGAAATTTCATATAGTTAAATGTACTTAACTAAAAGAACTTTTAAAAAACGATTATGCAATCTTTAAGATGATATTAAAATGCCTTCTCTATGCCTTCTCTGAAATCATGAAATTAAGATTCTATTTTCATTTTATTGATCTCAATTGGTCAAAACAAAACAAAATGTTGATAACTATAAGTAGACCTTCTTCATGTCTACTTATAACTATATACACATATGCACACAAAGATACGTTATTATGGGTGTATGTGATTTGGTTTGGCTCTGTGTCCTCATTCAAATCTTATCTCAAATTGTAATCCCCACATATTATAGGAAGAACCCGCTGGGAGGTGATTGGATCATGGGGGCAGTTTCCCCCATGCTGTTCTCGTGATAGTAAGGGAGTTCTAATGAGATCTGATTATTTAAAACGTAGCAGTGTCCCCTGAACTCTCTTCCTCTCTCCTGCTGCCTTGTGAAGTTGCCTGCTGCTTCTTCACCTTCTGCCATAACTGTAAGTTTCCTGAGGCTTCCTCAACCATGTGAAACTGTGAATCAATTAAATCTCTTTTCTTTATAAATTACCCATTCTTAGGTAGTATCTTTATGTAAGAATGGACTAATACAGTATATACCAACTGGCCTTTAAAAACCAAAAACCTAGAATAATTTACAAAAACTAATCCAAATAAATAAGGCACCTCAATTTAAGAAACCATACAAAATGTGAACTGAGCCCTAGCTTTTCATTTATTTGTTTGTTTGGTGTTTATGACAATGTACCTAGGAAACCAAGAATAGAGTTTCCTCTGAAACTTGCAAGATTAGGCCCCAACATGTATTTGGTTCCTTCCCCCTCAATGTTTTGTTGTTGTTTTGTCAGGGTAAATGAGCCTATGATTAAGATCAAAGGCTAACTCTAGGATAACAGGTATACAAAAGTCATAAATAGAACTGTGTGTAAGGATAAATAAAATATAAGTAGAACAAAGTTTGCATAAAATACAAGTGGAACAAAACTTTTGAGAGTTTTGTTGTTATATGCCTTGGGGTAGTTTCATCTGAGTCAAATCTCTTTGGTAATCTCTAACTTTCCTGTACCAGGAAATATCCTGGTTTTGAAAGCTGTCATTATTTCTTTTAATAAACTTTCTACCCCTTTATCTTGCTCAACTTCCTTTTGAACACAAATAATTCTTAGATTTCTCTTTTAATATAATTTTATATATACTGTAGGAAGTCTTTGTTCCTTTATTATTTTTTCCCCCTCTATGTATTTTGCAAATAGCCTGTCTTTGAGCTCACTGATTCTTTCTTCTACTTGATCCATTCTGCTGCTGAGAGCCTTTAATGACTTTTTCAGTTCAGCAAACATATTTCTCAGCTCCAGGAATTCTGTTTGAATTTTTAATTATGTCTATCTCTGTTAAATTTCTCTGATAAATTTTTGACTTTAATTCTGTGTTATTCTGGAAATTAATGAGTTTCCTTAAGATTACTATTTTGGATTTTTTTTATTAGAGAGCTCGTCTATCATCATATGGCTCCTCACTTTGCACACTTGAAAAGGTCACAGTTCTCTGTTTATTGTTTTTTCTTATGGATGTATACCTAAGTCTTCACATTGAAGGGTTAGTCTTTTACTTCAGTCTTCTCTTTCTGGCTTGGGGTTTTTATTGGATATGTTTCCTTAGAGGTTTCTTTGCAATGTAGTTATTGAGTATCTTTTTGCTAAGTTATTTCCTCCTTTTTAGCACTAGAGAGTGCCTTAAGTCTAGGTTTGTCTTGGCTTTAGTGAAATTCAGTGTGTTGCCTGTCTCAGACATGGGAGATCCCAAAGGGGATATGCCAACAGTATGAGAAGATTAGGTAGGTGTTTATGCCCAGAAGACTCTTGCGACATGCCAAAAACAGTATGGTCCTGCTGAATGACCATTCTAATTTGGCATCTCCTTTGACTAAGATAGAACAAAATTTTCTGGTCTGGTAATGGTAGTCCTGCCACCCTCCGCCGTCCAGTCTCTGACTGTCTTCAGGGGATATTTCTCCCCTTCAGGCACTCCCAATGTTTCCTATGGGTTGAGGCAGGGACAGGTTTCCTGCTGGGGCATCCAAAAAAGGGGAAAAGCTGCTTGTTCAGCTTGATCTCATTTAATTAGTGGAGTATCTATAAGTCTGGGAAAAATTTTCCACAAACTTGGTGCCTGAAAGATTAGGAGAAGAGCATCACAGATATAAAAGTCTGATTAGCCTAACATCTGCATGGAGTTTTTTGCTTCTCTGTAGTCTCAGATGCTGTCTCATCCTCATATATAAATGCTGATATGTTGCTAGAAACTCGGTAATTCACTGCCCGTTATATCTACCTTTATAATAAAAAATTTGTCTTTGGCATGACTTTTTCTCTGCTACTATAAAATATTTTAATATGTCCTTCTACTCATGATTATTGACTGTTAAAATGGCTATATTTTGTTCAATTCAGAATAATTGATTTTTTTTTTAAACTGATAATTGGCTATTTTGGTTGTGGCTATGATAGTAACAATAACATACAGTTCTGGCACTTACATTTTAGTCAAGCTGTTTCTCTGAAATACAATCAAGGATAATATTTTTCTTCTACATACATAACTTATACTGAGTTACGTGAGACTTAGGTGTGTTTTCAAGCACCACGGTATGTTTTGAAGAATTTGGTAATAATCAAGATCTAAATAATTTCCTTTTCACATTATGTCAAAATTGCTAATCAGCATTATCTTTTTGTAAAATATTTTTTAAAACTCATGGATTTATAGTTAAGCTACAATTCCTTTCTGTTCTTTTTTTTGTCCCCCTTAGGAATGAAATGCTTGAACTGTAATATTAGGGTCTCTGGTGTCACATTCTCACAGCACAGGGGATGTATGTGTCTGATGGTTTAAATAGAAGTTAAATCAAATTAGAACTCTAAAATGAATCACCTCTATTAGAATGGTATTTACCCCCAAAATACAGCTACTTAAAACATCCCATTTTGGAAAATGGTCAGTTAGAAGAATATGTCTCTTATTTTGACCAACTAAGTGCCTTGGTTACAACAACAGGGCTTCTATTTGCTAACAGACCTGTTTCCTGCACTCATTTAAAGAAGAGGGACAATTAAACTTTTAACAGTTCAAAATTATTCACTGATTAGAACTGGAGGCAAGAAGCCATGAAGCACAGGTGATAACCGTAAATCAGAACAATTAGTCTGTCTAGCAAAGCAACATGATCAAATCAGAGTCACCATACCAGCGGCTCATTTAATCTACGCTTGCAGTGTTTTTCCGTTTTTGTGAGATAACCCTGAATGTCAGGAGCTTGGATCTGACAAGTATTACATCCTTCAGAATTATTTATGACTTCAAGAAACTGTTGATATGCTGATGTTATTTTTACAGAAATACTTGGATTTGAATAAGGAAATAAATGATATTCAAAATGTGAAATTTCTTAAATATAATGTTGCGTTTTCACCTAGCATAAATATTTAAATTGGAAAAGATACTGAACGATATTTTTTTCTTTTGATATTGCTTGAAAAATATATATTATGCGAGTATCATTACTTTGTTGTAATACTGCCCTTGGGAAATGCATTTAAACTTCTGTAATAAAAGTGGAATCATTTTATAATAAATGAAATTTTAATATTCCTTTAAATTATTACTTGAAGTCTTTTATTTTCTTAGAGATTCTGGCACAGTTTTAAATAGAGAAGTATTTTGAGTGCACACACAATGAACAACAGCAATATTTAAGACAACATTTATATACTAATACTATTTCTGTAATATGGTAATTTTATTACAGATTATTTCTAGAGTTGAGATGTGTAAGGCACTCTACATGGTTATGGAAGAATACTCTTCTAAAATTGGACTTGCTCTCAAAACATGTTTGTAGAGAAATGAGATTATTACACAAACAATAACAACAATGTTGAAAGTGGTAAGTATTGTATGGAAATGATAAAAGAAATGAAAGATCAGAAATTTTAACAATTTAGTTCAATGCATGATATTGAATTACAGTCATATACAATAATTCCTCATTGTGTATACAATATAATATGCAATTCCTTATTGCACATATGATATAATCATTATCATTATTATAAAATGGTCTTGTTTTTAGATCTTAACTAAGTTCGAGATTTATCTCCTATTTTCATCTCCACAAAAATTTCTAATAGACTTAGGCAGAGTCCTGAGTTTTTGGAATACAAAGATGAATGAAAAATGTGGTTTCTGCCATCAAATAACTCACAATCTAACAGACATTTACACCTGTAAACAAACCATTACAATATTGGGTGTTAAGAGCAAAATAGAAATGTATGCCAAGAGCTCAGAGAAAGAACGTCTTGATTCCCATAGAAGTCAGAAAAGCTTTCTAAACACTTCATTCTGAGATTTAAAAAAAATAAATAAACAGGTATTCCCCCCTGGTGGAGTATGTTGGGAGGATATTAAAGAATAGAGAGCGGCTCATACACAGGCATTGAGAGATGTATATGATCCATTCACAGATGAGCTTAGGAATTTGGCATAGTATTGCCTTGATATACAAAGAAGACATTTTGGGAGTGAGATTGAAAACTTAGAGCAAATAACTAAGAATGTTTTAAACATGTTGGTAGTTATATTTCATATACAATAAAGAGCCATTTAAAAACTCCAAACTAATCAAGGACCAATACAGGTTTGCATTATTAAAAAATGTTACCCTAACAATTACATAGTGTGAATTGTTACTTCAGTTTCAATTACTTCAGTTTCTTGGAAGCCAGCGGGGCCAGATAAAAACACAGGGGAACAACCTAGAGACTGTAGGCACCTCCTAGTTGTACTAAACAGGTTTTAAACTTCACAGTCAAATTTGCAACACACTGTAATACTTGTTGCAGTTGGTATTTGAGATGGTGTTGATGACCATTTTGCATTTAGCAAGTCACAAGTATTCTGAATGGTAGAAGCAGGGATGGCAAATGGAGACATGTATGAAAGACCTTGGAGAGGAGAATAGACAGTACTTAGAAATTCATTAGATGTGAAATAGAATATTAAAGTTGAATTCAACCAAATAATTCCTTTTCAAATGAGAAGGATGAATATGCTATTAATACAATTTGGGAGTCTACACGAGAGTTTCAGAGGGAAGAAATGAAGCTTTCCATATATACTGATGAGAAGTTATTTGAAAACTGAAGTATCATGCTGATGAGAAAGAAATGGGCTAACGACATTTATGGGAGTCATTTGAATGAAGAGATACTTGAAGTCACTTTGGGAGAGAGTGTAAAAAAGAGTGTAATCTAAATAACTTTGGTTGTGTTTACATTTAGAGAGTTGGTAATAACAGAGGAATTAATACAGAGAATGAGGAGATAGTGTGAACTCACAACAATGTAATATCTTGGAACCCAAAGAGGCATAGTTTTGCGGTGGGTCAGATGTTCTGAAGATGACAAATAGACTCAGAAAATCCTTGCATTTGATGGCTGGAGGTACTAGCAATCTACCAAGAAAGTAATTGCATTATATAGGTTGAAGTATTTACTGGGAAACAGATTTCAGGTCAAGCTACTTTTTAAGAAAACTGGTAGTTAAGAGAAAAACAGAAAAGATATTTCAGAAAAATGTGTTTCTTGAAGCAGACTACTCATGGAAGAAAAGTGGAGAGAGCAGCGGACATACAAGTGGTAGTAACTAATTATGTGTTTATAAGAGTACAAATGCACAAACAAAAGAACAATAAAGATAATAGTTATCAATTAATACACTTTACGGCTAGCTTATTCATTTTGAGAAGAAAATGAATATGATCAGGAGAGTAAAGAATAATAAGAACTTAACATTTCTGACTCCATTTTTGTAGACTCAAAAATCCATAAAGCCCATCCACACATGGTTCTATATATGAGTCTAGATCCAGAAAGCCGATCCAATACCATTCTTTTTTTAAATAGAATGTATTATTGATATGATTTGGCTCTGTGTTCCCACCCAAATCTCATCTCAAATTGTAATCCCCGCATGTCGAGGGAAGGACTGATGGGAGGTGATTGGATGGTGGGGGCAGTTCCCCTATGCTATTCTCACCATAGTGAGTTCTCATGAAATCTGATGGTTTTATACATTTAACAGTTCTGCCTTCACACACTCTCACTCTCTCTCTGTCACCTTGACCCTGCTTCCCTTTCCACTTTCTGCCATGATTGTAAGTTTCCAGAGGCCTCCCCCAGGCAAGCTGAACTGTGAGTCAATTAAACTTCTTTCCTTTATAATTTACCCAATCTCGGGTATATCTTCACAGCAGTACGAAATTGGACTAATACAATTATCCAAACTTAAACTTTTATGATAGTCTAAATTTGTTGATCGGATATTCTTTTAACATTTAAACTCCTGTAATCAAAGTGGGGTTTACATGGCAGAAACATTACGATCACTGGGAAGCTTCTTAGCAAATGCAGAAAGTCAGGTTTCACCCCAGACTTATGGAATCATCATTTGAATTTTGAAAAAATTGGCAGGTGATTGATATACACATTAAATTTTGAGAAACATTGATCCATACCATAGTAATTAAAATAATATTATATACATGTATGTGGCAGATAATTTTGCTATCTGTTGATTTGTTCTGTAAAATGCAGTTTATCTATCTGAGAGAAAAATCTGTTGGTTAGTAAGTGATCCTTTCTTTGCCAAGAATCAGTTCAACTAAATTAAAATTTGTTCTTAGAAATCAGGGAGATTAAAAATAATAAAATAACCCTAATGAGTTGAAGTTAGTTAGAAAAAAAAATATGTATAGTATTTTAAAACCATATTGAAAACATATAGAACACAATAAATTTTGTCTGGTAGAAAAATAATTAATTTTACTTTCTTTGAGACAGGGTATCACTCTGTTGCTCAGGCTGTAGTGAAGCGGCAGGACCACTGATCACTGCAGCCCTAATCTCTCAGGCTCAAGCAATCTTCCCACCTCAGCCTCCCAAGTAGCTGGGACTACTGACATGAACCACTGCACCTGGTCTAATTTTAGTTTTTATTTTAAAAATAAAATTTCTGTAAGTCCACTGAAACCAGGTAACAGACTGTTAAAATTTACATATAGATATTCTGAATCTCATAATGCAAAGTAGTTTTCACTGGGTCTCTTTCAAACTCAAGTATAGCACATCTACATATATTTTAACTATTTTCTATGACATAATCATCAAATAGCATTCTTTTTATTGCAGCTCACTAAAAAAAATTTGCAGCCCTTCACTTCTGTTTACTCATAGTGAGTAAAATTATATCTACTTGACATATTATTTTGAATCATTAGTGGGCTCAGTATCTCTAACTAAGGCAAATCAGAAGAGAAAAATGGAACATTGGGAGAGAATCTGGTTTATGATTCTCTATGTATGGTGGTTGAAAGACGACCACAAGTTTTTTTATAACTCTCTAATTCAAAGATTTGGTCCAATTCCCCTTACCTTGAATTTGGACTAGCATTAGAGGCTTATTTAAACAACACGAAAAATGCAGCCAAAGTAAGGTACTGGAACTTCCAAGACTATCTCACAATAATTATTGCAACTTTTGTCCAGGACTCTTAGAATACTTTCTTTGGGATCCCTGATCCATCAGAAAGAAAATCTGACTACCTGAGACCACTGTGACAACTTGCGCACATGAAGTGCTCTTGTTGACAGTCCCTGCTGAGCCTAGGCTACTAGCCATACCCGCTAAAATGCCAGACATTAGTGAAGCCATCTTACAGATTCTAAATGAGTCATTTTCTAGTTGAAAACCATCAAGAGACATCTGTTGATGCCGCATGAAACAAAAGAATCACTCAACTGAGTCCTTTCCAAAATTCTTGACCCCAAATTTATGAGAAAAGATACAATGATTGTTTTAAGCCACTAAATTTTTTAGTAGTTTGTTAATTAGCAACAGATTAATGAAGTTAAATGTTTTTTATATGCCATTCCCTTCTTCTTTATCTTTTTCTTTACTTTTTTTTTTTAATGGAAGAAATGTGAGCATTTTCTAATACTACACAGAGCACTTCATATGAAGCTAGAAATTCATCCTACATACTTGGCTGAATCTTTGCTCAAATACAATTCAGTATATATTCACGGAATTGCATATGACAGGTAATATTTCATAATGGCTCCTTTATTCTCATGCTGGTGGTTTTGTGCTGCTGAATTACTATAAATGAATTAGCATTTTGGCAGAATTTTGAAATGTAGAATTATACATTTTACATTATGATTAGCTTAATTAGATGTAGAATTAAGCCAAAGAAGAATGCAAAGGCTGAAACCTAATATTTTGAAATATGATTATGTTGAAACCAAAAATTAAATTTCTCTTTTTATATTAAAACACTCTGAAGTGGCCTTAATATAACACACAAAGGGCTTTTCTATTTCATTTTACATTTACCAAGAATGAGATAACTTCTAGTATCTAAAATAGAAACTATACTCTCAAGCACTTGAGGTCTTTGCTCTCCATGACCTTAGAAGCACATAATAAAAAAAAAACAGTAATAGTGTATGATGAGTAATTATCAACATTTCTCAGCTAATGAAAATATTTTATCTTAAACTGTATTTTAAAATATACTTCTAAATATTAAAAGTTAATTTAACTACCTTCACCAGTTTTGTAATACATACTAATGTACAAAAAAGATCAAAAAAGATTTTTTTATCTGTGCAGAATGATTTTTAAATATCTTTATCAACTTACACCATTCCCGAGAAGAGTCTAATTATAATACAGGGCACTGATATTTAATCAATCCCTTTGAAATTTATTGTGTTTTCTGGCAGTGATGTCAAAGAGAGATAGCATCGCTTAGTGGAATGTGTGTATTAGGATTCAAAGTACAATAGATAATGGTCTGCATAGCTCTTGGGCCAATTAATGGCTTTGGGCAATGGTTCTCTCATCTTTAAAATGGACGTAACAATATCTTCTTGAAAATTCATCATGAAGATTAAGTTAAATAATCTAAGTAACATGCATAACAGTTTTCTCACACATGAATACTGAATTCATGACAGCTCTCATTATGAATAATAGTACTTCTCTTATGACTACTCTCATCACCAAATAGTTTGTTGTAAATTACCCCCCTATTCTAGGGAAATACACAGTTGTTGCAAAAGAAAACCATTCTTATCAAGTATTATATATTTTAGATAAAAACTATTTCCTTAAACGATTATTCTAAAATATTTTACATATATGATCAAGTTTCCTACATACATTTATTTATTTCTCATGAAGTTTTCTTCTTGTGTATTATCAGACAGCAAAATAAGAGTACTATTGTTATTTACAGTAGGTCATTACACATCATCATACTTTTGCTAACTCTTAAAAAACTCAATTGTGTATCCAACTGTTCTGCCAAACAGATATCTCTATATAAGATGTAGAAGAAGAAAAGCCTGTTTGAGGTGGGAATGGGGGAGAGGTAGGTGGTGCTGCTAGAGGACATGTACTAAATAGAACGAAACAAAAAGGCAGAAAATGTTAAAAAGTCTGAAAAATCTTGCATCCAAAGACCATTGGCCATATCCACTAAAATAATTTGTTATCAGCAAGGATAAAATAATAGAATAAGTTAAAAGAACTAGAAATGAAAAATACCACTCAATAGAAATATTATCTGCCATTAAAAGAAAATGAACAGATCTCCTTTTTATTAAAATTACAAGTTGCTAACAATGGCATATGTACCTCTGACTGACATGTCTGAAATGCCATAAAGCAATTCTTTTGTAATCAGTAATATTTTCCCAATGCCTTTTAAAATGGTGTTTATGTACATGTAAGGTATATTCTGAAAATTATAATTATGGGTATTGTTAATTAAAACCAGTGTGCTGTTAAAATAACAACTTTTTTGGCAGCCTATCTATTCTGGGGCCTCAGAGATCACACAGTTGTGAATAAATCCCTTCAAGTCACTATTCAACTTACACAAGATACAAATCATTATGTCATGGATGAGATATAATATATTTCATTTTTAATCCCTAATAGAACTTATAACATAATAGAGGATGGTACTTGTTTTGATGTACAATAGAATTGGTACAAATAATTCATTCCTAAACAATGAATGGTAGCGGTGTTACCACTTGTCAACGACTGCTACCATTCACTGTTTCCAAATGGTTCCATTTGTCAACCACTGCTACCATTCATTGTTTAGGAATGAGCTATTTGTACCACTGGAATACCACTGCTATCCCAGTGAGTATGCCAGCATTCTGGAATAGCAGTAAGTACGCTGGCATACTCACTGGAAGAGCAGTATGATTATTGCTTACTTTTTACATTACCTAGCCTACCATTTCTAAAATAATTCAATGGCCCACGTTTTTCTGAAGTGGTGAGGAAAAAATAGTTTTGCATATGAATTATCTGATAAATTAAGCTTTTTCCTTTAAAATAAAACTTTTTTCTAAAAAGTGTAAAATACTTAATTTCTCTCTTAAAGTCACATCCTGTAACATTATCTTATTTTTGATGATAGAGTTAGCAGTGCCACTATTCTACTGGCCTGCATTCTGCTATATAAAGGACTACTGAAACCTGTAGTTATTTGTCTACACAATCAATGACTCCACCTTGTTATGTTTTGAAATTCCTTAGGCCTATTAGAGTACTGACTTATTTTGTCTCTTTCACTGCACTTTTTACTTCTCATGGACACATACCAGTAGAAACATTGCTCACCCTTTAATATGCGTTTCATTTAGAAATATGAGAGAAAAACATAGGACCAAGCTTATAACGACTTTCTGTAAACCAAGCACAGACTTTCAATGCCGGAGAGATGTTTCCATAAGAACTGGTACCAGTAACGGCAAAGATTACTATGTTGATTTAGTTCTATAGTTCTGCCTATATTAGTCAAATTGACAAAAGAGATTTCTAGAAATAATATATTTACAGGAAGTTCTGCAGTTGCAGGGCCCAATTTCTTAATTTTAGGACATTCATCAGTGATGCCTTCAACTATGTGTTTACTCTTTCTACCTAACTGGAGTTTCTCTTCAGAATGGCAATTCTCTTCCCTCACACTTTTGCTGGCAATATTATCCAGGGTGAAATATAAGAGAAACCCAAATGGGATAGAATATTTTATATTCCATTTCTTCTTACTAAAATATACATAAATTTCAGCATGTCTCTTTGGGAGGATTTTTGATTGGAGTAACACAACATCAATTATTTGCATTATTATTATTGCCATTATTTATTTTGAATTGTCATTATTCTTATACTAGTGGGCTAATCACTGTCATTGAGTGTGAATTTTACTGACTCTCAGAGGACAACCCAATTTCAAAGTCCTCGAGACTATTTCACTGTTGTTCTAATGCAGAGACAACGAAATGATTTCACTTTTACAGACATTAAGTGATATTTAATTTTAAGAAGACAGAAGTCTATACTTGTCAGATAACCCTTGACTGATGAAAATTCACTTAAAATTGGTAAAAACTTGCATAATACCTAGAGTTTCAAAAATATAATTCAGAATGCGATTCCAAGAAAAACACGGTGTGTTTTTCTATATTTTTGCTTAGTTAAACCTCATTGTAAATTTTAAAAACACAATTTTGAAAATTGTAATTCTTCGAACTAGCATATCTTCCTTTCCATTTGTCAATCACAGAAGATCTTTCTTAAAGACTCTCCAGATTACATTATATAGCAACAATTATACCATGAGCTTCTCGAGGACAGTAATTATATCTTTTCAAGTCTGCGGTCTTAATTTCATGACTGAATGAATGTCAATAGTTTCAGATCTTATAAAACATTTTCTTACTCTGAATAAATTGGCATATAAATTATAAGGTAAGAACTTGTGGTTTTGCAGAGATTCAAATACAAAAACAAACTATTTTTAAAATATGCTTAGTCATGAGTGCTGAGTATTTTCTTACAACTTTCTATACCCCTATAATATTTCTATTTCTCTTTTGGATTGTATTGTCTATTTTGAAGTATTATGTTATTTATAAAATATCAAAAATTAATTTTACTGTTAAGACATCAACTAATATGATTTTCTGTAACTTTCTCAATAATCTCTTACAACTGAAATGTCACAATACCATATATGCACTCTCTTGCTGTGGTACAGGCATACATGTAATCAAATTTTAGAAGTAGGCCGACACTCAGGTAGTACACTAAAGACCTTAACAATAAAAAACTAAAAATAAAACGATAAATTACTATAAAACAAGAAATGAATAATGAGCTATTTTGATTTATGGTATTCATTTCCATTTCACATAAGCAATCTATCTTAATGCATACTACAAACCTTGCATCTGCTTTATTAAGTAGCACATTTCACATTCAGCTGTTCTAAAAGAGAAAGACAGTAGTTGGGTAATGTAGCAGATCATTTTCATTTATCAGAAGAAAAAATTTAAGCAAATCCTAAAGGGGCAAATTTTTATAGTAGTATTTGATTTATATTACTGACCTAAGTACTTTAATCACCATTTATATAGAAGTCATTAAATCATACTTTGGAAATTTACAGACATTCCATTACAGATTGAGCTCATCATGTATATGTATATATGAGTATGCTTGCTGAGGAAACCTGTTTAATTAAATTCAATTAATAGATTATTTTTCTGTATTTTATATACATTTATATAAATATTTATAAATTTATCTTCTAGTCTGAAGGAACTATATAGTTCAGTGGAATAGCATCATGCTGATCACATCCAATGAGTTTTTAAAAGCAGATTTTGTTTCTTTTTGTGAAAAAAAATTACAATAGATCACTGCCATTCTTACCATGAATGCCGTTTTGCTAAGTAAAAAAGATTATCAGAGCAACCTGAACTTATCTGTGTAGCAAATAGGTTTTAGAGCTCAGTATAATTTGTTACAAAAATATAAAGTAGGTAAGAGGGGATTTACTTTATTTTCTTCTTTATAGAAACTAAAGGTCAAATAAGACCAGATTATTTGGCTAACTTACATAGTTAATCAGTAGCAAAAAGAAGGCAAAGCCCAGAACTCTAAAGTTTAATGTCTTGAGTTCTTTCCACATATCAAGAGGTACTTGTACTTCTAATGGGAAAGGCAATTAAAAAACTTACTTAATCACCTTTCCCATTATAAGATTTAGGCCTACAGAAAAAAAATTCAATTCATGGTAAATAAGTAAAGACAAAACTTTAATGGTCTAATTTCAAATACTTGATTCCCACTTACGCATTAGAAAGCAACTCACCGTGGATTTAAGGACTGCTTCTTAATTCAGGTCATTCTGACTTCATGCAAAGATTTAATATCGCCTATTCTGTTTTGTTTTTTAATTTAAGAGATCCATAAGAGAATTAGAAAATTTTATTTCCTAAAACATTAATTAAATTCTATTTTCATTTTCAAATTTTCTCTTTAAGGAATGAAGGACTATACTATTATTTTCTGAGTATATCCAGACAGTTGTTTATCTACATTAATATCATTAGTTGACACCCACCTGTTGGAGACACACACACACACACACACACACACACACACACACACACACACAGCAGTTCCTAGAATAACATTATTTAACTCAATATTGTTTACTAATAACATTGATGAGAAAAAAATGATTTCCACCCAGGGTTGTGATTTATATGGAATTTGTATCTCTCTCCAGGTGAAATGGCACATCTAAATGGTCCCAGTCTGACTGAGAGTGAGAGAGTGAGAGTGAGAGTGAGAGTGAGAGAGAGAGAGAGTGAGAGAGAGAGAGAGAGAGACAGACAGACAGAGAGACTGTGCATGTGTGGGCACGTGCGCACCTGCGTGTGCCCTATGATGGAATGGCATCCTGTCCAGGGTTGATTCCCACCTTGTGCTGAGCTGCCTGGACAGGATCAGGCCACCTGAGACCCTAAACTGGAATAAGCAAATAAGCAGGTAAATTATTGTTTCTATTAATCATTCTGAAACATATGTATAGCTCATATTTATTTCAACATTTTCTATTAGAAGTGATTTGAATCTTTATTTAAAAATTTATTGATGTGTTTGTAAGGAGAAATATGCCATAGGAATTGTTTTGTTGTTTAAATCAATTAACCTTTGGTAAAATTGTTTTTCTTTTATGTTGTTTCTCTTAGGACAGCAGTTTCCGAGAATCTACCAACCATGATAAATGAGGTATCACTATACTTAGTTGGTAACGTCTGAGCTTTGTTCCTATTTACTTTGTATCTTTTAGTGGAAAAATATATAACTCTGGCAACAATAACAAAAACAGGCTAAAACAGAATTATATGCCAAATAATAGCTTAGACTACTTAATATCTTGTTTTAATGATCGATTCTCAGAGATGGGACATACCTTGAGAGCGTATGATTTCTATTGGAGTTATATCCACTTTATTTCAGTGGTTCTCAACAAAGGGTGAACTTACTTTCCAAGTGGTGACATTCTCAATGTCTACAGACACTTCTGATGATCAGAACTGGCTGCTTACTGCTACATGTAGTAGGGAGAAACTAGGGATGCTGCTAAGAGTTCTGCAATATATAGGATGGCCTTAAATGTCAATAGTGCAGAGACTGAAAAACCCTGCTGTTCAAACCACTCCCTTATTGTGAGCTGGATTCACAAAGCCTCAATAATTAGACATGTCTGATTCAAAGTCATGACATAATTTCCAAGCTAAACCACTATATCTACCTATATTAAGGGTTGTTCACTGGGAAAGTAAGCCATTAGCATTTCTCTGGGCACAAAAACTGTCATTTTGACGCATGAATGTACGTATTATTTCCTTTAGCATTCAATTCAGCATTAGCATTGTGAGATCTTGCACCAACTTAGCAAAACACAAAGTTTAAGCAAGTTTTTTTATTGATTTTAACCTGCAGGATTTAATTTTTAGTTTCTATGGCATTTCAAACCAAATATAAAATTATAATAATAAATGAAAATAGTATCCATTAAAATTTTTCTGTCTCTTACTCCTGATTTACTTTATTAATGAACATAAAAATAGTAGCCATCTGGACTGAGAAAGGAAATAATAACATTTCTTATTTCTAAAAGAATTTGGCAATAACCAGAAGCACAAGGAAATAAAATTCATCAGATTTTTTCTTCTATTGCTTCAGCCTAGGGACACAGTGACAGGCTGATAAGTCTGAGATATGAACATAAACTTTGATTGTGATTTAAAAAATTTTACTTTTTACTCCAGTTCATTAATATTTTTAATTTGTGCACTGTCAAAAGCATGATGCTCTCTTTCAGTCAAAAACAAATTAAACCTGTAGGGAAGAAGAAATACTACCACACGAGTAAAGATTCCTTCCTCAGCTTGTCAAGAAAGGCATTCCAAACTCATAGAATGGTAGACAGCAGATCTCTGTCACATAACACAACTATTCAATGATACACGGCCATTCTTGAATGTACATGTATCCTTCGGATACTACAATGGATCATAATACAAATTAGGCTGACACAAGCTCTTTTAGTTTATCCATTGGTCCCAGAATAATGCAGATTTTCTTGCTTCATCTGAGCACTTAAAACCCAATTATATGTCAAAACTACCTAAGAAATGCCTTCAAAGTAGTTTATTATCTAGAACAGCTTTCAAAGAGAGACTATATTATTTTATGGTATTTGTTTTTAATAGAAGGTTATGTGATTGCTAAAGTGACTGAAAGAACTGAAAAGATAAGACCTACTATATGTATTCTTGTATAAGAAATACAAAAGATAATGAAAAAAATGCATTTGCTAAATTAGCTACTAATCTTGTCCAATTTAACTTGCTGTAATCCCTGATAAACAACCCTAATATTCAGCACTCATCAAGTCATGCACAAACTTTTAAACAAAATAATGGTAAATGGGCAAGATGATTTTGCTTGGTAAATGGCCTATTGCACTTATATCCACCTTTTTTTTTTAGAAATGAAAGAATCATAACCTTGCAGCTTATTTCTGCCCGAAAAGTTCAGATAGAAAATGTATAATAAGAATTTTTGTCTCTGCTTGTCTAAGAACAAGCTTAAAGACACAAATTCTTCCTGTATGTTGTTGAAACAAGACAGAATCATAGAGCAAGAGGATTAGAGTGGGGAAAGAGAATCATATTTCTAATGAGTTAGGAATGATTAGGTAAGATGCATCGAGGTCACTCATCCTCTAGATCTCTAGACTCTATGCTATGCATTATGGAGGACAGCATAAAATGTGAGCCATAATTCTGTCCTTGATTAATTACAACACATGGAGAAGAAAAGAATTATAAACATTTAGAAAAAAATTGTAACAACAGTCAGATTATGCCAAGTGCAAACTACAGGGTTTAAACCATAAATTAATACTATCCAAGGCTATGAGATTTATTTTCGACATTTTGAGGCATTATGCAAAAACCAAAATTGAGTTGGTGCTTGAAAGGATGGGTGGATTTAGAAAAATAAATGCAGAGCTTCATAAATCACCATTTCAAGAGATGAGGATATTATATAAACTGTTCCATTCATGCTCTTTTATTCACAGGGACAGTGGGAGACAAGATAACAGAATATTGGTAGAACTAATCTTCAGCATGATGCTGGCAGATCTCAATAAAATTATGGCCATTTGTCTCCAATTTTATAATTCAGGACTTAGGAGAGGCTAATTTTATAGGCTTCCTCATTAATCATGGGATTTCTTTCTCCAAACTTGTGTCTCTACAGTATAAGTGCTGAGATGCTCTCAAAAGAACTTCCCAGGAAAGTAGGTTACCTTCCTTACTTCTAGACACCAGCAAGCTGGTTTTTATCTCCAAAATAGAATGTCTGGTGCCCAGGGTAGCTTATGCAGATGTATAAATGGCACAATGACCCCAATACATCTTTTAGAAGTTGTTGTTCATTTAAGCAAAAAAAACTATTGAATATAAGGAACACCAATTTGCTTCACTGAAGCTTCCTGTCTTTAAAGCTGAAAAGAAGTTGTACTTTACTCTTAATTGATATACATGCTACTTTTACCATGGGGCTTCAGCACATGTTGTCTCATAACTGTTTTTCAGAGAAGGGTCACTAGGTTGATATATTTTTGTACAGCAACAGGAATGATTCCTCTGCTAAATCACTAAAAATTAAGATAAAGTCAAATTGAAAGCTGCAAAGATTGACTTGGCTTCTGTCCATAGCCATATAATGCTTGGCAAATGCGAAACCGTTTTAAGAGTTTTTATTATTGGCATGGAACATATTTTGGCACGTACATATACAAAATGAAAATTATAATCACAAAATAAATTTGTTTAAATCAGTAAAATACTGATTGTTCAGTAATGTAATTGAGACTATTAGCTAGGTTTTTGCCAAAAAATAAAGCTGTCCTGTATTTCTTTAGCGTATCTTGCAGCAAAATTAATTCAGATTCATCTAAAGGAAAATAAAATAAATAAAAAACATTCTAACAATGCCAAAAGAAAATATAGTGGGTACGTCTGGAAACTTGAAAAGGAAAAAGTCTTTCTAAAGATGACATGAAAGTAAAAAACCATAAAGGAAACAGTAAATTAAACTACATAAAAAATTCTGAGTGGCAAAATACATCATAAAGTTGGAAAATAAAAGAAAAATTCCTGGATATTAAAAAAAAATGTATTTTAATATATAAGAACTTATACAACCCAGTAAGTGTTTTATAAAACTCCTATTGAAAAATAGGCAAGAGACATAAGTAATCCACACATATACATACAAACACACACACATACAGGTTATACCTTTCCAAATCTAAAATTGTATATCTACGTTCAGCAATTAAATTTTTAGAGATGCTTTCCTATTAAAATATTTGTTCAAGGACATGTACATTCTGTAAAATTATCTTATTATTTGTAGTGTTAATAACAGCAAAATTTGCAAACACATCATCGTAGACTGGAGACCTCTGGGAAGGGCAGAGGCCTGAGGAGTAGTGGAGCTCATCATATTGATAGCCCTTCTCTGCTGATGGTGAGAGGTGGGTCGCAGAGCCATGGAGGCCAAAGATCTAAAAGTTGAAGGCAGCAATGTTCCTTGCGAGTTTAAGAAATATCATTTAGCAGGGTAGATGCCTCAATGTTACCTTCCTTCCTATATCCTGATATGAAAACTGGAGACGATGTGGTAATTAGGGGGGTAAATTGGGCATGGGGGAAGAATGGAGATATTTATTAAATCGTGTTTTATATTGTTAGTTATGGCTTATGCTTATGACTGTTGTGGTTTTTTATCAGCTTTTAGAAGAAGAAGAAAGTACAAACAATAATTCATTTCTTACAAAATTTAGCTCTGGGTCCACAGAGAATAAATTAGAAGGCCTGGGTTTCTGCTGGATCTTTGTCAAATATCTTTGTGACTTTGGGAAAATTACTTTATGTCACTGGACTTCACATTTTCTGTACGTAAAGCAAAATGTTTTGATTACATTCTTCCACCGGTATGCATACAATTACGGTACTACAATTTATGGCTTTCTGCCTCTACTATGTTGCGGGCAATTTGAAGGAAGACAGCACATTTTTCAACTCTAATTTCTCAAGGCTTGACACTAGTTGGCATACAGTTAATGCTCTGTAAATGTTTGTTGAGTTGACTTATGTTGATTATCTTACTTCCAAGTCCTTGCAGCAATGACATATTATAAATAGCATCTCTATCATTTCATAACATTAATGATAAAAAGTCATATTAGCGCCTTGGTGGGAGCTAAGAAATAAAAAATATAAAAAAATTTCCTACAAGAAAAAAAATTTAGGTTGAACAGTTTTAGTTGATTTCTAAAATCAGAGAACGCCTGTTCCAGTAAAACTAAAAAGACAGAGTATACATTATTAAATCTGTAGAAATCCTCAACTTCAAATAGAATCTAGATACAGATACTTCATCTGGATGGAGAAAATAACCCATCGCATTTTTAAGATAATGTATTTGTTCCTAACAATAAGTCTTTTCACTTCAGTATGAAAAGAATCATATTTTTAAAATCCTATTTCAAACAGAGGTTAATCATACCTGAAGACTGTTGCGTATTGCGATTTTCACAGAATTTACAACTCTAAGATAGACCCTTTAATAATCAAACAGGTGCTAATAAGCTTCCTAGTGAAGTCATCTTTCAAAGTAAGCATATATAAAACTCAATCATTTTGTTTACATTACTTCTGTGGCCATTTCAACCAGGGTCTAACAAGTTTAATTTTGAAAATAGCAGATGTGGAAGGAATTATTCCAAACAAAGATGTCTTGTGATTTAGGGGAACATTTTGTTATGGATATGGAACACTTAAGCCATAACCTTAGCCAAGTCTTTGACAATTTAGGGAATGGGAATACCAAGCCAGTTTTCTGTGCAGTGGATGGAAGCAGTTAATCTTAGCAAGGTAAGCCGCTGTTTTTTATTTCTCAGACCATCCGTTTATAAAAATAATATGGAACATACAAACCACTTAATACTTCTATCTGTAAAACATGGCAAAAGAATACACATTACGTTAGGAATCAAAAAATTAAAAATTATCATTGGAAAGACTTGAAATAAAAAAATCCATTTTGTCTTAGTAAATCTAAATAAAAATTTAAATTATCCCCAACTTTCCAAAAAAATACACTCGCAAAATTTCTTTGCCTACTGGGGTGAATTAGGCATTTCTGTTAAAGGAATGCTAGCTAAAGGAATTCTGCCCTTTTATATTACAGGAGAAGGAGAGAAATAGTATGTATTTTACAAATATGCTTCTTTAGTTGTTCAAGAAATAGACACAAATAAAACTAAATACTTGAGTTATACATTGGCATTCTTTAAAAAAAAGCACATCAAAATATTTTCTGTTGTAAGAGAAGATGGCATTGAAAACATGAGTATGAAACAAGAATAGAAACATTAAAGAAAGGTGCCATCATGCCAGCAGGTGTCTCATGGTCAACTCTATATGAAAGTGTATGCATTGAAGTAAAAAATAAACACTGAGGGCAGTGGAAGCCCATTTGGAGTGGCCGCTGTGAGGACACCAGCTGCAGCAGGGGAGGTGCAGCTGGGGCTATGTGCTCTGTGGAACTGATGGGAGCAGGGAACATGTGATCCCAGCGGGAGCCCCACACCCGACTGAATAGTGAGGTGGGAGGCCCTCCTCTCAGGCATAGCTGCAGGTGCCCAGCCACAGCTTCAGACCTGGGCATGCTTTTGCTCTCAGGGACCCAGGAAGCCCCCTCCCCCTGCAGGCTCAGAAATGGCTCGTCCCACTTCCCTGGCCTCTCCTTGCTCCAAGTACCTGCTCTGTGGTGGAGCAAAGTTGTGGACGTTTTCTGATAGCTAAGCCCAGGTGCTGTTGTGACCTGATCAGGTGTACATGCACTTGGGACAGCACTGACACAGCAGTACTGTGCTGTCTTGGCCCCCTCTGGAAACCGCTTCTGAGGCTAAGACTTTGGGCACCAACAAGAACAGGAGGGAGGCCGGGAGGCTGAGAGTGGCTTGGCATGGGGCTGTGGTTGACCCTCGGCACAGACAGCCTGGGCACCATGGAGGGCATGTTGACGGTGGTCAGAGGCAGACAGGTTCCTAGGTGGGAAGCCGTGGGTACCTAGTGAAACCCTGCCGTCAAGCCTGAAGCCTGAGGGCCAGAATGCCAGTTTTGGGTGAAGTCAGTGACCTGGAGTCAGAACTTTCTTGATGCCTTTCAGCCAACTGAATGGTGCTTTTTCTAGGCCTGTCCATGGCCATTCATGGACCAACCAGCATGCACTTCCTCCATTCTGAGCCCATAAAATCCCCAGACTCAGGCATGTCAGAGACTTGTAGGGATGACCTGTCTGAAGATAAGAGCTACCCACTTCAGGTAACCTCTCCACTGACAGGTGTTCTGAAACTCAGTAAAGCTCCTCACCACCTTGTTCAACCTCCAGTTGTCCACATAACCTCATTCTTCCTGGACAGAGGACAAGAACTCAGGACCTACCAAACAGTGGGAGTGATAAGAACCATGTTTCTGGCTGGCTTGCTAAGTAATGGACAGTGACATGCCCCTGGACCACAGGAGTGAAGAGTGGTGAACCTTCTAAGGGCCCAGATCTCAAGATTTGCCAAGCCAGACTTGCTGTAACATTATAGCCCTCCTGCCCTTTGCTGGCACCAGGCAGCTGCCCCAAACAACAGGAAGCAGCAGTGAGGCTGGGCCGGCCCAGGAATCACAGGCCAGAACAAGATGGCAGGTCTGAAAGAATTTTAGCACAAACAGGCTGAAACGCACCTGCTCTGCAACATCCCCCTAACAGCTCACTAAGCTGCGGGCAGTGAGGGCAGAAAAGCTGCAAACCTTCTGGGAGCTCAGACCTAGGGGCTCCCCATGTCAGGGCTGTGTTACGCTGTAACACCCTCTTTGGGGTTCTGTGGTTTCTGGCATCTCCGAGCTTTTGGGAACACTGTGTTCCCCTCATCCAGATACTGGTGCCTACAATGGAAGCCTCTTGCACTACTTGCCAGCCTCTTGTGGAGCTGGCACCTGTGCTGGTGCCTGGAGCTGCCTGCCCTGCTGCAATAGCCAGCATGCCTGATTGTGTGCAGTGGCCGGACCTCACACTTGGTTGTTCACACACGCTTGTCACTCCACAACTGGCTCACCCTTGGCAGTCATGGGATCCAGGCTGGTCGCACAAGCCAAGCACACCTGCTAGACTGAGTCGGTGAAACTAGTCCAGCGGACATAAGCAAAACTCAAGCAGAGGCGCTGTTGACCCCACATGTTTTCAGCTGGCAAGGTGACATGATGCATCAACATCTTATAACTATTTACTAGGTACAAAAAGGGGGTAGCAGTGAGCATTTTTCTCTAAAGTAGATCTTCATAATTGGTAATAATTTATGCTTATATTCTCACTTTATAGATGAGAAATCTCAGACCCAGAGATTGCAAATTGTCAACAGTCACAGAAGTCACTATTAGAACTGGCCTACAACTGAATCTCAAGGAACATAAAGAGGTTATTGAAGAAAATATCATTTCCATAGCTATATATGTTCAAACCAAGAATATGTTACTTGGCATTTTATATTCTTATTTACTTAAGTACATGAAGGGGAAATTCAGAAGTCAGGACAGACTTGGACAATACAGGCAGTATAGTAAACACATATTGAATGAATGTGTATTGCTTTGAATTAAAAGTTATGGGTATAACCTGCCACCTCTATACATGAATCTTAATTCCATGCAGGGGACTACTATTGAGAAAATCTGGTTTCATTTGCTGCAGTAAAACAGCACAAAAAATAAGAGTATTTATAAAGATACATACACATGACTATTAATCGCAGCACTATTCACAATAGCAAGAATATGGAATTAACCTAAATACTCATCAATGACAGATCGGATAATGAAAATGTGATACATATATACCATGGAATACTATGCAGCCATAAAAAAGAATGATAGCATGTCTTTTGTTGGAACACGGATGGAGCAGAGGATATTATCCTTAGCAAAGTAATGCAGGAACATAAAATCAAATACCCCATGTTCTCACTTAAAAGTGGGAGCTAAATGGTAAGAACTCATGACAACAAAGAGGGGGACACGGGTGCCTACTTGAGGGTATTGGGTAGGAGGAACAAGAAGAGTAGGAAAAAAAGATTTGGTACTAGGCTTAGTACCTGGATGATAAAATAATCTGTACAACAAACCTCTGTGACATTAATTTACCTATATAACAAACCTGCACTTGTACCCCTGAAACTAAAGTAAAAGTTAAATAAAAATAAAAAGAGTATAGAAAGTTGCAGTAGAGGATCATGGAATATCTTCAAGACATCTAAGAATTTATTATTTTTTAAAACTGTAAAGTGTATGTTCATTCACACCAAATGGTCAAGATTACAAAATAATCGTATAGCTC
The DNA here is from genome assembly GCA_036589455.1 of Ateles fusciceps. NCBI lineage: Eukaryota > Metazoa > Chordata > Mammalia > Primates > Atelidae > Ateles > Ateles fusciceps. Next base: position 3,751,727 of record JAZHEH010000827.1, on the reverse strand, counting down.
TCATAAAAATTTTTCTTCTAAATTTGACAAGTAGACAAAAGAGTAAAGGACTATACTATTTTTAATGATAGAGAGAAAACAGTCTTGCTCCTTTGTAGAAATAATTTATAAGAACATGCCACAATTAAACCTGAATTATGTGCCTCTATTTTATAGGTGGCACATGTTCAAAACCTAGGCATTTGACCTATTTTCCTCTATCAGAACAGAATTTTTTACCTTAATTCCTTAGACATGATAAGGGGATAGGAAAAGTCTATATTTTGCTATGATACAGTCGTGGTGCTAGGGGAGTTAAATGGGCAACTTTACTAACGTCTTTGCCAATCTGACTTTACGATTCTGGATATGATGTCATATGTTTAAACTCTCCTTGATCAAATTATTAAACAGATAGATCCTGAGGTCACATGAATTCTTGCCATATCTCAGTTGTTTGCCATTCAGGTCATTTCTATGTTTGTTGGAAGGTGAATTAATCACATTAGTAGTAAGAATTACAGCACTGAATCATTTTAGTGCATTGAAATGTGAAATAAACAGTTACCATCAAAGACAAGGAAAACAATAAAATCTGAGTTCTTACATAAAAATTTGAGTTGCAAATACCAGCCAAGGCTTTTGTACATGTAATTTTTTAAGTGTTTTGACTCATTCCTACATTAAGATATGCATGAGTGTTAGAGAGACTTATTATCTCAAGTTTTAATATATCACCTTTATCCTAGGCTTTTTTTCTCCTTTTTAAGGAATCATTTTATTAAGACATATTTTATACATCATCAAACTCTCCCTTTTAAAGTATACAATTCAGCAGTTTTTAGTTAACTCACAATGTTGTGTAACCATCACTACTACTACTTAATTTTAGAACCTTTTTAACCCCGAAAGAAATCTTATCCCTATTAGCAGATGTCCTCTCTTCTTCTTCCTCAGCTCTTGGCAACCAAACCTATGGATTTCCCTATTCTGGAATTCAGGTAAATATAATTGTAAAATATGTGGTCTATTGTGACTAGCTTCTTTCACATAGAATAATGTTTTCCAGATTCATTTATATTTTAGCAATATCAGTGCTTCATTTACTTTTGGAAAAATAGTATATATAATCTATAACACATTTAAAAAATGTATTCATCAATTGAGGGACATTGTGAGTGTTTCTATGTTTTAGCTACTATGAGTAATGTTCCTATGAGAATTTTGGGACAAGTTTTTTTTGAAAATTATTACTATACTTTAAGTTCTGGGGTACATGTGCAGATCTTGCAGGATTGTTACATAGGTATACATGTGCCATAGTAGTTTGCTGCTTCCATCCCCCCCATCACCTACATTAGGTATTTCTCCTAATGTTTTCCCTCCCCCAATCTCCTCACCCACTGCTATTCCTCCCTAGTCCCCCACACCCCAACAGACCACAGTGTGTGATGCTCCCCCTCCCTGTGTCCATGTGTTCTTACTGTTCAACACCCACTTATGAGTTAGAACATACGGTGTTTGGTTTTCTGTTCTTGTGTCAGTTTGCTGAGAATGATGGTTTCCAGATTCATCTGTGTCCCTGCAAAGGACATGAACTCATCTTTTTTATGGCCGCATAGTATTCCATGGTGTATATGTGTCACATTTTCTTTATCCAGTCTATCATTGATAGGCATTTGGGTTGGTTCCAAGTCTTTGCTATTGTAAACAGTGTCACAACGAACATACATGTGTATGTGTCTTTACAATAGAATGATTTGTAATCCTTTGGGTATATACCCAGTAATGGCATTGCTGGGTAAAATGGTATGGACATATATGTTCGTTTTTCTTGTGTATATACCTAAGAGTTGAATTTTTGAGTCACGTAGTAACTCTATGTTTAAACATTTGAAAAACTGCTAAATACATCTGAAGTGTCCACATCAGTTTGCATTCCCACCAGCAATAGATAAGAATTCCAATTCTTCCACATCCTTATCAACACTTGATATTATTTGACTTTTTGATTCTAGGCATCCTAGTGGGTGAGAATTCATACCTAGTTGTGGTTTTGATTTGCCTTGCTCTTTTAACTAATACCAAGCATCTTTTCACATGCTTGTTGACCATTTGTGTATCTTTGGAGAGACGTCTTTGCAAATCATTTGCATTAAATTGGGTTGTCTTTTTATGTTTGAGTTCTTTATATATTTTAGATACTAATCTCTTATGAGATATACCATTTCACAACATTTTCTCCCATTTTTGAATGTTTTCACTTTTTTGATGGCATTCTTTAAAGCATGGAGGACTTTAATTTCAATGAAATTCAACTTATCTATTTTTCTTTGATGTTATAGTTAAGAACCACTGTGTAACCCAAGGTTACGAAGACCATAAACATGTGGCTTTATTTCTGGACATTCAATTCTATTTCATTGATCTATTCTTTAGGTCAATTATGTCTATCTTTGTGTCACTGCCATACTGCATTGATTCTCATTGTCTAACAGTAAGTTTTGAAATCAGGAACTGTCAGTCCTCCACTTTGTTCTTTTTTTTAAAGGTTTGGCTATTCTGGGGCCCTTGGCAATGCCATGTGAGTTTTAGAATAAGCTTGTAGTTTCTACAAAGAAGTAAGCTGGGAATCAGATTGAGATTACATTGAGGTTGTAGATAAATTTGGAGAATCGTGCCATCTTAACAATGTTAAGTCTTCCAATTCATGAATATGAGATTTTTTTCCATTCATTTAGATCTTTGTTTTTTCCCCATTAATTGAAGTTTTCTAAGTTTTACACATCTTTTGTTAAGTTTATTCCTAAGTATTTTACTTGATACTGTTGTGAATAGAACTGTTTTTTAATATGCATATTTGGATGGTTCATTACGAATGTATAGAAGTATCACTGGTTTATAAAATATTAATCTTGTATTCTGCAACTTTGCTGAATTCAATTGTTCTGATATATATTTAAGTAGATTCCTTAAGATTTCCTACACATAAAATTATGTAATGCAGGAATAGAGATTCTCTCCAGTGTAGATCCTTTTTATTTCTTTTTCTTTCTTAATTGCCCTGGCTAGAACCTCAGGTACAATGTTGAATAGAAGTGGCCACAACTTATCGCTTCTGGCCAAAATTACTTTTCTTTTAATAAAAACATTAAGTTGTTTTTGTTATTGCTGTAGCTAGTTAAATTTATATAATTGACTTCTAGTTTCAGCATAGTCTTTAGGGAATGTGAATTGTACATTTTTGGGAATCACCTTGAAAGTTTCTCTGTTTCAATGTACATGTTTTTTTTTAAGGTTGCATCCAAAGTTTGAGATATGTGTTTCATCTTATGTCAATATTTGAAATAATCATTTAAGGAAACACCACATTTACAGATTAAATGCTTCTGAGGGTGTCTATGGTCTCTCAAAACTCAACTCAATAACCATACCATTAAAATTGTGGGCTTAATATGCCTTTGCCAAGAGTTACATCACTTGTACTTTCTTTCCTAGAATGGAAATAACCTGGTGTACATATGCATACCTATTGCGGGAGTAAGGCTTGGATAGCTTTACTCCCATAATTAAACCCTATTTAGAGCAGCCAACTATATTCAACTGCAAGGTCTTTACTGTATATTAACAGATCCCTAAGTGAGTGAAAGAAGGTCACAGAATGCTTGGAGTGCATTTCTGATCCAGTTGAAGACGGCATTAGATCAAAATGTAAAGGATGAAAGTGATAAAAATGATAGACAACACTTCATGCCAGTTATTGTTCTAAGCATTACAAAATTTGTATGTAAAATCTCTACAAGCACTATTTAAGTATCCTCATTTTACAGGGGGAAGAAATGGAGGTACACAAACATTAAACAACTCACCCTAGTTCACGCAGGTAACAAATGATAGAGCTGAGATTTGAGCCTAGGCAAAATAACTTCCAAACTGTGCTCTATTAAGCTACAGTACAATGAAGATCAAGGGCAGATGAGTGGTCAGAACACTACCTGGCTTTGTGAGCTTCACAGAAGTTATTTGGTGTCCCTTCCTGCATTCCCTACTTTCTCACCTAGATTATCAAGAAGGAAATAAAGATTTCAGACTGCATGAGGGAGGGGAGCTGGTAAAATATCTGGGTTAGATTGGTCAGAGTGTCCTTAATGTGTCCTCTTTTGCTTCAATAGTGATACGGTTTGGTTCTGTGCCCCCACCCAAATCTCATCTTGTAGCTCCTATAATTCCCTCGTGTTGTGGGAAGGATCTGGTGAGAGATAACTGAATCACAGGGGTGAGTCTTTCCCATACTGTTCTCATGATAATGAGTAAGTCTCATGAGATACGATGGTATTAAAAATAGGAGTTTCCCCTCAACAAGCTCTTTTTGCCTGCTGCCATCCATGTAAGACGTGACTTGCTCCTCCTTGTCTTCCACTATTATTGTGAGGCCTCTTCAACTATGTGGAAACCTAAGTCCATTAAACCTCTTATTCTTCCCAGTCTGAGGTATGTTTTTATAAGCATTGTGAAAACGGACTAATACAAGCTAAGAGAAAAGCCACTGAACCTCTAACCACACATTGTAAGCACTTTATCTGAGCACTTTCTCTGTCTACATTCAGGGCTTGCCCAATCAATTTGTTCCCCTTATCTTCATTCCAATTTTGTCTCATAGTCTGGTTTCTTGATTTTTCTTTCAAGATTGACACTATTTGTAATTATTTAACTACATGGTGGTAGAAAGATACGAATGTGTACTTTTTTTTTCTTCAAGAAGAATAAGCATTTGAGAAGTTTTCTGTGGTGGCAAATATTTTTGTGAAAATTACTGACAAATTGTTATACTTTGTGGAACTGCAGGACTTTATTTTTTAAACAAGAGAATTCTTCTTCCAAAATAACCCCTCACAACAAAACTTGGCTATATCTTTTTTTTTTAATTGTACTTTAGGTTCTGGGGTACATGTGCAGATCATGCAGGAATGTTGCATAGGTACACACATGGCAATGTGGTTTGCTGCCTTCATCCCCCCATCACCTATATTTGACATTTCTCCCCTCATTATCCCTCCCCACCATCCCCCACCCACCAGTGTCCCCCCGCTAACTGACCATAGTATGTGATGCTCCCCTCCCTGTGTCCATGTGTTCTAATTGTTCAACACCCACCTATGAGTGAGAACATGTGGTGTTTGTTTTTCTGTTCTTGTGTCAGTTTGCTGAGAATCATGGTTTCCAGATTCATCCATGTCCCTATGAAGGACGTGAACTCATCCTTTTTTATGGCTGCGTAGTATTCTATGGTGTATATGGGCCACATCTTCTTTATCCAGTCTATTGTTGATGGCCATTTGGGTTGGTTCCAGGTCTTTGCTATTGTAAACAGTGTCACAAAGAATATATGTGTGTATGTATCTTTATAACAGAACAATTTATAATTCTGTGGGTATATACTCAGTAACGGGATTGCTGGGTCAAATGGTATTTCTATTTCTAAGTCCTTGAGGAATCACCACACTGTCTTCCACAATGGTTGCACTAATTTGCACTCCTAACAGTGTAAAAGTGTTCCTATTTCTCCACATCCTCTCCAGCATCTGTTGTCTCCAGATTTTTTAATGATCGCCATTCTAAGTGGCATGAGATGCTATCTCAATGTGCTTTTGATTTGCATTTCTTTCATGACCAGTGATGATGAGCATTTTTTCATATGTTTATTGACCGCATGGATGCCTTCTTCTGTAAAGTGTCTGTTCATGTCCTTTGCCCACTTTTGAATGGGTTTGTTTGTTTTTATCTTGTAAATCTATTTTAGTTCTTTGTAGATTCTGGATATTAGCCCTTTGTCAGATGGGTAGATTGCAAAATTTTTTTTCCATTCTGTTGGTTGCCAGTTCACTCTAATGATTGTTTCCTTTGCTGTACAGAAGCTCTGGAGTTTAATTAGATCCCATTTGACTATTTTGGCTTTTTTTGCCATTGCTTTTGGTGTTTTAGGCATGAAGTCCTTGCCTTTGCCTATGTCCTGAATGCTTTTGCCTAGCTTTTCTTCTAGGGTTTTTACGGCATTAGGTCTTATGTTTAGATCTTTAATCCATCTGGAGTTAATTTCAGTGTAAGGTGTCAGGAAGCTTTAAGTTTCTGCTTTCTGCACATGGCTAGCCAGTTTTCCCAACACCATTTATTGAACAGGGAATCCTTTCCCCATTGCTTGTTTTTCTCAGGTTTGTCAAAGATCAGATATTTGTAGATGTGTGGTGTTGCTTCTGAGGCCTTTGTTCTGTTCCATTGGTCTATGTCTCTGTTTTGGTACCTGTACCATGCTGTTTTCATTACTGTGGCCTTGAAGTATAGTTTGAAGTCAGGCAACATGATGTCTCCAGCTTTGTTCTTTTTGCTCAGGATTGTTTTGGCTATGCGGGCTCTCCTTTGGTTCCATATGAAGTTATATCTTTAATAATTGAAAGTTTATTTCTCTCTGTCTTTCCCAGCAGTACACATTGTTTAGGGAAGCAGATGACTTCAGGAGAATCATATAAAAGACAAGACACAACCCAACAAAACCAGTGTTAAGGGTAATACAGTAACTATATGGCTATGAAAGTTTGAAATGTTATCAATTTGGTTTGTTAGAATTCAGGTAGAAAAAGAAATTTCTCGTTATTGTTTATGGACAACTTGCACATCTATTAAACAGACAATTGACATGCTGTGTAATACCAAGAAAATGTTATCTCATGATTAATCTTCTATTAGGATCTGTCTCAGAACCTCCTTAGTTATCTCTATTCCATCCTACACCAACAAAATCTTCACTCTAAGATATCCACATAACACTGACATTGGCATGCACACGTGCCATGTATTTTAGTGTCTTCCCCATCTTCAAACCAGTACACCTTCCCAGACTATAAGGGGTATCTCAGAAGCAAGAAATGAAGATAAAGTAGGATTCCATTCAGAGGTAGGTGGCCATATGCAAGACAGTGTAAAATTATTCATCCATACTCCTTACTGGCATAACCTTATTCCCTTAAAACCTGCCTAACACCACTACCACTTACATTGCTCAGTACATTAGGAAGATTCTATGTTATTCTTTAAGCATGATTTTTTAAAACAATTTTAGTTATCTATAAATTAAACAATATGGGATTATTGTAAAATTTTACTTATATGAGAGCACGTAAGAAAAGAAGAAATGCAAATTCAAAGCAATTGTTGATCGTTGTGGCAAAAAAAAACCTGTACATGTGAAAACCACAAAATCATAAGTATGACATTATATATACCTGAAAATTAGTGGTCGTACTGGGAATAGTGCTTTCAATCTGTTATTAATATTACTATTTTATTGGGTAGAAAAAAGATTTAAATGTAAAATAAATATTTTGGAATTATTATTATAACAAATAGATATGAACAAAGCAACACATTCTGTGCCTAAGAAAAAATGCTTGTAAGAATGATGACAAGAGTAAATAAATTTGCTAATATAATTGTATACAAATTTTTATTTAAAATTAAACTAATTGTGTAATACTGCATTTTAGGAATCTCAATCATCTTCCACTACATATCTTTCACTTGCAAAAATAGTTAACCAAGTCAGCATCAACTAGAAAATAGAAATGATATGTAGAAGGATATCTTCATATGTCTTAATATGTTTGTGGATAACTTCTCAGGTGTACATCTTTCTTTGACATTAGAGTTTGTATAGCAAGGACGGTATGCAGTCTCAGGCAAAGTGGAAATGATTTTCTTAACATTCTCTTATTACAAATAAGGGAGGAAAATGAAAAATGGATAAAAGTGTCAGCTGTAAATTGTAGAGATTTCTGGCATCAGGAACACATGATACTTGTTAGCTAATAAGTACAGTGTTTTGAGTACCCAAGGTTTTGCTAAAAATTAATGTACAATAAAAAAACAGAGCTTTTGAAATTAGCAAACAACAATTAGGGGTAGTGTTTCTATTTTGGTGAACACCTGGAGAAGAACTGCTTGATTTAGGACAGAAGGCAAGAAATCACACAGGGAATGTGTGCTTAATTAACCACAAAATACTCTTTCAATATATTAGTAATATGATAGATAATGTCAGATTTATTAGAATCACTATTTAAATTATTCTTGGCTGGGTGTGGTGGCTCACACCTACAATTCTGGCACTCTGGGGAGGCTGAGGCAGGTGAATTACTTGAGTCCAGGAGTTCAAGACCAGCTTGGGCAAAATACCAAAACCCCATTTTTATTAAAAATTCAAAAACTTAGCCAGGCATGGGGGCACAAGCCTGTAATCCCAGCTACTCTGAGGCTGAAGTAGGAGGATCACCTGATCATGTTGAGGCTGCAGTGAGCCAAGATCACACCACTGCACTCTAGCCTGGACAACCACAGTGAGACCCTGTTTCAAAATTAAAGCCTGTAATCCCATCTATTCTGAGGCTGAGGTAGGAGGATTACCTGATCCTGGGATGTTGAGGCTTTAGTAAGCCAGTATCACACCACTGCACTCTAGCTTGGACAACCACAGTGAGACCCTGTCTCAAAATTAAATTACATTAAAATAAAATAAATTATTTTCATAAAACATCTATAAATTTTTTGTCAAATGAAAGGCTAAAATTTTAAAAAGTAGATAGTTTAACTTTCCACTAAGAGAACACTCTTCCACGTAGTTCAGTTATTGTTGACACTCTTAGAGTCAATTCCCTGGTGTGTTAGCAAATACGTAAGTCCTATGCTACTCTGAGGGGCAAATTCTGAATATAACATAATTTTTGCTTAATGCCAAGGAAACAATGATTAAATACTGGTAGTCCTCTGAAATGAAACTTGCTGCCTTGTGAATGTGTTTTGAAAGCCATCCTGAAGGTGAAATTAGGTGAGAAGCAAGCTGATACTCAGTGAGTGGAAGTTATTTGAGGTATGTAACCTCTCAAGTGGGACTGCACCCCAGATGTAGGAATTCTGATTCTTATACATTGAATAAACTTTATAGAGGTAAATTTTCATATCCTGATATGGTTTAGCTGTGTTCTCACCCAAATCCCTACTTGAATTATAGCTCCCATAATTCCCATGTGTTGTGGGAGGGACCCCCCATATAGTTCTTGTGGTAGTGAATAGAGTCTCATGAGATCGGATGGCTCTATAAGGGGTTTTCTCTTTTCACTTGGCTCCCATTCTCTCTTGTCCATCACCATGTAAGATATGCCTTTCACCTTCCACCATGTTTGTGAGACCCCCCACCGCCCAGCCACCTGGAACTGTGAGCCCGCTAAACCTCATTTTCTTTATAAACTACCCAGTCTCTGGTATGTCTTTATCTGCAGAGTGAAAACGAACTAATACATGCCCCATGAATATTTTAGAGGCTATTAGTAATTGACATGAAACACTTTATGAGTCATAATTTGTTGTGCCCCTTTCCTTAGTGATAAATTGAAATCCTTTTAAGTCCAGGTAATTGTATACAATTATTTTTGATCTCTAGTCCTATGTGTGAAGAAAAGAAGTTATGTTTAACTAATTAGCTGTTGTAGAAATGAACGAAGCCAGTTGGCATGTTGGTGGCATTTAAATTACTGTGGATCGTAAAAAGTAAAAATAAAATAGCAGAGGGAGACTTCCACTCTGAAAGGTAAAAAGAGCCAAAGACATAGGAAGTAGGTGGTGATTCAGGTCATTCCAGAAAGTAAAGCAAGAGCTGAACGTGGTTAACTCTGAGCAAACATGGTTAACTCTGAGCACCACATCAAAATAAAATCATTTAAGATACAGTGGCTCCTTTAAGAATTGTTGTTAGATGGTCTTTAATATGGATTGTTGCTTAATGACAGTTAAGATTAAAGAACTTAAACTATTATTATAAGAATGCTGTTCATAAGTCCTATTAGAAAGCAGACCACTTTGAATGTAGATGTGTACCTTGTAGATTTTTTTCCTATTTCATGTTTTTTAGTTTATCTAGTGATGTCTGTTAAGTGAATAATAGCTGATAATAGCTGATTTTTATTAAAATGTCTAGTCCTATGTATCCCAAGTCTTCTATTTTGGAGGCCTAAGTTGCCTGCTTTGCCAGACAAGTAAGTGGTACCGCAGGTTATTTTGTAAAAGTCAGGAGAGAATTATTTCAAAGTATAAATCGAATTGTTAAAGTATGTCTTTGGAAACATGGTTCTAGATTTCAGAATTACCCAAACATAATAGCACTCGTTTTCCCAAGCACCATTTGAGTAGTTTGGGTGGGCTTTATGTGGCTGTAACAAATAAAACAAAAATGAAATGCAACTCAGTGGCTTAAGAGAACAGAATTCATCTCTTATTCTGATAAGTTAACTGTGAAACTGGGAGAATCTCGACTGCAGCGGTCCTCCATCAGGTGACTCAGGGATCAAGATAATTCAATCTTGTGGCTCTAGTGTTTCAAACGAATGCCTCCTCTACAGTCTCCTCTGCCGGGGGAAGAGAGAGACTGAAAATGCACATAGGAGCTTTTTACCTCCTCTGCACAGAACTAACATACTTCACTTCCATTTTCCCTTGGCCACAAGGTAGAGGGAATATATGATCTCTTAAATGGTCATTAAAGAAAGAAACCCAGATACTAATGCACATTAATAGTATCTCTCATACCATCCTTATGATTTCCAATAACCAGCTATCCAAGCAAGCTAAAGCGAATTAATAAAAGGCTTAAAGCAAATGCTCATAATTTTAAATAAAAAATTTTAAAAGTAATAAATAAAAGCATCTAGTTATATCAGAAACAAAAAATGAAGGTCCTTGAAGTCAGGGTCATGTCACATCCTTTTTTTTTACTACCCAATCCCTATCAGATGGTTTGCAAAAAAAAAAAAAAAAAATGCAAGAGAACAAACATATTAATAAATTCATGAGAGTATTACTCCTTCCTTTGGTCAGTGAATACGTGATTTATGTTCATACCACAACAACTTACATCAGGATAGCAGAGCAGTAGCAAAAACAATTTTAGTAACTACATAACTTTAAAATGTGCAGAACATTTTCATATATTATATATTTAACAACTCAAAACTGTGAGGTTGGTATATATGTATGGTTTGTTCTCTGTAATTTAAAAACATAATGTAAAAGTCTTGAAAAACATAACATCATTTTAACACAAAATGTTTAATTTTTGAGGGGAGAGTACTTCAAAACATCAGAATATTTTGGTATATACTAAAGAAATATACTTTTTAAACTCTAGGTGGAGATAGCATTCAATTCTTGGAAAATGTAATATTACATTTGAATTAATTTGTACTCTTTGAAAGAGATCATATGACTAATACTAAGCACATGAATTTAATCTGCAAGTTACCTGTAATACTGTTAAGAAAAAATTTAGGATGGCCAAACTTGCGTAAAATTTGCATGAGAAAAACTGAGAACACCAATGAGAAAATGAAAGAGTCATTAATCATCATTGTGTGACTACAGAAGGATTAAGTGGGTTTCTATAGATTTGCTTCACTTATTAATGAAATTGTTTTACGTATATAAAAAATATAAAAGATATGTATACATATATCCAAACTTTGGGCATGTGCTGTGACAATTTATTTTCCTTTGGATTTAAAGTAAGCATCTCTGAAATTTTCTCAAATAAATATAAAAGTATAAAGGATAAAATCTCATTTTAACCACCAATGTATAAACTTCCTTAAGGGCTCCAGATCAGGGTTATTACTCAAATATATGCACAATTGGGTTTTATTAAAAACTTACTAGGGTAATGGCATCTCAGTATAGTCTTTGGAGTCCAAAGGATAGACTGAAATCTCAGCATCTTGATTCATTAACTACGAGACTGTAAATGAACCAATTAACCTCTCTGACCATTAGTCTCCTCTCTAATACGATATCAAAATGCCCTATACAAAGTGAGACTGGAAGCATGAAACGAGAATACATAAAGCACCTAGCATTACACCTGACAAACAGTGAAAGCTTGAAAATTTACATTCTCTTTGAGTGTACATCATTGTGCGTATGTTATTATTTTCACCTCTTATAAGGTCCAAAATCCAGGTGCAGAAAATAAAATATATGAATTGGAACAAATTGCCGCAATTACACACACAGATACAAAATTCAGTGATTCGTTAACATTAAACACATTACCTTATATAAGTGAAAAAATGCTGCAGTAAGATTTTCTGTAAATATTTTACCTTCTATGTGGGAAATGTCAGTTCTTTATTTTGAAATAAATTTTTACATCTGGTATTTAGTTCTAGATTAAATTTATTTTAGCTTGAGAGTTATAACTTAATGGAGTATATTTTAATGAATTTAATTTGGAATCTAAGTTTGCATATTAACATTTGTATTTCAAAACTACTCTGATTTGAATTTTACATTTATTTTCTTTTCTCTCAAATGGCACTCAGTTTTGTAAATTGTATCATAATAATTTGGAATGTTTTTCAGATATTATTAATCATCCTTCATGTTCACAGCATTGTTTTCTTTGAAAATAATAATTAGAAGTAAACAACTATAGAAATGAAAATTTAAGGTTTTTTTTTTTAAGCTAAGGTGCAATCTTAAATAAATTAGTTAATTGAAAATATTGAGGAACAGCTAAGCATAGAGCAATGTGTTAGGTATGCCGCAGTCAATAGAACAACATGACATCATTTCCTCAAACTTGCAGAATTGCTGAGTAGAAAATATGCACACAACACAAGAACCTCAGCACATATGACAGTGTAAGGTAAAGTGCTACACTTTGTGATCCTAAAAATAAAGAGTTCAAGGAGATGGGGAATCAAACTACAATATTTAAAACAATGAAGACTTCCAGGAGAGAGTGGGACTTGAATTTGGCCTTGAGGAATGAATAGGAAATGGAGGTATGGGCAGATATACTGATCTTGCTGTTCACAGAAGAAGAAATAGTGATGGTGGGGCTTGTGAGGGGGAAAACAGAAAAACCTTATTAGCTTTGAGGTTTCTGGTATATACTGAAGAAAGACTGCTTTTGGATAAGTGTGGCAATACTTAACTGTATAACTTGTATATCAAACTGGGATAAAAAAGCTCATAAAGTTTCCCAGACTGGTTATATTAAAAAACAAACAACAAACGGGAGAATAAGTATTGTTTTAGAATGCGTCACCTGGCAGTATATTAAGAATGGATTTGAAATAAGATACATTAGAAGATAAAAGACCACCCAAAAGATCATTTTGGCCATCCAGAATTGGAAATTCATACTGATAATTTAAATAAAAAATAGTGGAATTTAGCCAAAAGGACAATTACAGAAGGATCCAGATCCAATTTTTGCAACTAAGAAAAGCTTTAGGATGGAAAAAGTATACAGGACCTCTAGGATTTGTTTTGATGGAAATGGGGAAGCAAAATTTCTGCTACCTAAAAGACCCTAGGTTCCTCAATAAATGCTTAAGCAAAGCTTTCCATTTGCAGAAAGTACTGAGGGAGATGGGAGGTTAACACTCATCCTTATTTTGAGGCTAGGTATTCGCTAATACTTTGATGAAGACTCTTAAAAATCATTCAGCCTGTCAGGAACAGTGGTGTGCCTCTGTTGTCTTGATGATTCAGGAGGCTGAGGTAGGAGGATTCCTTGAACCCAGGAGGCCAGCCTAGGCAACACAGTGACACCTTGCCTCAAAAAATGCTACTAAGAAAACATAGAATTTTACGTTTCCTTTGTTCCTAATTATGGTTAAATGTGGAGGACTGAATTCATCATTGTGAATAGGTATTTATTTCTATGGTAGAAATTTCTAGTCACCTCTCTCCAAAGGTAATGCACAATTCTACTCAGGCCTAGTAAAAGCCTGTACAATGAAGGGCTAAACTAGTCTCACAATAAACAGAAGCTTGCGCCGTTGGTTGTTTAAAGTAGCAGAAGGATGTTTTAATGTCAACTTATTCTTCACAAACCTTGTAGGACTCAAGTATAAGAAACATGACAGGGAGAACCATGTCAAAGTGTAATCTTCTAGGTGGGATGCAGACTCCAATGGTACATGGTACACTGATGCTGGAGAGAGACAAAGTACGAATCTCTACGGGAAAGGCATTGTTCAGGGCTTTCATGGTGATGAGATCTGATCTACAACTTTAAGTTTTCTGTTTGTGCTCAGTAACTCTGTTTAATCTCAAGTCTTAAGTAACATTGCTCAACATGACAGTTTACTATCAAATTCGGTACTGTTTGGTGGGAAGTGTGAACTTGAAGAACGAAACCAGCATGGAAATGAAATGATTATAAGATATTCACTGACAAATCCTGAAAGCATTTGGTTTTAGAAAGATACTGAACAACAGCAAGGAGATACTGGACTTTCACTATTTTCCCACTCCAATCCAGCAATACCCAGTTATTACTAAATAATGGAGTACAAGACTGTATTCCTCCAGTCCATCAAGTTGGAATCTCATTCTTGGTTCAGTATTATAGAAAGTGTCACTGCGTCAGGAAAGTTGGGACGTCCAGTCTACACAGGTATCTAAGCTACAGATTTCTTCATAGTATTAAGTAAGATAAAATACGTTTTATAACCTTGTATACACTCAGAACATAGGATTACAACGTATGAATTTGATAGTGAGCAATAGTTCAGTAATATTTGAAGAAAGGAAGACTGGGTGGATTCAAACATGAATATAAAGATGCTGTTTGGAAAAATACACTGCCTCACAGAAAACCTCCTATCTCAACCAATACAGCTTTATTATGCCTATAATCAGTCCCAGAAAAATGCTGTAAGAATTGTAAGTTTCCATGTGGAAAAGATCAACGCCTTCAGGGTGTTTCTAGCTTTATAATATGTAAAACATACTACCAGCAATGTACTACTGAAAAGCTTTTAAACACCCAATTTTTGTATCAGCTCATCCTTGGTTTTTATCTTGTTTTTGCATTTGATCTATTTTTAAAGAAAATTTTTCAGACTGATGCTTTCCACGTTTTACCTGAATAATCCTCTTTTCTATCGCAAACTCTTCCAGTGGTGATTTTAGTTTCCTTAAGAAACAAATACTCCCCTCTGTTTGGAATGTTCTCCTGACCCATGGAGTTGATTTTTTAAGAAGTATCTGGACTTATCAGATTGTCTGATATGGATTAAGATGTAATTGACCTTTTCTAACTGGCCTAATGAGATTCAAACTCAGAAGATGGAAATGAGGGGGGATTTTTTTTAAAGGATTAAGCCTCACACAGAAATAAAACATACTCCAAAGAACAGTGACAGAATAAAAATATCAGAGGTCTGACAGCCCCACAGAAAAAAAAGTGTCTCACCAGATTTTTGAAGTTGCCAGACAATCCAGGAATCCAAGCCTGATAAAAAGCAAAACAGAAAAGACAGAAAAGAACATGTTTTAGAAAAGTGGACAATACCAACGTTATAATTCTACATTATTCTATTTACAAGTATGGCAGACTCAATAAATACTTTAGGACATAATTTCTGTAGATGAAAATGTGTTTTTCACTGAAAGTATTTATTTAACCTTATACTGTGCCATTAAAACAAACAAAAAAAGATAATTTAGCCTTTTGGCTAAATTACACTATTATTTAAATTTTTTTATTTGTTTTAATGGCACAATATAAGGTTAAATAAATACTTTAGTTTAAGACTGTAAAAGTCCAACTTGATGGACTGCAGAATACAGTCTTGTACACATTCTAGCTCCAGAAATATGTTTTCCAGTTATTCGGGGTGACTATCGTAATTTGGTTAATTCTCTAAGTTTTCAAAGAAGGGAGAATATTATTAAACACATTTGAAATTCTCTAATATTTAGTATATACATTTAATGTATTTACAAGAGAAGCAGACCAAAGTTTTACTTTAAAAAACTTTTCCCATTTTTCAGGTTTTTGCTATCACAGTAATTAGTTTTGGCTTTGATTTATTTTTGAAAAGTAAAGCCATGAAAGATATTATAATGACAAAAATAAAAGGTTTTTAATTTTTAAATGATATTAAAACGCAGCCTCTATTTTTTAAAGGTGTTTGAAGTTCAAATGAAAGGCAGTATGTGAACAGCACAAATTCCCAAGAGGAGCCCCAGCAACCTGCCATGGGATGCAAAGGTTTTATAAATGTTGTCTTGTGTAAAGACAATGGCAAACATTGTGAGGCCTTTGCAAATATGCCTGGCTGCTTCTGTGTTTGAGCAGAAATATTGAACTTCTAACCGTTATTATTATAAAATAAAGGAGATTATTCTTTAAACATTTGATGGTAGCCTTTTCCTTTTGCCTTGGGGATCGAGTTTGAAGTTACATATTGTATGAGTAGTAAAACACATGTCTTTCTTTGAAAGAGAATGGAGAACACAGTTAAGTGTGAAAAGAAGTTGACACCATTGTGTATGGTTTTATATGTTCATATGAATATGGGTCTGCATTTTGTTGTCATAAAATTTAAATTAGTTTATTTCTGTTGGGCCAGAATAATCTCCATAATGCTGGACCACTAATTGGTGACAAATTGCCCAGAAGGAAGCTATTAATATTCCTTCTCTAGGGCATAAAATCATTTGAGAAGATCAATAGTCCACTTTTGAAAAGCAGGTAATGGATCTTGTCATGTTGTTAGAGAGCTCACCGAGTTCTCTAGCCTGGTTTCAAAGGGGTAAAGTGAACGATCTCTTAGAAACCTTTGTCCATGGATCTTACCTCTATTAATAATCCTAGAAAATAATCTCATTCCTTTATTTTCATATTTTATTTTTTTTGTGATGAGTTATAAACCACAAAAGATTTGCAAAAATACAAATACATACAGCTCAATAAATTATCACAAAGTCAATGCTCATGTCATTATTACTCAGATAAGGAACTTGAAGTTAACCACCACATAGAAGCCAGTGGCTTGTTTGGTCACACTGTGTAAGTATATGTGTATGTACAAAGATGCATGTGCAAGAGATTTGTAATCATGCTGTATTAATGTCTCATTATCATCACAATTTTGCAAGGCATTTGACTGTGCGTTACCAGGGAGGGACAACCTCTTGAACATATCATAGGATGTCATTGAATATACTATACACTGTAATCTCAATAAACTATTACTTATATGTATTTGTCATAGTATCCAGATTTCTTGTCCAGCCTATGTTTTTGACTTGCCCAAGTTTTGAACTTTATCTAACTGGAATCATGTACTACGTATCTCTCTCTATTTAGTTTCTTTCCCTTAATATCTCATTTGTGAAATTCTTTCACCTTTTTGCTTATAACTGCAGTTAGTCTTCATTGTTCTGTAGTATTCCATTGGATAAATATACCACACTTTACGTATTCAATCCATTATTGGCAGATATGTGAATTGTTTCCACTTTGGGGTTATTATGAATTACCATACCGTTAGCATCCTTTCCTAGGAATTAGAATACTAGGTCAGAAAATATACCCATATTCTACTTTAGCAAATAATTTAAATAGTGTTATGAGAATTTTCATTGTTGCATGTTTCCCAGAAAATATTTATTTTCTGCTTAATTTTAGCCATCAGTTTATTATTTAGTGGACTATCTTTGTACTTTTCATTTACATTTTCTCATTACAAGTTTTAGTGCATTTTCATAGGTTTATTAGTCATATACATATATATTCATTTGAGAAGGTTCTTTTTAAATTATTTTTACCGATTTTATATGGGTGGTCTTTCCTTACCAATTCATAAGTGCTTTGTGTATTCTAGATGTGAGTCCTTTGTTGCTTATATATTGTGAAAATCTGTTTCTTACTCCGTGGCTTCCTCTTTTACTCACTGTTTCTTATGTTGAACACCTATTGTTAATTTTAATGCAGCCATATCAAATCAACTTTCTGTGTTCTGTTTATTACACAAAATAATCATATATACACTTCTCTGTTTCTAAAAATCTTTTTATGTTATAATTTGTTTGCCTTTCACATCTAATCCAAAAATCTACCCTGAAATTTATGTTCCAAGTTAGGGTAAAGTTTCATTATTTTTCCAAATTGGCCCAGCAAAATTTATTGAAAATATGAGATTTCCAACTGTTCTGCAATATTAGTCATGAATTTAGTACCCATAGATGCTTGGCTGTTTCTACACTTTTGTGTGTTTCATTGAACAATTTGTCTACATTGTACTGTCTTACACAATATACATATATAATATGCTTTGATAGCTGGTGGAACAGACTTTCTACCCTTCTCTTCATTATGAGTGTGTTGACTTTCTATTTTATTAAGATATAATTCACATAATGTTTACTAATTTAAATTATACAATTCAGTGGTTTTTTAGTATATTCAGTTTATGCAAAAATAACTACTAATTCCAGAATGCTTCTGACACCTCAAAAGAAAACCTCTATAGTACCTAGCAGCCAGTTCTGATTCTCTTGTACCTTCTTCCCCTGATAACTCTTAAGCTACTATGTCTCTTAATTTACCTGTTCTGTATATTTCATATAAATGGAATCACACATGTGATTTTTGTGTCTGACTTAATTTAAAATGTTTTAAAAGTCCATTTTTAATGTAGCATGTAATAGTACTTCATTTCTTTTGTTGCTAAAAATATTTCATTGAATGGATATACCACATATTGTTTATTCACTAACTGAAGGACATTTGAGTTTTCATTTTTTTGCTATTATGAATAACAATGCTATGCACATTCCCGTATGTGTTTTCTTGTGTAAACATTTGTTTACAGTCCTCTTGGGTATATACTTAGGAATTTCAGGGTCATCTGGTAATTCTATGTGTTGGATGAACTTCCAAACTGTTTTCCATAGCAACTCCATCATTTTACATTACCACTAGCAATGGATTTACAATCTCTCCCTATCCTTGCCAATACTTATTTTCTATTTTATTACAAAATCATAGCTATATAGTAGAGTGTGATGGATCTCACCGTAGTTTTGATATTTGTTTCCCTAATGATTAATAATGTTGAATACTTTTTTCATGTGGTTATAGGACATTTGTTTATCTTCTTTGGAAAAATATGTATTAAAATTCTTTGCTCACTTGTTTTCTTTTTCTATCAAGATGAGGTCTCCCTCTGTCACCGAAACTGGAGTGCAATGGTGCAATCTTGGCTCACTGCAACCTCTGCCTCTTGGGTTCAAGCAATTCTCCTGCCCCAGCCTCCTGCTGAAAATACCGGTACATGCCACCGTGCCTGGCTAATTTTTTGTATTTTTAGTATTCACCATATTGGCCAGGCTGGTCTTGAACACACCTGTAATCCCAGGACTTTGGGAGACCCAGATGGGGTGGATCAATGCACCCAGGCTCTTTTCTCACTTTTTAATTGGGCTGTCTTTTTATTGTTGAGTTCTAAGTGATCTCAATATTTTATTAGATACGTGACTTGCAAATATTTTCTCTCATTTCTGTGTTGCCTTTCACTCTAGGGTATTATTTAATTTATCCCAATAATGGAGAATTTTCTACACATACCTTTACATCTTTCAGTAGATGCATTCTTATTTGATATTTTTATGTCATCAGACATGGTATTTTTTTATTACTTGTATATAGAAATACATTTTATTTTCTATTGACCATTTAGTAAGGAACCTCAATAAAAATCATACATTAAAATTAATAATCTGGTATATTCCTTTCAATTTACTATCTACACTCAACACGTTATATGCAATGATAATAGTTTTACATGGTCCATTCAAATCCTTTAACTTAATTTAAAAGGCCTGCATATATGTATGCATGAATTCATGTATATATGTTTGCACATGAGTATGTGTATATGTATGTATATATTTTGCATTCGTGCATTTACCAAGACCACTAATATAACACTTAGTAGAAGTGGTGATACTGGGCATCCTTGTCTTTATCTCAAAGGGAACCATTGCTACTAAGTGTGATATTTGCTGTGTTTGCTAGATATTTTCCTATCATAGTAAGAAAGCACACTTCTATAAGAATGTTAATCATAAAAGTTTTTTTGTCATCCATTGCATTACTTAGTTATACAATTACTTAGAGTGTCTTTTTCTTGCTCTTCTCATCTTAAGTTGTATTTTCTAGAAATTTTATTCAAAATTCCGTTTTTTAGAAAAATAATTTCTAACATCCTTTTAATATCATCAGGGTTTGCAGAGATTTCACTGGCATTAGTTTTTCTTGAATCCTCTCTTTTTTTTACTTGGCAAATTGCATCACTATCACTTTCATCAGTTTATTTTAGAAACCCAGTTGCAGTTTTGTTGATACTCTGTTGTGTGCAGTACAATATACGATATAATATTTTCCAATATATTACCTTCTGATAGTTATTACTTCTCTTTTGTATTTGAGATAAATGTGCTGTTTTCTTCCTAGCTTGTAAGATAGACACACTGTTTTTCTGCCTTTTTCTTTTATGTATATATATTTAAATTAAAGCTTTCACTTATAATATCGGCTTTCATTTTGAAACAGCAATTTGTATTTATTTCTATTTTCAAGTTGAGTTTTCTTTACATATTCAAAAAATATGTTTCTATGTTTTAAATTTCCTAACATCTAAAGATTTCCTAGCTCAAATTAATTTGTACACAAAGCACTTACTTTATATGATCTCAGTCCTCTCAGAGTATTGAAACTTGATATGATTCAGCATCTGGTCATTTTTTGATGAATGCTCTATATGTACTTAAAATTACATTATCCAATTATATACATAAACTACCTTAAATGTGTTGATCATGTGGTTTATTCAAATATTAGAAGATGCACATTGTCATATCCCACCATGATTTGGGGTTCATCGTTTTTTGCCTGTAAGCTTCATGATTTTTCCTATGTTTGTTAGCCATTGTTAAGAAATATATTAACGTTTGAAATTTTTATAGTCTTTTGTTCAATAGGTACTATTATGAAGTTGTTAACATTTTATCTCTAATACTACTTTAATTTCTAAGCTGGTTTTGTTTGAAATTAATACAACTGTACCAGTATTTTCATTGTTTCTTTCTCAATACAAGAGCAAATAACTTTAGTGTCAAGTATTATATGTTAAAGTAAATTCTTGGGCTGTAAAATCACTAGCGGAAGCTACCAGCTCTTCCAAGGAAAGTCAACAAATGCTTTGACTACAGTGAATACATATTCCAAACAGATAAATTAGCATATGCAACAACATAGACGGTAATATATTCTGTGTGACTAGAGTCTGAGGTTCATGGTGGAAACAGATATGACCAACATTGGAAAATAGAATTTGAGACCAGATTTGAAAGGCTTGGTAATGGAAAGAATTTGGTAGTTATCAATTTGAAGATAAGGCAAAGAAAATTTGGGCAACTGAGTGATGATGTCCTTAACTAAAAACAAAACAATATGAGGAGGTGGTAGAAGAACATAAAGTAAAATATAAACGTACTGAGCTTGAAAATGCTACACTTTTCTGGGTACATAGTTCTGGAAACCATCTGGATATATATATCTGTGGCTCAGGAGAAAGTTACAAATGGGAGGAATAGATTTGGACTTTATTAGTACTTTAGTGATAGAAGAAACATGCAAGAAAATGACCCAAAATTAATGACCAACAATAGATACACAGCGAATCAATAAAATTTCAGAAATTTATTTTTTATTTATAAAAAAAGAGTAATATGTTTAACTTTTTAGGAACTTTACAGGTTAACAACAACAAAAATCCAGAAAGGTTTGAATTGGCCTCTTTTTTATTTTTTTAATTAAGTTCTAGGGTACATGTGCAGAACATGGAGGTTTGTTATGTAGGTATACACGTACCATGGTAGTTTGCTGCACCCATCAATCCGTCATCTACATTAGGTATTTCTCCTAATGCTATCCCTCCTCTTGCCCCTCACCCACCAACAGGCCCCAGAATGTGATGTTCCCCTCCCTGTGTCCATGTGTTCTCATTGTTCAGCTCCCACTTATGAGAACATGTGGTATTTGGTTTTCCGTTCCTGTGTTAGTTTGCAGACAATGATGGTTTCCAGCTTCATTCATGTCCCCTGCAAAGGACATGAAATCATCCTTTTTTATGGCTGCATAGTATTCCATGATGAATATGTGCCACATTTTCTTTATCCAGTCTATCACTGATGGGCATTTGGGTTGGTTCCAAATCTTTCCTACTGTGAACAGTGCTACAACAAACATGCATGTGTATGTGTCTTTATAGCCGAATGATTTATAATCTTTTGAGCATATACCCAGTAATTGGATTGCTGGGTCAAATAGTATTTCTGGTTCTAGATCCTTGAGGAATCACCACACTTTCACAATGGTTGGACTAATTTATACTCCCACCAACAGTGTCAAAGCGTTCCTATTTCTCCAAAACCTCTCCAGCGTTTGTTGTTTCCTGACTTTTTAACGATCGCCATTCTAACTGGCGTGAGATGGTAACTCATTATAGTTTTGATTTGCACTTCTCTAATAACCAGTGATGAGCAGCTTTTTTCATGTTTGTTGGCTGCATAAATGTCTTCTTTTGAGAAGTGTCTGTTCAAATTTATTTCGCAAAATTGACTGAGAAACTTAAAAAAGAGATGTGTAAGGAAGGAGCATGTATGATGGGAACCAAGAATGAGAGATTGTCAGCAATGTGCAATGTTTTTCAGTGCATTGCAAGAACATGTAAAAAGAAATGTGGCCTTCATTTTCGCCTTTCGTAGATAAACATATGCAGAATACTCAAATTAGAAGCATCATGCATTCAGTGATAAATGGTAACTTATAGAAATATAATTGTAGTTGAATGTATGATTTTCTTTTTTGTAATTTTGATGAAGAAAGAAAGAAAAGGATATTATGTATACTTTTTGAGAATGGGGACATGGGGTTAAGGAAAGGTAGGTTTTGTTTAGGAACATGTTATGCTAAAAATTTGAGACCATCAGAGTGCCTGAGCCATATTCTTTGTCAACCTTGAAAACAAAAAAACTGGCAGATTTATAAAAACATGGTATGTTCCTATTTTCATCTCATATAGATATGTGACACAAGACTTTTATACCTAGACCTTAGTGTTTCCATTTAGACACAACTGTTGTAAATATCAACTCTTTCCTTACATTAGATTACTTTGACCAAGGTATGTCATTCAAATGACATATCAGTGGGATTATATTCAACTACTTTTGTTAAAATCTCAAGCTTTTGTTATTTTTGTTATGTATACTCACTATACTGGCATACTGAGACCTAAAATCAGTGATATTGTTACTTTCTTTAGTTTATTCCTTTCTGATAATTACTAGGTGTGATTATACTTCTATGTCATATCAATTACTCCAAATAATGTGCAATTTTACCTTCTTATTTAAATGATTTATCCTGTCCTTTCCATTAATCTTTTAGGGATATTCTTATCGCACATATTCTTACCTTGTCTTTACAACTCCCTGCAGAGGCTCATGATCCACAGAGTCTCAGAGACTGTTTATAAAATATATATGTGTGGAGGATAAAAGTGAATGCATTCATAAATAAAACAATTTTATACAAATGTAAAGTCACATGCCAAATACATATTTCAGATCCTTTGGAGGGAGGTAGCCCTGTTATGAGTCTAAGAGGACGGGACCAAAATGTCAATTTGTGTTCTGACTTTACTGCTTTTTAGTTGTATTAATTTGGATAGTTTGCCTAACCTTCAGTTTCCTTATCTATAAACAGATCTTAATACCTAGTTCTAATTACCTAGCTCAAGAATGTTATAAGAATTAAATAAGTTATTTCTCTAAGAGTACCTAGGTCAGTGCTTGTACTCAAGTGAGGGTTCAGTATTAGGTAATCTTGGACTTCATGGGCTATCTGACATTCCTTAGAGCCCATTTTTCTGCTACCATAAACCATGACCTAAGCCATGACCTATTCCTTGAAACTACCTGTGTAGCCAGCTGTTCACAATCCATACCCTCTTCCTTTTCCAAAGGCAAGACCTTCAACTGGAAAAATAAAATAAAAATATCCTCTGGGCACCCCATACCTCCAGTCTTACTGCTTTCAGTCACTATATATATATATACTATTTATATTGACTATATAAATTTTCCTCCAGAAAGTTAAGAGTGTATTTGATGATTTCTATTTCATTCTCAATAAGGTACTGAATTTTTATTCAAGAAGAAAATATGCAGGCTAATTGATCAGAGAAATCTGTATACTGTAGCCTCTCTATTCTTCATAGAAACACTGACAGTAAATAACCTGCACCTCCTATATCCCAACATGTATAAGTTCTACATAATGCATCTGAATGGGCGGTATCCTGACGCAGCTGTTCTATTTGTAGTACTTTTATGTATACTTCTTCAACTTAACTAATGGCATTTCTTTGAGTCTCAGAATTTTCCTGTATGAATACTTATTACCACCATTTTCAATATGAATTTTAACTCACTTGAGAAGATTTAATTCAGCCTTCCAAATGATCACACCTTCCAAACAAGTCATAATCAACGACATATAGTAAAGGAGATTCATGCAATTACCTACAAGTCTTCTAACTGGAAATACACATTTTACCTTTCTTTTAGAGGGAAACTAGAGTTGTTTTAGAGGTAGGTAGTAAAGTGGCTGCAATCGAGGCAAACAATTTAAGTAAAAACAAATGGGTTTATATACTTTGCATGTAGATGTTGAGGACTGTATATATTGTTTTCAATTTTGTTAATTATTTAAATATGCAAGACTCAGTTTAAAAATTTAATGACCAGTGATACTTTTTCCAGAGTGAACTTACAGAACTTATCTCAATTTAGTTCAAATTGCTCTAATTTATGTTTACATAAGATTCCTATTTTAATACTCATAACCTTTGCTATTGTAGCA
This sequence comes from Ateles fusciceps, assembly GCA_036589455.1. Lineage (NCBI taxonomy): Eukaryota > Metazoa > Chordata > Mammalia > Primates > Atelidae > Ateles > Ateles fusciceps. Next base: position 3,726,916 of record JAZHEH010000827.1, on the reverse strand, counting down.
ATGATTTGTCTAATGATATAAGTAAACACTACCTAAATTATACTGTCACAAATACTTTGTGAAATATACATATATATAATGTAAATATGTCATCAAGTATGTGATGTTGAATAAAAAGAGTAAATAATGAAGAACAGGAAAAGAATATAAATCTTCTAGCCTGGTATGCTTAATAATAAGTGCTAGATAAATACTAACTATTAATATAAACCATATCATAATCTAATTAATCACACAGCTTTTATGTGAACCCTGCAGCAATTTTAATGATACCAACAATTTCACAACTATAAATATGTGCTTGAGTATATCTTTACATGCAGTTCTAATGCTGCCCTGGAATATTATCTATGTATCAGAAATCAATAGAAAGCATTTTCTTGGAGCTCATTTCCATAATCAACAAGCTAATTTAAATTCATGCAGAGTAAATAAGTAATTTTGACTGAAACATTTTTTAATGTCTTAAAGTGGATTGATTCATTTTTAAATATGAAAAGTAACTTACTAAAAATTATAATTATAAAAATAGTGTTGTAACAGAGCAAGCTTAGAAAGTTAACACCAAGACAAAAGTATGCCAAATTGCAGAGTCTTTATTGCTCACGGCCACAGAAGACTCACGTCTCTCTAACCCGTGGCCCCAAAAGGAGGGTGTCAAGACCTTTTATACCCATAAACCACCTCCTGGGCAGGGGTGGGGGCGAGGGGCTTTGGACATTCTGTGGGCCAGTGGACTTTGGACATTCTGTAAACCACCTCCCAGGCGGGGGTGAGGGTGAGGAGCTTCGGACATTCCGAGGGCCAGGGGACTTGGACATTCCGATTGTTACTTAAGCGGTTCACAGAAGTCAAGATAGGCATTAGTTTACACATTGCCTGCTTAGGGTGGAAATTACAGACTTCAGTTACTTATTACAAGTCGCAGGGGCCAAGATGGCGTGGGTTTGTACTGCTTGCCTGTCATATCTGGGTTACAGAGAGCAGTTTCAACAGAAAGCCAAGGTATGCTTGAGGTATGCAGTTTTATGGGGCTTTTACCATGTCACAATAGTTATCCAGAAGAAAAAACTCAAAATTCAGATAGTTTGAAAGCACTACAGATGAACATGTCTCTACTTTTTCTTGTGCAATTTTTATAATATTAAATGATTTTGTGGCTCTTGTTTCAGTGCAATGGGGAAACAAAACAGCTTCAAACGCCATGCACTGTGCTAAATATGAACTTATTTTCAAGGAAGAATTAAGGAATTCTGACTACTTTTTGTTGTTGTTTCCTAGAAGTAAAATGAAGGCTTCAGTCCTGCCAGAGAGGCAAGTAGCATGAAAAAGGTTTCCTTTCTCTTTCTTCCACCAAAATGACTAAGACTATGAAATTAGAATTTGGAAAACATCACCCTATTCAATTTCCCTCCCCTTAATCACCACCATGGCAGGGCAAATGAATCTTTCCTTCAGCTGTGTTCCCATGATTTTTATCCATTTACATATCACAATTCCTCAAAAAAGATTTTAGCTATTTCATTCCACTGCACAAACTTCCTGAAGATTCTGAAGTCAAGAGCAGAAAGTGCCTTATTGCTTACCAACCTTGTCACAGTCTATATAACCTTGTAGACTCTGGCCCATTGCCTACCGTTCTGGCCTCAATTTTGTTTTCCTCCCTGTACTCTACCTACACAGAACATATTTCAGTTTCTAAATTGTGTTCCCCTGCCCCCCATTACAGTGCTTTGCATATAGTATAGTAAGGTAGCTAAATGCTAGAATAGCTCTCCCAGGTTTTGTTTCTCTGAACTGATTTAAGGTAAAAAAAACTGTAAAAAGACCAACTGTTTTCTTCACATGGATTATGTGTCAGTTCAATTTGTCCCCTCCCCCACTTAGTTATAGCATAAGTTGTTTTTAGAACAGAAGAACAACTTAAATCACAGTATAATGGGCTTTAATAATAAACACAAACAAAATGGAGGCCCTTCTTATTTTAAAAATGTCATCTTCATTGGTTGGGATAAAAAAAGAACGCAATTAACTTTGCAAATTAAATGAAAAGATTTTATATGAATACGATGAGAAACCAAGTTTGCTTAGGAAACCCAAGAGTAACTCTGCAATGCTTTAAAAAATGTACTTCAGTCTGTCCAAAAGAATGAGATTATAAAACAAAAATAAAATGCAAGATCGCTTGGTCTTGAAGAAGAAAAAGATTGTTCTTAAGACATATGTTTTGATCTTAAATGGTAGGCTAAGCACATATAAAATAAAAGAGAAGGTGTGTCAGGTCAAACTTTTTAGAAGAGTTTCAGAAAACAATAAAAGAGGTTTTAATCAGAAAGTTACTTGTGCCCAACAAATACAACCAAAGAAAGGAAGCAGTCAGAGACTCAACTCTTTTGGAGAAAACATACGCAAATCTATCAGGGGAGCAAATCTGCAGATAGAATAATTAGCACAACAGGGAACCACCTCTCCAAGACTTAGATCATCAGACCACATGTTATCTGAACATCTGTATTGAGGGAAATTGCTAAAAAGATCAATAGAGAATTCTTAAAATTGCATCAAGTGAATATTGTGAGTTGATATTCACTAAACTGGCATAATTTATAACAAACTGGGATATGAGTGTTGCTTAGCCATTAGGGATCCTGAGAAGTTGGACGAGAAATGAAATAAGAGAAGGCATAGAAAAGATGAAACATGGTAAGGGAGAACCCAGCAGGCTAGGTTACATGCTCTGCAGGAATGTACATCTTGGGTTAGAGTTTTTAACTTTAGGGTGTGAAGATAGACAAGATGTGTTTGCAAAGTCTTTGTTTTTTTTAACAGATGCAGTACTCATTTATTTTTCAACTGTCATAAGACAAAATCTTGACAAGTATATGAATTCCTGGACTGCAAGCAAAGTTGAATAAAAGGGTAACAGAACATTCTGAATCCGCAAACAGTAGTAGCCCTGTAGGTATGAGGAAAGGTTTAACACGTTAAACAGTTAAAAATTCACCTGAGCCTTCCAGGAATCTGTAAGGAAACAATAGCAGGAAACAGAATACTGGAGTCATTCTCCATTGCTAGAGAGAAATAAATTATAGAAATAAAGAAGTTTCTGATGTTCCTAAAAGAGTACAAGATTTTCAAAGCCTGGAAAAGAGGGAAGAAGCATCCTGAGCAGGAGGCCCTGACATAGGTATTGGGAATGCCTGCTTCAGGACTATCAACAGCGTCTGTCCAGGCTCATGATTTCCCATATGAAATAAACGTGGGGCTAAAGGAGGAATCCTGTCAAGAAAATATGTTTCACAGGTTTCAGGATTTCCCTGTCTAGAGTTCATGGGAGCAACTGGTGCAGCACAGAACTTAATATATCTGCTCACAATAGAGTGTGTGAGCCAGGCTACAAGTCAGAATCCACATTCATTACAACACTGGGGCTGAAAATTAAAAGGCTTTGTATATACTATTTGGGGGAAACATGGTGCCTCAGATTATACCTGGTGACTGAGTCTGCCATTTTTACAAATTTCTCAACTTAACAATATGGCTGATAAGTTTCACAACACTCTGAGAAAGGAATGAATCAACAGGTGGATTTCCACTGAGTCATGGTCCATGCAATGTTGTGATTAAGGTTATGATAGAAGAATGAGATCACACAGGTGATCACAGTTCTTGGAATACAGAAAAATGGCATGAACTGAATGGCATCTCAGCAAGTGTGGCCCAAGCAAGATTTTCCTAGGGTATATTCCTTCCACCATTCACCAGTGAATAACTGGTTCACTGCTGTAAAAACAGTGGATTACTGTATTTTCTAAAGTTGGTGCATATAAAGATAATGTGGTAATAATCTTCTAGGTCCTATTACTTTTATTTACTTTCTATTACTTCTCTGTCCTCTGGACTTTTTAAACAGTGGGATCCTACACTAAAATCTTTGTGTGTCTGCATGAATGTTCACATCGGCATTGTTCTTAACAAAAACAATAAAAAGGGGCAATGATCCATAGAAGTGTTTAATAAATTGTGCCATATTCTATCAATGAGCTATTGCTACATAGATTAACATGGACAATTCAGAAACCATGGCAATCAAAATAAAGAAAATAGAAGATCTGTCCAGCGTGATTCAATTTATTTTGAAACAGAAAAATAAACACCACATTGTAAGGGATACATACTTAAATAATTACAGTGACAGGGGAAAAGCTTAATAATGTCTACCTCAATGAGGAGGAGGACTGCTGAGGTACTGAAGGAACTATAATCAATTTCAATGAGTGACAGCTGCTGAAGTCACCCACACTACTTAAGAATTAGAGCAGTTAGCTGGTTGGCTGAGCAAATAAAAAAATTATTTTAGATTTTAATTTCTTTGGCCTTTAACTTAGTTTGATCTTTGATTTGATTGGATTTTTACATAGCAAAGTGATTTCATTCGGAGATTTATGTCAACGTCTGGAAATTTAATAATAAAAGAGGTATAGTGTCCACATTTGGTTCTTTCAGTATCAGTGACATTATAGTCTGCATACTGATATTCATTTATTGCATACTATTATAACCTACATTTGACAACATGGCTGGTCATAATTTGAGGTGGGAAAAATGAGTAGCGTGGGAAAACCCAACAGACTAACAGAACCACTACCTGCAGGATGTGGAGTATAATCTCCGTTCTTCCTCTTTCCTCTGGTTTTCATGTCTCCATTAAAACATTCACCTGGTCTTCTGTTCACTTCTCTGATTCTAAAGTTCGGCAGAAGACCCTGAGCACAACCAGTTCAGCCCCCTCTTGACTCCTGCCTCTCCCCCATGCCTGTCAGTTTTTACATCTCAGGCAGTTTCTCTGCTGACATGTGATCAGGGAGGGGGCAACTCAGTCCTGTTGGGGGGGGGGGCCTTTCCTTGTTCTGCCACAGCAATAATTAGGTTGGTAAGTCAGCATAACTCAGTGGTAGGGTATTAGGCCTTTTTCCCCACACATTTAAAACCGCATTTTCCAATCATCTCTATAATAAAACTATGTGACCTCCATTTGCCTGTCTCCTAAGTCTTAATTCTGTAGTGATTCCAAGCTCACGAGGGGTAGAACAGGGGGATTATTTATTGATCCCCTAAACCCTAAGAGCAGTGACTATAATAAAACACTGGATCACATCATGAGATATTTATTATTATCAGATCAATCACTGTTGAACAGTCTTAATTCCTTTCATGACTCCATAACAAGACAATATTCTATATAGAATCCACAGAATGTACACACCGCAGGGTCAAAGAGGTATGCCTTTTTAATAATAAATCATTTTTTTTTCTGTGTTTCCATTTTTTTAAGGAAGGAAGGCCTCAGGAAGGGATTCATATTAAGAGTCTGACAGTTCATTTGGAAACCTCATAAGGCAAAAGTTAGGAGTATAGTTATTAGAACAGCTCTTAGGTTAGTCATGCTTCCTGTGTCTGCTCTCCCATCATCCATTAAAAAGAGGAGGAGGAAGAAGAAAAACCAAGTTTCATAAAGGTGAAGTTGGATTTAGCTAAGGTCACTTGAAATAACCAGCAGTATTTTTTTCATTGCCTACATAAAATAATAAAAGATGCTCATATGTTGACTAATGTGTGTGGAACTACTTGCACAGCCTTCGTAACAAAAGCTCTGGGATTCTGGAGATGGGTATTTTAATTGGTAACCACTATGAAAAATCCACTTTTGTATGATTAATGCAAATCAGTTTAACTTAACATTCCACCATTACTTATACAAATTGCAAAGGTTTTGCCAATATGCCAACTCCTTTATTGTTCTCTCTAGTGCATATCCTAAATGCAATCAAAGGTGACGATTATTGAAATGTTTTAAATTTATTCTAGCAATTATGTACTGAGAATCTATTATTGAAATACTCAAAAATAATGTGAAAGGCAATCGCAGATTTTAAAAATTATCTTTTTTTTTATCAAGCAATCCAAAAAATATAGCTGGAAATAGAGATTAAACATTTAATCTATAGCACCATTACAGAGAAATTAATAGACTCCCTCGGCTTAGACATACGCAAACCATGATGTCTCTACCACACATTCTCTTTGATGAGAAAACACGGTCCAAAACTCCTCTCTTTGTTTTACCCAATTCTGTGAAAAGACTTCTCCTTGCTTCACCATATCCAAACTCAGTAAGAGTTCTTTAAAGCAAAGGGTGAGCAAAACAGATGAACATTAAATTGTAATGTGAAACTCTATAACTTCCTACAGAGCATTGCACTAGGGGTGTGTGCGTGTGTGTGTGTGTGTGTGTGTGTGTGTGTGTGTGTAGTTTCTTCTGCAGGTCACCCTTTAACAACATACAAGAAATCTTAAATAAGTAAAACAATTTCAACCACTAACAAGATATCCTGAGGTGAGGAAAACTATAAACTCCAGGGACTCAGGGCTTAATAGAAACTTTTCTATTTAATCTCTAAATTTTGTTTCTCCTTCCCTAACTCCTGAAGCCTATATGTTTCCTCCAAAGGCCCAAGGTTCTTCCCAATTCCATTTCTGATTAGGACATCAAATGGAGGTGCTCAGGGAAGAACAAGATTAATGAGCAGCCAGTCAGCTTTACATGTAGCAATCATTAAAGTACATTAAATCACTGGAGAAAAACATCAGAAATAGGGTGCTTAATTTTGATTTTCCAGTGCAACTTCTTCCATGACTTCAGAATGTTCATGGGCCCTCTTCTGCCCCAGCAGATGGGTCCTTGAATGAAGATACAAAACATGCACACTCACATCCACATAATAAAACCAACAGAAAAGTGCTCCCAGGTGCTGTTTGAAAATCTCCACTAAGTATTGAACTTTAAAAAATAAGTATTTTTACAAGTAAATCCCATTATTAGACTTCCTAAAATTACTATAGGTCCCCCGGAACAGGACTTTAGGTCCAGGCTTATTTATTCATTTTTTTTTAAATCCCTGCTCAAAGCTTGGAGACATTAAGAATTAATTTTGATGAGTGGATGTGAATTCCAACTTCACTACTGACTGGCTTAATAACTCCAGACAAATTAATCCAACATTAGAATCTTAGTTAACTCATCTGTAAAATGGGAATGACCGCCTGTTATGAAGTGAATTATGTCACCCTCAAAAAAGATGTGTTTGAAGCCCTAACCACCAGTACCTCAGAATGTGACTTTCTTTGGAAAGAGAAACTTTAACAGAGGAAATCAAATTAAAATGAGGTCATACTGAAATAGGATGGGCTACTAATCCAATATAACTGGTGTCCCTTTAAAAAGAATAATATGTGAAGAACAGAGACACAATAAAAATGTCATGTGAAAATGAACACAGAGATTGGAATTATGCATCTACAAGTCAAGGAATGCCCAAGATTGCCAGCACAGCATCAGAGCTGGGAGGGGGCATGTCTCATCTCCAGAGTTATGAAATAATAAATGTCTATTGTTTAAGCCATTCAGTTTGTAGTATGTTGCTGTAGCAGGCTTAGAAAACTGACACGCTACTCAAAAGGTGATTGTGGGGTTTAAGTAAAGTGATTTACAATATGCGACAAAGGATAAGCTCTTAATAAATTATTAGTAAAAATAACAATGGTGGGATATTTTGAAACATAACCAATTGGTAAATTATACAACAACTATATTCAATTTACTCATTTCATTTTTTAGGAATTTAAATATGAAAATATCCCAATGGTAAGGCAGCAGAGAAGAAGGAATCATAAAGGGGAGATACATTTCACAACAGTGTGTGCTAATTGTTTCAATCCCCTGTAAATGGTTTGGCAGGAGAGGAGGTTGGAACACTTAGCTAAATTGAAGTTTGGGGATTATCTGTGAATTTAAAGTATCCATGCCATTTTGGCCCCTATTAGCACAAGTAATTGAGAGGAGAATCTCGCCAGTTATGCTTTTCCATAAGGCTTAATGTGGACTTCGATATTTAAGTAATTCATTAGCAGGCTTAAATGCTATCATGGAACAACATTAAAGAACGTAAAAGATAGTCTGTGACCTTCATTTTAGAGATGAACAAATTGAGACCCATAGAGGTTATAATGAACTCAAGGTTATACAGTTTACACTGAAAAGCTGACACTAGAATCCTTGTTACTAGTTTCTCGTAAAAACGAAGTGTGCCTTTCAGAATTCTTGTAAGTGTGATTTTCAGAATCCTGTGGAGCTTTTTAAAATTATCACAACTCCAACTCTGCACATGGAACCTTAAGACCAAGACTGAAGGGACTCAGATCCAAGGAGAAGAAAATGACATTGTTTAACATTTAAACTAAAGAAACCTCAAAAGTTTCATTTGGGGAAGGAGATACAGTGGGGACAGAGGGCGACTATTTTTACACTAAAATTATTAGCTGTATACACTTTTAGAAAAATCTTTTTACATTGTTTAGAAGATCCATTAAATATGGCCTGGTATGACCTTTCTAGGACAAGCCATTAAAGCCCTAAATGGTATTTAGAAATGCTGCTACCTCAGATTGAGGTCATTTGCATTCTATTATAAAACACACAGCATACTTTGCTTGGCAAGTTCTTGGAATGGCTGAACTCTGGCCCCTTGCATGATTTTGCAAATATAGAGTGTACTTGTTCTCTACTTAACAACTAACCCCACTTAAATTAAAGCAAGCTGCCCCCTTTCACCTCTGGTGTGCTCTGCTTTTAAGTATGCCTTATGAGAAGAAATATTAGACTTTTAATGCAACAAACTTTGTTTCACTGCATTAGCTTTTTTCACTTTGGTTTATTATTTTATATTTTCAGCTTGTATAGGACATTTCCATGTTGTCTTGCCCCAAGGATACCACTACTGTAATTGAGGGGCCCAGTACAGAATCTATTCCAGAAAGAATCATTCAGTTTCATTTTGCGGCTTCATAGCCCAGAACCAGAACTTTTCAAAAAGCACTCAATAACACCAATACAGGAACCCCTCTGGACAATATATCAATTTGTATTATGAAGTGAATTATGGCTGGACCCACCAGAGCTAGTATAGTTAAGTGTCTGTCAGTGTTTCCATTACATTTTGAGGGCTTTGTTCTTGGTTGCAAAAATACCCTTCAGGCTAAGGCATACAAGGCTAATGTGGGGGAGTGACTGTTCCCTTTATTTTTTACCATTTAAAAACACTAGCTTTCTTTTGTGTTTGCTTGTTACACATTTTAAAATACAGAAAGCTTTGGTTTTAGAAATCAACAGGCTGCCGGAGTGTTGGTTGTTTTAATGGGGTGAACTCAGGGTATGAAAGTTCCTAAGAGTTGGTGTGATCTACGTTGTTCATCTTGAAGGGTATCAAGACCTCAAAAAAGGAGGCCCAATGTGTTGTAAGTGCTCAGTGAAAATGACATCTGTAATTCTTGGGCCCCTAAATTTTAAATTCAGAGGTCTCCATTTATATCCTGGATGGAATATGACTGCATTGTGTTTAGGATTACCTTTGTCTTCCCTTTTTCATGCCCCTATCCTTACGTTGAATCCATGTGAATTCTTCCCTTAAGAACCTAGCTCAATTTTCCTGTTTTCTAAAAATCCTCAGATTTCTTCAAATAGACTCAGGTGTTCTTCCTGTAAGCTCATTAGATCTCCTAGATCCAATATGGCCATTATTGTATTACACCATTTGTCTGTGTGTCTTTTTCTTTACCAGGCTGTATGATCTGAGGACAAGAACTTTAACCTATTTATTAGCAGAATGCTAGGCATACTAAATATGCTCAGTAAAAACTGGTTGCTTGGATGGATGGATGGATGGATGGATGGATGGAATACGTGTTCTATGAAACAAGTTAATGACAAGGGAACTAGAGGAATGAAAGGGTCTTTGAAAAACGGACTATCTGTAATATGACTTCCTGTTTCTAGTCTTCAAACTTTCAGAGAGTACAAATTCTTATACGGCTTGTAATGAAGAATATCCCAAAAAATTGGATGGCTTGTAAACTCTTACAGGAAGAAATACATGCAATGGGATTTGCTGAGAACATTACTGTTCAAGGAGCTAAGAGATGAAGTGTTTGTTCTGGCTTAGTCACTGACTCTGTGACCCTCTTCAAGTTACTTAATAGCTCAGTGATTCCATCTCTCTGCAAATGGTGATAAATAATAGTTCTTGACTGCTTCACAAAGATGTTTGGAGAAAAATGCTTTAGCATCTTTGAGACATTTTATTGAAAATAACAAACTGTACCTGTTACATATAAATATATTGATATTGCATGCTGTGTACTAAATTTATTTTTAGAGCACTATTTTGTTGAAATCACATTAATCTAATCACAAAGTATAATTGGAAGATTTGATTCTTCTACTGGTTGTGAGTAGCTGGACTGTATCTATTCTAAAAAGAAAATTTATGTCAAGTAGATTGTTCAATTGTTTCTACATTCAGCATGTGGGAAGACTCCATGTGACTGGTATGCTGGATAAGCTGCCATGTTCTACCTAAATCACCAAACACATTTTCAAGCAAAAGGTGCTAAGAAGAATTACCGATGCTTTCAGAAGAAAATGATGGAAGAAATTATTTTTTTTATTTTTGCAAACCAGGTTACACTTTAAGGACTTGAAAGCTCCCAGTGTTTCTCAAAGAATAATCTGTGAATCATTTGCTTTGATATAAACTGGAACACTGTACTGCAGAGTCACAGATCCCATTCTGGATTTAAAGAATAAGAAATTTGGAGGAGATATCCAAGCATCTGCATACTAAACAAGATCTCAAGATGACTCAGGTTTGAGAACCCCAGTGAGATCTTGCATCTTTTGGTTTTGGAGGCAAATGAAAAGAGTACAGACTGCAGACGACGACCAGGAGAAGGAAATTGAACTTCCCAGTGTACATCATCTCCCTTCAAAATCACCAAGTTGTTAGCTTTTGTAGAATTTGGGAAGGAACTTGAAAACAATTAATTGTTTTAAAAGGAAGGATTGGAAACAATTGTACTAGAAAGACGAAAAAGGAACTGACAGCTTCAGTTTGTTGTATGTTACCAGAGTTTAAGCGTGAATCACATTTTTGGAAGAAAAAGGCAGGGCTCCTGAAACTCTTCCTTATTCTTTCTTCCTCAGGTTTTTGGAGGCAAGCTGATCTGCTTAAAGTTCATGATCAGTTTGGTATTTTTCTAAAAGTTTGTGCTTCCAATAACCATGAAGAAAAATTGGATAAAATATCAAATACGGTACAGTTGTAATCCATCGCTCCCATTATATGAAACAGCTCAATTGCTTTGTTTCTGTTAGTAAGGTAGCATATAGACATGTGGAAATTTAAACAATTATATAAAAGAATACAGAGGCAAATGAAAAACACCCAAGGTTCTAATACGGCATAGGAATTACTGCTCTCATTTCGGTAAAAATACTTTTAGACCTATCTACTCACTGTCAAATAATATTCAATTTACATAAAACTATACTTATAATTGATTAAATAATATTTTAACACATTTTATAGTTTGCTTTTCCATATCAATGACACTTTTAAAAATTTTATAATCTTGAAAACCAATCTTGTCAAGTAGAAAATAATTAGCCCTAGGTTAGAGCTGCTGTCCGCTGTTTAATATCCTTCAACTCTAATATTGAAGAAATGCATTCCCCTTCATAAAACCTTTATATTCCTCTTATTTTCGGATTGAGAATACCTGGAAAACTCTCTCCTTCTCTTAACACATCCCGGTTCTATTACTGACTCGAGCCACTTTAGCAAAAATATTATGAGGAATGACAGATGTACACGGGTTCTAACTGTGAGTTTTCAGGAACATCAGAGGGTTATGTGAGATTCATTAGCTACTAAATAAGACAAAAAGTCTATGGCTTCTCTCTCAGTATTTGCCTGTTGTGATGACTTTGATCCACACTTCCTGGACAGTGCTTTCTAAACACTAGTTTCCTTTGGATTCAAAAGAGAGCTACACAAATTTAACATTTTAACATTTATTTAATTTTTGCCATGGTTTAAGTTCATTTTATTGGCAACTTTATTGAATGCTTACAACCACCATATAAAGTCACAGCTATTTCTATCTATATAGGAGTAAGTGGGAAACTGAGCCTCAAAGAGAATAAGCAGAACGTCCACACCATTTATTCAAGCGCAGCAGATTGGGGGGTGGGGTTGGAGGAACGGGGAACAACTGTTTAACGTATACAGTTTCCCTCTGGGGTAATGAATATGTTTTGGACCTAGATTGAGTTTGTGAATACATTGTGAATGTAGGAAATGCCACTGAACTGTTCACTTTAACATGGTTATTTTTATGGCATATGAATTTTTTCTCAGTAATAATAAAATTAGTACAGCAGGCAATTAAGACTTGTCAGATTCCAGAGACCACACTCTCAAAGATTACAAAATACTGCTTCCCGTGCAGTAATGCTAGCTCAATATTTTTCTAGATAAAACATTAACTTTCTACTGAAGAAGTTTTCAATGTCTTTGTTATGCTAAAAACACGCTAAATCTCCCACAGGACCATGTGGTGCATACGGGTGGGGAAGTAGTGGTTTCCTAATTACTTTTTCGACAAAGCTTATTTTACCTGGAAAATTTCTACAAGAATGTGTTTCATAAAACATTTTTATAGAATCACTGTTTGCTTCAAACCAATGAAAAGAATCCTTATTACAGAATTATTTTATCTTAGATGGTCTACTTAATATGACAGGAAAACTTCACAGGAATTTGGACCCTGTAATAAAGATTGGCCAGTGTACTAAGATGTCCTTTATGATCATTCCTTAGCAGTTGTTCCTAAAAGTAAAAGTTAAAAGGAGGCTAATCAATTTCACCTTTTATTCTCTGCTTGAAAACATTTAATATTTACTCTTCAGTTAAGTTTCACGTAAATAGCTCTGCTACGTGCACATAAAACTATTTAAATTTCACGATAAAACACAAAAGATGTAAAGAAGTATACACTGGCATCTGCAATTTTTAACAGCAGCTTCTGGGCTTAAACAAGTCTTTCATAAGCAACTGAAAACACTAACTTTATGAATTTGAAAAAAACAAATTGATGTTTTATGTAAATTTTGTGGTATCATTTTCGTTCAGTTACTTTCTCAGTTGGGAAGACAAACATTTCAGAAAAAGTTAAAACACTTGGAAATTCAGAGCAACAATTTATTATAACATAATTATCTCCTTTTTGACCAAAACCACCTTATAACCCAATCTTCCCATTCTCTTTTTTATATGTTAGACACCAGAATTTTATAGAAAGGATAAGGGGATTAGGATTAGCTGAAAGTGAGTTTGCCTGTCACATATTATGTGTTCTATTAGTCAGTTTACCATCAAAATGTAAGATAGGATATGCCTATCCTGTAGAATCTTCATCATGAATTCATAAGATATACATGTTAAGCCATTCTTCCAGAAATGTATGTACTTACAACCATCTTGTTCATCACAACTAAGAATTTTGACAATTTTGACTCTCCTAATTTTTTCCAGTCTGTCATTATTGTCTTTACTTCCTTCTTTGCACATTGTGGAGCCCAAGTGAAGCCATTTCCTGAATGCTTTTGGTAGAATCCTCCAATCTCTGACAGTAAGTTATAATAATTACCAACTTAGCAGTGCTTACATTTGGATAGTTTTATTGCCATATCTGCTGGCGAGCCTCTCACATTGGTGGGGAAAAAGTCCCCCAAATAATTCTGATTGGGTGTATTGCAAACACATGCTACACCTGTGGGCTGTATTTGAACTGCTCAGTTCTCATCTTAAAAGTGGCAAAAAAAAAAAAAAAAAAAAAAAAAAAACCTGAATCCTCCCATAGCTGACTTTTTTATTCCTGAACAAAAACATCACTTATTTCCTTACAAGAAAACAGACATTATTCAATGTAGCTCTCTTACTTCCATTCACTTGGCTTTTGTGTATTTTTATTAATGTTTACTTTTAAGGCAATTCTTATTTTATGAAAGCAACAGAAACCATGTACCTTCTCCTATGTGAAGACTGTGATATGGTGACCTGTAGGGATGTGCAGGAGAAGGTCAAACCTCAGCCAGCTCTGCCACATTAGGCAACACTACAAAAGCGCCTTCAAGAAGTTATCTGAAGAATCACCAAATGATTGTGAGAGAGGCAGCACGTGAGCTTCAGATTCTCAGAAAGCACATAAGACCAAAGACAGGACAGTGGTGACAACCAACAAAGGAGAGTCAGCACTTGCTAAGGATAGTAATATATGGAAGGACTGTATCCCTACTTCCTCCCTTGCCCCAACCAAGACAGATAGCAGGAAAGTAGAAAAGAAGTGAGAAAGCCAGGATGCTCCAGAATCTCCCACCATCCCCTGATCCCTACCTACCTTTGAGCCCATCCCACTACTCCCACCTCCCCATATATTCAAAACAACTAGAACATGAAGTCTCTTTGTGTCCAGGCAAGGGGAACATCTCTGAATCAAATATAAGGTTGAATTTTTAAAATAATCAGAACCAATTCTTAGCAATAAGACACTTCAATAACAAGAAGTGACTGAAAAGCTATAGAATCATCTAATGTGATTAAGGTAGCAAGTACACTACCCAGTAAGAAAGGAATGTTGTCAGAGAATGGAAGGTCGTGTTCAAAAAGTCACCATTTTATACGCTCAGAATTTCAGACTTTTTATCAAACCAATTTTGATGATCCCCCACAGTAAAATAATTTTCAAAAATAACCTATTCCTTAATTTCTATTTTTGAGCAAGTAGGTCCCTAGCTCCTTTTTCACAGTCAACTATTCCTAGCCTGATGCCCCTGAGATCCTATAGTAATACACATATGGTCCAGCCTGTGTTCAGTCAGTCAGCACTGGTAATGGGTATGTTGGTTATTAAAATATTAAACTACTTATATACCATTGGTAAACAGGCACTGACTGATACAAACCCCAACCCCCACTGCTCTTGTAGTCTTGTTCTCTCTTCCAGGAGCCCCCCACAACTCAGCAATTAAAGTGTTAATGCTAGTACAGCTGAGAAGCCTCCCAGTCCCTGCTCCATTGAGTGGACTTCTGTTTGGTTAGCACCAGTATTTTATTAGTTTTAACTTTTAAGTATAAACTCAGTCTGTAATATAAAATTCAGAAATTGAGGCAAACTTCTTCAAACAGTCAAGGTCTGTCTTAAATGATAAACTGTTACTTTGTCACTGGATCTCCTCTATAGACAAATGTGCTCTATTCTTTCTGTGCTTTCAAATATATATTTCTTTCCTTCTCCTCTAACCTGGTGTTGTACATTGTGCTCATGTTAAACTTCCAGGACTGCCCGCTAAACTGTCTACTGCTAGACATTCCAGATAGTGGATTTTCCCTCTCAAGTTTCTCACAGTGTCTTGAGAAGTATATCATTACAAAGTGGATATCATTACCCTATTTCTGTGCGTAATCTGAGTTCCAGATTGTAGCCTCAGCAAGTTTTTTCCATTTCCTTGTGTCTATGGCACATACCAAAAATACATTTAGATTTTTTGTTGCTGAAAACATCCATACATCTGACTAAAACAACTCAAATGCTGGTAGTATTTAAGGTGTACGATAGGTGAGAAAACCTTAGGGTTTGACATAAGACAAAGTCCAGGAAATACAAAAGTATTTATTTACATTCAGTAATGTTTTTGAGGATAAACATTACTCAATATTGCAAGGAGACATGAGGTCTCAATATTTTTTCCCTCCAAGACCTGCTCCAATACCTTCACATGTTCATAACCTTTATTTCTATCCTTTATTGCTTCTCAGGACTTCAGACTTATATGTACAGCCTCCTGATTGTCTGGACTTCTAGAGATTATCTCTTCCTCCTCGACATTTCTACTAAGCCATCACACATATATATATTCAAAGCACTTTTCATACGAGTACTCAAAACTTAGTAGTTTACAAATAATCCGATTAGGAAATAGGCAAACCACATAAAGATTTCACTGAAGAAGACAGACAAATGGCAAGTAAGCACATGAAAAGATGTTCAACATCAACAGCCATTAGAGAAATGGAAATTAAAACTATTAATATGGGATACCACTGTATACCTATCAGAATGGCTAAAATATAAAACATCGACACTACCAAATGCTGGCAGGGATATAGAGAAATGAGGCAACTCATATATTACACCTAGGAATATAAAATGGTACAGCTACACTGAAAAACAGTTGGGTAGTTTTTTATAAGACTAAAAATGTAACTGCCGTATAATTTAGCAACTGCAGTCTTGGCCATTTATTACAGAGCAACGAAGACATATTCATATAAAAAGACGTATACAAATGCTTACAGCAGCATTAGTGTAACAGACAAAAACTGGAATCAGCCCAGATGTCTTTCAACAGACAAAAAGTTGAACTGTGGCATATGCATATAATGGCATGCCACTCAAAAATAAAAATAGACAAACTACTGATACATGCAACAACTTGGGTGAATCTCCAAAAATTATGCTAAGCAAAAAACCAAAACCAAAAGGTATGATTCCATCTATGTATCATTTTTGAAATGACAGCATTTTAGAAATGGAAGACCGAGCAGTGTTGCCAGGAAGTATTGTTTAGGAAGACGGTAGTGGTGGAAAAATGGAGGTGCATGTTGTTTTAAAGAGGCAACCTGACAGATCTCTGGAGTGCTGGAACTATTCAGTGTCTTGACTGTGGGGAAGGATACTTCCACTTACAAGGTGATAGCATTTTATAGAACTTAATAAAGACAAAAATGATTACAATGGGCACAGGGTAAATCTGAACAACATTGGTGATTTATCTCAATTTCAGGATGCTGGTTGTGATATTGTACTACATAGTTTTGCAAAATGTTACCATTGGGGAAAACTTGGCAAAGTGTACAAAGACTCTTATTTTATAACTGGATGTGAGTGTAAAATTATCTCAATGAAAATTTCAATGAAATTTTTTAAAAAACTATTCATTATTCCCCCAAATTGGCTGGTTTTTTTTTTTTTCTCTGTATTTCTACATAAACTGAACAGAATTACTCCCAACTGCCTACATCAAAACCTGGGGAATTATTCCATGCTCCTCCCCTTTCCTCTGTGTTTTGATCTTTCATGTTTGTAAAACATAGTATTTCTATATTCATTGCTTGGGGATATTGGTCTGCTTGGGCTGCCTTAACAAAATACCATAGACTGAATGACTTAAACATAAATTAATTTTCTCATAGTTCTGGAGGCTAGAAAGTCCAAGATCAAGTGCGGCACCACCACCTCTATCGTTATAGACCGGGGTCTGAATTCCAAGGCTATAGAAGACCCCACCCTTACATTTCTCCAGGAAAGTCCTGCCCCTCAGATCTCTGAACAGAGGTTGTTTGGCCTGTTGAAACTGAGGCATTGGCCTTGATGACGTCCCTCAAGGAAAAACAGTGCATGTTTGCAGCCAAAAAGCCCTATTATCCTGTCAAGTCCAAGATCCTTTTCTCATTTTGCCCCATCTATGTTCTTTTAGTGAAAAACTGGCAGCATTTCAGCTGGTATAACCCTGAAAGTTCTTTTTGAAATGACAGTTTAGCCACACTCTTGGTGTTCTCTTCAGAGCATGCTGTCTCATTTTTGCAATATAAACAGACTGAAAATTTTCCAAATCTTTAAGTTTTGTTTTGTTTTGTTTTTTTTTGCTTAACAATTTGTTCTTCAGTTCCTCTCTCTCCTCTGACATTTTGCTATAGCAATCAAGAGGAACTAAGCCACTCCTTCAACACTTTGCTCTGAAACCTCCTTAGCTGAACATCTAATTTTATTGCTCACAAGTTCCACAAAACACTAGAACGCAATTCAGCCAAGTTCTTTGCTGCCTTACAACAAGGACTGATTTTCTTTCAGATTCCACTGACATGATCCTCACTTCTATATAAGTCTTTATCAGAACCTCACATATTTCTATCATGCAGCTTAGAACTCTTCTAGCCTTTACCTATTATCAAGATCCAATGCCACGTTCACATCTTTTGGCATTATTCATAACAGCAGCCTATTTCTTGATGTCAAAATCTGCCTTAATCAGCTTGAGTTGCCATAACAAAATACCATAGAGCAAGTGGCTTAAACAAATGAAATTTATATCTCACATTCCTGGAGGCTGCGAAGTTCAATACCAAGGCGACAACAAGGTAGATTTTATTCTGAAGCCTCCTCTCTTGGCTTATTAGTGGTGGCCATCTTGCTTTGTGTTCACATGATCTCTCTTTTGTGTGTACACAGAGAAGGAGAGCGAGACATCTCTTCCTCTTTTTATACAGCCACCAATTCTATCAAATTAGACCCTTCTTTTATGGCCTCACTTAACCTTAATTACCTCCTCAAACCCGTCTTCAAAGAGAGTCACATTAGGAATTAGAGATTCAACATGTGAATTGTAAAGGGACACAATTATGTCCAAAGCCATTAGTTTCTTCTGTTGCATGACAATTACCACAAATTTAGAAGCTTAAAACAATATACATTTATCATTTTACGGTTTCTGTGGTTAGGTCCGGGAACAGCTTAGCTGGGACCTTTCCAAAGCTATAGTCAAAGTGTCAGCCAAGACTAGATTCTTATCTGGAGTCTTAGCTGGTAATTTACCCACTTCCAAGTTCATTCAGATTATTGCCCGAATTTCTTTTCTTATACCTGTAGGATTACGAGCCTTGACCTCTTGCTGGTTGTCGGCTAAAGGCAACTCTCAACATCTAGGGGCCACTCTGATCTCTTAGAGGCAGCCGGTTTCTTGCCATGTGGCCCTCACCACAGACCATCTCACAACATAGTGGCTTACTTCTTCATGGTCAGGAGGAGAGCAGGAATGTGTCTACTAACAAGATGAAGTCTCATGTAACACAGCATACTCACGGGATTGTCATTCCATCACCTTTGCAATATAACATGACATATTAACAGGAGTGACATCCTTTACCTTTGCCATAGTCAACTGGTTAGAAGCAAGTCAGAGGTTCTGCTCCCACTCAAGGAGAGGGGATTACACAAAGGTATGAGCATCATCGGGCAAGCGTTACGGGAGCTGTGATGGAGGTTATTCAATGGATTCATCACATAAAATATAAAACACGTGAAACTTTCAAGAAACAATAGAAATCACACATATGTATGCAGGGTCCAGTCCTGCTGGGTCTAGAGGGTATTCTCTACAGGTGTGGAGATGAGAGACTGTAGAAATAAAGACATGATACACTGAAATTAACAGAAAAAGAGTTGGGCCCAGGGGACTACTACCATCAGTACATAGAGACCAGTAGTGGCCCCGAGTGCCTGGACACTCTTACTTTTATTGGGTACAAAACAGGGAGGCAGGGTACGTAGGGTGAGTCCTCTACAGTTTTTCATAGGGTCAAGCAAATAACATGTCTAAGGAACAAGGTGCCCAGGGCTTGCAAGTAGCTGAAGCAGGGGGAAAACCAAATGCGTCAGCACTTTATATTATGCCCAAGAAGAAAGAACAAAGACTTCAAGAATTGTGCTATTTCTTACTATCTACCAAAAAGGAACCAGGTGCAGAAGGTGGAGTGAAAGCAGACACAGATTGTAACCAATATAGCATAGCACCACATAGAGACAATGAAACCCCCAGGTAGCTGAGGATTAGGCTGACTGATATCAGTCCTTCCTCAAGAGCGTCGGGGAGTGGAGTGTTCTCCCACTTGCCCTAGGACAGGAGATGTTTCCTTCCATGTTTACTGAGTAGTGGGTGCTTCCCCCAAGCACTGGCACTACAGCAGAAATTTTAGATGCCCTCTAGCAACGTTTATGCAGGTGTGACAGAGGGCTTTGGTTTTGGCATTCAACAGGTTGTCCCTGCTGATCTCCACCAGTTGATGTTCGACAGGTATAAATGTTCTTGCCTTGTGGCCACATTTCGTAGTGTCCCCTATCAGTCCCTGACCACAACAACCCGAAGTTCCTAGATGATCATGCATAAAGTACAAGAAACCTTTCATCAAGGCTTAATGTTCAATAAGATTAATATCTAATCACTCATGTTACTTATTCCTAACTATATTCTTCTTTTTATATTCTATTTATTAAACAGGAACTGGCTGAGGCTTCAGTCTCGTGCTTCAGCATTTATGAGACTTTCCATCCACAATGTATACCCATAACATAGAGATAATTACTGTTATTAATGATGGGTGTGTTTCTTTTCAATCTTTTTCTAAGCATTTTCCTGGAACCCTGTCCCCTAACAAAAGCACATCAAATATATAACTGAGTACCCATACGTATCTGTTTTACGTAAATATGTATAAAAGGGGTATGGTATTATAATAATATTTCATAGTTTTTTAAGAACACAGTCTTCTTTTAAAAATCTTCAAAATTATAATTTTAGTAACAGTAAAATATCCCACATTTTATCAATGTTTATAAAACCTTCCTTATTGTTTCCCATTATCATGTTAAAAATAACAATGTGATAAACAGAACATTCATAAATCTTAGCTCTGTAAAAATAACCTAACTATAATCTAAATCTACCTTCAAGAACAAAGTAGGAGGACTCAGCTCCCCAATTTCAAATCTGTACATTTATTGCTACTATCATTGTTTTTGACAACAGATTCCTGATTTCACCGCCCTTCTTCTTTTTTTGATAGTTTTGGATTAACAAGTTTATTAACTCCCTCAGTGCTTTAATTCTTTTTATCATATCACAGAATGAATTGTCAATTATTTATTTTTAAATAGACACAATCCCATAATCAAATACTATGCATTCTTGACAACTTCTCACCCTCATGCCTCTGTATATGACTGGTATCTGGCCAGTTCCTCATCATCTTTTAAAACACATGAGGTGTCAACCCCTCCAAGAAGCCGGATTGATCACAATTTATATTTGCACAACCCCCATCCCATGAGCACCTCTCCATTGTAGCATATTATGACACTATGTTAAAAATAATGTATTTACATGTCTCTTCCCAGCTAAGATTATAACTCCCATGAAGGAAGAGAATGTATCTGCTTCCTCTTTGTACATTTAGCACCTAGTGCCACATATGACACATAATCATTTATTAATGAGAGTTGAAAGAAACATTTGAACTAAACTATTATAAGCATGCTATGGAGTTATAATTTTTTTCTAATCCTTCTACATTTTATAATGTAGTGTTCCATCCTTGATCATACTAAAACAAAACTAAAATTAAATCAAATGCACTCAAGACATGCTTGTGCAACATGAAGACCCTTTATGTACGACATGTAATTCTTTAAAAAAGAAATAACAATTTTGAAAAATAAGCAGGAAGTTTGTAAAAAACTGTTTCCCCACTTCAAAGAGTGCCCACCTAAAGACAAAGACAAATATCATATGTGCTTACATAACTCAGAACTTACAAATGTATATTAAAGCATTCCTCTTCTATTAACAGGATGATCGAGATGATTATTAAGAAGTTTAAAACAAAATCTGATTACAGAAATGGGAAAAAGTAAAATAATATTCATTAAATGTTTATTATATAACAGATAAAAGAAATGTTTTAGACTAATTTTATCATTTTAGTGCCACCACAACCCATGTGATAATTCTTGATTAATTAATTTTATGTCTTAGGTAGCTTCTCCAGGATTCCACAGCCAGTAAGTGACAGACTCATACTTCAAAACCAGGAAGGTCCAATTTCAAAGCCATGATCACCCCACTGCCTCACACTATAAGAACACCTAGGAAATGTTCTAGTTTTCAATTTATTACCAGAAATGTCATTCTTTGGAATATCAGAAGAAAAGAGTAGTACTGACTAACAGCAGGCTCGAGGTTGAAGCTGCACATCCATGGAAAACTGAGATTATCTACATTGTGCTATGTTTGATTTAGTCCCTGCCAAATGTCATGCCAAAGCCTTGACACAACAGAGATTTGTGCCTGGAGCCATTCATTCCCTGTCTGGCATGCACATCAGCTGGCTTATTTTCTCTGGATATTCTAAAGCCACATTAGTCTCTTTACAGATAGGGAAAATGACCAAAAAATTATATGAAAAATAGTGGCAAGAAAATATCTGGGAGAGCTTTCAATTTTATGATCTCAGAAAATTATTAACACATGCATTTATAGGATGCTTTCTTTTTACATATGACTAACACTGTAGAACATGTACAGTATGTTTTGAGCCAAATTAAAAATATGAGTATGTACATATAACTGTAATTCCCCAAGTATTCATTTGCATAAAATAGAATAGGCATCAATTACTAATGATAGTATATATGTCTACATTTTTCTTTTAACTACAAATTGTTGATGCCCAACATTTTTTTCAATGTAAAATTACTCTAATGCAGGGAAAAATAAAAAACAGTGACTCATCAAGTCATGCATAGGGTTGGAAGAACCTTGAATAGGGTAGCTGATCTAGAGAAGTTTTAGAGAAACCATTATCAGACGTCGTGAATCTATTCAATATTTAAATATCTCTATAAAAACGACACCTAACCTTCTCTCACTACCTAATCCTGAAGCTTAAGTAAATTCTTTATGTGTTAATTCAAGCAATTTTTCCCTTGCTAATTTCTCTTTAGAGAAGGCCTGTTAGTTAATAGCTCCTGTATATGATACTTATTTTGTCAGTTGTCATCCTCCTTTACCAATGTCCTCATGAATCTTAGCTCCCTTACTCATAACTCACAGGTTTCCCTCTATGTAACATTAATTCATCTTACGCCTTTTCTATTCAACTCTAATTCGGTTATATTTCATGATCTTTTTAAGAATCTTCAATAACATCTTTTTTCATGATAGCATTCCAGTTTGAAATAACAGACATCCGGTATTAACCTTGAACTATTATCCCTATCTTTTATGTAGTGTGTTTATATACTGTTTACTGAGCTGTTTATGTGCTTACTTTCCCGATTCCTTCCTCTTTTCAAATTGATTTTAATTCTATATGTGTTTCTCTATTTGTTCCCCCAAAACCTAAATAGTTCTAGGTAGTTCTTGCCTGATAATTTAACTTACATATGTCCCATTTCAGTAATTTCATCATCACAGTCACTAAAAACATGTTAAACACCTTCCATCAACCTCTGAATAGTTCCACTATTTAACTTACAAGGGCATTAATGATAACAGTTCATTCATTCAGAGACAGAATATTGCTCTGTTGCTCAGGATAGAGTGCAATGGAGCAATCTCGGCTAACTGCAAACTCCACCTCCTGGGTTCAAGTGGTTCTCCTGCCTCAGCCTCCTGAGTAGCTGGGATTACAGGCACCCACCATGCCCAGCTAATGTTTGTACTTTTAGTAGAGACAGGGTTTCACCATGTTGACCAGGATGGTCTCAATCTCTCGACCTTTTGATCTGCCTGCCTTGGCCTCCCAAAGTGATGGGATTACAGGCGTGAGCCACTGCACCTGGCCAAGAGTTCTTTTAATATAGATTGTATGGATTAAGGCTTTCTATACCCAGGCAATGATATACATTTGATAACCAGATATCTAATTCTGATGTTTTCTCACTGTTACGTATTACTAGACAAAAAGTGCATTTCCCATGATATAAACATGAACTATAACATATTTCTAAGCATGCAACAGTAATATAATATACTTTATATATGGAGAAATTTTGAAATATATTTTAAATATACTCACCTTTGTCCAAGGCACATTCTGCTGTGGTCTCAGGACAGGAACCTAATACAAAAGAAAAAATATTTCTATTAATATACTTAATAAATACACAGATTGAGAAATACCAATATGTAAAACTAAAATAAGAACAAGTGTTAAACCTCAATTATTGCTCATATTGTGTATCTTCCTACTAACTTCAAAAAGAAGTCTTATCTTTTTTTTTAATTAAAGCTCATTAATACAAAAAAGACAGGACACAAATATTCTGTAACACTTCACAATTTGAACCCAAAGTACTTCTGTTCCTTTATGTCTTAAACTTTCCCAGAAAAAAACATAGAAAGAATACATACAGATATCAAGTTTATTCAAAAACTCAAACTTACCACTTTTCAAAAATGCTACATGAATTATTTGCTTCAAATCAGAAAGATGAAGCAGTAAGTAGATAATAAAAGCATTATAATGTTTGTTCATCAAAAAGTGGCAGTGAAGCACTCATTAAAGTTAACAGAGATACACTTTTACAGTAATAATATTTCAAAAACTTTTAGGCAATGAATCTAGAATGAAGGCACAGATAATAGATTTAAATATGTTCTAATGAACTTGAGTACTTTAAACATCAAAAGAGAAAATAGAATTGCTAAGCTAAAGCCCAAAATTTCTATTATATCTAGTTTGTTATTCTATTAGATGCAGTGCCACATTTCTAAATATGTTCAGAAACTCACCTACCAAAAGGCACAGATTATCTAAATCTGAGAGCTCACACGCAAATGTGATACATCTAATTACAAGAATTTCAATTAAATGTAGAAGGAATAAAACCACTAACTTCATTCACATATCCTGACATTCCATCTGTCTAAAATCTCCAGATGTAAGAAAAAGATCAGAAAAACATCTATTTGTCTTGTGATCTCTACCACTATTTTGGAGTAAAAATTTTACCATGAATGAAAAATAATACCCATAAAGTGGAAGTATAAGCAATTTTCTTCCATATTTAATATTCTCAAACTCAAAGAATTTCAGTTCTAGAAGAAACCTGAGTGGATAACCAAGTAAACTGGATTCAAACTTATGATATAAGGGGTTGCTGTTATATGGAGATGCCTATGGAGCTACTGGGTGATGGAAGGAAATCCGGTTAATATGTTCTAGAATGTTCCCTATGCTATTGTCGAAACAGAGCAAAGTACATGCGCAGCCATACATACACCATCACTTACATCATATAATATTTAGCAACAGGCTGTTATTGCTTAAAATATGTATATGCGTGTGGTTTTAAATATATAAAACCACCTGCGCCAACTTCTTTCTTTTATAGCCAAAACTAGTCTATTTCACACCTCCTAGATTAAATTTGAATCTTGGTTTCTTGGATAACTCGCTGGCCCAGACTGTAGACAATTTACATACCCTCTCTGAGACTTGAATTTTCATTGTACAATGGAGTGGTTGTAAAGATTAAATAGTCGTTACAAATAAATTGCTTAGAACAGTTTGTGGGACATAGTAAGTGGTTAATAGATGTTAGCTATTAAAACTATAAACATGTAAAAAGTAAAAATCATTCTAAAATATTAAATAATTTTGATATTTTAAATACACTTATGTCTTATTCATAACTGATATTTCTGCTCTACAACCGATCAGTGTAAAAACCTTAGCTTGTATTTGATTTCTTACTGTGTCCAAAATAACTGAGAAACACAAGCATGGATGATAGCCTTTATTCAGGAATTTTGCATCAGAGAAGTCAAAGTAGAAATGGCAGTATTTTTTTTTTGGCAAGGATGAAATAAGGCATTTTAAGTTCTTCCTAATACGTATAATTCCATGTTCTATGCTTACTTGTCATCTGGCATGACTAGAGGAACAGAAAATCTCCTTAAATGACAAGGAAACAAAGTTTTCCACAAGTCAAATATGAACCCAATTGCCTAATAGCCATGAAAATAAAAATATGTGGTAAAGGGATTGTATAACCTCTGAATAGTCAGCATTACTACCAGGATATGATGAATTTATCACAGAGAAACATGGTACCAACATAACCGGGATTGAGCTTAAAGAGTAAACAAACTTCAGTTTCTAAGGCGCACATCTCTCTAGCCATTAGGAATAGGCTGAACGTTATAATTGGATTAAGGCTGCTTGTTCTGATTTTTCTGATAGGCACATACACCCAGGATGGGAATAAGTTACAGAAAGAAGGAAAGGAGGAGACATATTTACTATTTAAGACTGGTTTAACTGAACTTTAATATAGGTTAATATTAGGAGGAAATAAGACTTGAGAAGATGAAAATGAACAAAATAACAAAAAAAGAAAAAAAAGTAAAAGAATAAACAACTATAGGCTTAATAAGAAAGCTCTAAAAGTCAAACTTACAGGGCGGACAATATATTTTGTAAACTATGATAACCAGAAGCTCTTTATACACTGGTGGTGGTGGTGGTTGTGGTGCGGGGGGCAGGGGTGGTGGTTGTGGTGCGGGGATGGTTGGCCACATCGTTTCATTCTTTTAATTCAGTGATTCTCTACCAGGAGTGATTTCCCTCCCCACCCACTCCTATACACACCTAGCAATTTCTGAAAGACTTCTGTTTGTCACAACAGGAGGTAGGGCATCTAGTGAGTCCACATCAAGGATGCCACTAAACATACTACCTTGCACAGGGCAGGCCCTCAAGATATAATTATTTAGGCTGAGACGTCAATTGTGTGTTGAGGTTGACAAACTCTGACTGACTCACTGGGAGAGAGGCAGGGGCCTCTTCTTTCCTCAGCTCTTCACAACTCCCTTACCCCCAAACTATGACACACATCATTTTCATAGAGTGAATATTCCAGAAAAAGGGACCAGCTTTAGTAAAGGATCCTACAAAGGATATTCTATTTGCTAGTATTCTACTTAAACATTACCGCATAGTACTTAATGTAGCTATGGATTAAACACAGGTTGTTCAGACAAGTACTAGTCACCAAGATTTTTACATGACTCCAATCGAGACCCTATAGATAACTGCATTCCTGCTCCTTTTTAAAAAATGTTTTACAATGTAAGAATATATTTTCGTGGGCTATCTAATTTTACTTTATTTTAAAAAAATCAAGTTGAAAGCCAGACACTATTCTATTTGACATAATTTAAAGACAGATTATTTCCTTTATTGTAATTTTTAAAAATATTTTTAAGTTCTGGGATACATGTGCAGAACGTGGTTTGTTACATAGGTATACATGTGCCATGGACCTATCAACCTGTCATCTACATTAGGTATTTCTCCTAATGCTATTCCTCCCCTTGCCCCTGAACCTTCCTAAGGCCCCACTGTGTGATATTCCCCTCCCAATGTCCATATGTTCTCATTTTTCAACTCCCATTTATGAGTGAGAACATGCAATGTTTGGTTTTCTGTTCCTGTGTTAGTTTGCTGAGAATGATGGTTTCCAGCTTCATCCAAGTCCCTGCAAAGCACATGAATTCATCCTTTTTATGACTGGGTAGTATTCCATGTGCCACATTTTCTTTATCTAGTCTAACATTGATGGGCTATTGGGATGGTTCCAAGTCTTTACTATCGTGAATAGTGCTGCAATAAACATACGGGTGCATGTGTGATATGTATGTGTCTTTATACTAGAATGATTTATAGTTCTTTGGGTATATGCCCAGTAATGGGATTGATGGGTCAAATGGTATTTCTAGTTCTAGATCGCTGAGGAATCGCCACACTGTCTTCCACAATGGTTGAACTAATTTACACTCCCACTAACAGTGTAAAAATGTTCCTGTTTCTCCACATCTTCCCCAATATCTGTTGTTTCCTGACTTTTTAATGATTGCCATTCTAACTGGTGTAAGAGAAATTTGATATCACATCATAAGTCAACAAGAAACAACCAAAATCATTATTTTTAAAAATATGGTGGTTTAATTTTACTTTTTTTTAAATTTACACTTAAGTAACAACTGAACTACCACAAGCACAACTTGTGGTATATTTGTATTGGTATTATTTATTTGTATTGGTATTATTTACATATTTGTAAATCTGGAGAAACAATTCCATAAAACCGTTCATTAATTACAGATGGATTTCTAGAGCTAAAGCAGTATATTGATGAGATGAGATGACAAAGGCAAGGGCAGGAGGTGAGGGGATTTTTGTTTTGTTGTTATTACAGTTATTCTGCTTTAAAAGCAAGCCCTTATTTAGAGCCTACTTGGGAATGGTCAAATATGCATAGTAATGCAGTATCATTAGACCTAAAAATCCTTCCTATGTTTTGACTTACAATAAAAGATATTCTTACAAAAGCAGATGGAAGTCAACAATTATTACTTTACCACAGCAGAATCACTATTTTACTCCGAAACAAATTAAATGCTCATCACAATGATTTGTGCACCTTATGCCCAATCTGAATGTTGCAAAGTTGCTCAAGATTACGTTCTTTCTCCCAACTTCACTATTAGTGTCTAATAAATGTGACTACGTAATATATCTATATGATTTCCTGAGATACACATAAAAAGTTAATGTTTTGTATCATTTGTTATCACTATGTCTTTAAAGGTGCCTGTTAGTTAACACAAGCATATGTAAGTGTATGTATACATAAGCTGCATTTAAAAAACGTATTTGCAAACCTAATTCATATTGTGAATTATGTAATTATTTTATGTCATTGGTGGTCAAAATTCAGTGTATCCATCTTGTTATCACAATGGAACTAACCATGTCACACATGACACGTTTATAAGCATAAGAAGTTAAGCTTATCGTGGTAGCCTTTCTCTGAGTTGTATCATTTTTTCCCCTGTCGAAGCTGGGAGAAGATCATAAGGACAGGCAGCAAAGTTACTCCACATCACCTTATTAAAGTCTTTAAAATGACTTACGTTTTCAATCTATCTTGGAGAAACTTTTGACTTCATTTTAATTTCCCTATTGATGTACGACCCAATTTCAAGAGGATACATCCATGCTGATGTATGATATTTCAACAGATATTCTGTGTTCCAGTGAAAGATGCTCTATACAGTGTGTAAACTGAATTTAAGAGATCAAATAAAATTATTATTTAATCTAATGTCTTTGTATGTGCTTATTGTAAAACCAGATGTGTAGTAAACAGAATGACTTCAAAATAAATTCAGGGCCGGGCGCGGTGGCTCATGCCTATAATCCCAGCACTTTGGGAGGCCGAGGCGGGTGGATCATGAGGTCAGGAGATGGAGACCATCCTGATCAACATGGTGAAACCCCATCTCTACTAAAAATACAAAATTTAGCTGGGCATGGTGGGGCGCGCCTGTAGTCCCAGCTACTCGGGAGGCTGAGGCAGGAGAATTGCTTGAACCCAGGAGGCGGAGGTTGCAGTGAGCCGAGATCGCACCATTGCACTCCAGCCTGGGCAACAAGAGCAAAATTCCATCTCATTAATAAATAAATAAATAAATAAATAAATAAATAAATTCAGAATGATAATAGTGTGCAACATATTTTACTCTCATAAAAGACAGTAACGATGCTATAATAATTAAAAGAAACTAATGTTAAAATAATATAAAAATAAACTAGAAAGTTCAACATATTGGTTTTATGAGCTGAATTTTGTCCCTTAAAATTCATATGTTGAAGGCCTAACCCCCAGTACCTCAGAATGTCAGTGTATTTAGAGATAGGGTATTTTAAAAGCTAAGTTAAAATAATGCCATTAGTTTGAGCCCTAATCCACTGTGACTGGAGTCCTTAAAGAAGACAAGGTTAGAACACAGAGACATACACAAGACAGACCATGTGAAGCCACAAAGAGAAGATGGCCATCTACAAGAGAAGGAGACAGACTCTCAGAAGAAATTAACCTTGATGACAGCTTTGTCTTAAACTTTTAGCCTCCAAAATCATAAAAACATACATTTCTGTTGTTTAAGCTACCCCAGCGTGTGGTTCTTTTTTATGGCAGTCCTAGAAAACTACTAAAGCTGATAATTTCCAGTTGGAGTGTAGCTTTAGACAAAAATGCGACAGAGGTAAATTTTATCCTCAGTGTTGTTGCATTTTACACTTAACATTTATCTCTCATGGGCTGATAGAACCAAAGCTCTCTTGATATTCCTAGGTTTCAAAGGGTTGTCCATCAGTGGACACAAGCTTTCCTTTCCTGCTCTGCAAACGCCTTCTAAAGCAATCTACTGTCCTAAAGAGAGTCCATCACAAAGACTTTAGCTACTGAGAATAGCTTAGTATATATATCTGTCTCTGAGGATATCTGTCTATATAAAGTAAGTATCTTTTTACATGTAGCAAGTCTTTTGTGTTGTTTTGATAGTAATGAGCAGGTGTGATGAAACTGCCATCTTTACTCATTGCTGGTGGCACTATAAATTGAAAAGCAATTTACAATTTGCTCCCTTTATCCAGTTATTACACTTCCAGGAATCTCTCAAAAGGACACATTCACAGATGCTGACAAACATTTCTGTATTCTGATTACCCATTTCAGTGCTATTTATGCTAGTTCTCTTCTTTCAAAACAATAAACTAAATGTCTTATCATAGAATAAACAAACTGTAGTGCTCCCATAGCACATAGGAAATATTGTGCTTTTATTTGTAAACCATGTTATCAAAGATAACTTAATGGCATATGAATATTAAGTGAATTTTTCAGTTTTAGATGAAGAAATAAGTGTATAAAATGTTTTCATTGTGTTAAACCATATTAACAGAAAAAAATCAGTCCCTTTACTGTCAGCCTCCTTTATCTCCTCATTCCTCCAAATGAATAGTTTCTTTTCATAAATCAGAGTAAAACACTCAGATTAAAGAAGGATATAGGCCTCACAAGGTTTTTTGGCCGAGTTTTCCAACCTCTCAGGAAGCCCAGGGAGAAGGATTTTCCCTCACAGTTGTAATATGTGAATACAATGTGGTAACTACTTCCAGTCTTGAAGTCTCCTACTTTTCTCTATTATATCCACGATGATTGACAGTGATGACATCCAATTAAAACTTTTCCTTTATTATTTGGAGGATCAAAAAGGTAATCTTCCTTAATTCCTTAAAGAGGTATTATAGAATATCTCATGGCATAAGACATAAAGAATAAAGAGCATTCCATCCTTTGCTCCATTCCCTTATTAGAAGGTATATACATCATTATCTTAGAATAAAACAGTCTAAGCCTTATTGTATCATGATCTCCAAGTCAGAGTTTAAGAAGTTCATATTTTTACAAATTAAAAAAAGCATTGTAAACAGCACCTGGTCATAAATGCAAATTTATGCTGCTGAAGCAAGACTGACACCAGGCTGCCTGGAATATTCCAGCATCCAGTTCTTTTTATAAGCTGTGAACAGACAGGTGCAAGGCCCTTTTCATATAGTCTACACACAGAAATCTTGGGGGGAAAAAAAAAGATAACCACCGTTCTTCGTGGTTATCTCTCAGTGGTGATTTTCTTTATTCTGTATCTTTAAATTTCTTTTTCTGCCATAAGACTGTATTGTCTGTTCAGGTAATGTCAATGCTTTATTCCAGAGGAGTGAAGTGCTAATCTCTTACTCTGCAAACATGAAAAACAGGCTGGACTCACGCAGGTAACTAGACATGTACTCTGCCTTTGCACTAAGGAGGTCTGCCTTATTCAAATCATAGTGCTCAAAACGAGTTATACTGACAATGCTAAAGGATATTGGGAACCAGAGTTCCAGGTCACAGTGTGCCCCATAGCAAGAAATGCTGAATCATCATGAATCATCATATGCTCTTTGGCTCTTCAAGATCATTAAAAACTTGGAGTTTGACTTTCATTTTTACCTTCTTTCAGGACTTTTTATCTAAAATTCAAATTTCCTAAATTTAGAATTTTGGGGCTGGGAGAATACTGATACATGTTTACATGCATTCATATTTTAAGATTTATTTTACTATCTAAACAATAGTGCACTGGTGAAAGTGCAAGTTCCCTTTACCACAGTGGACAGGGTGATGATCTGGGCTCAGGGTTCTAGGGTTCAAGCACCAGGTTCCAACATTTATTAACCCATGTTCTTTAGGAAATCACTTGTCCTCACTGGGAATCGTTGTTGTCTGATTAATCTCATAGTAAATACCATCAAGTTCAACAGCCAGCTAAGGCCACCAGCCTGAATAAATATCTGTACCTGTAAAACATTCTTTCTATATATGAGCTACTAGGTTCCATTCACCAGGCACTGAGCTCTTTAGTTTGAAGGATCCATTATACTTTTAAATGTGATGTAGGCATTCATATAGAAGCCTTGAGGGAGTTATTTTTTTTTTTTTAAAAGATTCTAAGTAACTGCCAAGCATTACAGGGTGTCATAGCCTTAACATATTTCTTTTGTCTCAGCTTTGTTAACATATTGTAGACCTGGCAGTCTCCAGGAGGGTTAATCATTACATTCTCTTGCTGTTTTATTCATGATAGTATCTCATAAAAGCCTGATCTTTAAAACAATCATAAGCTACAGCAACAGAAAACAAAATAATGGAATTAATGTGGAGCAATGGCAGCACCTACATTATGCTGGGTTTATATGTTATTATCAAAATGTAGCATTAGCACCTGAAAAGGGGGCAAGTTGAGAGAAGTAAGCCCCCTCGTTATTTCCAAGAGCTAAACTTGACCACCACTTTGGAGAGTGGAATGCTCCGTTATCATCATCAGTAACAGGCATTTATGTATCTGTCACCCCACAAGATCATCAACTAATTATACGAATAATCGAATCCCATTTTCCTTTGTCTTTTTAATTTTAACCACAGAGAATTTTATCCATGAAGGTCACTTGCTTTATTGTACCTCTCACACAGACCATATAACCATTAATACTTGAGTTAAAATATTTATCTGAAGATGAAGGGCTGGTTCCTTGTGAATTTTAATCTATAGGTTTTGAGAAGGAGGAGATCAGGGTCCTAAATTCTGGTTTTCTGAGAAATTCTCCAGCTTTGGGCTAGTTATTTAACCTGTTTGACCTCATTTCCTTCATCATAGAATAAAATAATTAGAATTACAATAAAATTAAGTTCTGTATTTCTAGGATTTTACACCTAAACTTTCTTTTGGAGAGAAGAGTAGTAGACAGAAGATCCATGCAGCATTCAGAGGCCAGAACTTATAAATGAACTCCCCACCTTCAACTTTATCTTCATCCAATCTCCCTTTTATTCTATTATAGGGAGATTCTAAAAACTAAATTCTTTTTATGTAACCCCCAATGAAGTTCTTAAAGAGCATCTCATCATCTGGGTTAATTTAAGTATTTTCTGGTAAGGGATTTCATAAAGTGAGTGGCTCCTGCCTTGCTCAGCAGTCTTATCTCCCAACATTTAGCCATATCCCCCATTCTGCTGAAGGAAAACTAAACCACTTGCTGTCTAGTGAATATGTATGTTCTCTTTCATTTTTGAGTGTTTAGCTTCTACTCCTCATTCCTGGAATACACTTTTCTTGTTTCTCCTCCTAAAACCCTACTTAGGCTAAGTCCTTCAGTACTCAGTTTATACCATACCCCTTTCCAACTTTATCCTCATCTTAGCTATATGCTCCCAATTCCTTTTATACCTCTTGAACTCGATGGTCATAACCCTTTCCTGAAGTTGTTGCCTTACTGGTCTATCTCTTCCATTATACGTGTGAGCTACCAGGCATAAGAAACTTTGCTTTCTGATTTTTCTCATCTGGCATCTAGCATAAGGCCTGGCACACAACAGACACTCAGAAAACATCTGTTGAATGGAAGCATGAAAAAAATAAACAATATGATTCATAGTGTAATTTACTATTTGTTGCTCTTTTTGCACGTGCTGAATCCCAAATATGGTCTACTCCCTTCTAGCTAACAACAGAAAAAGGAACATACTAGTTTAACAATGTAATCAGCCATAACACGTTAAAATGAAGATGATGACTTATACTAAACTTTTCATTTTCTTTAAAATTACTTTTTTCAATATTTTAAATTGAAAACAAAAGGAAGATCAACATAGCCTCATAAAGTACCATTAATATTCTCTTTCGAACAACTGCTCACTTCCACTTCACAGCACACCAGACAGTAAAGCCCATTTGTTAACTAGATAATAGCCAGCTAATTTTACTCTCACATTTTCCAGTCAGTACATACTTTCTCCTATCCTCCGGGTTGAAAGGCATAAATCTGGGGGATCAATTTGCTAGTCATTCACTAAAAATACCTTTAAATTGAACATCTATGTGAGGACACTCTAGGTACCATTGAAGAGTTGTTTTATAGACATATAGCTTGCCATGTACAACTTTACATTTTGAAACAGGTATGCTAGCTGTTATGGTGAATGTGTATCATAAAAAGAACACTGGAAAGTAAAAAATTACAAACACTCCTACCTCTGGTCCACAGAT
Source organism: Ateles fusciceps (assembly GCA_036589455.1). Classification (NCBI taxonomy): domain Eukaryota; kingdom Metazoa; phylum Chordata; class Mammalia; order Primates; family Atelidae; genus Ateles; species Ateles fusciceps. The sequence goes on along the minus strand of JAZHEH010000827.1, from coordinate 3,692,847 downwards.
CTTTCTCAACAAAATGGAGTGATCAAAATACATTTTTAAAAACTTCGTAAGTCCAGGATACTTATTTTAGAGGAGAAAAATCTCTCATAAATATCTGCTACAAATTTCCTCTAAAGCATCCCCAACACAAATGAAAATATGCACACATATATGTGTACATACACACACACACATACATATACCCCTAAATGTTTAGCTGTCAAAGAATAAATTCAACCATTCAAAATAAATATATAATTCTAGCTGGGTGTAGTGGCTAATGCTTGTAATCCCACCAATTTGGGAGGCTGAGGTGGGTGGATCACATGAGCCCAGGAGTTTGAGACCAGCCTGGGCAACATGAAAAAATCCTGTTTTAACAGAAGAAAACACAAAATTTAGCCAAATATGGTGGCACATGCCCGTAGTCCCAATTACTCAGGAGGTTAATGTGGGAGAATTGCTCGAGCCAGGAGGTCAAGGCTGCGGTGAGCCATGATCAGACCGCTGCACTGTAGCCTGGGCAACAGAGCGAGACTCTGTCTCAACAAAAACAACAAATAATAATAAAATAAAATAAAATAAAAAACTCTGGAAACATGCTGATATTCTCTACTAATAATAAAAAAGTTTTAATTTTTTTTGTAAAATGCATTATCACCCATAAAATGCAAAAATTGTAAATTTCTGTAACGAGAATTAGAGTATCATCAAGTGAAAACATCATACTCATAATTTCCCCAAAAGGTTTTATACATTACACATTGTCCACAATGCCATCTGAATAACAGAAAGAAAATGCTAAAAAAGCTTGGACAAAGAGAATATTCCAAGAATAGGACTAGCACTAGCTGTGATTCCTCAAGAAGGGCAATGGTAGAGAGGGGAGACAAGTTTGGCTGAAGAGACACAGCCAGGAAGTAACACTCCCATTGAGAGAGGTCCAGTTATGGACTAAATCACCATAATATGGGCAGATCTTTGGAAACGAAAAGCTGAGGTGGTTGGGGAGGCGACATTAAAGGCAAAGCTGAAGAAGAAGGAAGTTGAGAATCTTGCACAGCATACAGAAATGCTAGGGCGAGTTCCCAGCCCAGAATGGCTCCTGGGAAAGGGGTGAGTGAGGGAAGTAAGGGATGGCTCACTGTCTCTGTGGACCCCTGGGATCCTAGCTATAGGGTAAGCTGTGCCCTCCATGGATGTGTGAGCTGGCAGGGGGGATCTACCTGGGGAACAGGCAGAGACAGGTATTCAGGTGGTGTGTAACAAAGAAAATGTTCTGTGTGCTCCAGCAAAGGGTCGCCATAGATGCCCATCCCCTAGAACTCCCCCTTTCTAGGAGGCATTATTCCCAGCTGATCTCCAAGTCAGGAGAGAACAGGGCTGGCTTCCCCATGGGACTAGGGCATGTTTGTTCTGTAAACCCTGCTGTCTGTCCCTCCCATGCTGTCTGCCTGCCCCTCCTAGGGCCTGCGCATAGCCACTCTGCAGGAGTGTGTACAGAGTATAGCCATTGCAGCCCAGCCTGAGTGCTCTATGTTCATACACTCCCAGTGATCCCAGAACCACATCAGATCCCCAAACACAGCTGGAACCCGACCAAGACCATGGGATGCTCTGGCTATTATCTAGTTAACAAATGGGCTTTACTGTCTCACGTGCTGTGAAGTGGAAGTGAGCAGTTGTTTGAAAGAGAATATACATGGTACTTTGAAAACAAAAGGAAGATCAACATAGCCTCACAATTTAAAATTTTGAAAAAAAGTAATTCTAAAGAAAATGAAAAGTTTAGTATAAGTTAAATGATATGATTTAACCATTATACATATAGGTATTTACCGAAATGATTCAGAAATGTAAGTCCTGACAAGAAGATGTGCTTTAATATTTAGAGTAGCTTTATTCATAATTCTCACAAACCGGAAGCAACCAAAATATCCATGAAAGGAGAAGTTTATGAACAAACTCTGATACATCTACGTAGTTGAATAGTATTCACTAATAAAATGATATGAACTATCAAGCCAAGAAAAAGCATGGAGGAACCTGAATAACAAATGACTGAGTCAAAGAGGCCAGTCTAGAAAGTCTGTACTCTCTATATTCCAAGGGTATGACTTCTTGTAATAAGCAAAGCTATACAACAAAATGATCAGTGACGGCCAGGGGTTGGCCAGGAGAGTGGGGCGGGAGGAACAAACAGGACGAGCACAGGATTTTCAGGGCAGTGACACTCTTGTGTGTGATGCTTTCCTGGTGGATATTAGGTATTAGGCAAAACCCAAAGAATGTACAAGACCAAGAATCAGCCCAAATGTAAGGTATGGACTTCAGTTAATAATAATGCATCAACAGTGGTTCACCAGGTTTAATAAATATATCAAACTAAAGATGCTAATAATGGGTTTGACAGTGGGAAGAGGGAACTCCTTGCTATAAACGCCATATTTTGTGTACCTAACACTGTTCTAAAAATAAACCAGTAATTTAAAATCATTTAAGAGTTTATATGGTTTTATAAGCATTCTATAAAAAAATACAAAAATGCTCAAGTTAAATGCTATTAATGGGAAAAAGGAAAGGCAATGGTGCTTGGAAGAAGAAAATCTAGCCAAATTTAATCAAATCAGTAAGATCTAATTGATCAAATCAGTAAAATCAATAATTATTGATCTAACTGATCAATAATTGACTAATTGAAGTGTCAGATGTGGCTATTTGGAGATCTGTGAAGGAATGCAACATAGCAAGTGTGAAGCACCAAGCACACTGAAACACAATAGGTGCTCACCTAGAGTTTGGTTCCTTTCCCTGAATTATGCTGAAACTTTTGGAGTTCAGCCTTAATGAACTTAAAGAATAGTCCTTTTTCAAAAAGACTATTCTCTCTCTATCCAGTAGGTTTTTACACAATCCCTTTTGCTAAGACCCATCTTCCCTCTGTCATCTTTTAGCTAGCATTTGTTGTCCGTACTCAATTTTGATAGTTTTCTCCAGAAGTATTTCTTGACTCCCAGAAGTTGCTTGGTTTCTTTTTCCAGGAATTTTCATAATATCCTACAGTCATCTCAACACAGTGTGTATGTGTATGCATTAACATGGTAAGTATATCACTAAACACTCCCTGGATGTCATAAGATAGACTATCTAACATATACCTTTAAGTCCTAACTAAAATTATAATTTAAAATGCTAATTAGATTAAGATTTTCTAAGAATTCCTAACCCCTAAAAGTTACTAATCTCAATTTTTACTGCTATGATGGTTCACTGATTGGCAGTCTACTGACTTAAGGAATATATTTGCATCTTTAAATGACTGTTGAGAACCATGGACTAATTGAGGTATTAGTTACCAATTTATCAACTGAGGAAGATGAAAAGAATATTTTCTAAATATTTCATTTAACAGACGAGGAAACCCTAGGTTGTGATAATTTAAGGATCCTAAAACTGGACTTCCTCATCTTTGAACTCCCTGCCCAGTAATCTTTCGACTTAATCATGCTGTTCTTGGGGAAAAATTATTGCAATGAGGATAGATAGTTCTGAGTTATTTATGTGGAAAATAAAAGAATGAAACAAAAGGTTAATGTGGGACTTCCTTAGTTAAAACATTCTATCAAGTCCTCAGAGTTGTTATAATAAAACTCCAGTGTATAACAAGTTATCAAAATTTGAAATCAGTATGGTATTTTCAATACTCAGAAAACCTGTGAAATAAAAGGTCATCTTACTGTTTTGCGATTGGATATATCTGCTTCCTTGGAATTTGTCTACTTTACTGCTATTGTTCCAGTATTCTATAAATACATGTTGACTGACTTATTTTGTATTTGCTTTAAGATATCTGGATAAGTTCAAATTATGAAGTGATATAATTTAAATACATGAAAGCATATAACCGAATCATCATGGAATTTATTATTACACCTTTATATTTATGTTTAATTATCTTGTTTAATTTCTTCCAAGATTATCAGCGATGATTTTCATTCTTTTAAAATAAAAAAGACTAATATTAAAGCATTTCTCCCATGCAACAGTAATTCTTAAAGATTATTTAGAAAAGTAAAGCTGTTTGTTTTGGATTCTGTGCATATTTTGTATCCTCAAATGATTTTCCCCATTACAGGAGATGTGCATTTGTATATTTCCTTTTTACCAAGGTTTTAAAGTGAATTATGCAGCACAGTGAAAAAAATTTCCTATTTCTCTCTTGCATGAAATATCTGAGCTAATAATTGGACTAGGAGAAGTAGAATCTTTACTTTCATTAGACCTCCCTTTTCAACAAAAGCTTTGTTAGCCTACTGAGTCATGACAAGTAATCCTTTATATGCTAGGGTATGCTGTTCTTCCTGATGAACTTACAAATTAAAATGTAATGTGAAACGATGGCACTGGGAATATTGAGGAAGAGCCACTGATATGGGAAGGGATTTATAATTACACCAGGATGTACATTTTAATTATAATTTCATCAAACTGGTAATATAGAATAACATACAGTTGGAGAACTCCAAAGAAGTCTTGATAAACAGCACAAGAAAGCTACCTTGTAACTCTTGTTGTCTCTTCTACCTTCTGTTGCCAGGCTCTCCCTTCCCAAGCCTTATTTTAATGTATCTTGCCAAGGATTAGAAAGTAATCAAGTGATTTTTCACCACCTTTATCCCAGGCTAAAGTAATTATTCATCTGTTTTTCTCTCCTGCTTCCTTTTTTATTTTCTTAAACTTGGTTTGCTCAAGAGTAAAATGAACCACAGTACTTATCAGCTCAATGCATACACAAGCGATACTGAAGGCAACTGCCAGAGACCAAAGCCATAGGTTAGCTGCAAATCCATTAGTGATTTTAAATAGCGGGGGAACAATTCTTGGTGAGTCGTGATAAAGCTGAACAATAACTGCAGAAGTCACAAATAAGACAATGTAATTTGCATTAATATGTCATGAGATAGATTTACAGAAAGCTAACACAAGTACAAAAGATTTCCTGTAAGATAATCAAAGCCGTATTTGCTGTACAAAGAAGATTCTTTGTACAGCTAAGAAATGTAAGATATGTTAAAGATTCTTCCCAACTCCAAAGCATTCATAAATCAGAGAAATACTTGGAATTTACAGAATATACTATGGAAAATTTTTAAGTGTACATTTGAGAAAAAAATCTAGTGAGATAATTTTCATTTAACCTCATAAGCTTTTTATGGTTTATTTAGTACAAATAAACTTTCAACCACAGCATCCACAATTATACTGATGGAAAAATTATTTTAAATAATTCTAATCTCACATTCTAGAACTACAATTTATTTTGCTGCTTTCTTTTTCCTGTTTTATAAATTTCCTTCCAAAGCCATGGTAAACTTCCATAAGGGAGCTCTGAAGTCAAATTCATTAAACCATCATGGCACATCTTATTTCAAGATTTTTTTAATTAGCAGATCAATAACCTAACAGACCATACTGACTCATTCAAAGCAATTACAAAGTATTGGTTCATTAATGGAGCTGTGCTAGCTTAAAATCTGAAGTGAAGTTCAGTATCAAAATATATTGTTCATTTATTACTAGCATTTAAAACTGTATATGTTCATATCTATATCATAAAATGTATATAATAGATACATGTATAATATCTAATAGATTACATATACATATATACACATATAATCTCTCCTACATTTTATCAATAGATTGTATATGGTTTGCACAGGGTTTGCTATGTACAGGATTTGGATGAATATAACTGCTTTCACCAACACAGTTTAGCTAAAAACGTATTTTGGAGAAAAACTCTAGTCCAACCTAGCTCAAGTCTTTAGAAAGAATGAAAGAAAAGTTCTATACAATAAATAGGAATAAAAATGTGAAATAGTATATTTTTGTTTCTGCTCAATATTGATAGCAAGTAATATTTCAAGTAACAAAAGCTTATTATATGATAATAAATATAGAAAGAGTAAGAAAAATACAAAATTGCCATTCAGGAAACACTACAGTAGTAATTATTACATGCAAGATTCAGCAAGGGATACTAAAATTACTGGGTGAAGCAGGATATTTGCATAATCTCACAGTATCTCCTCTAGTATATTTATTAGTTACGAAGGGAAAAATACTAACTTTGTGGTAGAAAGACCTAGTACATCCTACTTTCTCACAGATAAAATATGCATCACTATCATGTACCCCTGATATGATGTACTGATAAGGACACAACGTAACTTTTATAGTCATTATGCCCAAAATTCAGGACCTTAGTCTAATACTACATAAATATTACATAACCCAAAGTGAGAGTCCACAGAACAACTAAGTGTTACTCATAAAATGTTTCAGGATAATGAAAGACAGAGATTCAGCAAGGGTCACAGATTAGCAGAAACTAAGGAAACTGGGCATTTAAATGCAACTTGATATACTAGCTTGAGTCCTGAAACAGAAGGGGGATATTTGTGAAAAATTAGCAAAATTCCAATAATGTCTCATACTTAATATTATTGTACCAGTGTTAATTATACAGTTTTACAAAGAAAGTTTACTATGGCTATGTCAGTTGTTAATACTGAGAAGCTGGATAAGGGGTACATACAAAATGTACCATGTTTGCACCTTTTCTGCTAGTCAGTAATAATTCAAAGAACTTTTTAAAGCCAAAGCTTCAAGTAGGTCACCATGTAAATGAAAGCAACATGTTCCAAAATTTTCTTTGTAACTACTAAATTATTTATCACCCTTTGCTAATTTTAAAATTATTTGCTATCCTAGTTTTTTCTCCAAATACAATGAGAATATATTACTTCTCCATTTTTCATTATCAATAATAGAAACCAATAACTTAAGCCTGTTTTCTATTATCATTTTATTTACCTAACATAAAAACTTTGTCTATTATAGTATTTCGTCAAACTCAAGACAAGTCTTTATTGATTGCCATTATTTGCCATGCACTGAAGAAGCTATAAGATGATTACAACACATTTGTCTGCATAAACTAATGAAAACTAGGAAAAAGTTTATGTAATTTACATCTTCTGTGCTTACTCTAACCCATTATACATTAAAACTGTTTTGAGAATTATTGCTGCATTTGAATGCATTTCACGGTTACATTCATGGCGGAAAACTTTGTTAGCATCGAGAGACTATCAAAAACCTGAAGAATTTTACTGTAATTAGATTTGTATATAATGGTATAAGGTCATATAAGCGTAAGAGTAAAATAAATTATCACATAATCGGCATTTTGTACCATGACAATCAATACCAGCAAACAGCATGTGAGAAGCACAATAGAATGCTGTAGGCACAGAAGTAAAGCACAGTGGACATTCCCTGGCTAGTGGAAAAGGAGAAGTACTTTAAAATCACTTACAGGGAAGTAGCACTCTAGAGATTCCTATCTTAATACTAATTTTATTAACTTCATGTTTTTACTTAAAAATTTGGCCGGCCATGGTGACTCATGTCTGTAATCTCAGCATTTTGGGAGGCTAGGCAGGCGGACCACCTGAGGTCAGGAGTGCAAGACCAGCCTGTCCAACATAAGGAAACCCTAACTCTACTAAAAATACAAAAAAATTAGTCGGGCGTGGCAGCACGAACCTGTAGTCCAGCTACTTGCGAGGCTGAAGCACAATAATTGCTTGAACCCGGGTGGCGGAGGTTGCAGTAAGCAGAGATAGCGCCACTGCACTCCAGCCTGGGAGACAAGGCGAGAGTCCACCTCAATAAAAAATAAATCAAAAAAATTGTTTTGATTAAAAATTAAAAAATAAATCATTTTCTGTTCTCATTTAGCTAGATTTTATAAATATTTCATTTTAAGAAACAAACAGTACTGTACAACAGTGAAATAGATGGGTGATAGTGCTGCCTCACCAAACTCAAAATGTTTGTCAGCTTCTAGGTGAAGGTCCACTTGGCTTATGATATATGATGGCATATATGCATTTGCATATACATATATATATATATATATATATATATATATATATAATGACTCAGGAATTATTTATGTCAACTATGTAAAAAAGGCCAAATCCTTTACAGTCCAAAATTTAATTAATTGATATTAATTACTTTTTTCTGTCAATTTTCTTTTGTCACATTTTAACCAATATACTCTCCTAAATATATCATTTCATAAAGCAAACAAAGGGTTACATTAGATTTCAGAAAATGAAAAAGGAGATTGTGGAATGGAGCCATAACATACTGGGTAAAAGGGATTTGGGACACCCAATACCCAGTAAGGTGGATAAAGGAAAAGAAGATAAAACGAGGCTATTAAAAAAGGTCAGAGACCTGGGAAAGATTAAAGATCCAAAAGAAATGAAACAAGATAGAAAATTTTGAATCTGAACAATGTATATCCTTTTTTTTTTTTTTTTGATACAGTGTCTTGGTTTGTCATCCAGGCTGGAGTGCAATGGCATGATCTCAGCTCACTGCAAACTCCACCTCCCGGGTTCAACCAATTCTCCTGCCTCAGCTTCCCAGGTAGCTGGGACTATAGGTGCCCACCACCACAACTGGCTAATTTTTTGTATTATTAGTAGAGACAGGGTTTTGCCATGTTGACCAGGCTGGTCTCAAACTCCTGACCTCAGATGATCCACCCCCTTGACCTAAAGTGCTGGGATTACAGGCATGAGCTATTGTGCCCAGCCTGTATACCAATTTTACAATCAGCAGACACCTAGGAAATACAAATAAATCATGAAGTTACAATTTTTCTAAAAATGTTTGTTTCCTTTTATTCATAAGTAGGAACAAAAATATGAAATAGTATATTTTTGGGTTTTTTTGTTCAGAGGAATAGTACCTAGCCGTGTTTTCTGACACAAAAGGATGTCATAACAAAAGGTATACAAATAGCTAAGGGGTGGTAATAAATTTTATTTAAATCTCACAGATAGAATATATAATATTAATCTGACACAACAGAAAAAAAAAGTTTAGTTAAAAAGGGAGAAGTAAAAAGAAAAGCCCAAAAGCCACTAGGTGAACTCCAGGTGGATAACATTTTAGGCAACGTGATAACCAAATCTGGCCATATTTTAAAGAATCACTATTTTTTTCTGCCTGAAGTTGACATGCAATGATCAGTGAAGTGTTTTAACTATGTAACTCTTCTTTCATATTCTTCCTCTGGAGTCAAAATTAGATCTAAAGTGGAAACAAGTTAAAGAACCCTCTGCTTTAGTGATCACTTTACTCAAATGTTTCCAGTGCGTCTCTAACACTTTCAGAAATTGATTCAAATTCCTTCATTATGTTTATTTCTATATTCCATCACCTAGATCTGTACTTAACACATTATACATGTTTAAATATTTTCCGGGTGGCTACATGGACATCTGGATGGGTCGAGATATCATTTTTGCCTTTCCATACATAGTGTTTAATGTAGTCTACTTTGAGCTGATATTTATATTTGTATGTCTATATATTTTTCTAAAAAGAAATTACATGTTTAAACATTTCAGCAACCAGGGCTCTATCTTAGGTGGAGAAAGCACTAATATAAATCCAAGGTAAGCATCATAAAGCGGAATGACTCAGCCTGTAGGCAAATTCCCGTAGCATATGAGCATTTCAGTGCACATCTATTCAAGCATGGGGCATGTACTGGTTGTCACACAAGAAGTTCGTAGAGTATAAATAAACCCAAACAACAGATTACTTGCTCCAAAATGTTTTATTTTGCACTATTTTTTCCCCTGTTCACAGGCCAAGACACTCTACTGAGGGGAAAATAATCAACATGTTACCTAGGTGATTAAAATCTTTTAATTCAAAGTCAGAATTTATCATCACAAGTAGAAATCAAACTTAAGGTAAAATATTCTAGCTACTGAAATCTCTCTTATAATATAAATTCCCCAGATGAACTGCAATTATATCCAGGTCATCAAAAACATAGGTTAAGCACTTGAGTAAATATTTTATTTATCTTTGTGAAACAACTAAAAGAACACATATAACTTCTTAACTCCATGGGATCAAAGATGGTCTTAGCAGGCCAGAACTTCTTTCTGATCTGGTCCCAATTTCCTCTAATTTTAATGCAGGGGTGGTGATACCTGCATCTAGACTGTACTATTCATTAGCTCTCTGTCCTCAGATTTAATGTACCCAAGTACTCAAATTGCATAGCCGTAAAAACTGAATGTTTGTTTTATTTTCTCGACGTATTGTCTGTGACATTGGAGAATTCTTCCTAAGTGAGAAAAAAATACAGCAAAAAATTCTGTAAGATATTTATCCTCCTCATCATCTAATTTGTTTCCCTCCCCTGAAAGCCACCTTCCCCAGGAGCTCTGAGAATGACACCTGTCCACTGTTGCAGCAGTTGATTTGCTTCCCTGCTTATTGTTTCCTTTTCTCCATGAAATCTTAAAAGCTAACTAAGGCTTTGCTGCCCACTGCAGGTGGAGAGGAGAATAAATCAATTCCCTTTTGCCTGAATTCAGTGGCTTTATCTCAAGTATTTTGTTAGTTATTCTGCTACTAATTAAAGAATCTCATTTACAGATATTTTCCATCCTATGAGTCAATACTAGTTTAATAGGTACAAATAAGTTTTGATCAACTATTAAATCCATAACTAAGAAAAATAACAAGGAGTTAAACAATGTACATTAATAATTACGTTTGCTTGAAATGACGACTCTATAGACATTCACGCAAATGTTTAGCTGTCAAATTCAGTTCTTATATTTTCGGCTATTTTCATATTAAAATTGTTTAATGAATTTCTTCAAAACTTGTAATGTGTTTCAGCAGTTGCCTAGAATGGGACCAAGTATTACAATAGGCAATAAATATATTTTGAATAAACAAATAAAGGGATCTACACTAATATACGAACACATGCAAAAACCCAAACTGGCCTTATAATAAGCATGGTAACTAGTTCAGTTTGAACAGGTCCTATGGTATTTTAGAAGACAGATGGTTTAGTACATATCATAAATATATAAAATGAACCAGAAAATGTAACAGTTGAATGCACTATTCATTTTAACAGTAATAGAATGTGTTGCAGCATTTTCCTGAAAATTTCTACTATAGTAAAATTTTGTTGCAGATTTTTTTTAGGAACTATAAAATATTTTCTCCACTACCCATTTGTTATGCCGCAGATAGCCATAATTAAGGGTATTCTAGCTGCTTAAAAGAGATTTCAGTTTTGTTATATCTTCAGTTAATTATGTTAGTTAAAATCGGATTATACCATTAAAAATGAAAAAGGTATACTGGAATTATTTGTTAACTGCACACATTTGTTCTTTAAGAAATTCATAAGATCAAAGAATCATGTTTTTTGAAGCTGAAATAGATTTTCAAACATGGTAAATGTAAGAAGTTTGTTTTGAACCTGTGCAATTATAACAATGACCTTTAATTCTTTCCTAACGGCCTAGATGGAATTAATTGGCTATTTCAATATCAGGGCTCATCTTGCTTGGAATTTTAAAAGTGTCTCTTCTTTCTCAGAATGGGTTCTACCAAGCTTTTTAAACATGTTCTGAAAGCACATTTTTAAGAGTCTTGGCCTTCTCTTCTTCCTTTCATCTTTCTTCTACATTATTTGCAGTGAGGAAGAACCCATTTATGTTTCTTTGTAATTTTGTTTTGGTCAAGCTATCATTTAGATCTTACCGACGGTCTTTTCTTTTAATTATGTTTCCCATAGTAAGAAATTATTTTGATTGAAAATAGTATACTATCTACAAAAATTGAGAAACCATTTTTTGCTTATGGGAAGTTATAAGCTATCCAATTTCTAACTAGCAGCCATGCTGCCATCTTCTGGTCATGTTGTAAGAATTTTCTTACACTTGCAAGCTTTCTCTTTAAAATTCACCTTGATGTACTTTGAATTTTTTTTATATCTACTAAATGAGGGACACATATTAGAATAATCAGAGCACTGAATCTAGAGTTAGGTTGGGCTGAAGTCCTAAAGCAAAAACTTCAGTCTTACTATTTTAAATATTATAATTGAAAGGGACTCCAAAGATAAAAATATAGTTTCATCCCATGATGAGTTACCTTGGAGGCCAGTGAGATTTTCTGACTCTTTTTTTTAATCTTATTACTCTTTATTTTTTTCACGGCTTTTCAGTGTAGCAGCAAGATAACCACCATTCTCTCAGTAAGTATGAAACTTTTCCAAATCCACAATTTCTGTTAATATTAGTACTATGTGTTATTTAGTGCTGTTTCAGATAGCAATGAACCATTTGCCAATTTAACTGGCTTATTTTCATTTGAAAACTCTGCCAGCACCTATGGTGCAGGCCAAAGGCCCACAAAGGAAGGGTGGAAGGAAATGAGAGTTTCACATATCTTTAAGAGCTTTTTCATTTTAAGTGATCATTAAGACTTTTGCATTCTTTTTTTGTATGTTAGTGTAACCTAATGATGTTCAATTTTTGTATGTGTGAAAATTCCCATTTACTCCATTGGCATTCTCATCCTAGTAGCCCTGAGGAAAAAACAGAACAATTTTATGAGATAAATTGATGTCTCACACTGAAAACTGATTTTAAAATGTAAGATATTACATACATTGCTTCAAATTCAAATGAGGAAGTACATTCCGTGGCTTCAAGCTCTGTGCTATTTTCAGATGACTATATGAGAGTATAAATCATAATAGCTCATTGAAAATCAGAATGCAAATGGCCCCAGTAAATGTTTAGCAACAGAGGATTTTCTCGACTGTTTATTAAGAGCAATCCAAAATCTAAAGCAGCTGAGACAGGTGCTAATTTCATTCCTGTTATTACTAATTAGTGATGAAATTTAATGGTGTTTCTAAGCAGCTCTGAAGCATTTGTCACATAAACATGGTTTAAATTTAAGGGGCATTAAAATGGAGTTTTTAAGCTTAATAGACTTGGGTAAACAGGTATTTTGAATAATCAACACCTCTGAGAGCATATGCCAAATTTAAATGGCACAATTGGCCCATTAGTTGTGGGCACAAAAATGAACTTGTAACTTCTGGATACTGTGTCTGTGATACGGATTGTACCATACCTAGATGGTTGATAACTATTTGTTTACTAAAATGTAGAACCTGAAATGCCCATTACTTTGCCATGACAAAATTACTTTTAGTCTCCTATATTCACAAAAATTATTGTTATCATAAGTTTACAGATGCCAGTTGAATGGAAATTTTATCATCCCATAGCTTTACTATGAATAAAATGGATGTATCTATCTATGTGCTGTTTGATCCATTTATCTGAGTTCCTTTGTTTCCTTCAGATTACAAAGATATAATCTTTTTTTCACATCCACAAACAAAAGTAAAACTCTTACTGGTCAAACTCATGATCTTCTATTATCAGCAGCAAAGCAGAACTAAATGTATTAAAATGGCCATACATATGTATATGTTATCAATATAAGTAGACAAACAAATGAACAGTTAGAAACATACGAGTGTCAGTATGTGTTTCCTAAATGTGTTTTATGCTGTTAAGAAAGCTTATCTGAAATTTACTCCTGTTATACACTTCCATGAATCAAGAGGGAAAAATGTTTTTATTTAGTATTTTCAAAAGTTTCAAATCCAGCTCAGAATATATAATCTTAGAAAAAAACTATGTAATGATAAAGTATCTTATTTGTTCTTTCTAGATAGTTCCTACTTGGTTTCCATTAGATTAAAACCAAATTCCAGTTAACTTTAAGTAAATGGACAAAAAGTATAAAAATAGGTAACAATATTAAGATTAAAACATTCATCACTATAAAAGTTTTGAGGATAAAATGGGATTTTTAGTTGGATGGTACTGGAAATAGCTTATGAAATTCAACCTACTATTTCCTAAAAAATAAGACTATCAAAGAGCTAAAGAATAATCAAAAAGAGCAAGAATTAATAAGACTTAATCTGATTCCACCAACATGTATTGACCTCTTGTCATACGTGAGGCATCTGGCTAGGTTAAAAAATATGTGTTTGGCATATGTCCTGCCCTCAAGGCATTCAGAGCTCATCAAGTGAGTTAGACAGGTAAACATATATTAAACTAATATGATGAGGCCAGGCGTGGTGGCTCATGCCTGTAATCCCAGCACTTTGGGAGGCTGAAGCAGGTGGATTACCTGAGGTTGGGAGTTTCAGACCAGCCTGACCAACATAGAGAAATTCCATCTCTACTAAAAACAAAATTAGCCAGGCATGGTGGTGCATGCCTATGATCCCAGCTACTTGGGAGACTGAGACAGGAGAATCATTTGAACCTGGGAGGTGGTGGTTGCAATGAGCCAACACCGCACCGTTGCACTACAGGCTGGCCAACAAGAGCGAAACTCCATCTTAAATAATAATAAGATGATAAATGTATATATATATGGTGTTCCAAAAAGTACAAACTGGGGGACCCATTATTTATGCCCACGTTGACCATGGAAGGTGTCACCAAAAATGACATTAAGGACTAGGCCTTAAATGATGCTTAGATGTTTGCAAGGCAAATGAGTGGGCATCTGAAGAAACACAAGTAACATAGTTAAAGATATGGAGACTTAAAAATTGATGTATTTGGGGCGCTGGTAGCAGAGGCAAAAGTGAGTGTATCAATGTGGTTAGAACAGAGAAGGAATGTGGAGATACATATAAGACAAAAATAGAGAGGTAAGTGAGGGATACTGAATGATAAGCTAATCAAACAAGGAGAATTTAGACTCTTTAAAGAGATAAGTCCTGACGATAATAATGAATAACATTATTTGTACATGTGAGATTTAATCTGATCTTCAAAAAAGCCCTGAAAAGTAAGAATTAGTACATTCTCAGTTTTACAGATAATAAAACCAAGGCTTACAGAAGATAAATATTTTGTCTGGAATCAAACTTGTAGTAACTCAATCCGCGTATCTCTATAAAGGTCTTATCTCTTCTGCTAAACTGCCAACCTGACCAGAAGGGTGTTTCAAAAGATAAGTTTACTGGCAGTGCTAAATGAGAGTAAATTGAAGGGAAGAGAAACTAAAAGGGGAAGACAACGGTTTAGAAGATGTTGCAATAATCTAAATCTGAAATACCACACGTCTAAATGAGTGGGGACTGGAAAGAGCAGAGGCAGCAGCTTTACCTTAAAACCAAGAACCTTGAGTTTCCATGTCCTCACTGGCACAGGCCACTGCCAAGCCCCTGGGAGGAGCCCTAGCAAAGGCTGCACATGATCATATATGTTTGTGAAATGTGAAAATACCTTAACTATGTAGAGTTAAGACTTCTGTCTCTTTCCACTTTGTCTTCCCATCTGTCACACTTTTGATCCTGTCCTATGGTGTTGGAAAGGCCACATGTATTTGGAGATCTGGTTAGGGAAATATTTTGAGAATATATGTAGTTTAGAAATAGTGGGATATATTGAGTTTTAGAATAGTGGGGCTTAACTATCCCATTGTAGGAAAAGTTTTTAGGAATACTGGGAAATATTTTGAGAATATATGTAGTTTAGAAATAGTGGGATATATTGAGTTTTAGAATAGTGGGGCTTAACTATCCCATTGTAGGAAAAGTTTTTAGGAATACTATCACCCATATGTTAACTCATCCAGCTTTGAAATACTATTATAGGACTAGAGATCTGATCACAATATTTAGGATCGCTGCCACCCAGCCAAGGGGGTATTTGGATAGTGGAAGTAAAAACAAGGTTTGAATTTTAAGGAACCGAAAACATGTCTGAGGAAAATTCTGGATCATCAAACAAATACATTATAAGCATAGTACTATGTTATTATTGATACTTAATCAAAAAGGGATGTCAAAAAGGAATATACAAACTAGGTAATGAAGTAAATACAATTATAAACATGTCATTAACCTTTTCATTATTTTTGATGGAAATAACAAAATAATTTGATTAGTTTTATTTTTCCTTTTTTTTTTTTTTTGAGACCGAGTCTTGCTTTGTCTCCAGGCTGAAGTGCTGCGGCACGATCGTGGCTCACTGCCACCTCCGCCCCCTGGGATCAAGCAATTCTCCTGTCTCATCCTATCGGGTAGCTGGAATTACAGACATGCACCACCACACCCAGCTAATTTTTAAAATTTTTTAGTAGAGATGGCGTTTCACCATGTTGACCAGGATAGTCTCTATCTCCTGACCTCGTGAGCCGCCTGCCTCAGCCTCCCAAAGTGCTGGGATTACAGGCATGAGCCACTGAGCCCGGCCAGTATTTCTTTGTTGCAGGACATAAACCTCCAGCAGTACTTCAAATTGCAAACACGCCTGTGTACGAAGTTGCATGCTTTATGTTTCCCATTGTATCACATTATGTCTTACCACATCTGACACATCTTCTTCTGACAATGTCTGGGAGTTCTCAACTAAACAGTAAGTAAAATTGCCACGGACATAGCAAAATGATCCAACCATACCAGAAAAAACAAAGTAGATTTCTAGTATTTCTACAGAAACGATCACAGGATTGTTTTTATGCAAAGAAGCAATCAATGACTATGCACCGCCCTCACAAGGAAAAAGAAAGAAAATATACAGAATTATAGAATTGTGCTAAAAGGTAGTTATTCTTCTAAATTTTAAGGTATTTTTCAGCTTTTTACATATGCAATTTATTGTGATTTCTTCATACATTCTAATCCAATATTCACTTCTAAACAGATGCTGTATTTTTAAAGAGAATCCCCCAAATTGATACCAAGTTTTGGTTCTAAAACACAAACCCTTTCCTCAGTTGAAAGAAGAAGAAGAAAAGAGGCTGGGATATCTAAGAAACATTTTAAAGATAAACTTGCTAATACTTTTTAATCAAGTGGCAGGGAGAGTAAGATAAAATTCCATGATGCCTATCATGGATAGAGTACTGAAAAGGATTCTAGGTTTCCATAGATGACAGTTCAATTTTAGATACGTGATGACTGAAGAATCAGTGAAACTATGGGAAGAAATATCCAGGAGGAGGTTGAAATGACGGCTCTGATGTTCAGGAGAAAATTGAAAAATAGTCACATAAATTTAAGGGAACTAAGCCATTTGGTGACAGCTAAAGCTAAGAACATAGATGAGAATGCTCATGGAGGAACTTTTCAGTTGGAAGAAATGAATAGAGGTACAAACTAGAGGAACCTGTAGCCTGATAAATGTGTGATGTAGCCTGATAAAAAGTAGGATGAGGAACCAAAGCATATCCAAGAAGGAAAACAAACAATAATGACATTCAAAAGTAGGCAATAATCAGCATAAAGTTGAATTTGGAAGGTAAAATCAGAAAGGACTTCGTGAAAAATTCAAAAATAGTAAAGTCTTCAGGAATCCAAGGGCAATGAGGGCTGAGAAAAGGATGCTAGTGTTCTGGGGTTCCTTTAAACCATTTTATTGGGGTACGATTTGGCATATAGAAAGCTGTATATATTCAACGCATACAACTTGATGAGTTTGGAGATAAGTATACACCATTATACCATTGCCACAATCAAGGCCGTAAACTTTCCATCACCTGAATAGTGATATTTAAAAGGATGCTAGTAAACTCAATGTAAGAAATTTTTATCAAGTAATAGAGATGGAGGATCGAACATAGTTACTGGAATAGATGGGATATCTGAAGACAAAGACAGTAGCCACATGCTTTAAAGAAATATATGGAGAAGGAATAAAAAACACATTTTAGAAGAGAATGTTACAAAGTATTTGGTAGAGAATTAGCTTAATTTAAAAAAATACAACATACTCATAAAATATCTAGATTTATACCAAAGTAGTAATACCCTAGGCGGTAGAACTTCAGACAGTTTAGTTTTTTTTGCATTTATTCCAAATTTTCTAAAAAATAAAATTATTTTATAAGAAAATACTATAAATTACATATTTAAAATAGGTAAAGCAAATTTACAAAATTTAAGAGGTAATTATTGTTCAAGGAAGAAAGTAATATTTAAGATTGATTAGAAAGCTCTGGAAGATAAACATAAAAGATAACAAATGAAGCAAAAATCTAGAGAAATGAGAAAGAAGAGAGTGAATAATCATAAATTGATGAGGCTAGACGTGATAAAAAGAATCATCTTCTGTCATCAAGTTGGGAAAGAAGCAGTAATGCAGTCAAAAAATGAATTTGGGGTGAAAGAAAAGTTAAAGGGTTAATGTCTGAAATACTAATGTTCTCGATCATATGAGAGACTCATATTTCAGCAAAATATGAAAAAGTCAAAAAAGGATTGGAATCTCACAGAATAGCCACCAGGGAGAAAGGACAAGGAAGGCACATATAATAAAAAATTTACCAAGTGACATTGAGGGCCCAGGCAGTGTCTGTTAATCATAAGTCTTAGTGGTGCAAATCAATAAATTAATATTGTTATTTTCTTCAATAACATTGTAGGGGAGGAAGTCTTTATTCACTCTTCACTAGATTCATGGCTGAGACATATATAATAAAAGAGATCAACAAGGGAAATCATCATATTTATTTAATATGAGTTTTACCTGACACAGCCGCCTTTAGAAATGAAGACTCAAAGAAATAGAGAAACCTGTGTATTTTTATGCTACATTTGATGAAGTAAACAGTTGTGAAGTATCACTGGACAAAGGAGATATGATCTAATGGTAATAAACTGGGGAAATTTAGCAAGGGTTGTTTGTTCAGATTCCTCTCTGTCTCTTTGGGTCCTCAGATGTAAGTACATTCCTTTCCCCCCAAGGATAGGAAAGGGGCTTCTCAGATAAGAATCTTAAGACCTGTTTCATGAGAAAAGATCAGAGAATAACCTTTCTGCTCCTATTTTTCTCAAATGTTAAGATGCCATATTTTATCATGTCTAAAATTCCATCAGCACACAGCAGCCTAGAAGTAAAAATGGAGAAAGAATTGGTTGTTTGGAATCAGCCATATATAGAGAAAAGAACAAGAAGGAAATAAAGTCATTGCTGAGAGTGCAGGTAAAATAAACTGATTTATGAGACAGACACAGCACAACGGAAGCAAAATCAGGTAGACGTCTTGGAAATAAAGATATCATCAGAGATTACACAATATCACCCACATTACCAAAGTGTAGTGGATGGGAATCTCTAATCCTGAGACATAATGGAGGTAAAATATTTTGTTTTTTTCTTTTAATGTCTTAAAAAATGTTTTGCTCTCAAAAATATTTTGAAAGTTGGGACATTTTGCACATTAAACTCCCATTCTAGGAAATAACAAAGCATCAGAATATTATTCCTCTTATTATGAAGAGAATGACTGCAGAATCAAAACTTACGTATCTCATCTACACATTTTACAAGTCCATGATGTTCCCCTCCAATTTTCATATTTTAAAAATAAATGCAATTAACTTCCACATAGAAAACAAATGAGAAGCGTTTGCAGTCAGATTGAAGAGTACATTAAATGCTAACAGATTAGGCTGAGATACATGTTTTGGAAGGAGAGTTAAACTTAAAAATTAAAGATGTTATAGAGAGAGCAATTATAGAATGTAGCTCTTTAAATGAGTTAATCAATAGAACAGAATTGAAGACCACTTGAATTTGAAAGTCTTGAGTTCAGAATGGATTATTCAGAGGATACTGAAGTTACCCACAATCTTTTGAAGGCATAAGGGTAGAAAGGGGCTCTAAAGGCCAGGCCAAAGTCCTTTAAAAATGAAAGTAACAGCTTGCAAATCAGTAAGCATAGCTTTTGAAAGAATGATACACTATGTTTCCCTTGGGGAAGATAAGTAAGAGTCATAATCTAAGTGTTGTCAGTTCAATATTCCATAAACACTAATGAGAACCAAGGTAAAGCCAACACGAGCTAATGCTAAAATTCACAAGAGACTGAACTGTCTCTTTGCGAACAATTAAAAAGGTGGGTGGGCATTAGGGGAAGGTTCAGCTTCAGTAAAATGTCAGAAATAAAATGATGTCCCAATAAACATAAATAAAGAGATGGAAGTAAGAAGACAGTTTGAGGCCGTAACAAAAGAACAAAGCAAGGAAGAAAAAGTAATTATCTAAAGGGAATTCAAACTGAGAGAGACTAAATGGAGAGCTTTCATTTTGAACTTTGATTAATCACGAAGACAAAAGGACTTAGAAACGTACAGAAAAAGGACAAGGATTTAACCTGCCTCAAAGTACAAATAGAAATTCCCTGCAGCCTACAAATTTTCATTTTCATCTATTTGTAAAAGTGGATGAGCCACTTAACATTCTCGTCAAGAGAAAAAATAATAATAATAATAAATACTGAATTCCAGAAGAGATTTCTGTCAAAATAAGTAAAATAAAGTTTCCAAAGTGAAATACATTTTGACAGTCTTGCATACCAGACTCCTTTGGGATTATATTAATGCCCAATTTGTTTTACAAAATGTTTAATTAGCCAGGCAGGGTGGTACTAGTTACTCTGAGGCTGAGGCAGAAGGATGTCTTGAGTCAAGGAATTCCAGACCTCAGTGAGCTATGATTGAGTCCCTGCACTCTAGCCTGGGGACAGAGCAAGATCTTGCCTCTAAAAAAAATAAAATAAAATATTTAAGATACTCCCAAGTTTTGCAAAAATCTTTGTTTTATTTAACATTTCATAAATGTATATGAACTCAGCCATTTGGAAAGAAAGGGGACTAGTGTGATCCTCAATTACAGGTTCCTTGGAGAAAAAGGGAAAAAGCAAAGGGCCAATTGATTAAATGATTTTAAAAGACCTTTAAATGATTTATAAGTAATGAATTATAATTCTGTAAAGAGAGAATAGATTATTCGAAACTGAATAGATGAAGAAACGAAGGATCATTGACTATGGACCATGAGTTACCTGAAGACAGAAACCACTTGTTTGATATTCGTAGCTCTGTCAGCGCGTGGTAAATACCCGATAAATGTATTTTGACTGACTGTATACTTCATTAGTATTAGGTATTTAATTATTGTTGCCCAATTTACGTAATGTTGAAATGTGTTTAAGGATCAATAAAGGAGCTCATCCACATCTCTAGCTGATAGCGGTACATATACCAAGCAATTTCAAGCTTATAAAACGATAAACACTCAAAATTTAATGAACATTTCTTAAGGAATATGCAACACTAGCATTTACATTTCTAAAGTAAGGAGATAAATGATTATTCGAGCTTTTTGACAACTGTCCAAGGACTAATCTCTTGGTTCTATACTAAGAGTTTAGAATACATTTAAATAAGAAAATGTTATAAATCAAAGAGCCACTGAACTGATTTTTTTTTTTTTTTTTTTGCATTTGAGAAGGAAAAAAGAATCAGACACTTACTTAAAAGTCACCTTACAGCAAGAGTCAATATTAGGCGCTTCCGTCATCTAACAACTTTGATTTTAGAGGTCTTTTTAGTGACAAATACAGACTGCAATTTTTAAACAGTGAATACCCTGTATACATTCATAGACAGGAAAATGCTTTCATATATGTAAGTCCTCTCTGATGAAGTAAAGCTACTAGATTTTAGTCGACCCACTTTTCTCTATGCTGTACAAGTATAAGCAAGCTCAAGAGGATTTTTAAAAAGTATCTTTCAATATAGAACAGGAATAAAAATGCACTGTACCTAAACTCCAATGGGATTTTCTTTTTGTTAAAGGTTCCCCTTCTGTAACCTTTTCTGAGTTTATAAAGCATACTAATCTCATTGTGGCTCTTATTACACCTCTTTGGTTGGTAATTTTTAATAATCTGTACAAAGGCAAGTTCACCAAAGTATATATAAAGACCATTGGAGAGTAAGTGAACAAAACATTTGTTGGACTAAAAAAGTAGTTTTACCTGAAATTCTGACAATTCAACAATTCATTTTATTAACTGTTGGTCGATAACTGAGTTTACAGGGTAACAATTTTGCTATTGGAGGACATATTTCAGCTAATTGTTAAAGGTTAAACTTACCAAACAGAAGAATACTAATTAACTGCCTCTCAAGAAATTGGCCAGGCCTGTAAGTTCTTTTGTCCATTGTCTATAAGTCAGTCAGAAGGATGCTCTTTAAGGCATTTCTATCAGGATACATGTTGGCACAAAACTCAGGTAAGCAGTGCTCACAATCTGAAGACTATCATGATAAAAGATAAAGGTTACTGTTCTGTTTATACGAGAATAGAGTCAGCCTAGATAATTTTCAAAATATAAGAATGTATGACAAGTTGATGGGTATTGAGAAAAAAAATAATCTGTTTTATCTTATGAATTTCAAATTGAATTTATTAACACCAATTGCTTAATTGTGACTCAAGTTTCTTAAGGTGTAGTCTAGTTTATTTGTATATTATCTTTCATCTCCTTGAATTAGTACAGATGCAGTCTGGACCAGGTGTGAGGTCCAATAATGATAATTTACACTTATTTAAAATTGCTTTTACTTTACTCCTGAAATGCAAATAATGTAATGGAAATGTCTGAGATCAAGATTCCTGTGGGTTTACAGGACTCCTGTTGTTTCCCTCATTTTTAATCTGAGTACGTCCACATTTAGTATTCTTGGCAATTGTATAAACTAAGATGTCCGTAGGTCAAAAGGGCACATAATTAATTATAGTTCTCTCCCTGCCTCCTTACAATTTGAGGTTAAGGCACTACCTTCTATAAGGCAACAATATGCTCCTAAATTAGCCACATAACCCAAACTTAATCTCTGGGTTCCAAATATGAAGTATCTTATTGTTCTAACATTTGGATGATCTGCACTTTATACATCTCTGGCTCTATAGCCTAGGGGAACTCTAATAAACCTATGTTCAGAAACTTTGTGTGGGAAAGCTTAGCCATATACTAATTCACACCACACAAAGCCCAGATTGCTAGGCACTTTTTTAAAAAATTCAACTCTCCATACCCAGTATCCAGGACAGGATCTAGCTTATAGTTGGATCTCAACAAATGCTTGTTGAATGAATATACCTATCAGCTTTTTCTCCATGTATCCTTTAGGACCTCTAACACATGCTGTCAATCTCCCACTTCCTCACACAAAAAAAAATTCTAATAAAACAAACTCACAATTTTTTATTCATTCTTTCTTTCTCACATACACAGTTTATTTTGCATTACATTAATAATGCATATGATCAACAATCCTGCAGGATGCAGGATGTGCACATGTACCCCAGAGCCCAACTACAATAATAAATAAATAAAGTATATGATTTCAGCTATTTTAATACTATTAAATACTACACTGATACTAATTTTAAGCATGATAGGATGATCAAATTTACTATTATTGAACTACATGGAATTTGCTTGGAAAACCTAGTTTCACAAAATATTTTAATCTTATCCAGCAAACCCTAAGACATAATTTGTAGCATATCCACAACTGTTTATTATAAATTTTAAAATCTATAATTACGTGTTGCCAGACATGTAAGAATTATGCAAGTAGAAAGATATACACTAAATCAGTGAAAATGTTGGTGGCCTAATAATGGAGTAATCTGGGAAAATACTAATGTTACCTTAGCCCTCACTTATCCGGACATTCCAATTAAAAAAAAAAAAAAGCAAGCCTGTAAACCGTTCAGTGATAACCTTCATTGGCAGCAAAAAATGTCACTCTTATCAGAAACACAAAATTTTTCAATCACTCTCAATGTAGCCACAGAATTGAAGAAACTATATTTTTTCATTAGATTGCCTCTTGGTATCTACAATTCACAAATAATTATTTTTTCTTAATGAGATATTACTTCCAACAATAGTTTTGCTGTCTTTCTCATTTTAAATACACCAGTGAAATTTTAACTTATCATAATGATCACCCCAAATAGGTAAAACTTCACGGCCAGCAGACTTAGTACTGTTTTAATAGGGCATCTGACAGATAAATATAATTGTAACTGGTACCTTCTTGACGTCTAGTATCTCTGCCTAATATATCAATGATATCTGCAAGGGGAAAACAAAATTTTAACTTACAAATGCAGTTTTTTTGTCGTCTTTCAGGAAAGAAATTGGTTTTCCTCTCAAAGTTATACATGCCATTATTAAAGATAAAAATGTGTAACAATCAAATAAAAAATGAATGTATCATTTAAAGAGAAGCTTGTGAGTTTTATGTTAATGAGCTTGAAATATTTTAATGAAATATCAGAAAGATCATGATGTCGTAGTTTTACAATACACTAGAGCAGACAAGAGATCTAGATTTTGTTTAGTGTTTCAGTATCTCAATAGAAGTTTGTGGATGCCTATCTTAACTGAGTTCTTATTGGAGCAATGGAACCAGAACTATGCCCACATTGCTGCATTCCAATGTTAAAATGTACATGATCTGAAATGTAGTGAGTTATATATGTTTTTTAATGCACAAAGTTTACCTGATGGCTGTTTTTTATCAGCTTCTAACCTCAGGAAAACCTATTTTTCACTAGAATCAAGTACTGCTATGTATGTCCAGTCTCATCCCTCTACATTTCTCTCTTTCAGTCCAGAGAGCTATTTTACCTGAAAGAAGCTTTGACTCTGAAACAGGACAAGATAATATATAATCATGTAATATTTCATACTATAGCAGTACCTTGCACTGCATTTCCCATCCCTAAAGCCTACTTGGAAATGGCTGGAAATATGGATCCAGTCATTGAATCACATATTAAGGTATCAGCACACAGGAAACTAATCCAAACGTTTAGAAGTGTAAATTGAATATCTACCAGAACTGTGAATTTATAAATGTGATCTAAAATTTCTGTGAACAAAAAAATTTATATGGCTGTTAACAACATTATAAATTTTTAACCAGAAAAGAAACTGCTATCTTTCCTTAACTCTTTTGAAGAAGTCTCTCAGATTTTATGTCAATCAGTGCTTGGCACATAGTAGGTGTTGAATAAATATTTGCTGAATAGAGATAGAGTACGGAAGATGGCCGATTAGGAGCAGCTGAGGATTGCAGCTCCCAGTGAAAGCGCGGAGGGTGAGTGGACGCCGCATTGCCAGACAGATTTTTATTGCCCACAGACCAGGAGATTCCCAGGGGGAGAAGCCCCACGGGTCGCCAGCGCGGCTGGTTTGGCCGGCGCAGCAGTTTTGCCGGCGCGATGTCTCCGCCGGCGCTGCTGCTTTGGGCGGCGTCCCGGCGCAGCGGTTCCCCATACAAATACGTGGGTCCGGGTGCCGTTTTAGCTGGCAATTGGAGCTCCGGGAAGGCAGAGCCGCCCATTCATCTGATTAAAAAAGGGGACTGAACAGGCAGCCAGGCCAGGAGATTTCCCGGGCAAAAAACGCCACGAATCTCCGCGCCCGCGGTTTCAGCCGGCGCAGTGGGTCGCCGCACGGGAAATCACACAGATCCCGGCGCCTTTTCAACAGGCGGCTGGAACACCTGGGAGACTCTGAGGCAGGGAGCCAGGTGATCAGGCTCGGCTGGTCCCCACCCCCCACAAAAAACAGCCATCGGAAACGCTCTGGATCCAGAGTTTCACAGCAAGCACAGCTGAGCCCGGGACGGCCCAGCTCTGTGGGGGAGGGGCGTCCGCCATTACTGAGGCAGTCTGCCGCTACAGAGGTAGTTTGCCATTGCCCAGGCAGTTCTCACTACACCGGTATAAACAGGACTGCAGGGAAGTTCATACGGCAGCTGGGTGGAGCCCACAGCAGCTCAGCAAAGCCTCTGTAGGCAAACAGTGACTAGGCTGCCTCATCGCTGGGCAAGGCAGCCCTGAGAAAAAGGCAGCAGCACCAGGGAAACTCATAAATAAAGCCCTAACTCCCCCCGGGACAGAGCACCTGGGGAAAAAAGGGGTTTATGAGTTCTGCTGCAGCAGACTTAAACGTACCTGCCCAGCAACTCTGAATGAACAACGGAGCTCACAGCTCAGCACTTGAGCTCCTATAAAGGAAACTCTGTCTCCTCAAGCAGCTCCCTCATCCCCCACATATCCAACGAGTCACCTCACAAAGGAGTGCTCAGACGGACATCTGGCGGGTATTCTTCTGGGACAAAGATAGCAGAAGAAGAGACTGGCAGCAACCGTTACTGTTCTGCAGCTGCTGCAGGTGATCCCCCCAGGCAAGCAGGGCCGGGAGTGGACCTCAGCAGTCCTACAGCAGAGGGGCCAGACTGTTAGAAGGAAAACTAAGAAACAGAAATAAATAACTTCATCATCAACAAACGGGACGTCCACTGAGAGACCCCATCTGAAAATCACCAACCACAAAGACCACACATAGATAAATCCACAAAGATGGGAAGAAACCAGCGCAAAAAGGAGGTAAACACCCGAAACCAGAACGCCTCTCCTCCTACAAGGGATCACAACTCCTCACCAGCAAGGGAACAAGGCTGGATGGACAATGAGTGTGATGAAATGACTGAATCAAGCTTCAGAAGGTGGGTAGTAAGAAACTTCTGTGAGCTAAAGAACATGTTCTAACCCAATGCAAACAAACTAACAACCTTGAAAAAAGATTTGACGAAATGCTAATGAGAATAACCAACTTAGAGAGGAATGTAAGTGAATTGATGGAGCTGAAAAACACAACACAAGAACTTTGCGAAGCATACACAAGTTTCAACAGCCGAATCGACCAAGCAGAAGAAAGGATATCAGAGGTCGAAGATCAACTCAATGAAATAAAACGAGAAGGAAAGAGTAGAGAAAAAAGGGTAAAAAGGAATGAACAAAGTCTCCAAGAAATATGGGACTATGTGAAAAGACCTAATCTACGTTTGATAGGTGTACCTGAATGTGAAGGAGAGAATGAATCCAAGCTGGAAAATACTCTTCAGGATATTATCCAGGAGAACTTCCCCCAACATAGGAAAGCAGGCCAATATTCAAGTCCAGGAAATACAGAGAACACCACAAAGATATTCCTCAAGAAGAGCAACCCCAAGGCACATAATCGTCAGATTCACCAGGGTTGAAATGAAGGAGAAAATGCTAAGGGCAGCCAGAGAGAAAGGTCGGGTTACCCACAAAGGGAAGCCCATCAGACTCACAGCAGATCTCTCAGCAGAAACCCTACAAGCCAGAAGAGAGTGGGGGCCAATATTCAACATCCTTAAAGAAAAGAACTTTCAACCCAGAATTTCATATCCAGCCAAACTGAGCTTCATAAGTGAAGGAAAAATAAAATCCTTTGCGAACAAGCAAGTACTCAGAGATTTCATCACCACCAGGCCTGCTTTACAAGAGCTCCTGAAAGAGGCACTAAACATAGAAAGGAACAACCAGTACCAGCCACTCCAAAAACATACCAAACAGTAAAGACCATCAACACAATGAAGAAACTGCATCAACTAACAGGCAAAACAGCCACCTAGCATCAAAATGGCAGGATCAAATTCACACATAACAATATTAACCCTAAATGTAAATGGACTAAATGCCCCAATTAAAAGACATAGACTGGCAAACTGGATAAAAAGCCAAAACCCGTCGGTGTGCTGTATCCAGGAAACCCATCTCACATGCAGAGATACACAAAGGCTCAAAATAAAGGGATGGAGGAAGATTTACCAAGCAAATGGAGAGCAAAAAAAGTAGGAGTTGCAATTCTCATCTCTGATAAAATAGACTTTAAACCAACAAAGATCAAAAGAGACAAAGAAGGACATTACATAATGGTAAAAGGATCAATGCAACAAGAAGAGCTAACGATCCTAAATATATACGCACCCAATACAGGAGCACCCAGATACATAAGGCAAGTTCTCAATGACTTACAAAGAGACTTAGATTCCCACACAATAATAGTGGGAGACTTGAACACCCCGTTGTCAATGTTAGACAGATCAACAAGACAGAAAATTAACAAGGATATCCAGGACTTGAACTCACACCTGGATCAAGCAAACCTAATAGACATTTACAGAACTCTCCACCCCAAATCCACAGAATATACATTCTTCTCAGCACCACATCACACCTACTCTAAAATTGACCACATAATTGGAAGTAAATCACTCCTCAGCAAATGCAAAAGAACAGAAATCATAACAAACAGTCTCTCAGACCACAGTGCAATCAAGTTAGAACTCAGAATTCAGAAACTGACTCAGAACCACACAGCTTCATGGAAACTGAACAACTGGCTCTTGAATATTGACTGGATAAACAATGAAATGAAGGCAGAAATGAAGATGTTCTTTGAAACCAACGAGAACGAAGACACAACATACCAGAATCTCTGGGACACATTTAAAGCAGTCTCTAGAGGAAAGTATATAGCAATAAATGCCCACATGAGAAGCAAGGAGAGATCTAAAATTGACACCCTATCATCAAAATTGAAAGAGCTAGAGGAGCAAGATCAAAAAACTCAAAACCTAGCAGAAGACAAGAAATAACTAAGATCAGAGCAGAACTGAAGGAGATAGAGACACAAAAAACTCTTCAAAAAATCAACAAATCCAGGAGCTGGTTTTTTGAAAAGGTCAACAAAATAGACAGACCACTAGCCAGATTAATAAAAAAGAAAAGAGAAAATAATCAAATAAATGCAATAAAAAACGATAAAGGGGATATCACCACAGATTCCACAGAAATTCAAACCATCATCAGAGATTATTACAAACAACTCTATGCACATAAACTAGTAAACCTGGAAGAAATGGATAAATTCCTGGACACATGCATCCTCCCAAGCCTAAACCAGGAAGAAGTCGAAACCCTGAATAGACCAATAACAAGGTCTGAAGTTGAGGCAGCAATTAAGAGCCTACCACCCAAAAAAAGCCCAGGTCCAGATGGGTTCACAGCCGAATTCTACCAGACATACAAAGAGGAGCTGGTACCATTCCTTCTGAAACTATTCCAAACAATCCAAAGAGAGGGAATCCTTCCTAAATCATTTTATGAGACCAACATCATCCTGATACCAAAACCTGGCAGAGACTCAGCAAGAAAAAGAAAACTTCAGGCCAATATCCATGATGAACATAGATGCAAAAATCTTCAATAAAATACTGGCAAACCGATTGCAACAGCACATCAAAAAGCTTATCCACCATGATCAAGTAGGCTTCATCCCGGGGATGCAAGGCTGGTTCAACATACGCAAATCTATAAACATAATCCACCACATAAACAGAACCAAAGACAAAAACCACATGATAATCTCAATTGATGCAGAGAAGGCCTTTGACAAAATTCAACAGCCCTTTATGCTAAAAACTCTCAATAAACTAGGTATTGATGGAACGTATCTCAAAATGATAAAAGCTATTTACGACAAACCAACAGCCAATATCATACTGAATGGGCAAAAACTAGAAGCATTCCCTTTGAAATCTGGCACTAGACAAGGATGTCCTCTCTCACCACTCTTATTCAATATAGTACTGGAAGTTCTAGCCAGAGCAATCAGGCAAGAAAAAGAAATAAAGGGTATTCAAATAGGAAAGGAGGAAGTCAAATTGTCTCTATTTGCAGACGATATGATTGTATATCTAGAAGACCCCATCGTCTCAGCCCAAAATCTCCTGAAACTGATAAGCAACTTCAGCAAAGTCTCAGGATATAAAATCAATGTGCAAAAATCACAAGCATTCCTATACACCAATAACAGACTTCAAGACAGCCAAATCAAGAACCAACTGCCATTCACAATTGCTACAAAGAGAATAAAATACCTAGGAATACAACTAACAAGGAACGTAAAGGACCTCTTCAAGGAGAACTACAAACCACTGCTCAATGAAATAAGAGAGGACACAAACAGATGGAGAAATATTCCATGTTCATGGCTAGGAAGAATCAATATTGTCAAAATGGCCATACTGCCCAAAGTAATTTACAGATTCAACGCTATCCCTATCAAGCTACCAATGACCTTCTTTGAAGAACTGGAAAATACCACCTTAAACTTCATATGGAACCAAAAGAGAGCCCGCATAGCCAAGTCAATTCTAAGCAAAAAGAACAAAGCTGGAGGCATCACACTCCCGCACTTCAAATTATACTACAAAGCTACAGTAATCAAAACAGCATGGTACTGGTACCAAAACAGAGATATAGACCAATGGAACAGGACAGAGACCTCCGACGCAACACAACACATCTACAACCACCTGATCTTTGACAAACCTGACAAAAACAAACAATGTGGAAGCGAGTCCCTGTTTAATAAATGGTGTTGGGAAAACTGGCTAGTCATGTGCAGAAAGCAGAAGCTGGACCCCTTCCTGACACCTTACACTAAAATTAACTCCAGATGGATTAAAGACTTAAACATAAGACCTAACACCATAAAAACCCTAGAAGAAAATCTAGGCAAAACCATTCAGGACATAGGTGTAGGCAAGGACTTCATGACCAAAACACCAAAAGCAGTGGCAACAAAAGCCAAAATAGACAAATGGGACCTAATCAAACTCCATAGCTTCTGCACAGCAAAAGAAACAGTCATTAGAGTGAATCGGCAACCAACAGAATGGGAAAAATTTTTGCAGTCTACCCATCTGACAAAGGGCTGATAACCAGAATCTACAAAGAACTGAAACACATTTACAAGAAAAAACAAACAAGCCCATTCAAAAGTGGGCGAAGGATATGAACAGACACTTTACAAAAGAAGACATACATGAAGCCAACAAACATATGAAAAAATGCTCATCATCACTGGTCATTAGAGAAATGCAAATCAAAACTACATTGAGATACCATCTCACGCCAGTTAGAATGGCGATCATTAAAAAATCTGGAGACAACAGATGCTGGAGAGGATGTGGAGAAATAGGAACGCTTTTACACTGTTGGTGGGAGTGTAAATTAGTTCAACCATTGTGGAAGACGGTGTGGCGATTCCTCAAGGACCTAGAAATAGAAATTCCATTTGATCCAGCAATCCCATTACTGGGTATATATCCAAAAGACTATAAATCGTTCTACTATAAGGACACATGCACACGAATGTTCATTGCAGCACAGTTTACAATAGCAAAGACCTGGAACCAACCCAAATGCCCATCGATGATAGACTGGACAGGGAAAATGTGGCACATATACACCATGGAATATTATGCAGCCATCAAAAACGATGAGTTCGTGTCCTTTGTAGGGACATGGATGAACCTGGAAACCATCATTCTCAGCAAACTGACACAGGAACAGAAAATCAAACACCGCATGTTCTCACTCACAGGCGGGTGTTGAACAATGGGAACACATGGACACAGGGAGGGGAGTATCACACACTGGGGTCTGTCGGGGGAAAAAGGGGAGGGATAGTGGGGGGTGGGGAGTTGGGGAGGGATAGCATGGGGGAGAAATGCCAGATATAGGTGATGGGGAGGAAGGCAGCAAATCACACTGCCATGTGTGTACCTATGCAACAATCTTCCATGTTCTTCACATGTACCCCCAAACCTAAAATGCAATAAAAAAAAAAAAAGAAAAAAATATATATTTGCCTGAATACATACATAAAATTTTAAATGATTTGGGGGGGAGAAATCATATTATGAAACTCATGAATATAAAGGCATTTAATATAAACAAGACTTTGAGCTAATACAAAGTTGACTTCTGTAGCATACCACGCACTTGGAAAAGATATGAGGCGTGCTTTTATATAAAAAATGTTTCATTATAATCTGATGATTCAAAATAGAATTTTTATAATATTAAGTTAAATTTTATACAAGCAATTGAAATATTTAACTGATAGAAGAAATTTTTCGTTAAGTATTATCATTTCATATTATTGTCCGAAAAGTGAAAAATATGATCATGTATAAAATGTTTAAAAATTAGTGATATTAATACCTTACATTTGTAAAATATTGTACAGTTTATATAGTGCAATTATATAATATCTAAATTGATTCTGTTGAGCGCACATCTGATTGAAGAGGCAACCCAAACAGACTGTGTGTGAGCCACAAGGCTCTTTATTCACCCAGGTGCAAGTGGGCGGAGTACCAAAAGGGAGTCAGCATGGGGATGTGGAGCAGAATAGGCTTTATAGGCTGGGGTATTGAACGCAAAGTTAAAGCACAGGGTTGGTCACTGTTGACTCAGTGGGTTGATCAGTTGGCCGGAACAGGAACCTGTTCTTTTCTTCCTTTGAGATTTTTGGTTGCTTTAGACTTTCGTGCTCCAGGAAGCCATATGGAGGCAAACGTTCAGGTAACAGGGTTTATAATGGCTTGACAATAGTGCTGCCATATTTCGGGGACTTACAATCCTCATAGAGACTTTGCAGTTAAGTATGAACACTCTCTTTTAATGAGAAAAAATAAATACCATAGTAGCTAGGAGCATGAGTTCCGAGGCCAGGCTTACCCAAATTCTGCCATTTACTGTGTGGCCTCAAGCAAATGTCTTTACAGTCCCCAAGTGAATGATATTAACAACCTCACAATGACCTATTAGTATTAGAAGAAATAATATATCAAGTGCTTTGCTTAGTACCCTTTGTTCGGTAAATGTACAATAATGATTTCATAATTAGCATCAGTCATTAGAGTGATATTGTCATTAATATCACTATATTAATATCAAGCTGTCAATTAAGTGACTAGGTAGGAAGCAAAATTAGAACAGAGGAAGAGTTCAAACTCAAGGTGGTTTGACTCCATAAGTTTATTCCTAGATTAACACTGTACCAGCTCAGTTAAGTGGAAATCAGATCAAATATAAATATTTGCTATCTGAAGAAACCCTTTCAGATTAGTTTTACAAAAATAAAAAAGCAAATTTGAATATTTAAACCTTTTTTTCTATTATACTCAGGGTTTATAAAAAGTATACTTTCATGCCTTTATTATTGGTGCTAGAAAAGCTATTCTTCAGTGAGAGCTAGATCCTAACTTTTTCAACTTAAAAAGCAATTTGGTTAAAATGGTACCTAATTACTATATTCTCAAAAGAAGAATGACCTTTCAAATGTATGTTTATCAGCCTCTTGTTCAAGAACATTAATGTTCCTCTTGAACTCAGAAAAATACTCTTCCATTGAGTGAGAAATAGAGTTTGGAAACAACATTAACAGACTTCTGTAAGAACAGAAAGAAGAAGAAAAAGCACAAAGTAGAAAAGAAGTGCAAAAAAACCAAACCTTAAAGTGAACCAAATTAATATGTTCAATTAACAAATAGTAGCTTACACAGAAGTAGCTTTTAGAGGGAACCGTTATCCTAACCCTCAAATGGTTTACAATGCAACAGCCATTAGATATAAAGGATTACTAAAGAAAAGAGTAAAATGAGATGAGGGAAATTTACAGAGGCATAAGAATTACAGGATGCAAGGGTCTTCTTTAAAGGTTGCTAGTGTTAGAGTAGGTAGGCAACCATGAGCAAGGCAAGAGAGCCCCAATCCACCCCCAGGAATGTCGGGCAAAGGCAACCATCAGGAGATGGTCACGCAGTAATTACACTGTCCCTCTAAAATAATAGTTGGTGGCAGAGAGTGCCAAAAAAAGGCAGTACCTCGATAGATATAATACATCTGAAGCTGAGGATCAGCAGCTTCCCAATAAGATCTCAGGAGTCGGGCTAGTGGGCTCAAGTATGCACACTAATAGGCAAAATGGTGAGGTTTAACTGGTATCTGACCTTCCTCTATGAACACTCCACTAGTAAGAGAAAAACAGCTCAAGTGAGCATGCGTACAACTTCAGTAAACACACTGCATTTGCTGCCGCTCCCAAGTGCTGGCAGGCCACTCAGTATGTGAACAGCCAACTCCAAAGGAAGAACCTGGGAAAAATAAACGCAAACCTCAGAACAATGCCAATGTATGAAAATCCCAAGACAAGGATCAGATGGAGCTTGGATCTCTCAAGTCACTCACTTGGCCCTTTTCCAAGTATACTTCTTTTTGTTCCTGCTCTAAACATTTTTAATAGACTTTCACTCCTGCTCTAAGACTTGCCTCAGTCTCTCTCTATCTTATGCCCCCAGCAGAAATGTTTTCATTGAGGAGGCAAAGAACTGAGTTGGTACAGGAGTTACTAAAGATTTTGAGCAAGCAGGTAACAATCTGAGTGGTGCGATGGAAAACACCCTACAAATGTTCTTAACTACCCAATATGTGTTTCCTATCCCCTGTCCTCTTCTTGCTAACACATGCATAGTTATGTGAAGGTAAGTATTGGTAATTCTCTGGTTTCAGGAAACAGGTGGGCATGAGTTCAGTTATGGTTATCAAACAAGATGAGATGTCGGCTAGGAAGCTTGTGGAAAGATTTCAGAGAAAAGGCAATAGTGCGAAGAGTTAGATTCCCTCTGCTCTGACTTCTCCCCTTGCTAACCATTTTCCCATATACCCTAAGGATACTCATCACTGATGCTTGCAGCTACAGTATTTACTCTGAGATAACTTGGTGAAAATATCTCACTTTTATTAGTATTTTCACATTGTTCTAGTATATTCACTTTATAGACATCATTCTATTTATAGCATTCTGTACTTACTAATGGTATTTTCACTTACAAAATTACAGTGGTTCTTGATCGCTGAAAATTTCAAATCCTAGAAAACGTAGGATTTCTACACAGGATGTTAACATCATTATGGAACAATTATTGGCTGAAGATTTTGAAGAATCCGAGTTTTCCAAAACAGATGATTCTGATGATTCAGATAATTGATGCTAGTTCTGTTTAGAAATAACTCTATATTTTCATATTGAAAATGAGTCAGATTTGCTTCAGCCCCAAAGAGCGTGTTTATGGAAAAATTAAATGAGTGCTGATGGTGAGCTCTCCCTTTTTGTTTTTCTACAGGAGAAAGGAGTTAAACCAACATAGGCAACTATCCAGCTGGAAGATATTATGAATCCCCTCCCTATTTAAACCACCTTTCATCAGGTTCTCTAATCCTTATGTTTGAAATTGTAACTATTGCCTACTTAGTAACTATTATGTTTTACAGGTTATTGGGGCATGGAGAACCATTCCTCAAAGTATAGTGCTTTGGCCTGCTGATCATCTTCAATCAAATTAAATTGGAAGGCCTTAACAGTTTCCTCAGATAAAAGAACTTTTTTTTTTTTTTTTTTTTTGAGCTGGAGTCTTGCTCTGTTGCCCAGGCTAGAGTGCAGTGGTGCAATCTTGGCTCACTGCAACCTCTGCCTCCCAGGTTCAAGCAATTCTCCTGCCTCAGCCTCCTGAGTAGCTGGAACTACAGGCGCCCACCACCACACCTGGCTAATTTTTGCATTTTTAGTAGAGATGGGGTTTCACCATATTGGCTAGGCTGGTCTCGAACTCCTCACCTTGTGTTCTGCTCGCCTTGGTCTCCCAAAGTGCTGGGATTACAGGTGTGAGCCACTATGCTCGGCCACAAGAACATTTTAATCTGTTGTTTTTTCTTCCCCACCTCCACAGAAGCCCTGAAAGGAACTTTGTCTGGAATTTTCTTATCTGACGAGGAAACTTCTTTTCATAGAAATGCAATTTTCTTAAAACCCCCTTTCTAGGAACTTCATCAAATAACCAGAAAATATTAACCACTGGAGAAAAACAAAATATCAACACCCGGATAGGCTTTGTATTTTTCTGAGGGCAACTCAAAGAGACGGCCCTGGGAGACTTTAGCTATATAAAATAAGCCCATTGTTGTCTACAGTGCAGTTTGGCCCCCTGATTTGCCTTTAACTTGCTCATCCCAATCAGTTTCCTAAATAAAGTCATTTATAAGATAATGTCTGCCTCCTGGATCCATTCATTTTCTCTAATAATTATTTGCTATCACTCTAAAATTTCCTGCAGACTTAACTTCCATCTCCCTTATGACTAGGGTATTATTTTATTTAATTTTTTTAATCAATTAATTTAGATATTGGGTCTTGCTTTATTTTATAGGCTGGAATACAGTGGCTCAATCGTAGCTCACTGTAACCTCAAACTCCTGGGCTCAAGCTATCTTCTCCCACCTTATCCACTGAGAATCTAAGCCTATGGGTGCAGGCCACAAGGCCTGGTTAATTTTTATTTTGTATTTTTTTTGTAGAAATAAGGTCTGACTATGTTGCCCAGGCTAGTCTCAAACTTCAGGCCACAATTGATCCTCCCACCTTAACCTTGCAAGCTGCTAGGATTACAGGCAGAAGCCACCATGCCTGGCTTGAAGAGGGCATTTAATCCTCAACTATCTGGCCCTTCTTTTGGGTCTCATATTTGTGGGTCTCCCCCAGCCATGTGTATGTTAATAAGTTTGTATGCTTTTTTTTCTGTCTAGTCTTTCTATTGTCAGTTCATTTCAGCAGTGAACCTTGATCGGATAAAGGGCCTTAGCCTCTACAATGTAAGAGTGATTAGGAATTGAAGATCAAAGGATTAAGTGATTTTACAATGATTTATGTAGAGTAAATAGAAGTTTGAATGAATCTTGTCAGTTGTTCATGAGAGGAGTAATGGAATTAGGAGTGAGAATGTAACATCAGTTGAATTTTTCAAATAATTGGCTAAATATTAGAAGAGAAGGAAAAGGGAAATGTGAAGCTAACAATGACATTCGGAATGTGTCTGACCAAGACATGTGGCATTCCATGATCAGGAACAGGAAATCAGAAGGGAAAATGACGAGGGATGTTGGATATAAATTTGAGGTTGCAGCAAAACATTCAGGAGGTTGGATATTATCAAATACGTATCAAATGACAATTAACAATAGAGATATCAATATAAATTCAATAGCAGAGTTGAAGTACACTTGGCCCACATGAGTTTGAACTGTCTGGGTTCACTTACATGTGGATTTTTTTCTAATTAAAGTTATACCAAGTGTACCTGCCTCCCCCACCTACCCTTCCATCTCCCCTTCCTCTTCTATCTCCTCTTCAGGCTACTCAATGTAAAGATGAAGATGAAGAAGATGAAGATGAAGAAGATGAAGATGAAGAAGATGAACCTTATGAAGATCAACTTTCATGTAAAAAAAAGCAAATTATGTTTTCTTCCATATGATAGTTTTAAATGGCATTTTCTTTCCTTTAGCTTACTTTATTGCAAGAATAAAAAATACATAGACTATACAAAATGTGTGTTAATCCACTGCTTATGTTATTGGTAAGGGTTTCTCAGGCAATGTAGACAAAATAGCCTTCTATTGAAAAAGATGCCATCTAGCACTCTGATGGCTAAAAAGGAGAAGTCAATACCTGGCTTCAAAGCTTCAAAGCACTGGTTTACTCTCTTGTTAAGGGCTAATGCAGCTGGTGACCTTAGGTTAAATCCAATGCTGATTTACCATATGAAAATCCTAGGGCCCTTAATAATTGTGTTACATTTACTCTGCCTGTGCTGTAGAGATAAAACAACGAAGACTGGATGACAGCACATCTCTTTATCACATGGTTGACTGAATATTTTAAGTTACCTGTTTAAACCTATTACTCACAAAAAAAGATTTCTTTTAAAATACTATTGCTTATTGACAATGCACATAGTCACCTACAGAGCTCTCTGATGAAGATATAAAGGATATCAATGTTTTTATGCCTGCAAACACAATATCCATACTGCAACCCATGAATCAAGTAGTAATTTTGACTCTCAGGTCTTACTATTAAAGAAATCCATTTTTTAAAAGATGTAGCTACCATAGACAGTGATCCTTCTGATGGATTTGGGCAAAGTAAATCAAACACCATCTGGAAAGGACTCAGCATTCTAAATGCTGGTAAGAACATTTGTGATTCATGGGAGTAAGTCAAAATAGCAACATAAAAAGCAGTTCGTGGCCAGGCAAGATGGCTCACACCTATAATCCTAGCACTTTGGGAGGCCTAGGTGGGTAGATCACCTGAGCTCAGGAGTTTGAGAACCAGCCTGGCCAACATGGTGAAACCCTGTCCCTACTAAAAACACAAAAATCAGCCAGGCATGGTGGCACGTGCTTATAATCCCAGCTACTTGGGAGGCTTAGGCAGGAGAATTACTTGAACCTGGGAGGTGGAGGCTGCAGTGAGCCAAGATCACGCCATTGCACTCCAGCCTGAGCAAGAGCAAAACTCTGTCTCAAAAAAATAATAAATACAATACAGTAAAATAAAAAGAGTTCTCAAGGAGTCTAATCTTCATGGATGACTCTGAAGGGTTCAAGAATTCCGTGAAAGAAGAAACTATCGATGTGGTGGAAATGCAAGAAAACTAGAATTGCAAGTAGAGCCTGAAGATGTGAGAGCATTGCCAAAATCGTAGATGAAACTTTAACAAATGAGAAGTTGCTTCTTAAGGATGAGCAAAGGAAGTGGTTTATTGAAGTGGAACCTACTCCTAATGAAGATGCTGTGGATATTGTTGAAATGGTAACAAAGGATTAGAACATTACATACACCTAGTTAATAAAGCAGTGACAGAGTTTGAGTGGACTGACTCCAATTGTAAAAGAAGTCCTATTATGGATAAAATCCTATCAAACTGCACTGTATGCTACATAGAAATCTTTCAGAAAAGGAAGAGCCAATCAACATTGTAAACATTTAGGCAAGACCCTCCACAAGCAAAATGGTTACAACTCACTGAAGGCTCAGATAATTGTTAGCAGTTTTTAGCAATATATTAATTTTTAATTAAGGCACATGAATTTTTTTAGACATATGCTATTTCACACTTAATAGACTACCGTATAGTATAAACGTAACTTTTAAATTTATGGGAAACCAAAGATTTTGTATTACACACTTCATAGTGATATTTGCTTTATGGTGATAGACCAGAACTGAACCTGTAATATCTCAAAGGTATGCCTGTAGTAAGTCCTTAGTGATCAATAATTACTTTAATTGTAAACAGATTACATTATCCAACCAAGAAACACAAAGTGACTTAGTGGATTTAAAAAAAAAAAGTTCCAGCAATATGCTCCTTATAAGAGACTAACTTTAGCTTTAAGGATACACATAGGCTAAAAGTGAAGGGATATCAAAAGATATTCCATGGAAATGGTAACCGAAAGGAAGCAGTGGTACTTACATGAGACAAAATAGACTGTCAGTCAAAATCTGTCACAAGAGGAAAAAAAGTCACTATATGATGATAAAGGAATCAACATCAAAAGGATATAACAATTGTAAATATACATGTGCTCTACATTGGAGCACCTAAATATGTAAAGAATATATGAAAAGAACTGAAAGGAAAAATAGTAATACAATAGTAAGGGATTTCAATAATGAATATATCATCCAGACAGAAAATCAATAAGGAAACAGCAGACTTGACTAACACTATAGATCAAATGAACCTTAGAGACATATGCAGAAAATGCCATTTAACAGAAGCAGAACACACATTCTTCTCAAGTGTATACAGAACATTCTCCAGGGCATATTGTGTTAGACTGAAAGTCTGAGCAAATTTAAGAAGACTGAAATCATATCAAATATCTTAAGAGATATTTGGTATCATATTTGGTAAGATTAGTATGATATTTCACACCAATACAATGGTATGAAACTAGAAATTTCAAAGGAGAAAAATAGGAAAATTCACAAATATGTGGAAAGTAAACAACATACTCTTAATGTAATCAATGAGCCAAAGAAGAAATCAAAAAGTATAAGTAGTCAAATGAAAAACACAACAGGCCAAAATGTGTAAGATACAGTACAAGAAGTCCTAAGATGGAAGCTTATAGTGACAAATGCTTACATTCATTAATAAGAAAGATCTGAAATAAGCAACCTAATTTTATATCTCAATAAACTAGAAAAAGAACAAACTGAACCTAAAGTTAGAAGGAAGAAAATAAATATTAGAACATAAGTGGATACTAGAAAAACCATTAAAATGATCAACAAAACTGAGTTTTTAAAGATAAAATTGACAAACTTTCAGCCAAAATTAGAACAAAAGAGAGAACTC
Source organism: Ateles fusciceps (assembly GCA_036589455.1). Classification (NCBI taxonomy): domain Eukaryota; kingdom Metazoa; phylum Chordata; class Mammalia; order Primates; family Atelidae; genus Ateles; species Ateles fusciceps. Next base: position 3,653,075 of record JAZHEH010000827.1, on the reverse strand, counting down.
AATAAACTAAAAATTAAATAGAAGATATAAGAACTTATATCACAGAAATATAAAAAAATTATTGCAGGCTTTTAACAATTATACACCAACAAATTGGATAGCCTAGAACAAATTAAATTCCACATAGCACATAGCCTACTAGAAATGAGTCAGGAAGAAATAAAAAATGTAAACAGACTAATAATGAACACATAAAGGGTTTAAAGCACTTATGAAAACCTCCCAAAAGAAAAGTCTAGGGCAAAATGTCTTCACAAATGAATTCAACCAAATACTGCATGTTCTTCACATGTACCCCAAAACCTAAAATGCAATAAAAATATATATATATATAAATTAATTAATTAATTAAATGATTTAAAAAAAAAAAGTCCTTCTCAAACTTTCCTTAAAATTTGAAGAGGAAATACTTCTAAACTCATTTTAAAAGGCCAGAAAAACGCTCATACCAAAATCAGATAAAGATGCTAAAGGAAAAGAAAATTATAGGCCATTATTTCCGATGCACATAGATGCAAACAATCTCAATAAAATATTAGCAAATTTAATTCATCATCACTTTAAAAGGATCATTCACAATGATCAATCAGGATTCATCCCTGTGAAAATGGGTCATGCACCATAATCAAGTGGGATTTATCTCTGGGCTGAAAGATGGTTCAACATACGCAAATCAATAATTGTTATACACCACACTAACAGAATGAAGGATAAATATCACATGATCTCAATAGATGCAGAAAATGAATTTGACAAAATTTAATATTGTTCCATAAAACTCTCAATAAATTAGGTATAGAAGACATGTAAGTCAACATAATAAAGGCCATATGTGACAAGTTAAACATTAGACTCAATGTAATATTAGTTACATCAATATAACACAAGTAAAACATTAACTCAACGTAGACTCCAACAGTAAACATTAGACTCAATGATGAAAAGTCAAAAGGTTGTCATTAAGATCAGGACCAAGACAAAGGTGTCGCTCTTACCACTTCTCAGTCAGTATAATAAAGTCCTAACTCAAGCAAGGACAACAACAAAAAAGCATCCAAATCAGAAAGGAGGAAGCCAAAGAAAACTCTCAACTTTCCACTATAAAACTGTTAGAATAAATGATTTCAGTAAAGTTTCATGATACAAAATCAACATTAAAAAATCAGTTGCACTTTTATATACTGACAATGAACTATCTGAGAAAGAAATTGACAATCCCACTTGCAATAGCAACAGTAAGGATCAAGTACCTATGAATAAATTTAATCAAGGAGGTAGAAGATGTGTACAATGAAACCTATCAAACATTGATGAAATAAACTGAAGAAGACACAAGTAAATAAAATGATATCCTGTGTTCACAGATTGAAATAATTATTAAAATGTCCATACTACCCCAAACTATCTACAGATTCCATCAAATCCCTACAAAATTCCAATGGCATTTTTCACAGAAATAAAAAATACAGTTCTAAAATTTATATAAAATCATGAACCCTCCAAATACTAAAGCAGTTTTTTTTTTTTTTTTTTTTCATTTTGATACAGAGTTTCACTCTGTTACCTGGGCTGGAGTACAGTGGCACAATCACGATTCACTGCAGCCTCAACGTCCTGGGCTCAAGCTATCTTTCCATCTCAGTCTCCTGAGTAGTTGGGACTACAGGCGCACACCACCAAACCTGGCTAATTTTTGTATGGTCCTCAACTCCTGGACTCAAGTGCTTCACCCACCTCAGCCACCCAAAGTGCTCCTAAAGCCTCCCAAAGTACAAGTAATTTTGAGTAAAAACAACAAAGCTTGATGCACTACATTTCCTGATTTCTGATTATATTACAAAGCTATAGTAATAAAAAAATATTGGCATAAAAACAGACACATAGACCAATGGAACAGCATAGAGAGCCCATATCCATGCATTCATACGTTGTCCACATGAGGTCAACTAATCTGATTAGAGTGCCAAGGATACACAATGGAGAAAGGATAGTATCTTCAATAAATGGTGGCTGGAAAATTGGATATTCACAAAGAAATTAAACTGGACCCTTAACTTACATAGTTCACAAACATTAAATCAAAATAGATTAAAGACTTAAATGTGAGACCTAAAGCTGTAAAACTCCTTGAAAGAAACGTAGAGAAAAGGCTCCTTGACATTGATCTTGGCAATGATTTTTTATATGATACCAAAAGTAAAGTCAACAAAAGCAAAAATAAACAAACAAGTGGTCAATATCAAATTAAAAATCGTCTACACAGCAAAGGAAACAAAAAATGCAAAGGAAACCTACTGAATGGGAAAATACAATTTTTATATGCTTCCATTATGCTAAGTGAGATAAGCCAGACATAGGAAGATAAATATAGTGATGTGTGATATCACTCATATGTGGAATCTGAAAAAGTTGAACTCTGAAAAGCGGAGAGTAGAATGGTTGATTTTAGGGAGGGAGGTAGGGGTTGGGCAATGAGGTTATGTTGGTCAAAGAGTCCAAACTTGCAGTTGTAAGACGAGGACGTTCTGGGGATTTAATGTATAACATGGTGACTATAGTTAAGAACACTGTAGTTTTTTACTTAAAATTTCCTAAGAAATATACTAAGTCCAGGATATTAAGTGTTCTCCCCATACACACACAAATGGTAACTATGTGAGGTGATGAACTTTTTTTTAAGTCGAAGTATGGAGATTTATTGCAAAGCGAAAGGTACACACTGAAGAAAAGGACGTACAGGTGTACTTGAGAGTCACTGTGAGAAATGTTTTAATGAGCATGGTTGTGGTAATCATTTTACAATATACGCATCTATCGAATCACCATAAAATCCACCATAAATATGTGCAATTTTATTTGTTAATTTGTTCTTCAATAAAGCTGGAAAATAAAATATTTGTTTCCTTGGCTAGTCTGAAAGAAGCAGACAAATTTCATATATAAAGTTCTAGCATGTTTTATCTAAACAAATTTGATCTGTAAAAAAAAAAATCTGAATCAATATATTCAAACCTAGAAAACTGTTTATCATAAAGACCCGTAATGGATATTGCCACATTAAAACAAACAAAATTCATCTTTTATTGGAAAGATCAACCACATTACCAATTTAATAAATTGCCTTATGTTCCATGCAAATAAACTGTCTAATGCATAATTGCTAAAGTGCTTTGGTACATTTATATAAATCTCACTATTTGAATATAATACTTTCCTATTAATATATTTAAAGTAATAGTTCCCCCTAAAATGCCTTGTGAGTTTAAAAAAGAAAGATGGAAAAGGGGAAGACTTTTGCATATTCTGAAGCCTATAAACATGTAGTTTAAACTTTTCTAGGATGCCTTATCCCAAAATATCACTAGTGGCTAAACCACTATCACCAATAAAAGTCATGAGTAAGGTGCACTCCTTTAGTAATAGATGGTGAACTGGGAAAAAAATTCTGCAACAATAAGAACCAGATCTCTCTTAACCTGTGCATAAAATGATAATCACCATTACACTAAGGTGAGAACAAAATCACAAGATACTAATAATGATAATAAAGAAGAAGAGTTAAAGTTTTTTTCTTAATGGAACAATAGAATGTAAAGATTCTTTAACTGAAGATTGTTATTTTATATGAGTAACTACAGCATTAGAAAACATAATGAGGAAGCGGTAAATAAGTAAATTACCAGCTGTCAAAAAAATTATCACTATCAAATTAAATAAGCTTCCCCCAGGCAAGCTAACATTGCTTTTGCCTGAAGGCTGGCTCAAAAATGAATCATGAGGGAGACGAGTCATATAAATAAAACCAATTTTAAATTCTGTCTGTGTAGACTACAAAAATAAATCTTAAAACTCATTGCTAAATCTTGTAACAACTACAGTGATTATGGACTACTGTAAAACTAGACTAAATATGCTTCAATGACTTCTGATTTTTTGTTTCTTTGATACAAATGATTATATAATATCAAGTTAGGTAGTATACATGTCATTCCTGAAGGTCAGACTAAAGAGTGACTTTCAATGTGAAAAGTAGAAGTAATTTGGTTATTTATAGATACTTACTAAACTACAAATTAACTGCTTATTTCTACTTTGGCTAACTACTCAAAAATTGCTTCAAGTATGTGTTTAGAGGGCAAATCTACAGGGAATATATTTTTTCTCATCCTGTCAAGTTTATTTTTGTCCTGTATTTACACAGGTATGTCCATAACAAAACTTAATATAAAATATTGAAGACAGTTTTGTTTCTTCATCTTATTTACATTATTTTTGTTCACCCATTGTCCATAGGGAATAAAACAAACGGGCTGAAGGGTTAGGGGGGGCCTTCTGTGATGATTACAGAGAGAAAAACAAAGAGGATAAGTGTCCCTATAGAAGGGCGCCTTCAAAGCACAACAGGTGCTATATTGTGTCAGGAAGTCACAGGTTTTTAAGACTGTTAAGGAAATTTAAACTTGTGTGTCTCATTGAAACCAGAACAGCTGTGTCTGCCACTGTAGAGCTAGTTGACAAGATCAATGTAAAGGATACTCCACCATTTTAAGGACTCCTATGAGGCATTTTAGGTATGGAGTTAAAATGCTGATCTCTGGAGGGACTTTCTTCAATCCAATTCCAAGGCCTGATCTTGAGAAAACAAGTTAATATGTTGTATTTAACTTTGGTTCTTTCACAGTGGCTTACGTGTGGATATGACACTTCTTTAGTTGTTAACCTCATCTAACTGCTCTCTGAGTATCACTGAGATGGAGAATGACAAAGATTTAGAAAGAATACATATTTTCAATGGGACCCACAGCAATGGAAAGTGTCAGTTAGACCTAAAGAAATGGGTCTTTAAATGGTGGGCTCTCCAACACTGCAATAGATAATGTACACTGTTCTATATCCTTGGGGCAACATTACATAGCTGCCAATACGTAGTATCAGCCCTTTTAAAGCCTGGTGAAGGAGATAACCCTTCTTATCAGTTGAGCACTTAAGCCATGTGATTCTTCTGCTCATTAACCAAGCTGGTGTGACAGGTAAGGGAACACAACTCCTAGATGTTATCTTTCCTCTTACAGACATTCCACGAACATTATCTAGTTTATGAGTAATGTTGATGTAATTAGGAAAAACAATATGTAAGTAGAAGTGTAGGTAGGGGCAGAGAGAGACAGTGAAAGAGAGACAGACAGAGACCGTTTAGGGAAACTACATTGTAATTTTGATTGCCCTTAGAATAATACTAACAAATATTATTATTTCAGTAAAGAAAATAGGCCCAGCAAGGTGGCTCAGGTCTATAATCCCAGCACTTTGGGAGGTTGAGGTGGGCAGATCATAAGATCAGGAGTTTGAGGTCAGCCTAGACAACACAGCGAAACCCTGTCTCTACTGAAAATACAAAAATTAGCCAGGTGTGGTAGTGTGCGCCTGTAATCCCAGCTACTGGGGAGGCTGAGGCAGGAGAATTGCTTGAAACTGGGAGGCGGAGGTTGAAGTGAGCTGAGACTGTGCCACTGCACTCCAGCCTGGGAGACAGAGCAAGACACCGTCTCCAAAAAAAAAAAAAAAAAAAAAGAAAGAAAAGGAAATGAAAATAGCTGGTATATCTTTCAGTTATTTTATTGTAGTAACTGACAAAGATTTATCGTTTTCTCATTTAAATGTGAAGCACTTCACCAACACTTATTACTTGAACCTGAGATACTGCCAAAATGTTCCCTGATGGGTAACATACATTTGAATGACGCAGTCTCACATCAAGGTCTACGGAGCTTGGGGTTTTGGGAGGGTGGAGGCAGAGATTGGTAAGGAACACTAACTTAAGCCTCTCCTGCCCCTCATAACTTCTCCCCAATGTGAGGAAGTGTCTTTGTTGATGCTCAGTTTGGCTGGAGTATCGGCAGAAATCACAGGTCTCTCCAACTATTTATAATTATTAAAATGTCCATACTACCCCAAATTCAGTCAACAGTTTCATGCACAAAACAATTTAAATTACATAAAATTACCATCAGTCTATGTGTATGAGAAATATATAAAATGATAAATGAATTTTTTGTTTAGACTTGGACCCATACCAAAAATCTCATTATGTTATGACAAATATTCCAAATTTTTTTTTTTAATCTGAAATCCTAAACATTTCTGACGCCAAGCATTTTGGATAAGGGATACTCAACCTACACCTTTATTTATCCTTAATGTTTTCCCAAATGTACTATTTCTACTTTCCTCATTACTTATGACTGAATTCTTTTTATACTAAACTACATGATTTCTGAATAGAATTTGACATAGCACAGCATTTTTCACATGCTGCTGTTTACTTGATAACTACATAATTTTTTCATACCTATCATTCATAATACAATTTGCTTAATGCTTTGAGTGTTTTATTACATGAACAAAGCTTTATGTTATTTCTGTAATGAAAAGCCAATATAAATTTTGTTATTAATTAACTGTAAAAATTAATACAATTAAAACCCAAGCATATTAATAATAAATTGTGGTTAGATCAATTTGTGATCATGAGAGCTCTTCTTTCTTAAAAACAAAACGATGGGAAAATATTTGAGTCATAAAAGAATTATTATGAAAATATGTTTTTATTGTTAATCAGAAAAACTGAAAAATTAAACATATAAACTTTCTCAGTATGTTATTTAAATTTACTGAGATGATTTTGTTAAGTCTTGAATAAAAGTTGTATTAATCATCATTAAAACCTTGCTTGGTAAGACAAAACTTAAAAAATACAAACTGCTTTATACCAGTATTCATGTCCTGGCACAAAAACGAAAGGCCCAGATGAAACCGTGAATTAAGACAAAGCATAGAAAGTGGGCTCTGGTACCAGATGATCTGTTTTTGAATTCTCACTCGTACTTACTAGCTGTGAAATCTTGTAAAATTGAATGCATCTGAGTCTCGGTTTCTTATTTTTTAGCAGTCATTTACACTCAGTTCCTAAATCCATTAATTAACGACTAGTTTCAAATGTAATCATCTGATACTACTGTTTTTATGTTATTTATTTGATGGAATACTTTTGTATAATAAGACAATTTTCATATCTGCTATTTTGTTTCTTCTCAGTGGTGGAGTTCATATAGGAAAGACAGAATAAACTCTTGATTTTAATTTATTTACTAGTTTTAACAATAAAGATTTAAGAGCTTCTCATCCTCTGAAATATATTTAAATATGTATTGGTAGGTAGGTAGGTAGATGGGAAGAAAGAAAGAAAAAGACAAGGAAGGAAAGAGAAAGGAGAAAGAGAGAGAGAGAAAGAAAGGAAAGGAAAGGAAGAAAGGAAGGAAAAGAGAGAGAGAGAGAGGGCATATAGCCACTACATACTGTTGTCTCTTACTTGTAACAATTACTTAGCTTTATTTCTATGAGTAATCACACTTTATTTTATTGTACTTTAAGTTCTGGGGTACATGTGCAGATCTTGCAGGATTGTTGCATAGGTACACACACACCATGGTGGTTTGCTGCCTCCATCCCCCCATCACCTACATCACGCATTTCTTCCAATGTTATTCCTCTCCAACCACCCCACCCCCCCACTGTCTATCCCCTAGCTCCCCCACCCACCAACAGACTCCAGTGTGTGATGTTCCCCTCCCTGTGTCCGTGTGTTCTCATTGTTCAACACCCACCTATGAGTGAGAACATGCGGTGTTTGGTTTTCTGTTCTGTGTCAGTTTGCTGAGAATGATGGTTTCCAGATTCAGCCATATCCCTACAAAGGACATGAACTCATCCTTTTTAATGGCTGTATTGTATTCCATGGTGCATATGTACCACATTTACTTTATCCAGTCTATCATTGATGGGCATTTGGGTTGGTTCCAAGTCTGCTATTGTAAACAGTGCTGCAATAAACATACATGTGCATGTGTTTTTATAATAGAACTATTTGTAATCCTCTGGCTATATATCCAGTAATGGGATTGCTGGGTCAAATGGAATTTCTATTTCTAGATCCTTGAGGAGATCGCCACACTGTCTTCCACAATGGTTGAACTAATTTACACTCCCACCAACGGTGTAAAAATGTCGTATTTCTCCACATCCTCTCCAGCATCTGTTGTCTCCTGATTTTTTAATGATTGCCATTCTAACTGGTGTGAGATGGTATCTCAATGTGGTTTTGATTTGCATTTCTCTAATGACCAGTGATGTTGAGCACTTTTTCATATTTTTTTTTGGCCTCATAAATGTCTTCTTTTGAAAAGTATCTGTTCATATCCTTCACCCAATTTTGAATGGGTTTTTTTTTTTCTTGTAAATCTTCTTACTTCTTTATAGATTCTGGATATCAGCCCTTTGTCAGATGGGTAGATTGCAAAAAATTTTTTCCCAATCTGTTTGTTGCCAAACAATCACATTTCAAATGTTCACCACCAATCTTTCCTTGCATTTGTAGTCAACTGGTTGTCTGAAGCTTATTCTATGGAGTATTCTGAGGAAAAACTTAAAGACACAATGGAGTTCTTCAATTATAACAGGTCTTGTGTGCTCTTAACACTCAAAGCTAGTTTTTCTGAATATAACCTTTTTGATTCACGTAACTCTCATTTTCCTTCCTTGTGTATCTCAATTATGGTAGCACATTTTCTTCTAGAATTGAGTTTCTATTTTTAAAATTATGATCATTTATTTTCTTCCCTTTATTAGTCAATATATTCTTTTCCATAGGTGTCCAAATGACTTGCTTATTCTTTTTCTTTGAGATCTAGTATTTTACTATAATCTTTCTTGGTATTAATAATTCCATGTTTATATCCTTAAGTATATGTGATTAGATTATCTTTCAACACGTAGCTTCAAACATCAGCAGGAAAGTATTCCTGACTGTAATTCTGAGTTATCTGTTCTGTTCTATTTTGTTCAGTTTTCTTCTGCAGGGACTACTGTTTGTATATTGGTCTTCGTTATGTATCTTTAATATTTATTAATTTGTCTTTGTTTTTACCATTTTCTACTCTTTTTTTACTTTCTAAAATATGACTTCATTTAACTTTTTCTTAATGTGCTATCCATCAGATATATTTGTTTGCTCTTGTCTTCTTTCTAGTTTAGTCATTTCTGAGAAGATTTTCTTTCATTTCTATTTCTTTCCTGAGCTCCGTCAGCTGCTTTCTGAGATTTTCTAATACTGATTAATGTTGTTCACTACTGTTTAATTTTCTTGGTTGCTTTTCAATTAGTTTGAAAAATATGTTACAATTTTGAACTATTTTGTAGGCATGCTTCTCTGGCAAGATTTTATTTTCAGTCACAGGGTCTTTTTGAGCATGAAATTAGCTATTCCAGAGACACTACCAGTTATAAAGTAATTTATGAAAACATAGAAACTTTCAGTTCCTGAAGTAACCATTATTGATCATAAAATGATGGAAAATTAAATGCATACATATTCCACTATCTTGTACTCATAGTATAGTGTCCTTAGTAGTGATATTCTCTTATAAAACTTTAGACCAGATGTGTAATTTTCAAATACTTTTTTAAAAAGAGTTTTTGCTTATGCCTATGTCCTGAATGGTATTGCCTAGGTTTTCTTCTAGGGTTTTTATGGTGTTAGGTTTTAAGTTTAAATATTTAATCCATCTGGATTTAATTTCTGTATAAGGTATAAGGAAGGGGTCCAGATTCAGCTTTCTACACATGGCTAGCCAGTTTTCCCAACATCATTTATTAAACAGGGGAATCCTTTCCCCCATTGCTTATTTTTGTCAGGTTTGTCAAAGATCAGATGGTAGTAGATGTGTGGCATTACTTCCAAGGGGAGAAATACTTAAAGTAGGTGATGGGGGGGATGGAGGCAGTAAACCACCATGGCATGTGTATACCTATGTAACAATCCTGCAATATATGCACATGTACCCCAGATAAAGTATAATAATAAAAAAATGCTCAACATCACTAATGATGAGGGAAATGCAAACCAAAACTACAATGCAATACCAACTTACTCCTGTAAGAATGTCTGTAATCAAAAACAAAAAGTAACAGATGTTAGCGTGGATACAGCAAAAAGGGAACACTTCTACCCTGCTGGTGGGAATGCAAGCCACTTCAACCTCCATGAAAAACAGTGTGGAGATTCCTTAAAGAACTAAAAGCAGAACTACCTTTTGATCCAGGAATCCCACTACTAGGTATCTTTCCAGAGGAAAAGAAATCATTATATGAAAAAGACACTTGCACACAAATGTTATAGCAGCACAATTCACAGCTGCAAAAATGTGAAACCAACCCAAATGCCCATCAATCAATGAGTGAAAAAAGAAACTGTGAACACACACACACACACTGGAATGCTACTCAGCCATAAAAAGGAATGAATTAATGGAATTCACAGCAACTTAAATGGGATTGGAGGCTATTATTCAAAGTGAAGTCACTCAAGAATGGAAAACCAAACATCATATGTTCTCACTCATAAGTGGGAGCTAAGCTATGAGGATGCAAAGGCAGAAGAATGACACAGTGGACACTGGGAACCCAATAGGAAAGGGTGAGAAGGGGGTGAAGGATAAAAGACCACAAACTGGGTACAAGGTATGCTGTTCTGGAGGTAGGTACCAAAATCTCACAAATCACCGCTGAAGAACTAGTCACATAACCAAATACCACCTGTTCCCCAATAACTGACAGAAATAAAAAATTTTTTAAAAAAGATCTTTTGCTAATTTACTTGCTAATGAAAATCTAAAAAGTAAAAACATAAGCAAAAATGTTTTTAACTTTGCTTGTAGTTACTTTACCTTCCAACAATCAATATAGCTACTTGAAGTAGTGCTTATACTATCATCCAGTTATTGGTAATTAAAAGCATTTAATGACAGAAAAAAGATAATCAACCTTGATGGTGCTCACTTCCATTTAACTCCATCTTTATATATGGTGTTTCAATGGAAATTTTTGCTATAAATGTAGACTCACATAAATTTCAAGTTGTAAGAAAATATCATCTTGCAGATTTATTCTGTCTAATACATCTGAAATGAGTTGATACAAATTATTAGATTTTTTTACTACTGATGCATTCTGATGTTTAAATGGATGAGGTATAGTGCAGAATAAAATATTTAAACATTTTACATTTATCTATGACTTTGCTATTTATATTTATAAGGCATACTAAAAATATTATGTAGAGGACTGTATTAAAAGTTGGGAAAGATCAAATTGGAGTTGACATATTTCTATAAACTTGTAGCATGTATAATATAAGAATACCTACAGTGATGTTCATCTTCAGAATGTTTATAGATAATCCAAAAATACCGATTTTTTTATTTTTACTAATCTATGAATAAGAACTGATCTGTGATAAATACGAAAAATAAAACAAGTCATATATAAAAATATAGAGTAAAATCTGTAATAAACATATAAAAGCACAGGTGCTGTGGAATTCATTTTCTTCTGCTTTTAAGATCCAATTTCCTCTGACTTTAATGTGGTCAAACGATGACCCTAGAGAAAAATCTCTAAAATAATATTTGTAATCTTTTAAAATCTTTAAAAAGAAAGATTTTAAATTTTAATATATGGATGGCTATTTGGTAGGATATTACCTATTATTCTGATAAGCAGTTAGCCATAAAATTAATGTGACATGTTTTTCCATATACAGGATAACATTGAACAAAACCACTGCATTAAATGAGGCTCAATTTTAGACACTGAATACTTTATTTTTAGCTCAGAAGTAAATCTGGCACACAACAGACTTGGAAATTACTTTCAATTCTAGAAACCTACATTATCATTATTATTATTATCATAATTATTACTTTTAAGAGATTCATTGTTTTTGAAAAATTATTCTGTCATCGAGTATTTGCTACTATTTCTATTATGTTTATAAAAATTTTGAGTTTAAAAAGTAATAATCATAGAGCTCATATTCATTCAACATATTTTTATATATATTTATTTAAAAATATGGAACGCTTCATGAATTTGCATGTCATCCTTGCGCAGGGGCCATGCTAATCTTCTCTGTATCGTTCCATCATTCAACAAATTTGTATTTAGTGCTTACAAAAGAGTAGACTTTCTTTTGCATACTTATCTGCTAAAGTATAAAAGAAGGTTAATAGTTCCATGTGATATAAACTAAGATCCTCAACAAGTTTCCTTAAACTTTTATCTATATTTCTTGGCATTAAGTAAAAATATCATTTTATATTTTTATTTTAAAAAATTCGTATATACCTTTTTACTTTAAACTTTAATATTTGTGTGGCTTTTGAGAATTCAAAGTAAAAAGTAGAATCAATCAAAGATTTCAAAAAAGTTTTATTACTATAACATATTACTATATATATTACTATATATATATTACTATATATTATATATACTATATATTATATATTATATATACTATTATATATTATATATACTATATATTATATACTATATATATATTACTATATATTACTATATATATTACTATATATATTACTATATACATATATATATTATATATGTATATATATTAATATACATATATTACTATATATTACTATAACATATATAAAAGATTATCTTTTATATGTCTACTTGAAATATATTATTTCACTTATAAATGTATCTTCATGACCACATCCTATTTTTACTTGCCTTTTTATTTCTTATTTCTTAGTTTTCATTTCATTTTAAAATGATTATTCAGGTCACTATTTGTCAACATAGGAAATGTACCTGATATTTCTTAAATGAGGTGAAGGTAAGCAGCTTATAAAAGATTACATCAACTCTGATCCTACTTTTGATAGATAGCTGTTTGTATGTTTTCTTGTTTTTACAGCTCCTAGCATTGTAACATCTTTGAGAAACAGAGTTCACTTCTGTCTATGGAAGCCAACCAAAGGGAACAGAGCTTCCTCTCCCCATGTACTGCATCTAGAACCTGAGAGCATGTTAGCCAAGATCCTTCATAATCTTTGCATGTAGACAGACTGGTACAAATAAATCAGGACAACATAATATTTAAAGACTGGCAGTGAAATGATGTAAAGTCTAGTGATATGATATCAGTAGTGTAAGCTTAGCAGAATTTCAAGGCATGTCCTTAGCTGTGACCCCATTTCCAACTCTTTTAGTTCTAGCCTTGTTTTCAAAATCTATCCAACATATTCTTTTTTTGCTTAATTATGTGGTTTTTTTTTTTTTTTTTTTTTTACTATTTCTTACAATCAAAATTATCCAACACAAAATAGATTGTAGGTATCAGAACTTCAAGAATATGCAAGAACACTGGATTTTGTTAGTTGACAGCATTAGGATTGAAGACAGAAAATTCTCATTAGCAGTTTAAGAAAGGAATCCTAAACTGCATGCATTTTAGCACAGAAGGTGAAATGCCTTATTCATTATAGACTATGGTCACCCCATTAGAAGCAAAGCTTCAGGGTGTAGCACTGATGTAGTCATTAAGTACTATGAAGGTTAAGAGGAATTTAATGACAGCATGGTTGAGTAGGTACATTAAAATGCATTGAATAACAAAGAAAATGAATGACACACAGTTCTAAATTCTCTGCGAAAGGAACAGACTGAAAGCTACAAACATTTTTTGACATTGCTTAAAGCATCTCCTATCTCTTGTAGCTTCAGGCTAAGGTAATCAAAATACAAAATCAAAATTAAATCCTATTATTTATGATTCTTCGTGTCAGCTGAACTCACAAGATTACTACGTTTTTGAAATGAGAGAGTATTAATTTGGAAATAGTTATACCCTAAAGGTGAAATAGGAATATCCCAATCATTTAAAGCTTCTGCTCCCCCTTACTTGACAAGAAACACTTTATAACTTGTCCGATAGGGTTGCTCATCATCAGATTGAAGACGATGACATTCTTCTTCCTATAGGAGTTGACTTGCAATATAAAGTCAGTAATCCACATGCTTCCTAGCCAACCACCCCTCACTGTTCTTTATCTGTACTATCAGATTCCAGAATAACCCTAAGAGCTGATTGCAGGCTGAACCATTTCATCCATAGACAAAGTGCATAATTTTCCTAATTTATATTAATAAGGAATTTTGGAAATTAGTGAATCTTTGGCTTTTAATGTTATTTCACCAAGGTGGAAGGACATATTTTTAGATCAGGCTCAATTTATTAATACAGATTTACCTGCCAGAGTTTCTATACTCTTTATGCTAATTTGGACCTCTGGGTGATTGCAATAGATTTTGTGGTTGGTTGGCAAAAATGTGGACCCAACCATGACCCTCATTAAATGGCATTTCAATGCCAGACATTACTTGGTACACCATAGAATAAGAAATCCAAAATGTTAAGTAAATGGAAATGTTGGAGATGACATTTTAAATCTTTAACCTACCATTCCCTCCCTAAAAACACCTCTCCAGTATATAAGGGTAATAACTTGCTTATAGTCTTGAAAAATGCACAGGTGAGCCAAGCTGGTGTTGTGATACGTGCTATTTTGAAGACTAGTAGGCCAGTGAAAAACACTGTAGTTGAAAACAGATCGTTGATTTCAATGGGAAATGGTAGATCTTGGAGTAGCAAAGAAAATAACAACAATGAAGTACCAGAAGCAAAGAAGACAATGCACAGTAGGCAACGCAGCCTGCTAAGAACACCCCTATCTGTAGGGATGGATATCTGAAGATATGTAACTAACTGTGTATTTTGCAGGACCAAAATAATGGATAATTCATTAAAGTCCTATATAGCAGTTATTACTAATGGACTATGTAACAGTCATTCACTGTTACATAGTTTCATATTATCAGAACTCTAAATTTTTAAGGTACATAGCACTCATAAAAATTATTTTCTGTGTCCTCTTCAGACATAAATGTGAATATGGCTATCTCATTCATACTGCTAGTATAATTTAGGTTTGGGGGTCTGTGATAAAATTATGAAACGTAAGAGAGAACTTCTAGGATTTCCTGGAAAGGAAGCTTTTAAAAATTTCTTAAAGAAATACAAGGAAGTCATAGACACTTTCCTATCACTGGAACATAACCTCTCTGGATGCCTAGACCTGTAGCAGCCATCCAGTGACGATGAGGCAACTAGCCAACGGACCAGGGTTACATGCTGAATGAAGCAGAACAAAAATATACAAAGACCCCTCAACGAGTTTTGTAGAAATTCAGTTAATGAATGGGGAGCCATTTTTCTATGGATTTTTTTCCCATATGATAAAGGAAAAAGAATCCTTATTGTTTTAGAAAATCAAGTGATATTGCTTTATACTTCTGGGAAAATAATTTCAGTCCTGTTTTACTGGAATAGGATGTTTTTCTGGAGCCAGTACGATGGAAATTCATGGTTCCTTTCATAATACCTGACAAACATAGAACCTCTATAATGAAGAGAAGTAGCAAGGCCATGTAACAGCAATACAGATACATTTCTAAGGAACAAAATAAACAGACAATCCATTTGAGTTCTAAACCACAAGTACTACTATTGTACTATGTAACAGTCATTCACTGTACATAGTGTGGGAATTTACCATAATCTTCATGCTATGAAAAAAGAAGAAAGTCCAGATCTACCATGGATTCATTACATAGTGGCTCTGTTTGACACTAGCATTAACTGTTGAGAGCCCTGACCACCACAAATTCACCAGTCAGTGGGAAAGTTTATAGAGGTCAGGTGGAGTTTCTCCCCCCAAATTTGCCTCATAATCAGCCGAGTGAGATCTCTAATTCACCCTGTGTTTATTCTACCAGTTCTTAAGTATGCATTTAGAAAAGATAACAGCCACCAGCAGGATTCTTTTACTGGCCCATTGGTTTCTGAAGTTAAGTACTGCTTTGGCAGGAAGGAGCAACCAAAGCCTCTGGGGTAATTTCTTATTCTAACAGTTAATAAAAATTAATTACACATCTCTAGAAAGACTAAAACATTAGTACATCCACCAAAGATTTTAAAAACCTAGGATGGTGATTCCTATTGCATCCTCATTTAATTCTCCATTTGGGTTAGTGGAGATAGCTGCTGAAGAGGGACACTGGATTAGCATATATTTAATTAGTGATTATCAGAATTCCAGATGTGGTTTCTTTCCTAGAGCAAAAACTGTATCCTCTGGTCATAGTAAATAAATGTTAACCTATGAAATCCTTTTGTTTTTTCATTCTGGTCCAAATAAGAGCAGATTCACTTTGTTTCATCTGGTAGCAAGACAGTACTTCCACTACCTTCCTTTATTGTTATATAGTAGAAAGGGTACTTAGTTACATAATCATCCAAAAGGGCATAAAATGCTCTATTATTTGACGGCATCGTATTGCTAGGACCAAAGTAGCAAGGAGTATATCCTAGATATCTAAATATAATACATAGTGTTAGCACAAAATACAAGTACCTACAGTTTCAGTGATGTTTCTGAGGATCCCATAATCCTGGCTCCAGCAGGATAATACATTCCAAAATGAAGGCCACTTGTGCCTCTGCCATTAGATAAGCAGGGTAACACTTGAGACTTTTTTATATTTTGAATTCAATAAGTGGTACATTTATTTATATAGATCTGAACCATTAATCAGTTACCTGGAAGGGTGCCACTTCTGAAGAAGGCTCAGAGCAAAAGAAGGTTTTCTAACTTGTGAAGACAGCAGTGCAAGAATCTCTGTTATTGAGATGATACAGTGATGTACATTGTATTGTTGACGCATTGGATAGAGCACGCAGAAATAACCCCCCAAATGAGAATCACACTGGAAACAAGTGGGGTTCAGAAACAAATTCATGCCTTCTTTAGCAAGCAGTTCATCTTTTTTTGACAAATAGCTCTTGGCCTGCACTGGAATTTGACAGAGTCTGAATATCAAAATACCTAATGACAGGACAGAAGATGACATTGTGATGTTACCAAAGTATTACCTGATCTACTTTATTCTGAAGGTCAGAGTGACCAGAACAGGAGTCCATTATAACACGAGAATAGAATCATCTAAAGGAATGATTTAAGCAGGTAGCACACATTCTCAGTGCCACCCTCCTGCCATATTGTAATCCCTTCTATAATATTCGTATGGAGTGTAGTCAATCATTATTCAGTGAGGAGGAAATACTGGTGCCAGCTTTACAGTAAGTGATGAACGATATTCTAGTGCTTGCTGAAAATTACTCTTACAGAATTACACTATCAGTTTTCCTTGAAACACTGTAAAAGAGGCCAATTCTTCTAGTACAAGAAACTTTTACAAGTGTATGTTCTTGCTTACATCTTTCTGGAAGAGATGATGGCCTAAAGCAAAAATCCACACTAAATTGTGGACAGAACCTAATGGTTTGGACAAATGTTTAAGGAAATAGGAATGTCAAGAGTCAAGAATTAGTAGCAAGGCAGCTCGGGGGAAGAAACATACGGAAGGACATTCTAGAGTAGCCCCAGAATTTGAGAATATGAGTGCTTCATGTAAATGTTAGTTCAAGGCTCATTTGAATACTTCCGGAAGGGAGGAAACTCTTACTATTAGGTAGACAATATCAGATAAACAAGATGGCCTGCTCAGTGGATCTCAGAAGCTTTCATTCTCTAGTCTCTGATGGGATTGCTGAACGGGCTCATTACCCACATGGTCATAGCTGCAGTAAGAGACATGCAGACCCTCAACAACTTGAACTTGCTCTCACCAAATCTCACCTAATTACAGTCACTGATAAAAAGCCAAATTTGTCAATAGTAGATATCAGCATTTTAGTTTGTGGGGTGATTGAACCTATCAAAGCAAAGTAATACTACTCCTCTTCAAAGGATATAACAGTAACATGGATAAAATCCATGTGCTTCTATGGAGCATTCTTTCACACAGCATAAACTATATGGGTAAACATCCACTACTTACTACCTGTGTGAATTTGAGCAAGTTATATAAACTCTATAAAATAAGGGAGAAAACTTACCTATGTCACTGAGTTGTTAAATGACTTACTATATGTAAAACACTTAGAGCAGTGAAAGATATATAGTAACACCATATAAGTAATGGTTCAATAAATAGAAAACTACCATATCAAGAGGTAGATAATTTAATACAAGATAATAACATCCCTGATATACCTTTTTCAAGATTGAATGTGTGGGGCACACCAATTGGTAAAAAGCCTCACCCATGTGTGGTATTAGCTGAAGATAAAAAAAAAAATGTAAATGAATGCATGAATACTAATTATATCCTCATTGGTGCAGAAATGAGGTCTATAGTAGCTTTATCTATATTCTTTTCCCTATGTTATACGTATAAGAGTAAATATTCACTTAACTTTCTCCAATGGTTAACCAATGTTTGTGTATTAAGTATGTATGTGGTGGTAAACTTTTCAATGTAGCCCACAGTTTGCATGGATCATAATAGATGAGAAAAGAAATGGGCATCATCCAGGTATACTGCCGTTGACACTAGGTGAGTGATGAAAATATGGACTATTGTTTTTGAGAGCCTGGTTTAATGAGAGATAGTTACAATATCCAACAAAGGAGCAGTGATAAGATGGATACAGCTATTGCACGGCTAATGTACTAGAACCAATTGCATTTTAGTCAATAACCCAATGTTAGGTTCCCTTTTCCTTTCTTCTCTAGGGTATTAATCTTGATGGGAAGTAGGTCTAGTGTCGCATATGAAAGCCAAAGGGGCCATATAGCTGATGATGGAGGCATATGTTTTAGGTTTTAGCAAAAATCCTTGATTTGCTTTTGAATTTTGATGTGGTAAAGCAAAGACCCAGTTTCTTGGGAAAATTAATGAAGGCACCTATGAAAATGTCAAAGGCCCTGCAGTGTCAGTGACATAGACTGGCTGTGATGACAGTGGTAGCATCCTAACCAGACTGGTATGACTTTGGTTGTGTTTTCTGTTCTCTGTCCTTTCTGCATTTTTTAAAGAAGCCTAGATCTTTAATTTCCTCAATATCCTTCTTTCTGTTGCTGCTAATCAAGAAATCTAATATGTATTCAAACATATATTAATACACATCTTTAAACATACACATACAGAAGTTGAAAATCTGTATATGTAAATAGTAATAAAAATTATGAAAAGCCATACATCTAAATACTAATAGTAGTTAATTCAGAGTGATTCAATTTTATAGTTTGTCTTTATTATTTTTTTGAGGCAGAGTCTCACTCAGTCATGCACGCTGGAGTGCAGTGGTGTGATCTCAGCTCACTGCAACTTTCACCTCCAAGGTTCAAGTGATTCTCCTGTCTCAACCTCCCAAGTACCTGGGATTACAGACACCCACCACCATGCCCAGCTAATTTTGTCTTTCTTGTAGAGACAGGGTTTCAAACTCCTGGCCTCAAGCAATATGCCCACTTCCTAAAGTGCTGGGATTACAGGCATGAGCCACTACACCCGACCTGTATTTTCTTATTTTCTCCAGGATATTACTTTGAAATTTAGTTAAAGAAAACACAAAATTTATCAAATTTGAAAAATAGACTTTTTTTTTTCCAGTTGTTGAGTCATTATCCTTCAAAGTTTAACTTTCTCAGAGGGTATAAAGTAACGAAGTAAATTTGTAAAGATGATTTGCCTGATAGTGGCATGTCTAAGTTTATTCTTACATTATGTTTGCTCGCTTCATTGGAGTAAGTAGCCAAAAGTAAAATGAATTTATAAAATTGTATTAGAAAAAAAAAATTGTGAATTGGAAAGAAAGGGGAAGGGAAATAACAGTGGAATGCAAACTATGTATGTATTTATTTATATTTCTTCCAATTTGGTTGGTGATAAATAAATAGAGTTCAATTTTTATATTCAGCAGATCCTGGGATCTGTACTGTTCTCAGATAGAGATGGACAATAAACTATGAGTGACAGTGAATAAAGGACCACTGAGCTAGATCCAAACACCAGGTTTTAGCAGGAAGTTGTTGTCAGGGGATCTGAAGCTGCATTGGAGTTAGAGAAAGTATCTTTGAGCAACAAAAGTGCTTTTGTCTATTTTTTCTTGTTAAATTTGAGCTGACTAAATTTTAAAGGTTGCCTAAAATATTTACTAGCAAAAATATACCATTATTTTGCAACATCGGAATCATACTGGGGCATGGGGTAGTGGTAGCAGGGTTGACAGAAATAAGTAAGGTACATAATGTTCATATTTATCTATGTAAATATAATACGCACACATACAAAAGAGTTGAAGTGTAATGGACTGATGAATCACTGAGTTTTCTGTTTAATTATTCGTAATTTCTCTTGCTAGCTATATAACTTGTGCTAGTTACTTTTTTTTTCCTCTCTAGGTCTTCAGTTTCTGATGTTAAAGTAAGCAAAATAATTATGTAACTCTTTGGTTTGGGATATGTAGTATATGAGATAATCCATGAGGAAAATCTGTCCCAGTTCATGGCAAAAAGTAAGAGTTCAATAAATTTTAGTTAATATTATTTTACATATTGCTGCTATTAGCATATATATGCTAGAATATGGACCCAGTCATAGAATGGCCCTCAGAAAGCATTTGTTTCATGTCTCTTACAACATTAAAGGTGAAGTTGTTAGTATTGGAGATAGTACATAGTTACTTAAGGTTACACATATTTTTAGTGGAAAAACTAAAAATAGAATCTGACTTTCATGAATTTTACCTTTTCTCTATCTGGTATCTCTTGGCTTCTCAGAATTCTGTACAAAGGCATAACCCACACACATATGCCATAAGGACATGCATGTACCTTAGGTTAAATACTAGCAAAAATATTTAGACTGCATTTGTAAAATCTTAAGAGATATCTGTTAGATTTTTCTTTTAATATTTGTTAGTTGCTTACATATGTTGGAAAGTACATGTAAGTACTCATGTTAAAAACATTTCATTGTTTTATCTTTGCTTGGACAAGGAGGATAAATATTTAGTATGTCTGAAAGACTATACATTTTTAATACTGAAAAAATTGCTTATTTTTTCTGCTAAAATAGCTAAAGGAGGATATTTTTGGATGTAAATATACGTATTTATACACTCATCTATATTTTAAATGAGTGAAAACAAAGAAGAATACTGAAAATTTATGCTTACATTTTCTGAGTTAGATGGCCTTTCAAGTCTGTTTCTTTGGAACCAACACACTTATGGTTGTCTTTTTGGGGCAATTATGAAGGGCAATGACTCAAACCACAAAAAATTCAAAGTCTACTGAAGGATAGCAATTTTTGCTTTTTCTTTCTTTTTTTTTTTTTTTTTTGGTCATGAACACCAAGAAGCAAAAATCTAGTATGGTGCTCTGTAGCAACACCACAGAATTTGTTCATTTCATCTTTCCTAAGTGAAAAGTGGGATTAAATCCATGATAATATTGATCGATATTAATCAAAGCTGCTAATTCAAATGGACTTTAAGAAATAAAAAAAAAGGAAGAAAGGGAGGGTGGGAGGAAAGAAAAAAGAAAGATTTGGGAACAAAAAGAGAGACTAGGTGTCAATATTAATTCTAAAACTAATATAGTTGTTAAAACCTGATATTCTCATTATGAAGAAAACCGTCCTTTAAGTAACATACCAATTAAAAACTAATCAACTATCCAAAAGCTTTTCTTTCTTTTTCAGATCACTGACTCATTGGCTTTATCTTGGGCAGGATTCTTCAGTGGCATGCTTCACACACCAGGTGGTGGCCCGCACAGTCCACATAACATGGAGAAAAAGGGAATCTCTTTTTACGTATTTTATTTGATCTTTAGTGGACATTTTGTGCATGTTTCATACTGAGCATAAATGTTTTAGAACAGTAGTACTTATAGTACTGATATTTTATAAATACGTAAAATGACGTATCAGGGTACTCATGTAAAACTTTATGATTGTATATGTAAGTTGTTTAGAGATCACTAATCTTAACTATAAGGCAGGAGTTAGCAAAATACGGCCCTTGGAGCAAATTCAACATCTAACACTGTCTTCATAAATAAAGTTTTATTGGAATCCAGCTATGTTTGTGTATTTTCCATAAAGGCTTTTGTCCTATAATGTCACAGTTAAGTTGTTACAACAGAAACTCTATGGCTTCTAGACGTTGAAATATTTATTCCCTAGGCATTTACAGAAAAAGTCTGCTATTCAGTGTTCTAAAGAGACAAGAATTCAGGTCAAAGTTGTTTGTAGACAAGACGGAAATCATAATATCGCTTAGTGACTTTATAAATAGTTGTTACACCTTGAAATTCTCTCAGCTGGCAGAAAAAGGTGCAAATGTATCACTATGTTTTCTTTTTTTAACATAAATGCTAAGCATACTTTCTACCTGTTTCTCAAATTAGGCCTTTTCTCTGTTGCTGAAGGTTAATGACCCTGGCCAAGTTACTTACATACTCTAAGCCTCAGTTTACCTATAAGACAATTAAAACAAATACTATCTTAAATGGTTTTGTAAGCATTATAATGCTGCATATATCCGAAATTTGGCAAACAAGCCCTCAGTAAATTATAAATGCCTCTCCGCCCACATATTTTGACAGGATGTATCTCATGTAGATTTGACTCTAATAAAAGTAACAGCAATACATGAGTATTTATTGATCTTTGAAAACACATATATTAAGTTTGTGTTTATATAAATTATGTATCTAGAAAATCAACATAAGCAAAAATAAATATGTATAAAAACAAGATATAAATTGCTGATTAAATAATATTAAAATGAGGACTGAAATATAAATAAAAGTACAGGAAATCTGTGGCTGATCTTTAATGGTTAACTGATTGATGGAATTTAGCTAGGATTTTAGCCAGTCATCTCTTTGATTAGACCATGACAACATGGCTCAGCTTGCGGGCTTAAGATTCGTTGTGCAAGAGCTTCACTGTATTTAACGGTTTTAATTAGAAACATATACCTTTGTTCTAGTGCTATAGTTCCAGTGCTATATGCTTGGTTTCAACCATGTTCTTTTGCACCTTTAATGACTTTGGATTTTAATAAAAATCTATATTCTTAATGAAAGCGGCAATTACTTGTATTTGTTTACTGCCTTACATTTTATTTTTTTCTAGTTTCACTTTGTTGCATTAGAAAATATTTAATTGAAAAAGATTGTATATATTCAAGATGTTTAATGTGATTTGTCACAATCAAAGAAACACATCCATCATCACCAATGCTCTACATTAGATCATAATACCATTAGATATCATGCTAAGTGAAATAAGCCAGAAACAGACAAATGCTAATTTACATATAAAATCTAAAAGAGTCATACTCAAAGAAACAGAGAGTAGGTTGGAGGTTGCCAGGGCTGAGGTGTGGGGGTAATGAGATCTTGATCAAAGGGAACAATGGATTTTTATCTTTATAATCCTAATATCTAGCTGGGTGACTAGAAAAAAATTAGATTCCAAGTAAATGTTTATAGCATAAACAAAAAATAAATTGACATAACATATTAATTAGAAGGAATATGGGAGAAAGGACAAAACAATCCTTCATAACTACCACAAATTACTGAAATTGACAGTTATTAGCTTTATTTAAAATCTTTTAAATATCAACATTATATATGTATAAATATGTCTCATTAACTAGAATTTGTTCAGGACACCAGTTCCTAGCAGAAAAATCCAGAAGTTTTAGAATACTTACAACCTGTTATTGAGGTGAGCATCTGGAATACTCAAAATTTAAAAAGTGTCAAAATTTGTGGCATTTTATTTTATAAACTTAAAAATAAATAAATAAAAGAAATCCCCAGGCTTGTTAGCATAGAAAATCTTTAACACAGACATTATAACTTGGACAGTCTATTTTAAGATGATTATACACATTACCAATATTTAAATATGTTTTTTAATAAACCACTAAATTACTGGGCTTTTTTTTTCATCTATAGCAATAGTAATTCTAACAATTCTATTTAGAAACATATTTCAGTATTTTCAAAGAGAAAAGAGAGAAAAGGATATATTACAAAGTCAAAATGCTTATCTGACATAACACGAATGATCTTGTCCACAAAAGACTTTGGCGGTGGTCCTAAGGCACAGATTTGAAGACAAGGATCACCAGGGCAAAGACTAGACCTAGTGACCTACAGAGGGTATGGCTTAAGTGAATTACAGAATCTCTTGAGTTTATATGTGTATGTGTTTTGGGGTTGGGTAGGGGGCATCAATTCATGTTAAATTTGAGCTCTTTTCAGTATCTAAGGACTTCTAATAGAGCTGGAGACTCCAAATGATAGAATCCTTCAGTTAGTGGTGACATTCAAAATTATGTCCTGTTCTCTATGACATGTTGGACTGAGGCAGGTCTAAATAACAAACGAAGTAGAAAGAATCTACACATACTGAAAAGAAAGTCCTAGTAAAAGGATGAGAAATCAATCATATGAGAGAACATCTAAAATGCTAAGCACAGACAAGACCAAGTAAATCATAATGCCAATCTTATGGACTCACTATGCAAACCTGGCAGTGATTAACAGAAGGCTGCAATTAAATAGGTAAGTAGGTTGTCAAATTACGGAGTTATTCCCAGTTCCATGTCCAGAAGAAGGTCATGACATACACTTGGAGCAGGGAAGGGGCAAAAGAAATCAAATAAAAAGCAACAGTTTAATGCTCTTTAGTACCACCAACTTGGAAGGACTAAGACAAGCAGGAAATTAATCTACTTGTGTCTCAACAAAGAGTAATCCCTAGTGCTATACAAATTATGTAGCTAAGCATGGAAAGTGAATTTCTATTTTTAATATTTGCTACTTATCAGTTATCTAAAAGTTAAATAGCTAATATACTTCCTCCCTCCCCAAGCAAGATATTTCATTTCTCTACTTAACATCGTATTGTTCTTACCCAAATCACCCACAGATTACACATCTTTACACCTGTAGGCAAAGCACTGCAGCAATGAATATTTCACAAATTCAGCACCCTGCGGCATTTACAATCAAAATTACTTGTCATCTCCAATGCTATACTCAGTTTTCACAAAATTTATCCAAAGTCTAGGTAAGAAATCAGACTTGGGGCAAATAAGCAACTTCCATATGAAGATTCATGGCTACTCTCTCTTGAGACTCTATCTTTAGAGAAATTAAGCCCTTAAAAACTACTTTAAATAATTGTTGCTAAATACATAAGTCAAGTTTTTATAAAATAAATTCTTTTCAGGTAACTTCGCTCATGAGAGTGAAATTCTTTCCACATACAGCAATAATAGGTATCAAAACGTGGTGTGCGTAAAGAGTGACCAGATGAGATTGCAGAGCTGTGGACTATGTCAAGGAGTTCTAGTTTTGTAGTTTGAAGACAGAGCATGGAAACCTATTTTTAAGAAAAGCTACCAAGCTTGTTATTCTGCCAAACACCAAATAAACCAGATGAAAGAAAAATGAAACTGAAAGGTGTTACTGCTGACACTGCTTGGACAGTAGAAATGAAACACTGAGAGCTGGAGGCAGGAGGATTTTCTTTTGACTGACTAAAAACTGCCAGAATTATCTTTGAAGGAAGCTATGTTTAAGCCCACAGGAGAATTAAAGAGAGTAGGGGATTATGATAAAGGTTTTATCTTGAACAAAACTGGAGTGACTGTACTGTGATGTGTAAAACTAGCTGGAGAAAATCAAACCATAAAATAAAAACTTTTTTGAGTATGCCAGAAAAAACTAAAGCATTCAGACGTTCAAGTAATTAAATTATTTTTCTGAATGGTTTTAGTTTTAAAATATTATTAAATTGCCAGAGAAAATTTTTCTTTAACTTAGCTCTTAAGTAGAAAGAATAACTAAATGTAGTTCCAAATGTCTTTTCAGAGTGGTTAAAACTAAGCCCTATTTTTCTTTGTCACTATGCATGATTAAAAATAAACAACCAAATCACGTTTGACTCTATACCTCAAAAGTGATTACTTTGTCATTTTCACTTCAATGGGACACATAATCCCATCCATAAGAAATTATTAATGTGTTCTACGGTATTTTGAAAATAAATACAACATATTTTACTTGTGAGTACCATCTGCAGGATTTCAAGCATGTATAATATTTTGATGCTTCAGGAAATTTTATACAATTGATGCTATATTTTTCTGAGAAATGGCTTAAATGACTGATTATGAAATATCTGCCTAGTTTAATTCACACTAACTTTTGAAAATAATGTCCCCATTCTCTGACCTCAAGACGCCCCCCCTTCTTCACCAATGCCCCCTATGTTTCACATATTCTTGCCACTTTACAGGAAAACAAAACAAAACAAACCTTACTAGTTATCTAAGCATGTAAAAGGATTTTTACCTCTGAAAGTACTTGGTCATTTCTCATTAAATATAAACACAGAGACAGAGATTAAGTTTCCTTCATACAGTAGCTAAGTACTCTCATCCCATTATTCCATTCCTTCTGTTTCAATGGGAGCTTTCCAGGCAGGGCCAAGTCTTCTCGCCATGCTGTTGCTCTTGACCAGGAAACCTCCTAATTACCCCGGACTTACCAGAACCATCTAGTGCCTGTGAAGTTATCCTGGAGCATTAAGAGGAGCTTGTAGGGCTATCTGTGGAGCTCAGCCCTCAGGCTGGGAACTGAAAGAGCTTTGCCTTTTCACTGATTCAGCTGAGGTACCTGCCTGTAGGTGATGTACATCACACTTTTTAAAAAAGACAGATCCACATGATGAAGCTATATCCTGCTAGAGCAGCCCCCAGCAATAAGTGCCAGAAAATGAAAATCACATAAAGGTAGTGGCAGCCCACGTGATTCACAATTAGCATTGAGGACTTTTCTCATAAGGAAAGACTTGTGAACAAGTCAGATGAGCTGAGATGCCAAATTGAGAGCAGCGGAATGGGAGAAAACTTTAAAAGGGCCTCTAAACAGCTACAACATGCTTCAGAGTTTTCTATTTTCTGTCAGATCTCTATACTAATTTCATGTATTAACCCATAGATTTTACTTTGTAATTTTCAGAGGCAATAGCTGTAAAGCCAGAGATTCCCCAGTACCACTTCTGTTATGTTCATTTATATCAACATATATGCCATTAGCTCTCTATCTTAGCTTGGGGGTTGTAAATAAGCATGACCATTAGACCATATGCTTCCTGAGGGCCAGAAATGCATTTCAATAGAATCAAAATTATGTAAAATAATGGTAAATGCTTAGATGTGTACAGAACAAACAGAGATAATGAAATTTATCCATTAATAAACATTTACATGCTTATTTCATTAATTCTCTTAATTCAAGAGAAAAATGATGAGAAGACTGAGACTTTAAGAATCAAAGACCTTGTTCAATATGACACAGGCTTTAAGTGGTAGATCCAAGCTTCAAACCCAACTTTTCTACCCCCAGAGAGTTGTGCCTTCAATTATATTTTGTCTTTCCAGAAACACGTTAAAGAGATTAAGAAGAAAATATATCACACAAAACAGATAAATATCAAATATATCCTTATATCTTCATCTATTTTAGTAGAAAAACAATATTCAAAAGTGCCCTCTTGTGGACAGGTCCCATTACAGCCTTATTTCTTTTTCTTGCAAGAAAAACAGTAAAAGCTATTTGATCTTCAAGACTCCTAAGCACTAAATGTAAATCAATTGCCTGGATAACCTACTTTTACCTACTTTAAAAATCAATTAATAAAAAATGAACACTTGGTAATTTCTAATTAATAACCTATTTATTGGAGAATCCAAGATATTTTCTAAACTGACACAGAGAAGTGTCTGAACATGTCCAGTTACCCGAAAAACAGGGTGTGTCTATGTATTTAGACAGTGGTCACTTAACAAATACAGTTATTGATTTACTCTCTGTTAAAAATTGCAATGAAGGAAACAGTTATTGGGGAAGTTGGTTCCCTTGACTACTCACAGTGAATTCCATCAGATCCTAAACGATCACTTTGTGCATGGGTAACAACCTGTATGAAGAGAGCTTTAGGAAAAAAACATAAACCTGAATTTATTCTACAAGACAGGTAATAAAAGAAAAATAAAGCAATTAACCCAGGCATCATATCAAAAAAACCCGTTGAGAAGATTCTGATTATCAATGTCCTCTTTCAGTGTTTACACAAAAGCTGCTGATTAACTTTACTTGTGCTAGTTTGGCTAAATGAGAACAAAACGTCAAGATATTAATGTATTCTTAAATTTCTATATAGAAGTCTGACGGTAATGCTACTGTCCATTCCAAGTTTTGAAAAGAATGATGATGAGCCGGGAAAGGGAAGAATTTCCACAATTAACATAATGAACTGTTGTGAATCATTCTAGAATTCAAGAAGAAGCACTTATGTCAGGTGTGATTGCTAAGCTCTTGACTGGCATTTTAGTATCTTAGTCTATGATCTTCAGATGTCAGTCCCCACTGAATCAGTGTTAAGAAAATACTAACTGTGCTAATTTGAGGGGACTTTTGTATCCACCTGATGCCCCACCCCCAAACCAGCAAGCCTCTAAGAACTAAATCAAAATCTTCAAATGAGTTTTCTGAATACAGAAATACACTGAAACTGTAGTAGTTAGGTACATTTTAGGGGTTAGCATAGTAAAATCAGAGAAGAGCATGGTTCTACAATGGAATAAGATCCATCAACTTAGCTCATAGTTCAAAGCAGTCATGAGGATAATGTGAAAATAACTACATAGAGAGACGGCACTGACAAACACCAGAGCCAGAGGGCGCTTATGCAGTGAACTCGCTAACAGAGTCGATACCCAGATAACCCAAATCAACCAACACCAGCCCTTCACACCCCAGCCCCGTCACCCATATCAGTTAGATTTAACTCTAGACCATAAAGTTAACACTGACAGGTATTTATTTCTTCAAGGATATTAAAAGCTGGGTTTTAGCCTTTTCTTTTTGCATACTCAAACACTGATCTTTCCAGTGATGCTTTGTGGGTTTCAGATGCTTTATAAACCTTGAGACTTTGAAGATCAGAGGTCACGGTGGAGACAGGAAAGAATTCTGGCTAATCATATGGTAAAGAAGTGGAGTTAACATGTAAATGTTTGTTCTTGAGACAATAGCAATGCTAATAATAACCATTCGGTTTACTGATTGGATAGATGACTGATACACCACATATGCAAGAGCTTAAGCAACATTTTCTGGAATCATGTGATGAATTTCAGATAATCCATAACTAAAACAACAATTAAATGGATGGGGGGGAAAGAAGATTTAATATTTCATTTTTATATTATTTTTTAAATAGACAAAATTTTATATGTAGTGTAAATTATGTTGTAAAATATGTAAAATGCTATGGAATGATGATACCGAGCTAAGTAAATTATGTATTACATCACATATTTTTTGTTGTGAGAATGCTTAAAATCTACTCTCTAAGCCACTTTCAAGTATAAAACACATTGTTATTCACTGTAGTCACCATGTTGTATTTCAGATTTTTAAATTTATTCCTAATTGAAATATTATATCCTTTGACCAACGCTACCTAAGCTCCTCCACGCCCAACTGCCACTCACCACTGGTAACCATCATTTTACTCTCTGCTTCTATGAATTTGACATTTTCTTGACTAAGGAGAGATTTAATCTTAAGCAAAAACGTTTGGAGAATGTTTAAATAAACAAAGGTACAATGATTATCTTTGGAACCAGAAAGACCTTAGTTGTCACCTGCTAGCTATATGATTTTAGACAAAATTATTTAACCTAACTTCACATTATTCATCTGTATACTTGGGATCACAATACCTAAGTCATAAACTTATTTAAGGGTACAATGAAATGGTGAAGTTAAAGTACAGTGCTCAGCATATAGTAAACTTTCTATGTTGTTCTATATTATCCTCTGCTATTTTGCTACAAACGATGTAAGCAAAAGTAGAATTAGTATTACAGACACTCCAAAAGTGTCTCTGAGTTAAACTTGTCTTCTGTGGGTTAATGCAGTATCATATTGCTGACTGTGAGATTCAAAGTTTGAGGTGAAATGCTCTCACCAGGCCAACCTTGGCATGGCAGCTTCTACAGAGAAATAACTATGATATCTGTTCCACAGAGTCAATGGAGGATCAGTTATATCTTCTAGAAGGTACATTATAAAGATGTTGAATATTGCCTCTTTTTTGGTTCAATCAAGTTTAGTTACAGCAAGTACTGCAGGGCTTAAAGATTCACATTTTTCAAGCAACTATCTTCATGATAATATTTAATTACATTCTATACAAAAAGGTATAAAGTTACTGCAGGTACTTTTGTAGGATGTATCTATAATATGTATTCATTTATAATTTTACTGGGTTAGCTGGGCATGGTGGCACACACCGGTAGTCCCCATTCTTTGGGAAGCTGAAGCAGAAGAATCACTTGAACCCAGGATGTAAAGGCTGCATTTAGCCGCGTTTGTGCCACTGCATTCCAGCCTGCGCAACAGAGCAAGACCCTGTCTCAATTAACAACAACAACAACTAAGTATAATTTCACTGGGCACATATGTTTGTGTTGTTACAGATCATTATCATAACAAGAACCATGACTCCTTACTTTAACACTGACAACATCATTGTCATAAAAGAAATCACAAAGTCTGTGAGCCACTCATATTCAGTGAAAATGACAATAGATTTGCAAATTAAGTTCTACAAAATTCTTAATTTCAAATTTAACATGGAAATTTTGCTTCCTGAAATATGGAATGGAGTATATAACTCTTCTCATCTACAGAGCATGGAACAGAGGCCTGACATATAAAACAAGGGAAGATAAATTTATTAAAATGTTATCGGAAAGAGATAAGAAAATTCTATGGCCAAGTGAATCTAATTTAAAAAAATATTTTTGCCTTGGAAATGAAATATGGAATGAAAAGGATTTTTGCATAAATTAAATTTACAGATGAAAGTAGAAGAATCTTCTTTAGAGAAGAGATGATGAGAATAGTTGATCTAAAATCAGAATTTTGAATAAAAATTTCTGTAGGCCAAGACACTGAAAAATAATTTCTTGTTAGTTATTATTCTCATCAGTAAGGAAGCTTCCCAGACATTAAAAAATGTGGAACTAGGATAAATGCTACTAGCAGAAAAATATTATCAGACATGGAGATTAAGAAAAAAAATTAATAAAAATTATTTTTCCTTTTAACATATTTGATGAAAATGATTAAAAGGTAGAATCAGAAACCTGCTATAGTATCTAGAGTTATATAGAAATATGCTCATGTTAATTAAAAACTAGATATAATTATGACTCCTTCATATAGATTTGATAATTTTCCTATAATCCTTCCTGTTGTCTTTACAAATTATAAGATAAAGAGTTGTTTCTTATTCTTTTATTTATAACTTTTAAAGTAATCATTACCAAATTTTACTGAATATTTATTGTGTATCAGACATTACGCTAAGCAGAGGCAAGATTTCATTTGTTCTAAATTATACTATGAAATAGATACAATTGTTTTTCTTTTTTCAAGTAGTATTACGAAAGTCCAGGGAAGTTTAGTGATTTCTCTAATCATGTAAGTCACGCATAAATCTACACAGTAGCAGATCAAGCAGAGGCTCTTGATCAGTGCAATATACCGGCGTGAATCAGCTGGATATCTAACGGTGTTCCACAGACAAGGTTTTGGTTTCCAGAAGTGAGTACACTAAAGAGGATCACCCTTATAGCCTCATGTACTACACTTCACATGGTCTAATTCTATGCCATGCATGGAGGTACCATACATTATTCAAGTCCAATATAGTTTAAAGGTACCCTATGACATAGAAGATCTCTAGTCTCTGCAAAAGGAGTGCCAAACATTTTCTGTAAAGGGCCAGATAGTAAATATCTTAGGCTTTTGGAGACCAACAGGCTTCACTGGAAATACTCAACTCCATGGTTATAAACGGCATAGGAGCTATAGCCAACATGGAAACAACTGAGCATGGCTGTGTTACAGTATAATTTTATTTACAGATACTAAAATTGAAGTTTCATATAATTCTTATGTCATAAAAAACATTCGTTTTTTTCTCAGCCATTTGAAAATGTAAAATCAAACTCTTAGTTTGGGACCATATGAAAACAGGCAATGGACCTGATTTGACCACAGGCAATATATAGTTTGCTAATGCCTAGCTCTATAGTTACTCAATTATTATGGGTAGTGGCTTATGCACTTGTGTATCAATATTTGTTTGAGTTTTTTTTAATGAATGACATAAATTGTACATATGTAATGGGGCACAATGTGCTGTTTCCATCTACGTATACATTACATAGTAAATCAAGGTAGTTAGCATATTTATCACTTTAAACATTTATGGTTTCTTTGTGATGAGAACATTCAAAAACCTCTCTTCTAGCTAGTTTAAAATATACATTACTAATTTTATCCATCCCACCATACAACACATCACAACTTATTCCTCCTAATTGTAGCCTTGTACCCACTGACAAATCTCATAAAATCCTGTATTACTCTGTCCTGCTATTTACATTAAATGCTAAGCTTTAATTTACTATTTTGTGCAGTCTTTTTAAGGTACTATGCAGCTTTGAGGTGATACAATTAGTTATACCCATACTGCACACATTAAGCAACCCATAGTCATATAAGGAACAAGGCAGAACTTATCTCTGAAACTAACTTCTATTTGCCATGATCAGAACTTAATCATGGGTCCTGGAATCCAGGAGAAAAGCACTGGGAATTTCTTTGCATTTGAAAGAGGAAGGGTTTGCAAATATTTATCCTATGAATCACAGAAAGTTTGTCAGGGAGTAACAAAATTCCCAAGAAACAAAATATCTACTCTCTTCTCAGAAGCTTTCTACTAGCACATACACATTTAATTATCACAGATAAATTTATTTATGCATTTTTATACTTTTTTCAAGAAATTATGCCCACCATATTTTTTTACCTGTTTTTGATTACTTACCTAAATTAAAATGTTATTTGAATTATAATCCAGTTTTAAAAAATCCCTTTCAACTTCATCATTTCAGCAAAGCCAATGCCCCCAGAAAACGATCAAAAACAAAAGCAGAATATCTGACCTGTTGCTCATTTTGACAGTGCCTTGGGTGTAATTATATCTTTTGGTGTATCCATGGATAATACTCAAAAACATCCAGGAGATACCAGTAGCATTAACTTTATTTTATTCCAACAACTATACCATCAAATTGAGGAACTTAGGATACTTTTATACTAAGCTTTAAAATTAATAGAAGAAACATTATATATTCTTTTGCTTGTCAAACAGCCACGAAATCAAGCAAAATCAACAAATCTTATAATAACAGCATATTTTCAAGCTTTCCCCATAGTTGATGGTGGCTTTGCAGACATCTAAGTGATTCAACATTAGAGTTGTCCTGATCAACCTACTGTCATCATCAGTGATGGCTTTAAGTCCAAATCAAGGTAACTTTTGTTCTTTACAAGAGCAAAGCATATATAATGCTTTACTTTTTAACTTACAGCAGCTAAAATGAAACAGTACAGGAAGGAAATTTTAAAAAGTAAAAATAAAAGCCAGGCATGGTGGCCGACACCTATAATCCCAGCACTTTGGGAAGCAGAGGCAGGCGAATCACCTGAAGTCGGGAATTTCACACAAGCCTAACCGGCATGGAGAAACCTGTCTCTAGTAAAAATACAAAGTCAGCTGGGCTTGGTGGCGCATGCCTATAATCCCAGCTACCTGGGAGGCTGAGGCAGGAGAATTGCTTGAACCCAGGGGGGCAGAGGTGGAGGTGAGCTGAGATCATGCCATTCCACTTCAGCCGGGGCAACAAGAGCGAAACTCCATCTCAAACAAACAAACAAACAAACGAAAAACAACTAAAGCCAAAGGATCTATGACTGCCATTTATACAAAGCTTTGAAGTGCTCAATATATTGTAGCAAACTTCTCCTCAGCTGAACTTCACAGCCATGCTGAATAAAATAGAGGAGAGGAATTCTTTCTAAAACAGCAGAGACTTTCTTTACTTTGCCACATCATAGTTGATTGTAAGAAACAAAAAGGAGAAGCTAGAATTGCACAAAGAAAATACTACTTGAAGTCCTAGGAAACAAAAACCTACTTTAAAAGTAAAGCAGGATATTTTCCCTTATCCCTTTCGTGGGACTTGTGAGGGTGCCTCATTTACTCAGCCTCCTGCTCTCAACTCCTTGCAGGAGGCAGCACACAAGTGAACAAGGCAGGAACTGGAGTGCACAAGCACTGGAACCAGCCCACCGTTTCTGCACCAGCAGGAGTGAACTCCACCCCTCCAGGAGAAAACACACAGGTGAGTGGGTACAGAAGGGGTGGGGGAGCACTTTTGGGTGCTGGGAGGAGCAAACTTTTTGCGGGGCCCTGTGGCAGCATCCAGGAGGGCTGCCTTCAACTCCTGAAATCCCAGAGGGCATGTTACTGTGCTGTTTAAGCTCTACCGTCTATGGACGGCTTGTGTTAGCAGCTCAGTGGACCCTCTGCCTTTTCATGGAGGCAGCTGCTCTCTGCCAGTGAGGGAAAGGGCCAGTGTGACAGCCTTTGGTATCCTCACTCACGGCTCCTGAACCCTTGTCCAGCATCCAGGAAAAATGAGATCACAAGAATGAAGTGAAGAATGGTAAATGCAGGGGATTTTATTGCCGATGAAAGTGGCTTTCAGTGGGAAAGGGAGCTGGGAAAGGGAGCTGGGAAAGGGATCGGGTGGGTAGGTAATCTTCCTCTGAAGTCCGGCCATCTCCGGCAAGATTATTCTCTGAAGTTACACTGTCAGGCTGTCCCTCTGAAGTCAAGCAGCTTCTGACGTCCAGAGGTAGTCCCCTGACATTCAGCTACTCCTCCTCTCTGCCAGCTGAGCCTGGGGTTTTTTATAGGCACAGGATGGTGCAGGCCGGGGCCATGGGTGGTTTAGGAAAAGACAACATTTGAATGGGGAAAAGGGATATGAGTTCTCATTTTGGGCCTCAGTCTCAGGGTTTTGGGCCGCAGTCTCACAGTTTTGGGCTTGAGGGTGGGGATTCACCAGGGACCCATTCTTTTCTGCCTAGAATTTCTCTGCCTCCTGTCTATATCAAAAGTACAATAGCAAAAAGAAACGCATCGAGTGTATAAAGCAAAATAACAGAATCTTCATTCCTCAAGATTAGCAAGAGAATGGCAAGAGGAGTAAAGCCATAAGACAGGATCTCAAGGTATGAAATGGGATCAGTCACAATTCCCAGCAATCAAAGAGGAAATGAATTGTAAAAAAGAAAGAAAATTTACAAAACATTTAATCAAAACCTTTAGTGGGAATTTGTTATAGAATCTGTTAAAGCTGTCCCAATTTTCTGATGGACCCTGTAGCAGAAGGGATACCTCTTCTCCACTGAGTTGAACACTCTGTATCCCCCATTCTTTCTTGAATGGATGCCCCCATTGAAAATGATATTGCTTAAGGGAACTGGAAGAGCTCTATTGATAAATGAGCTGAGAAGGAGAAAAGAATGTACAAGGATGAAATGTATAAGAAAAGAGATACTTAGAAAAATGAGCTAGAATAAAATGTGTAATAGGTCACTCAAAAATGAGAAATGAAAGTAGTGGCTATTGTTAATGGACCAATATATTCTTTTTCCTCATTTTGACCTCTCAAGGTCAGTTGTCAGCATTGGAAGTAGGAACTTTGGTTGCAGCCCTCAAGGCCATAGCACATTTATTCTCAGCTTTGTGGAAATGTACTTAGTTCCAAGCCATTTGCCTAGTGGTTATTACACTTGTTTATGTCACAATTTCAAATGCTTTGCCCTCAGTGTCTGGCATTGAAAATGGAATGAAGGCCATCTTCATGTTTTTGTCTTTCCCCTAATGGTAGCTTTCTCAAGTCCTCAAAATTCTCTGAGTTCTTGTTGCCAGGGTGTGAAGCTTCATTCTGCTTCTTCCAATTTGACTTGGCATATATTAGGGAGAATGGAGAAGAGAACAACAATTCATTGGAATGGAGCCCTGAGTAAGTTAAATGCTTCCTGAATAAATGTGCAGTATCTCTTTCCCAGGCCTAGGTAATTGCTTTTTTATTTATCTCAAACCATTTTCATCCTTTCCATAGCCTAATAGAGTCACTCTCTACACACAGTGCATTTCCATCACAGAAGCTCACAGGATGCAGGTTCTGATAATAAATAAATAAATAAAATCATGGAGTTCATATTACAGCTAGTGGAAGCTGAAGTTTTACACTTATATATTAAATTAAAATTGCTTTCTGCCCATATTATACAAAATGTAAATGGTAGTTCAGTCAGGCAGCAGGCAGAATTTCGCTACTTTTTGAGAAGAGATGTCTTAAATGTCTATTTCAGGGCTAATACTCCTCACAGACTGTACAGATATTTATTAAGAAGCTAATATGGCTGTGTTCATTCTAATCACATTTAGTATCTGTCTTCTGAAAGTAAATGTCTGGTTGAAGAAAGAGAACATTAATATCTTTTAAATGAGCATAGTTGATTAATACTCTACTTATAGTAAATGAAAAAATTCAAATGTAAAGAAATAATTTTAAGTGAGTGAAAAGTGAAGATATGAAGAAAGCAAGATCATGCTGTAATAAACCATTATCTATGTCAAAAGATTCACTCCTTAACACCAATCAGAACTTCACACATTTTTTGTTTAACCAGACACTCAGGAACTATGACATATAGTCTGTGCAATTGTTTTAGCGAATAGAGAGCCACAGGCCCTGGATTATAAAAATACATTTTAGTAATGAGAAATCTTTTTCATCATTAAAATATGGACTATTTCATGATTCTCTGAAGGCCCTATAACTAAAAGGCATTTGCTAGTAGCAGATAAATATCGACAATAAACATGATGGCATAAAATAATTATGCTTTGTATTTAGCCAGCATAATGGAAACATGCCTGATTTTACAGAGAGAAACACCTTTCCAGAAAATAGTACTTGTGAGACTTCAAACCTGCTTCAACTTTCTCTGCTCTCAGACTTGGCACATAATGACAGTTCTAGTTAAACAAATACTTAGGATAGCAATCTATCGATGAAGAATGACAAACACCTGGCAAATGTGCCAACACTCTCACATTCTACTCTCAGAAGACACACAGCTAATTCATTATGGCACCTTTTCCACCAAGCCAGTATTTGCACCCAGATGACTCAGAAGAGAACACAAGGCAGCAGCTAGCCATTGATCTATGTCTCAGTTTCTTAATTATTTGTATAGGTAAACAAACCTTCCGTCTTATAGGGTTGCATATAAAATTAAGTATGAAATAATGAAAACTTTATTTTAAAAATCTGGTTAGTATAATCTTATTTTACAGATACAGAAAATAAGGCCAAAACAGGTAAGTGATATACTGAAATCAACAGTTATTTGTAGATCCAAATCAAGAGTTATTTGTAGTGTAGAAAAGGTCCCTGGGGGAAAAATTAATTCAACCCATTAATTTCACAGATATGGAAACTAGAACTTAGAGCAGAAAACTTTTCCTAAGAATAGGAGTCAGCTCTCATACTGGTATGATTTGGCTCTGTGCCCCCACTCAAATCTCATCTCAAATAGAAATCCCCACCTGTCTAGGGAGGAACCTAGTGGGAGGTGATTGGATGATGACGGCAGTTTTTCCCATGCTGTTCTTGTGCTCCTCAGTGAGTTTTCACAAGAGCTGATGGTTTTAAAGTGTGGTATTTCCCCTTTGCTGGCACGCACTCTCTCCTACTGCCTTGTGAAGAAGGTACCTGCTTCCCCTTTGCCTTCCACCATGATTGTAAGTTTCCTTATGCCTCCCCAGCCATGCAGAACTAGGAGTTAATGAAATTTCTTTTGTTTATAAATTACCCAGTCTCAGACAGTATCTTTACAGCAATGTAATAACAGGCTAATACACATACCAATCCCAATAAATTGCAATGGCTTCCTGGACTATTGGCAATGAGAAAGATTCTAAAGTTGAGTCTGAGCCTAATGGAAAAGAGTGCCTTGATCAATGAATAATTTGTCTTAGCTCTGTGGGTAAGGAAGGGCAGAAAAAAACAAGGTATGTGTTATGTATTATTTAACATCCTTATCCTGAGCCCAACTGCACCAAAATAACTTCACAGTAATGATTTAGATTCCCACATAACTCCCTCCACCTTCAAGGAGAGAATGCTCTTGTCATGTTTGTATAAATATTCTAGTTCATAGGAAAATAGTATTTTTCAATAGCTATAAATAAGCTGGTATTCTGATTTGATACAACAATTCCGTCAACTTAGTTAATGCTCCTGAGATCTAGTCTCATACTGCTGACAAATTTAAACTTCTGAGTCTGCAAGTTTCAAGGTCGGACTCTGGAATATGGTATCCTTACCAAAATAATTTGTTCTCGGGGAAAGTCAGCTGACTTTCTCCTTATAACATGCCTCTGTTTCTTCCTGTACCATGTACCATTTTCTTCAAATTTTCTACCAGTATATTTACACCTAATTTTAGTCAACAGTATAGAAAAATCGCAACTTAGAAAATAGAGTATTTTACATTTTAAAAGGTGTTTATCACAGGATCTCTAATAATAACAAACTCCTCTGGAACAATTAAAATAAGATTTGATTCTCCTGAATTCTTTAAAAATAACTTTTTATTAACATATATACACGCACTGCATAAAGTAAAATTCACATGGCCGTGAAGAATATCTACTATAAAACAAAAGTCAAATGATTGCTAATGTAACATGGTTCCTTAGAGTGAGATGGTACATGGTATTTCACAAGACCTGTTTTTGAAGAGTGTCATAAATACTTTTTACTGTGGAGTCACTAAAGACAACACAATGATGGAAAAGAATTACAAATTCAGCTACAAAAACCATCACTGTTAACGCCTTGTATGGGAAAACTCAATCAAAAGACAATCTGAGCTAAGTTTGGAGGAATTCTGTTTCTTTCTTGAACAAATGGTTGGTTGTCTGTAATAAAGTAGGCACATATGCCTTAAGTGGGATAAGGAGAGACAAAACATCACTTTTCATGGTTTCTTGTTTATTGTTCACATGTGTTTATAAGAAGATAAAGATATTGAGCAATATTTTACTGATCTTTCCAGATAGTTGCTGTTGCCCATTCATTCCCTGCTGGCACTACCTTTGACTGCCTTCCTTATGCCTAGCTTGCAAGAATATCAGCCTCTGACCACGACAAATACACTTACATTTCACACTCTGAAGGAAAACAGGCAAAAGCTAGACTGAATGGTGAGGCAGAGTATCAATGCCACTTAGACTGTCCCATTTTGTAAATATATACGTGAGGCTTTCCTAGGACCACTAACAATTGTAGTTCATTACTGATCCCGGCCACAGTGGTTTTGTATCCAGTGGTATTCCTTGGTCAAAGATTTCTTTGTGGCTTTTATTACCAAAGCACAAAAGAGATGTTAGTTTCATTG
Organism: Ateles fusciceps; assembly: GCA_036589455.1. Taxonomy (NCBI): domain Eukaryota; kingdom Metazoa; phylum Chordata; class Mammalia; order Primates; family Atelidae; genus Ateles; species Ateles fusciceps. The sequence continues at coordinate 3,613,674 of JAZHEH010000827.1, read as the reverse complement.
CTTTCTTTAGCATCACAGAACTGCTACACTCAGTGTATGAATTAGAAAACTAGCATCTCTTCTTTAAGAAAAATGCTGTTTTGGGAAAAAGCTAAAATTATGTACTGGATTATTGAAAAATAACAGAACTGTTGGTAAAATAGACATTATAGTTGAAAGATTTTTTTTTAATTATGCAATTATTTTTTTAAAAAGAGAAATCATTTCTTTCAACAGTAAAATGAATCCCAATTGGCTTTTTGCTATCCTATTCTAGCATCTATAATGAATTAATATTGCTTCATAACCACATTTTGACCACATTTCAATCACATGAGTGTATGGGGGAGAAATAAAATATTCTATTACCCCAGTGAGACTCAGTTACTCCAGTGAGACTCTCATGGTATGAAAGTAATTAAGACTGAAATAGTTATTTTTCATCAAAACTCTTGGAAAGAATATTTAGATGTTTATTAACTATTGACATGCAGTATAATATTTGTAATGATTTAATTTATATCTTTGTAGAATAAACAAATATATTGAGCTTATATGTAGAAGCACTAGTTTAAAAAGAGTAAATAAATTTATAAAATTATTTTCAAAAGACTAAGTTGGAAACGACAATCAAGAAAAACAAGTAGGAATTTTCACAAATAAGTCTATCTTGTGTATATGTAGAGGTGTATTCCTTACCCTCTCCCTGCATCATATTTACATTACCTGTTTTGATTATAATAGTAGTGTATCCTCTGGTGAAAGAATTTGCCATGTGAGACTCAAGAAGATTTGGTTATTTCCATTTTTTTATGATTTAAGTAACAATGTAATAGCCATCTTTGTCTGCATATATGTTCAAGAAATTCAGTGATTCTTGCTTAAGAATAGATTTGAAAGCATAAGATTATAGGCTAAATAATACATACGTTTGTTAATTCACCCTACGTATTACAAGATAGTTTCCTTCAAAAGTTTTTTCTCACCAATTTATTCCCACAAGCGATATATAAAGGCACCTCTTGTCAACCCTGTTTGTATTGAGTGCCATCACTGGAAAAAAAAAAAATGTTTACCATTTTGAAAAGCAAAGACACATTTAGACAAAACAAATTGCCATTTATCCATTTAAAAGTTTTGTTGCATTCTGCAAAAAGAAGGGCAACACAAATTAGGTTAATGAAAAATCTACCCCATCTATGCAAACACAGAAACTAACTGCTGTAACTAACTGCCATATATCCAAATCTGCCTGGTAAGTGTCAGTAATTCTTCAAGACATGAAGTGAAATCAAAATGAAACTGAAAGCCATCTCCCTGGGCTTAGGGAAAAGTTTCTCAAAGCTTTTCCCGTATCTTCTCACTCCCGTTTTAATTCTCTGACATGGCAAAGGCTTCAGAAACTGCGAGAATCAGCAACACCCGCTTCTGACTGAAGAAGAGATAAGAAATACAACTCAGAGGAGAAATTACTTGTATGTAGAAATATTTGTTGTGGTGTATTGAACCGAGTTTCCCAAGTTCTGGCTGTCTCTGAAGATATTTTGCAGCACAATGCTACATTAAAAAAATAAAACAAAGCAGCTCCCACAAAAACTAAAAAGGTGGTCCCTCAAATACCAACTGTAACACTTCACTGAAGTATGCTTTGGATCTGTAAGAAAAGTATCTACAATTTTCTAAGATGCCTTTATTTAAGTCTTTGTATATATTCTATTTCAGGTTTTCTTGGGTCTTTTATGTTTTAGTAGAAAACACAACAAAATATTGGGGCATCAAAATTTACCTTATTTCATAAAATAATTTGTAAACTTATCAACAATTATTTCTTCACTAATATAGGAGACTTAAGAACAAATGATAATAGAAGACAAAAAAGCACTTTATATTTCTTTATGAGATTTTTAAATTTTAGTCATTCAACAAAAATATTTGAGTGCCTGAAATCATATATTTGAGTCTAGAAAATGTTGCTGAATTAGGAGATACAAAGATAAATTAGACTCAATCTATTCACTTGAAAAATTGACAGCAGTCCACAGAAAATATGAGAGGAGACCACTGCAAATTCTAAAGCAGATTCATGGCGCATAGACTAAGACAAAGACACAACGGAAGCAGTGTAGGGGAGTTGGATTAGTACGTATTTGAGATACATTCTAAAAAATTGGTGCTAGATAGAGTAAGCGAAAGAATCAAGAATGAATCTAAGTTTTCTAGCTCGACACATTACAGGCATATTGTTTAATGTAAAATCAAGAATGTAAGTGAGCATGGTGTAGTGAACACTGAGTGTGTCTGGTCAATTTTCACCTCATCTGTCTCCCATTGTGTAGCAACTAAACAATTTTGGGGTACTGATCCCATGTCCAGAGACAATCTTGATTAATCTAAGCTAATCAAGATGATGGCATCTTCCCTGCCAAAGTAATGGCTTCACAGAAGGCAAACTTGAGCCCAGTGAGCAAGGCATTCTTTTCCTTTTCCCCAGAGATTTATAAAGAATGGGCATGTGACCCTTTTATGTCACTGAAATATTTGTGAGAGGTTTGTTGAAGATGAAAAGATATGTAAGACAGAATTGTCCTAGCCACCATAAACAAACCAGAAAGAGTCTCTTCTGTCTGTGAACAAGGTAGCAAGAATTGTTATTCCAGCAGCCAACCTACATGTAAGATGGAAACCAGACAAAGCTGTAATAAGGAAATGGACCTAGAGACTTGATTGAACTATACCTGATCCCTGTCCAATCTCTGAATTTTGCAGTTATGTCCATTATTTTCAGTTGGTTCATTTCTCATTTCTTACTTGCTAAAAACATCCAAAAGAAAGTTCCATGTGGGGCCTCATAAGTTTGAAAGGTTTGGCCGGGGGCGGTGGCTCATGCCTATAATCCCAGCACTTTGGGAGGCCAAGGTGGGTGGATCATTTGAGGTCAGGAGTTCAAGACCAACCTGGCCAACATGGTGAAACCCTACCTCTAATAAAAAATACAAATATTAGCTGAACATGGTAATAAGTGCCTGTAGTCCCAGCTATTTGGGAGGCTGAGGCAGGAGAATTGCTTGAACCTGGGAGACGGAGGTTGCAGTGAGTCAAGACGGCACCACTGCATTCCAGTCTGGGTGACAGAGCGAGACTCTGTCTCAAAAAAAAAAAGAAAGAAAAAGTTTGTGGGGTATACAGATATAGCTATGAAGCAAGCAGTTGGGAATAGAGGTCTAGAACTGAAGGAAATACATGGGGTGTGTGACATAGACCCTGTGGTCTGCAAAGTATGTTCAGAAATACAGAAAGCACTAATATACAGTTACTGTTTTAAGTTTTTTGGTGGTGGTTGTTTTTATTTTTTCTTTTTGCTTTTTTTTTTTCTGTTACCCTGACTGGTATGTACTGGCATGAACATGGCTCACTGCAGCCTAGACCTCAAGTAATCCTCTTGTCTTACCCTCCCGTGTACCTGGGACCACAGGCACACACCACCAAGCCCAGCTAATTTTTTAATTCTCTGTACAGACAGGGTGTCACTTTGTTGCCTAGGTTTGAACTCCTGGGCTCAGGCAGTTCTCCCACCTTAGCGTCCCAGAGCACGAGGTTTATAAGCATGAACCACCACCCGCTACCCAGTTTCTGTGCACTTCACAGTAAAGGATGCATTATTCAAATTAAAATGTATTACACATTTTATACTTTCTAGAAGATGTAGTCTTTTAAAATTAGATTATTTTAGGATAAATTATAAAATAATGCTTTTTAATGTGTTTCTGATATTATGGTACATAATAGATATATTAGATTCTATTAGATAATCTCTAATAGAATAATCTATTAAATATATAATTATTAGATAATTATTAATCTATTAGACAGATTATCTCTATGTCACAAACAAAAATACCTCTACATTCTTGTTTACTTGAAGTGTGATGTATTTTATTAATTATATTCAAATTTTTCCTCTACAAAATTGCAAATCTACCGTTTCTAAAATATCATAGAAAATATTATTTGTAAAAGTTAATGTATGCACTGGGATGAATGACAAAAACATATTCTTATTTCAAGCCTGTGTGTCACAAACAATAAATCTATTTACATTTGAAAATCAGGTTATTGATATGGATTCAACGTCTCCTCCGAAAGTCATGTTGAAACTTAGTACCCAATGTGGCAGTATTGAAAAGTGGAGCCTTTAAGAAATGATTAAATAATGAGAGCTCCACCTTCATAGACGGATTAATCTATTCATGGTTTAATGGATTAATGCATTATCATGTGAGGGGGATTAGTAACTTTATAAGGACAGACAGAAATCTTTGCTAACTCATGAGCACACTGAGCCCCTAGCCCTTTGCCATGTGATGCTCTGTGTCACTTAGGGACACCACAGTCCTCACCAGTAAGAAGACTCTCATCAGATGTGCCCCCTCAACCTTCAATTTCCCAGCCTCCATAACTAAGAAATTCATTTTCTTTGTAAGTCACTAAGTTTCAGATGTTCCATTATAAACAACAGAAAACGGACTAAGACAATAATGTAAGAAATAAGAAAGCTCTCTGTAATTAGCACCAAGATCATCAGTTGGTTCTTGGTCAATACTCTGTAATTTTCTGCTAAAAGAACAGTTTCCTTGCGAAGAAATCTAAGCTATCTTGAGTATTTATTATAACATGCGATAACAAAAGTAACATTCCATTTTAGCAAATTTTAGATAATGTAGCTCTTTTCAAAGCGAGTATCAAAACACCAATTTCCTCATGCTGTTTTTGCCTGTAAGAATCTGTAATGACTTCCCATTGTCTGTGGACTGAAGACAGCGGCCCTCAGTGTGTTCCTCCCAACCGAACAATCTAACTAAGAGTCCCAGACACTACTCCCTTCAACCTTCTCTTTGTTCCCTTCTCGTGCTATTCTTATACACTTGCCTTCCTCTGTACATAATCACTTACACATGTGGCTCTGTGCCCCTGAAACCTACTTCTTTCTCATTTAAAATTTATCTATCATTTAATATCTAGTTAGTTACATCCATTTTCTAAAATGTGTCTAAGGTGACTTTTATTCCCTAGACTGTTTTTAATGTTAGCAATTTGTACCACACACTTTAAAATCTGCTATATATGTCCTAGCCTTAATCAGTTCTAGTTTTGTTAATGTTATTTTCTTGAAAGTGAATTACATACTTAGAAAAGTATTTCAGAGCACTTATTATAGTAATACAGTTTTAGGAATAATTTGACACCTTTAAAAAATTTTAAGTAAGTAGCCACAAAGTCCCAAGACATGTAATGTGGTGACCATAAGTATGTGTTTATATAGTATGACTAGAAACTTTGGTCTCTGAAGCAAAGATTCTAGATAAAGCTCTTATTCTTACTAGTTTTAGAGGCTCTTTTGGTGCTATTTACATAAAAAAAAGAAACAGGTAATAAGATTAGTTATATTGAGTACCTATCCATTCAAAAATTTAAAGAGGGGGAGTAATAGTGAAAATAAAACAAAATTAAAAGTAGAAAGAGAGTATGTTTGAAATTTTCTTCTTGAAATTAGCATAAGCTTCTATTGAGATTTCTGGGTTGATTTCTATGTTTCTTAGATAATTGTGAATATGCCCCTGTGGAAAACATCTTTTATATTTTATGACATTATTTATACAAAAATATAAAATATTTTACATTTATAAAATATCATAAAACAAGTCTTTAAGTAGCATTTAAGTTTAATGCCTAAACAGAACTTCAGTAATGGTCCTCAACATAATAGTGTTTCAAATGTATATGGAACAACAAAGTTCCTATTAAACAGCAATAGTTTTTGCTTTGTTTTGTTTTTGTGGTGGGGGTAAGTACAGCTTATACCAATTTGTTCTTTTATGCTTTGTTTGAGTATAGTCCTGTTATTTCTTTTGCCTTTATAGTTTTCATAGTTTTCAAACTTAGTACTCAGACTCAGGGTTTTCTGTATATAGGCTCAAAGTTTAGAAGCAAAAGGGTTTCTATACAAAATAGTAGAGGTTCATCTATGCTATTGTTCCAGTTAACAGAGGAGATATCAATATTATTGTAATTTTTCCCCTAAAGTTTAACTGTAAGGATTAAGGATTAGAACCCAAGTCTCCCGATAAGTTGAATTACTTATTTTCCTGATCACATAGTTGGCTTACTCAAAGACACAATTCATTCTCTTTTTCAAATGGGAGTTTTGAGATGGCTATGAATAATCAAATCATTATATACAATCTCAAATTTTCTTCCTATTCAATTTTGGGTGGGATTAAAAATTCCTTTACTGATTTATGATACCAACTTCCCAAAAGATTCAAGATATTCTGCATGATTAAGTATGATACATAATAAGCATATTTTCCTCAGCATATTGCTTCTACAGATAATATTAATAAAGGATAAATTTCAGAGGAACTGAGATTCAAAATAATTTTTCTCATAAATGTGACCAGCTGCTATTTCACAGGAGAATAAAAGAGGAAAAACTCTTGGCTCACATGAAAAATAAAGCTAATTGATACTTCAAAAAAGATATAATCTCCCAAAATCTAGGTGGAGAAAAGCATCCAGAGTCCCTTCAATTCTCAACTCAAGGCTACTTTTTTTATAGTTAGGTCAAGAATTTATGGAGTTGGCAGGTAAGTAGGTTTAAGCTCAAAAATTAATAAGGAACTTCCTCCTCTCTGGTATAAAAGCATGGCAATCAATGAAGAAGATTCAAAATGTGACAGAAACTGAGGAGATCTTGGCCCCAGGGTTGGGATGGTGAGTCTTCTGATGCCCAAAAAGAAATCTGGAACCAGTCAAGCGTGAGTAAGAATGGTTTTCTCGCTCTACCAAGAGCTGCGCATCAGCTGAATAGAGAGACTAGTATCTTTCCCCTCACAAGATCAGGGGAGTATAAAGGGACTTGGTAGCAAAATAGCCTTCTTGTGCTCCAGCCTTATTGATGCTGTGCCTACAGCCCACAAGTGCAGATAGACCACTATGCTTTTGGCAGTCTACGCTGCTGCTTCAGGATTCCAAGCAGCTGAGTCCTAGTGAGTAGAACAAAAATAGTTTTAGCTCTGTTAAAAGTTCAGTAGACAGAGAAAGATCAAAGAGAATAATCAAAACAAACCCCTAATGTGAGATATTGAAGAGGACAGAAAATAACTTGATATTATAATTATTAGTTTATTGAAATAAGTAGATTAAATGAAATATAGTCCAAAATGCTTTTCTGGAATAAAAATATTTTAACTAAAATTTGCTATATACACTGAAGAAGAACACAGTTCCTGTCATAACTCTAGTTATTGGTCTGAAAGATCAAGTCAAAGATCAAAGTAAAATTTACAGAGATTGTAGTCAGGAGAGAAAGATAAGAGATTTGGAGGTAGATTCAGGAAATAAAATTTGAATAAAAGCTTTCTATAATAAGAAAAAAGGTATAGAAAGACAACAATAAGATAAATTATTTTTAAAAAATCCCTAAGTGGGAGAAAATCCTAATGTGCAGTTTAACAGAGTTAGGCTAGTTTCAAGCAGGGTTTATGAGGAAAGATACACACCTAGGAATGTTCTGAGAAGATATGTAAACTCCTGGAACAAAGAAAAAAGAAATCTTAAACACTTTCCAATAGAAAGCACAAGAGACTTATAAACAATAAAAAATTTAGCTGTTACTCAATTCCTGATCTGCAACACCAGATTCTAAAAGTTGATAGAGAAACTGCTACAAATTCCTAAGAGAAAATGTCTGAAATAAAAAATTTCTTTAGGTCAGAAAGATAGCCTTCAACCACTGGAGAGAAAAAAAAGAATATTTGCAGATATACAAGGATTCAGAGACTGTATCTTTCACCTAACAAATGCATCTAATTAAAAGGTATAATTTGAGAACATAGTATGATAGTTAAAAGCCTGCATGCAGCAGCCATACATCAACTAGTAACATAAAACCAAAACTATGAAAAACGTAAGAAATTCACCATTGGAGGTAAAATGAGGATGAATACTTACTTTTTTTAATAAATTGATAAAGGGAATGAATCAAGCATTATCTTGACTTTTCTGAACAAACCAAAAAATCTGCAAATATTCATGTGATCAAATGGTTGACAAAGGAAAAGTCTTCTTTACTGAAGTCTTACTAACAAATGCAGAAGAAATGTGATTTTAGAAAATCACCATTTTAAACCCTCAATAAAATACTGGCAAACCAAATCCAGCAGCACAACAAAAAGCTTATACACCATGATCATCCCCCGGGATGCAAAGGCTGGTTTAACATATGCAAGTCAATAAATGTAATCCATCACATAAACAGAACCAATGACAAAAACCACATGATTATCTCAATAGATCCAGAAAAGGCCTTCAGTAAAATTCAACACCCCTTCGTGCTAAAAAAACTCTCAGTAAAATAGGTATTGATGGAATGTATCTCAAAATAATAAGAGTTATTTATGACAAACCCACAGCCAATATCATAGTGAACGGACAAAAACTGGAAGCATTCCCTTTGAAAACCAGCACAAGACAAGGATACCCTCTCTTACCACTCCTATTCAGGAATTCAGAAGTTCTGGCCAGGGCAACCAGGCAAGAGAAAGAAAGAAAGTGTATTCAAACAGGAAGAGAGGAAGTCAAACTGTCTCTATTTGCAGATGATATGATTGTATATTGAGAAAACCCCATCGTCTTTGTCCAACATCTCCTTAAGCTATAAGCAACTCAAGCAAAGTCTCAGTATACAAAATTAATGTGCAAAAATCACAAACATTCCTATACACCAATAATAGGAGCCAAATCATGAGTAAACTCTTATTCACAATTGCTACAAAGAGAATAAAATACCTAGGAATAGAACTTACAACGAATGTGAAGGACATCTTCAAGGAGAATTACAAACCACTGCTCAAAAAAGTAAGGGAGGACACAAAGAGAAAAACATTCCATGCTCATGGATAGGAAGAATCAATATCATGAAAATGGCCATATTGCCTAAAGTAATGTATAGATTCAAAGCTATCCTCATTAGGCTACCATTAACTTTCTTCACAGAATTAGGAAAAAAAGTACGTTAAATTTCATATGGAACCAAAAAAGAGCCTGTATAAGCGAGATAATCCTAAGCAAAAAGAACAAAGCTGGAGGCATCATGCTACCTGACTTCAAACTATACTACAAGGCTACAGTAACCAAAAGAGCATGGTACTGGTACCAAAACAGACATATAGACCAATGGAACAGAATGGAGTCCTCAGAAATAACACCACACATCTACAACCATCTGATGTTTGACAAACCTGACAAAACAAACAATGGGAAAAGGATTCCCTATTTAGTAAATGGTGTTGGAAAAACTGGCTAGCCATAGGCAGAAAACTGAAACTGGACCCTTCCTTACACCTTATACAAATATTAACTCAAGGTAGATTAAAGACTTAAATGTAAGACCAAAAACAATAAAAACCGTGGAAGAAAACCTATACCATTCAGGACATAGGCATGAGCAAAGACTACCTGACTAAAACACCAAAAGTAATGGTAACAAAGGCCAAAATTGACAAATAGGATCTAATTAAACTTAACAGCTTCTGCACAGTGAAATAAACTATCAGAGTGAACAGGCAACCTACAAAATGGGAGAAAACTTTTGCAATCTATCCATCCAACAAAGGACTAATACCCGGAATCTATGGAGAACTTAAACAAATTTACAAGGAAAAAAGCAAACAACCCCATCAAAAAATGGGTGAAGTATATGAACAGACACTTCTCAAAAGCAGACATTTATGCAGCCAACAAACATATTTATAAAAGCTCATCATGACTGGTCACTAGAGAAATGGAAATCAAAACCACAATGATATATCATCTCATGCCAGTTAGAATGGCGATCATTAAGAAACCTGGAAACAACAGATGTTGGAGAGGATGTGGAAAAATAGGAACACTTTTACACTTGGTGAGAGTGTAAATTAGTTCAACCCTTGTGGAAGACAGTGTGGCAATTCTTCAAGGATCTAGAACTAGAAATACCATTTACCCAGCAATCCCATTACTGGGTATACACTCAAAGGATTATAAATCTTCTACTATAAAGACACATGCCCATGTATGTTTACTGCGGCACTGTTAGCAGTAGCAAAAACTTGAAACCAACCCAAATGCCCATCAATGGTAGACTGGATAAAGAAAATGTGGTCCATACACACCACAGAATACTATGCAGCCATAAAAAATGATGAGTTCATGACCCTTGCAGGGACATGGATGAAGCTAGAAACCATCATTCTCAGCAAACTGACACAAAAACAGAAAACCAAATACCACATATTCTCACTCCTAAGTGGGAGTTGAATAATGAGAACACATGGACACAGGGAGGGGAACTTCACACACCAGGGCCTGTCAGGGGGTGGGGGACTAGAGGAGGGATAGCATTAGGAAAAAATACCTAATGTAAATGACGGGTTGATGGGTGCAGCAACATGTGCGTATGGCATGTGTATACCTATGTAACTAATCTGCATGTTCTGCACATGTACCCCAGAACTTAAAGTATAATAAAAGAAAGAAAATCACCATTTTACAACCACTAATAAAACAATGTGGTTAGACAATGTTATTAATGGATTTCAAAATTATCAGGTGAAAGTTCATGGGATACTTTATAAAGAATGGTCTAGGCTGACACCAGCTGAATTCACTTGTGTTGTCTCTGTTGTCACCACCTGGACTCACTTATAACTTCTCTGTTTTTGTAGAATGTTCCATAATCTGGATGTCCCACATTCAGACTGTATCTGACATTGTATGTTTCCTGATAGGATGTAATAGCAACTATATAATGCCACCAATTAAGTATTCTTGGAAAAAGTAAAAGACAAGTATCTAAATCTAACTAAACATCTAGATATAATGATCAAACATAAAATCATGGTGAATGAGGATGGCTTAAATGTCATCAAGAACCAGCCTGCTGGAAAATCTAGAATGTGGAAAATTCTACAAACTAGACACAAAAATGGTTTTCAACAAGCAAAACTGCATGAAAAAAATACAAATGAAAAGAAAGGAGACATGCAACATGTAGACCTTGTTTGGATAACATGTGAACAAAACAACTGTAACAGTACATAGATTTAGACAACAGGGAAAACAATTAGAGACTACTAAATGACATTAAACAATGGTGGTTAATTTTGTAAAGTTTGGCCATAGCACTGTAGTATGTATGTATATGTATACACACATAAAATATTTTTTAGCTTCTATCATATTATCTGTTAGGCTAGGTCATAATGAATTATCTACAGGTAAAATTACATGGTTATATCTTAGATTTGTTTTAAAATATTACACAACAAATGGAAAAGGTTGTCTCTAAGACTGGTAAAATGTTGAAATCATTGAAGATGAGTGGATGCATTTGTGGAGACAACTTATACAATAATCTCTATTTTGGAATATGTTTGAAAATTAATAAAAAGATTTTTTAAAAATCAAAGAATCTTGATACAAAAACTATTATAATAATAGATTTCAATATATCATGCTTCTTCAAAATCTCTTTTTTTGGATCATTTTTCTTCTGCCAGAGCTTCTTCAAAATCTCAATGAGTACATTAGACAAAGAAGAAGAAATAGTGAAGTTAAATAAGGCTGTCTACAATCTATATTTACTACAAATAGACAACTTTGTTACTTGAATATAGATTTTCATATATCCACAGAACATTCAAAATAAATTGTAAGTTGCCCGTACACTTTAACACACTCAAAAAAATTTTACAGCACCTTCTCTGGCCACAATGGGCTTCATCTGAAATAAAAATTAAACACTTACAAAATGTTGTTGATTGTAGTATTTGCATAAGAATTACTTATATAATATTATTTACATTATTTCTATTTCGCTGATGTTAAATTTCTTAGATTTGATAATGCTATTTTGATCACGTACAAGAATGGCTTTGTTCTTAAGACATGCCTTCTGAAAGATTTGGGAATGAATTTTACTGATGTTTAAAATCTAATGTCAAATAATTTAGCCAAGAAATTGTATACACACACTCCAGGAGAGATTGCAGATAAAGGGAAAGAGATAATGTGGGAGAGAAACTCAGTGTTGAAATATGTCAACAATTGTTGCCTCTGGATGAAGTGATAAGGGGTATATTCATGTTAATATAACATACATTTAAGCTTTCCGTACATGTGAAGCTTGTGTGGTAAAGAGTGGGGGAGAGAAACTAAGACATATTAATACTGAAACATTCAATGAACAAATTATTACTCTAAAAATTAAGAAATGTATTCATTTGAGCTCTTGAATCAGCAAAGGATAAAAATATAAATTTACATTATCTCTAGGCTAATAAACATTTTATACAAATATTAATCCATTCAACAAAAGCTGTTATATATAAACTTGAAGCCTACAAAAATTAGAAAGAAAATACTTTAGTCCTTACGTTAAGAAATTACAATATAAAACAACAGAATCAACCATTTACAAGTCAAACAAGAGAGTAAATGTGAATACAATTTTAGCTTAATGAAATAGCAAAAATAACAGTAAGGCCAAAAGTGTAGGTAATCACAATTCTACGAGAGAGATCCATTGGCACTAAATCTTTCTGAGAAGTTTAATTTCATGTAGTCTTGTATCCTTGATGGAGCCTTGTCTATTCTCCATTTTGAATATTTTCTGATATTTTATTGCATTATCCTCTTGGGTTTAGTACATGAAAAAATGAGAGAAAATCAAAAGAGACTGGATTCAGGGGAGCTGCTATATTTCTAACTCTAGCTCTTCAGAGAAGCTCTGGAGCACAGGGTAAGCAACCTAACCTCCTTGGACCCTAAGATTATCTTCTGGAAAGGAGCCTAGAGGGACAGGTTGGCTTGATCTTTTCCTTTAACAATAGGAATACATAAGTCTGACTATTCTAAACCAATCATAATGATAACAAAAGCTAAGGTTTATTGCCTATTTTACAACTGCCAGACAAAGAACTAAACACTCTACGTTTATTGTCTCATTTAATCCTCACTACGAATTCAAGAGTAAGCAGTAGTATTCTCCTGACTTGACAATAGTCCCATAGACAGTAACTGGTGGGGTCATGATGGCGTCCCTCTCTAATTATTCACAGTATAATCACTCATCAGTTTCATCTTGCCCTTTCCCATCAGAATTGGCAATCACCATGTTCTCATAAATGAAAGATATCATTTCCTGTGTCTAACTCAGCATAATGATTTAGAGTGTAGGCTCCGAAGGCAGCCAGCTTGCAAATTGAATTCCAGCTAGAATATATACTATCCGTGTCACCTTGGGCAAGTGATTTGACCTCACAGTCCCTCAGTTTCCTCAGCAATACAATGGAGATTCATGGCTGTAATCCCAAGACTTTGGGAGGCCAAGGCAGGAGAATTGCTTGAGTTCAAGAGTTTGAGACCAGCCTGGGCAACATAGTGAGACCCTGTCTCTATAAAAGTTGTTTTTTTTTTTTTATTAGCTGGGCATGGTGGTGCAACCTAGTCCCAGCTACTTGGGAGACTGAGGTAGGAGGATTGCTTGAGCTGAGGATATCGAGGCTACAGTGAGCCACTGCACTCCAGCCTGGGCAACAGAGCAACGCCCTGTGTCAAAACACCACCACCACCACCAGTAAAATGGAGATAACACAGTTTTACAAAAAGATAGAATTTCATGGGATAGGTATACTTAAAAGACACAGCACAGTGACTGATACATTGAATGTATACATTAAATGCTAGATATCACCATGACAGTACCTTACTTAGTGAAGTAGCTTCAAATGGTTTGTAAAAAAGTAATTATGTTCCCAAATAAAAAATCTTCAAGAGTAGATGGAGGAAGCGCAGAAACTGAAAGCAGCAGTATTAATCAGCTAAGTAGAAGACAGCCTGTATTCAATTACATCCCCAAGCAGGGAGCCTGCTTAATATTAAGTATTAGCTTGATAAGCATTTGCCAAATACCTGAACAATCAATGTCTAAGCACTTTAGAATTGAGAAGAGTTAGAAGATCAATATTATTTTGATAATCCTTTTAAAAATAACAAATAATCCATATAATACGATTAAGATATGAAATGTGAAGTGTTTAATGATTATTCCATGAAGTGAGTGCATTTCACTGAATTTCCTACCATAGTGAAGGAAGAACAGAAAGAAAAAATATTATCAAAGAAAGACTCATCACCAACATATATGGAGCATTCATCACTGCTTTTTTACATGGAAAGACAAACTGTTCTAACCTTTCATGTAAATAAAGGTTTTCTTTGAGCTCTCTGGTTTCAATGGTGGAAGCATTAGCTTTGGGTGGCTAATCTGTTCCTCTCCTTCCTATTTTATCAAAAGAGTAATTAAAGAATGAAATAATCCTTATAGTACAAAGCATGGTTAATATATTTCCCATCCATTTACAAAGAAAGTAATTATCCAGAAAGTCATAACCTCTAAAACCTGCATCTTACTTACTTTTTTCTTCTATAAGGTGAGTTAATAAGAGGTAAAGTAACAATGACTGTCTCGGTAATTTACCACAGAGTCCATGGAGGAGGGCACAAAATTTGTTAAAGGAAATACTGCTTCCTTCTTGCATTTTACATCTCCATTAATGCCATGCCTATGGTTATCTAAACATCTAAAACATAAAAGCAAATTAGAATGTAGTTTGTTGTTTAAATAACACAAATTATGTAAACGTTCCAAACTGAGATAATAAATGAACATTCTTAATTCTTTTAACTACAATATTTTTTCTCCAACCTGAGGCTCATATTTCTGAGTATCCCCATAGGAAAGTAAGTTACAAAAGTGCATTTCAAGACCTCCTGGGAATTAGTGTTATGAAAAAAGAAATGAAAACATGCTTGAACTTAGTAAATCCTTTTAATGGGTTTTATATTTACTGAAGTAAAACAATAGCTTACGTGTATTGAAGTAGTAATAGTGTATGTTATTATATATAAAGGAAAACAAATATGAGCAAGAGACAAATTTCTTCTTAAAGCAGATTTTAGGATTTTAAAATGTTTTCAGGAAACAAACATTTTAAAGGACCTTGCAATTGTGGAATAGAGAGTGGTCTGGATGAGCAAGAGTAAAACAAAAAGAGGGGTAAATTACTATGCATAATAAATTAACAGACACCTGTCAAAGGGGCATGACAGTGGGCTGTGGAGGGAGACAGGAGGCTGAAGCTGAGGGAGAGGCATATACAGGGGGAGCTCCACTAGCAAAGCTGGCTATGATTCATTTTTAAATGACCTAATTTTTGATTATATAATCCCTAGCCACAACCTCCAAATCTTAACTAAAAGTGTCTTAAAAACAATCAACTATCTTACATGAGTGGTGTTATACCCGATATCGCCAGATATATTTGGGTCAGAAAGAAAGGGATACTCACAACAGACGAAATGCAGAACTGGTGGGAACAGGAAGTTATCATCAGTATTGAAATGTAAAGGGTGCCTTTCACCGAATCCAAAGAGATATTAAAACAGGTGCTGGATTTAGCGAAATTTATTTGAATTGGAAAGTAAAGAAAATGATCTCAACTTACGTCATCATAATTCCTCATTCTCTCTTATCTTAAACAATAAACTTGGAAATACGTTTTTGCTTTCTATCAAGAACTGTGTTCACAGTCCTTCAGTAAAACATTAAATGACTTTTATTAATTACTCAGCAAAGACAGTCTTCCTAAATAATGGAACCGATGCTTATTCACACGTACTTGTGAAATTCCTATAAATTTGGAAAAGTATACAGGATAGATCTAAACCTTAATATTTTGTGTCCGGGTAATTTGAGATTAGTGAGACATTATCCTGTGGTGTAGTCTATAGGCTAGAAAAATAAAATACTTTCAAGAATACAATTTTATGATTCCAAGTTTTATAAGACTTAAAATTTCTGAGCTTTTGTCCAATCATTCGATTAAAGAGCACAATCACTTGTTTGCTGCTACAAATTATTCTAAGAATGATTAGATAACTCAAGTGAACAAAACGGGTAAATTTTTAACCTATATATCAATAAGGCTTTTTATTATAATTCTTAAATATTTAGTTCTTAAACAGATCCTGCATTCTCTAACCTGTTTTCCCCAATGTTCTCTATACCTTTGCCTAGAACACTATTAACTTGGGGTCCTAAATAATTTCTTAAAATTCTGTATCTTTTGAGAGCCTTTGTTTTTATCTTATAGAGGAACAAAATTGTGTGCCACTATAAATGCAGAGTTAAGTACTGATATTCTTGAATTGCTGAGGAAAAATGAGTTTTATAAAGTCTGTACTGCACTGTAGCCTGGATGACAGAGTGATACCCTGGCTCAAAAATAAAAATAAAAAATAAACATTAAAAATTAAAAGGCTGGATAATTTCAAGAACATTGAATATCTGTTAATAACCTAAGTAGGATGCAAACCAAATAATATCTGACCAATCTACATTGTCTTATTTTACGTTGGAGATGCTTTAGTCTGAGGACCATCACATTAGATAACTATCATTGGAATTATTGTAGGTTAACAATGTCTCATCAATTTGGAAACATAACCTGAAACCTAGTACCTAGTAATAACATAGTTTCTATGGATCCATGCTTTACATAGCTGACCTAAAAGCCGAATTTTTTGAATATTAACCCTTTATAAATCAAAAACATCCAGGTTTAAGACAAAAGAACAATCCACAACATCAGCTAATCTTAGTAAAATGTGATAAGTATTACTTTATGTAACTGATAAAAGTTGAAATACTATAAAAGAGGAAATGAAGAGATTGATGAACAAAAGGTCCAAGATAACCGTTTTCTCTTGTGGACGGAAGCAGAAAGATGGATGAGAGAAACATATGACTAAATGTAGGATAATCTGGAGATCCTGGCTCTGTTTTGCCTAGTGAGTTTGCAGGTGCTTAATTCATTATTTTAAGAAAAGGAAGCAAAGGAGGAGGAATGAAGGATAGCTGGAAGGAAGGGGAGGAAGATGGGCCATGCATAGGCCAATAATGATTGTGTTTTGAACCAAGGGTTATGATTCAGAAGATCAGTGGTACCTGAGTTCCAAAGGTGAGTCAGGGAAGGTGTAGAGTTAGATTTCACATTTGCTATAAACATTTAGGAAATGTAGTCGTACACAATCAAAATTTTTCTTGCTTTATAAAAAGGAATATATGGTTTTATTTTAATGAAGAATCCTACTAAATGAAACAATCACTAAAATGGTCTTGGGAAAAATACTTTGAAACACTCTTTTTAAAGTAGGACTTCAGCAGCAGGCACACATTTAGCAATTTTCGCTAACATCTGTGAAATTTCACTTATATTTAAATAGAGCTGTGAACATCTCTTCAGGGCACCTATAATTCTATTTTAATTATAACATCTCAAAAAAAAAACTGTTTTAACAACTAACAAAGCACACATAATGTGAAAACACTTGTTAAACCATCTCTGCAGTTTTAACAATAAGACAAATATGAGATCATTGGATTTCTTAATGCTCATTATATGAGAATTAGTGCAGTGGCACTATTTTTGGAAAACATTCACCCTTGGTGACATTTCTTTTTCACATAAATTTGTCACTTGGGAAGCTCTTTCTCAAATTTGCTTTATACAAATCCTACCTCAGAAAACATCATAAAATAACACTATGTTATGTTACTGTGGTGACACAAACATACTCAAGTCAAATTCAAAATAAATGATGGCATGCCATCCATTAACAATGACTTTAATTCATGTTTCTGTGACAAACTGTCATCTTAAAAGACAAATTATAGGTTTTTTATTCATTTGTGTCACATCAAATATGTTATTTAAATGCACTAATTTTAAGAGACAAGAAAACATAAGTTGCATGTATGAATAAGCTGAATTATTTACCCTTGCTAAAGCTTTGGGTTCAGTTACATTGCTCAAGCAACTTATTTAAGCTTTTAGATGCCTGGATGTGACAGAATTCAAGCATCCAGACACCAAAAAGATGTAATGACAGAGAAATATTTTAGCTGTCATTTGAAATTTATCATAGTAATTCTTGGGATATAGCGGTAGCACTTCAATATGAACTTGGTTAACTAGTGAGTCATGCATCTCCCAAGTAACAGGTAATTCAAGTAATTCTACCTATCTTTTGTAAAACAGACACTGACCCAAGAACAACTGTCTCGGGACAAAATAAATACTAGCTTCATAAATATACTCTGTTCTTTCACAGTCCAACGTTATGGGGAGTATAAGGGAGGAAGATTTGAGGCAAAGACTTCAAGCTACTTTCCCTTCACTCTTTAGTCCAAGAAGACAAACTTTAATTTGTGATATGGATCAGTAATGAATCAGGGACTCCTGAATGATATGTTAGAACAACTGTATGAGCTGGAGATTCTTTTCTTTATGACTCACATGATCAAAGTGAGAGTAATCTTAGGGGAAAGGAAGAATGAGAATGTTTTCCCCTCTAAGACTTCATAGTCTTGAAGATAAAAGGACTTCTTAATTATTCTTCTGGGTACATTCTAGATCACCAAGAGAGGAAAACAGGTTTTGATTAAGTGCAAGAACTCTTGAAGACATGCATGTTTTCTCTCTCACTATATCCATTGGTTGTCCTCTAAAATTCAAGTATAATCTCATTGGTGGTTTGATCAGATAAAGAACCTGCCAATTGTGGTAAAGATGAAAGACTTCAACCTCTTCTTAGGACATCCAACTAGAGAACAATAGTGGCTTTATGTATAGAAATTCTTTTTTTGGTATGCTTTATTTTATTGAAATAAACTTAAATACTATACAAAATACCTGGGAAAGTATCATGCAGAAAGCCATTTAGTCACATAGGAACATGTATCATATGTCATGTACTAGCTGTTACATGTCATGCTAGATATTATATGCTATGCTAGTTACTTAGAGTTCAAGTGAATAGGAGCCTACATTGTAGTCAAAGTGTGAATGGACATAGGCCAACACAATCACTGGGAATGTTAGCTATGGTGGGAGAAGCACAGGGACAGCACACTGAGGGGGCACCTGCAAACTTGCAGAGAAGACTAAGGAGAGTCATCTAAGTAAAGACTTAAAAAGGATGAATAGGCATTATCCAGGAGGGGCAAATGAATGTAACAGACAAATTAACCTGAATATAAGAGACTTGGTAAGTGAGAAAATAAAGAAAAAGCTTAGACCTATGAGAGTAAGGTCTATCGACCTAAG
The DNA here is from genome assembly GCA_036589455.1 of Ateles fusciceps. Taxonomy (NCBI): domain Eukaryota; kingdom Metazoa; phylum Chordata; class Mammalia; order Primates; family Atelidae; genus Ateles; species Ateles fusciceps. Next base: position 3,594,427 of record JAZHEH010000827.1, on the reverse strand, counting down.
TCCTGGCTACATTGCTGGATGAATTTGAGAACTCTTGGCTTGTTTCTTCATTTTCAAATACCATTGTTAGAATAAACTGTCTTTACACATAACCTATCAAATAGAGTGCAGGTGGGTTTCTCATAATTCTTAGATAATTCTTGCCTTAACTTTTCTCCATCTACATTCTTCTATCTTCATGGCTTTTATTGCATGTATTATTAGAATTTCCACAACTACAAAACATGAAGAAGAAGCAGCATTTCTCCTTTTACCTTCCTTCTTCCCTCCACAATCAACCATAAGAACTGATGGTAATAGAGACTGTGTATAACTGATTCACAGTGTATTCTACCCCACCCTTATCAATCTGGACTCTATTATAGGCTCCAGTCACATCATAGGTTTTAAATGAATGGATGAATGAATAAATGGGAAGAGATTTGTTATTCCACCTGCCCTCAAAATAGATTATTTTATCTACCCCCAACCTTTTTCATTATTTTCTATGGCGTTTTATAATTCTATGATGACTATTAAGTCTTCTTTCTAAATGTGAATCTGTAATTTAGCCTTAGGCTCCATTCTCCATAGAGAGAAAGACTAAAGGACTAGAGAAACTGAAATCAGTAGTATTTGCCCCCTTTTTGTTTATTCTAAAGGTTTTTCAACCTCCTTAGTATTAAGATTTGAGACAGATAATTTTGTGTCATGAGGGGCTGTCTTGTGTTTAGATAATTTAGCAGCATCCCTGGCCTCTATCTATGAGATGTCTATATTACTTAACTCTCCCTTGTGATAAGGAAAAAAAAATGTGTCTAGGTAGAATCCAATCTGCTTAAGGGCAACCTCCTGCCCCAGTGAGAAACGGAACTATACTATAAACAACATTTCATTCAAAATAGCTTGCATCATAGAGGAAGTGATCAATTCATTTTATTTGGAAAATTAGGAGGTAAATTCTGAGGATTGAAGAAAAGTTAAAATTTAGGCCTGTGAGTATTTGATACCGCAAAAAATATACATTTTTTCCAATACAACTAACTCTCTACTGGTATCTGTCAAACCAGGAACATATTGACTGAAATTGACAGGTAACCTAAGTGAAAGTTTAGGTTTTCTGATTGAGAGAACAGAAGCTTCAAGATCAAGAGATAAGATGTCTCTGAAAGAAGATCAGATCATCTCCAGAGATAAGAAGCTTGAAAGAATGGAACATTTCTTGATTCTCTGGTTTTTCTGATCAGCTTAATATTGAACAGCTTGAGTTTCCAGTTCATCCTGCTTCAGAGACCCTGGAGATAAAGAATAATCACTGCCAGTTGGGTCAGTTTTTACAAGAAAATTGTATTGGAAGTTTGAAGCTGTCTATATGCTTTATGCCTGAAGTAAAAACATACCTGAATTGCTTTCTTCAAGTGTGATATGGTTTGCCTCTGTGTCCCCACCAAAACCTCATCTCTAAATGTAATGCACATATGTCCAGGGACGGACCTATAATCCCCAAGTCCCAGGGATGGAGGCAATTGGATCATGGGGGCAGCTTCCCGAATGGTGTTCTTGTAATAATTAGTGAACTCACAAGATCTGGTTAAGTGTGAGGCTCTTCCTGCTTTGTGCATTCTTTCTCTATTGCCTGCTGCCATGTAAGACATGCCTGCTTCCCCTTCCACCATGATTGTAAGTTTCCTGAGGCCTCCTCAGCCATGTGGAACTGTGAGTCAATTAAACCTCTCCTTTGTAAATTACCCAGTCTCAGGTAGTATCTTTATAGCAGGGTGAGAATAGACTAAAACAGGATATCTAAAAGATAACTATATGATTAATGGCTAGCATTTAAGTGAAAATGTTAATGTACTCCTCAGATGTTATTTACTTTTTTAGAATTTCAAAAGTCAGATTTCACCATTATTACTGAGTATAATTGTAAATAGTATAGAATTTATATACAAACTAAAATTACACATAATCTTCTAATATTTACTTTTTTTTGTATCAGGTTTGAGTCTCAAGTATACTTTACCTTGACTTCAACGCACTAGAAGAGAATTTAATTTGTTTCTTTGGGACTCTTTGTGTATGTTGCAAGCTTGTGTGTGATAAACAGCATTTTATACACTTGAGCACTAATTATTATAACAATTCATGTTTTTAACTATAGTAAAAGATCTTTTTAAGCAGATGCTATTTAGTGCTGAGACTATTAAAGTCAGCCAAGCATGTATTTCTATTGATCTATTAGCCCTCAGAGAGTTCCTTAGACTGATGCGGCTTTGACCTTTGCTGGTCATTCACTTTTTTTTCTGCTGTCTAAAACTCATTATTGGTTGTTTTATTTGGAAAAATAATTAGAAATTTGTAGGTCTTCTAAATAAGTGAACAAAAATCCTTCCTTTACTACTACCTATGTGTAGTCAAAAATCATTTTACATAGTCACATTTGGAAACTTTGCATTGAAAACCATTTCTAGTTAAAGTACGAGAACATTTGGAAAATTCTCATTAGTCATTTTGGAAGGATGTATTTTGGAAATCCTTGAGCAGTGAAGTGAAACTTCACTCAATAATGTTTTTTAAAAATAAGTTCTATATTATAAAAAGTAGTAGATATTTTTTTAATTGGCTAACACTGCAGAATTTGGCCATTCATAGAAAAATAAGAGTAAACAGCTACTCTGGGACATTCAATCATCTTTTGGATACATAGCTACAACTTAATGATCAGCTCTTTAATACCAGATTCTCTATCATCAACTTATTTCTCTCATAATTGATGTTCCTATGATTACTATTTTGCCTATCTCAAACTATTAGTAATTCCCACTTTCCCAGTTCCTGCTTTTGTAACAAGATCTAGAGCTTTGCAGTCTCACTTGGGTTTGAGTCCAAGTCTACTAAGGCAAGTTACGTTATCTCTCGTCCTCAGCATCTTCATCTTTTACAAACAGAAAATATCATCCTACAGGCTGTTGTGAAAATAAACTGGGATGATTATGTAAAGAACTCCCAATTATGCATCGAACTTTCAGAGCCTTCAGTTAGTTTTGAGGGCACAGCAAAGAGCTGGAGGGATTTATGTACCCAGGCATGATAGATAGGTTGTTTTAAGGTGTCACTTTACGCAACCCTCTCTCCCCCAATAACCCCTTATCTCACTCTGTGACCTTCCAGGGCTCTGCAGCTGGATTTTCAGAATAACCATATCACTTGCTTTAGCCTAAGGGATATTAGTAAAAGTAGAAGCTTGCCAGGATGACTAGATTTGCATCTTGTTACACCTCTACATTTAACACAAGAGCATGCCTGGGCTAGCTTGCTGGAGAAATGTGAAGACCACAGGGGCATAGTCAAGTCACCCAGTCAAACCCCTAGGCCTGTAAAACCCCATCTAGCTACCAATGCTCTTCTCTATCTCCACCACGGATTGCATAGTGTGACACTTCAAGTTCTTTAACATCTATATAGTTGAAAAACGAATGTAGACAGACTAATGTACATTAAGGTTTCCAATGACCTATATTTAATATTACACACACAGCTTTAATAGCTATTGGTATAACACATATATCAAATACGTACATCGTTTCTGTCCTCCAACATGGCCTTCAATCTCTGAATTTTTTTAACCTCTCTCACCATCATTATCATGCCTCTCATTTTTCTTGATGGTAAGCAGAAGGATCGAAATTAGAACATTTTCCAGAGGCTCAGTAAGCACTGAGCTGAAACTGAGAGAAACCCTTAAGAGGTTTCCCCACCATTTTTGCTTGGGTCTGTTTTATATGCCATTTATATTTGGTCAACGCGTGGTCAATATTGTGATCCAAAATGGTAGTTTGTTTCTTCTGCTGAGAAATAAATACTCCCACCATTCTAGGCTTTAGGAGGAAAGGTACTGACACATTTTTATCTTATAAAAAGGACTCTACTTTAGAAGTGCTAGGCACAGAATTTATATTCGACCTAAATTAAGTAACTTTTCTAAAAAACAAGAATGAGGTTTTTCTTGGTGGCATTTCAGACTCTGAGAATCATCTGTAAGCCCACTGTAAGGTGGATGGCAACTGTCCAACTCTCCACTTAGGTTGTACATTAAATGTCTTTATGTTCCTATTGTTAAACAAGGAGTCTTGTGCACATGACTCCCCCAACCAACCCCCGCTACACACTCCCAGACACACCCTAATATGATTTGGATATTTGTCCCCCTCCAAATCCCATGTTGGAATGTGATCCCTAAAGTTGGACGTAGGGGCCTAATGGGAGGTGTTTTGCCCATGGGGGTGAATCGCTTGTGAATGGCTTGATGCCTTCCCTGTGGTAATGAGGTCACATAGTTCTGGTTGTTGAAAAGAGTCTGGGACCTCCCTTCTCTCTCTCTTGCTCCCTCACTGGCCATGTGATGATCTGGCTATCCCTTTGCATTCTGTCATGATTGTAAGCTACCTGAGGCCTCACCTGAAGCCAAGATGATGCTGTCATAATGCCTGTACAGCTTACAGAACTATGAGCCATATAAGCCTCTTTTAGTTATAAATTACCCAGTCTTAGATACTCCGTTACAACAACACAAAATGAACCAATCCTCCATGAGACGAAGCCCCATCCTTGAAAGTGTTTATACTTGTAAAAGATAATACACAGGAAAGATAGGACCCAGATAAGTTTATTTTTCAAGCTTCTTTTCTTTCTGCAAACATCTAAACACAGATTTCTTATTTCCTATTCATTGATGGTCACTGACATTTCTTTATTCTAAGAGAAAAGCTAGAGATATTTTTATAAGCAGAACAGGCTGTAGGAAAAAGAAAAACAAAAATGTCTAGAAACCAGCATTCAAAGAATAGAGAACAAGGTTTGAAGAGGAGGTCAGCCAGGAGAACAGGAAAGTATAAATGATGTCTGGTAATCAGGGGTTACTATATGTGCAAAGATGTTTCAGGTACTTCCCTGGTTTTCATTCTCAGTGTTACCCAGTCTCTTAATCGGTTATGAATTTTAAGAATAGATCATCTTTTACCAAAGTCAGGCAATCATATCTCTGCTGTTTTAAAAGGGAAACAATCACCAACAATTCTAAAAATATTTTGGTGATATACAACTACTGTCTCACATGTACTCTATCTAACCTCTTAGCCAGTTTTTATTACCAGCATTAAAATAAACGTATTTATCATTTAGTCATATACTGTGAAATTTTCCCATCAATTGGTTTTCTCATTTTCCAAGGCAAACTTTTCAATACCCAAGGGAAAGCATTTGAAGTAGAACTATACCAAAGTGCATTTTCAATGTCATGAAGCAGAAATAACATTCAATGAAATTATTCTGTTAGTAGTGCCTGGAAAGACAAGCTGAATACTCTATACTTTCAGTGGGTATTTGACATTTGTTCTTTTGTTTTTTTTTTTAAGACCTGGCATTTCCATTATTTGTTTTATTCCTGAGTACATATTTATTTGCAAGATATACCTTATTTAGACTTATTTCCAAATATTTACCTAGATACAATGAATTAAAGGATATGCAGGAAACACAACTGAGAATATGGCTGATGGTGCTCCAAACTATGTAGCAGGTGAAGTTTATTTTGGTCCCTCTCAGCCTACCCATCATCCGTCAAACACTGACTATGGACTCTGTTCAGGGCACCAACATTTGACATTGTGAAGAATGTAATGAAGGATAAGACACAGAGTTCAGCCCTTCCAACTTCATACCTTTACGTTGTTCCAGAATTTTCTTTTTATTTATGATTTTCTTCCTACCCTTAAACCAAGAAAGCAACAACATCAATTCTTTCACCTTCACTTTACATGTAAGTCAGGAAATTACCTCTTCTCAGATTCTATCTCTGCAAAGAAGCCTTTCCTCAATACTGCAGCAGAGTTCATTGCTTATAAACATTTACCACCACCAAACTAAAACATGTGGCATATGTCTCCTAAAACATACAGCATGAGCTCTGAGAATAAATGTCAAGTGGAAACTGGAAAGGCCTTCAACATACTATTTGTAGAAGTCTGATAATCCTTGAGGAGTGATATGGTTTATCTATGTCCCCATGCAAATCTCATTTTGAGTTGTAGTTTCCGTAAAGCTCATGTGTCATGGGAGGGACCTGGTGAAAGATAATTGAATCATGGGGGTTACCTGCATGCTGTTCTCAAGATAGTAAGTTCTCATGAGATCTGATGGTTTTATAAGGGGCTTTTCCCCCACTTGCTTGGAACTTCTGTTTGCTGCTGCCATGTGAAGAAGGACATGTTTGTTTCCCCCTCCCCACCACGATTATAAGTTTTCTGAGGTCACCTCAACCCTATGGAACTATGAGTCAATTAAATCTCTTTCCTTTATAAGTTTCCCAGTCTCAGGTATATACTTATTAGCAGTGTGAGAATGGACTAATACAAGGAGGCTTTCAGTAAAGCAACGAAAATGCTGGTGGCATATAGAGGAAAGGAGGTATTTATAGCGGCAGAAAGGTTAGTAGAACTGTTGCCTGTAATAACACCAAAAATAAAATATTTCTTAAAAATTCAATGATATGGTTAAGTAGATTACCAGGCAGAGAGCTTAAGGTATGACATGGTTTCATCTAACTACTCCTAATAAAATATAAGAAGAAAAAAGAAATTAAAGAATTGTTAATCTATTGAATAAAAATTAGAAATTACTAAATTATAAAGGAAGGGCCCAGAAGAGTCCTTTAAGCCAGAAGGTTCTCAAAGTAAGCAAGGGCCAAAGTGAGATAAATTCCTTTGTTAAGACATAAGAAAGATTTAAGACGGTGCCTCACTGAATGTTTAACATACACAAAAGTATCACTGAAGATTTCAAGGGCATGCATCTCAGATCTCCTTCATTATACAATAGGACTTCTAAGGATCTTAGGAGTTTCCCTCAACAGCCTCACAGGGGTCCTATAGATGGATATATTTCTTACATGGCAAAAGGAACTTTGCTGATTTGAATATGTTAAGGATTCTGAAATGGGGACACTATTCTGAATTATCTAGTTAGACCCAAGAGTCCTTTTAAGGAAAGGAGAAGGGAGGGTTGAGAATGAGATATGGCCATGGAAGAAGAGTTGGGCATGCTATGGGGCCACAAGTCAAAGAATGTGGGAAGCCTCCAGAAAAGGCAAAGAAATAGCTTATCCCCCCAGATCCTCTACAAGGAAAATAGTCTGCTGACCCGTTTTATATTGCTGATGTCCAGAACTGTAAGATAATAACTTTGCATTGTTTATGATATTAAATATGTGGTAATTTGTTACAGCCACAAGGGGGGAGAAAATAGCATGGCCAAAAAGAAGGGCCTGTCTGAAAAAGATCTGTGAGTGTAGATTTTTGTCTAACGCAGTGGATTAGCATTTGATACCTTACAAAACCCCACATGTAAAAACAAAAGATTCTAAGTTAAAATGAAAAGGATAAACAGTACCAAATGAAAAGAAGCCTTTGGACTCTGAACTACTATGGATAGAAACAGACTGAGAATGTTTCTCATTTATACACACTAGCCACATCTGGAAAAAGAATGATACCCAAGAGATACAGCCAGGAGACATTGGAGGACAACTCCAGAGAGCAGGATTGAACCCTAACCAAAGAATTGTCAATACATTCCTGGCTGCGTATCGGAATTGCTATATGCCAGTGACTGCTGTGGGTCTCCTGTTTTATCTATTTGAGTGGGAATATCTCTACTGGTTATCTTATGTTTCTTTAATTCACAGGCATTTAGATGAACAAGAGTGATATGTGAGGAACTGCAAAGAGCTTTATTCGCATGTGGACATGATATAAATAAATGATTTTAGACCTTGAGCTTGAGACTGTTACCATAAAAAAGAGAGACTTAAAAGGGGAGTCCTGGAGAAGGGGTGGTGTGTATTTTGCCCATGGGAAGGATGTAAATTGTGGTCAGAGGGCAGACTGTGCCATAGAGTATTTTCCAAAATGACTGTACCAACATCTTCTACATCAGAAGAAATTCTACAATGTGATCTTGACAGTTCTCTCATTGAAAAGAGGGTTCTATAGGCCAGGCATGGTGGCACACACCTGTAATCCCAGCACTTTGGGAGGCCAAGGCAGGCGGATCACAAAGTCAAGAGATCAAGACCATCCCTGGCTAACATGGTGAAACCTCATCTCTACTAAAAATACAAAATTAGTTCGGCATGTGCCAATAATCCCAGCTACCCAGAGAATTGCTTGAACCTGGGAGGCAGAGGTTGCAGTGAGCCAAGATTGCACCACTGCACTCCAGCCTCCAGCCTGGTAACAGAGTGAGACTCTGTCTCAAAAAAAAAAAAAAAAAAAAAGAAAAGAAAAGAAAAGAGGGGTCTATAATCTCTGCTCTTTGAATCTGGCAGGAATGAGACTTCATTGTACTAGTAGAATGAGGAAGAACTAACACTCCATGACTTTTGTGGTTTAGTTAGAAAAGACAAAGCAGCCTCCATCTTGTTTGCTGGAATACTTGCCAGTACTGAGTTACCATATATGTTGTCCAGTTGCTTTATGGCTGCCATGCTTTAATGAAATTCAAATTAACCCACGTTGAGAGACCCCTGGGAAAGCCCTTAAACTACCTGGACAGTGAAGGCCTATCCAGCACCCAAATGCTCCAGTTCCTGTCTGACTTACATCCACGCCCTGTCCCCAAACACCTCCCAAATTCCTGATCCACAACAAACCTCGAGAGGCAATAAACTTGTTTTTTTCAGCCACTAAGGTGGAAATCTGTTTTGCAACAATATATAACTAAGTTCCTTCTCCCATACTTGGAAACACAGTTATTTACAAATTGGTAGCAAGTTACTGTTTCTCATAGTTGCATCTCAACTCTCATACTTTTCTCAACTAGAAAGGCTTCTGCCAATATCAGAGCAGAACTATTGGTTCACTTCATCTTATTTACCACAAATAAACCATGAAATTTTTCCTCAACATTGTTCACAGTAAGGAATATTTATTTCTCTACCTCTATGTTTTTCTTACTGAGATATGAATCCTCAAGAGGAAGAGTTATCAGGTTTTGTCTCCTGCATTGAAAGTGCAAAGGATACATATAGTCATATGTGGCTTAAGAGGGTGCAATACATATGAGAAATATGAAGCATAATACTTGTGTAGGACCACGCATTTGGAAGGAGCAAGAAGCAGCTGATCTCATGGTAAAGCCCCTCGTCAAGGGGCAGAATAACACTAGATGTTAAGCTTCCCTGTGGGATGAATTTAAGAATCTTTAGTGAGAATATAAGTGTGCTGTGTACTCAGACAAACCTGGAGAGCAAACTCGTTGTATGTGGGGTAGGAGAAGAACAGTTTCTAGAGAAAGATCTAACTTGCACTTCCTTAAAAGTATTTAATGGAAGGTGGGAAATTTCGAGAAAGCTAAATATACTTTTCAAGCGTAGAAAGTTTTACTAGTAGGAAAATATGGAGGGGGCAATATTTAAAAAATACTCTTTGGTATGCTCATTCAGCTGACAAATATTTATGGAATATCTATTCCATTATCTGAAAAACAAGTAAGACAAGCGTCCCAGTATACATGGAGGCTTAAGTCTAATGGAGGGAGATAATACGCTCATATGAATATAATAAAATAAATTCCGAAAATTGTATATGCTGCAATAGACAATGACACCTGACAAAGGGCAAGACAGTGACCTGGGGAAACTGGCCTGTCAGCAAAGATGGTTAGAGAAGGTCCAGCACGCATTGTTGTCTGCCTGCCCAGCAGCCATTTCTCTCCCTTCAGTCCTAAGGGAAGGTCCAATCTCTTACCAGTTCTTCACTTTCCCATCTTCCCACATAGCAGACAGTGGAGAGTGTAAAACACAATTCTGAGATGTTATGAAAAACTCTGCTGGGGAAGTGAAGGTAGAATATGGACATTTCTAAGAAAGGTGCTCCTCTTAGGTGAAAAGTGAGACTCTCATGAGGATCGCCCCTGATTCATTATCTACTTCGGACATTGCCCTTTGAAGACAAGATATACAGGACTACTGCCATCATCTTGTGATACAATGAATATATAGTCTGGATATCTGTCCTTTACAGATCTTATGTTAAAATCTGATCTTCAGTGTTGGAGTTGGGGGCCTAATAGGAAGTGTTTGGGTCCTGGGGGAGGATCCCTTATGAATGGCTTGGTGCTGTCCTTAGAGTAATGAGTGAGATCTAGCTCTATGAGTGAGCTCATGGGACAGCCAATTGTTAAAAATAGCCTGGCACTTCCATCTCCTTTTCTTGCTTCCTTCCTCTCACCGTGTGATGTCTGCTCCCCTTTACCTTCTGGCATGAACGAAAGCTTCCTGAAGCCCTCACCAGAAGCAGATCCTTGTTCCATGCTTCTCATATGGCTAAACCATGAGCCAAATAAACCTCTTTTCTTTGTAAGTTACCCAGCCTCAGGTGTTCCTTTATGGCAACACAAATGGACTAAGACAGATAGGGAAGGCAAAGGGTATTGTAGAGAAGCTGACCTAACACCCTGATTTTATTGAGCCCAGCAGCAAATGTTAGATCACCTACTTCAGTACTTTTTTTATGAGAAAAACAAACCCTAATTGTTTAGCGTAAGTTATAACATTAGCACCCAAAAAGCATACGAAAAAGTACAGAAGTTCTAGGACATCATATTAAGTAAAATAAGCTAGGCACAGAAAGACAAACATTGCATGATCTCACTCACATGTGGAATGTAAAAGAGCTGATCTTACAGAAGTAGAGACTAGAACAATGGTTGCCAGGGGCTGGGATGGTTGGGGGTGGTGGAGGGGGTTGGGGAGGTGTAGGTGAAAGGATAGTAAAATTTTAGACAGGAGGAGTAAGTTCAAGAGATTTATTGTACAACATATGTATATATAATAGCAATATATTTTGTTCTTGAAAAATGCTGAGAGAATGGATGTCAATTGTCCTCACCACAAAAATGGTAATTAAGTGAGGTAACGCATGTGTTAATTAGCTAGATTTAGTCATTCCCCAATGTATGTATACTTCAAAACATCATGGTATACGTAATATATACAATTTTATTTTTCAATTTAAAAAAAAAAGTTAAAAGTATTTAAATAAATATAGAAGTTCTCACTAGGAGATAATTCCTACACTGAGATATAAGGAATTCAATAAAAGGACTTACAGATTTGGATGAAGACTATTATGAGCCTAGAGAATACCAAGCCTCTAAGTGGGTGCTTTAGTCAGAATTTCATTGCATATGTGTGTTAGTAATTGATGTATTGCCTCTCAGCCCCAATTCCATAATGCATTGCCTATTTGGTGATAAAGAAGCTGGACACTGTATATATTTCTCCTTTGCTATCTATGTTAAGTGAGCTCTGTTCATAGAGGGCCCTCGAGGGGTACAGCAGGATAAAGGCCCTCTCTTCCCGATTCCGTTGTGCTCATCTTAGCAAGTTACTACTGAGTGTGTGTTTGTGGTGGGAGGGCTCTAGGGGGGGGGGTCTTTGCAGGGGCAAGTTCCTGAAGAGTGCACTGGTTCTGCAGTGACCATTGCCAGCAGTACATGGTACTTCCCTGTGGGCACTTTCCTGAAGAACCCCAGAGGGTGAGTTATCAGCAAGTCCAGCTAGCACAGGGCAGTTCAGCGAACTTCTCTATCCAGTAAGCCGTGAACCCACCCTCTCAAAGAGGCATGGATTTCAGCTCTAAGAAAGGGGCTCCTCTCTTAAATTGGTTTGTTGCTTGGATGCTTTATCTTAGCCTTAAAAGTAGTAATGATTCCCTTTATAGAATTTCTGAATTCTTTAATTTCTGAATTCTTTAAAGATGTCTTTACTACTTACTAGTAAATCAATGTTACTAAAATATCCTATTATAATTGATACTTTATTTTTATTTCTATTTTTTTGACACAGGGTCTCACTTTGTGGCCCAGGATGGAATGCACTCATACAATCCTGGCTCACTGTAGCCTCCACTTCCCAGGTTCAAGCAATCATTTCATCACAGCCTCCCTAGTTCCAGGAACTACAAGCGGGCCCTCCACACCTGGCTATTTTTTTTTAATTTTTTATAGAGATAGGGGTCTTCCTATGTTTCCCAGGCTGGTTTTAAGTTCCTAGACTCAAGAAATCTTCCTGCCTCAGCCTCCCAAAGTGCTGGGGTTACAGGTGTGAGCCACATGACCAGCCAATAATTCTTCATATTAAACTTGTTCTATTAAAATTGCTGTGTGGTTTCTGCCTCTTGATTGGCTCCTGATTTATGCAATACACCAGAGTTATTTTACAGTATAATCAGAAGCAGTAAAGAGCAGGTTCTGGGATGGAACTCAATGAATGACTCCCAAAACAATGTTGTAGAACTGATCCACAGAGACTCTGCCCAAAAGGTGAGGAATCAGGAAGTTACTGGTACCATTTCCAGAAACACACGTGTTTAATTTCCATCCATGGGAGTGGGAAATCAGATGCCTATTCCCAAATATACTATGTCTTCAATGATGCCCCATAAAAACACTGTATTCCTCAAATACTCCTGAATCTCTTCTCTCTTGTCCTAATTAATTCCAAATTTAGTTTTGCATGAGACCATCAGAGTAGCTGAATCTAAATTATGCTGGATGTGAAGTCATCATCTCTACATTGCTGGTAGTAAGATGTAAAAAAAGAAAAAATGAAAAATGGAAACGCAAGTTGATTTTTTCCCCCTCTATGAAAACTTTCATGGAAGCTTTTATTATCTTTCATTAACCAAAGCTGTATCACATGGTCATGTCTTGTGCAACTATTGGAATATGGCTAGGAAAAAGGGAAGTGTAGAGGGAGTATAGTCAGCCAGCAAATGGTATACGCACAGTTATGTATGCATTTCTTATTCTCTTCTCCAGTCTAACTCTAATTTAACTTTCCCAGTGGTGTGAGGATGGGGATGAGACAAAACTTTCTAGGAAATAGGTAATAAACCCCCAATTATTTTAGACTTTTTGATCCCGACAATTAATGAAGACCAATACTAAGTTTGAAAGTAATAAAGGGGATCAGGAAAACTCACAAAATTTTTTTTTAAGCACAGAGTTATCATTCCATGGGGGCTGTGAGCAATTTGCCATTTAGTATGTAGAGGAAGCTATTACTAATATGTAGGTCACTTTCTTCTGTCATATAAATGATATGTATATTTCTCTGCATATTTTCATTCTTAGGAATACATAAGAGCTTTTTTTTGACAATATTTTCAGATTTTTGAATGCTGATACAACTTGATTCAACTTCATCAATTAGAGTTTTATAGTTATTTAGAGTAACAGGATTTTATTTTCAGACTTCTAAACACAGGTCACTGGTCAGATATACACTATTTTCTATTTATAAGTTGAGAAATATTGAGATGTTTCCAAAATAGTATGTCTGGACTTTGTGTACATAGGCACATAAAACTTACTAAATATCAACTACATATGACTGGAAGAGTTAAGTTCAAACTTTTAAGTCATAAGATTTAGACATTAACAAAGCATTTTGTATACAATTTTAGCTTTTTGATTAAACAGGATGTGATGAGCTATAAATTTAGTTTAAAAACTAAAAGATGTAACACATATTTTATTACTTATCACCATGTTCCAAGGCTAAGCTAGAAAACAGAAATGGCCCTCTTTCTCCAATTTTTTATAAAATAAGTTGAGAGGCCACTAAACTAAAATTTACTTTTAATTTCTTCTATCTACATATTCATTCATAAAATGAGTATTTATTGAGTGTTTATCACGTTCCAGGCATAGTAAACAAACAAGTAATAAAGTAAAATTTATTTTAGGGCTGATGATATTCTATGAAGAAAAATTAATCAGCAAAAGGAACAAGTAGGAAGAAAAGGGATAAAGGAGGAAAGGAATGAATATTTAAATAAAATAGCCAGAGAAGGCCTTATAGAAACAACTTTTGAACAAAGACATAACAGAGGTGAAGGAACAGTCCCTGCTGGCATTCAGAAGAGGAGCCATCCATGCCCGGAGGGGAGGAAGTGTTGATGGACAGCAAATGCAAAAAACCTGAGGGTGTGTGCAATTTCTCTGCTCAGGGAAGAGAAAGTAGATCTAGGGCACAGTGAGCCAGAGGAAAAGTAAAAGTAGAGAAATTTGAAGATCTAGCATAGAAACCGAACGATTCAGAACACTGTGGACACTTGTAATGATGTTGGCTTTTACTAGTGAGATGAAAAGGCATTGGAGCATTTTGGGCCAAATAATTGGGAAATGATCTCATTATATATTTTAAAGGATCTTACGATCTGCTGGTCAGAGACAGATTTTTGTGAAGCATGAGAGTGAGCAAGAGAGGAGATCCATTAGTTAGGAGCCTGTTATCATAACCAGATAAAAAATAATTGTGTCTTGTTTAGGGAAATAGCAATGGAGAGGTTGAGGGGTATAATATTGAATACTAGTTTATGGTAATGTTAAAAGGACTTACAGAGGTACTGGTTAAAGTACAGAAGAGAGGAAAAGAGTCCAGAATGACTCAAAGCTTTCAGTCTGAAAAAGTAAAAGGAGAGATTCGTTACAACCTATGTTGGGAAAATTTGTAGGAGTAAAGTTGGATAAGGGTGTTAGATCATGGGTTTGGTTTTGGACAAGATAAATTTGGACATCAGACACTCAATTAGATATGCTGAGTAGGCAGCAGGAAGTAAGTATAAAGTTCAGGAGAGTGCTTCAAGCCTGAGATATACATTTGGAGAATATCGGTATATAGAGTATAATCAGAGATATGATCTTGTTTTTTTTTATGGCTGCACAACTAACATACACAGACCAGTGACACTATAAAGCAACCACATAAACAAATCTGCAAAACAACCAGCTAGAATCATGATGACAGCATCAAATCCACACATAACAATACCGTACAATTAGCCATAAATGTAATATACCATAAAAACAATTTATAAAATGTAAATATACCATAAATATAATTAACCACAAATGTAATATACCATAAATACAATTTCTAAAAAGTAAATATACTGTAAATACAATTAACCATAAATGTAAATTGGGCCAAATGTCCCCAATTAAAAGACATGGAGTGGCAAGCTAGATAAAGAATCAAGAGTCATGCTGTCTTCAAGAGACTCATCTCGCATCCAATGACACCCACAGACTCAAAGAGATGGAAGAACATTTACCAAGCAAATAGAAAACAGAAAAAAAAAATATTTCTATCAGAATTATTTCTGCTTTTAATAATGAAATGTCAAATTCCTATAAAATTTATATGTAGCACATATGAAAATTTATATATAATTCATACAATGGTTAATAGTAACTGAATAGCTAGTATTGAATAAGCTTCTTCTGTTGTTGTGACACTGTAGAGTTGAACATGCTTAAAAGTTATTAAAAGGACCCAGTTAAGAGAGAAAGGGAGTTTGAAATACCATTAAGATACTTCCCAATGACTTTTAAACATGATCACTTATCATGTTAAAAACAGCAGAAGTTTGGTTATTCAAGCTTGGTTACCTCCTCTAGCTACCACCTTCTTTCAGCCTGTTCCTTTTATGTTTTGAGGTTTTTATTAGAGACAAGATCTCTCCCTATTGCCCAGACTGGAATGCAGTGACATAATCGTAGCTCACTGTAACCTTAAACTCAAGCAATCCTCCTGCCTCAGCTTTTTGAGTAGCTAGACCACAAGTGCACACCACCACACCCTGTGTTTGTTGTTGTTGTTGTTGTTTGGTAGAGAAGGGGTTTCACTGTGTTGCTCAGGCTGGTCTCAAACTCCTAGGTTCAATTGCTCCTTCTGCCTTTCCTTGGCCTCCTGAAGCCCTGGGATTATCAGCATGAGTCACCACTCCCAACCCTTTTATTTTTTAATATATCACATGACCTCCCACACCTCTATACCTCCAAGCTTGTATCTATTATTTCTCCCATGAACTCCCGCAATAGCCTCCTGGCTGGTCTCTCTGCCTCTGTTATGGTTCTCTCTAATCTGTTCTCACTCAGCCCTAGATTTTTTGTGGAAAGCAATTCAGATTATAGTAACTCCTCAAACTTGAAACGTTTTCACAGTTTTCTCCATGTAAACATTGAAACCAACATTCTTTAAAGGCTCCTCAAGGCCCTGTGTGATCTTTCCACTACCTCTTTCAGGACTCACTGTCTCTAAAATTTGCCTTTAGCTCACTGTACTTTAATCAGATTTTTTAATTCATTTTTTAATTTGCACTTAATGTTCCCTCCTGCCACAATTTTCCTTTTCCTGATATACTTGTTTTCTTTCCAAATTTGCGTAACCAACTTTGACTTACCCTTTGCATTGCAGTTCAACACTATCTTTTTTTCCCCCACAAGATTTTTCAGTGAGTTCCTTAAATTCCCTCTGTACTCCCACAGCACACTGCATGCCTTTCTAAGAACATTCATAACAGTTACCATTTCATAAATACATGGGGGATGAGTTAAATAATATCTATCTTTTTTTATTACACTAAATATTATATGCATTTCAAGATTTAATTTTTTCTCAGTATTGTAACCCTAGTGCCAGACCAGTACCTGGTATATACATGGTAATAAATATTTTTGAATAAAATGTCTTTTTCTGACACTTTTGTTTCTTTTTGAGATGTTTCTGTGATTTTAACTCTAAGAACAAAAGAACAGAAAATGTCAAAAGGGGTTTCAACTTCTGTCTTGATTTCTAATCTTTTTTATTTTTTCTTTAAAATACTTCTAGAAAAAGGCAAAGTACAGTCTCCAGGTACACAGTGAGTTGAAACAACGTGCAAATCATGTGTATATATTTCTAAATTTCATCCAGATGAGGGATATGAGTTACAAAGCAATTTGAGGCTTTGGCTGGCTATAAGATGATAAAAATTAAAATTCTCTTCTTTCCTTGCAAGTACTTGTTCCTGACTCAAAAGATGCATTTGGGTTAAAGTTCAAGAAGAAACATACATGTCAATAACACCAGGGATTCTGGTTGTGACTAGTAAGAGAATAAAAGAACAGAAAATAAAATGTAAAATAAACCTTAGGTGTTAACAGTGGGAAGGCAGAAGAATTCTACCAAGGAATTTTAAATTGGGAGGAAAGAGATGGAGGCAAGGCCTGTATATATCAGAGCCTGAGACCTTACATGTATTTGAGTAGTTCAATAGAATGTGTGATAAATTTTTTCTTTTTTAAATTTTTACTGTTACAGAGAATGATTAAATTTTTAAGCAACTTTTCAAATTAACATATAGACTGTCATATGCAGCATAATGAAAAGAAGAAGTAGAGAATGCAACAGTGATAACCAGAACTTGGGATGGTTACAGGAGACGGTTTGGAAAATGGTGGTCAAAGATATTTACAGTTAGACAGGAGGAATATGTTTAAGAGATATACTACATGGTGACAACAATATAGTCTTGAAACATGGTAAGAAGGAGTGATTGTTTTTTCAAATTGTAAAATGAAGGACTAGTAGCAGCTATATTTCAATTTAGTACTCATGGCATGCAGTTCCTTAAAAATCTCATTGATTTATACACTTGGTATTTTTTATAGTTATGAAAAATAACTTAAAAATTGAGTCAATCACAAAGGTGATGAATAAAGTCATTTTTCATTTATAATGGAAAGTCTGTCTGTCTTGAGGTTATATGGCACATAGGTAAAAGCTAAACTTACTCAGAACATGACTGATGAGTAGCTAAAGGGTCTGTTTGTCACAGTTCGTCTGCTGCAAACGAGATGACTACAAAGCTTAGGGCCCATCCATTTGTTTGCAGAGATATATTAATTTTTTTCATCTTTGATTTTCTCTCTGGAAGTTTAGTTTACAAATGAAGGGGGCTGAAGTCTTCCCTAAACACACACAACCATACACACATACACAGCATGTGAAAATGTGAAAGTCTTATTAAAAACACACACATAACATGCGACTATTTCCCACATATCATGGTCTCTATTTTGCTGAAGCAAATGAAAGACTTTGCAAAGCTTTTAAGACAAGGTAGGAAAAGAATCACGGGCAAAGAAAAAGATTCAAATAGAATGTCAAACCTTTCAAAATTATTTTTTCAGCTTCAGATAATTTTTTAAGGTGAGTAAGTCTTCACTAGTGCAAGGTTTGAAGCAGCTGAAACTGGAATAGGCCTCTCCTGTTTACTCTTAGATAGCGTTTTGAATTTTATTAGCGTAACTACTGAGAAATGGTCTAGTACATTTTGATAGCTAAACACTTTTTTAAAAAGAAAGGGGAAAATCTACAATGATTGGCAAAAGAACAACATAAAAATCATCAGAACATTTATATTTCTTTTACAAAAGAATATCCTCCAAAGAATTAAATCTGAGGAATTCATTTTAAAGAGGATCAGCCTAAGAAGCTAACTGACTTATGGATTACAAAAGAATATTTTAAAGGACATATCAGAAAGTACAGTTGCTTTGGGTATCAACTGAAATATGAGCAATTATCATAATTGATTACATTTTCAAATATAAGTATAATGTAAATTTGACATCAGTTGCCATTTATTTGGATTATAATGAGAAACACTTTTAATAACGTATTAAAAAATCATTAACTGAAGATCCATTTACTAGAGACAATAATAAAAATTGATGAGTGAACATGAGCAGATTTATATTTGCAATCTCAAAGCTTTTTGTAGTTTCTCATAAATAATCTCTAAACTTGCAGAGTTTTTCAATAGAGGCATTAATGGTATGTTCAGGAGAACAATTTTTCCCTTTGGAGTTTGCCATATATCACAACCATTTTGACATTTCTCCTTCCTGGGAAGTAAACACTTTCCAGTCATAAAAACAAAAACCTCTCTCTCTCTCTCTCTCATACACACACACACACACACACACACACACACACACCATGGCTAAACACCCCCTGGCGGGTGGAAAGGTAATGCCTAGTGCCTACTTACTTCGGAATTATTGCTTAAATCTATAGGCAGAGGTGTGAGCTTTCAAGCAAACAGTCCACAGTTGTCTCTGACTTACTGATTTATTAGATCAAATCTATGTACTTTAAACCAAAGACTATATAAAGACAGTATTATGAACTTACACATTTCCACCAAGAGTTTTTAAAAGAAAAATATTTATTCATAGTTTATAAGTAAAAAAACCTATTTGAGGGAAAGTTTATCTCTACCATGTATCTTTTAGAAATTAAAAAAAGTTTATTTACAATATAGTTATTTTTCATCTTTTTCTTCAGTAGAACTGTATCTATTTTAAAATATCTGTAACTTATTTTAAAATACTTCAACGGGAATATCCTTGTACTTTATTATAAAATAAGCTTTCTGATTATGTTGAGAATATACACAACATTGCAAACAATGTAATACGGACAATTTAAATTATAGTTGTTGATTTACCTATTTATTGATTAGGAGTTTACTCAGAAAACAATTATAATGTCACATACAACATATTATTCTTTTTAAAAACAGTATTTTACACTACTTTTGAGATTGTTATTTTAAACTTGGTATTTTTTAATGTAGACAATATATACTTAACCCGTTTTCTGACTCTTAGCTAAATTCAGCACTGGCAGACTTTTCTCTGTAAGAGCCTGATACCATTTGTTTTAGGCTTCACAGGTCAGATGGTCTCTGTTGCAACTATTCAACTTTGACTACAGTATTAAAAAAAAAAAAACAGAAAATAGGTAATCAAGTAAGTGTGGCTATGTTTCAGTAAATCTTTACTTATAAAAACAGGTGGCTTTGGTGCACAAGCTATAGTTTGTGCTGATCTAAATTATGATTTAACTCTGATCTCAATTATGACACAGTAAGTATATCTTCAACAGCATAGAGAAACTATATAAGGAATGTCTCTTTTCTACTGTTTTTACTTTTTTCATAATGTATGAAACTTCTACAATTTTAAAAATGTTTTAGTGATAAAGTAGGTCATTTATATTAAGAGACTGACACACAAATATAGAGGTCTGTATCAATGTGACAATTAAAATTACAGTAAATTTTAAAAAGTAATTATTCCATCTTAGGACTGGAGGTAGCAAATTCCTTATTTGATGGTGTGATAGCCTATTTAAGGAAGGCAACATATTTTAGTTAGCTGTTTAGTGTTTTGAATTTTATTAGCTTTAACTACTGAGAAAAGGTCTAGTACATTTTGATAGCTAAACACTTTTTTAAAAAGAAAGGGGAAAATCTACAATGATTGGCAAAATAATGATGCCTTGATATTGCAATATTACTTGATTATCAGGTAAAAGCAGGACTCACACCTTTTCATTCCCAGTGAAGTTTTTTAAAACACTTAATGATGTTTTATTGACATTTTTAAATTTATTAATATATAATTTTTGAGACAGAGTTTTGCTCTTGTTGCCCAGGCTGGAGTGCAGTGGCATGATCTTGGCTCACTGCAACCTCCACCTCCCGGGTTCAAGCGATTCTCCTGCCTCAGCCTCCTGAGTAGCTGGGATTACAGGCACGCACCACCATGCCCGATTAATTTTGTATTTTTAGTAGAGATGGGCCTTCTCCATGTGGATCGGCTGGTCTCAAACTCCCAACCTCAGGTGATCTGCCTGCCTCACCTTCCAAAGTGCTGAATTAACAGGCATGAGCCTCCGCACCCAGCACCATTTTATTTAACAGGGAAAGATACCACATCAAGGATTACTTCATCTGATTTCATATGAAGCTCTAGATCATGTTCTAGATTTGCATGCTGTTTCAAATTAAGGGATCCTTAGATGTTAGAGATAGGAGGTCACAAAGATACTTGTAGTTGCTGCACTGAAGTGTTGTCATGTTTTTATAATGTCACATATGCTTTATATGAACTTCAGTAATGGATTGAGATATTTAGCCTAGAAACACTATGTTTTTAAATCTAGTTTAAGAAACCACATACTACAATATATTCCACTTGACCAATGTTCTAACTTTCGTCCTCAGATCTCCTTTTTAGAATCTCTTAGTGGACTTTAAAAAAGACAGGTATTAGCCTATATCCAAATCCACTGGATTAAAATCTCTGTGCATAGTGACTATGAGTTTATATATATCCCATATTTTCCAGGATTTTCTTGTTTCCTTTTGAAAGGAAAAACAAAACTGTCTTTATTCATGAAATACATGATTAGGTAAAAAAAATCCCAAAGAATCTATCTAACAAAAATCATCATTCTCAGCAAACTGACACAAAAACAGAAAACCAAACATTGCATGTTCTCACTCATAAATGGGTGTTGAACAATGAGAACACATGGACACAGGGGAGGCAAACATCACATACCTGAGCCTGAGGTGTGGGGGCTAGGGGAACAACAGCAGGGGATGGGGAGACTGGGGAAGGATACTGTTAGGAGAAATACATAACGTGGATGACGGGGCGATGGATGCAGAAAACCACCACCATGGCACGTGTATACCTATGTAACAAACCTGCACGATACTCACATGTACTCCAGAACATAAAGCATAATAAATAACAAAAAAGAAACAGAAACAAAATATAAGCTACATATCAAGATAAAGTTAGATGTTAAAGCATGTCATAAATAGGTCTTCTTTAAAGAATTTGAATGCAGCAGGAAGAATACTACAAAAGGAAGAAAAGATGACCAAGTACAGCAACAAATATCTTCAGAAATAAAAATTTGAACTAAATAATGAAGAGCACAGTTGACATTATGTGTCCAAGGCTTTGTCATTATTGTTTTCAAAATCATTTAAGAATAAGTGAGCCGGGCGCGGTGGTTCATGCCTGTAATCCCAGCACTTTGGTAGGCCAAGACAGGTGGATCACAAGGTGAGGAGTTCGAAACCAGCCTGACCAACATGGTGAAACCCGTCTCTACTAAAAATACAAAAAAATTAGCTGGGCGCAGTGGTGGGTGCCTGTAATTCTAGCTACTCAGGAGGCTGAGGCAGGAGAATAGCTTGAACCTGGAAAGCAGAGGTTGCAGTGAGCCAAGATCATGCCACTGCACTCCAGCCTGGGTAACAGAGCAAGACTCCATCTCAAAAAAATAAATAAATAAATAAATAAGAAAAAAGAATAAGTGTAATATTTTGGCATTCAAAAGAAAAAAAAAGAAGAAACCAGAAAACAAAAAAATCTTCTATAACTAATGAGTTATACAAAGTCATAGGACACAAGGTCAATATACAAAAGTCAATTACTTTCTCATATGCCATCAATGAACAATTAGAATTGTAAATTTAATAAGTAACTTTTACAATAGCATACCCCAAGAAGTAGTACTTAGGAATGAATCTAACAAAATATGTTGATAATCTGTATGTAGGGAACTATAAAACAGATGAAAGAAATCAAAGATCTAAATAATGGAGAGTGTGAAAGACAGACTATGAAATGGGAAAAAAGCATACTGTGTTTGTAAACCAGGCATCTAATAAGGGATTAATATCCAATACATAAGGAACTGAAACAACTCTACAGCAAAATAATAATTGATTTAAAAATGAGCAAAGGATCTAAAGAGGTATTTCTGTAAGGAAGACATACAAATGGCCACCAAGTATATGAAAAAATGTTCAATATCACAATTCATCAGGGAAATGCAAATTATAACCACTGTGAGATACCATAGATATCATTCTAACACTTGTTCGAATGGTTATTATCAAAAAGATAAAAACTAACTAGTGTTGGTATGGATGTAAAGATGTGAGAACTCTTACACACTCTTGGTGATAATTTTAGTACAGCCATATGGAAAACAGCATGGTGGTTCCTCAAAAATTAAAAATAGAACTAACATCTAAACCAGCAATCCCAGTACTAGATACACATCCAAAGCAAATACAATCAGTGTGTGGAAGAGATATCTGTACTTCCACGTTGATTACAGCACTATTCACAACAGCAAACATATATAACAACTTAAGTGTCCATCAATAAATGAAGAAGATGTATTATACATACTGATGGAACACCAGCCTTAAGAAAGAAAAGAAAAAATCCTGTCATTTGTGACAACATAGAAAAACCTAGAAGACATCATGTTAGATAAAATAAGCCAGGCACAGAAAGACAGGAATCTAAATAAAGGTGAACTCATAAAAGCAGAGAGTAGAATAATAGATAACAGAGGCTAGGGGAAAAACAAACAGATTTAAACTGGGAAAGACTTTTATGGTCCCTGTCTTTTCCCTAATGCAATGGATGGACCTTCAACCTGTCCCAGTAAAACCTTTTGGCCTTTCAAAAGGTTTGGGACTAATCTGTAATTTCCTTAGTATTTTCCTAATATTTTGCCAGCCACCCTGAGTGAATCTCAGTAGACCTTCAATGTTCAACCTCCTGATATAGTACTTAAAACCTAGAGACAATCCATGGAATAAGTTTTCATAATTATGGATGAGAAAAAATCTTAAGAAATGCATTGCAAAGTTAATGCTTCCATTATGGTTTCACAAAAAGATGATCCTACACTAAGTAATTTCTGATAAATAAAATATATTAAATTTATTTATATTTATAAAAATAAATATTTAAGAATTAAGTTAATTCTTAAATATTTTATTTATCAGAATAAGGCCTATTTTAACCAAAGTTTAAAATATTTCAGAATATTTTAATTAATTCTTAATGAAATTAATGAATTCTTAATTTAAAAAACCAGAGAATTCTGACTTCTTGTCTCAGAAGTTAGTGGTGAGTTCTCTGTATTATTTCTCACATTGCTATAAATAACTACTTGAGACTCGGTAGTTTACAATGAAGAGATTTAATTGACTCACAGTTCTGCAGGCTGTAGGAGAGGCATGGCTGGGGAGGTCTCAGGAAACTCAAAATCATGGCGGAAGGCAAAGGGGAAGTGAGCTGACTTTACATGTCTGAGCCAGAAAGCAAGAGCAGAGGGAAGTGCTACACACTTTCAAACAATGAGATCTTGTAAGAACTCACTCGCCATCATGAAAACAGCAAGAGATAAGTTTTCCCCCATGATTCAATCACCTCCCACCAGGCAATTCCTCCAACACGTGGGGGATTACAATTCAACATGAGATTTGAGTGAGGATACAGAGACGAACTGTATCATTCATGATGAGTTTACATGGGAAATGCTGAAAGAATTCTAGGCCAAGACCTCTCTTAGCCACATTTATACCCATTGAGCTTGCATTTCCTGCACTTGAGTTATTAACAAACTCAAGCCAGATGGACTAATAACAGAATATGAGAAATCAGTTCAATTAATGTAAGGCCTAACAATGGTTTAATGTTAAAGCACATTACTTGTATTTACTAACCACAGTATTTTTATAATGCCTGTTTTCAAACACCACTCAACATAGGTTGACATTACACCAGTTTGGCACAATATGGACCTTGGAAATACAGCAATGGCAGTGTGTACTAAATAATGACAATGACAACTTTTATTAGAGTGGTAATGGTCTTTAAGCATCTAAAGCAATAGCTTAAAATACTACTTAAGTTCATGATCACATAAAGTCTTAGAAAATAAAAAATTAAAAATATTACATAGGCAAGAAAACAGAAAGGCACACAGATTTCAGTGGCAAAGGAGCATATAAACTGAGGTAAATACATTCATTCATATACACACAGTCTTTATGCTATGTGAGATACGTAATCATTGGAAGAAAATTGTTTTATTCAATAAATTAGCGGTCTCCACATTTGATTACTTATTTTATGCTATAGGTGGTTAAATAAGTGTAAGTCTTTAGCTCAAATACCCTTTACAAATACCCATGTATGTATGTAAAATCTTTTATTTTTACTAGAATTTTAGATGGTTTTCACTCAGGTAAAACACCCTCAATCTATAACATTTATGTGGCAAACTGAGGTCACAAAATTTTTCCTTTAAAAAACCAGTATGAGACAGCGCCCTGTTTCTGAAGTAAAATACAGGATATTTTGACAGAATTAGAGTGAGCTACAATTTTATTTTCACTGTTAGCCAAAGTCACATTTTAGATTTTACACTAATAAAAACATGCAGAAAATGTTGCTATGTGTGGAAAAATTGCTATCACCTAAATGTCTAAATGCAACTCATACTCACTACAGTGTACTCGGGAAAAGTCTGTGAATGAAAGTGGCTCTAGCTCATCTTTACATCTCCAAGTGCACCTGAGTTTTACCTACGCATCTATCTAATGTATCTATCATCCAACCTACCGATCTGTATCTGAATTCATCATCACCCCCCAACTTTGAATGCATTATCAGTAATACCTTCACAAGCCAGCAAGTAAACAAGTAGACATATAGTGCTAATCAGGTGAGCAAAGTTGAAGTGTGTGTTTCTAAATGCGCTAGTTTATTTTTTATTTATTTTTTATTTTTATTTAAATGTAAAATTAAGGATTTAAGTACTGTGGTTTCCTTAAGACCAAATTTCTACACTGTTATGTAATCAACATACATGACTTCAGATGCACGACTCTTCCATTTTAGTGATTGGTATATGATTATTTATTCAAAAGTAAAGCACGGGTAGAAAAAGAAACTAAAGTATCATACTCAGGAAATGAAAACATTACATTAATGGTACAGGAAACTAAAATTCTTTATTTCGTTGGTTTACACCATGTTAAAAAAGTATTTAAGTACTCACAAAGATACCTACATTAGAACACAGTGAGATAACTGTAAATTAAAAGTAGATGAGAAAGAAATAAAGAATACAGACATCCATGCATAGGCACTGATGCATGCACACACAAGCTCAGGATTATAAAATGTGATCAAGCATAAGGCTGACAGAAAACACATATCAATTACATGAAAAGAGCGACCTATTAGCTAAATTTTAGGAAGGGTGATTTCAGAGAGTTTATATAATATAAGCTTTGAAATAGATTTAACAGCAAATTACTGATCATACAATCCTAATAACTGAATAAAAATAGGAGGAAGCACATTCATAAGGAAATCAACAAAATGGAGTATAAAACACACCCTATCTGTGGATCGAGTCCAGTCATCAAATTCATTGAAAGTTTATTGTAAACGTAATGTAGTAATAAGAATAGTCACTATTTATTAGGGATACAGTCTATACCAACAACATTGTTTATATCACCTCTCATCATTTTTCACAAAAACACTACAAGGCATTGATTATTCCTTCATTATAAACATAAAAAAATTGATTTTGTGAGAGGGTCCGCAACTTGCTCAAGTCACATCTAGAAGTAGAATAAAAACACTCTGACTACAGGTTCTATTCACCTACTATGCTAGTAAGAACCTCAGAAATCCTCAATCTACCCCCTTAATTATCCACATTATTTTTTAAATCTAGCATTTATTGTTATTATTTATTGAATACCCATAATGTACGGGGCACTTTGTTAGGATCTTCTCATAAACACATTTAATTAATGTCTGGATTTAAGTTTCTCCTCAGGCCTCTGTGCCTCTGCTGCCAGCATCAGCAAACCTAAGATAATCATAGAAATGGTTTCACAAGTTCATGAGAAAACACAGATAAAGCACTTAGTACTCCATTATGCACAGATCAGGTACCCAACAAATAATAGGCATTTCTCATGAAACAGATTAGCTTCGTATCACTGACTTTACATATCCAGCATAGAACACAGTGCCTGATACAGAAAAGCAGCTCTGTGAATATTTGCTGAAAGAATTAATAGCATTAAATCAGACAAGAAAAATAAGATATAATTTTAAAAATCAGTATGACTGATCTCTGTAGAAGTCCACAGTTTAAAAACATTACCTCTTTCTTCTTTCCATCTTACCCTAGGATATGGAATCCCAGGAAATTCTAAAGTACTTGAAGCTTTTCATTGGATCATCTTACCTCCCTAACCCTATCTAATTAATATGCAGCACCATCATGACTATGCATCTTATTCAATGTGTGCCAGAGCAACTGTGTTCTAAGTTACATTTGATCATGGCAATACACTCGGTTTTCAAAATGTGTCAATCAACTAATAGGGTCATTGACTCACAAACATACAGACATTAGTAGTAATATTAGCCTCTATCTTGGGTCAAAGCCCCTGCTTTGCCTTTGGGATCATCAGCAAACCATGGAGTTAACGCTGGCAAAGTTCAGACCTCCAGGTACACTGATGATAGTGAAATGACAGTTTCCCAAAGCACAACTTGTTACTTTCATCATCTCACTTCTCTGTCTTCTCACAAAGAATCTCTCTGTGTCAGACGAAGATGGGTGGAACAGTGTGTCTAGGTCTAACGCTGAAGATGTTTTTCTTTTCTAAATCTCAAATATGTCTTCAGCCTAAACGTTTGATGAACTCCAAGAAAGGAGATTCGGGAAGTCAGATGTTCACTTAAGGTCACTTCTCTAAAATTCTCTTGCACCGACTATTGAAATATGACAATTATTATTTCAGGAAAAGGGAACAAAAAACACTTGGGATTAGAAGACTGGGGCAAAAGGACTACCTTTTCTACAGTTGTTCTGTAATTGAAATATTTGTACTGTTATTTTAATATTTTAAAGTTAATTCACTTTTTGTTATTCTCAGTCCTCAATTAGATTGTAATTATCTCAAAGGGAAAGATCACAATCCAAAGGTTATGCTCTCAACTGTATCACTAAAAATGGCCACAAGTAATTTTTTTAGCTTTAGCTTCCTTTCACACATACAAAACAAACAGAAAAATCTCATGTCTCAAAAGGATTAAATGCAATAACGCATTTTAAAAATGTTCCTAAAAAGGCAAACAAACCATTAGATAAACATAAGGCAAAATATAAGGTTAAAAAGACAAAGAGAATAAAGCCTAAAGATCTTTTTAATTTGAGGAAATGTAATGATACATCCAAATTTATTTGGAAAATAGATGACAAAGAAGTTCACTGAAGTTTTGTTCACCCAAGACCAAACTCAAAGAAATCATAGACGGGCAGTGATATGGCTTAGTGGAATAACAAAGCGCGGATTTAAGCTCTCATGCTGAAAGTGCCTTTAATCTGTCCCATATTTTTATTCAGTTCATTAAAAAACAACATGCATAAACATGGATTGTTTTGTGTGCTTAAATCACCTTCCTAAAGATGCAAATCAGTGAGGCATATATTATCAATGTTCTGTTTAATATTCATTGTAATCTACTCAGTAGTTTTCCTTTCTAATGACAGCATACCGTCTGAGTAACTCACTTTCTTGTGCCTGAACTTAGCAAATTTGGTTCATACTTGAACAGGCCTTTTTTTAAGTTCTTAATTATTACATATACATATGTATCTTTATATCTACATGTCCTCTATAGCTCCTCATTTACTTTGCAAACAAATAGTCACCCTAAATGCAGTTTGATTATTGAAAGTCAGGTTTGGTTTGTTTTTAACCAGAATTATATTTCAGGTAGAGTTTTAAATAATTAGCTCAATTTTTGTTATTGACTAGTAAATGAACACTCTAAAGAGCATATAAAACATATTCTAAATCTAAGTCTGCAAATAACCATATTGTCACATATGTCATCCTCATACACATTAACAAGGTTTATGGCTACATACAAAAATTTGGCTCTATATATCTATATACTAGTTATCAAGCCAGTCAGATATTGATTTTAAAAGTTGTTCAATAAAGGAAATTTTATAAAATAACTACACAAACACATTTCACATAAACAATTGACTGGTCCCTATTCTCAGAGATTTTAAAAATCACATATTATAAAAATCAGAACAAAACCCAAGATAACATGTAATTAAATTTCTACCTGCATAATTATCACTATATGTGCAATACTAATACAGGTTAGAAGAATTTGCGATACTAAGAGGAAAAGTAAACCAAAACTGGAACAGTAGATAAGCAGACAAAGAATATAGACGTTACTACAGTCAGGAAAAAGTACATCAACAAGCACAAGTGAGAGAACTAAACAGAACCTAGGAGCCTGAGGTCTAAGTGCAAACTCATGAGGAACCTGCCTTGCCTGGACAAGTGTGTGTAGAGAATTCACAGACTATTATGATAAGGTGGGACAAGATTAGGGTGAGTGTAGTTGTCGGAGAGAAAATTTTCAACGTGACGCTCTAGGCAATAGAAGTCTTCCTAACTTGAAGTACAGCTAAGAAGCATGATGTAAAGCTTTAGGAGGCCACAGAATAGGAAAAAGACAGAATGCCTGAGAGGCAAACTCCTGGAGTTTTGTGGAGGCATACACGTTTTTCAAGTAATCTAGCCCTGGGGAAAGAAGAGAGCGTCAGGCCCCAGTAAGGAAGAGAAAAGGAGAGACATGAGAATCTTTTCAAAGTACAACCAGTTTCATGACATATTGGTTATAAAATACTAAGGCAAGGAAAAAATGAGTTCATTCAAAATTTTTCATCTGGGATGTGAGAAGGGTCCTCCTTTGTTCTTATGTGATGCAGCTCTAGGTCCCTCTAATAATTTCAACTTCACTCTATACTCATTAATGTCAGTCTTTATTTTATATAGACTACACTATACAGATAATCATTGCTTTTATCTTATCCTACCCTGGTTAACCTGTATTGGTGCCTACATAACCAGTAGACAAATGGTTGAAGCTTTTTATTTATATTTTTTATTACATGATGACAGTTAACACTGGTCATCCTACATTAATGGTTAATAAAGAATTAAGTTAGTTGAAGACAGACATTTCTATGAGACATTTGGACCAAATACTACACTTAAATAATTCCAAAAAGAATTTATTTATGATGTTTAAACTCACCTATCATATAATCAGCATTTCTCAAGGCTTAGAAAGTATTACATGTAGACCATTCATAGGCAGGGGAAAACTTGGTATTTTTAATTAAATCAAACCCATTTTTCATAAGTATATGCAGATGGATTTTTTGTTACATACCACTGCCAATTTTCATAAGTACATTCATAAGATTATTCTCTTTCAAGAAATCTAATACATTCTTTCTGAATCAAAAATCTTGATAGATTAATATGAGATCTGGTTCATAAAACATATTCTGAATTTGCTACACTTATGGCCCATCAAGATTTCAGCTGTGCTGGCAAAAGTGAAAAAGCCTCATTGCCAAGATTAAGATGAACACAGCAGACATTTAGGACAAATTACCTTAGTTTTCTTACTTTAAATCTCATCCCCTAAATGCCCTTCCCGACACACACCAAATCCTTATATGGTCACTTCTTAAGGCTAAGAGGGGTTCAGCTACCCTCTTCCAAGCAAGAGTTCTGTGTTCTGTTTTGCCTATCCCCCCAAACTCAGGTTTTTGTTTTTGTTTTGCAGTGGCAAACACAGTCTAATTAGGTCATGTGCAATTGTCATATACATGATGATTACCTGGAGGTTTTGGAGTCTGTTATTTCTCTTGTTGGGTTCTTATATAAGCATTATTGCAGAAAACATCCTATTATTATTATATTAGTCTGCTAGAGCTGTCATAACAAAATACCACAGACTGGGTGGCTTAGGCAATAGAAATTTATTTTCTCACAGTTATAAGAGGCTAGAAATTCAAGATCAAGGTGTTGGTAGGTTTGGCTTCTCATGAGGCCTCCCTTTCTTCTTGGCTTGGTGATGGCCATCTTATTACTATGTCCTCACATGGCATTTACTGTGTGTGCACACATCACTGACGTCTATTCCTCTTCTTACAAGGATACCAGTCATGTTGGATCAGAGTCCCACTCTTCTGACCTCATTTAACCTTATTTGTTTTAAAGACCTATCCCCAAATAAAGTCACATTGGGGATTTCAACATATGAATTTCAGAGATACACATTTCAGTCCATAAAAATGATCACTAACCAATTTCAGAAAATATGTCATTCCTGCTAACATGGCCCCCATTCACACAATCATGCAATTCTCCTAACCATAAGCACTCTTTAAAATCAAAACCCTTCTAATTCTTATAATGAAAATAGTGAATCACTTAATGAACAGTTGTCATTTTCACTCGTATCAGTAACATGTATTATAGAATTTATAAATTATTATAAGGCTTAATGGAAAACAGGTATAACAACCGACATTTTTTGCAAATTATAATTATTTGAGTGTAATGTATTAATGTATCATGTACCTGACCTATAGCATCTCATACTTTAAGGACCATATAGTATGCAGTAAGATTAGAATATAAGAACATATACACAGAGATTAGGCTACAAGAAATATTAAGACCAAAAAAAAAAAAAATCTCAGAAGAGAAATGAGAAAAGAAAATTAACAGAAAAAAAGTATATAGAGGGGCAAAGGAAAAGTCCATAGAGATTGAGAGAAGATGGTGAATTCTGGAATAAAAATTAAGTTCAACACCTCTCTGGCATTTAGCACATAGAACATTCCTACTCAGTGTGCCTAGGCTGGCAGTGATTGCTGTATCACCTGAGTATTCTTCCACACTAATAATATCAATAGCTGGCATAAAGGTGGAGTGCCAAGGAAGGGAGAAGAGGCCACTTCAACTGGAACAGTGAACAGGTGGGGAGGGGTCTCTCCGGACTGTCTGAAGACTAGTCCTTTGAAAATACTGGATCCACACCTTGTTAAGGACATTTTCATTGTGGGCCTGAAAGGCAACAGAATTATACTTCCTGAGCATCTTTCCCCTGGGTGTATGTGCCATCCACAGGGGTGTTAACATACAGTATTTCTCAAATGATAGTCCAGAGATAAAATGAAGAATTAAATGTTTGGATGAGGGAAATGGGGTTTAAAGATTTAGTAGCCAATGCAGTCTTTAAAATATATACTTTCTACTGATTTGCTATTTAATATGTGAATTTTCTATTATTTTTCTTGTTTATATTTTTCTGTACTGAGTGCTTAACTAATATATCGAGTATTTCAGGAATGATGGGCAAACACAATATGCTAACATATACATTTATGAAACTTATTTTTGGGAAATTTTCAGGCACTCATACAAATGTTAGGTCTAAGAATAAAACTCTATTATGTCTTTAGTATCTAGATCAGTAACACTTCTTTGGAGTTTAATGGTCAAACCAAAATATTATACAGACAGAAGACATAGGCTATATTCCTCAATTTATCTAAAACTATTACATAGCAAGTAGTTTTAAGACTGACATGATCATATATTAACAGTATATTCTGCCAATATCGCTAAGGTAAATAAAAGATTTTTTCACATATTTTCTAGGATTGAAAAACAACTCCAGATTACAGAGCTCAGGATTTCTTTTTAATTATGGAGGAGGGGGTAAATGTAAAGATTTTTGATTGCTGATGTACATATTTTGTTCATCAAAAATTAAATGAAGCAGCACATTTCTACCTGAAATGGCATATTTGTCAGTTGTGTGCTTAGTGTGTATTTTTTCTCTCTCATATGATATTGCTATGGATGAACAGCATGCTGATGAATGGGATTTTAGGTCTAGTTTTTAATCAGGAAGTTTATTTACTTATTTTTTTTTTACTGCTTTTCCTATTAATTTAACTAATAAGTTTGCTGCGAGTGGGGCAGCTGCTAGGAAGTAGTATTGGAAGGACTTTAAAAATATTTACATATATATATAAATGCAAATACATTAAAAATGACAATTGAAAAAAGCAGTGTAGTATTGAGTTAAACATAGGCCTTAACCCCTCCACTCCAAATGCATAATTGGTTAATATATGTATATGAATTTTATTAGGCACTATCTTAGACATCATTGTAAAATGAGATATGAAATGTGAGGCAGTTTAATTGGTATAAATATGTCAAAATGTAAAATTACTCTTTAAATTTCTCAATTTAATATTGTCAGACTTCCTTTATGGTCCATTTATACTTCAATGAACTAATTAAGAAATTGAGTAAGTTCACTTCAATATACAGACATGTGAGCCTTTGGGACATTATTATTTGTTTATTCCACATTTTTTTGTCATAGGCATGCACTATTCACTAGACCTGACTCAACATCTGTTTTTGCCTATAAGTGCAATTATTTATTTCCCTAACATGCAGCTAGCTGTATACTTTTTTCTTAATAGAAAAGTAATACAGATTCCTTGTAGAAAATACAGATAATAGAGAAGGCATGCATGCAAATGACAAAATCATCCTATCAGCTAGAGAAGAGTTCTAATTCCTTGGTGTTACTATTTTATGGTAAATATAGGGTCTCTGGAGTCATAACCTTTGGTCCAAATGCTAGCTCAACTGCTTACTACTATCTTGACACCTTGGTCAAGTTTGTACCTAAACTTTCACATCTGTAAATGCATTTTACCAGACTTCAAAAAAGTGTTGCTTTTGTATTTCCATTTAGATATAAACTTTCATAACATTCAGAATGCCAAGTAACTAGGCTAAGTAACAGTAGGATATAGGATGCAAAATTAATATAATTTTTTATTTCTACTTTTAAGTAAAATTTTCAGGATAATAAAGAAAATATTAATAAACTAATCTATTTTAAAATTTTTCCTGTGGTATTATTGTTTAATAAAAGCACATTTGGAGAGGTAAATCTTCAAAAGTGGCTAGGTCATTTTTACTTAAAACACAAGGAGATATTTTTTTTTGTCAATGTTATGGAACCAGCTTATACTACCGTAATATATTTGACTTAAAAATAAGAGATCTTAATAACATTCATTTATGAATTTAATAATGTCAAACAAGAATAAGAAAGATGACGTAAATAATCTACAGTCTTGCTGATTTATCTGTAATATTTGTTATACGTGGAGGAAAAATACTGAAAAAGAATACCTTGATGCAAATTCAGTAAATTTCCATTAAGTATATTTAGAAGTAAAAGTGAAAGCAAATAAATACACAGAATTTTTTTATACTTTAATTTAAAATTAAGTTAAAAGAGCAGGTCAGCGCCTCTGGAAAAGCTGCCACTTAACTTGAAAAAACAAAGCACTGATGTTATTTGCTCTAAGTTATAGCATGCAAACTGCAACATTGAAAGTAAAACATTTGTCCAAAATTTAGAGTCAACTCATTTATTATAAGGTAGTGGTCTCCCTCGTCAAACACCAACTTTGATTATGCCATAAATTCCACCATTTCTCTTGGACTGTTCTGCATAAAATAATGTTCTTTTTGTCATATGAATTAAGCTTGAGATTGCACTAACGCTCCTCAATAGCACAGGCTTTACCTTATCAATGCCTAGAAATAATTTGGTAATGAAGCTCCCTGAGAGAGAGAGAGACTAGATAATATTAAATGTTATCACTGGCAATCAGTGCTGAAGCCCTACAAGTGAGTTTCCATCTCCCTCTGGTGGCAGAGAGAAATGAAGAGCCAGTAGGTATTACAATCCATAATTACAACTGCACTAATAAAATGATGCCAGAAGCTAATAACCCCAAGTTGAGAATATTTCCTAGACTTTCCAGATTTAAGATTTTTTTTCTATTTGTAAACAAATTTAATTCACTAGCACTCAAAATATTGCAAGAGTTTTTATATCTTGCTAATGTTCTACCTACTTTCCCATAACAAAGAACATGAAAATAGAGTATAACCAATGTATCTTACAATTTCCTACAAACTGACATTTCTCTTCCTTCTTTCTCCCTTTCTTTATGAATGCAAATAAACACAAGCACATTAAATGACAATCAGATTTGCTGTAAAAATTCTTGTTTTTAAAAAGTCTGCTTGTTTCATTTTATAAGATCATACAAATACGTGATCGATCATAAATTTCCTGGGAAATCAACAGAATAGGTGACAGTATAGCTCCAGTGAAAAATAATTCCAAATTATATTCTAATTGCTATATAAACTCATGTTTTGTGAAAAAAGGGAAGTATGTTATGCATAGTATTTGACTGTTAATGTGGTTAGCTATAGAGCCAAACTGAATATAAATTTCCTTAATCTTCCGTAAAGAGTCTTGATATTAGTCAACGGTGACAGTGAATCTATTCAGCATCAGTATTTACCAAAGTAAAAGAATATTAGTAAATAAATAGCTATATCAATTGCAGGAGGAATAAAAGTGCTTTAAGATCAAATAGGGAAAAAGCAAAACAGTGATGTCATCAAGATGGTTGACTATAGCTGCCTGGCATTCATCTCTCCCACAAGAAACGACCAAGGTAATGAATAAACAGCTAAGACTGGACTGGAGTGTCAAAGGGAAAGGGCAGTGAAGATGCACCCATAGTGACTGGAGATTCAGGAGGGTGGCATGGATGCACCTAGACTCTGTAGTCCCATCTCCCCAACCCTGATCTAATCTGCCAAGTCAGGAGGGACTTCCTATTGCAGGGAAAAGGTAAGCAGAAGAACCCCACAAGCCCCATTACTGATGTAAACAGCTATAGTCTCATACAAGAGGAGAACCCCAGTGTCCACACAAAGCCTGAGCCCGGTTTGGAGAGATGCTGGGAATTCATTACCTTGGATTAGGAGCACACCCCCACCGCTCATTCCCCACCATGAGCCAAGCTGCTGCAGCACATTGCCATCTCAAGATCAGAGCCACCTCTGGAATATACCTTATTCTGGGGGCCAGTAGCCACAATACTTCTCCAACACAGAGGACCATATTCATTATGACAAGTCAACAACAGTGACTGAATGCTACAACCCCAGCTATGTGGACCATGGGCCCAGGATCAACTGAGACTCTGGTCCTGTACAGTAGAGAAACCAATCTTTGGCACCACCCTTCTAGCCAGACATATAATCTTACAGTCTTGCCTTGGGCAAATCCACCCTTGAGCTAGCCAAACACTGCACACCCTTTCCCAAAGCAGGAAGAACTCAGAGGCTCTGAGCAGCTAATATACCCCTGGACTAGTGAAGCAGCTATGTTCCTGCATTCAGTGTCTGAGAAATAGCCCCACAGCAACCCCCTCCTGCTCCAGACAAGTCTCTGCCTTGCTCAATAACCCTGTACCTGGAGTCAGGGTTAGAGAAACAGTCCCAAAGGCTTCCCTCAGTGCGCACATGCATGGGGGCAAGCTAAACAGCAAAGAGTAAGTCTTGGACCTTGAGCTTCAGGTGTCCACCCCTAGTGGACATGCTGAGTAGCTGTGTAGCCATGTCAGGGGCCTCAGAAATAGCCCTGTGCCTGTGCTTAGCA
Source organism: Ateles fusciceps (assembly GCA_036589455.1). Lineage (NCBI taxonomy): Eukaryota > Metazoa > Chordata > Mammalia > Primates > Atelidae > Ateles > Ateles fusciceps. The sequence goes on along the minus strand of JAZHEH010000827.1, from coordinate 3,558,379 downwards.
GGCACAACTAGAGGCAAAACAGCCTTTCTCTCACATTCTAGGCCTGAATTACAGTCTTGCAGATTGCCCGTAGAAGACACACATGCAGGCTGGCTGAGCAACTGGGTGCCTGTGTTCTGAGCACATGTTTTCAGGGTCTGTGTTCTGGCACTGTAAGCCACTCACAACAAACATGCACCCAGACCAGCCCAGAAAGCATGTGATTGTGTTCTGGGCTTGAAAAACATCCCTGTGGGCTGACCACCAGCAGACACATCCCCCAGGGCCAGCTGCGCCTGCTTGTGCTCATATCTCAGGCCTGAGAAGTAGCCCTGTGGGCCACTTGGGGAAATATGCCTTCAAGCTAGCTAGGAAACTGTTCCTTTGTGGGCCTGAATAAACAGCCCCACAGGCTGCCTTTGGAAGACATTCTTCCAGGCTGGCTGAACAACTCCATGACCATGCTCTTAGCCAGAGTAAGAGCCCTGTGGCCTGAAACCCAGTGAGCCAGACACCAAGTTGTCAGATCCACTGTGTGCACATATACACCTCTAACCTGAGAAAAAGCCCAGTGAGCCAATGATCAGCAAAATCACATCATTATCACCACAAACTCTCTCAGCATAGGCCACTGGGCAACTTGCAAATGACTTTAACATGGGTTACAGCTATAGAAACTACATGGAGACAACAAAATGTGTCTACCTAGAACAAAGGCCAACACACCCCACCAAACTAACACCCCAAGACCCATTTGTAAGGATATGTCTTTCCCTATGAAATTAACTGCATAAAATTAAAATAGGTTACTTTTCTACCAAATGCATGGAAATTAATGTAGGAACCGATCAAACATAAAAACTAAAGGAAACATGACATCTCCAAAAGAAATAATAATTCTCTAGCAAACAGATACCAATCATAAGGAAATATATGAAATGCCAGGAAAAGAATACAAAATAATAAATTTTAAGGAAACTCCATGAGATATAAGAGAATACATATAAACAATTCAAGGAATTCGGGAAGACAATTCACGATTCGAATGAGAAATTAAACTAAGAGGTAGATATCACAAAAAACAACCAAACAGAAGTACTAAAGCTGAACCAAACTAAAGTACTAAAGTACTAAAATTCAATGAATTTTAAAAATATGCAATTGATAACTTTAACAACAGGCTAGACCAGGCAGAAGAAACAGATTTCTGACCTTGAAGACAGTTATTTTTAAATGAACCAAATGAACCAGGCAAAAAAAAAAAAAAAAAAAAAGAGAGAGAGAATGAAGAAAGCCTATGGGATTTATGGGAGACCATTAAGTGAACAATTTTTATTTTCTGGAGATGGAGTCACCAAGGCTGGAGTGCAGTGGCATGATCTTGGCTCACTACCACCTCCACCTCCCGGGTTCAAGCAATTCTCCTGCCTTAGCCTCCTGAGTAGCTGGGACTATACCACAACCAGCTAATTTTTGTATTTTTAGCAGAGACAGGGTTTCACTATGTTGTTCAGGCTGCTCTTGAATTCCTAACCTCAGATGATGCACCCACCTTGGCCTCCCAAAGTGCTGGGATTTCAGGCGTGAGCCACTGTGCCTAGTGTGAACAAATATTTTATTACAGACATTCAAGAAAAAAAAAAAGAAAGGTGAGAAAATCATATTTATTGAAATCATAGCAAAAACATCATGTTTTGTTAGAGAGGGGACAGTCCAGGAAGCTCAAAGAATTTCAGATTGATTCAGTCCGAACAGGTCTTCTCCAACACACTTTATAGTCAAATTGAAGAAAATCAAGGACAAAGAATTCTAAAAGCTGGAAGAGAAAAACATTAAGTAACATATAAGGGAATCGCCACTAGACTAACAGCATACTTTTCAGCAGAAACCTTACAGGCAAGGAGAGAATAACATAATATATTCAAACTACTAGAAGAAAAAAAGAAACTATCAGTTAAGAATACTATATCCAGCACAGGCATCTCTCAAAAATGAAGGAGGAAGAAAATCTTTCTCAGACGAGCAAAACTGAGGGGAACTCATTACTACTAGCCAGCCTAACAAGAAATGTTCAAGAGAATTCTAACTGTAGAAGTAAAAAGGTGGCAAATACCATCATAGCAACATACAAAACTCAAACTGACTGATACACAGACTAAAAGAAACAAACCACATCACTACAGAAAACCAACCACAAACAATAAAAGGGAAAAGAAACAAATATACAAAAAAAGAAGAGATCAATAAAATGACAGGTTATGTCCTCACCTATCAATAATAACCATGAATGTAAAATAAGTTCCCCTTTTAAAAGATATAAACTGACTGCATAGATTTTAAAAATTATTCTTTCTCTCTATATGTATACATATATATATATATGTCTGTATCTATCTATCTATATGTTTCCCACAAGAACCTCATTTCATCTTTAAAGACACATACAGACTGAAAGTGATTAAAAAAAAGACGTTCCATGCAAACAGAAACCAAAAGCCAACAGGAATAGTTATACTTAAATCAGACAAAACAGAAAAGCAGAGAAAGATTAGCTTTAAACTTCACCATGGAACAAATAGATCTAATTTACAAAACATTTCATTCAACAGCTGGAGAATACACATTCTATACATCAGCACATGAAACATTCTCCAGGATTGACCACATGTTAACACACCAAACAAGTTTAAATATTTTTTAAATCAAAATCCTATGAAGTATCCCATCAATCACAATGGAATAAAACAGTAACAAGGGGAACATTTGAAATAATAAAAATTCATGGAAATTAAACAATATGCTCCCAAATAATGGGTAAAGGAAAAAATTAAGAATGAAATTTAAAAATATATTGAAGCAAATGAAAATTTAAACATAATATAGCAAAATCTATGAAACATAGCAAAAGCAGTATTAAGAGGCAAGTACATATCAGTAAATGTCTTAAAAAAAAACTAGAAAAATTTTAAACAACCTAACAATGAACATCTAGAAAACAAAAAATGAAATCCAAAATTAGTAGCAAGGAAGAATAAAGATCAGAGCAGAAATAAACAAAATTGAGACTAAAAAATAAAAAAGATCAACAAAGCAAAAAGTCGGTTTTTTTGAAAAGATGAAATTGACAAGCCATTAGCTAGACTTATAAAAAAGAAAATAGTAGACCCAAATTAAATCAGAAACGAACAATAAGTCACACTGGAGATCAAAGAAATATAAAGAATTATTAGAGAACACCATAACAACTACACTTGAATTTATTTTAAAACCTAGAGGAAATAGATAAATTCCTCAATACATACAGTCTATCAAGATTGAACCAAGAAGACACAGGAAACCTGGACATACCAATAATAAGTAAAAAAAAAAAAAAAAAATTGAATAATGAAAAATTTCCTAAAAAGAAAGAATCCAGGATCAGATGTGTTCAAAACTGAATTCTACCGTATCTTTAGAGTTAACACCAATTCTTCTCAAACTACTCCAAAAAAAAAAAAAAAAAAAAGCAGAAGGTAGTCTCCCTAAACTCTTTGATGAGGCCAGCATAACCATACATGAAAAGCAGACAACGACACAAAAACAGCAAAACAGAAAACAGCAGGCCAATAGCCTGATGAATGACATTACACAAAATACAAACCAAATCCTACAACACATCAAAAAGATAATATACCATGATTAAATGAAAATTATCTCAGAAATTCAAGAATGGTTCAACATATCCAAATAAATATCATACATCACATCTGTAGAATGAAGAACAAAAACTGTATTATCAATAGACACATTTGAGACAATTCAACATCCTTTAATGATTTAAACTCTAAATTAATTAGGTAGAAAAGGAAAATATCTCAACATAATGTAGATTATATATGGCAAGCACAAAACTAGCATTTTACCGATCAATGAAAAGCTAAAATCTTTTCTTCTAAGAACTGGAAAAAACAACTTTCATCTGTCTTATTACACATAGTACTCAAAGTCCTACCCAGAACAATTAGGTAAGAGAAAGAAAAGTCATACAAATTGGAAAGGAAATCAAATTGTTTGTACTTGGATGACATGATTTGTACACAGAAAAATCTAGAGAGTCTACCAAAAATTGCACACTTATTAAATTCAGCAAGGTTGCAGAACATAAAAACTAATATGAAAATTAAGTCACATTTCACTTCAAAAAATGAACTAGCTAAAAAAAAATAATCAAGAAAACTATCACATTTATGATATCTACAAAAAAGTTTTTAAATACCTAGGAATAAATTTAAACAAGGAGGTTAAAAAAAAAAACTTTACAAGGAAAACTACAGAATATTGATGAAAATAACTGAAGATACAAATAAAAAGATACTCCATGCTCATAGATTAGAAGAATATTGTTTGGATCACAAAACTATCCAAAGAAATCTGATTATATTAAATATTCATCAAAATAGCAAAGAAATTTTTCAATAAATAGAAAAATAATCCTAAGGTGTATATGGAACCACAAAATACTCCAAGTAGCCAAAATAATCCTGAGACAAAACAACCAAACTGAAGGCATCACATTACCAGACTTCGAAATATACCACAAAACCGTAGTAACTGTAAAACAGCATAACACTGGCATAAAAACAGAAACAGATCAACAGAACAGATAGAGAACCCAGAAATTAATCCACATATCTACAGCCATCTGATTTTTGACATGGGTCAAAAATACTCATTGGTGAAAGGATAGTATCTTTAATAAATGGTGCTAGGAAAACTGGGTAGCTACATAGAGAAGAATTAAATTAGATCCCTGCATCCCATTCTATATTAACATCAATTCAAAATGGATCAAATACCTAAAAATAAGACCCTAAACTATGAAACTACTAGAAGAAAACAAAATGCTTCAGGACAATTGCCTGGGAAAAGATTATATGAATAAACCTCAAAAGCACAGGCAAAAATAAATAAATAAGGCAAAAATAAACAAATGGGATTATATTAAACTACAAGGTTTCTGTACAGAAAGGAGACAATCAACAAAGTGATAAGGCACACTATAGAACTGGAGAAAATATTGGAAAACTACTCATACAACAAGGGATTAACATGCAGAATATACAAAGAACTCAAACATCTAAACAACAAAACAAAACAACAGCAACAAAAATCCAGTTTAAAAAATGGGAAAATGATCTGAATAAACATTTCTCAAAAAAGAGACGTGAAAATAGGTAACAAATATGAAAAAATGCTAACATCACTAATCATAAGGGAAATGCAAATCAAAATTACCATGAGATATCATCTCACTCCAGTTAGAATGGCTACTATCAAAACAAAAATAAGCTGGGTATGGTGGCTCATGCCTGTAATCCCAGCACTTTGGGAGACCAAGGTGGGCAGATCGCCTGAGGCCAGGGTTTCAAGACCAGCCTGGCCAACATGGCAAAACCCCGTCTCCACTAAAAATACACAAATTAGCTGGGCATGGTGGCGGGTGCCTCTAATCCCCACTACTTGCAAAGTGAAGCAGGAGAGCTGCTAGAACCTGAGAGTCAAAGGTTGCAGTGGGTCAAGATCATGCCATTGCACTGCAGCCTGAGCAACAGAGCGAGACTCCATTTCAAAACAACAACAACAACAAAAAAAGAACGAAAATGGAAATAACAACAAATGGTGGCAAGGATGAAGAGAAAGCAAACTCTTATATGCTGTTGGTGGGAATGTGATTTACTATAACCACTATGAAGAACAGTATGAATATTCCTCAAAACAAACAAAAGTAGAACTAGCATACGATCCAGCAATCCCACTACTGGGCATCCATCCACAGGAAAGGAAGTCAGTGTATCAAAGAGACATCAGGACCCCTATGTGTATTATAGCACTATTCACAATAACCAAGATATCTAATAAACCCAGATGCTCCATAACACACGACTGGACTAAAAATGTGGTACATATACATGATGGAATGCTATTTGACTTTAAAAAACAATGAAAATCTGTCATTTGCAGAAAAATGGAGGTCATCTTATGATGTGAAATAACTGAACTGGAGGATAGCATGTAAAGTGAATAAGCCAGGGACAGAAAGTTAAACACCACCATGTTCTCACTCATATGTGGAAGCTAAAAAAAACAAAGTTGATCTCACAGAAGTAAAAAGTAGAACAGAAGATACTAGCAACTAGGAAGAGTACTGGGAAGAAAGGGATAGGGAGAAATTTGTTAAAAAGTGAAAAATTATGGCTAGAGAGGGAGAAGAAATTCTAGTGTTCTACACCACTGTAGAATAGCTGTAGTTAACATAGTTTAAAATACACGGAAGATACTGAATGTTCCCAACACAAGTAAATGTTTGAGATGAATATGCTAATTACCCTGATCTGCTCAATTACATTACATGCATCAAAATATCACTATGAACCCTATAAATATGTACTATTTTTTGTTAATTTTTTAAAAATGAACAAATACGTTGGACAATTATGAGATAAATCATTTCAACAAATTTGTTACCATGGGACCTCTCAGAGCCTTTACTAAGCTAATGTGTACTATGAATCTCACTTCCAAGTCAAGTTGCCAGCTATTTAGCCATTAGACTACAGAACACTGATTAACATTTCCAAGAGCATGTGTTCTTATGGGATAAATTTTAAATATATATTTTTTTAATTTTCATTTTCTGTAGTAAATTATTTTTTAAAATCGAGGTTTAGAATTTAGTATCAGAGTATCTTGCTTCCCTTATTTACCATAGACTCACATGTATTGAAGGCCAATTTATATAGGAACAAATCTGCTTTTCCTATATACCATGGCCTTCAATACACACCGCATGAGCTGTTGTATTTATCTGCCTTATCATTCTTTCATCAGTGTCAACTCTGCAACTAATATATGCTCATGTGATTAGGTATACTCCAACACTTACTTGAACATTTAACTTGAGAGTCTTTCAAAACTCTCATTTCACCATGAACTTTGGTGGACGTAATAGGATTTTTGGAATGATATTATTTTACTCAATATTTAGATAACCTTAGAAAAGTTTCTCTTTTTCTCTAAGTATTCTCATTTGTAAAACAGAGACATTACTAAGCATATTAGAAAATTTCTATGAAGATAAAATACAGTAAGATATGTGAAAGTATCTTTAATAATGCTTAAAATTAAGTATCTTGTCTTGTCTCCTCTCAAAAATTTCCCAGAATGTTTACATGCCTTGAACATCAATGCTGAGAAGTTCTCTTCCTCTAAGACGCTAAATCTCTCAAACTGTCCTTTGTAAGGACTTGATTATCCTTCTGCCTTTTTCATGCTCATCTTCAGTAGCATAATAATCTGTTCCTGTTCATCGGTTCCTTTTGGTTTCATTTGATTCTCTGCCTAGGCTGAATTCTCTGTCCAATCCCGTCAAAGATGTATTTGGTCCTATTTTGTATCCCTTCACTTCTTTTTCTGCCTGTCTTGCTTTGAAGTATCTCCCAACTTGAGTAGGTAACTCCTTCAACTGTGGCCAGTTTTATTAGTCAGATACAGAGTAAGCTGATCTGTAGATATTTCAATCCATGGAACAATTCCCAGGAATTTTCAGCAGTTTTTTTTCTCACTTTCAAATGTTCTGTAGCATATTTTACAATTGGAAATTATTATAAATTAAATATTATTTATGTTCTAGCCAGTAACAATTGAATATACAATCTGACTTTGTTATATATCTTATTTTACCCTATATCCTATATGCTTACAAAATATTTTTTCTCTAAAAACAAAAAGGTATCCAGAGAAACCCATTTCTCTCAAAAGTTGGAATTAACTCCAATAGGTCCTATTACCTTCAACCACAACTGATATGTTGGTAAACTCTGCCAAATTGCTATTTTTCACTCCAACTGCCCATCTCATTCCAGTCACTCTGCCATTTCCCATCACTTTGTAGGTTTGGTTTGAAAATCTCATCCAGGTACACAATCTTTGAAGGCTCTGTGCCTGGAATTTGAACCTATTCGTGTTCTCTCTATACAAATGTTGTTTTAATATAGCATCAATTTTAATTTTTAAATTCCTACTTCTAAGATCTGCGATAAAGTATTTTGACAGAGTAAGCTGAATACTGAATTTTTCATGCTTACACAATTTCAATCAGCAGCTAACCCCATTCTTCTACTACACTTCCTTATCAATGCAATTCTTTATTTTGTAAAACCCAGGATGTTGAAAGTGAACACTGGATGAGCCTGCTCTATCCATTAATACCCACTCCACAAAGCTGCTCCCCATTAAAAACAAGTTAGCTTCTAGAGGACTCCTAATGAACCCTCCAGTTTTTTTATACCTTTTTATCCTTATCCACACTCTCGGGTGAGTAAAAATGTATTCTCTCTCTCCTGCTACTTCTCAGTTTCTTGCTGCTCCAACTTACTGGAGTTGTGATATCAAGATCAAAAAGGCTTTCTTTACAAAAGGAGATGGTGCTAAAGATCTTCATCAAACTCTCTAAGGCCGGGCGCGGTGGCTCACACCTGTACTCCCAGCACTTTGGGAGGTTGAGATGGGCAGATCACGAGGTCCAGAAATCAAGACCATCCTGGCCAAGATGGTGAAACCCTGTCTCTACTAAAAATACAAAAGTAGTTGGGCAGGGTGGCATGTGCCTGTAGTCCCAGCTACTCAAGAGGCTGAAGTAGGAGAATCGCTTGAACCTGGGAGCTGGAGGTTGCAGTGAGCTGAGATCACATCACTGCACTCCAGCCTGGTGACAGAGTGAGACTTGTTTCAAAAAAAAAAAGAAAAGAAAGAAAAGAAAATCTCCATGCGCCAGGGACAAACTTTATATATTTATATAAATGTATACATATGTGTGTGTGTGTGTGTGATGAGTATACACACACACACACACACACACACACACACACTGCCCATCTTTTAAAGTTCACCATTTATATAACTCAATGGATAGACTATCACTAAAGATATTTAATTCAGGAATTTCTATGTTATTTTTTTCTAATCTGCTTCAGATCAGGGTTACTGTACGGGATGATGGATAAGGAGTAGTATCTAGACTCCTACTACCTGCTTTCAACCTTGGTTTTGCCCTTACAGATTAAGTGAGTTTTAACAACTAGTTTATTGAGGCTTCTGTTTCTTCATTGATAGAAGATAGATAATAGTTCTATTTTGGGAGAGCTAGGAAAAGTTAAATAATAATATATAGGACTTAGATAGTGCCTAACACAAAGTAACAAGTAATTCACAAAGATTAACTGTGACCATTCTATTATCATTAATTACATAAAGGGTCAATCCTTTTTTCTGAGAGATTCAAGATGAGATGCAGAAAATTTACATAGAATATAAAAATTATAAATAAAACAAAAAGTGTATCATTATACAGATGTTTCTATATGCATAACCTATTTCTAAAAAAGATGTGTAAGAAAATAGAGAAAGTGTTAACATCAGAGTGTAGAATTGGGGGAACAGATGACAATGTGGAAAGAAAACTGACTTTCTCTTTATTCTTTTATTTCACCTTGGTATTTTTTTCCCCTAGACTATTCACTGAGTATAAATTACTTTAAGTTTTTTAAAGAATTTACAGGTTTTTTGAAACACAATACTAACTTTTTTTTTTGTCTTCAAAGTCTGTTATTTTCATCAAGTTATAGAGCTACAATCTTCCCTAGAAATATGCTCATCTGTCAGGCCTGCCAACCACGTCCTGTTGGTCTGGATTGGTAAGTCTTCCTACTAAACACCTCCTGGACATAGTCTTTTCCCACTTATTGCTTTAAATTCTGTCCTAATGATAAGCAGTGTCAGGATCATGCTTTGTTTTTGCACAAATGAGGAGCTCCTTGAGGTGATGACAAGGTCAGAGATCAGCTTTTCACTGCAAGGTCTGAAGAGACGCTGGGACATGAAGGAAATAGTATACAATATGGAGTTAGAGATAAAGAATGCATTTAAGGAGAAAAGTTGGGACAAAAATACGCATTTGCATTGAGACTAGAGTTACAGCTGGAAAGGTAAATGAATTCCTGAGTGAGAAGACAGGACAGAAACTTGGTAAACATGCAGAAAACATTTGAGAAGATTAAGGAGACATTAAAAAGAAGGAGAATGAATTACAGAAGGGGTTGGTCAATTGACATCTTCTGGAGAACAGACAAGAAGAGTGTGTGTGTGTGTGTGCATGTGTGTGTGTTTTCCGTTAAATTACACTGTGAAAATGTCAGCTCTCTTTACTACTGTAATGCGGTTAACTGAATCAGTGCCTCCCAAATGCCTTCCTCAGACAGTACCTAGGGAACTTGTTAATTATATAAATTACTAAACTCTTCCCATTTCTGTAGCCTTAGAAATATACACTAAAAATTACAATGAATACATTACCAATGATTTCTAAATGAATATATTGGCCCTTTTGTCTCATTTAAGGAGTATTAGAATTATGGCACTGTAAGCTTATTCCCTTAATCAGTGCTTTCTTAAAGCAAAATTAGGAAATTTGATAAGCTGCAAAAATTTGGACTGGAAGAAAGGAATAAAATGATTTTTTTTAAATTTTCCATTTTGAAGACATATTTTCTGCTAGAATTGGTCCTTGATACTTTTCACATATTTTATGTATTCTACTGTATAGATGAGGAACGTGACATCCAAAGAGGTTAAGTGACTAAAAAGTTTCATTTCAAGAGTGAGAGAATCATGATACAGCTTTTAGCAGACTAAAAAAGTTGGTGTTCTTTGATTAGAAACACTGCTTCCATTGCCAAGCACAGAAAATCGCCTTGGATAATTCCCCTATTCCACCTCAATCTATTTTCACACTTTAGCAGCTGGTACGCTATTCAGTTGGTTGTACCATCCCATGTCATTTTACAGGGATGGTGCTTGTTGTCTACGTTTCTCTCACCTTTCCAAAGGCTCCCTATTTAAGATGTAACTTGAATGGCTCTAGGAGGCAATGAGAAAGAATAAGAGATAGGTAAGAGGCAGTCCTTCATTATCATAGAGGGCTTTGAAATATTTTTCACTTCAATACCTTGTCAAAACTGTCCTGAAATAGACTTTTTAGGTACTTAATATAATTTATTGACAGCCCACTAATTACAACTTTGACTCCATTACTCGCCTTGCCTTTTGTCTTGCTTGTCCCTGGAGGTTTCCAGGTGAGGTTCTGGCTTTAGGAAACAAGATGCAGAATTATTTAGTCAAGTGATATTCTCCTAGGGACTGGGTTTAAGAGACTGAATGCCAGAATTCCCTGGAGGTCTCTTCATCTTAATTACAACTGTTATTTTATATTTCCAAATAAACTCCAGAGTTTCTCTATTTTTTCCCCTCCTCCTTTTCAAATTTTTTTAGAGATAGGGTCTCACTGTCACCCAGGCTACGATGCAGTGATGGAACTATAGCTCACTTTAGCCTCCGCCACCTGGGCTCAATTGGTCTTCCTGCCTCTACTTCCTGAGTAGCTGGGACTACGTGGATATACCATCATGCTTGGCTAATTTTTTACGTAGAGATGGGGTCTTGCTATGTTGCCCAAGCTGGTCTCAAACTCCTGGCCTCAAGTGATTCCCACCTACTTTCTTTTATGGGACTTTATAAATGTCCCAAACTGCATGTCAGATTTTTATACTTGTTTTATTTTTAATTCCCATGCAATCTTTTACTTACACAGTTGGTGCTTTAAACTAATTTCCTAATCCAATATTCTTAGCTTACTTTCCCTTTCTTTTAAAGAGAATTATAAAAATGCTTCATATGTTCAATATTGAATAGACAGTTAATAAATTTATTGTAAAAGTATTCATATCCAACTAATTTTCAAAGGGACTTGAGGTGCCTTATAAATAAGCATATGTACAGAAGAAAAAAATCAAGAGTAGAAAAGTAAAGAAAATTTGAGGTTAATACCACTCAACTCATGTCATTAGGCACTGTATGCTTTTACAAACAAATTGTAAATTTGTTTTAGGGTGTCCTAGTAGCAACCTCAAAAAGGGAACTATTACATGATACATAATATCTATAACATAAAAACACCAGCTTTCATGTTATATAGGGAAGAGAGTGTTATGTGGCACTAAAGGCCAAGAGAAATTAATCTCATTGGCCTTCATAAATGGGACTGGGTTTAAGAGACTGAACGCCAGAGACAGGGTCTCACTCTGTCACCCAGGCTACAATGCAGTGATGTAACTATATCTCACTTGACTATAGCTCAGTGGCCTTCAGAAAAGGCCAATGAAATTAATTTTGTTATGTAAATAATAGTCCAGTAGACATTTATAGTGAAATGTGGCAAGGAGATTGATAAAGCCATTTATAATGACTAATGCCTGTGTATCTTGTCATTTCTAGTACAATTCAGGCCTTATTTAAACATAAAATGTAAAGTATTTGGGGAACTGACTAGAATTTTTTGCAGTGTTATTTCGCTTATATGTTCCTTCACAAAAGAACTTTTGAGAAGAATTTGGGAAGATTAGTTACTACATATTTCTGGAACAGCCTGTGTCTTGGCTTAAATTGTTCTCAAAAAATAGTTCCATTTCTCTGTACCTAAAACGGAATGGAGTTTAAGGTGATTGTGAGTTATACGTGACCAGAATGTCAATAATCTTGTTCATGTAATAAAAGAAATATTTGACTAATGTTACAAACCAGATAGAAGGGAATGGGCCATGGTAATAATGGCAGATGACAAATTAAAATTGCCAGGATGATGCAAAAATCAGAAGCAATTTATGTGAATTTCCTCTTTCTTGGAAATACTTATACATTGGCAGGCCAAGGTTGATCCATCCTTGTTCTAGCAATCTGAACTAGTTTGTGAATTACCTTTTTCACTCTTACTGTTTTACAGATTCAGAATGTTACTAGGGGACCTTTAGGAACTGAGTAAGAATTTATTTTATAATCCATTAAGTCACTTCTAAATGTATCAAATCTTTTCTTCTTTATTATGTCATTGAAGCAACACCATTTAAGTGAAAATTCATCGGAAAAAGTCTTATGAAATGATATATTGACAATTTTTAAAATCAAATCAGTCAATATATGTTTTTAACTTTGTATCAGGGAAACTGTCATTTATTTAATAAGCCAAACAGGGGTATAGTTTTTTTCTTTTGTTTTTTATTCTGCTTTAAGTTCTGGAATACAAGTGCAGAACGTGCAGGTTTGTTAAGTGCCATGGTGGTTTGCTGCACCCACCAACCTGTCATCTACATTAGATATTTCTCCTAATGGTATCCTTTCCCTAGCTCTCCCACCCACCGATAGGCCCTGATGTGTGATATTCCCCTCCCAAACAGTGGTATAGTTTTATTAGTCTGAACTACTAACTGGTGGACATAAAAATGAAATAATCTGAAACGTCTGGATTTATTGCAGTATTGGTGAAAAACTGATCTCTAAAGAATGTCAAGTCTTACTTGGAAACTGTTTTCAGGGATTCCTTCCTCACCCTGTATAATTTCTCAGATAGCGCTTAACATTTTAGGGGAGGAAAGCATTTACATTTTTATTATTTTCAAATAGAACTATATGAAATGGATAAAGACTGAAAAGAAACAATGCCCAGGGCGAGCAGAAGTATAGAGAGAAAGACACCTATATAGACTTTTTGTTGGAGTATAACCTGGCATAGTCACCTAGAGGGCAATTTTACAGGGTAAGAGGTACACAGACTCCAATTCAGCAATTCTGTTTCTACTTCTAGGAATGTATCCTGAGAAAATAAAAGGACAAACTAACAAAGGCATTCATGGAAGTTTTCTCGTTAGAGTACTCCATCTAATAAAGAAAGATTAGAAACAATCAAAATACCTAATCACGGGAACTAATTTAAAAATTGTGATAAATTTAGGCCATGGGTTTTATTAAACCATTAGGAATTTATTTTACAGAAAAGACATAGGAATATGTTCACAATGTGCTCTTATTGAAAAGAGAAACTTATTAAAAGTACAGACACAGGTTTAAGGTAGTCTGGTCTAAATCTTACTTTGCTACCAAGTGACTGGCATGAGGGCTTAGACAGTTCTGGGCATTAGTGTTTTTTTTTTTTTCCTAATTTCCATCAATTATATTCAGTCTATTTAAAAATAATTTTAGTGCATTTAAATATCATTTTATACATGATAAAATGAGGCTGATCAGGTGAAATAATGCTGAGTAAATTTCCCAAACACTTTAAATGCTAGCAATAATGACAATGGATGCAAAAACACACATGCGTGCGCACACACACACACATGCACACACATGCACGCACACACACGGACATACACACATGCAAACACACATGCACATACACACACACACACACACACACGCACAGAAATCTAGAAGAACTATCAATAGTATCCATAGTAATCTCTAAGAACCAACACCAGAATAATTTTATATTGTGGTATTGCTGCTTATTTTTACTTTCTCTATTTCCTCAAATAGCACACATGTGTTTTTAAAAATTAATAAAGGTAAATTATAAAATATGCATTTTATTAAATATTTCAAAATAACAAGTTTGATTTATAAATACATTTTTAAACTTAAAAATACATTATGGTAAATTGCAAAGAATAAACTATGGGGACAATAAAATTTTTTGGCTTATGTTTTTCTAAGGAATTTTCATAAAACCCAATAATCTTTTTTACTATTTCATTACAATCCCCAAAATTCAGTTTTTTATAATTTCTGATAGAATTTAAAATGATACAAAAGGTGCACAAGCCTTTCACCACTCTTAAGTTTTAAGATACATAAGGAGCTATCACAAAGGACTTTACTTTCCAAGCATATATTTTCATGTACATACTTTTTAAGGAGAACTGCATTCCCTTATGAGCTTCTGAATTATAATAATGAAAAAGACAATGTTTAACCGTATTTTCAAAAACATCACCATAGGCTTTTATTTATGTTTCTTTTCATCTGTTATCTATAATGTACAATGTAGGTTTTCAAGAAATATTGAATCTGTACCTGACTTTGCCCTTCTTCAAATTGGAAATAAAATCACCCAATCCAAACTCCCATAAGTTATCTACTTGCAAGTTTTTTGTTTTCTGTATTTCCTACTTCATTTTTCTCTCTCCATTCCTTGTCTTTTCTGTCTCAAGGAAAATACAGTTCTCCTTTCTTGGGCTAATGTCTGTACTGTACCATAGATTTCATTCATTATGCTTTCTTCTAGGTCCTTATTTAACAATTTCTTTCTCCTCCCTTTCCCTCATTTCTCTACTTTAACCTGAACATGTGGGCCATATACCAAAACATTAATTCTGTGATAAACGACCCTCATTTTGCTTGCATACACCATTCTTGTTGCACAGATGTTGGGGTTACTGTATGACAAAAATAGAGCTGTTTTGAAGAAAACACAATTTTATGCTGTAACGGAGATTATTCTAGAAAGGAAAATTATAAAATATTCCAGGGAGTAAATGGAGACAGGGCCCTGACATGATGGTAGAAGTGATTTGGGAGACTCTCTAGAAAGGTACTAGCATTGGAATGGATTGGAATGAGGTACTCTTTTTTGGCCAGAATAAATCACTATTTGTGGCAGTCATGTTCTATTCAGTCACAGGAACACTAAATTGGTAAAAACTGAAGGACTGCTCCTAGGGGAAACATAGGACTGGGTTCCTGCCAGCCTCAGTCACAGTATTTTTATCAACGAATCTATACCTAACCTTGTTCTACAGTTGTTTCTGTTCAAAGATGCCATATTTAATATACTGTTGACTCAACAGCACTGAACTCACAGCCAATAGTACTGTAACTCATGCCTGAATGAAGCTTATCTAATGCACGTATTTTCTCCATAAAGCACATTAGAGCACCTAGCACAAAAGCTAGGTGGCTTTTGTAAGCAGTGAAAATACCATTTAAAAAACACAAGGTGAAAAATGTGGCACTAAATTGTCAAAATACTTGTTAATAATACGAAGACTGAAACAGGAAGGCAGAGTGTCACCTTGTTCAACTTAGTTGGCAATGTGTTTTGAGTGACTCAAGGTTTTTACTGCTTTGTGTCTGTCCACAAATGACCACAAAAGTGCCCTAAGTGTTGGTTTTGGGGTTACCAATAAATAGCAAGTAGGCAAATTTACACATATGAAGATCAACTGTGTATGTGCATACATACACATACATAGGCATGTATGTATACATGTAGATAAAGTTGATCTATATAAATTTTTTTTAGTAATAAGAGTCTATAACATGGTGAAACCCATGTTCTGGTAGGTAGTAATAATTTAACTCCATGTTTAAAGAGGCAATGTGACTATAGGCTTTTCTATACCACTTTATGCATCAGGGCAATCATTCTTTCATAAGGTCATCCAGTGTTATTAGATGAATTTCCTAGGAAATTAAAAGAATCACAATATAAGAATGCAAAATTTATTTTCTTCCCTGTGAAAGAAAAGTAAAAACTTGGGATGATGATTCACTAAGCCAAAAAGAAATATTAGGCTGAAAGCCAAGTCAGGTAAGACACCGTCTTTGTTTTTGTTCCTAAGCAGGTAACTACTAATGAATGGTTAAATATCTCCACAGGTAGTTATTCTATGTTCACCGTATCTTATGTAAATTATGTATTAGTCTGTACTTGTACCGTACATAATTGACTGTTCCCCTACCTGCTCCTTTTTCTTACAACATGTAGATTCAGTCATGTGACCATATCCTCCTTTCTTTCCCCCTCCAGCCAGCTTTATCTCCTTTAAATACTGAAGCCCTCAAAAATCATCTTTGGAGAAAGGTACAGGTCTGTCTCCTGGGCACGTCTTTAACAACCTTGGCTAAATGAACTTATAAACTGATTGAGACCTGTCTCGGATAGTTTTTGGTTTACATGTCATTATCTCATAAAGCAAAAACAGTCTTTGTTCCAAAATAAATTGGAAATATTCAAGCAGTATCATTTGGATTTAGAATTTACATAAACTCTTGAGTTAACCAAAATGTAATTTTTAAATGCGTATAAAAAACAAAACCATAGTAAATAAGCAAACAGATTATTATTTTCAGATCATAGCCTGAAAAATGGTTAAGAGTGAATTCCGTAGAGCTACGTCTTTCTAAATCTGCCACCTATTAGTGTTGTAGTTTCTTTTGGGAGAGCTACTTAAACTTGCTATACATTATTGCCTTGATATTTAAAATAAGAGTAATGATTTATGTATATAATAATTCATACCAGTAGAGTCCTCAGGAATGTGGCATATAGTTACAATCCAATGAATGCCATTATTATTTTTATTATCATTTTAATTATTCATGCTAATTTTGATACTGAGGAGATACAATAATATCTGGCAGGCTTTTATTTGCTAATGTTAAACAGCTAAAAATAGCTTTAAAAAAGTTAAAATACAAAAATCAATGGCAATTTTTGATTTATATAAAATGAGTAAGAATCATATTATTTAAATTTTAGGGGTTTCTTGCTCCTAATTTTCATTTCTTTACTACTTTTCACAATGATACCTTAGCACCTTTCAAAAACATATCCCTTTCTTCCTTCTAACTGGTTTCAGGACTCTATTACGTTGACACCCAGTAATCCTTCTTTAGGTCAGTTCCATTGAGCTGGGTGAATTGGTGGCTTGGTCCAAACTTCACCTCACCCCAATCCTTCTTCCAGCAGTAAACAAAGTTCCCACACAAGAAGGAATGTGTCTTTCAACTCATGTGCCATTTTTGCAGAAGCTTTTCAGACAGCTCCTTTATCAGTGATCTCAGTTTCCTATCCTTTAGATGGCTGTGGAGTCCTGCATGTGCCGCATACAGACAATTTTATTCAAATGAAGTACACTTAAGAGCTTGCATTGTTTAAAGGCCCAATGATTCATGTAACTCTCATATCAGCACAAATGAGAAGTTCCTGCCTGAATGCAGCAGATGGAAATGGAAATTATAGACTCTGGTAAGGCAGACTATATTGCAGCTTAATGATTTGCATTTCAAAAGTTGGGAGTTCTCATATATACTCAAGAGAAAGAACAACGGGCTATATTAGATAGTTTCAGGTGCTTGTATGACCTGGTGCTATTTAACCTGCCTGAGTGAGCCTCAGTTTGAACTCATGTCTTACTAAGATGCTGCCCGGGTTGTGTGACATGTGGATATAAAGGCACTTCAGAAATTAGAATATTTCATAAATGCAGTAATTGTTACATTTATAACACCTATACACTTTTCTGTTTCTATTTTCATATACACCTTGACTTTTTTTTCAATCATATCAAAGATCTTTTCTTGAGGTTACAGTGAACGGGATTTAACCCATAAGCAGCAATGTTAGCAATTTTCAAATTTCTTAGACATGTTTTAAGGTTTACATTTAAATCAGTGACAAAATTTTGTTTTCAGTTTTGGTTTGTGTCTTCTAAAACAGTGTCTCGGATACTTGCTCTTTGATGAGACACTGTGCAAACATTGAAGGATATTAGAAAACAGAACAGTTTGTTTACCTCAGCTTTTTGTGGTCTGGATAATTTGCACACTGCTTTTCAATAAGCTAGCTTGTCTTCTTGTTTACACAGGCTGTGCTATAGCCATTTAAAGTTCAAAATTACTGCAAAAAAGTAATTGATCCTCTACTTCAATATCCCTGCTGTTTCATGAGCTCTCTTACAATTGGGAGGAATCTATTTCTCACTGATGTTGAAAAACATAATAAGGTCACAGCAGGGAGGCTTTAGCTTCATTAAAGAACATTATTATAAAAATAAAATGATCGAGGGCAAATTGGTTTTGTCCTTGTGGTACTGTTTCTGCAGATCCACATTAATCTGAACGTTTAAAGCAACAATAAATTTGTTATGTCCTCTTTATCATTCACTTCACCATAGTAGCCCCTAGTGGTAGAAGGAGATGTCAATTGCTCACTGCTCACGTTCTGGGAGATTTCTTCCTCAGTGGAATAAAAAGGAGGTAAGCCTCTTCGGAAATGAAAGCTATAATCTGTCAATAACTAAATTTATTCCTGCTTTTAACATATCAGAATTCTGGTGTCCAGCAAATGTAGATGCCAGCGTTATTTAAAAACTGATTGAGCAGAGAAACGAATTGAAATTTTGACCCACTCCGGCTTCCATCTATCATGGGTGCTTATAACATGGGATGACGAAGGAGAATTTAAGATAGAGAATCAGTGATTGCTCTATTAATCTAGTTTAACTGATACTAAAATCTGACAGAGTGAATTACAAGTTGCAGGCAGTAAGGCTTATCAATTCATTACTACTTTCAAGGCTCTACCTTGCTTTCTTTTTGCCTTCAGCTCCTGGCAAAGGACAGCCTTTTACAGTTCAATTTCTCAGTTTATTTTTGACTGCTTTTAATTAAATTTGATGGCCTGCTTCTGCACCACTGAAGTTATTGGAGTTGCAAAGCACTTTGCTGTTATAATGATAGCTCCCTTGATGTCTGTTCATTATTAACTGCTTTTCAAAAGTGCAGCTTTCAGTTCTCATTTTATAAATATTTAAATAACTGAATTTCTATAACATAAATATCTGCACACAGAAGACAGGGATTCTGTTTGCCCATTTAACATATAGTAAAGTAAAAATCCCTTTTTTGTAATGTTATATAATATTAATTAAGAATGAATCCTTAATTCATCCTTAATGTATATTCTCACATGAATAGTGGTATCTCAAAATAATGATCAATGATTTAAGAGTTATGACTCTCACACATATAATTCTAGCAAAGTATCTTAGAAAATAGAATAATTTTTATATGTAGATCAAGAAAGTCCCGATTCTTTCTGCTCTCAACATGAAACGGAGTATATTCAAGAGAATTGACAAATTACATAATAGTTTGTGTTCAGGGAAAAAAATGGGAGACTAAGAATAAAATTAAAAGCCCTGTGTGTGTGTGTGTGTCTGTGTGTGTGTATGTGTCTGTGTGTGTGTTTTTAACAAAGACTGATGAATTAACAGGACATATCAACCTCTTTTTCTTCTCCAAACTTCAGAAAAATTATGGCAAAATAATTTTTAAAAAGCCAATTTATAGAGGTGAAAAAAAACTAAAGATAGTAGAAAAGACAACAGTGCAATTGAGAGCAGCTGACACTGTGTGTCGGACACTTTCTAACTCACTTAGCATCGGTAACATTCTTTTCATTAACTCCATTTTACAAATGAGGAAATGGTGAATCATTAAGCAATTTGCTGATTATCACATATTCAGTAAGTGGCAAAGCTAGTATTCAAGTCCAAGCGATGTCGTTTTAAAATCATACACTCAATCCCTGTGCCGTAATTTAATAAATTGTGGAGCATGGGAAGCAGATGGAGAAGTGATTGATGCGGCAGGGCTGAGAAAGTACTGCCTATATGCCCACAGTGTGGAGCCACCATAAGAAATTAGCAAGTCACTCAGAGAAACTGCAAGTAGCTAACCACTTGGAAAAAATGAGTGCTTTGGAAGGCATGAATGAAGTCCAGCTCTGAAGAGAGTAAAACACCTAAGTTCTAAAGTGGTTGCTCTTTCTTCCTCTACAGTGCACAATTACCTCTCCATTCCCATCACCTCCCTTTCTCCGAATCCCTTGAATCTGAGGTATACTATTCTGTCAAGTAATTAAACCTGGTAAATATTAGATTTTGACCACAGCTATTACTGGAAGTTCACATAATCAAGGGACCTGTAACCTTCTTTCTCTTCTTGGTTTCTAGAACACCAATTATATTACCCAAGCCCCATCCTAAAATTCCCTTGTGAAATATAAATGAAGAGCCACAGATCATCAGTCATTGAAGTAAAATTTTAGCATGAATAACCGAGACCTACAGTAACAACTGAAAAGGACTGAGACAGAGATAATGTCTAGAATCAAAGAACAGGGAAAAATTACACATAACCAATATTGGAATGAGAAAACAGTGTGTGTTATAATAAATCAAAAATGAATGTTATAAAAAATGGTAACAGGAAAAGTTATTGGAAAAGTATGATAAATAAAATTTAAAAACCAGTAGAACGTAAGACAAACCAAAAACGAGAACATTCTATTAGAAACAGGGGGGGCTATATCTTTAAAAAATGGCATTGCCGTATTGTCATGAAAGGCAAGAAAAGCTGAAGAGATTTTCCAGATTGAAGGAGACTGAAGAGATGAAAACTAATTCCAATACATCATTCCAGGTTGGACCCCATACTGGAGGGAAATCACACCATAAAGAATTGACTCCACTGATGGAATACTATCAGTATATTACATCAAAGTATTGTATCAATGTTAATTTACTGAATCTTACTAACATACCATAGTTAAGTAAGACTATCTTTATTCTTGGAAAATTCATATTGAAATATTTAGCAGTGAAAGACCATGAAATGTGTAACTTACAAATGACTAAGGAAAAAAAAGGACTCTGTGTGTGTGTGTGTGTGTGTGTGTGTGTACAGAAAAAGGAAGCAAATAGATATTAACTCTACAAGTGATCTGGGTAAAGGGTAGTGAGGTGGTGGTGTATATTTTTACATCTTTTCTGTAAGTTAGGGGTTTTTTCCCAAATAATTTTTTTTAATGAGTGTTCGAGTAGAAAAAAGAAATCAAGAAAATGTCAAAAAAGTTAAAAGAAAGATGCAAAGAGATGGAAAATGACAAAAGACAGGAAAAGGAGAGCAATTCAAAAGGTCCAATGGCTGATTTAAAAAAAAAAGATTTGTGACAGTTCTAAGACTAAATTATCAATGAATCAGTGAATCAACTACAAGTTGTACTTCTGCAAATATGAGGTATTAAAATCAAGGAGAATGAAATGCAATCTAGGAACAGGAAGTCCAACAGAGAAAAGCAAAGACAGGGAGTCTTAGAGAGCAACCAGTGAAAAGGGAGCAGAAGGTTGAAAGGCTAGAGAAGTGAAATCTAAACATATGAAGGATGGAACTCACATATTTTGATTTTGTTTATTTGAAATTTGAAATAGTCAATCACAACCTTATAAACTTCAGGAAAAACAAAGATATGCTAAAACATGTAAAGCTAGAGAACAGTATTTACAAAGTTATAATCATGTATATAGGAAACACTGATTTCACCAGAAACAATACATTGAAAGTATAGTGGGAAAAGATTCCTGTAATCAGTGTACCTGTTCTAATTCCTGTGTAGGTATCATAATAGGAAGTTATGAGGTAATGTTTAAAATTCATTAATCAAGATAATACAAGCATATTAAATTGAAAACAATTTACGTAATTACCAAAAGAACCAGATACAATAGCTGAACGTTGCTTTCTCTGTTGAACAGGACTATAGCATAGAGAAGTGTCAAGCTAGCTGTCATTATTCTGTGGCTGTTATTATGCCTCTTAATACTATTTGATTACTAGATCATGAGCTCCTATTTATAAAAATAAAAACAAATTTTAAAGTTAGAACAATTCATGTTGCTACAAAATCCCGAAAGTCATTTCAACAATACAGTACACTGATGACACTTTCCTTACCCCGAGTTCTTTGTTTAGAAACTTTTTGAAAGAAACATGGTCCCGAGTTATATATAGCATGCTTTTGAAATAAAAACCATCTCCTATCAAAAGGAGTTTTTAAAAGAGCCTAGATGTTCGTATTGTCCTTTGCATCTCTAAAAATAATTGCTTTAAAAATTAGAATATATCTTTTGACAGAAATTTGAAAGTCAAAGTTTTGTGCATTTCAGTGCAAAGATAGGCATACCACGTATCTCTACTTTTTATGAAATGTGTTGCTACTAATGTTAAAAATATGTTTGAATGAAGCACCTCCTGTCCTTGCTTTTAACTCTTACCTAAAGTGCATGAAATAGGAATCACCTCATGTTTCAGTCATGGAGTTTGTACATTTCCACAAATAAAATATGTTTACTGTAATTTCTAAATAGTCAATATCCAGTAGCAATATCTTTAGCAGCTGGTATATAATGGTCTATATTACAGTGTTTATATTATAACTAGTATATATTACAGATACTGTTATTTAACTATTATAGCAGGCTGTAACACTACAAAATTAAACTATCACACATCTACAATTAGCTCACAAATTTTAGTGGCAATGATCACTTATTATACTATAGAAAGGCAGTAATTGCCCATGTGCTGCCTAAAAATGTGAGGAAGTTCTTTTTTATCGCAGGGTGAGATAAAATTGTTGACTTATTTAATAGAAATTTACACATTTCCCTTTCCAGGAAAACAAAACTGTCTATATTTAATATAGTCAAAGTTGAGCTTCTAAGGTAGTCCATCATCTCTACCAGGCATGGATCTAGGGAATAGGAGGGTGACTGCTGAATTTTTGGTAATTAAAAAGGTTCTAAATTACATAATCTTCGAAGAGTGATTTATGGTTTTGGGTAAGTAAAAAGTTACTTGCTTCACTTCACATCAGTAGTTTTTTTTAAAGCATGTTTTTATCATTGTAACAGTAATATTAAATATAGTGGTCTTTTTCAGTTCTCATTTTTTTCAACATTCAGATGACAATACTTGTTTTTTAAAAACTCTTCTACCTTAACCTACCTGCATTTCTAAACTGAGATTATTCCTTCTCTCACTCATTATGCTAAATTCTAATGTCCATGTTTCAAAACAATTTTATTCTAGCATCTTTTTTCCGTTTATCTTTGTTTCACTATAATGCTAGATGGATAATTACTTGTGAGAAAGAATCTCAAATCTATGTACTAAGCTCCAACTTTTTTTTTTTTTTTTAAGTTAGGGTCTGGTTTTATCACCCAGGCTAGAATACAGTGTCATGGTCATGGCTCACTGTAGCTTTGAACTGCTGCGCTAAAGAGATCCTCTTCCCTCATCCTCCTTAAGTAGCTGGGAGTACAGGTGGGCAACATGCCTAGCAAATTTTTTTAAGTTTTTGTAGAAATGCTGTCTTTTTATGTTGCCCAGGCTGGTCTAGACTTCTAGCCTCAAGCGATCCTCCTGCTTCATGCTTCTCAAGCGCTGGGATTACAGGTGTTAGCACTGAGCGTGGTCAATTTCTCATGTAAGTTTCAGTCTTGTACTTATAAATTCTATCTATCCTATATTCACCTAATATATTCCCACCAAGTCAAGCTCTCAAAAACTCAGTATAAGCAAAAGAAACATGAATATTTTTTGAGAATGGTATCTGTATGATAGTGAAAATTAACAAAAGAAAAAAGGAAGATATAAAAGAGGCTGTGAAAGAGGACTCAGATTATGGAACAATGTTTTCTTCAGGAAATACAAGTTGAATGCACACAACAGAGGAAAAGAACAGAAACGACAAAGCAAAAACAAACTCGATGATTTAAAATTTTGCTAAATGTGAAGATAATTTCATCTTTAAAATAACAGAAATGGTAGAAATAAAAATTGTAAGCTTCAAATATATATGACTTATTGTTGACAAAAATGATAGTTGAAAGCTAAAGGCAAAGTTTCTAACTAAGGTTAAAGTGAAGATTTCAAGAAAATCTTTAATAAAGATCTACAGATGCCAGTGCTTTGATAAAGCAAAGGTATAGTTTACCCATTAGCATTTGTTTACAAAGATAAAGGTCACTGAAATAAAATTTCTGTTTTAAGCTATACATTTTCACCATCATAAATTGGAATTTTCTTTATTACAAATGAAAAAAGTTTTCCTGTAATACACCAAGATTAGTTGTAATAGTTTCAACAACTGTTGATTTGTAACCTTGAGACTATTAGTGTTGTAGAAAGTTAAATATAATTAGTTATTGTAGGAAAAAGTGTTCATTGAAGTTTATATTTTATATGCTTTAGAAGATTAATTTTGCTTATTAGTTTTGTGATATTTAAGCACTGCTATGAATATTTGGGAATAACCATTATATACTTAACTAGTATAAAATAATTGAGTATTTCTGTATTAAGTTACTTGTGATTTCACTAGCGGTATAACACAATGTAAACTATACCCATTTCTGGAGGAGGAGCATGAAATAAAGAAAAACTCTTTGGGTGAACACTTAAGACCCACCTAAATCAATCTCTGTGCTTTCTTTTCAGAATTAATTTCCATTACTACGCTTTATTATGAAAACATTGCTAGCTGTCTTTTCCTACGTGTCCTCTACATTCGAACTCATTATTTGTGTATATACTATTTCCAACATCTGCAATGCCATTCCCAGCACACACATCTGCCCTATTAGATTTATATGAAATTCAGCTTCCCTCAAGAAGCCTTCTCAGTTGCTTTAACGCAAATTAGTAATCTGTCTTCTGGAAAACAATTGGTGTTTTATCTCTCCTTATCCTTTAGCACCAAACACTAAGAGTATAGTTATTTAAAGTGTGTGTGTGTGTGTGTGTGTGTGTGTACATAACATAGTATTCAGTAGTATCTAAATACACTGAGCATCCACTATGATGGATAATACATGACTTGATGAAGTATATTAATACCTATATTTTCCCACACGTCTAGTGCAGTGCAATGTTCATAGTACATTCTTAATATTGTTTGAAATATTCTACCTTTCTTTTGTCATTGAGAGCCATCCTTTTCCGAGTCAGCCCGATTTTTCTAGCTCTAGCTTATTTTCATGTCATTTGCATTTTCTTGAGATATGTGAATAAAAATACAGAGAAAGAAAAAGCAGTTGAGAAGTTGGTTAGTAGCAAGCTAATTCACCCAGATTTTACTACATATTGTTTGGAAGTCTAAGTTGTTTGAGTACAACTAACATAGAATTTGTTTTTAAGTATTCTAGGCTATATTCTCAAATGAGTAACGAACTCTGCTTCATGTGAACAACTTTTCATCTTCTGATCATTTTCAGTATTTTATTATACTTTGAAAAATATTACAGTGCTCCAGAAAATACAATGTCAGCTGTTAAAATTCAACCTTACTATAGTTGTTGGCAATATTAAATAACTTTTGTTGCTGCATGATGTTAGCTGCAGCTTAAATTTCAGATCATGGACTGTTATTAATATTACATAGTTATAATTAATTTCCAGATCAATGAATCAATGCTATCTTAATATTCTGTGCCTTTTTCATACTACATTTGTTTTGTGAGTGGATTTCATAAAAGGAATTTGCTTTATGTTGCCAAGCTCGTTATCTTGGGTTTTTGTCCAGAAACGAATTCCCTGTGTTATCAAAGGACAGAGAGAACACCTTATGAACTATTGAACCATGCTGATTTGATGGGTAGGCCACTTACATTAAAGCGAAAAGGAGGGAATTTTCTTTGCAAATACGTAAAGATCCTTTACACAAAGTAAAGAGACATTTTACTATGGGAACAACAACCGCAAAGATGGACTCACAGTGCCATAAAGTGGAAAAATCCATTGCTACTAACATTATTAGAATATTAACTAATCTGAATATTTTGTTTGTAAACTTGACTAGTGATAGCTGACCTTATATTTGGTGAAAGAAAATAAAGAACAAAGTTAATTTTGCATCTAATTCAGTAGTAGTCATCTCTCTCTTTATACACACAGACATGCACACACATACACAATTTGCATTTTGGAAGAAAATTCATTTTTTTATTTTTCGAAGCCACTTTTTTTTTCTGTAAACTTGACGTTTTGGTAACCTATCTATTATTTTCACTTGGTAATACCAATTAGTTTTTACACCTATAAACTGCTTAAACATTTATATTTGTAAGAAGCTTTCGCAAATACACTAGTTGATTCATAAAATGGAGACAATTTAGGACATATAAATGATTTAAGTCTCAGAGGTTTGAAGAGACTTACATGCTCTGGTCTGTGTAACTCATATGTAGCGGAGTAGATATTTCAGCCTCAGCAATGGATACCATATCTGCCTGCTACACCTATTTTACTATGTCACTAACTCTAAGCTATAATTACAGTCATTTCTTTCTGTGATCCTTCTAGTTTCTACTGAATGTTTGTTAGGTCCCACATTTATGATGTGTATTTTGGGGGAGAAGAACAGAAGAATTAATGAAGAATTATCAAGAGTGAATTTACTAATTACACAGAAAGAAAAGGAGAACAATTAATATGCTCATATTCACAAACTTGCCCCTTCTGACCATTAAGGATAACTTGAGCCTACTCAACCTGGGCAGCCCTTCATCTACACCTCTCACTATCAAAGAGTATTGTGCTTTTTGAAACTTGATAATGGGGAAGTCCAGAAGAGAAAACACTTTTTTTTTTTTTTGAGACAGAATCTAGCTCTGTCGCCAGGCTGGAGTGCAGTGGCATGATCTCAGCTTACTGCAACCTCCACTTCCTGGGTTCAAGTGATTCTCCTGCCTCAGCCTCCCAAGTAGCTGGGACCACAGGCATGTGCCACCATACTCAGCTAGTTTTTGTATTTTTAGTACAGACGGGGTTTGACCATGTTGGCCAGGATGATCTGTCTCTTGACCTCATGATTTGCCCACCTTGGCCCGCCAAAGTGCTGGGATTACAGGTGTGAGCCACCGTGCCTGGTCGAGAAAACAATTTTAAAGAAGTTTCTGAAAAAGACAGAACCTGGATGAAGATGAATTAATTTGGGAGAGTTCCCCTAGGAATTTTCAATTTATAAAGTTACATAGAGCTACGTGATGAATGTGGTCTACTTGTACAACACATCATGTTCAAAAAAGAGAATATGAGTTATGAGTTGTGGAGATCGCAACAGCATAGAGGCCCCCCCCACAGTGCCTCTGCCATAATGTGAGCTTGAGCCCAGACACACTTCCCCCTCCTGGAGGCAGTCGAGCTATGGGGAAGTAGAGGCTAAAGATGGATGATTTTGTAGAAGTTACAATGGCTCTGTGATGGCTGTGTGGTTTTACTAAGACATTGTGTTTTATCTTGGTACCTGTTTTGGGCTAGTTTTATGACTCTGTTTACTCTAGTTTTATGACTCTGTTTACTAAACATTATCTAAGCCCTGTAACTACTCACATGTCTCTTGGAGATTGTTACCTTTAAGATCTATGAGTTTTGCCTGACCTTTAGAAAATGTTGCTTCTCCTGACCTTAAAGAATGTTACCTTCTCAAATGTAAATCCCTACACAATAGGTAAAGAAAAATCTCCACCCTCGTGCTTACTCTTATGGCCCCTAGCTATGTACTTCCCTTTTACTGGTATTTTATCTTCTCCTCCAGACTTGCGGTATTTTAACTTTTGTTCCTCTTTATTGTATAGAATTAACAATGTGGGTTGACATCAGCTACTGAAAGCTGACAGTATATATTGGGACCCTTTGCACAAATAAAATTGCTGTTTGGGCATTGCTGTGTGGGCATTGCTTATTCAGTTCTCCAGACCCCGTTTATCTGTCTATCTTTATTTCTGCGCTCTCTCTCTTCCAGGTATTGGGACCCTCTCGCTGGCCGAGAGTTCCCTGGCAGACGTGCCGTTCCAGACAATGAGTTATTTTAAAATTACAGCTGGGCTGTTCTCTTTGCCATAGTACTGCTCACTCTAGATTTTGGATGACACAAATCACAATTTTTTGAGGACATCCAGAGTTAATGGACAGTACTCATACTCGAGGTTATACTCATTTACCACCGAGTTCAGGAGTCACATACTCAGTCTGTAGGAAAAAAACAAACACAGAGCATAAGAAGTACTGTGAAATAAAGCAGAGCTATAGAAATGCTCCACTTAGGGCTGGGAGCTCCAGAAGAGTCTTCCTGAAGAAGATACATGAATGTGACCTCAAGGGAGGAAGGAAAAACCAGACATCGGTACAGGAAATAGTTTACGATACCTGTGGTTCATTGGTATGCTGATCTAGTACACAATTAGAGTGTGGATTTGGTTAGAGTCACAGAAGTGGGAATATCCAAGCCACGGACATAGGTGAGATCATTCAAATGGAATACACACCGAGAGTAAGAAGGGCAAGAAGGGACCTGGAAACCACAGTCTAAAGAAAGAATTGCAGGGAAAAAAAAAGCATTGCAACAGAAGTAACTTTCAACATTTGATGAAGAAAGTATCTTCTTGTGATTATATAATGTTATAATTTTTATTAAAAATGCAATATTTATGAAATTTAAGTGTATGATAAAAGATAGCACTGAGTATATCAAAATGGTTATTCTGCTTAAGCTTGACACAAATACAGTGTTTAAATTTATGAAATATGTATTATTTATACTTTTCCACAAAATGAAGTGTAGCAACATAAGTGAGCATCATGTGTATGTTTATCCATTTAAACAGGTCAACTTTAATTATTATAAATACCATTAAAAGCATATTTCTGTATAGTTAGCCTTAAAGGCCCTACTCAAATTTCATTCCTTTAAAAGGAGTTTGCGCATTTACTAAATAGAATTTTTTGTCTTTTATTTTTGAGATGGAGTCTCGCTCTGTTGCCCAGGCTGGAGTAGAGTGGTGCAATCTCAGCTCACTGCAACCTCCACCTGTCGGGTTTAAGCTGTTCTCTGCTTCAGCCTCCTGAGTAGCTGGGATTACAGGTGCATGCCACCACACCTGGCTAATCATTGTATTTTCAGTAGAGACAAGGCTTCACCATCTTGGCCAGGCTGGTCTTGAACTCCTGACCTCATGATCCACCTGCCTTGCCTTCCCCAAGTGCTGGGATTACAGGCATGAGCCACAGCACCCAGCCAAATAGGAATTATTATCTTGAGTCTTCCATGTTCTTATTGAAACAAGAGTTTGTATTTTTCCTTAGTACAAAATAAAAATCTATTTAAACATGCTTTTTACACAAATGCAGAATTTTACTCCAATTCTGTATAATTTGATTTTAACAGCTCTAAAAATATGGTGACTATTTCTTCATGACCTCATTATTCTTCTATAATCCTGTTTTTATGAAACAATTTCAGTGACCATTTTCAAAATTAGAATTTTTTTCTTATAGAAAAATTTCATTGTGAAAACAGCTTAAAAATAAAGAGAATTTAAAAAATTACTATATTGATCTTTCCTTTTATCTTTTTTCTCTATATACACATAAAAGTTATAAAGATATTTTAACCTGATTTTCAAAATTTAAATATATGTCTGCTCCTTCTTTCATGTCAGAAGTATTTTTTCTCAAGGATGTGTTTTAATAGTTCTGTAGAATTTTACTATTAGACAATAGTCTTTTATAAATTGTATACAAGTATATACTTGGGCTACTTATTAACTTTCACTAGTATTAAAATGACTATAAAAACCTTAATTTTATTTAAATATTTTTAGACATTCCTATTTTCTTACAGTAAATCACAAGATACAGAACTGTTGTTGAGAAGGGATTAAGGTATGCGATACACAGACCAAATACTTATTGTATGTTTCTTCTATCTATTTTATAGCATTTGTCCTAGTAGTGTTGATGAGTTTATCTCCTTACTATTCTTTGAAACCGTGGAAGACAGATTTTGTGTGAATTATGAGTAAGTTATGTAGTTCTTACAGTATATTAAGTCATAAAAAAAATAAGCTGTATAATATGTATGTCATTCCCTAAACTGTCATTCTATTCAGTTTACCGAAGTTTCATATTCATGTCCCTACATGATGTGATAAATAAATTCTGGTTATGGATTCCTGAAGGCACAGACTCGGAGAGGATCATAATTGGAAATGGAGGCAGAGTTCTTACCTCTTGCAATGTTAAGACTGGGAATTGAGGAGTCTTTTGAGTTACTGGATTATCTGCTTGCCCTTATTGCCCAACTCTGGAAGTGACAAAACCTGACATCCTGAAGGGTAATGCAGCCCTCAGGTTATTACCATTAAGGTGGCACTGAACAATGTGCCAGTTGAAATGCTTAATGGTAACTGTAGTTTCCCACTCTTGATCACTACTGTAAACAGCTTTCACGCTTACGAAGTTTCATCATCTACTGTACTTGTAGCTCCGGTATTTCGAGCCTCTGTTCAGAAAGAAATCCATTCATAGTTACCTATTCTACAACTTGAAATTAGGTGGATTAAAAAGTATATGCATTGACTTAAAGGCACTATCAAATTTTAAAATTATAATCTTTTAAAGAAATGCAGTGTCTTTATATTTCCAAAGAGTAAAATGTTGATTGAATTACGTCATTAATTCTGTAGATAAATATCCGAAAGACACGCACCTTGTGTCATGGAAAGCTAGCAAACTCAGTCATACTGAACTTACCTGGAGCTGAAGCCCATCGCTTCCCTCAGTGCTGGTGCCAACATGCTGTCAGTCAGATACCTCTAACTGGAATATCACGGGCCAGGAACTGCTTGCCTTTTATTTCTACCTGGAAAAAAATATAGTGTCAGTCATTTTTTTCATGTTTCTTGAAGCATTATAAGATATTCATTATGTTATCTTTTCTTGTCACATTACTCATTTATCAGAATGCTCAACACAAAGGAAAGAAGCATAAACTCTTCACCGCTATAATTCACACCTGAGTGATTAATATAGCACCTGTGTAAGTCAAAGGGACCATCTACATTTTATCACCTATAAAATGTTCCTTATAAAAGGTTATTTATTATTGGAGCACAATCATCCCTATCCATTTGATTTAAGTAACTGATGTGTTAATTTACGAAGCCATTTTCTATACAGTGTCCTTGCAAACTGTAAATCAAAATACATTTTTAAACTCCAGAGACAAGTTCATGTTGAAAACAACTCATTTTCTGAGTTCCTTTTTTTAAACCATTAAAAGGAATCTCAGTAGGAAACAGAATGTAATAATGCAATTCTATTAGTTTTATGCCTGTGCTCTTTTATATTTCTCAACTTGAGAGACACTGATGAAGAACACTCGTGTTTTCTCAAATGCACCAGAGTGTTGCTACTATGCACTTATGACGGAAATAGACAGTTTGACCTCATGGTAAAAGTTATTGGCTTGACAAAAACCACAAAGCTGGGCTCCTGTATGAATGGAGTGTGCCAGGTAGGGTCTTTAACTGCCCACAAACAGAGCTACTGACCTTCAGTATTTTAGCTTAGTATTTTAGTATATAACTAGATGGTTACTCTAAAAATGCAAGAGATGCAGCAACTGCTGCAATCTTTTTGTGGTTTGTGCAGTCTTTGCTTTGTCTATGTCCTCTTCCGCAAGATTTGGAGTTTGGCGCTGAGCTGAATTCGCGATGAAGATCCTGAATTTGCTTACCTCCTTTTTGATGCTCACTGCTTATCTGAATCTTCAAAACCAGGATTTTGACCAAGTCAGTAAACCCCATTTCTTGATCTACCTGCCAAAGTACCCATTTACCTCTTGTTGTACCTACTTGGTATTAATTGCTTGTTCGGATCATCACCTGATGCCTGGTAACACCCTCTGTGAATCATGTGGCTCCATGTATTTTAACAAATGCTGTGAAATATCTTCTGGGGTCAATCTTGGAACCACTTATTTTGTTTCATCTTGCTATTATTCATTTAGTTTAAGAGATTTTTCTACACAGTATGGTGTGAAGGGCTCAAGAAATTTCCACCAGCATTGCTTTATGTAACTCAAACCTTAAGAGCAAATATCATTCTTTCCTTGGAGCCCTTTTTAATCTCAGATTATTCTGGAATCTACTTTATCGCCTTCATTTCTTCTGCTACTGCCACAATAGACTTTCGTCAGTTCTCACTTAGATAATAACTTCCTGAATATGGATCTTGTGCCAGTTGAAAACAGATGGCACTTTCAAATCAGGGTAATTTGGAAAGAGCTTAATAAAAATCCCATTTACAAAAGTGTGGGCTGTATGTGGTGAAACCACAAGGAAGGTGTCATGGAGCTGATAGCGCATCTAGACCTTCAGGAATGAGGGTAGGGAGCAGTTACCAACATCTAGGAGTCAGACATGAAGAGAGGGCCTCCTGGAGAGGGGCACTGATCTCGGTGTGGGAGTCATAGGTAGTATAAGATGGCAGCACAGATGCAAGTGTGAGGACAAATCCCTCTCATCTTCTCCCTTCCCTCTGGTTGTCTAAACTTCCTATGGGACAAACCTCACCGGAAGCCCAAGTCTTTTGGAGCCTGTTGATGAACTCCATCAGGCTAGTTGCCAGGGTTAGGGAATAGGATGGAAAAAGATAAAGAGTGACTTGAAAGGAAAAATAGAAGATATTGAATTAACACTCTTATTTATACTTAAGAGAATGGGGCGTGAAATCAGATTTGAGTCCTACCTCCATCTAGATGTGTAACTCTAGACAAATCACTCAACTTTTATAAATCTTGGTATCATTATCTGTATAATAGAGAATACATTTTTCAGAGTTTTGTTGTTAAATGGCATAACATACCTAGAGCCCATAATATTAATAAAAGTGGCAATAGCTCTCCTGTCAAATACAAAAATAAATCAACACACACTAATATGCTCCAGTCATGCTGAGTTCTCTACCACTTGTTCTAATTGGTCACATATTTTCAAACTTCTGCACTTTCCTAAGGGTTGTTCCCTCCAATTAGGAATGATTTATCTTCCTACATCTCACGCTGGTTTGCCTAGAAAACTCTTACTCGTGTTTTCCAATCCATGAAATATGATCTGAAGGCTTTCTCCAGCTTTTTAATTTAAAAAAAAAAAAAAAAAAAAAAAAAAAAGGTGACCAATCCTTCTTTGTTCTTCCATAGCACATACCACTCCACAAATCACTTAGACTGGGGGTGGCCAATCTTTTGGCTTCCCTGGGCCACACTGGAAAACCAGTTGTCTTGGGCCACACAGAAGATACAGTAACACTAATGATAGCTGATCAGAAAAAAAAAATTATGAAAAAATCTCGTGTTTTTCATGTTTTAAGACAGTTTATGAATTAGTGTTGGGCTACATTCAAAGCTGTCCTGGGCCTCAGGCTACCTGTGGCCCACAGGATGGAAAGGTTTAATTTAGATCATGCCTGGCTTCCTATATGACTAAGAAGGAAGAAAAAACCTAAGTCTGACAGATTTGTATCCTCAACAGGTGGTTCACAGCCAGGTTCTTAGTATTCAAAAAACTAAAATGAATGAATGAATCTTTTTTTTTTTTACGACAGTCTGACTCTGATGCCCAGGCTGAAGAGCAGTGACATGATCTCGGCTCACTGCAATCTCTGCTTCCTAGGTGCAAGTGATTCTTCCCCAGCCTCCCAAGTAGCTTGGTTTACAGGTACCCACCATCATACCTCGCTAATTTTTCTATTTTTAGCAGAGATGGAGTTTCACCATATTGGCCAGGCTGCTCTTGAACTGCTGACCTCAAGTGATCAACCGCCTCAGCCTCCCAAAGTGCTAGGATTACTGGTGTGAGCCACCACTCCCGGCCAATGTGTATAGAAGTTTGTCACAATGTAAGCAAAGGCTTCAGTAACTTTATTCCTCTTTTCCCTAAGAGCAGATCAGCCTGTGACAACGGATGCACGGAAGAGAGTAGAATGACTCTGAAGAAGAGGTTCCCAAAAGAAACTCCAGTCATTTTGTAACTTCTCTGGGCAGTCTTGCTAGAAAATTCATTCATTCCAAGGTTGCCAAAAACACTAGAATTAATTGACTTCAAGAAGAAAAATCAGTGGTTACTAGCTATGACAACAAGTATTTCTGTGTATCTCATGTTTCTGAATGATTTAAAATAAAGAGTTGAACCTCCAACATTTTCTGAAAGCCCAGCCAAAAGTTCTACCCAACAATTGTTTAAAAACTTTATTCTGTTTTGTGACTAGGTATGAATTCCTGTGAGTCATGAACCTATACCTCAGGAAACAGTGCACAGGACAAAATCTTACTCTCACACTTGCCTCCATCCTCCCCATTTCCCACCCGCACCAAAATCACACTGATTGGCATCTGTGTCCCTGCAACGTTTCCTTCTGCAAATACAAATGAATAGGACCATATGTATATTCTTATTCTCCACCTTCTTTAAAAAAACGAATTACATGCTTTACCCATTTTATGGGCCTTGCTTTTTTCACTCAAAGTAAATTAGGGGGTGTATTATATCAGTAGATAAAAAGCACCTTCATCATATATTCAGCTTCATGTTTTTCTATTTTTCTGATATGCCATAACCAGAATTCTCCTGAAAATTATTTTTAAAACCCCTTTACCTATTAAAGAAATTATAGTAAGTTACTATTTATGAATGAATTTGTATATAAGAGATACAACCATAGAATAGATTCCTCTCAGTATGTGCAGGAAGGTCACAGGACAAATGAATCTTTAACTATCAGATATAGTGTCCCATTTCCTTCCTTGAGAATCAAAGCAGTTTGTGCTTCCACCAGCAATCTACAAGATTGCTTGGGTGGGCCAACTTCTAGAATTTTGCAAATCTGATAGGTGAAAAGTTTTATATCACTGCATTTCAAACGGTATTTAAAAAATTGTAAGGTAAGTTGAGCATGTTTTCATAACATTTAAAGGACATTTGTGTATTTTTTTCTGTGACTTTTCTGTTAATAGCTTTGCCATTTTTTATCCAAGTTGCAATTTATAACATTCTTTATTATCCTATGCATTTTCAAAATGAATGAAAGCCATTAACTATATCAGCAAAACATTACTCTGAGTTTTTAAAGCTTTTATCCCAAGCTTTTCTTGCAATCCCATACATGAAAGCTGAAGAGCACAAAGAGGTGCCACAGTGCCCTCTGGTGGCATTGTGCTCCATTGCATCTACCCCACACTTACTCTTGGGGCAAAAGCTGAAGGTGGATATAGCTTGATGTCAGTCCTGCATAGGTTATTAGCCTAGCCAAGTCTCCTTGGTCCTGAGACAATGTGGTAGTATAATCATACTCAAAATGAAGAAGTATTAGATCTGCTTTAATGCTTAAAGAATGAGGTGAGTGCCTGGAACTTGTTAGATGTCCTAATAGGCAGGATTTATCTCCTTCCTGTTTGTTGTAAAAGATGGCCTTGGAATATTTTATCAGTGGGCTACAGTGGTGGTTTGTTCTAGACAGTCAGGCTCTGCTTCATTCTTCCCTGCACAGCAGTAAAATTAAAAGGGCTATCATCACTTTCTGGAATTCTGAGTATTCAAAATATCACAAAGTCAGGTCAGTAAAGAAGTTTGAAATTCATTCATTCATTCATTCCCCAAAATATTTGGAATACTATATTTAGTGTTCTAAGTATTTGTCATTTATGTTATTGAACAAATCAACAAAAATTACTGTCTTCGTGGAGTATATCTTCTAGTTAGAGGAGACAATGAACAGCAAACGTAATTAAGCAAATAATATGCTATATTAGAAGATATTAGAAGATGTGGGTTTGTGGCTGTTGGATGGGGATATTTTAATTTAAAAGAGAAAAAGTGTAGTCATTTCAAGAAAGCAACATCTGATTAAGAATTAGAAGGAGGTACAGAAGCTAATTGTGCAGTTCTCTGGAGGAAGAGCCTTCTAGGAAGTAGAAACAGCCTTATGGCCACAGCATGCTTGGTAAGTACAATAGACAACTGAAAAATCCCTTTTAGGATTAAAGGATTCTTTTCCCAGCTGCTGGGAGTGGAGCTGGACTGCTAGCCCCAGCTCTTACCCCAATCTGCAAATAGCCTTAAGCTGTCCATGCTACTTCACCAAGGTCTTACTAAAGGGTAGCCTGAGCCCCATGACTGGCAGATGTAGAGGAGAAACGCCTAGCCTATTAGCCGCAAGACAGAAAAACTTTTCTTTTAAACCTCTTTTCTTTTCTGATCACACTTTGATGACCTCATGTGATCACAATGCTTATAATACCACCTATACCCTAATGACTTTCAAATTTATGCTTCCAGGCATATTTTCCCCTTAATCTCAGATTTATTTATCTACCTTCATATTACTTCAAATACCAAGGAGGATACTACATTGTAAAGTAATCAAGATAATTTGAGAGGGGAGAAATTAGAGTACCTACACATACTATTTTCATGCACAAATAGAACATTTCTTAAAGTCAACCAGATTTACGTTGAAAAGCAAACCTTAATACAGTTCCAAAAATTGAAATCCAATAGACCATGTTCTCTGACCATGATTAAAGTAAGTTAAAAATCAGAAAAGTACACACACAAAATAATAAATCTATTCTTACCTGAAAATTTCATTTTTGGTTATTTACATATGTTATTTACATTTGTAAATAACCAAAGAAGTTATAAAATTTAAAGATATTGTAAAGTTTAAAATGATATAAATTAAATGATATAAAAACTACCGTATGTTAAAACTTGAGGAAGCCTTTTGGATCCTTTCCTACTTGCCATCCTTCACTTTCCCAAGCTGAATACTGTTTACAGAAGAGTACTTAAAAAATCTGCCACACATACTAACCATTATCTTGCACCTTCCTCCTAAGACAGTACGGCTTTGTGCTTATTTTCTTCACTAGAATACAAGCAGCTTAAACACAAGCAATTATACATCTTGCTTATTCCCAGCACTTGGCAAAATACCTAGCAAATAGGAAGTACTCAACACTTGCTTATCTAATGATCGGGTAAAATGGATGTATGGACAATTAACCATATTACAGTAAGTATATGTAATATACTTACTGAGAGATCACAAAGCGCTACGTATGGCTGAAAACATTTAGCCTAGCGGTGGGATGTTAGAGCTTCTAAGTTAAATTGTGTTGAATTAATTTAAAAAATTAACTCCTTTTTCAAAGTGCTGCAAAATAAACTTACAGAAAGAATGCAGGGTTCAATAGCTGCTTGTCAGTCCCCAAAAGGGATCCACTTCTAAGGCTAGCTGTGACTTTTTGCCTGGATCTTACCAAGGCACATTCTTGTTCCAAAGGGAATTATTCTTTACTTATTGCAGGTCTCCAGGCCATTGCTCCCCCAATGCTCCTGCATTAATACTGGCTTCTGGGAGTGCAGCTTGATCAGAGGAAAAACTGGGAGTTATCTCACGAAATAAAGAGACCCCCTAATGCAGTAACAGACATCTAAGCTCTGAGGGCACAAATGTTGTTTTACTTTAACCTATACCTAAAACATCAAGAGATTTTCATGAGAAAATTAAAGCAAAAACTCAAGTGGTTCCATTGAAACTTAAAATATGCTTTAATTGAAGCGCAGCATTACATGAAGCAGAACTATGAGTATGTGCTGACACATTATCATTTTTATAATGCAAATGGAAGACTGAATGATGATTATATATATTAAAATCCCGATTTTGGAAGCCATGCATAGAGTTCTATTTGCTTGTGAAGATCAGAAAATGCCTGATAAAGAGATTTTTATCCCAAAAGCCCCAAAGTACCACAAAACAAATGACCTTTTTAAAAAATAACTTGGAAGAACTGAAAAGTTGACACGTTCCTTTATCATGTATTCCTACATGTACAAGAGGCTTATTCAGTAGAATGAGTAGTTCAACAATACAGATACTTTCTCACTTACTTTTCAAGTAAGGAACCTTGGAACATAATGGTAAATTTTAGGTAGCCCAGTTCTTTTCTTGTTATACTTAACATGTGCTCTGGAGATAAAAAATACCATGGCATGTAGGTAGTGAAAGGTCAAGTTAAATTTTCCTTCTGATTCTTTGTTCTAAGAACTAAAATACTTGAAGTTAGCACTGTTGTGAGTAGTTCATCTTCCAAGAGACTTTTTTTCCTGTAACATGAACCAAAAAAAAAGAAAATCAAGTAATGGTGCCTACTGAGATTATTTTGTTAAATCAGCCACATCCGAGAGTGAATATATCTATTTTTATATAGAACTAAAGAATTGTTTTCTTCTTGAGTTTATCAAGAAGGGAGATAGATGAAGAAAAGTAAAAATGAAGACAGAGGAAAAAGGAGAAAGTTCAGAACATGAAGAGTATTCAAGATTTTTATTTTTGATTATAAAATGTGTTACATTTGTTTGCCTTGTGGAGGTCTGCTCATCATTCAGGACCCTATTCAAAGTCACCTTCCTTCTGAAGATGAGGCTATCCTCCCTAACACACAGATTTTGTTCTATTACTATAATTATGAACCGCACTGTCATTCTCTGTCAACATGATTTTCGCTGTATTTCAATTTTTTAGAAGTATGACTATCTTTCCTCATTAGATTGGGATATTCTAGGAAATAATGTATATTCCTTATTGCTGTCAATCTTTTCTCCCCAAATCTGGCCTCATCCTACTTCACTCCCAGTAACAAACAACATGCCTGGAAAAAAGCAAGTCTTACTCAATGTTTGGTGAATAAATGGCAGATGATGAACATTTTAAAAATGTAAGACACAAAGGATAGTAAAAGTTAAATTTAGAGATAAGTTAAAAGTCAAACAGCTGAACACTTTTAGGCTCAACTCTTTGGTGATTGGTTTATGTATCTGATGACATAATATTCTGCTAAAATTTTTTCCCCCAAAGGTAAAATTTTGAGGGTAAGTCTGCAATATTTAACCAAAACTCCAAGAACTGAATTCACCTAATTTATGTAATCCAATGGCAGTTACTCTAGGTGCATTGTTAAAAATATTACAGAAACGAGAGTTATTAGTCTAACCCAATAAATAGGTAGTATTATATCTCATCTCAACAGTAGGTCTAAGGGCGAAAAAGATTGAGTAGAGACAAATTTTATGACAATGAAAAGATAATAGCAAAGAACACGATACGGCAATCATAAATTTTAAAAGCTATTTGAAATAAAAATAAAACACTCAGTAGAGTTATCTAAATAAATTAATGTTACAGTGTAATGAGAAACACTACATCTGATGCAATGTTGGGATGGAGAGCCTAAGATTTCTGTGGTGGGATGAAGGGTGAACAATACAAGAAAACAAGATGTATAGCAAAAATTGTAAGAATAGTTCATGTGTCTCAAAATCAGAGAAAGTTCAAATGTAAGGGGGGAGAGATGGAAGCAATGATTTTGTTAAGTTTAATGATCTCCTCCATGATCTGTGGAAAATATTCACTTAAAAAGTGTTTCATTCATATTTATGAATCTCTCATTTTTTATATTTTTGGCAAAATGCTAGCCATTTTCTATACACTTTTCAGAGATTTTTAAACTTGAGACTAAATCACAGCATCTTCCTAACCTTTGAAGCATTCTAAGACAAAAAATTATCTCCCACTAACACCTTCTTAAAAATTATTTGATGAAATCCACGTTCTGTGATGGTTATTTTTAAATTTAGTTGATTTTTACCAATTAGCAACAACTTACTGATTGGGATAATCACTCCTGTTTTCCTTCCTCAGTGTTGTAGACATTTCTTCTTTGCAACAGCTCTAGTTGGGAGTTACCGATATATTTTCTTAGGGATAATGCTACTTACATACCAAAGGGAAAAATCATGACCTACACTAAGTCAAACGCTACAACCAGACTCCTTGTCCTACCCTACCTAAGGGGTAGGCATATCTCGATTTCTAAGCTTTCATTGGAAACTCGTGAAAAACGCGCTTCTCATTCTTGATGAATGAGAAGGAGCAAGTATGTAGGTTTAGGTCATGTCTTATCATCCGATCAGGTGTGACATCAACTTTAGACTGAAACCAACACTCTGAAGAGCAAATAGAGGAAAAAAAAAAAAGGAAATTGGATCTTTGAAGACCCCACTGAGTTATTAGATCATGGCGCTTTTGAAGCTGGTATTATCATAAAATTTGTTTGTAAGGTCAATAAGTTTCCCATTCTCTGTAAGTCAATGTGAAATTGATTTTTGGTTCCCGCAACCAAACTATTTCCCTAAATTTGACTCTTAACATAAAGTCTCTTAGTTATTCTTAACATATCATCATAGCCCAGCCCATAGATAACAGACACATTTCCTGTATCACTCTTCAGGTTTCACTAGCCTAGTTTTTTGTCCCAGTTGTCACTGTGATGAAGAACTTTGTGTGAACTGTGGCTGACTTTATGCTGACCTAACCTCATAATTTGTCTTAAACCTGTGCTGCACATCTCTCATCTTCTCTCTGGGACTTCCATGTGACATCCAGATGGGGATGCTGTGAAATCTTGTTCAGACGCGCACATGTGCCACGTAGAATTGTGGGGAGTTTACTTCCCAAAAGGCACAACTTTGACAAATGAGCTAGGGAAGCTAGTGGAGAAATTTCTCTTTTCTTTCCTAGGAACAACTGTTTTAAGGTCTAGTTTATTTGGCTTTTAAGAACAAAGTAGAGGATCAAACTGACTTTTGTACCCTGAATCAATAACGCAGCTTCTTATTCTTTTCTCCTCCTTTCCTTCCCTCTCTCCTATTACATGGGAGTATGGTCCCAAATAACAGTAGTAGCACATAGTTTCTGTTCTCATTTCTGGGAAAGCCAGGTTAAGGCATTTGAAATCGAGCATAGCAGCAGAAAGCTAACTTTAAAAATATAATTTGGGGGCTGGATTACTCACTGGTATGAAAGTAACAGATTCCATTTCTGGTGGTAGCTGAAGTGGTAATAATCCATAGCATGTAAATGCATCACAACAACTAGAAATTTTCACCTCTGGTTAATTAGAATAAAATGTAGAAGGAAGGTGAAATATCTGTATGTAGCCCTTTAATGATTCAGGGACAATGGAACTATAATGAGGTCTAGCTTCCATTAACTGACTTAGAAGATTTGAGAGGAAAAAAAAAAAAGTGATAGTCTACAGGCATCCATCTGCTATCCCAGGCAAGCTGTAAAAGCCTAAGGGCCTCTATGGTAGTGTTTGAACATATTCTTACCTCCTATAATTTAAAAGGCCAACTGTGCTAAAAATTAGACCTAGGTTTTAATTACGAAGGTAGTAGAACTGTGAACAACACCATCTAGCCTTGATAAATCCATGACAAAGCTATGGCTCTTACTGAAAAAACAAAAAACATGTGAGAAACTATGTCCTAGAAAGGGACATTTGAGTAGAAGAAGAATTTTGAACCCATAAATTCCTGTGAATCCTCCTGTCAAAATCGGCACCCTGCAATGTTTTTGAGAAAAGTTTCTCCTCCCCTTGCCTGGGGAGCATACATGGATATTATCTCAGATGAATTCCTTACAAGTTAATGTTACTCTCCTCAACCTCCCTTCAGTCCAATAACCAGGGTGAGGTTTCAGTATAGTTTGAGTGAGAAAGTATAATTCCACATCAAGAGGAAACAGATTATATACCATAGGAATTGTAGTGCCTAGCTAATATTTATAGCAGGAAACAAATATATGGTAGTCAATTGAGTTTATTGGACTAAGGTAGGCGAGCAATGTAAAGACTAATATGAAGAGAATTTATTAACACCCAGAATTTACTCATGATTTAAATACAGTATTTGGCTAAGAACCCCTGGCCTTGGCCCAAATAGGTACACTGGGGTCACTCCCTGAAGTTTGAACATAATCATGGCTTACAGGGAATGAAGTAAAGATGCTGGAACATTTTTGGCAAAGTATTGAGGAAGCTCAGAGCCTGAGGACAGTAGTAAAATTAGAATAGATTTACCAGGTAAGATCTGAGAACTCACCATCTCAAAGTTATGTGCCTAGGAGACTCTAGAGGACAGAATCCTAATGCAGTGAAAAAGTCCACTGGTGAAAGGAGAAATGGTAACTTAGAAAAGCTCACACATGGCCATGTTCTTTAGTCCTGGTTAAAGGGTGGGAGATTATTGGGATATTTAGTGGAATTTTAAAATATAAGAAGCCAGATGACAGCACTTAAACAACAGAAGAAAGGTAGATATAAAAGATGTAATTTTTTTTTAAATTGTACTTTAGGTTCTGGTGTACATGTATAGATCATGCAGGATTGTTGCGTAGGTACACATGTGGCAATGTGGTTTGCTGCCTCCATCTCCCTGTCACCCACATCTGGCATTTCTCCCCATGTTATCCCCTCCCTCATTTCCCCACCCCATGCTTGTCCCTCCCTTGGTCTCCACCAACAGACCCCAGTGTGTGATGCTCCCCCTCCCTATGTCCCTGTGTTCTCATTGCTCAACACGGACCTATGAGTGAGAATATGCGGTGTCTCATTTTCTGATTGTCTGTTCTTGTGTCAGTTTGCTTAGAATGATGGTTTCCAGATTCATCCATGTCCCTACAAAGGACATGAACTCATCATTTTTTATGGCTCCCTAGTATTCCACATGGTCTTTATCCAGTCTATCATTG
The DNA here is from genome assembly GCA_036589455.1 of Ateles fusciceps. Classification (NCBI taxonomy): domain Eukaryota; kingdom Metazoa; phylum Chordata; class Mammalia; order Primates; family Atelidae; genus Ateles; species Ateles fusciceps. Next base: position 3,515,350 of record JAZHEH010000827.1, on the reverse strand, counting down.
ATGGGTATTTGGGTTGGTTCCAGGTCTTTGGTATTGTAAACAGTGCCCCTTTGAACATATGTGGGCATGTGTCTTTATAATAGAACAATTTATAATCCTTTGGGTATATACCCAATAATAGGATTGCTGGGTCAAATGGAATTTCTCTTTCTAGGTCCTTGAGGAAGCGCCACACTGTCTTCCACAATGGTTGAACTAGGTTACACTCTCACCAACACTGTAAAAGTGTTTCTATTTCTCCACATCCTCTCCACCATCTGTTGTCATGATGCCTTGATCGACAGGCATTTTTGGCAACAACTGGGAAATGATAGTATTCCTAGGACCAAGATGTAGATAAAACAAACAAGGGTGTTGTTCAATTACAAAATGGTTGGAAAATAGGATGATAAGCAGAAGGCCAACATCATTCATTTTAATAGAATATTGTTTCTCACTTGTTTTGACAATCAAGTTTGTTCACAAAATCCAGAGTCCAGTGATTGAATGGAAGACTGGTTTTCCTGAGGAAGACCAACACTATTAACAATATATATAATAAATACTCTCTTTTCCTTAAAAAGTCCTTGCACCATTTTGTCAGGGTAACTATTCACTGGGGAAAGGTGAATGCACAGAAATTAAAAAGACTGTTGGGAACAGGGTTTAAACACTGAAGGTAAAGTACCTGTAACACTGTCATGAACCTCCACTTAGAGTGACGGCTATGAAGACCAGGAGAAAAATTTATTCCAAACCCATTCCACAGGGTTTCTGATATGTTCCCTTGTCTGGCAGCTATTTCCCTTAAAAATGTAAACATTTCTTAAACGCCTATATAATAAAGATATAATTGGCAAGTAGAGGATCTCCCATACCGATTCTCAAACCTGTAGGGTAAGGGACACTGTGGTAGCCAAAAAGCATCCTATGCAAGAATGAATTTTAGGTTGAACTCCAGAAATTAGTACCAACATCAAAGCCTTGAAAAATACCAAGGTGGTGACCTACATCATACCTCCGTTAGATTTACATGTTTTGTTTATGCAAAACCAAAATGAATAGTTAATTTTATGTGTCAGCTTGCCTGGGTCATGGTGCCCAGATAGGTGGTCAACATTATCCTGGACATTTCTGCAGCAGTATTTTTTGGATGAGATTGACATTTAAGTCAGTAAAATTTATGTACACAGACTACCCTCCACAATGTGGATGGGCCTCATCTAATCAGTCAATAGGCATGAAAAGAACAAAAGACTGACCTCACCTGACCAAGAGATAAAAAGACTATATACTGGATATAGTGTACACCATTCAGGTGACAGGTGTACTAAATCTCAGAATTCAACACTATAGAATTCAACTATGTAACCAAAAGCAAAAGTATAGAATTCATCCACGTAACCAAAAACTCATATCCCAAAAGCTAATGAAATAAAAATTAAATTAATATAGAGGGAACCAAAGAGGGCCTTAGGACTTGCAACATCAACTCTTTTTTAGGTCTCAAACCAAATGACCTTGTCACCTGAACCTCAGATTTTAGACTTCATTATCACGGAACCCAATTCTTTAAAATCTGTGTTCATGTGCGCACACACACGCGTGCACACACACACACACGTGCACGTGCACACACACACACACACACCCTTTAGGTTCTGCTTCTCTGGAGAATTCTAACACAATGATCAGCTACAATAACATTAAACAACATATCATGCAGAACATGGTTATCTGTACTGGATCAAATGAACAGTTTGTGATACTGGTTTATATGACTTATGCTCTCAGAGATCGCCTCAGTCCCATGCTTATTGTAACCACTACTGAAGTGACCAGTTTTAAACATATTTTAACTACTTTTTGCGGGTACCATGTGGCAATGCTTTATGTCGTGGTCATGCTATATCTCTCTCACTTCCCGCCATAGGGTTTTATTGACGTATACCATATGACACCCAGAAGAAATTGTTTGGCATACACACACTCAATGTTGCAATCAGCCTTTGCAGCTGTTTTTTGTGTAAACTGGAGGATTTCTTTGCTTTGTTGTTTTTTTTTTAATCGTATTTTTCCATCCATTTGCTACCTTGAAGGACTCTAGGTATTTAGGGCACTTGATTGAAAGATCAGTCTGGGCACCACGGCTCATGCTGGTAATCCCAGCACTTTGGGAGGCCGAGGTGGGCAGATCACTGAGGTCAGAAGTTTGAGACCAGCCTGGCCAACATGGTGAAACCCTGACTCTAATAAAAATACAAAAATTAGCTGGGTATGGTGTTGTGTGCTTGTAATCCCAGCTACTCTGAAGGCTGAGGCACGAGAATCACTTAAACCTGGGAGGTGGAGGCTGCAAAAGCCGAGATCGTGCCACTGCACTCCAGCCTGGGTGACAGAGTGAGACTCTGTCTCAGAGAAAAAATGTGTGTATATATAGATATAGATATAGATAGATATATAGATCATTGTCCTGTAAACAGTCATAAACAGTCTTACCAATAAACTCTTTTATTGAGAGGGTCATGTAATATAATTCTATCATCCTTTTTCTATTGACTTATTCTCTTTTTCCTATTAACTTATTTTCTATACTTATTCTAAAAATTACTAACTTTAAACAACTTTAAATGTTATTTTAACATGAAAATGCCTCATATGAGAACTGTTAATAAAAACATTACTTATAAAATATATAATCAGACAAATTTTTTCATGGTTTAAAACAATATAAAATAATGCAAAATAGAAAATCTGTCATTTATGACAGCACAATATGAAATCCATGAATATTTATTAACTAGTTTTCTTTTTAGAAATGGAATACAACGTCTACATAATAAACATCATTATACATATGAAGTAAATAGTAATCGTCCCTCCCACCTGAAACAAGCAGTTCCTTTTTCATAGCAATTTCTGTATCTCAGCAAGATTATTTGTATATAGAAACATAAATTAATAGAGTACTAGATACAAATAACTATATATACAATATAAGTAGAATTTTCCTTCAAATGGCTATATTGATTAGCTAGAAAAATATTACAAAGAGATGAGATCAACTTCCGTCGTATTCAGAATGAGATTCTGAAACAAACGAAATTCAATTTTAATATAAATCCTATTAAGATAAAGATACCATTTCAGCTCACTTTATAAATAATCGCGGAAGAAAAGTGAAAGGCCTCCACTAAAAAATGAAGATTATAGATCAAATTAAATACCAAAGTTTAGTGAAACAATGAATGAAGAAGATATCAAGGCAATCTACTCCCATCATATAGTAGACATAGAAAGCCTAACAGCTTAAGGTCCTCTGAAGTACTGACAGCAAAGGAAATTATCTCCAGTGTAACACTGGAAGGGAAGCTGCAATTGATAAAGAACAAATGAATGAATGAGTGAACAGGTGAATGAGTAGTAAATGGTAAAAGTGTAAAATGCCTACCATCCTAAAAGAAACCGCAAGAACATAAAGCAGTAAAGGATATGTGTGCATTTAATATATATTCTTAAATAAATTTTTACTTCTTTTTGGTTAACATTTTATGAATTTTAAAATAAAATCCTGTCTTCTTACCTATCAATTTGGTACCCAACTTTACATTGTCCACAACATTGAACTCTGCATATTTGGGCTGTTAAGAGAATACTCCTATTACTCTCAACGAATAAAGATTTTACAAAACTGAATGTAACTACATGTTCCTGAAAAAGTGTCAGGATTATTCAGTAAAAAGTAATCAAGCAATTTTTAAATTATCACAGGAGTATTGAGGGGCGAGGGACTAAAATCTTACAAGATATTTGATGAAGGCCACATTTATTTGCAAATGTACCAACACATTACCTGTTGATCAGGTATTAAATTCAAGCTTTTAAAAAAAGTTCCAGATTTTGCTCGTATTTTAGAAGTGTCCAATCTAATGTACAGTCCTCCATTCATCATAAATATAACACATTTTCCTTTGTAGAGGTATTTTTCTTGCCATCAACTTGAGTTACTTTTTGTTCTTTTTTGGGAAAGAAAATAATGTAAAAGAGATTGAGGTAAGGGTTACCTCAGCCTGCTTAAAGTCAAACTTTACAAAACACAACTACCCAATTTCTTGAAGTGTTAAGAGACAAAAGTAGAATAGTGATTCAATTGAGACTGCGAGTCAGATGATCAGAAATTTTTATTTCTGCATGACCCTGAAAGCTTAAAATAGTCATAAATGCTACCTGAGTTCAGAAATCCAGTTCATTGTTTTTAATATGTGCTTATGGGTTTTCAAAATCAGTGGATTATGTTTCAAGTGGGGGAGAAACCCATAATATTAAAAAGATTCAAAATTAATACAGAAGATACTTATGTTTTATTATGTGGTTTGTCATTTTGTCACACATTTGTATTAAGTATCTACTCTCCACAAATAGTTATTTCAGGTAATTGAGGTGGGACATAGGTGAATCAGACAAAGGAATGGCTCATAGGAGCTAGTTACCTAATAATACAGACAAATCAATGTATTAGTATTAACAAAACACAAGTTAGAGAGCAATGAGATTATTTTCTAGCACTAAACAATCTAAATAACTATCTTCTCCACATCACTAAAATAGAACACACATAAAATTCATGAATAAACTGTATTCAATATCAATTTTAAACACATATTGGATGAAAAGAAAAGTGGATATTTATAATGTAACTACCCATAAATGGTACAAAAAGAAATCAGGGTCCCTAATTAGCTAAGGGTCAGATGTGAGAATAGACAGCATTGGGCTCAAGTTAAGTTGAAATTTGGATTTGAGAACCCCATATGTAGCTGAAGCTCATGGAGAATATACATCTAATTAAAAATTGTTTCAGAAAAAGCATACCCACTGATGAGAAAAAGTATGCCCACTGTATTCATTTTGACTGCAAAAAATACCTCTCATATTAAAAAAAAAAAAAAAAAAAACACATAAAAAGTGATCCAGGGCTACTACTATCCATGGGAATGTTAACAGAGGCAAAGAAAACTTCTCTCTTTAAGATATCTCAAAAATCCAAAGCATATGCAATTCTCAAGAATAAAATCCTGCCAAACAGTATACAATCTAAAATTACAGAAGACATACGATACTAACTTTAACAAGAAAGGACCTAAACAGATGCAGACAATAACACTTAAAATTATTAATGTTTTAAAGGAGAAAACGGATAAACAAGGTGTAATTTTGAAAAGAGCAAGCATATTTACAAAAAATTACAACACTAAACATCCAAAGAATTTTTTAGAAACATTGAAATTAAAACTCAAAGGAAAGCAGAGAATACTTTCTATCTCATTCTAATGTCATCACAACCATAGCAAAAATAATAATAATAAAACTGTAAGCCAGTATCTCTCATAAACAAAATGCAGAAAACCTTAACAAAACATTACTGATATTGACAAACTAATCCTAAAATTTATATGAAGAGGCATAAGATTCGTCATAGCTAACACAATATTAAAGCATAAAGTTGGAAGACTGTCACAACATGACTTCAAGACTTACTTAAAATTTACAGTAATCAAGACAGCCTGGTATTGGTGAAACAAAAGATACACGGGTCAACAGAATAGCAGATCAGCATCGTAAGACAAAGTGAGGAAAAAAAATAGAAGAGAGATATCAGAATCAGACCAACATAAATACAGTAAACTGATCTTTGACAAAAAAGCAAGGGCAATTCAATGGTGAAAAGGTATCTTTCAGCAAATCTTGGAATGACTGGAAGTCCATTTGTGTGTGTGTTCAAGAATCTTGACACACAGGTTACAGCTTTCATAAAGCGTAACTCAAAATAGATCAAACACCTAAATATTAAGTCAACTCTAAAAAACTAGAAGATACACAGGAGAAAACATAAGTTTGGCAAGAAGTTTTCAGATATTGTACCAAAAACAATCTATGAAAGAAATAAGGATACATTAGACTTTATTAAAAACGTATGCTGTGGCTGGGTGTGGAGGCTCACGCCTGTAATCCCAGCACTTTGGGAGGCTGAGGCAGGTCGATCACCTGAGGTCAGGAGTTCAAGACCAGCCTGACCAACATGGTGAAACCCCATCTCTACTAAAAATACAAAAAATTAGCCAGGTGTTGTGGCCAGTGCCTGTAATCTCAGCTACTCGGGAGACTAAGGCAGGAGAATCACTTGCACCCAGGAGGCAGAGGTTGCAGTGAGCCGAGATCGCACCATTTCACTTCAGCCTGGCAACAACAGCAAAACTCCATCTCAAAAATAAAAAATAAAAATAAAAAACTTATGCTGTGTGAAATAATCAATGACAAGCCACAGCTTGGGTCATTTATTTGGAAAACACATATCTGCCAAAGAACTTTTATCCAAAATATACAAAGGACTTTTAAAACTCAGCAATAAGGAAACAAACGGACTAATTTAAGGTGCCTAAGATATCTGGACAGATAGTTTAAAGAAAATATACAGATGGCAAAAATACTAAATTATGCTCAGTATCATAAAACCTCACACCTATTAGACACTAATATACCTATTAGAAGGGTGAAAACTAAAAATACTGACAATACCAAATGCTAGTAAGAATGTAGGGCAATAGGTGGGAATGCGTATGGTATAGCCACTTTAGAAAACAATTTGCCAGGCTCTTACAAAACTACACATCGTCTTAACACTTAATAATACAATCATGCTCCTAGGTATACACCCAGTTACTTCAAAAAGTTATGTTCACACCAAAACCGTCCTACACAAGTTTACAGCAGCTTTATTCATAATTTCCAAAAGAGGAAGCAACTAAGATGTTCAACAGGTGAATGGGCAAGCCAACTATTGTATAGCTGTATAATAAAATATTATTAAGCAATAAAAGGAAACGGTCTATCGAGCCACAGAAATCTTAAATGCACCTTCGATGGCTAAGTGAAATAAACCAATATTGAATGCTGACATATTTATGATTAAAATTGTTATTCCGGAAAAGGCAAAACTTACAGAAAGAATAAAACGATCAGTTGTTTCCAGAGCCTCAATAGGAAAGAAAGGGGTCAACAGGTAAAGCACAGGGGATTTTTAGAACAGTAAAATTATTCCAAATGATGTAATGGTGGATACATGACAATACATATTTGTCAAAACCCATGGAATTTTATAGCACAGAGTAAAACTTAATGTATAGACATTTTAAAAATTTAGCAAGTTGGATGATCCTAGAAAAAACATACTGCAACAAGAAAATCTATCTGTATTACAAATACATGAAACATCCTCACTGAAGAGAACGAGGAAGAAAGGTGCTGACCTAAGTAAGTCTGAAAGTAAGTTAAGTCTGTAATGCTAAAGGCAAAAGGAAGCACACAAAAACAGTGAACTTGATAAAGTTGTTTTCCATAGGGTACAGGTTAACAGTCTGATAGTGCTATATGAATGTATTGGAATGAAACAACTAAATAAATGGATAGCAGATAGTGAGAACCAGGAATGAGCTTTTTCAGATAAGAGGAGGAAGCTAGATTGACACGTGATGGATTAGAGTTGTAGACATTGGTGTGAACTCACCCTTAATACACAGATGTTTACATAGAGATATTTTAGAGAGATATGTCTATCCATGGGTTACTATTAAGCATATATATTATTTGCTGTGTCTGCAAAGCGGGCCTGGAAGAAATGGCAGACAGTAGCAATAAACATGCCTAGCACCCCAATACTGGTTTCTAATAACATTCTCTAATAAAACAAATTAGGGCTCCTTAAATAAATGACTGATTCTAGGTCTGAGGTAGGAAATATGCATTGGAACAACGTTTAGTGACAGAATATAAGGATATATTCAAAAAATTTAAAAAACGAAAAAAGAACTCATTGATGGGGTATGTCAAAGGAGCTCAGGAGCAAGAGGGTATGTCAAAGGAGCCCAGGAGCAACTGAGATAGCTCCCAATGGGCAAAGCTGCGACAATTTGAAAAACAAAATAAATAAGAGGTGAAGAGGCAATTCATCCATGTAGAATAATTCCAAGTTATGTATGTAGCTACTCTATCTCAAGAAAGTGGAGCCTAACTTTCCATTCCTGAGATGTGGTCTCCGTGTAGGAACAGCTTCCAAGAGTACAGTATGGAAAGACAGGACAGGAGAGACAAACTTGGCAGTGGAGAAACCTGACACACACTATATCAGCCAGGTGATCAAGGCCAGTATCCGTATGATAGCATGTACCTTTAATGGGATGAGATGAAAATGGTACTCTATCTCTGTGGTCTCTCCTCCCAACAACCAATTATCTTCATTTTACATTGAGAAAAAAACAAGACGCATTCTAACAGAGGGGCATCCTGCAAAATACCTGACCGATCAATACTCAACAATAAAAGAATTCAGAAACTGTCACAGCCAAGCGGACCCTAAAGACACATAACTAAATATCCATGGACATTCAGCAAAAACTAAGAAAACACAAATAAAATATGGACTTTAGCTAATAATAATGTATCAATACTTCTTTATTAACTACAACAACATGGCCTATTAATGCATGATGTTCCTGAGAGGGGAAGTGAGTGTTCAATATGTGGAAATTCTCTGTACAATTTTTATATTTTTCTAATTTAAAATTTTTCAAAGAAATTAAAAAAAATCCTTTCAAAAACAATTGCAATGGCAGGAACTCAAGAAGAATTTATACAAAGCCTATCAGGAATTTGGTTGAATAAGTTATTCACATTTTAAACTATAATTTACATTTAGTTGCATGGAGGAACATAGGTATCTTAGAATAAAAAAGTAAATTCAGGCTTACCTGCTTGAACCTGATTTCCCAAATAAGTTTAGTCTATAATTTCTATGACATTGCTATGTGAAAATTATTATAGATTAACAGGTACTCCAGATTGGAGTAACAGATATTAAACTCACCTAGCCCTACATTTATTTTCCCTTTACAAAATGCCATTGCTCTTAAACTTTCATAATTTGCATTCATATTGTCACTTGTTTCAAGATTTTAAGAACTGTATTAAAAAGCAATTCTTTTTACATTACTTTTTTTTCCACATAGAAAAAAAGCAGGTTAATCATATATGGTTTTAATATTCTTCCCAATTAGGTTTAATATTAACACTATTATTTTTCTCATTATTATTATGCCAAATAAGGACTTTATGTCTCTTCTCTTTCTGGTACACCTAAAATACTAGACCCACAAAGAAAGATAAACCCAAAAAATGATCAATAGAAGTCTGGAGTTTATTTGGGAGATCCCTTTCAATATAATTCTACTGTCTAAAAGCAAAGTATTTCCATACTATAAATTAATCTGGAAACCACACTGAACTAAAGTAGTATTACAAGATTTAAGAATTTTCACCGTCTACTGCTTCAACTGTATGCCCATATATCCTTATATACTATGCTATGTATAGTCATATTATATATTAAGAATACAGAATAAACTGTAACCAGAAATACTGGATGTATTCTGAGATCCATCACTGAGCCTTAACTGTCTCATGTACAGTCATGGTAAAAGTTCAGATATTATCCCTAGAGTTAGAATTATATAAGATAAAGGGATATTACGATGTCTCCACCTTTCATCTGTCATTTATATTTTCATTCAACATTTATTGAAGCATATATAGACGTAGGAAACATTAAGATGAGTAAGACATCATTTCCCTTAAAACTCACATAAACAGAAAATCATATAAATAGCACAGTATAATGTGATAAGACTGATGGAGGGCTATGTAGATATAGTATACTGTGATAAAAGCAAGGCAAAGATACTATGTAAGATATACAGCAGCATAAGGTATCCTAACTAGCTAGGAGGCTTTAAAAATACTAAACAATGAAATGGTGAATATACAGGAGATGGCATTCCAGGTAAAAGGGACAGCATGATCAGAACAGGAAGATAAAAATCATCACAATGTGTCCCAGGAACAATAAGCAGTTGTGTGTTCCTGGAGCATACATTTTGAGACAGAAGAGAGGGAAAAATGATAGAAATGTCAAGAGTGTCATGTTGAGGATCTTGACCTTAACTCATGATTGTTATCCATTATAAATGTATCAATATAAATTATAACAGATATTACCCATTATATTCTTTGAGGGCTTAGCATGTGTTTTATCTTTACCCTTAAAACCCCTGTTATCAGTGTAGGACCCATATCTCCTTTCAAAGATGAATTAAAACTAGGTTAAATGAATAACTGATACCACTTGTATATACATATATATGCATATATTTAAAATATATATATTTAAATATACCTGACAGGGAGATACATCCTCTCTTCTTTCAAGAATAAGGATTACTATATGTATCTTGCCCTCTCTATCAAAACCTGGAATTAGAACTTTCAAAACCAAGAATTTGAGGCAGGAACAACATGCTTTGATCATCTTCTTGTTGTTTAATAGGCAATGTATTTGCTAAAACAGTGGTTTTTAATAAATAACCAAAATTGAGAACAAATAAGAATAATTTCTTACAGACCTTTTGTTTTGAATTTTTATTTAATATGATAAAGTCTGCTTATTTGCATACAAGGTTGAAAGTTCCCAGGAACATTAGTAAAGATTCATTCAAGGACCATTAAATGAAGCTAGCTATTAGCAATTGGTATGCTTCATTTTGGTGGTTAAATACTGAAGAAAGGAATATTTTTGCCCTGACGGCGATTACTTAACTGCCAGTAGAATGTGGGAAATGTTATGACAGAATGTGGGAAGCAGGATGCTGACAACACTGAGGGCAATTCCATGCCTTCACTTACTCTGACAATAAAATAAGATGATGAAATAAGGTACCGTAATACAGTGCTTGGCAAATATGATATTCAATTATAAAAATGTAACTACATTAAAATTTAGAAGTCACAGTCCATTAACATGGAAAACAAAATTATCATATTTCTTGTATTAGTCATGGTATTACTGCCACTAGTGCTTTTAAAAACAATTGCATAGAGGTTTGAGGTGATGAATGTGCTAATTACCCTAATTTGACCCATCAATTTATACAATTATTTATCAAAAAATAAGAAAAGAAAAAGAATTTCATAGAAATATATTAGAATCAGGTAGAAGAAAAGAATACGTAGAAACAAGTATAAGCAAATTTCAGTTCACCTAAGTTGCAGAACATCCTGGGTTTTGCTTCTGACAGCAGAAACAACTTTACAAAAAGTTGATGATTCGAGAAGACTGTTAGCTTTCTAAAATCACAAACCAAGCAATGAAGGACTAACATATAAAAAGTGTATCACAAATTTAGGATTGGTCAAGTTATCCCAGGAGAAAGAAATGCATGTTAAGTTTGAGGTTCATTTTAAGACAACCAAAGTGAGAAAGTGATAACAAATAAAAAACAGTAATTAACTTATAGAGAAACACAATAAAGGAAGCTAAAGGCAGTAGTTAATTAAAGAATTACCAACAAAAAAATTCATTTCCTATCCATCCAACTAAACAAGTCCTTTATAAAGAAAATTAGAGTGAATATAGGTTGAACATATTGAAACTTACATAAATGTTCTCACTTGTGTAAGAACATTTAAAGCACAATCCATTCAAACGTTAAGCCATTAAGCCAGAATCAATTCAAACATTAAGCCACAGTCGATGTTTAGAAAATTGTCTTTGTAAACTCTGTAGCCCTTTTTTTCTACAACTGCCAATATTATTTCAGTTCTCTAAAAGCTATGATTAAAGGTAGACATAAACGCTGTCAATTCAGCCACCTTTTATACTTCATTCTGCATAAACTGTCTTATGCTCCAATTGTTTTATATAGCCCTATCTTGTCACCTCAGATGAAGCTGAATGTCTCTTGCTGGCTGAAACTATACATTCAACAAGTTTCCTATTTACATATCTGACTTAAAATCTTAGTGGAAATATACGAGTTCAATAAAGATTGCTCCCAAAAGAAAATACAGTAACATGATTTTCAAGTTGTAATGCACCATAACTTGAGTTAACCAACTAAATGAAAATGAATAAACTTACAACACTAAAAATATAACGGGAGTCTATAATAGCCAAAAAGTAATAGTATAGTAGTAATATTACTGTAGTACTTTATATAGTAGTACTATATACAATAATAGTATCCAAAGATTATCTGATGAGCCTAGGGATGTATAAAATATTTTATTCACTATTACAGCCAGCTAATTTTAATTTAGCAACAAGTTTAGTGGAAAAGTCAATCAGGCAGATTTAATGTCTTCCCTTTTATAAAATGTTTTTAAAAATCTGTAATACAACACTGAGATATAAACAATCCTTGTCAAATTCAGATAAACTTATTTGACTCCATTAAACTGAATCATATGCATCTAAATTTCATTTTCTATTACTAAGATCTAAAACTTTAAGTCTGTTTGCCACTCAATAGATCCCTGTAAGTCCCATTAACAGTAATTGGAATTCTAAGGGCACTGAGAAAAAAGAAATGCCTCTAAGTGTAAATAGTTTTCTCCTTTATAATTAGCCTCTGCTTTCTACTCAATTTTCTATGTTTGATGTTTTAATTCATTCAATGAGAATGACTGGATTTTAATGGAAACCAGATTGTAGCATCATTGAATAAATCGAGGAAATACAGTGGCAATATCACTTTCCATGAATATAGTTTATTGTTATAAAAAAGGCAGCATGAACTATGTAGTCAAACAACGAAATTCGGATAGGTAGAGCCAGTTGATGTTTAAACTGGTAACAATCTTTCTTTTTTGGTAATGAAAACCCCAAATTCAAATCAAGATAAAGCAATTATCAACTGAAAGCTTTAGAGGTGACATATGGAGATCATCTTAGGGCTTCAATTCAGTTCCTGAAGGGTACCATGCCCTACCTCATGATAATTAGAAAGCTGCCAAAGCAACACTGGAGACTAAACACTTGGATTCACAAACATTTTAAGTCCAAGTAAAGTTCTTACAAATAATTCTGCTTGTTCCAAAGGAAACAAACCATGTCCGTTTCCATTTTTATGAGCATTTTTTTGAGTTTCTCATGCATATATATATATATATATATATATATGGCACATCAGAGATTTAAAGTGTATGTGAGTGAGTGTGAGACAAAGAAACAAGGGGGAGGGAGAGAGGGGCCTGTATGGGCTTTTGAAATATAACCATAAATATATCTTATTTCAATTTGAGAGTTTCTCAAATTGGGGAAAAAGGAGTCATCAAGTTAATACTAAATTTAGTTTGGGAGTGAGAGAATCATCTGTCAAATAATTAACTGCTACTAGGATAATAAATAATGTGATAGGAGGCTTGTTAGAAACATGTTCTTTAATATGCATGACGTATTTTGAATATAGGTGCAGGTCATGGGGTAAATATGTTGCTTATGATTTAAAATAGAAAAGTTTTGAGAGAATGAGAATGTTTTCTTTCTGTATAATTCCACATATATTTAAGGATGTAGACTAAAATCTAAAGAAGCTTAGTAGGATAGGACAATAATTTTCTTAGTAGGAAAAAGCAGAAAATTGTAACTTAATCATGACTCATAGTGGAAATGTGAGTAAATCCTCTTGATGTGGGTTAGGAGTGGGGCAAACCTGCTTTTCCATTAGAATCTGACAATGGGTTTGATTCTTTTTAGTTTATCAAGTTTTTTTTTTTAATGTTTAGTTTATAAGCCTATTCGAACTATGGTTAGCAGGCTAGATGATATTCACATTTCTTCAGGAAAAATACATTCCTTTTTATCTCTATTGCTCATGACTTGGTGTTCAAAAGTGAAACATTTTAAAAATATAACAATAAAGGCTTAGTTTGTGAAGGTAAATATGGAATTTGCATATCGTCTTCAAACCAGGAAGTACAATGTGTACTCCAAGATCTAACTCATTTTTTTCATTTGAAATATAAGGAAATAAACACTTATTTTTGTTCTGGTTTCTCTTCTCTCACTTGGAAAGGAAAATATGTCCATTGAAAAATAGATGCTAACAAAAATTCATAATTTTACTTTGGTATTAGGATTCTAACTTATTTCAACAATGTGTAATAAAAGAAGTCTGTCATTTACAACAGACCTTCAAATGAGGACGCACGCACACACACACACACACACACACACACACACAATGACAGAGTCCAAATTAGCAAATTTTTCACAATGTGGATAAACTCAAACTGCTCTTAAAAATTCAAAGAATATTAGTTCTGGAAGTGCTAGAACCATACAGTCACGAAAAAAATAAAAACTACTGCCTTTGTGCTCGCGCGGCCGGCTCGCAACATGGCGCCTAAAGACAAGAAACCCAAGAAGTCCACCTGGAAGTTTAATTTGGACCTTACTCACACGGTAGAAGATGGAATTTTTGATTCTGGAAATTTTGAGCAGTTTCTACTGGAGAAGGTTAAAGTTAATGGCAAAACTGGAAATCTCGGGAATGTTGTTCACATTGAACGCTTCAAGAATAAAATCACTGTTGTTTCTGAGAAACAGTTCTCTAAAAGGTATTTGAAATACCTTACCAAGAAATACCTTAAAAAGAACAATCTTCGTGATTGGCTTCGAGTGGTTGCATCTGACAAGGAGACATACGAACTTCGTTACTTCCAGATTAGTCAAGATGAAGATGAATCAGAGTCGGAGGACTAGGCAAAGGCTTCCCTTACAGGGCTTTGCTTATTACTAAAATCAATGAAGCATACATAAGAAATACCAAGAAATTGGCTTTTCGTTTATCAGTGAATAAAAAATACTGTACTCTTAAAAAAATAAATAAAAAATAAAAACTACTGTGGAACCTCAGGGGTGGTTGTCAATTTTACTTTGGCATGAATGGAACAGGTGTATTTAAGAGAAGGAACAGGGAAGACTTCTAAGAAGTGATGATATGTGAGTTGGTTGTTAAATGAGAGAAGGTTTTCAAAAAGGAGTAAACTGTTGAGGCAGGTATAAGGACATGATAGTCATGGATTAGCAGAAAGGGAGCAGCTCAGGATGGACTTAGAGCACTCGCCAGGGACAGGAGATGTTAGGCAAAGAGATTGAATATGTAGACAACAGGCCAATTCAAAAAGACTTTATGCTGTGCTAAGGAGTCAGAGCTTTCTGTGACTCTAAGAGTATTTATTAAAGAAAGACTATTACCTACTCTGCTTTTTCTCCTCTGACCTACCACTTGTTTCCTATGAATTCTAAGAGACTAAGAACTTAGTCTCTGGAGCCACACAGATGTGAGTTGAAACATCTGCTTTTAACTTTGGGCTGTGTGACTTGGGTAAGTGTTTTAAGCTCCTCCACTCTTCAGATTTCTCAATTGTTAAGTGAAGTATTAATAGTACTTAGGCTAGGTTGTCAACATTAAAACTTACAGCTCTTGAAAATTATCTACGACAGTCTGACATACAGTAGGTGTACAATGAATACTATTTGTTTATGCATATCAGCATGTCTCTTTCCTTAGTGAGCATGTTGTGTGATTTAACACATCAACAGATAATTGCATGTATGCATGCTGTCTTTTGTTTGCTTTTGAGTATATTGCTAAAAGCACGCACCGAAAGTCAGTTTCTTATTACTTATTTTAGAGAGGCTTGGGACTGCATGGAAGCATGCTGTTTTCCCCTTTGGTATTTACACATAGAGAAACTATGCCCTTGACTCTGCTGGCTTTTGGTTTTTTAATAAAGGATAAAAGGAGAACATCTTAAATTGACAATTCTATTTGCACACCTGGACAAAAACTAAAGACCAAAGGGTATTTTTAACAACACAAGAAGGAAAAATTTATTCTCACTTCCAATTTAGCAATAAAATATTTATTTTATGGAATCACCTAAGTTCATATTGTCAGTCATATTTTCTTAAATCTTCAGACTTTCCAGGTTCATAGACCTAGTGATTTTTTCCTTGTGATACATCCAATGTTCTTTTAAAAGTAAATTTTACAAAAACTGTTTCTAACTTAGGCATGTGCTGTAGCAGCAAGGAGTTACCTTATCAGTAAAAGCTCTTGCTTCCATTGTAGAGCTAAGGGGTTTCAAAGTGAGTAACAAATAATTATCCATAGAAGACTGAGCTATTAAAATAAGGATCTCTATAAGAGTAACACAAATCATTTAAAAAAGATATGTCCTGCTTATTATCTGAATTCACTTAAGTATGTTGCAGTCACACTGAGCCGTGCAAACTGTTTTAGAAAAAAAAGTCATGAATGGGGTTAAGTGGCGTTGGGACAAAGTCCATCATCTGAATGATGGTAGATTTCAGTTGTAGACCCCTTTAGTCATTGTTAACTGCTCCGGAGGAATCATGGAGAAGGGAAAAAGATTAACTTAAAAAAAAAAACTTAGAAATGCTTTAGACACACCTTAGAGGAAGAGAAGAAAGGAAACTGACTGTCTGTAATCATTAACAGAAAGAGCTCACTTTTACTCCTCATCTCCATTGTAACAGGCATTGAATAAACTCCTTAAAACACTGCCTCCACAAAATCTTGTAAATGCTAGTCCCATTTGACAGAGGCAGTATTAATTTGAATAGTAGAGAGTTTAGGGACTACAGATCACAGAAAATAGCAATGTCAAGATCTGACCTTAGGCAGCATGACTCCAATGGCTAGAATTTCCCCAGGGAGAGTCCATGTAGTATAATGTTTCAGAGTCAGGTGCTGTGGTCAGACTGCCTGGGACCCATGCCTTCTTATCTGGACACTTAAACAAATGCCTCAGTCACTCTTTGCCTCAGTTTTATCACTGGCAAATTGTAGCTATTATAATAGTGTCTCCCTCAGAATTCTGGTGAGGATTACATGTACTACACTGAATGTTAGCAATTTTTGTCATCAGTATTAGCATTAAGGTGACAAATTTGTAGAAATAAAGGCCCTTAACTAGAATGTATGCCAAATTGTCATGAACAGAGGAAAACAGAGAAGGGTAGTCACAGTAAGCCTCTTCCCATCCTGTTTTAAGTTCTGTCTACTGAAGACAGTGCAGAAGCACTGACAGAGAGGGAAGGAAGAAAACATTTAGTGAGAGATAATTATGCATTAGAAGGTGTGCTAGGTAATTTTATATGCTGCATCATTTAATCTTTACAGTGAGCATTAAATATGAGTATTATCTCATTTTTCATATGAGGAACTTGACGTTTATATGCTTTAAGAGACTTTCCTGAAATCATAGAGAATTAAAAGTCACTTTAAGATTGAAACAGAAAATGAGAAGTCTAACCATCCCATGAGGTTGGCAGCTTTGGTTTCTACTGTGTTTCCACTTTTGTGATTTCAAAATCATTAAGAATTACTGACATAGACATTAAAGGCGTGTAAATCAAAGAGTATTTAACTCAAAATCCTTCCAAGTATACCATACCTGAGAAATGGCAAAAATACATTTTACAAGTTTGATAGAAGCTTTGTTTTCAATATATACCGATGTTATGATATGTAAACATAAAGAAAAGTTTGGCAATTTTAGAATTTGATAGCCATACTACATAAGCTTTTGTATAAAATATTCAGACCAGAAGACAGTGAGAAAAACATTCTCTCATGTATATTATAACGACTCTATGTATACAGGTCCGGTGCTTTAAGTATTTTGCATTAGGTAAAAGAATCCTATTTTAGAGTATTAGAAAGTTTGCTGTATTTTGAAAGGGATCCTATTCTTCAATGAAATCATGAAACCTACAATTTTGAGTAATAACTACATGCAGTGTGCTACGCTAGGACATTTGAAAGCCACAGAAGTTTCAACTTCTAGTGAAGCTGGAGAGCAACAGAGCTGATTTGATTAAAAGTGATATAGACGTTTCTAGTAGCTTCATTCAGTAACACAATCCCTAAAATGTCATTTTGCACCATCTTGTCAAGGAACACAAATTTCAAGACATATTTGAGTAAATGTAACAGCAAGAGATTAAAAAAATACATTTGTTAAATAATCAAGAAAATGTATTCGCATATATAATTATAACCATTCAAATTGGCAATATAGAATTAAATGAAAAAGTAAAGAACAACTAATCAATCTTGACACAGTGATCCAGAGAATGTTTTGCTTGGGAGAGAAGCAGAGAGCACCCAAAAGAGGGTCTTTGCTTTAGTGTGGTGTTGTGCTTCAAGAATGGAAGGAACAGATAGTCTTCCAGATCAAGTTATCAGTCCCTTTCTTTCCAAATTCTGAGGATTCCCAAAAAGAAAAATTACTCTTCCTGTCCTGAAAGAAGCTAGGTCACAGAATTAACAACAAACAAATTAGCACAGGACCCTTGATCTCAGCCTTAATTGAGTTTGGCATTAGAGACAGAGAAAGAGAAAACTTAATGCAAAAGAACCTAAGATACAGAACTAAGGATGCATTAACTTAATAACTGAGTAAGTTATTCAGAATTTTTCATTGAATTCTTGAGTTCACTACTAACCAGTAACTATTCAAGGCCCCCATGATAAGCTGGTAAACTCAGGAGATGTGTGATTTTGGCCTCATAGATCCTGCAGTTAGTTTAGTGGGAGAGAGTTGATAGTCAAATAATTACTTAGATACTTGTAAAGTTAAAAGCATCGTGCCATGGTCTTTGGTTCTACGAAAGTGTGTGGCATGCCCATAAACGCCTTGCTGAAGAAATAGCAAAGCTATCACTTGAGGATACATAGAAATTAGTTAGGTGAAAGGATGAGAGCTGAGGATAGGATTCCAGAGATCAGTGTTCATCTGCAGAAAGGGAAAAAGTCTAGGGAGGCTGCAGCATAGTCTCAGGGATACTCTAGCGGGAGATGAAGCTCAGCACAAGAAGGACCAACTCCTTTAAGATCTCGTGGCCTCATTAAACTCTCTCTTCTTCCTCCTTGACTTCCTCTTCTTCTTACTCCCACCAACAGGGTGCCCTTCAAAGGTTTCAGCAAAGGGGATAGAGGATACTATTGTCAAAAGTGACAGGAATTGATTTCTTATTAAAAACCCCAGGTATGCAGAAATGCAACTTACCCAGCCTCTGTAACAGTTTCAAGTCTTAGAAGCAAAAAGCTTTAACCTGTACTTTCAGGACTTTTCAGTCTAATTCAGCATAGACATTATATTGTAAACACAAAGCATGGAATGACAGAGAACAAGTTTACATTTTATTTTTTTGGTTTCATTAAATCTGCTCCTTGGGGCTGCTTCTACTGCCCCAGGATAGCTTCTCTGTTCAACCTTGAATAGAAATAATTCCTACAGTCATTTTAAGTGGCAGTGCCTCTCAAATCTGTAATTGAAGTATCAACCTTTTTATTTCAAACTTTTTAAAAGATTTGAAACTTTTTAAAAATTAACATGTCTCCCTAGTTTATTGCTTGCAGAAAACCCAGTTTATTGCTTGCAGAAAGCTGTAGTGGGGAAGCAGGAACTTGTATACATTTTTCTCTTGGTCTCTAGCATTTCTAAGCCTCCCCAGCTTGCTAACTGCGCTGTGCTTTCTTATCTCTGTACACTTCTTTGATTCACGACATGGCTGGAGAACTGTCATTCGGTAGAACTTAGAGGAAAATGGGTGCATGGGGACGGTGGCACCTACATGGGCCTTAAGGTGAAAAGGAGACCGTTCATATTTATAAGGCCATGTGAAGGAGTTTTAATTATAAGGATAATGAGTAACTAGCAGATGGTTTTAGTCGTAGGGTGTCACAGACATGTTTTCATTTTAAAAGAATTACTTTTGTTGTTTAATTACTTCATCTGGTTGGGTGGAGACTGTCAATCAGACATGACTCTTCCTTTAGGAGGTATATATACACTAAGAAAAACGTTTGTCCTCCTTCCTCACACAGGGCAGACAGGCTAAAAATCTTCCCCCCCAAAATTTGTATGGATCTGTGAAACAGTCTTTTGTTTAGGTAGTTACAGAGAACATAAAAGGAAGGACATTCAGCAGGAGTCCTCCTGCTGGTTGACTGAATAGACTCCTGGTCAGATTCGGTAGCAAGCTTTAGCTAAATGGAAAGGCAGAACTTCTGGAATATCGGTATCACTGTTTCTACATTGCTCTGGGCCACAGAAAACCACGACTTAGAGAAAAATAAACCTGGAATATCACACTGGAACATGGTGCCAATTTAAACAATCTGCTTATTTTCTAAGGGACTGGTAAATATAGACAGTTTATTGATCTAAACTTTAAACTTTCAGCTTTGTTGCTATTTTTAATGAAAGATCCCTCTAAATATAGAATGTTATTCAAGAATCTCAGGTGTTTTTATTTAGAATATCTGAAATTCTTAGGTACCAATCTAAGACAGAAAATTTTTAATTGGTTCTGTTTGTCACCCTGCCTAAAGAACGTTTATAAATTCAGTATTCAAAAGGAGAAGTATTTTTAAAAAAGTAAAACTACCATGTGATTAACAATAAACTAATTTAGAAAATTAAAAACATCAGGTAAGATTTAGGTTCCTTTAAGGTAGTTATTAAGTCTGATTATCAAAAGCAGCTGAACAGATTGAAATAAATGCAGACGGATTTAATTCACGAGGTCTGGAGTGGGAACCAGGTATAACAGGTGTGGCTTATTTCGAGGAAAAATAATAGCTGAAACAACTTGTCACCATGAGTTCATAGTTGTTAGTTTTGCAGGTTATTTTAATTTTATAATAAAATTAGGTTGGAAGCAGTTTCTACTTTTGTATTTTGAATTTTCCAAGCAGAACCTGTTACAAAAAGCAACAAAACGAAACTTCTCAACTATGATGAATTCAGGCTTAGAAACTAATGAGTTATATTACGGCACAGAATTTGATTTGTGTTGGATTCTGTAAGAAAATTACAGAAATTGCTTTCTAGTATTTGTATAGGAGAAACATTCAACATGCTTTGACAAGGATCTTTGCACTGGTCTGGTGGTGGCTGTGCTGTGCAAATAGCACCACCAAGCTGCTGTCATTTATTTAGAGAGAAGTTATCTATGACTCACGTTAACTGAATAAAAACAATTTCAAAAAACATAACTTTATCCCCTATCCTCTTTGTGTACTTAAATTTTAAACTGTATAACTACTTAGTACTCTCAGGGCATATTTGGGATGGGTCACTAATTCACATTTGTAAACAGTATTTCATGAGTAAAACTCTGTGGAAACATTGTTGGTAACATATCAGAACTTCAGTTTTAGTAACAAAGTTTATCCATTAATAAAATGGAATTTTAAAATATATTAAGTTCTTCACTTTAAAAAGCTTTTTCTTCATCTGAATGAATTGCATTTTTTTCCGGTAATATAAGCCACGTTTGCAGCATTTGACAATATGCAACAATTAAAGCATATCCTATTTATCTGCTTACATAGAATTTGACAGTCAAAAAGTTGACTTTAAATTATGATCTAGTGCAAGGCAATGATCAAGTGTATTCTGACATTTCCAGTAGTGTTCTCGCTTTATTTTGCCACATTAAACAGTAAACATGCAGTATTTAACATGCACATTTCCTCTTTACCTCTCTTCCAGAGTGAAAGCTTGCCCCTATTTTTACTCTTCTCAAGAGGAATCAAATGAAAAATTAATGAGAGACTTAGAGAACCCCCTTGGACTTTCCTGCTTCAGTAACTCTCGTGACAGTGACACTAACGCTATGGTGAAATGTACTCCTCTTCCCGCGTTACTCTTGTGGGTTAGCAATCTGAATTTGAATTCGTTCATTCCCTTCATTTTA
This sequence comes from Ateles fusciceps, assembly GCA_036589455.1. Classification (NCBI taxonomy): domain Eukaryota; kingdom Metazoa; phylum Chordata; class Mammalia; order Primates; family Atelidae; genus Ateles; species Ateles fusciceps. Next base: position 3,493,683 of record JAZHEH010000827.1, on the reverse strand, counting down.
TAGAAGTTACTTGAGTGCCTATTTGCACAATGTCCAAGTGAATTTGTTTCTTACTGCTGTTATGACAAATTACTACATATATAGTAGCTTGAAAGAACACAATTTTGTTATCGTACAGTTTTGGAGGTCGGAATTCCAAAAACAGCCTCACTGTGCTAAAGTCAAGGTGTTAGCAAAGCTGGTTCCTTCTGGGGGGGGACACTCCGTTTCCTTACCTTTTTCAGCTTCCAAAGGCTGCCTGTGTTTCTCGTCTTGTGGCTTCCGACATCATTTCTAACTCCTGCTTCCTTTTCTCACATCCCCTACTACTAACTCTGAGCCTCTGCCTCCTTCTTATAAGGATCTTCCTGATTACATTTTGCCCACCTGGATAATCCATCGTGCTTGCCCATTGTGAGATCCTTAATTAATTACATCTGCAGAGCCCTTTTTGCCTTTGTAAGGCAGCATATTCACGGGTTCTTAAATTAAGGCATAGACTTCTTTTGCAGGACATAATGCAAGTGAGCCCAAAGAGAAGGAGAGAACACATTCAAAACTGATATTGGAAAGTAAATTAGAACGTTCCAATAAGTCTAGCAGTTAGTTACTCCTACTAGAATGGAATCGTCATTTTATACACACACTCTCTCCCTAATACGGTTAAATTTACTAAGTTAAAAATTGGTAGATGTGGCTGGACACAGTGGCTCATGCCTGTAATCTCAGCACTTTGGAAGGCCAAGGCAGGAGGATAGCTTGAGCTCAGGAGTTCAAGACTAGTCTAAGCAACTTACTGCTGAGACCTTGTCTTTCCAAAAAAAAAAAAAAAATTAGCCAGGTGTGGTAGTTTGCATCTGTCGTCCCAGCTACTCAGAAGGCTGAGGCCGCAGGGTTAATTAAACCCAGGAGATGGAGTTTGCAGTGAGCTGAAATCATGCCATTGCATCTCAACCTGGGTGGCAGAGACCCTGTCTCAAAAAAAAAAGATGTTTTCATGGCAATTGGAGATTGACTTAGTCCTTTTTATTCAGAAAATTGCCTTAATTTCTCACTGACTTTAGCATTCTAAGACTAACTTTCTTGGCTTGGAAAGGAAAAAGCTGCATTCTTTATATCTCTTTAAAGACCAAGTACGTGAGGCACTGACAGATAGATGAGTCTAAGGTAAGGTGCCCTCTGTGGCAATTTTATAGCTTAGGAGCAAGCATTTTACTTTGAGCTAAGAAAGGATATATTGGTGTAAAAATATGTTACGTGGTACAGAGTAGGAAGTTTTATTTGTATTTTTGATCATCTTATTTTTAGCAATTTTCTAATTAGCCAGTAAGTGTAAATGTGCTCTGATAGAAAGACATTAAAGTGAGGTAACAGAAAATTGAGAGGTGATCACAAGCTTTCCATAGCAGTGGCATTGCTCTGAATTTTTAAAGAAGGAGAGCACATATTCTGATTGCTCTTTAAATAGATTTGTTCCCATCATAGGAATTTAGAAATTGTGACTCCTGGGACAATTTGCTTCCAATTATATTATGGAAGCAGCTTTTATTTCAGGCAGCTAGAATTAGGCTTGCTTAACATCTTTAACTTGCAGAAAAAATGAAGAAGCCATTCTCAATTTCTTTTCTATATATCAGAGATTTGTTTTATGTGATCTGTGACATACAGGTCATGATTACACACCCTCGATGTTTGATTTTAAACTGCTTAAGTCTCCAGAGGTATATAAATTATACAACCACCAAGTAAAAACATTTATTTTTCTGTAGAAATATGCACAGCTGGCTAATACTAAATGATGCCAAAATGTTTACAAAAAGTATTTCTCCTTTGCTATTAAAGAAACTGCCTATGGGCTCATGTGGACAGAGAATAAAATTCACTTAACAAGTAAAACAGTGTATTTTGTCCCCCTTTCCACAGCAGAGCTTTGACTTCCAGATCAACTACTCTGACCAATAAGGTCACCTGGCTTAAAGATATTTTGTATTTTTCACTAACTGTTCGAAGATGACATTTAAGTAAACCTCTGCTTAATCTTTGACTCTAGACCTAATTACGCCACTAATTTAAGGATAAATTTCTTAGGCTGAGGGCTTTTCTCTGAGGCTTCTGAGATCCTTTGAAAACCTCCTCAAAACACTTCTATACACAGTTATGAAAGTATATTTTACTCCTCCTTCTATCCTAACTAGACTGTGATCTCTTTGATGATGGAGACTGGGTCTTACACAGTTAATATCCTACCTATTGGTTGACATTGAAAATATTTGTTGACACAGCAAATATTTGTTGAATTCATAAATTAATAAGTGCAGCGTGCAATGAGCGAGAGCTTGCTGAGTTCTTTCATTCACTGGGAGAAGGGAAGAAAATTTCATAAGCCTTATTTCTGAGATATTTATAGTACATTAAAGGGTAGAGAGAAGTAAAACAGGGGAAAAATCTGAAAGTACTACATACAATTAAAAAGCAAGCATAATAAATGCTCAAAATCTGAGATTTTCTAAGCACAGGAGAAGGTCATTTCAGAATCATCTGGGGATTTCTTTCTAACCCACTCTCCCATTAACAGTATCTTTTTGTAAATGTGCACTCCCATTTACAGAGTGCACATTATTATGCTGACAGCTGTGAGTGGTAGACACAGTAAGAATGTGGTTTGACATGATGGAGGACTTCAGTCTTACCATTTCCATGGACTCCTTTATTTTTCTCTATCTAGATCCCCAGGTAAGTTTTAAGACAAATCTTCTAGTTTCCCTCTTTGAACCAACCCTTCGTATAGTTTCAGACATGAACACTTAACTCTGGTTCTTTGCTCTCACTGTTATCCTGAATAGCATGTGAGAGCCTTTTAAAATTTAGTTACTTTTCACCTCTCCTCAAATTTCAGTAGTGGAGAATGCATTAAGCGATTCTGCTGTTTATTCAGGATTTTGCACTATTGAGCCACTCTGAGAGAGGACCTCGGGCTGGCAGCATTGCATCACCTGGAACTTGTTAGGCATGCAGCGTCTCAGACTTTTCCAAAGGCTTCCTGAACAGAGTGTGTATTTTAACAAAATTCTCTATGTAACTCCCACATGCAGTAAAGTTTGTGATGCAATGCTCTACATTATATTAACCTACTAAAATACACACCAGCACCAATGGAGAGATCTCCGTTAGGATAAGGAAAAGCTCCTGGAGGAGGCAATAGAGCCCATGGATACACAGGTTCAGAAGTCAATTCACCTGGATTCTAACACTTATTAGTTCTGTTACCTTGACTGCATTATTTGTTATGCCTAAACTTCAGTTTACTGCATTACAGTGGGAATACTGATAAATAACCAAATCTGTAAGATTTCTGTGAGGTGTACAGCATCATTTGGCATACAGTATCCCTCAGTAAAGTTAGTTATTGCTACTAATGTTAAGTGAACTGGATCTGAAAAGCAGTAGAAGGCATTCCCTTCAAGTCATTATCAGCTTTGGATAATTGAAGTAAACTAGAACAGCAGTCTTCAAATGAGGCCCACACACTTCTAAAGACATTCCAGATGAAACATAGGAACCATTCATATTGAGTGGAACATTTTCAGATCCCCAACATCCATTTGTAATTTATCTAATATTAAAATTTGATATGCCTGAGTAGTGTATGAGCTTTGCCTTTCTTTTCGTTTTCCAACTTTTCTTTCACAAATGTCCTCTTCCCAATTTACAAAATAGAAACTTCCAGTCATTTTAAATTTTAGTCTGGTATATCGTGTTTAGTCTGAATTTAAAACACGCACAAAAAAATACTTTGTCACCAAAAAGACACTTTTCATGCATCATCCAGGTGATTATTTTTATTTTATTGACACAGAGTCTTGCTCTGTTGCCCAGGCCGGAATATACTGGCATGATCTCGGCTCACTGCAACCTTCGCCTCCTGAGTTCAAGAGATTCTTACACCTCAGCCTCCCAAGTAGCTGGAATTACAGGCATGCACCACCTTGCTTGGCTAATCTTTTGTATTTTTAGTAGAGATGGCATTTCACCATGTTGCCCAGGCTAGTCTCAAACTCCTGACATCAGGTGATCCACCCGCCTTGACTACCCAGAGTGCGGGGATTACTTACAGGTGTGAGCCACTACACCCAGCCACTGAGTGACTACTAATGGCAAGTTTGTGTCCTTATTCTCTAGCTACCTCTCTGGCTACCTATCTTAGACAAACAGTTCACACCTGAGATGAGATGTCTGTATGAGTGATGAATAGTAACAAGTTAAATATAAATTTTAAAAAGTGAAGTTAGTCTTTTCTGACAATAAATTTGATTTGGCGATTGGTTTAGCAATAAGGATTAACTATGCTGTTCAGTTAGGATATTTTTTCATAAATTGAATAGCTAATGCTGAAGATAAAAAGTTTTTGCAGATATATTTTAACCACATAAAAATATATAGTACTGGCAAAATGGAATATTCACGACTACTAAACAAACAATAAATAAAATTCAGATGTCAACTTAAAAATGTAAGAGTATTATGTTAAGTTTTACAAAATCTCTGAAGCTTGCAGATTGCATGCTGGTGATGTCAGCTCAGGACCTTGACAAGTGGACTCCCAGCCCTGCTACTATTTATAACGTACTGTAAGACACTGGGGGGTCTAAAGTAGAACTTACCAATTTGAAGCTCAAAACTGCATCCTTGGCTTAATAAAAAGAGAAAGTACAACAGTTTTTGGCATATGTCTTTAACCTCAAGGCCCTAATGGCACCCTAATATATTTATAAATATGTCAGATTTCAGTAATATTTCTGAAGGAAAAGAGCCTAAATGCATGTAGAAAGCAGAGTTTTACACTCTCAGATCTATGTTTAAGTTTTTAATGTTAAAAAATAAAAAATTCATAAATGTATTATCATAAGTAGCATGTAATTAGACTTTAACACTATGAAACAAGGAGGTTGGTGATTTTTAAAGTGTTTCCAAGCCTTTGTTCAAAAATATTAAGATATAACAACTTGGCTTAAAAAGGATAAGTGAAAAAAAAAATAAGTGAATACAATTAAAATTGCCATGAATATGACTGACAAGGAAATATCAATGCTTTTGATGATTCTCATTATGTTTAATAATTATCCAGCATGAATAGAATTCATTGTTATTTTGCTTTGAGTTATTTAAAGATAAAAGTGAGAAAGAAGGGAATTTAGGGTTTATTTGATTACGGTTATAATTCAACCAAAGCTGGTGTGAAGAGGCAATAGAAAAATAAGACATACAAAGGTCTATTTAAATATGAAACTAATTAATATTTCTTCTGACATAATAAGTCATTTGAAAAAAGTGTATTTATCTTTCCGGGGCGGGAAAAACATTATGTGCTTTTGCTTTCATCTAGCACATGGAAAGTGGGAAAAACTGTTGCTTCCAATCAAACAATGAGAAAAACGCAAAGAAAACTACCAATGTATAACTTTTCCTAAGTCCATTAGATAACTGATACTGTAAAGCAACCACTTAGACAAAATTAAAACATACACACACACACACACACACACACACACACACACACACACACACTTGGGAGAAAGTGATCGGTAACGTATAAGTATGTAAGAATAATTCAATCAAAAATTAGAAAACCTACACAAAAAAGTAAAAAGAGGTAAGATAATCAATAAGACTGGACTCACAGATCACCTAAATGTTAGAATTATTTATTGGGTAGGAACCTTAAAATAACTATGTGAAATCTGTTGATGATCTAGTAAAAAATGGTGGAGAACATACATTAAAAGATGGGGAACTTTAGCAGAGATAAAATCTATAAGAAAAATTCAAATGGAAATGCTAAAAGTAAAAACATAATGCAAGCATTGAAGAATTTCTTCAATGAATACATAAGTATTCAGACTTCATCTAGCTAAGGAAAGAATAAAAGGTATGTCTGTAGAAATGACTGAAACCAGACAAAATAAATGAAGATAAAACTTAAAAAATAAGTAAAAGAGCAGAGCATCAAGAGGCATGGGACACCATCAAATAATATATCATAAATGTCCTTCAGTCCCACAGACAGAACTGATTGAGAACAGAACAAATGCATGCATGCGTGTATATATGTATATAATATATGCACAAATGAATAGATATAATGACTGAGAATCTTACCAAATTAAGGAAAGAAAGCACACTACAGAACCAAGAAGTTCAGAAAACCAATAAGCAGAATAAATAACAAAATAAACACAGAGGAGTACAGGTACACAGTGAAATACATCTCAGTCACACTGATGAAAACCAGAAGAGAAAATCATTGAGGTAGCCAGAGAAAAAAGAAAAGATAACACATTACACATACAGGAATGTAAACAAAAACAAAAGAATTACAGCAAACCTCTTGTCAGAAACCATACAAGCCAGAAGAACACTCAACTGCATCTTTCAAGTACTACAAGAAAGCAAAAAATATCCAGCAATAATTCCATTGTCAGTGAAAATATATTTTTTAAATAGGGATAAAATAGCTTTCAGAAAAAACTAAAGCTGATTTATTGCTAGCACACTTGTACTATGAGAAATGTCAAAGGATGTCCTTCAGGCAGAAGGAATATGGTATCGGACATAAACTTAGATTTATACAAAGAAATGAAGAGTTCAAAAATGGTAAACATGAGTATAAATATAAAAGACTTTAAAAATTTTTTCCCTCATTCTAAATATTATGAATGATGAAGGCAATATTTTAAAGTAAAATTTTATGTATGTTGCTTTTCAAGATGAATAATTTTTATAAACTCAATAATAATTTCAATAAGATTTTTAAAATTTAACAATTAAATGCAAATCTTCTGGAAAAATATACAAAAATTGAATAGTGGTAATTGTCCATAAGGAGGAGGAGAGAGAATGAGAGAGAGACATTTTAATAAATGTACTATTTTTTGAATTTTTTTTAGATATTAAAATAAAAAATAAAAGCTGAAAAATTAAAGTGATATATAAAATTCAAAGATGGAATCATAACACATAAGTAAAACAATTATCTCAATTGGCAAATTCAAAGAAATCTCCGTCAGAATTTTATGTGAAATTTTTGAGAAACTCAACAAACTACGGAAAACAAACAGAGAATAATCTATAGATTGTGAATAATTAAGTAAATTCTGACTAAAGATTGCAACGAGTCAGAATTTACCCAAACAGGTTTTAAGACATGCTGCAAACACACAGTATTAAAGAGTACAGACTGATGGAGTGGGGAAAACCCAGCTAACTTAGACATAGGTCCTTATATAGATGAAAATTAGATACATATAAGAGATTGGGCACAGCAATGGGCAAAACATAGGATACTTGATAAATTGTATTGAAATAAATTCAGTATGACATTGAGAAAAGTAAAACTGGATGCTGATCATAGACTCTTATTGTATTAATAGTCTACATGTGAAAGGAAAATTATAAATTGAATAAAATGGCAAATAGGAAAATACTTTGCAAACCACAATTGGGAAAATACTTATTAAACAATAACTAAAAGAGATAATTCGTAAGATTGGAAAAAATCAGTATTTCAAAATTAAGCATTTTGTTCAACAAAATTTAACAGATATGAAAATATTAGCTATTTTGATAAACAAAAATGAATGAATTACAATAATAGAAAGTTACTTTAAAATATTAAAACCAGTAAGTGACTGATTACAGCATAAATTCTCAATAGGGTTGATATTGGCAGTATAGTAGCCAAAAAAGGTAGTTTAGGTAGAAAAATATATACTTTTTAGTATAAAAATCACAGATGTATTTGTAATATGTGAACATAGAAAACATATCTGTGGTATTAAAACTTTGTGGATCGGCCCGGCATGGTGGCTCATGCCTGTAATCGCAGCACTGTGGGCCGAGGCTGGCGGATCACCAGAGGTCAGGAGTTCAAGACCATCCTGGCTAACTTGGCGAAACCCCGTTTCTACCAAAAATACAAAAATTAACTGGATGTGGTGGCGCATGCCTGTAGTCCCAGCTACTCGGGAGGCTGAGGCAAGTGAATCGCTTGATCGAAGTGGGGTAGGTGGCGGAGGTTGCAGTGAGTCAAGATCGCGCCACTGCACACTCAGTTTGGGTGTGCACTCCATGTCAAAAAAAAAAAAAAAAAAAAGAGAGAGAGAAAGAAAAAAGAAAAAGAAAATCTTTATGGATCAGAATTGTTAGGAAAAAATGGTCTCTAAAAGCTTCACAGAAAGGGTGATAAAGAAAAAAAGGTCACATAAAAGCAGGAAAATTAATAGATAATTAGGCAAAGCATATTTTTAGGTAGTTCACAGAAAAGGAGTTTAAATGTTTAAGCTTATTTGCAATAAAAATGTTAATTTAACCATCTTACACTCATTAGAATGGCAAGTTATTGAGGGCAAAGGGAATTCATTATACTCCTGCTAAGAGTATCCATCAGTATAGTCATTCTGCAGAACAATCTCATACTGTTCATTTAAGTTGAGTATGTTTAGGTCCAGGATTTCCATTTCAAAATCTGTTTCCTAATGAAGTTCTCAAAAGGTTGACAGTAAGATCAACCTCCATAAACACTAAATCATGTTATTATTTTTGGATGGAGGAATTGGTAGCAAACCAAACATCTAATACAAGTTTACTTATTGACATAAATAAAATGCAGTGGATGTATACTACGGAAATCTAGGCAGAAAGTAGAAGCAAGTAAATGAACAGACTCAGTCAGATAGATAAGGGTCAAACACGGATTTAACTTTAAAATTGTAAGATGCTGAACAACATTTATGGCCAATAACTTTTAGGTAAATTTAAAACATATACTCACATTAAACCATTCTACATTCTTAATATGTATGCAAGCACATCAAATTGGGTGCCAATGGGGAAAAAGAAAGAGAAGTAATGATCTGGACTGTGGAGAAGAAATTTAAAAGGGGTCTTTTTGACTCGCATCATACTCTATTCCCTTTATTTCCATAACAACTATCATCTAAAATCCTATTTATTTTACTTGTTTATTATTTAATATTTGTCTCTCTTAGAACGTAAGATCCATAAAGATAGGAGCTTTTCTGTTGTGGTTCAAGATGTCTCAAACACAAATGTATTTTACATGACTACAGGGCATGACACATTATTAGGTGGTGAAAATTACTTGATGAATCATCAGTAAATGAGCAATAATAATTTACCATAATTTGCTTTACCAGATTACTACCCCTAAGCAGGCTCAGTGGAAACAATATGCCTCTCCTTAGTGGATAGCTTCTTGAGCTGAGCATATGGTGAAGCATGGCATCTGTGCTTCCTGTAATTCAGAAAGGGTTGCCAAAATACAGAGCTGTGCCAAGAAACCTCTGGCTTCCTAAGCTTGACAAGGCTTTTTGAGAGACTTAGCCAGTGGTCTTAATATTCATCTTAGTCATTGAACAGACCCACAAGGACCAAACAACATTCATATTTTTCACATGGATGTAATATTGCAACACATTGTCTTTAAGCTAAGATAGCACTTTTAGGCCACAGTTACTTATGTGCTAGTTATGGAAGCTATACAAATTATTTATTAGTAAGTTGCCAAAAATCTCTTTTATATACAAATATGGATACATAAATACATATACTGTTGTTGCTGTTTCTTGTGTCTGTGTTTGTGTAGGCTCAAACTAATTGCAATTCTCTTACTTATGATCACATAAAAGTGACTCTTTAGGTAAGTTTCTTTCTTCCCTCAGGATAAGAACCGACACTTCCAGTTGCATTGTGTATTATTAAAGGTTATGCAAGAAGCCAGAAGTCAGATCAAGGGTTTCCCATGATTAGTTTTTTATTTTGTATTTGATGCTGTCTGTTAGGATCTCAGAGCAACAGATAGCGAAAAATTAAAAAATAAAAATTAACCTAAAAATTAAAAAATAAAATAAAATATAAGCTTAATTGGCCAAGGAGGACAAGATGTCACTTCTTAATCACAGCTTTCTATTTACAATGCTTTTCTGTTTTACATTCAGCTTCCTTACAAATCAAGCCTGATAATGATTCATGTGCTAAACATTGTTCTAAAAAAGATGACTTCTGTATAGTACTAACATTTTCTGTATAGAAAAACAAAGTGATGTGGTGGACATCTAGGATACATGGCTGCCTAAAATCAATGGAATATTCTATAGTTTAATAGATTCCCTTTAGTATAAATCAAATACTTTAAATGTGCTATACAAAAAAAAAACAAAAACAAAAAATTGTATTACTGGGTCTCACTTGTTGCTAGGGTACAGTTAGGTGAATTGGATGCAGATCAAATGTATCTGTGCTAGACTTTGATTCAGAATAGATTACACTGGGAAAGAGGGCCTAGATTTTGCCAGTGCTGGTAGCCCCAGAGGTGACCCCATTCTGGGTAGAGTCATGGTGGCAGCAGCAGCCTCCTTGCTAAGGGGATATAGAATAGTTCCACAGCATTTCTGCCAGAGTTCTTGGAATCTCAATGCAGAGTCAACACCACTGCCTTTCCAAAGAATCTCTAAGCTGTAGAATAAATACACTGTAGTAAAGTGTCATTCCAAAAGATGGGAAAAACAGAACAAACATTCTGCATGTAAAACTATGCAAAGTCAAACACCGAAAGCTGGCAAGTATTTTGTAAAGTCCTTTATTACAACAAACAATAAAATATAGGCAAAGCACTTAGTACCAGTTACACAGTAAGCCCTATGCATAGAGTCACTAGGCAGTTATTTCTTTAACTATGTTTCACATGGGAACCAAAACATACACCCACATACAAATACAAATTGAAAAGTTAAATAATATGAAATAACACTTATACTTTCTCTACTTTAATTCTGTTTATGTTTAAAAAATGACTGCAACATAGTTGATTTCACAACTAATTAATGTGATTGACAGTTTGAGAAATACTGTCATAAAAAGTCCATGCAGGATTTAAATTTCTTAATTGATGCCTAGTCGAGCATTACTGAGAACTAAGAACATTTGAATAACAACTCTACTCTTTGGAGGGTAATGACACAAGTAGTATTTCACTCATTTATTCATTCATTTACAGTATCATCCTGTCCCACCACTTACTCTCTAAGTGACCTCTCAGAGACTAAACTAAGGTTTGATTTAGTATGCCTATTTCTTTGTTTCCATGGAGTCAACCTGTAATTGAAGATCAGATATCCAAGTAAAACAAAAAAATTGAGAAGCAGGAAGCAGTGATTGAAAAAGTGACTTTTTAATTGTTTTATTCATATTGTTTTTTCTTACTACAAAAAATTTTTAAATAGAAGTGAATAAAAAGAATAAAATAGCATTAATTAATAATTAAACTGCAAACTAAAGATTATTACATATAGTAGTCTGAGTCTGATCATGAGAAAGAAACCACACAGTGATTTCATTAGGGGGCATTTAATGCAAAAATTATAAAATCATGATAAAAGAGTGATTATAGAATACAATAAAGCTTTTATATCTCTGGTACACTAGGACTGGGAAAAGTACCACAGAAGGACAAATTTGGAAAGAGACTCCCTTCTCAAGGCTGGAGTTCAGACCTTATTGTAGAAGATGAACTTGTATGTAACCCACTGGATGACAGAGAAATTTATGGGTGTGCCCAGACTGGACATGATCTGTAGTCATGAGACAAGTAGAAAGCAACACTCAGTGCAAATTTGATGCAGGTGAGCCACAACTGGTAGGTGGGTATGTGGGTGCACAGAGAGGCAACCTTCTGGAATACAAGTGATGTCAGGCAAGCTATAGCTAGTGGAGGGGCATATGGACATTTACACTTAAAGGGAGTGGGGGAAACCGGTACATTAGGTGCACTGACACACAATATCTCTGCTGGGAGGACCACAGTGCCCTGAAGACCTTGGGACACAAACAGGAGGCAGCAGAGAGAATTATGGTGCTGCTATCTGCCGGAGGCCCGGAATACCCAGTGTCCATGGCAGGAGGACAGCGCATTCTGAAGGCATGGCTGAACAAGCATCATCAGTGTCCTCACTCCCATACTGCTGACCCACCATGCACATCCCCAAACCAAAGGAGAGCCTCTTCCTCCTGCAATGTTCCTACAGTCATCTACCGAGGAAGCTTAATATCATGCTCACTATAAAGGAGAGATGCTTAAAGGAATTTCATTATCACGCAGCATATATTGAGGGGTTAAAATGGAACAATCATTAATAATTAGCAATACACAATACAGTTAAGTTTTTTATACCTCTCCATTCTTTGAACTGTAGCCATTACTACTCTGCTAGACAAGCTGTTTCAAACTCTTTTATTAATGACATGCTGAGGCCATGCCCTATAATCATTGGGAAAGGTTCTTTTAAAGAAAATATTCAAATATTTAAATAAATGTTGTGCTAGTGATCCAGATGGTAGTCAAAATGATTTCTACATTTAAAGACTCATTCATAATCCAAACAACTGATTTATAATAAAAAGAACTTTACTTACTGTGTTAGAGATTCTAAAGATAAAACATCTTTCATTATTTTATGGAACGATTATATTTTTAAAATATTATGTCCACATGGCATAAATATAATAAGTGATATTAGAAAAATTGACAACATATTATTATTTATGACAGTTTTTATTATGAAAAACATTGGTAAATAACATTTTACATTATCAGTTAATGAATTATTATATTTGAAAGAATACTATTGTGCATTGCAAACTTTTATTCTCCCTCTCCGAAACATTGGGTTAGAACAAGCCAGTAATTGTTTGTAACCATGAAAATTAACGTATAGGTAGAGTTGAAAACTCTGAAAATAAAGAAAATTCATTTTACACACTGGAAGACTACTTAATTTGGTTTGGGGAATAAGAAGGACAGCAATAGGCACCCAGGAATTTTGTAATTCAAAAATCTCCCTTCAAAACTTTTCACTAATTACAACTTTATTCATTAGGCAAAATTTACAAAGAATGAATATTAACTGTTAGCTCGTTTTGGGAGAACAAGCCTACCTTTACACTGCTGAGATATAAAAATTGGTACAAAATTCAGTAGAATTTTGCAGAATGTCAAAAGTTTTAAAATGTTGTATTTCTTTTGACCCAGAAATTCCACATCTAAAATGATTGGATAGTAAAAGTTGTAAACATCACCTTTTGCTATTAGTATAATAATGACAAAGTGAGATAGACTAAGTGTCTATCAACAGGAAATTAAATAAATTATAGGTTATTGACATAATAGAATATTATGAATTATTAAAATAATACTGTAGAATAATATTAGTTTGATGTGACATGAGATTAGAAACTATAATTATAAAATAATATCATTGCTGTAAGTAAAATGTACGCTTGTATAAACACAAAAGCCTCAAAGCATAATCTCTAAATGATTAACAATAGTTACCTCCCACTTGTGGGGCAATGAGAAGCTATTATTATTTTCTTGATATGTGTTTATGTTACCTAAATTTTTAGGTTGGATAAATGTTATTTTTATAATAAACAAAAGGTAAATTTATGTTAAGGAAGAAGTCATTCACCTGGGTTAACAGATTTACTTTTTAAAATTTATCACTTAGAAAATAATTAATTCTCTTTTGTGATTAAAACATTCTGTAGAGTTACTGTACAATGGATATAGAGTTTCAATATTACAAGATAAACAGGTTCTGAGATCTGCTGTATAATGGGCATATAGTTAACTGTACATTTAAAATATATCAATAGTATAGATTTCATATTATATATGTTTTACTGTAATGAAAAGATAATCTCTGGAATTCTGAATTTAAACTGGTCCATATTTCCTTAACAGGAATAGCTTTTAACTGAATTCAGTCTTAGAGATAGGAGAGTAATTCAGCAAAGTAGCTAAGGTATAACGGAGATGAAAAAAGTGAAATCTACAGAGCTTAACTGGGGAGGAAGCTATATAGCAATAATTAAACAGAGATCAGAGTATAACTCAACAGAATTATGTTTTTTTAACTCCAACCAACAACCTTTTTTCTGGGTAGGCTTTTAATGGAAATAATAAACATGGGTAGTGAATCTCCAACCCAGTTTTAAAACGTATGATTAGTACTTGTATATTAACATCAAATAATAACTTCATAGATTAGAATTTGTAATGCTGTATTAGTCCATTTTCATGCTGCTGATAAGACATGCTGGATACTGGGCAATCTACAAAAGAAAGAGGTTTAATGAACCTACAGTCCCACATAGTTGGGGGAGGCTTCACAATCATGGCAGATGTGAAGCATGGAGCAAGTCATGTCTTACATGGGAGGTAGCAGGCAAAGAGAGAACTTATGCAGAGAAACTCCTGGTTTAAAAACCATCCAGTCTCATGAGACTCCTTTACTGTCATGAGAACAGCACAGGAAAGACCTACTCCCACAACATGTGGGAATTATGGGAGCTACAAGATGAGATTTGGGTGGGGACACAAGCCAAACGATATCAAATGCAAAACTAATTACACCTATCACTTCTTAATAAAGATTCACTCCCAAAAGTAATTCCTTCAGTTATGTAACTTTAATCTTAAAGGTTTAATATTCTGTATATATCTCAAAATAGTATTTAATTGTTCATGCTCAGTTTGCCTAGCAGCATAGTAATGTATGGAATAAATTATTTCTTTTTTTTTTCAGTATGCTAATTGCAAATTGGATGAAGATAACCTGGTTCACTTAAACTTTTTTTTTTTTTTACCATTTTGCAGAAGGAATATTATTTACTATAATAAGTGATAAAATACTATCAGGCAGGTTTAGGGTAACATTAAGCTGGCATAGTTGCAGTAACAGCAGTTTCATTATAATCAAGTCAAAACATTTCTTCTAAGAGATATCAATAATAAAGCAGTTATGTACTTATCTGCTTTTGCAACAGGTGTCTGAAAATACAAGAATATTTATTTGGGGGTGTTTGAGAGCTAAATTTATCATAACTCTTATTTCAAGAGTAAATTGCTTGTATTGATTACATGAACATAACGATTATATTCTGCTACAAAACAGACATAATCATCTATTGAACATCAATATGATAAAGCAAAACTGCTTTGAAAAATATATTGTACATATTGATCATTTTTCAAAAATATTTTATGAAATTGTGTTCTTTAATTTCTTCTTGTCTGTTATTTAATATTTTGTTTTCTCTATCAGAAGCTCAGACTTGACAACTGTGTTTGTTATGAATGCCAACATTCTAGTCTTTATTAAATTGATCAGTTCAGGAGTTCCTTGACCTCCAACCTTGCAGCTCAAACTGATTTCCTTGAAGACATCTGATGTTATTATCTATTAAGTTAGATTTGGTATCTGTATTTTTAGGTTTACATTTTAAGGACATGTAGAACATATGTCTCAAAGATAAAGTGCCAGACCTAAATCTATCAATCACAAATGTATCATTGCATTAATGCCTAATTATAAAACTTTTTTCTGCCTAGTAAAATAGCCCAAATGATATCTTTTTCTTTTATTAAAAAATACCAGAGTAATTTTTAATAACAAGTGCTGTTTACATACCTAGATATAGTAGAACTCAGTATATAAAAATTCTAAAAAGTATATTAATAAAATTTTAAGATACATACATTTATTTTCTTAGTTCTAAAAGGAAGGCTTTTATTTCCTTTTTATGGCCACGCCTTATAGAAGGGATATCTTTTAATCTACTTTCCATAAGGAAATGTAAAGCATTGACCTTTGAAATCTAGAGAAATAAAGAGAAAACTAAAATGAGACCAATTGCCTTCTGCACCAATGCCTGTACAAAACAGCTACCTTCAATGTGTCTCTCTCCCAAACATCAGAAAAGCCCTTGATTTCCCTGACGGAAAAAAAAAAATGCTACACAACTGCACCTGATGAGTTGCTCTGGATAGGAGTTATGTTCTCTACCAAAATTAAGAAGTTCACTTGTAGATTCTACATTTTTAAAAAATATTTCTTACATGTATCAACATAGAAAGTGTTGATACAGACAGGGCAGGGAAATTCTGGGTTGAAGTGGGTAGGGTTCCTGGTGAGAGCTCCACCCTTAAGCTTGGACCCATACCCTTCAATGAGAACATCTGTTCATGTTCTCCCACCTGAATGTTGCCTTTTCCAAAACCATCCTGGCCTGCCCTGCCCCCACATGCTGTACCCGTAAAACCTCAAGCTCCACTGGCAGAGGAGCAGAGTGAAGCAGCTTAGAAGGAAAAAAGAGAAGCAAAAGCCAGAAATTGGAGAGAAGCAGCCTGACTTTGGAGGATCAGCTGGATGACAGGTCTTTGGACAAGAGTTCAGCCGGGGAAAGCCGAACTCCAAGGGAAGATTAGCTTCCCACTCCATCCCCCCTTCTAGATCCCTTTCCTGCTGAGAGTAATTTCCACTGCTCAATAAAATCCTCCACATTTACCACCCTCCAATTTTTTCACACAACCTCATTCCTCCTGGATGTTGGACAAGGACCCAGGTGTGGGTGCAAGAGGCTGTCACACTGCCTCTCCACTGAACTGTTTAACATTTAAGCTGTCCATGAATGGCAAAACTAAAGGAGCACACTGTGATATGAGCCCTCTGAGTCTCCAGGGGGCACGGGCAATGCTTAGGCACTGTCATGGGCCCCTACAGGCTTTGTTCTTGCTGGTGCCCAAAGTCATTTGCCAGAGCTCCTGCACCTGCTCACCTGTATGCTCCCTCTTCCTCAAAGGGATTGAGCATTGTGGGCTAAGAAAGCAAGCCACCCCTTCATAAGTCCCACAAAGGGGCCAAGGGAACTATCCCGTCTCAACTGGGAGCTTTTCTGAGATTCATCAGATGGGTGAGTAACATTTGGATCTGTCTCTCTTTATCCTCAGACTTTCCTCTGAGCTATGCCACTTACAGGGGACAGAAGGAAACCCTGCCATCTCTCTCTTTCTATGGGTGAAGGAATGTTGGCTCAGATTCCCTTCACAGAGATTTAGTTGTCTTGTGGTACCAGGACAAGGTCCTGGGGCAAGTGAAGGTGTCAGCCAAGGTCCCCAGATTTTCTAATGGTATCTTTCCTTCCTGCTCTCATGGTTTGAAATGGCTCCTATCTCTTCTTTCACAATGTTAAGGGTTTTGCTGCAAACTACTGAAATGTTACTAAGTACAATGTACGTTTGGCCCAGACATCAGATGTGCAGCTCAGAACGATGTGATTTGTTTGTTCTTGGAGGTGCCATTTTCACCCCAACAGCCACAGGTGCCTAAGGGGCATGGTGACTACCCTCTTTACGCCCTCCCCTTCCAGCTTGAGCATCTGGGTGGGCCCACTCCATGCATGTACTGTGACTGGTAGCCAAGCAAACTGGGAGTAAGCTGTGCAAACCACCCAGGCCCCAGGGAAATCTCAGAGGCCAGGGCCCCCACACAGTTGGCTAGAAATGTACCTTGTTCTTAGAAAGTAGAAAGCACATTAGCTCTGGGCTGGGATGACTGTGAGGGGCAATGTGCCCACCAACTCAGCCCTGTTGGATTGATTTTTCTTGAAGTTTACTTTGACAAAATGGCATTTGCTTACATTGCGCATTATTGCAAGAATCCCCATTACATTTATTGTCATGTTACTCTAAGTATATTAGAAAAGATATGCTCATCACATGAGATACTTTCCACATATATTGCCCACTTTCTGAGGGTCCTCAAGAGAGATATATCGTCTCAGTACCAAAATAGTTTTCTAAAATCAAAAAGTAAAATCTAGGGAAGATGAGTAAAATATATTTTTTTTTTTTGAGACAGAATTTCACTTTGCTGACCAGGCTGGAGTGTAGTGATTCAGTCTTGACTCACTGCATCCTCCACCTCCAGCGTTCACACAATTCTTCTGCCTCAGCCTCCCGAGTAGCTGGGATTACAGGCGCCCACCACGACACTGGCTAATTTTGTATTTTTAGTAGAGATGGGGTTTCACCATGTTGGCCAGGCTGGTCCTAAACTCCTGACCTCATGTGATCTGCCTTCCTTGGCCTCTCAAAGTGCTGGGATTACAGGCGCAAGCCACTGCGGCCCGGCTGAGTAAAATATTCTCATAAATTTGTAGATTGGAAAAGTTTCTAATACAGGACACAAATAGCACTAACCCAAACAGAGAGTGAAAAACCAAACATTAAAATTAAGAGATTCTCTTTATCAAAATATAATTTTAAAACAGTGCACAGTCAGGTCATAGAGAAAGAAAAGATATGCGTGATGTTTATAACAAAGGTCTCATATTCACAAAATGAATAGAACTTCTACCAGTCATTGCCAAAAACCAGACAATTCCAATAACAAATGTGCAAGGGACTTCACCAGCCTTTCACACACACACACACACACACACACACACACACACACACTCTCTCTCCAAATGGCCATTAACATAAAGAAAACATGGTATACACATTCAATGGAGTAATAATCAGTAGCAAAAGGGAATGAAGCACAGACACATGCTACAACATGATGAACCTCAAAAACATTATGCTAAGTGAAAGAAGTCAGTTACAAAAGATCACAGTTTTTCATTGTCTCAATTATATGAAATGCCCAGTATACTCAGATCCATAGAGTTAGAAGTAGATTCGTGAATTTCTAGACCTGGAGGGTGTGGCCAGTAGAATGGACATGACTGCTCATGGGTAAATGTTTCTTTCTTGGGGCGATCAAAGCATTCTGGAATGAGATAGTGATAATGGTTGCATGACAGTGAATATACTGAAAACCATTGAATTGTATGTTTTAAATGATTGAACTTTATGTGATTTAAATTGTATCTCAATAAAGCTACTAAAGGTGGAATGAAAATAAAAAGCTATAATAATAAAAATTGCATGGTAAAGAAAAATAATGTATTATAGTTTATCAGTCATCATAAAGTAAAATAACAGTTAGATGCCAATGTGAACTTTCATACACAGCTGGTGGTTAAATAAACACTTCAGAACATTTGAAAGTATCACCTGAAGCTGAAAAACCTTTCCTTCTGACCTAGCCTTTACATTCTTAGGCATATAATAAGTAGCATGAGTTGGTAAAGATGTGAAATAACTGGAATTCTCATATTCTTCTGGTGGGAGTATAAATTGGTCTAATTACTTTAGACATCATTTGGTTATATCTATGAAATGTGAACATATGCATAAACAATGACCTAGCAATTTCATTCTTAGGTACATATATTGTCATCTCCCCTCCAAACAGCAAACAATAAATATTTGCACCAAAGTATGTACAAGAATGTTCAAGGTTGTATTTCTCTTTGTAATAGGGATAAACTGGAAACAACACAAATATTCATTAGTAATTCAAGGGATAAGTAGTGGTGGGATGATTTTACAATAAAATATTAAGCAGCAGTGAAAATAGACGTGCTACAACCATGTATAACAATATGGATAAATGCTCTAATATAATGTTGAGGATGCCAAAGTAGGAAAAATACATTTTATATGATTCATTTTATATATAATTTAGAAACACAAAATTGCTCTGTGATGCTGGAAGTTAGACTAACTTTGGAGAGGAAACAGGAGGTTGTGATTAGCAGAGCTAATATAACAAGAGTGATATGGTACTCCTTGACTTAAATGCTAATTACATGCATCTGGTTACTTTTGTGAAAATTTAATGAGTTGAACATCTGTGATTTTTGTAATTTTTTTTGGTTATACTTGAATTAAGAAGTAAATCAGAGTCTGCTTTCTCCACCAATGATATTTTTAAGAATGATACAGACACAGTGAATCATGTAACTGATCATGGTGATCATGGCAAAGAAAGCTTAGAGCTAGAAGTATAAACCACCTTTAAGAGTATTACTACTACAAGTTGCAAATATGTACAATCTATATATATGTACTAGACACTATTATAAATCATATGTACTCATTTAATGCAACAATTTTTTGAGTGGGGAATAATTTATCCCCATTGTATAAATAAGAAAACAGATACAAAAATATTAATTTAACTGCCTCAGATAATAGCTAGCCAGAGTTTAAAACCAGGAAGGCTGGCTCTAAAGTCACTGTCTGTAACCTCGGAGCTAATCTGTTGCTCTAGCAAGTATTTGGGATTTTATTACACACATTTTGAGACCTCACCCTCTTGGTGCTTCTTTTCTGTATCCTCCCTGCGGGGAGTCGCTCCAGCGTAGAGACCCCCAAGAGTGTCTCCGCCATAATGGAGTTTGACCCCAGAAGCATTTTCCCCCTCCTGGAGGCAGTCGAGCTATGGGAAAGCAGGAACTAAGGATGAGGAATTGTGTAAAAGGGCTATTTTGAACTTCTAGGTACTTACACAGTGGCCTGGTGACGGCTGTGTGGTTTTACTAAGACATTGTGTTTTGTCTCGGTTCCTGCTTTGGACTAGTTTTGTGACTCTGTTTATCAAGTACTGCTTGAACCCTGTTATTATTCATGTGATTCTTTAAGATTACTGTTCCTGGAATTTATGGTGGGCCTGATCTTTAAAGAATGTTACTTTGATAAATATAAAACTCTTTCACAATAGATAATAAGAAGAGCATCTGCTTGTTTTGCATCTTTTTGTTACTTTAAAGACTTCAGTACTGTTCTCTTTTAACTTGTATCTTATCTACTTTGCCAGATTTTGTAACCTTCTGTTCCCTTTAATGTTTTAACTGAAACAATGTGGACTACGTCAGTGTTTGAAGGCTGACAGTATATATTGGGACCCTACGCACAAATAAAATTGCTGTTTAGGCATTGCTGTTTAGGCATTGCCTTTCAGCCCTCCAGACCCTGCTTCTCCGTCTCCTATCTTTTCTGCGCACTCTCTCTTCCAGGTATTGGGACCCTCTTGCTGGCCGAGAGTTCCCCGACATATGGCGCCCGTACGTGGGGCCTGGCCCCGACACTCCCCTTTTCCTCATTTGTTCCGTCTTTTGAAATTAATTCTATCATACGGATATTAAATTTATAAAATGGTTTCTTTAAAAAGATAACATTCAGCACCAATGTACTTTATTATTTAAACTTCACTTACCTCTCTAGAATAGTTTTTTATCTCTTCTCCCATACCGTATATTAAAATTCAAAACTGACATCTTATTTTATCTCCCTCTCTAGATTATTTTGCCTGGGATATCATAGATGCCCAATAAATGACTGTTTTGAACTCAGCTGTTATAATACAATCTGTGAACAAAGAACAGTGTCCTTTGTCAAAAAGAACAAAACTGAAAAGTATAAAAGATAAAAAACACAAAATTTTAAAAATAAAAGAGAGAAAATGGGGCTATTTATGAAATGCCCAGTTTATTAATACTCAGTAAAGACCATGTGCAACCTTAAAAAAAAATCACAGAATATATTTACAAGTGAACAAACATTTAGCTAAAGTATTTAATTGTATTATATTTTAATTTTAGAAGGCAAACAATATTTTTTTTTGTTTTACTAATGATGAAAACTTCTTGCTTCATCTAAAATATTTTTAGGTGAGTAAAGTTAAGTCTCCAAATAGCATATTACATATAACATTAATATTTGACACTGTGTCCATACTTTTTAAATATGATATTCACTAGTATTTTTAAATTAATATTTCTTTAGTACATTTAAAATTTGAAAGCTTAAAAACAGGTATATTTACATATATAAGGAAAATGAATTTACTAAGTTTAAGCCTATTTTTGTAAGCTGAATTTAGATTTTTATGAATTAATCTAATCAATTTACTATGTAGAAACATACAATTAAAGGGAAAATGTTATTCCGGCTACTTTTTGCCTAAGGCTATCATTCTATTTTCTAATAGCAAAAGCTAAAAGCCTCCAGAGAAATTTAAAGACCATGGAACTGCTGGTTTGGCACCATACTTCACATTTCTTTAGGTAAAATAAGGCTTTTATAGCATTCTCTAAGGTATTTTGTCTTCCCATTAATTGTAGATGGTGAAACTGAAAATGAACAGTCAAATAAGAACAAGACCTCCATCAGCTGTAAAGGTAATCTACAAATTACAAAGTTGTTAGTTTGATCCTGCTAATTCCTGAGGTGTACATGTCCTGTAAAGATATTAAAAATGATCTAAGGGATAAAAGTTTATAAATCGCCCTCACGGACATATGTGCTACTTACTTGCCTCTTCAGATCCACTCTCCCCTTTCTCCACCCTACTCTATACCTGAGATTGCTGGGCAGCAGCTTAGCAGTGGCCACTTTAATCAGATGGCCTTTTCCTACACCTCCTGGTTCAAGGAGCTGTTTCTTCCTGTTTCCTCTTAGGCCTTAGAAGTAACTCCCTGCTGTTTCCAGCTCTGGATGATTTCTTTTCACTCTACCTACCTCCTATTACCCAATTACAGTGTATAGTGTTTCTTGTTGAGACCCTGACAGACATGTTTATTTTTGCTACTTTATTTGATACTTCTCTGTCCCCAGATTATATTCTTATATTTGTAGGTCCTCAAATGCTCTGTAAACCCACAATTAAATCCCCTATTACTCAGTTACTGTTAATTTAGAGTTCACTTGAACAACCGGAAGTACTGACTGGGAGTCCACTACTTCCCCCTTCCCAAAGCAATCCATTTACTTCTACCAGCTCTTAATTCTATAAAGTTATCTTTTTCTTTTATTCTACTGTACCATAATATTTTGCTGTTTCATTTTTACCTACTTTTCCAGCTCATCTCATTATTTCCAGATATTTCCATTTCCTTCATTTGAAATGGATGATACATGTATTAAATTATTAAAACATATTATCTCTCTACTGTGACTATAAGTCATAGAATGTATTGCCCAGAAATAAATAAAGGACTGATATCCTTATATTGGTCTGATATCCTACCCTTTTATTAATTCATAACTTAAGTTGGGAGTTACTCTAGTAAATGAAGAGAGTTTTCATATCTAATCATTATTAATTAAATTGATCCAAAAGCCTCTCAGAAGACAAAACAGGAATTTGTTAAACAATATTAGCATAGTGAATTGGGATATTGAATAAATAAGATAAACTCTCAGTATGGGAAAGGCTGATAAAAATAAAAGAAAACAAAACACTGGCAAATGAAATGTCCATAGAGAGCTTTGAGAGAATGTAAATGTGCCTGGGATCAGGAAGACTTGTACATGGGCAAGGTGGTGTGAATGTCCAGGACTGACCTGAGGAGTCCCTAATCTCTTACTTCTAGCTGACCTGGAGGCTTTGTGCAAGCAGGAAGTGAAGCTGAGGAAAAGATGTAAACTGCCTAGCTAAGTGTTGAAACTGTACTATATTACAAACACAGAGGCCTTCTGCAAGGGTTGGGAGACCTATTAATTCAAAGCATTTAAGGTAATTATTGTCTAATCATTAGCTGACAACTATAATGTCCTCAGAACTGATTTCAGTGGCTTCATATGGCAAGGAATACAGACTTCACATAATTCATCCAGGAGGTTTACTTAATAAAATAATAGTAACAAGAACAACAAGACAACCATCAACAACAAACCCTGGGAGAAAGAAGAGCTGATTTATAGAGTTGACACATTATATTAAATTAAATATCCAGTTATCAAAAACACATATTTGGAAACATTTAAGAAACCATGAAGCATGACCTATATGGAGGGAAAAGAGCAGTCTGTAGAAACAATTTTTGAAGAAGCCCTGGCACTGGATTTACTAGACAAAGTCTTCAAATTATGTATTGTTAATATAACTGAAGAGCTAAAGGAAGCCATGTCCAAATAATTAAGGAAAACTCTAAAAATAATATCTTGCCAAATAGAGGACCTCAATAACAAGTTAGATATTATAAATATGAGTCCTAGTAGCTATTTTAAAATTGAAAGCAAAAGAACTGAAATTAAAAAAAAAAAAAATTCACTAGGGAGACTTAACATTAGAAGTGGCAGAAGAAAGAATCAGCAAACTTGAAGCCATGAAATTTTAATACAGGAGTTATTAAGAAATAATTTTAGGCAGATAGAGTAACAGGAGTTCTTGGTAAGGCTTTTTCCTTTAATAGAAACAGCTCCCAAAACATTTGTTTCCTAACAGAAAGGCAGCTTGAAAAGGGAGTCTGGCAAGTATTGATATGCTAAAGTGGGCAATTAGAAACCAGGTCCACCCAACATGGCCAACATGGCGACTCCCACCTTCTCCTTGCCACCCTGTGTGCCAGGCATCATGGCCACCCCCAGATATCTCCACTTGTGCAGGGCATCATGGTGGCCTGAATTTGCATATTTAAAAGGCTAGGGTGGGAGGGCCACGTTTTTCACGGGCTATGTGAATGACACACCTGCTGAAACCAATCCCCTGGACCATATACAAATCAGACATCGCCGCCTCCAGCATCCCAATATTACTGACCACTTTTCTGCAGCACACGTGATTTTTGTCTTGGAGTCCCCCCGCCTTTGTCTTTGTATGGGGGAGATTTTTTCCTTCTTTCTTGCCTAGTAAATTCTCCACTCCTTAACACCACTCCACGTGTGCCTGTGTCATTTATCTAAATTGGTGCAAGACAAAGGACCCTGGTGTTCCTCCTCATCGGAGCCATATCATTTGGTGCCTTGGCCGGGAATTCATTCACGGGAGTGGTGAGTATGGAGTGAACCTCAACCTCAAATCTGTCCTTTAATCTCAAGGCTCTCTTCCTCTTATCCTGTCTCCAAACTTACTTTCTTTCTCCAACCGTGATCTCTTACTGTCTCTGTGTGAAATGTATGAGAATTTTTACAGTTCAGGAAAACAGGTCTGTTAGGAAAGATTGGCAAATGTGGCAGGCAGTAACTCAATAAATGTCACTCTCTATGGTTTCTCTGGCAAGCTCATGGTATTTCTAAGCCAACGGCACCACCTACCGGAAATAGAAATCTTCTTCATGAGGCCCGTTGGTGGTCCTTTGCCATACAGTGAGCTTCCTTTCGCACCACTAGAAATCATGCTTTAAGCTACTCCTGTTAACGGGAGAGTTCTGTCTTCAGCAGTTAGGAGTAAAAGGTCTTCTTTTGCCAAATTTTTCTCTCAATATTGTCTCATCAGCAGAAAAACAGCCATTTGGATCCTACACTCTTTTAAGACACCTCATCTGTTTCCTATTTAAATGGTACTTAATTAGTAAGAGGATTTAAGTTCAGAAGTTAATCAGAGCCATTTTTCTGAGGGTAAATGCTTTAGCACATGCCATAATAGCAGGCAATACAGCACATTGCCTCTATTAAAGGAGGCTTGCCCACAAATGACACAGTCTCTCTGAAGATCCACTTTTTGGGGAATCAGACAGATCACACAGGTTTAGGAAGTCAAACAGGAATCACACAAAGTGGATAAGCTAAGGTTGTGTGGGTAAGGTGTAGTTAGTCCCATTACTTAGTTCATCCAGTTCTGTGGCTTTCAGGATCGCGCCAACAACCATGGATGGCACATTTAACAGGGTGCCAGGACCCAGGAACCAGGGAGGAAAAGAGTCAGGAGGTCACTCCACTGCCTTCTTCTCCACCCTGGGTCATATGAAAAGGAAAGAGACTAAAAGGACGCTTTTATTCTCACCTCTTTTTTTAGCGGGTAACCGATTATCTTTAGCTGGCACCCCCTCTGGAGTGCACCCTGAGCACTGGAACTTCCTTAACCTCAGGACTTTGAAGAGAAAAGTGACTCATTTTCTTTTGCACAAGGGCATGATATTTTTACTAAACCTTTGCAAGCCTCATAAGGTCAACCCAGCTCTTTTAGCAATCATATCGGGTAGGCCCAAAGAAAATATTTCCCTAAAGTTAAAGAGGGAACTTCTAGGGGAACTATCTGAGGATTTCCCTTATTTGGGGCCCCTTTAATTTCCCTCACTGCAGCTGTAAAGCAGGCAGCCCTGCACGAAGCAGAACATTTCGGAGATGAGCAACATATCTCCTATAGTACACCAAAAGGGAAAAAAAGCAGATAGGGGAAGTGAAGAAAGAGCAGAAACACCATTTCCAATTGGGAGGGAAGCAGTTCTGGTAAATGACCCTAAATGGGACCCTAATAACTCAAGAGATGAATGGAAAAAGGAAGCACTTTTTACGGTGTATATTAGAGGGCCTACAGAAAACCAGGACCAAAACTCTCAATCACTCTAAACTGTCTATGATAAAACGAAAGCCAAATGAGAATGCTGCAGCCTTTATAGAAAGACTGAGAGAGGCACTAATAAAACACACCTCCTTATCCCCTGATTCAGTTCAGGGACAACTCATTGGAAAGGACAAGTTTATTACACAGGCAGCTCCCTATATTAGAAGGAAACTACAGAAGCAAGCTATAGGACCAGATAGCACCCTAGAGAACTTCCTGAAGGTGGTCACTTCAGTATTCTATAGGTCCCACCAGGAGGAGGCCCAAAAGAAAGCTCAGGAAAAGGACAGAGGCTCTAGCAGCAGCTTTGCAGGCTTGAGATTGTCAAGATTAGTGCTAAAGTTATTTTAGCCACCCAATAACGTATCTCTCCCAATCATATTGCAAGTTATAAAAATTGCCTAAGGCGAAAGTTATTCTCTAATGGCAAGTCAAGGGGGAAATATATGCTCTTCTCAAGGAAAATGTTAGTTTTACATTAATGCTTCTGCTAATGTACAGAAACATCTAGTGGAGGCAAACTGGTATTGCAATCCATGGGTGTAACTAACAGGTGTCAAATTCTACTGTCAGTTATAGTCTATAGGACCCCCACTAATGGTGATAATATTCATAATCTAACCCTCTATTTTTAACCTTCTTGTAAAATGTATCTCTTTTCACCTAGAAGCAATTAAACTCAGAATGGTGCTGCAAACAGAGCCCCGCACGGACACGCCATTTTCAAAGAACCCTTAAATCAACCTCAGCAGAAGGCCCATCTGCTGTTCCCCCACACGATGCCCCTTTTCAGAGGGAAGTAACCAAAAAGAATCCTCATCCAACACCCCCTAACAATAGTTAGGTTTACTTCTCTCTCTTGAGGGGTGAATAATACAGCAGTTATTGAGAAAGAATTCTAGGCAGATAGAAAGGGTAAAAGGAGTTCTTAATAAGGCTTTTTCTTTTAATAGAAACAGCTCCCCAAACATTTCTTTTCTAACAGAAAGGCAGCTTGAAAAACCAGGCTGGCCAGTATTGATATGCTAATGCTGGTGATTAGAAACTAGGTCCACCCAACATGGCCAGCATGATAATTCCCACCCTCTTCTCCTTGTCACCGTGTGTGTCAGGCGTATGGCCACCCCCAGATAGCTCCACATGTGCAGGACATCATGGTGGTGGCATTAGGATATTAACAGGCTAGGCTGAGAGGGCAAGGTGTTTTCTGGGCTATGTGAATAATAGACCTGGTGAAACCAATCTCCTGGGCCATATGCAAATCAGACACCTCCTTCTCCAGCCTTTCAATATTATGGACCACTTCTGCTGCACAGGGGTTTCTCTTTCAGAGCCCTCCTCCCTCTATCCCTGTACAGGGGAGCTTTTTTCCTTCTTTCTTGCCTATTAAATTCTCCACTCCTTAAAACCACTCCGCATATGTCCGTGTCATTTATCAAAATTGGCACGAGACCAAGGACTCTGGTGTTCCTCCATTCATCAGAGATGTATCAGTTTGACATCATCCATTCTGAAAGGCAGAAAGATAAAGACTAAAGAAAAATGAACAGAGCCCTATATTTATATTTCTGTATAAAGTGAAACTCCTTGAAGAGGAGAGAAAAAGGGATCAGAAAGAATATTTGAAGAAATAATAGTCAAAAGTTCCCCAAATTTGGTAAGAAGACAATGTATAAATCCAAGAAGCTTAATGAATTCTAAGGATCAATTGAAAAGGATCCACAAATAGAAACATCATAGTCAAATTACCAGAAGACAAAGACAAAGAGATAATCTTGAAAGCAGAAAGATAAGGGACTTACCACGTATTTGTCACTGTCAATAAGATTAAAAGTTGACTTCTCTTCAGAAATCACTGAAGCCAGAGGCAATAGAATAACATATTCAAAGCACTGAAGAAAAAGACTATCACATAAGAATTCTGTATGTAACAAAATTATTTTTTAAAACATAGGAGAAATAATAAAATAAAACAAATGCTTTAACACAAAAAAGTTAATTAATGTAACACGTCATACTAAGAAAGAGAAAAACTAAAGGAATTAATCACTAGTACAGCTGCCCTATGAGAAATACTAACTGGAGAGTCCTCCAGGCTAAAATGAAAAGTCTCTAAACCGTATATTGAATCCACATGGAGGAATAGAGAGTACAGACAAACAACTTGGGAAATATAAAAGATAATGTAAATATATTTTTTGTTTAAAACACTTGTATTCTCCTATCTAAGAGACAATGGCATGGAGCAACAATGATAAAATTATTATCAATGGGTTTAAAAATTATAAAGATGTAATTTTTATAGTAATGTTAACACAAAAGAGAAGCTAAAGAAAGAAACTACATGGGAGCAATGTCTTTGTATACTATTGAAATTAAATTGTATTAATCTGAACTAGATTGTTTTAAATTGAGCAGTTAATTGTAATCCCAAGCTCAATGACTTAGAGAATAAGATTTAAAAAAATTATAATAGACCGGGCGCAGTGGCTCATGCCTATAATCTCAACACTTTGGGAGGCCGAGGTGGGCAGATCATGAGGTCAGGCGTACAAGACGAGCTGGGCCAACATAGTGAAATCCCTTCTCTACTAAAAATACAAAAATTAGCCAGGCATGGTGGTGTGTGCCTGTACTCCCAGCTACTTGGGAAGCTGAGACAGGAGAATTGCTTGAACCTGGGAGGTGGAGGTTGCAGTGAGCTGAGATCGCACCACTGCATTCCAGCCTGGGTAACAGAGTGAGACTCCATGTATCCCCTCCAAAAAATTAATAGAATAAATAATATAGTAATTAAACTGGTATGCTAAAAATGTTTATTACAAAAAAGGGCGACATTAGAGAAACATAGGAACAAAAAAGATACAAGACATAGAAAAATAAATAAAATGGCATACATAAATGCTACTGTATAATTTCTCTTTAAATATAAATAGACTAAGAATTCCAATTTAAATGCTGAGGTTGGGAGAATAGATTATTTTTAAAAATCAACACTTTATCTACCTATATGTTATATAAAAGAGAAAGGCTAAATTCAAAGACACATATCAGCTGAAAATAAAGGGATGACATTTGTCATGAAAACTGTTACCAAGAGAAAAACTAAAGCAAAATATACAATAGCAAACTATCAGATAAAATAGATGTAAACACACCAAATTTTACTAGCACAAAAGAATATTTTATAATAATAAAATGGTCAATCTTTAAGGAAGACATAAGAACTGCAAACATATATATATACCTAATGACAGAGTCTCAAAATACTTGAAAGAAAAACACACAGAAACAAAGAAAGAAATAGAAAATTTAACAATTATTAGGTTCTTTCATACTCCACTTTCAATAATACATAAAATGAAAAAGTAGATGATCAAAAAAAGCCTTCAATAACACTATGAAATAGACCTAGTGAAAGTCTGTACAAGATACTTCATAAAACAGCCAAATGCATATTCTTCTCAAGTGCACATGGTATATTCTCCAGGATGTATCATTATTAATTATATCATAAAGTAAGCCTCAACATATTTAAAAGGATTAAAATTTAAATTAAATGACCTCCAACTAAAATGAGATAAAATTACAAATTAATTACGAGAGAGACAGTTAATAATTATGTAGAAATAAAGGCACTATAGTCCTTTATTTCTACATATAAAATGTGTCTTAAAGAATAGTCTTCTGTTCATCAAGGGACATGAGAAATGAATTCCAGACAGAAGGGAGACTATTGCCAAATTATGGAACTGAAAGGATATGACACAGCCACAGACTTACATATAGTTATGTGCCTGGAATTCTGGATCTATGGGAACAATGAGGAATGAGGAAGAGAGACAATGGTGAGAAAGGAAGACAAACCACTAAGATACTTAGATTTTATACATAGGTGACGAAGGACCACTGAATAATTTTTAAGCAATAAAACCATAGACTCAAAATTACACTTCAGAAGATAATTTGAAGTTGGGGGATATTAAGGAGAATGGACTGGAGAAGAGTTAAGATTGGATACATATGAATCCAGTTATGAGAACAATCGTGTGTTCTGAATTAGATTAAAAAGGGCCAAGATGATATAAGAGATAGTGAAACTAGAGAAGAGACAGTGCTAAAGTACTATTATTAAAAGACAGAATCTCAACTTAATCCAATGATTTTTTTTTTTTTTAGACGGAGTTTTGCTCTTTTGCCCATGCTGGAGCGCAGTGGCACAATCTCAGCTCACTACAACCTCTGCCTTCTGGTTTCAAGCAATTCTCCTGCCTCAGCCTCCTGAGTAGCTGGGATCACACGTGCCCACAACCCTGCCTAGGTAATTTTTATATTTTTAATACAGACGGAGTTTCACTATGTTGGCCAGGCTGCTCTCGAACTCCTGACGTTATGATCTGCCCATCTTGGCCTCCCAAAGTGCTGGGATTACAGGCATAAGCCACTGTGCCCGGCCTGATAAATCTTTTTATACGATAGAGTTAATACTAAAATAACCCAATAAGATTAATATCCAAAAGGCTGATAAAACATATGACAACAATGAAATGATTTAATGATAATATAGCCATTTGTGAATACTATTCTAAGTACTTTACATATAACATTTCATATGGTCCTCACAACAGGCTTATAAAATAGGTACTGTTATTTTTCCCAATTTGAATTTAAATTTCAAATTCTACAATTCTTTTTTAACATCCTAATGCCAAATAAAATAAGCTGACATATCTGATTTGTTTGCTTACAGACCCCAATACAAAGCGCTCAAAATAATTTTGATACGAACTATTGCCTTGCAAGAGTAAGTTCACTATAAATAAGAGGAAAAAAAGATTGGAATTGAGAAAATTCGAAGGTTACTTTTGTCTAAATCCTGGTACACTAATAGTCTTCAAAAAATGGGTATTTATGGTGGAACTAGTATTCATCAAATATTATACTTAGCATGTGGCTACAAAAAAAAGAAAAAATATATAGCCCCTGACATAAAAAGGTTTTAAGTTTGATGGAGAAAACATGTAAAATACATGTAAAAAATTTGTTTAGGGTGTATAAATATATGTGTCCTGTTTTTCCAGAAGATAATATTTTTAGGTATAACTGAAGAATAAAAGCAATCGTCAGGGTATATTAAAGCTTCATAATGAATGATGAAAAAGGAATTTACCATGTGGAAATAAAGGAGAAAGTCATTTCAAAAAACTATTTATTGAACAATTAGCAAATTAATAAATTTTATATTTAAATAATATTTTCAGAACCCAAGTCCCCCAAAATGTAATGTTTCAATATGTGTATGGCAGATTATTCATATCCTTTCTTTTCACATAAAAATATGCAATCAGTCATTACCCACCAGTCAAAAGAATAAGTATATAAGCAGAAAAGGAAATATTTTAAGCCACAGATAATTCAATAAATAAATAAATAACTTTACGGTGTCATTTAGCTCTCTGATACTCTGATACAGTGCCATTTAGCTCACATTTTAACACACACACACACACACACACACACACGAGGTAAACAGAATGTTTTTACATAATTCTATTTTTAAAATAGCAACCAGTGTCATTTATTCTATAAACACCAAACTTTATAAAACCAATGGTTCCTAAGTACAGTCTTTCAGTAAGCAAATTAAATTTACAGTAGTATATTCAATACATGATGGAACTTATCAACTGAAAGTTGTCAAATTGAGATTAGTTCTGTTTAAAAGCAGATCAGTGTCTACCATTCACTCATTCCCTCAAAGGGCTGGATCTAGTAAATTTTTCCACATTGGTATTTTTTAGCAGAAGGTCTTAAAATTAACTAACCCAAAATGATTCCATCTGTAAATGCTAGTTGGGTGCCATGCTTAGTATTAGCAAAAAACCTTACTTTTCTTAGCTTGATCATATTTTTTTGCAATGAAAAATAAATACCTAAGTGTAAAGTGTGGACAGTATTTCCTATGAGTTTTTTTTCTACTATTTTCAGCCCATTTAAAGGTCATGGCATAACCTTTGTACGATTATAATAACTGTTTCTGTCCTAGGGCAGCAGATAAGGCACAAAGGTAACCTTGGCATTTCTAAAGTACACAACTACCAGCTTTTTAAAGTAAAAGAGACCCTGAAACATGCTACCATTCGATAATTCTGATACTAGGCTTTATTTCTGTATCATGATGGTGATTTCTTTTGGAGGCCAACAGTTAAGACCAAGATTGTCAAAAAGCAGTTGTAGGCCTACCGTGCTCAGTTCCTGAGGACTGCTGCTTGGCTAAGTTGCAGCTCCCTCTCTCCTTGGCAGAAAATCTGGACAAGTAGTAAAACTTTGTCAAAATTATTATTGTTTCTGCTTTTTCTTTCTTTCTCGGATAGCTCAAAAATGGTTATCAGAAAGTCAAGAATTTAAGAGTGTGCCTTAATTTACTTTCCTATTTCTTCCTAAAGAAATAATAGAAGTGTCTGGGACAGAAATGCATATGCAGATGGGTATGTGCCTTCATTAATCAAATTCAGCTCTTCCCTCTCCTGTGTGATCCCTCTGGCATGACACTATCAAACCTTCCGGAAAGCTATCTCATAATACATATTGACAAATTTTAAATATACTTAGTCTTTAACCCAGTCATTGCACTTAGAGAGACCCTCTCCTCATTTAAGAATCTGAAATACACACAAATTCACAAGGTATTTCATTATAGTATTAGTTATAAAACAACAAAATTGTACTAAAATATAAAAAATTATGGTAAATATATAAATAATCAAAGGAGGAACTATTATAGGGCAATAAAATTAAAATTCTAAAATGTAAACTTAATTTCAAAAATGCTTATGATGTGAGAAAAATGCAGGGCATGCAATTAGAAATACACACACGTACATATGCAAATATATGATGATATACAAAAAATGAGATGAGAAACAATAAATATTGCAGTTGATGATTTCCTGTTGCTCTTGTTAGCTTTCAAAATTTTAAGAGAAACATTAAAAATGTAAATAAGTGTAAAACCTGGGAAAACAATCCTAGAATTTAATCATTTTAATACATTGATGATTTACATGGGTTCCCTGATAGTTATAGGATAACTCAACTACTTAACATTTGATACAAGCCCTTGACAATGTGACTAGTCTGTGCAGCTCTAGTCCCTTATTGTAATTTTTTTCATTGATTTAATACAAATAGAGACTTTGAAAATTACACTTTATGTTGATCCCACTTCCTTAAAATTTACTTTTCTTTTATAGCTTTCTAATTCTTCTATGTTGGTAAACTCTTACTGATTCTTCATGATCTAGTCCATATATCCTCCCAATGTCAGAATAAGTTATATTTGCATCATATTCCTGTTTTATAGAATTCAGGGTAATAGCATTTCTCCTGAGTGGAAAGAATATGCATGAATATAATCAGAATATAATTAACATTTTTCTTCAAATAACTAAGCAGGGTGTATCCCCATGTCAGGCATTATTTAGTTCCCTTTACATTGAACCAATAATCAGAGCCAATATATTTACTTGATTAGGTAGGATTTCTTCTATCTTTCCTACCATTTATCCAGTATTGCTCTAGTCTATCAACAAAACACCAAACAATACTGGTCAAAGACTTACTACAAACTAGATATATTCTATTGACAGCTTTCTTCCATTCTATCTACCGGTATAATAACCTTAAGAAAATATGAAACAAGGCTATTCTGACATTTTTCATTTTGACATTCAATAGTTAAAATTTCTTTTAAAATTATTTTCCAATAATAATGATATTATTGTTGGTATAATCACTATAGGTTATAATAGCAAGAATTTTAATATAATAAATCCCCACAACATATCAACCATCCTGACGATAACATTATAGTTTTTCATCTCCTCAACACCACTCTAAGGCAGAAGTGTTTGTCTCTGTTTTTAAAAATAAAACATTAAAGATCAAAGAGTTTGACTTATTTAAGGACATACAGTCAGAAATGATACGGTCCAGGATTCAAATGTAGGTTTGTATCTCTGTGCTAAACTGTATAAACCTTTGATATACTGTCAAGGACATTAGTTTGCTTCATTTTTATTCCTTTTACTTTAGCATGTTGAAAAAAATAGATCAGAGGGAAAATCAAGAACATAAGTAGTTTGAGTTCTAAAATTCATTAAAAAATGGCCAGTTTTATTTACATCTATGGAAGATGACCTAATAAACAGTAAAGTGCTTTAACTACACTAAAAACAACACAGAGGAAGAGTAAAGAATTTTCTGATTATAAGAGTGAGAATAGGCTACCAAAAGGTGTTCTGAATTACTTGTCCTTGGGGCCAGTTAAATAAGGCGAAAAGCCACTCTGTTTGGATGGTTTGGGCACTAACTTGCAAAGTATTAAAGAGCTTTGGGAGGGGAGCATCACACAATGGGGTCTGTCGGGGGGGGGGGGGGGAAGGGGAGGGACAGTGGGGGGGTGGGGGAGTTAGGGAGGGATAGCATGGGGAGAAATGCCAGATATGGGTGATGGGGAGGAAGGCAGCAAATCACACTGCCATGTGTGTACCTATTCAACAATCTTGCGTGTTCTTCACATGTACCCCCAAACCTAAAATGCAATAAAAAAAAAAATATATATATATATATATATTGAAAAAAAAGAAAAAGAGCTGAACCATGTAATCTATTGAATGCCTTCTGGTCATATGATTCCATTTCAATGGTGTTTATCTCTTTCACATCAAAATTGTTCTTTTGAGAGAAACATGACAGAGGCAAAGATTTTGTTTATAAGCCACTTACAATGCCATGCATATGAGGAAGGTTTTGGCTAAAATATTAAACAAAATTGTGAATAGCTTCAGCGTTTAAAATATATATTTAAAATCTTAGCTGTTTGTCCAAAATCAGAACTTGATAGAAATAAATTATCTGTTACAATTGCTGAATAACCATCAAATTTTATCAGCCAATAGTTACTTTAGTAAAATTTAGGTTATTCTATTAAGATCAATGCCATGTTAAAGAAAAATATATTTATTTTCTCATCGTATTTCTATACTTAAGACCTATTTTGTTCTTAGTTCTAATTAACATTTATAAATCATAGTAAATTTATAAAGTAATAAACTAGCTATATTATGAGGAAACATTCATAAGGCAATCCTGCAAATCTGGGGGAGCTGGCATTTCCAATTTGACAAAAGGTGAGAAATAACAATAAAATCTTAAGTCCCTCAACCAACTTAACAAACTCCCTGTTGGCCCAGAGAACCCCAGAGAAACCTTAAAATGGAATGGTGGCTCACACATACCTCACTGTCTTCCCTCTCTCACTATCAGTAGGCTTTCAGCCCTTTCAAAAGATTTGCTGAACTCCCCCTCCCTTTTTGTGATTTCAACTTGATAACCAACCACCATTCCTTCCTGGTGAGAGACCACCAACTGTGGACTAGCTGTGTCTGACTTAAGACTGAACATAGGAAGCCTCTGTGGCCTTTGTTTCACGTTTTGACATATAGAGCCTAATTTAATATATTTAAATGTTAAGTCTCCACCCCAAAGTGAATATTCGATATGTATAATATGTATGTTTGCTAAGCATGCATGTGTGTGCCCCATTCCAAGCATATTCATAGCTCCTCCTATAACCTGTTGGACATATATATGCTTAGCCAATCCATTCAGCATAAATTCCTGTCTCATCCTTCCTTATTTCAAGAGTCTGCATCTGGTTTTTGCCCGAAGCTAAGCTTCCCAGTCTGCAGGACGGACAGCCTATAGGCTGTAACCCATTGTAGGAATGAAGCTTTCTCTACAAGTTTAAAATGATCATGATACTTCAATTGACAAAGGTTAATTTCTAGTCAACCAGTAATTCCCGATGAGAAATTCTAGAAAGACCAAAATAAAGAAATCACTCTTGCCTCTGGTGAAAAATCAGAAAATGGTTGAAAATGAGTAAATACATTGATGAACAATAATATAAACAATAATTAAAACAATATTAGTTAATGGAAAATAATAAATGGTTGGATTTTATTTTTCTATTTTTCTCTGATTGCTGATTGACAAATCAATCTTGTTCTCTAATAATGAAGCATGAAGAAAGGTTTTAAAATTATTTAACGAAAACTTGCTTTGAAAAAAATCAATTATCTAATGTCATAGAAAGTTAAATTAGTGCAAATCTATTGGCAATAAGGAAAGCCTTCAGAATCTTAAAACTTTTGCTCGGTGCTTGATGTATGCTATACATTTGTCAACAATAAAGAGTGCAACTCTGTGATATATTTAAAAAGGTTTATTCTGAGTCAAAGTTGAGTGACCAAGGCTCAAAGCACAGTCTCAAGAGGTTCTGAAAACATGTGTCCAAGGTGGTTAGTTTACAACTTGATTTTATACATTTTATGGAGATGGGCAGATATCAGTCAATATCTACAGGTATACATAGGTTCTGTCCAGAAGGGCAGGACAACTCAATGCAGGGGTTTCCATGTCATAGGTGGATTCAAAGAGTTTTTGATTGGCAATTGTTTGAAAGAGTTAAGTAATTATCTATAGACCTAGAAGCAATAAAAAGGAGTGTATGGTTTAAGATAAGGAGTTGTAGAAAGGAAGGTTCTCATTACGTAGATGAAGTCTCATAGGTGCCCACCCTTAGAGGCAATAGATTGTAAATGTTTCCCGTTCAGATCTTTAAACGGTGCTAGACTCTCAGTTAGTCTCTTTAGGATCAAAAAAAGACCTGGAAAGGGAAGGGGATTCTCTATGGAATGAAAGTTCCACAAAGGACAGCTTTGTAAGCCCATTTCAAAATATGTCAAAGTACATTTTGGGATAAAACATTTTAATTTGTTTCAGGGCCTGCAAAGCTCTCATGGAATGCTATAATAGAGTCTGCTTGGAATTTGGTATCTTTTTGCTACAGTCTGTTCTTTCAGTCTTAAGATCTTTGTTTTAATGGTAATGCTGGTCAGTTGTGCCTAAATTCTAAAGGGAGGAGAGTATAACGAGGCATATTCAATTCCCCCTTCCCATCATGGGTTGAATTAATTTTTCAGGATTACTTTGCAATCCGCTTGGCCAAGAGGAGGGGTCCATTCAGTTGGTTGAAAGTCTTGGAATTTTATTTTTTATTTACACATTTAATCTTTAGAACAATCTAATGGGTTGGTATTATTATCTTCATTTTAGGTTGAGAAATCAAATTTAGGAAATAAACTTATTTGTCCATGTTCACCTAACTAGAAATTGGAAAAGAAACTGCTATCCACATGTCTCCAAACACCATGACCTCAGGGGAAAGAGACTGAGTATAGATTTTAAATTATTTTAAAATGTAATACATTTACATGGTAATTTTCTTAAAATACATAAGCAAGATGTATACAATTGTTCTAAAGTGTTCGTTTATATAATTCCCTTTTGCCTCATATTATCAGTAATGTCTGTTTGTGTTCATTTTTAAATTTAATTTAATTTAATTTTTGGTGGAAAATGAGGGAGGGGATTGTTGAAAAATGAGGAAAATTAGAGAGAACTTTTTCAAGCATTAATAAGTTCCACAGGCTGAGTTCCATACCTGGGTCAGTGTGGTGTACCCTCAAGTGGCCATGTATAACACTCAGGCAAGTTGTATACTCAACTCAGCTAATGGTGGCTGGATTTCCAAGCCAGAAGTAACTATTAGGTCCTACCTTCTGCTCTTTCACACAAGTGCACATAGATAGAGAAATTTTGAGAAATCAATGGAATAAAAAATTGAGGCTTTAAGACAATCTGATTTAGATCCTTATGATTATGGGGGAGACCAAAGGAAATGCTATGAAACTTCTGCTTTAAAACTAACTAACACTAATAACATTTTTCACATTCCGAATTACTACATATGTCTTTGCATTCAAACCAAGGCAATAATTGTTCTAATCAAAAGAAAAAATATATATAGGTAATATTTTAAATATTCTAGTTTTATCAGGAAAATTAGATATGGGCAAGAAACCAATACCAAAGTCTTTCGTCTGGTTAGGACATGGATATACTGTAAACTCTGCAAATTCTGCAAGGTTGTTTATTTCATAAAAATAATAAATGAATGCATAAACCATTGTTTTAAGATAAAAGTCATTCTCCACAATCCCTGCAGCATACCTTATACCTATAGAAGGCAACTATTTTTAAAAGAACATAATCACACAGATTATTTTTCTTGGATTGGAAGGTTCAGCAGAACCTTGACAGTGTTCCAAGCTGTTAACTTTCATTTCACATACTAAAAACTGAAGATCTGATCATTGGAAAAGCATTTAATTGTAAAACACTGGTTGGTTGGATTGAATTTAGTTAACTTCAATCCAATTTTCTTTCCCTTGATAGCTAAGTCACTACATATTTAAAGAAACATCAAGAACTTGGCATTTTCTAGCAATATGGAACTTAAAATTAAACAAAACAAACTTAAAAAGAGCTTATTCTAACTCACTTTTAGGTGTCTAATGCATAAATTTCTTAAATTAGTTTTCATTGATCCCTCTACTTTATTTAACAAAAATCAAGTCACAATAATAAATAGACTAGCATCAAAACATAATGCCTTCACTACTGACAAATACCCAGTGCAAGATTGGTTTAGACAGCTGCTATCCAAAATCAGAACTTGTTAGAAATAAATTATCTGTTACAATTGATGCATAACAATCAACTTTTATCAGCCAATAGTTACTTTAGTAAAATTTGTTATTCTATTAAGATCAATGCCATGTTAAAGAAAAATATATTTATTTTCTCATCATATTTCTATACCTAAGAACAATTATGTTCTTAGTTCTAATTGACATTTATAAATCATAGTAAGTTAGGTTATATATACTTGTTATATGTTATAGTATATTATTTGGTTTACTTAAAAATGGTTATATGCTTATGTTGTACTGGCCCGAGCATAGAAAGTTAACACGAAGACAAAAGTATGCCAAATTGCAGGGTCTTTATTGCCGGTGGCCACGGAGGACTCACGTCTCTCCAACCTGTGGCCCCGAAAGGAGGGTGTCAAGAACTTTATACCCGTAAAACCACCTCGGGGGTGAGGGTGAGGGGCGGGGGGGTGAGGGGCTTCAGACATTCCAAGGGCTAGTGGATTCTGTAAATCACCTTCTGGGCGGAGATGAGGGTGAAGGGCTCCGGACATTCCGAGGGCCGGACTTTTTGACATTCTGATTGTTACTTAACTGGTTCACAAAAGTCAAGAGATTAGCATTTGTTTACACATTGTCTGGGTAGGGTGGCAATTATAGTCCTTAATTACTTATTCACATTTGGGTTATAGAGAGCAGTTTCCACAGAAAGCCGAGGTATGGTTGAGGTATGCAGGTTTATGGGGCTTTTTTACCATGTCACACTTATTCTTACAAAAATTATACATTGTAACATGTTGAACTCTGGGCATTTGGGGATTTGAAATAGTAATTTATGATTATGAGCTTGAGAAGAATTTCTGAATCCTTCAGTCTCTTAGTTTTCTATTAAAACATTAATTTGAGTTTATAGAAGCATTTCTTATATCTTATAAATCACCTCCTAAAATGAATTGTACTTAATCTGTAATCAGTACCCCAAGTTTTGGAGGTAAGGACGGAGAGACAGTGGAGATAAATCTTCATGGAGTCCCTTCCATTGTGTCTGGTCAATGGCATTGTTTTGGCCTTTGTATGTTCCCCAAACTCACTTTTGTTTTGCTAATTAACTTTTTATCACATTAAATCCTTGCTTTTCAATAATAAATATTGATATTGACAGGTAACCTGTAGGTATAACTATTTGTAAAAAGTACAAACATATGTAAGAATTCCCTTCATCAAATGATTTTTAATATTTATTAAACTATTCAAAGTTGTTAAACATTGTAAGAGGTATACAAATGGAACTTTGCAAGAATTTGGAAGAACTGTAAAAAAGTACGTAATAGAATATTAAAGGGATAATCATCTGTATGACCAAAGAGAACTGAGGTGGTAATCACAAGATGCAGAAAGAGATAACAAAAAAAGGGGTAGGACTGGTGGAAGATTCAGGCAAGAAGAAAAAAATATTTGGAAGAAAAAAAATGGAAAAGCAGATGGAAAAAAAAATCGTGTTTTCCACTGTTCTTTTGAGTACGTTCATAGTTGCAACTTTTCACTTATGTGTGAGATGATTTTTTAAAGTTTTGGTAATTCCCATCTTCTCAAAATAGTTATTCTCCACAATCCCTTCACCACACCATGTAACTATAGAAGGTATTTATTTTTAAAAAGTAAATGATCACATAGATTAGATTATAAACTGTAAGAGAGAAGTCTAGTAGACGAGACTACTAAAGGAAAATGTCAGATTTTACTCACAATTTCATCACCCAAGCCTAGCACTGTTACTGGAACATGATAATTCTGCAGTGTAAGGTTTTAAACCTATCATAAGAACACTGCAATGCTCAATACTTGAGTCACATGTTAAATACAGAAAAAGGAAAACCCCAAGTGTGTTCCTGATAGAAAGGTTTCCAAATTGCTTGCATAGGTATTGAATTATATGTAACTGGGATAGCTGCTTAGAGGGTAAACACCAAAACACAAAATAACAGAAGACATACAATCCAGCAAACAGAGTCAAATCAATGAGTGTGAGATTAAATTATTACCTAGAAATGATCTAAGCAATTTTCAAGATCATGACTAGATAAATAAAATACTTTAATATTTTGTTATTTATTT
This sequence comes from Ateles fusciceps, assembly GCA_036589455.1. Classification (NCBI taxonomy): domain Eukaryota; kingdom Metazoa; phylum Chordata; class Mammalia; order Primates; family Atelidae; genus Ateles; species Ateles fusciceps. The sequence continues at coordinate 3,452,876 of JAZHEH010000827.1, read as the reverse complement.
CCATGATCTGTTAGAAAAGCATATCCACTAGAGAATAGATTTCTTTGATTATCAACAATCCTGTGCCATTATTATTATCAGTATGTTATCAGGGATGTTAAATTCACTAACCTAAAACACTTTATTTAAACGTAGGAGATGAGAAGTGGCAAAGAAATGATCTGAACTTCAATTACATAAATTCAAAGCCAGTATTATTTCTACGACGTTATGTTGTGAGTATATCTAAAATAAATCTTTGTAGTCGTAATTTTATAAAAGAATAAAAACCTACAGAATTTTTTCAATGACTTTTCCAAGGCCACAGATGGGCACTGGAAGAGACATCAGGTCTCCGACCTCTAGTTAGAGAAATTTACTGTGCTAATGCTGGTAAAAGGCAAGTATCACAGAAATCAAAGAGCAAAATTTAATTTGCATTAAAACATAAATTTAATTAAATAAATATTTCATTTATAAATAAATAATCCTGATTTATGTTATTTATATAATTTTTAAACTCTTAAGACTATATAGGTACTCCATTTTTCCTCTCATAACAAGTCACACCAAAAGGGCAGGAAGAAAGATTCACCTCAGAATTTTTTACTAATTAATTTCAGAGGTAAAGTCAGTATACCAAGCAGAAGATCATTTATTTCAGAAAAAATGTAGTAGTAGCTGAAAAAAATTTTTCAACATAGACAAGTAATTGATGGCAATTACTATAAGTATAATAAATGTTACGAAGACTCTAGTACACATGGATGAAATACTTCATTGGATTTTTAATAAAAATAGATGTACATATGTTGATGACAACTTCAGAATTGTTTTTCAAGGTGCTGTTTCAATGAAAGATATATTCAACTTTTTATGTTTTAAATTTCTGTTAGCTATTTTATATTTTGGTTCAAATTATAATGTTCTAGAATTCGACATTTTTGGTTAACATGCATAGTCATCTCATAAGGTTTTTTTGTTTCTTCCTTTGGGTATAGCTCTCAAAATTTAGGTTTTATATCTTTCTGCTTAATAGTATTGAATGAAACAAAGGACAAATCTGTAATTCTAAACATGTGTTATTTATTTTATTCCCTAGCCTCAAGTTATCGCCAAGGTTTTCAGAGTTTCTGAATGAATAAATCTTCACGTTAGCTCTTCTATCAACCATTTTCAGTTGCCAACTAGAAAATTGATACGTTAAAAGACTAGAGAGTCATTTGCTTAAACTTATAAAACAATTCAGTCATGAATATAATACAACCCAATTTGCTGACATCAATCAGTAATGATGATAAAATGTCCTTTAAAGTAGGAAAATAATGTTTTCCTCACTTCACAGATGAGGAGACTAAGGCTCAGTGAGGCTAAGTAATCTGAGCTGCAATTACAATTCAGGTAATTAGGTTGCAAAGCCCATATTCTTTCCACTTCTCCATTTTCTTCCAAGAAGAAATGTTACATTTACTTTTCACATCTTATTAAGTAGACTGTTAACTGCATATACAAGATCCAGTGACCATGAAACATTCTACGTGCATTTTGACTTTGAGAGTTATTGCTGTGTTCAAATGCTTGTTTTTTAAGGACTTGGGAACACAAAAGACAATTGTATTCACTCTAGAAACAACGCATTTCATTACAAAATTATATTTCACTTACATGACATTTACACTGTTTCAGTATATTTTACTTTAATGAAAAGACAGAGCCTCAACAAGTCATAAATGATAAGACAAAGCTGGCTTTACAGTTGAAAAATGAAACATGAAATAAGAATAGAACAATGAAAGGATAGAAACACTTTGATTTGGAACAAATATATGTTTTTAATTATCCATTAAAATTATGTGATATAGACCTATTTTGGCATAAATCTCCATTGCAGCAAATGACCTTTGATGTGATTCAGTGCATAGTTATTTCTATATTTAACTGTGCTTTTTCTTCTATCCTTAAATTGAAGAGACTTGCTGCCCCACTTTATGGGGCAATTAAAAACTGCCTCAGCACTTCACCTCATTGAATTATTTGGGGTTGAGTAATTAAAATGTCTTCAAGATATGGAATCTGTAAATGGTAATAGCCACATAGCATCCACTACAGTAGTTCTACTAGGGATAATCCAGTTGAAGTAATTTCTATAGACAAGTGTCTTACTCACATGTATGGAACTCTCACCACCTACCTGGGCAGCTTTTCTATAATTTAGTTTTATGGCTTTCAGTTTCAACTGGATTTTATAGGCTTAATGGCTTGGGAAATGATTATGGGCAGCAATAACTCAGAACTGACCTTTTCAGAGTTACCTGCTTTTTCATTGGTTTAGCTAGCAATGCTTCTAATTGAATTTTTCAGCAACAAAAATATGTGCACTAACAGCTGCTGATTTACATTTTATAATTATTGTTATTACACTAGATAAATATTTAAGTAGTTAAGAAAACCATGGCTGTAGAGCAAAATCATCCACGGTAGCACAAAGTCAGTGTGTCTATGTGAAAATACTTTACACTCAAATTATGCCTCTTTTGAAAGAAACCCTTTGGGCACAATTAAAGATGAAATTGCAATCAACTAACAATTGACTCTGACAATGTATAGGACATAGTAGAAATATAAAGGCAGTTAGCTTTTTATAGGATACTGAAGAAGATGAAGTCAATCCCAGCCTCAACTTTAAAATGGGGATCACTGTGAGATGTAAACTGTGTACTTGCAAAGCCTTTAACACAAAGCCAGGTACTTGTGATGCATTATTAAAAGTAAAAGAATGAGAAGGAAGAGTAGTAGTAGAAAGAAGCGGAAGAGGTGGGGGATACCACGATATCAGCCAGCTGCTGCCACCATTATCACAGTATCTTAAGAAATTTATTTCTCCTCTGGTAGGATTTAGAAACTAAGCAGGTTTTATAATGTTAGATACTACAAGGTCATTTTGAAACATTTCATTTCAGGATCACATTGAGAAGTACTGCTCTCCTGATCTTAAGAGTCTATACTGTGTGTCTCATAAACCTCTCTAATTAACAGTTGACTGATACCACACCCTGGTTACACGACAATACACTTGAATTGACTTCTCCTGAGGCGGGCACCAGGACTACAACCACCTTCAAAGACCACTATTGGCCTTTGTCCCTCAGAACCTGGAAATATACTGGCTATCAATCTGAATTAAAGCATATGTAATTGGTAAAGGCCTAATGTGATCTCCCCCAAATATGTATGCAATTTTGGGAGGTTTGTATATGTACCTTTGTTATTTTCTTCATTTTAGCAAGTATTAGAAAAATGCTTGTTTTAAAAAATTTGCTAATGATATTGTTTTATTTTAAAATCTACTTGTTTATAGTAACAAATTTACAGTAGTGAGTTAATAACTGTTTGAATAAAGTAGCTATCCATGTGTCCAGGGAGATGAGAGAGAGAGGGAGAGAGAGAGAGACAGGGAGGGAAATTCTTTCTTATTGCAGTATGCTGAGAAATATAGATAAAATGATGGAGTCTGTAAACATGAAAGAAAGATAAAACTATGGGGAAAGTAGAGAAAACATAGTATCTAGTCTTAAAACATGTCTTCATAGGGTACTTATTAATTATTAAAGGAAAATTGGAATTTTAAAGTGGAGAAATTTGGAGACTGTTTCCAAGTTTGTCTGTATTTCCACTGCAAATAATGCTACTAGAAATATTACCGGAAATGACTCCAATGGTGTTGTTTGAGACAGAATCTTGCTCTGTCACCCAGGTTGGAGTGTAGTGGCACGATGGTGGCTCACTGCAACCTCATTCTCCTGGGCTCAACCCATCTTCCTACCTTCACCTCCAGAGTAGCAGGGACAACAGGCATGCACCACCATGCTGGCTAATTTTTTGACTTTTTTTGTAGAGATGGGGTCGCGCTGTGTTTCCCAGGCTGGTCTCAAACTCCTGAGCTCAAGAGATCTTCCTGCCTTGGCCTCCCAAAGCGCTGGGAATACAGGAGTGAGCCACCATGGCCTCCTATTGTACATTTGTAAGCATTTCTTCAGGATAGTAGTGAGAAGTTTGTGTCATGTTTGAAACACATTTATTCTCGTAAGAAAATACCAAGTTGTTTCCCAAACTGTTACAATCTACATTCCCACCGGTAATGTGAATAAATTTCCCAATCATATAAATGTTTACTAACAAGTAGTAATATGCCAGATGTTTTTAATTTTGTCAGTCTGGTAGGCATCAAATATTTCTTATTGTGTTTAATTTGCATTTATCTTATTGCTAGCATATTTTCATAAAGGTATAAGCTATTAACTTGTAAAATTCCTGTTCATCTCTTTGTCCATTTATTTTCTCTTTTTGTTTGTCAATGTTCAGGAGTCCTTTTTGTAGGTTTTATTGTTCGTTAAGCTTTGTTTGTTGCATATAGTTATTTTTTTGGCTTTATTTTCTTTATGGACTATAAAGATGTTTTATAAACAGAAGTTTCTATTTTTATTGGTATAAAATGTATTAATCTTTGCCTTCATGGCTTACACCTTATGTAAACAAAGCTTGTCTTAGAATAAATACTCCACATCTTCATTATATAGAGATTTTATTTTTCATGTTCCTGAAAACAAGATTTCTTGTTTTCAGGTTTAAGTCTTTAGTTCATTTAGACTGAATGGTGAGAAGTAGGAGCCCAGTTTTAATTTTTCCATATAAAAATTCAGTTATCTTAGTACATATATTACATATACATATTTTTTTTTTGAGATGGAGTTTTGCTCTTGTTGCCCAGGCTGGAGTGCAATGGTGCAATCTGGGCTCACTGCAACCTCTGCCTCCTGGGTTCAAGTGATTCTCCTGCCTCAGCCTCCTGAGTAGCTGAGATTACAGGTGCGTGTCACTACGCCTAGCTAAATCTTTGTATTTTTAGTAAAAACGGGATTTGACTGTGTTAGCCAGGCTGATCTCGAACTCCTAACCTCAGATAATCCACCCGCCTCGGCCTCCCAAAGTGCTGGGATTACAGGTGTGAGCCACCATGCCAGTCCTTAGCACATATGTTAAATAATCCATCTTTTCTCTGCCAATCACATCTCTTTCTGAAAACTGTATTCTGTTATTCACTTATTTGTGTACTACTAAACCAATGAGACATTTTCTTAATTATTATACTTAATTAATATTTTGATATCTGAGAGAATTAATTTTTCAAGTATGTCTTGATGAAATTTCTCCAATTGAATGCCCTCACGTACAATTGTAACCAACACTCAAATGAAGACTAAAAACATTTGAATAACCTCACTTATCACAACACTCAAATGAAGTCCCAGAACAGCAAGCCTCCTCAGAAACATTCCCCAATGGTACATTCTAGCACTTAGCATGTACCCAAGTAGAGCTATTTTTTTTAGTTTTAATAGCGTAAGTTAGGTTTTATGTATTGTCTTTTCCTGAAACTTTACTTTTGAACAGTAATTTCATTACCAGATTATTAGGTTATGAATTCCCCTCTCATCCACAAATATGCAACACAAAAGAACCAGAATCAGAAGAGAAAGAGGAAGAATATGAGGGGAGGGATGGGAAGAGCAGGAGAGGGAAAGGAACAGGAGGAGGAAGGGGAGGAAGACAAAATAGAAGGAAAGGAAAAAAATTCCTGGAATTTAAAGATTTTGATTGGGATTTTTTCCCCCCTTCTATCTCTTTTGTATATTCCAAGAAATCTGAAGCAATAAGTTACCAGATACAGGTAGATGGTCTCAGTGTACCTGCCAGTGTCAGAGCTTTCTTAACTGCCTACATCTATGTTCCCTTATAAATTTCATGTTTATCATGTGATATAAATAGCAGATAAGATTTTTATATTTTAAGCTTTAAAAAATATATATTCTCAAATATACCATTACTCTGTTAAAATGATTTATTTAAGAAATACATTTCTAATAAACACGTTGTCAATATGCACTGGTTTGACCTCAGTGATGATGCTGTCCATGTCCAGGGAGCGGCTGTTGTCGATAGACAGCACCACGGATGTGTCTGAGATCTGGGATACGAAGACCACCAGTGGCTATGCAGGTGGCCTTCCTAAAGCTGCTTCAGCTCCTAAAGCTGCACCACCTCCACCAGGGTCGTTGTTTTGAAGAAGATCAAGACTCAGGATGGGAAGCTGGTGTCCAAGTCTTCTGACATCTTGCCTAAGTGAACAGCTGCAGCAGTCACTCCTAGCCTGCCCCCTCCTGTGGCTGCCTCAGAACCTGGAAGGCAGGCCACTGTGCAGGGGAACCTGGGGAATGGGAGACCCACCTGAGGCTCAGCCCTGGCCCTCAACCCACCTGCAAGGGAGTTTACTGCCTAGGGACACCCCCTTGCCCATGCCTCCAGCTATAAAACAATTTAAATTTTGTTGTTGTTGTTCTAAAATAAAACCTCAGCTAGCTCTGCCAAAAAAAAAAAAATAAATAAATAAATCATGAAGATCACCTATATCAAACATTTCTGGTTGCTCATCAACAGCCAACCCACGCCCACATACATACACTTGCATTCCCTCCTAATAGATCTGCCTTCCATTATAGAATATGGAAATGTGAGATGCTTGATCTTGTAATGCTGCTTTCCAAAAGTGGTCAGTGGCACTTAAGAGAGCCTGCCTGGACATTTCTGAAGGTGTTCAGGTGTGAGAAAAATCAGTGCCTTCATGACAGTCATCTTGCAGTCACTGTGTGACTGTGGAGAAATAAACCCAAGAACAGAAATCCAAGGAAAGCGGAGTTACATACAAGAAGGACGTTTCCTGAATCCTCCATGACATGTGTGTCATAGGATTAACCAAACCTGGAAATCCGAAATTCCTTCCTTGTTATATTTGATGATAAACCCCTCTGACATAAGACAGTTTGGGTCTCATATCTCTTGCTTATTTCTGCTATGCTGCTCTCATATATAGCATTCTAATTTATTGACACACATGGTAAGCAATGAATACATGTTTGTTGAATGAAAGCAATAGAGAATCACTTTCCCTTTCATATTCAGACACTATCTAACAGGAATATTAGTATTAGGTTGATACAAAAACAGTTGCAGTTTTTGCCATTGAAAGTAATGGCGTTCCATTTTAACAAATAACTGGAAAGAAAATAAGACCAAAAGGCACTTGTAGTGCAGAGTAAAAAACAACCTACACAACTTTCACACAGCGGGTATTTCATTGCAAACTATAGAAAAAAATCATTTAACTAATTTATTGTAGTTTATGTAGATTCAGTAGCAGGTAAAATTTACATTGACTAAATTTTATTTTGGCCACTGGAATGAATAAAGTGCCATAAAGGAGAGCCAAAATGCTGAATTCCCATTTTAAAAATGATTTCTTCCATTAATTGTTTTCCCGTTCTCAATAATTCAACATTATAGAGCAGATAGCCCATTGAAATATATGGTTATAATTAGGCTGTTCCTTTAGCATGTTTTATGCCTCAGTATTTTTATGCTTCCAAAAACATCTTCTACTGGCTTTATATAAAGCTGTCTTTAAATGGCATTGTCTTCTGCCTCAGAAAATATTGTACTAGATGCATATATTCTTTGTCTAAGTATTAAAATGTAAAATAAAATTAAAATGATATTTTACCTATTTATATATATATATACTACAAATTCTCAAATGGAAGATTTTTGACACATTGATCACAAGCAAAACTTAATTAGATTTCTGTAAATCACTAAACATATATATATGTTTCTACATATATATGTGTGTATATACATAAATGTATCTCTGTTATGACTAATCAAATTAGAATTAATCATTTTAAGTGGATAGACAATCATAAATTAATAGACAACAATTTATCTACAGACTTTTCCAATAAAGGAGAACTCAGTGCTTCTACTGAGAAAGGAAAGTGGGCCTCTCCAGCCATGCTACAGACACATGTGTTCCCGAATAATGGGGTATTATAAACTGAAAAGCAAGAACTCCTGTCCAACCTTTTGTGAAAACAAAAATCAATTCTGCACATAATTTCTTCCATGCACTTGAGAAAGTAAAGTTCTATATGTTTTCTCTAAATAAAACTAACTTGTGTGTCTGTACCACCAAATATTTCACAAACCTTTGTATTCACTTGTTTTTTTCTTTTATTTTCTCCACATGATCATGATCTCTCATGTATTTTGTCAGAAGTCAAATAGAACACATTTTTTTCTAATAAAGTGTGAGAGTTACTACAGAAGTATGAGAAATTTATATTCTTATTCTTATTTTTTAAGTGCTAAGTTTGCTTTCTCATTAGCCTCTGACATTTAATTGTATACTGAATTACAATTTAGGGCCTAAGTAAAAATGCTACAGAGGTGTTAAGTCCTGAAAAAAAATAAAAAAAGCTTTGGGAAAAAATAAACTTCATTTAATAGAGGTAAAACATTCTTCACAATTATGATAGATATGCCAGTGTTTGTTCTGAAAAATACTACTTTCCTCTTATGCTTCAAAATGACTTCAGTGGTTTACAATATAATGATTATGAATTACTTCAAATACATATTTTTCACAATGACAGCTTTAATTGATATGTTCTAATTATTCTGATTTTAACAAAATAGTTGTCTATTTCTAATCATGAGTACTTTCTATATTTTTATATTAACACTTGATATATTTTTCAATCATTTTTAGATATATTCCCAAATGTTATGTGAAAGTAATATTTGCTTTGTCAGTGTCATAAAATGTATTTAACGTAAGATAACAAATGTTTTAGTATTGTATAATTTGATTATATGCATTTTTAAAATTGTTAGTTACAGCGTTAGTATTTAATTAATGCATTTAATTTATTCTAGAATAAGTTTGCACACTATTATATAAATAGAGACTTATAAATTCTAGCTGCTTCTGAACCAGGAAGGCAGTTTTCCCTGAAAAGAAATTTTATTTGTTGTTTATTGTGTTTTATTGCTCAGTATGAATGCCTGGTGTCTTGAGAAAATGGAAGCCCATATTATATAAGTCTTTTGTGATAGACTTAACACTTTTATAGTAATTGTATAATTAACTCTCATAATGTGATACTTAAAGAAAAGATGACATGCTGTGTTATATTCAACACCGTAGTCAGATATCCTAATTCACTAGTCTCAAGTGTTTCATTTCTGAACTGCTTACACATTTCCACTTTTGTCCAAATCCTTCAAGAAATTTAGAAATTTTATGATTTTTAAGCAATTTTGCCTGCAAATGATAATTATAAAAATATGTATATACATACATAACCATAATACAAACCATTTGACAGCCAGATTTGAGCTGGTTTTACCAGATCTTGCCAACTTTCATCATAGGAGAATTCACATTTCTTTCCGACTCTCTTGTTGCATGTAAAAGAGATTTAGAATGGGTGTTTGGCTAAGCACATTTCAGATAAGATAAAAATTTAGATAAATCTGAGAAACTTTTAAAAAATTAGATAACCTTTAAATCCCTCATCCACTTTTAGAAAATAAGGAATTAGATAATATTTAAAGACAATTTCTTTGGAGAGAGCTGTGCCACCCTGACTGACTTTAAAGAAATTTGCGATGTAACCTATTCATCCCAAGTCAAGATAGAAAGACTCTGAGGAAACCATGTGGATGATTAAATAAACACCTGTGCTACAGTTCACGGAACACTTTAACCTCACCACTTGAGAAATATAAAGGGTAAGAAAAAGATCCTAACAAAAGGAAGAGCAGGCAGGAAAGAACAGATCTCAAGAAAGAGAAACTTTACAGGTGGCTCACACCTGTAATTCCAGCACTTTGGGATGCTGAGGCAGGTAGATCATGAGGTCAATAGATTGAGACCATATTGCCCAACAAGGTAAAATCATGTCTCTACTAAAAATACAAAAATTAGCTGGGCACGGTGGCGTGCAGCTGTAGTCCCAGCTACTTGGGAGGCAGCTGAGGCAGGAGAATCACTTGAACCCAGGAGGCGGAAGTTGCAGTGAGCCCAGATCATGCCACTACACTCCAGTGTGGCGACAGAGCAAGACTCTGCCTCAAAAAAAAAAAAAAAAAAAAAAAAGAAAGAAATTAAAACTAGAGATAACTCAGGATACCTCAGGGCTAAGGCAATGGATCTCAGTAGAGTTCACCACTTGCATAACCAATGGTGCTGTAATATGTCTCAGTACACAAATGTACTGATGAGAAAGTGCCAGCTTTAAATAGTGACCAGTCCAAGCCAATGCCATTTAACTAAGAATTTGACTGCTCCTTATATATTTCTCTCACCATGCCCTGAAGCCAAACATTCTGAAATTGCCTTGGGCAAGCTGGAGGAGGAGAAATAGTACAAAGATTGAATAACGAGAGGGAAAGAAGCTGATGACTCCATCCTGCTTGGACTACTAGCCTACAAATGGTGCAAACTTGGCAGAGAAGAGAGGTCTCAACATTAAATACTCATGGGACTGGAATAAATTGACATTGTTTTAAATATTTGAAATGATTGTGAACATTTTTTTTAGCATCTTAAAGTTACCAGAAAAGTCAAGTTGCCTGCCTAAGTTTCTCAAGAGTCCCGGAAACAACGGTTTATTATTAATAGAATAAATCAAAAAAGATAATGGTAGACAAAAAATCATTTTTGTTTATCTTAGCCCACAATCTGTGCTCATCCTCTGGAGAAGTCACAATACAGTTACAATAATAAACCTGCCATCACATGGGGGCATTGTTTTCTCAATAGAGGAGCACTGTTAGCAATTGCAAACAGCAAAATCTGAACCTCCCCCACAATTTCCGTATAGTTTTCACAATAGACAATATTACCTACCATGACTTTGACACAACCATCACGATGAGACCTGGATTCCAGGTACATTATACATTTACAAGAATTATTTCCTCAGAAAAAGGAAGTTGCGGTCTCACAAGCAAGTAAGACACTTGGTTTAGTGAGTGTCTTTTAAAAACAGACATGAGAAGGATATAAAATTACAACACACCACAAAACCTACAGTGCTTCTCAAGTGACAGAGAGATAGCTCCAATCGATTTTAACATCCCATTAAAGCCAGCCAGCAAACCAGAAAATGTATTGTCTGCAATAATGAAGCATTTCTCTAGAGACTTGGCCTTGGTAAAATAAATAAAAAGGGGTAATTCCTTCTATTAATTCAGTTCACTCTGGCCATTGATAGGAATTAGAGTCAAATTCCTGAAAATCTTACACTTGGGGGGGAAATGTCTACTATAAATAAATATAAAGTGAAATACAATGTGAATGATTTTATATCATATGTCTGCAGGTAACCAAAATTTCCTCTTCCAGTAATTAAAATATATGTTTAGTGAATGAATGGGAACTTTTCATCATATTATTCAAAACAGTTGTTTGAGATAAAAGCACAGGCATTAAAGCTGGGGGGGAAAGACAGGTAGATAGAATTTGACCTTTACCAAGCTGTCAGGGAAACGCAGATTCCCTAGTTCACAAACATGGCCTACCATCATAGAGAAGTGTACAGGTACATCCTTCCAACAATATTTTGGCTATACCAAGTTTTTGTACAAAAATACTAAAACATGATTAATATTTGGTCAAGTGTAAGCATATCACATGTATTATAATACATAAAAGGATAAGAGAAGAACATACATCTTTAGTCAATATATGTGGAAGCATTTGTTATGATAATATATGGCACACAAGTTTATTCTCTCTGATATTGTCTATTGAAAAGTTTTGAGCATTGGATTTGTGATGGTTATGGCAAATAATATAATGTTTCTAAAAATATTTATATATATGTACATATATGTAGTAGAAACTGCTAAATTATTAATGAAATAAAATAATAGAGATTGAAATTTCCAGTAAAAGGCATTGAACTAAATGGTAAAATGTGACAGCATTACCTCTTACTTTGATATGAATTGCCTTTTTCTCTGTTAGATGAGGGTGATTATTTTGTTTTTCCTAATGGATTTTGTTTCCACTGATGAATTTTAAACATGGCTTAAAAATATATTGGAATACATTTTTTCTTATTCCTGTTGTATTTCCCATCTGCCCATTGATTGGCGATATGGTTTGGCTGTGTCCCCAAACAAATCTCATCTTGATTTCCCATGTGTTGTGAGAGGGACCTGGTGGGAGGCAATTGAATTTTGAGGGCAGGTCTTTCTCATGCTGTTCTTGTAACAGTGAATAAGTCTCAGGAGATCTTATGGATTTAAAAAAATGAAATTTCCCTGTACAAGCTCTCTTGTCTTGTCTGCTGCCATGTGAGACATGGCTTTCACCTTATGCCATGATTGTGAGGCCTCCCCCAGTCACATGGAACTGTAAGTCCATTAAACCTCTTTCTTTTGTAAATTGCTCAGTCTTCGGTATCTCTTTATCAGCAGCATGAAAATGGACTAATACAGTAAATTAATAATACCAGTAGAGTAGGGTGCTGCTGAAAAGATACCCAAAAATGTGGAAGTGACTTTAGAACTGGGTAACAGGCAGAGGTTGGAACAGTTTGGAGAGCTCAGAAGAAGACAGGAAAATGTAGGAAAGTTTGGAACTCCCTAGAGACTTGTTGAATGGCTTTGACCAAAATGCTGATAATGATATGGACAATGAAATCTAGGCTGAGGTGGTCTCTGATGGAGATGAAGAACTTGTTGACAACTAGAGCAAAGATGACTCTTGCTATTTCTTAGCAAAGAGACTGGTGGCATTTTGCCCCTGCCCTAGAGATCTGCGGAACTTTGAACTTGAGGGAGATGATTTAAGGTATCTGGTGGAAGAAATTTCTAAGCAGCAAAGCATTCAAGAGGTGACGTGGGTGCTGTTAAAGGCACTCAGTTTTATAAAGAAAGCAGATCATAAAAGGAAATTCTGTTTTCTGAGGAGAAATTCAAGCTGGCTAAAGAAATTTGCATAAGTAATGAGGAGTCAAATTCCAATCACCAAGACAATAAGGAAAATGTCTCCAGGACATGTCAGAGGTCTTCACAGCAGCCCTTCCCATCACAGGCCCAGAGGCCTGGGAGGAAAAAGTGGTTTTGTGGGTGGGGCCCAGGATCCTTGGGCCATCTGCAGCCTAGGGACTTGGTGCCCTGTGTCCCAGCTGCTCCAGCTGTGACTGAAAGGGGCCAATGTAGAGCTCAGGCCATGGCTTCAGAGGGTACAAGTTCCAAGTCTTGGCACCTTCCGTGTGGTGTTGAGTTTGCAACTATACAGAAGTCAAGAATTGGAATTTGGGAGCCTCTGCCTAGATTTCAGAGGATGTATGGAAATACCTGGGTGTCCAGTAATAAGTTTGTTGCAGGGGCAGGGTGCTCATAGAGAACCTCTGGTAGGATAGTGTGGAAGGGAAATATGAGGTTGGACCCCCATACAGAGTACCCACAGGAGTGCCATCTAGTGGAGCTGTGAGAAGAGGGCCACCATCCTCCAGTCCCCAAAATGGTAGATCCACTGACAGTTTACACTGTGTGCTTTGAAAAGCCACAGACACTCAATGCCAGCCTGTGAAAGCAGCTGGGAGGGAGGCTGTATCCTGCAAAACCACAGGGGTAGACATGTCCAAGACCATGGGAGCCCACCTTTTATATCAGCATGACCAGGATATAAGACATGGAGTCAAAGGAAATCATTTTGGAGCTTTAAGATTTGACTGCCCTGCTGGATTTTGGATTTGCATGGGGCCTGTAGCCCCTTTGTTTTGGTCAATGTCTCCCATTTGGAATGGCTGTATTTACTGGATACCTGAACTCCTATTGTATCTAGGAAGTAATTAACTTGCTTTTGATTTTACAGGCTCATAGGCAGAAGGGACTTATCTTGTCTCAGATGAGATTTTGGACTGTGGACTTTTGAGTTAATGCTGAAATTAGTTAAGACTTTGGGGAACTGTTGGAAAGGCATGATTGGTTTTGAAATATAAGAACATAAGATTTGGGAGGGACCAGGGGCAGAAAGATATGATTTGGCTGTGTCTCCACCCAAATTTCATCTTGAATTCCCATGTGCTGTGGGAGGGACCGGGTGGCAGGTGATTAATCATGGGGGTGGGTCTTTTCTGTGCTGTTCTCCTGATAGTAAGTAAGTTTCATGAGAAAAAACCAGAGTTTCCCTACACAAGCTTTATTCTCTTGTCTGCTGCCATGTGAGAAGTGCTTTTCACCTTCTGCCATGATTGTGAGGCCTCCTCAGCCGTGTGGAACTATAAGTCTATTAAACCTCTTTCTTTTGTAAATTGCCCAGTCTCAGGTATGTCTTTATTAGCAGCATGAAGATGAACTAATACAATGGGATTGATAAGGTTTTGTGAGTGAATTGATAAGATAGGTGAGAAAGGAGTCAAATATATTTCTAGGGTTTTTGTCAGGGGGAAACTGGGTAGATGACCCTTTAATTCACAGAAATGGGAAAACAAAAGGGGGGTTGTGGGAGAACATTGTGAATTCAATTTTCATATATTAGAAGGTAAGAAGCTAATGTGCTATCAAATAGATATGTTGATTTGTTTTTCAGAATTGAGGACTTAGGAGTACAGACTGATTGGAGTGTCATGAGACAGAAATGACCCTTGAAGCTACAAGAGTAGATAAGTTCTACCACAAAAACTACAGAGTGAAAAAAAAAGAAACATGAATGCCTAGACTAATGTGAACTCCTAAGAGGGATACCTGGTTGAAGGGAAGGCTTGGGGAAACAAGAAGGGTCAAATATATCAGGGCCCTGGTGACAGGTGAGAAAAAGACTAGAGTCCACCTGGAGAATCTATCCCATAGAAAAATTCCAGTTGAGAAAATCTTGGTTTTGATCATCGGCGTCCTGCATCCTGAACAATGCCCATGGATTAGTTAGTGAAGGCACAAATCAAGTAATTTGTCATACTTAACATCCTGCTTCATCTTCACCTTTGGACTCCATGGTTTGTCATTTTATTCACAAGCAACCTTGAACTTTGAGTACAAAGCTGCTTAAGTCTTCACTGTGTTCTGGGAAGGTAGCAAACTCACTTTTCCCTATTTAAGTGTTTGGTAGATGGTAGACAACACAGATACCTTTGTGAAGTGAATGCCTACTCAGAAAAAAATCCAATACAAAATGAAGGAGCAAAACAAATTAATCTATTTGTCCTTGTCTTTCTGTAGAGAAAAAATATGGACTAATTCCACGGTCCAGGTATAGAGAACATAATGCCAGGTACTAACTATTTTTTAAGATAAGCTAAATAATATACACTATGACTCAGTGCATATTATTGATCCTCAAAATATAGTTGAATTTAAATGAATTATCTAACAGCTGGGTGACCTGTGAAAATGCCATAATCAATACTTTGTTGGTTAATACTGAGTGTCAACTTGATTGGATTGAAGGACAGAAGTATAGATCCTGGGTGTGTCTGTGAGGGTGTTGCCAAAGGAGATTAACATTTGAGTCAATGGGCTGGGGAAGGCAGACCCACCCTTAATCTGGTGGGCACCACCTAATCAGCTGCCAGAGAATATAAAGGAGATAGAAAAATGTGAAAAGGCGAGACTGGTCTAGCCTCCCAGCCTGCATCTTTCTCCCATGCTGGATGCTTCCTGCCCTCAAACATCAGACCCCAAGTTCTTCAGTTATGAGACTCAGACTGGCTCTCCTCCTCCTCTACCCTGCAGACAGCCTATTGTGGGACCTTGTGATCAGTACGTTAATACTTAATAAACTCATATATATATATATATCCCATTAGTTCTGTCCCTCTAGGGAACGCCAATACAGATAATGTCATTAAGGATACACAGAGTTTTCCCAGCAGAGCCTAATTCTTCTGATACAGTCTACTAGATTTTTAGATCAAAGGAATGATGTAGGCACATCATTCCTGTATTTCAGAAAGGTATGCATTTTTTTTGGAAGACAAGACATGGTGAATTGGTCCCTGGATAACAGAACATTTAAATGGAGTTTGAACTTGTTCAGCAGTATTAGGTTTTGAATGAGAAGTCCCAAATAAATGGAATCAGGAATTAGGAATGCTTTTATATTAAAGATGTAATCAAGGCTGGCTAGTCTGGAATGTCTTGAATTTGTCACTTAATATCCTACCTGCCTGATTCTGGATTTGAACTGAGAGTTGATTAAATATGAGCTACTATTGGAAGGAGTAGGAATGAGACACCTCAATTAATACTCAACAGTCAAAGCAAATTATCTGATACACTGTGAAAAACAACTATTTTATAGAATTATTGGTTTACAACTGCAGAAACAACTTGGGTTAAATAGTTTCTTACTACAGCCTTTAATTTTCCTCTTTTCTTCTCACAGTATAACATCTGATAGCCCAAAACTAAAGACACTACTGAGAAAAAGATTAGTAAGCTTATCTGTGGCTAAGGGATTCTACAATACAGTAATCATAAATGGGTGTGTGTCAACAGATGGCAACTTGAAAAGGTTGCAGAGGTATCTTTGGAGATATTCTATGGGACACAAGGTATTCATCCCTATTATTTGGCTCTTTGATTCTCTATAACTACCTCCCTGAAATTTACTCCCCCAAACTTTCCAGAACAGGAATATTCAGATAAGATCCCTGGGGACTCTTCTAAGTCTCCTCAAACTCTTGATCCAGTGAATTTTTTCCACATCAGCCACATGTACAAGCCTATTTGTAAATATAAATGTAAAAACACACTGGCTGCCTTGTAACATGAAATATATTCAATCTAATGCTTAGAATTAGTGTTTTTGAATAGTCTTTGCATGTCCAATAGAACTTCTGGAAGTTGATAAAAATCAGGAAAATCAGAGGATTTTTAGGATTGGTATTCCCAAAATTTAATTTTAACTAATTTCTGTACATAACTGTTTTTGTTATATCTTCTTAGATTTCAATTGTATGCAGTTTATATTTTTTACTATTATTTATCTATAAAGATAGCAGTAAATTTATGTGACTTTATAGCAATGTACATTACCTTGAGTGCAGATTGAGCATTTTTAACTGATGAAGTGTTCTATCAAAACCTCCCACTGATCAGAAAGTGAGGGCACAGAAGTGCTGCTGAGTCTGCAGTTTACATGATTGGGAAAGTTAAATTAACTAATAGTAGCCTGGATGTGATAAATATTTTAAGGATTATGTAAGTGTATGTGTGTATGAGTCTGTTTCTGTGTATGTACCTGTAAAAGACAGACAGAGAGAGAGAGAGAGAGAGAGAGAGAGAGAGAGAGAGGTTGGCAAATGGGGATGAGTGTTGCTCAGAAACATGATACAAAGAAATACTAATGCAATTTACTGGTAACAGAGAAACAATGCATTGAAGCATAAAAGCTACATATTTGGTTTTATGACATAACATTTATATAATAAGTATAATTTATTAGCTTTTTAAAAATTATAACTTCAGATCTCTTCATGGATGCTCACTCAACTATTGCTTGTGGGCCAAGGTGTCAATATATATAATATTCTAAAAATTAACTATAAGTAATACTAACACAATTTTAAAATTAAAAATACTACTTTCCATTCTAGTGTGTAATTTTAATTTTATATCTACAAGTTTTAATAACACTCCTATTACTAGAGTAACTAAAAACAAAAGTAAAATCATGACATTATAAATTTTTTTTTTTTTGAGACAGAGCGTTGCACTGTCGCCCAGGCTGTAGTGCAGTAGCTCGATCTCTGCTCACTGCAATCTCTGCCTTCTGGGTTCAAGCAATTCTTCTGCCTCAGCCTCCCGAGGAGCTGGGACTACAGGTGTGTGCCACCACGCCCAGCTAATTTTTTTGTAGTTTTAGTAGAGACGGGGTTTCCCTATGTTGGCCAGGATGGTCCCAATATCCCGACTTCGTGATCTGCCCACCTCGGCCTCCCAAAGTGCTGGGATTACAGGTGTGAGCCACTGCGCCTGGCCAATTTTTTAAAAAATAATTATTTTATAATTAGCTGAGCAACGATGTTGACATCTTTTGGATCATGCCACTTGTACATTACAACCAAGACAAAGACGGTATTAAAATGAGCATTAAAAAGAGAAATCAGAATGAGTGAGACTTACCAACGTTCAGCCTCCCCCTACAAGATGATTTTATGGCTGGAGGATGAAAAGTATCAAACTCCTCAAGATTTCCCTGGAAGGAAAAATGAGAGATACATTTAAATCACATTTTTTGACAGTTATGTCACATTAAATCAATACTGACAATAAAGGAATGAACTTTTAGGGTTCACTGTAATTATCCACATCTGATCCCTTTCCTACATACAACTACATTTTCAACATTTCTTTCTTCCTAGACTCTTCGGTTGCTACCTATTCTCCACTGTTACTCTTTCTAAACCATGCTCTAATTTCACCTAGTTCAGAAAGCCAAAATTTTTAAATGTCTATTTTGCTCATAGGATTATTCTAATATTAACACACATTCCATCATCTATCTTTTTGCTTTTTTCATGGATCTGCCTTATTTCCTCTACTAAATTTTTAATTCAGCAATCTGATTCTCTTCTGTGTGTATTCAAAATACAGTAGCACTTTGGTATTGTGACTGCTTAGCAAGGGCAAGATCTACTTATGTCCATATATTAGTTGAAGAGTCACAGTCCTACCTACTCATGCCTGATATGACCACTGCCAAAATATTCACTGACTGACTTATAAATGACTTAAGGTTTTCAAAGGAAAATACTGTAATTCCTGCTTAGGACTAGTAGAAAATGAAATCTAATATTTTTACAGGCCTTTAATGAATAATGTTTAAAAAAGTGCAAGGTACTACTATACTTTTCTGCTGACTTTTTCAGAACCTAAGCTAAATGACATTTATTGAGAAGTTAATATGTGCCAGGTGCTTTATATATATCATATTAATCTTCAGAGCAACCTAATGTGGTAGAAGGGACTTACTGTTGATTTCCATTTTTTTTTTTTTTTTTTTTTCTCTCTCTCTCTCTTTTTTAGCTGGGAAACCTGAGGCAAACAGAATTTCAGTTACTTGCCCAAAGCCTCTTGGTCTGTAAATTGGTAGAGCTGGAAATGAAATACAGGCAATCTGACTGAGAGCCTTTCATTCTACCTACACTGACATGCTAGCCGTGTCTACAGATTACATATACTGCTAAATGGAAAGGAATGCTAGAAAGGAAAAGAACGGGAAGAAGGAAAGAACGGGAAAGATAATTTTACAAGTCATCAAAGCACAGAACTGAAAAGTTTAAAAGTAGCAATTTATAAAGGATTCTGCCCTTTGTAACTCTCCCCCAAACATACCTCAGGCAATCTTAGAATCAATGTTTCCTTGAAAATAAGCCAAAAAGTTATACATCCACAAATATATACACATACACATATATATGTATTTATATAAATATATAGGATTGTATTGGGGAATTTAAAAGAAAATACGTAAAATATATAAATACACATATACATATTAATATAAATATATAGGATTGTATTGGGGAGTTTAAAAGAAAAATGACATTCCATTCTGAATATCAATATCGGCATCCAACATTATCAAACATCTCTTTATAATACATTAGAATTTTAATTATATAAAATTTTTTTTTGGACACCAGGTCTCACTCTGCCCCAGACTGGAATGCAATGATACAATAACAGCTCACTGCAGCCTCAACCTCCCAGCCTCAGGTGATCCTCCCACCACAGCCTCTCAAGTAGCTAGGAATACAGGTGTGAGTCATAATTTTTTGTGTGTGTGTGTGTATTTTTTGTGGAGACAGGGTTTCTCCATGTTGCCTGGTCTGCCTGCTTCAGTTTCCGAAAGTGCTGGGATTACAGGCTGGAGTCACTGTGCCCAGTCTTTAAGTAAGGTTTTAAATGACTCTTAATTTGAACCTCTACATTAATTGCTCTGTTATTGAACATCTTCAGTGTTTGTATATTACTATTAACAAATATGGTATTGGTAAGACCTGAATATAATTTTGAGCTTTTTGTGCTACAAACTTCATATTTTCCCAAACCAGTCCTTTTTCCTAAACCAGCCATTTATTTTCCAGAAATAAGGTAATATTTAATAATAACAGTATTTGAAACTTTTGCATAGGAATACTCTCACTTTTTCTTTCTGGAAGATGTTTCACAAGTTATTAGATTTATTATAAAAATCATTTTATCAATATTTATAGAATGCACTTAATTTAGAGATGGATATAGCTTACAGCACCCTCTCCACTTAAGGGTTAGGAAAACAAGTCTTAAGCAGGTTGGATTACTGCCTGATGTTATACAGTTTACTCTTAGAAGAGCTTGGATATTTTTCTCTCTCTCTCTGCTCTTAGAAGTTGGCTTTCCTGCTCTTTCTCTTTGTTTTATTTCTTCTGTGTTGTATTGTTTTGATTTTTTGGCATTTCATACTTTGCTTTTAGCTTTCACAAAAAGACGTGAATAACAGATTCTCTCTCTCACACACACACGCAAACACACACAAGAACACATGTGTTGTGTAAAAAAGTGCTGTTTACCTTTAAAGTCACTACTTACATAGGATCTGTTATTACAAATTTAGAAGTCAATTTTCATTCTTCATTCATACCAATCATTTCCAAAACTTCCATGAGCATCTAAGTCACAAAATAAATCCTATCCCAAAGCCACTGATTTTAATTCTTAGAACACTAGAGCTGAGTATGCAATATTTTACAAACACTAGCAGTTAAGGAGACATGCAATTTTGGGGAAAAAGGAAAATTTACAAAGAATGTTTTCTGCTCTAATTGCCAAATAAATTATATAAAAGAGAGGGTTTCTGAGGGTTATAAAAGCCTACAATTATAAGAAAAATTGAAAAGAAAAAAGGTACGCTTCTCTTGAAAGCCTTTTAGGCTTTGTAAACAAAAGAATTCTGTAAACACATATGAAATATACCTAATTATCTAATAAAATATGCACATAATGAAGAGACATATAAAATGCTTGTTATGAACTCCTCATAAAAATCATAAATGTAATAATGCAAACAATTGCCTTCAATTCACAAATAAAGCTAAAATTAAATTTATCATACTGAAATTCTATCTTTCTTACAATAACCTCCGATTCTTTAACCTCTAAATTGTTTCTTCCACATAAATTCCTGACTTTTACTCTTTCTTCTTCTTGCATTCTGTCTCAGCTCCTCCCTTTACTTTTTTTTTTTTTTAAAGAACTTTTAAGTTCATGGGTACACGTGCAGGTTTGTTACATAGGTAAACATGTGTCATGGGCATTTGTTGTGAGGATTATCTCATCACCTGAGTATTAAGCCTAGTACCTATTAGTTATTTTTCCTGATCCTCTCTCTCATCTTAACCTCCACCCTCCAATAGGCCCCAGTGTATGTTGTTCCCCTCTATGTGTTCATGTGTCATCATTTAGCTCCCAGTTATGTGAAAACATGCAGTATTTGGCTTTCTGTTCCTACATTAGTTTTCTAGAGATAACGGTCTCAAGCTCCATTCAAGTCCCTACAAAAGACATTATTTTGTTCTTTTTTATGGCTGCATAGTATTCCAAGATATATGTGGCACATTTTCTTTATCCAGTCTATTATTGATGGTCATTTAGGTTGATTCCATGTCTTTGCTATTGTGAATAGTGCTGCAATGAACATACACATGCATGTGTCTTCACAATAGAACAATTCATATTCCTTTGAGTATATACTTAGTAATAGCATTGCTGGGTTGATGTTATTTTTGTTTTGAGTTCTTTGAGGAGTCTCCACGCTGTCTTCCACAGTGGTTGAACTAATTTGCACTCCCACCAACAGTGTATAAGGATTACTTTTTTCCCCACGATCTTGCCAGCCTGTATTATTTTTGACTTCTTAATAATAGCCATTTTGACTGGTATGAGATAATATCTCATTGTGGCTTTAATTTGCATTTCTCTGATGATCAGTGATGAGCTGTTTTTCAATATGGTTGTTGGCTGCATGTATGTCTCTTTTGAGAAGTGTCTGTTCATGTCCTTTGCCCACTTTTTAAAGTGGTATTTTTTTTCTTGTAAATATGTTTAAGTTCCTTATACATGCTGGATATGACACTTTTGTCAAAGGAATAGTTAGCAAAAATTTTCTCCTATTCTGTAGGTCGTCTATCTGTTGATAATTTATTTTGCTGTGCAGAAGCTCTTTGGTTTAATGAGATCCCATTTGTTGATTTTTACTTTTGTTGCAATTGCTTCTGGCATCTTCTCATGAAATATTTCTCCATGCCTATGTCCTAAATAGTATTGCCTACGTTATCTTCCAGGGTTTTTATGGTTTTAGGTTTTACATTTAAATCTTTAATTTCCTGCTCTTCTTAGTTCCCCATCCAGGTTGACCCTGGGTCTACCTCTCCACACCCTCATCATTTCAGCCTTCCTTCAGTCTCACCATCCTGCTAATTAACAACTCCAGATCAATCTTACAGTCCATTTCCCCCACCCTAAATTTTATGGTGCCCAAATATGATAGCTTTAATTCCTTATTAATGAAATTTCCCTTAATGGTTTCCTCATTAATAACAATTTACTTAATATAAAATTAGGCAGAAGATAAGGAATAAATACCAGCAAGATAGCATGCTTCTGACAACTAACTTTGGCCCCTGTTGAGGAAGCAGAAAGCCTATATCTTCATTTGTTTGTGTTTAAAGCTTAGCAGGACATAGGTGACTGTCTAAATAATCAGGTGGAACATACCTGACCAATGATCATTTCAGATTCCCACTGGCCTGGAGGTCTAAAATAAGCTTCACTCTTAGATATATTCAACATTGGTATCTGGCAGTACACCCACTGATACTCACACTGCTTACCTCCCAAATAAATGCAGTATTAGGTATTTCAGAGAAAGATATGAATTTATTAATTATTTTAATAAAAGCCAGGACAGGTTATAGGGCTGACAGTTTACATACACTGGTGGAATCTCTACTTTCTCAGCCCTATTTGGATCCCTTTCTCCTTCACATCTATGACACACAAATAGTAGCTTGTTGACAGGTAAATGGGCTCAGCGTGTTACACACATGCCTGATTCCCTAATGTTTTTGACTGCCAAGCCTGGATAAACATTCTAAAGCCCATTTGCTTATTGAGCACCAAGTTTATCAGCATTTAAGCATCACACTCAGATTGTAGCCCACCATAAAACGAGAACTGACCACTTAGATATCAAATTGAATAGCAGCAGGGCACACACACACACACACACACTTTGCCAGGATTCCACAAACAGCACAAATAATTTTTATTATTTATCTATTTATTTATTTTTAGATAGGACCTCACTCTGTTGCTCAAGGTGAGTGGAGTGGCACAATCATGGTTCACTCCAGCCTCAATCTCTAAGGCTCAAGTGATCCTCCCACCTCAGTCTCCTTGAAGTAGCTGGGCCTACAGGTATGTGCCACCATACCTAGTTAATTTTTTTAATATCTTGTTTTGTAGAGATGGGGATTCACTATGTTCCCCAGAATGGTCTTAAACTCCTGGACTCAAGGAGTCCTTCTGCCTCAGCCTCCCAAAGTGCTGAGATTTCAAGAGTGAGCCATCATGTCCCACAAAATAATATTTAAAATAAAAAACTGACATGGCTTGGATTTTGTCACCACCCAAATCTCATATCAAATCATAATCCGCAGCGTTGGAGGTGGGGCCTGGTGGGGAGGTGATTATGATGTGGGCGGTTTCTCATGGTTTAACACCATTCCCCTTGGTGGTGTTGCAGCAAGAGTGAGTAAGTATGAGAGCTGGTCATTTAAAAGTGTGCAGCACCTCTCCGTACCCATCCTCCCATTCCAACCATATGAAGATGCCTGCTCCAGCTTCGCTTTCTGCCACAAGTAAAAGTTCCCTGAGGCCTCCCCAGTCATGCTTCTGTATATTGTGAAACTGTGAACTAATTAAACCTCTTTTATTTATAAATTACTCAGTCTTGAGTATTTCTTTATAGCACTGAGAAAACAAGCTAATTAAGAAACTGACACACATTCACTTTACATTTAATGGATTGTTTAAACAAGAAAAGTTTTCCATGGGAATTGACTATTAATATTTGAGAGAGCAACAATCTTTATTTTCTTAGAAAACATGTCATTTATCTTACATGCAAAAAGCTGTTTTGTTAACCTGCAACTTTAATATCTAGAAAATAATCCCATTGAAGGCAGCTTTAAAGAGAGCTCAAATATTTCATCTTAAATGAGAAAGAAAAACAAAGGAAACAAACAAAGCTCTTATAGGCTTTGCAGCCTATATAGTTATTATGCTCTCCATTTTCTTTTCAGTAATATTATCTCAAAAAGCAGTTTAATTTCAAAACCTGTATTTGCAAACCTTTTCACCACACCTTGTAAATGAGAGTCTTTCTACTGATACTGATGTGTCTGTAATTGCCAATGACTTTCATATTCATAATTCCAAATGCAGATTTAAATTTATTTTATGGATATCATGTAATATTTGGTTCTACTGAACACTGGTACCATTTTACAACTTATCTCCTGACTTCCATGATGCTACTTTTCTCTTGATTTCTTTCTATAACTCTGTTTGTGCATTCTTAATTATTGATCACGTGTATCTCATATTTTTTCTCAGGACTTCATCTTTAACATTTTGCCCTTTTCATTCTATAACATCTCTCATAATGGCTTAATACAAAGCCATGGCTTGAATAATAACCTATTCCTGATAAATCCCAAATATATAGCCCTCAAATTGAACATTTTTACATGAATGTCCCAAAGACACCCTTTGATTCAACTTGTGAAAATATCCAATTGCCCTTATTCTACTAACCTGATTTTGTGTTCTCTATCTCAGTGAACAATAACAATAGATAACATTGATTAAACCCTTATAATGTATCATACACTTCTAATATCTTAATGTAGTTACTCCACAACCTCATATGGGAGATATTAATATTATCACCATTTTGAAAATGACAGAAATGATCCTCAAAGAGATAAAGTTATTTGCCTGAATTCACACAGCTAATAATTATTAGAGCTGGGACTCAAACAGACTGCCCATACACTTCACCATTACACCTTGGAATATTTGCCCAGTTGCACAAATCAGATAATTCGGACTCACTTTATATTTTTCTTTTATTCATCTATTCTCAGAGAACTGTAGTCACTTAGTTTTCTAGATTATGGGGATAAAATCTTGTGTTATTATTGTATTCATTCCCTCCCCCTCCATCCTTATGGTCCTGACCTTGGTTTAGATCTTCACTTCTCTCCCAGATTGTTTTAACAATTATTGCCCCTTATACTAGCCCCTAACAACTGATAAACTTTCATCTCTGACCTTGATTCCAAACACTTTATTCTTCTGTTGTTTATAATGTGTCTAAGAAAAAAAATGTATGACTATGAAAAACCTTACCCTAAATGCCATCTTAGTGTTCAATTGGCTACATAAAAAAGGTGTATAGGCATATGCATAGTTTTGTTGTTCACAAAACTCTATCTCTATAGCTCAATTTCCTATGGAATTAAATTCAAATAATCAAAATTATAATTGAATTATCAAAAAACTTGAAAGCATCTACAAAAATTATGAATAAAAGGGATCATCCTGAGGGACTATGTTAACTTCACTTCCTGGGTCCACAAGGGGCATGGTTTCAAAGGCAAGAACTTCCCAGTGCCATGCCCCATCCACCTCCCCATCCAGGAACCTAGAGTTCTTTGTCTAACTTTCCCATGCTCGGGCTAGGTAAAACTCCAGGTGAACTTCCTTTGTTTAGAAAGCCCATCAAAAGCTCTGAGGGAGGAGGCTTTAATTGTGGGCCAAGCAGCCAATCCAGGAAAGAGTCGAAGATCACTCCAGAGGAAGTTTGAAAAAACTCCTCTCATTGGATAAAAACATAAATGGGGCAGGAATTACTTCAAAGTTAAAACTCCGCTGCACCTTACCTGAGCAGATTTCCCTCTCTGGGATCCCTTCCCACAACAGCATGGGAGTTTTCTCTCTCTCTCTCTCTCTCTGCCTAATAAATTGCTCTCCGCAAAACTCTTTGGGTCTGATATTTATTTAACTGGTAAGCTCACCATGGCCAGGGCCTCTCTCCCGTTCCTGGGGCAAGGGAGCCCAAGAACCTGGGACACCCAGTTACATCTGTGGTGAGCCGGCCAGGAGAAATGTTGTGGGAGACTGTGTTACTTTGGAGCGGTGAGTTCCTGGGACCCCATTAGCTTGCTGGAGTCTGTCCTAGTCGCTTCTCTTGAATCTGCTGGGGAAAGCACCCGGCGCAGGACTGCTGGGCCTGCATGGGACCACACACAGTCCCAGAGGTGGGACTGGGTAGATGCTGTCTGCAGAAAGCAAGAGGCCCGGCCCGTGCTGGGCCGCGCACACAGCAGCGGCTGGGCTGGGTGGGCACGCTCCAAGTGGCCACATCTGGGTCAGGCAGGCACTGTTGCGGATAAGGCTCCACCCAGCCTCTAAATAGTGCAGGCCAGCCAAATTTTAAAGGCACATCACTCAGCCTTCTCCAAACCAGCTTCCTTTTCTGGCTGCACTTTGTTTCTCTGGGCCAGTTGCCTATGGTGTGGGAGGGCACAGATGAGGCAGAGGGCGTGTGACAGGCCAGGCCCAGGGGCTCTGCATATTGCAGTGCTCCCCCACCACCTGAGCAGAGTGGAGCAGGAGCATGCTCCCCACGAGCCAGCCCACTAACCCAGGAATGCCAGGCCTGCTGGCTCGCTGGCCGTGCAGTCCTGGCCATGAACTGAGCCCCCGAGCAGGGTGCCGCACATGCTGTGAGGCCCACTTTCAAATAGCGTGGCTGCCAGAATTTGAAAGGTACAGGTGCCACTGCCACTCCGGGAGAAGCAGAGTGGGCAAGCTAACCCAATCCAGCCCACAGGGAGGGGCCCACAGGGAGGGGCCCACAGGGAGGGGACTGCAGGGAGTCCAGCTGCTCCTGGTGAATTGAGGGAGCGGCCTGCAACCCATTTCTAGGTGGAGGCAAAGGCACAGGGATGGGCCCAATACATGCACATGGCCATGGTGAACAGCGGCACTGTAGGGGGGCATGGCTTTGGTGCCCCGGCCCTGGCCCAGCAGTGGCAGCCCAGTGACTCATGCCTGCAGTGCCCTTTGGCTTATGCCTGTGAGAACTTCCTGCAGTATAAAAGCACAGAGCCAGTTCCCTTAGTCTGCAGTGCTAGATTAAGTCCTAATGGAGTTAGAGTCTTATCAGTGGGTACTAAGGGGCTATAGAACATTCTGTTTATTGTCATCCACAAATTTCCCAATCCAACTGAATGGTGCCAGAATCTAATAATGTACAACTTGTCTTGCCCAGGATCAGCTCTCCATATGGCAAAACTTCTCCATCTAGAATACCATAGTCAGACATGCTCCAGGGCTCAAATAGTTAATTACAGGCCCCACAACCCTAGGTATATTCCTATAATGGAGAGTGGGGGTAGGGAAGGAGGCCCGAGTCCTGAGGGCATTGTTTTGGCCTTGGCCATGTGGCAATCCAGCCTTCTTTAGGATTGTTGTGCTTAGAGGTGCCTCCCTAGGAGTTTATCCTCCTAGGGCAGTTTTATAATCAGACCTATGTTAATTGAACTCTTGCTGGGGAATATTGGTACCCATCGCCCAAGCCTCACTGGTCTAGGTTTCAGGGAAATGCCAGTAGGGACCACTAATCCAGGCAGTCCCCCATGTCCTTATGGTGATCAATAGGGACATGTAGACAGTGAGCATGTGCCATTATGCTGGTAAGCATGATTAAACCCAGCACAGGGGGGGTCCCGGAAGATGGTCATGCATCTTGGGCCAATGAAGTTACAAGGTGCTATAACTGGGGGACTCCACAGGGCTATCACTATAAATGGGGGATGCTACAGGCCTAGCAGTTGCAAAGAATAACCAGGGTTGTGGCCATTCCTGTGTTCAGTTTCAGATACATGCTACTCTTCCCAAGGCAAAATCTCCTTTAAAGTGTATCCTGGATAACTGGGACCAATTTGGCACATGATCCCTGAAGAAGGAGCGGCTCATTTTTCTCTGCCAAACAGCATGGCTGCGATACCCTCTTCCAAGTAGAGAATCCTGGCCTCCTAAGGGAAGTATAAATTACAACACCCCCATTGTACAATTAGACCTGTTCTGTAAGAGCGAAGGTAAATGGTTTGAGGTTCCCTATGTGCAAGTTTTCTTATCTCTAAGGAATAATCCCCAGCTATGTAAAGCCTGTACCCCATACCCTACTGGCCCCTCCTCAGGACTACCTCCACATTTAGGACTCCCTGTAGCTCCTCCCTCCACCAAAGCTGACCAGGTCTCCTCAGCTCCTGCCACCCAAGAGAAATCAGGGAAGGCCAAAATGGCCCAAGCACCTCAAGCTACTGAGGTGCCCCACCTTTGCCCCTATAGGCAGTAGGATAATGTGGCCCAACCAAGGTACATACTCCCTTTTCACTTTCTGACTTAAAGCAAATCAAGGTGGACTGAGGAAAATGTTCAGATGACCCGGACAAACACATATATAGGATTTGACTAAGCAAGAACATAATATCTTTCCAGTCTAATTCAAAGGCCTGGGTCAGTCCTTTGAATTAGACTGGAAAGATATTATGTTACTGCTTAGTCAAACCCTAACCAGCAATGGGAGAGAGGCTGCTGTAGCAGTGGGTCAAGAGTTTGGGGACACATGGTACCTTAGTCAAATACATGACCAAATGATGCCAGAGGAGGACAGATTCCCTATAGGTAGACAAGCAGTCCCTAGCATTGACCCTCACTGGGATCCTGATCCAGAAGAGAGGGACTGGAGTTGTAGGCACCTATTAACCTGTGTACTTGAGAGATTAAGGAAGAAGCCCATGAACTATGCAGTGTTATACACCATAACTCAGGGAAAGGAAGAAAACCCACCAGACTTCCTTGAGGGTTATGGGAGGCCTTAAAATGTATACTCCCCTGTCACCAGACTCCATTGAGGGTGAGTTAATATAAAAGGACAAATTTATTATGCAATCAGCAGCAGACATTAGGAGAAAGGTCCAGAAGCTGGCCCTGGGGCCAGAACAGAACCTAGAATCATTACTAAATCTAGCAACCTTGGTGTTTTATAGTAACGAGCAGGAGGAACAGGCTGAAAGGAACAGGAAATATCAGAGAAAAGCTGCAGCCCTAGTCATGGCCTTCAGGCAAGCAGACCCAAGGGGCTCAGAGGAGAGGAAGGCTTGTGTTAGCCACCAGTCTGGCAAAGCTTGCTACCACTGCTGTCTAATGGGACATTTGATAAGAAATTGTCCCCAGAGAAATGGACCATCGCCTTGTCCTTGCCCACTGTGCCAAGGGGATCACTGGAAGGCATAATGTCCCAGGGGGACAAAGGTTCCCCAGGGCCTGAGGTGGCCGATCAGATGACCTAACAGCAGGACTGAGGGTGCCCGGGGCAAGCACTAGCACAAGCTATAACCCTCATTGAGCCTCAGGTAAAGCTAATCATAGAGGTCCAGGAGGTTGATCTCCTCCTGGACACTGGCACAGTCTTCTGTTTTATTTTCCTGTCCTGATAAGTTGTCCTCCAAGTCTGTAACTGTCTGAGGAGTCCTAGAACAAGCAGTCTCCCGATATTTCTCCCAGCCCCTAAGCTGTAACTGGGTAGATATGCTTTTCTCCCATGCCTTCCTCATCATGCCAGAAAGTCTCACTCCCTTACTAGGGTGAAACCTCTTAGCCAGAGCAGAAGCCATTATCTATACGAACATCATCAGGGAGGAAATCCCTCTATGATTCCCATTATTTAAAGAAGGGATTAATCCCAAGGTTTGGGCAATGGACAGACAATTTGGACAAGGCAAAGAATGCCCGCCCAATTCGAATAAGGCTAAAGGATCCCACCTCTTTTCCTTACCAAAGACAGTATCCCCTAAAACTGGGAGCCAAAAAGTGGCTACGGGACATTGTAAAGAACTTAAAAGCTCATGGTCTAGTAAAGTCCAGGAATAGCCCTTGTAATACTCAGTTTTAGGAGTACAAAAACCTAATGGACAATAGAGGCTGGTGCAAGATATCAGGCTTATTAATGAAGCTGTAATCCCTTTATACTCAGCTGGACCCAACAATTATACCTTGCTCTCTCAAATACCAGGCAAAGCACAATGGTTCACAGTCCTGGACCTTAAGGATGCCTTTTTCTGTGTTCCATTACATCCTGACTCCCAGTTTCTGTTCCCCTTTGAAGACCCTTTAGACTCACTGGACAGTGTTACCCCAGGGCTTCTGAGATAGCCCCCCACTTGTTTAGACAGGCTCTAGCTCAGGACCTTAGTAATTTTTCACATCCACGTACCCTGGTTCTTCCAAATATGGATGACTTACTTTGAGCTGCAAGCTCGGAAACCCAGTGTCAATAGGCCACCCAGGACCTCCTAAACTTTTTGTCACCTGTGGATATAAAGTTTCCAAACCAAAAGCCCAACTTTGTAGGCAAGAGGTAAAATACCTAGGGCTAGTCTTGTCTAAGGGCACTTAGGCCCTTGAAAAAGAGCATCTCCAACTCATATTGGCCTTCCCTCATCCAAAGACCTTAAAACAGCTTTGGGGATTCTTAGGCATAACTGGTTTCTGCTGATTGTGGATTCTACAGATAGGGTAAAATAGCCAAACCCCTACACACTCTAATTAAGGAAACCCAAAAAGCTAACACCCATCCAATCAATGGAACCCTATAGCTAAGGCAGCCTTTCAGACTGAAAGCATGCACTACCGCAGGCTCCAGCTCTAAGCCTTCTTACAAGGAACAACTTCTCCCTATATGTTACAAAAAAGTCAGGAATGGCACTGGGCGTCCTCACCCAGATTCCAGGGACTACACCACAACCAGTGGCATACCTAAGTAAGGAAATTAATGCAGTAGCAAAAGGCTGGTCACACTGCTTGCGAGTCATAGCCGCAGAGGCTTTACTGGTCTCAGAAGCTGTTAAAATAGGGCAAGGGAAAGATCTAACTGTATGGACTTCACATGATGTAACTGGAGTTCTGGCCTCTAAAAGGAGGCTTATGGCTGTCTAACAACGGCCTACTCAAATATCAGGCCTTAATGCTCGAAGGGCCTGTGTACTTCAGCTGCACACTGTGCAGCCCTCAGTCCAGATACTTTTCTTCCTGAGGAAGGAGCAGACACAGAACATGACTGTCAGCAGGTTATAGCTCAGAACTATGCAGCTCGAAGGGATCTCTTAGAAACTCCTCTAGCAAATCCTGACCTTAACCTATACACTGACGGAAGTTCAGTTATGGAGAATGGAGTTCAAAGGCAGGATAGGCAGTAGTCAGTGATCAAACAGTGCTTGAAAGTACTTCTCTTCCTCCTGGAACTAGTGCCCAGCTGGCAGAACTAGTAGCCCTCACTCAAGCTATAAAATTAGGAAAAGGAAAGAGAATAAACATATATACAGATTCCAAATATGCTTACCTGGTTCTGCATGCTCATATAGCCATATGGAAGGAAAGAGAGTTCCTAACCTCAGCAGAAACTCCCATTAAACACCATAAGGAAATTTTAGAGAAGGACCTTTAATACAGGAGAACCCTCTCCAGGGAACTAGACCTCAATACTCATCCAAAGAGGTAGAGTGGGCAATCTCCCAGGGACATAATCTTCTTCCTTCAAGATGGTTAGCTACAGAGGAAGAAAAAGTACTCCTACCTGCTGCCAGCCGGTGGAAAGTACTTAAAACCCTGCGTTAAACCTTCCATATGAGTATAGAGAATACACGTCGGATGGCCAAATCTATATTTACAAAAAAAAGGTCTCTTCAAGGCTGTTCAACAAATAGTCAAAGGATGTGAAATATGATAGAAAAATGATCCTTTGGCACATCGGAAATCTGGGGAACAGAACGCTGGTCATTACCCAGGTGAGGACTGGCAAATGGACTTTACCAATATGTCTAAGTCTTGGGGATATCAATATCTGCTACTATGTGTAGATACCTACACTAACTGGGTTAAGACTTTCCCCTGCAGAACAGAAAAAGCTCAAGAGGTAATAAAAGTCCTGATTAATGAAATAATCCCTAGATTCAGACTCCCTCCCTGTCTTTAAAGCAATAACGCCCCTGCCTTCAAAGCTGCATAGACTCAAGAAATTTCCAGGGTGTTTGGAATACAGTATCATCTCCACTGTGCTTGGAGGCCTCAGTCCTCAGGGAAAGTGGAGAAGATGAATGAAATTCTTAAAAGTCACGTAAAGAAACTGGCACAGGAAACCCACCTCCTATGGCCTTCTCTATTGCCAATAGCACTCTTAAGGGCTCGGAACTCTCCTCAGAATATATGACTCAGCCCCTATGAGATGCCTTTATGAACAGCCCTTTTTAACTAATGATCTTGTATTAGACAGGGGAAACAGCAGATCTAATAAAACACATAACCTCCTTGGCTAAGTACCAACATGTTCTTAGGACCTTACCTGAAGGACACCCTAGAGAAAAAGGGAAAGAGTTGTTCTGCCCTGGAGACTTGGTGCTTGTTAAGTCTCTCCCCCTCAGGCTCTCCCTTTCTAGGCCCATCTTGCGAAGGACTATTTTCAGTTATTCTGTCTACCCCAATGGTAGTTAAGGTGGTGGGAATTGACTCATGGATTCATCACACTTGGCTGAAGCCTTGGACACCTCCTCAAGAAAATCATAGGCCCTCCACTCTGCAGCCTAAAGTTCTAAGAGATGACCCTTCACACACCTGCAGGCAGTTAGAGGATCTACGTTTGCTCTTCCAACAAGATCCCCAGCAAAGTAACTACTCATGAGTCTAATTTGTATCCTAGCATTAATAGGACTATCCCTTTTAACTTTGCTATCTGCAACTGGACTCTCGAGCCACAATTATTCCTTTCATAGTGGTGGGGGGGTTGGGAAATAGGAAAACTTGGCACTGGCATTAGAAAAGTTACTACCTCTGCTTAGTTACTATAAGCTATCTCAGGAGTTAAATGATTACCTGGAAAAAGTTGCTAATTCTCTCTGCAGAGGCAACTCACTCTGCAAAAACAGCTTAACTCTTTAGCTGCCATAGCTCTTCAAAGTAGAAGGGTCCTAAATCCGCTAACAGCAGTGAAAGAAGGAACCTGTCTCTTTCTATGAAAAGAATCTTGCTGCTTTATAAACCAATTAAGTGTTGTCTTAAACAAAGTTAAAGAACTGAGGGACCAAATCAAACAGAGGACTAAAGACCTTCAGGAAACAAAATCGTGCGGCTTAACAACTGGCTGTCCTGGCTCTACCCTCTCCTTCACCTGTTTATAACCATTCTATTATTGATGGCCTTCGGGCCTCTCATCTTTAACCTTCTTGTCAAGTTTGTTTCTTCTAGAATTAAAGCCATAATGCTACAAATGATCCTGCAAATGGCACCCCCGGATGTTCTTGACTCGTGAGTTCTATCATGGACCTCTCGATCTACCTGCACCCCTGGAAGACTCCCCCTCTGGAGGAAACCTCAATTGCAGGGCCCCTTCTATGCCCCAATTCAGCAGGAGTAGCTAAAGAGCAATCAACACCCATGTTCCAACAGCAGTTGAACTTTCCTGTTTAGAGGGGGGACTGAGGGACTATGTTACCTTCTCTTCCCAAGTCCACAAGGGGCATGGTTTCAAAGGCAAGAAGTTCCCAGTGCCATGCCTCCATCCACCTCCCCATGTGGGAACCTAGAGTTCTTTGTCTAACTTTTCCACATGTGGGCTAGTGAACTTCCTTTCTTTAGAAAGCCCATCAAAAGCTCTGGGGGAGGAGGCTTTAATTGTACTCCAAGAAGCCAATCCAGCTTCAGAGTCGACCAGTCACTTTGAAAAAACTCCTCTCATTGGACAAAAACATAAATGGGGTGGGAATAACTTCAAAGTTAAAACTCCACTGCACCTTGCCTGTGCTGATTTCCCTTTCTGGGATCCCTTCCAACAACAGTGTGGGAGCTGTCTCTCTACCTCTCTCTTTCTCTCTCTCTGCCTAATAAATTGCTCCCTGCAAAACTCTTTGGGTCTGTGATATTTATATAAATGGTAAGCCGACTGCACCTCCAGGGCCTCTTCCCCCATTCCTGGGGCAGGGGAGGCCAAGAACCTGGGACACCTGGTAACAATCCTATTTCTACTTTGGCAATTTAAAACTTTCATTTGAATCAACAGAAAATGAATACAAAGAATGATTTATTTGTCACATAAAGAAAAATTCCAAATTGTCCATGTCCCTATAGACAATTATTTGAATACTATGACAAAATAAAATTTGGAGAAAAACGGGCCTATGAGTTTTCTCTACCAAAAATGTAAGGTATATGAGTCTCTATTATCTGTGTATATTTACGTATATAAAATAGAAGTTGCAAACAAAATGGGGAAAGTTACCCAAGTAAGCTAGATTACAATTATGAATTAAACACATTTTAATTTCCACCTGAAAAACACTTTCTTTTTATAAAGAACACTTAGCTTATAAACTAAAATGTCCTATCTATCTGTGTTCTAAGGAAAGTCACTAAGTATGGTCCTCAGTTTTCTTTTCTGGGGGAAAACAACGAAGGGGTAGGATTGTACTACATGAATCCTAAGACCTTTTTTTTATTCTGCTCTAACCTCTGATTCAGATGAATTTATCAGATTGGATGCAATTTCTTTGGTATGTGAATCATAGAGAGGACAAAACTTAAAGATGAAAACAATAAAACAATGTTATGTCTGTTTGGCAAACAAAGAATATGAGACATCTGTGATCTAAAATTTGAGCTTCACAATTTTAATTATTCTAATTTCTAAGGAAAAAATTCAGAAGCTTAAATGCCATTCTCCTAAATTGCCTTTAGTTCAAGTGCATAGCAATCAGATTTTCAAAGGCATGCTGCTCGTTGTTCTCAGTAATGCATGTCTTTGCTGCAAAGTAAGGATACGACTGGAATGAAAATAGTGAATGACAGCAGCAAAACCGGTGTTTGGTTTGGTAGGTAAAACTCTATCTAGAAAAATAATCTCAAACTAGAGAAAGAAGTGATATAAGCAAGTTTTTTTGTTGTTGTTAAATGGATTTATAAAAATGAATGCACTGTTGACCAGAGAATCCAAAAGTCTTCCCATTTTGTTGTAGTCTGATGTTATTGAATTAGGAACACTGACAGTTTTTATGCATGCTGAATATAGCTTTGAATAACTGGATAGCTGTCCAGCACATTCAACAACTGGCAGAAACATTTTGGATACACCTAATAAGGGCTCCAAGGAGCAGATATGCTTCTGGCCAAACTACGTACTGAGAATTCCAATTACACAGGCAGCCAAATTACTATAACCTAATTGCCAATACCCCGAGTGTGGGATGCAATCACTGCTTATCCACCCTTGTTTTTCCAAATAAACATTAGTGATCTTATCAACTTAAAGACTATCCAGCTATGTAGGGAGAATCAACAGCAAACTACTTCACAACCAGAGGCTACATTTGGTTTCTGCAGGCTTGTTTATGGAACTCACATAGCTAACTTTTTCCTAAATCAGTGGTCATAGGCCAAAATGGCTTAAGCATTTTCTTCCCTTGCAAGAAAAGATTATTTTCAAAATGAAAGCAAAAAAATGAAAGTCAAGTAAAAATGTATTAAATGCAAAATTAAATTGAGCACTGATAAACTTCACTTTTAAAGGTATTTAATCAAATTGAAATGTATTCTTCCATCTCAGTTTCACACAAAGTGCAATATGTGCTATTTGAAAATGAGATAATCTGCTTAAAATCTATTACTGTGCAACTCCACCCTCTTGCTAACCAAATTTACTGTAATGTGGGCGAGATTGTTTTTCTTTCACAATTTCTATTTGTTGTTTTGAAGAGTGATACATTTTAAAATGTTTTTCATTTGCTTAAAGTAAATGTATTTCACTGTTTTTGAAAAACAAGAATGGAAAAACATAATTTTTCATAAAAAGCACATGCTTTCTCTAAAAGAAATATATATTTAAACAACTCACAAAAGCACATTATGCAGCTAGTGAAAGAAAACAGCTTTTAAATATAACTATTGTAAATGATATTTTGTTTTTTCATGCCCACACAAAAATTTGTCATTTGAGAAATGTGTAGCTGTATCTTGAGGTAGTTTGAAATTATGTGAAAGACTGACTATATCCTCGAAGAGGTTTCCATTTTAATTTTGAATGTGCTAGAAGGAAAATAAATAGAAATGTGAAATTCAGTGGAATTGATTTCTAGGAAAATAAGGCTTTAAAAAAACACACTTTTAGATCTTATCTATAGAAAACAGTTTTCTGAGTAGGTCAATAACCTGCTTTTTAAGGATCTAAAATAAGATAGGACTACTGAAATAAGCATATCATATTTTACAGCAACTATTTCAAATTTTTTATTTTCTGCTGTACAAAATTAAGGAGTGGAGAAGGTGCAAAATCCTTAATTGTCTTGTTATATTAGAGGCTCTACTAGATTCACCAAAAAAATGTAATGTGAGCAAGAAACAACAAAAAAATCTCAGCAGTCTAAGTATCAATGATATGAAAATGTCACTAACTGGTTTAATTTTACTGAAATTATAATTTTCTTTGCACAGTCATATACAGAAAATGATTAAGCACTTTTACAAAATTTTTTTACCTTGGACAAAGAAGAAATTCGTTTCTTAAAGTTAATGTAACTTAAATAAGATATAAACTTTAGATCTATGCTGTAACCCATTTGAACAATACATTGCCTTCCCTATGTATCCCAAATATAACATATGATCTCATCTGCTCATGGCAAAATAACATCCTCCTTAGAAGCACATCTTCAGTGACAGAATTTCTGGAATGTATTCCTAGCTGAAGTAAAGCAGCATCTGCAGCACTACACAATCATCCTCAGAAGTATTGCTGTTTAGAAGCAGAATGACAATGAATAATGGTAAGAAATAGGGCACTGCCCCTGTGGGAACACAGTAGCAGAGGTAGCAAAATACTAAAACTTTCTACTGCTTTTTTCCAGAGATTTAAATGCCAGCAAATAAGGCCCTGTAGGCATATAAAAGATAAGAGCAAATTCAACCCCCTTTTCACCTGTTCAGCTGCCACAGGGGTCATTTCTCTATGTGTAATTTAAAGTTTTTTCCATTTCTGCCCTACCATTATGCAGTTCTGAGGAATCAGCATAAAGAGGCATACAGAGATAGAAGACTCAGAGATGAATCCTCAAAGTAGATTAATCTATTAAATGCAATCTATTAAAGCACCATAGATTGTCAACTTACACAAAGGTAGCTCTACAGAGCTGCAGAAAAGAAACGATCTGTCCAGACCATTTCCTGAGAGCCCAGAATGTTACTATCCTTGCTCTGGGGTAGATTCTACCCTTAGCACTTTTACACTACTGCTATATGCTGGGATCCTTATTAAGATGCAGTTATTTTCAGGAAAGGTAACAAGCAGAGCTGCTAGCAGGACTACTAAATACATTAGTGTTGGTGAAGAAACTGACAGAGATGATGCTGATTGTGGAAGTTAAAATACAGAGAACTGAGACCATTGGAGAACCATCAGATAGGGAGATACAAATAGAAGGACTGAAGACTACATGGGTAGGTGCAGCTTGTCACCAACACTAGTGTACACTGTTCTTCTCTCCACCAGACCTCATCCAAACAAATCTAAACGACAAGTAATTATCCAGAATTAACAAAAAATCTTGACATATTTTACTGCAAACAAAAAGAAAATTTCCAGGAGATTATTTCTTTACCTAATATGAATGTATTTGTGAAAGTCTTTGAATCCCTGTAACGTGTAAACAGTGAAGAGTTTAAGAGATCAGTAAAGAAAGAACCTGAATTTTAACTGAGAATACTTGAATTCTAATCTGAGTTCTAACACAAATCAAATGTCATGCATCGGATATTTCTGAATTAGAGTTAAGTTCTCATCTACACAGAGGGCAGTAAGAGCAGGTAATCTCTAAGATATAATAAAGTTCTAAAGACACAAAGCTACAGAAAATAAAATGTTTTCTGGTTGTGAATTAAAAATACAAATTTGATATTGTCTCTCTGATACACTCAGGCATTAGTTTTTACAAAACCTGCAACCTATATATGTAAAAAGTTAAACAATCAAAGTGAATATGGGTTTGAAAGGTAGCACATCCATTGCTTTACTTAGAGATCAGAATGATGTTTGAGAAAGCCATTTTGATATTCAAACCATAAAGCCCTCTCTTTCAATGTAATAATTTATCCATGGGGAGTATTGTAGAAAACAAAGGCTGGTTATCATCAACTGGTAAAGGAGTAAAATCCTATAGCTTAGAGATCTTTACCTTCTCTCAATGAAACTCTATGGAATTCAGAGGTTAATTTGGAGTTCCTGTGAGCCTTCCAAAAAAGTCTGTAAAGTTTTGTGTGAATTGCTTATGTACATTTTTCTAAGACGTTTTGTAGTTTAGGTCTGCAATTCAGAGTGGTTTATGATGTAAAAAAGGTGAGGTGATGGTTCACACCTGAAGATCAAAGTGACATAAAGAAACAAGAAGAAATATAATGTTTCCAAGGAGATATTCTAGGTAAGGATGAAGCCACTGGTGCTGTAGAATCATCCCTTGATTATTTCATGTAGGATCTGCCTGCACACAGCTGAAAAATTCCAAACTCATCTTTAGTAAGATCAATATCCAAAGTAGTGAGTGTGTACAATGACTTGCTCTTCCAAAACAGGTATTTTGATTATAAGCTATGACAATTGTGATTTATATTAACTCTTCTATTTTGATTATCAGGTATTTTTTATTATTTGTAACACAGGGACAAAAGCTCAGAATTTGTAACAAATATTTAGACCCCCAAGTTCCCTTTGAAGAGAGTCTAACATGAGAGAGAAGAGGTCTGTCTTGAAACGTCATGGAAGGTACCAAGAGAACTTCTGTCTTGTTCAACACCCTGGCCATCTACTGTTGAAGACATCTTTGATTCACTGGAACTGTGAATATGTGGAATCAATATTCTCCCTATAATTGTGTTTATGAATATTTTTTAACAGGAATAAGAAATCATGAGTTCTCTCTAAAATAATATTTTGTGATTGAATAATACAGAGGATAATAGATTGTTATTAAATTTTAGAGGATATAAATTATGCTACTAAATTTTTCTTTACATTAAAAAATTGTACAGCAATGAAGTCTTTGTTCTAATTTATTGCGCTGGCTCTATATTCCAGTAGAATATGTTGCAGATGTAAAAACGGGATCAGACTTAGTTGATACTTACATTTCTTTATAAAAAGAGATCAGACAGAACTGTTAAAATCACTGCTATCTGAACAAATGTAGAAACAAAGTAGGCACAAATACAAAGAATCTAGATTTGAGAATAATCAAATAATTTGCTTTCATTTTGCCTTTCTCAGTATTCTCAAACATTATCTCACTCTACTGTGACTAGAACATTATTAGATCATTAATATCATGCACAATACACAGACTAAGAAATTAAAGCTCAGGGAGTCTGGCCAATTTCCTGAAGTTCTCAGAGAGAATAAGTAATAGAGCTGACACTAGAACCTGAATTAACATTATTATTATTATAATCATAGAGCAATGCAAACCTTCAGAAGTTATAGGATAGATTTTGCAACTTCATCGGAATAGACATGGGCTTAGTACCCACTACTCTGATTTTTTGGGACCATTCAATATTATCTCTCCCTTTTACTATCGGTCCATGACTCATTTCAATAAGAGTCAACTAATAGTTACAGTTCCAGAATCTCTTGTATGTTGCAGAATATAAAGGCTACTCTCTCTGTTGTTCCAGATGGTATGCATAATCAATGCAGGAATTTCTCACTATGTATTTTGGGAAAGAAAATTTATTCAAGATTCAGAGGTCAAAACGAGGTCTGGTAATCATCTACGAACTAATTTGCTCATTCTGCTTTTCAATTTGAATTATTAAGAGACAGTTCAGAGAATATCTATTTTAACTTTCTTTGGCCAAAGTAGTATCCCTTTATTAACAGGCAAATTTGTTCAGAAGTTTCTTAAATAAAAATGTATTTTTTGGAAAAACATTTTAACAATTAGCAAAAAACTTAAAATGAGACAATAACATTTAATTATTAGAAGAGTGTCATATAAGTGAATTCATATAAATTGAAAGTCTTGGGACAAGCAAATTAGCAGCTGTAAAAAGAGGCTATAGTATTGTCTATATCTGTACTTAATCTGAATGAAAAGTAGCCTTGCTTATAAAGAATTGTTTATATTGCAACTTTAAAAAAATAAATATGATCTCAGAAGTATCTATCTAAACAATAAGATATTTTTTATATTCACTATCTGCCTTTATATGTATATTTTTCAGCTATCATTTTGAGAATAATTTCTAGGGTATTCGGAGTAAAGGTAACATAGAATGAATAAAATAGATTTAGATAATATACTTTTAAGATCCATAAAACTATATTGTATTATAATCATTACTATTTTAAATATATAGCTTATTTGATAAAATTTCATAATATATAAGGATGACTACCTCAGACAACGTACCTTATAACTAAGCAAACATTTGCTACAAATGTTTGCCACTAGTCTGTGCTGTTGTATAAGAAACATTTATTTTCATCAAATGATATATATTTTTTAAAGGAGTTAGCTGCATTTATTCCGTGTTAAGAATCACAACTGTATGATATCTCATTATGTTTTCTATTTTCTATGATATTGGGGAAAATCTTCAATTAAAACAAAATATATATCTATCAATGGTCCCGTTTGTTTCTAAATCCAAGAAAGATGGCATTTTTAATACTTATTGTTAAATTAGAAAACATGAGGCATGATAAGCTACAAAATAATACCTTCCTTTGATATATTATACAAAAATATTCTAGCAACTGGATTTTGCTAATGATCAACTAATTTGCACACATTACTAACAAACCATCATTAAGTGGCTTTTCCAGATGACTTCATTAGTCACTACAGATGAACACAAAAATGTACAAACCATTAGAGATAATTTTAATATTATATTCTGTTTCATGTAATTATTTTCTCAGTTATCCATAAAAGTTGTAAGGTTTCCCTAGGTAAAACACAATTATTACATCTTTGAATTTCTAACCGTTTATCTTAGAAAAATTTCTTAGAGTTCACTAAGGAATTTTAGAAACTTAAATTATAGCCATAATATTCAAAATTGTTACAGGGATTTAGAAAAATATGCACATTTAAAACCAAAAGTAATCCTGCAATCTTTTTTAACCTTTAAAAAACTATGTTTCAAAATTGACTATGTTGATTTTTCTAGGTACATGACAGTCTGAAAAACAGAATGAAAAATATGAAAGTATATTGGAAGTTGCCTCTGATGCTTCCATGTTTCTCAGAAAACAAGGTACATCTAAATATAGATGTTATTTACTTGCAACTATGCAATGGTTTGTTTTAGAGAAAAATAAATTCAATTAAACATGGACCATTTACTGGAAATGATAAGATGGATGATTACACTCAGAGAGCAATTAATATTCCTCACTCAATTAATGATGATTCACAAGTATATGCTGTTATTCGGGATAATATTTCTATAGTGAAGACAAGTTAGTTTAGACAAATGCCTTCCTTGTTTAAAAATGGAAATACCACAAAAACTGTGCTAGTCTCAAAATGCCACTACACCTGTCATACAAAATCTGTTTTGCACACTCATTGAACATCAAAAGTGAAATATTTTATTGATAATAAGTAGATCAAATATGCATGGAAACTGTATATTTAATTTTAAATGGCTAGGATATTTTTTTCCCATGAGTGTTTTACTACATAAACATCTTTTGCCATCTTGTATAACAAAGAATGATCTTTAAGTGTCAGCTCACCTATAGTTTGAATACTTCCACCTATAACATATGTAAGTTAAAAATATTATTTTGTGAACATAAAATTACAATATCTGACGACTACAATGTGAAGGAATGGTACTTGTGTGCAAATCTCT
Source organism: Ateles fusciceps (assembly GCA_036589455.1). Lineage (NCBI taxonomy): Eukaryota > Metazoa > Chordata > Mammalia > Primates > Atelidae > Ateles > Ateles fusciceps. The sequence goes on along the minus strand of JAZHEH010000827.1, from coordinate 3,410,912 downwards.
GCTCCAAACCTTTAATAAATATGTCAATCTAGGATTGTGTCCTTATCTGTCGGTATGTCAGTTTCCTCATCTGTAAAATAAAGATAATGATAGCAACTACCCGTGTGTGTGTGTGTGTGTGTGTGTGTGTGTGTGTGTGTGTACGTGTCTGTGTATGTGATGCCTGTAGAGATTTTAGCATATCTGGCATTTAGTGAACACACAGTGATTGTTAGATATACATTATAATTATTTATTTCATTTTATTAGTTTGAAGAAATAAAATTCTAAAGAGCAAATCAGGTTCTACAAAATGTGCCAAGGAAAATATCTTTCTTATGTTTGCGATTTAGCATCCCTGGTCTTTTGTTTCAACACTGCCCACATACTTCTTTTTCCCACTACTGTGGCTCCAACATTTATACCCCTGCCAAAATTTTGTTTTGACTCTATAACTATGAAAACATTGAAATTTCATTTTTCATGTGCCATATCACTGTAAAAAGGATAATATTGGGAAATTAATTTTTTTTTCCTTTAGTGTTAATTTGCTGACTTCCTTAAAAAATCAGCTGGGTGACCATAGGCAATTCATTTACTTTTACTTAGGCATAGTTATTTCATCTACCAAAGACAACTACTAATTTCTCAAAATTGGTGCAAGCATGGTTAAATGGGCTAATAGAGGTAAAAAGCCTAGCACAGAAATATTAGCTTCTCTCACTACCCACCTTATTCTATTTATTTTCCTGTCATTCCAACAGGATTGCCAAATAATCCTCATTTCTAATAGTTTCCCATTACAACAAAGTTTCCTAACTAAGCATTAACTGTCTCTGAGTTTGTGTGCTATCTCTGCTCTTGAATCCAGCTATCTATTTCTTGCTGCGAAGTAGAAACATATACAAGATTTCCTACGTGAGACTGATGTTTGCCACATTTTCATTGCCTGGTTTTCTAACGTCTAGCAGGGACCAGTTCCTTGACCTTCTGCATTGTTTTATTGCTTGCCTTAACATCAGCCCTCCTGTCCTTTGTACTCCTTGTTCTGACTTGCTAACCTTTTCTTCTTCAATCTTACTTCCAATCTCTGTTTCAGTTCTGGTCAGTAAGTACTCAAGACTCACTAGTCCCCAGTACTTCAGGTATGCTTACTGACTCCTTATATTGTTTATACCCATGACTTCAGAGTGACCTTCCACTTTGGTGTAAACCCTGGGTACTAGTTTCTTAGAATCTTTGTCCTGTGCTTCTGACCATTGCTATCTGAATTCATTCCAGCTGTCTTCTTGTCTTTATATTCACTGATTTATTTTGGTTTCCAGTTTTATTACATATCTTGAATCCCTACTCTTCCAGGGATTGATTCCCATAGTTTATACTACTAATTTCATTGATACTCTAAAACCAAGCTAGAAACTGCTGGGTGGGGCTGGGGGGGGAGAACTCTTCAAGGAGGTAGGATTTATGACCATTAGCATGTAAGGCAAGGAAAGTAGTTTCTTATAACTTTCCATTCATATATTTAATCCTCTTAGCTCCTTATCAACACAGAAAAGTAATGTCGACCATCAATTCCCTTCCCCAAAACAAATCCTATTATCAAGCATTTCTTTTACTAAAATGCTAACAATTTATAGTAACTTAAAGGTAAACTCCCCAAAGATATCTGTTTTTTAACAAGAGTCAAGTTCAGTAAGCAGAAAGAACAGAAAGGTGGTGGTGGCGATCATTAAGTAGGATTAGAATGCCTTGAATTATAAGGTATTTGAGTGATTAGGGAGAAGACCTGACACTAGGTTAGTTCAGAGAAAAAAGAGAGCTGCAGTTCTTGAACTGGATAAAGATGAGATTTGAGGAAAAGATGGAAATGTTTAAAATGTAAGTGGCATAAAAGAAATGAGAAAAGCTAAGCATTAGAGAAAAAAAAAGCAATGATGTCAATTGGAAGCTAGAGCAGACACTGATACCACTTCCACGTGGTGTTGCAGAAAAAGGAGGCATGGATTGCTTGGGCTGGAAGGGATCTCTGCGACGGTTTAGTGCAGCCTCTTCATTTTTCCAGGACAGACATTTAACATACATCATTATTTTCCTGCTTCTTGTGGGTCCATACTTAGAAACTGGCCCTGCATGTTCAATACTTTCAGAAATAGTCGCTTCTTTAGAACATACTGAACTGGATTAAAAGGAAAAGCATTTTCTCTGTTTTTTTTTTTTTTTTAAGAAAAGAAAAAAGAAAAAAAAAAACCCTTCTATATGTGTGTAGAACACACTTTGCCATCTGTTCCTTTTTCCACTTCAAGTCAGGTTCCCTTTTTTTTATATCAAGTGACGTAATGCTGCAAAAGATTTGAGGTCATTGTTAATAGTTACAAGGGAAACTTTTAAGAGAAAGTTAATTTGCTGTATATACTATGTGAGTGATATTCATAGTTTTCCAACAATAATGTTCTGCAGTTTATAAGAATCTTCAGACATTCTTAAGAAAGACCAGTGCATACCAAGTAGGGCTGATTTTATTTCAAATATTTTTAAATAAAATGTTTGTAGCAGTGCTACCTGTAAACATTCTAGTCACATCTTCATGCTTGATGAGTAGAAATGCTTGTAGGCCAAGTCCATGTACTCACCTAAAATGGCAAAACATTTACAGCTGACAAAGACTTTGGTGTGAGTCAATTAGTCATGTTTCATCTTAGGATAGCATGACCTGTCTCAGAATCTAGTGAATTATTTTGTCACTTATCACAATCTAATCATAGCACTTATCACAAACTTTTTTATGTGGTGATTTACATTTTCATCAGGATGAACGTTCTGTGAAGCCTGAGATCTCATCTGTTAGTGCCATTCCTTATTTACCAGCACCTGGAATACTAGGTTCAAAATAAATATCTGTTAAATTAGAGGACCAGTGGGAATTCGAGAAGATTGTGGCATGAGGCTTGAGCTGATCCCCCAAGAATGAGGGTGAATGATAAGAAAAGAGGCAGATAAAGCAATTATGTTTCAGAGGCAGTAGGTGGGGGATGTGCTTGGCCGCACTTGCAGACCCCTGCAATGACCTTAAAGAAATTATGACTCTATGTCAATTTAAAAACTGACTTGATTGGGTACAATAAAACTAACAAACCTTAAAGAAATGTTCAAAATATGCAAAATTATATTTTCAGTAAATGATTATCTAATAAATCAATAATAAGAAAAATATCCACGGAACTCTCCCAAATGTATATCCCTACCTTATTTTATTTTACCATACCTTCCATTCTTTTTTTTTTTTAATCTGAGTATGGATCCTCCCTGAACCTTTCATTCTTAACCCTAAATTTCCTGTCCAATTTTGGGTGAGTTGTGGGTCTCCATACACCCTGGACTCTGAAAAATGCTCTAACCATCTATTAGAAAATTACATAAAGTCAAATGTTGATTCACTTTCCTGTTTCAACATTGTGAAAAGGGTAAGCATATGTAATGCTTATTTTTCATAAATATTAAAACTTCCTAAATAATGTACAATATATATTATCCCATGCTATGCTAAATGTACTTTAAGCATAATAAAAGTTGTTATATTCTCACAGCAGATTTGACACCCACATAGAAAAGAAAAAAATGCAGAAGCCACTGAATTCTGGGTACCTAATATATTACTTTCTAGAAGCATAGAATGAAGTCATTTTTATTTTTAAGTGAAGAGTTCATTTTTTATGTTAGAGAAGAAAAAGAAAAGAATATCCATAATTTTGAAGAAAACAGTCCTGTTTCGGGAAAATATGACTTAGCTATCATTGGGTAATTACTGCTCAGTACTATTTTTTAAAGTATTAGAAACAGTAACCAGTACTCATTCTTCTCCTACTGTGAGCCCTCTTGCAGTTAGCACATTTTAATTCATCTTCTCCTGCTGTTAGTCATCTGTAGATTTTTTTATCCTCCATGATATCTGTGATATTACGATCTTTCTTTTCTTAGGTCAAGGAACGGTGTATTGCCTCGTTTATGCCAGGTATCCTCTACCCCTTTTCTCTAGTCCAAAAAGAACATTATCTTCTTTAATGGACACAATTACTCTTCTCTTTCAAATATGGTTACATTTTAATTCTCTTTTTCTTCAGATAAGAAATGCTAAACAATTTTAATTTTGAAACTATTTATTACTTAAAGATATGCCAGAGTAACCACATGTTTTACTTAATTAATTATTTAGGTTCCTCTCTTTTGGTTTTTATTCTTGAGACAAGGTTTTGCTCTGACATCCAGGCTGGTGTGCGGTGGTGTGATTATGGCTCATTGCAGCCTCGACCTCCTGGGCTCAAGGGAACCTCCTGTCTCAGGCTTCCAAGTATCTGGGACCACAGGCAGGTGCCAACATGCTCAGCCAATTTTTCTTTTTTTTTTGTAGTGACGGATTTTTCCCATGTTGCCCAGGCTGGTCAAGAACTGTTATTAATTGCAATGTAATCCAGTCTTCGTATAGCACTGTCATATGCCTCAGGGGCTGCTCCACCTGTCTTTACAAATCATTTATTGCCTGCTAATAGAACAAAGTAGAGTACAAGAAGGAAACTTTCTCTAAAGATGAGCTCATTCAAACACTGAGGTTAAAAAGGCGCCTGCTTAGTGGCACACTCCCAAAAGAAGCAGCACAGGAGGGAGATGTGCTAAGAGTTGGAATTGTGTCATTCCCCACCTTCGAATCATCTGTTCAACTGTAACTTCGGAATACTGAGAAACCTGCCTTTAAGGTAAAATCAGGCCAAGCTATGCAAAGAGGAGAAACTGACATTTATGGCGCACCTATTATATTTCAGGTATTGTAAAACTGGGTATTTTCACACATTATCTGATTTAATTCTGAAAACATGAGATGGTTATTACCATCTCTATTTATATTTTTTTACAGGTGTAAAACTAAGGCTAAGGTCACGCAGCTAAAGAAAGACCCAGGCTCAAACACATGTTTCTCATTCAAAGTCTATGCTTTTCCCACTGAAATATCACAAACTTTCTTCTTTCAAAACGTGTCCACCATCCAACTATCCATCTACTTATTCTTTCTTTCTCCCTCTTTCCCTCTCTATTTCCTGTCTCACCTTCATTCCTCTAGCAAAGACATACTGAACATTTACTATGAACCAGTTACTACACTAAATATCAGGAACTCACTGTGAAGAATATATTTTTTATATTTCAATACCACTTTACATATATTTACTTGTAAATAACTAACTAAATGGCATACTGATGTAAGACGTGCATAATGCATATAATGAATGAACATATACAGCATATTAACAAATTTTCTCATGAGCAAAATAGATAAGGCTAATGTTTTGCCCTTGAGATGCTGATGTAAGCAACATATAGAGACAAACTACATGAAACTCAAGAAGGATTGACTTATGATTCATGTATGCTTAAAAGGATGATTTATTGTTAATAAGCAGAGCTGATTAGACTTTTAAGTGTATAATAAGCCTTGAAAGCTGTTTGGCATTTAATATTTTGGCTGCACATATTAGAAAACACAAAGCAGCCCAATGCCTTATTTCTGCGATCATATTCTCTTTTCTTCTTAGTAGTCCAAGATGAGGTAGGCTGAGTTTTTGTCTCTCATGGGTATCAGTGGGTTTTACAAGTGAGGGAACTGGACTGAGGCATTTGGTCAGAAGTTTAAATATTTCATGAGGAATGTGAAATGTCATGTATTGTAATTAAAGGGAGAACAATAAGGCTATGGATCTCTCAGCAGGTAAATACTGAAGCATAAATTTATATACCCACTATCGATAATTAATCCTATCAAGAAACAATGATCTCAGACATGAACAGCAGTTGAACCCTGGCAACTCTTTATAGCTCATTGAGGTTTTCAGGCAATATCTCATATCTTATAATCATCACAGAATGCTTGATACATTTTATCATTCTAATTTATGAAGATACTAGAAAGCTATGCTATCAGTTCTGTCTTCATTCTGTATAGGAAATAGTACAACTTCACAACTTTAATTTTGGCAACAGACTCACTTGGTCACCCAGGCTGGAGTGCAGTGTTGTGATCTTGGCTCACTGCAACCTCCACCTCATGCGTTCAAGCGATGCTTGTGCCTCAGCCTCCTGAGTAGCAGGGATTACAGGTGTATGCCAACACACCCAACTAATTTTTGTGTATTAATTAGAGATGAGGTTTCACCATGTTGGCCAGGTTGGTTTGGAACTCCTGACCTCAAGTGATCTGCCCGCCGCAGCCTCCCAAAGCTCTTCTATTACAGGCATGAGCCACCGCAACTGGTGACTTTACAATTTTGATTCAAATATTGTTTTTGTTTGATAAACTTTTCAAATATAAAAGCCTGTCACCAGTCTACCCTATTTTAAAATAGTCAGAGTCATAACAAAAAATCTCCAATGGCGAATGATGAAAACAAAATATTTGACAGATATGTGGTAATGACAGAAATGATATTGTGCTTAATAAACTATATATATTATTTGCATTTGTAATATCTGTAATTTGAAGAGGCAATCAATAGATACCAGCAGAGAAATTTTGTGTGTCCCTAATTCATGAGGACTACGTGATCTGTAAAATTTCCAAGATTTGTTTTTAAAAATGGGATTGTTAGGATATTAATATTTGCCAAGAACCAAGATGGCCTTAAGGCTTCCCATCGTTGACTACACTATAGAAAGGCGTCCTCCTAACTCCATTCCCCTGATTTCCATTTTCTTAAAGCACTTACTTTAGAAAACTTGTAATTGTAAATTCTTTCCTGGACCTTTTGATATGTAAATCTCCCACAACCCAGAAACATCTTTTTCAAGGACCTGGTAGCCATTCCTTTGAAATGCTGTCAAGACAGGGCCCCTGTTTCTCTGTTTCATCTGGGAGACTAGGAGTCTAACTTCAATATGCAGGAATTAGCAAACACAGATGGCCTAGTCAAACTGACCAGGCTTTCACTAATTTCAAGTGTTTAAAAATTCTCTTACCTTTCATTTTAGTAAAGTTGAGTACAGTCTTTTTCCTATTGCAAATAGTGTTGAAGAAAGTCATCTTGGCCCTTATCAACTGAATGTTTTTGTCCCCTCAAAATTCCTATGTTGAAGTCCTCATAGCCTGTGTGATGGAATCTGGGAGTGGGGTCTTTAGGAGGGTAATTAGGTTTAGATGAGGTCATGAGTTCTGGGTCATCATCTTGGGATTAGTGTCCTTAGAAGAAAAGAAGAAAGATCAGAGATTTCTCTCTCTTTCCCTCTCCTTTTCTCTCTCTCTGCCACGTGAGGACCCAGCAAGAAGGTGGCCCTCTGCAAGGTGAAGAGAGTCTTCACCAGGAATTGAATCTGCCTAATCTTTGATCTTTGACTTTCCACCCTCCAAACTGTGAGAAATAAATGTCTATTGTTTAAGCCACCTAGTACGTGGTATTTTGTCATAGAAGTACATGCTGACTAAGACACTTGCCTGCTTTACTGGTCTGGTGCAACTTTTTTTTGACACTCACTATACTAATGAGCTTCTACTTGTGTATTTGAAAATAATGGCATTTACAAAGATCTGCATAATAAATATAGTTATCCATTGAATACTTATGAATATGAGACATTTTCCCATATACTCTTTCACTTAATTTAGTCCTCTCATCTGCATTTTAATGGAGTAGATATTATTTTTAAGCTTAGTATATATAGATGAGGAAACTGAGACTTGGAAACACAAAATGGCTTTCCTGAGGCCACAAATCTAGTAAATGGTCCATCAAGGATTTAAACACAGAAATCTGATTTTAGGGTCCTCCTGAGGGATTGTGTCAAGGAAAACCAAGTCCACAAGGGGCATGGTTTCGAAGGCAGAAATTTCCCATTGACATGCCCAACAGGCCTTCATCCACATTCCCAACAGGAAACTTACAGTTCTTTGTCTTACTTTCCCATGCATGGGCTGGGTAAAAAGCCCAGGTGAGCTTCCTTTGTTTAGAAAGCCTACCAAAAGCTCTGAGGGAGGAGGCTTTTGATTGTGGGCCAGGCAACTAATCCAATATCAGAGTCAAAGATCAACCACTCCAGAGGAAGTTTGGAAAAGCTCCTCTCACTGAACGAGAACTTGAATGAGGTAGGAGTAACTTGGGGGTTAAAATCCCCCCTACTCCCTTACCTATATGGACTCCATCTCTGGATCCCCTCTCACAACAGCATGAGAGCTCTCTCTACTTCTCTCACTCTCTCTGCCTAATAAATAGCTCTTTGCAAAACTCTTTGGGTCCAATATTTACTTGAAAGAGCTCACCATGCCACCAGGGCCCTCTCCCCATTCTTGGGTGAGTGAGAGCCCAAGAACCTCAGGCACATCCCATTGGGGGAGGGAGCTGAGCCCCATCCCATCCTGCAACCCAGTTATACTCCCTCTTAATCACTTCATTATGATATATGGGGGCAATTATCACAATATCTGAGATTTCATCAAATTGTCCAACATCATTAAACACAGTTTTATTTTGCAGTGTGTGTATACATACTGAATTATGAATAACCACAGGAACAATACCCATCTTTGCAAAGAGGCCTGCACCCAGAAGGAAACGCTAGCATGTTCCCAAGAGTAACTGTGATTCAGTTAAGTCCAGAGGAACATTATATATAAATATAATGTATAATGTATAATGTATACATGAGTGTGTATACACACATATGTGTGTATGTGTATGTGCTACAACATCTGATTAATGTGAAGGAAAGAGAAATAAGATAAAGTAGCATCTAATGAAGCACACTTGCTCCTGCATTGTAGTCTTTGATTTCCCAGAGTACTTCTTAAGAATATATCATTTAATACAATGTTTCTAATAAAAAGTCTGACTAGCTGAAGATGTATCTTTCTTCACTTGCAAAAAGTAGCAATAAGACAAGATACCCACGGAAGGATAACCTCTTTTATTAGCTGCTGAAAAGAAAAAAACTATGGAATACAGAAGTCTTAGTCTTTTTATTTTATATTAAATTTAAAAAAATCTTTACTCTGTTCTTTGTTTGTTTTTAAATTGTATTAGTGTTTTTAATAGTAAGTATTTTTGATTTTTAAACAGAATATGAATAACCATAGGAACAATATCCATCTTTGCAAAGAGGCCCACACCCAAAAGAAAAAGCTAGCATGTTCCCAAGAGTAATTGTGATTCAGTTAAGTCCAGAGGGGCATAATATTGATCCAAAAACAAACGTCTCTACTGGGAGTCATTGAAAGGGATTTAATGAGCCACATTCTCCCTTTGTATGGGTTATATCCTGGGAATAGATTAAGCTCTTTTGCAAGCTGTATTAACTCTCATAGGTCATTTGAGTATTATTTACTGCATGGAATCAGGGACTTACAGACAATTCATCTTAAAATTTATAAATTGCTGAACCTTGAAATTTCTGCCTACATATTCATTTTGAGATTGTTATTTTTGGTTATAAAAATAGGTAAATTTGTATGAAGTAGAGAGTTGTAAAGATAAGCAGAAATATAATGTTTATAAATATAAGGCAAAGTAGAAATTAAAAGATACTAAATTGGAAGTCAGCAAACTGGTTCTTATAAACAAGTAACTATAAATTAACTTAATAATGCCACACCAGACACTATAACCCATACATTATAGCTTAACAATGTACAGCCAATCAATAGCTTATGTTATTTTAATGTAAATTCTTGGTAAAAAACTCAAGAGTTGGCCCTCCTTTCCCTTTAAAAAACTACTTGTACACTTTGGGAGGCCGAGGCTGCCAGATCACCTGAGGTCAGAAGTTTGAGACCAGCCCGGCCTACATGAAGAAACCCCATCTCTACTAAAAATGCAAAATTAGCTGGGCATGGTGGCGCATGCCTGTAATCCCAGCTACTCAGGAGGCTGAGGCAGGAGAATCATTTCAACCAGGGGGGCAGAGGTTATGTGAGCTGACATCACGCCACATGCCATTGCACTCCAGCCTGGGCAACAAGAGCGAAACTGTGCACCTCCCCCCACAAAAAAAGAAGAAAAGAAAAGAAAAGAAAAGAAAAGAAAACTACTTGTAATTGCTACTCATCAAAATGTATACTCCAGACAACTTAAATCTATGCTCCTGGGTTACAGTCTTCAAGCTATCCCAAATAAACTCTCTACTTATGTTAATTTTGCCTCAATTTCTTCCTTTTAGATTGATGCCACGAAGCTGAATATCTTGGATCCTGCTATCAACTGAGCCATGAGGATTGCACTAAGGTGGTAGTGTTTGATGCAAGATGGATCAATTAGATTCTCTCTTGTGGGAATTTAAAACATTTCCAGAGAGAAAAGCTTCTCATATTGAGTTATTTAATGGAACATTCAAAAGAAGGTCCATAAGTTTGCAGCGCTGATATCCCCCTGCTCAGTCACAGCACCAATACTTCCCAGGCACTGGTTATGCACCATTTTTTTTTTCCCAATTTTGGAATTACTCTAATATACACCTCATTTTAATTCTAAATATTTAACATGCCTATTGCTTTGTTTCTATTGTTTGAAATTGAATAACTTTAGCTGAGACAGCACATAGCATAATATCTGGTTCTCTGAAATAGGTTAGAATTCCTTTTTCTGACTCAGTATTAGAGCTGTTTTAAAGCTAACAAAATTAAATATATAAATAAGTTTATTTACATTGAACAGGTATGTACATACTAAGTTGATTTTGACAAAATTCCATAGAAGTGAATCAGTGAGAATGCGCAGAGGCAGCTACCTCCCTGGCTAACAGCATTATGAGTTGGCCTGAAGCAGTAAGTTCAAATTTAAGATTATTTTAGTGCCAGCTGAGTCCCAAGAGTGAGCCTGAACTGGAATAGGGGATTAGTTTAGACATGTTCTTCACATACGCATGTTCAGCAGCCTGCCAATATTTACAGCTTTTATGTTATAGAATACTCATGGGCTTCTCCTCAAGGATTGCATATCAACCTTGGTCGGGTAAGTTTAAGAGAAACATATGGCTACATGTATTCCTGGGAGGCCACAGTCACAATTCCAACATCCATTGGACCATTCTATTCTGCAAGGCAGTTGCTTATACTAACAAACAATTCCTTATAGTAATATGCAAAGAGGTAAGTCACTTAGGGTGTAGTTTGCTTCTTGGAGGCATGCCTTGGTATATATAAAAGGCTCAAGAGAAAGAGGTTTTGTTTATGGACTACGACCTTACTTTGAGTTAGAGAATTTAGGTGCTTAGTATTGGAACAGATTGTAAAACTCTTGTCTTTTATTATTTTCTCTGTTTTTCTCATATTTTAGCTCTGGATACGAAAGATGTGAGGATTAACAAATTACTACATTTCAAATCATTTTTAATTTGAAAGTATCATAAACATAAAATGTCTTATTGGTTAAGGACTGTAAGATAATACTTTAGAAATAAAAAAAAAAAAAACAGTTTTACCTGTGACTATTTTTTAAAAGTATGGAAAATTAGGTTACTTTGGAAAATTTAAAATAAAGTATGCTTCATTACTACATAATTGAGAATGACAATGGCAAAAATCTTATTCTCAAAATATTGCTGCATTCAGACATAAAAATGTAAGATTATTATATTGCACAGATATTTTTATTCCTTCTAATATTAGGGTTGAATATCAACCAGTGAAAAAAATCTTTATGAATTTCTATGTTAGATGCTTCTGATATTCTATTTCCCTGACAACCCATATTCAAAGAATATGAGGAGTTACGACTGCATAATGCGTTTCTAAAATAGCTTTGTCTACCAAAGCAAAACCTCCTAAAATGGCCTTAAACTTGAAGGTAATAACACATTTCATTTATGTCCTCAGCTTTCAAGTACCAATTTTATATTTGCTTTATAATGTTAAATTGAAGGTTTATTGTTTAAAAGAATATTTTTGAAAATGGAAGGGGAGGGAAAGAAAAGAATGGGGGAGAAAGAAAACTACTTTCTAATGCAAATTCACTCAGATACATTGTCCCATCCACAAACTCTTTTCCATTAAAATAACACATCATTTTCTACCTACTCAAAGTGTTATTACTGCCTTCTTATTTGAATTAAATATAGGTCAGCTCATGTTTGTAAAATCATGAAAACGCTACATATATATGATGTAGAATTTCACTTGTCCACTAGAGTGCACTATTGTAATCTCATGAACATGACAGAAATGTGTCGATGTTTTTTAATGTGCATAAAAGAGAAACACAGTGTTAAAAACAAATTGCATTTTTAATTGCCACCAACCTCTAAATACAGGAAAAATTGCATGCAAATTACATTTAATTTACCTTATGTTTTATAGGTTCACAAAAGGCTTTTAAAAAGTATTATATTTGAAAGCGCATTCTCTATTTTTCCCACTATCAGCATCCCAATAACAGGTCTTTTTCTTCCCTTCCTTCCTTTCTTCCTTTCCTTCTTTGTTTCTCTCTTTCTTCCTTTCTCTCTTTCTTTTTCTTTCTTTCTTTCTTTTCTTTCCCTTTCTTTCTCTCTCTCTCTCTTTCTTGTCTTCTTACAGTCTTTCTTTTCCATCTCTCTGTTCTCTCTCTCATTCTTTCTTTTCTCTCTGTCTATCTCTCAGAACATGTCTCTCACTCAGAACATAAAAATACAAAAGAAAAACAATGGTCACTTTGGGGGTCGGGTACATGGTGTTCGCCTATGGGTATAATATCTTCCTTTTGATTTAAATAGAAAAGAGACACTTGCTCATTTAAGTTACTCTCCACTGCAACCCTCCTATCTGACAATGAAAATGCATAATGAGTTCTACAGCCATAATAGGGAAAGACAATGCATATCCTGCAACGGGAAAGGAGAAAGGAGAAAAATATATAACTCGTCCCAATGAGCAAATGAATCATAGAAATTAGAATGGAAAGGATCTATTATGCATTGAAGACTACAGCTTAGGGAAAACACAGTTTCACTCATGTTTATTTCAGATTACATTGCTTAGCATTTACACTGTTCTTGCAACAATAGCTCTCTTTCCCCTTCTTACATGACACACATCCCATAATTGTCTGTGGTAGCTTTTTCCTCAGCTCAAATGAGATTGCTTTGAAGGCTAAGTTCACACACTAGAGTGATTAACTACATAATTAGTCTAGAGTGAATCTTATATTGTCTTCTATGATACCTTCCTATTCCCCATCATGTCACTTGATCAAAGCTGCCCCTATTTCTAATGCCCAAATCAGGAAATTTAAGAGGCTGATTTATCCAGCCAGAAGGGGAAAAATGAAAGGGCTAGAAACATTCTTTTTCACAGAGGAATCTGAAAATAGTTGAGGGCTGCAGAATAGACGTTAGAATGAATATCTTTTCACATATGTAAAATGAAGGTTTTGAGGAATTGTAATTATCAGCCTAAGTGACTACAGTTTATACCAGTGGTTTCAACAGTATGGCCTCTGGACCTGCAGCTTTATTATCATCTGGAACTTGCTAGAAATGCAGCAAATTCTTAGGCCCCACCCACAAATACTGAATCAGAAACTCTGGAAATGGAGCCCAGTGATCTAAGACTTAACAAGCCCTTGAGGGGGATTATAATGCACACTAGAATTTGAGAATCATTGATTTATACTGTTAAAAGATTTAATAAAAAACTAAAATCAAGACTCTCACACAATTTTCAATAATCATGTGTCAGTTTACTTAAGTCACTAATGAGGAGAGTGGTAGGATGTTACAACCAGCTCAAAGGAGAACTCAAATAACCACACATATCTAGGCAATAAAAGATGCTGAAATAAATTTACGTAAGATGTAAGACTGTTCTATCCACAGGGTGATAATCAATTGCATTCCACCAAGCACAATCCATTAGCCTTTCTACGGCGCATTTATAAAATTGTTGGTCTTCAGCCAGGTGCAGTGACTTACGCCTGTAATCCCAGCATTCTGGGAGGCCGAGGTGGGCAGATTAGCTAAGGTCAGGAGTTTGAGAACAGCCTGGCTGACGTGATGAAACCCATCTCTACTAAAAATACAAAAATTAGCTGGGTGTGGTGGCAGGAGCCTGTGATCACAGCTACTGGGGAGGCTGAGGCAGGAGAATCGCTGAAACCTGCAAGGCAGAGGTGGCAATGAGCCAAGATCTTGCCATTGCACCCCAGCCTGGGTGAAAAGAGTCAAACTCAGTCTCAAAAAAAAAAAAAAAGTATTGGTCTTCGACAACAGAGTTGTTAAGTAGCCAATGGCACTTAGGGAGAGGTACCCTACTTAGGACAGTAATTTTTTTTTCTCTCTCATTTGCCCATTTCAACATCTTTCACATTTTTTTTTTCCTGGCAATCTACATAACTTATGCTTCCCAAAGGCTAATTATGGTTAAACATCCTTCATCTTGGAATTTCTGAGTCATGCCAGTTCAACATACTCATTTTAAGCCCATGACGCAGTCTTGCTCCCAATTTATCTCTGTTAATCAATTAGTTAAGGTAACATGAGAATGAGAGAGATGAAATGATTTGTCTTATTTTGTAGGAACTATGTGAACATTTTATTGCCCTAGTAATTCATATGTTAAGAAAAGATTGTGAAAATAGAATACCATTCTTTTGAATTTTTTAGTATAACCAATAAATTGATGTCATTTTCAGATTATGTGCATGGAAGTGAAATTCTGCTCATTTAGTAGCAGGAATCTACTGTACCAAATACAGCAACTATATTAATATGTTATTCTATGTAACAAGGTCAGTTCTGCAAAGAATTGTGTAAATTCAGCAAAATTCAGCTGTTCCACTTCTGTCAAAGTTTCAACCAATTCATACTGACATAGCTAGTCAAGTTATAAAACTGAACCTATCAATACGAGAGAAAATAAAGCATTTCTCATCCTTTCCTAAGAAATAAATGTCCCACTATGTATCAGTTATCAATATCAAATTGGGTTTAATTATACTTTTGAAGTACCTATTGATGAAAAAAAGAGTAATAAAATATAGTATAGTAAGAGAAAAAAGTTATGAAGAGCAAAAAGAGAAATCTTCGGGTTTATGATCTAACCTATAAACACCTAGTTGGTGAACCCTGGAAATATTTTAACTTCCTTCAGTCTTAGCTTTCACATCTTTGAACTGAACAGATACCTACTGTATGGCAGAATATCACATATGTAACAAGAGAATCATCAGTTCTAATACAAAACATATTAACATCATATGTACTTTATTACAAATATATAAAACTTGGTAAATTATGGTCTGGAAGCCCTATACCGTTCAGATATGGAATCTGAGGTATGAGGGTAGGTGAAAAGCACTCCACACTTCTTGCAATGTAGCAATACCAGCTAGTTCTGAGGTAACTAGGCTGTGAAATATCTATTATAGGTAGCAGTACTGAGGGAAAACAAAAACAAAAAACAAAAACAACACCTCAGAATCTCTAGTTTCCAGTGGATAGTCCTCAAATTACCAAGTTCAAGGAGCATGACTATTGGCCAATATTATGACTAAAAACCTTCCCTCATAGCTATTAATAGAACACAGTAGTAAAAACACACCAAATGTGTTCCCTAACTCTTCATAAGTTTTCTGGTTTTTTTTTTCCAGAGTACTTTTCTTAGCATGTAATGAATGTCCTTCCTTTGTTCTTCATTTATTTAGGTTGTTCTTACTCTTCAATGTGTAATTTGAAAGATTTTTTTTCACATTTTCTGTCTTGTCCTTATCAGAATTATTCCTCTTTGTTTCTCTTAAAAATTCTGTATACCACAAGTTGGCTTTTATTTAATTCTGCATTACAGTACAGTGAGTTTTTTTGAGGGGCATGACAATGCTGTATTAACTTAAAACTTTAAAGTCCAACAGAGTACTTGAAGCTTAATTAGTCGTAAAACAAATGTTTACTACATTTGAATAATAGATATTACAATACCCGGACTACCTCAAAAAAGGTGAAAATCACGAGAAGACTTTAAATTAAATCTATATAGACATCCTGTTATTTCACGTCGCTGAAGGCAGGAAAATGTATTTATGTCTGATATCTACTTTTGTCTTCCAATGAAATCGAACTCCTTTCCATCAGGGAATTGTGGTTAATGGTCTATCATTTTTAAGCGCCATCATCACAAATTCTACAAGTTTGACTCTCTCCAAGAAGCTCAGAGTAGATTTGGTCTTGTTATTTCCCAAATATCCTCCCTCTTACAAAATGGGAGATACATTTTAGAGACATTAAGCAATTAACCCACAAAACCATATGTCACCCCCAAACTGAGTGACAGGATCATTTATACCCTAAACCTCAGCATAATGCTATATGCCCATGTAACAAACTTGCACATGTACTCCCTGAATCTAAAATAAAAGTTGAAATTATATATTAAACAAATAAATGTTGAATTATTTAAAAGAAAACTAGAGTTGCTATTTTATGGCCTAGGCCAGTGTCTTACATATTAAAGGAGAAGGCTGAACTAAATTTAACAGCTCCACAATTACTTTCCTCAACTTTCCAATTTATTCAGCCAATAGTGATTTGAATTGAAACATTTAATTAAGAACCAAAGAAATCCAACTAGGTATAAAAAGATGTTTCCAACAAACATACACAATAATGTGCCTTGTCTAGAATGCTACACTGTCTCTGGAAATTTTTAAATAAAATCTTCTGCCTAATATTCTACTGAGACTTGGATTTAAAAAGAAAGAAGGAAGGAAGGAAGGAAGAGAAAGAAAAGAAAGAAAGAAAGAAAGAAAGAAAGAAAGAAAGAAAGAAAGAAAAGAAAAGGATGCTTAGCAGAGATCCAGAAACTTATCATTTCCAGTACATGTATTTATTCTTTGAGAAGACAACTCCAATCCAAGGTAACTGGTGCAGAGTTGCACAATGTTCGTCAATGGATCCATGGTTGTTTTCTGTTATTGGCCACTAGCCCTATAAAAGTTCAAACTTTTTGACAAAGCAAAATACCATGCAGGTTTGTCATGGTCAAATGGCTTTACTTTTCATGCTTTGAAGCTTTATTTGGCTTTATTAGGCTTATTTTTTCCTGAGAGAAGGCCTATTTTATTTGTTTGCACCACTAGACCATGTGATCTTTGTTATAGTGCTCTACCATTTTCAGTACAAATAAAATCAAATTTTTAGTCTGATATATTTGTGTTCCCTAAGGCCCGAGAGAAAATATTCTTTTAAAAAATGTTCTTAGCTACAGGTTGCTGTAGTTATAAAGACAAACCTCAAATATCAACCAATTTGTGAAAGAGCTGGAAGGTTCAGATAGAACAACTGCAAAATCCAGTCAAGAAACAAAGCAATATAACAGCCCTCTTATTGCTCCTTAAATGCTTTCCCAAAGGAACTGGGGGGAAAAAATTAACAGATTAAAGACTTAAACGTAAGACTTAACACCATAAAAACCTTAGAAGAAAACCTAGGAAAAACCATTCAGAACATAGGCATAGGCAAGGACTTCATGAATAAAACACCAAAAGCATTGGCAACAAAAGCCAAAATAGACAAATGGGATCTAATTAAACTCCAGAGTTTCTGCACAGCAAAACAAACAATCATTAGAGTGAACCACAACCAGCAGAATGGGAAAAAATTTTTGCAATCTACCCATCTGACAAAGGACTTATAACCCAAATCTACAAAGAACTAAAACAGATTTACAAGAAAAAAACAAACAAACCCATTCAAAAGTGGGCAAAGCATATGAACACTTTTCAAAAGAAGACATAGATGAGACCAACAAACATAAGAAAAAATGCTCATCATCACTTGTTATTAGAGAAATGCAAATCAAAACTACATTGAGATACCATCTCAAGCCAGTTAGAATGGTGATCATTAAAAAGTCTGGAGACAACAGATGCTGGAGAGGATGTGGAGAAATAGGAATACTTTTACACTGTTGGTGGGAGTGTAAATTAGTTCAACCATTGTGGAAGACAGTGTGGCGCTTCCTCAAGGACATAGAAATAGAAATTCCATTTGAGCCATCAATCCCATTACTGAGTACATATCCAAAGGATTATAAATCATTCTATTAAAAGGACATATACACAAATATGTTCATTGCAGCACTGTTTACAATAGCAAAGACTTGGAACCAACCAAAACGCCAATCGATGATAGACTGGACAGGGAAAATGTGGCACATATACACCATGGAATACTATGCAGTCATAAAAAACAATGAGTTTTTGTCCTTGGTAGGGACATGGATGAATCTGGAAACCTTCATTCTCAGCAAACTGACACAAGAACAGAAAATCAAACACCACATCTTCTCACTCATAGGTGGGTGTGAACAATGAGAACACATGGACACAGGGGAGGGGGAGCAGCACACACTGAGGTCTGTGGGGGGGCACTAGAGGAGGGATAGTGGTGGGTAGGGAGTTGAGAAGGGATAACATGGGAGAAATGCCAGATATAGGTGATGGGGATGGAGGCAGCAAACCACATTGCCATGTATGTACCTATGCAACAATCCTGCGTGTTCTTTGCATGTACCCCAGAACCTAAAATGTAATAATAATAATAAAAAATATATATATATATATATGGAACAAAGAAAGAAAAGAAAGAAAGAAAAAAGAAAACCTTTTTTCAGTGATTAAGAAAATAAAGGAAATTAATCATGTCCAATTATCCTGGGGGGTGAGGGCTGAGAAAACTGGTGTCTATTTCTAACCAATTTCTTCTTTATTAGTATTTCTTTGATGTTACTGATATCTCAAAGCAAATTAAGCAACTGCAAAATTTCCTTAAGAAATCATTTTGGAGATAGCACAAAGGTAGCTAAATTTTATGATCCACAAATGTTCAGATTATTTGATTCTAATATCTTCTAGCAAAATGTCATTTCCCATGGAACTTAAAGTGAAATATTTGTTCCTAGTAAAGTGAATAGCCTATTTAGTGGATTGTTGGTCTTTCTGGCAATTCTCCAGGATACTTTTTTCTTTTTAAAGGCAATGATTTTGGTGTAGCTCTTTAAAAAGGCCACAATAAAAAATACCTTGTTATGTTTATTGTTTATTGTCATGAATAATAAACAAGTTTATTACTACCAATAAAGCTTCACAATTCACAGCTTAAACTACTGTCCTGTAGTTATGTTTATCCATTTGCATACAAAGAAGCAGTGGCAAATTTAACACCCATTTCAATGGATTCCTGACTTACAACTATGCTTCCTTCTCTTGAGGAGAGGCTCCTTAACCACTTCATTAATCAAAGCCATTAATTATAATTTTATTTATAATTTCATTACCAAGTTTCAAAAAATGTATACATAACCACATATATGAGTCATTTCAACATGGCTTGATACTTAGTAGCTCTTTTCATGCAATAAGGTGAAATGGAGTAGCTCAAAAGCTGTTATTTTTAACATGAAATCATGCCTCCATGGGGGGGAGTTCCTACTGCATAGCTTATTCTCCATGGCATTGGCATGTACCATAGCTGCCTTTAAACTTCTTCAATACAATATACCTGAAGGACCAAAAAGGTGCCAGATTTCCCTAAGTCTCAGATACCCAGAGCAGGACACACACTTGGACACTTTCACTATACAAAAGCAATTTTTTATTCTTTTATTGTTGTGTGCTTGGTTTTGCTTCTGGATTGTTGCCGGTTTCAATACTACTGTGTTTACTCATATATTTGTGAAGATTTCACAATATTTGTACTGTCTCATGTTCCTTAAGTCTCTGAAAGCTAGAGTAAAATATATCTTATGGAAATCTCACTCCTCGCCTAAACTGCTGCTTTGATGTAAGAGTTGGTTGTCCCTCTGGGGGAAAAAAATAATAGCTTAGGCTTCAGAAGATGTTCTCTAGAGCGCCTTCCTCTCCAAACAAGGAAAAGAAACTTGGGCATTTGGCTGTGCTTATGAGGACGATGTTGGCGGCACTATTCTCTCCAAGTAAGTACTAAATAGATGGTCCAGGATAAAATTAGGATTGCAGTGCTTGGTACTGTGAATCTTATGACACAAAATCAAAATCCTATGTTTCCTACCAGTTTATAAATCTACAGTAGCTTTGGAGGAGAGCAGTATCATTTACCTCCTGTTACTTCAGTTTGGCAAATGAAGCTCTCTCCTAGCTAGATTTGATGTTTTATTGTACTGTGTGCTAACAGTAAATAGCTAAAATTATAATGGTACCTGTTTCTAAAGAGTCTTACAGATTTTAAGAACTGTCATCAGTTTTCAAAAATATTTTCCCCAATGTCATACATGTTTCACAGAGCACTGACATAATTTTAACTTTACTCGTGGAAACTTAGACACAAAAGGAAAACAAGCAGTGAGATATCTAATAATTCTAATACCAGCATTTAAAATTGACTGCTTTTTATATGTCAGCACTTACAAACATGATTATCAATCCTGAGACTGTGAGGAGGTATTGTTATCTCCTGTTAACGGTTAAGTATTGGTATACTTAGGAAGGATTAGAGACTCAGAAGGTAGGTAATTTGGCCAACGTCACTTCATTATATAATGGTAAAGCTGTAATTCAAACCAAAGCCTTTTTTACTCTAAAGACTATGGTTTAACATCATTGATTACTCATATCCCTATCTCCCACCCCAACAGCACAATGAGATAGATGCAGTGATGACCTAATAAATGTTTAATAACTATGTCTCTGAATGAAAAAACAAGGATTGTAGCATTTGCCAGTCTCTCTGGTGTAAATACTCCCATTAGGGTCAATTTCAAGTTACTCATGTGATGTTACTGAACCTGGACTTGGGAAGAGATGGTTCTTGGGATTTTGTGCTAGCTGACTAGCACCATACTGAATCTCAATTCAAACTTTTCCCTTAGATTTCTGATACAACCCTGAGTTCCTTTGCTCTAGGCCTTCCAGTTCTGGTGAAATAAAAAAAGAATGGATTCAACAGGTATATTTAAATTATCAACACATCCAGGAACACTGAGTTTATAGAGTTGTTTTTGCTTTATGAGAAGAAGGACAATTGGATGTAGGAGAAAGCGTATCAGACAAAGAGTACGAATTGATGTCAGCTTATGTTCCAAATCTACCACTTGCTGGATAACTGAATGTAGAAAATATGGTGAAAAGCCTATATTTTCCTGGAACTTGGCTTTTTCATCATAAAAATGAATATAGTAACCATACATTAATTGCCTTCAAGGTGAGTATGATATAAGATAATCCATTCTGAAGTATTTTATATATAAAAATGTGAAGAAGATATAGAGTGTAAATGCCATTGGTGATACTCTCCTGGTCCTTTGGATTGGTCTGCTACAAATTCCCTGCTCTTTCACACACAAACTACTTAAT
This sequence comes from Ateles fusciceps, assembly GCA_036589455.1. Taxonomy (NCBI): domain Eukaryota; kingdom Metazoa; phylum Chordata; class Mammalia; order Primates; family Atelidae; genus Ateles; species Ateles fusciceps. Next base: position 3,389,613 of record JAZHEH010000827.1, on the reverse strand, counting down.
TTCATCTGCATATTATAAGAAAAAGCACAGAAATAACACAGTTTCCAGAGGCAAGAAATACAGTGGAGGGGGCCGTGTTTTCAACCACCAAACCATATTCACCGCTGTTTTTTCAGATTTCTCTAGGTTTGTGGGAATTCACTTAGGATGGTGAGAGATAGTTATAGGTTATAGGAACGAACCTCCTTGGAAGGTTGAGGGGTTTGCATTAGTTTCAGTAGAAGTTTCTGCTGAAAGCAGTAGAAACTTCCTTAACATTTAGTAATGAGAAAAGCAAATAGGGTTTCTGTGGGACTTTATCTGAATAACTCACTAACCTTGGTGCCACATGGCCCTCTCAGAGGGAGAGTCGAAGGGGGATTATCCATTAATGGTGTTTACTCTGGGCCCCGAAAACAAAAATTTTATCATTCATAAAAACACTCTTTTAATCATGTTAATTATCCACAAGCGTGTTGACTAGATCCTCTGTTTTAAATCTATACTGAATAAATGTGAAGAGGAACAGTGAGTAGGGATCCGTTAGCTGCAATCGCTCTTTGAGAGCAGCTGATGACCTCACTAGTCCACTCCATTCACTGGACTGCATGTGTGAGTGTATTTATTCATCCGTTGCTAAGTTAGGGTTTGCAAGACAGACTTCCACAGGTGGAGATCAATGTCTCATAGGTTAATACATAGAAATCAATGTAACCACCAGAGCTTTTGATGTATCTTGACTGTGTATCTATTACCTCTGCAAGTACTGAACCGGCATTTCTATTACCAAGTTGGACCAGGTGGAAGGCCACTAACAGTGAAAAAAGAGTGAAATGCCAAGAAGAATGAGCACAGAAATATACTCTCCCTTTTTGCACTTTGTTTAGTACACGTTACCTTTGCATTTTTGGCCCTTTTAAATGCACCCAACATATCTATAAAGAAGAAGTGATATTTGAAATAAAAGCCATCCTGTGCTTTGTAGACTGCCTTCAAACTTCTTTCAAGTTCATCTTCTTCCCACAATATTAGCTAGTTTGTTTATCATTATAATCTTTACCCATCAGCAAAATTAGTTCTTTGTCCTCTTTGGCTGCCAGATCCTATTCAGCTTTTTGAATTTGGCAGCTTGGTTTTATTGTATCAACTCATGGTTTCTTCACGAAATGGCTTTCATTATTCTGCCTATCCCTGTGGCATTGTGCGACTTCCATTTATCTGACAGGGGAAGGGAGATAAGACATTTTTCCCAGTCTTCTGTACAGACACAGGCTGGAGAGGGCAACCCAGACTACAAGAACCCCAGACTACAAGAAGGCAACAAGGTCAATGAGTCTCATTACGAAGCAGAGTGCAAACAAGAAGTTGCTCCCTTTGTGATACTCGATTACAATTCCAGGAGTTTGAGCACCTGCAGGAATCAGGCTGTGAACATTAGCCCCTTGCTGGTTTGTGCTGCTATACTATGCCAGGCTCCCTATTGGAGTTGGATTTTCTCCTCTGCATACCTTTCCAAACTGCCTGACCATTTTTCAATTGTGAATAGCTCCAGTGGAGTTGCTCCCCAGGATTTCTCTAGAGAAAATAATGCTTTTTCTTTCTCTCACAAAACCAGATACAGTTATTCAGAATTATGGTACGCAAGTCTGGTGTTTGATCAGTTAGCTTAACACTCAACCTAATTATCCGCTAGAGACTTGCCTTTGACCCCAATACAAAAGAATTTCAATTTTCAAATTAAAAACATAAAAAGTAGTTCATATGAATAATGACTCATATTCTTAGTTTAGGGGGAAAAAACAGAGATAGTCAAGAATCAGAAATCACACACCTTGACAATTATGACAATTATGAAATGAACAAGCTGATATGTGTTGATATATTTCTGTATCTTGCTTTGATTTTTTCTTCTTTTTTTATAACTAATGTCTACTAAATTAGGTATTCTGTAAAGGAAGAGATCCTGTGTATTTGATACGTAGCACACACAATGCAAATGATGCTTTAGGATACTTTTTCAAAATATGTCCCATGAACACACTGATTATTGTTAAAACACATATTCTTGTGGTGAAACAAAGACCTATTGATTCCAAATTTTTGGTGTGAAGCATGGGAATGTGAAAGATTCATAATAACAAAAAAGGTAATTCCCTTGCTCCATAGAAAAGGAAATTACTAATATAGGACTAATATGTGGGTCAGTTGGGTACAGAGAGGAAACTGGTTTTTATGCTGGCTCTTCTGGCTTAGGCAATAAACTATCCCTTTTATCCACTTTTTGTCCATTGCACCATTTTTGACTCCTGCAGCTTTTCAAGCTTTTTCTTTCCCTCATTACTGTTTATTTTAATTACTTAAACAGAATTCAAAGAAATGACAAAGTCAAAGAAAGAGGATTATAAAGTTTATTTCTAACCTTTGTATGTACCTTTTAATAAGATTAGTTATAGATTGTAATTTCTTTAAGTTGGGTTCAGCATTTTTGTAGCATTAAGAGTAATGTTTAGCACAGTGATTTATGCATTTCTATGAAAGATTTTCAGTTCTTTACATGAGAAATGCTGTGACAGAAAGTAACACTAAGAATAATTAAAACATACATAAATTAACAGCATTATATTTGAATAAAATTAAAACATAATGAGTTATGGAGAACATAAAATCACATTACTATATAATTCTTTGATTACATTTTAATTAATAATAGAAATACTTAAGAAAATATTTTGCTTTGGATTTTTCAAAAAATTATGAAATCAAGTCTTTACATCAATGTTTCTTGTTAAAATGACCTTTTTAATTACTATTTAGTAAGTTTTACTATGTGTGAGACTCTGCCCTGGCTACTGTCATATATATTATAGCTAATTTTTAAGCCATACTGTTAGGAAGAGATTATTATTACCTTATTTTGTAGACTAAAAAAAAAAAAAAAAATAGAGCCGGGTTGGGGTAGCTCACAGCTGAATCCCAGTACTTTGGTAGGCCAAGGTGGGTGGATCATCTGAGGTCGGGAGTTCAAGACCAGACTGACTGACATGGAGAAACCCCATCTCTACTAAAAATACAAAATTAGCTGGGCATGATGGCACATGTCTGTAATCCCAGCTACTAGGGAGGCTGAGGCAGGAGAATTGCTTGAACCCAGGAGGTGGAGGTTGAAGTGAGCTGAGATTGTGGCATTGTACTCTAGCCTGGGCAACAAGAGTGAAACTCAATCTCAAAAAAAAAAAAAAAAAAAGAAGTCATGAATCCACAAAAATCCCTAGAACTAACAAGTAAGTGTAGCAAGTTTTAGGGCAAATGGTAATTAGGGGAAACATCAACTTCTTTCTTCCATATGAGAAATGAACAATTTGAATTTCAAATGTAAGAAAAGATTATGATAGTACAAAAAATGAAATACATGGTATAAATTTACCAAATGATGTACAGAATCTGTATGTGAAAAACTACAAAACTCTGATGAAAGAAATCAAAGAAAATCTAAATACATGGAGAGAGATTTCATGATTACAGATTGGAAGACTCAATTGATATTGCCAAGATGTGAATTTTTCCCAACATGATTATAAATTTAACACAATTGTCATCCAAATCCAAGCAAGATATTTTGTATATATGGACAACCTGATTCTTGATTGTAAGATGTATGGAGAAAGCAGAAGGAATAGGATAGCCAGCACAACAGTGAACACGAGGAACAAAGTTATATGACTTACCCTACTGGATTTCAAGACTTACCACAGAGCTACTATAACCAAGTCAGTGGGATTTCGGTGAAAGAATATACACATATCAATGGAACAGAATAGAGGGCTCAGAAATAGATCTACACAAATATAGTCAACCCATCTTTGAAAAAAGAGTAAAGGCATTTCAGTGGAAGAAAATTGTTATCACAAATGGTGCTGAAGCGTGTATGTCCATATGCCAAAAAACAAAAAAGGAAAGCAACTAGACATAGAGCTAAAAACTTTTATAACTCACAACTCAAAAATTAACTACAACAAGGATTATAGGCCTAAATGTAAGATAAAACTCTAGAAATTCTAGAATAAAACAGGAGAAAATTTACGTGACTTTTGAATTGGTGATGAGTTTTCAGGTATAACACCATGAGCATGGCCTAAGAAAAAATTGGTAAGTTGTAAGAAAAAAAAAAGTTAACCATAGACTGGCAGAATATATTTGCAAATTACATACCTAATAATGGGCTTGTATATAAAATACACATAGAATTCTTAAATTCAATAAGAAAATTCATCAGTAAGAAAAGCAAGCCATTCAAAACATATGCAAAAGATATAGGTGGCAAGTAAGTATATGAAAATATGCTCAATATTTCCCATCAGGGGGAATGCAAATTAAAACAACGATGAATCATCATTATATATCTAGCAGAGCAGCTAAAATCTGAAAAAATCTTGATAATATCAATTGTTAGTGAGGATATGGAACAACATGAACTCTCATTCATTGCTGGTGGAAAGCCAAGATTGTACATGCAGTTTGGAAGACAGTTCCGTAGTTTTCTACAAAGCTACATGAAGTCTTATCATATGATCCAGTTATCACATTTCTAGTTATTTACTAAACTGATTTGAAAATATGTAGCCCCCTAAAATGTGCACAAAAATGTTTAAAGCAGTTTTATTCATAACTTCCTTAAACTGGAAGCAACCAACATGTCCTTCAGTAGGTGAGTAGACAAGCAAACTGTGGTACAACCATAAAGTAGAAAACTTCAATTATAAAATAAACTATCAAGCCATACAAAACATAGGCTAATACATTTTACGAAGTGAAACAAACCAGTCCAAAATGGTGACAGGTAAAACTATAGCAATGGTAAAGAAATCAGTGGTTATACGGGGGTTAGTGAAGAGGAGAAAGTTGAATAAATGAAGCCCATAAGGTTTTAGGAAGTGAAACTTTACCTTATGATATCGTAATGGTAGATGTGTGGCAATATGTACTTGTCAATATTCATAAACCTTCACAGCACAAAGAGTGAACCTTAACTTAGGCTAATTTAAAAATTTTATATATATATATATAGAGAGAGAGAGAGAGAGGGAGAGAGGAAGTTGTGGGAAACCAGGATGGAATGCAGACTGTAACATAAGACTGATTGTATTACAAATTTATGAAAAGATCTCATTGAAGGGCGTGGGGTGAGCAGAAGGTGCTGACCTAAGTAACCTAGGAAATGAATGTTGTCTCTAAAACTAAAAGCAAAGGAAATTTCACATAAATACTATACTATAGTTGATAAAGTTGTCTGTCACTGTCACAGCTAAGAGGGGCCTACAGAGACATGATAATTAAAAATGGTATTCTGCATGGGATGGTAGAATAGAGACGTGATATTAGGTAAAAATTAAAGAAATCCAAGTAAGAGGCACTTTAGTTAATAAAAGGGAAAGAAATCATATTTCTTGGATTTCTTTAATTGGATTTCTTTAATTTTTAAATTCTCAAAAATCCCAAAGCTGAAGGATGGCAGCTGGAAGATGTTTGGTGACTAGTTCCCCTGCCTGTTCCTCTGCTTTTGAGTACAGTGGTCTTCCTACTCGGAGGGAAGAGGCCTTATCAGCATGCATTGGACAATGCCTCATTTCTACATCGCTGAGGGTTGCCAATAGTTAAGGAACTAAAAGCCTCTTATTGGCAAGATCTAGATTATTCAGCTAGATGATGTCACATTTACCCTCTACTCCCTTTCGTGAGTGAACCATTATATTGGGTTCAGATGATTTTTGAAAGATTTTTCAATAAGAGACTAATTTTATTAAAATATACATGAAAACTTTTGTAAATTTTATGGACTGATAAAACTTTTGAAACCAGCATAGCTAAAAAATTAAAGAGAAATTTCAATTATTCTTGCTAAGAGGTAAAGTGCACATAAAATACTGTGGTGTTTATAATCATGTTTATGATCATCAACTAAATATCCTCCAGGGTGAACCTTTACGTCGTGTAAGCTGTCGCAGAATTCGCGTGGAGGTATTTCAGATATCCCCCCACAATTTCAGTTATTCAAATGGCCTACTCAATTCTGCTGCTGTTTACTGGATAGAATCATGGCATCATAAAATATTTGGCTCCTCTCATTGGCCTGCTTATGTGCCATTTAAGGCCATGGGCCAGTTGGCTTCTTTCTCATCTTTGCAGGCTCCTATAGTGGCCTGAGAACATTTAGATAACTATAATATCCACGGCAATGCAAAATAGCCCGTAGTTTGTCAGCCCAAATCCAAAGCCCCTGCCATGTCTAGAAACACAGAAGTAAAAGAATATGGCTCTACTCCAGTCCCTCATCACGCACCAATGTATTCAGGGTGTTATTGGCTCAGTTTGGATCTCTGGAACTTCTAAAGCTGACAGAGGAATAGCACCTTTATCCTTTTTAAAAGGTGTGAGAACTTTAGAGGATCTGATTAATGTTTTGGATGCTCTTTTCAGAAAAAAATAATGCACAGACACACTATATTTTTCACTTGATTTCATGTTTTCTCTGATCCCACTAAAGCCCATGGATAGCAGTTAATGTCACCAGTTTTTGAGGTTATTTAGAAATTCTTCTGTACCAGCTCTGGTTTAGAGGAAAGAGTGGGCTCCTGTGAGCTTCCTGCACATGTTGTGCATTCAGCTTATGTTTCCAAACCAGGGTAGTGGGAGGGAAATGATAAGCTATGCTGAAGCACACACAGTATATATAGCATCAATCTGAAGCCATCTGAAATGTTGTAATATAGCCACCATTTCAGGCCTCCAGTAATGATGGAAGCGTTGTTTCCCCTAAACCTCTTTATGGAGGATTTTTATTTCTCCAGGAGTTTTTGAGATATTTTACTTAGTCAAACGATTTAGGTTTTCTTTCCTTTCCTTTCATTAAGTGAGGAGATAGGTAGGGGTAAGAGAGAGAAAAAGAAAAGTTGAATAAATCCCAAATTTATATATTCATTCTCTGAATATATACTAACTGGATTTAATGGAGAAATAAGCTATTGATGCAAATATTGATGATTGTATCACATTAAGATTTCCAGTGGGTTATATTCATTTCTACCAAGGAATAAAATACAGTGAAATAAGGCTTGTATCTTTTGTTGAGTACTTGCAATACCTACATTTATTTTTATTACTGAAAACCTGCTTGTTAAAGAAGAGGCCCCTCCCAAAGGTGCATAATTATTATTAAGTACAAACAAAAACTTAGTAAATTATTTCATATCTACTTTTTCCCCATTTTATTTTTATAGTCTCCAGGATAATTTTAAGTAAAACATAGATTCAAAACATATCCAAGCCAACTATGAAAGTAAATTTACTTACTTGATTGCATGCTCATTGATTTTCACAGTACTTCTCATTTTATTGACATAACTTTTATAATTTACTTAATTTATAAACTTCATTGTTTTATGAAATAAATAATATTTTATATTAATTCATCATTTATTTATTGTTATGATTATGGGAGATTTTCATTACTTTTGTTCACTGATAAATCACAAGTGTCTAGACAGTACTTTGTACATAGAAGGCACGCAATAAATATTTGCGGAATGAATACATTATTGTTTATATCTTTGTTTCTCTCGTTTTCTGGGGTGCAGGGGGGAAATTGGTTGTTATGGATAAAAGTGAGTTATTATATAAGACATACAATTCAAGGATCTTTGTAAAATTAAAGTTTTAGAGTCCACCTTAAATTTTAACCATACTAATTTAACAAATAACCAAGGGCTGAGGTTCTTTTCATTTTTGGAATCATCTATCCAAGACACCTGCTTCATCTTCTATAGCAGTATGTTATTAATATGTTTTCTTCTACATAAATGCTTTAAAGTCTTCATATTCACACTTTTATTTCTGTGGAGTAGCAAAAATATTCTACTCGCAGTCTCTCTCTGAGTCAGTTTAACTAATAGCCCATTATGAGTTTCTGACAAACGTTATTAAATTCTGGCCTCAATACCTCCAAAATGGTTACCAGATCTATTCCCTCTTCCAATTGTCCCTGCCAACATCTTCATATTCCCATTATTTGTCATTTAAACTACTGTACGTGGCCCTTTTGCTTCTTGAGTTCAGGTTTGCGTGTCTATGTCGCGCACTGCCTGCTACCTCTATGCCTCTCATCCCCAGTTTTATTTCCAGTACTTCCACATACACTGCTACAAGCTATCTTCTTGAACCACAGTACTCATTATCCCATAATGCTTAAAAACCAGCTCCGGAGAAAGGATTAAGAGAAGGTGTAAACCTTATCTCTGTGGAAAGATTTTCTCAGATTTACCTTTCTCAGCTCTGTTTCTTTGGAAATGTAGGAACAGGAAACTGTGTTACTAGGCATCATTGCTTATTAACTCTGACTGGAGAAATGCATCTGTACTGGGAGGACCATGAATGGACATATGGACCCTGAAGGTCTACATGATAAAACTCTACAAAAACATGCAGTAAATGAGAAGCCTTAACCTCACTGTTACGGTGCATCTTGGAAAAAGCATGGCCATTGAGCGGGTCTGTTAGCTCCTCTCACGGGCTGTCATATAGGAGACTTGCATAGGCTGAAATGACCATCATCTACTGTGGGGTCTCGACCCTTAAAACTGAGCATGCCCCCTGTGCCATCTGAGCAGCAGTGCCAAGACGGCTGTAAGAACTCCAGAGGAAAATGTATTTGATAAAATCATGCTAACATGCTCTTCTTTCAGTCTTAAATCCTTTTTTTACACCTAAAGAAGCCTAGTACACATTACAGCTAATGATGCCCTGTGAACATGAAGGTCAGTTTGAAACCAAGACCGTTGCTGCGTTTGTAGGGTACATGTCGCAGCACCAGCACCAATGATTCTTTCATTGCTTATCCATAGAGCTTGGGACATGCTGCGTCCAACCTAACTTCAACATTATTTTCCTTTTCCTTGCAAAACCAATTCCGATGTCCACAGCTGAAAATAAAACACATTACAACTAGAGACTTACTATAAACACCAAGCAAACTGTGGTTTGAATAAAACTTCACATTCGTTTTCTTTCTTTCCCACTTCTTATACACAGTGCTTGACAGAATGTTATGTAACATGAATGAATTACTGACATAGAAATACCTGTAGCTTTTTTTTTTTTTGTAATATTTTATCATCCTTTTCCTGCTCACTCCTTTTACCCATTATCCCTACCATCCATATCTAAACATGTTACTTTTCTGTAAAATATATCACAGGCTTCACATATTTCCAGTAATTCATGCAAATGTACTCTAGCTTCCTAACTTGTGGTTCTCAACATTCATTTGCTTAAGATTCACTTGTGAAGCTTTTAGAAATGTAGTTTTTTAAACTTTACCTCTAGGATTCTAAAATTAGAGCTAGACTCGGACTCAGAATCTGCATTTAAAGAGTATGTTTGAAGTATTTCTTACTTTTTTAAACTTTTAGGTTCAGAGGTATATGTGCAGGTTTACTATACAGGTAAGTTGCATGTCACTGGGGTTTGGTGTACATCTTATTTTGCTATCCAGGTAATAAGCGTAGTATCCAATAGGCAATTTTTCAGTCTTCACCATTTTCGCTTCCTCCTTTCTCAAGTAGGTCCATATGTCTGCTGTTCCCTTCTTCGTGTCCATATGTAATCAATATTTAGCTCCCACTTATAAGTAAGAACGTCTGGTATTTGCTTTTCTGTTCTCAAGTTAGTTCACTTAGGATAATGACCTCCAGCTCCATCCATGTTGCTGCAAAAAACGTGATCTCATTTTCTTTTTAATGGTTGCCCAGTGGAATCTGCATTTTAAATAGCCTTCTCTGTTAATTCTGGTTTTGGTCATCCACCTACCATAATCTTAGTATTACTATATTCTAAGTAACTTGTGGACACCACATTAATCTTTGTATCTCCTCTACATTTACAGATAGTAATTGATATATTGTAAATTCTCAATTTTGATGAGAATGGATTATCTACAGAGAAATGACTGCAGATGGAATAATTCCAAGGACCCTGAGAAATATTAGAAAATAACTTAATGGGTAACTCCAAAATAAGAAAGAAAGAAAGAAAGAAAGAAAAAAGATCTTTAAACATAAAGAATAAATCTCTAAACATAACCAAATATCTTATACCAATAATTATGCAAAATCATAGATCTCAAGGTTAGAAAGAACCCACCCAGGGCCAGGCACAATGGCTCACACCTGTATTCCCAACACTGTGGAAGGCTAAGGTGGGTGGATCATGAGGTCAGGAGTTTGAGACCAGCCTGACCAACATGGTAAAACCCCGTCTCTACTAAAAAAACCAAAAATTAGCCGGGCGTGGTGGTGTGCACCTGTAATCCCAGGTACTCAGGAGCTGAGGCAAGAGAATCACTTGAACCTGGGAGGCGGAGGTTGCAGTGAGCCGAGATCGCACCACTGCACTGCAGCCTGGGTGACAGACAACACAGAGACTCCGTTTAAAAAAAAGAATGCACCCATATAATCCTGTCTAGCCCTCTACTCATTGATGACATCATTAAATATCACAAACAGGGGTATTTGGTCATCTAAGTATCTTCTTAACTTTTCAGGCAGTGAGTTAATCATCATTTACCAACTTCATAAAATAGCCTGTATAACAAATCTCCACAGTTCTCTTCTGGTTACTCTTCCAAAATTTGCCTCCTAAAAATTTATATTCAATGTTTCTTATTCTTTCTTCTGTAAAATGTCTGCTTCCTCTTTCAGGTGATAATTCTTCAAATATTTTAGAGATTGTTTTAGTATTTTTCCCCCTACACATTTCCTCCTGACAACATTAAATATAAGACATGGTTTTCAGACTCCTCACCATCTGGTTGCCTTCTTCTGAAACTTTTCTGGTTGAACGTTATCCAGCATAAATCTGCTTTCAATCATTAACATGAGTAGAATGTTTTTTTTCTTTTTCTTTTTTTCTCTGAAATTCAAGTAATTACATGCAGATAACTTTCAGATCTTTGTATTTTACACCTGAGTGTACCTGTATTTTAAAGCTTAAAATATTCCCTTAAGAGACCAAAAACTATTTTACTGCTATGCCTCCCTCTAAGCTGATTTCAAGTACCCATTCTGGAAAGGTAAAAATGGCACTGGCAATCTTCTGAACTCCATGTTTGCAGGTTAAGGTTGTGCCTTCCTGTCTCATCTAGGCTGATCTGATCCAGACGGGCATCCCACTGAAGCTACTCTGCTGGCTTTACTCTTCCAGATGGTAAATTCACTGTTGGCCATGTATGCAGGGATTGCGTTAAAACAAATGATAATACTCCTTTTAAACTCAAATATGTATTGGCAGGAATGAAATCCTGAGGCCACCCCCTGGGTTGTTGTTTTTTTATTTGTGTTTTGTTTTTTCCCCTTCCCTGAAGCATCCAGGCAGGAGGCACTCCAGAATCAAGACCCTTTGTTTTTCACATAGCTCTTTTTCACCATGCCACCACACTGCCACATTGAATGCAGGCATCAGGGATAGAGATTTGGATTTTAATTCTTGCCTTGCTGCCAATACTATGATATTGAATTAAATATGGTACCTTGAAACCAACCCTGATTTCCCCTCGTTTCAATTGTGTTTTTCTCTTAAACCCCAAGATCTTTTACAGCTGTAAATCTTCATGCTAGTTATTTTGTGAGTTGGCTTTGGATACATTAAGATTCCTTTCCCCACCTTTGTGATGTATACTTAGCAAATGCAAAATCATTCTGAAATCTACTGCCAAATAGGTCTATTGTCACTGACCCTAAAGGATAGGGAGTGCATGTGATCAGATGTTTACTATGAATAATTGTCTGAATACATGAATAAAACTTCAGAGTATGCGAGATAATTTAATCCTTATTTTTTTTTCAGCTTGGTATGCACAACCCCTTCCCAACAGATGTCACTGTGAAATGTGTGGACAGAACAAACAAGGAATTTTGTAAGAGTAGAGAACACCACTTAGGAGACAACAAACACAAGTAGAGAAGAAGGGGAAAATTCCACTAATGGCCTAAGCAAAATCTAAGTGCAAAGAGAACAGCATACATTTAAATGATAAGTTAAGAAAGCTCTCTGTAACAGCCTGACTACATATCCTCTAAAGGAAACTAGTTTCAAATCATCACCATTATAGCTGGTAGCACAGAGTAGCAAAACAGTTCACACTAAAGGAAAATCAGACAGCAGCAGGCAAACCCAAAATAGAAATAGAAGTAATGACAATTTCACCAGAGGACAAAATGCTGTGTCTCCTTTATTAGACTAAACCTGAAATGTTAATACTGTATGCAGAGTACATGTGATAGGGAGGCATTGGTATTCAAACCACTTGTCATTGCTACACTTAATTCAATCATGACACAAGGAGAAAAGCAGAGAAATTAGGAATGCATTAGAAGAAACAGGAAAATGGGGAATGTGAAGAGTGACAAGCTCAAACTGCTTAAACTCCTTAAACTCCTAGCCCTGGCCTTGCAGAAGACTCATATTTATTCGTCTGAAACCATTAAGAAACATGTTCTACATACAAATAACAGTACAGTTAACATAAAAGGCTTTGCCTTATCTCAATGTTAAATGCCAGATAGAATCTATTATCATACACATTATATATATATCTAAAAATGAAAACAAACTTCTTTCTTTTCTTTGTAAAGGTTCCTAACTAGGGAGGCAAAGAGAAGTGGTAAAATACTCTTTTATGCTCTTGACTATTTAAAAGCTATCATCTTGAAAATTACATTTCTGGCAAATTAGGCATACTGTGATTGGTATGACTCTTCTAAAAACATTACATCAGTATTGGAACAAATACATCTGGTAATATTGAAAATAAATTATGACCATAGATTTGTTTCTCGCCTATTCTCAGGAACATTTTATCTCTTATTTTAAGAGACCGTAGATATATCATTTGAGTAAATTATAATATTTCTTAAACTGTAACACCCAAATAATTTATATGGAATATCTACTAAGAATATTACTCTTTCTCTCTTTTTTTAACCTGGTATTTTCATCTTATAGTTAACGCATAAGGATACATAAACATGCTTCTAGTTAATTCTTTGAAAGAACTATTAATTCTTAAATTTATAGACATTATTTTAAATATTATGAATAACTTTCAAAATAATACTACTGTAGTACAGCAGTGTGCTTGTTTAAGATTCTGATACACATCAATAATTAAATTGTTACCTAGATAACGAAGACTTTGTTTTAAAGATTGGAATCAATTATAAAGAAAAAGGAAATGGGGATTGCAATTGGATTGAATGTTTGGGTCCACTCAAATTTCATATCTTGATATCCTAACCCCTAATGTGATGATAGAAGGTTAAGCCTTTGGGAGGCAATTAGGTCATGAAGGTGGAGCCCACATAACTGGAATTAGTGCCCTAATAAAACAGACCTTTACAGCTCTCTTGCCCTCATTCTGCCAAGTGAGTAGATGGCTGTCTGCCAGCCAGGAAAGGGCCCTCACCAAAACCTGACCATGCTAGGGCCCTGATTTGAGACTTCCAGCCTTTAGAACTTTGAGAAAAAAATTTCTGTTGTTTATGAACCACCCAGTCTATGGTACTTAGTTATAGCAGCCCAAGCAATGGCTAAAGTAAGACAGGGGTGTTAGTGTGTATTCACCATAAGGAAATAGCATTGGCTGTGATGTTTTGGTGTCACAAATAGAGTTTCTAAATTCACCAATTTTATTCAGGTTTTAAATTTTTTCTTAGTTATAAAAATAGCTGAGTACTTATTAATCATCTGATTACAGTATAATGCAGTCGTATACCTCTCATCTGATTATTTGTACTATAATGTAGTCATAACCAGTGTTTTGTAATAAGCTAAAAAATCTACACTTATGCCACAGAGGAATTTAGGAGAAGCTAAGTTTATTGAACTTCAATTGGGCTGACTATAAAGGTTATATCTCCTTAAAATACCAACAATAAATCTGTGTGTAAGTGACTTGGTTTGGAAGACACAAATATGTTGGCTCCATACCAGTGAACCTCTTCATGATAATCTAACATTCAAGGACAGCATAGATCTTCTAAGCAATTTCACAAATCCACATTCCTGGAATTAATTACTTAATTAAGTTAGAATAATAAATGTTAAAGTATGCAAATATAGTATTTGATTTATCAGTTGGTACAGATTTAGAATTACCTTTTTCACACTTATCAAATGGATTGACACATTTGACCTGTAACTTGGGGATGTCTCAAATGTGGTCAGGATGCACAGCGTATCGTAGGAGCAATCATCTTATGTAAGAGTTGCTGCTTTGACGCTGACAAGGCATGTGCACAATTATGTTGTAGAGTGTGGGTCTAGTGATTTATATGGCCACAGGATGTGCCAGCAAATACTCCTATCAACTGGAAATTAGCAAGTACTGTGAATTACAAATTACAAGACAGAAAGACAAAGAGAGGGAAAGAGACAGAGATGTGAAGTTATATGGAAACTTACCATGCATTTCAAGTTTGAGCATTTGAAAGGTTATAAGGCCAAAAAGTAAAACGAAAATGATGCCTGAGCCCTATTAGTCCACTTAAATATGTGGACTTAAGAACAGCTGAAAAACTGAATATGTTGCTTGATGTTTATTTAACCATAAGAGAAAGTATTTTATTAATTAAAGAAGGGAGTCTGTACTAGGAAGGAAAGCCCACTTCTTTCATCTAATCCTCCTCGTCTACACACACACACACGCACACACACACACACACACACACCCTACATATTTTTTTGGGTTGTCAATAGGAAAAGTCTATTATTTGTTCACATTAATGATTATTCAAAAGGAACCTAATCAATAGTTCTTACTTTAAGAAAACAACAACCACAACAAAGACTCAAATGTCAACATTAAAGATTATTTTCTCCCTCTTTAATTCTTTCTCATTTGAAGTTTTGAACCTATATAATTAAATTCCACTTCTATAATACCTTTTTCTTTCTTCTCTCTGCTTCTTTATTTATGGTGATATTCTGTACCTTATAAAACATATCCTATCCTTAAAGACTTCCCTGATCCTCTTAGTCCCCAGAAATTGTTCTCTCCTGATTTCTTATAATACAGCCTATATAACTCACTCATATATGATATCTTATTGTAATAGCTTGTCATTTTACATTGTATTAAATTTGGACCCCATTTGGATAAGAAGCCCTTTTACAGGTAGGTGCCTAGCCTTATAACTCTTAAGCATTCTCACTGCCTGTGTAGATTTTCATATACACAGATTAGATTTTCAACAAACGATCATATGAAAAGGACATCACATGATACACAATGCTTGTTGTAAAGAGAAATAGATAATACTTCAGAACCATTTGCTTCTCAAAGCCTGGATAAACTGTTAAAGAGCTAATTTTTATCAGCAAATTCATGTCTATAAGACACATTTTAATAAAATCATTAAGTTTTAATGAGAACTTAGTATATAAATGCAAATTCAGGTTATTTAACGGTGGAAGATGACATAGCAGAAGAAGCCCTCACAAGTGGGTCAACACCAGGCCAAAAGTAATCTATACTCATCTAGAGCAGTGGTTACCAACCTTTTTGGCAACAGAGATGAACTTCATAGAAGACAATTTTTCCATGGAAGGAGTGGTGGGTAGATGAGGATCGTCAAGCATTAGATTCTCATAAGGAGCACAGCAACCTAGATCCCTCACATGTGCAGTTCACAATAGGGTTCATGCTCCCTTGAGAATCTAATGCCACAGCTGGTCTGATAGGAGGTGGAGCTCAAGCAGTAATGCTCACTCACTGCGGACTCACCTCTTGCTGTGTGGCCCAGTTCCTAACAAGCCTGTGACCTGCACCAGTCCATTGCCCTGGGGTTGTGGAACCCTGAATAAAGAACCAAGCTCAGGATTACACTTGGTCACTTAATGACCATGTGACTTTGGATAGATCATTTAAACTTCCTAAAATCTCCTAAGCCTCTATATCCTAATTGTAGAAACACAGTTAATAATAAGCATTGTAGGCTGGGCGCGGTGGCTCACGCCTGTAATGCCAGCACTTTGGGAGGCCGAGGTGGGTGGATCACGAGATCAAGAAATCGAGATCATCCTGGCCAACATGGTGAAACCCTGTCTCTACTAAAAACACAAAAAATAGCAGGGCATGGTGGCACATGCCTGTGGTCCCAGCTACTCGGGAGGCTGAGGCGGAAGAATCGCTTGAACCCAGGAGATTGCACCACTGCACTCCAGCCTGGCGATAGAGCAAGACTCCGTCTCAAAATAATAATAATAATAATAATAAGCATTGTAATTGTCTCCTAGGTTGTAAGTACTAAGCAATATAAGTAAAAATACTAGTATGTTATAATGTTCCATAATTTTTTAAAGTGTTGATTTGTTAGAAAAAAGGTTGAGTGATTATTTCAGCTATAACATTTGCAGGTGTAGCTACCTTTTCTGAGACACAGAAAGTATATTTTTAAATTTTGTTTCTCCAAAGATAACATAAAGCCCACTTTTTGGTTACTATGTTGGAAATCTATGGCAAACTTTCAAATAATGAGATATATCAAACAGTATCTCTGTTAAATTGTGAGAAGAACTGAAGAAAATATGGGAATCTATACTACAAATAAAATGATAGAAGTGAAAAAAATCAAATCCATGATTACACCAATTTTTGTTTATCATATATTTATTTATAACTACACTAGAGTTTTAACCCACTCACATATTATTTGGCATTAGTAGCTATGGCAGTGTTTACTGGCGTTCTTAAGATATTGATATTAATTTCCTTATTTGTATCACTAGCTGGAAAGAATACTTGATTATTGAGTTTGGGAGTCAACAAACTCTTTTTAGGTTTTACAAGACACACAACTTCGCAACTCTGCCTCATGGTGTGAAAATAGCCTTAGACAATATGTAAAACATCAGTCATGGTTGTGTTTACACCTTTCTTTACAAAATTCAATAGTAGATTAAATTTGGTTTACAGGCTATAGTTTCCTGGCTCCTATTTAGTTCAACACAGCATACTTAGAACATAATACATAAATCTTACAGAAACCGTAGCATACATACAAAATCTCAGTAGGAGTCTCAGCTCTGTTAGATAAAAATACGGGATGACGGCATGAAGGTTCACAGATATAAACCATAGTAATGACTAGAAATAGTCCAGAGAAATAAATATCAATGTCTTTTTTTTTTTTTTTTTTTTTTGGAGACAGAGTCTAGCTCTGTCACCCAGGCTGGAGTGCAGTGGTACAATCTTGGCTCACTGCATCCTCTGCCTCCTGGGTTCAAGTGATTCTCCTACCTCAGCCTCTCGGGTAGCTGGGATTACAGGCACCCACGACCATGCCCAGATAATTTTTGTATTTTTAGTAGAGATGGGGTTCACTATGTTGGTCAGGCTGATCTCAAATTCCTGACCTTGTGATCTCCCTGCCTCAGCCTCCCAAAGGGCTGGGATTACAAGTGTGAGCCACCGTGTGCCACCGTGCCTGGCCCAATATCAATGTCTTTTAAAGCAAAGGATGTCCTTTGGTGTGTGGTATGGTGGGCCAGTATATGAGCATTCATTAGGAATGGTTACAAAATATTTCAATTTCTCCTTCATTCTCTTTTAACATTTTCTATTTGTACAGTATTATATGCATCATATTTGTGTTATTTATAAGTAACTATATACTAATTTGTGGGACACAACAGCCTTTTTTACCTGATGTGGCAAGAATTTTTTAAAACACTACATCAGTGGAGCCTAGATAACAAATTAGTTTTAAGTTCCTGATTAAAAATATTGACATCATGGCAAACCTCGCCAAGATAATTTAGAATATGAGAGGTAATAAATTTATTTATAACTGCTAGAAATATTTTTAAGCAATAGGAATAGCATTCAGTATCCTAAGCCTGTGACAGAAAGATTGGGTTCTTCACTGAGACATCTTGTTTCTGTTGGTCATTTCATCTTTCTGTGTTGAGAAATAAGACTCCAGGAAGCAAAATATGTCATGAGAGATGTAAGCAGAAAAGAGAAAGAGATGCTGATCATAAGCTAAATCTCAGGAAACAGGATACAGAGAAGAAAAGTGAGAGACTGGTGAAGAATACTGGTGCCTGCCTGTGCACGCCTCCCACAACAATCACACACATTCATAGACAAATACACAATTCACATGCACACACACACACACACACACACACACACACACACACATGCACAAAGACAAAGATGGTTATTTGCTCAGCAGCAACTCCCCAGATGAAAAACAAGTAGGGAAAATCATCATTTTGCCATTTATTTTTTAGGTAAAAACATTCTGTCTTAGTTTCCTTAGAGGACATCTGTAATATTGGTAAATGTTTTTCAAGTATATTTCAGGGCAGTATGATGAACTGCCGACCCTACTCTATAAGTCTCTGATCCATTAAATCTAATATGATATGAGGTTAAATAGATAAAAACAAAATAAAATCCTAGCAGCATATTAAGCAACCAGTGGAGGTGCAATTTAATGACTAAATGACCAATCCAATTCGATAAATAGAAATTAATTGCTAGGACAGCTGGAAAACACTTTAAAAATGATCTGACTATAAATGTGTAAGAATTGGTAAAGGGTTTGGCATATTGGAGGCATATAATGAGAGCTAAAAATGGGTGAATTTCACAGTGAAAATGCAAAGTCTAATAGTAAAAATCCTAAATATATCATTTGTGTCACAGTGCTGTAGCCTTATTTGCAATTTTAGATGCATGTATGTGAACTTCAACATAAAATAGTATATGCCTGATCCCCCATCAGAACTACACTGTCTGGAAGTCTGTTTCCCATAGTACCATACAATTTATCAATAGTAGAACAATTCAACTACTGTCTCTTTTTCAGCCACTGTGATTGCCACTAAAGGAAAATTTCCCATAATCCGGAGCTCAGTCCCTTAAATCCTAGTTCACACTATTGTCTTTCTCAGTGGTATGGAGTGGAAAGAGAATCCACTTCATATTAGACGGGTCTGTGCTTGACTTGAAATCTCTGCCCCTCTCCAGCTGTTGTGAGCTTGGACAAATACTTTTAATGCTGTGATCCTCATTTTAGGCAAGTGAAGAAGAGTTCCTTGCTAATTATGAGGACCGAGATTAAGTTCAAGCGTGCAGGTCCCATGTCTAACTATAGAGGCAATGCTGAAGCAATCAACTCCAGCCCTGGGAAGAGCTCTCTAATCCTTTCTTTATTGTATCTTGTTTAAGACAAATGAAACAAAAATCCAAACACAACTTAGCTGTTGCAACTTTTCTATAATAATTTGCTTTCATTTTAGAAGATGGGTTCAAATCTCTGCTCTACAATTTACAACTTAAATGCCTTTCGTGTATGTGTACATCCATCTATAAAACAATCTATACAATTTAATCAATTAATACACATAAAAAGTTTATAGAAGTCTCTACTTTTAGGAACTATTAAGACTGTGATTTTTGACTTCCAAAAGGACTCACTTAATTTAGGCCTCAGCAGTATCATTTGCTGATAATTGAACTAATCTGCTATAAGCCTTTTGAAAATTTCCAGGAGAAATGTTTTTATGAAAAAAAAAAGAATCAAACAATGCTGTTTTTTTTCTCAAATATGTTTTAGAGTTTTTGTTTTTTTAGAAACTGAAAAGCAGTGTAATATGCATAATGAAGAGTTAGCAAAAAGTTACACTTTTCTTAAACCAAACTTTATACATACACATATGCATATTGCATTCATTTTATATTTAAAATTCTTCTCCCAAATGGAAATGCTCATCTTCACTTTGGTACAAAGATAGCATTAGAACTGAATTTTAAGCCACTAAAATTTTGAATTTACATAAAAGTAATACCTACAATTATTATTACTAGATGTTCCAATAATGCTAAGTATGTTTTTACAGTATCTATTGAAGATGTGGGCAACTTCTGTTTTCAATACTGATCCTTCAGAGTGTAGTTCATCCATTGTATCACTGTAACTACAGCCTCCTATCAAACCTGAATAAAGGCAGAGAGGGACCAGGAAGAAATCTGGTAACACTAAGAGACTAATATTATAATAACTGATCTTCCGGAGTGCTTTGAGAACTCTCCAAAACATCCCTTCACAGAGCACCCAGAGGAAATTAAGTGTTCATCTTGCTTTGTAGGTGGAAACGGGTGATTCAGTGTTTTATAACTGAATGTACTAATAGCATATGAGTGCTTAGTATTGCAACAATTATTATGGGAAGCCCTTGGCACCACTATACAAACAAACAGGCATTTACTACGAGGGAAAATAGAAAGTATCACAGTAACTTTATCCAAAAGTGTAAACTTGTCCTTGTGGAAAATGTATAAGATTGAGATTTTAATGTAATACTTCTCCTGTAAGTATAATCATTTTGCAGACTACGAAATCAGTCTCGACTGTTTTGGCAAAGTATAAATTTTTCCCAAGATACAATCAAGCATATTTCAATTATGTGTCCTAATATGTTTGCAATACTTAGGATGAATCACTTTATGACAGTACAGGCAACTTCTAACTTCTTATTTATGTATTCATCCATTCATGAATTTACTTATTCGCTGAATACTTAGTAAGTAACTAATTGTAGTAAGAAAAAAAACATTGTTTCCAAACTTGCAGTTAGAGACAGCCATCTTTTTTCTATTGCAATAGCATCAGGCTAGATTACATCTTCATGACAATCCCCAAAATGAACTTTATACCTACCAAAGTATATTGTACCAGTAGAAAATTCCACCTTTACCTAAACACCATGGCTTTTCATAGGAAAATGTAATTGGAATTTCCAGCTGTGCTGAAAGAACTGAATATACCTCTATTAGAAACAATTCTTCAATATATAAGACTTTCAGGTCTGTGGACCCCAAGTACACATCTCAGACTTATGATCAGACAACAGGACAAATGATTTAGTGTTAGGATCCTCTTAGAAAATACAAGATATACATTCTTGAAGTATAAAGATGAAGAAAGGCAGAAATGAGTTCCATACCTTATTAATCTCTTTTCTGTCTATATGGAAGAAGATGACTCTTTGGGTCCATTTCATCTTCAGGAAGATAAAGGAACTGGAGTTTTATTGAACATAAGATGTCTGTAAGGTGGGGCATTAATCAGGCATTACTGATGTTTAGCAAAACTAATCAGTCTCTCTTTTAGTTTTCCTGTTTATAAAACAGAAACATTTTTCCTATTTACATCTTTGGATGTTATCAGTCTTGTATAATACACATAAGCTGGTCAGCATCATAGCTAATCACAAAATATACTCATTAAAGTTTAACTCCGAATGGATATGGTATTCCTTTTTGGGTGATGGAAATATTATGGAATTTTGGGGGTGATGGAAATATTCTGGTGGTGATGGCTACACAGCCTTCTGAATATACTACTACCAATAGATTGGATGCCTAAAGTGGTGAACTTTAGGGGCCAAGAAAGGAGGACCAATTGAGGCTAGAAATCAGACCTTGGACCACATAGCGAGACCCCCTCTCTATAAAATTTTTAAAAAATTGGCCAGGCATCATGGTGTCCCTGTAGTCCCAGTTACTTAGGAGGCTGAGGTAGAAGGATTGCTTAAGTCCAGGACTTTGAGGTTGCAGTGAGCTATGATTTTGCCAAACATTACAGCCCTGGTGACAGACTGAGAATCAGTCTCAGAATAAACAAACAAATAAATAAATGAATAAATACATAAATAAAATGGTGAATTTCATTTTACACAAAATTTTATTACATCTCAAGTAAAAACAAAAATGTTTAGCTATGATAGTATTTATGATAATACAAGCTAGTAATTCAAAAGGTCTTGTATATGGAATAGACTTATTTTGCCTTCTTTTTTGCTTTAAAATAGTATGGCATGTAAGTCTGTAAAAACTGTTTTGACACAGTAATGGCTATCCCAAGATTGAATTATTATAATTATACCATAAAATGTAATAATGGTGGGTGGAGTTAGCAAAAGGAAGGATTAGAAGAATGTGATAATAATGATGAAGTCAACTGAGTTAAAAAGATTTGCTGTGATTTCATGATCATGATTTAGGTGATTAAGTATACCTGTATATTGCTAAAAGTAGTCAATACTGAGGAGTCATACAATAGAATAAGGTATAGCTTCTAAGCCAATTGAACTACTATTAAAAAAGTAGTCGGCCGGTGGCTCACACCTGTAATCCCAGCACTTTGGGAGGCTGAAGTGGGTAGATCACCAGGTCAGGAGATTGAGACATCCTGGTCAAACAAGGTAAAACCCAGTCTCTACTAAAACTACAAAAAAATTCGCTGGGCGTGGTGGTGCGTGCTTGTAATCCCAGATATTCCAGAGGCCAAGGCTGGCTAATCGCTTGAACCCGGGGTGGCAGAGATTGCAATGAGCTGAGATCGTGCCACTGCACCCCAGCCTGGTGACAGAACAATAATCTGTCTCAAAAAAACAAACAAACAAGCGATCAAAAAAAACTGGTGTCATTGGGAAGTTAGTAATTTAAATAATTCCCAAT
Source organism: Ateles fusciceps (assembly GCA_036589455.1). Taxonomy (NCBI): domain Eukaryota; kingdom Metazoa; phylum Chordata; class Mammalia; order Primates; family Atelidae; genus Ateles; species Ateles fusciceps. Next base: position 3,367,055 of record JAZHEH010000827.1, on the reverse strand, counting down.
ATTTGGAATTCAGATTGTACTTGGGCCAAGTTCTAACTTCTCTACATATATTAAATGAACTAGGTGAGGGGCACGGGAGCATCCAGAAAACTGTGTAAAATCTATTAGTTCAAAGGTAGAACCATGAGACACCTGACTATGTGAGCTACTAACCTACTATTTCAAACATATAATGTCATTAAAAATATCCTGAGAAAGTATTTAAAAGTTAAGATTATTAATGAAATAGTCTATTATTTAGATCTATTTTTCACAAGACATGTCAACACATGCGTAGAGTAAAGGATAATATCTACAAGACTGTACAAGAAATTGCTTATGTTATCTGGAAATTACGGACAGTTCAAAACATACTTCTGAGTAAAATTGAGCATATCCATATAGTATAGGAGGAATTTCCATCTCAGTAACTGTTATTTCATTTTTTAAAATCTGCTTTTCCCTTTCCATATTTAAAAAATTTTATGGTTGTTCTAAAGAACAGTGTCAAAATCTAAATTTCACTGACTAATGATTGAGTCCTTATTCATTCTACAATCAAGAACTTGAAACAATTTGGAATCAGCCAGACTAGCTTATTCACAAAGTACTAAGTCATTCATCAGAATTTGATCGACAAAATAAAGAATTATAATTATTCAAGTCTCAAACACTATAGTGAAGGATGTATACTGATTTGTGACGATTTTTAAAGGGAAAAATCTGCAATGGTAATTCTTTAAAACTTCTGGGGAAAAAAGAGCCATGCAGCATGATTTTAACAACTTCATTTTGGTTGGTTTTAGTCAACTATTTTCATCTGATATATATTTTTAAAGTTTCATATTTATGGTAAATGGCAAAATACTCACTTGGAGCCCAAAAGATTAAAGCATATATTCATATCAAAAATCATCAACTAAGAACTAGATTAAATAAAGTAAATGATTCTTTAAATGTAGAAAGAAGTCTTTATCATATTACATTTAGTTGGTTTCAGGATTCAAACTTATTTACACATTAACTCAGAAATAGAAGAGCATATTACAATCAATGCCATCTTTTGATTGGCAGCATTTTTCTTAGAAGAATATAAAATCTTAGTGTATCAATCACCATGTTATATCTTAAACTGTAATTTTTGTCTTACACAAATCTAAGGACACACACACACACACACACACACACACACACACGCACACCGTGGTAGAGTAACTGTCCAGAGGAAAATGTTGCCTCATTTTCTATTTCTGACATTAGTCGCTGCTGTCATACATCATTTCCATAATTATACTTGGTGAATATAAAACAAATAATGGCAGAGCTTGGTTTCTCAACAGAAAAAATTCAATGAGCAATTTTAAAAATGCATAGATTATAAAAAGTATGTAAGATTTGAACTTGAGTTTAGAATTTATAAGAGGTATTCAAGTACTATTATTAATTACTGCATAATTTGAGACAATCTTTTAACTCTCATAAAATGAAAACAACGATTTATGTCTCTCTGGCAAGACTGGGATGTCTCAATAGTAAAAGGAGAATTATTTGAAAATGTATCATTGGGAATAGTTATGAATTTTAGTCACTATATTTAAAATATATCCCTCTACTGACCAATTCATTACTGAACTATCCAGTACTGGAAATTGATTTTAAAATTGTTTTGAAAATATTAGCAAGTAGAGTTATATGTGAAAAATATAAAAATACACATTTCAAATGAGATTATAAATACTGCTTCCTATAATAGAAATTTAAAATAGTTGTTCCTTTTGATTGGTATCACAAAGGCTTATAGTCTAAATTTTTTCAAGTTTGTTCAAAATAATTGTTGTTTGGAATTGTCAACTGCATGTCAATGAAACGACAGGAAATATTTCCCAAAACAATATATTTTTAGAATACTTGATGTAGACAATTTTTTGCAAAGGTTAGAAAGCAGGGTCATTTATTAATAAGAATGTTACAGATCATGATTATAAATCCATATATTCTTCATAAATAAGAACACGTATCTCTCATTTTCGAGAAGAAGCAAGGAAGGCATCCAGCTTATTCAAAAGTAACATCATTATTAAGAAACAAGTTCAAAAGAAGTTGGTTACCAGGGCCTGTCCTTTTGCTCCCTCTGGAAATTATTAATGAATCCTTTAAAGGACTACTCCTAATGACCTCGGCTTCAGAGTTGTATTATAGTATAAGGTGTGTATGAGCATAGACAATTTAGGGTTTATAATGAGATTGTACGTTTTGGCCTACACTTGACTCCTGTCCACAGGGTCAAAAATGAAGGAAGTGCTGATTAAAGGAAGAAACTATATAACGTATTTTCTGCTAGAGTTCCATGGAAAGAGGTAAAAAGTTGACAATAGAGCTTAAAAGAATAGCTGTGTCTACCACACCACGTATGTGTCATGTAAATATTGATCTATGAAACATGGCCAGGCGCAGTGGCTCACGGCTGTAATCCCAGCACTTTGGGAGGCTGAGGTGGGTGGCTCATGAGGTCGGAAATTCGAGACTACCCTGGCCAATATGGTGAAACCCTGTCTGTACTAAAAATACAAAAATTATCTGGGCATGTTGGCGTGCACCTGTAATCCCAGCTAATTGGGAGGCTGAGGCAGAAGAATCGCTTGAACCCAGGAGGCGGAGGTTGCAGTGAGCCGAGATTGTGCCATTGGACTCATCTTGTCCTGGGCAACAAGAGCAAGACTCCGTCTCAGAAAAAAAAAAAAAAAAGAAAAGAAAAGAAAAGAAACACTAGCCTGCTGGGTGTCAAGCAATAAATAAGCATGCATTTCTGAGCAAAACGTCCATTTGGATATACAGTTGCACATCTGCTTCTGTTATTCTTCAGTTAATTTTAGATAGCACACATATAACTACTGAATTTAGAACAGGTGAGAATACCTAACTTGACAGAATACTGTAGACTAATTCATTAATTATACAACTGCCACAAAATGCTTCTCTAAAAACATCACTGAAGTGATTTTTCTGCTAAGAAAATTTGGAAATGGTTTAAATTATATTATATTGTGGTCAAAATTACCTGTAATCATTATTTGCCAAATGTGTCCCACAAAAACCTCAAATTTTAAATTTTATACAAAATATTACAGAATCAACATGATTCCTTTCCAGATACAATGCCATTTTCAACAGAAATAGAAAAATAAATCACTTCTAAAATTCAAAAATAGGCCAAATAGTCAAGCCAATCCTATGCAAAATGAACAAACCTGGAAGCATCGTATTATTTGATTTCAAACTATACTATAAAGCTATAGTAACCAAAACAACATGGTATTGGTACAAAAGCAGACATACAGATCAATGGAACAGAATAGAGAACCCATAAATAAAGTCACATACCTTACAACCACCTGATCTACAACGAAGTTTACAAAAATAAGCAATGGAAAAAGGACTCCCTATTCAATTAATGGTGCTGGGATAACCGGCTAGGTATACACAGAAGAATGAAACAGGACTCCTGCCTTTTACCATTTACAAAAATTAACTGAATATAGACTAAAGATTTAGATGTAAAACTTCAAACTATAAAAATCCTAGAAGAAAACCTACGACATACCTGTCTCAAAACTGGCTTTGGCAAATAATTTGTGGTCAAGTCCCCCAGAGCAATAGCAACAAAAACAAAAATTGAAAAATGGGATCTAAATAAACTAAAGCACTTCTGCACAGGAAAAGAAACTATCAACAGGCTAAACAGAAAAACCACAAAATGAGAGAAAATATTAGCAAACTATGCATCAACAAAGGTCTAATATCTGGAATCTACAAGGGACTTACACAAATCAACAAGCAAAATCAAATGATCAAACTAAAAAATGGGCAAAAGACAGGAACAGATGCATTTCATAAGATGACATACAAGCAGCCAACAAACATGAAAAAATCCTCATCATGATGAATTATCAGAGAAATGCAAATCAAATTCACAATGCAACATTTTCTTATACTACCAGTCAGAATAGCAATTCCTAAAAAGTCCAAAAATGACAGATGCTGGCAAGACAGGAGAAAAAAAGGAATACTTACACTCTATTGGTGGGAATCCAAATTAGTTCAGCCACTGTGGAAAATTGTTTGGAGATTTCTCAAAGAACTTAAAACTATCTTTTGACCCAGTAATCCCATTACTGGGTATATATCCAAAAGAAAATAAATTGTTCTATCAAAAGGACATATGTACTCATACGTTCATTACAGCACTATTTACAATAGCAAAGTCACGGAATCAACCCAGGTACCCATCTATGGTAGATTGGATAAAGAAAATGTACATACACATCATGGAATACTATGTAGCCATAAAAAAGAATAAAATTTTGTTCTTTGCAGTAACATGGATAAAGCTGGAGGCCATTATCCTAAGCAAATTCATGCAGGAACAGAAAAGTAAATACTGTATGTTCTCACTTATAAGTGGGAGCTAACCATTAACTACGCATGGATATAAAGATGGGAACACTAGACACTGGGGACTATTAGAGCAGGGACAGAGAGGGGGATGAGTGGGCTGAAAAGCACCTATTGGGTACTATGCTCACTACCTGGGTGATAGGATCATCTGTACCCCCAAACCTCAGCATCATGCAATATATTCACATAACAAACCTGCACATGTAACTGTTGAATCCAAAATGAAAGTTAAAAAACAAAATGAAATATATTTTTAAAGCTTCCAGAATTATAGCATCATCTGACAGCTGCCTTGGTTTTAATATTTTACTCTTTCCATCTTCCTATTTATTTAAAATAATTTTTCCTTTTTTCTTTATATATAAATATTCTTAGTAAATTCTGACCCCATCTATTATGATGGTTTTAATGTAAAATTACTCACAACTCAAAGTCACTGGATGTTGAATGAGAAGAGAAGGTCCTTAATATAAATTTGATGTGATTTTCCCAATTCATAGAGCCACTTGAAGAAAAGGCATTGAAAACCAATTCCATACTCTTTCTTTCCTAAATAATCATTTATGTTTTAATTAACCCACCTAAGAAACCAGAGCAAAATTAAAATTATTAGAAAAAAATACACAAAAGTCTATTTTTTTTTTCTGAAATGGGGCAGGGTAACTGTTTAGAGAAATACGTGATCTCATTTCCCATTTCTGACATTATCCACATCTGTCATAGGGAGACATGCAATATCTATAATCATGTTTGGTTTATGTAAAACAAGATGCTGCAGAGCTTGACTTCTCAACAGGAATTGAAGTAAGGAATTAAAATAATGGCTCTCATGGCAAAATACTACTGTGATGACAGTAAGCTAATTTTCCAGGCATAAGAATTTCAAAAAATGTTTTGACAATCAACAGTGAAAAGCTTTCATCCTTGTTTCAGTCTTACACTAACGCCAGGTTTTTATGCGTTAGTAATCATGGATTTCTTCAAATGCAAGAATATTAGCATTAGTGATTTGTTTTCCATTCTCACATAAAGGTTTCTCACACTTTAAAGTGTCCTATATGCTGTTTTAGGATTCCTTACAATAATAATAAACTTCTAAGCAGGGTATTAGAAGGCTTAAGGTGTCAGCATAGAATTAAAAAATAAAAATAAAAAACTATGCGCAATTTACAAAGAGGAAAGAGGAATAGGTGAGATATTTTGTCATTTTTTTGTTCCAAAAAACAAATCCTATATGTATGAATCTCACACTGATACCTCAAAGAGTAGAGGAATTCTTTTACTTTAATGGATTTAATTTTATATATTCTTTCTTTTTCAATGCTAAGTCTGAAAAACACAGTGAAAGATAAATAAGATAAAAGTACCCAATATTCCATAGATGGAGCATAATATAGACTATTTCAGTACTTTTTCCTAGAGTCTGGAAATGGCAGTCAGGAATCCATAATTATTCCATATTTTACTTCAGAATCTATGAATGCATTATCCACACCATACCTGCATGTCATCTCTGATACGGGCAATGCAACATTACAGAAAATAGATGAGCCCTGCTGACATGAATGCAGTCTTATCCCTTCTCATTACTCATAATCACCAACTGCATTTCAATATAGAACACTAGACAGTGATGCCTTTTCTATATACCAGATGGCATGAATAACAAACATGATATTTGATAAAATAATGAAGACTGAGATGACATGCATAGATTTTATTAACTTAATGCATAAACATATTAATATTAATCTGAAACAGTTAAACTTTAAAGTCATTACGTGTTACTTAATAATTAGCCTTAATTAATCTCCACACGAATTATTATCAATGGCATTATTTTATACAACCAAAATGTATCCTCCTTCATTGATAAATACATGTATACGTGATAGTTTGAATGATTTAAATTGCCATGATCCCTATCTACACAGACCTCTGACATTGATCACATAAAAGCACAGTCATATGTACTTTTTCCTATCAAATAGCCAGCAGGTCTCTTGCCAATATACTCAATGTCTCACGCTTAGGATTTGACACTGCTGGGGTCAACTCATCTATCTCCATTCTTTATGAATTCTGTATATTTCTTTGCCCTATATCCGCATCTGAGGAGACCTTGAACCACAAGTAATATTCAGTAGGCTTACAGCATTAAAGTTTGGATTGACCATTCTGATTACATACCACCATAAGCACTATCTTGAACAATGGAGGAAATGTCATTCAGGCAATAATGTTATTTCTTCTATGGTACACTACTAGAATTGGGTACTGGTCAGACATATAGAACAACAGAAAAAGTTGCTAAAATAAAAATGGAGATACGTAGAGGTTATCTGCAACACTCTTTCACAGCTATCTTTTAACACTGAATCTATAAAACAACCAAGTGACGAGAAATATTCTCTATACATTACCCCTTTTCTCTAACTGACAGACAGAAGCTGTTTAAAAAATCATACTTCTTGCCCTGCTTGAGCACACATTCTCACATTTCAGTGGGAAAAGGTAGTGGTGTCTTTCTGAGACATAGTTTTCTCAGACTAGCAGAGTGAAAGAGCAGAACAGTTTTGTTTTAGGAGAAAGACACTGGTCATTTCAAGTAGCTTTCCAACTTCAGTGCATTTTGAATGTTCTAAATTCAAGTCCTGACCTATGATCCTAACTTTACAGATAAAGACACTGCACATAAAACCGGTTGAATGGCAAAGGAATGCAGATTTGAAATCTGAACTCTGTTCATACGATTAAAGATCACTGCACTTCACCATTTCAGCTACCAATATGCAATATTTTACTCATTTCTACAGGTTGAAAAGTGGAGCAAAAGTCAAATAAAATTTCATAGACAGCAAAATTGATCAAACTAGAACAATGAGTATACTCTCTTTGACAATAACATCCATTGGAACATTCTAAGCTGTGTTCATTATGTGGTAACCCTGTCATAATTTCATTAATAAATGGCTTTGCTCTTGACTTCCATAGAAGCTTGTTGAGGCTAGTAGTTTTTGTTGCGGTTTTAATTTCAAAGTTATTTTCTGAAAGTCAGCATAAGTGTACTTATTAAGAGCCTGGGGTCTAAAATCAGACTTCACGGGTACAAACCCAGAAAAGCTACATTAAGGGCAGCGTGTAACCTTCAGCAAACTACCTAACTTCTCAATGATTCAGGTTTTTTCACCTGTGAAGTAGGAATAAAATAGCATCTTCAAAAGGGTTGGTGAAAATTGTGAGTTAATATAATAGAGTCCATTATCCTAAGCAAATTAATGCAGGAATAAAAATTAAATACTGTACTACTACAAGAGTTATAGTAAATTATATGAGTTAATATATGTAAATTCCCAGCATATAGTAAATACAGTTGAAGTGTTTGATATTACTATTTTCTATTATGCGAAATTTGCAATTAAGTGAAATTATCTGAGGTCTGGCATGCTATCTAGAAACAAATAAAACTTTGATTTATTTCATATTAATTATAATCCTCAGTCGAAAAGGCCATCCTAAGCAAATACGGTAGAAACAATGAAGGCCAAGTTAAAATGATCTCACAGTCCGTAGAGCTTTTCAGCTATTATAGTATGTTGGGTCTGCTCTTTTTAGTAATAAAAGTGTGGAAGTGGAGCAATTTGTCTTAAAGATGCAAGTTTACTCATTCCTGATTGTTAAAAGAAGACTGGGTAAGATTAGAAATTAAAAAAAAATAAGATTGGGAGACATTATATGAAAGAGAGTTTATAAGAATAAAATGATAGCATATGTAAATTAGTATGAGACATACTGCATCCTCTATAATCTACGAATGCACATTAACTTATTAAAGGATTTGAAATTCATCCAGCATATAGAAGCATGTGTGATTTTATAAATTCATCTTTTCCCAAATGTGTATGTGTTTTTTGAGAGAGTATGCATATGGGTAAACCTTAATGAGTAACGTTTATTAACTGTTCTTCCATAGGATACATTTTGAGAAATGCTTGCACCTAGTTTACACCAAGTATTATTTCTTAGTTTAGATTTAATTCCACAATTGAACAGATGGGTTTTCCTGAGGAATGAGGTAGAAAATGATAACAGCAACAAACTGAGAATGTTTAGTACACGGCATTTCACTGAGCATCTTTCATCCATCTCATTTAATAGTCAGAACAATGCAAAGTCTAAATACCATGTTATCCTCAATCTATAGATAGAGAAAGTTTAAATATCCATCCCAAGTTTAGTTGGCTATAAAGAAGTGGAATTTGAACTGTAACTGGCTTTTTTCTTGAGTGCTGGCCAGACACAGCTTTTGTGGGTTTTCGGCCTCCAACCTTTTAAAGAATAGGCGGCGGGGTCACCGTATGCTCATAAAAGAAAATATTGGACCCAAGAAGCGTTGCAGAAAGGTGATTTTATTTAGGTAGAGAAAAGAGAAGGAAAGGAGAAGGAAAGAAAGGCTTCCACGAAGAAGGGGATTCCAGAGGGGAAATCCCAGAGGAAGCTCCCACCATGTGGGAGGGGATTCCAGAGAGCTGGAAATTCAGCATAGGTGAAGGAGCAGGGAATTTATCCTGGGAGAAATTCCCACCTTCCCAAGTCTCCTCCGGCCAGTGAAAGGAGTTCCTCAGAATTTCTACTGGAGTGATCGACTTTTAGTTTCTTACCATGCCCGCGAAATTCAAACATAAACCACTGAATCTCCCGGATGGAGAGAGATGGGAAGGCGGGCATGGCGCTGGGAAATTCTTGCCCTTAAAACTCCGCCCCTTCATGGACCTGGAAAGGGAACACATTCCCTCAGAACCAAAGTGGTCTAGCTGCAAAGCCTACTCTCTTAGTCTGATCTCCATTATTTCTCCAGATAGAGAAGGCAATTGCAAGAATCAAAAATATCTGATAAACCAGACACCCCGAAATATATTTAGAAAGGAGGATGATCTCAGAGCCACTGGAAGTCATTTGCAAAGAAGTCAGCAACGACAGGAAATAGGTAATAATGAAAATTTCATAGGAGTTTTATAACTCTGAGACTCTTTTTGTTATTATTTATAGTTTTAACACTAATGGTAAAAGAAATAAAAACTTTCAAATATGTACATGTTGGAGTGGTACAGGTAGGGAAGGAAGAAGAATGAATATATATTGAGTGCCTCCTAAGTGCCACGTTCTGTACCACACTGACATGCATTTGTCTTACGTTACCTATTGATCTCATAAGCTCGGGGCTATCCTCCTTGTTTTGCAGAAGAGAAAATTGAAGCTTAAAACTATTAGGTAACTTGCCAATGAATCAAACAATAATGAAACAAATACGAAAAAGGGCAGACAGCATATTAAGATAACCAAAAAGCTCTACGGTCTGTGAGATTATTTCACTTGGCCTCCATTGTTGCCTCATTTGCTTAGGATGGGCTTTTCAAGTTGGCATTATGATTCATATAAAATAAATCTTACGAAGTTTGCTTGTTTCTAGACAACCTGGCCAGAAACCTCAAATAATTTCACTTAATTGCAAGTTTTACATTCAGATGGGTCTGACTGAAAAGTTTCCCCCATAACATAGTTGAGAAAATGGGGCATATGGGAAACCGCACTTGACTCATGAGTGAGAGGAATCCCAAGCAGCGGAGTAGGTGTTAGCCTACAAGGCAAGTAAAAGTAGATTTACTATTAGACTTGCTGAAAGTACAGAATGAAGGTGTGGAAATTGCTGTAGGTGTGAAATTTAAAAAATTCCTCCTCAAGTAGATAAAATACAAAAAGTCACCCAGTTTGCAAAAGGATAAATTGCAATATGACAGTCCTTTCACTGCTAATATAGTGCCATCCTACCATGTAATACCAGGGAAGTAGTGTGGCTAGTATCTCAGCTTCCCTCCTCTGCTACATACCTTTGAACAGGGCACAAACTGAGCAATGACAAGAGATGTCCTTGGACACGAGGAGCCAACTTAAAATTTACAGGTGAGCCTGCTAAGGCTTTTACCATAGAAGGGTCAGCTTCAATGATAGATATTGTTCTTATCACCATTTCAGGTCATATAGTCAGCTTTTTCCACAAATGCTTTGCACAGTTCCTATTACTCCACCTATATGGTATATTTTAAGGGTGAAGCAACCATATTCAAATAAAAGCTAATTTTATATTGGAAGATGTATTGTGCAATGGGAAGGTGACCTCAACTGCACTCAGTAAGAATTATATAAAACCATAAATCCTAGCCACAGCTTCAGTATATTAGAGGCTACACATTACATTTGTAAACAACTGCAAATCCATTCTGGAGATAGTGCTGAGTGACCTGGTTTTAGGTGCTGTAAGGGACAGCATTGGAAACATATATTTAAGGATACACTGTTAATTTCCTAGCCACAAAAAGACAAGCCATATGTCAATTGGCCAGTCATATACATGCCATGTTTTATAGAACTTCTAAAATGGAGGTGCATTTGTAATTTAGATTTTAATGTTGATTAATCACAGATATATTTTTATCCATTTTAATAAATACAAATGCATATAATAACATATTTGAGAGCTTTTTAAAATTGGTTGATTCCCCCACACTAATTACATGACCAGTTTGATTTTCATGCCTTATAAAATCGCTACTCATTCTCCCTCACTCTATAATATGTATTATTTTCTGAGACTCACATTGGATCAAGCTATTCTATCTAAAATTTGCCATAGATCCTTCAATATATTCTGCTGCCTGGGGTATTGAATTTGATGAAACATTCCTTGTGAGTAGAAAACAAAAACAACTGTAAACAAAAATCAGATACAAAAAGCTTCAGATTATTGCTAGAAGGATGTCAATATAAAAAGGCCACTAAATTTATTATTAATTTTAAAATTCCCTAGAACTAATATCAATATTATTATTTTGCCTATTAATCTCAGATAGACAAAACAGTTCATAACATCTACCATCCTTTGCTGGTTTATTATTATATTATTTATATTAATAAAATACTCATATATAAAATAATAAAACATTAATAAGATTGTAATAAAATATTTAATTTATGTACAGTTTTAGCTTCTGGATTTTGGAGGTTTTCCTAAATATTTCCCCTGAAGTGATATTGTTAGTAGCACTGTCTATTAATTTTGCCAATTAACTTTGACATATGTCTTCAGTTTACTCAGTAAGTGCTTCAGAATGACTATAAAGAAAATTTTTTTATCTCATAAAAAGGGTTTTCAAAACCACCTTTACGAAATATAAAAAATATTAGGCTTATATTCTAGTTGATTTCTTACAATGGAAAACAAGTCACAAAATAAAAGCTATATTTTTCTGAGAATTTTCCCAACATACTTCACGTTAATTATTATAAAAATTAAATTCATTTCTTCATTCACTCCTTCAACATCTGTTCTTTAAAACACACACTTTATGTCAAATGTCAAGAAGAATAAGAATAGGACTTAATCTCTAGAAGCCAATTAAACAAGTTAAATTTAATAATGTAAATGACATGTTAAAGGAATTACAAAGTGCTGAGGGGAATAGGTCTGTAGACCTAGTATAGCTGAGGGAGAGAAAAACGGCTGAACAAGGAGCACACATTTTGGAATGGTTTTCAAATAATTTTTACCTACATAGCACTAATTTCTGCACATGCTTTTTGTTACTTTATATAGCTTGTCCTTTTTAAGTAAAACTAGAATTCCCTTTTCATAACCATCTATACATCTCCTGATAATCAAAATTTTCTTCCTAAAACCAGGAAGTAAGATAGACATTGACAAGATTATTGTCATTGGGTCATGACATTTTAAGCTGTATATTATAATATATATAAATATTTTAAGAGCATTATAGTAAGAAAGCCTTAAAAATGAATCAAAATTCCATTCCACTATGGTTTAATTAGCAAAAAGTAGTCACAAAATTTCACCTCAAATATCTGGAGCAAAATGGAAACTACCCAAGTGCCTCATTAGAGAAAGGGAATTCTACAATATAATCCCCCTGAAGCCCTTTGTGGTTATATGGTTGTGCATTTGTCTTAGGCTTCATTTTGATACTCCCAGTGTGAAGGTCTGAGCGTTCATTGTCTCTCCTTGATCCCTCCCCTCCACCAAGTTCTGTTAGATCTTTTCTTTCTCGTCCCAAATGGAGCTCTGGAGTCTTAGGGATGCTTATCCTTACAGGGAGCAGAGTCAGGACTGGTCCAGACGCTCTTCCACAGGGCAATATATCATGCTTTTGCTTGGCATTCTCAAGATCGTAGAAAAATTAAAAGTGGAGTTAAAGAATTTAATGGCTTGATGAATTCTTTGAAAATATCTGTTCAACTTCCTATATACACAAACACACACATGCACACACACACAATGCAGGTCTATAATAATAGAAATCACAAATTTTATCTGTTATATGACAAGTTAAAATTACATGCAACATGATTATGTAATTAATAGTCAAAATTATGAAAATAACTACAACGGGATTGTTTTGCATAGTAATTGTATATATTATGTCATTACATTATAATGCAATTTGTAATAACATTTTCTTTGATTGCTCTCTTGTATGCTATTTAAAAGTTATTTTATATTAAAACATCAGTACTTATAAGCCAACTTAAATTTTCTATTTGTCTGAAAATCATTCTTTTAAATTCAAAGTCAATACAATAAAATGGTCAAAATTATTTGTTCAAAAATATTTAAAATACAACATGCAGGTGGAATAATCCAAGTACTTAAGAAACAACAGCTTTATACTGCTCCTTAGCATAGATGATGATTTGTTCCTGCCTTAGTCTCCTGTCGCAATTCCTGCTACATATTCCAGCCACACTCATTTTGTGGCAGCTTATCGTACTTTTCAGCTTTTCAACGTCTTTGCACATGCTTGGCTTTCACAACACATTTTCCTCCCTTTGTATATCTGGAAAATGTGAAAACATCTCCTAATAATGCTTTAAATTTCAGTCCATTAATGCCTCCTTTGGGACATCTTTCCTGAACTAGCCTTTCTTTTGTTTTCCATAACTCTGAAATAGCACTACACATATAGTATTTTATTATAGATATTGCCTCTATTACTTACCATTGGAATGAGGACTCTTTGAGGATGGAATTATTATCATTAATTATTTTACTGTTTTTTCTAATGCCTAACAAACTACTCTCTATATTAGAAACTTTAACAAATGGTGTTGGGAAAACTGGCTAGCAGTGTGCAGAAAGCAGAAACTGGACTCCTTCCTGACACCTTACACTAAAATTATCTCCAGATGGATTCAAGACTTAAACATAAGTCCTAAAACCATAAAAACCTTAGAAGAAAACCTAGGCAAAACCATTCAGGACATAGGCATAGGTAAGGACTTCATGACTAAAACACCAAAAGCACTGGCAACAAAAGCCAAAATAGACAAATGGGATCTAATTAAACTCCAGAGTTTCTGCACAGCAAAAGAAACAATCATTAGAGTGAACCACAACCAACAGAATGGGAAAAAATTTTTGCAATCTACCCATCTGACAAAGAACTTATACCCAAAATCTACAAAGAACTAAAACAGATTTACAAGAAAAAAACAAACAAACCCATTCAAAAGTGGGCAAAGGATATGAACAGACACTTTTCAAAAGAAGACATATATGAGACCAACAAACATATGAAAAAATGATCATCATCACTGGTCATTAGAGAAATGCAAATCACAACTACATTGAGATACCATCACAAGCCAGTTAGAATGGTGATCATTAAAAAGTCTGGAGACAACAGATGCTGGAGAGGATGTGGAGAAACAGGAACATTTTTACACTGTTGGTGGGAGTGTAAATTAGTTCAACCATTGTGGAAGACAGTGTGGTGCTTCCTCAAGGACCTAGAAATAGAAATTCCATTTGACTCAGCAATCCCATTACTGAGTACATATCCAAAGGATTATAAACCATTCTATTATAAGGACACATGCACATATATGTTCATTGCAGCACTGTTTACAATAGCAAAGACTTGGAACCAACCCAAATGCCCATCAACGATAGACTGGACAAGGAAAATGTGGCACATATACACCATGCAATACTATGCAGCCATAAAAATGATGAGTTTGTGTCCTTTGTAGGGACATGGATGAATCTGGAAACCATAATTCTCGGCAAACTGACACAAGAACAGAAAATCAAACACCGCATGTTCTCACTCATAGGCAGGTGATGAACAATGAGATCACAGGGACACAGGGAGGGAGCATCACACATTGGTCTGTTGTGGGGGGACAAGGGAGGGACAGGGGCAGGGTGGGGAGGTTGGGGAGGGATAACTTGGGGGAGAAATGCCAGATGTAGGTGATGGGGGGGATGAAGGCAGCAAACTACATTGCCATGTATGTACCTATGCAACAATCCTGCATGATCTGTACATGTACCCCAGAACCTGAAGTACAAGAAAAAAGAAAAAAGAGGCTCAATTAGTCTTGAGGGGTTAATATTAGTCAATGGCTCATATTTGAAAATTACATTAATTCATCCTGCAGTATAAGTTAATATCTATTATTGAAGTAATTGTCTAATCACGTAATTCCTTTTATGCTACTGTTTTTATGATTGTTGCAACATAATTTTTAATAAGAATAGTTAGGTAGAAAGCTAAATTTAGAGAGCAGTGTTATTCCTTCAGCAGCAGTGTTGTATGGCAAGTGTATGGGATTAGAAGGCAAGAAAGCATGATTCTTACCCCTCCACTTTTACCTCCATGTTCTACAACTTTCTATTTCCTCATCTGTGAGATGAACTAGTGCAGTCAGATGACTTCTCAAATTTTTGCAGCTCTGTGATTCTAACAATTGGTAATTTGCCCATCTCTCACTCCCCTCTGCCAACCTGAATTGGACCAGTTTGCTATTTTCTAAAAATCCAGGTTTTGAATACCGAAAGATGTCTGAATCATTAACGTGCTGGTTGTGTTCATATTATTGTATATAAGAAGTTTCTGAAAACCCTATTCTATTTTTATTTCAAAAGCAGTACAAGTGAAACTGTAGTCTCTGCAGGGGCTGGTCTGATGGATACACCACTCTTTCATGATATAACCACGGAGGCACACATTTCAGGACCCCTGCAGGAGGGAAAGGGAGCCAAGGGTCTCTTACATGCCACTGAATATGCTTTCTACCTGGAAACACACATCTCACCTCCACTTGCATTTTATTGGCCAAAGCAAGTCATATGGTCACCAAGGGGAAGAGCGCCCAAAAGAGACAAAACAAGAATCCTGATCTATCACATATTCCCTCCACCCCCAAAAAAAGGACACTTTTTGTAACCTGCTCCTCTTTCCCTGGCCTAATTTGTGCATATTTTACCATGGCACTAAAAATTTTTCAGTGTTTCCAATAAGTTTTTGAATTCAATTTTGTGAACAGACCACAGATGTTCTAACAAGCCCTCTCCTCTACCACTATTTCATGTAGAAAATAAGGTTAATTCCCATTTTTCCATGTTGTAATATACTGTTTAAGGACCTCCTAGAAATGACATTTTGATGTCAAAGATAGTCCACATTTAATTTTTTTGATAAGTTATGTACATTTGGTGTGCATAAACTCTATCAATTTAATAATTTATTCACTACATACTGATGTTTATATTGTACCTACTGTATGTAAGAACTTGGCCTAGAAGCTTTGGGTTCAAGGCAGAATATGGTACGCTTATTGAAACGGTATGCAGAAAGAGGAAAAGTATAGTAACACAAAGAAAGAAAGAACTTACTGAGCTGTGAAAGTGACGGACACAGAAATTTCCAAACAAAATGAAACAAAACAAGAGTGAATTTATCTCAGCCTCTAGCAATAGATAGAGTTTTAAAAGGCTTAGGGTATGAGAGGACCCCCTAGATGATACAATCAACATGATCAGAAGAATAGTGACAAGAAATATTGAGATATATTTAGAAGAAAATAACTGACCATTTGAATTAAAATAAAAATATGTCTTTCTTTCTCTTTTTTAAAAAGGCAGAAAAAAAGCAAGAAGAGCATGAGGGGAAAATTTAAGGTCAGCTAAAACATGTAAAAGGTTTATATGTTTAATTGGAACTTTCGTGAATGACATGCAGAAAGGAAAGGGAGTGTGAAAGCTACCGCCAAAGTTTGGAATTGAGGTCATCAGGGGAAAAATTTTAGCAGGGAGGTTGGCAGAGAAGGGGAAAAGATAAGAGCCACTGTGAAGGAAGAGCTAACAACTTCAATGAAACGATGAGGAAGAAATCGACAATGACACTATGGGGTTGAGCCTGAGGAACTAGAAAATATGCAGAGCACTAACTAAAATATAAATGAGGGAACATGGGGGTTTAAGAGAAAAACATATGTGTTTACTTTTAAAACACTAAGACTAATGGGATAACAAAACTGCAAGTGGGCTTGCCAGATGGAAACGGTAAAGAAAATACTGGTCAGAGATGAATGGATACACACACACACACAACTCTCTCTCGCTCTCTCGCTCTCGCCTCTCTCGCTCTCGCCTCTCTCTTAGATGTGGGCAGCAACGTTGTGTAAATGGACGAAATCTAAGAAATCTAATGAAGGTCCACATTTGGGAGATGTGAGGAAGAGGAGGCACCAACATTAATGTGAAACAATCAAATCAGTGTATGGAATATCTTAGTTATAAAGATCATGCTGCAGGAGTGGCAATTGTTTGGTTTTAGTTTATATTTTCACATGGTTCATTTTTTATTGTAAATAGATATTTTACAGAAGCAGCATTGGAACTGCCATTAGAATGGCCCCCAGAGTTTATTGGTTGACTTTGCCACTTACTGGCTGTGTAAGCCCGGGCAAGTTTACTACGTGTTCTTAACCAATCTCATCTGTCCAATATGAATGATGACACCAAGTGCACATGTTTGTTACAAGAATACACAACATAACGCACATAATAGTACCTGGTACCATTCCTAACAAGTGTTCAATAAATATAAGTTGAATCCAGATTCCTTGCTTTTTAGTCTAATTATTTCCACAGTATCTGGTAAATGACTTATATGTTGTATGTGCTAAATAAACATTTGTTGCATTCAGGACTGGGGTAAGATAGTCATTAGAACTGGAACGTCAACTGTAATATGATTAAACTCATCATCCATCCTAGGTAAATCCCTGAAGACATTTTCTCAATGGCCTAAAGGTACTATTAACTTCCTTACTTCAACATGCTCACAAATATTACCCTTTATATCTGGCATTATTAATAATTTCCCTAGTGTAATAGTCATTGGTTCTAGTCATTCAGATGGATGATTCTCTGCACTTTGAGGCAAATGGCAGCATTGCACTTTTTGGCTGCTGTGTGATTGAGAGAGGATGTACATTGTGGGAATAACTAACATTCATGGGTGTACAATCAACCTGATTCTTGGAGTGAAGCCAACGTTCCCACTTTAGAACACTAGGAATTTGTTATATTGTTTTCTTTTGTTTTGTCTTTATTTTTAATTGAAGAATAAAAAATTGCATAGTTTTATGGTAGACGGCGTGATGTCTCGATATACCTATACATTGTAGAACGGCTAAATCAAACCAATTAATCTATACATAAATTCACAAATGTATATATCTTTTTGTAGGGAGAACATTTAAAACCTACTCTCTTCGCAATTTTCAAGTGTACAGTATATTGTTATTAACTATAGCCATTGTGATGTACAATCAATCTCTTGATCTAATTCCTTGTGTCTAACTGAAATTTTGTATTTTTGCCTCTGGGGTGTGATGGGCTGGAGATTAGGGAGATGGTTAAAAAATTCTACTTTCTGCTTCTGTGAATATGACCTTCTGGGATACCATATATAAATGAGCTTCTCGAACAATAAGAAAATCTAACTGTCATATGATCCTGCAATCCCACTACTGGATATTTATCCAAAAAATATAAAATGAGTATGTTGAAGAGATCTCTGCACTCTCATATTTACTGCAGCATTGTTCACAACAGTCAAGATATGGAATCAACTTAAATGTGCATCGGTGAATAAATGGAAAAAAATGTGGTATATGCATACAATGGAATACTATTCATCCTTAAAAAAGAGGCAAGCCTGTTATGTATAAGAACGTAGATAAACCTGGAAGACATTATGTTAAGTGAATTACGTAGGCGTGAAAAGAAGGATTTTTCTGTTACTTCAGCATAACTTATTCCATGCTATAATAATATATTCAACCTATTGTTGAGAAAGTCCTTTCCAGATTCCCTAGCTTACAAGCCTCCATACCTTCAGTAGCACTAGGATTAGCATATCATTTGCACGTCACACTTTAAGGATGAGCTAAGGCAGTAAAACAGACTACTGTATCAGAAACCAACTAGCATAAAAACAAAGAAAGAAAGAATGTAAATGTGTTACCAGATTCTTTAGGAGTCAGCAAAATTGATTCCTTAAAAATCTACACAGGAGACTAAAAAGAGATTTTCCACAAGCAACTTCTTCTGTTACTGCGTTTTGATTTCCTGCTTCAGCAAAGTTTTGTTTCTGATAGATGACTACTGTATTCTCATAGGGATGCAGAGAATAGGACTGGTAATAAAGCTGGTGAGTGATGTTACAGCCAATAATGAAGCAGTTGGTGTTAAGTTGGCTGGCTAGCGGATATTTTAGGGAATAAAGTAGTTTTTCCTAATAAAAGCTGTTAAGTTGTTTGGTGTAAGAAGAAAAATAAAATTGAATGTATTACATAATTACCAAATCCTATTGTACTCAAGAAATATCCTATCAGGTATCTACTACTTTAAATAAATGCCTTCTGAACTAATTCTTTAGCAAGTTTGAACGCCATAAACCAGGGCAAATATAAATAATCTACTTTTACTCAGGCAACTCTATTTCAGATTTTCCACTAAGGTGCTCACTACCTAACTATTATTATGTTCATCTTCTTTGACCCAAGTCATATTTAACTGAATGTGTTCACTGCTGTTATTGGTACCTGACAAAGGGTTGAGTGACGGGGTGTCTGATAGTATTTCCATGGCAGTATTACTAGTGGTTGATAAAGCCAGGCTGCTAGGGTCCAATTTTCTGAAACTCACGGGGAAAAATAAGAGTTGGAAAATGAACTACCTGGTTATATATTTTTTTCATTGTTGCAAGGAGACTATTTTCGAGAATGATTGTGACAGGGATAAAAAGACAAGGACAAGCAGCCCCAAACTGTCAAAATCCTGGCATTTTTTAGCTGTCTCCTGATATATGCAGATGTCTTATGCCAAAAGAACAAAAAGAAGAAAAGTTTCTTTTCTCAGAAATGATGTCAATATATCTGTGCATTGTGTGAGGAACAATGTAGATGCTATTATGTATTGTTATTAATTTTGAGGACAGATTAAATTTCCTCTTAATAAGACAGAGCACCCTGACACAAACCTTCTGCTAGGTACTTATTGATGCAAAGTTGAAAAGCAAACGTACACAGCTCTCTTTATCTACAGCACTAAATCGAATTATGAAGTAGCTCCTACATTCCAGGCTCTGTGCTCTAGTTGCACAAACTTGGAATTTCATCCTCCACCATCTCCCTGTGAAGTTGTTATTATTGCTGTCATTCTGTAGGATGAGAAAACTGTGTCTCAGGTTCAGTACTTTCTTCAACACCTCATGACTAAGAAGCAGTGTCACAGTATTTTACATTTGGTTTTCTGTCTGACTCTAAAGGCATGAGCTCTCCATTACAGCCCAGCTGCCTTCCTCCCCAGCAACAGCAACAACAACAAACGCTAATACATGAAAAAGTGAATCACCGACAGAATTTGAAAAGGAAATGAGAAGGGAAAGGGAAAGAAGAAACATGAGAAAGTTTGGTTGCCTGAGATTTTTTTTTTAATATATATTGTATTGCATTTTAGGTTTTGGGGTATCTGTGAAGAACATGCAAGATAGTTACATAGGTACATACATGGCAATGTGGTTAATGGAGAAGAGATGAGCAATTTTGTCTCAATTTGCCAAATTAATCAAGGTGAATTAGGGCTATAGCTTGCCAAAGAAAGCTTACTGTGCATTGGCCTATTCAATCAGTAAAAGGTTAGCAAAAATTAATGTGGGAAAGTCACTTAATACAGAAATAGCTCCTGGCTACTTTAGAGAGAAAAAGCCGTTAGAATTTGATGGCCTCTTTTTCTGAAATATTAGGTAGAGTTTATTATGAGACTTAATTTCATAATGTCTCATGTAGCTGACTTTCAGACTAGCTGAAACTTAATCAGAATTTTAGTGAATTTTTAAAAAAGAGACCCTCACAATCTGTACTGCTATTCCTTTTGTATTTGACGTATGAAGATTTTTGATTTGGGGGATAGACTTGCCCTACTGGATTCAGCACATGAGAGAGTGCTGGGTTCTAGAACTATTTACTTTCTCTATGGCCTTATATACATTCTTTGAGTTTCTGTACCACCTTTAACTTACATGTAAAAAGGGGAGAATACAATGCTTTACGGTTTTATTAGGATAAAATTAGATAATGAATGCCATGACATTTTGCAAATAATTCTATGCAAATGAAAATGGTGTTTACAATCTGTGCTCTTCCAGTTTAGCTTCTTACGCCAATAGAAGGTTCAGTTGTATTATTATAATATTGTTCACTTCAGTGACTCCTCTAAGTTTTCTTCCTCTTTAATCAATCCTTTCTTAGGTAATTTTGACAATTGAATGACTAGGAGTTTGTAGGTTTTCTACTTTTCATTCTAAATTTGTTGTAATAAAAATACCATGGATTTTGGAATTAGGTTATAGATTCTAGAATCAAATAAATCTGCAAGTAAATTTCACTGCTGCCTCTTAGCTGTGTGATGGCAGACACACTTAGTCTCCTCAAGCTCATTTCTTCATTTATATATCAGAAGCACGAGAATTTGGAAAGATAGCATACATAAAGACAATGGTACACCCAGACTAGCTGCAGTGTATTTTTCTTTATTTTCTATGAGTTTTGCATTTTAGCTAAATCCAGCAGATGTCCTTTCTTTCCATATGGTTTTGCTAGACAGGCCTGATCGACTGATCGACTGATTGACTGTGGTGGTTTACATAAATTGTGAATAAACAATAATATGGGTAGGCCAATGAATACCCAGGTACCTGAAGAGAAGAAGCATGCCAGATTTCCTCTTTTGCCCTAAGTGCTTTTGTGAGTTTCTGAAATTGACAAGCAAATTCCCTTTTTGGAATGGTCAGTTATGGAATGGTATTTATGCCACCAGAAGCCAACTTGAGGAAGACAACCAGTCACATCTGAGCTTCCAGGGTTTTGTGGAGCATGTAGTTTGCAGAGCAGCTTAATTCTTATTATCTTATGCGTGCAGTTAACATGAGGCTCATTAGTGACAGATACTCTGTGTTTGCCTTGCCAAAAACAAATAGGCGTATTATTTTAAAGATCTGTTCAGTGATGTACCTTCCAACTGACAATTATCTATTGTTTTTTGTTTTTTGTGTTTTTTTTTTTTTGTCAAGCTTTCATCTTGGCACTGAGGATTTTTTAAAAAATAAGTAAATGAAAGTCACTGCTTTCTAGGAATATGAATTGTAATGAAAGAGGAGTAGACATGCAACTGTTTTACAACCAGGATGAATGCTAGATGTGTAACAGCATATGATTAACCCTGCCCAGGTTGTGGAGGAGGCAGACTTCTCAGATAAAGTTAATTTGTTGGATCCAGATTCTAAAAGTCACAGTAAGGGAACCGAAAATCTAAAATTAAACAAAATACATACAGGCTAGGTTTCAAAATTCTAATGAGCCAGAAGATAATTCAGTTGCTAGGAAGAACCAGAGCAATGATTCTCAAACGTGTTTCCCCTTACCTCCTTATCTCTCTGTAGATTCCTAAGGATGACCGATGTTCACGTCTTCTCTTAAAATAGAATTGCCTACCTATATGTGACTAGTATAGACCAGTTCTCTGGTATTTTAGAGCTAGTCTGTTCTAAGCCACATGGCTTATTTTTAAAGCTGGAAGGAAGGTGTGAGGGATGCTTGCCAAAAGTGGCGATTCATCCTGCCCAGACACAGGAAGGCTTGAGTCTGCCGATGCCAACCATCATCTGGGTTATAGTGAGACAATTTCTGTGTCACACTCGAAGTTCCTTTAGTCTCAAAACTCACTTTTATCAAGCCAACTTTTGTCTACAGTGTTTCAAAAGGATGCAAGTATAAAAATCATGAGCTCATTACAAGGAGGTTTATGGGGGAGGCTATATATTTGTAATAAATAAACAGGAACTGTTTCCAGTGTGTTTCATAAAATTAATTTATTCTTCACAATCACCCTATGAATTATACCTGATGATTGTCTTCATTTTGCAAATGAGGAAACTGAGAGACAGAGAAGTGAAGTACCATCGCTAGTTTCACTCTCAGGCCATGGGACTCACGATGAAGTCATGTACTTATCATCGCCACACTGTGCTTCCTCTGCACAGATACAGATGAGTTGCTAAAACTGCTGCTCATTAATTCAAATACCAACCTCCAACTTCAGCAGTCAAATCAAATATGCCAGAGATTTTGTATTAAAGATAAAGGATGCCATGTTTTTCAAACTTATCTAATGATAATGATCATGTGGGGTGCTTAATAAACATACAGACCTAGAGAAACAATTTCCAGTGAGAGATGAAGACGAAGTGACAGTTTTCAAGTGCCTCCAGAACATTCATTCTTATTATCGGTTAAGTTTGGCAAACACCAAATAGAGGTAATTCATGAAAAAAGTCTTTAAGACAATGTTTCTCACTCTTTAATGTGCACAAAGTCACTTGGAGATCATATTAAAATGCAGCACTGGGGCCTGTGATTCTGCATTTCAACCAAGCTGCAAGGTGGTGCCAATGCTGCTGATACACAGACCGCATTTTGAACTAGCAAGGTTCTGGGGAAAAGACTCAGCAGCTGTCTAGGATATGAGATTCATTTGCTGTCAGCCATAACCTTGGCTATATACATATGTGTGTGTGTGTGTGTGTGTGTGTGTGTGTGTGTGTGATGTGTGTATACATATATGCATGTATATCACCTAGAATGTTCATAACACATGCAAATTACAGTGTCTACTCTTATAGATTGTGATTTGACTGGACAAGGACAGTTATATCAGGAACCTACTTTTTTTTTTATTGTACTTTAGGTTCTGGGGCACATGTGCAGATCATGCAGGATTGTTGCATAGGTACATACACGGCAAGGTGGTTTGCTGCCTTCATCTCCCCATCACCTATATCTGGTATTTCTCCCCACGTTATCCCTCCCCACTCTCCCCCACCCTCTGCTGTCCCTCCCCCAGCCCCACCAACTGACCGCAGTATATGATGCTCCACTCCCTGTGTCCACATGATCGAATTGTTCAACACCTGCCTATGAGTGAGAACATGCGGTGTTTGGTTTTCTGTTCTTGTGTCAGTTTGCGAGAATGATGGTTTCCAAATTCACCCATGTCCCTATGAAGCACACAAACTCATCAATTTCTATGGCTTTGTAGTATTCCATGGTGTATATGTGCCACATTTTCTTCATCCAGTCTATCGTTGATGGACATTTGGGTTTGTTCCAGATTTTTACTATTGTAAACAGTGCTGCAATGAACATATATGTGCCTATGTCTTTATAACAGAACAATTTATAATTCTTAGGGTATATACCTAGTAATGGGATTGCTGGGTCAAATGGTATTTCTATTTCTAGATCCTTGAGGAATCGCCACACCGTCTTCCACAATGGTTGCACTAATTTGCATTCACACTAACTGTAAAAGTGTTCCTATTTCTCCACATCCTCTCCAGCATCTGTTGTCTCCAGATGTTTTAATGATTGCCATTCTAACTGGTGTGAGATGGTATCTCAATGTAGTTTTGATTTGCATTTCTCTAATGACCACTGATGATGAGCATTTTTTCATGTTTGTTGGCCTCATATTTGTAAAGTGTCTGCTCATATTTTTTACCCACTTTTGAATGGGTTTGTTTGTTTTTTTCTTGTTAATCCGTTTTAGTTCTTTGTAGATTCTGGATATTAGCCCTTTATCAGATGGGTAGATTGCAAAAATTTTTTCCCGTTCTGTTGGTTGCATGGTTCACTCTAATGATTGTTTCTTTTGCTCTGCAGGAGCTCTGGAGTTTAATTAGGTCCCATTTGTCTATTTTGGCTTTTGTTGCCAGTGCTTTGGTGTTTTAGCCATGAAATCCTTGCCTATGCCTATGTCCTGAATAGTTTTGCCTAGGTTTTCTTCTAGGGTTTTTATGGTGTTAGGTCTTATGTTTTTATGGTGTTTAGGTCTTATGTTTAATCCATCTGGAGTTAATTTTAGTGTAAGGTGTCAGGAAGGGGTCCAGTTTCTGCTTTCTGCACACTGCTAGCCAGTTTTCCCAACACCATTTATTAAACAGAGAATCCTTTCCCCCATTGCTTGTTTTCTCAGGTTTGTCAAAGATCAGATGATTGTAGATGTGTGGTGTTGCTTCTGAGGCCTCTGTTCTGTTCCATTGGTCTATGTCTCTGTTTTGGTACCAGTACCACACTGTTTTGATTACTGTAGCCTTGTAGTATAGTTTGAAGTCAGGCAGCATGATGCCTCCAGCTTTGTTCTTTTTGCTTAGGATTGTTTTGGCTATGCAGGCTCTCTTTTGGTTCCATATGAAGTTTGAAGTGTTTTTGTCCAGCTCTGTGAAGAAGGTCATTGGTAGCTTGATGGGGATAGCATTAAATCTATAAATTTCTTTGGGCAGTATGGCCATTTTCACGATGTTGATTCTTTCTAACGATGACCGTGGAATGTTTCTCCATTTGTTTGTGTCTTCTCTTATTTCCTTGAACAGTAATTTGTAGTTCTCCTTGAAGAGGTCCTTTACATCCTTTGTTACTTGCATTCCTAGGTATTTTATTCTTTTTGCAGCAATTGTGAATGGCAGTTCACTTTTGATTTGGCTGTCTGTCTCTTATTTGTGTATAGAAATGCTTGTGATTTCTGCACATTGATTTTGTATCCTGAGACTTTGCTGAAGTTGCTCATCAGTTTCACGAGATTTTGGGATGAGACAATGGGGTCTTCTAAATATATAATCATGTTGTTTGCAAATAGAGACAGTTTGACTTCCTCCTTTCCTAATCGAATACCCTTTATTTCTTTTTCTTGCCTGATTGCTCTGGCTAGAACTTCTAATACAATATTGAATAGGAGTGGTGATAGAGGGCATCTTTGTCTTGTGCCAGATTTCAAAGGGAATGCTTCCAGTTTTTGCCTGTTGAGTATGATATTGGCTGTGGGTTTGTCATAAACAGCTTTTATTATTTTGAGATAGGCTCCATCGACACCTAGTTTATTGAGAGTTTTTTGCATAAAGGGCTGTTGAGTTTTGTCGAAGGCCTTCTCTGCATCTATTGAGATAATCATGTGGTTTTTGTCTTTGGTTCTGTTATGTGATGGATTATGTTTATAGACTTGCATATGTTGAACCAGCCTTGCATCCCTGGGATGAAGCCTACTTGATCATGATGAATAAGCTTTTTGATTTGCTGTTGCATTCTGTTTGCCACTATTTTATTGAAGATTTTTGTGTCAATGTTCATCATGGATATTGGCCTGAAGTTCTCTTTTTCAGTTGTGTCTCTGCCCAGTTTTGGTATTAGGATGATGTTGGTCTCATAAAATGCCTTGGGAAGGATTCCCTCTTTTTGTATTGTTTGGAATAGATTCAGAAGGAATGGTACCAGCTCCACTTTGTATGTCTGGTAGAATTCAGCTGTAAACCCATCTGGACCTGGACTTTTTTTGGTTGGTGGGCTATTAATTGCTGCCTCAACTTCAGCCCTTGTTATTGGTCTATTCAGGGTTTCAACTTCTTCCTGGTTTAGTCTTGGGAGAGTCTAACTGTCCAGGAAACTCAGGAGTGAGAGTTTTTTTTTGCCTGCTGGGCCTTGTGCGGGGCAGGGGGTGAGGCGGGTGGGGACCTGTCCTGCCCTATGGGCTATTTCCCTGCTTTCAGTTCCCCTTCTTTCTGCGGGGCAGGTGGCTCCATCCCTCTGGCTTTCTGGCTTTTGCATCAGCCAGTGCTTCTGCCTAGATCTATGCTGACAGCCTTGGCTCTGACCGAAGTTGCTGTTCTGCCCTGTTCAGGCAGCTCGCTGAGGCTTTTCAGCCTGGCGAAGATCTACTATTCTGTGGGTTGTAGAGGGCTTGGGTGGAGTGCTGTATCTGAACTGAAGTCCCACAGGGGGAGATCTCCTGGTCCTCCGGTTGGTTGCACACACCTCCTGGGTGGGGCAGTGCCCCACCTTGCCTTAACTTGCCCTATTTGGTTTATACCTACTGTCCAACCAGACCCACAAAATGAACCTGGTACCTCATTTGAAATTGTGGAGAACACTCGGCTTCTCTGTCTCTCTTGCTGGGAGCTGCTTTCCGGAGCTGCCTCTTATTTGGCCACCTTGGGATCCCAGGAATCTACTTTTTAAATAAGTAATCTCAAGTGATTTGATTCTGATGCAGATAGTTCTCAGTCCCACTTTCCATTGATAAACACAGAAAATGCTGTGGAAATCAAAGTACTGTAAAGGTGGAAAGAACAGCAGTGTGCCATTATATAAGTCATCCAATCCCTTGGTTTTATTACCCACAACCTGGCGAGAATAATATGTGCCTTTATAGAGTTGTTAGGATAAAATGAGATAAGACAGGAAAGCAAAGAACAGCTGAGCCACCCTATTGAAGGGGTCAAAGGAAATAGGATATGGATCCAGCAAAGAACCACTTTCGGCCAAAGCAGCAGAAAAGCTTTCCTATATTTTCTTGATTCTTAGGCTATAAAGGCAATTTACAAAACCACTACATTCACTCTGTCCACTTACTAGCTAGGCAGGACCAATACCTGTTCATTATTATAAAATTATAGTCTCTCTCTCTCTCTCTCTCTCAATCTCTCTTCATATATGTGAATTCTATTCCTACAAGCTTATACGTGTATACATATATAGATATATATGCTTGTATTATATAGGTGTGTATATGTATAAATGTGTACATATATTTGTGCATATATGTAGAGGTTTGCAGATATGAAATATAAGTGCTTACCAATATGACATATTCACATATGCATATATAGATAAATTTTATAGATTCCTCGAGAATCTAAAGACACGTAATATCACTAACCTTTAAAACAATGCTAATGTAGCTCCTACAATATGACATTTCAATAACACGTTTTTAATAATGTATGTTCTTAAGTGTTAAGCTGATTCACGTGTTATAGCCCCAACTTTTAGATCTCAAGCTCTGCTTTCGACTATCAATATCAATGTGGAAAGATACAGAATTTTATTTTAAAATTTTCTAAGGATTTATAGTGGTCTGCTGTTATCACTGTGCCTTTCCCTGCTTGCAAGTTTATTATTTTAAAGGGAGGGATTCAAGGCTTCTTTCTCAGACCATGACTTATTGGATAAGAAAAAAAAAAGCCTTCAAAGTGCTATCTCTCACAGCCTGTGGCAAGGACAAGGTTTAGGTCAATGCCTAGTACAGAAGCACTAAAAATATGAGGATTAAAAAGAAAAGACACACACTATATTCCTTTGGGTGTATTTAGAAATTTTAAAATGTGGATTAGGTACACACAAACAGTTCAAATATGAAATTCACAATCAAGTGAATAAGTTTTTACATATGTTTAATGTTTTGTACATTTATCACAGAGTCTTTCTGTGAATATGGTTAAGTATGATATATATTTATTGAATTATACAGAGTTACAATGTGGAATATAAAATGTAGTGCATTGTGGTACATTCTGAGAGTGAATTGTTTGAATGTAGTCTATAAAATTATGTTGCCTATAGGTAATTAGGTGACCAAAATAATTTGAGAATTATTAGGTACATTATGAAATTTAAAAACCAGATCTCTTTGCTTCTTTACAATTTGACCAGGGAACACTGAAAGTTAACCCACAACTTTCCATCTTTTAATGTCCATAATTATACTCACTTTCAAGGTTGATGTGTTTTAAGACCTACATGATGATAAGGCATTTCAAGTTAAATTATATTTGCTAAAATTTTACAGGTGATTTTTTCTTTTCTTTCTGTCCCCGCCTAAGAAAAAGATTCAATGTAAATTCATGTAGCTGGATTTCCTTTCGAAAACTAAACTAGTTTAGGTTTGGATTATAACTGGAATAGTGTGATACAATAGGGTTATTGACATATTTAAATAAGTTACTTTTGTCCAGATTCCTTTTAAATATAGGAGGATAAATCTATATCAAAAACTGGATACTAAAATATATATGTGTGTATCCCAAGTAAATATGTTCCTAAGTAAAAACAAAATCCCTTTTAGCATATATAACTTAGAATCTGAATAACTGGTTGTTTATGAAAACATGCAACATATACCTAAAGATAGAAAAAAG
The DNA here is from genome assembly GCA_036589455.1 of Ateles fusciceps. Lineage (NCBI taxonomy): Eukaryota > Metazoa > Chordata > Mammalia > Primates > Atelidae > Ateles > Ateles fusciceps. Next base: position 3,338,172 of record JAZHEH010000827.1, on the reverse strand, counting down.
AGAGGTGAATGACTTAGATGTAGACATAATCGTATTATAGTTTATTAGGGGACAAAATCTCCCTGACTTTATGTTTGTATCTATAATTGTATCAGACTTAACAAACAAGAGTAAAATTCAACATAAAAAAAATAATTGCTTTTTTTCTTTCCAATATCTGAATATTAAGACCATAGGAGGTTTGTAGTTGCACACTGAAATAGCCACATCATCTTATTTCTAACTGGTAAATGTCAGTCTCAATTAGATCGTATGCTACATGGATTATTACTGTTTATGCTTCTATTATTGACTAAGTACAATACTAATACAGACAAATGGTCATTAACTTTGAATTTGTTCAGGGGTCACTTAATTGATTACGAATACAGGCAATAAGCCATAGTCACATTAATAGTATCATTTTTGGTCACCAAAAGAAGTCACAGATATTTTCATATCAATTAATATTGTCACAGATATGTTAATATATCATTTATATTCATCACTATTTCAAAATTATAGCATTGAACACACACATCATTAGGCTTTTAGTGAAATATAAACTACGTATCTCAAATTTGTGATATAGATTACTTTGTACTCCCTATACATTTTAATTCAATGTACATTAAAACATTCTTTCAAACAGTCCAGAGTGCTACATGAATTCAGAAAAGATTAAATGCACCTGTCTTAAGCAGGGGTCAGGCAATGTTACTGCTCTTCTGAAAATCCTCCAAAAGCTCCCCATTAACTTGACTCAAGGTGAAGTTCTGTAGCCCTATGGATTCCACCACTATTAGCCCCAAACTCATCACTCTATTTCTCAAACATATTAAGCATATCCCCCAACTGAGAGCCTTTGTACTTGCTCTTCCTTCTGCCTGGAATTGTTTCCCAATATATGCATGACGTACTCATCTGCATCCATCTAGACTTTTTGAAATGTCACCTTCTCATTTAGATCTATGCTAACTCTTTTATTCATAATCCCATTCCTCCATACAATCTTGCTTCCCTTATGCTGCTAATCATACTACATAATTTACTATGCTTATTTCACATCTACCCTCTCCTAGAATATAAACTCCATCAGAGCAGGAATTTTTATCTTCTTTTTTTTCCCTGTTTTGTTCATAACAATATTATAACGCATTTAAGTGCTCGATAAACATTTGCGGAATAAAAAAATGATATGTAAAAGTAAACGGCACTTACAATATGGGAAGAAACAGAGGAAATTGCCTGCATGACAGTAAATTAGCCCATTTTTTAGAACTGCTAAATATAGAATGTGAGAAGTTAGACAGAAAGTTGATGTTATTCCTTTAGCATACTTGTTAACTGAAAGTGTCTGTGGACAATGTATTAACTTCCTAGTGCTGCCATAGAACATTACCAAATACTTGGGGGCTTATAAAAACAGAAAAAAAATATTCTTTCATAGTTCTGGAGGCTAGAAGTACAAAATCAAGGCATTAGCAGGAACATCCTCTCTTCAAAAGTTCTAGGGAGAGGTTACTTCCATGCTTCCTTCAGCTTTTGGTGGCTTTTCTTGTTCTACTACACTTAAAGTTCTGGAGTACATGTGCAGAATGTGCAGGATTGTTACATAGGTATACACCTGCCATGGTGCTTTGCTGCACCCATCAACCTGTCATCTACATTAGGTATTTCTCCTAATGCTATCCCTCCCCTAGCTCTCCACCCCATTACAGGCCCCAGTGTGTCATGTGCCCCTCCCCTGTGTCCATGTGTTCTCATTGTTCAACTCCCATTTATGAGTGAGAATATGTGGTGTTCAGTTTTCTCTTAGTATTAGTCTGCTGAGAATCATGGTTTCCAGCTTCATTCATGTCCCTGCAAAGGACATCAACTCATCATTTTTTATGGCTACACAGTATTCTATGATATATATGTGTCACATTTTCTTGATCCAGACTATCATTGATGGGCATTTGCGTTGGTTCCAAGTCTTTGTTATTGTGAACAGTGCCACAAAGAAAGAAAGGGTATTCAACTAGGAAAAGAGAAAGTTAAATTGTCTCTGTTTGCAGACCATATGATTGTATATTTAGAAAACCTCACTGTCCCAACCCAAATTTCCTTAAGCTAATAAGCAACTTCAGCAAAGTCTCAGGATACAAAATCAATGCAAAAATCACAAGCATTCCTATACACCAATAACAGACAAACAGAGAGAGCCAAATTATGAGTGAACTCCCACTCACAATTGCTACAAAGAGAATAAAATACCTAGGAATACAACTTACTAGGGATGTGAAGGATCTCTTCAGAGGAGAACTACAAATCACTGCTTAAGGAAATAAGAGAGGACACAAAGAAACGGAAAAACATTTTATGCTCATGGATAGGAAGAATCAATATCATGAAAATGGCTATATTGTCCAAAGTAATTTATAGAGTCAATGCTATCCACATCTAGCTACCACTGACTTTCTTCAAAGAATTGGAAAAAACTACTTTAAATTTCATATGAAACCAAACATAGCCCATATAGCCAAGACAATGCTAAGTAAAAAAGAACAAAGCTGCAGTCATCACGCTACCTGACATCAAACTATATTACAAGACTACAGTAACCAAAACAGAATGGTACTGGTACCAAAACAGATATATAAACCAATGGAACAGAACAGAGGCCTCAGAAATAATGTCACACATCTACAACCATCTTATCTTTCACATACCTAACAAAAACAAGAAATGGGGATAGGATTCCCTATTTAATAAATAGTGCTGGGAAAATTGTCTATCCTTATGCAGAAAGCTGAAACTGGATCCCTTCCTCACACCTTACACAAAAATTAACTCAAGATGTATTGAAGACTTAATCATAAGACCTAATCAATAAAAACCTTAGAGGAAAACCTATGTCATACCATTGAAGATATTGGCATGGGCAAAGGCTTCATGACTAAAACACCAAAAGTAACCACAACAAAAGCCAAAATTGACAAATGGGAACTAATTAAACTAAAGAGCTTCTGCACAGCAAAAGAAACTATCATCAGAGTGAGCAGGCAACCTACAGAATGGAAGAAGATGTTTGCAATCTATCCATCTGACAAAGGGCTGATATCCAGAATCTACAAAGAACTTAAACAAATTTATAAGAAAAAAAAAACAGCTCCATCAAAAAGTGGGCAAAGGATATGAACAGACTCTTCTCAAAGGAAGACATTTATGCAGGCAACAAACATATGAAAAAAAGCTCATCATCACTGGTCATTAAAGACATGTAAATCAAAATCACAATGAGATACCATCTCACACCAGTTAGAAAGGTAAGAGTTAAAAAGCCAGGAAACAACAGATGCTGGAGATGATGTGGAGAAACAGCAACGCTTTTACACTGTTGGTAGAAGTGTAAATTACTTCAACCATTGTGGAAGACATTGTGGCAATTCCTAAAGGATCTAAAACTAGAAATACCATTTGACCCAGCAATCCCATTACTGGGTATATACCCAAAGGATTATATATCATTCTACTGTAAAGACACATGCACATGTACATTTTGAATTCCTTAATTGCAGCAGTACTAACTTCCATCTGCCTCCTTCACTTGGCCTTCTTCCCTGTATGGATTAAATCTCCCTTTATTTTTTTCTTATAAGGATAACAGTCATTGGATTTAGAACCCACACTAAACCAAGATGATCTCACTTTGAGAAAAGACCCTATTTCTAAATAAGGGCATTTTCACTAGTACTAGGAATGAGGTTTGGACATATATTTTGGTGAAACAATTAATGACAGAATATTTTTAAAAATTATCTTGAAATTTCTGTCTAAAGAAACTGATATTTTCATTTACCTTTGTCTCCAGAGAAGATTTATCTCTTCCCAATGCTTTCATAGAATTATGTGCCTTATTATTCTGGAGGAACTTCTAACAGTTGTTAAGGAAAACAAAATGATTTGTAGCTAGAGGAAATTATCTAAAAACCTGGAACTATAACCTGATAATTTTCTCCCTGGAAAAAATGTGGTAGGAAATGTTGAATGAACGAATATCACTTTCTTTCTAGAGGGGCAATAGTTCACTTGTCTCAGCCACATGGAGATACCAAAGCAAAAGGTCACTTACCTATGAGATTTGCAATGGCCGTTATAAGAGAAGCATTAAATTAGAGTGTAATTGCTCAATGACTGAAGGAAACTTATAACATTTATTATTAATCTATCTATCTACATATATCCATTATCTTATATCTACCTATAAAAACATTTATTATCTCTATATCTCTAGATTTCATATAATATATATTTACATGTACATCTTTTGGTAAGCATCCCAAGAGAAATCATATATGCTTATACACTTGATCTAAGTGCACAAAACCACTTACTTTAAAGAGGTGTTTTGTGTTAAAAAATTAAATAATGAGCCCCAAATACTTCACATAATATCTGGCACATAATAAACACTCAACATATATTACTCAATATTATAGGCTATCATTGTAAATTTTAGATTTTTGATTCAAAAGTGTAAATATGCAAGTTAAAAAAAGAATTGGAGAGTAAAAGAATTGAAGATGTTAGTTGGTTATGAGCTCAAAATTAGCCAAGAATGTAATATAATAGAAAACTAATGCACTGTTGGGTTAAATCATTGGAAAAATGTGCCCTAATCGTTGGTGACTCAACACTACATTTTAGTCCAATCACAAGTAGAATTTGATATTGAGTTCTAGGCATCTTTAAAGTGGGTGGTTTTATGCACTTAGATCAAGCATATATTTATATATATAAATTTACATATATGTCTCAGATGAAGGAAGAGGGCATATTTAGCTTGAAATAGATACTTAGGATAAAAATTGAAGCTGTTTTCAATAATTTGAATAATGATCATTTAGAAAATAGTAAAACAAATCCAAACCAAATGAAACAGACAAATAAACCAGGGCATGAGTGTTACAATAAACACAGAGTTCCATGTAAGAAACATTTTCTAAGTAATAGTACTGCTGAGCAGTGAAATTGACTACCTTGTCAGACACTAAATTTCTGTAAGAATTACAAATACTGTTCATAGAGGTGATTGACACAGCTAAAACCCTCCCTTTTTTAAACTATTACAATCAATCACAACAATAATCCTATAAGGCAAAGATTATTATCTTTATACCCTGGAGAAGGAAATATAAATGATTTGCCTATGGTCACCCAAAAAGATATTCTAAACTTATTATGTTAACTATCTCCATAGTCTTTACCTTCTATGGTACACTGGATTGATCACATCTGTTGAGAATCTTTTAAAAGGATATCATGCATTCTAGAGTGTAGTACATCAGACTTCTAAGGTTAGTACATAAAAATGTTCAAAACAGTACTGGCTGTAAGAGTAGCTAAAATGCAATATTGAATGTGTAAAAGGATAATTTTTACAAAAGAATATAATCATAACTCTCATCCATATATAAAATAAACATGTGTCAAAGATTTTATTCAAGTCATTTATTAGTGAGGGAACCAATAAGATATTGGTTGATAAAGCTGATTGTGATAATTCAAGCCCCCAACACAAAGAGAAATAATGAAAGAATTTACAAATAGATGCGAAACTGATGTGTTCCACAGCAAGAAGGGAAATCATCGTATTTTGTTAGAACAAGAATTTATTTTCCTGTCTATAAAAACAATCATGTGCATTGCTATCCGTTATCTACAAGGTACAGAGTTGTAAAATAGCTCCAAGATAAAGAGAGGTACCGAGGCCTATTTGAATCAGACAACATAGCGGGGCATGCTTAGAAAACATCTAGTTTTCCAATGAAGACAACCATTTTGGCCCACTTCCAAGTCATTCATAATGTTTCCTTTAAGTGTTTATGATTATGATTGTACAAGTCACATAAATTGGAATTCTCAGGATAGTGATAGAAACTTAGCTCTGTGTAGCATGAAAGGTAATGGCAGTCTACACTAAACCACCCAGTGTCCTAGTGATGTTTGTATGCTGCATGAGAAAACAAAAGGAAACCGACATTTGGTGCTCAGAATTTTACACTTCATAACAACAAGGAATAATTATACAGTGTTTTCTGTATGTAATGCTTTGTGCAAATGACTTCTTTGCATTATTTCATATAATTTTTCCTACTAGTCATAATAATACAATAGCAGTAGCATCAATAAAAGAAATGATAATGATATCTCCCTTTAGTTAAATGGTTATTGAAATGCAAGCATTTGTTTAAGTATTATATCTTTTAATCTAAACAACCACTGATCTGATTTAAGTACTCTTTATTCTTACTTCATTGGTGAGGAAATTGAGAGCTAAAGAGTTCAGTTAATTTTTTGAGGTCACACAAATCATAAGATCCCAATGTAGGTCCTCTGCAAACTGTCTCTCATAATTATTATTCCACTAAACTAAACAGTCATTATGTCAGTGCACTTTGAAGGAAACTTATTACAAAAATATTTATGATGGTCTTAGACATTTAAAGAAATATTAAATCTGTTAGATTTTCAAAAAGATTCTATAGTTCTATAGATCTATCAATGATTATATGAATTTTGAAAATAAAATTTGCTTAAAAACATAAAAATTTAGTAAGAATCCATAACCAAATATGAAATTTCTTCCTCAAGAAATCCAATTCAAGGAGCCAATGATAATCCTATGAAAGCAGAGAGCTTTCTCTGACTCACTTATCTTAATTGCAGACCAAACGTTTAACCCTGCTGTCAGTCTCTCCTATCATTTCTTGATGCCCCTTCCATAGTAATAGTTTCAATAGTTTCAAAAGAAAGAAAAAATAGACAAAGCTCACATAGACATTAAAGAGGGGCTCAAAACACATTACTAGCAGTAAAAATTTGTTTATATTTAATAAAGCATAATTATTATTTTTATTGACTAAATAGGTTTGTAGAATTGTATTATGATTATGGTTTGTACCAAAATATAGCATTCTAAGAGGTACAAAGCTGTTTTTAAAATACCCTTAATATTTTCAATATTCTTCTTTAAACTTGATTATTAGCTTGTACAGTATTATGGGTAGGAGTTTTGATTATCAAAGAAAATTTAATGTAATCACTGCTTTATTGATTAAATATGCCATGTTTATAGAGGCTGTGTTTTAAGTTGTCTTTCTTTAGCCATGTAATTGGAAGGAAGTGGTAGCACGGATAATCCTAACTACTGATGATTCCAACATTTTTAGAGTTGGCTTTGGGATACATTTTAATTTGCAAGCAGATTTTTTTCCTAATTACATTTTGCTTAGGCTAAAATTAAAATAGGCAAATAGTATTCAATAAGGAATTGATGTGGCCAAAAATGTTGTCCTTGGTAAGAGCAAGCCAGATTGGGCTGTAGATTCTTCTACTAACAACACATAACAAAACATAAGCAATATAACATCAACAACAACAAAAATATATAAGGAGGAAAATTTACACCCTATCCAAGAATACTCAATTTATGGCATCAGTTAGAGTTGGGTCTAACTTATCTTTAATTCCTGCTGTGCTGCTGTTGTTTCTGTCTATGAGACTTTTCCATTTTCACTTACGTGTATCTTATACGATCTTTAAAGTAGGCTTCATGCCTTACATTGTTTATTAAGCAATAACTCTGGTTCACCTATCTAGGTACCATCCTGCTTCCAGAGTGAATTCCAAGATGTTTTTTCTCTCCAACCATGAGGATTGAGAGTGAAGTGTGACATTCTCTACCGCTACCTCCCAAATAATCCTCACTCTGAGTTTGATGCTGATTTCACGTCCTTCCTGCAATACCAACTCATGTTACAAAATTTCAAGAGAAATCTTACACTCGATGTATTTCTGAAATGTCTGCTACTTTAGTAGTGTGTATCTAAAAGTATGGGCTTTGTCATTCTAATTAGTGATGAAGTAGTGAAAAAGTATGGCATTACAAAGGGTTGTATTACTTTCTGTTTTCTTGTAGTTGACAATAATAAAAAAAATTTAAACAGAAAATATAACTATGGGTTGAAATTGAGGTATAGAGAAAAACATGAAATTAAATTCCATTCAGCAAATGTAGTGATAATTACTATTATTGATATATTATAATAACTATTACTGCTACTGCCACTAACAACATGATCACCACCATCATTTATTATTTATCATGTATGTACTAATTGCTGGATACTGCACTAATAGTTTCACATTAATTTTTAACATGTCAGTTAATAAGTAAGGCATGCATCTATATTTTAGTTTTTTACTATGGAGATCCAGGAGTAACTTAAAAGTACATGGGACTGTTTTTGGAATACTATCTTATAAAAAGGAAGGGCTAGTTTCAATGGGAGGGTTTGAGGCAAAGATGTTAAGTAATTCTGTGTACTAGAGAAACTGAAATCCTAGCGTTTTCCCCAACACAGCTATTTCTAAAGGGATCTAGGGGATTCTGGAATTGACAGATGTAGGCAAGAAGGAGTAGCGAGCAGAGAGAGAAGCTAATGCAACAAGCATCAGGGCAACCTGTCTGCAAGGACTCTTCCAACACCAGGAGGGCAAATTTGCATTCATAATTTTGTGTTCTTGTTTTTACTTTTATTTACTTATTTTTATTTTTTACAGAGGTACACAACTTGTATTAGCTTCAGGCCCTAGAAAATCTGGGGCTGTGTCTACCAGAGAGACATTTCTCTGAAAAAGGCACTGATTTTTTCAATACTATGTTTTAATTTGGTGCTAGCTCTGGTTAGTCTTCCTCCATAAGTCCTTAAGTTTCAGTAAAATTAGATGTTCACAATAGCTTCAGGCTTTTAGGTACTTAAACTTAAGTTCTTGGCCAGGTGTGGTGGCTCACACCAGTAATCCCAGCACTTTGGGAGGTCGAGGCTGGCAGATCACCTGAGGTCAGGAGTTCAATACCAGCCTGGCCAACATAGTGAAACCCCATCTCTACTAAAAATAGAAAAATTAGCCGGGCATGGTGGTGCTTGCCTGTAGTCCCAGCTACTTGGGAGGCTGAGGCAGGAGAAACACTTGAACCAGGGAGGCGGAGGCTGCAGTGAGCCGAGATCGTGCCACTCAATTTGAGATGGAGCAAGACTCCAACTCAAAAAAACAAAACAAACAAACAAAAAACTTTAAGTTCTCTCAGTTTACGCAATTATCACATATGAAATACCACATTTAGAAAGTCAATCAAAATAATTTATACAATCAAAATTATTTTATTTCAAATAAATAGTAATTAACAGGTATCAAGAAAAGTGTGAGTTTAGATATTTAAGAACAACGGAATACAGAGAAAGATTGGAAGATTATGAAGAACAAGCAAAAAAATCTTTTTGGTTGATATCATGCTGAAATGGAAATTGTATTTCCCTACCGAACATTAGTATATCAATAAACACTTGATTATCATACCAGACATTGGGCTGAATTAAACATTAGTGAGAATCTTCAGTTTTCTAAATTATCCTTAAAATTTCTGCATCTAAATTACAGCTCTGGTTTGCATATAGAGAGAAACAGACAGTTATTTTCAAATATCCTTAGGCCTCACTAGCCATATTCATGAAAGGGACCTAAATCATTATTGATACCTTCAACCCTGACTTACCCATCACCTGGCAGCAGGCTAACCACAGTGATTATATAGCAGTTGTAAACTGAAACCTGTTGGTGAGAGGAATTTCCTTAACAGAGGCAGCCTGGGAACAGATATAAAAAGACTGTGGCAGATATAAAGCAGGCAGAGCTTCCTTTAAGCAGCTCTCTTGTTAACAAATACACTTGCCTAAGTTACACATCTGCTGATGAGGTTGTCTGCATGTTTGCTGAGTCCCAGGAGGAGAAGTAAAGTCAAATACCTGGCTAAACAAAGCATAGTAAAAAGCTGGACATTTAAGGCAACGAACAGCAGAGGCATGTCCCACAACACTCTATTGCTGAGAGTAGAAGTTCCCTAAGGCAAAAAGATACTGAGAAAGGGGACACAGTGAATTGAAGCGACATAGGCACTCCTTCCTGTCCTTTAAATTTGCTTCTGGGATATGGCCACTTTTAGACCCAATAGACTTTAATTATAAAAATTATCTATGTGATTAATATGTGGTCTGTTAGTGTGTGAGCTTGTGAGATGAAGAAACATTTAACATTTTCTAGACTGCTGTATTAGCTCTTTTGTATTTTGCAGTCGTCTCTATGAAGTCTTGAATTATAAAAGATAGTATTTGCTTTTATTTGCCTTTCCTTTTGTTACAGGAAAACCAGTGAAGAAATGTCTTAGAAGTTGACCCTAGATTTTCTAAAGCCGCTCTCCTAATTATTCTCTATGATCTCCATCCCTGTCCTTCATGAACCATCTTTTTATATAACTACTGACAAAAGTGGCTTGTGAAAAAGAATCCACCAACAACTCATAGGGACTTTAAAAAGGTGAGGGAAGAATGTGGGCGGACCAATAAAAGAGATACCGTTATTTTGGAAAACAGAAATGGAGAAAAATGACCTCATTAGTTCTAAGTTGGAATAGTGAATATGTCTTTCCCCAAACTGATGCTTATGGTGTTAAATTCTGCATTATTGCCAGTACTGCGTTTTAGTTACATTATGGCTTAAACTGTTAGGTGAGCTAACCAGAGAGTAACCTTCTGTGTATGCAAAGCCATGTCCATAGTGCCAAGGCCATAGTAAGTATCTGGTGAATGTTTGTGGACTGAATGATACTGATATTCATGTTGCTAGTTCTTTATAACAATTTGCCAAACAATGTAGGTATGGAGCTAATTTTGAATGTGGAGTGCAAACCCTGGAAGGAATATCTGTGTTTTATTACTACTATAAGTTTCAATGCACCCAAGTTGCATTTAGAGAACTGGCTAGACTTAACTTGAAACCCATTTACTCAATTGAGGAACCTGGGGGTCTTTTGATGGAAGAGAGAGTTTAGGATTAAAACATGGTCAAGGAATAAGAATTGGTTACCGATAGAGTTTATTTTGAAGATAGTCCTTTGATAGGGTGCTTGTGTATCTTTTGGAATTCATGCTTAAGTTTTAATGTAGGAGGACTCTAATAAAATGAATCAAAGCCAAAAAGAGCACAGGATGCAGCTATGATATGTTGTATCATTTGATATATTGAAAATCGAATTTTTAATATAATGTAAAACACAAGTTAGGGAAGTTACTTGTTTCATGCATATTCAAGTAACAAGAGTTCATACACATTTAGTGAATTAAAAGGTATTATTTAATTTACAATTTTCCTAACACATTAATAGTTTGTGCCACCAAGTATTGATCCTGAAAGTAAAAGTACATTATGCAGCTAAATGCATCAATCTGTGGAAGAATACGATACAACACACCATGCTTATTCACCCCGCATATTTTTTCTTGCCTCCTTTTGGCCACCTGCTCTGAAATGCAAGTGCTTATTGTGGATAAATATCCAAAGATTTTAATATTTATTTCGAAAATCCATAGCTCTTAGGTCTTAGCCCTTCCTTAGTCCTTTCTTATCAAGCCATATACATGTCGCTTACACTTTTTCAATACACTGTAATTCTTTTGTTTATTAGGGAGTTAGCATAACTTTTTAAGTATGCTATTAATACCATTTTTGTTGGAATTATTGTTTAATTATTATTTCTGCTAATGCTGTAATAATAAAGCTGCATGGGCTTTGAGTATCTGCTCTCAATGTATTTTTCTGATTAATCATTTTATTTAGATCATCATTTTATAGAATACAATGTTTTTTCTGAAATTTTTGTATGATTTTATAGCAGAAACAGATACATCTGTGGATGTTTTAAACAGAGGAGGGGTAATCTAAAGGCTAGAATGTCAAAAGAGTACACTGGTCTCCAAAAGACCATCTTCAGAAACGGTGGAGGACCCTTGCAAGTGGCTGTGAAGCCACATAGCTCATGGCAGAAAAGTAAAAATACATCAGGGCAATGACTGAATAATCATCACCAAGAAAGTGAAGATGGTTGTTAGCCTACCTTAAAAACTGTATTTAGGGTCTCATTTGGTAAATACGCTGATGATTTTCTGAGGTAGAACTGATTTGAATACAAGTAGGATTTGTACAATTTTAAAGGTGGGAGCTCTGTGCAAGACAATATAATCAATTACCTTTGTTAGGATACTATTATACTCTCTTCATAGTCCCTAGCTGTTTTCTCAATCCACATTATTGCCTCATGCTTCCTTATACTTACATGTTGTGCTGTTTAAAGTGGTTGTGAGGAAGAATGTGGTGAACCAAAGGAAAATAAATTAATCATTTCTTTTTTTAAATTTTATCAAAACTATAAGTAAGCAACAGGAAAATCAGATGTTGGCATTGATATAGATATAGATATAAATGAGGTTAGAGATGTAGCATGTAAAATTCCTGAAACTTATAATATATCGTGTGACCCCAAAACCAATTAAAATGCATAAATAATTTTACTATAACAATATGATGGTAAAATATGTTATTAATTTAAAATCTATGGAACACATTTTTGGAACAGAATAGAAATAGAAATTTTTAATTTAGGCTTTCAAGCAATATGCATATTGCTTTAGTATTTGGCAGGTATCCAAAATTAGTGTTTTTCTTTAGTATGGCATGTATCCAAAATTAGTGGTTCAAATATCAATCCAACAATTCAATAATTAGATTGTGAAACAAATGTGGGTATGTATTCATTTCGTTATTAAAGTTGAGAAAAAGTGAGCTCGGTTTTTCTGACCCCCTTCTGTACTTGCTACCACCTTGTTTTACATTACATGGCATTTACATATTCTACCAGTTAAAATTTTCCATTAATATTTAATATCACATATTTCCATACTTGTTTTAATTTTTTTAATAACTCACAGTCTTTTACTCATTTTTAAGGATTCAATCCTGAAATTTGATTCCTTAAATAATACTTATATATATACACACACACACACACATACATATACATATATATATCTCCTGGCCACCTAAAACTTTAGAATCAATTTGTTACCAATTTTGTATAGATATACAACCACATCAATGTGGTTATAACCCAATTATTTTATACCCTTCTATATTTCCCCCTTACTGGTTGCTCATCACTTAGCTTTCATTGGCAACACCAGAACACCAGATTATTTTTTTCAATATGTTCAGGAAAAAGTTAACACAGCTGTCTAGATCTTCAGAAGGGCCTGCTGATGGTCATCTGGAAACTTTGCTTTAGAACTGTTCCCTCCATCACTAACTGACAAGGTCGTTTCACTGTTCTAGCTTGACAAAACTGTACAAACAATGGGATTCATGGTGCTTTTCTCCTGGCATTCTAGAACTTTGTAGTTGTAGGCTGAAATTGCATATAAACATCTCCCAAAATGCCTTAGACTCTGAGTCTCAAGTGGACTTTCTTTTTGGCAGGAACATTGCATATGTGTTGTTACATTTCATTTCTGGGTAGGAGGACATTCAGTGTGGCCCCTTCAGGGAAAGCAGCGGAAACATACACATAAATTCATTCAAGCAGTGCGATATGTATTTCTCCCACACTAATCCAGCTGTGTAACCCTATTGTGCTGCTGTAATAAATATCATACATGAATACAACTATATGCTGAGCCCTATGTGTTCTTCTAGTAAAGCACTGAACTTCACGTAGTAGTGGGACCACTGACGCAAATGGTGCCAGAGTACAGGCACAGAAGACCTCTGTTCTGAGGATGATTCCTCTGTCTGTAATGGCCTCCAAGACATTTCTTGTTAGATGTCTTGCCATTATCTCAAAATAATGTGGTAAAAGAAAATAATGCCCTTTAATTTAATAGAAGCACTTCATAATTCTAAAAATGGTATTAATATTCTTTAGGCTAGTCACTTTTATTCAACATCTTAAGGTGATTCTAGAGAGAAAGACAGACCTATAATAAAGAAGAGAGGTTTTGAAATCAAACATATTTGTATCCCAGCTTTAAATTCAAATTCCAATGTATTTAACGAACTTGGGCAAGTAGGACACAGCTTGGCATGGAATGGAAATGTAATACACTAATTATTTATGATATTAATAATATTATTATTCCTTATTCTCTACCATCCTGTTATTATTTATCAAATACTACATAAAACGTACAACCTACACTGGCAAAGTCAATAACCTCCTCCCTTTTCCCACTTGTGACACCCCAGTCTGGCCTCATTTTCTCATCTGTAACTACTGCAATAATCTATTTTGGTTTCCTATTCCTCTCTGTCTGACACATTTTTCTAGATCAATCTTCCAAAGTGGAAGCTTTTTTTTTTTTTTTTTTTTTTCCCCCCCCCCCCCCCCCCCCCCCCCCCCCCCCCCCCCCCCGCCCCCCCCCCCGCCCCGCCCCGCCGCCGGCGCCCCCCGCCCCCCCCCCCGCGCCGGCCGCCCCCCGCGGGCCCCCCGGGGGGGGGCCCCCCCCTTATTTTTTTGGGGGGGCCCCCCCCCCCGCCCCCCGCGCCCCCCCCCCGGCCCCCCCGGCCGCGCGGGGCGGGGGCCCCCGCCCCGGGAACCGGCCCCGGCCCCCGCCGGGGCCGCCCCAAAGTTTTTAAATGCTATTACAGGTAGCCCTAAAATTCCCTGTCACTATCACAGAGATCGACGTGGTGTAGGATGTGGAGAATGGTAGATGGCAAATCATATGATCCCCAGAAAATCTCTGCTTTTTATCCATTTTATGTTATGCTTCTCTTTGACATCATGTTTGGAGAAAGGCCTTGGTAGCTACAATAAGTCTGTAAACGCACTAGTGTTAGCTGACTCAGGATGCAGTCAGATCTCTTTCAACCCCAGGTTATTCCCATTCTGGCCCCAACTTTTATTCTAATGTTCTGTATCACTTCTTGTCCACATGGGTCCTTTGCTTGAGTCAAAATAATTGGTTCATTGAGCTCTGCTATAGGTTGAATCGTGTACTCCAAATTCATATGTTGAAATCCTAACCCCCAATAGCTTAGAATGTGACCTAATTTGGAATAAGACTATTGCAGATGGAACAGTTAAGATGAGGCCATAGTGATGGGACCCATATCCCATATGACTGGTGCCCTTATAAAAAGGTGACAGTTGGACATTGCATGTACACAGGGAGCACACCATTGAAGATCAAGGCAGAGATTAGGGTGATGCAGCAGAAGGAACACTAAAGACTGACAGCAAACCACCAGAAGCTATGATTGAGGTATGAAACAGAGCCTTCCCTCACGGCCCTTAGATGGAGCCAGTCTTACTGACATATTGATCTTGGACTTTCAGCCTCCAGAACTGTGAGACTGTAAATTTCTGTTGTTTAAGCCACCCATTTTGTGGCATTTTGTTATGGCAGTTCTGGCAAACTAATAAAATCCTTAAACACACTAAGCACATGGTGATTTCAATGCCTGTTTCCTCCCTGCAGTGCCTTCTTTAGGAACTCCCTCACTGTTAAGAACTAGTCCAAGTTTCACAACCATCACAAACAGTTTTTCTGCTGCCTGAGCTCTTGGAAAACTTCAATTTTTTGAAACACCTAACAGTACTTAATAAGTCACATGGAAGATATTACATGTGACTTTATTAATTAAAAATAAAAGCCAGACTTTTAATATAGTCTTACATATTTCAACACAAAGCTGAATTAGACTGTCATTGTGGCTGCTATCATCAACATAGAATACCCGTAGTAAATTAGAATGTATATGTTGGCTTTGGGAATACATAAAATAAGTGTTGCAAGACAATAAAATAATAGCTAGTATCAATGAGGGTAGAGAAGACATTTTCTAATGTAATAAATAATGTATTTCAAATCCTGATATGAATTGAGAAAGAAAGCAATTGGACCTTTCTGTTTCTTGTTTGTGTATGAATTTAAAAGCCTACTATTTGGTGATATTCATCTTGCTTTGTTTATAGATAATTTCTGTTTTACCAACACGAAAGTACCTAATTATCGTTGACAGATTTCACAAGGTCCATGAATACTAATGGCATGTACAGATTTTCAAGAGCACTTTGAGAACCTTTTCTTTAATCATCAAAATTTGTTTAGTGTCCTTTTTAAGATCCCTAATAGCCTCTTAATTTCAGAATCTAATATTCTGTTTTCACTGCTGTTCCTACTTGAATCAGAAAAGCAATTGACATGATTGACCACTTTCTAGATCGCAAATTACTTTCTCAGTTGGATTTTATTATCTTTTTTCTTTCCTCACTTATCTGACCTCTTCTTTCACTTGTCTTTTCTTTGCTCCTTCTCCATTGCCTACCATCTCACCTACTATCAAGAAATCAGTTGCCAAATAAATGCTGGTAACAACCAGGTCTGAACCTCTGACTCCAAATTCATTCCAGATACACTTTCCTCATGGTTTCTTGGTTAGTACACAAGCTGGTACATTATAATTATTGTCCAGTCAGTAGTAAACTCTTTTGCATGTAAATGTCATTTGTGTATTTCTCCACCTAAATATTCTATTTTAAATCAGCTAAGTTGGTTGACATTTGACATTATTAATAAATAATAATCAATAATTATTATCTTTAGCTTAAAACATCATCATCAGAGAAAACGCATCTAAACAAAAGCTTATTTGAAAATAAAAATTATCATTTTGTTTGGTGGAAATAACCAAAACTTTTTTTTTTAATATTCTGTCCCTTCACAGTTTGACTTTTATGCTATAGTCACTTGCAGATAAGATGGCTGAAAATTAGGTGCACTGAAAAGTATAGTTTGATTTGTTTTTTTGATTTTGATAAGGATGTTTATAGACTTCAGACAACCTCAATGGCTCCCATTCCTCTTGTATAAATTTTAACTTCTTAGACCAACACTAATAGCTTTACATAATCTGACTCAAATATATATTTTTAGCTCTTTATTCTCTACTGGGCCATAAGATTTACATGCCAATTGAGATAGCTTATTCAACAACCATAAAAATATTTGAGTTTCCTATCTCAGTATCTGTGATTGTTTTCAAAGATCTTCCAAGTGGAATAACATCCTATTTCTTTTCTGTTCCTGATATCACAAATTGTGCCAAATTTTAGCACAAAGCCCACTTTTTCATTGATCTTTTCCCATTAACCTATGTCATATTTGCCCTCTCTTTAAAATGATAATGATATCATGTGTATAGTTATTGAAAATATTTTTTCTACTTAACTATGAATTTTTTGAGATCAAATATTAATGTCTACCTCATATAACACTTAGGCATCCATCAAATACTGGCAGAACTGAAGTGCATTAAACACAAAGGTCTGTCTTCTGCACATATAGTTACAAACTTCAAAATAGGAAAAAGTGTTTAGCAATTATAAATAAAAACAAATCTAGTAAATCATTACTGAATGATGGAAATAGTATAAGTAATAGCACATCTGAGCAAGAAAAGGTATTATACAGAAGACAAAACTGAAAAATAAAATAAGCTAGAACAATAGTGTGCAGATATGATCATTTCCTCAGAGCGAATCATACTTTATGTTAGGCAGAGGCACTGCAAATGGAAATTGAAGTGACCTGGGAAACAAGGCTCTCAGACCTTCCTTTACAAAGAACTGTACAAAATAATTCAGCTCTTCTTAGAATAGAGCAGACTCGGAGCACAGAACATTCAGAAAAGAAAGGAAAGAATAGATCCCTAAAGCTCTATAAGCTACCATCAAATGCTAGCTAAAAGAAATATAAGGTGATAGTAATGTCAAGCAGTACGAAACAAGAACAAAAAGTATTGCATTTGTTGGAGGCTGGGCTGCAGAGGAGGTCATGGAAAACTGGGTGTGCTTTCTGTGAGGAAAAAAGAGTGAGGATTGAGCAAATCTCTGAGAAAAACAAAAAATTAAAACTGTAAAACTGTTGTGTTTTAATTTTGGTCATCTGATGTTACTATGAAACGGCATGTAAAGAGTCAAAGCTCTGAGATGAAAGTCTACTGGGTGCATCTCCAAGTTCTGTCCCTTAGGCACTAGAAATCGTGGTGGAACTTTTATTCATCAGCATTCTGCTCTGTAGAATGGGAACAACTGCAGCACTTCCTTCAGTGCACTATTTCAACAAAGTAAGACAGTATTCAACCATTTCACATAAAGTCTGTATTTTCAAGTGCTTAACAAATATCGTTTATTATTTTCAGTCTTTAAAGTATGTCTAAGATACCAGTCAAGGTTTGAATAAAGAAAAGAAATGTAAAAATACACTAATAAAATAATACATGTAATGTCTCAGAAGCCCTAACCAACTTGCAAATATTTAGAGTGCCATTTTACATTATATATTAAATACCTCTCATTATTTTACATATATGAAAGAAGACGTAAGTTATTTAGCACTTTCTTCATAACTCAATGTCTTTCATAATTGAATCTAATATTTAACTCTGAAATGTTTGTATGTGGAATCGTGTAGGGTACCATAATGGTAGGAAGTCATGGAAGATGTACGACTTCACAATTGTCTAAAGCTAGCTTTAGGATGCAGTAAAGATGCATTTGATCACTGACCTTATAATTCACACCTATTTGGAGGTTTTTCCATTACTCTGTGACATCAATACAGGTAATTACAAACTGAAAATCAAAAAATATGCTCAAACAATATAGACCCTATTAAAAGTAAGAGATGGTGATGAAACAGGTTATGCTGTATTCTGGGTTAGCCTCTCTTCAACTACACACTATTCGGTTAGCTATTTACAAGACCTACAGTGATAAAGGTAGACAATGATATAGAGTAAATTAAAAATATTGAGGTAAAACTCATCACTGAGAAAGTTTCTATGAGTGATCAGCAGTTACTACTAGTAATGATTATTCTTAGACATTTGGTAATTTGTGATCTTTTTATAGATTATGAGGTTAAAAAAAGCTGTACACAGAATAATGAAAATTGTGTGAGACTTTTCAGAAATTGTAAGAGTCCTTGCACCAAATGTTCTTACATCCCACCACGTCATTCTAATGTACCATTGTTTAATATTAATACATCATTAGTTATGCTAATTCAACTTGATTCTCAGACAGAATGTAATAAAAAATCTTTATATATTACTTGAGATTCACTCTCTTGAAAATAATTATTCACTTTAACAAACACCTGCCATATGATGAGAGCTATGTTAAACATGGGAATGAGGAGATCAAAATATATTGAAATGGGAACAAATTGTTTTAATAGATAGATATAGAATCCTTCTTAAGAAGATAGCTACCTATGTTGAGAAAAATTTTGGTACAAATACTCAGAGTAGAAATTAGTAATTTGGCATGTCCACAGTAAGAACAGCTCTGCAATGCTCAGAATATGCGGAGCAATTTGTTGGTTGATTCCAGGAGAAAGTAGAGAACAGGAGATAAATGAATAAGAGAGCAGTACGTGGAAGCCCATTCTGTGCAGAATATTTTAGTAGCTCATGCTTCTGCTCCTTGCAACCTTAGAATGAGGTAAAAAAACCTGCATGTACAAGTGATACAGAGGGCCAGAGGCCAAGACTATGACAGTCAACATCTAAGATGACCCCAAGGAGCTCTTCCTTCTGGTGTTCATTCCCTTATGCAATTCCCTCTCACTTTGGTCTATATGGCCAATAGGGTACAACAGAAGTGATGATATGTCACTTCCAAGATTGTTAAAAAAGCTGGTAGCTGCTGCCTTGGCATTATCACTCTTTCATGCTTTTCTCCTTACTTGTTCTAGAGGAAGTCAGCTTCCATGGTGTGAGAACATTCAGGTAGTCCATGTAGATACAGAGGCAAAGAATTTGAACTTCCAGCACACAGCCCATGATGACATTCACTGAGGCTGTTTAGCAGGGTTGGTAAAGTTGATAACCTAGAATATGTGTGGTGCTGGCATTTTTGGGGATGGTCACTAAAGGGGCTGAGGTATATGTCCAAGTGATACAGAGGAGAATTGAAACAGCACTCACAGATGTCAAAGAGACTAAGCAAATGTTAGAAGAAAACATAGAAAAAAGTTGCTGGGAAATTGCAGAAAGAACATCAAATATGGACTAGATACCTATAGCTAAAAAACTAGAGTTGTGTCAAATGTTTAACTCTGCAGGTGAGGGTGGTCCTAGCTCACATCCAGTTTCAGAAAGGTCAAAGCAGATACATAAATGACTACAATACAAGACTAAAATATAAAAGTGTATACTTGTACATTATATATAAGCACACAAAAATGTACATGCATAAACAACAGATAAAAGGTTTGTGTATCAGAATATAAACTAATATAAAATTTGTAACATAAAATCACTAATGACTATATAGTATGAAATATAACTATCATAAGTCTACCATAATAAAAGTAAATAATATGTAAGGTAGAAAAACAAGTAATGTATTGCCCAATAGATAGTAACAAATAAAGTTAACTAATATGTATCCATTTTAAATAATTTTTGAATAAAGAATGCTTAAATTTCATAAATGAATTTCACAAATGCTATGCTAATCTTTAGTTGAAAAATACACGATCTGGAAAGATAGTATTTGCGTAATCATCACTGTGCTTAGTGCTTATTATGTGATTTTTTGTTGTTGCTGTTGGTAAAATGTGTTGAGTTTAATTACTTTTTTCATACATCGCAGTGACATATAAATGAGGGGTGTTGCTGTATTATATACTTTTTTTCACTCAAGTATTGTTTTGTCAAAACTGGTATATAAAATAGGAATACTTGGTTGAGGGAACGCAGGCTGGGCAGTCTCCACAGCCATCTACTGGGCAAAAAACCATAGGCCATGGGTACCACCCTTGCTGCACACTCACAGCAACACTACCCTGCACAGAAATCTCCCATCCTTGAGCATCAGTACACCACCCACAGACATATACCACAACCCACTCTGACTCTGCCCTGCAAAGAACCAGTGGGTCTCCAGAGAGCTGCAGTACTCTCAGTGACCTAACCTTTGGCTCTGGCTGTCCCCAAGGGAGAAGGGAGCATAGCCTGACAGGTCTCTCTTCGGGGTTAAGGAAAAATGGGTGTGGCACCAGTGACTGGGGGGTCCCTAAGGCCCATGGATGAACTCAATAAGGGGATCATCTATCCCCAACTGATTACCTTCTCCCCCAACCACAGAACACTGCTGCAAAGACAGGCAGGCAGCTATGTAAATGCCTAACTGCTGGCCATTGTTCTTCTTTTTGTTTTTATTGTACTTTAGGTTCTGGGGTACATATGCAGATCATGCAGGATTGTTGCATACGTATGCTCATGGCAATGTAGTTTGCTGCCTCCATCTCCCCCATCACCTACATCTGGCATTTCTCCCCCATGTTATACCTCCCAGACCTCCCCCACCCACCAACTGTCCCTCCCTTGCCCCCCCAAAACAGACCCCAGTGTGTGATACTCCCCCTCCTTGTGTCCCTGTATTTTCATTATTCATCACCCGCCTATGAGTGAGAACATGCGGTGTTTGATTTTCTGTTCTTGTGTCAGTTTGCCGAGAATTATGGTTTCCAGATTCATCCATGTCCCTACAAGGGACACAAACTCATCATTTTTTATGGCTGCATAGTATTCCATGATGTATATGTGCCACATTTTCCTTGTCCAGTCTATCATTGATGGGCATTTGGGTTGGTTCCAGGTCTTGTTCTTAAATGCTGCCTACCAGGACATGGCCTGATTTACACCAACAAAACCAATTTTTCCAGCACACATCATCTGTGAAATCCAATGCAGGAATCTAACCACAAATACATATCCTGTACAGATACTTAGCCCTCTGAAAGTATCCAGAAATGAAGCCAATCGTCTATACTCAACTTACGCCACAAACTCTTAAGAGAAATAAAAATTATATTGAAAAAAGCCCCATGAAAACAAAAGCAACTGCAAAAAAGATAAGAGAACGCCATCCCTTTCAGATGAGGAAGATTTAGTGCATTAACTATGGCAATTCAAAAATTCAGAGTGTCTTACCTTCAAACAATCACTATAGCTCCCCATAATATAATAGATCCACAATAGCTCAACCAATGAAATGGCTGAAATGACAGACATATAATTCAGAATCTGGGAGGCAAGGAAGCTCAGAGATTCAGAAGAAAGTTAAAACCCAATCAAATGAATCCAAGAAATGGACCAAGAGTTAGTTGAAAGACGACATAGCCATTTTTTAAAAGAACCAAACTGAACTGGAATTAAAATTTTCACTACAGGAATTCCATAATTCAGTCTGAAGCATTAACAATAGAGTAGACCAAGCTGAAGAAAGAATCTCAGATCTTGAAGACAAGTCCTTTGAATAAGCTCAGTCAGGCAAAAAGAGAAAGAATTTTTAGAAATGAACAAATCCTTTAGAAATTACACAATTATGGATAGAGACCAACCTAAGACTAACTGGCATTCCTGAGAGAGTAGTAGAGAGAGTAAGCAACTTGGAAACTGTATTTGAGGATACAGTCCATAAAATCTCCCAATCGCACCAGAGAGGCCAATCTGAAATTCCAAAAATTCACAGAACCCCATGAGATACTATATAAGATGGACATCCCCCAGACACATAGTCATCAGATTCTCCAGGTCAATGTGAAATAAAAAAATATTAAAGACAGCTAAGAAGAAGTGTCAGGTCATTTACAAAGAAAACTCTATCAGGCTAATAGCGGACCTCTCAGCAGAAACATTACAAGCCAGGAAATATAGAGTGTCTATATTTAGCATCCTTAAAGAAGCAAAATTTCAATCAATAATTTCATATTCAACCAGACTAAGTTTCATAAGGGAAGAAGAAATAAAATCCTTTTCAGACAATCAAACAATACATAAATTTGTTACCACTGGACTAGTATTACAAGAAGTCCTTAAGAGAATGCTAAAAATAGAAATGAAAGAACAGTACCTACTACCATGAAAACACACTTACGTACATAGCAGTCAAACACTATAAAGCAACTACACCATGATGTCTACAAAAACAACCAGCTAACACCACAATGACGGGATCAAAACTCACAGATCAACATTAAACTTAATGGAAATGATCTAAAAACCTGACTTAAAAAGCATGTAATTGAAAACTGAATAAAAAGGAAATAAGACCAAACCAGCTGTTGCCTTCAAGAGACCCATGTCGTATGTAATGACACTCACAGGCTGAAAAAGGATGGAGAAAGACCTATTAGACAAATGGAAAACCAAAAAGAACACAGGTTAATTTTTTTTTTTTTTTTTTTTTTTTGAGAAGGAGATTTGCTCTTGTTGCCCAGGCTGGAGAGCAATGGCGTGATCTCGGCTCACAGCAACCTCCGCCTCCCAGGTTCAAGTGATTCTCATGCCTCAGTCTCCCAAATAGCTAGTATTACAGGCATGCATCACCATGCCTGGCTAATTTTTGTATTATTAATAGAGATAGGGTTTCTCCATGTTGGTCAGGCTGGTCTCAAACTCCCAACCTCAGGTGATCTGCATGCTTTGGCCTCCCAAAGTTCTGGGATTACAGGTGCAAGCCACCACACCCAGTCAATATTCTTCTATCAGATAAAGCTAGCTTTAAACCAAAAACAGTCAGAAAGGACAGTGAAAGACATTACATAATAATAAAATATTCAATCCGACAAGGACACATAATTATCTTAAATACATATGCAACCAACATTGGAGCACCCCAGATTTATAAAACAAGTACTTCTATGCCTATAAGAAGATTTAGACAGCTACACAATAACAGTGGGGGACTTCAACACTCCACTGACAGTGCCAGATAGAAACTAGCAGAAAACTAAAAGAAATTTTGGACTTAAACTCAACTAATTGGTCCTAATAGATATTTACAGAATACTCAACCCAACAACTGCAAAGTACACATTTTTCTAATCTGCACACAGAACATACTCTAAGATCAACCACATGCTCAATGATAAAGCAAGTCTTAATAAATTCCAAAAAATCTAAATTATACCAAACATACTTTCAGACCACAATATGATAAAAATAGAAATCAATACCAAGAAGATCTCAAACTACACAGTTAGAGGAAAATTAAACCATTTTTCACCTGAATGGCTTTTTGGTAAACAACAAATTAAAGCAGAAATTTTAAAACTCTTTGAAATTAATAAAAACAGAAACATAACATATCAAAATCTATGGGATACAGCTAAAGCAGGATTAAGAAGAAATGTATAGTGCTAAACACCTACATCAGGAACTCAGAAAGATTCCAAATTACTAATATAACATCGCACCTAGAGGAATTAGAAAAACAAGAGCAAACTAATCCCAAAGCTAGCAGAAGAAAAGAAATAACAAAAACCAGAGAGGCACTGAAGAAAATTGATATGCAAAATTTCATAGAAAAGATAATCAAAATCAAAAGTTTATTTGAAAAAACAAACAAGATGTATAGACCTCTAGCTAGATTAATAAAGGGAAAAGAGAGAAGATCTAAAGTTAGAAAAGGCAAAACAAAGATGGTATTATAACCTATCCCACAGAAATACAAAAGATCCTCAAAGACTATTATGAACACCTCTATGCATACAAATTAGGAAGTCTAGAGGACATGGATACATTACTGGAAATACACAACTTCCCAAGATTGAACCAGAAAAAATTAAAAACCTAACATACCAATAACGAGTTCCAAAGTTAAATCAGTAAGAAATACTCTGGCAACAACCACAATAACAACAAAAGCCCAGAACCAGATGGATTTATAGTCAAATTCTACCAGATGTACAAAGACTGATACCAATCCCATTGAAACCATTCAAAAAAAATCAAGGGAGGATGCACTCTTCTCTAACTAGAAGCCAGTATCTTCCTTAAACCAAAATCTCGCAGAGACACAATATCAAGACAATATCGCTGATAAGCATAGACAAAACAATCCTTAACAAAATCCTAGAAAACTGAATCCAGCAGCACATCAAAATGTTAGTTCACCATGACCAAATGAGCTTTATTACTGGGATGCAAGGTTGGTTCAACATATGCAAATCAGGAAATGTGATTTACCACATAAGCCAAATTAAAAACAAAAACCATATGGCCATCTCAATAGATGCAGAAAAAGCTTTTGATAAAATCCAACATCCCTTCATGAAATAAGCCTCAGCAAACTAGACATTGAAGGAACATACCTCAAAACACTAAGAGCCATCTATGACAAACCCATAGCTAACATCACACCAAATGGGCAAAAACTGAAAACCATTCCCCTTGAGAACTAGAACAAGGCAAGGATGCTCACTCTCACGAGTGCTATTCAACATAGTATGGGAAGTCCTAGTCAGAGAAATCAAACAAGATAAAAAAATAAAGAGGCATCCAAATAGAAAAAGGAGGAGTCAAACTATCTTTCTTTGCCAGTCATATAATTCTATACCTAGAAAACCAGGAAGATTCTGTCAAAAGGCTCTTACAATTGATGAGTGATTTCAGTACAGCTTCAGGATACAAACTAAATGCATACAATGCAGTTGAATTTATATCCATCAATAATAATCAAGCTGAGGGCCAAATCAAGAATGCAAATCAATTTACAATAGCTATGAAAAAAAAAAATACCCAGGAATACTGCTAACCAAGGAGGTAAAAAATACTCTACAAGGAGAATAACAAAACACTGCTGAATAAAATCAGAGATTATACAAATAAATGGAAAAACATGCTATGCTCATGGATAGAAAAAAATCAATATTGTTAAAATGACCATACTATGCAAAGAAATTTAAAGATTCAGTGCTATTCCTACCAAATTATCAATGTCATTTTTTACAGAATTAGAAATAAAACTATTCTAAAATTCATATGGAACCAAAATAAAAACCTGAATAGCAAAAGGTATTTCCAAGAATAAAACAAACCAAAAACGAGCTGGGGATATTATGTTACCTGACTTCAAACTGTTCTATAAGGCTACAGGAACAAAAACATCACGAGGCTAGAAGAAAAACCCGATATAGTGGCCAGTGGAACAGAACAGAATTCCATAAATAAAGCCCTATACCTACAACCATCTGATCTTCAAAAAAGTGAACAAAAATAAGGAATCAGGCAAAGATTCCCTATTCAATAAATAATGTGGGGGATAACTGGCTAGCCATACACAGAAGAATAAAAGTGAATCCCTACCTATCAACCATACATAAAATTAACTCATAATGGATTAATGACTTACATATAAGACTGTGACTATACAATTCTAGAAGAAAATCTAGGATATACTTTCTTGATATCAGCCTTGACAAATAATTAATGGCCAAGTCTTCAAAACCAGCTGCAACAAAAACTAAAATTGACAAGTGAGGCCTAACTAAACTAAAAGCTTCTTTACAGCAAGATAAACGCATAGACAATCTGCCGAAAGGGAGAAAATATTCAGAAATTATGCCATATCCAGAATCTATAAAGTCCAATATCCAGAATCTATAAGGAACTTAAATGAAACAATGAGCAAAAAAACAAATAACACCATGAAAAAGTGGGAAAAGGACATGGACAGACACTTCTCAAAAGAAGACGTACAAACAGAAAAAAAATCATGAATAAATGCTCCTTATCACTAATCATCAGAGAAATGCAAATGAAAACCACAATGAGATATCATCATATACCAGTCCGAATGGCTTTTGTTAAAAAGTCAAACTCTAACAGGTATTGTTAAGGCTATGGAGCAAAGGGAACACTTGTACATTGTTGGTGGGAATCTAACTTAGTTCAACCACCATGGAGAGCAGTTTGGAAATTTCTCAAAGAACTAAGAGTTGAACTGCCATTCAACCCAGCAATTCCATTACTGGGTATATACACAAAGGAAAAAAAATCATTGTACCAAAAAGACATATGCATCTGTATGTTCATTGCAGCGCCATTCACAATAGCAAAGACATGGAATCAACCCAGGTGTCCATTAACAGTGGGTTGCATAAAGAAAATGTAGTACGTATACACCATGGAATACTATCCAGTCATAAAAAAGAATGAAATCATGTCCTCTGCAGCAACATGGATGCAGCTGGAGGCTATTATCCTAAGCAAACTAACACAGAAACAGAAAGTTAAATATTACATTTTTTCACTTCTAAGTGAGAACTAATCATTGAGTACATATGAACATAAAGATGGAAACAGACACTGGGGGATGCAAGAGGGTAAAGGGAGGAAGCAGGGCAAGGGTTGAGAAACTACCTATTAGATACAATGCTCACTACCTGGGAGATAGATTCTTTATACTCCAAGCCTCAGCATCACATAAGAAACTTTCTCATACACCTGTAATTGTACCCTATGATTCTAAAATAAAGTTGAAAAAAATAAACAAATAAAATTCACATTTCTAATTACTAAAGAAAGATATAAAGCAATTAAAAAATAAATAAAATGAGAATCACTAAATGTATTATATTGTCAACATTTTCACAAATTACCTTTTCAACAAACCTTAAGAAACTATTTGCAATGTTTAATACAATTAGATTAGTGCAGTCATTATAAACTATTCCAAAAAATTCTTTAATATTCTTCTCCCCAAAAGGTAAAGACTATAAAGACTATTCCCCGACTGACTGCCCATAAAATGTAGGCTGGACTTAGTTTTTTTTTTTTTTTTTTTTGGTTTGTTTTTGTTGTTGCTGTTGTTGGCCAGACTCAGACCAGTGGCGCGATCCTGGCTCACTGTGACCTCCGCCTCCCGGGTTCAAGCAATTCTCATATCCTCAGCCTCCCAAGTAGCTGGGATTACAAGCATGCACCAACGCATTTGATTAATTTTTTTGTATTTTTAGTAGAGTTGGGGTTTCACCATATTTGTCAGGCTGGTCAAGAACTGACCTCAAGTGATCTGCCTGCCTCAGCCTCCCAAAGTGCTGGGATTACAGGCTTGAGCCACAGCACCCAGGCTGGATTTAGTCTTCTGATTCTAATGAATAGAATATGGCAGAAGTGTTACTATATGACATTGGAAAATATAAATATATATATCTGGATTACTTTGGGGCCACTTACTTTAGGGGGAACGAAAAGCCATGTCTTTAGGATACACTCAGTATGAGGAGAGAGCCGTGGGGAGGAAGTGGGACCTCCCCCTCAACCACCAGCACCAGTTTCCCAGCCATGCGAAGGAGACACCTTGGAATAGAACCCTACACCTTTCCAAAGCTTTCGGGTTACATCTGAGTGCAAACTCATGAGAGATTCTGAGCCACACCACCCATTTAAGCCTTATCTAACTCTTAACTCACAGAAACTAGGAGGATGATGTTTATTGTTTAAAGTCACTACGTGTGGGGACTTTTAATGCAACAATTAA
Organism: Ateles fusciceps; assembly: GCA_036589455.1. Taxonomy (NCBI): domain Eukaryota; kingdom Metazoa; phylum Chordata; class Mammalia; order Primates; family Atelidae; genus Ateles; species Ateles fusciceps. The sequence continues at coordinate 3,309,917 of JAZHEH010000827.1, read as the reverse complement.
CTCAAACACAATCAATTAATCATTTTATATTCCATCCTCATTTACTAGGCATTAGGAAAGATAGATCACTTTTAATGTAGGACAAAAACTAAATACTAGAATGCACATAAGAAATACTGCTACATTAATCTTGCTGTTAATGGTACACATGTTAATTTTTGCATCTATGCAGAGATGCACTATTTTTATGAGCTTTCACTGATGACAGTTACAAGTAAATGTTAAAACTCCACTTTAATCCAGTTTCAGATTAAGAAAACACATTGTAAATCCAGTTACTTAGTTGAAATCTCACAGCAGAATGTCTGTACCTGGAGTGTGACACTTGATTCTTGCTCAAAATATTTACTTACATACTATGGAGAAAATAATTACAATTATAAAATTGTGTCCTATTTGTGGGGTACATGTTGTAGTTGTTGTTAACAAAAATAGTAAAACAAACTACAGAGCATGGCAGGAGGATAGCTTGAACCCAGGAATATGAGAGCAGCCTGGGCAATATAGAAAGACCCCATCTCCACAAAAAGGAATGACAAAACTAAACAACAATAACAATAATAAAAAACCCAGTAAACTACTGCTAGTTTATTAAAAATGGGAAACTAAATTTTACATGAGAATTATTTTACTAAATTCATACTGCATGTTAGTTAACTTACATAGTGACTGGTGTAATAACATTCAGTTTTGAATTTAAAAGGTCATATTTACTTAGTATTTAGGATGAAATATGCACTACTTTACGTGTCTTTCATGTATTCATTTATTATCATCTCCATTTTTCCAATTAGGTAAACAAGACAAAGACAGGTCAAATCATTTGCAAAAGATCACGTATTTAGTAAGTGGTAAACTGGTTTTGAGCCTAGGCAATATAATGTATATATTCTTAAGCCCACTGATATCCCAATATAGAATTACATTTTCCCACTTATCCACAATGAAGCATCAGGAAATAAAAGCTCATAAGAATGGCACATATATCCACAGATTCAGAAGTTAACATACAAACCATTAAAAGCAAGGCCAAACTAGCAGCAGTGATCGCACAGATTCTAAATTGTTTCTACTTTTAATGCAAATTAGCATGTGAGCAAATTGCAGTATAATTTTTAACAATTTAAAAATCTCCTTAAGACAACATACCCAATTCTATCTGAAAAGATATATAAAAATTGTCAAACCGACATGAATTTTTCACAAGACACCTGGAACTATAGGAGAAAAAAAAACAACAAAATCACAAAGTAGGTTATTTTAATGAGGTTCAACTCCAGGATTGCTGTTATATTAAATGAAAGACAATGGAAGTCTCATAATAGCAAAAAAATGAATAAATCTTTTTAAGGTAAGATGAAGAACTGGTGACACTCAGGTGGACTTAGGTGCTGATCGAATTTGAGCTGCTTTCAATCCTGCCTTTTCTGTTTCAGTAACCAGGAACTTGCTGCATTCCCCCTGCTCTTAGGTAGGATGAATATAAAAGGCAACCCACATTGTCTAAAAATAGACCTCAGTCCACTTTGACAAAGCACTCTATCCAGCAGCACTCTGCTGCCACACTCTCATTAAACCAATGGAGATGTCAGCATCATCTATTTCATTTCTATAGAGAGCACAAGCCTTCTTCAATATTTTGACCTATCTCCACTGGAGAGGAAGAATTTGATTTGTAAAGACATGGGACTAGCTTTGTTAGATATTAATGAATCAACTAAGGAGCTTCCATATGGCTGCTGAAGCGATCTGTCAGCATTCCCATTATAAATCTCTTTCTCTAATGGATTATAGTGCTAACAAAAAATTCACTTCAGAATAATTTGGCACGCAGTTTATACATATCTGGGATAATACTGATTTTTTTTCTTCCATTACCTAAAATTTGAAAAATAAAATTAGTGTAAAACTACAGCATTGTGCTATAACTCAATCAACAAGAAAAGTACATAAGACTAGCCAGCTCACCTCTGGAAAAAATGGGAAAAATGTAAAGTCTCCACCTTTTTCAGGAAAAAAAAGTGAAAATAAACACACCCAGTTTTTACAAAATTATTATATATATTCAATATCCCCCCCCAAATATCTACAGTTACCCTGTGACAATGAATATTAGAGGGTTTAGATTATATTTTAAAAACTATTCAAAGACATCGTAAAAATTAAGATTTTAGTTTCCATAGGAATTCATTTAGGATCACATCAATTTCTTGATGAAGCCACATTTAATTTCAGGTATATTAAAATGAATGCTTGCGTGTGTTTATATGTATTTTTGACCCTTTAACAACACAGTTTTACACTGCATGGGTCCATCTTCTTCTGCCTCTGCCACTCCTGATATACCAGAACCAACCTCTCCTCTTCTTCCTCCTCCTCAGCTTAAACAATGTGAAGACAAGGAATGAGAAGACTTTTATGTGATCCACTTCCACTTGATAAATTGTAAACATATTTTCTCTTTCTTATGGTTTTCTTAATAACATTTTCTGTTCACTACTTTACTTTATTAGAAAAATACAGAATATAATATATTGAACATATAAAATAAGAGTTAATCAATTGTTTATATTATCAGTAAGGCTTCCACTCAATAGTAACCCATTATTAATTAAGTTTTGGGAAGTCAAAAATTATATTGGAATTTTGACTGTGCAGGAGATTGGTACCACTAACTTCTGCATTTTTCAACAGTCAACAGCATTGTGTATGTTTATATACATATATAGTGCGGGTATACATACACACACAGACATATATAACAGAAGTCAAAGTATGATATGATATGCTTTACTTGTTTCTGTTATACATGAAATATGATGGTAGAAAATCTGAAAAATTCATATAGGTACAATGGCAAATTAAAATTATTCAAAATCTCATCCAAATTAATTATAATTTATCTAAACAAATATGAATATACAAACATATTAACTACATTATGTATATGTATGTGTTTATAAATAATTAAAATAAAAATTACATGTTCTAAACCTTAAATATCAAATATCCTATTGGATTTATTTTAATGTAATAGCAAATAAAAGTATGCATATAATATTTTCAGACTATGAAACTTGTATCATTTCATTTTTTCCTTATGTCTTATTTTCTTAGTTTCTTCTCAGCCAAAAGCTGAAAAATAAATTAGTGAAATCATCCATATATTTTTATATACGTAAATCAATGAACAATTTAATGATATTATCTACGCAAAAACCACTCTCCTAAGTGGTGAGTACACATGGTTAATAAGATCAGTAAAATCCCTGTCCTCATATAAATTACAGTTTTTCAGTGAGAGAGACAGCTAATAAATAGACAAATATATTTTTAAAAATTTCAGATAATGATATTTACTCTGAAAATAACCACTCCAGGAATGGGTTGAATTGTGACCTCAGGGCATAATAATGCAGGTCTTGGTGAGAAGTTAAAGATCATAGGTAAGTTGTAGTAACAGTCCCTAGGGAAAAAATAGTCCTGAAAGCTAGTCTTTTGTGAAGTGGAAAGGGGAGGGTTTTCTAAAGCCCATTAGCTTGGGCTATTTAGAGTTATACTTATTTGGTTCCATTCATTTAGGTAGAGGAAAGTCAAGACAAGAAGCCGAGCATTATAAATCTTTTTTTTTCAATCCTTGGTGGAATGTGAGAAGAAAAGAAGAGACTTAGGGGGAATGGAGATTTGAGATGCTGAAGTTTTAGTATCCACATCTTGGAGCAATACCTGGGAATCCAAGCAATACCTTGAGAATTTCAAGAAGCCTTCAACAATATCTAACAGATTTGGGGAACCTCAATAGTGGTATGAAAGTGTGGCTGACAGAAACAGTTGATGAGCCAAGACCTTAGGTCCAGAGATGTAGGCGGTGACTTTGAATCTGAAAATAAATGCCTGGGACCACAGCTGATGGAACATTCTACCCTGTGCCGAAATGAGATCATTAACATTGTCACAGGAGCTAATAAGAGCAAACTAAACCAGTTACATACAGTGGACACCAGAAGGGATCTAGAGTATTCCACGTGGAGAATGAACCCTTTTCTATCCCTCTAACGTGCTGTCCATGGAGTGCAAAGCAGACCGGCTATATACTCTGAAGGCGCTTTAAAGAGGAATACTGGGGGAGGCGAAAATCCATAAAACAACATTTAATTCTAAAAGCCTGAGTTACATTTTAAAAATGCCTTTACTTATTAAATAACACTGTGTTTTACTCCACAAGTCAAAATTGATTTTTCCCAGCCAGAAGAAAGGTCTAAAAGGAAGAAAAGTTATAGAGATTACATATACACCATAGAATACTATGCAGCCATAAAAAACGATGAGTTGGTGTCCTTTGTAGGGACATGGATGAACCTGGAAACCATCATTTTCAGCAAACTGACACAAGAACAGAAAATAAAACACCGCATGTTCTCACTCATAGGTGGGTGTTGAACAATGAGAACACATGGACACAGGGAGGGGAGCATCACACAATGGGGTCTGGGGTGGAGAACTAGGCAAGCGACAGCGGGGTGGGGAGTTGGGGAGGGATAACATGGGGAGAAATGTCAGATATAGGTGATGGGGAGGAAGGCAGCAAGTCACATTGCCATGTATGTACCTATGCAACAATCTTGCATGTTCTTCACATGTACCCCCAAACCTAAAACACAATAAAATATTAAAAAAAAAAAAAAAGCTACATTTGCTGGCCAGGCATGGTGGCTCACACCTGAAATCCCAGCACTTTGCGAGGCCAAGACAGGCAGATCACCTGAGGTCAGGATTTCAAGACCAGCCTGGCCAACATGGTGAAACCCTGTCCCCCACTACAAATACAAAACTTATCCTGGTGTGGTGGTGGGCTCCTATAGTCCTAGCTACTCAGGAGGCTGAGGAGGAGAATGGCTTGAACGCAAGAGGTGGACGTTTCAGTAAGTCAAGATCTTGCCACTGCACTCTATCCTGGGAGACAGAGGGAGATTCCATCTCAAAAGTAAGTAAATAAATAAATAATAAAAGATATATAAGCCATATTTGCTTTGCACATATGAATATTGCGGTAACAAGGTCTGAGCCCATTAGAAAATGTCAAGTGTATGGTTAAGGGCTTTGATCCACATTTTGTTTCTTTGGAGATATCCAAAAGTCAAGAGAAATAGGATTTTCTAAACCCAGAGTTTTTCTACCTTTCCTATTTTCAACTAGGAAGAAATGAATGTGCATGACTATGTGACAGCTGTACAGTGTGATAAACAAGCCAAAGAAATTGATAGAGTTACTGGTGTGCTTGCTCCTGTTCCTTTAGTTCTTAGTGGCTTTCAGGGAACTAAGGCAACATTCACATATTGTATCTGTCTATTCTTAATCTATTTTACTTTTCTCATCTATGAGAAACAAATAGATCTATTAATAATCATTTATTCAACTAACAATTTTAAAAGTACATAGTGTGTATCTGGCATAATGCTAAGTGGTGGGCACACAAAGACAACACTGAGCTCCTTTCTTCAAAAAGATTATAGTCTAGAAAATGATTACAATGAAAGAAATAGAACTTCATCTCTTCAATCTGATTAGGCAACTCTCTAATTTTAAAAAATAATGGCATCACAGTATGCTATGTATCACTTCTCAAGAAGATTCAAGGAAAACAAATAATATGATACACTGATTCGAGGAAGAGATCAAAATACTGTTAATAATTACCAATTCTATAAATAGGTGCTATTAACTCAACTGTTACCATACATCAAATATTATGTTGCAAAACCTACATTGGACAAGTCAATCTCAATCTTGACTGATAGTAGAATCACCTAGGGGCTTTTAACAACTCTGATGCCCAGGTTACACCTAGGCCAATTCAATTACAATCTCTGGGGTAAGAACCATGTCTATGTATACTTTAAATCTCCTTAAGCATTTCCAGTGTGCAGCCAAGTTTGAGTCCCACTACCTCAGACACATTTTATATAAGCATTCTTTATTGAATATAGACATTTGAAAATTGGGTCTATATTTAGCTTTTCTATCTACTGCTAGAGCTGAATAGTAGCAGAGAGTGTGGTATGTGAGAACAGAAATGTGGTTTCAGAATAAATTAATGGCATTTCACTGTGCTTCCTGCAGCTTGTTCAGAAAAGCAGTTCATTCATAATAGGACATGAGAATATAGGATTTACATTCAAATGAAGCAGAACTATCTCCATATTATGATCATGTAGAAACTACAAGTAAGAAACAGTATTTATATTACTCAAACATAAAAATGGAGATATTAATTAATTGCCATTAAGTTATATATCCTATGGCAGTCATGTTGCAATACAAGTTCTATTTGTCACTTTTTCATCCAATGTTTTTACTAAAATATAACATCAACAGCTCAAGATAGCAAACTTTGCTAGTAGAGGCATAAACTGGGAGAATCTGGACCAGATCTTCCCAAGAGGTGTTTCTTGTTTTGTGTGTACAAAATGTGTTAAAACTTGGTGATTTTATGCATGAGCAACGTGAACAAATCCTAGTTTCCACCTTTTTTTAGACAGTCTGTGTCCTTAAATGACAAGAGTTGGCTTTAGATGAAGAGCAAATGGCACATTTAGGCAAGGCACTGCCCTCCAGCTCACCTCTGTCCTCTACCTGGTACACACCATTTATCATACCCCCACCTGGTCTCCACGGTTGCTGGAATTCTACAACTTTGGTATACTGATTATAGACCAGGGCTATGGAGCCAGACTGAATAGATTATAATTCTAGCTCACTATTATCTGTAACATAATGGACAATTCAAATGAATGATCTGGCACAATACCTTGTCACTTTTATTCCCCCCCCAAGATGAGGTCTTGCTCTGTCACCCAGGCTGGAGTGCTGTGGCATGGTCTTGGCTCACTGCAACCTTCGCTTCCTGGGTTTCAGCAATTCTCCTGCCTCAGGCTTCCGAGTAGCTGGTATTACAGGCATCTGCCACCATGCCTGGCTAATTTTTGTATTTTTAGTTTCACCATGTTGGCCAGGCTACTCTTGAATTCTTGACTGCGTGATCCACCTGCCTCGGCCTCCCAAAGTACTGGGATTACAGGTGTGAGCCATGGCATCTGGCCCTATTCATTACTTTCATAATTAAAACTTTTCAGGCAAAAAGCTACCTATATTTTCTAAACCTGCACACTGAATTTTAGATATCTAATTTCAGAAATTCAGAATATTTATGTTTAAAGGTATTTTCAAAAATTATCTATAATAGTGAGGAACAAAAAGTAACACAAATGTTTACCAATAAGAAGTGTTTAAATAAATCCTGATAAATCAGTGGCATGGAGTCCGAGGTATTAATTAGAAAACATGATGTAGTTTCCCTCAGAACTTTTACTGTGGGTAGTAAGATAATTTGTTGAAATGAACACTCAGTCCACAAATTCAGAGTCCAATAAAAATTTTATAGTATCCCCAAATTCTCTTAAAAATTGTAAATTTGCTTTTGAACAAAGGAAATGATCACTTTAAAATCTTACTCTTGATGTCACTCAACTATCAATACTGCATTGTATGAGGTGAGTTGCGGGTATAACTATATTTGGGTGTATGTGTGTATACTTTCTAGCCTTTTTTTTATTAACTTTTAAGCCTCTTTTTAAAATTAAGGTTTAATTTACATATAGGAAGTTTACAATTTTTAGCATAAAATATTGTGAATTTTGGTAAGTGCATATAGTTGAACAACCACTACCGCAATCAAGATATTAAATTGTCCCAAGCCCCCAACCCCCAAAATTGTCTCTGCAGCTATTTGTTGTTAAGATCTTCCTTTACCTCTAAGCCCAGAAAACTATTGGTCTGTTTTTACTTCTTCCAGAATTATACAATAGCTAGGCTTCTTTCATTTAGTGTAACACATTTGAAATCTATGTTGAGTGTATCAATAATTTGTACTATACTATGCTATGGATATACCAGAATTTATTTATTGAGTCATGAGCTGAAGGACATTTTGGTTGTTTCCAATTTGGGGCAAGTATGACTAAAGCTGCTATAAACACCTGCATTTATGTTTATATTTTACATTCATAAATACCTAGGGATGGTATTACTGGATATTGTAGTGAGATTCTGTTCACCTATGTAATAAACTGCCAAACTGTTTCCAAAGTGACTGTACTATTTTTTGCATTCCCACAAACAAAGTATGAGACTTACTGCTGGTATCATTTAGTGTAAGTGTTTTAAAAGTTTTAACCATTCTAGTAACTATGTGTAGTTATCTCATGGTTTCAACCTGTATTTGCCTAATGAAAAATAATTTTGAGTATATTTTTCTAGGTGGTTATGTGTTATTTGTATGTTTTTAGTTTCCATGCATACATTTTGCTCATTTTTAATTAGCGATTTGTTGTTATTGTTTTGAGGGTTCTTCATGTATTTTGGTTACAAATCATTTATCAGATATGTGATTCACAAATATTTTCTCTTAGTTTTGTCTTCCTATTCTCATAAAAATGTCTTTGAAAAATGTGGCATGTATACATAGTGCAATATTATTTGGCCTTAAAAAAGAAGAAAATCCTGACATTTGTGACAACATAGATGTAGCTGGAGAACATTTTACAGACGAAGTGAAATGCAACAGTCAGAGAAAGACAAATACTACATAATCTCATATATATGTGGAATTTCAAAATTTGAACTAACTGAAGTTGAGAACAGCATTGTAGTTATCAGGGCTGATGGGTGAGTAATAGGGAGATGTTAGCTGAAGAGTAAAAGTTTCCGTTAGACAGAAGGAATAAGTTCTGACATCTATTTTACAGCATGGAAACTATAGCTAATAATAATATATTGTATATTTGAAAATTGCTGAGAGTAGAGTTTAATCTCATCCCCAAAAATGATAAGCATGTAAGGTGATAGGTATATTAATTAATTTGATTTAATTATACTGTAATATATACATATATCAAAATATTACATTGTACCCCATAAACATACACAATTTTTGTCAATTAAAAATAAATATTTAAAAAAAGTCTTTTAAATTGCAGGAATTTTATTTTGATAAAAAAATCTGTAATTTTTTTGTAAGTCTTGCTTTCATACTGTATCTAAAAAATATTTGCTCTACCTAGCTGGGCACGGTGGCTCACGCCTGTCATCCCAGTACTCTGGGAGGCCGAGATGGGTGGATCAGGAGGTCAGGAGATCCAGACCATCCTGGCTAACATGGTGAAACCCCATAGCTACTAAAAATACAAGAAATTAGCCAGGCGTGGTGGTACACGCCTGTCGTCCCAGCTACTCGGAAGGCTGAGGCAGGAGAATCGCTTGAACCTGCGAGGCAGAGGTTGCAGTGAACTGAGATCACACAACTGCACTCCAGTCTGGGTGACAGAGTGAGACTCTGTTTGAAAAAAAAAAAAAAAAAATTGCTTAACCCAAGGCTAAAAAAATTTTACCTTTCCAGAACATTTACACTTTTAGCGTTTACTTTTAGGTATATAATCTCTATCTGTAAAATTTTTGTATTTGTATATATATAGGTTAATATAATGAATCACAATTTTTTTTTTTTTGTGATTTAAATTAGTCTTTTTTTTTTTTTTTTAATTTTTGGGTGTTGAACAATGCGAACACATGAATCACAATTTTTTTAAGTTCAAGATACATGTGCAAGTTTGTTATATAGGTAAACTACTATCACTGAGATTTCTTGTACAGATTATTTTGTTACTCACGTATTAAGCCTAGTATTCATTAGTCATTTTTCCTAATTCTTTCCCTCCCAACCTCCACCCTCTGGGAGGTCGAAGTGTCTTTTGTTCTCCTGTATGTGTTCTCTTCATTTAGCTCCCACTATGAGAACATGCAGTATTTGGTTTTCTGTTTCTGCAAATGACATTATCTTGTTCTTTTTAATGGCTGCATAGAATTCCATTCACATTTTCTTTAGCCAGTCTACCACTGCTTTCTACAATGGTTGAATTAATTTGCACTCCCCAAAACAGTGTATAAGCATTCATTTTTTACTGCAAACTCACTAGCATCTGTAGTTTTTTTTTTTTTTTTTTTTTTTTGGCTATAGCCATTATGACTTATGTGAAATGTTATTTCATTGTGGTTTTGATTTGCATTTTACTAATGATCACTGATGTTAAGCATTTTTCATATGGTTGTTGGCTGCATGTATGTCTTCTTTTGAAAAATGCCTGTTATGTTCTTTGCCCACTTTTTAATGAGGTTGTTTTCTGCTTGTAAATTTGTTTAAGTTCTTTATAGATGCTGTATATTAGACCTTTGTTGGATGTACAGTTTGAAAAAAATTCTGCCATTTGGTAGGTTATCTATTTACTCTATGGATATTTTCTTTTGTTGTGCAGAAGTTCATTAGTTTAATTAGCTGTCATTTGTCAGTTTTTTCCTTGGTTGCAATTGCTTTTGATGCCTTCTTCATGAAATCTCTACCCATTCCTGTATTTAGAATGGTATTGCCTAGGTTGTCTTCGGACTTCTTACAGTTTTGGACTTTACATTTAAGTCTTTAATCCATCTTGAATTGATTTTTATATATGGAGTCTAGTTTCAATCTTCTGCTAGCTATCCCAATACCATTTGTTGAATAGGGAGTCCTTTCCCCATTCCTTTTATCAGCTTTATTGAAGATCAGATGGTTGTAGCAGGGTGGCCTTATTACTAGGCTCACAGTTCCATTGGTCTGTATACCTGTTTTTTCTCTAGTATCATGCTGTTTTGTTTACTATAGCCCTGTAGTAAAGTTAGAAGTCAGGTATCATGATGCCTCTAGCTTTCTTCTTTTTGCTTAGGATTGCCTTGGTTATTTAGGCTCTTTTTTGGTCCCATATGAATTTAATTTTTTTTTCTAGTTCTGTGAAGTACGTCATTTATGGTTTAATAAGAACATCATTGAATCTGTGAATTGCTTCATGAAGTATGGCCATTTTAACAATATTGATTTTTCCTATCCATGAAATAGAATGTTTTTCTATTTGTTTGTGCCATCTCTGATTTCTTTGAGAAGTGTTTTACTGTTCTTATTCTAGAGTGCCTTCACCTACCTGGTTAGCTGTGTTAGTAAGTATTTTATTCTTTTTGTGGCAATTTTGAATGAGATTACATTCCTGATTTGGCTCTCAGTTTGACTGTTATTGGTACATAGGAATGCTGGTAATATATTTATGTTGGTTTTATATCATGAGACTTTGCTGAAGTTGTTTATCAGCTGAAGGAGCTTTTGCTTAGGATTGTTTTATCTATGATTATTTGGTCAATTTTAGAGTATATGCCCTATGGCAATGAGAACAGTGTGTATTCTTGTTTTGGGGCAGAGAGTTGTATAGATGTCTGTCAGGTCCATTTGATTCAGTTCTGAGTTCACGTCCTGAATATCTTTGTTAATTTTCTAACTCAATGACCTGTCTAACACTTTCAGTGATGTGTTGAAATCTCCCACTAGTGTTGCATGGGAGTTTAAGTCTTTTTGAAAGTCTTTAAGACCTTGCTTTTTGAAGCTGAGTGCTCATATGTTGAGTGCATATATATTTAGGATAGTTATATCTTCTCTTGAATTGAACCCTCTGCCATTATGGAATATCCTTATTTGTCTTTTATCTTTATTGGTTTAAAGTCAGTTTTGTCTGAAACTAGGATTGCAAGCCGTGCTTTTTTTCTGTTTTCCATTTGCTAGGTAGATTTTTCTCCATCCTTTTATTTTGAGCCTATGAGTGTCACTGCCTTTGAGATGGGTCTCTTGAAGAAAGAATACTCTTGGGTCTTGGTTCTAAATCCAGTTTGCCACTCTGGGCCTTTTAATTGGAGGCATTTAGCCTATTTATATTCAAGTTTAGTATTGATATGTGTGGATTTGATTTGGTCATCATGATGTCGGCTGGTTGTTATGCAGACTTATGTTTGTGGTAGCTTTATGAAGCTCCTAAAGTATACTGGTTTGTATACTTCAGTGTGTTTTTGTAGTGGTTGGTAAAGGTCTTCCCTTTCATATTTAGTGCTTCCTTCAGGAGCTCTTGTAAGGCAAGTCTGGTTGCAACAAATTCCCTCTGCATTTGCTTGTCTAAAAAGGATCTTATTTCTCCTTAGCTTATAAAGCTCAGTTTGGCAAGATACGAAGTTCTGGGTTGGAATTCTCTTTTCTTTAAGGATGTTGAATATTGGCCCTCAGTCTCTTCTGGATAGCAGTGTTTCTGCTGAGAGGTCTGCTGTTAGTCTCATGGGCTTCCCTTTGTAGGTTACCTGACCTTTCTCTCTGTCTTTAACTTTTTTTTCTTTCATTTTGCCCTACGGAAATCTGATAATTATGTGTCTTGGAAGTGATCTTCTTGCAAGATATCTTACTGGGTTTCTCTACATTTTTAAATTTGAATGTTGGTCTTTCTTGCTAGGTTTGGGAAATTCTCATGGATGACATTCCAAAATATGTTTTTCAAGTTGGCTTCATTCTCCTCATCTCTTTCAGGGACAAAAATGAATTATGGGGTCTAGTTTTTGCCTCTGTACATAACCTCATGTTTTTCATTGATTTGGTCATTCTTTTTTATTCTTTTTTCTCTATTTTTATTTGAATGTCTATTTTTAGAAATCCAGTCTTCTAGCTCTGAGATTCTTCCCTTAGACTGTTCTATGCTGCTACTGATGCCTGTGATTGCACTGGGAAATTATCGTAGTATGTTTTGCAGCTCTACCAAGTTGTTTATGTTCTTTTCTACACTGGCTATTTTTTCTGTCAGCTCTTGTATAGTTTTACCATGTTTAATTTTTAAACACTTAATCAGCCATGCATTTTAATGATAAACCCCATTTTGTAATAATGCATTGCTCTTTTAATACACTGTTGGATTTGGTTTGCTAAAATTCTGTTAGGAATTTCTGTTCTAGTACCAAAATAGCAGCCTAGAAGCAAGCTAGCTTCACTGCTACTCACAGAAAACCAAAACCAAATATATAATGTTGACTATTATCATCAATATCACAGGATTCAAAACCAGGGGAGGAAACAGTTCCCTGGGCTACAGAGAAGTATAAGTACTCTGAGCATATGGTAAAAGAACCAAATATTAATATCTGTAGGAGATCAGTCAGAGTGGTTGGGAGGAACTACAGGGAAAGGAACAGGCCTTCTGAAAGGTTGGAAGGTTCTGCATAGCGTCAGGGCAAAATAGTGGAAGTCAGCTGTTCTCTAACCCTGATGCAGAGGGCAAGGAGTAGGTACAAGGGAGTGTAGGTGGATTTGTCTTAAACAGGCTTGTTAACTTATGTTGACCAGGAACTGACCTTTGATCAACCATGCAATGTTCCTTTTTAGGGAACCAGTAAATGTTAATTACCTACAGGTTGTGTTTGCTCCAGACTTTTGGCATTATGCTTGCACTGAATAAAAGCAAGCAGCTCCAGCTTCTCCGGGCTGCTGCCCTTTGGCCACTAGTGCCAGGCAGTTCCCTAGCTGCTCTTATACTGCATACCTGTGTCTGAGTACTCCTATTATCCGTTGGTCTGCCAGGGTCTGTGGGACAGACTCAGCAAATATCCATGACCCCTCTTCGAAATTTGCCTGGCACTAACTGCATGGAAAATTTCCCCCTTATTGTTTCTACACTGTTAAAAATGAGATTGAGATAGACAACCAGCCTTCCCACTACCTTGGGTTCACTGGCAGGATATCTGTATTTTCCTCAATACACAAGAAGCATCAGGAGTGCCTAAAGGGCAAAATATCTCCGAGGATATCCAAAGATAACCTGGGGAGGTGGAACTACCACCCTCAGCCCTGGAAACTCTGCTCTGTAACTCTGTCAAAGGAGACCCCGGGACACAGTGGCTGTTCAGCAGCCCACCATGCTATAGCAGGTTTGTTCTACTGGTCCCCTGGGCATGACACCTAGCAAGCCTTCTCACACTACCTGGAAATTGTCTTTGGAATATCCCCCATTCCAGACATATTCTGATTACTTACTAGAACTGAGGCAAACATGGATTTAAGGTACCATCTACTGCAAAAAAGGCAACAACTTTTGGAGAAAAAGGAAAGAAGAAATAATAAAAAAACAAAAATGAAAAGAAAGAAATAAGAAAATCAACAGGTAAGTTAAAAAGAATCTCTAAGCAAATATGTTCAGAAAAAAAATAAAACAAGGTAGACAGAGAAGTCTGAAATAAATAATCTTGGAATGCACATTAATAGATGTGCATGCACAAAAAATAACAGCAAATAAGGAACCATGACCTTCAGAAACAAAGCAATGAATCAACCACTGACCTTTGCAAGACAGTATTATGTGAACCCTCTGATCAACAATTCAAAATATCAATTTTAAAGAAACTCAGTGATCTCTCAGATAACATAGAAAAATAATTCAGAAACGTATCAGATAAATTATTTAAAACATAATTTTAAAAAAATCAAACAGAAACCTTGGAAGTGAGAAATAAATTTGCTAAACTTAAAAATTTATTAGAGGCCCTAAATAGCAGAATGGATCAAGCCGAGGAAATAATTACTGAGCTTGAAGAAAGGCTATTTGAAAATACTCAGAGAAAAAAAATGAAAATTAAGGAGAGTAAGCTACAAGATATAGAAAATAACCTCATCAGGCCAAATCTCAGAATTATTGGTGTTCAAAAGGGATTTGAGCAACAATGAGGGGAAGGAAAGTTTTTCACATAAACAATAATATAAAACATTTTAAAATTTGACAAAGTGATAAATATCCAGGAACAGACAGGACTCAATTTTAAATTAAAAGTCATAGAGTGGTTGAATGGATTTTAAAAAAGAAACAAGATCTAAATATTTAATGCCTACAAGAAACCCACTTCACCCATAAAGGCACATGTAGCCTGAAAATGAATGAGTAGAGAATGATATTCCATACAACTAGAACAAAAAGAGAGGAGGAGCAACAGCTATACTTAGGGTAAAACAGACTATTAGAAACAGCTATACACCAATAAATTTGAAAACCTATTGAATGCATTCCTGGGCACATATAACCTGACAAAATTGAAGCATGAGGATATTGAGAACCTCAACAAACCAATAACAAGTAATGAGATCGAGGGCATAACAAAAAGTTTTTCATCAAAGCAAAGCCCAGTATCTTTTGGCTTCCCTGTAGAATTCTACCAAACATTTCAAGAAGAAAGAATACCAAATCTACTCAAAGATCATAGCAGAACCAAGAACAAACACCATACGATTATTTCAATAGATACCAAAAAAGCATTCAATAAAACTCAATATTCCTTTATGGTAAATATCCTCAAAAAAAACTGAATGTAGAAAAAACATACCTCAAGAAAATAAAGGCTATATAAGACAAGCCCACAACTAACATTGTACAGAATAGGGAAATAGTGAAAGCCTTTTTTATATCTAGAACAAAACAAGGATATTCATTTTTACCACGTTTATTTAACATAATACTAGAAGTCCTGGCCAGAGAAATTAGTCAAGAAAAAGAAACAAAAGACATCCAAATTGGGAAGAAAAATCTCAAATTAGTCTTGTTTACACATGACATGATCTTATACCTAGAAAAACCTAAAGACAACATCCAACAATGTTAGAACTTATAAATAAATTCAGTACAGTGGGAGGATACAGAATCAACATCCGAAAAAAAAAAATAGTAGCAGTTATATACTTCTTCAGTTAACAATCTGAAAAAGAAATCAATAAAACAATCCCATTTGCAGTAGCTACAAAGAATATAAAATGCCTAGGAATCAATTTAACCAAAGCTATAAAAATCCTATAGGATAAAACTACAAAATACTGATGAAACAAATTGAAGAGAACACACAGAAATGGAAAGATATTTCCTGTTCATGAACTTGAAGAATTCATATTGTTAAAATGACAGTACTACTCAAAGCAGTTTACAAATTTAATGCAATCCCTATCAAAATACCATTATTTGCACAAATTTTAAAATTTCTAAAATTTCTATGGAATCACAAAAAGATCTTGAATAGCCAAAGTAATTCTGAACAAAAAGAACAATGCAACACACTACATGACTTCAAAATATACTAGGAAGCTATAGTAAATGGTACTAGCATATAATCAGACACATACATCAATAGACCAGAATAAAGAGAATCCAGATATAAACCTAAGCATTTACCACCAATTCATTTTTTTCACAAAGGTACCAAAAACATACAGGAGAAAGGACAATTTTTCAATAAATGATTCTGAGAAAACTGGATAAACATAGGTAGAGGAATGAAACTAGATCATATCTCTCACCATATATAAAAATAAAATCAAAATGACTTGCAAACCTTAATCAAATACCTGAAACCCTGAAACTATTAGAAGAAAACATAATGATATGCTTCAGGGCAATGGTCTGGGCAAAGAATTTTTGTGTAAGACCTCAAAAGTACAGGTAATACAAGCAAAAATAGCTGAATGGGATTATATCAAGCTAGAAACATTTTGCACATAAAAGGAAAGAGTCAATAAAATAAAGACATAACTTAAATGGGAGAAAATATTTGCAAACTATCTATCTGACAAAGAGTAATAACCAGAATATATAAGGAGCTGAAACATCTCAATAGTAAACATATAATAATCTAATTGCAAAATGGGCAAAAGATATGAATAGACTTTTCTCAAAGAAGACATACAAATGATCAAGTATATTTTTAAAAAATGCTTAACATCACTAATCACCAGAAAAATGCAAATCAAAACTACAATGAAATATTTTACCCTATTAAAATGGTATTTATTAAAAAAGGAAGAATATTGATGCTAGTGAGGATGTGGTGAAAGAAAAACCCTTGTACACTGTTGGTGCAATTGTAAATTAGTACAGCTGATATGGCTAACTGTATGAAGTTTCCTCAATAAACAAAAATTACAACTACCTTATGATCCAGCAATTCCACTACTGAGTATATACCTAATAGAAAAAAAAATGAGTAAATCAAAGGATTATCTGCATCCCATGTTTATCATAGCACCCTTCACAATACCCAAAATCAACCTAATTGCCCATCAATGTATGAATGGATAAAGAAAATGTGATACATATACACAAGGAAATATTATTCAGCCATAAAAAGAATGAAATTCTGTCATTTGCAGCAACATAATGAAACTGGATATCAGTATATTAAGTGAGATAAGCCAAGGAGAGCAAGACATATATCACATATTCTCATTCATATGTGGGAGCTATAAAAGGAGATCTTATAAAGCTAGACGGTAAATTGGTGTTTTCCAGAGACCAGAAAGGGTAGGGAGTAGAAGGGGTTGAAAAAAGGTTGATTAATGGGTACAAACTAACAGCTTTATAAAAGAAATAACACCTAGTATTTGATAGATCAGTAGACTGACTATAGTTTACAGTAATTTACTGTATTTACCATATAGTAAATTATTTACAGTAATTTACTATATATTTCAAAATAGCTTGAAGAAAATAGTTTGAATGCTTCTAGCATAAAAAAGACAAATATTTAAAGGTGATGAATACTTCAATTATATGGATTCAATGTTTGCAATATATGCATGTATTATTTATATTCTGAAAATATGTACATGTTATATATAAATAAAAAATAAAATTAAAAATTTGCATTTATGTTCATTAGGGATATTAGAAAATAGTTTTCTTGAACTATCAATCTCTGGTTTTGGTATCAGGGTAAAGCTCTTATCATAGATGTGTCATAATAATTAGTGTAGGACTGGCACTGTTTCTTCCCTTAACTGGCCAAATTCATCAGTGAAACCACTTGGACCCCCAAATTTGTCTCACAGCTATGGGAGTATGTATGTTAACAATTTTTTTTTGGGTGAGATTTGGGTAATTTTAGCCTTTCCAAATATTTGCAAAATTAAATTGCAGAATTTATTGGCTTAAAGCATTCATCATATAATTTATGATTCTTTTAATGTCTGCAGAGTCTGCATTGATGCAGTGTCTATGTTCTTAATCTTGGCGATTTGTATCATCTATTTATTTTTACTTAAAATTCTGGCTAGAGTTTATCCATTTTATTGGTGTTCTCCTTCCTTTGTGTTTTATTAATCTATTCACTGTTCTATCCATCCACCAAACTATTCATTTACATTTTAAGAATAAATTTAAGAGTATATTTTAATAGGTGTTGTTGATACAACACAAAAGAAGGCATCATATCTGGGCTAGGAATAAAAAATTCAGTGAGGGAAAACTAAAGTGTACAGAAGATTGAGTTTTTCACAGCATGCTGCCTATTTTGTCCAGTGTTCAGCTGAGTTTAGCTTTGCTCAGAATGGGATTTAGATGAGATTAGTTATTAAACATTCCTGAAAATAAAGAGAGAATATTGGAAGAACACAATAATTGTTAGCATCAATTACAAAGCTTTTTCTAACAAGATCTGGAAGGACAGTCCATTTAACTCTTGAAATTCTACTGCCTTAATGGCTGTACACACTCCATTTCCTATGAGAAACATGGAGTACTTATATATTTAATAAAGGCAATGGCAAGTTCATGGTATACATTTTCCCATAGGTAAAACATGAAAAATCAGTCAATTTTATATGGTCCACTATCTTGGAATTTATGAGATTACTAACTGCAACAATAAATATAAAGCAACATGCATTCTACTCTAAAAACAATTTATTTATTTAAAATCCCAATTCAACGTATCATAATTCAAGTCACAAACTTAGATAGTGGCATAATTTTAATATTAACAAATAATGTTTTTAATCAAAACTTTACAGTAATTCAAATATAACCTTAAAAAAGCTTAATATAAAATTCATATTTATAAGTCCCTTGATTTTTTTAAGGTTCCACAAATTATATAATAAGCATTCACTATTACCTGTCTGCCCTTTGCAAATAAGCATGAATCAAATAAGTAATTTATTTTGTTTAACCAATCAAGGAATAAGCAACTGAAAAAAAAGTCTGCTTCACTGTTTATTGATTTAACTTCTTGCTGCTCAAAAATCTGTGGATGCTTTAGCATTCCCTAAGTGAGTCCAGTAAATCTTCAACCTTTATGCTGATGGAGACAACTAAAGAGACCATTCCACTGCTTGGTTATTAGAACAGCTTCTGCTTACAATCTTAAAACTAGCATTACCACTTCAAATTCCAATATGTTCTCTTGATCCAATTTTCTCTGTCCACTGAATAACCTATTTTGAATCTTTTACTTTTCATATCTCTAACCACTGACGGCAGTGTCCTCTGAACTCTTGTCCATCTATTGTTCTGAAGGTATCATTCCATTTGCCTGCCATTTTCACCTCATATTCAGTATGATTCTTTTATTTCTAATTTTCAGAAGTAGCTCTTCCCTCCCCCTACGAAACCACTTCCAACAATGTTCTGTGGGCAGTTTTCTATTATCTTTATTCTATATAGTGATGAGGAGAGTCAAAATAATAACAGTAAAGAAGAAGAATATAAATAAACCAAATTATTTGAGTATGTAATAGACATCGGTTACCTACCTCTCATTTCTAATTTTTACAGTATTCCTGAAATAGTTGTTTGTCTTAGTTTAAAATAAAGACATTTAGGCTTAGAAAATAAAATTATTTTCCCAAGATTGTCTAATGCTTGTTCAAGATTTAAAAGGAGGTTTGCTACTAACAGCAACCACTTATTAAGTACATCATATTTGTCAAGCCAAATAGATGCGTTATCTCACTGAACACTAACAAGAACTCCTGAGCTAGAGACTATAATAATCATCATATAATTATCTCCCTTTTCTTAGTTTCATTGATGGACAAAGAAATGTTCTCAAGGTCAAATATTCAGTGAGTAGAGATTTTTTTATTCAAATCCAAGCAGTATGGCACTGGAGCAGGTGGCCTTAATCACCCCTCAATACTGTATAGTTTTACTTTAATAAGCAATCTTACATACAAACATTTTTTGGTTGTTTGATTTTGTCACATGCATATTATTATTCTTTTTTTCATTAGCCAGTACTTCAGGGAAGCAAATGTAAGTAAGATGTATTTATGTCAACAGCTACATTGGCTCCAAAAGGAATATATAATGCAAATCTATATCTGTATCTTATCTATTACCTATTTAAATGTCTGTCTCACTATAGAGAGAGGAAGAGAAAAATACGAAAAGAAAGGAAAAGAAATAAGAAAAGGAACCATGAAATAAACTTTAAATGTGATTATTTTTATTTAAATAACCCTTACTCTACTGAGTGTTATTGTTTGTAAATTCTGATTTTCCTAATTAAAAAATGATTTTAAATTATATTCTCTAACTTACCAAGTATATAACTTTCTCATGGAGGCCAGTTTTACTATTGCTCTCTTTTCCTGGACCCTAAATCCACCCTTTTTTTCAATTTGATTTTAATTACTGTCTTTGAAAATTTACCACATATAACTTAGAAATACTTTTGCCATCATTTGAAATAAATGTAACCAAAAACATCCTTTAACTGTTATAGAATTCTAAAATATTTGCATTAGAATTTCTTCTTATGTGACTATATTCACTTTTACAAAGTGAGAGTGAGTTTCTAAGCTGACTAGAATAGCTAAGGCTCAATCAGCCACAATTCCATTAAAGTTGCTGTTATTTTTATATACTAAAATATATTTTTCATCTCATAAGCCATTTCAAAATTCAAGCCATCAGTTTATTTTCTATATATAGAGTCAAAGACAAGATTGAAAATCAACTCAGTATATTTCAAATGGTAGGCAAGCTAGAACAACAATTTTTACTTGAGCTGATCAAGGTCAACAGCTCAAAGCACAATATATTCTCAGAATATTCTTCTTGGTAATCCTCTTCAGAAATATCTCGAAAATCAAGTGTGCCTGGATATTGCTATTTTTGTGCAGGTTAATGCCAAATATCCAAGTCATACGTATGTTCAACAATAAGACAAAAAATAGATTGGCATTCCTTTTGAAGGGTCCTTTAGAGTATTATCATTTTCATAAATTGAACAGTCCTTATTATTTCATATTTTATAGCGTATTTTCACAATATTAACAAAAGAAACATGTATTTTAATCTATATGGCAATGAACTATTTTTAACACACACACATAGACACAGAATTCAAAAAAATCACTTGGCCTGAAGCACAGGATAGAAGAATATTATCACTATCCTTCCAAGTGGGAAATGCAATTTAAAAAACAATGTTCAACTGATATCTGGATTTCAGTGCATGAAAATATCTGCACTAATATGTGACAACCTTGAGGGATTATAAAATACAGAACAGAGAACAGATATAATAATATCTTTAGGTTTCATTTCCACAAAACCTACAAATCTATTTTAGCACTTAAGTTAAATGGCTTCAAGAGGGCCATAAGATTACACACTTTAAAAATAGAAATGATTGCAATTTATTGAATAAGGAAGAAAATTGCCTCATCTTTGATGGGCTGAATCACATGTTCAATTAGAAGACATAGGAAATATCTCAGAACTAAAGAAATTTTCAGGGTCTGGTGGCCTACAGAAATCAAAGCACAGTTCAGTAATCTCAATGGAACAGCTCACAGTCCTAACCTACAGGCTTTATTTACATAGCTCAAAATATTGCCACCCAGTAACAGGCTATTATGTCTTATATTTGCTTGGAAGTAACATCAAGTTAATCCTTTTACATCTAACATTTGATTTTTATTTGCCAAGAGAGATTTTCCAAGTATTTGACCAAATTTTTGTCTTCAGTGAGAGTCTGAAGGTACGAATTTAAGTAAACATGAAGTCACAACTAAGAATCACCAAAACTTATTAATATGTAAGATTTCTAAGTTAAAACAGAATGAAATATATATAATAAAAGATAGAATCAACTACTGAAAAAATTTAATAGTGTCAAATGTAGAAAAATATTTAGTTCTGCATGGAAAATAAATAAACAGCTTAATTATATAACAATGACTTACTCTTACATATGAAAATATGGCTAGTAAAATGTTCTGTTTAGTTGCCAAATAGCAAAAGATTAATGTTTTAAAAGACTCAGTGCTTTCAAATTAAGAATAAATCGTGGCCAAATTTGGCATTACAATAATAAGACCTGGAATAGTTGATGAATGAATTAAAATAATAGAAGATAAATTTAAATGTTTATTATAGAGCCAAACTTTTCTGAAATATTTATAATACTTATAGAGATATTTTCTCTAAAAAAATACCCTAAATAATTATATCCATCTGAATATAATATCATGTTTACATATTTGTAGAAATCTGAAAATTTTAAAGGCATGAGTTCTGTAAAATTAAAGAATGTTTAAATATATAAATATGTATTTTCAATCTATAGATCTATACAGGCATGGTCTATGTTTTATGTAGAATAACCTATGTATTGTATAAACATATAAACCTATATATTAAAATATATAAGTATTTATATATAATATATAATATGTATCATACATATATATTAAATATATATGCATGTATGCATATATAAAAAATTCATAATATATAAACATGTAAACCCATGTATTAAAATATATGTACATATATACTGCATTTTAAAAAGATACATCCATAATATATATAATTTTCTAATAGAGAATGATACTGTTTGAATTTTTAATTTTGATTGTTAGAGATGTCTAGTAATAAAGAGACTCAAAATTTTTAAATAACCACTCACACTGTGAGAAAAAAAATGTGTGTTTGAAAGCCTGAATCTGCCTAACATCATATTATCCTGCATATTAACTGAACAAAGCACTTGCTGTTTTTTGATGCCAATGCTGATTTTTTTGTTTGTTTACTTAAAACATCATTTTCATAGATATCCAAAAAGCAGCTTTGGTGTCTGTCTAGTTCATTAATAGTTTTATTAATTCAGCTAGTCATCAGGTGCAATTCATCAACGGCACAACCCTTTGTGTTCTATTTTTGGTAAATGCTTCTTCTCTGGAATTTAAATTATGAAGGAAAAGTGGCTGACTAATCTGAATTTCTCAATTTATTCATGTTCAATGAAAAGCTATTCATCAGCATAAACTCTGCTGTGAGTTCAAATCAAATTTGAACCACCTGGGAGTAAACAAAATTGTTCTTCTTCCCTAGAACTTGGAAGTAGATAATACTAACACATTTTCAAGAAACTGAAGATAGCAATATGTTTAACTGAAATAAAATAAAGATGATAAGACATCATATTTTTCCACTATATCAGATGCTTTCTCCATGCACTAAGAGCTTCTGTAATATTTTAGTAGTTTTATTTCCATCATATAATGGTGATTTCTTTAATATGCAGGTATAAAATAAACAGCTATTCACCATACCCAACAACATGTGCAAATTCTATAAGACTATTATTCTACCACCTTTCTGTTAAAAGATTTGAACTATTTATGGAATTGATGGTTAAATTATGAACTTTCAGAATTTTTATTAAGCATTTGAAATCAACATTCCTATAAATATAAAATACAGAATTTAGCTACTTGAGTTTACAGGTGCTTAGACACTATAAAATTAGACATTTTTTTCATAACAAATCTAAGGCTAACAGAGGCTTATGGAGTAGGATGGAGGCTAATGTGTATTTCAGAAAGAATACAGAGATATTCTCTAATAGTGGAACTAATTCTCACCTATTTTTAAGCACCCATGGCAATATAAGATTATATCTGGTGCTAGAGATTTTTGGGCTCATGCATGCATGTATAAATAAATTATTAGTAGGTTAGAAACAAAGGAACATAGCGAAATGCTAAAGTGCACATTTCCCTTTCACTAATTCTTCTTGAGGACTGAAAGGTCTTTGGGTTCAACACACAAAAATACGTATATGTATCCATAGTACAGGTGATACACAGTCCTCTTCAGGAAAGAGAATTCCATGATCCATTTAATCTATTAGAAAATTGAATACTCTTTTCTGAACCGTAATTTTTAGGAAAGTATTATGCATACACATGTGGGATATCTTATTAGAAGTGGTTGTACTAAGTTTTAAAATGGGATGATTTATGAAGTTTTCTGTTTAATACTTATCCTTAGCGTACCTCCAAAGCCTCTGAGGCTATCCATTTTGCTTCTTGGGAAGATGGATAAAGCCTGAATTCACATTCTCCCAACTCAGCTGTAAGAGTTGCTACTGTGTGATGGAAGAGACCAAAATGTGCAAAGAGCTACAACCCTGTGAGGAGCCTGCAGTGCATTGCGACTTGAGTTTCAGTCTGAGCTGTATGTACAGAGCTCATTGTACCTCAGTGACCATTATCCTTGGAAGTGAGCGTAGGAAGTGAAATGAGACAATTCCAATGTTTTTTCTTGAAGTTATGTTTTTAAAAATGTTTAAAACATCTTGAAGTTCTGAAAAATATTTGTCTTTGCAGGTGATGGCATTTTCTAAAATATTATTACAAAATATATGAAAAGAGCATTGTGTTTGTCATAATAAATCAAAGATCTTACATAGTAATGTAATAAAATCTGTACTATAACATTATAATTTTAGCTAGTCATTTCATCCACATTGAGATATTACTAAGTCATGAAGTTTATATAGATCATGAGATGTAAAAGAGCTCCTATATTAATTTGTTTTTAAGAAACCAGTGTTCGTTATAATAGGTAGTGCTGTTTAAAATGTCTGTGTAATGATCTACACTATTATCTGCAGCACAAATGATGCTTTCACAGCTGCTGTATGGCTGGAATCAGCCATGTCCTTTTGATACCTTGCCTCGGCATGGGCTCTTATTCCTAACATTTGCCTTTTAAAATCTCTATAGAGATCTAACAGAAAAATCACAAGAACAGCATCTTTTGTGCTTCTCTTTTTCTGGAAATACCAAAGCAGCAGTGTACCTTCCCATATTTAAAAAAGAAAGAAAGAAAATGTTTTAATCTTTCATTTTTCAATATAAAGTTTTTAGCCAAAAGTGTATTTATTAAAAGAAATTAGATCTGTTGCTCACTAATTCAATGTCTAACTGTGTAAGTTTAAACTTACTTTTACTTTGAATATCAGAAAAAAGTAAAACAAACTAGAAATTTCAGTTCTCTTTCAGAAAAATGAAATATATATATATATATACATGAAACATGGACCTAGAAATTAAATCTAAAAATGCTTACTTTATCTAGAAGTAGGGCAAACAGACTTTAATCCTTGGTTTGTTTCCCTCTAAGATTTGTCATATCTTACAGACTGGAGAAGCCAATCCACCTGTCAGGAGTTTATTGCAGAACAATGGTAATTTCTGGGAAATAATTCATCCTAAAAATTGTGGGAAATCAGCTTGGTTCAATATACAGATATATTTTGGAAAGGAGGGGATAATCCTAAAACAGCAATGTTACTAATAACAGTTAACCCCTTACTTCCACCCCCCACTGATGTTTTGGTGTCCAAACCGAATGAATAGAGAGAAACCTATGGATAAGAGCAAAAGAGTAGGAACACATTTCTTGCAATGACAGAACTGAGGTGGATGTACCTTCCACAAATAACAATTCCAATGTGAAAAAAATTATAAAATAGGTAAACTATTTAAAGGTACTGTAAAATACCCAATGTAGAGAGAATCCAAAGGAAACTCTACTTGAGTGTGGCTTTCTGACCTAAGGTCACTGTCCAACTTCTACATCTATAGCTGCAGGAAATATCAGAGCAAAATTCTACATCCTTGCCAGTAAAAGGTGCTGTAGATGAGTGTTCAGGTTGGAAATCTCCAAATTGTGTAAGATATGATTCCCAGTTTTCAACCAAAAATTAGTAGACATGCAAAGAAATAAGAAAGTAAAATCCATACTAGCGTATTCGACAGAAGGTGACTCTAAGTCCAGATATTAGATTTAGCTTATGGTCTTCGAAGCAGCTAAAATAAATATATTTAAATAAGAAAAGATAAATACACTCAAATGATTAAGAAAAAATATGTTCTCAATATGATACTCTTTTATGACAAAATGCAAGTGAAACGTTCTTCAAATTTGACATGTAACACAGAAAACAGAAGGGACTTTTTCATATCAAGAATTTCAAAGAATGATAGAGAAACTATGGAAGGTCAAATGTGCCAATAGATTTATCATATGCAGGCATCACGGAACAAAGCTTCTGAAAGCAGTTGCTCAGGATCTGATCTCCAGCTGCTGAAGGGAGTATTATTGAGAATATAGACAACTACCTCATTTGCACAGACTTCATTCTTCTCAAAGCGGCCATTGAAAGAAATGGCAAGGTCCCTTCTGATGGGCATATTTTACTGAGAAAGCTTTTTACATTAGAGGACTCTCAACTGAAATTATTCTTTGAAAGAAGACATAAAATCATATTTTAGAAATCATTTTTAAATAATACAGTTAGTCACACCTTGTATTATTCCAGAAACGAACATCATTTTTGACAACCCATTATCTTCTAGTTGCCTTTCTATGTTTCTTTTTGATTAGCTATAGTATATTAACACATTAACAGACATTACGGATGTGGAAACACTCATAACAATATTTTTTAAATGCTAGGACTGAACACTAATTCAAGAACACTCCCTCATGACTCTTCTGTATACGGTACAATTTTCATCAAATCCATCTCCTTGATTTCACTAAGATTCAATCATTACTTCTGCCGTCTAGCACCATCACAATTTGGTGCTTGGCACGTATTAGGCAATCTATAGATATTTGTTGAAATACATGAGTCAAATGCCCCAAACAGCAACTATCTACATTTATAAAGCCTCATTCACTGCAGAAGTGAATTAAGTCTTTAGGGAGTTATATCTATACCTGGGAGTTGTACTGTTCAGCTTTTTAAACATACATTTTACCCATTGATATGGTTTGGCTGTGTCACTACCCAAATCTCATTTTGAATTGTAGATCCCATAATTCCCACATGTTGTGAGAGGGACCTGGTGGGAGATAATTGAAACATGGGGTGGTTTTCTTCATACTGTTCTTGATAAATCTCACGAGATCTGATGGTTTCATTAGGGGAAACCCCCTTTTGTTTGGCTTTATTCTCTCTTGCTATGGCCATGTAAGAAGTGTCTTTCACCTTCTGTCATGATTTGAGGCCTCCCCAGCCACTTGGAACCCTGGCTTAAACCTCCTTTTCTTTATAAATTACTCAGTCTCTGGGATGTCTTTATTGGCAGTGTGAAAATGGACTAATACACCCATCATGCTGATTTTTTCTAACCCAGGAATAGTAGGCAGTAGAAAGGACAGAATCATTCTTTTATTTAGGTATGACAAGACATGGTGTTATATTTTCCTTGGTTAATATTCCAAGGGGACAAATGATATCATTCCAGCCTCATAAGAATTCATTTCAAGTTCCAAAGATTGGTTGGCAAATTTATTTCAATGATGGAGCAATGAAAATATGTTTATATTGAATACCAAATATACACATGATGGTCTTCTTAAGGAGTCAAAATCTAAAGGAATTGAAAAAGTTACTTGGATCTAGTGGCAGATTTTTTTTTTAGGTAGACGTATAAATGATCTAGCTTTTCCTAGACTGCCAATGCTAAAATCTCAACTGAAGGACAAGTCAAAATCTCTTGTAGCCTATACTATATTTACAAGCTATCTCTTATAAATGTTCATATATTAGTATCACTGCCCCATATGGAGAGATCCTCTAAGAATAACACTGTACTTTGATCTTCTTAAAGACAGTTAATAAAATATTATAATTATATTATTAATAGCACAAATTTATAAAAGTTAACAAATCAAGTAGTTGAAATCTTACATACTGAATTACTTGGAAGTGATATTATTTGAATCTGTCCTAACACCTAACCACTTTCCATCCGCAATTCTCCACGTGAGTCACCACATCACGCCTTGGTGGGACCTGCCATTCTAATTCTGTCATATTTGATGGGGCTGGTTAACCTATTCATAGCTGACTCTTCTTCAAACTCATTTAATGCTGAACTGAATTAGGAGAACAGGAGCACAAAGTGGCTATGACACATGCTGAGAACTTTTCCAAGAATGTCTATAATACAGAGAACAATTGTGTTCTGCTATCTGCTGATTACATCCAATCACAGGACTGCTAGTGAAATCTGGGCCACTTAGCATTCATGTTGGATTCTGGTATGCATGTAAGCAGGAATAAACTAAAATGTATAGGGAATCAGAAATAAAGCTTACCAGCTAACTAGATGGCTGAAACTTACAGAGGAGATACCTGTGCATAGCTTATAAATAAAAATGTTAACTTAAATAAAACTCATAGTGAAAAGGTCAAGGTTCTATTGTCACATAAATATGACTGGAGTCTCCTTTTTTCCTTGTAAATGTGAAGCCATTGATTGGTGAGTATTACTTACCTAACAAATTCATATTACAGAATAGAATGTGGCCATTTTTATCTCTATTCGGAATATAACATCAGAATATGATTTCAGATGGCAGAATTATGTATTAACATTTTATGATGATTTGATGCATTTGTGAAGGGGATATTTATTGTGAAGTGTTGGGGTTTGCTCTTTAGCATATTTTGGTATTGTTTTTAAAGTTTGTTAGGTATAAAAACTTTAGGCCCAGTGCGGTGACTCACATCTGTAATCCCAGCACTTTGGGAGGCCAAGATGGGCGGATCATGAGGTCAGGAGTTCCAGACCAGATTGACCAACATAGTGAAACCCCATCTCTACTAAAAATACAAAAAATTAGCCAGGCGTGGTGGTGGGCACCTGTAATTCCGGCTAACACAGAGGCTGAGGTAGGAGAAATGCTTGAACTTGAGAGGCAGAAGTTGCAGTGGACCGAGATTGTGCCATTGCACTCCAGCCTGGATGACAGTGTGAGACTCCGTCTCAAAAAAACAACAAAAACAAACAAAAAAATTTTAAGATCCTTTGAAAAGAAATTAGAAAATGAAATAGTATAAATATGGAGTGTTACAGGATACTTATTAAATTGGCTAATGTATTATTTTTAATATTGTAAAGAACAAAAACCTGAGTTAAGGAAAGTTCAGTGACTTGCCTATAATGACTCACAGCTAGTAAGATGTAAGGTCAGAATTCCCCTATAGGTTATCATGTACTGTTATGATCTCATCAAAACTGAAGTCATTCATGTTCCAGAGGACAATATCACCAAGATTTTCACACATTCCCAGATAGACCAATGTTGTTATTTATATAGGAATGTTCTCCTTTATCCTACCATTTTCAAATAACAATTGGCCTTAAAATATTTCCAGGGCATTTTTTTTTTAACACACAAAATGAGATTTTAGTACTTTACAAGAGAGTATCTCACACCTAAGGATAAACAGAAAACAACAAAGACTCATAGAGACACATGTGCTTGTGCAGCTGTCAGGCCTCATTCTTGAGGTAAATGCCTTTGTGTCTAATGCTCTCATATCACACTAGATTGAATGCTGAATCTCAGGACAATTACAAGTAATAACAAGCCTTGAGCCTTGTAGTCTCATACAAACAGTGAAACCTTGAAAGTCAAATTTAAGATAGCCAAGGTTTGACTTAGTACTATACTAGTGTTATCAATTTTGGGGAAAATTCTTTCTTACTGTGCGCGAAAATAAATGTTAGCCATATGTGTATGCATATACAATTAAGTAATCTATTTAGAACTCTATGTCTGAGCAGTAACTAGCTTTTGTTTGGCATCACTCACTAAATTAAGACCATTTGCCTAAAGGTGAGGGTTAAAAATTCTCTCACAGAAATATTTTGAATTTTTGGTTATTGCTATAGTTTGAATGTTTGTCCTGCTAAAACTCAGGTTGAAATTTGATCCCAGAGTAGGAGGTGGAATCTAATGGGAGGTGTTTGGGTCATGGGGGAGGATAACTCATGTCCTCCCTTGGAGCTGAGTGAGTTCTCACCCAATTAATTCCCATGATAGCTGGATGTTAAACAGAGCCTGGAAACAAACTCATCCGTTTCTCTCTTGCTTCCTTTCTTGCCAAGTGATCTCTGCACAGGCTGGCTCCCCTTCAGCTTCCGCCCTGAGTGGAAGCAACATGAGGCTCTCACCAGATACAGAGGCCTAATTTTTAACTTCCAGACATCAGAATTGTGAGCCAAAGAAAATTTTTACTTTATAAGTTACCCAGCTTAGGTATGTCTTTCTAGCAACACCAATGTACTATGCCAACTATCAAACATCAACAGAAGATTTTTTTCTAGCTTTCTTTTAGATTTGGAATTTAATTTTTTTTTTAATTTTTTAAGTATTCTATGTATGTAGTTCACAAAAAAGTGAAATAACTAATCATAAGTGCATATATATATATATATATGTACAGATGTCTATGGTAATTTAACAAATGTTGATAGAAAAACCATAAAAGAGGCATAATTTATTAAGAACCAACAATAAAAAAGGAACTCCATAGTACATTTACCTCTATGCTTAATGTTAAAGTTATCTACTCTCTTTTGATTCAGGAATTAGACATTGTTACAGCTATTCTAAAATACAGAAATCCTTAATGATATTCAGTAAAATTAGATTAGCAAAAATAAATGTTGATTATTTGGGAAACAGCTAGCTTGAGATTAACTATTATTGAATATGTTTCTTAAAACAAGCAATTAGTAGTGAGGATTAGACTCATTTGCTAAGTTAGTGATAAAAAATGCTTTCTTCCTTTGACAATAGTCTTAATTATTACCCTTGGGTAAGAGAAATAAGAACTATTCAATGGAAGGAGCTGGATCAACCCAAAAATTATCAGAATGCTGTCCCTGTCATAGTACTGCTATTTACTAGCTCTCTTAAATCTAATAAGGTCACTTAACCTCACCATAATTGCAGTCTCCCTTTGAAAAATTAATATGCCACTATTATCTATTATAGAAGGAAATAGGAGGTTAGAAATCATGCTAAGAAAAAGCATCTGGCTTACCCTTGGCTCTTAACGAATGGTAGCTCTTATTATTTGAGTATACACTCTATCAACAAACAAATCAATTATTTATCTAAATTTAAAAACATAAGAAAAATAAATACACATGATATAATATTAAATATGGATATTTTAAGATACAATAATTAAGAATACCAAATACTTTTTGCAGTAAGTATCTGAACAGAGAAAGTGATGGCCTAAGACGTTTTATTTGTTACCTTTGAATATAATGGAAGACCTTGCAATTCCTTAATATACAGGTCATAGGTTCATTAGCAAACTAATGTCATCCAAGGGTGAGACTGTTATATTTAAATATGAGGTTGTTAAAATATTTTTTATTTGATTTAATTTTAAGGTTTTTTTTTAAAAAAACTTTTTTTAAAGCAAACCACTAAATTAAGTATGTGGAATAGATGACCGTAATAGCCTTGATGCATGAGATTGTTATAAATAATGTCATACTCAAGACAATAACACAAGTTTGTCTGGAATTAGAATGAAAAGAGAACAATAATAAAAATTAAAAACAAACTCAACATGGGTAATATAAAACATAAAGGAAGGTTATTTTTAATAGCATTTTCCAACATCTTTTTATACTTTTGGCAGCAAATTAGAGTAACAATACACATAAAACTAACTGCAAATGGCTTGTTACTGTTCCTGTGAAATGTAATGTATTGTGAACAATATTTGTTAGGGATATTTTCTTTTATTTGGTGGAAAACAGCCATAAAAGCAAAGATTCTTTTTCTTTAGGAGCATGAATTGTTACATTACTTTAAATACTTCTTATTCAAAATAGCACAATGCTTTGTATTAATCTGTTAATATTACATGTAAATTCAGTATTTTATTTGAACATCATTTATGTGTACAAATAACTATTTTTATATAAATATGTTTCAACTAAGATTTTTAATGAATTTTTTTTTTCTACTTCAAATTTGGTGGAAGTCTAAATCATATTTTAAGAATGTGAAAAGCTAGGTATTTTAAAAACAGAAAATTCTAGGCAGTTTGTTTTTAAGAATCTAAACCAAATCACTCAGATTATCCATAAAATTGTCCAGAACTAATACAAGGAAAAAAAAAAAGCAACATTTTGACCTATATATCAAAAATCAAATCAATTATCAGACCTGTAAGTAAACCAAAAGAGTATCCATACAGGCAGAGAGAAATCCCAAATCTCAAGGTACTTTGACAGTTACATAATAAAAGCGATTGGAAGAGGTTATCTTGAACAAAGGTTTTTTTGCAAGCACATAAATCATACAAATAATTATCTCTCCGAGATGACAGGGGCTTAGGAAGTGAACTACTTTAGAAGTAGCCTCCAGAGATACTCAACCATGTTTATGAGCCTCACAGTCATCTCTATAAAAGACAAGCTCCAGTTGAGTAAACCATGTAAGTGCTGCATTCCGAAGAAGAAAAACTGTGAATAGAAAAGTAATACAATGCACCACTGATAGGGAATAAATACTTAATGTCTATTTTTTTTTAATCAAGAAATTTCTTGGGATTAGTTTTCTTATTCATTCACTGAAGCACATTCTTATGAAAGAGAAACAGCAAGCACAGCATATTTATTGCATGGTAGCTGTCTTATGCAGTTTTGTTGACGTTTGTCTCATTTTTTTACTCATTCATATAACCTACACATGTTACAACCAACATGCTAGGTACATGGGATATAATAAGACCGAGTCTCTGCCTTAATAAATCTTATACTTTGAAAAAGAATCAAGAAAAAGAAATGGAAATGAAAGTTGTTTCACACTGATGAATATTCTAGAGGGGTAGTGTACTTGGTTTCATCGTGGAGTGCTTCCAGCATCTAAACTGAGCCAAGGATGAGTAGGAAATTTCCAGGGGAGGTGAGTAAGGAGCCAATGTTGAAAGAGAGGAACATAAATATGGAAGTTCAGGGAAGAGAATGATAAATTGAAGATACCTAATAAGTCCAGAGTGGCACAGGTGAAGAGGACAAGGACAGGCAGAAGAGGCAGAAAACCAAGGGGCTATAACAAATGGCATTGTATGCTAGAATAATGAGTTTGTACTTCAGAACAGAGGAAAGCTGTTAAAATGTTGTACAAAAAAGAGTGACATGATAAAAGTTGCATATTGGAAAAAATATACTGGTGGCAGTATAGAAAACAAATGGAAAGTAGACGTGACAGGAAGATCAGAGGAAAATCAGAGGAAAAACAGATGAATTAGGAGGCTTTCTCATATTTGAGGTGAACTATGATAGGGGACCATATTACGTTAGTGTCAATGGGGGATGAAAGTATTTGAATGAATTGGAGATATAGTTTAAAGGAATTGAAGGGACTTAAGAATTGATTGTTAACTCTTTTTTGAGTTAGGGTATTTTCTTTTGACCATTATTCTTTTTTCTCTTAGCTCTGCCTATGTTCAGGAGGGGTAAAATTAAAATATTGGTTCATCTGTAAATTTCAAGTCAGTAGTCCTTTTCATTGTAAATTTCAAAGTGGTTGCTTTCTACTATCCAGTTCCTTTTATGATAAGAAAATGATTATCTCCCTCAAATCTAAGGTACTAAAAACAGTCAACTGCAAACCAAAATGGGATCAGTCCAGAGATAGGTGGCTAGTAAGAGCTAAACTAGAGGAGACCTTTCAAGTTGTTAATTTTTTCTTTCCTCTACTTAGTGGATCATTACTTGCACTGCTTTCCTTGTACTTCTCTTACTTATCCTCTAGACTCCATTAGTGAGCAATTACAATGAAGACTGGCTGTCCACCAGAATGCCTGGAATGGAGAGATTGTGAGTTTCTAAGTTGTAAAAGACATTTACTTGACTTGGAATGGGGTTGGGGCACAAGGAAGTATTGTGCCAATGGAAAGTTAGAGTATTCCCCCAAGTTCCCATATTCACTTAGAGGTATAAAATCCAGGGGCCGGGATATTGTTCCTCTCCACCTTCCCTACCCATATATCACTGGGTCAGGCAACTGATATTGTTAAGGAAATAAAAGACAGAATCACATGAAAAAAATACAAAGCATCAGAGGGATCTGAGCACTTTGATTAATTTGTTTTAAAAGAAGAGAGGAGCCAAATTAGAGGAGCCAAAATTAGTAGGAAAGGATAAAAATTTTTGAATGCCTTCCAGGTGATAAAAGAGAAAACTGGATATGAAAAATGTAATTGATGAAATATGGATTTCAACAGATGAATAGTATAGCAAAATATATATCAAAAAAGAACAAACTATTAAGTTGGAAGATCAAATTGCTGGCCTCCTAGACAATGAAATGGAAAAAAATGAAATAATAAGTGAAGAGTTCAGATATATCAGGGTTTCTCAAAGTTGGTCCTATTGATATTTTGGGCCATATAATATTTTGTTGTGAGGGGCATTTTTTTTTCCTTTTTTTTTTTGAGATAGAGTCTCACTCTGTCGCCTGGTCTGAAGTGTAGTGACGAGATCTCAGCTCACTGCAATCTCCACCTCTTGGGGTCAAGCTATTCTCCAGCCTCAGCCTCCCAAGTAGCTGGGATTACAGGTGTGCGCCACCGCATCTGGCTGCACTGTTAGTAGAGATGGGGTTTCACCATGTTGCCCAGGCTGATCTTGAACTCCTGACCTCAGGTGATCCACCCCTCTTGGCCTCCCAAAGTGCTGGAGTTCCAGGTGTGAGTCACCACGGCTGGCCTGTTGTGAGGGGCTTTCTTGTGCATTATGTGATGTTTAGCAACATCGTGGTCTCTACTCATTAGAAGTCAGGAGTACCCCCTCAAATTGTAACAGCCAAAGATGTTTTTGGACATTTACAAATGGGAGATAAAATGTCCCAATTGAACCTAAGATTTATAAGTAAGTAAAAATGTACTTTTATGAGTCTCACCAAAATAATAAATACAGGTGAGGAAATACAGAAAAGGGAACAATAATTTTCTAAAATTAAAAAAGAAAGGAAATATGATGGAAATAGTTCATGAACTATCAAATAAGTGAGATTACAAATAATATCTAGGTATGCTGTAGGTAAAATGCTAAATATTAAACCAAATTTTTAAAGGTCATAATTTTCAAAAAGTAAAAGTAGGTCACCTAAAATATAGAATCATATAGAATCATTCATATCAACAGCAGTGAATGCAAGAAGACAATAAAATAACATTTTAAATGTTGAAGAAAAGAACTTTGAGCCAGGAGTTATTTTCAGCTTAAAAGAAAATGATTAAATTTGAGCTCAAAACATAGATATATCTGGTATAAAAAGTTTTACAAAGCACAAATATCAAAACTCTTTTTGACATAACCCTTAGAAGATACTGCCAACATAAAAAGCAATCAGTCTAGAAGACTTCAGGGAGATATGGAAAACAAGGTGAATAAAGAAGTTAGTAAATTTACTTTTGTCTAAATTAACATCAGTAATGATAAAATATATCCATAAATGTCCAGAATATTAATTTCAAATTTTACTAATATGGTATTTATATACTCCTTGGGAAGAAGATTATTTTGAGGAGATGGGATTAGACAGGGAAGTAAGAGCATATTAAGATTGTCACTTTGGGATATGATAACTACATTTATTACAAGTTTACTGCATGCAGTGTGCTTTTCAAAATGTGTCACCTATGTTAACCCATTCAATTCTCATTAAAATACAATAAGGTAATAAGTATTATTATTATTTATTTTAAAATAAAGTACTGAAGCAGAGACTAATTAACTTGGCTAGGGTTAGTATTGAACCTAGCCAGCCTGGCTAAAGAGCCCACACTCTTCAGCAGTAAGCCTACAGGTGACTAGATGATTTTATTATTTAGGTTTAGATAATGACTGGAAAAATAAGCATATTATTTTCTTTAGCTAGCAAAATTAAATTTGATAATCTAGAATATTTCATTGAAAGAAAAGTCTTAAAAAATAAAAACATCATAAATATAAAGTAAGATATCAGATATAATAACATGATAGTAATTAGAATAAGTATTAATGGACTGAATTATCTCATTAGAAGATAGAGACTTCACAATTATCTTTTCAAAAAAAAATGATAGGTTAACCTTATGTCATCTATAATACACATATATAATTCCAAAAGATATACAATATTTGAAAATTTAAAAGATATTTAAAAAAATATCAAAATATTTTAGTCAAATTATACATAGAATAGACATTTTATTTCAAGTAAAAGGAAATTTAAGGCAACAAAAAGACATAAAGCACAAACATATTTCTTATACATTGTTAAAAGAAACAAGAGGATAAAAGCCAAAGTTCACAAAGAAATAAAAACAGCCCATATGATCTGCAACACCTCCTCCCTTTTATCACTGACCTCCTTTCCTTCTACTCTTCCCCTTGTTCAGTTGGCTTGAGCCACACCAGCTCAAATAAATATGAAAACCCAGAAAAAATGTTATATTCTTGGTGGATCATTTCACGGATGAACACTAACAAACTTCTCAAGAGAATCCGTCTAATTGTTCCAGAAATTTTGAAGAGGAAAATTGCCTATCCTAACATAATGACAGTAATTTAACTTTGATACCAAAACAGATAAAGTGAAAAATAGAAATAAAAAAACTCATGGGCTAATTTCATTTATGAACTATATTTAAAAATACTAAAAAATAGATTAGCTAACCAACAGTATATTATTAAAATATTATCATAATGATGTATGTTTTATCCCAGAAATGCAAAGATGACTCAACATTTGATTATCTATAAATGTAAAATCAAAGGTTGAGTCACCTTTGCCTTTACATTTATAAGTCAAAGGATACAAATCAATGATCATCTAATTTGTGCAAAAGAAAAATGATTTTATGAAGTTAAAAAGTACTAATGATTGAAAAGAAAATTAGAAAACTGGATTAGAATTAATCTTCCATCACCCTATAAAATACTCTAAAAATCCAAGTAAATATCATATTCAATGTTAGAATTTATTAAGATTAAGAATAGCGTCAGGACTGTCTTCTATCACCCCTACTGTTTAGCACAGAACTGAAGTTCCTGGGTAATGTGGCAAGTCAAGAAAAACAAATACATCATACAGGTTTGAAATTAAGAGATGAAATAAAATATATTTGTTAATTAATAATTATGATTCTTATATACAATTCAGGATAGTCATCTAATCTTTAGAGCTAAACATAGGAGGTTGTTTAACATAATATAATTTTATATGAGAAATTTTCAACCAGAAAATGTAAGATATCATTTACAATTACAAGAGAAACTACAAAAACCTTTTTAAAAAGCTTTTTCTAACCTAGTAAAGGATATGATTAGCATTTATAGAATTTTAAAACTCTATTAGAAGGCATAAAATTACTCCCCAAATTTAGAGCAATTCTGTGTTCTCACTTGAAATGACTTAACATTGTGAATATCTGTCTTCCTGAATTCATTCATAAGTTAATTCAAGTCATATCTAAACCTCAGGATGTTTTAAGAGACTTCACTAATGCTAACATTTTTCTTTTTCAGTTAAAGATCATCAGTTGGTAAAACAATTTTGACATGTAAGAGCAAAAAGAGAGAGCTGATTCTGTCAGATACTAAGACATATTTAAAAAGCTTAGTAATTAAGATAGCATTGTACTTCTGTAGTTACTATCAAGTGGAGTAGCATAAGCGATGGCCTAAAAACATACAATCTATGTATTTTTTAAAAGATGAACTATTAGTAAATGGTGTTCGAAAATTTTCTCATTACATGGAGGAAAATACCTGATCTCATGCCATATATGAAAATTAACTTCAAATGGATAAAATAGTAAAATGTGAAAGAAAATCCTACATTGATAATAAAAAGTAATATAAAATACTATGTTTGGGATTCTGAGGTAGAAAAACTTTCTTAAATATGACTATGTATCATAAATACTAAAAAGAAGGAATGCATTTATTGCATCAAAATTATAGATTTTTAACCAAAGGGCATCATGAAATAAATATATGATTAAAAGAGTCAGAGAATATACTTGGAATGTCTAAATTACAGGGAATTAGTGACTCTTCCAAATTCTCTGGAAAATATGGAAAATCAAATTGAAAAATATGATGAGTGTAACAATAATAACGGTAACAAAACAGATGCAGAGCTCCTACTATTTATCAGTAATATCTCTTAAGTATTTAATATCTATTTACTTGTGGAATATTATGAACATAAAAGTTATAGAAGGGGAAACCAAAATAACAAGTAAATATTTTGAAGATATGTTCTAACACACTAGGAAATAAATAAATGCACATTAAAACTCTTGATTTTCACTTTATAAACAGTAGTTTGGCAAAAAATGTAAAAGAAGAAAATATTAAGTTCTAAATACAGAAGCAGCTGGGACTCACGCACTTCAAGTGGGTCTATAAATTGGTGCAGTCATCCTAGAAATAATCTGGCAATACTTCATGACAGTACTATGCATATTACCCAACAATTCCATGCCTACCGGCTATTATGCACTAAAATATGAAGACAGCACTTAAATGACACCGCATACTTGGTTAGAAACACAGGCTCTCAACCAAACTACTTGACTCATTTAATGTATTTTTCCAAGTATTGCCTTCTGTTGTTGACTAAGTTATTTAATCTCTTGCTGTCTAAATTAAAAAAAGATAGGGCCGGGCGCGGTGGCTCATGCCTGTAATCCCAGGACTTTGGGAGGCCAAGGCGGGCAGATCACGAGGTGAGGAGATCGAGACCATCCTGGCCAACATGGTGAAACTCCATCTCTACTAAAAATACAAAAATTAGCTGGGCGTAGTGGCGGGTGCCTGTAGTCCCAGCTACTCAGGAGGCTGAGGCAGGAGAATTGCTTGAACCCGGGAGGCGGAGGTTGCAGTGATGCAGTGAGCCGAGATTGTGCCACTGCACTCCAGCCTGGCACCTGGCGACAGAGTAAGACTCTGTCTCAAAAAACAAAACAAAAACAAAACAAAAAAGATAAGTGAAGGCTGGGAGCGTGGCTCACACCTGTAGTCCCAGTACTTGGGAAGGCCGAAGCCGGTGGATCACCTGAGGTTGGGAGTTGGAGAGCAGCCTGACCAACATGGTGAAACCCCGTCCCACTAAAAATACAAAACTAGCCAGGCATGGTAGTGCATGCCTGTAATCCCAGCTACTCGGTAGGCTGAGGCAGGAGAATCGCTTGAACCAGGGAGGCTGAAGTTGCCATGAAAGGAGATCGCACCATTGCACTCCAGCCTGGGCAACAAGGGTGAAACTCTGTCTCAAAAAAAAAAAAAAAAAAAGAAGAAGAAAGAAAGAACGAAAGAAAAAGGCAAGTGGGGGATAACAATGATGTTAATAAGAATATAAGAATAATGCTATTTGCTTGTTAGAGTTCTTACAGGTTTTAACTACGACTTCTTAGCTCATATCGTGGCACACAATAAAGTGTTCAATTTATGTTAGTCTTTAAAAAAAAAATACACCTTTTATCAACTCTTAACGGAGAGGAGAGGAGATATACTAAATATATTAGAATGGGTACCTCTGGAAAACAGACGACTATGATTGAGAACAAGGGAAGGAGAAAAGAAAACAATAATAATAAGAGTTGTATTGCATGGATGGATGATGACTGTTCCATGAACTAGGATTATGCTCAATTTATATTTATAATCTTTTGTGCAAAGAAGTGCTTAAGAAGAGAAGGACTGTGTATCTCTGAATGATTACAGTGTTGAGTAACTGCCGAGACAGTTAATGTTTTTTAAATGTGTTCATCTAACTATTGTTTAAGATAAAATAACTAGATCAGCATGAGAAATTGTTTAAAAGAGAGAGTATAAGAAGCAGTGCTGTTGCAGGTGTTTTGATTTATTTGATTTCTTTCTTTTTTTTCTTTTTTTTTTTTTTTTTGCCTTTTCTCAAGGACTTGGATCTAGACAGCATCTAAGGCTGGAATTAAAAAAGTAAAGGTAAAGAGAAGAGATGAAAAATGAGAGTAATTGAAGGGGACAAAGTGAGAACACAAGAAACAACTGAGAAGTTACTTTTTCACAGAAAATAAAATGTCAAAGAAAAAGCTCCAAGAAAATCAAAGTCTTTTTAGTGATGAATAAACTAGTAAGCAAACAATGAAATGCAAATGCGTATTAAAAAGTAGAGACAGAGAGAAGGAAGGAAGGGAAGGAAGGAAGGAGGGAAGGAAGGAAGGAAGGAAGGAAGGGAGGGGAAGGAAGGAAGGATAATAAATTTTAGAATTAACCTAGACACTAAAACCTTGAGACAAGAATTAGGGCACAATGATGTGTGAATCCCCAGCCCCAGCCCAGTACATAGAATATAGTATATGTTTGGAAAATGTTTGCTGCATTTTGATAGCATTCATTATTTAAATACAGGTTTTGGTGAATAGTGGAATTACGCCCACCTCTTTCCCTGGTAAGTGCTCTCATACTCTTAGTTTCTTCCCCCATTTTATTTGTTGCTTTCACCTCTCTTCTTCTGGTTTATAAAATAATTAATATGTGGGGGGCAAAACAAGCAATATCTCTTCAGTAAGTCAAACTGATAAATGGGAGGTTTTCTGATGATCAAATAAGAGAAGGCATGTGAAACGCTTGGTGTCCTATTTGACATAGAGAAAACTCTGTAATTTGCAGTGAGCTTTTTTATTCCTTTTTACACATCACACCTGAAGGGCAGGAAGACTTAAAGCACATGTAATAAAGGTCTATAACCACAGCAATATTTGTGAAAGTAAAAATTATTGCCGCAATCAGAATCTTTTGTGTAAAAAAGCAGACACCATATTTCCCAAGTCAACAAGATTAATGTAAAATAAACAACAGCATGAAAATATAAAAATATATTTTTAAAAAATCTACCAGCTCTTTTGTAACACTATTATCAGAACAGTATTAAACATGATCTGTTAATCTTTACAGAATTTGAAAATGTTTTCTGTATGAAGTCCCAGCTGTTAGTGAACTCTGATTTCCTAAGATTTACTATATTTAATGAGAGTACACAAGGTGGTTTTCTACTACCAGAATATATTTGAAGCCAAGCAAAGCAAATAAGAGCCACTAAACACATGAAGCAATAATTTCAATGATATTTTCCAGTTTGGAATGATGCATAACCTTTTATTACAATAAGAAATTTACTTTCTGCTTTGAGGAGTCTTGTCACTACTCCTGAAGAAAAGGAAGAAAGAAAATTAGCATTTATATCTTCCCTCCTTTGTAGCAAACTGTATCCTAGGCTCTTCACATATATTAATTATCTCAGTTAATCCTCACATAATCCTTAGGGAATGGCTGTTATCTGTATTTTACAAACACCGCAGGGAGACTTGATAACTTGTCTAATGTTACATGGCTAATATGTGCAAGACAACAGTTAGAAAACAGGATAATTTGACTCTAAAACCTGTGTTTTTTAAATGTCAGTTATCTTTTTATATTTATGGTGCAGATTATAATTAATGTTTTAACATAAATTCACTGCAGAAGAAGGAGTTTTCTTTCCCTGTTGTTGTTACTCTTGAAATCTACATATGTGGGTTATGACCTAACTTGTTTCCTGTGAAGCATGGTAACCTTCTATCATAATATGATGCAGGAATAGATAATAAAACCTGCCATGTCTATTTCTTGTGGAGAAGGCAAGTGTTTAATAAAAAGCCTTCAGCATAAAGGATAAGAGTTTCCAGAGTGATTTCTAGCAGAGCCTTTTGTTTGTCAACATTTGAACATTTCTCCAAAATAATGGCTCAGGTTTGAGAGGTAGTATTAACAATTTCACTTGTATACCAGAACATGCACAGTGATAGAAGATAGTTATGCTAGAAATAAACAATATTCTTTGTTATTGAGGGGGAATATGAAAGTAAGGGACTCAACCTCAACAAACTTTTGACGCAATTCAGACTATCGGAAAAGCCAAACATAATTAAATCATCCTGAGAGTCAATTATTCTCCCACAGTTGGCCTATATGGAATGTAGCATTAATATTCTCTGCATAATTTGTGACTTTAAAGATATATAATCAATCTTTTGCTTTTAATTTATTATTGTATAGATTAAACATTTTGCAATCTTGTTTACATGGGACCAGTTTTCTCATTTGATTTCAGTTCTTAAATGATTAAAAGAAAAAGTAAGAAAAAAGCATTTTATCACATTAACACTTGCAATTTGATTTAACAATATGATAGATGAAAGCATGAGGTTATTATAACACAATGCATTTATCATCTTTTACGCATCCTCCCCTAAACAAAATTAACACGGAACCATTTCCAGTGAGGTTTCTAAAATGACTAGCCTTGCCAAGATAGGTTTTTGGCTCATAAATAACATTAGTAGAAAAAAATAAAATCACTGAATGCTATAACAATGCAGTATCAGGAATCACTAAAGTGTGAAACATTAAGTACACTACTCAAAATGGCATTCTCAAATGTATAAA
Source organism: Ateles fusciceps (assembly GCA_036589455.1). Lineage (NCBI taxonomy): Eukaryota > Metazoa > Chordata > Mammalia > Primates > Atelidae > Ateles > Ateles fusciceps. The sequence continues at coordinate 3,267,568 of JAZHEH010000827.1, read as the reverse complement.
TTATTTAACCGTATGACAGAGCCTTGACTACTGTCGCAAGATACGGAAAATTGACTTCTCAGATTATTTCAACATCTGGGAAAGACTACTGCTCAAAAAAAAAAAAAAAAAAATGAAACTCTAAAATACTAGCATCCATGTTAAATAACTCCACAATTAGGAAACCTATTGACTTCACGTTGTTAATATATTTAGAAACCCCATGATTAATGTTCTTGAGAGCAGTAACAGTCTTAATATTCACAGATCATAACAGTAGAAAAAGATATTTTGCTTTAATATTCACAGATCATACCAGGAGAGAAAAGATATTTTATTTTTTAAGTAATCAACATAAGAAAAATTCTATGCTGTTTTATTTAACTTAAATTTTTCTTGCTAATAATCCATAAATCCTCTCTAAACAAATTTTTTAAATTGTTCTTTATTTGATTGTTTAAATGTTTTCTCTTTCATGGTTAAAACGCTGTGTCTGCACCTTTTTGTCTCTTACAGTATGCAACGCAACATCAGGTGTGAAATAAGATGAATAGATGAATCAGCTCTCTCACTCTTTTTTAAACCTGAATATAGAACAGCATTTGACTTCTATGCAGTTTACCAAAAACTGAGATGTAACCAATATTATCTACATTTCCTACATATCTTTAGGATCCTGACTTTAATTACATTAGTAGCTTCCAAATTATCATCAATTAGTCATTTTCAGGAAGACCTCTCAACAAAAATTTACTTTGGAGTTTACTGGAGTTTAGTGGTTCTTTCTTTGGAATCCCAACTGGTCCCATTTAGTTACTGAGAGTTTGTAACTTGACCTTTAAAATTCCTTCCAGTTCTAACTTGCAGTGAGTATCTGTGTGGTTGCGAACACCATTATTTCTGGAATAAAAACAGTAGGTACATCGCTTTCCAATACTGAAACTTTACTCTCCTCTGCCATGAAGGCAAATCTGCCCTGGGGGTGGAACCAGGTGCAGCAGAGGCTCTCCGCTTTAGAAAGATGCTCCTCTGCTTTCATTGGTTATTCTGCGACATCTGTAGAAATAACTATTTGCAGCTGACCTCAGGACTTCATCACCTCTCACTAGGATTGTGGCAAAGGTCCCCCAACTGGCCTAACCTGGATCTCCTATTCATACTTTACAATCTGGCTAGAATTATCTTTCCTAAATGTAGTTTGGAGTTTGGTCACTTTATTCCACATGTCAAAAATTGGCAGTTTTCTCTTTGTTTATGGAATCCATATTAAATTATTTAGCTTGACATCGAGAGGTCTCTACAAAAGAGGTCCAATGCATCTTTGTGGCAACACTTTACTACACTATTTCTTCTCATGTTCAATATCTCTGCTGTCTAACATTATTTAACATTATTTGGAAAACCCATGGTATTTCAAGCTGAGGTTATTTCATTTATGCAGTTTGTCCCAATCAGGAACACTACTCATCCTTTTCCTGCCAATTCTACTTATTTTCATTCATTTTATGAATATGTATTCAGTAAGTCAAATATCCTAGATGACAAAATTGTAATTGATGTATTAATTGAAAATCAGTATTAAAACATAACTCAGGAAAGCATGATAATGGCATATGTTAACATTCTGTTTAATCTTAAATAATATACAAATTATTAGGAGTGAGAAATCTGAATGAAAAATCCTATAATATAAATATAATATTTATATTATTTGTATAAATAATATACAAATTATTAGGAGTAAAGTAATCTGAATGAAAAATCTTTCACCACTTTTGGAATTTCACCTGAATATTTTATAGTTGTCATTCCTCAATTTAATTTATAACATCTTAGAAACTTTTTTACTTTTTTGACTTTCCAAATCATTCAACTTAGTCTTCTTGGAAATAACTAGTTTTTTAAATCATATTTTTGCATTTTTATAATATTTAGAGAAATAATATCATTTTTACAAGTAAAACTGTCATTCTCAACTCTGGGAATGGTAAGATATTTTGGAAAGCATATATCTCAATGGGCAGTAGTAGAAGTCATGGGTTTGCATGAGCATTCACATGTCATTGGCACTGCATGGGAAGTTTTATTTAGAGAATGAGGACATAAGGTTCATCAGAAGCAAATAGGTTGATTAATTTTTATACTACAATATACCGGGTACTGTGAATACAAAAGGCACTGTGAATACAATAATTGTATTAGTTATTTATGAGGCAAAACAACCCCACAACTTGGAGCTTAACACAATAATTGTATGATTCCTGGGGTTGGCAATTTAACTTGTTTTACCTGGGGTCACTCAGGCTGCTGTAATCATTTGAAGCAGACTGTGGCTAGACAGTCTTAAATGTAGTGTCTACCAGTTTCCATTACTTTTTTTGTGCCCTGAATGAGAACTAGAAAGTGACTTGGCCACTCTCTTACCTGGCCAGGTAGTACATCCGATGTCCATTGTGAGGATGTGCCGCAGCCTTCCTTTGTAACTTCCCTAAGTAAATGCTTTGGACTGACTGCCCTGGAGTTTAGTGCGTCTTTCTTTGGAATCCTAAGTGGTCTCGTCTAGGAAAGGGTTGGGCACTTCACTGTGGGAATTGCCCTGCTGTCACTTTTAGGGTGAAAAATTCTAACATGTTTTATTCAATTTTTACAACTTTCTTCTTGCTAATAATACATAAATGCTCTTTTAAAAATTGTTCTTAATTTTACTGTCTGATCTTTTTTTCTTTCACAGTTAAAATGCTGTGGTTTTTTTTACACCTTTCTGTCCCTTATAGCATGCAACACAGCATTGTGTGTGAAATAGGATGAATAGATGAATCAGCTCTCTCGCCCTTTTTTGAACTTGAATACAGCACAGCCTTTGACTTCTATGTCAAACGCCATCCCTCAGCAGGAGGAAACATGTTCTCATACACATATGTTGACTTGGTACTGGCTGATGTTGGGTTGGTGCTGGCTGAGTTCAATATGCATGGGTCTTTTATCCTCAAGGAAGCCAGCCTAGAATTCCTTACACGGGGCTATCAGAGTAGAAAGAATTAGGATTAAATGTGATATTATAACACCTCTTAAGGCTCAACCTTATAATTTCTGCAGGATTTTATAAGTTGAATTAAATCACAAATCCAGCTCAGATTCAAGGGGATGGAGCAATATATTCCACCCTTGGAAGAGAGCTCGCATAATTTTACTTTAAAAAAGGAGGTGTTCATGGGAGGAATTTGTAGCATGTTTTGCAATGTTCTACAACTAACAGCAAGACATACATGAATCCTGCCCTCACAGAAAGCAGTAAGGAATAAAGGCAAGCAAAAAAAAAAAAAACAAAAAACAAAAAACAAGGGCTGTAACAAATATTTTAAAAGGGCAATTACAAGGCGCTATAATACAATGTAGATTCTTCTAAATTTTCTGAGAAATCAGAAATTTTTTTTTAGAAAAGTCATATATAAACCAAGACTCAGAGAAGGAGTAGGAGTTAGTTTGGCAGATAATGAGAAAATGGGAGAGGGAGTTTTCTGAATTAAAGGGACAGCAGGGCATACATAAAGGCCTGGAAACAAAACAGAGCGTGAAAGAAAAAGCAAGAAGATGTTCACTGCAAGGAGCATCAGAAAATGGAGGTAAGAGAGATAAAAAATGGTTACCAGAATCCAAAGAGCAATGCCATCCTGTTAAAGAGTTGAGATCTGAGAATTAGGAGAAGCTGCCAACAGATTAGAAAAGTCAAAGTGGGCTCGGGCGTAGTGGCTCTCACCTGTAATCCCAGCACTTTGGAAAGCCGAGGCGGGTGGATCACTTGAGGTGAGGAGTTTGAGACCAGCCTGACCAATATGGTGAAACTCCCAGCTCTACAGAAAATTCGAAAATTAGCTGAGCATGGTGTGTGTGCCTGTAATCCCAGCTACTTGGGAGGCTGAGATAGGAGAATCGCTTGAACCCAGGAGGCAGAGGTTGTCCAGTGAGCTGAAATCTAAGATCACACCACTGTACTCCAGCATTCCAGCCTGAATGACAGAGGGAGACTCCATCAACAAAAGAGAGAGAGAGAGAGAGATTTAAAGTAGGCCAGGCACAGTGGCTCACTCCTGTAATCCCAGCACTTTGGGAGGGTGAGGCAGGGGGGATCACCTGAGGCCAGGACTTCGAGACCACCCTGGCCAACATGGCAAAACCCTCTCTCTACTAAAAATACAAAAATTAGCTGGATGTGGTGGTGGGTGCCTGTAATCCCACCTACTCAGGAGGCTGAGGCAGGAGAATCACTTGAACCTATGAGGCAGAGGGTACAGTGAGCCGAGGTCGCGCCACTGTAATCCAGCCTGGGTGACAAGAGCGAAACTCAGTCTCGAAAAAAAAAGTAAAATAAGTCAAAGTGATGTTAAGGTCAGCATTAAAATAAAAAAATAAAAAGTCTGTTACATTTTAGCATTACTGTTCCTTTCTTAAAATACCTTATAGAAGCAGACCAACAACTTAGTGGTTTCAATAGGAAGATAACGATGCTGCTTAGCGCAAAATGTTTTCTGCACTATTCAAATGACTGTTTCTCAAATTGGATAAGATTTACATAGGAAGACCAGAGACATTGAACCTAGTCTTTTGTATCCCTCACCACCTTCCAAATCCTAACCTTGCTCTCAGATTATGAAAACACATGCTTGGAAAGGAATAGCTCAGCTAGAGAGACATAACCACTTTCTATGGATCCCAGTAGACAGAAATAAGCTTAGCCTGAAACCAATGTTAATGAGGATTTCAGAATCACAAGAGCAAAATGGTACAATAGGGATGTGTGAGTCCATACTTACGATTCTAAGAAGGATAAGAGCCCAAAGCTTCCTAAGCAGGGAGACATCTACCTTATTTCTTAAGAGTTCTATGAATTGAATTCCAAAAGCATCATAAAAGTCCTTTTCTAATATTTAAGTATTTTCTCTTTGCCTTATACAAAATCCAAATTTCCCTATTAGAGTATAGGTCAATTTTGTTTCTTCTTCAGCAGGTATGTTCAACCAAAAATAGCTTTGTTAATTTCCAGAGTTTTTTTTTTTTTTCAATTTCCCACTCCCGCCTTTATCAATCTCCTCCCCTATTAAACGATCTCTGGTCTTTAGAGACTCTATTATGGTCTTTTTATCTTTTTTTCTTTTTAAACTTTTATGTAGTTTACATAATATTTTACATAGGTTACATTTCCAGGTTCTTTTCCTGAAAATGTTTATTTCATTATGACTTTCTAAACTTGACCTGGGGGGAAAAAATTCTGCTCAGACATCCCACCTAGATTGTGTTTAAAATCTAAAGCCTCTGTGTGTGTTGGGGATGGGATGAAAGAAGTAGAGTAGGATTTATTAAAGAAGTACAAATTTGCAGATTACCCATGAGAGGTCAAGAGTTAAATAAAGTACCAGCATGGGAACATAGTAATTGTCAAAAAGCAAAGAAATGTAAAAGCGGGGGGTGGGAGGGAACCAACACCTTTAAGTATTGGCAGCATTTTGTGAATGGATACACGAATGAGGGTTTTTCCCAGTTTAGAATGTCAAGAGATAGTGTTTCTGAATACATTCAAAAAGATTCTTTTGAGGATGCCAATAACCTGCTGCAAAATTTTTATGTAAGATTCTATTAGCACTTCTTCTTGTAGCAAAGGTTCTCCTATGTTGGGTAATGTGCATGGTATCTACAAGGAGATTTAGGAAAGTAATTGAATATTTCAGATACACAAAGTAATATATTTTTAAACTACTTTAAATAATAAATAACTTGGCACTCGTATGGGCACTGAAGAAGAAAAAAGTTAAATTAAGAAAACATAGAATCACATGCTTTGTCAGATGCTCCAAAACACATTCCCTCATCATTGTTAAAGTGATCAACTATTGCTGTGCTCAAAATTAGAACAAAGAAAGATAAGCTGAAAATTCTCCTATTTACTGATGTTCACTTCTTTCTTCAAAATAATTCTAAAATACATGATGACAACACGCAAATACATACTCAGTATTCAAAGCAAGTATTTCAGCCAAAATACAATTTTGGAGGATTAAAATCAGTCACCAATATAATTTTTCTACACTTAGTTTATCATTGATGCCTCTTCCCCTCGTGCTTCTCACTTTATCCTCTTTATCCTGGACTGTCCCTTATCAGAATTTACCCTAGTTAACTATCATTTTAGAAAATATCAGATAAATTACACAGCAACCAAATTAACTACCATTTGTTGAGCATCTACTATATAGGTATGTGTGTGTATATATATATATATATATATATATATATATATATATATACGTATATATAGCTATCTATACTCATTTATATTTTATAATTGGAAGAATGACTGTTAGAGATTATATAAGTATAAAGTCAGAATTGTTTATTGATCAGGCAACTGGAGCTGAAAGATGTTAAATTATTTGCAAAATCATACAACTGGTATATGTTTTAATTATCCTATTCTGGTTCAATCTGCTAACACATGAACCGACCTCATACTCACTTCAGTCATATCGCATATGCTAATAGGAGCGCTATAAATTATTTCTCCTATGTAGAACTAAATCTAAAAATACTTCCTACACAATTACATTGGTTACAATGTTCAAAGAACTTGAACATTAAAGAGAATATGAAAGTATTTTTCTATATCTTAATTTTCTAGTTCCATTGATTATAACTGTTGACATTTACTAAAGGCTTACAGTATTTCAAACACTCTTCTATACTTTTTAGGGATCATTTCCTTTCACAGTCACAACTCTAATGAGATGTTATATTAGTTAGACAAGTTCAGCAGTGACTGACAGAAGAAAAAAATAAGAATTTTCATTTAAAACTTTATTTTCCTTTTTTTTTTTTTTTTTTGTTTTTTGAGACAGTCTTGCTGTGTTGCCCAGGCTGGAATACAGTGGCATGATCTCAGCTTACTGCAACCTCCACCTCTCTAGTTCAAGCAATTCTCCTGCCTTAGCCTCCCAAGTGGCTGGGACTACAGGCCCCTGCCACCATGCTTGGCTAATTTTTTTTGTTTGTTTGCATTTTTAGTAGAGACAGGGTTTCACTATGTTGTCCAGACTTGTCTTGAACTCCTGACCTCATGATCCGCCTGCCTCAGTCACCCAACGTGCTGGGATTATAAGTGTGAGCCACCATGCCACCATGCGCAGCCTATTTCCCTTTTAAGTAAATATCTAGGTAGGTAGTCTGAGAATAGTGTCATGTGAAAGACCCTGGTTCCCAGAAACTGGTACATACTTGTCACATCTCATTGGCCAGAAAACAGTCACGTGGACAAGGTAACAGCAAACAGGTTAGAAAATGCAATCTTGATTATAAGAGGCCATTTAACCATGTAAAATTGAGAGCTCTAACAAAACAGAAGAAGGCAAGGATTTTGAGAAAAACTAACTGCAGTCTCTAAATATGCAGGCTCAATTATTATCCTACTTTTGCGAATGAGGAAAGTGAGGCATAGAGACATTAAGGCTCATGCCTGGCATTGTACAATATTCCCTTCGGTTTTTATTCATTCTGTTAAAAATACTTGTTGAAAGCTCAACTTTGGTATAAGGTATAATTTATCCCTCTGTCATCCAACTATCTATTTTTCATCTGCACCAAAAATAATTCAAGGTCATATGCAAAGAAGGATATGGTACCAAATAAGATTTAAAAAAAAAAATAAAGAAAGAAATGAAGAAGTCATGGAGAAAGCTGGGGGAGATGAAGCCAGAAATAATTTAATTACAAAAATTAAGCTAGGTTCCACATAAGATTCTAGTCACAAATAAAAAGAGACACACTTGATGTATCTACCAATATGGGTGTATCATAAAAGCAATATGTTGTGTAAAAGCAGACAGACGCAAAAGACCACACCTTGTATGACTGCATTTGTACTACTTTGCTGAAAGGCAAATCAGTGATAAAAATGAAATCAGTGATTTGCAAGGACTGGAAGTAGAGGAGGGTGACTGTCTACAGAAAAGCAAAAAAGAACTCTATGGGGGGATGAACATACTTCATAACTAGTTTGAGGTAGCTCTTTCTATAAACTTACAGAAAAATAAGACTCTACACACTTATGAAAAATCATTGAACCATATATCTAAACAGTATGAACTTTATTGTACATAAGTAATGTTTTAATAATATGACAAAGTATAATATCTTGCAACATTAATTAGCTGAGAATCACCATTTCCGTCTGAGTTTTAAAAACTTCTGTGTAGAGATTGACATATAATAAGTTACAAGATCTTTGATGTAACTAATAAGAAGACCTCACTCAAAATGTTTTATTTTGAATATTAAATGTGTCAACATACATACAAAGTGCTTTGAAAACACTTGGCACAAATTAAGTGCCAGAAGTATTAGTTGCCACTACTAGGACTCTTAAATTACATTCTTAGGTCACCTGAACATTCCTCAAAAGAGAAAATGTTATGTAACACCTCTCTATGTGCACTCTGGGTACTCTTTTTAATGACTTATCACTTCATATATATATATATATATAAAACAAAGGAAATTTAATTGACTCACAGTTTCACATGGCTGGGGAAGCCTTAGAAAACTTACCATCATGGCAAAGGAAAATCAGGCACCTTCCTCACAAGGCGGAAGGAGAGAATTTGAGTGTGTGAAGGGGGATCTGTCAAACACTTGTAAAACCATCAGATCTCATGGGAATTCACTCACTATCATAAGAACAGCAGAGGGGAAACCACCCCCCATGATACAATCACCTCCCACCAGATCCCTCCCTTGACACATGGGGATTATGGGGATTACAATTCAAGATGAGATTTGGGTGGGGACACAGTCACATTATATCACTCATGTTATGAAGGGCCCCCAAATCATGAGGAGGCTGCTGCAGGTTACAAGGAAGTAGCAAAACTGGCCCAGGGAAACCCATTTAGATATGATTAGAGTGAATCCTCCTCAATTCCAAAATAATTGTTAACTTTTAGGCCAAAATTATTTGTTCAAGGTACACTCTCTTTTTCTAAAATTGGTGATATTGGCATTAGAATTTTGATTCCAAAGAAGACTATAACACTTACCTATGAAAGATTTCAAGATTTATACAGTCATTACCAAACTAAAATTTATGCTGGATCATGTACTATAGTAAATGCTTCAGCAAAATCTATGTAGTATAAGAGAGGTCATTCATTTCAGCAGGATAGGCTGTAGGAAGTTTTTCTTTTTCTTTTTTTATTGCATTTTAGGTTTTGGGGTACATGTGGAGAACGTGCAAGATAGTTGCATAGGTACACACATGGCAGTGTGATTTGCTGCCTTCCTCCCCATCACCTATATCTGGCATTTCTCTCCAAGCTGTCTCTCCCCCAACTCCCCCACCACCCACTGTCCCTCCCCATTTCCCCCCCAACAGACCCCAGTGTGTGATGCTCCCCTCCCTGTGTCCATGTGTTCTCATTGTTCAACACCCTCCTATGAGTGAGAACATACGGTGTTTGATTTTCTGTTCTTGTGTCAGTTTGCTGAGAATGATGGTTTCCAGGTTCATCCATGTCCCTACAAAGGACACAAACTCATCGTTTTTTATGGCTGAATAGTATACCATGGTGTATATGTGCCACATTTTCCCTGTCCAGTCTATCATCGATGGCATTTTGGTTGGTTCCAGTTCTTTGCTATTGTAAACAGTGTTGCAATGAACATTCGTGTGCATGTGTCCTTATAGTAGAACGATTTATAATCCTTTGGATATATACCTAGTAATGGGATTGCTGGGTCAAATGGAATTTCTATTTCTAGGTCCTTGAGGAAGCACCACACTATCTTCCACAATGATTGAACTAATTTACACTCCCACCAACAGTGTAAAAGTGTTCCTATTTCTCCACATCCTCTCCAGCATCTTTTGTCTCCAGATATTTTAATGATCACCATTCTAACTGGCGTGAGATGGTATTTCAATATAGTTTTGATTTGCATTTCTCTAATGACCAGTGATGATGAGCATTTTTTCATATGTTTGTTGGCTTCATATATGTCTTCTTTTGTAAAGTGTCTGTTCATATCCTTCACCCACTTTTGAATGGGCTTGTTTGGTTTTTTTCTTGTAAATCTGTTTTAGTTCTTTGTAGATTCTGGATATTAGCCCTTTGTCAGATGGGTAGATTGCAAACATTTTTTTCCCATTCTGTTGGTTGCCAATTCACTCTAATGACTGTTTCTTTTGCTCTGCAGAAGCTGTGGAATTTGACTAGGTCCCATTTGTCTATTTTGGCTTTTGTTGCCAATGCTTTTGGTGTTTTGGTCATGATGTCCTTGCCTATGTCCATTCCCTGAATAGTTTTGCCTTGATTTTCTTCTAGGGTTTCTATGTTGTTAGGTGTTATGTTTAAGTCTTTAATCCATCTGGAGTTAATTTTACTGTAAGGTGTCAGGAAGGGGTCCAGTTTCTGCTTTCTGCACATGGCTAGCCAAAATTTGCAGTATATTTAAAGGAATTGCCTTCAATGGAAAATGCATATAAAAAATGAGAATAATTCAACCCAACAATCTGAATAAAATACATCATGGTAGGCATAGTTATGTCAGGGTTACAATATACATGACACAAACAAACATAGTAGAATGGACTGAATGTTTTCTTCCCCTGAGAATTTACAGGTCAGTATCCTAACCCTTGAGGTGATAGCGTTAAGATGTTGGGTCCTTAGGAAGTCATTAGGCCATAAGGGCTCCTCCATTATGAATGGGATTAGTGTTTTTATAAATGAAGCCACAGAGAGATCCCTTGCCCTCTACTATGTGAGGTTACAGTGAGAAGATGGTTCTCAATGAACAAGAAGAGGGCCCTCATCAGAACCTGACCATGCTGGAATGCTGATCTCAGATTTTCAGTCCCCAGAACGATGAGAAATAAATTTCTGTTCTTTATAAGCCCCCTAGTTTATGCTATTTTGTTATAGACATCTGAATAAACTAAGATGTACAAGAGTAGAAATAAAACTTCATAGTGTTGCCAAACAGTCAAGACTTTGAAGTTGAAAGACTGGCACTCTGCCTCCCATCCCACCACTCCCTTTGGCTCTAGCCTGACCTTTCCTCTTTTGATGCATTCCATTTAGAAAAGCTTACTTTTACTTTGGATAAGACAGAGACTCTATTTATAAATTTAGTCAATGAGAAAACTGGGTAGGAATTAAAATGAGTTTAAGATATGACAGCAGCCATATATACAGAGGATATGAATCGATTCCGACAGAATAGAGATATGAGATCATTCCCTTTAATAGAATTGCATTCCTTTCTTTCACAGGACAGTAAAAACTTTTCTTTAACAATTCAACAGGAGGCATTACTCTCCATATAATATTTTTTTTAGATGGAGTTTTGCTCTTGTTGCCCAGGCTGAAGTGCAGTGGCATGATCTTGGCTCACCACAACCTCCACCTCCCAGGTTCAAGGGATTCTCCTGCTTCAGCCTCCCCAGTAGCTGGGATTACAGGCATGTGCCACCACACCCAGCTAATTTTTTATTTTTAGTAGAGACAGGGTTTCTCCATGTTGGCCAGGCTGGTCTCGAACTCCCAATCTCAGATGATCCACCTGCCTTGGCCTCCCAATGTGCTGGGATTACAGGAGAGAGTCACCAAGAAAAAAAATCTATATAATTTTACCATATTTTTCCTTTTAACAAATTCATGCTTTACTTATAACAGGTAACTATATCTCTGTAAGAATTAAAAGGTATGTTATGACTGTCTTTACATGGAAGAAATCAGCCCTTTGAAAGAGTCAGTGGTCTTATGTAACACAATTAGGCACAGAGAGATACAGGAATCAAAGAATATATTTCACCAGTAGTCTTTGCTATGGTAGAAGCTTCAGAAAAAGTAGAGGCGTGAATGCTGATAGGGGACAGCTGAGAAGACTTTTTCTTCAGTGGCCTGGTAGGTGATGGGAGGAATGGGTCTGTAAGGCAGTTATAGAGGAGAAAGTGAACAGAGAAGTAAGTAGAGACAAGAACAAGCACTCAGATAAGTAAGCAAAGACCCAAAAAATAGCATTCAGATAAAGTTGACGGCATCTCAGAATGTCAACAAAATATAACTTAAAACTTCTATGAAGTTAAGCCATGCTTCCTAACTTCAAAAGTTTTCTGAACATTGAAATTATTTCCCATCTAGAGATAACTTAATCTTTTAAACTTGTTTCTTCTATACATACAGTTTTTAAAAGCTTCTCGATTGAATAGAAGAATACATCTTCTTAAAATACCTATCTCACATTAAAATCAGCACTTTCATATTGTATGCATATTGATACCCATTGGTTTCCTTAAAAAGAAAAATATTTTGAGGGATTAACTTCATGCAAATTAAACCTATAAGAAGAACTAACAGCAAGAATGCAACTCGAAGAAATGCATTACTATATAGTTAAGGGGAAAGAATAGGTATAGTATGATAATTTTAACAGTACTAATACTGACAGGTCAGAGTATATGCTGTGAAAAAAAGGAGTAGTGGTCAGGCATGAATGATAGTGCCTGAAAGGAAGATAGAGTTCAGCAGCGTCTTACAACCAATGGCCAAGTATGAGCAGCAGTAACAAATGGAATACAGTAATAGAAGCTGAAAGTTGCAATGATTGCCTGAAGAGATGGATCAAAAAAAGATTCCCAGGACATTTGATGCCTGAAGGCATTAGCATTATGGGCATAATTGGAAAAAATGAGAAGCAAAATCCATTACAGAACTGTTAGAGGCAAGGACATAGGTAACATTGAAAGGATAAAATGAAATTTCATTTTTACTGATGGTGGTTAATCAAAACTTTGGAAGCAGATAAACAGCTAAAAAGGTACTTAATATTATACCTATTCTGCAGTAGATTAATAAGCTTTTTTAGTTCTCAAATATAGAAAAAAATGAATTCATTATGCCCAGTGATAATTTATTTTATCATATAGCAATATATTCCTAAAATTGGCTTGAATATTATCATTGCAAATGTATGAGATGAGATTTATATTTAATTGCTCATTTTATACAAGTTGGCAATAAAAAGACACATGTTAAAGAGGGTTAAGGGTCACTGTTTTTTAGAATTGTCCTTTTAAGCTTTGAATGGTTTAAATTTTGCTAAGTGATGTTCACAGAGTTAAGAGAAGACAATCCATAATGTTGGCATAAGATACCTACACAGAAATTTCTTTTTCCTAATTCTTTCCAATTTTTTTTTTTCTTCAGGCTTTCAAATCCTCTTTCATAGTTTAGAAGAGAGATCACATTCTGGCACTTCTTAAGAGTGGATTCAGTGCTCACAATATGCTCTATTTGAACTGATTCTTATTTATTTTATAATTTATATCTCCTTGTATATTTGTTAAAAATCAATATATGATCTAAGGCATCCTATTTCTTACCATAATTACTTAGTGTATAGTTACTTCTTTCTAACATATGACAATTATCACTGAGAAATCAGCTTTTCAGTATTCTCACCCCTACAAATGATCTACATATAATGATAGCAGAAACTTGTCCACAATCAGTATTGACAGATGAATGTTTATGGGCAGTCTGACATTATTCACATGATACTTGCCCACCTCTGTCCTTTATTCTATCAGGAAAGCTTTAGGCATCAGACACTATTGTTTTATCTTCTAATCAAAACAGAGACCAGGAAATAGAAACAGTATGAATGCACTATGTGTCAAGAAATGGGTGAGGGCTCTGTACAGGTCGTCTTATTTATTTCTCTTAATCACCTAGGAAGTTAAATATTGTATTATCCTTACTTTTCAGATGTGGATAATACAATATTTATTACTTAAGAATAGATACTAAATACCTTCCCTTAAGACACAAAGTCAGTAAGGAACAAATCTGAATTTCTAACCCACCTGAGTCTGATTTCAAAGCCTGTATCCACCAGATCGTTTTGCACATTGGTCCCTGTTTTTGATCTCCTATCTTTCCAACAAAACTATAAACATTGACATCATACAAGTAAAATCATAGAGGCAATACCAACATCACTACTACTTAATACAAGCACACACACACACACACACACGCATATCCTTCATATCCTTCATGCTGCGGAAATAACAAATATATTTCAAGGATTATTTTAAGTTAGAATTAAAATACAATAATTTATTCTAGCATACTAAGATTTTTTTTTACTGTTTTTCTTCTATAGATGTATAAAAATTTTACATCATGCAATATTAGTGATCAACACATTGCGTGACATGCAATGTCTACTTCTGAACCCTTGAAAGGCTCACGCTTTCTTTTACCTTCCTCTTAAGTGTTTCAGTAATTCACCTCTTTGACATAATGCTAATTAACAAAGAGACTAAGAAAAATTGTCTTTCTACGTATCTATTCATCTATTTTTTAACTCTGTTTCCATAGACTGTTAGGCTGACTGGTAACATGTAGAACAGTGGGTCTCAACTGGGAATTATTTTTCCACCCAGGGCAAATTTGGTAATATGTGTAGATGTTTTTTATTGTCACAACTGTGGAGGAGAAAAGGAAGATGCTATTGACAGTTTACAGAGGTCAGGAATACTGCTAAACATTAAACAAGGCATAAGACAATCCCCAACAACAAAGAATTATCTAGGCCAAAATGTTAATAGTGCAGCTGAAAAACCAAATGCTAATGCTTCCATCATTTTAGAAGGATAAGACAATGTGATTAACTTTCATGGCTATCTGGTTACAACAAATGAAACAGATTCATAGAGTTTTCTCAAGAAGGCAAATAAGCAGAATAACAAAGACATATTTCCAAGGGAAGTTATTGCAGAAAGGACTTAGAAGGTGTTTGTAAACAGTCACAGTCATGTAGAGGAAGGGGGTGAAAAATATTTGCAGAATGTTATAGCTAAGATGCTACTTATTTGTTCAATTTATCGGTAGAATTTTACATGAGAAAAAAGTAAATATAAATTATTGTCAATTGAAAACATCTAGCATATTTGCAGAAATGGTTGTAAAAGACTAAGAAGAACCAGGAAACTAAGCAACTTTTCCTTTTAATTTTTGATAAATTAAAACAAGCTTGCATTTATTAATCATGAGTCATTGGCACCTAGAAATAAAAGACACAGCTTATGTACTCAAAGAGTTAATTTGATAGAGAGGGAGAAATTACAATTATTCTAAAGCATAATGAATAATTATATACAATGATGATTTATGCCCTGAGGTCATTCGAGTTAATAGGTTGAGACTACTTGAGGAGGAGCAGAAAGGCAGTTCTAGTGAGAATCAACACTATGTGTATGGAAAAAAGTTGAAAGCCTGGAATCCTGAGAGAACTAAGCTCAGGTGGCATGGCTAAGAACATATAACAGTGAGGCATAAAAAGGGCAAATATCAGATGATCATAGCCTTGGCCTTACAAAATGTTTGGAGTTATAAAAATTGTATACATAGTGGCACATCTGACTCTTGCTTGGAAAAGACAGTGCAGTGTAATGGTTGAAAGAAAACAGTACATACTCTTAGGCTTCTGTGAAGGAAATAATTTCAACATGGAACATTTGGAGGGAACACAGTATAAAAAAGCCATAAAAGTGTGAAACTTGGATTTAGAAAATCTGATGATAAGATAGTCACTTAAAAGAAATATGTGCAAATGTGTTAGTTATGGCATTAGTTATAATGACAAAAAATGGTTTTCAAAAGTTAAAAAAAATCTATCCAAATATAAATTGGCATACTTAAAGTCCTTCAACATTGGCAAATGTTTAAATCATAGTTCTTGCTACATGAATAAAACAAATTACAAATGATTTTGTTATATAATGCCATTTTGGGATAAAATGTAACGTGCTATGTATGCATAGGAGTACATTTAACTGCCTTTTTAAAGCTGAATAATATTTCATTAAATATATATGCATGTGTGTGTGTGTGTGTGTGTTGTGTATAAATTTTCTCTATCTGTTTTATCTGTTGATGGACATTGAGTGTGCTTCCATATCTTAGGTATTGTGAATAACGCAAGGTGCTGGATATGTTAATTAACTTGATTTAATCATTCCACAAAGCAAACATATATCAAAGCATCACACTGTATCCCATGACTGTATGCAATTATGATTTGTCAACTGCAAGTAACATTTTTAAAAACAAAAATACAATAAATGGATTGAAAATACATTGAAATCTTATTTTTGAAACAAGAAATCTTAACAGTTGTTAAATTTGGGAGGTGGAGTTTTCAGTAAACTGTATTTTTTTCTTTTTTCCATTGTGTTTTCTTTGTTCTCCAAGTTTTCTACAAGGATCAGGCCACTTCTGAATTATTGTTTTCAATTAATAGTCAACATGTTTTCCAATATATTTTGACCAGTTGGTGATCATTCTGATGAAAGAAATAAGAACAGTGAGAAAACTAGATGTGTTTTCAAATAGAGGCTGTTTAGGTAGAGAAAGAGAAGCTCAATGTAGAAAATGGTAGCTGCTCTCAAATTTCTACAGTGCTTTTATATTCAAAGGAATGTAGTAAAATGTATGCTGCTCCTGAGAACAAAACCATAGCCTCCAATAGAGAGCTTACACAAAGAGAGCTTTGGCTTATTACAAAAATAACATTCTAATAATACAGTCATAGCATCCTCAGATTTCTTGGAAAGCAGGAGCGTCTCTACAACCAGAAGTTTCAAACAGAGGCTACTGACCCTCTGCCTGTAATATTATTGCACATATTCCAGCTTCTTATGGGAATAGAATTGAGATAGCTTTAGTCTAAGATGCTTTTTCCACTTCCAAATGCTACTGCAAGTACAGGACTGGCATTAAAAAGGATACTAAATAAAATGAACAACATAACTTTGCATCTCTTTATTTAGCTGCCATGATTATTTGCATTTCTTTTTATGACATGTGCATTTCTTCAAACTGTCCTTTGACTGCATGACTTAAATTGTCATGTAGGGAGTTAAAAGGGCTGTCTTGAGGGGTGCTTCAAATGCCATAGCACCTGGCTGCCTACTTATAAAAATTCATGTGGGTATATGTATGTGCCAGTGAAAAGTTAACATGTGTTAATTATGTGTCAATGTATGATGCAGTTTGATCTTTCACAAGCATCCTAACCCAAAACTTAAAAGAGATAGAAAGAGCTTGATCTCCATGTCTCTCTCTCTGCTCTTTGCCAATGTGAGGATACAAGGAAAAGATGTCCAAGGTAGCAAGTGCTAATCAGGAAGCAGGTGCTAACCAGGAAGCAGGTCCTTACCAGACACTGAATCTATGGGTACCTTGATCTTGGACAAACCAATCTCTAGAACTATGAGAAATAAAGACACCCAGACGATGGTATTCTGTTATAGCAGTTTAAACTAAGATATATAGATATAGATACAGATAAGATATAAATTATAGTTGGATATACTTGTAATTCTCTTGATGTACCAGAGTGGAGGGACACTGTGGATTTCAATCCAAGTGAGTTCCTGAGAAATCAGTTCCTGTTTACTGTCTTCCCTCTTTTTTATGTGGATTGTGAGTTTCTGGAAAGAAGTAACTATGTGATTTTGGTTTTTACCTGATAGCTTGGTGGATAGCACACAGGAAGCACTCAATAAATCACTGATATATAAATTGAAAGCTGCTTAAAATTAACTAGCTTTCCTGGAGTTCACAAGAAAATAAACCTAACACTAGCTAACACCAGCTGTTACAGGTATTTTACACTACAGTTAACACTGGCTACACACGAGGATATTTGGTAGAGATTTGGCAAAGTATCATTGATGAAAATGCCACACTCAAATTTTGAAGCAGAAACTCCAATGTAGAGCATAAGGCATTTACATTTTAATAGATTTATCAGTCATTCTGGTAATTTTGTGGTTTTAGAATCAGTTCTGTTCATAGCCATATGCTCACAAACAAGGGGCTAGATAAGCTCTCTGGATACAGGATTCCATCATTTATTCCACTATTCCAAGAAAAATAGATCCTTAATTGGGACAATTCTGCTTCTCCCTACTAAAAATTATCTTTAGTGCATGCATATACCTAAAATGGAAAAGAATTGCTTTTGTGTATGTCTGTGACAGATACAGAACCATTCTAAATTACAAATGTCTCAGTCTAGTCTGGTAATAACATATAATTAAAATAAATGAGTTCATCTTAAGTTATTAGATCACACCGTGATTTTGCTAACCCATAAATTATGAAAATTGAAGAAAACAAATTTGCAGGGGCAAAGTTGAAGCTAAATCCTATCATTTCTATCTCTGCCTCAATTTTGTTAGGATTTGATGGCAGAATCTGTGAATCAGACGCATGTTCTTCCTGCCCCATCCCCCAGTAGTGAAAAAAGAAAACAGATTCTAATTTTTTTTTTCCCAATCTGCCAGCTTGTGCCATTGCTGCTAAATCATTGGCTTTCCAGATGCACTCCTGGTAACCTTCCCATGCCTTAATTTTGAAGGAGTTGACCTCTATGAGATTTGAATGTTCTTTCTTGCTTTTCCCAATCACTCAGCTTTTCAGTGTGTGCAGCAGACTGTCAGATTTCCCCCTGTACATGAAAATCTCTTTGGGTTTGCTTCCTTCTATGTGTTCTGAAAAAAATCAACTCAGTCTTGGTCACCTCTGTCTCAGAGTATCCATTCCACAGCATGACACTTTATAAGACTAGAGAATGGCATTATTGATTTTGAAAAATCCTCTAAATACATCAAAAGCCAGATATTTCCACACTAAGTTTTATCACTCCCATCTGAGGGGGAAGGAACTCATTCATGGCTATTTCCAGAGAATGGAATGTCCGTCATCTAGTTGGCTAGCATTAAATATTTATTGAAGAAGCAGATATATCAAGATGATAGTTTTGGTACAATAAATACAAAGAACATATTGTTTGTTCTGATTCAAAAGTCTAGACTCAATTTTTTCAAGCTTAGTAACGTGTGTAACTATGAAAAAGTCAGGACTGATGATCTAAAAACTGTGACTGGTCAAGACTGTCTTCCTAGAGGAAGATTTGGTTGCAAAAAAATGTCTGCAATCTGAGAATAAAGCATATATTTAGAAAAATGAACATCTAATACATGTAATTTTATCAAAAAATGTATTTTCAAATTAGAAGCAAGTCTCTAGATGTCAAATTTATAAACAATTTTTAGGCCCCAAAGTAACAAATGCACACAGGGACTCAACAGTCAGGGCTAGTCTCTAAAATTATTAGTTACTAAAGGGCTATAGTCTGTGAAGTGCCAAATCTAATATAATTACTTCATTCTATGATATTTTTTTCATAAAAGTATAAACTAATACTTTGAATGCTATAATTCTATTTTTATTCTACAAGCTGTGCAAAACTTTGCATTATTGTTGAGAACCTTTGTACTTGTTTTAAAGTAGCCGTCAGCCATATGCTGTATCTATGTATATGTGTATTTATTTATAAATTATCAGTAGAAGTAACTACAAATTTTATCAAGTTTATAACATTTTAGTATTGACTACTAAATCTTTGATGTACGATTTATCATTAAAGTTTTATTTCAGATTTTCTTTCTAAATTGTAAAAAATACAACAAAAACTTTAAATTTATGTAATATAAATGAACAGAAAATTTGAAAAGGTCAGATATATTAATTTAATAAAGTTGTAAAAGATTCCTTTTTGTAGCCACAATTCTTCTTCTTCTTTTTCTTTTTTTTTTTTCTGAGACAGTATCTCACTCTGTTTTCCAGGCTGGAGTGCAGTGGCATGATTCCTGCTGACTGCAACCTCTGGCTCCTGGGTTCAAGTGATTCTCCTGCCTCAGCCTCTGGAGTGGCTCAGATTACAGGTGTAATCCACTACACCTGTCTAATTTTTTATATGTTTAGTAAAGACAATGTTTCACTATGTTGGGCAGACTGGTTTTGAACTCCTGACCTCAAATGATCTGCCGACTTTGGTCCCAAAGTGCTGGGATTACAGGCATGAGCCACCATGCCCAGCCTGATTCATTTTTAAAACTGAAACATAACACATCAGCATAAATAGTGGCAATACAGTCATTGGTAATTGATTTGAAATAATAAATATATTGAGAATTTTAAAGTAATTCAACTATTTTATAATAATACTAAAAGAAATACTATAACTTAAAAATAGGGTTAACTGTATTATTAACCTTGGGTTCAATTTTTGATTTATTGCAAAGATGCTGATTGAATGGCATGTGCCTTTTCTGTCTTAAGCACTGGGAAAGCAAAGATGAATCAGGTACAGCCCTGCTCACAATGAGCTTTTAATCTGGTAGGGTAGTCAGATATATAAATCAACAATTCCACTAATAGCTTTATGTAAAATATATATATATATATATTAGAAACCCAGAGGTACTAGGGAGGGCATTACAAGGCATATGAAGCTTTAATTGTGTCTCAGAGAAAAAGTAGGAGTTTGCAAATAGGTAAGAGGAGAACAGCATTGCTGTAAGGAGAAATAGCACATGTGAAGTCAAAAAGGAATTAAATATCACAGCATGTCTTGGAAACTCAAAGAGGCTCAGTATTTATGAAAGTCAAGTAGTAGTAAAGGGTGCTGGGGATGTACATAAATGGCAGACCATAAAGGGTTAGTGTTATATCTCATACCAAAAAATCTCTTGCTTTCTTTTTTAAGGGCACTAGGTAGTCATCTGAAGTAATCAAGCAAAGCCACCTCCCCTCCCAGTAGACATAACTTTCATAAAACCACACTACTGACATTATATATCAGGCTATTGAAATAGTCCTCATGAGAGCCAAACCAATTAGAATAAGAATTAAGACTATCTGTTTTTGATGTTAATAACTTTGGAAAACTACTGAATGTATCAGATAAGGAAAGAGAAGATACAGGAACAGTTCTAAATATTCTTATTGGGAGCCATGGAGAATTATATCTCCGTGATGGTGGAGACAAGGAAAAAGTTTTGTAAGGCAAATAAAACAAACTCAGTTTTAAATACATATTTTGAATTATATTTGTGATATCCAGATGGTGTTATCCATTCACAGTTTGGTATACATAGGTCCTGATCATAGCAAAAAGTTAGAGAGTGGACACAGACTTATAAATCATTAGTAGCTACATACATTTTGACAAAGGAATAGAAATAGAAAAATGGGTGAGATTGAGTGTAACTCTGACTAGAAACCGAGAAAAAGCATACCAGTAAATACTGGAGCATATCATCACAATTTAAAAATTTTAAAAATTATCAGATTTCCATACTGTTCAGCTACAGACAACATTATAAAAGTTCATTTTGTAAAACCGAGGTCAAATGTATACAGAGGGAAATAAATGCAGAGATCTTAAGTATATGACCTGATGAGCTTCATTCTATTTGTCATCTATCTATCTTATCTATATATCTATATAATTATCACTTCAGTCATGATACAGAATATATCCAGCATCCCAAACAGTTCTTTTATGCCCCTCCCTGGCCAAAGATGACCTCTTTTCCTCACTCCATAAGAAATTACACATCTAATTTTTCCCACTTGAGATTTGTTTTATTTTCTTGAACTTTTACAGAGTTACAGATTATGCATTGTCTGGGCGCGTTCATTCTGCATAACATTTTTGAGCTTTATGGTTTGTATGAATCAACAGTTAATTCTCTTTTGCATTTATGTTCATGAGAGATATTAGTCTCTAATTTCATTTTCTTCTAATGTATTTACCAGATATTTATTGGTATTAGGGTTATGGTAGCCTCATAAAAAGAACTAGAAAGGTTCACTCTTTCCCCACTAGTTTCTAAAAATATTTTGTGAAGAACTGGTATTAATTCCTTCTAAAATATGTGATAGAATTCACTAATGAAAAAAGTTTATTATGTAACTAAATAGTAATTCTATTTTAATAAAAATATTAGCTCCATTAAAACACTACTTGACTCAGAATATGTGTGTAGTAGTTTTTTAAATACCCTTTTACAAATTAATATTTTGATGAAGAGCAACAAACTTGTCATTTGTATCTTGTTCTCTTTCACACTGTTACAACAAATATATAAATATATTTATATTTAGTAACTCACAAGCTCTTGAATCAATTGTATAAGAGTGGGTATAAATGTCAAAAAATATTCTGGAAGTAGAAAACACTAACAAAAAGTGTTATACCTTCTCATATGGAGACGAAAAAAAATACAGGAAAAAAAACTAATTAAAAAAAAGAAAAAAGTAATTTACCTATGTTACTACATTTAGGAGCACATAAACTCCCACACATTCAGACTTGTTTTCTTGGAGAAGCTTTGTATTATTAACTTTTTCCCCCACAGGACCTGCATATACACAACATAAACAGAGCATCAGAAGTTGTCAATCACAAACCTAAATATAGCTCTAGGCTGTCAAGTTTCTGGTTCCCAGGAGTAACAACAACAAAACCTATTTAATGAGGACTTTGCTGCTAAAGTCTTCTCTGGGAAACACTTGTGCTATCTTGTAATTTATCATAAACTTTATTTTTGATATTCTGCATCTGGTAAGAGGTATAAGACTAAAACCGCTTGAACAGGAACAGAAACTGTGAACACATAAAATGCAAACAAATTCACGGCAGTTTTATCCAGAAGTTATTTCATCTTTTAATTGCTAGAATTCTAAATCCTTGGTAGTCTACTCCTCCAATTTGTTTTAACAAACATGCCCTGAATTTTCGTCAATATAAGCTGTTTGGGAAGGAATAGGAAAGAGAAAATATCTGTTTATTACTAGAAATAAGTAGAAAGTCAAGAATATAAAATTAAGCCACTATCTTGAGTAAATACAAAAATGAAACAGATGCTTATTAATTAAGTGTGGGCAGGTGATGACAAGGCACTGAGACACACTGCACCAGCTGTGAAGAATTTAGACAGCTTTTATCCTACCAGACCATTTATTTATTATGCAACACATACCTTATGCAGTAGAAAAGGTGACAAAACAAAATGATAAAAGAGCTAAGATTTCAGTTTTCTAAACTTTGAACACAACTTGGTTTGGTTTTATCTGCTTTTCTAAGGAATAATCTGACTTCTATGTTTAAGTTTCAAGAATGCTATATTATGTTTTCTTTCCACTGGAAACTGTATGACTACAATATTATTTATGAGGTTTTATAACACATAATATGCCAAGAAGATAGACAGCTCTGCTTTACGTATAGAATCAACTTTTACAAAGAGTTCATAATAAAAGCGAGGATTTAGAAAGAAGTAAAA
Source organism: Ateles fusciceps (assembly GCA_036589455.1). Taxonomy (NCBI): domain Eukaryota; kingdom Metazoa; phylum Chordata; class Mammalia; order Primates; family Atelidae; genus Ateles; species Ateles fusciceps. Next base: position 3,244,335 of record JAZHEH010000827.1, on the reverse strand, counting down.
TATCTAGAGAGAGAAAAAAATCTATGAAAACACAAATCCATTAATCTATTGTTTATAGCAAATCTGTATAACAGTAAATTTTTGAAAATGAAAAATAAAATTTAAATGGCTTCTTGTAAGACTCTGTGATGACCAATCCATCTCATTTTTTAAATTATACTTCTGCTCAGCTTAGTGGCAATCAAATTTCTTCATTTAGGCAATTTGATAATGGGCCATGAGGGAAGTCCAATCAATTCAAACTTGGTTTTTTTCCTCTTGTGCTCCCATGTTCCCACATAGAACTGGATTCCAATAACATTGATTGACAGTTGATCCTTAGTTCCTAAACTTTATTTCTGTAAGTTGTTATAACTTTTCTACCTGACTTTATTTTTTTATACTATATGATTTTCTTTGGATTTAATTGTGCACTGGTACACCAGGGCCTTTGATTTCATATTTTTCCATTTTCTTACTTATCTCAAAACGGGAAAAAAAAAACAGAAGTCTTTTAAAGACAATGAACAAACATATATAATGGAGAAATGGAATTAGAACTAATGAGAAATATAGTTTCTACATCAGTGATCAAAAAAGGAAAAATTTAAAAAATTATCTACAAGTTTATTTCTTCCAAATATAAGAACATTAAAGGCCAGAAATAATGTAAATCTTGTGCTTTTGTTTTGATTAGGACAGATAAGTATAAATTTCCTAGAAAACAATCTCACAATCAGTACCAAGAATCAATGTAACATTCAGATCCTCAGTTTATTATATTCCCTTCCTATAAGTTTATACTAAAAGAATTTTAAAAGGTGAAAAAGGTTATTTCTGAAAAATTAAAAAGTTTAAGAAATTAAAAGGTTAATTTCTACAAATTTAAAAAAATTCAACTGAATTACCAGTTAATATGATCTTTATGCCAACTATTAAAATACAATTGTGAAAAATACCAACTACCATATGCAACTTATATTATTGGGATACACCAATTGACATTTAAGAGAATAATATCCATTTGTGAATTCCATCTATATATATTGTTTCTCAAAGCCATATAGAGGAGAGAAAAAAATGTCGAGATCTCAGACAAAAGTGAGAAGAGATGGAAAGATAATAATATGAAAACACAATTAAGACATTTTCATAGGCATCCAGAAAATGTGGAAACAATGACCAATTATCCATGAATCAGTAACTAAGGTGGCATCTTGTACACACTAAATCGACCACTTATAAGACATCACCAATATCTTCCAGCTCTTGGGGTATGGGAAAGAACGTCAAGGAGTGGGGCTTCTTGCATATTTGTCATCAATTTCCACTACTTATAAGGCCTCAGTAAAGCTACTCATGTCATGATAAGAGGATATTTAGAAACTCTCAATGTTATCATGTAATATATATACACATATATATATGCATATACATTCAAACTACTTCTTACTCTGCTTGAACAGTTGTGATGTATCTTTCCAGATTTGCAAGTACAGAGCTGATGCTAAATAAATTAGGTTATTCCATAAAATTTACCTACATACAATGACAAATAGATAAATGACAAAAGGGTACACATTTTTGTGTAAATAAATAAATGACAAAATATGCTTGAAAGACATAGTATACGAGTTTTAAATTACCGTATGAAACAATTATCTTAATATTTAATATATCTTGGGGAAAAGGGGGAGAATGGTAAAAATAAAAAATGAAAACAGCTGATGCTTTGGGGTAATTAATTTCTATATTTCCTGCAGTTTTATTGTAATGCCATCCGTGGAAGAAACAGAAGTTCATAGTAACAGAAATAAAAGCCTTTGATTAAGTGCCGGAAGAGTACTTTGAAAACTCTAAAATTCTAAATCAAAGAAAAATAATGCATCTTCAAGGGCAAAAGCATCTGAGGACAAATCTATGCAAAATTTCAGGTATGACTTAGCCTACACTAGTGTTTCAAAGATGATTTTCGAAAGTCAAAACATTTAGCTGGTCTCCTAGAGCTAATCTGGGAGCTGCAGTTCTTGAATAGAGGACCATGGAAGAAGCAGTGAGGCATAACATGATCATATCAGCATGTGTCACTCAATAAATAGACCGAAAGGTAAATTCCCACCAGATCTTCTGCTGCTCCATGTCTGCCAACAGAGATGCTCCAGAACGCAGCAGAACATGTTAAAGATACAATGAAACACTATTCAGCCCTAAAAAGAAATGAAATAATGTCTTTAATCCCAACATGCATGGAATTGGAGGCCACTGTCTTAAGGGAAACAACTCAGAAACTGAAGCTCAAAGACTATATATTCTTTCTCAGAAGTGGGAGCTAAACAGTGTGTAAACATGGACATAGAGTGTAGAATAATAGGCATTGGGAAATGGGAAGGGTAGGAAGAAGAGAGCAGGCTGAGGGGTGAAAAATTACTTAATGGGTACAATGTACATTATTCAGGTGATGGTTACACTAAAAGCCCAGACTTCACCCCTATGCAAAATGTCCATTTAACCAAACTGCACTTGTACCCATTAATTTTTTTTTTAAAGATATAGCAGGTCAATTGTGTCCATACTATTGAATGTTTGGATAAAATTTGAGTAGATGTTGTTTAGAAAGACTAAATATCACTTGGAGGACAGTAACCAGTGGAATGACCTTTCCAATTCTATCTAGCAGACATTGTTCAATTTATACTGTGTCATTCTCTCAGTGACAATTTCAGAGGTTTTCTCACAGCCCTGACACTCACTTAATATGACTATAAGCCATAAATCAAGTAGCCTTCTTAGATGAATATAAACAAAATGTTTGTGCAAGCAAAAGAAAGAGTAGGCTGAAAGAAGAAGACTATAAAAAAACGGGACTCACAGAAATTGATATCAAGGCATCTTAATTTATCATTTGCTAGCAGCTAAGCATAAACATATAGCCAAAAGTCTTATATAATAATAAGTAAATTATGATGAAATAAAAGGCTGTTAGACCAAAAGAGCAGAATATGTATGTTCCATATGATCAAGTCAGTTTGAAGACAATATTAAAGATGAAATTTCAATTGATTGCATTATTTTTATTCCTTTATTTCCTTAACACTGATCATGATAAAAATTACTTCCTATAGTTTAAATGCTTCAAATATTTACACAAAAGCATAGATATATTATCATTCATTATCTATCTAAAAATAAGTGTTTGCAATCCCTTAATCATTCTCTGGATATGTGCTTTAATCTTTTTCCCATAAACCAGGTCACCATTGATAGCCTCTGTTCAAAACATTTTACAATCTTGTTACTGTATTGTCAAGAGACAGACAGTGATTTCACAGCTGAACTTGCCAGAGTCCTACAAGGTTTCACCTACAGAATCAAGGAGCCTACTTTTGTAACCTACTCTTTCTTTCTCACCAGACTTGAGTGATTGCATGTCTGTGACTATTAAGGAATTCCAGCAGATGTGCATGACAGGCTATTTGTCTTGGACAGTTCTCTCGGAAATGCAATGAAGTTATTGCTAGAATTTTGCACAAAGTAAGCTTAATCTACCATTTTCTAATAGTTACCCTTTATATAGTCATTTGGCTTTTAAAAAGCTATTAAATGCATAACAACAAATATAGGTTAAAGCTACACAAGTTTTCAAGTGATGATATATCTTTAGCACTATAGAGATGTAAGTTTATTGTATCATGAAAAATGTACTTTTATTTTTAACAAAACCATTTTCTTTTCACTTGTACTTTATTTTTTAAACAAAATAGATTACTTTTTACTTGGATTTCTGTATTGGATTCACTAGATGGCAGAGTCAGCAAGTCAAAACATTATAAAATAGAGTTATAACAAACTACTCCTGAAATCCTGAGAGAATAAGCATTGTTGTGGCCCAGGGAAATCAGGGAATGCTTCAGAGAGGAAGTAAATTTTGTGTACAAGTGGCATGTGTCCTTTCCGGACCAAGGTTTAAAAGAAGCATCTCTGCCTCCTTCACATTCTGTCTTTTACTATCTACCAGGTGGATGCAGAGGACTTGAGGGCCTAAGAGATGGAATAACCTAGAGTGGGGAAGTTTGGATCACATATCTGAGGAAATCTACCTGCTAACAAGATTGTTAAGAAGGCAAGACATAATCTTCCAATATGTTAAACCACTAAAGTGTTGCAGGTTATTCACTAAACCAGTTTGTATATTTCTAACAAAATGCTTAATGCTGACTTTCTTTGTTTCCCTTGAAAATAACATAAGTTTATTTCCTTTTATTTTAAGTGTTACATTATTTATCCAAGTAAGTTCTGCTTTGGAATGAGTCCTGGGCATAACAAATAACACTCCTGGTGTTGCCAAAATACAAGGGTGTAATTTCTCTTTCCATATAAGTAAGACTTCCTATGTCATCACCTTTATTTTTCTTATTCATTTATATTTACGAAATACTTACTGAGATTATACAAGCTTCATAACATGTCTTCATTCCTGTCTTGATGGTTACATTTACAGCATATTACTGGGAAGAAAAAACTCTGGCTGCTGGATCCCTCCTTCCCTATTTCAGTCTCTTTAACCCCACAGCTGTAAAAGCATATCTTCTTCAAATCCCCCAATAAGCATTTCATATATGTAAAAGAAGGACATTTTACAGGTGTATTCTTATGTTTAAATTTGAAGGAATTCTACTAGTGTACATCGCTTTAATTTCTATCTTAACATATGTAATCATTCCATTTAAAAGTGGAAATTATATTGTAAAATGCTAGAAAAAACTTCCCATTTTCACGTATCAGTGACATCCACTACCTTCTTCATTTGCAATTAATTCTTTTTGTTTGTTGTTTGTTTTAAGATGGACCTTTTTCTTGTCATCCAGGCTGGAGTGCAATGCATGATCTCGGCTCACTGTACCCTCTGCCTGCCGGGTTCAAGCAATTCTCCTGCCTGGGCCTCCTGAGTATCTTGGATTATAGGTGCCCACTATCATGCCCGGCTAATTTTTGTATTTTTAGTAGAGAGGGGGTTTCATCATGTTGGCCAGTGTGGTCTCGAACTCCTGGCCTCAGGTGATCCACCTGCCTCAGCATACAAAGTGCTGGAATTACAGGCATGAGCCACTGCGCCTGGCCCACTTCGACTTCTCTTCTTCTCTTTCTCCTCTCCTCTCCTCCTCCTCTCCTTTTCCTCTTCCTCTTCCTCTTCTTCTCTCTCTCTCTCTCCCCCGCCTTCCTCCCTCCCTCTCTTCCTCCCTCTCTCTCTCTGTTTCTTTCTTTCTTTTTTTTTCTTTTAGACAGAGTCTTCATTTGTCACTACCCAGGCTGGAGTGCAGGAGTACAGTGACATGATCTCAGGTCTTGGCTCACTGCAACTGCCGCCTTCTGGGTTAAAGCGATTCTCCTGTCTCAGCCTCTCAAGCAGCTGGGATTACAGGTGCACACCACCACACCTGGCTAATTTTTAAATTTTTAGTGCAGACAGGGTTTCACCATATTGGTCAGGCTGGTCTCAAATTCCCGACCTCAGGTGATCCACCTGTCCTGGCCTCCCAAAGTGCTGGGATGATGGGCGTGAGCTACCACATACAGCCAACTACTAATTCTTACTGGAAATTTTGCTTTCGTGTAGGAAAATTGGCTTTAGGTATTGCTGTACAGAAACATATTTATCACCTAACACAAGGCCTGCCTCTACGCAATCCTTCAGTCCAGCATTTTATGAAGAATTACAATTCAGATAGAGCAGCCAGAATGAAAAATTTTGTGCAAAGATTTTTCTCCATTATCCTTTTTCTATTCATCTCTGCCAACATGTAGCTAATATATTAAACTGGATCTTTCACTGTTGGGACGACACTGGTCTGATGCTCACACATTTTACATGAATTGGCTCTGAGTCCTCTAAAGGGATTCACACAACTTGGTTACTTTACTCCAGGAATGTCTGTTGAAATTTGAGTTTTAGACATCTCTGGGGAAATGGATAAGTGCTGGATGAGATATTTTGGATAGGTGGAATCTTACATTGCACAATGCAGTAGAAACTGATTCCATACTCTAGTCTTAAAATGTACCCTGTGCTCTTCCCAAAATGTTACCTTGCCTCCAAGCACAATCTTTTTTTTCTCAAAATTTTAAGACAGACCTGCAGCAAAGGGCTTAGATGTAGACAGTGCATGAAATGTAAGTGAAAATAAGATTCTAAGATATCCCCCATGCAGGAAGTATTTCTACTTTAACTTCATCGTTTTCAGAAACGTTTTATCAATTTCAAATAAGTAAAATTGTAATTTGTACTCATTAAACCAGGGAATAAATCTCCTAGAAGATGAACAAAGAAACTTTTTGGAAATATGTATATTAACACATTAAAATATCTTAAATATACACACCTAATAATAACACTTATGATAGATGGCCTATGTTTTGGTGGTGGAATTGAGGAAGTTAGACAGGAAAAAACAAAAGTGACATTATTACCTGCTATGTAATCATAATCTTGTTATTTATGCATATATCCTCTCATTTAATCCTTAAAACATCTCTAAGATAGTTATTATAATGGACACAAATTACAAAACAAATGAGAAAATAATGTACTATAAATGACAGTGAGAAAAATAGAACATTAAAGAGTCAAACAGCCTGAAGATATGACAATGAAACAAGAGACTGTAAGATTTGACTGATGGATTTGGGGGAAAAGAAAAAAGAACCACGAACAACTTCTAAGAAGGAAGAATATAATTAAATGATAAACCAAATGAATGGGTTAAACAGTACATTAGACATTTCACAACAGAAGAAACAAGGATAGGTAATAAAATATGAAAACATTTTCAATCTTCTTAGATATCAGGGAAATGTAAATTTAACCTAGTAAGATACATTTTAATAGGTATCAAGTTGACATAATTTTGTTGTCAGGCAACATTAAGTTAATTAATACAGAACAATGAGTGACCCTCCTACATACCACTGAGAATGAAAACTGGCATGTCAACTTTGGAAAATAATTTATATTATCTAGTAATTTACAACATGGACACACACTATTACCCAAGAATTAAACACCTGGATATATACCAGGGAGGAGTTTTGCATATGCATATCAATAAATATTTAAGAATGTTCAAAGTTGTCCTATTTGTAACAAACACTGGTAACAATCCAGTTGTCGGTCAATACTGGAATGATTAATTAAATTGAGATATATTTGTTCAATACAAAGTATATCAACATCCTTAAAACTAAAAAGTATAATTTGAAGTAAAAAGAAAATTACATAAAAACATATATTATGATGCTATTTACATAAGATTCAAAAACAAAATAGAGGCTGGGGATGCTGCTGAATAGCCTATAATACACAGGACAGACCTTCACAACACATGTTAGGCCTAAATATCAATGGTGGCAAGATGGAGAAACTTTTTCTAAAGAAAAGTGAAAGCATAATTAATACCAATTTTAGGAAAATTTTAAAATATGGAATTAGCATTTTTTATTTTTCTCTTGATTTTTCTTTTTACTAACGCTGTCTTTATTTAAAATGTTGATATCTATTTCATTATGTATTTCTAAGTTGATTATAATTATTTTAACATATTGCATTAAAACATTATTTATTTTGATAACTGTTTTTTGGCACCCACTTAACGTTTGGGGCCTGAGAGTGAGCTTCCCTGGCCTCACTGAAGTTTCAGCCTTAGGGAAGGAGACAGGTAGAAGGATAGAAGAGGATAGAGAGCTTCACAAATATTGGCCAGGCGTGGTGGTTCATGGCTGTAATCCCAGCAATTTGGCAGGCTGAGGCAGGTGGATAACAAGGTCAGGAGTTCAAGACCAGCCTGGCCAAGATGGTGAAATCCCATCTCTACTAAAAATACAAAAATTAGCTGGGTGTGGTGGTTGGTGCATGTAATCCCAGTTACTCAGGAGGCTGAGGTAGGAAATTCCTTGAACCAGAGAGGCGGAGGTTGCAGTGAGCTGAGATCACACCACTGCACTCCAGCCTGGGTGACAGAGCAAGACTCTACCTTAAAACAAAAAAATTGATATTCTATTTCTTATTCTGAGGTATAGATACAGGTGGATTCACTTAATGATTTTTTTTATGAAACTTTCCATATAGCTTATATACAGTTTTATATATGTAATTAAAACTAAAATGAATTTAAAAGATTAATTATGACTAACTTACATGCTCTAAATGTATATTGTGAATCAACTATTAGACATCTGCTGTCTATTATTAAATAGTATACACATATCACCTATGATTTTTGTTTGGGTCAATAATAAAAGAACACTAAAAATGCAGTATTTGTTTCTCCTATAAATCCACAAATGTTATAGATGCTTACAAAATTTATTCTAACACCTAACTTACTTCTGTTCACAATAAAGCTCTCTTGAATTTTTTGATGGTGACAGAAGTATAAGGAGTAAATTCACTTCAACTGTGGTTTTCCATTTCTTGAATCCTGAAAAGCAGTGATTTGACATGCAAGTGCAACTCTTCTATCTCTTTCTATTTCAATAGCAAAATTCTCCAACACTTCTGTTCATTAGAAGAATAGGCATATTTCATGTATTCAATTTCTGTCTTCCATGGGATGTTCACTCTAGTGATAGCTTTTCATTCATTCCTCTATTAGTCAAAAAATAAAAATCCTGGACATATATGAATATATAAGGTCATTTCTTCTTTATTGTTATTGGCCTGCAACTGTAATCCTACAATTTCGACAATAATATTACAATATAGTATAGAATTTTTTCATTCTCATTTACTTGAAGCTCTTGTTCCTTATTTCAATTAAGTGCTCAAGTGGGACTGAAACTTGCTTTCTACCAGATTTTACTTTGCTTTACCCCAAATTTCTATAGAAGTTGTATTGCTTGTGAAACATGTTTAAATGATTTAGATTTAAGTTATACTCTGTTTTTGGCACATCTAGTACAGACATTACATTTTACTGGCCTCTTCCAGGCCAACACATACACACTGGCACATATACTTACAAACACACACACTACACAAAGATTAGCCTCTGAGACCTAAAGAAAATTAGAAACCTAACTCAACCTCCACCTCCTGCAAAGCTCAAAGCTAGTTAAAGAGTGGTTTGTACTCCCAGGGCTGAGGTCTTGAAAGAGGGATGTGAACAGAAGGCAAGTATATTTCTGTTAATCTTTCCTCAGCATACCACACATTTAAAATTGAGCACAGCATTCTTTCCATTTAGCTACGAAAGGAGTATCAAAATACTCTACTTCAGGAGGCCACCACCAATATATCTGAGTTGGTACTTCAGATGAGCTTAATGCCTTCTCTGTCCAAGAGGAAAACATGAAATTTCATTTAACTAAACAGTCTAAAGCTGTTTGTCAGATTAAGGTCAAATCTTCACAGTAGTCATGATGTAAGAAATTTAACCACATGTATATAACAATGGCCTATCATATGCCCAGGCCATTGGGAGTTAACAAAGACAAAGCTCCATTTAGGAAGGGGCTGCAAGGGGAATAATGATTGTGGAAAAACCTGTGCTTACGAAAGTGGAGCAGCTTAAGGAGCTTTCAAGATGCTCCACTGACCCTTGGAAACTTATTGAGCAGGCAACAGCTTTGAAAACCTGTCTCTTCCCATAGATGCTTCTGTTTAAAGGCCTATGACATAATACACACAAAACTTGTGGTAATTTTTTTTGGGGGGGGGGGGGTTAGTTCTATTTTTCTGTTAATATAACAAATTTAGTGATTGAGAAGACACAATTATTAAACAGACTCTATTCTTACCAGAAAGTATTATAATTTTATTAGTAAAGAAGCAAAACATAGAGATTGACTGCTTTTGGAAACAGCCTTTGCACAGACTTCTGAATATTCTTTCTTATGTATAGGGTCTTGGTAAAGGCAGACTTAAAAATATAAATAATGTAACACACATTAAAAACAAGCAAGCACACAAACAAATGAAAAATCCAAAGAGTAGACTACATTTTCTCTGTATCTATCTCACCTTTACCTACAGTTTCTAAATTTTCACTACACCAGAGGCCTGAAAGAAATTTAGTTACCTTTAATTTTAAAATTTAGTTTTTAGAATAAAATACTTTAAAGTGCAATATGTATCTTCTGGGAGCAGTATTACTTTTGTCACTTCAACATTTTTAGCCTTTAGTATTTTAATTAGGTGGTGAATTTGATAAACCTTATTCAATATAAATGTCATGTTCTAGTGGCTTTTATAAGCAAAGTCACATACTTACCTTTCCCTCTAAGACAGACAGTGTATACAACCTTGGATTAGAGTGAATTAGAAATTAGAATAAGAAAACATACAAGAACATGTAGTCTGAATCCATTCACAAAATAATTAGAGAGTATACTCCATTAGGCATAAAGAAATGTCTGGTATAATGTTCACCAAATACACTGGCTATTTATAAATAGGGAGTGTTGGTTTTGGTGATTTATAACATTCTACGTGTTGTTTCTATGTGGCTTGAATTGTTAATAATTATTAATATTTATTACAAAACAATTAAGGTTCTTACTATGAAGCAAAATGAAATATGCATATAAGACAAGTCTTGAAGTTAAACAATATGGTAAGAATACTGGATTTGATATATTTAACAATATACAGGGAGAAAATTAAAAGTAAGAAGAAAAATTGTTGCTGCATTTTATTTACCCACTAACATTTCACTGATAACAAACTGAGGCACCATAAGAAAGTTAGAAGCCCAAATTCAAAGCTCTGCCACAAACGGTAACTACTTAATAAAAGATGTATTCAAAAAATACTAAATCAGAAAGGAATGAAGGGAGGTCTGATAGATATCTTCATTCATCTCTCAGTGAAAACAAAATGAAGAGGTGTAAGAAAACCTATGTATATTCCCCAAAAGAATACTTCAATAAATCAAACCCTCAATAGCATGTAAAGGTTTATAGTTAAGGTAACTTAAAGAAGGAGGTATTTCAAATAGTCTATCCCAATTTCGTTGCAAGTTCTCTGAGTATTAGATTATGAGTTCTTATAGGTAAATATTGCTCCACACCTGCTCTTACAGAAATTTTTCTTGGGCATGAGTCTGTCAAATACTCTTTTCCAGCCTGAGATTTGGGAGTTAATTTCTATTCATGCTGAAATCACTGGCGTTAATTGGGTTTACCCCCTTCTGATTTACCAGCAAAGAAATGTAATTTAAATTCTAGCAAGAATGAGAGGCCCATTTGTGTAGAGTTAACTCTTTCAAGGTAAAATGTTGGAGAGAAAGGTCCAAGTAAACTGGATAGCAAAGCTTTTGATAAAGGTTTCCTTAAATTCGTTCTGGATTTCCTATTAACCAAAAAAATTTTTAAACATTTTTAATTTTTTTAAAAAACACATTAATCTAGTTTTTTCATACATAAAAATCACAAGTAATTTTTTTTTAATTGTACTTTAGGTTCTGGGGTGCATGTGCAGATTGTGCAGGATTGTTGCATAGGTACACACATGGCAAGGTGGTTTGCTGCCTTCATCCCCCCTTCAGCTACATCTGGCATTTCTCCCCCATGTTATCCCTCCTCAACCTCCCCACTCACCCGCTGTCCCTCCCTTGGCCACACCCAACAGACCCCAATGTGTGATGTTCCCCTCCCTGTGTCCATGTGTTCTCATTGTTCATTACCCGCCTATGAGTGAGAACATGCGGTGTTTGATTTTCTTTTCTTGTGTAAGTTTGCTGAGAATTATGGTTTCCAGATTCATCCATGTCCCTACTAAGGACACAAACTCATCATTTTTATGGCTGCATAGTATTCCATGGTGTATTTGTGCCACATTTTCCTTGTCCAGTCTATTGTTGATGGGCATTTGGGTGGGTTCCAGGTCTTTGCTATTGTAAACAGTGCCGCTATGAACATATGTGTGCATGTGTCTTTATAATAGAATGATTTATAATCCTTTGGGTATATACCCAGTAGTCGGATTGCTGGGTCAAATGGAATTTCTATTTCTAGGTCCTTGAGGAATCGCCACAGTGTCTTCCACAATGGTTGAACTAGTTTACACTCCCACCAACAGTGTAAAAGTGTTCCTATTTCTCCACATCCTCTCCAGCATCTGTTGTCTCCAGATTTTTTAATGATCACCATTCTAAGCGGCTTAAGGTGGTGTCTTAATGTGGCTTTGATTTGCATTTCTCTAATAATCAGTGATGATGAGCATTTTTTCATATGTTTGTTAGCCTCATATATGTCTTCTTTTGAAAAGTGTCTGTTCATATTCTTTGCCCACTTTTGGATGGGTTTGTTCGCTTTTTCTTGTAAATCTGTTTTAGTTTTCGTAGATTCTGGATATTAGCCCTTTGTCAGATGAATAGATTGCAAAATTTTTTCACATTCTGTTGGTTGCCGGTTCATTCTAATGATTGTTACTTTTGCTGTGCAGAAGCTGTGGAGTTTAGTTAGATCCTATTTGTCTATTTTGGCTTTTGTTACCATTGCTTTTGGTGTTTTAGTCATGAAGTCCTTGCCTATGCCTATGTCCTGAATGGTATTGCCTAGGTTTTCTTCTAGGGTTTTTATGGTGTTAGGTCTTATGTTTAAGTCTTTAATCCATCTGGAGTTAATTTTAGTGTAAGGTGTCAGGAAGGGATCCAGTTTCTGCTTTCTGCACACTGCTAGCCAGTTTTCCCCACACCATTTATTAAACAGGGGAATCCTTTCCCGATTGCTTTTTTTTTGTCAGTTTTGTCAAAGATCAGATGGTTGTAGATGTGTGGCATTGTCTCCAGGGCCTCTGTTCTGTTCCATTGGTCTATATCTCTGTTTTGGTACCAGTACCATGCTGTTTGATTACTGTAGCCTTGTAGTATAGTTTGAAATTAGATAGCGTGATGCCTCTGGCTTTGTTCTTTTTGCTTAGGATTGTATTGGCTATGCAGGCTCTCTTTTGGTTCCATGTGGAGGTTAAGGTGTTTTTTTCCAGTTCTGTGAAGGTCATTGGTAGCTTGATGGGGATAGCATTGAATCTATAAATTACTTTGGGCAGTATGGCCATTTTCATGATATTGTTTCTTCCTAACCATGAACATGGAATGTTTCTCCATCTGTTTGTGACCTCTCTTATTTCCGTGAGCAGTAGTTTGTAGTTCTCCTTGAACAGGTCCTTTACATCCTTTGTTAGTTGTATTCCTAGGTATTTTATTCTCTTTGTAGCAATTGTGAATGTGAATTTGCTCATGATTTCACTCTCTCTTATTCTGTTATTGGTGAATAGAAATGCTTGTGATTTCTGCACATTGATTTTGTGTCCTGAGACTTTGCTGAAGTTGGGTATCAGTTTAAGGAGATTTTGGGCTGAGATGTTGGGGTCTTCTAAATATACAATCATGTTGTCTGCAAACAGAGACAATTTGACTTCCTCTTTTCCTAATTGAATACTCTTTATTTTTTTTCCTTGCCTAATTGCTTTGGTTAGAACTTCCAATACTATATTGACTAGGAGTGGTGAGAGAAGGCATCCTTTTCTAGTGCCAGATTTCAAAGGGAATACTTCCACTTTTTGCCTATTCAGTATGATATTGGCTGTAGGTTTGTTGCAAATAGCTTTTATTGTTTTGAGGTATGTTCCTTCGATACCTAGTTTATTGAGAGTTTTTAGCATAAATGGCTGTTGAATTTTTGGAAGGCCTTCTCTGCATCTCTTGAGATAATCGTGGTTTTTGTCTTTGGTTCTGTTTATGTGGTGGATTACCTTTATAGACTTGCATATGTTGAACTAGCCTTGCATCCCTGGGATGAAGCCTACTTGATGGTGATGGATAAGCTTTTTGATGTGCTGTTATAATCTGCTTGCCAGTATTTTATTGAAGATTTTTGCATCTGTGATCATCATGGATATCAGCCTGAAGTTTTCTTTTTTTTTTTTTTTGAGTCTCTACTGGGTTTTGGTATCAGGATGATGTCGGTCTCATAAAATGATATGGGATGGATTCCTTCTTTTTGTATTGTTTGGAATAATTTCAGAAGGAATGGTACCAGCTCCTCTTTGTACGTCTGGTAGAATTCAGCTGTGAACCTGCCTGGACCTGGACTTTTTTTGGTTGGTAAGCTATTAATTGCTGCCTCAACTTCAGCCCTTGCTATTGGTCTATTCAAGGTTTCTACTTCTTCCTGGTTTAGGCATGGGAGTGTGCAAGCGTCCAGGAATTTATCCATTTCTTCCAGGTTTACTGGTTTATGTGCATAGAGTTGTTTGTAGTAATCTCTGATTGTAGTCTGTATTTCTGTGGAATCAGTGGTGATATCCCTTTTATCACTTTTTATTGCATCTATTTGATTCTTCTCCCTTTCCTTTGTTTATTAATCTGGCTAGTGGTCTGTTTTGTTGACATTTTCGAAAACTAGCTCCTGGATTTAGTGATTCTTTGAAGGGTTTTTCGTGTCTCTGTCTCCTTCAGTTCTGCTCTGATCTTAGTTATTTCTTGTCTTCTGCTAGCTTTTGAGTTTTTTTGATCTTGCTCCTCTAGCTCTTTCAGTTTTGATGATAGGGTGTCGATTTTAGATCCTTGCTTGTCATGTGGACATTTACTGCTATAAATTTTCCTCTAGACACTGCTTTAAATGTGTCCCAGAGATTCCGGTACATTGTATATTCATTCTCCTTGGTTTCAAAGAACATCTTTATTTCTGCCTTCATTTCATCGTTTATCCAGTTGACATTCAGGAGCCAGTTGTTCAGTTTCCATGAAGCTGTGTAGTTCTGAGTTAGTTTCTTAATTCTGAGTTCTAATTTGATTGCCCTGTGGTCTGAGAGACTGTTATGATTTCTGCTCTTTTGCATTTGCTGAGGAGTGATTTACTTCCAATTATGTGGTCAATTTTAGAGTAGGTGCAATGCAGTGCTGAGAAGAATGTATATTCTGTGGATTTGGGGTGGAGATTTCCGTAGATGTCTATTAGGTCCGCTGGTCCAGGTCTGAGTTCAAGTCCTGGATATTCTTGTTAGTTTTCTGTCTCGATCTGTCTAACATTGACAGTGGAGTGTTAAAGTCTCCCACTATTATTGTGTGGGAGTCTAAGTCTCTTTGTAGGTTGTTAAGAACTTGCTTTATGTACCTGGATGCCCCTATATTGGGTGCTTATATATTTGGGATCATTAGCTCTTCTTGAGGCATTTATCCTTTTACCATTACGTAATGCACTTCTTTCTCTCTTTTGATCTTTGTTGGTTTAAAGCCCATTTTATCAGAGACTAAGATTGCAACTCCTGCTTTTTTTTTTTTTTTTGCTATCCATTTGCTTGATAAATCTTCCTCCATCCCTTTATTTTGAGCTTATGTGTGTCCTTGCAGGTGAGATGGGTTTCCTGAATACAGCACACTGATGGGTCTTGACTTTTTATCCAATTTGCCAGTCTGTGTCTTTTGATTAGGGCATTTACATTTAAGGTTAATATTGTTATGTGTGAATTTGATCCTGCCATTTCCATGCTAGCTGGATGTTTTGTCTGTTGATTGAGCATTTTTTTTCATTGTGTTGATGGTCTTTATCATTTGGTACATTTTTGGAGTGGCTGGTACTGGTTGTTCCTTTCCTTGTTTAGTGCTTCTTTCAGGAGTTCCTGTAAGGCAGGCCCGGTGGTGATGAAATCTCTCAGCAATTGCTTGTCCATTAGGATTTTTCTTCTCCTTCGCTTATGAAGCTTAGTTTGGCTGGATACGAAATTCTAGGTTGAAAGTTCTTTTCTTTAAAGAAGTTGAATATTTGGCCCCCACTCTCTTTTGGCTTGTAGGGTTTCTGGGGAGAGATCCGTTGTGAGTCTGATAGGCTTCTCTTTGTGGGTAACCCGACCTTTCTCTCTGGCTGCCCTTAGCATTTTTTCCTTCATTTCAACTCTGGTGAATCTGACGATTATGTGCCTTGGGGTTGCTCTTCTTGAGGAATATCTTTGTGGTGTTCTCTGTACTTCCTGGACTTGAATAGTGGCCTGGCTTGCTAGGTTGGGGGAAGTTCTCCTGGATAATATCCTAAGAGTGTTTTCCAGCTTGGCTTCATTCTCTCCATCACATTCAGGTACATGTATCAAACGTAGATTAAGCCTTTTCACATAATCCCATATTTCTTGGAGGCTTTGTTCATTTCTTTTCACTCTTTTTTCTCTAATCTTGCCTTCTTGTTTTATTTCATTGAGTTGATCTTCAATCTCTGATATCCTTTCTTCTACTTGATTGATTTGGCTATTGAAACTTGTGTATGCTTTGCGAGGTTCTTGTGCTGTGTTTTTCAGCTCCATCAAGTTGTTTATATTCTTCTCTAAGCTGTTTATTCTAGTTAGCATCTCATCTAACCTTTTTTCTAGGTTCTTAGTTTCTTTGCCTTGGGTTAGCACATGTTCTTTTAGCTCTGAGAATTTTGTTATTACCCCCCTTCTGAAGCCTGTTTCTGTCAATTCATCAGATTCATTCTCTACCCATCTTTGATACCTAGCTGGTGAGGAGTTGTGATCCTTTGGAGGAGGAGAGGCGTTTTGGTTTTTGGTATTTTCATCCTTTTTGCACTGGTTTCTTTCCATCTTAGTGGCTTTATCTACCTGTGGTCTTTGTCGTTGGTGACTTTCAGATGGGGTCTCTGAGTGGATGTCCGTTTTGTTGATGATAAAGTTATTTCTTTCTGTTTCTTAGTTTTCCTTTTAACAGTCAGGCCCCTCTGCTGCAGGACTGCTGGTGGTCCACTCCAGACCCTGCTTGCCTGGGGATCACCCACGGGGGATGCAGAACAGTAAGGGTTGCTGCCAGTTTCTTTTCTGTTATCCTCATCCCAGAAGGATACCTGCCAGATGTCGGCCTTAGTTCTCCTTTACGAGGTGTCTCTTTGGGTATATGGGGGTCGGGGAGCTGTTTGAGGAGACAATCTGTCCCTTATAGGCACTCAAGTGCTGTGCTGGGAGCTCCATTGTTCCATGCAGAGCTGCTGGGCAGGTAATTTTAAGTCTGCTGCAGCAGAACTCATAACTGCCTCTTTTCCCAGGTGCTCTGTCCTAGGAAGGTCAGCTTTATTTATAAGTTCCTGTCTTGCTGCTGCCTTTCTTCATAGATGCCCTGCCCTGCACGGAGTAGTCTAGTCACAGTCTGCCAGCAGAGGTGTTGCTGAGCTGCCACAGGCTCTGCCCAGCTGCTTTATGAACTGTCTTGGTAGGGGTGGACTGCCTCAGTAGTGATGGTCATCCTTCCCCCCACTGAGCTGGACCATCCTGGGTCCAGCTGCACTTGCTGCAAAATTCTCAGTCCAGAGCGTTTCAGATTGCTTGTTTTGTGGGGGTGGTAACAGCCGAGCCAGATGGCCTGGGTCCCTGTCTCTGCCCCCTCCCTTTCAGTTGAATGGGCGGCTCTGTCTCCCAGGCGTTCCAGGTGCCAATTCAAATGGTCACCCAGATTTATGTGAGTTTCTGTGCACCAACCCACACTGGCCGTGCTGAAAACTCGTGGCACTTTTCGACCCAGGAATCTCCTGGTCTGTGGGCAGTGAAAATTCGTTTGGAAATTCGGTGGGCACTCACCCTCTACATTGTTCTTGCTGGGAACTACACTCTGGAGCTGTTCCTATTTGGCCATCTTGGATCCAGTCAATCACAAGTAAATTTAAATTTCTTTTTAACTAGTAAGAGCTTAATATCCTTACTACATTGTTTAAAAATATTGTTAAGTTGACTTTAAAAATTATTTCATTAACCTTGTTTTACTAGTTTGTGGCTGTCAGTCACACAAAAGTAACAACAAAAAAAAAAAACCCTAAAGATTCATTTAATAAATACCAAAAATGAATAATTTGAATGTAGCAGAAGAGCTATATCTTAATATAAAATCTGGATAGAAGTATGATCTATGAGTTCTATAATTTAATAAAATGAAGAAATTAACAATATAAAAATCACAATTATAACAGGAAGGTTTACACACACAGAATAACGGATTGGAAAATAATGTTACATATTTTTATCCCCATTAACATGTTTATCTTAAATAGTATCTCAATTTACATAAAAAGAGTGGCATTAAAAATTTTAAATATCACTTTCGAGATTATTTTCATTTATAAATGTAGTGAATAATAAACTACAGTATAACACAAAAGAATATTAACATAATTTAAGTTTTAAAAATGATGATAAATTACTAATATTTATACTTACTATGCTGCAGGCACTATTATTAGTCTTACATATGTTAATTATACAAGCTGTCACTGCGACCCCAGAAACTATTCACTGAAATTATGCCCATTTTATAGATTCAGAAACTGAGAACCAAATACTTTAAGCCACTAACCTAAGTTTACATAGTAATTGGTAGAACCAAAAAGAATACCCAGACAAGTATAACTCTAGAGTCAAGCTCATTTTCACTGTGCTATACTTGTGAAAGTTAAACAGTGAAAACATTCTGTGTCAAATGACTAATAAATCACAAGCTGTCATTACAAACTAAAAATGTTAATCAACAGCTGTCTTTTTATATTTATTTTTAAATTTATATAAAAATAATACATCTTGCACCTGCCTAGGAGACATAAAATAGCCTAAAACTTCATAGGAACATAGGTGCATTGTAAAAATCATACATTTTTATAATATTATAAAATATATATTCCATATGCTATCATACATAATATCTATTACATGTGTTTGTATATATGCACATGCTATTATCTGATACAAGGAATTTTCCTTTTGCTAAATATATAAATTTTTTAAATGGCATTCAATTTATGCAGTTTTGAAGTATGAGACCCAGCCTTGAGAGATAGTCAGAAAAGAAGGGAGAAGGCTAAAGGGCACAAGGAAACAATGGAGAAAAAAGTAAATAAATAAAACAAAGAAATAAATATATGAAGAAATAAAAACAAAATGGTGCACATAAGGTCAATGTGAACCGCAGGAAGAATCCCCAGAGGAAGAAGGCTTTTACTGAGCTGTTGAGATGCTGTTTCCTTTTCCTCCATACAGATTCAGTGAGCTGTATAAGCCTATGTCATTATCATAGAGGCCATGCTCACCAGGAAAAGAAGTTGGTGAAATATTTCCCTGTCAATGTCTTCCTGTATAGAACATAAACATGCAAGGTGAAAGTATTTTCCCTTTGTTATTGTTTCCAACCAATACATAAATGTGTGCAGAAATAAATCACAGAATTTGGGTACTGTAAAAGAGCTCACATATAGACATACTCATGCCTGAGTGCCTGTGCGCACACACACACACACACACACACACACACACACACACACACTTCTGCATAATCAATATCACTTTTATATAATAGAGAAAAAATTGGGCTAAAAATCTTTAAAATGTGGATTCTAGAACTATCCTTATTCCTAAGGAAATTTTTAAGCTTCCAATTTTCATTTGTATTTTCAACAAAAATGTATATATTGAACACAACAATTTTTAATGTTCTCTGCAGTCGTGAAATAGCAATATAAAATTTATTATTTATCCACTATTCCTTAGAGTCCCTGAGCCAATATGTATGCATTTATTTTTATGAATACATGAAAAATAATACTGCATACAATGTCTTTATGTTAGAGTTGAGGGATTGCTCCCTTCTGGTGTGTATAAACAGATGTATTTTTATGAAGCATTAAGTACATCTATAATTTTTTTTACCAATGATTTTCACTTTTATAAAGCAATGTATCGTGACTAAATTATTAAACTAGTGTTCATGGCTAGCATACTGTTATTATTTTCCCATCTCACTTCTTACCTGGTATATCTTTATAATACGAGCACTTGTGAAAACAGACACTGAGCAGTAGACCATAAGTGCTTTGTATTACCTTGATCTAAAAATGCTATTTTTATAATTATTAAGCTTGAAACAAATCTTATAACGAACACAATTAGATAGGCTAACAACTCTCCTCTTCAACCGACCACACTTGCTACTTACATCAGAGACAGAAAAATGTGAGAAAAAAAATGCCAGCTAAATTTCAGGTCACAGAAGTGTAAATTACCCGTTGTCCAATGCATAAAATCATAGTATGCAAAATTGTCTGGTTTTCATTTATTACTGAAATTGAAAGTTTTCAGAATTAAATAGATGTGAATATATTTGTATAAAATTATTTTTAACTCAGAACTTTTCCTCTCATCTGTGACAACTTTTTCTGCTATGAAAGTTCATATTTCACACAAGAATAGTTTTATATAGAGGTATTTACTACAGTGTTTTCTTGTGTTCATCTGTTGTTTTATTATGAAAATACAATAATCATAAATCTATATAAAAGAGAAAATAAATAGAAATTGGCCACTGTTTCTAAAACAAAAACAAATAAAACAATACTTTGGGTCAACTTCACCTCAGTTTTCTGAACCTTCTTAATAGCATTCTATATCTTTATTGTCAGTTCTTATTTTCAATTCCAACAAAGCTGGCTGTCGAGCCATTTTATGCAGTGAATTAATATGAGTGGACATTTGGAAACATCTTACAATATAGAACAGATTTTTCCTACTCGGTATTATGTATCATCCTTATCAATACTATATATATATACTTAACTTATTTTGGAGTAGCCCAAGGTACAGAAACTGTAAGTGCTCATGGAGGTAAACCATCAGTGGCTCATCGAAGTAAATACAGACATGAGTTTAAAAAGCCATGGTCAAATGACTATGCAATTCCTAATTGGTACTGTTCTTCAGTATATGAAAATAGGTGGAAATTTTGTGATCTGAAATGACAATAAAGCAATTTCAGAAAGAAAGAAAAGGAAGGATACTTATTCCATCCCATTAGAGTCTTAACCAAAGCTTTGGAAAATCTCAAAGAAAGATGAAAATGTGTTGTGTGTCTGTGTGTGTGTTCGGTGAAGGGCAGTGGTGGTGGGGTCAGGAAAGGTGTTTCGGTTCTACGTCTAGCCAGAGGGAAAGAAGTAAAAGACAGAGAATGAACAGTACAAATGAGCAACAATTCTAGAAAATAAAGAGGCTTATTTTCTTAAAATTCTTTATCTTCTCTTTTCACTGTTTCTGTTCTATTCAATTACTATGTTTCTTTCTGTTTTGTTCCTTCTTTTCCTCATACATTTTCCTAATATGTCCTCTCTCGCTAGTCAATTTCTTTCTCCTCCTTCTCTTTCCCTTCCTTCTCTTTCCCCTTCTTCTCGCTCCTTCTCCTACTTCTGCTACTCTCTATGCCTTTTACCCTATTTTCCATTGCTTTTATTCCTTTTATCCCCATGTCCTGGCACTAAACTAATACTAGATTGAAAGTCAGAATCTCCTGTTTTGCTTAAGTAGGATGTCTTGGTTATTAACTTAGTTAACCCAGCAGGACACGGTGGCTCAAACTTGTAATCCCAGCACTTTGGGAGGCTGAGGAGGGCAGACAACTTGAGGCCAGGAGTTCAGGACCAGCCTGGCCAACATGGCAAAACCCTGTGTCTACTAAAAATAGGAAAATTATATGGGTGTGGTGGTGTGGGCCTGTCATCCCCGCTACTCAGGAAGCTGAGGTGGAGTATCCCTTGAACCTGGGAGGCGGAGGTTGTAGTGAACCTAGATCACAATCATGCCACTGTACTCCAGCCTGGGTGACAGAGCAAGACTCTGTATCAAAAATAATAGTAATAATAACATAGAGTAGTTAAACCACTGTATTCCATTAAACAAACAATCACACCTCTGCGTAACAGAAGCAAAAGAAAATTGCAATTTATTTCTAATAATAGCTTCTATATATACAAAACAGGTTTTTGCAAATCCTGGAAAAGTACTACAAGAAAAAATGAATGACTTAATCTATACATACTAGTCTCCATCACAGCAAATGCATACTGGTTTATACTTTTCAATGGCTTTTGTAGGCTAGAAACTTCTTACTGCAGAATTCTGTTAGTATATAGCAAATGATTAGGTTGATTTGAATATTATAGGTTAAATCATATGTTCTAAAATAAAACAACAATAAGTGACAAATCTTCATATAATATTAAGTCTACGAAGTTAATTTCAGTTGCCTCTTGAGAATAATACTACCAATACAAATATTAAGAAGGATAATCATAGAATCCATTCTATTTGTTGAATGGTTACATGATGCAAACCATTATATAAATTATTCAAAATAAGATGTATTTACTCTAATACTATCTACCCTATGTGGTAGTTATTACACATGCACCGATTACTCAAATAAAGAGTTTATGAAATGTGCACAAATTCATATGGATTAAAGAGAGGATAGACTCATGCCTATGTCAGATTAATTCTAGAACTTACTATTGTCTATTCTTAAATGGTAGGAAAAATGTTAATTTTTGCAACTCTATATAGTAGTACTTGTTTAAATTATCATATGATTTTTCTCTACTTAAACACTTACAGAACTGTCAAAATTCTGCCATGCCTATCCTTTGTGATACTTTAAAATCTGAAGCCATTTACCATTTTTAAAATATAATGTTTCTTAGAAAAATAATTAATGTGCCGTTGACCCTTGAACACCATGGGATTGAAATGTGCTGGTCCACTGACACATGTTTTCTTCCACCTCTGTTACCCCTAGACAGGAAGACCAACTCCCCCTCTTCCTCCTTTCCCTTAGCCAACTCAATATGAACATAAACAGGATGAAGACCTTTATGATGAACCACTTCTACTTAACAGCTAGTAAATACATTTTTCTATTCCTTATGATTTTCTTAACAACAGTTTCTTTTCCGGCTTATCTATTGTAAGAATACAGCATATAATACAAATTATATACAAAATATGTGTTAATCGATTGTTTATATTATACGTAAGGCTTCCAGTCAATAGTAGGTTGTTAATAGTTAAGCTTCTGGGGGAGTCAAAAGTTTTAAATAGATTTCCGACTATGTGAGGGTCAGCACTTCTAACCTCCACATTGTTCAAAGGTCAGTTGTATTGTTGTTCTATAACATTAATCTATAACACTATGGTGCAAAATTTCAACTTAAAATTTATATTTTACTATAAAAAGAGATGAATACAGTCTTGTATCATTAAATTGTAGTATTTTATAATAAATAGATATTTTTATTAAAAAAATAAAACAATATTTAGATCTTATGGTTACCATAAGTGTTAAGTACATTGATAAAGCAAAACAAAGTACTTTATACAACTCTGAAGTACTAAACACCATAATTTGTTTCCTAAGTTTAATGTATGTAGCCTTCTTAAGCAAGATAAAAGAGGTGATATTAATTAACTGTCCACTTATTTTATTTTCAGAGACATTAATGACAAGTTATCTTGTGTTTCCAATGTAAGAGCATAGAGGGTGACATATGGGTGAAAAATAGGCACTGCTTTTATTGGCTAGGGAGTAGAGCATGAGAAAACTAAATATCACCATGAACAGAAGCTGCTGTGGTGTGCTACTTATTTGGATGATTGCACTGAGACTTGATTCAACTCCTTGGTTTTTTCTTTTGCAAAAGTTTTGGAATATGCCAATCTAGGAAAAGAAAAATCTACTCCAAGAGGAACAACATCTTATTCATTAACTGTCATATTCAATGTTGTGGATACATGCCTCCATTGCAAGAGCGTTACTTAAATATTAAATGAATCCCATAAACAATGTTATTTCCTTTTGAAAAGCTAACGTTCATGGTTCTCAATGACAATGCGTTAAGGTGGATTGGAATAAGATATCTTTATCCACCAATATAGATGGAGCTAATTTAGCCAATGAGAGCAAAGAAGAAAGGAAATGAGTCATTGAGAAGAATAACAACTGTACTGAGAACTTATTTTATTTTATGCCAGACGTTATGCTAGGTACTGTACATGTATCTTATTTAATTCCTACTGCAGTTTAAGGTTTGCATAATTTCCATTCAAGGCCTGCTACATAGCAGGCCTGCTCTGTAGGTTCCAGAGAAAAATTAAGACACAGGACCCCAGCTGGGATGGGCAAGTCAATGTCCCTTTTCCAGTGGCCAGTCACCCCAGTGGATGGTGGATGGATGACTCCAAAAAAATTACAACTCCTGTTGGGATGCACTTAGTATCCAGATGAGGGTGGGTAAGAGGCCTTTGTCAACTCACTTACTGAACATAAGAGTGTGGCAGTCAGCCAATGGATGGGATGACCACAACTTTGCTCTGTTCCAAAACACCGTGGAGCTCATGTCCAATACCTCCTTGTCCTGTGACCATGTCTTTGTTCCCCATGAGAGTGGAGGACAGCAATGAAACATAGGCCTCCTTCCAGTTTCCACCCCAGGTGGAGGGTGGCAACAGCCACAGGAAGGGACAGAGGAAAAACAGGCTGAGTAGGAGGGAGGCAGCTGAGAAACTCTCCTAGATCCAGAGACAGAGAGGCTGCATGAGGTGGAGCAGTGCAGGAACGAGGCTCCAAGCACTCAAAGCATACTCCATTTCCCTAAATGCTCAACTTGCTAAACAAGAATTTAAAGATAAAATCATATGAATTTCAAGATGAGAACCAAAGAGCATTATATCCCAAGTACTAAGCACTTAGCCCTGTGCAATCATACTGTTCACTTGCCCATGAAGTTAGCCCTTTTCCCATTTTACAAATTATAGCATTGCCCAAAGTCTGTTTGTCAACATGAGATAAAATCTGTGTGTAAGTGTTG
Organism: Ateles fusciceps; assembly: GCA_036589455.1. Taxonomy (NCBI): domain Eukaryota; kingdom Metazoa; phylum Chordata; class Mammalia; order Primates; family Atelidae; genus Ateles; species Ateles fusciceps. Next base: position 3,219,717 of record JAZHEH010000827.1, on the reverse strand, counting down.
CAGGGACTGATCAGGGGACAGGGATAGATCAATAGTTTAAACTCTAACTTGGGTTTTTTCCACTATGTCTAATTGCCTATATATATTTACCACTCATTACATTAATGGAAAATGTTTCATAATATACTCCTTATTTTTCAACTACTTGGGGGTTAAATATAAACTTAGAACAAGAAATAGATACAAGGAATATAACATTTGTATAGAGGACTGATGAAATATAAATATCCTTGGCAAAATTATCAAAACTCTGTCGCATCAACAAATAGGTGATGACAACATCTATACATAATTTCAAGTTCTCAAGTTCAATATTGACTACCACACGAGAAATTTATTGAAAAAGTTATAAAATAGAAGTTAATATTGTAGCCTGTCAAAGCTGCAGATATTTTTTATGTGGCCATCATTTGCTCAGACTTGTTTACTATTACCAACATCTCTGGTCTAGTGTGAGGGGATGTGAAATTGCATGATGAAAATCCCTCTATGTAAAAATGGTATGGGAAGTCGAGAGTTTCAGCTTCTACAAAGCCATTAAAATAATGAAAGGTGAAAAATGAGGTTGGATTAAAAACACGTTGTAAGGGATTTCACAAATACGCAAATCAATTGTCAGGTATTTTTTGGAGAAGCATGGCAGAAATAATTTAAATAAGTTCTATTACCTAATTCAACTTAAAAATTCTTTCCCACTAAACTTTCCTATACAATCTGTCCGTGGTTAAGCTATCCAAGATTTGGCTCAAAAATCACTTTCCTTATTTGCATTGTCTGTTTTTCTCTACTTCCAGGCTAGATAAGGTGATCCTCCTCAATGTTGCCTGGAGTCCTGGGTACATCTTTCATTCATCCTTACCAAGTTATGCTGTAATTGTTCATAATGCTCTCTCTTACTTCTGATTATCAGCAACTTCAGGAAAAACATACATCTGTATATTTTGTTTATTTTCTTGCTTGTTTGTTTTTGTTTCATCTGTGTTTATCAGTGTGTCCAGAAAATAGAAAACACTCATTCAATACCAAATGAATGAAAGAGTGAATGAGAGAATGGGCATATGTTTTCTACCTGAGGCCAGAGTTATTATTTGCTGTATCTGGCCCTACCTGGCTGAGGACTGGCAAGACATTTCCCTACACATCATCAAAACTTCTCAATCCATAAATGCTGAAAACTCTTTCCAGTTATTCAGAAAGGCCTAGAAATTGTTCATGTTAATATAACTACATAAAGGCTAAAGTAAAAATTCTGACTGTAATATAGGTGGTCATTTGTTATATACTTTAGGCCCATTTTGATTAAATGAGATTTGAGGTACCTCAAAATTTAGCTACTTAAAACTTTTTAAAAAATAGAGGAAATATCCAAAGTTCTAGATAATTAGTTTTCAAATAAAATCTTGGAATACAACTCATTTAAAAGGAAGGGAAGAGATCTGTGCATCTATAGAAATTACTGTACAAGTAATGGGCTTATACACAATATTAAACCTCCAGGAAGCTTTCCTGTTAATGTTTGAATATTTCGTTTTCACATTTTGTTTGCTTAAGTCAATTAGAAAAGGCACATTCAAGATTGAGAAGGTGTTCCCACAGCCACAGGATATTTGTGTATATTAAATGCTTAGCATTAGCCAGCCTTCAGGTTAATATTGATTGTTACCTGGATAATATGGACATTAGTCCATTGCTTGTCACAGAACTTTAACAACTACAATTAGCTCTAACATAAAGCATGTGTTAGGTAGAAAGTGACTTTTCAAATATAAGAAAATCCATCAGAACTACCCCTAGAGCACAGTAAATATTTGCCAGCAACTACCTCCTCCTCATGATTCTTGTAAAGGTATATTTTTTTCATCTGCTCTATCATCATTTCTGTATTTCTTTATAATAAAAAGAGGGTAATTTTTTTAAAAAAAGTAAAAGTAAATAAAGCTATTGATAGAATATATATTCTATGTATAAATTATGTATATGTTATATAGTATATATAACATTATTTCATATATTATGTGTATAAATATGAATGATATATAATTATGTTATTTATATATAACTTTATGTAGATACAAAAGTTTATCTTCACTTGCAGATATTTCCAAATTAAAATGCTCCTAGCTTTATGTTAACCTCAGACTATTTTCAAACTGTAGTTGCAAAATAGTGCCTACTGTGAGAATGTAAAAACACTAAATAAGGCATTGCTTCTTAATTCTTCAGTGTTGACATTTCAGAAGCACTAAGAACAAAGCTTGATATTTTGCAGGTATATGAGACCAACATCAACCAGCTATAAGAAATGACTCTGATATAAGAAATAAGACAAAGATCATTTTTAACTGCACTTCACAAGTTCATATTAAAGAACAATTATTACATATATAATTAATATGCTGGTGTATATTTGGGGTTTGCCCATGGATGGCAAACTGTTGCGTGTATCTGTAGCACATTTCAATTTTCAAGTTAGGCTCTTGATAGTAATATCTTTCATGTATAAGCTGGTTTATTAGTCAGAGGCCTCATGGATAATACTTTTGAAGTGAGAATAGTCAATATATTTAGCATCACCTGAATGTCAAAGCTTGCCGGTCAATCATCAAAAGCTAGGAGAAAAGGGTGGAACAAATCCCTCCCTTGCAGTCCTTGAAAGGAACCAACCCTACCAACATCTTCATTTTTCAGTTCCAGATTCCAGAACTCTGAGACAATAAATTGCTGTTGTTTAAGCCATTCCATTCATGGGACTTCGTTGTGGCAGCTGCAACAAATTAATATAATGTATATCTTTGAGATCTCCCTGATCTTCTTAGTCTTTTCTTACCAAAATATCATCTATGTATCTATCGATCTATCTATCTATCTATCATCTATCTATCTATCATCTATCTATCTACCTATCTACCTACCTACCTACCTACCTACCTACCTATCTACCTACCTACCTACCTAACTACCTACCTACCTATCTACCTACCTATCTATCTAGAACTGAGATTAGACAAAGGTATTTGTCGTTCCTTGGGCCCAGAGGTTTACACCTGTTTTTCTTTTTCCTAATATGCCCTAAACACTAAGTGAAGTCATTTAGTCATTTTAGCTTTGAAATCCAAATTAAAATACTGTAGTTGTTCTTAAAGTTTCATCCAAGTTTTTTTGTCTGTTCATCTTTGCTTTTGCTTTTAAGTTAAGATACAGGATATAAAACCATTTTCAATATGTGTACCAACCTATAACAGAAAGTTTCAGTTCTCTACTGTTACTTATATGTATTTATTTACTTAAGTAGTTATTTACTTAAGTGTTTACTTATTTGGATTGGTTGTAGAAGGAGCACTCTCCAGCCCAGAGTGGTTCTAGTATTTAAAGCTGGTTTTACATATTTACGATAACTCTAGGCTGTCACGTACATTGGTAGATTATTGAGAATTTTATCTGCTTGAGGTTGCTTTGGGTCTGTAAGATGCTTATGAGGAGGGTGTGGGGCTGCTAGTCATCTATCTGACAAAATACCCACCAGACTGATCGAAAGGAAGACAGAGAACCTAGCCTGAAATGGAAAAGCTTCAAAAGCCAAATCTGGTAAGTGTTAGGGATTCTTATAGAGATAAATTATAAACCAGAAGTAACAGTTGACTCCAATTAGGCTTTCAAATTTTAATCAAGCATGGTGTAGAAATGTATGGTTTCATGTAGATGAAGATGGAAAAATATACGAAAGAATAAAAAAGAGAAAGGAGGAAAAGGAACAAGACTGATAGCACATGGAATAATGGAGAGAGCCTGTGAGGAGGAAAAACAGAACAAAGAAACAAAATGGAAGTGTTTGCAGGAAGGGATAATATAGGTCAGTTGAGTGGGAAAAAATGCAGTTACCTAAAAATCAGTCAAGCTAAGTATAAGAGGACATCTTGTTGTCACTTTGGTTGTAAATTTCTAGAAATTATTGTATACTCTCTGCTGATCTAATTGGTGGGTTCTTGTACAGCAGAATGTTTTGGATGGAAGTGGAGACAGAGGTGGGGTAGAGAGGAGGCAGTGCACATACACATGCCTGTATCAGCCTCTGTGTTTTCTCTCTGTATCCTCAGCACTTAGGCCATTTGCCTGACAAATAATAAGTGTTTACTAAATGCTTGTTGAATGAGTGCTTTTTGGCTAGCCATTTACAGTTCTTAACTTAATGATAATTTGCAAATCATTGAAAGAAATGTTCTGCTATGGTTTGGGAGTGGTTTGTCCCCACCAAAACATTTAAATGTGATCCCCAATATGGTGGTATTGGGAGGCAGGGCCCTGTGGAGGCAGATACCTCACCAATATCTTTGTGGCATTCTCTTGGTAGTGAATTCTCTTGCACTCTCCCAAGACTGTATTAGTTCTCTTGAGAATGAATTAGAGAGAGAGAGAGTGTGTGAGTGTGTGTGTGTGAGAGAGAGAGAGAACCTGTGTGTGTGTGTGCGTGCATGTGTGCATGCATGTGTGTGTGTTTGTGTGTGTGAGAGAGAGAGAGAAAGAGTTGCTCTCTGGGTGTTAGAAAGTGAGGTTCCTCTCCCGGTCTGGTCCCGCTTCCCACGTGTCTGCTTCCCTTTTGACCTTCTATCATATTTTGCCCTAGCACAAAAGCCCTCACCAGAAGCTGAGTAGATGACAGGGTCATGCCCCTTGAACTTCCCAGCCTGCAGAAACTTGAACTAAATACACTTTTTTCCTTTAGAAGTTACCCAGGCTCAGGTATTCTGTTATAGCCACACAAACAGACTAAGACAGGTTCTTAATGAGATAACTGAAACAATCCACTAATCGAGAAATTCTACTTGGCTCTAAAACATTAGTAAAAAGAGAATATGACAGTGAGGTTTGGATGAAGTCAAATCTCTAGATGTTTCCCACTTCCCTTGAGTTTCCTAGAAACAGAGCTCTTGAGATACCTAAGGAAAGTCTGGCACTTGAGTAAAGGAACAGTACAACAAAGCATCAGTTCTGCTAAATCGATTTTTATCATATTCAGGCCCTGCAGGTTTGCAAAATATGCTTCCAGCAGAGGGCGTTCTGCATAGATAATAAAGATGTTTGCATCTCCAGAGTCTTATAATTACCTTAAGAATTAGGAGAAGGAAAATAGAAAAGAAGAGGAGTAAATTCCTTCTGCTTCCCCTCCTTTTAAGCTCCATTATCATAATCTGTATCCCGCTTCAATTTTCATTACTCTTGGAAGATACCACAAGCTGATAGGGAATGAGAGTAGTCTGGATTGGAAAGACAATTTAATTGCTCTGCTAAAAAAGAAATTCAACTCACACAAAACAGGACCAACATTTTCCATTTGATCTTATAGCTCAAATGTCAGCTATGCTATACGTTTTATGTGACGTGAAAAAACAAAAATGGAAACAAAGATTTTAAACATTTCATTGTTCCTCACTATCACTTTATCCATCAAAAAAGGAAAAAACCTCAGTGGCATTCAACAAACTTAAAACAAAACAAGCATTAGGACTATGTCAAGGTCTCCACAAACTACTGTAGTATAATGTGAAGCTCCTTGACTGTTTTTAGTAAAATTCATTGACAGTGTTGGGTATTACATTACTGAAGTCTTTCAGAATTCTGGCTTACAAAGCACACGGAAAATGAATAGTGTGGCTACTGTTGGTGCATTCATTTGCATACCAATGAAGATAATTCTGTTAGTTTCATAGAAATGATAGTGACTAAGGTCTAAGAAGGCAAGTGAGGGGCTTGGATGTACACAGGGGTTGCTAAAATTCTTTCTGCTTGCACGCCAACATTTCAAATAAATTTCCCAGTAAGATAAGCTAGGTCCTTCATTGTTTTGTGTTCTGAGACAGCATTATGGAAGCCTGAATAGGGCTAAGAGGCGGATGTTTTGAATTTTCATCCAATAATTTTTTCATAAAATGTAATCTCTGCCAAAATCTCAAAGTCCAACAGCTTGAGATCTCTGTCTCTTTTCCTTTTTAGTTTCATCCATTTGAAAAAAAAAAGATTAAATAAAATATGAACATTTTTATTCAAGAAAGCCAAGTTATGAGCAATACCAAGAAATGAACAGATTTTTTTCATTACATTTTACTTGCCAATTAGAAACAAGCTACTCATAAAATCTACAGTTCAGTATGTAGACATTATTAGTTCTGTCATAAATGTGAAGGAAAATTGAGAAAGCCTAAGCTAATTTTTCAAATAATGAAAGATAACATTTTTCATATTCAGCTTGGGAATTCATATAACAGGTAACAAAATGCCTTGACCATTTTTAAATATTTCAATATTTAAGAAGACCATAATTTGAATCAATACATCATTCTGAAAATGGGTAGCCCTAGAAAGAGGACTCAGGGGCAAATAAAAAGTTTTACCTTTAATTGGAATCACTGAAATAATGCCCATGTGCATTCTTCTAATTTCCCTTTACTCTTAATAAACACCCAGAATGAAAGAGCGATGATCATGCCTGTAATCCCAGAACTTTTGGAGGCAGAGGTGGTTGGTTAACCTGAGATAAGGAATTCGAGACCAGCCTAGCCAACATGGTGAAACCCCATCTCTACTAAAAATACAAAAATGAATCAGGCATGATGGTGGGTGACCCTAATCCCAGCTAATCGGGAGGCTGAGGCAGGGCAATCTCTTGAACATGGGAGGCGAAGGTTGCAATGGGCAGAGATCACCATTCCACTCCAGCCTGGGCAACAAGAGTGCAACTTTATCTCAAAAAATAAAAATAGAAAGTAAAAAATAAGGCCAGGTGCAGTGGCACATTCCGGTAATCCCAGCACTTTGGGAGGCCAGGTAAATGACGAGGTCAAGAGATGGAGAATATCCTGGCCAACATGGTGAAACCCCATCTCTATTAAAAATACAAAATTTAGCTGGGTGTGGTGGCATGCGGCTATAGTCCCAGCTACTTGGGAGGCTGTGGCAGGAGAATCACCTGGACCTGGGAGGTAGAGGTTGTAGTGAGCCGAGACTGGGCATTCCAGTCTGGTGACACTGAGTGAGATTCCATCTCAAAATAAATACATAAATAAAAATAAATTTTTTAAAAATGAAGATATCCTTCAATCTAAAATAAACTATCTTACAAAATCATGGTTTAAAATAGACCTATTAAGAACACTAACAGAGATCTTCAGGACACACATTTTTAAATTAATGGCTTTTACTGGCCCTAAAGCACCCAAACTTGAATTTCATTGCTTTTATTCCCCCTCAACTATAATAATGATATGACATATCATTTTATTTTAGTTCATTGATAACTAGAGAATTACACCCTAGAGGACAGGAAATGTTTACATGTATACCTAAAGTCGGTATATGGAATTATCAAAGCAGTAAGAAATTTAACAACCAAAAATTCAAAACAAGGAACAATTAAGAATTATTCAAGAAATTCGAGTGAAGAGATGAAAATTTCTGGAAATACGTTACTAAATTTCAAAGCTACAAATGTTGTTAACTAATACTTTAAAATGTGTTTAACTGTTATTTAAATAAATAAATGATAAAAATCTTTTATTTTGCTTCTAATATCAAGATGAGGTTTGGTAGAGAATGAAGTGAATCCTGTTTATCTCACAACAATAATAAGAGCCAAACTGAAATATACTTTACTTATTACAACAGATTTCTAAATATACTTTGGGAGATTAAATAACTTACTAAACTAAGTCTGCAATTCTTCTTATATAGTACCCTTAATACATGTTTCTAATTTATGAAGCAAGATTATAATAGTTAGAGCCTTAAAATATTTTAAGGCAACACTCATTATTATGTGTATGTTTATATATAAGGCTATATATATGAACACTTAGCCTTCATCATTACACAATATTAAAAGTATATCTTTTGTATTGAGATCATCAATAATATTAATTTTCTAAGTAGCCCTTACTTTTTACCCTTTTGATAACTTCTATTTTGGTTTAACAATAAATTTCCTTCAATGGTAGAATGTTTAAATATTGCAATTATTAATTTAACTAATTACAGATCATTAGTGAAGCATTTAGCTAAATGGATTACATTTTTCTTAAGAAGTTTCTGAATTTCCATAATTTTATTTTTAACACTGCCACATAAAAGACAATGATAAACCCAGTGTGAAATCATGTAGATATGCCAAAATGTACCAGCACTACTTAAAAACCGTTATCACTGTGTTCCATTTACTAAGGAAAATTCCCGTTTGTGCATCAGAAAGCCTCAGTACACTAAAGAGTACATTTAACTGCTCATGTCAGAAAGGGTGGAACCAGGAAGGCTATGGTATTCCACTTAACCATTAACCATTACATACTGTGGAGAGGTTTAAATTAGAAGACACTTGGTGATATCATTTAAGCCTATTTCTGGACTCCTGCAGGAAAACAAATGCTGGCACAAAGAAAACTGCCAAACACCAGCTGGTCTGGTAGTCAACATTTATGAGATTTTGGCATTTCATAACATGTCCTATATGTGAGAAATTCCATTGTCGTTAAAGTCTTCTATCTACTCGTGATCTTACTTTATAGATTATATAAGAAAAAAAGCATCCTAACAAGTGTACACGTGCTTAAGTAATTAATGAGTAATTAAAATGAAGTTTTAAAATGAAAATGACCTATAATAGGGTCACTTAAAAGACAAATTAAGCAATTCTAGTATTAGCAGACTGACTCACATAGCTTCTTCTTTGTGTGAGACATAATCTTTGGTGTGTGAATTATTTTAGTGCATTTCAGAACCTCGGGGTCTTAGTTATTCTCAAATAAAACGGTTCTGGGAACTAGTCTACTTGGAACTGGGTGAGGAAAGCTGTGATTTAATGTGGATTTACACTGGAAAACAGGATAATTTTCTGACCCTTGAAAATGGTCTTAAAGTCATTTTTCAAAAAGGACCTTTTCAAAACTCCAGGGTTTTTTCCTACAACTCATTTCATGTCCTAACCTCTGACTATCTGAGAAATAGATATCCCTGTACTCTACAGAGAGTTCTAGCCAGGAAGCTAAGTCATTGCCAAGGCCATTTAAGAGAGTGAATTGGCTCAAGTTTGATGCAGATTTAATTAACAAACGGATCTGAATTTATATCTGGTTCTTGCTCTGTCTTTTGAGATTGTTAAGTCATTCAGACCAGGGAAAGATTCTGGCTTACTAAGAATGTTTAGAAAAGGCTCCTGTCTTCACAGGCTTAAAATGGATGACTTCTGACAGGAATGCTTGGAATATAATCATTCACTTCTTTCCATCAGTTCCATGTTATCCCAAGGGTTTGTTCAACAGATGGACATAATTTGCATACTTGACTACCACAGTTTTCTTAATTGCATTTTCACAGCACATTCTATTATATTTGCAGTCTATTAGGTTTCCCTTATAATTTCATTTTGAAAAATATGCACAACATATATTAAGTTATTCTATTTTCTATATGGTGGATCTCTTTGCAGAATCCTAAATTCCTGGAAGGTTTACGCATTTAGGATTTATTGAAAATGTATTACCACATTCTAAGCTCAACTATGATATCTCTAAAACTTATTTAATACCTCTATTTTGAAATAAGCCCCCATGTTTTAGTTAAAAATTACTTCAAAATACATGTTAGGATATTGCATAATCCAGTAACTATGTATAATTTTTAATATTTTAAGGTTAATTTTTGTTTAAAGCTGACCATTAACCTATAAAAAATACCTACACCATTAAGCATTAAAAACATCATTCTTGGGGGTGGGGAGAAGGGATGAATAGGTGAAGCACAGTTAAGTTTTAGAGCAGTGTGAATATTCTGTGTGATACAATAATGTTGAATACATGTCATTATACATTTGTCCAAATCCACACAAAGTACAATACCAAGAGTTAACCCTAATGAAAACTATGGTATTTGGATGATCATGATGTATTGATGCATCAATTATGATAAATATACCAGTCTGGAGGGGTATGTTGATAATGGGTGAGGCTATGCATGTGTTGGAGTAGGGAGTATTGGGAGTCTTCGTACCATCCCCTCAGTTTTGATGTGAATTTAAAGGTGCTCTAAAAAAAGTAGTCTTGAAGAAAAGCCACAATCCGTTTTAAACTAAAAAATAGAACTCCAGACTGCTGTTGCTGAAATTGTGACTGAAAATTTCTTAAGAGGTACATACCAACAGGGAGAAGGAAGACTGTAGACAATTTATTCAGCAACAATGACTGCTTATTTGTTTAAAAATTTAAGCAAGACCTCTAATTAAGATTTCTTACTACTCAAAAGAAACATGACGTAAACAAAGCTCCAAATTTTTAATTGCTTTAAGTACTATAGTGCCTAAATGCAACACCTCTTTCCTTGACCCTCCTCTTCCTAGATCTGCAAATCTGTTGCAGCATCTCATTTCTGCCCCTGACATGGAACATGTTAAATGAAAAACAAAATCCAGAAGACAGTTAAGAGAAATCATATTGTCACTAAGGAGAACATGATGCAACATAGCATCACCATAGTATAGTGTCCATGTTGGACCAAATTTCATCATGCAAATTAGCACCTGTCACAAAGACATGCACATAGATAAAATCTTGCCTTAAAAGTGCTATTTCTGAATAGCTTATGAGCGTTCAACCTATTTTTTAAAATGCTTTGATTTTTAAAATATATTCAAAAATACGCATTTGCAACACTGTTACCTATTAATTGCAGCAAAAGAACTAAGTTCCCATTTGCCCATTTGCTTTCTTTTCTTTTCTTTTTATAATCCTATCTCTGATTCTCAAGTGAAAACAACTGGTAATAGAGCAATTTTGTATTACTTCACATGAGCGAAAGAGTTGTTTTAATGTCAGTGTGAAAGCTGATCATACAAATTGGGGTCATTCTTGTCATACCTAGAGTAAAGGGCAGGAAGAAAAAGCACTCAGGGCACATAGCATTGCTTCAATCATGTAATTCTTTCCACATCTGGCTGCTGAAATTGCCTGTTGTAACTCGAAACCAATCTAATAGCTACTGAAACTACCTACTATGACTCTATGCCTAGTTTTCCCACCACCATCACTTACCAATGAGAACTTGCCACTTCCTCAAAGACTTTACTAGTGCCAATGGATTTTCTTTCAAAACAATAGGCAACATTTCTCCACGTTATAAAATCTCCAACCTTCTCTTTGTTCTTTGGACATAACAAAGATCATCCAGTCTGTGTATATGCTCCAAAATGCAATTTTTGCTTCCAAAATAAAACATTTAAAATGTAAAGGTTTGTCTCTATATTTTGACTTTGATGTTAGCTGTTGAAAGCATATACTTTTCCTTAAATATATACAAATTCTTTGAGATTCCCAAAGAGGCTAATTAACCTATATTCAAGGTATTAATATGCAGATGTAAAAATCATATCTAAAAATGGTAGATAATAATATATAGCAAACTATGTTATGCCTAGAAATAATATTCTCCAAGTTCATTTTGTTAATTATGAGCTTTGAAGAAATGACAGATGGGATAATTGAATAATGTGTGAGGTCAAATGTAATTTTTATTTGAACTTTATTCTGGTGACTATTCACAAAAGCAGTACCACTTCCTAAGAGAGATTTTGACAACTTGGGAGGTAGTCTGTTTTGTTTGTCAGAGTGATTTGAGACAATATGGGAATTTTAGTAGGTAAGTCCTGCACATCAAAGAAGGCTTCCACGTCCAATATGGTTTTGAATATCTGGTTAGGCAGGAAGAGGAAGAAAAAATCTGTTTAGAATTATCTGAGTCTTAATCCTAACCCTGTTTTACATAAGACACAAAGCATTATGATACATTTTAACTTATAGACTAAGTTTCCATGAAGCAATCTCTATCTAAATACAAGAAAGATTAATCTTAGAAAAAATTTCCTTTAAATCAATAGTTGTTTTTCCTTAGGCAAACTCACATTACCTCCATAGAAATACTTCGGGTGATGTTTGATATAATGATATAATGAATGTGACTAAAATGATATAATAAATGTGATAAAATAAATCTGTATTTGTAGCTGACCCATTAAAGGCATTCTACGTATAGGTACAAGCATATGACTACTTCATTAGGTCTTCATAGTAGTATTTCCTAAGCAAGCATGAACACAATAAAATAAATTTAATTATTTCATTGTAAATTACCCTTTATTTCTCCTTTTCATTATAAGTGGGGGATTTGTATTGGTATGGTTGAACTTATACTTCATTTCCAGACAATGAAAGGGAATTGCAAAATACATGTTAAAATAAAAGGCACCAAGTCTAATAGGGTTGAGAACAGCTGTGACAGCAGAATAATAATAATGAACACCTTATTATGCATATCATTGCTGAGAGCTTAGTGGTGTGACCTATAGGAAATATGGTAACTACTGAGTCCAGAAAAAAAAGACGATAGTGAAAATGTTATGAATATGTGGAGTCTCAGAAAATGATATCCCAAACTGAAGGCCTAAAAAGCAGCCTCAGAAGCAGTTTCTCTCTGATCTTCTACCCTCCTGTTTCTTGCCCATCAGTCTCCCCTGAGGTAAGCCATAGAATCTGTTTCCCCAAGGTTGGTCTTAGAAAGTAGAACCCTTTTTCCCTAAAGCCAGCTATAAAACCTAAAAATACTACTCTAACCTCTCTCCACCTCTTTCTGAGTAACAATTGGCCATTAAGAGATTAAGACCCTCATTCCAGAAGGATCTTACCCCATACTGATGAGGGAAAAGTGTCACACAAAGGGACAAAGAAACATCTAGACAGATAGGCCTTGCTGAGTTTTCCCACCCAATCTATTAGTGTTAGATTATCTACTTTTTGTATAATCGTATTTCTATGTGGCTGTTTATACTTCATATAACTTAAATAAAAACAGATAGTTTTCTCTGTATCTCTGAGTTTTCATTCTGAAGGCTCCCAGCCTATGTAAAACTATCAAATACACTTCTTATGTCTTTACCTTGTTGACCTGTCTTTTGATATCATTGTTTCAGCCATGACCCTCATAATAAAGAGGAAAGAGATTATCTCTTTTTCACACCGAGAGACACAGAAACTCCAGGACAGAAAGGTGAGGAAAAGGACTTAAAGTGCAGGAAAAGAGAATCAAAGCTGGGACTGAGGAAAGCATAATAAAAGATCACCTTTACACTGTGCTATAAACTGGGTAAGAAATCAGCTTCTTTATCTTACAGGAAAAGTAAACCACAGACCTACTTCACTCATGAACATAGATGTAAACTTAGTTACATAATTTTAGGAAGTCTATAAAAATATATAAAACAATATGTTAAAAGGATAATACAACATGACAAAATGTTAATTTTTTTAAATTGATCATTGATGGCTAACAAAGATATGAGAAGTCAATAACCCCTAACAAATAACAGCTAAAACAATAAATCTGCAAAAAGAAAACACAGATTGAATCCTACTGGCCTTGAATTTGTTAATGGTTTCTTAGATAGGATTTTTGAATCATGAACTATAAAATTAAATTAGACTACATCAAAATTAAAACAATTAGAGTTTTTCAAAACCTAAACCTTTTGTTCATTAAAGGATACATTACTTAACTTCAATACACAAATTAGGAGAAGGCATTTGTAAAACATAGGCAACAAAGGTCTTGTATCTTACAATTTGAAAAGAAAGAAATAAACACCAGAGTAGAAAAAAAAATGACAAAAGATTTGAACAGACATTTCACCAAAAAAGATATATGGATTACAAATAAGCTCATAATAAGATGCCCAACATCATTAACTATTAAAGAAATTCAAAATTAAACCATGATAAGATACTACTCTGTACTGATTACATTTGCTAAAATTAAAATAACTGACTGTATCAAGTGTTAGTGAGGAGACATGGAACTGTCATATACTACTAGTGGGAATGGAAAATGGCAGAGCAATTTTGTAAAATATTTTAACAGTTTCATAAAAATTTTAAAATGCACCTATCATATGACCCAATCATTTCATTTCTAGAAATTTAACCACAAGAACTGAAAAAATGTCTCCATATAAACACATGTAAATAAATGTTCATAAACTTTGTTTGTAAATAGCCAAGAACTGAAAAGAGTAAATGGCCTTCAACAAGTCAATGGAAAACCAAATTATAATATAGCCATGCAATGAACTACTACTCCTCAACAAAAGCTAACAAACTATGGATAAATACAACAATGTAGGTAATTCAAATAATGATGACTACTGAAAGGAAAATACAAAGCATATTGTATTATTTCATTCATATAAAATTCTAGCAAGTCCAACTACTTTATAGTGAAAGAAAGTAGATCAATGTTTTTCCTGAAAACTAGGGTTGGTGGAGGAAGGCTTATTTTAAAAGGGGCACCAGGAAACTTTTGAGGATGATGGATCTGTTTATTATTTTAACATGGGTATAAGTTCATAGATAAAAATATACATCAAAACATATCTAACTGCATACACTTTAAACAGGAACAGTTCATTGTGTTGTCAACGATAGTGCAATACAGCTGTAAAGCTGATATTCTATGAAGGTAAGTTGTTAAGAAGTCAGCAATTTAAAATAACTAATGACACATGAAACCAAAGTTATATTTCTTATTAACAAATTGACTCACCTTGTGAAAATTTAATTTAAACAACGCAGCTATTTTCATGTCCGCACTGGAGTAAAAGACTAAAGAAATTTGTAACGGCCGGGGGCGGTGGCTCGCGCCTGTAATCCCAGCACTTTGGGAGGCCGAGGCGGGTGGATCACGAGGTCAAGAAATCGAGACCATCCTGGCCAACATGACGAAACCCCGTCTCTACTAAAAATACAAAAAATAGCCGAGCATGGTGGCACATGCCTGTAATCCCAGCTACTCGGAAGGCTGAGGCGGAGAATCGCTTGAACCCAGGAGGCGGAGTTTGCAGTGAGCTGAGATTGTGCCACTGCACTCCAGCCTGGCGATAGAGCAAGACTCCGTCTCAAAAAAAAAAAAAAAAAGAAACTTATACAAGAGGAAAAAGATGCCATGAATTAAAGACTATACAACCTGTGAAGAGGAAAACCTGAAAATATAAGACTACAAAAGGAATGTGATCAATTTAGCATAAATATTGTCTGTACCATTAGCTTTCTAATTGCATTTTTCCAAAACCCTATGACTGGCTGCAGGGAAATTAGGGCAGGGGACAGGATCACTTTCAGTTCTCTAAACTGTTCCCAGTAACAGAGTATCTGCTTTTCATTTGTTTGATTTCTTTAAGTTCCCATACAAATTTCATCTGAGCAAATAACTTTAGGCTGAAATGTTGAAGCCATTTGACTATAGTAGGCCAAAGGAGAGATTAGAATAGGGCAGTGCCAGGACTCATTTTAAACACATTTTTGTATAATCACTCAGTTCTCATAATAGATTTGGATACTACAATTCATATGAATTAGATCACAGGACCAATGTTCACTATTCATGCAACAGAAATATGTAACTCCCTACTATGTTCCAGGCTTTCTGCTAGATCCAGGGATAGAGTCATGTGTTGCTTTAATTGAGTGTTAGAGACAGGCCTAGAATACAATTTTTCTTTTTTCTTTTTTTTTGCATTTTTGACTAACATGTTGTATCTTTAGTGCCATGTAAAATCAGTCAGCTTAAGGACTTACTCAATGAAAAAAAAACTCCTTCTAGGGCTTGGATGAGACCAATGGATTTTTTTTTTTCCTTCTGCTGGTGGAGGAAACAACACAATTTACCACTAATTAATTGAGCCAATAGCTGATAATATTAAAACCTTGCTACTTGTAATACATGATGTGACCATATATTCTTGGGTGTGATGAAGAAATTTGACATAACGTTTTTCTAGCAGAAAATGCAAATTGCTGGAGTTTAAGAAAAAAAGGAAGGAGGGGTGAAGAGAGAGAGAGAGAGAGAGAGAAAGAAAGAGCTAGCCAAAGATAAAGATATGGTTATGTTTCGAAAATGGAAAGTTTAAATAGTTAATACAAATTTCTGGTTTCGTAACTGCCTCTAAACTAGAACTTTCATTTTTACAGCCAGAGGCACTTCAGTCTCCATCGTCCCTTTGCACTTTATGAACAATTTAACTGATCCCTGTCAAAATCCAAGGATATTCACTCTTGAGGAGGGAGTTATTCAGAGAGGCTTCTTTAATGTCTTGCTTATTTTTATGGGAAGTTACTGCTTTGAGAATAAATTTCCTTTGATTATGAAAACTGAATGGTTTCCATATTTATATGCTATCTTGCATAAGCATTTGGCCACAGCTAAAGTGGCTATTGCTTTTGAGACCTGTTTAATTTTCTTTCCATGTTAAATGTTAATATTTTTATGTTTATCACTTTGTCTACCTTGTGTATTGCAAAATTCCTTCTTGGTTGTGGAGGTTTTATCATAAGATCATTTTATTAGTCAGAACCTGTATTTCTGTAATACTACAGATTTATATTTACAGGTTTGAGTCCTCATCAGTATCCTCCCACCTATGCAATTGCATAACTCCACTTAACTGATTTCCAATAAACATTTTATATTCTATTTCCTATAACATCCACCCTTCACACTATCACAGTTTTCTTCTGAAATCCCATTGTGACACTTGAAAAAAAGATTTGTGTAATTTCTTTATTGTTGGAGATATACATAGTAACAGTAGTATCTACAGACACCTGGTATATAATTCTATTCACAATCTTGCCCCAAACTCTAATTACAGTCTTGCTCCAACCTCTAATTTGAGCCTCCAATTTCACCTGCCATATTTAGAAGTCATCCACCCTTTGAACCTTTATCCTTCCAAACCTAAAGACATATATTTATGCATAATTTATGTCCTGGAATAATCAAGTTTTTTTTCTGTCCAGAATCAGGTCCCTGCACCAAACTGCTAGATTTACATCAAAGTTTAATCATTTATTGTATAACACTGGGTAAATTAACCTCCTTATAGCTTGCTCATCTCTAAACTAGGATAATAGTAATGCTTTCTCATAGGTTTAGAAGGATTAAATGACGTAATATATGTAAAGTGCATAGAATGAGACTATAGAGAGCCTACAAGCACTGTTTACTACTAATCACTTTTTTTATTGTAGTAATCTAATGGTATCCCATTCAAACTTTAAGCTCTGGATCAAAATCAACCTGCCTGTGAATCACTACTTGGCCTCCCTTACAGAGTTAGTCATTCTATTCTTTTACATCAAACATATATCTTCATTATCTCTTCACTATGCTCTAATATTTGTTTCAATGCATCCTCATTAAACTGTAATCTCCCTGAGAGCAGAGATACTGATTTATGCAGTCTGCATTTCTTGTGCCCACAACAATGCACTGTGCATGGTAGACAGTTGATAAAGGTCTGTTAGACCCTGGCTGCTGAATGCATCTTTACAAATATGTTGAAGTGTGTGGCATGAGGGCCAATTGAGCACATTTTTGTGGACACTGAAGAGATATAGGCAGACAGATCTGAGTTTATAGTCAATACAGATTTTATTTTTATATTAAAAGTAGTTTATTAGGTTGAGTGGGAATAAAATTCCTCCTGAATTCTGGGTATGAGCAGGGAATCATCCTACCATGCTTAAGATGGAACTAAAACATTATTTCATACCAGTTCAGATCTCATTGAGCCCCTGTTGAAAACATAATGGCCCATTTAGAAAAAATTGGCTAAAGGAACTGAAGTTCAAACAATGTTTAAAATAGGGAGAAAACTAGGTTTGTATCTTCCTTAATGGAACAGTGATTTTAGAATGCATGCCCTTCTTATCAAGGCTCTGCTTTTGGAGCGTGCTGTTTTCTAGCTGCTTCTATATTGACTTGCCTAAGCCCAAGGCATAATCTTTTGGACTACAGACATGAGTCTACTTGAGAGTTTATTACACAATTTATTTTGATTATAAGTATACTGGAAAACTCTTCTCATTTTTCCCATTTCTTAATCATTAATAATGAAAATGAAACAATAATGAAAGCATTTTAGAACATTCACAAAATGTACCTAATTTTTCAAACAGAAATATTATTTCCAATTATGACATAAAGTGTGACATTTTCCACATTATTGACAGATATTTTACCCTAAACATACTGAAATGAAAATTCATCATCACTCAGCTGAGCAAAATGTAGATTCCAACATACTCGGGACTAATTTTCCCCCAAGGATAGATTAGTCATATGTTATAAAAACCTGTGTATAGCAGAGATAGCATTAAATATAATCCACATATATTCCTCTACATACAGAATGGCCTGAAGTTACAACTTAAAGCCATATAGTGCATAGGTAATCTGATAATCAATGTATTTAATAATTTAGAGTATTTAATCACATCATTTTATCTATAATTTCTCAAATAAAATTACACTAGTATTTTCGACAAAATGACACGGTACACAAGGCATACCTATGTGTTCAATATTAACTGATATTAATACTCATTGAAGGTCTACCATTTCAAGATGTGCTAGGTACAAGCACTACATTATAAATATTGGTGTACTCACTCTTTTCTTTCAATAGACCATACGCACATCGATAGAAAAACAAGTTACTTGTTTCTTGTGTGTGGTTAATACAGGTATGTGAGATATATGAATAAATTAGTGAGTGAATAATGAAATGAATAAATAAATTATGAAATAAGAAACTGTCCTGAAGGCATTTAATCTGTGCACGTTTGTGTGTGTATTGAGGCCGGGAGAAAAGGGATGTGGCAGGGAAACTGATGAAGTAGACGAGGCAGTCTACAAAGCGTGCAAGTTATGTAAGCTCAAATAGGGAAGAGACTATTGAGTAAGGACTTTTTTTAAGGCTTCAAGAATGAGGGGGCATGAGAGATATTTTGAAGAATTAAATTTTTACACATATTATTAGTCAATTCAGTGATAGAACACTTTCTGTCAAAAAGCAAGAATGGAACATGAAATCAAACCACATTAGGAAAGAAAAATTTCCTACTTGGTATTTCCTTTGGCCTCCCAAGCATGTTTTATTTTCTTCTCTTATTTGTTAAACCCTCTAGCAATCACATAGTTCACAATAATGTTTAAAAGAATAACCTAACTTTCAAATACAGCTATGCAACTACTAGATATATACGATTTGGAAATTTATTTAACTTTTTCAAGTGTGAAGCTCTGTATTCATAAAGTGAAACATTAGTATTAACTCACTTGGTTGTTTTTGTTTTGCTTTGAGATGGAGTTGCACTCTTGTTACCCAGGCTGGAGTGCAATGGTGTGATCTTGCCTCACTGCAACCTCTGCCTCTGGGTTCAAGTGATTCTCCTGCCTCAGATTCCCAAGTAGCTAGGATTACAAGGTGTGCACCACCATGCCCAACTAATTTTTGTATTTTTAGTAGAGATGAGGTTTTACCGTGTTGGCCAACCTGGTCTCTAATACTGACCTCAGGTAATCCACCCACCTCGGCCTCCCAAAGTGCTGGGATTACAGGCGGGAGCCAAAACGCTCGGCCTCACTTGTATTTCTTTTGGCCTCCTGAGCATGTTTTTTTCTTCTCCTGTTTTTGCAATCACATAGTCCACAATAGTGATTAAAACATTAACCTAACTTTTAAATACATCTATGCAACTACTAGATATGTAAGCTTTGGAAATTTTGCTTTAAGGATTATCTTAAAAATATGTAAACAGTCCCAGGCACAAACTAAAACCCAAAAAGTGTACTTAGTTTCCTTTCCTTCTTCATCACCATCATCATAGGCATCATCATTTAGCAATCTTCCTGTTCTAAGCAGTTGTTTATTTGAACTCTGCAGGAATTACAACTATTTTAAAACATGTATCTTTGCCAGGTGCCATGGCTCATGCCTGTAATTCCAGCACTTTAGAAGGCTGAGGCATGTGGATCGCCTGAGGTTAGGAGTTCAAGACCAGCCTTACTAACATGGTGAAACCTTGTCTCTATCAAAAATATAAAAATTAGTCAGCATGATGGTGGGAGCTTGTAACCCCAGCTACTTGGGATGCTGAGGCAGGAGAATCGCTTGAACCTGGGAGGCAGAGGTTGCAGTGAGCTGAGATCACACTATTTCACTCCCCTGGCAACAAGAGCAAAACTCCTTTTCAAAAAAAATAAAAAAATAAAATAAAACATATATCTTAAGGCAGTTAATGCTGGTAGATGTACTGTGAGCACAAAAAAAATGCTCATTAATTTCATGAGCCTGTGTAAAGATACAGAATGGTTCTAAGGGCAAAAAGGAAACAATTTTCACATGCATAAAATGTAAGGTAACTTTACTAGAAAATTAAATCTTTTCAATCTTTGAATACAAGGCATTATACACAGTAAAAATAGTTTGATTAATCATAATTGTTAATTGTTCATATTAATGAGAAACCTCTATACCCAGAGAGACAGTGGCATCTCAAACTCTCATGCCTAAATGGTACTCCCAAAGTCAGACTTCATAAATGCAACTTGAACTTAATCAGAAATGATTAAGATTCATGCTTCAGAAAATTGAAAGGAAAGCTATGTGCATTTTCCTCCTAGAAATATTAAAATAAGAAGATCCCTATTAAAGCTTAATTAATTATCTGAAAAATTAATCCCCAAACCATAAGTTAGAGACAAACTGTAGTTTTATACAGTAACTTTTAAATATGTTTTAGTGGAATTTTTATTTTCATAATTTACACACACATTATTATATACTCTAAAAATTTATGATCCAACATTTTATAAATTCAGCATTATTCCCAGTTATAGTTGCTGTCACATTTGTGTCATTCCCACAGATATTTCCCCCTAAATGTCCTAACATTATTTTTGCACTTAATGTTGGTTTATGGAATTGTAGAAATAAAAGAAAATTGATACATTTCACTGTTTTTCATGTTTATTTGCTTTCTGTTTTGGCTGACTTACCTGGGAGCCAGAGGAGAGAAAGAAGTGGCAAGAGAGATAAGAGGATTATGTCCCTGATGGCAGAGGAAGAAAGAAGGCAAATAAATGAAATGAGGAGGCAATGGGAAGTAACATAGGGATATGGTTTGGCTCGGGTACCCACCCAAATCTCATCTCGTAGCTCCCATAATTCCCATGTGTTGTGGGAGGGATCCAGTGAGAGATGATTGACTTACAGGAGTGGGTTTTTCCCATGCTGTTCTCATGATAGTAAATCAGTCTCACAAGATCTGATGGTTTTAAAAACAAGAGTTGTCCTGCATAAGCCCTCTCTCTCTGTCTGCTACCATGTGAAACGTGGATTTCACCTTCTGCCATGATTATGAGGCCGCCCCAGCCATGTGGAACTGTAAGTCTAATAAACCTCTTTCTTTTATAAACTGCCCAGTCTTGGGTACCTCTTTATCAGCAGTGTGAAAATGGACTAATACATACAGAGTGGAGGTAAACAGTAAGGGTTAAATCATGTCAAGAGGAGGCCCTGAGTCGATGTTTTTTGGGGTGACCCTAAGAAATATGTAAATAATTACACCTCATACTTAAGAACATACATAAAAAATTATGAACTAATACCACTCTACAGCCTCTAAGTTAGGAATTTTTGGCAGACAAAGCACTTATTTAAGAAAAACTTGGAAAAGAAACTTAGGGAATGGGCAAAAATGAGCTATTCACCAAAACAAGAAATGTTACTTTCCAACATGGGTCATGTTAAACTTTAGTTCTACAGAATGTCAAAGTGTACATATAGAAAAAAATGAAAAACCAAAATGATAGATTATCTGACCAAATTAATTTGGAGATTGTAGGATAAGCAAAATCAGTTTCTGTACCAGAGAAGTTGTGAGAACCATGAATAAGAGCGTCATTCTAAACATCCATGATGAGGTTGTTTGAGAGATGTGATTTCTTTAGAATATAATTTGGATGTGCCTTCCTTAAACTAACAGCGTGCTCTTCTCCCATGGGGTGAGAAATTGTTTGGAAGAGTTTGGGTAGCTCCAAAACCAAGTGCCATGCATTGGGAATAAAAAGATGACTAAAATATGATCCCTGTACATAAGCTTCTTATGGACAGGGGTGATAGTTCATCTTTCTTAGCAATATTGATACTGGATTTCTACTCAAATGCAGTTTTATAGTCTGTTACAGGGGTCAGTAATAAGTAGTAGCCTAGAACTTTGATCCCTGAAATCAGACAGTGAATCCCTACTGCTTCTTTGCTCCTTCGATTTTAAGCAAAGATATTTCTTCTACAGATCCTATATATCTTAAGTCAGCAAATTTGACCTGCATTTCAAAATCTTCACCAACAGTTAAGTGACTAAAAGTGATTTTGAGACATCTCTGCTTTTATCTCCCATCGTATGCTTGCACTGAGAAGGAGTTAGAAAAAAGTTACAGCCATTAGTCACTAAAAAAGATCCAGTGATTGTTCCCCCTCTTGAAAAGTAAACTTAGCTCTCATTCGTGTTGTGGTCAGCATGCTCTCCACAACAACAACTAAAAAAAGACATCATTGTACTTGATTTTTTTCCATGACTAACAGGTATGGTAGTTCTCAGCATCTCTCTTGTTTCAAGATCTGCAGGAACCATGAGAAAGAGTTTAAATTTTGACCTGGTAATAGCCAAGATTGAACCATTTGGCAAAAGCACACTGTCCAGATAATTAAGAAAAGAATGGCCACTTGGCCAACTATAAATTAGGTAGAGAAACTTATCTGAAATTTTATTTATGTCCCAGATTTAAAAATAAATAGTTTCTCTTAAAATTTTATTGCTTTTTTTCCCCCCAACATATTTTTCCATTGGTTTGTCTTATTGAGAAGCACTAATGTTAGATTTTTTTTCTTGGTTCTACAGTTAGACAATATATTAATGTCCTACCATAAATGCAGTTGTTTTGCATTTTTAAGGTCTGGTAACAAATATTATACAGAGCTATCTGCGAATTCAAGTACATTTAGGTGACAGCAGCAGAGTCAGGGCCTGCAATAAGCTACAAAAATGACCGCTACATTTGAAAAACGTTAAAAATAAAAATAAATAAAGCCCTTAAATATTTTCCTCTAAATGCAATTAGAGACACATACATCTATCTGCCAATTTGCCAATTAATAAAAATGTTGATTTTGATTATTAATGACAAAAATGACCATACCTAAATCTGTCATAAATTTGTCCAAAAGGAATATTGTTAAGATGGAACCTCAGCGTTTATTCTAGTTACTGTACTTGTCATATTCTATTTAAATGAAACTACTTAGTATATATTATCTGAGGATTATGATATAGCTTAAGCACAGCATAAAGTGAACATTTATTGTTTTAAAGCATTAACTTTAAGAGGTGGGAAATGAAGAATCTGATAAAAGTGACTATAAAAAAAGTAAAAAAGCAAGTGATTTCCTTCAAGATTCAGTTTAGGGTAATAAAATACACGCCATGTATGTTCTCTGACCCTTTATTCATTTATATAATCAAATTTTAAATTAACCTCAATAATTTTATAAGACAGCTGAACAGTTTATATACTTTTGAATTCCTGCCAAGATAAGACGTACTGGAACCAAATTTTGCAATGTCAAAAAGCCTAGAAATTCTTTATAAAGCTTAAATTAGCATCAGATCACATTTGGAGTCTTAAATGGGCTCGGTTATTTTCAAGCTTTTCCCAAAATGATACTTAGCAAGAGACAGCAGTAATCCCTCTTTAAGCTTAATCTCAGATTTAAAATCCTTTGATCAATCAACAAACACTTAAACATACAACATTTTAGTTACACAGGAGAAAATAAAATCTAAGTCAAAGGAAAAAACAGATAAATTCCTTTTCACTTCAATTCTGCCAGGGAACTGTAGGCTACATGTTGGTTCACTTTCTCAAGTATATGCTTTAAGAAGTACAGGGGTTCAGGGAAGAAACTGTGTATATGTTTTACTCTCTATATATAATAATATATATGGAATAAGATATATGCATAATTATATATATTTGTATATATATAAGCATATGTAAATTATGGGGTAAAATGTTTGTATACTTTTATTCATATTTTTTCTGAAAAATATTTGGTTATAAAACAATATGCCATACCAAAATTTAGTGCAACAAAATACAAGTTTTTCATTTGTCAGAAACATAATTGTTTATATTATCATTTGTATTACCTACCACTAATTGAACTAGTAGGGCTAAATAGGGGTCTTTCAACAAGATGAAGTTTGGTATTGTCCAAATTTGGTAATTAGCAATACCAAATTACTTAAAACTAATAGAAAAACAAAACACTCCATTAATTAAATAACATGTTCAATTGATTAAATAACATGTTAAAAAACAGTCAGTTTTGGGGAACCTCTATGTGACCAGTACTATGGTAGGCACTTTCACATGAACATTATAAATTAGCCTTCACAATCACACTAAAAGTTCACTATCACTATTCAGATTTTTAGACATGAATCTCTACCTTGCACAGGTAAAAATTAAGTAAATCAGGGTCATATGGCTAGACACTAGGTTCTCTAAAATAAAAGAGGCCAAGGCAGGCAGATCACAAGGTAAGAGATCGAGACCATCCTGGCCAACATGGTGAAACCCTGTCTCTACTAAAACTACAAAAATTAGCTGGGCTTGGTGGCATGTGCCTGTAGTTCCAGCTACTCAAGAGACTGAGTCAAGAGAATCACTGGAACCCCGATGGTGGAGATTGCAGTGAGCTGAGATCGTGCCACTGTACTCCAGCCTGGCAACAGAGCAAGACTCCGTGTCCAAAAAAAAAAAAAAAAAAAAAAAAAAAAAAAAAATTATTAAAGTCTTTTCATGCTATTTTTTCTAGTGAGATGCAGTATCAGACAGAGGTTAAGTGCTGGTTTCGGTATCTTCATTTCAAGTTATGTGATCTTCAACAAGTTGCTTAGCCCTGTTATTTAATCTTCAAAATGAAAAAAACAATAAAATTCACATTATATGAATGAGCCTGTGTAATAAGAATGACAGTACATGTACAATAAATCACACAGAACACCACGGAGCACATGGCAACCATGGAATAAAAGTTAGCTAATATTACTACAAATTCACTCTGTGATCCTTAGTGAGTCACTTTGAGCAGATTATAGTTTCCTAATATGGCCTTAGCAGTAGTCCACCTGCTCATATCGCAATGTGACCTTGCCATTTCTCCATCATATGATCTCTTATTTGTGGGATCTGAAAAAATTGAACTCATAGAAATGGTAGAATGATGATTACCAGAGGATGAGAGGGTAGGTTAGGGAAAGGGGAAATGTTGGTCTCAGGGTTAGAATCTGGTGATCTACTGCAGAGTAAGGTGGCTATAATTTATCAATTACAAATAAAAATATTTTTTAAACTAAAAAGAGAGAGAAAGAGCCTGTCTTCTTTCCTTGAAGCTGCATGAAACTCTGTGACAGCCTCAATCAATACGGCATGGTGGACACGAAGTTATGTGTCCTGCAAAGTTAGATCACAAAATGCAATAGTGTCTGTGTGCCACCCCTTCATCTCCATCTCTATCTCTTCTTGCTGTTGGTATCCAGTCACCATGCTGTGAGTAATCACAGGCCACAAGTAGAGGTTATATGTGGACTTTCAAGCCAACAACCCCAGTTAAATTTCCAGCCAGCTGCCATCATCAACTGCCAGGCTAAAAAGCCTTTGAAGTAACACCAGCCTTCTCCATTATCTGCCCCATTGTCATGAGAAACCCTGAGGGAAAGCCACCAAGCCCAACCAAGTCACTCCCAAAATTATAAGAGACACAAATGAGTGACCAGTATTGTTTTAAGAAACTGTTTAGCAATAGATAAATTAGCACCAGCACCAAGATTTCTTTTTCACTAATTTTTACTTTAAAAAGGCTAATTCTATTTCAGATTAGTTTGATTTACAAATACATACACAGTCACAGAGCTGAAGCGTATTTTTTTCTTTTTCTTTTTTTTGAGACAGACTTTTGCTGTGTCTCCCAGGCTGGAGTGAGGTGGTATGATCTTGTCTCACTGCAACCTCCGCCTCCCAGGTTCAAACGATTTTCTGCCTCAGTTTCCCGAGTAGCTGGGATTACAGCTGTGTGCCACCATGCTTAGCTATTTTTTATATTTTTAGTAGAGACAAGGTTTCACCATGTTGGCCAGGATGGTCTTGAAATCCTGACCTCAGGTGATCTGTCCACCTCAGCCTCCCAAAGTGCTAGGATTAGAGACATGAGCCACTGCGCCTGGCCTCGTATTCTATTTTTTTTTTCTAAATGAATAGACCTTTTACAGATACAGAGGTTCACAATTAAATTTGATGATTAAAATAATTTCTAATATATAAAAATAAAGGGGGTGACCCATCACTAATCTGAGGTCTGGCATAAGATTATGAACAAAAATAACAAATACGTACTTTTTTTTTTTTTTTTTTGAGACGGAGTGTCATTGTGTCACCAGGCTGGGTGCAGTGGTGTGATCTCAGCTCATTGCAACCTCCAACTCCCTCATTCAAGCAATTCTCCTTCCTCAGCCTCCCAAGTAGCTGGGATTACAGGCACGTGCCATCACGCTCAGCTAATTTTTGTATTTTTTTAGTAGAGACAGGGTTTCACCATGTTGCCCAGGATGATCTCGATCTCCTGACCTTGTGATTCGCCCGCCTCAGCCTCCCAAAGTGCTGGGATTACAGGCATGAGCCACCGCACCCGACCACAAATATGTATCTTAAGGGACTGTGGGTCTTCATAGAATGGAATCCTTCTTCCTAAGGCCAAGAATTGAGCATTTCCATCAGCAATTGCCATAGTACCAGGAATTTCATGCTCTTCCTCTTATGGGGCCAGCTGGAGAAAGTTCTGACTCTTTTAATAAACAAGACAAGGCATGCAGTGGCTAAATTGCCCAGAAACTTTGATGATAAGCCTCCACTCAGGGGCTCAGCTGCTTAGGAAAACGTAACCAACCCTTTTAACACCTAAAACTAAAAGCCAATTCTTCTCCAATTCAAACATAGTACATGTCTGAATTCCATATGCTAATTATAATTGAGTTTCATCACTCAGCTTTATTTATAAGGGCTACAGGCTTTCAACTGTTTCAAGAAAAATCTGTCGGACAAAGTAAGAAAAATCTCTCAGAGTGGCATTTGCTTGGGTAGTATCAGCCCCCATAGTGGAATTCTATAAACAGAAGTTTACTGCATTAAATACATTGATGAGAAAAGAAAAAGGAGTTTCTTGAATGTAGAGCTGTACGTATATTGTAATAGGCAAACTGTAATTCACAGGGAATGAAATGCTTTTATTCATTGGCTATAAGGAACTGTTGTTCTTCAGTCAGAAAAGAAGCCCACAATAACTCAATGAAGTAAAGTAGAATATCACTTTTGTCAGCAATGCAGCTTTAAAAAGAATCCCCCCAAAAAGCTTTTTATGATTAATTAACCCTAATTCTATGGCAATACATATGTAATTATGTTGAAGATAATGATATATTTCCTTTTAATCTTAATGAAAGCATATTTTCTGAGCAAATTTTGCAAACGGAGAGATTTAGCTAATTATCATACTAATTATCATACTGTCCATATAGAACAAGTCAACTCACAATCATATACTTTCCCTTTCTCCATAGTTTTAAATTTTTGTTTATTTGTATTTTATCATTTACAAATGGGTATTTATTGTAAGCTAGCAAATCATTTGTGGGTGCATGCATATAAAAGTAAGAAACTGAATATATAAAATAAGTTATTTAAAATCCAGAAGTAATAAGTGTAAGGCTTTGATTTACCAAGATATGCTTAATAGTGTTTTGGATTTTTTCCCCCTGGTAATAAACAATATGAATTACATAATAAAATATCTTTGCTTAATATTTGGGCCAACTTTTTATCATTCACAGTGAATGTCCTAGTTTGTCAAACAGCCAAGACTTTATCTATTTCTTCTTGTTGCCAGGCTGACGGCCATCTCTCTCGTGCATTGTAACACCTTCAGAAGATGGCAAAGGAATAAAGCATAAAGACAATTTAGCCCCATCAGCTATTTAGAGGAAGGAAGTCTGTGCTCAGTGACAATCGAGATGACTGAAGACTTTTAATTATCTTTGCAGTCCTAGCATTGCAAGTACAGTAAAAGATTTCCAGAAGGATGGGGATCATTTTGACTGCCAAATGTGGGAAGGAAAGAATGAGATTAGAGGATATCCTTCTAAACACCTATGCTGACATCATTTTCTGTCCTGCTCTGGGGTCACAAAGACTCAAACGTGGACAGAATTTCTATCAGCTGTATTTACTCTGGTGGGTGCCTGTCTCCCAGGAGACTCATCAACAATTGTAGTGTCTAGTAGATAAAAAGATCAAATCTGTGTTCTCTGATGACTTTTAATAAATCCATATATATATTACAATTTTTTCACTTGCTTCTTATGTACTCTATAAAATCTCCTGTTTTTGAAATCCTGGTAGCTCCAATATATCTTTAGAAAACATTTTTTCTTTGTAGATATGATACAAACAAAAGGAAGAGGACAATAACAACAACAATTAGCAAGAAATTTTAATTTGCCAAGTACAGTACACAGTGTTTTATATCTGGCTCCGGTAACCTCAAAGAGTTGCTCTTTCACACAAAGTGACTTAAAAGAGGGTCAAGTGTTGATTAAGGAGGGGGATACATTTTGAGAAATGCATTGTTAGGTAATTTATTCTCTATGTGAACATCATAGAGTGCTTTTACACAAACCTGGATGGTACAGCCTACTACACACCTAGGCTATACAGTATAGCCTACCTATTGCTCCTAGGCTACAAACCTGTAATAGCATGGAACTACTGAATACAATAAGCAATTATAACACAATGGTAAGTGTTTGTGAATCTAAACCTATTTAAACACAGAAAAGGTACAGTATAAATATAGTGTAAAAGATAAAAATGATACACCTGCGTAGGGCACTTACCATGAATGGAGCCTATAGGACTGGGTGAGAAGTGAGTGAATTTGAAGGCCTAAGACATTACACTACCATAGATTTTATAAATACTGTAAGCTTAGGCTATAGTAAATTTATATAAAAGTATTTTTATTTCTTCAGTAATAAACTTAGCTTACTAAAACCTTTTGACTATAAACTTTTAAGTTTTTTAAACTTTTTACTTTTTGGATTAGCACTAAGCTTAAAACACAAACACATTGTGCAGTTGTATAAAAATTTCTTTTTAAATATTCTTATGCTATACATTTAAAAAATTTTAATCATTATTATTATTATTATTTACTTTTAAAACTGTTTTGTTAAAAACTAAGACACAAACACACAAAGTAGCCTAGAACAGGGATTCACTACCCCCAGGCCACAGACTGGTACTGGTCCAGTACAGGTCCATGGCCCATTAGGAACCAGGCTGCACAGCACAAGGTGAGCAGCAGATGAGGGAGGGAGCGTTACTGCCTGAGCTCTGTCTGCTGTCAGTTCAGTGGCAGCCTTAGATTCTCATAGGAGTGCAAACCCTACTGTGAACTGCACATGTGAGGAGTCTAGGTTGTGTGCTCCTTATGAGAATGTAATTCCCGATGATCTGAGGTGGAACAGTTTCATCCTAAAACTATCCCACTCTCTCCTATTGCTCTCAGTCTATGAAAAAGTGTATTCCACAAAACTAATCCCTAGTGCCAAAAACTGCTGGCTGAGACTTACACAGGGTCAGTATCATCAGTATCTTTGTCTTCCACCTCCACATCCTGTCCCACTGGAAGGTCTCCGGGGGCAATAACACACAAGCGACTGTCATTGCCTATGATAACAATGCCTTCTTCTGTAATAACACCTTAGGGACCTGCTTGAGGCTGTTTTACAGCTAACGTTTTTTTACATACGTAGGAGTACACTCTAACATAATAATAAAAATATAGTATACTATATAAAAGGTTATGGAGAATTTTTAGCTCCATTATAATCTTACGGGACCATTGGAGTTTACGTGGTCTATCACTGAGTGAAATGTCATTACGTGGCACTTGACTGCAATTTTGTCAAGTGGTTTTTTATTATTTCCTTTGAGCTATCCTTGCCTTACACTTTGTGTCAATGCTATGAGAAATTCAACTAATCAGTATCAAATAACTGACCAAGTCTCTTCCCCATTAAAGTCTTAAATGACTGCCCTTGCACCTAAGGTGTTGGCCAAAATTTATCTGTTCTACCTGCTTCTCCAGGATCAGAATTCATATGTGCCTTTTGAAAATGCAGGTTTACTCCTGACACAGCATCTTTGCACATGATGTTTCCCCTACAAGAATTTCTAGCCCTATGCCACCCACTTCTTAGAAATACCCTACTTTATTTACTTAACCCCTGTTGGTTCTTCACATCTTAGTTCCATCACTTCCTCTACCATTCTTTCTTCATTTTGCACAAATTATGATAAATACCCCATTATGTACTCTTCATATCAATCAATTTCATGCCACGGAGCACACATATCTGAGTGAATTTTGGTTAGTATCTCCTCAAGACTGAAGCCTCCATAAGCACTGGAAAAAAAACGTTAATTTTTCTTCACTGAGTTGAGTGGCTGGCATAATGTTCAATGAATGTTAATAAAATTAAAGATAAATTAATGACTGAATATACTAGTTTTAGATACATTTTGACTTCTCAATTAACTGCCTGTGATACAAGGAGAAAAGGTTGCTTATAAGTTACAATTTGCCTATATCTGGTCCTGGGCACAATGTTACTTTGCTTGCTCCACTCAAATCTTTATATAATTATGTATCCGACCTCCAGCTGGAGAGGAGGTACTGGTAGAGAAAGGCTGCTAGGAACTATGGCAAGCCAGGAGCATCCTTCCAAGCAAAATTGCTAGGCAGAGTCAAGATCACCATCAGAGAGAGAAATTTATAGCCAGGAGGCAAACAGTATGCATCATATCCAATTGGTTAGGCAAGCACAGAAATAAAAGAGAAATGATAAGAATATCACAGAGAATTACAAGGGGTACACTTTAGGCTGACTTCCTAAATCAAAATGATTTACCTGACGCCATATACATTTCTTCCTTCACTTTCTCTCTGCTAGAATACCTGTAATATCTGAGAGGAGAGACATCTGACCACACCTGGACCAGTTAGGCACTCAACCCCCTAACCACCTCAACTGGTTTATGCATTGGCATATAACCCAAGTTAGGCCAAGCTGAATCCTCCTTTGAGAATTTTAAAACTCATGATAAGGTAAACGTGTTAAATAATAAATGGCCAATTAAAATTTTAAGGTGCTAATGATCATATGCATCCATGGTATTAAAAAAACTAAAACAAAACAAAAAACACCCTTTCTGTGGCAGAAAATAATAGAACGAGCATTCACAGAGAGTAAGAAGTAGGTGTGCATAGGTACAACAACAAAAGAAAGGAAGGGAAGGAGTAGGTAGGTGGCGGGGCAGGAAGGTGTGGGAGAGAAGTGGGCAGGAAGGTGTCAGTTGGTAGATTTCACTGTCCCTTATTCTATCCGTGCTTCAGCCAGTTCCACTAATGGTCTTCCAAAGACTGGATAACCCAACGAATATCCTTTCTTGTCCAAACTAGCTGTGGTTGGGTTAAGAGAGTAAGGAAAGACTGGGTAGAATTCAAACATTAATTGAGGTAGTGATTCAGAACTCAGATTCTGATACATTTCTGCTTACATAGCTCTCTACTTGATTCCCTGTGCCTGGTCACGGGAGCTGAGGGCTTTAGGGAGAGTGAAAACTGTTGCATTAATGTGATTTCACCGGGTTGAAACATGAGAAGGGGTGAAGGTAGAATAGTATGATGTAAGACAACAGAGGAACGTAGGTTTATAAGAGGCTAGCTTGCCATAATATCTCAGAGTGCTGACTACTAATAATGTGTTTAGATCATAAGGAAATTCGATGTGATTTATGTAAGCAATTGAGGTATTTTGATGTATACACTTTCATTTAGCAATGGTTATAAAAATCAGAAAAAATGTAATAATTTTCTCCACAATAGTGGCAAGCCAATAATCATCTGAATACTCACTTTTGTATATTACTCTGTACATACGTCCTTTTTGGTATTGCCTATAGAAATACCAAATTTGGATAGAGTATACATATAGGCACTAGAGTGTGGTTTCAGTTTTTAGTCAAGTGTCATTTTCTGTCTCTCTCTCTCTCTTTTCAAACCCTAACGAAAAACAAGTGGTTAAAATTCAGAGTAGGGAAAACAAGTGAATATACTACAGTTCTTATTTTTAAACTTAGTTTATAATTCAATAAAATGATTTACTGTATGGTGAAGAATGGATTTGTGTATAAAATATGATAGATTCAACTTTAAAACAGTACTGTTGATTTATTTGTTTACATTTTTAAAGATATTTGTTTCCTATGTGTAGTGACTGACCTTCTTCTTCTTCCTCACCGATACATGGTCATCATTTCATTGATGATTTCCTTCATGCCCTTCATATGGAACCCATGGATGATAACTTTGCATATACAAAGGCCTTTGCTTCTATTCTTGACTCTAGACTTAAGAAATCCTCCAAATGGGAGTTGCTGCTGGTTTTCACCTTTAGGGTGAGCCCAATACAGTTCCTGGGCCAATATGAACCAAGTGGAAAAAGTGTCAACGGTGATAATTTTTATTTTCAATAAATTAATTCATACACTTTTTCTATAATTTTCCTTTAAACTGTCATCATTTTGACCTAGTTAATAAAAAGTGGGTATCAACTTTAGTTCCTCATCAAACACCTCTGTTTATTGAATTATAAAACAGCCCAGAGGCTCAGCTTTTGTAGCCCAGGCCCTGATGATCTGCCTGGTTCCTGTTAGTTCCCTTTTGCAGACACTCGGGTCTTGCTTTTCAAAGTCCCAGGCTGGGAATTTACTGTGTGATATCACACTTCTGAAGATGGTCTGCTGCATGGATTCCCTCTATCATAGTGACCCACCAGAGTGGATATGCACAAGCATCAGGCCCATTTCAACCACACTCCCTTTCACAGTGGAGCTGAGTTAATCTCAGTTTCTGAGACAGTCCTCAACACCTTCTGCCTCCCACCAGGCCTTTGTGGTGGTGATAGCTGCAGGTTTCATTTTGAAGCTCCCTGCCATACTAAAATAATCTTAGGATATATTTATACTAAAAAAAATAAAATCTGTTTATCTGAAATTAACATTTAACTAGGCTCCCTGCGTTATTATGTGTTAATTGTGGGAACTGTAAATGTGACTAGACTGTAACTTAGACCCTATATCACCCCCAGGGAAGTCATGTGCAGAATGTGGGTCAGTACCAAATACACACAATCCCTTGGGCAGTTTCAGAACCTTACCCAGCCCAAGAAAACACTGAGATATAATACCAAATTCCACAGTCCTGTCCTAATTGTATCCTATTATCAGTAGTTCACACTGAAATTTAATGGAAAACTTTTGTGTACTCCAGATCTCAGTTTTTTTCAACAGATGAAGAGTTTTCCATAGGTAATCTCAAAAGTGTCTTCCAAGTTAACATTTTATATTAAGATTTATTTCTCCCTAAAACCTCAGCATTTCTGAATAGAAAACCCAGTTTTATCTTGTGGTCCTAAATCCTTAGATCTCATATTTTCATGTCTTCAAGAGTTGAGCTTCTTAAGAATGTATAAATCTGTAGACATGCATTAGTGTGGTAGTGAATATGTCACTACAAGGTGATACTTATCTTGATGACATGAGAATATTCTACATTCCTTGAGTTTTTAGTTACAGAGAAAGAGCATGTAACTTCCCATTAACATAATTAACAAAAGGGAGACTGTACTTACACCTGCAAATTTCCTTTTAAGGCAGTATTATCCTGCACATGATTGCAAGTCTGTACTAATAGGCCTGTTTGTCCCTTGCCAGCAGTTTAGAAGAGAAACTACAATTTTAAGTGTGATTTTCTTGCTGTTCTTTTTAATTCTCATACAGTCAAGGGAATTATATTATTTAGGGCATATATAAATGTATATAGAGTCATTTTTCTGAATAAATTACAAGCCTCTGTTATTTAAATGAAACAAACTTTTAAAGACTGGATCCAAAAGATCAAAACAACTTGGAGAAAACAAAACAAAACCAAAAAACTAGAGGATCATAGAAACTAGACACATGCTATAAAATGAATCTTAGAGTTCATGTGACACATGCTTTTCAAATGGAAAAAAAATGAAATGACAAATGTCATTTGAAATAATATATAAGTTGAAGAATAATATCTTAATGACTGGCATTACTAAAGTTATGAACATTTGATACTGAGCTACCCTGGTGGAGTACTGGAATGAGGACATTAAAATCAGACATGGACACAGAGAAAGAAAGATACACTATAATTTTATAAAAATAAAACAATATAAATGCTCAGTACAATAATGAGAACAAAATCAAAGAATGTTTTTTATATATATATATGTGTGTGTGTGTGTGTGTGTGTATATACACACACATATATAGTTGTCATTTAATTTGATCCAATCCAAGCTTCTAAGAAAGACTATACTAGTATATTTATATAATCTCCAGAGAAAATAATGATACAGCATAATTTCTAGTGTTTAAAAAATCCAAGTCAGTTAATCTAAAATAATTATGCTAATAACATGGTTTAACAGAGTAAGAAAGGAATGCGATCACTCCTTGAACTTAGCTCTCTTATAAAAAGTGGTCATGGCATAAAGCAATAGCGAATATATAGGACCAAGAAACAGAATTGTTTCTACAACAGATATCAAAGTAGATGGGAAACCTTGAGGTATCCGGGCCTGCAGGCAATAAAGAAACAAGTTCTATCTTCTAGAACACAGTCAATTTGGCAGCCACTCTTAGAGTGTTTTGAAGCTAAATATATAGCTTTAGGGAATTAGTCTGTCTCCCCCCTACAGAATGCCCCACAATCAAGCAGGGAAGATAACTGAAGGCCAAAGATGCTGCTTAATATGACAAGGCTACCTATTATATGTATATTAAAGCATTTAATTGACAAATGAGGCTGTAAAGATTAAGACTGAAATTATTTAAAAATCAGTGGTCTAGAAAGGTGAAAGTAAAAGAAAAATCTTAACAAATTGAATTTTGTACTTTTCAAGAAATGGTGAAAATGTTAAAGAACAAACA
This sequence comes from Ateles fusciceps, assembly GCA_036589455.1. NCBI lineage: Eukaryota > Metazoa > Chordata > Mammalia > Primates > Atelidae > Ateles > Ateles fusciceps. The sequence continues at coordinate 3,184,590 of JAZHEH010000827.1, read as the reverse complement.
AACAATATATTTGATACAAAGAAGGGACTATAAACTATGAAATGAGATAACACTAATGCTATCTACCATTTTTGAGCACATATGCTAGTTTGATACTTTCACAATACCTTACAGAGTGCATCTCACTTACTCATTAGACATGTTTATGAGGTAGGCTCTGTCATCTGTAGGTAACAGGGGAGAAATATGTTCAGAAGATTTGAGCCATTTATTCAAAATCACCTGAGAAATAGTCAAGCCGTGATTAAAATTGAGCTCTGAGAATCAAGTTCAAGTTGTTGGCTACTGTACTATACCATCCATGTAGGCTACATAATTGTTCACTGATGATAAGCTCAAGTGTATTGACAAATAGCAAAAACAGAGACATTGCTACTGCAAAGCAGAGGATTCTGAGTCAAATACAAGCTTAGATGCTGGCTAGCTATATGAGCATGAATAAATCCCTTTACTTCTCTGGGACACATTTTTCTTATTGGTACAATTAGGAAGCCAACTGTGATAGATTTTTACAGTGATAGCCCACAGTTTGTTCATGCCTCCCCATATCCACACCTTTGCATAGATCCTTTGCACACCGATGCTTGATGTGTGATATGGTTTGGTTGTCTCCCCCACCAAATCTCATCTTGAATTGTAGCTCCCATAATTTCCACACATTGTGGGAGGGACCCAGGGGGAGTGAATTGAATAATAGGAGGAGTTTCCTCCATACTGTTCTCATGGTAGTGAGTAAGTCTAAAGAGATCTGATGGTTTTATATTTTATAAAGGGTTTCCCCTTTCACTTGGCTCTCATGCTCTCTTCGCTGCCACCATGTAAGATGTGGCTTTCACCTTCTGGCATGATTGTGACACCTCCCCAGCCAAGTGGAAGTGTGAGTCTGTGAAACCTAATTTTTTTTTTTTCATAAATTACCCAGTCTTGGGTATATCTTTATCAGCAGCATAGCAACAAACTAATACAGTAAGTTGGTACCAGTAAAGTGGGGTGCTGTTGTAAAGATACCTGAAAATGTGGAAGTGATTTCGGAACTGAGTAACAGGCAGAGATTGGAACAGTTTGGAAAGCTCAGAAGAAGACAGGAAAAAGTGGGAAAGTTTGGAACTTCCTAGAGACTTGGAGGGCTCAGAAGACAGGAAGATGTGAGAAAGTTTAGAACTTCCTAGATACTTGTTGAATGGCTTTGACCAAAATGCTGGTAGTGATATGGAAAATAAGGTCCAGGCTGAGGTGGTGTCAGATGGAGATAAAGAACTTGTTGGGAACTGGAGTAAAGATCACTGTTCCTAGGCAAAAAGACGGGTGGCATTTTGCCCCTGCCCTAGAGATCTGTGGAACTTTGAACTTGACAGAGATAATTTAAGGTATCTGGTGAAAGAAATTTCTAGGTGACAAAGTATTCAAGGGGAAGCAGAAAATAAAAGTTTGGAAAATTTGTAGCCTGACAATGCAATAGAAAAGCAAAACCCATTTTCTGGGGAGAAATTCAAGCTGGCTGCAGAAATTTGCAGAATTTGCATAAGTAACAGGGATCCCAATGTTAATCACCAAGACAAAGGTGAAAATGTCCCAAGGGCATGTCAGAGACCTTTGCAGCAGCCCCTCCCATCACAGGCCAGGGGCATAGGAGGGAAAATAGTTTTGTGGGCCAGGCCCTAGGGCCCTCCTGTTGTGTGCAGCCTAGGGACTTGGTGTCGTGCATCTCAGAGGCTCCATCCATGGCTAAAATGGGCCAAGGTACAGCTCAGGGTGTGGCTTCAGAGGGTCCAAGCCCCAAAGCTTGGCAGCTTCCACATGGTGCTGAGCGTGTGGGTACACAGAAGTCAAGAACTGAGGTTTGGGTACTTCCATCTAGTTTTCGGAGGATGTATGGAAACACCTGGAAGTCCAGGCATAAGTTTGCTGCAGGGCAGAGTCCTCATGGAGAACCTCTGTGGTGAGGAGGGGAAATGTGGGATTGAAGCCCCCATACAGAGTCCCCCACTGGGGCACTACCTAGCGGAGCTGTGACAAGAGGGCCGCCATCATCCAGACCCCAGAACTGTAGATCCACTGACAGCTTGCATCATGCACCTGGAAAAACCACAGACACTTACCAGCAGTCCATAAAGGCAGCTGGGAGAGAGACTGTACCCTGCGCAGCCACGGGGCGGAGCTCCCCAAGACCATAGGAATGGTCCCCAAGAGCCCAAGGCCACCTCTTGCATCAGCGTTACCTGTATCTGAGACATGGAGTCAAAGGAGATCATTTTGAAGCTTTAAGATTTGACTGTCCTGCTGGATTTTGGACTTGCATGGGGCCTTCAGCCCCTTTGTTTTGGCCATTTTCTCTGATTTGGAGTGACCATATTTACCTAGTGCCGGTACCCCCCATTCTATTTAGGAAGTAACTAACTTGCTTTTGATTTTACAGGCTCATAGGCAGAAGGGACTTGCCTTGTTTCAGATGAAACTTTGGACTGTGGACTTTTGAGTTAATGCTGAAATGAGTTAAGACATTTGGGGGTTGCTGGGAAGGCATGATTGATTTTGAAATCTGAGAATATGAGATTTGGGAGGGGCCAGGGGTGGAATGATATGGATTGGCTGTGTTCCTACCTAAATCTCATCTAGAATTAGGCTCCCATAATTCCCATGTATTGTGGGAGGGACCCAGGGGTAGACAATTGAATCATGGGGGCAGTTTTCCCCATACTGTTCTCATGGTAATTGATAAGTCTCATGAGACCTGATGGTTTTATAAGGGGTTTTCCCTTTCACTTGGCTCTCATTCTTTCTTGCCTGACACCATATGTGATGTGGCTTTCACCTTCCACCACGACTGTGAGGCCTTCCCAGTCATGTGGAACTGAGTCCAAGAAACCTATTTTTCTTTATAAATTACTCAGTCTTGGGTATGTTTTTATCAGCAGCATGAAACAGACTAATACAATGTGACGTGGTGACTTGCTTTAGCCAATGACAAAATAGCAAATATGATGCAATCAGAGGCTTGAAAACTGCCTGCCTCTGGAGCTTACTCTCCCTTGCTGCTTCTGGAACTCCTACAACAGCATCTCTATGACTAAGTCTGGGCTAGCTTATACAAAACATATGACTCAGCTGACCACCTCAGCTGACAGTCAGCAACAACCATTAGACATGTGATTGAGGCCCTCTTCAACCAACAACCTTGGCCAACCCGCCAGCTCACCGTAGCCACATGACTGAGTCCAGGAAAAACCATTGTAGAGTAACTGCTCAGCTGAGTTGAGCCCTAATTGCTGACAGAATTATGAGCTAACAAATACTTATTGTTTTAAGTTCAGGGGTACACAAACTTTTTCTGTAAAGCACCAGATAGTAAACATTTTAGGCTTTGTGGGCTATGTGGTCTCCATCACAACTACTCAACTCTGTCACTGTAGCACAAACGCAGCCATAGACAAGTAAATAAATGAGCAAGGCTGTGTTCCAATAAAATTTCATTTACAAAAACAGACAGAAAAAATAAATAAGGAAACAAGCAGGCAGCATCTGGATCTGGTCCATAGGTAATAATTTGCTGACACTTGTTTTAAGGCAGTAAGTTCTGGGAGTGTTTGTTATATATCTAAAGCTAACAGATACTTGGGTCAAGATGAGCTTATTAAAATTCTGTCATTAGAAGTTGCATTATAAGTGAAATTGGCATTAAAGCAATCCAGTTTAAGTCCCACAAAAATATCAAGTTTTCATAATAGAAAATGCTTGCTTTTCTCCAAATTTATTTTTAATGCGAGTGACATGTAAAACTTTCAATATATTACTAAACTTATATTAACTAGAAAAATATAACTGAAACTTCACCCAGTACCTTTTTCATGGCCCCATGAGACCAACACCGTCACACATGTGCTCATGTACGTGCACAGACACACATGCACATACACACACAGATCCAAGTTAGAACAAAATTTTAAAGAACACTAGTTAAGTGTGCTTTAAAATGCTAAGCAAAATTATAAACCAAGCAATCTAAGGAGTGTTAAGAATTAAAATAGCCCTTGATAATGAAATAAAAATTTGTATCTTAGTATGTATATTATATTATTATTTAATATAAAGTTTCAAATGTAGTCCTTCATAAGATACGCCAGATGTAAACGTAGTTCTAAAATGTAAGAGTGAAGAGAAAGCAATAAGAGAATGGTAAGGAACATGGTAACTCTAAAAGACCTTGATGTCACTGGATACTGAATGAGGATAATTTTGATCCAAATATATCACTTATAATTTATGCAGAATATATCTTTAAAGAAATTCACTTAATGTTATTAACTGAGGGTAGTATTTTTACTGTGAAAGTGAACAGATAAAATCAAGTTTATATGGGTGGGATGGGGTACGCAAAGCAGATAGGAGAGAGTGGAAAGAGAGAATACTTAGCAAAGACTACAGTTTGAATTGAATTTGAGAGGAAACTATAGTTTCAGAAAGAGTGAGAATAGCTCTGCACTGCAGGCTAATTTTAGAAAAAAAAAAAATCTCTAACCTAGATAAGTTACTGTTGCAACCTACCTGGTTTAAAAATTTAGAGTATAAGGGCCATCAAGAACATTCTGGAAGCTGTCAAACTATTGTCAGAAGAATTCATGAAGAAACCAGGGAGTAATTCCTGCCTTTAAAAGTAGTCAGGAGGCTAGGTGTGGTGTCTCATGCCTGCCTGTAATCCCAGCACTTTGGGCGGCCGAGGTGGGCAGATCACCTGAGGTCAGGAGTTTTAAGACCTGTCTGGCCAACATGATGAAAACCCTTCTCTACTAAAAACACAAAAATTAGCTGGGTGTGGTGGCAGGCACCTGTAATAGCTGTTCGGGAGGCTGAGGCAGGAGAATTGCTTGAACGTGAGAGGCTGACTTTGCAGTAAGCCGAGATTTTTCCACTGCACTCCAGCCCCTGTGACCAAGTGATACTCCGCCTCAAAAAAAAAAAAAAAAAAAAAAAAAAAAAAGTCTATTATCAGCCCTTTTGGAAGTAGGTTGAATGTAAATAAAAAATAAATATACAAATGATAGGCACGTTGTATCTCAGTTACACTAACATCTTAACACTAGGTGTTAAGAACAAATTTATAAAGGAAGCTACTATGGTTTAAGGAATGAAAAAATTGTATGTTAATGTTTTATTAGAGTTGTGGTTTATGAATAAAAAGAAGAATTCGTAATGGTTTTTAATGTTAAGTTTTTCAGTCACAAATAGCAAATGATTGGCACCTACCAGCAAGATATAAGAAAGAAAGAATATTCTTGCCCAAGGCATTTCTTGGTTAAGAATTACCTTACATTTTAAGAATAACCAGAGTTTATTTTTGGACTGGTAAAAGGAATATAAGTTGGTACAATGTTTCTTAAAACATTTTCACACTACTTACCAAGAGTCTTACATGCTTATACATTTAATCAGACTCTCTTCATAATAGTAAATATAAATGTTATGCACAAAATTGTTCACTAAGGTCTTATTAAAAAAAAAAAATTGATAAAACAGGAAGGCCAACAATAAGAAAATGCCATATACATTTAATAAACCATCCGGCCATCAAAAATTTGGAATAGTTTCTTTGCTTATTATTAGGTGAATACGGTAAAAGTGAAATAAAAATCACACATATATAACAATCTTTTGTATGTAAAATATATACCTGTAGAGAAAATGTTAAATATGTTAAAATAACAGTGATTAATGACCAGATTTAGTAGCTCACCCCTATAACCTCAGTACTTTGGGATGCTGTGGCAGAATTGTTGAAGGCTAGGAGTTCAAGAACAACCTGAGCAACACAGCAAATACCTGTCTCTATCATTTAAAAAAAAATAATTAGCTGGGTGTGATAGTGTGCTTGTCTAGTCCTAGCTACTCAAGAGACTGAGGCCGGAGAATTGCTTGAACCCAAGAGCTGGAGGCTATAGTGAGCTATATCCTCATGCCACTGCACACCAGCCTCCACAGCACAGTGAGACTCTGTTGCTATAAATGCTAATAATAACAGTAATTATAAGTGAGTGGTAGCATATTCTTCTTTGTTATTTTAAAATGTTCTAAATTTGTAACTATGTATTATACTAATATTTTCTTAGGAATTTAAAAATAAGGTTTCAGAAAATACTTTTCCTTCTAACTCAAAAACTCTAAGGTGCTCCTTAGTTTGGCATTTAAGGCTAACAATCTGTTATCAAGCAACTTTTGATCCTTCTCCCACTCTTCCTTTCCACCTAACGCAGATAGACTGATCTTTCTTCTTTCCCCCATAAGTTTGTATTTCTCTAGTACAGGGAGTTTGCTGAGTTCCATTTGTGCAAAACATCTCATCTGTTACTCTCATTGTCTCCTTCTTGTCCTTTTAAATCCCCTTCCCAGTACTGTATCCTCTCACCCCAGAATCCCTATTTAACCACAGTGGTGAACAACTCTCTTAACGCCTACTGTCTGTTTTATGCTACCTTTTCAACTCTAAGTGATAGAAACAAACTTAAACTGGCCTTTACAAAAAGGGAAAAAAGAGAAGGGGTAAAGAGGATTGGCTAAAAATATTTGCTTATCTAGGGCAAGGATTTTCGATCTCAGCAACATTGGCATTATTTGCTGTCCCGTGCATTTTAGAATGCCTAGCAGCATCCCTGGCCTCTAGCCATCAAAAATCAGTAGCGCCCTCCAGTGTCACAATCAAAAATATCTCCAGTCACTGCCAAATATTCCCTGGGACAAATCCCTAGCTGAGAACCAGGGCTTTAAGAGGAAACATAAAGGTTCACATTCTCAAACCTTTTGTTCCTCCATCCAAAAGGTTTTCACTCCACAAGCTGACTGGTGTCAGCCCCATACCTTAAACATACCAAATTAAACACTCCAGGAAAAAAAAATTGCATTGTTCAAAATAACAGCTCTTGTAAAAAGTCTAATGCAATCTCTAATTGCCCTAACCATGAATTAATCTATTTGATCCATGTAAGAAGCCAATCAGGGCTGGGCCACATATTTACCCTGTCCAGAGGGTTGCTTTCATCATCATTCAACCACCTGAGGAAAGAAAACCCATTGATTTCTAAGAAAAGAGAGGGTGCCCTACCTTTGCTTACATTTTTTTTTTTTTCTCTGCCTAATAAGACTGTAAGCCGCTTAAAGGCAAACAATGCGTTTTCAACATCTTTTATTCACCCCACCTTCCAGCGTGCTGTCTTGCAGAAAGTTCAAGATATAGTCCTTATTAACTGCAACTTTTAAAAGTACAACATGACTTACTGAAACTTTTTAAATCACTGAGAATAAAATGTTCTCATAACTTGTGTTTTACAAACATATCTTTACAATTCTATAAAAATCTTCCGAACAAAGAAAAGTTATGTTTAGTAAAACATAATTCTAAAAAGTAAACTTTTAAAAATCAAAAACTGTTTTAATACTTTTATTAATTTTTTTTCAGTAAATATTAAATTTGACATCTCAATCCAAGAATGTATACTATGATAGAAATTATAAGATACTAATAGGGAAATTCAGAATAAAATACTAAATGTAAGCATTTTGAGAGGAGGAAATACATGTTACAATGGTGCTAAATACTTAGCTGATAATGAGATAAAAATCTGATTCCTAATGACTAGTAGTTTTGTTTGTATCCATGTATATACGTGCATGTGTAAGTTTTAAATAGTAAAAGGTGTCAACAAATATACATAAACTTATGGAAATATACTTACATACATATATTTCTAAAATCTTTAATTCATCTTCCTTAAATTATCAAAAAGGGTTATTATATCATGAATGCTTTTTCAAAGAATGGTTGCAATACTTTTTTTGAAAATAAAAATTTATTATGCTGATATAGCATTCATATTATAACATATTTGTAAAATAAAATGTGATAAGGCAATGTATTTCAAGCTGAGGGCATTAGTCTCAAGTCAAGAAAATTTAATTTCAAGTTGGATTTTAAAGAGTTTGAAAGCAAACTAAATGAGCCTTGTTGCATATATTTTTTGCCTCCTATAATTTTACAAAGCAATTTTTATCTTTCAGAGAGGGCTGTGCCAGATATTGAGAAAGCCTAATTTGAATAAGATGTAAAATGTGGAACTGCCATACAAAAACCAAAATAAAAACCTTACTTCCATACCAGATTTTCTGATCTTCAACTCCTTGGAAAACATGTCAGTCTCAATAATGAAAATTAAATTTAAATTGAAGTTTTCTTCAGCATAAAAAATGTGGCATTGAATGTATATGGAATGTATCTTGACTTAAATGTATTTTTCTTTCAACTGTACTACCAGAATATAGACTATTTTCTGATCCTATAAGAAAGTATCTGAAATATACATTGTACAGTTTTTTCTAACATGATGTAAATTCTTTGTCACAATATTTTATTTTACTTATTTATGTTTCTCTTGTGGTCTGGAGTGCAGTGGGGCAATCATGGTTCACTGCAGCCTTGAACTCCTGAGCTCAAGGGATCCTCCTACCTCATCCTCCCAAAACTAGAGGAGTGCCCCACCATGCCCAGCTAATAAAAATAAATAAAAAATAAATTGTAGAGATGGGGTCTTTCTGTGTTGTCCAGGTTGCTCTTAAACTCCTGGTCTCAAGTGATCTTTTGCTTTGGCCTCCCAAAGTACTGGGATTACAGACCTCAGCCACAGTGCCTGGCCTGTACCTAATATTTTAATAGATAAAACTAAGTGTAGAGATACTTAAGCCATGTTTTTCCATACTTACATTTAAAGTATTTTAATATTTACTATTTTTAATTCCTTAAAATATTATTTTATAAATAGTCTATATGTTTTTTGGAACAGAAAACAATGTATGTACATTTGCATTTTTAGGTGTTACAAATATTATTTAACACCAACAAATACATTAAATCTACTGTTTATTTTTGAGTAATCAAAATTTAAAGAATAACTTAGAGTCTCTTTCTGACTTCTAAGAATCTAATACTTCAAAGACCATTGAATGTCACAAAAATAACAGTGATAAAAAATCTTAATTATGTCAAGTGTTTTCTTATAAATTAATAAGCATCACTAACCAATACTGATAAATTCAATTGTTTCTTTTTGTTTTTTTTTTTAAGATGGAGTTTTGCTTCCTCACCTAGGCTGGAGTGCAGTGGCGCAATCTCGCCTCCCGCATTCAAGCGATTCCCCTGCCTCAGCCCCCTGAGTAGCTGGGATTACAGGCACCTGCCCCCAGGCCTGGTTAATTTTTGTGTTTTTAGTAGAGAGGAGGTTTCACCATGTTGGCTAGACTGGTCTTGAACTCCTGACCTCAGGTGATCTGCCCACCTTGGTTTCCCAAAGTGCTGGGATTACAGGCGTGAGCCACTGTGCCCAGGCCTCAATTGTTTCTTATAACATTGGAATTCTTCTTTTATTTCTTTTTATTTTATTTGTCTGTGTGTGAATTCTCTTGCAGTCTATTTTATAAGCATTGTTTAGTAATAACTTCATGAAGATGACATTTTTGTACCATACAATTCATGTATTTAAAACATGCAATTCAATGTTTTTTGTTATATTCACAGAGTTTTGAAATTTTAGAACATTATCGTTCCTTAGAAAGAAACCCCATACTCTTTAACAGTCACCCATCATTTCCCCCTAATCCCTTCCCAGCAGTAGGCAATCATAAACCTGCTTTTTCTCTATATCTAATGGCCTATTCTGGATATTTCACATAAACGAAATCATATAATATGTGGTCTCTTTTGTGACTGGCTTCTTTCACTTAACACATGTTTTCAAGGTACGTTTATCTTGTAACATGTATCACTACTTCACTTCTTTTTACTGCCAGCAATATTCCATTTTACAGACAAAATATTTTATTTTTACATTTATGTGTTGATGAGTATTTTAGTTATTTCTACTTTTTGGCTTTTGTAAATAGTGCATATGTGAACATTTATGTACAAATTTTAGTGTGGACGTATGTGTTCATTTTTCTTGAGTATATAACCAGGCATGGAATGCTTTGTTTTTTGAAAACAGAAGAACTCACTGTTGAACACATAGTTTTTGTATCCTATTTTCTTCATGTAATTTTCATTTTCTTAATAGCTGAGAAAAAGGCTATATATATATTTTTTAAGAGACAGCACTACATTTTGTTCCTGTGAAGTTTGTAAAACATAATTTAAAATGACAACTTTCTCTTTCCATTTCACAAATCCCCCTAGCGTTTGAACTCACATGAGTAATGGTTTATCCACTGTTTTCATTTGAGAACCTGTTTAGAGAGTCAGTAAATTAAGTAAGCCATATTCCACTTGACATTTTTCTATAAACAGAAATATTTGCCTATTTAAAATTCTAATATATGGTTAAGAGAACTGAGAGAACACCACACATGAGTCATGTGTGAATTTTTAAAGTCTTTTAACTTCTATAAATGTCTTTCTTCTGTGGGGTGATCAATTGAAATGTTGTCCATCAGTATTCTGTCTCAATTCAGTAGAAATGACAAATGCCTGATGTCACTGTCAAACATACTCAGAAAGATTTGATGAGCAAACCCATAGGAAAAATTGTCTTTTCCCAGAAACGCTCTGATGATTGGCACAAGGTGTATGCAGCTATTTTCCTTTAATTTCCAGTTCTGATATTCAGAGAAGAACTTACCTTTTGCAGATGACGTACCTGTAATGTGACAATACATAATCCCACAAGGGAATATCACTAAGGATTTATGATGCACATGAGAGCTTGGAAATGCCCTTTTAGACCAAATACAGCTCTAGAACCTGTGTCCCTCTTCAGTTCCTCAGTTTATAGATCTCTGATTTCATATTGCCACACCATGGGGTACATATTAGATTTTAAATATTTATTGAGTGAATAAATGAAGGAATATTGTAAAGAACACATTTTCTGAGACTATAAGAAAATTATTTTAAAACCATAATAGAAATTGATGCTTTCCCAGTGGCAAACTACATTACATACGGTATATTAAAGGTAGATAAAAATTTAAAGAAAGAAAAAAAGTAGACGAGTACCAATTAATGTTTAACCTGACTGAAGTCCAAGTCAAAAATCTGGATGCAGTAGAAATGCATTTATTTTGTCAAAACTATCTTAGGGTAATTCCTAATTGTATATCAGAATTTTTCCAAGGACATATACAATCCACAGTATAGAAATTGATAGAAATACAGAATGACTTCTTGTCCAAAGAATCACTAAGAAGGGAATGGTGTGCCTAGCTGTCAGAAAAATATTTTTGATTCCTGGTGTGTAGTCAAATTTGTGTAATCAGTATTGAATATCATAGTGTAGACTATGGTTATCAGGTAATAGCATGCCACAAAGGTTAAAACACAGTGGCCTTGCTTATACGTTGATGTACTTTACTGAGATAATGGAGCATTTCTGGCGCTACAAATATTTATTTAACAATACACTGTGCTTCTTTTTGAAAACAAAAGTTTTTAGCTGACTCAGTGTAACAATAACTATGCAATTTTATGAATCCTTATGCTTGAAGTCACAAGATGGATATACTACTTCTGTTTGTATTCTCCTAACAGAACTTCGTTCTTGAGAAATTCATTTAATGGCTGTGGGTTTTTGTTTCTTCAACTGTAAATGAAAGCTCTGCGCACCAGTTAACCACTAAAGTTCTGTCCAACTCTGATATTTAGTGCTCCCATTGCAGGGAAAAACATGGTATAAAATTAGATGGCAGGTAAGGCACATTAAAACTGGATCATATCAGACAGAAATGCAATTTGAACTGTTTATTAATAACTTTTGCTTGTGAGATTGGGGGAAACGAAAATAGATTGACTTGCTAGGAATCCCTTCTGAGGACAAGGGTTGTAGCTAGCAAGCGACTGAATCCTTTGGCGGTTGGACTCACCCAGGAGTGCTATGACAACAGGAGGCTGTCTCTAAACATAGTGCCTCAAAAATGACATTCTCCAAATAGTTTCCTGCAACCATTAGTGCATCTAAATCCTTCAAGTTAAAAAAGGAGGATTTGGTTTGAGCTAGTATGATCTAAATTGATATTTAAATTAGAAGACAAATATGGCTCTGGCCAAAATGCAGACAATTTAAAACAGACACCAAATGTCCTGAATATTGGGCCTGCATTCACCACCTTTCACAAACTTTGTCTTCAGATGTTGTTCGTAGTTACATATGTCTAGTAGCTTAAGGAACAATGGAACTTAATTTTCTTTTTCATTTCTCCTATTGTGCGGTAAGTTTTGAAATAAAAGCTATTCCATTTAAACATTTTTAAATGACTTAGACGCTACATTTACATTTTTCTGTAACTCCATTTATTTTCTGTCACCTCTCCTTCTAAAGTCCCTTTTGTCCTTAGGATCTAGACAGCAACAATGGAAATGTGGCCTCAGGAGTAATGATGGTGGAATAGAAGGCAACTGTATATTATAGTGACTAGGGATGGAGCCACAAAGCTTGAACAGTTCTACCTAGAAAATTTACATATATCAAGTGACTAGGTATTGCTTAGGTATTTCTAAGTCTATGATACAGTTAAGTAGAAGGGCTTGGAAATCAGAGCACTAGTTTTCACATTGCAACAGGACTGTGTTTGTACAAACTCTTATCTTCACAAGGATAGTACATCTAAGGGGACACTGTATCACAGTCATTATAGATTCCCAAATTACAGCAAAACCTTCCTCTAGGTGGCAGCTAAGTGTCTTTTTTCTTTTTACAAAAAAATTTATCTTCTGATAATTTTCTGAAAGATAGAAGTTTCTTAAGTGAAAGAAACTCTTTTTTTTTCTTATTTATAAAAAGATACCATATGGGCTAGAGTGGTCCAGCATCTGAGATACACTATTTTTGAGATCTAAAGCTTTAGATAGTTTAACTTTTTTGAAACTTAATTTCATCCTTTGTCAATAAGTAAATAAAGGGGAGGAGAGAGAGAGAGAGAGAATGTACTTATAAATTTATTCAAGATTAAGTCATATTACCTACCCACATTTAGTACTCTATAACTGGTATTATAATCAGGTGTTGATCATAAATATTTGGTATCATTTTGAGGAAACAAATGAAGGGAAGATTCTATTTCATTATTGGGACAGACTACCAAAAAGGGGGTCAACATCCATTCCCTCTCTTCAAGTTAAAATAGAGGTAGAAATTGCTAGAAACTAGGTTAAGTTCATGTGCCCTAGAATCGCAGAGATGATTCTTAAAAGCATTTAAAGTATCACTTTGACAAATCAGAGAGGTGCAACATAGAGCCAGGAAATGGTAGAGCCAGAAGTATATAGCAGGCCTTAGACATATATTTGTGATGCTCCAAGTGGGGAAAAATCCCTGAGGGACATAAAAATGAAAGGAGAGAACCTCAAAATCAATATGGCACAAGGGGTTTGGGAGCCACTGTAATTTGGGGTAACTTTTAATGAGTGACTCATTTCCTCTTTCAGACTGTAGTATTAAAAACATTTAAAAGCATTTGACAAATATTCAGGTATCTTGCCCCTTTCAGTTGGATGTTAGTGACCCTATACTAATGTTTTCATCACAGGATTGCTGGAGACACCTAAACTTCTCAATAATTTTTACAACAATGTCACCTGGACATATAATAACCATAAAACATGAATATTATAAAAGTCATTTTAAAAAATAATTTCTGTAGAGGATCTCAGGTTAAACATATGAACAGGCCTCAATCCAGCCACTGCTTTCATTTGCATATTTAATTTTCTTTAGGAAATGTCACACGTTCAGCTCATTAACAAATACATGACACAGCTACACAATCCTGCACTTTCCTTCTTTCCTTTGATGCTCCTATTATTTGCTCTCATGGACAATGGAAGAGAAGAGTAGCTAATTTGCTCATTAAAAGAGAACTTAGTTGAAAATGACAACTAATTTCAGCCATTTGAGAAATGACTGGATCTCAATATGTATAGTATCTTGGTAAATCAAGACAAAGTCATTAACACTATTGTAAAAAATTCATTTGAGCAACAAATCTTTAGACAAATTCACTGCATTAGCCTCTAGGTACTTCTATAATCTAATATAGAAAGTCATAGTAGATAAAGACACAACTTTTAAAGCCTATAAAATTCACTCTTGTATATCATACGTCTACCTAATTGATTAAAAGGCACATATATTGCACCTGGCATATGCCTAGAAAGTAAATTCTTCTTACGGTTGGCAATAGTAGGACTAATCATGTGAGACCAGAAGGCCAGGCAGTAGAGAAAGTAAAGTACACTTACTGTTAAAAATTCTAGGTCTAATCCTTTTCGAGTTGAGAAAAGTCAACCCAAATTAGAGTTGTTGGCCAGATCACCTTGACTTTCTCTACTCTTCTTGGAGTACACAATCTATACAAAGTTTGGTACAATCAGAATCTAAATGTAATATGAGAACTTATCAGTGAGATGTGGTAAAGAATAATCCAATTATTTTGCCCCCGGATACCTCCCTCACGGCATATCCAAAGGCCAGGCATGGGAGAGTAAGAGACAGGAAGTAGCAGAGGGCTACCCTCAACCAGGTGGCAGACAAAGGCCTCTGATTCATCGTGTTTCTAGTCATGTTATAGCTGATCCAGGGGTTAGTATCTGATGCAATATCATCTTTAAGTGTTATAAACTTGACCTATTGGATTAGTTTATTGAAATCATAAAAAGCAACAATAACAAAACCTGCGTTGGGTTCTAAACAAACTGAACAAGATATACCATCTGGTGCCTTTGTCTCAAATCCATGTTTCTCACTTATTTTTCCAAAATAATCTTCCATCAAAATTTGGAGTTTTAGAAGACCAAAACCTACAGTGATCCAGGGCCAGCCCTGACTCTGTACCACTAGTTTAGTTGTGTAACTTAAAGAAATTTCTTTGCTTCTCTATGTACAAGTTTCCTCATTTGTAGATTGGAAATAATCATAGAACATATGAAGCTGTAAGTTTAAGATAATTATATAAACTGGTTAGCTGAGTGTCTGATACAGAATATTGAATACCTACTGGATAATGTCATGATTATGTTTGAGAGTTAAGTTTCCTGGTTCTTGTATAACTACTGCTATCTGAGTTCTCTCCCTACAGTAATGAAATCTGCATGCTTCAATTAATATACACTCTTTTGTGATATTTCTGTACTCTATGTTGATCTTACCTCAAGTGTCAAAGTATCACCTACATAGTGGAGTTACATGAAAACTAAATCCTTCCTGAAGTAGATTCTAAGGAGATTCTGGCAACTGGCCCACAGGTCGAGTGCATTAGAGATATTTTAAAAGGGTGCTTTGATCAACTTGTGGCCCCTAGGAACAAATACGAAAAAAAGTTATTAGAAAATATGTATGAGAAGATAATTATAACACACGTTTCATCTTTCAGATTTTGTTTCATTAGTATAGAGAAGATATGACAGTCTATGCCTATCCTTAATAAGAAAATACAGGCTTCCACAGCTTCCTGGAAACCTGGTATACAAATAAAGTGGTTTAGGAGGTCCTGGAGGTGAACTTGAGGTCAGTAGAGGGGAGAGACTCAGACTTGCTTCACTGCCTTCCTCCAAAATTAGACAACTTCTGGCTTCATCTAATTTGTACATAGTAATAAGATTCTAAGTAAGATTCCACAGCAGAACAGGAAAGAAAGAACTCATGTGTGTCGGTGTGTGTGTGAGATGCTGCTCCAAAAAGTTCTATCTGCTGATCTAGGTTTCACATTTTCCTCACTTAGAATATAAACAAAACACCGTAAATTTGCAAATCAGATTAAATGTTACTACTGATTCCAAGATACGATTTTTATGCCAATCCGTAGGTTTGAACATTTATGTAAACTTATATCTTATCTTCATATATGGTAAAAGATTTTAATGTAACTCTCTGCTTCAATCCTCACTTCTTCTTGGATAATCAATCATAATTCTCACTATTCTCCAATTCATCCCTCTATTCAGATCAGTAGTGAGGACATATAACAAGTGTAGTTCAAGAGCATGTGATCATCCACATACAGCAGAGCTTAACTGAAAAAAAAACATTGAATTTAGAAAATGAGGAAAAAGCAGACATCACCTTCATGAAAACAGATGTGCTTTTTAATAATGATCAACATAATACCTTGGTGACTTAGGAAATAAAACAGAAATGCTGACCCTTTTGGCCCTAGACCTGTTCCTAACTCATAAGGCTTGGTCAACTCTCACAGTTCCCCCAATGATTTCTTGGTCTCCCTTCTTTACCTGCTGTAACCTTCCTTCCTGCTAGATCTGCATGCCTACAATATCACTTTGATCATTTCACTGATAAAACTTTCAGAACACCATCTAAACTCTTTTGCTAGTGCCTCATCATTTACATCCTACTCAAGTTACTTTCAAATGCCTACTCAATCTTCATTATGTGTTCAAAACTCTTTACTAGGTACCCAGGTACTATATGCTAGACACTGTGCTAGCTGATGAGCATACAGTGCAAAACAGAAAAAAAAAAGGCCTTTCCTCTGAGCGACAGTACTGACATAACTCAGCCGAAATCTTCAGTTTTTAAAATTATCATAAGTTTTCTCAGTCCCTTATGATGCTATGGGAATGAAAGCTACATTCTGTACTTAATACAATTTTTATTGTTAAATATATGTTTATTAAAATGAACAGTTATATATATATAACTGCTGAGAGACTCAAATAAATCAGGAGATCTAGCTTGAAAAGCTTAGTTTTTTTTTGTTTGTTTTTGTTTACCATTGTATCCAGTAGAAATTTCCTTTCATCATTACCTAAGAAGTTTTAATAATAAAGAGTAATATCATTAAATTAACTAGTAAACAATTATCTGAGTTTGAAATTTTTTTTAGATTCTCAGAAACATAGTTGATAGGACGAGAAGTAGAAGTAGGAGAAAAATATTTAAATACGTATATACATACACATATACATAAGACATATATTCTAAGATGCCTAAAAACATAGACCATCTCTACCAAATTCAGAATTATTAGAGCAATAAAGATGAGTTCAGAATAATTAAATAATATAAATAAATGAGTGTTTGTGATTCTCAAACTTTATTGTTCAGGTGTTCAAACAAGAATCACATGAAGATCCTATTGCTGGGCTCCACTCCCAGAGTCTCTGATTCAGTAGGTCTAGGATAGAACCCCAAATTTGCACATTTTTTTTTGAGACAGGGTATCACTCTGTCACATAGGCTGGAGTGCTGTCACACAATCAGGTCATATAGCTCACAGCTGCCCTGACCGCCTAGGTTCAAGTGCTCCTCCCATCTCTGCCTCCTGAGTAGCTAGGACTATAGGCATGCCTCACAGCACATGACAAGTTTTTTGGTTTTCTGTAAAGATGAGGTTTCACTTTGTTGTCCAGGCTGGTCTTGAACCCTTGGGCTTAAGCAGTCCTCTCTCCAGTCCTCCCAAAGTGCTAGAATTACAAGTGTGAGCCACATGCACCAGGCCAAATTTGCATTTTTAACAAGTTCCCAGATGTGCTGATGCTAGTGGTTCAAGAATCACTGAGAACCATTGGTCTAGAAAGAAACAAATTCTATACCTAAACTAGCACATTCATCTAGCAGTTTTTGCTTCATTTATGATACTCTAATTTTCCCAAGCAAATCTATAAACTCTTTGAAGTCTTCATATCTCCAAGAACCATAATCTCTCCTTACACAAAGTGAATATCCTAATGAGTGAATAATAAATAAAAAGAAACATCTGAAAATGAATAAAAACAAGTCAACAATAATGGTTACAGTTTTCCAGGGACTTAAATAAATATTTTAGTGGAAAATGGTGGTTAGTCTAGATGTTAACTCTAAGCATAATGTAGATATCAAAAATTAGTTTTCAGTTGGATCGTTTACTACATCTTGAAATCATGACATTTCGAAAAATAAGCCTGGCTCTCACCTTTCACACTTAATAGATGAGATCAGGTGAAAGGTGGTCAGCATTCTATTCATGTTTTGCTTTATGGAAATTTCCAAATCTCACCTAATACCCAAAAGTTACAGTTGTTCTTGTGAAGCCAGAAAATGGCTAAGAAGAGAATGGAATCTCAAACTATGGTTCATTTTAGACTATTTTTCTTTCACTTATGCTACTTAAACAAAAAGTTGGATGTAATCCCAATTGAATTTTAGACGACATAGATGTGCAAAATTTAGTCTGTGCTAGTAATAGATCATACATATGTAACAAGTTCTGCTATTTTATACTAAAATTGTTGAATCCTTTGCAATACTCTGAATTAAAACGACTATCATATGTAAACTCATCCTCATTAAATTTTGAAAAAACCTGTTTAACACTTACTAAAGGTCAGGACTACAATTTAAAAAATGACTCGAAAGATTTTTTAAGTGAACATCCTGAAATTTTCTAGAACAAGGATCAGCATTCTATTGCATTTATCATGTAGTACAAACTATTTTAGACCTATTTTTCATGTGAAACTCCTGAGCTTATCTTTCATGATTATACAATTCCAAAAAATATCGGAGGCCTAGGTAATTAAAATGATCAAAAAAGTGCAAAATAAGCCTTTAATGAAAGACTGTAGGAATTGACTAATTTTCCAATGATCATTTTAGGTGTATGAGGAGATACCAGATGAGACCATGAAAGCAGTCATAGAAAGATCATGACTTTCTACTCTGGTGGAACTGGGTTTGAATCCAGACTCTGCCACCTATTGGCTCCATGATATAGGGAATTTGCTTAATGTCCTTGGCTCTCTAAAATGGAAATGGTAACAATTACCTTAGAGGATTAGACAGTAACTTAATTGACATAGTGCAGTGTCTGACTCATAATGAACATGGAAATGCTTTTTGAGAATGAATGTTAATTGTTCAATATAGAACTTTGTATGTGGACTATGATTAAAATAGGTTTAACTGAAAAGAAACAAGGCTACTTTTTCACTCCAGATAAGTCATTTAGACAAGGTAAGGCTTCAGTCTCCTAATCTATAAAATGTCGGGGTTGAGTTAGATGATTTCCCAGGGCACTTATTTTATTATTCTATTATATTCTAAACTGCTGCTCTAAGAAATTTCCAATTTAAATGATATTAAGATTCTGTAGCAGATAAATTACCCTAATGTTAGCTGTGAAATATGTGAAGGCTATGGCTCTCAACCCTGGCTGTACATTAGAATCAATTGAGCAGCTTTAAAAAATACTCACACCTCCCAAATTACACAGAATATTTAAGAAGTATGGCTTTTACACCAATTTTTTTTTTTAAAGTTGTATGGTGATTCTGATTTTAGTCAGGGTTTTGAACCACCAGCTTCAAAGAAAGCTGTAAATATGCCAGCTGTAAGGGACTTTAAGATCAGAAGTAGCAAGAATCCCATTCTGTTTCCCAGGCCAAGAATACACTGATACACATGTACCTCAAAGAGTGCTTCATCAAAGTCCCTCACCAAAACTCTATTCTCTTATTTCTATGAGTCCGTGTATCACATAACACCTTCAAACTCAATTTGTTCATAATCAAATTCATTTTTTCATTAATATCTGTTCTTTTGCATGGTTTTCATTTCTATTAAGAAAACCTCCATTTTCCAATTTTTCAAGATCTCTTAAGCTCCAGCTTGAAATTTAAGACTTTCTCTTCTATCATAATTCCTCAACACTTGCCTGCACACATGCTCGCACACACAAACACACACACACAACCACTCAACGAATTAATTTATATTTTACGTTTAAAATTATTTTTCCCAGTAAAATTCCTCTGAATTTCCCAAAACTAGGTCACATGTCCTCATATATGTGCTCATAGCCCCTGGTCCTTTCATCAGTAAGAAATAAGAATTCAATTTTAGGTTTATTTCTGTGATCTATTGTTTAACATAGATCTCCACCATTGGAATGTGAAGTCCGTGACGGCAAAGACAATGTTTTTTGCTATGCATCCCTAGAAACAAGACAAAGTCCTCAGCACAATAAACATTCAATAAATATTTGTTGAATAAGTTAACTGACAGTTAAATTGTCTCTTTGTTATTGTTATTTGGACTTATTTCGTTATTAGTAAATCTGAGCAGCTTTTATTATGTCTATTGGTGCTGCGCATTTCTTCTGTGAATTAGTTTCACTATTATATAATCATCCAGACTCATTCAGGTCCAGTAATCTATTCATCAGTAAACAGAGATCAGGTCTCCATTGATATAGGTGAAATTTGAACTGTCTCTTTGGTATCAAAATGTACAGTTCATCATTGAGAGCTGCCGTATAGGTTAAAACTTCCATCTGATTGACGTAATACCTTTAGATTTGTGTATCTTCTGAAGTAAAGTCCTTTAAATCCTTATGCACTGCAAGATTACAGAATTTTATGTGTGCAGATCTTTGAGTTATCTGCCATTCTGAAACTGGTTAGGGGCAGTTTGACTAGAATTCACAAGTTCTATACGTTGAACCATGAGGAAATTGGGTCTGGTTCTAGGGCACAGGATGGACTCTTACAACAGTTCCTTCTCTCATGGTTTGTGTGGCCCTGGCAAGCTCTCAGTCTTTTTCCTGCTCTTATTTCTTAATTAAAAAAGAAATAATTTAGACTAGATGTACTCTCTGCTCTGCTTGTCCCTGACATTCTGTGATTATTAGAACTACTTACACATAATTGTTGAGTTTGGATTTTTCCTACAAATTCTGTGGAGTTAGGTGTCCTAGTCTTACATGTATATGTGCACATAATTGGCACTCCAGCCTGTGTGACAGTGAGACCCTGTCTCAAAATAAATGAATTTTAAAAATTAAAAAAAAATTAAAAATCTCTGATGGAAAAGGTTCTCAGCCTTAAATCTGCAGGAAAGGATGCATCAGATTAAACACTACTGAAGCCAACAGTATCCATATACTCAAGCTACTATGAATGTTTGTTTTTAACATTAGGATCAACCTATTCACAAAAACTGATGTATCAAGCATGGTAGACATACCATATATGTGCATATGATAGAACGTTATCAAAGTCGGAAAGTGCTTTTATTTGGAAAACTTTCTATGTTTTTCTGTAAGAGATAACATATTAGTTTTCTATTGTGTAAAAAATTACTACAAACTTAGCAGCTTAAAATAATACTATTTTATTAGCTCATAGTTCTTATGAGTCAGAAATATAGGCATGGCTTTGTTGGTTTCTTTGTTCAGGTTCTCAAAAGGCTTCAACCCAGTATTGGCTAGGCTTAGTCTCTTTGGGGCTCAGGGTCTTCCAAGCTCATTTGATTGTTAGCAGGATTTATTTCCTTGCAGCTGTACAACTCATGAAACCTTGCTTCTGCAAGGCCAGGAGGAGAGAGAGAGAACATCTGCTGCTTCTAGTTTCTTATCTTGTGAATCCTTTTAAAGATTCCCCCGGTAAGGTCACTTAAGGATAGAGGGAATATACATGGGTGTAAAGAATTGAGATTCATCTTAGAATTTTGCATACCACATTCACACATAGTCTATAACATAATCTGAATATGAGTTTTCTATATCAGCACTTCATTTTGGACACTATTCCAAATGGTATTAATGTTTAATTTTAAATGCCATTTTGAACATTTTATGAACGTTATTAATATTTTAATTGCTTACTGGAACTAAAAATTTACTTTTAATTGGTTTAATAACGTAATAAATATTTTCATCGGTTATTAACTCTAAGAATCTCTTGAAACTTAGGATCTTAAGTTAAAATGTAAAATAACCTAGTCCCCTAATATACCTGCTTTACCACTTGCATATGATACTGTAAAAATACAACTTTTGTAAAACTTAGCAAGAGATTTTATTTGTTTAGAAAGAACATCTACAAAATGTCTGTATTTTTTTTCTTTTATATTATGAAGTCTAAAAAGCATTTTGTTGAGGTTCAGTACCTCAAGGTGTTGTATATTCTCACTTCCAATTTCATTCTTTGTGGCAAAATACCTATAAGTAACATTTTAACTTGTGTCTAAAGTTAATTATTCTTATAGAAACATTATATGATGATTTTTAAAAAGCACACACAGCCTTTGAAGCAAGGCTCTTTGGGTTGAATCCCAGTGCCATCAATAACCAACCAGTTATATGACACTGGACATGTTACAAATTATTTTGGGGTCTCATCTTTCTTAGCAACAAAATAAGCATGTAATAGGTACCAGTCTCAATATGATTATGTAGAAGATTAACTTTTTAGGTACATTTGTTTCTATATACTGAGAAAGAGCCTAATAGTTAGCATTGATATGAGTGTATATGTGTATGTGTATGTATGTGTGTTTGTGTTAAATATATAATTGTGTATTTTTAATCCTTACAGTTATGTCTTTCAATTCTAGACGTGCACTGTATATGTATGTACCTAATAAGGATATCAGTAAATAGCTATTAAAGTACAAAAACAACAATAATAGCAATATTGCTGTAAAAACTCTCTAATGTCCCAGCATAGGCAACATAGAAAAACCCCATCTCTATAAAAAAACGCAAAAATTAGCCAGGCGTGGTGGTATGTGCCTACAGTCACAGCTACTCAGGAGTTTGAGGCGGGGGGGGTTGCTTGAGCCCAGAAAGCGAAGATTGCAGTGAGCCACAATCATGCCATGGCACTCCAGCCTGTTTGACAGAGTGAGACCCCATCTCAAAATAAATACATTAAAAAAATTAAAAATTAAAAAAAATTAAAAATCTCTGATATAAACGGTTCTTAGCTTTAAATCTCCAGGAAAAAGTGCATAAGATAAAATGCTACTGAAGCCAACAATATTCATATACTCAAGCTACTATAAATCTTTGTTTTTAATGTTAGGATCAACTTACACACAAAAACTGGTATCTTAAGCATGGTAGAAAAACCAGAATGTAACGTTAACAAACTTGAAAATGCAAAAGTAAACTTAGAGCTTGTAGGAAACAGGGTAACAAATAAGAAAGAAAAGATAGGAAGCATTGCCAATATAAAGGATGTTTTACTCAGGTTACTAACCTACTAGTGAAGCCAAGGAGCTCATTAATTACACAACAAAGATGGTTTCTATAGTTTAGACTATTAAAATTCCACCTTTGAGCCACAGGTAAAAATTGACAAGGGTAGGGTCACAATTAATTAGCACATGGAGTGTGTGTGCTAATTGGTATTTTTAGATAAAGATTCCTCAAAATCTATGCAGACAGAGGCCTAGAACCTGTAGCTTGGTAAGTAGGGCCAAACTGGCTTAAAACCACTTGCCCACACAACATGCTTCTACATGCAAAAACCTGTACACTCATAGCAAAAATGAGATGTCTCATAGCATGTCATATTCTTCCTGCATTCAGCTCCCCCACGAAGACCATTTCTGGTAAAATGACCCCATGCACCCTGAGAATCTGAGTGCCATGGAAAGCATCTACATAATGATGCCACCACTGCTACTGCATGTATCCTAAAAACAGGCCTCTCCTTAGGGGAGTATCAAGGTGTCAGGAAGAGTCGCAAGAAATGCAGTAACACAAGCTCAGCCAGTAAGCCTCAAGTGCCAGGGGGAATCTGTTCTCTCTTCTGTTGGACAGGCTTTTGTTGCTTATCCTTTCTGTTTAGGCTTCAGGTTCTGCCATAGTGCTGTGCACTCTCTCTCTCACATTTGATACTGTTTCCTTTATTCTTTAATGCATTAACTAGCAACTGTCACAATTTAGGAGCATTTCTTAGGCAGAAAAGCTTTATCTCCTTGTCACTTTTAAATCACTGTCCAACAGTTCGAGAGCTATTCTTCAGCCAAAATGACCAAGAGAGTGTTTTGCCACACAGGGAATTTTCTCCCTTAAGATGCATTCTGCCTCCAACCCCTAATTTGTATTTCTCCTGTACCTATGTTGCAAGCTTTATGTTTTAAGAAGTTTGAATAACCTGCAAAGCCTCAAATTCAATAATGACTAAAGCAATCCTAGTCTTAAGGTTGGGAGATGTATATGAATCAATTAAGAATTCAAGAATTTTTTTCTAAAATATTTAAAAAATTTGACCACAAATCTTTCTTGGAAGACTTGGAAACACAAAATCAACTGCAGAAAAAATTTGGGGGGTGGGGTGGGAATGGTGGTTAATTTTGTCTTCATCTTCTTAAGAATAGAAAAACTTAAAAAAAA
The DNA here is from genome assembly GCA_036589455.1 of Ateles fusciceps. Classification (NCBI taxonomy): domain Eukaryota; kingdom Metazoa; phylum Chordata; class Mammalia; order Primates; family Atelidae; genus Ateles; species Ateles fusciceps. Next base: position 3,160,449 of record JAZHEH010000827.1, on the reverse strand, counting down.
ATTAACTTAAAGCTTCCATAACTACCAAGAAAAGCAAAACTTGCTTGTATTATCCAGTTAAAACCAGCCTAGATTTTTTTAAAAATGCTATTTGTTCTACCTAATTGTTTGATCATCAGCTGGATTATTAGTTTAAAAACAATTATACCATTGCCCATTGTCAAATATGTTATAAGATTATAAACACCAGTTTATTACCTTAATGACCCAAGTAAAGAAACAATAGAACTTAGCTTTTGTTTTTAGAAATACAGAACTAGAACTCACTTATAGGTCAAGTACAGCATGAAAGAACAAAAATCTGCAATATCTAAAAGTTCACTACAAATAAAATATGATACATACAAAATCCTCTAGAGGCCAGGAAAGAACAGCAGGAGAATTTGCTTAAGACATGCAGTTCTTATCCTATCTAATTAAAGAATTAGGAGAAAAACGAAGCTCCACAGTAATGACATGCTTTTGGTATTTAAAAGCATCTCTGGCATGAAAGCTTTATTACTGCCTCATTTACTTTACAAATTCTAAAATATAGGCATGGCAATAGCCCAGATTAGAATTGGAAAATTAAAAACTTTTTTCTCCTTTTTGAAGGGTTTATTTCAGAGACACTAAAATTGGATTATACGAAAATATACCATAAAGTAGAGAGAAGTTTAACCTTGAATTAATCTGTACTTTAAAAAACTGACTATATAATGCGGCACCAATAAGGCACTCAAATGGGAATATAAGATGCGGAATAACCGAGACAATGCTCCCTAACTTATTCCGAATGCAGATGGAGATTTTTGTGTTTCCTTTCTTTTGGTTTCTCTTTTATATTCTCCGGAAAGCCAAAGGCCAAATTCACATTTAATGAAAAGGCTGCCAGGAATGGGATGAGTATAAAAGTGTATGCTTTAAAGTTGAAAGTCTCTAGAAATGAGGTAGGTCATGAAAAGGTTTGGTAGATTTATTCACAATCTTCTTATTTATGGACTTATTTATATATTATGTATTATTTTATGTATTAATGGAATCAATGTGTCATTTCCCTCAGTTTAAGAAAGCAAGGCAGCAATTTTTATATTTTTGTTTCTTATGTGTTTTTCAATGAACATCTACCGAGTGTGAACTACAGAGCAAGCTCCAGCTGAGGTGCGGGAGATGCGCAGGGGAACGCAGAGGAGAACCCTGCTTAAGTTGATGTGACTGCCTAACATCAAAGACAATACTGAGGCAAAGTTGGTCCCCAAAACACCTATAGTCACTATAAGGAGAAATTTACTTGTCTTGAAATCTGAAAGATGAGTCAAAATAACCTGGTAGTTGCTTCCCACCGCCCTCCCCCCCACCATTTGTGCTAATATTTCAACTGACCCTTAATTAGAAAATAGAGGGGATATGAAGAAGAAGAAAATTACTTCTAATATTGGAAAGTTCTTTATTCATCACAACACTCTAGGACATTGTAAACGTATGGCTGAACAGGAAATCTTGCAGTATAATTTGGCATTAAGCATTTATTCAATATGTATTTTTAAGTACTTGTTATGCATATGAGGTTTAAAATATAGTAAGGTAAATAGGATATGCACACAGAACTTGTCATAAAGAATAGAATACAATGGAGGGAAAGAGAGCTATAGATAAAATCCTAAGGGGTGTTCAGAGAAAAAGGGATCCTTTATGTGCAGGTATTGAGGAGCTGTAGAGCAAAAAGAGTTCTAGTTAAACTTTCATATATTCATTCGTTTCAGCGAAATTTAAAAATTGGCATTTTGGTCAATTTGGATTTATCCTAAATGCCTATCGTGTATTAAACTAACAAAGAAGAGCTGATAGGATGACCATGATACATTACTGAAATTTCAATACTCAAATCATTATCCAGGAGCTTCCCAAAAGGTGTGTAAAAATAGCTACATTAAACGGATTTCCAGTGGGTGGTTGCTGCTATCCACAAATTGCACATCAGAAAGTATCCAAAATACTGTTTATTTATTCAGTAGTGGTCAAAATCTCTCTTCCCCTAGTACTCTTTATCTTGTTCCCTTTGTATGACAGGCTGGTTATTATTTTTCCAGAACTGTTGACAAAGACAATCTTAAGCTGCCTGTGTTACTCTTTTTCATACTACAACAATCTAAAGGAGGCATTGATGCAGGAGTAAACCCATAAATCAGGTTCCCACTGAAGAAAGAGAATGTCAGACATTTGCTTTCGGGATTATGGTACTACATGAGAAATCTGTAGTTGTATCACAGTGCAGCTTTATTTTGGAAAGCTTCTCTTTTGCTTTCCTCCATATGTTTAAAAATTACAGACTCCAATGATATATATTATAATATATAAATGGAGTAAGAAATCAGGAATTACACTATTGACTCCTGCAATAGGTTAATTTTTCTTACACTATTTTTGTTTTCGATTTTAATTAAAAGGACCAAAGGAGATGTGTTATTTAACAATGCATTTACAGCTGACATGTGTTATGTTTAGGAGACAAAAAAAACAAAAGGAGCATTCTCTAGATAATATAGTATAATAAATGTCAAGGTCATGAAGTATCATTGTTATTTGGGAGGAATTATTGTTAATTAGCATAATTAAATAAAAAATATTTCAACAAAGGAAGTACACATGCAAAATCCTACAGATACTGTTGAATATAAAACAAACCCTCTTGGTCTAGAAATACTAGGCTAAAGCTAGAGAAATGTTCTTTGTTTAGCTAATATTAACCCATCTAACTGAACTTCCTTTTTTAAAAACAAATTCCATTGTTAAGAGAATCTACCTTTTTTTTTGCTCCTTACTGGTAATTTCTTTAAAAACAAGCATATAGTGAGATTCCTCTTGAGATATGAAGAAAAACTTCCTGAGGGGCTTCTGAGAAAGGCTTCTTCACTGATAAATAGAGACACATAGACAGATGGGGCCTTTTTTCTTCCACTGAACACTAGAGTCTACATGGGTTTCCTAAAGAGCAGCCATCATGCAGTCACCAGGAGTGACAGTTGAGGACAATGTCAACCAGCTGCAAGAGGCAAAGTAGAAAGAATGTGTGGTAGATGGAATGATGGTCCCAAAATGTGTCAACATTTTAATCCTCGAATCTTTGAATGTTGCCTTATAGGGCAAAAGAAACTTTTCAGAGATGATTAAGTTAAGCTGTTGAGATGGAAAGATGGGCTGGATTATCTGGGTGGATCCTAAGTATACTGACAAGTGTCTTTAATAAAGAGTGGGCAAAGGTAGATTTTACCATAGAGAGGAGAATATAATGTGATGGAAGCAGAGAGAGGTTTGAAGATGCTACACTGCTGGCTTTAAAAATGGAGGAAGAAGCTGTAAGCCAAGGAATGCAGCTCTAGAATCTGGGAACCAAAAAGAAACAAATTCTCCTCTACAGTCTCCGAAGGGAAAGCAACCCTGAAGATACTGTCACTTCACACAGTGAAACTAATTTCAGACTTCTGGTCTCCAGGACAGTACACAAATAATTTTGTGCTGTTTTAAGGCATTAGGTTTGTGGAAATTTGTTACAGAAGCCAGAGGAAACTAATGGAGATGGAAAGAAAATTTGAAAGAACCACTGAATTAATGCACCTTGGTGCTACTCAATTGTAGTTCTGAGAGGTGCACCGGGGAAATTACCTGAGTAGCATTGATGATTTTTTCTACAGTAAAGATCTGGTTAATGGGTTTACATTTTTGCTGAAGTTACTGAACCTTCTAAATTTCCATGCACGAAGTAGCCTTAGAGTAAACTGCCCATTACTTTAAGTAATTTTGGTCGATATATTATGAAAGATTCCAAGGTGTTAATTATAACCCAGGAAAAATTTAAATCATTTATTGCAATTTTATTGTAATTAATCCTGAAAGCTATCTTCATGAAAGGCAGCACCATATTTTCAATTGCCCAAGTGAAAGATACAGAGGAGACTTCTTGAATCTATTTTTATCTCACACCTCACCCGTAATCTGTCAGCACATCCTTCAGCTCTGCCTTCAACGTCTCTGAAATCAGACTACTTGTCTCTCCTCATTTTTAATGCCACCATCCTAGTCCAAAACACCTTATTTTTATCTACACAACAGTGTTCACCTTCAGCTGCTCTTCCTGAAATCACCCTTATAAAACAGCATGCAGGGTGATCCTTTAAAAATATATATACAATGGATCATGTCATTCTGCTCAAAACCTTCCAGTGCCTTCTCATCTCTCCTGGAATAAAAGCAAAAGTCTCAAAAATTGTCTACAAAGCCCACATGCTCTGTACATCCTAGATATTAGAGTGAGGAAGACACAAGCTAAGCTCAGAACTAAGACTGACCCAGAATAGCCCACAGAAAACCTGTAACATAAGAGAGGAACCAACTGTTATATTTGGGCAATCTTAGGATTGGTTTCTACCCAACAAAATCTAGTGAAATCAAATGAAACATGTGAAAAAGATCCCTTTTTTCTTCTTTTTTTTAACTGCCTGAAATCATACTCTAATTAACTTATTTAACTTTTTGGCACTCTCCTGATGAATCACTATAGGATTTTTCTGTTTTTTTTCCACTATTTTGTTAAGTCCCCAACATATAAAATGCCGTTTCTCCCATTTAATGTTACTGAGTGAGGAACACTTAATGAGTGTTATAATGTATGTATATAAATTAATGTTACATTAGTTAATAAGTTATATAAAAGAATAAATGACTATAATGGCCAATACTACCCACTTTTGTATTCCAGACGATCTTGTTTACATTAACATGTTCATTCAATATTTGTTGAGTGAATGAATAATTTCTCATAAATTGGAAATATAAAGGAAATAATAAGAACTCCACAAAGGAACTTTTATTGATGTCACTTTAAATATTATAATTTAAATAGTATAACCAGGATCATGCAGATAATGGCTGATACAGAACTTCATTCTTGAAATCTCTAGCCTTGAATTCTTTGTTTACTGCTTCCAAATCAAAATTAAGTACACGACTAGAAAGTTCAACAAAATCTTGGTGTTTCCTTGAAAGAGGTATAGAAAAAAATTTGGAAACTTCTGTACTTCTTTAACTTGTAAATTATTATTTTTTTCCTTATACCAATATGTAGTTTTTCTTCTATATAGCAATTTAAAAACAGACACACACACTGGAAATGGATGTTGTTTCAAGATACAGAGAATTAACAGTGTTCTGGAGAGGAGATCCAGCATTTTATATGATTTAGTGTAGATTCTTCAGACAAAACAAACAAAAAGACTAAAAAAGTAAAGCATGAAAGATGTTAAAGCATGTTAGAAAAACTTTATTCACATTTGCTTCATCATTAAGTTTAGGGCATTCCTTGAGAGTTTATACGGTCTAACATTAATATGAAAGGAAGTACTCCATCATAAAGTGGGCAGTAACTTTATTAATCGCCTTTCTCCCAAAGATGGCAAATGCTGAAATTATATATCCATTTTCCAAGTTTGGGAAAATTCACTGATAAGTTTTGCTATGGGGGATGTTTTGAGATATAACTCTAGCCTTTTTTGGTGGAAAAAATAGCCACTTGTCTCTACGGTGACTGCTAAATGACTTATGCAAAGACAACAAGGTGAGACATGGAGTCAGACAGGTCTTAGTACTGACTTGTTGAAATGTTCTTAAGAACAACATGGAATAAATATTGTGGGCAAAATGTTTTCTGCCCTTCTTACTGTGGTTGCTCAGTAATATGCCTTCTGGAAACCCACAATATAAATGTGTGACAGGTCTTCACTGATTTTCCATTACTTCCAACATATCCAGTAATAAACATTGAGCATGACAAGTGTCCAGGAATCTACAAAGTTCTCTCAACATTATCGCAAAATATATGAAACGTTTGGCTAGAATTGGTGTCTTGATAGGAAATTGTACATATCTCATTTTTATACTGAAGGTTTCAGTAAACACTGCCCAAACAACTTTTTCCTCCTAATTCTCTAAGTTTATTGATAGAGAGTAAGAGAGATCCCAGCCAGGCTAAACCTCAAATGAATTGATAATATTCAGTGGTTCTAAATACAATGAGATGTTTATCTCATATTGAAAATACAGGAAGAAAAAATTCCATTAAGATAAAATATTTAATTTGAAAAAGGCAAAAAGATAAGGAAAATAGTCACATTATTGGGTGGTTACAAGCTAAAGCATAAAAGCCATTAAAAGCAATTACTTTATGTGGTGTTTTCTACAATTTGGACAATGACTGTAAATCAAAGTCCACTCAAAAGCCTTAATTTTTTTTTCCCAGAAAACATTTGCATTTTTAACTGAAAACAGTCAAACTCCCGAAAAATGATTCATGTATCAATTTGTGTTGATTTTATGCATACATTTTTCTGGAATTTTCTTGTCTCATTAGAAAATTTTAAATATTTATAGTTGGAAAAGGCCTCAGAGACTATTTAATCCAACCTCTATTTTATAGAGATAAGCAGATAGACTCATATTATCTAAGAGGTAAATTATGTAGGTAGAATGTATCAGAAATCAGGTGGATTGTAATTCCTATCTTTTCATTTAAGACCAGTGCTATTTATCTGTAATGTAAATAACAAATTAAATGTGTATTTACTAAAACTAAATGAATTAGCAATAATGGAAAATAAGTTTTGGAACACCATGTTTCTTTATTGTATAGTTTGACTCTATTTATTTTCCTCAAGAATAAATATAATTTCAATTTACAGTAGTAAGATATTCTAGTCAGATGAATTTTTCTTAATACATTTATGATGATTTAATACAACATACTGATAAAAGAGGAAAACTTAATTGTTGAATGTCTTTACAAAAACAGTGTTAAAAGTCTTTAATCATTGTCGAAAATCTCTAAAAGGACGTTGTATAAATGTATCGCTTTAATGCCTTTATATCCTTTACTTTAGCATGTGTGTGTGTGTGTGTGTGTATATACATGTATATACAAATGCTAAAGGTAAAGGGTATATGGGTGTATACACACACACATGCTAAACGTAAAGGGTATATGGGTGTACACACACACACACACACACACACACACACATACACACTTTTATGTTTTGTGCCATGCACCCCTTTTTCCTAAAAACAAAAACCATCAAACAGTTCTGGACATTTTAAAATTCCAGTTAACACTAATTAAAAACATAAAATTAGTTTCATTGGTAAAAGAGCATGAGCCATAACACCTAAGCTTCAATTTCACCCAATCTGTAGGTGATTTTCAAATTTATTAAAAACCGAGGTGACTGCTTTTAGCACACTGAGAAATTATCAAGAATATCAACTACCAGCAATTAGAGAAGGAGTTGTTCAAATATTTGTGATAAGCCAAAGCAACAAAACCAAACCAGTTCCAACTCCACCAGTTTGAGTAAGACTTGCTTTCTCTTAGGTTTTCCAATTACTCCCCTCTCTGTGACTGTTCAGCATTCACATACTTTAATTAAATATTCTACTCGTTTATATCACGCTCTTTTTCTTTAGTATGGTATCCAGAATGGCCCTTCAATGTATCCTATTTCCTGGGTCTTGTAAATATGCTACTTTACATGGCAAAGGAATTCTTCAGATGTAATTAAAATATGAACTTTATGATATTGACATCATCCTTACATGGGTGGACCCACTCTGTTCACATGAGCCTTGAAAGCAGAGAACTTTCCCTGGCTGGAGAAGAAGAGATGTGGCAGAGAAGTCAAATTTGAATTGTGACTGGGGCTTTCTGCACCTTTGCTGTTTTGAAGATGAAAGGGACAATGTGATGAGAAATCTAGGTATCTTAAAAAATTGAGTAAGGCCCCCAACTAATAATGAGCGGGAAAAGAAGGCCTCAGCACTACAGTCCTAAGAAACGTCGTTCTGCCAACAAATTGAATGCTTGAAAAACGGATTATCTCCCACAGTCCCTAGAGAACTGCCCAAATGGGAAAATGCCTTGACTTTGAACTTTTAAGGACTAAAGGAGGGGAACTAATCAAACCAACCCAGACTTCTGACATATAGAACTGTGAGAAAATAAATGTGTGTTGTTTTAAGCCAGTAAATTTACGCTAATTTTATAGCAACATAGAAAACTAGATTAAATTTTACAAATATAACTAAATACAATAAACCTACTTCTTCATGGTCAGAGATAATTTCTAATCATGATCATTCCCTTGGTCTCTTACAGTATCTCTCACATAATAGATGATCAGTACAGTTTATTGATTGAAGATAATGCTCTGTCTTCTTACATGCTTGTCATCTTGTTTTCAGTTGTTTTATTTAAAGTCTAACTATTTTCAAGTATGATATAAGGAGACTTACAATAAAAGCAATGTAAAATAAGGCCCCATGACAAACAAAACCAACCAAAAAAAAAAAAAAACTTGGATAAAAAGAAGGGTGTGTCCCTAACTGGAAGGAGCAAGTTACACTATCTGAACACAAATTTAACACTGGACATTCTGTCAGGCAAAGCAAAAAAAACAATGTCATATATGGGTCTCATCATCTAGAAACATAACACTATTCAATTCATCAAGAAAAGTGCATATTTTTACACAAGGCTTATAAACAACAGCACTGTACATTATAATGAAAATTACGTTTTGTATTATATAGCAGAGGGATTACATATATCACTATTTCTTTGTCAGCCCTCAGTAATGGTTAGGCCTATTGTTTAATTTTTAATTTTTAAATGCACCTAAGAGAAGCTAGAGTGATGTGTCTTGGGTTTGTAATGTTTAGATTATCCAAGTTAATAACCAGATTAAGTTTAGGAAATTTTGGGGATGTTAACATGCCTACTGCCACCACCCTTCAAGGCTGACTCTCTGGGTAAGGAGAGCAATCAACTGCTTCCTCAGATCTTGGACTAACTGTCCACGTTGACCAAGAGAATAATCTGCATTTTCTCAGTCTAAGGCTCCTTACAGACAGTGATTCTAAAGGACAGACAGAACCATAAGGCAACATTAATACACAAGTATACACAACTATTTATCACCACTAAACATGAACTACAGATGGGAGAAAGCACAAGTTCATGCCCATAAAGATGATTCAATGTATATACAATCAGCTGATTTAATATTAAATAAACTATTTTCTACTCAATTTCATTCTTGTTCTGTGTAAAAAATACCTTATGGATTCTTTAAATTTCTATTTACTTCATTAAGTAATATAAAAGCCCACCCAATAATCCCATAAGTGGTTCTTTTGGATAAAAATACAAATTGACCCTTCTGATATTGAAGCTTGAAACTTTCATTTTTTTTATGTGAGTTCCTTCTTCAGGAAAGGACCCCTCCTCTTCCACCCAGCCATGCCTCCCAAAAAGAATCCAAGAACTGAGACTCAACAGATCACTCATTTAGACAATGAGCTGCCAGACATCTCATTTTGTTTCCTTACTCCAACCTAGTTCCTATTTTCTAACACATGGTCACATTTCTTCCCTGCTATATAAACCCCTAATTCGAGTCAGTTAGGGAGACAAAGTTGAAACTACTTTTCCATATCCTTGGATGCAGCACCCTATTAAAGCCTTCTTTATTGGCAATACTATACTCCTTGTCTCAGTCCTTGGTTTTCTGTGCAATGAGTTGCAAGACCTAGATTGAACCACCAGTGTTTCAATAACAGGTGTCATTGGCACTGGAAGGGTCACCTGAGGTATTTGGGAATGAGATATAAGTAGTTCAGCCTCTGCAGAATCCTCAGTTTACTGCAGTCAAAATTCAGGCATGATTTTCACTGACATTGCTTCCAGTAGCAAGAATAAATATAGTGATGATTGACCTGTTTTAGATTGTTCCTTTCTTAAGTTTTTGTTGATTCTGAATTCACTAAATTTATTGATTTTATTTCTGTAATCAAGGCTGCAATATTTCCTATTTGCCATTAAAGAAGAAAAGTATGACAGTGCCCATCCATTTCAACCAGTGCTATTCACACTTTTTGAGTGATAAGCCCTTAATAATAAAGCATGGTGAATTTGAGTTTCCAGAGAACATAGAGCACAACTGGAGAGTCTGCATGAGAAAACTGAATTTCACTTTTAATTTAATTTGTGTGTCTATAACATTAATTTTTATGCATATTTGAATCATATAAATAAAAATTAATTACAAGAAGCTGTACCATTTTGTCCTTCAATTTTATATATCTCCTTGCACACCAAGTGTGGGAGGCATAGACATAGACAATTTTCTTTCACTTGCTTTCTAATTCAAAGGAAAAGCAGAAGTTAGGCAAACATACTCTGTCTGGCCTGAGGTTTTCTTCCAGCAAGCATTTGTTCCAGTAGGGAAAGTAGATTCCCAGGATGAGCCTGAATAACAGTGATGCTTACAGAGATGGTCCAATTATTTGTTTTTTTCTAAAAATATACAAATTGCTGATATACACTCTAGAATAAGTTAATGTGTGAATACATAACTGAATAATCAGTCAATTTACAAATCATATTCATATGGAGTAGTGTGACTAATTCTTGGCTGTGTACTGAAAATAAAACTACGAGTTTCAGCTCTAGCTCTTTAATTACAGCTATTGGAAAATGACAGGAATTTTGGTACAGTAAGTATCTGCTTGAATGTTTATGTCTGATTATGTCAGCTCTAGTCCAACCACCGGAAACATTTCACACATATAAATATGGCATTCCCAAGACATCCTTCATATTAAAAAGCTCTGCTACTATGATGGCTATTTCCTATGGCTATTTCCTATGGAACTTTCTAAAGCAAATAGGTCTGAAGAATATGTACATGACTACATGTAATGATTCAAAATATCAGACAGAAAAAGATGGTTCCCAAGAGTGACAAAATATATGCAAAACATAGAAATTGGCAGTCCAAGGTTGTCCTTTAATTTGGAGGCTCTTGCATTAAAGAGAAAAATAAAATAATAAAGTCATATCTCATGAATTTTCTTTTTTTGTCACTACTAAATCAAACAACAATCATCTTTATTTTCTGCAATAGTTCTTAATAGGTTTTTACCCTGTCAGGGAATGTAACTGCTTGTACCCTAAAATAGAAATCAGGTTGCCTCTCCTGAAAAGTTAAAATTAAGAATGCATTACAGGTTCCAATACTAATATATTGTAAAATATCCATTACTGAACAAAGAAGGCTACTGGCCAAAATTACAGTTCCATTGGTTCCAATTATAGTACAGATATGATCCTTGCCAAGTCATGAATTCAATTTTCAATAACGATAAAAGAATATGTTAAGTTCAAAGAGAACTTTGCAGACTGGATTTTAAAACATAGCTTTACATTCTGCTGCTGTACACTCATTTGTTTTATACTTTTCACTTAATTGCCAACATTCTCAGACAAAAATATTTAGTTTTTGTTATCACACAATAAATAAAATACGAAGCTATAGACACAAGGGATACCAATTTCCCACAATTGTGATGCCATCTTTCAAACAAGGAAGGAAATAAAAATTTTCATATACATGAAATATGTACATAAATTCACAATCAAATATATACATCATACATATATTTTATAAATATATATTACCTATATTTCATATATATAAATTTATGTATATGACAATGCCCAAACACTTCAATCAGTGCTACTCACACTTTTTGAGTGATAAGCCCTTAATAATAAAGCATGGTGAATTTGAGTTTCCAGGGAACATAGAGCACAATTGGAGAGTCTGCATGAGAAAACTGAATTTCATTTTTAATTTGTGGCACTGCCTATAACATTATTTTTCATAAATATTTGAATCATATAAATATATACATTTATGAAATATACATAATATATATTTATGAAATATATATAGCAGAGAAGACAACATATATTTTAAAATATATTTTTATGTATATATTTAGCACAGTCTGAAAGACATGCCATATCTAACAAATAATATACAATGAGTTGTAAGACCTAGATTGTTAGATTATTACATAATAATGTGCTGTATTATTGTCACTGAAAGGCATCTCTACTATTTCCTTGACATTTAATTTCTAACTTGCATGTTTTTCAAGCACTGAAAATAGAGACCAGCCACTTCTTGAGGGCAAAGAGATACTTTAATCTTTTGCCCAACCATTTCATTGATTAGAGAGTACCTAGAAACCTTCTCAAGGCTAGTTTCTTCATCTGTAAACTAAGGTGAAATAGAAGCTACCTCGCTATCACTACATTGTAAAGCTAATTAATTAATGAATGCATGCAAATGGCATTGTAGAGTGCCCAATATGTAGTAAATGTTCAATAAATGTTGTTTAGTAGCTTTTTTTGGCTTACTGTTTTACATTTGTAAATGTAATATACATTTATAGTTTTTATTATTAACATTTATAACTTACTTTTACATAGTAAAATCACAATAAATATTGGGTAGAACTACCATTATCATCATCAACAATAGATAATCATTGAGAATTTATTAACTGCAGAATATTTCGGACTATTGTCTATTTTTCCAACTTATGAGCTATAATTGTCAGAAATCTGTAATTTGTGTGCTTTCAACATCAGAATGGATATGACAAAGAATTTTCCTGGAAGGCAAAGCACTGAGATGTTAATTTCAGCTATCCTACAAACTAGCTATATGATTATGAAAAAAATGTTAACATCTGTAGAATTTAACATCTTCAGAAGTAAAACGGAGACCTTGAATGTGCAGATCTTTCTAGAAATATGTGCAGGGGGCGTTTGTGAGGTCAAGGTTCTTGTAAGGGAAGAATGCTGACTTCCTGAAGGTAAATTTTACATTATAATTGCAAAGCAGACCTCACATTGGCCAAAGCAGTGCCCTCTCACCCTGTAGACCATCAGCCCCATTAGACAATTCATCAGAAGAGTGTTTGGTAGCCCTGGAGTCACCACAGGTCTTAACAGCTGGTTTTTATAGCTGGAAGCAGATACATTCAGAACTGATAATATAGTCAAGAAAACTAAATATTTGCATGTGAATGGTAAGACACATATTCTGGTGGAAATAATTTGTTATCTTTACATTGCTATGATTTATCTCTATCAAAACTGATGTCTTTTCCCACTAAATTTGTTAATACATAAAGTAACTCACAATCAAATATTGCCAGCCCAGTGTCAATTCTCTCTCATCTAGAAAACTTGGTGTACTAATTTGACTCATTTTATTTTCATTTTATAATATATCTCTGAAATGGGAATCTTATATTCATTGTACTAATAAATCCTATACATTGCTCAAATCTCTAAAATAACTCCCATTTTAAAAGTGTATAATTCTAAATGTTTCCATTCCATCCTAATAGTCTGAATCAATAGCTGATTAATCATTTGATAAACAGAAGTAGTGAGAAAACAACAAAAAAAGCATAAAATTCACATAGTATGGTTAAAATTCTAATGGGAAAATATGGCTTGTAACTTTTCTAATTAGTTCTCAAGGATTTTCCTATCATCACTCAGAGCTAAGTTTTTCAAATAGGTGATACAATATGTAGAAACTAAGGTCATAATGAGAGTTTAATCCAATCACTTGAGTTTAAGTTCCCCAAGCATTTTTTTCTCAAAAAATTCAGTATTAATTAAGATTAAGAACTTTTAATTTCTCAGTTTTCCATAAGAATATGTGTTGCTCTTTAGATCCAACCAGTCTCAAAATACTACCTGTTGCCTTGAATTTACTTGCTTCAAGTATCAATAGCTCCTAATTGAGCTAATTTGTGATACAATGTGTGTATTCTAAATGAACTCAGGTGTCCAGTTTCTGCAAGTTCTAGTACTATCCCATTGGCATCCTAATTATAAATCTGCTGTTATTCATTTTTTCTCTTCTCAAACTATTTTTATACAAAATAATACAACCCTGCAGTACAAATACAAGCAATTCATTTTATATTGACTCATATTATTTGCAAATGTTTATAGGGTACATGTGATATTTTGTTATTTGCATAGACTATGTAATAATCAAATCTGTATATTTGAACTTTTATCATTTATATTTGTTGGAAATTTTCAAGACCTTTATTCTACCTAATTTGAAACATATAATGCATGGCTAACCATAGTTACCCTACTTTATTATCAAACATGAGAACTTATTTCTTCTATCGAAATGTATGTTTTTACCCATTAAATAACCTCTTTTCATCCACCATTGAACTTCTCCACACACACAAATCCTTCCCAGGATGTAACTATCATGCTATCTCCATGAAATAAACATTTTTAGCTCTCAGATATGAGTGAGAACATATGACAACTGTCTTTCTATGCCTGACTTATTTCACTTAACATAATGACTTACATTTCCATCCATGTTGCTATAAATGACAGGACTGTGTTCTTTCTTATGACTGAATAGTATTCTGTCATGTTTTCTTTATCCATTTATTTATTGATGGGTACTTAAGTTGATTTCATTGCTTTACTGTTATAAATAGAGCTACGATAAACATGGAGGAGCAGATATCTATTTTATATACAACTTTCTTTTCCTTCAGATAAATAGCAGTGGGATTGCTGGATCATATGGTAGTGCTATTTAGCTCAGTTTTTTTTTTTTTTTAAGAAATATCCATACTGTTTTCCATAATGGATGTGCTAATTTACATTCCCACCAGCAGTGTATAACAGTTCCCTTATATACTAGATGTATAAGATACATCCTTGCCAGCATTTTTAATTTTTTGTCCTTTGATAATAGTCATTCTAACTGGGGTAGGATGTAGGATGACATCTCATTGTGGTTTTGATTGGCATTTCTTCAATGTTTAGTGATGTTGAACACTTTTTTAAAATTTAAATTTGTGTCATTTGTATGTCTTATTTTGAAAAATATCTGTTCATATCATTTGTCCAGTTTTTATTGGAATTATTTGATCTTTTGTTGTTGAATTGTTTGAGTTCCTTGTATTCTGTATATTAGTTCCGTATGGGATCAGTAGCTAGCAAATATTTTATTCTCATTCAACAGGTTGGCCCTTTCTTGATTTTTCTTTCCTTTGCAGCGCAGAGCTTTTTAGTTTAAGATAGTTGTATTTGTCTACTTTTGTTTACGTTGCCTGTGCTTTTCAGGTTATAGCCATGAAGTCTTTGCCAACATCAATGTCCTCAAGTGTTTTTCCTATGTTTTCTTCTAATAGTTTTATAATTTAAGATCTTGCATTTAAGACCTTAATATTTTGAGTTGATTTTTTTACATGGTGAGAGATAACATCTAGCTTCATTATTCTGAATATGGATATCCAATTTTCCCAGCACCATTTATTAAAGAGAATGTCCTTTTCCTAATATGTGTTCTTGTTGAAAATATTTGACTATAAATACATAAATTTAATTCTGGGTTATCTTTTCTGTTCCGTTAGTCTATGTGTCTGTTTTTATACCAATACCATGCTGTCTTGGTTACTATAGCTTTGTAGTATATTTTGAAGTTAGATAGTGTGATGTCTCCAGCTTTGTTCTTTGTGTTCAGGATTGCTTTGGTTGTTTGGGGTCTTCTGTGGTTTCATAAAAATTTCAATATTTTATTCTATTTCTGTGAATAATATCATTGGAATTTTGATAGAGTTTGCATTGAATCTTCACATTGCTTTAGGGAGTATCGTCATTTTAATAATATTACATTGTCTGATTCATTATCATGGGATGTCTTTTCATTTGTTTGTATCCTTTTCAATTTCTTTGATTACTGATATGTAATTTTCCTTGCAGGGGTCTTTCACCTCCCCAAGCAGTTCATTTCTATCATTATTTTTAATAGCTGCATTATATTTCACTGCACAGAAATAGCAGAATTGTTTTAACCAGTTTTGTCTGTCAATGGGCAGTTAGATTGTTTCCAACTGTTTACTATTATAAAAATGCTGCAATAAATATATTTAAGGTTAAAATTTTTACATGCTTCTGTGAACATATTATGGGGAAAAATCATAAAAGTGAAATTTCTGGGTCTAAGAAATATATTTTAGTTTTGATATATAAAGCCACATTTTTCTAAATGTATTTTATCACCTCACTCTCCTGTCAATAGTATATATGGGTACTAGTTTTAACAAATCCTAAGCAACTCAGTATCCTTTTCAAATGCACCTAGATATGGTGAATTTCACCTCCATTTTGATCGGTTGAACTTCTAAACAATTGAAGAGAACTAGGGATGAAAACCTATGTTCTTGTAATTTTTCGACTGTCTTTCTCCTTTTTTTCTTATTTTCTTCTTCACTTTAAAAATGGCTTATTCATTTTATAAATATTATTCCTTTGAAACCCAACTGATTTCTTTCTTTTATTTACTTTTATTTTTTGTTTTTGTTTTTGTTTTTTTGAGATAGAGTCTCACTCTGTTGCCTAGGCTGGAGTGTACTGGTGTGATCTTGGCTCACTGCAAGTTACCCTTCCTGGAGTCAAGGGATTCAGAGTATCTAGGGCTCTAGAGTATCTGGGGCTATAGGCAGGTACCACCACGCCTGGCTAATGTTTTTGTATTTTTAGTAGAGATGGGGTTTCACCATTTTGGTCAGGCTAGTCTCCTGACCTCAAATGATCTGCCCACCTCGGCCTCCTGAAGTGCTGGGATTAAAGGTGTGAGCCACCATGCCCAGTCCCAACTGATTTCTTTCTGACAACTGTTTCTTCATCTTTATCACAACCAATACTATCCTATCTACTTTATAAATATAGATACATACATATATGTTGACTATGATAAATTCGACATTAATTTACATAAAAAATCATTAGAAATATTTTTTAAAGAAGAAACTTAAACTAAGAATGGCACAATTTTACCAGCTGCTGCAGTATTTGACAACATTCTTTGAGTTGCGTTAGCACCTTATCACTAGTTATTGTTGATTCTGTCACTTTTCCTTTGTTCCAAAATGGACAGCATGGCATAAACCTTTCAATGAAATATTATGTTCAGAGTCTACTAATTTTTGAGATGACTGAAGATCCCCTGAGGTATCAGAAAATCAAATTTGCAACTCTTCTTCACAATTAGTAAAATGGTGTTTTATTAACCAATTACTCTCTTTTTGCCCACATGAACAAGAGGCCTTCATGGAGACTTAAAATCAAGTAAGAATAGTGTAAAGCAATGAAATCCATGTCCAACTCTTCTAATTTGTTTCAGGTACAAGCTGAAGATTCTAAAAATGGTATGAGGAGAAATGTATGCAGCACTTAAGAAAA
This sequence comes from Ateles fusciceps, assembly GCA_036589455.1. NCBI lineage: Eukaryota > Metazoa > Chordata > Mammalia > Primates > Atelidae > Ateles > Ateles fusciceps. The sequence continues at coordinate 3,143,267 of JAZHEH010000827.1, read as the reverse complement.
AAGCCAGTAAAAGGAAAAAATTGTTCATTAGTGTATATAGGAAAAGAATGTCAAGACATACATATACTTTTTCCTGTCCTCTGCTAACTGATACAAAAATAGAAAACATAATTCCAGAAGTACAGAGGCTTATTGAAAGAGTAAAAAATGTTCAGCATTATCGTTATTAGCCATGCCTATTTTAATAAGGAAGTACAAAATCTAGTCAATAATATAAATATGATGCAAATAAACGAAAGGTTTAAGAAACAGGTTGATGAGGAATGTAATGTTTCTCTGACAAAATAAAGGAAGGAACATATTCACTGAGAGTAAGAAAAAAAAAGTAATTTTAAAGGGAAAGGAATAATGGAAGTTTGGATCTTTCCCAGGTGCTTAGGGAAAGTGTTTCCACAAGTCCCAATGGATGTTAAAGCTTTTGGCTGAAACTCCTTTGTCTCCTTTTGTAGATAAGCCTTTGGTATATTTATGCATTCCTGAATAGATGTCCTTGTAACACTGTCTTCTAATACAGACAGCTATAGTCAAATTTTGACATGTCTGAATAGTTATTAAACACAAAAGCCTGTAAAGATGATTTTTCCATTAATATGTTGTTGCTCTGGTCAGGACAGCTGAGTCCAAAAGAGCTTTGAGAACAATCTGCTTGTTCCTGTCACCTGCTGTACCTATGCTTTCAAACTTTCTTTGTTAGAGAAGGAGCATGTGTGGTAAATGGGAACCAATTTGATTGCAAACTTCATTTGGACGCTTTCCCATAAATGTGGATGCAGGATCCAATTCTGCATATTCAAATTGAGAATATTTATACTGAGGGTTTTTTTTTTTTACTTTTTATTTTACTTATGCTTTATATTTGGTATGCAATCTTCAGCCTTCCCTTCCTCTTCCCTAGTGCAAGGTGCTGGTTTTACTTATACTGTCTTATCTTTGTCCTTCTTAATATTGCTAACTCATAGGAGAAACATTTATTCTTCACAATGCTTTCTTCCAAACTTAAAGTTAACCATACTGATCAAGAAAGAACTAAGAAGGCTTATAATTATATGTATCTGAATGACTAAAAATGTTAAAAAATCTAAACAAAAATGCAACATACTCTAAGAATCTAAGACCTAAGTATTAGTTTTGGCTTTGCTACTCATTTTGCCAAATAATTTTGAGAAAACCCTCATCTTATTTTGAAATTCAGTTTTCTCTTTCACAAAATCAAGATAAATAGCACTCTCTACTTCATTGGGATAGTTGTATCCTCATTCTGTCTTTCATTTACACATTTATTTAGCAACTATTTATTGAGTACCTGCTATGTACTCAACAGGCACCAATCTGTTGTGAGGATCAAATGAAAATTAAAGCACATAAAACTATCTTTAAAATGGAAAAGTTGCTGGGTGTGGTGGCTCATGCCTATAATCCCAGCACTTTGGGAGGCCAAGGCAGGTGGATCACCTGAGGTTGGGAGTTCGAGACCAGCCTAACCAACATGGAGAAACCCCTCTCTACTAAAAATTCAATATTAGCTGAGCATGGTGGTGCATGCGTCTAAGCCCAGCTACTCATGAGGCTGAGGCAGAAGAATTGCTTGACCCAGGAGGCGGAAGTTGCAGTGAGCCGAGATCACCCCATTGCACTCCAACCTGGGCAACAAGGGTGAAACTCCATCTCAAAACACAAAACAAAACAAGAACAACAACCCTCCTCCCACCAAAAAAGGACAAGTTATGCGTATTTCTTCAGGCTATTAATAGTAGTGGCATTGTATTATTTCTTATATAATCAGACTCTACTCCAGGAAGTATAAGATCAGTTTACAATACAAAGGTAAATGGGTTAACCATAAGGTGCTTTCCATCCTCACTGTTAACCATTTGCGGTAATTCTGACGACAAAAAATGCTTTTTCAGGTGAGCTTGGTGTGAGATAGAATTATCAGAAATGCCCTTTGGGAGAGATGTCATAGAGTTTTATTTACCAGGTATTCTCTCTCTTCCCTGCCTCCAACATTCACAGACACATCTGGTTCTGGCAGTTACCCACTTGGATTTCTCACACAGTGACCAGTAAGAAGATCTCATCTCACCTCGTTGGACAGTTGTTGCTACTTAACGGAAATACAAATAACCAGAGTCTAGCGAGAAGGAATATAGTCAGTAGTCAGACTTGATTTTGTAGTGTCATTTTATTGAGAGAATCTTTGAATGCGTATTATGAGATTTTATGTTATAATTGATTTTTCATTACATACTCCCGTGCCAACACTGGAATAAAAAGGCAAAGTCAATTCTTTCTGCATATTTGGGCTATTTAGTCTTCCTCATCCATTTAAGGCTCTTTTGTAAAGAACATTGATTTCTTAACATATCGATTTTGTTTTTGATAAAGTACGCACATATACAATTAAATAGTATTTTAGTGTTGTAAGAATATGGAAGTATTGATGACTACTAACATGCAGTAGAATATATAGCTTCCTTTCAGTTTTGTTGGATTAGAAATGGATTTTCAAGAGGAAAACTCTAATAAGGTATTTTATAAAAACCTAGTGTAAGAAGTTTTAAAATTTATAAACTCCTACTTAAAGAAAAGATTTGTTTGCGTCCTTTACCTGATATGAAAATGGATGACTGGTAACATTCTTATTGCATATGTTTGTGTAACTGAATAGCATATATTACCAATTTCTAAAACATAAGAGCTTTATATATAAAAGCATGACAAACATATAAACAGAAAAGAGGCGGAGTAAGAAAATAAAAATGATGCTAACGTAGCAAGTCACCAAAAAACAATCTAAGGAAATTCAAAGGTGCAATTTCACTGACCTTGGAAAGGGAAATTTCGTTGTATTTGTTCTAAAGTTCAGGAGCAAATGTGAAAGGTTTGAAACGTAATTTTATGAAATATAGATTTTCTTGTCATCTGTATTACTTTTTGTGAAGAGCAAACACACTCTTGGTAACTATAAACATGTACACAGAAAAACAAACCTAAACTTTAGTGTGTCAATGGTCCTGACACTATGAAAACATAGTTGTTGAAGATAACCAGACACAACCTTGATTATCAATAATGATTAGATATATGTTCTCTCCATTCTCCCTCTCTCCATAGGCTTTACTGTCAGCAGTCTGCATAGGCTAAACGCTTCTGAAAACCAGATTGGAACAGGAATTTGAAAAGTAATGCTGGAAGGAGCCTATGTTAGAGCAGAACTTCCAACATTTGGCAGTTCAGTCCAGGAAACCATCCAGATAACTACATACAGCTTCACATGGTTAATTTGGACTCGTTCTCTCATATATATTCATATAGGTTGCTGTAGCTCATAATTATATATTTGAAGAAAAGAGAGAGTATACGAACCTAAAAATGCACAACATGTACAGAGACATATATATATATATATATATATATATGTATCCAATTTTTTTGAAAAGTCCCTAACACTCCTTATTTTGTTCATTTTCACTTTGTAGTGCTACTAGAATAGTTTTCCCAAGACAAAACTATCACTTATCATAGGGTTTCAAAAATTTAAAATCCTGCAAATAGGTCTTAATCAACTTGAAGATACAGTAGTTGTTTCTTAGCAAGGGAGGCAAAGCTATCTCTGTGTAGCTCCTAGGTTGGAATCTGGCATAAATTCCAACCAAATCTATATACATAGCCGTTAAGTCTACTACCAGTTCCCAGGACAAGCTACTTGGATGCATTTTCATCTGCTTCCAGTGTGTTTTTACTGAATTTTTCTGTGTGTTGAATTTCAGTCATCCTTCAAAATTTAGCTAAACTAACACTGCCTGTTAGAGGCCTTCCATAATATTTTTCTTTACTATGCAGAGAGAGATGCATCAATTATGCAAGGGCCATTATGATAGGTGCCATAAGAGAGGTGTAGGGAAAGAGGTAAGGAAAGTCTCATGGTTGAGACTAGACAGATCATTTATCACTACAGTGCTTTCTGTTCAACTTCAGGGAGGTGGTGGTCTTTTAAGCTGTGGAGATTTGATAAATGGACATGATGATAGAGTAGTGGAAACAGAAGCTTATAAGTGAGAGATAGTTTAAGAGAATTTTATCATTAGCGTAAAAAATTTGAATTTTAATCTTCAGGTAGAGAAGATATTCAGAATATTACCAAGCAGAAAAGAAACAGAATTATTCTGTAGAAATATTAATATGGTAGATACATACAAAATTCATTTGTATGGGAAAGAGTATACTGGAAGTGTGAAGAACAGATTGAAAATTATTATGATAGGACAGGAGAAAAACTCCCCAACTAGGACAAGGTTGGAATGAAAATGATGAAATATTTTAGAAGCAGAAAAAAAGGATTTGTCACTTTTTTAAATGTGAAAGATGAGATTTAAGAAGTGAGAAGATGACTTTGGGATTTTGAGTCTCAATAAAAAAGAAATACAGCAGGAACAAGTAAACAAATAAGAATTAGGAACTCCTGGGTAGGTGGTGGATGATGAGTTTAGATTTGTCATAAAAAATTTGAGTTTATGTTGGTGCATGATATAGAAGGGACTGTGAGGCAACTGGAAATGCATTCCTGAAGTTTGGGAGAAAGCTCAAGGCTGAAATACATATTTGATAGCATTTTTCATTGTGTCAGTGAGAAATTATAAATAGATTGTAGATTAGATATATAGATAGATAATAGATGATACAGATAAATATATAATCATGGACCTATAGCATGACACAAGCCAAGGGGGGGAAACTTTCAACATAACAACTGTGATCAATACCATCCACTAACCACATTGATAGACTATTTTGAGTGAATGGTTGAGGCAGGGTTAGAAGTTATGTCTAGAATTCCAAGTTTTCTCTTTTGAAATGATTACATGGCCCAATATCACACTCATCCTTTCAGAATTTCAGGTTTCTTTTGGCATTTGAGGACTTGGTAATAAATTTCTTCTGTGTTCTGGGACAAGATAATATAGATTTGTACCTCCTAACTCTACTTCCTTGCCATTTAAATGCATCTGGGAATGATGTGATAGTAGACAGAAAAGATTTGTAAACATATATAAAAGAAAGATACATAGCAGGTTGACATTAAAATGTATGTACATGTAGTTCATTTTCATGATTAGAAAATATGTAATTATGATTCATTTTTATATGAGAGATCTAGAATAAATGGCTTGACTATTATGCTTGTGTTACTTTTATCATTTGAGCTTTCAGATTCATCTAAAAAATGTATGTTTTTTAAAAATAAGGTCAATCTCAGATTGCATGATTTGGGCAGCCAGCTGCAATGCATGCATACTTATTAAATATGAGATAAATCTAAATCACCAGCAGAAAAGATTTATTTTTTAAACTTCAGTACCTAGTATCATAAATGTCTTGACTTTATTACATCTATCAATATACTTACCTCTTCTGAAATTGGAATGGCTATATGAAACTATAGGTATAGATATGAAATAAATAATTAGATTATTAATTGGGGGTTGTTTTTTAATTTATTCTATTAATATTGACAGTAACTCAAAGCCAAATTTCTGGAACTTTTAAACAATGTATTTGCATTGTATTTCTATGCATGTTTTAGAGTGTCTCAATCTTACTATCATAAATATTTAACATTGATTTCTCCTTAATATGTCTCCTAAGATACAACAAATAATTTGTGTGGGTTAAAGTAAAACATACCTTGCTCCATTAGCCTTTTACAGTTCAGCAGGGCACAGCAGTAGGCCCCATGGAAGTATTAAGAAGAATTAACCTTCCTTTTGCAGCCTCTACCAATTTTGCACTCAAGCTGGTTGGTCCCCCCAGAGAGTGGCTCAGCTGTTAGCTGATGGCTTATGCCATTAATAATAGTATATTTTAAGAGATAATTCTTTCTCACGAAAGTTTCATGCTGCATCAGTTTCACAATGTTTTTCTCTGGGTTTATCATAAAACTTGAAATCTCTTTTGGATCCAGATAAGCCACTTTAGAATTCATAAGAAAATAAGCTATAATTTAACACACAAAGTGAGCTGAACATAGTATTTGGGTTTTAAACTTACAATGGTATTGTAATATATATATGGTGCTAAGGTAATGAGTATGTGTGTACATATATATGTGTCTATATACATACACACACATATATGATAAAGACCATTGCACACTATTATACAAAGTAGGAAAAAAATTAGTATAGTACTCCCAATAATTCAATAATTTAGCATATTGTCCTCTACTATAACAGTAAAGGGTCTCTGACATTTGGAAAATACAACTACAGTTATAGTTACAGAAGACATCACAATTACTTTTCTAACAACCTAATACTTGAGGGGCAAATGACAGAAAAATCCCAACACAGAATAGTCCTTGCTTGAGTGGGTTATGTATTATGATTCAGGTTATCAAAGATTAAATAATATCGGATAAATAACAGAAAACACAAAGAAAAGTCAAAGGAATATGTTTGGTCTGTATTTTCATTTCTTAATGTGAAAGATTTTATTTGGTCTTTTCCCCAGAAAATTCACTACTGTTTTATGTTGAAAATCAGCTTTATAGTGAATCAACACAATTCTCAAAATATTAAATTAGAAACTTTTTAATGTACCTTTTCTGACATACACTTACATTTTTTCACATATACTACTAACAGCAATTGCTATTAGATATTAGTAAGAGATTATTCTAATCTTAAAAAAAAATCTTACCATTGCAGCCAGACATTTTCAATCTTGGCATGGTAAACACAGATTCAACAACAGCAAAGTAATTTCCCAAGTGAATAAGAAGCTAACAATTTACACTGTAGGCTGAGTGTTTTAATTATAGATCTTAAACCTAATCCCAAGGGCTTTTTAAGGATTCTCTAAATATTAAAAAAAAAATCAAAAACAAAACAAAAAACATGTATGCATTCGTAAAATAAGCAATTCTATTTTCTGAACAGATACCCCTATTAGTTTGCTAATACATAGCTTAGAAAAAGTAATTCCATACACAATGGGTTTATTTCCCTTGCGACACTGGCTATTAAGCCTAATATTTTGAGCTGTATAGAAACACTAACGCAAAAACTAGCCTATATAATTTGCCAAGTAGAGGTTAAAAAAATAACAAAAATATAATTGGGGGTCAGCGATTTTTGCCAATATTATGTATCTAATTTAATTAGTTAATTAAAATTTTATGCTGCCATTTGAAAGTAGATTTGAATTAGTTTCTCCTTTTTAAAGATAATGTGAAACCAGGCAGATTATATTACTAAAATATTTTAATTTTACATTTGCTCATAAACCAAACCTTCAATAGCACATTTAGGTAAAAATTTCTTTTGTCAAACAAATTTGGCAGCTTTGAATATTTTATATGGAGCAAAAAAAGTAAAGTATAATGCCTGGAAACTAGAGTCAGAAGATAGAAGAGAATTTAAAGTAATAGGAAATATAAGATAACACAGCAAGTTTAAAACAATATTCAGCTGCTCTTCAATTGCAACTCAACTTTACTGGAAGGTGGACCCATGTTGCTAAGTATTTTAATGTTTTTGAGAGAATATTTTAAAAAATATGTTTTTAAATAAGCAATCTTAATTTTTAAATGATGTAACCTACTCACATAAATTTAAAATTAAAAGGCAAAATTTTTAAAGCAAATAAAAATAAAAATAAATTATTTTCAGGCCAATCTCATTTGGGCCCAGTGTAGTCTTTAAGCTGGCCATGGACAATGTCCATGTGATATATATATATATATATATATATATATATATATATAAAATAATGATAATTTTTAATACTTGGTAGTTACTAAATTCCAGCTCCACTTCTCTAATTTTCAAAATAGATATGACATTTGAATAACTATTAAATTCTATTTTTTCATGGCTTTTTTTAAAATCTAAAATTTAAATATTTAGTCATTTTACATGTGTCTACTATCTGCTCTGTTGCTACGTTTATCCCCTAAGTGAATGAAATCAAATTTACAAACTTTGGCTAATATTTTGACAGAATAGACATCTACTTATAAGTCATGACTATTGCAAAATGGAGGCTTGCTCTTCCTGCATTCCTCCTGTTTACATCCATAAAGACTGCATGTGACTGCCTTTGGTTAAACCAATCCCAGTGGCACAATGATACAAAGTATTATTTTTCTCACATAACAAGAAGTCAGAAGATGAGCAACAGCATTTGCTCAGAAAATTACCAGGGGTCTAGACTAGATCAAGTGTCTTCCTGTGTATAATTGATTCTTAACTTTAATCTTTATGCCTGTATTATAATTACTTCACCTCCAGGTGTGGAATCAGGGTAAAAGGAAATAAAACAGAGGACATATTGAAGGGCCTCAGGTTCCTGTCAGGCCTTATCAGTGCCTCTCAGTCAGAAAATTAATTGCTTTCCTAGGACCCGTATTCTGTGTATGCTCCCTCACTTCTCACCAACCAGAGCTGGGTTATAGATTCATTGCTAGCTACGTGGGAGTCCAGGGAAGAAAGTTCATTTATATTTATTTTATTTTACTTGATGAGACAGGGTCTCACCCTATTACCCAGGCTGGAGTGCAGCGGCACCATCTCGGTTCACTGCAACCTTTGCCCCCCCAGCTCAGGTGATCCTCCCATCTAAATCTCCTGAGTAGCTGGGGGTAGAAGAGTCATCACTGCACCCAGCTATATTTGTCTTTAATGGGAACATTGCTGCCTCAAATCAGATTACATTATGTAGTAGGAGAGAATGTTTCCTCGTCCGGCATTGAGCAATATCTGCCTGCCGTGGTGATTCTACTCATAAGTCTGAAAATAAGGCTAACAACTGCAAGACTTCTGAGAGCTATCGGCCAGGAAACAAAAACATGTTGTTGCTGCTGCTTTTCCCCTCTCCTTTTTCTCCTTTTCTCCCCTTCCTTCTTCTTTTATGGAATCATGTGACCAACTCTTAAGAAATAATTCATTATAGAAGAATAGAAATAAATGTGGCAACTCATACTGTGTCTCTTGACAAGCCACCACCAGCATAGGCTACTTACTACATGATGATTCAAAAGGATGGGCAGGGGACAGTGCCTACCTAAGCTGTAATGCATTATTAATCAGTCTCTGAAACTGTAATTATTTCTGATTCTGTCTCTTCAAGCTTGCAAACAACTGCACTTAACAGCCTTCTCCTCTGCAGATGACTTAGTGCTCATTTCAAACTGTGGTTTACACTCAGTTATTGCATTAGATTTCATATCTGAGATTCACTCAACTAATAAGTACATATGAAATTCAAAATATGTGCAAGGCACTATCTACTCCACTATAGGGATGACAGCTTCTGTGGGTGTTCTCTAGAACCTCATTTTATACTCTCAACTATCAAACTAATTTTTAAAATCTCTGGATTATATTTTTTGTAAGGAAAACCAAGGAAGTGAGGTAAAGATAAGTTCTCTGTCTTTGAATTAGTTTTTGTTAAAGAAAGTCACATTTTAACATAAAATCAGTTTTCACCACTGGTTTTAAAATAGAGGAATGGATATACAGAATTGAGAATGAATGATGAATGCAGTTAGAAGTATAACTACTCATCTAGTGTTTGTAAAAGCTATGCTTTTACTTTCTTACTGATATTAATAAAAACTAATTCATAGCAATGAAGAATACTTAAAGAGAGATTATGAGAGATAGCTATGTACAAAAACTCACTCTGTTACAACACAGGATGTCAGGCTAGGGGTTTAGCTAAAATGCTTGGTAATAACATTTTTTCCCTTCCTCCCATAATTTAATGCATATTACCATCAACCTACTCAGTTCAAACAGTGCCAACCTAAAAATTATATTTTTCAGTGAATTATTTCTAAACACCAAATGTCATCTCTCATGGAAAGTCTAATAAAATGCCGAAAATGCATTATCTGACATTTTAGTGGATCAGTAAGTAGCTTGCCAATTGAAATTCTAAAATCTTTACATGGTATAGATTTCTGCTTCTGTTCTAAAATCTTGACTTTTTGCAGAATAATTTACATCTTCATACAACTATTTAGCAAGGGATGTCTGAACATTGATTTCAATTACAAATAATGATTCCAGTTACACGTGTACACTGCATTATGAAGAACCAGCAATTGAGGAGTTCTGCACTTAATATTGATAAATAATGTCTCAGACTTGCTTAAGTCAGCAATGCCTACAGCTGAGAGAAAAAAAGCTGACTACATAAGCTTCAATATTTTCCCTCTTTTAATCACAGTAACCTTTATTAATATATGGGTGGAGAATTTAGCAAATCTTGGCCATGTTTCCTCCTAAAAAGGTAGGATAAAGCATCATAATTTTTTTAGGCAGCGGCTTTGTCATGTGCTTGGCAGACACTTTTTGCAAAAACGAATGCATCTTCTGATATTGCAACATCTCTTTTGTTAGTGTAAAAGTTTAGGTTATTATCACCCAAAGAATTCAATCCTATAACCCACAGAGGTCCTGTATCTTAATAACATCATTAACATTCAACTAATGCTATTGTTTTCTCTTTATCAGTTTTTAGAAACTACTACTGAGAACATTGATTTGAGGCTTCTTTCCTTCATTCATTGATTTTTTTTTTTTTTTTTTTTTTTTTGAGACAGGGTCTTACTCTGTTGCTCAGGCTGGAGTGCAGTGGCATAATCTTGGCTCACTGCAATCTCTGCTTTCTGGGCTCAAGTGATCCTCTTATCTTAGCCTCCCAAGTAGCTGGGATTACAAATGTGTGCAACAACGCCTAATAAATTTTTTGTAGAAACAGGGTTTTTCCATATTGCCGAGGCTGATCTCAAACTCTTAGGCTCAAGTAATCTGACCTTGGCCTCCTAAAGTGCTGAGATTACAGGTGTAAGGAACTGTGCGTGACCCATTGATTCACCAAATGTATGTAGAGTACTGGCTAAAATTTAGACATTGGGTGAAAAACCAGACAGACAGCCTCAGCCCTCATACAGCTTTAGTAAAGTGATATACTTTACACTAATAATGATTTCAGCAACATTAATAATTATTTAAGCAATCATTTACAATAATAATAACTACACCAAAGGAAAAAAATGAGAACTGCTCTAAGAGTGTCTGGCATACTTCTAACAGCAATTACAGAGTCAGAACTGCAGAGTCAGAGTAACGGTCTCTTAGGAAATAATATTGAAGCTGAAATATGAAGAGAAGGGCATTGATTGGGCAAATGAAGGGTTGAGGAAAGAACTGCAAATGCAGAATAAGTAGTAGGTGCAACAAACAGAAAACAGAATTACAAAGAGAATGAAAGAAACTTAGAGCATCAAAGAAACTGAGAGAAGCTTATTATGGTCTGGAAGATAAGATGAACAAGATTATATTGGAAAAAGAACAACACCAAGTAGAATGTTGCAGATTGTCTGAGTATGGATTTCATTTCAAATCAGACCAATGAAATGACTTTGAAGGGGTAATTTTTAAGTATTAAAACAAAAGCAACTCTTCTGTTTATTAAAAATTTAAAAAGCCGGGCGTGGTGGCTCACGCCTGTAATCCAAGCACTTTGGAGGCCAAGGCGGGCGGATCACCTGAGGTCAGGGGTTCAAGACCAGCCTGACCACCATGGTGAAACCCCGTCATTAAAAAATAAATAAATAAAAATAAATAAAAATGCGTGTATATCTCCTCTACTTTAAAAAAAAATTAAAAAAATGGTGGGATAATATTTATGTAGGACACACTTACATTTGAAACTTCCATCTAAGTAGATTAACATATAGAATTAAGAACCAGCTAATTAGAATGGCTGACTCCTATGGAATTCAAAGGATCACTGCAAATACATTACCTAATATCATGGTTAAATGTTCCAATTTTTTCCTGAAGATGAAAAACTTTCACTTTACTCTCTTAAGCATTTTAACTTTGAAATAAATGTGTCAAAAAGCCAAGAAAGAAGATGTGTTAGTTAGAGATGCATATTAATGTAACTGAAATTTTAAATATAATGGAAGAAATGGCAGTATGGTAAAGACTGCCCAGGATTTCAAAACAAATTCAAATAAAAAGAGTGAGGAAAATTTATGCTCTGAGCCATTCGTGTGAGCGTTATTTTAGTGTTTCCCACAAGCTCAAACCAAAATCCCATTAAATATTTGATCAACTTGTGAAAGACCAGCAAGTACTCTTCACAACCATGAATATGAACATCTTGCAGACAGTTTAATCCATGACAGACCCATAAAAAAGATTATGCATGATAAAATAATGCAGTGTTGGCACATCCTAACTGCATTAAAAAAAAAGGGTGAAGAAAACCACAAAACAACAAGTGAAAACTAAAGCTAGTATACAATCAGCTATGTTAGGAAGACAATTGCAGGCTGAGTCAGGAGGTTACAGGTCTGACTATTTCACAAAGAAACTAAGGATTTTTCTGTTGCCTTGGGACAATATATCAAACCTATAATATACAGTGATTTTAGGATACTCAAGCCTAGTTTACATATTTGCATCTATGATTGAGCTTTAATAAAGAAATGCCAAATCAATTTTCTCCTTCAAACCTTAATATATGTTTGCTACTATAAGTCTAATTTCCGTGGTGATTTTCTTTGGGTTAAAATATTCAGAAATAAATTAAAAAGCAAAAATATATTCAAAAGAGGGGAGATGGCAATTAACATATCACCCAGTTTGCACATTGGTACCAACTGGTTTTGAATCTGAGATTTCACTTAGCAGAGAGACAGCAAGAAACGGTACATTTTGAAGGACTAAAATAAACACATTGGAACTTGTGGAAGGTAAAGAAATCCAAATGCCAAGATGCCATCAAGAAGGAACTCCTCATCTGGGAATGGGAAGGAAGATGTTGATGTGTGTTACCTAGGGTAATGGTCTGAATAAAACCAATTATAATGTGCGGGAATGTTCAGGAAAAAAAGTAGCTATGAGCAGGATATGGATATGCTTTTTTTAAAAAAAGCAATACAACAAAATTATTTGATTCATAATTTTACCTAACAAGTTATTGAAGAAAGTATTGCTTCTACTTCTAAACAATCTATTTGAAAATACATTTAAAGAGGAAAAATAAACATTTTAATTATTTAGTTAAAATCTAAATATACATAAATTCTCTCCCTCTCTTTTCTCAGATGGGGTCTCACTCCATTAGAGTTCAGTGGTGTGATTTTGCCTCACAGCAATCTCAGCCTCCTGGGCTCAAACAATCCTCCCATCTCAGTCTCCCAAGTAGCTTGGACTACAGTTGCAAGCCACTATGCCCAGCTAATTTTGTTTATTTTTATTTTTTAGAGACAAGGTCTCACTATGTTGCCCAGACTTGTCTCATACTCCTAGGCTCCAGAGATCCTCCTGCCTTGGCCTCCCAAAGTAACTTAAAATCTTTCTACATCTGGGCAAAGATGGAGGGGCATCAATAAAGAAAAAGGAGAGAGTCCATTGAATGACTTAAACTGGCAATTTAATATGGATTATAAATATTATCAGTTTAATATGTAGTTGCTATTTAGTTCTAATCTTAAATTTTGCCTGACAAAAGATGATTTATGCATACTTTCCTGTCTGGAGATTTTTAATATTGGGATATAGTATATTAGTAAGTATGATACTTATTCCACATGGTATCAAAAAGAAGAGATAACATGCATATTTACAAGTGATCAGGGCAGCTCCTCAAATCTTGATTTTAAGACAAGCTATGGAGGCACAGATTAGAAGAACATTTATTCTCCAAAGAAAAAAAAGATTCTGATAATTCACTTGTGAGAATTTTTAAGAGAAATTAAAAATAAATTGGGTAATTGCCTTCTATTGAATTAAGTTAGCAGAACCTGGAAACATTTAAAATGGGTTGCTATATTGATTCATGTCTTTCTTTAAACAAAGCAAACCCTTCATAAATTATAATGCCTCTTCTCTTATTTTCCTGTAATTATGAAGAATAAGAACACTGAGAATTGATTGACTCTTCTCTAAAGAGAGAGAATATAGAGTTCACAAATGAACTTCATCAATATGCAACCCCTTATAAGAATAAATTCCAATTATTTGATACTCTGATAGCCTATCCCTTCTCTTAGATCAAACTTTAAACCAATAATATCAATGTAGATATTAATAATACCTTATAGTATCTCCTTGGTGGTAATTTGAACAAAGATTTTTAACACACCAGATTTAGAAGATTTTACTCACATGTACCCCAAAACCTAAAATGCAATAAAAAAAAAATATATATATATATAAGATTTTACTCATTTTTGATGCAGAAATGATTGATGATAAGTCTGTATGACTTCAAAATGAAATTCAAAGACAAGTTATATTTTCTGCTTGGCCAACAAGTAGACAGTTAATATTGTTAGTATCAATATTATTAAAAGGATATGCACAGTAGTTGCCTTAGACAGTTGTCACTCCACTGATTCCAGAGTTGACTGAGCTGATCAGACTGTGGAGTCAGATGGCACTCTTTCAATGGCTTCATATGCATTCCAAGATCCCTGTATTTCACCAAATGCAGTACATTTTCTGATAGAATCTGCCGCGATCTAGGGTATCCCTATTGATCGTCCCTGCCTTCAAAGAAACACTCAGTCTTTTTGTATAACCATTATTAGATTTTGAAAACATAAACTCTATGCCAAGCTTTTGAAATACTTTACCAGTAATGATACCTCACTTACTATAACATTTGCTATCAGAAAGCTCTACATGTTCTCCAAGATTGGAACTAATTTAACAATCAAATGTACAAGTCAACAAAGCAAATCAAAATTTCAAATTTTACTAACACATATACCATCTTAATCAATATATAAAGTACCTTTCTGTACTTCACTTAAATAAAGCCCATAACACATTTTTTAAGTTGTTATTGTTAAACAACATGACATTTTCCTACTATGTCTTAAAGCTGGTACTCAGGTCCAGGTGGCTCTAGATTTCACCTCCTCCCCAATTACTACTCAGTGTAAAATGGAGACAAGTATTCTAGAAGACTGCTTCTAAAACCTTAAGCTCCAGCAAATAGTTTGGGAGTCTTGATAAAAGGCAGATTCTGTTTCAACAAGTGTGAGGTGGGCCTAAGACTCTGAATTCCTGACAGGCACCCAAGAAATGCTGATACTGTTGGTATGCTAGCCACAAGTTGAGATAGAAGGCCTAGTTATACATTAGACAATTTTAAAAAGGTTAATGTTCTACTGAGGCAGCACATAAATCCCCCATTCTGGCTATATCTCTTTTGTTTTGCGGGGGGGGGGATGATGAATTCTAGCAAATACATACCAATACAGACTATTTTTGATATTACATGAAATCTTTAACCCTACTGTCTTTAACCAGTTAACACTAAGTTTGGTTTACCCTCTTAAGTATGAGGAAAGAGAGTAATGATGAGGAATTGCAGACTGCTAAACAATGTCCCTGATTTATTTTTAGTTTGCTGACTTTTCAGTACTTTAAAAGCTTTATTACAGGGAAATAAAAGAGAAGTCATGAGGCATTAAAAAATGTTTAATTGTTTGAATATAGCAAAAAAAAAAAAAAAAAAGCTAGACCTTTCAAAACCAAACTCCAAGCTGATTAAATTTGTTTAATCTGTAAGATACATATCGTATCCGGTAGTTAACTGATGCCTGATTTTTCAAAATAATAACTAAAGGAAGAATTTTGTCTGGGTCAAAAATTGATTTTGGATAGACTAAAGATGTATAGTAACAATTTTACAAAACGATAAGGATAGTTTTTCAGTAGTTTAACTGACAAAAGTGAATATAAAATGCATACTCCAGCAAAATAATTATTTATTCAACAAACAGAAACTGTTTTCAGATTATTTTGTTTTCACATTGATAAATATATTTGAGCAAATATCTAAAAAGATAAGTTTGTCCAAACAACTGATTAATTGTAAGGTAGACATATGTTTTTATACAAATATATTCACTTTTATATAAATATATAGATAAGCTAAAAACAAAACAAAACTAAAAAGCAATCTACCATGTTTGATTGGACAATTTTCAAAACTCTTACTTTAAATAAGAAAAGCCAGCAGCTAGACTAGGCAATTTTTGTGTTCTTTCATAAAAAGCTGCCACATAATTCAGGTAAAATGTCAAATGCCAAATGTCCAAATAAGAGGTCCTCTAAGCTAACATGGTCATTTTAGTAATCTGACTATAGACAGAAGTTATGTGTATTACATTTGTAATCCATTACTTTGATATTCTTTGTATGAACAGATTGATTTATTAACTAAGCAAAGTTTAAAGCATCCTCCTAGTATAAAATTTTGATCAAAAAATAATAATAATTAGTTGGATATTATGAAGTATGTTAATGAGCCAAAGTCAACAAGTTGAATATTTGTTTGTTGTTATTTTTGTTAAATCTCTAGTCTATTATACATAAATTGATACTACACCCATTTTTTCACTTTCAAATTGCCTCACATTCTGGTTTTATTGCATACTATGAAAATAATACACAATTTTTGCAACCTCAGAAAATGTGAAGCATGAAGAAAAAGTCATTTATAAATCTTGCTCTCAGAAAACATCTCTTTCATCCATTTTTAAAGTATTTATGTTTTTGTATATTATAATATTTCTAAATAGGAAAAGGGGCTTTATACTGGCTTATCATGCTTTTTTAACTTTTAAAATGTACTTTGGCAATTTTCTGTTTATGTTTATGAGATATCAATATGACAAGCTTTCTTAGGCAATGTCCATTCTTTGAATCTGAAATTTATTTGGAATACAATAGAAATATTAGAACAAAAACTTCAATGAACACTTTGATAGGAAACATCTGCACACCTGACAAGCTATGTTCAAATAACCTTAGAATTTTTTTGTGGTTGTTTGTTTGAATGATAAATTAACTGATTTTCTACTAGACAATTACTAGGCACTGAAGACAAGTAAACATGCTCATATATCCATTACATATATAAATATTACAGATATATACGTATGTGTGTGCATTTGTGCACATATATATGTGATAGCATACTATTCTGTAAATCTTGCTGTTCGGCAGGAAATGAAAAATAAGACAATCATTTTTATTTAGAGCTAATGTGATCCCTAAATAAAATACTGTCATGGCAGTTGATTTACCTAATAGAAATGACAAGATCATTCATCATTTGTTGAGTTAACCTGTCTTTGAGATAAATTGATCATAAAATATATGTGTTTCTAAATACTATTCTCTATCACTTGCTAATAATTGGTAATTAAAGGAATTACTGTCAGGTCTTACCTGTATGTGTACCAGAAATGTTTAATAAAATTAAGGATCATTTTTTAACCAATCTCTAGAATATTCTATTTTATATCATTGGGTTTAGAAACACTTTGCTGGACAAACATAACAAAATCTAGAGCTCTTGCATACAGTAAATACATATTAAAACATTTCTTAGACAAGTTTGAAGGAAAAGAAAAACATTTCAGTGGCAAAACCTCAGGATATTTACAAGAAGTATATTTGAAACTATTTTTTCTCCTTTCCAAACCTCCTGAGGAAGAAAGTACAAAAAAGTGATCACTCATTTTCTTGTTATTCACAGCAGTACAATAATTTCTAGAACTCAAACCAACCCAAGCTTGTTGAGAGGGTCCCCTGTAAAGGCTGTCTGGTAGTCCCAGGGCTCCTGAAGAACCCAGGTCTACTCTTTGATATCTGTTTAGAAGAACAAGACTTGGGTCCTTGCAACTGTACATGGCAGTTAAAATTTCTGGAGTTTTTATTATTAAAAAATCTATCTGTAAGTTGAGATACACAATAAAGAGATAAGACTTCCATTCCTGTTGTAAGCTCTCCTGCTCCTGTAGAAGAGCTTCCATCTTAAAAGAGAAACAATACTAAACAAACAAAAAAACCTTGATTCAATTGGCCCTATACAGATTAGAAAATTTTAGAAATCCTAAGGAATGTTGAGAGCCATTTTTTTGGTCAATGATTTATATCTAGCCTGGGGCTGTTCCTGAATACTCTTCTAGTAGCTCAGAGACACAGATTCAGTTTTTTATTTTCTTGTTTTTCATGATGATATCTCTTGAGTTATACCTGGTACTTGAAAATGCATTCGAACAGGAGACTATAAAACTGGTAGTGGGGATTTCTGGGGTGCTCTTACTTTAAAAAGAGCAGCGTTTTATGTTTTTTTCAAGATTTGAGAGTACAGAAATCATTTTTAAAAATGTGCACCGCACACCCCCTACAAACTTCTCTTTGCCCATAGGAACTTGTTAGCAACTTAAACAAATGCATAGAGAAACAAAGCCACTTTATCTCCAGAAATTGAGTCAATGTAGCTATTGTAAAGAGTTTTCCTGAGACTATGAATGACTTGCTGGAGGTAAACCTTAAGAATGTTACACACCTGGAGAGAGAGATCTAAGATGGCCGATTAGCAGCAGCTCAGGATTGTAGCTCCCACTGAAAGCGCAGAGAGTGAGTGGACGCCACATTCTCAGACGAATTTTCATTGCCCACCGACCAGGAGATTCCCGGCGGAGGAGCCCCACGGGTCGCCAGCGCGACTCTTTGGCCGGCGCGGCCGTTTTGCAGGCGCCCCGGCGCGGCGGTGCTCAGTCCAGCGTATATGGGACTGAGTGCCCTTTTGGTTGGCGTTGGAGCTCCGGGAAGGCAGAGTCTCCCATTCAGCTGATTGAAAAGCGGACTGAAGTGGGGAAACAGACCAGGAGATTCCCGGGCAGAAAAGCGCCACGAATCTTAACACCGCTGTTTCAGCCGGCGTAGTGGGTCGCCGCAGGGGAAGGCTGGTACCCGCCTCCACAAAAAAAAAAAAAATAAAACCAGCAGTTGGAACTGCTGAGGATTGAGTTTCACAGCAAGTACAGCTGAACCCGGGAAGGTCCAGCTCTGTGGGGGAAGGGCGTCCACTGAAGGAAAATTAAGAAATAGAAAAAATTTTACCACCAACAAGCTGGACGTCCACTCAGAGACCTAATCTGAAAGTCAGCAATTACACAGACGACAGGTGGATAAATCCACAAAGATGGGAAGAAACCAGCGCAAAAAGGCTGAAAACACCCAAAATCAAAATGCTTTTCCTCCTACAGAGGATTGCAGTGCCTCATCACCAATTGAACAAGACCTGATAGAAAATGAATGTGAGCAATCAACTGAATCAGGCTTCAGAAGGTGGATAATGAGAAACTTCTGTGAGCTAAAAGAACATGTTCTAGCCCAATGCAAGGAAACTAAGAACCTTGAAAAAAGGTTTCACGAAATGTTCATGAGAATGGACAATTTAAAGAGGAATATAAGTGAATTAATGGAGCTGAAAAACACAATACGAGAACTTCGCGAAGTATGCACAAGTTTTAACAGTCGAATTGATCAAGCAGAAGAAAGGATCTCAGAGGTCGAAGACCAACTTAACGAAATAAAACGAGAAGACAAGATTAGAGAAAAAAGGGTAAAAAGGAATGAGCAAAGTCTCCAAGAAATATGGGACTATGTGAAAAGACCTAATCTACGTTTGATAGGTGTACCTGAATGTGATGAAGAGAATGAATCCAAGTTGGAAAATATTTTTCAGGATATTATCCAGGAAAACTTTCCTAACCTAGCAAGGCAAGACAATACCCAACTCCAGGTGATACAGAGAACACCACAAAGATATTCCTCAAAAAGAGCAACCCCAAGGCACATAATCATTAGATTCATCAGGGTTGAAACGAAGGAGAAAATACTATGGGCAGCCAGAGAGAAAGGTCAGGTTACCCACAAGGGGAAGCCTATCAGACTCACAGCTGATCTCTCAGCAGAAACCCTACAAGCCAGAAGAGAGTGGGGGCCAATATTCAACATCCTTAAAGAAAAGAACTTTCAACCCAGAATTTCATATCCAGCCAAACTAAGTTTCATAAGTGAAAGAAAAATAAAATTTTTTACGAACAAGCAAGTACTCAGAGATTTCATTACCACCAGGCCTGCTTTACAAGAGCTTCTGAAAGAGGCACTATATATAGAAAGGAACAACCAGTATCAGCCACTTCAAAAAACCCATCAGTAAGCTGCATCCAGACCCATCTCACATGCAGGGATATACAGATACTCAAAACAAAGGGATGGAGGAAGATTTGCCAACCAAATGGAGAGCAAAAAAAAAAAAAAAAGCAGTAGTTGCAATTCTCATCTGTGATAAAATAGAATTTAAAGTAATAGAAACCAAAAGAGATAAGAAGGACATTGTATAATGGTAGAGGGATCAATGTAATGGGAAGAGCTAACGACCCTAAGTCCATGTGCACCCAATATAGGAGCACCCAGATACATAGGGCAAGTTCTTGGTGACTTACAAAGAGACTTGGACTCCCACACAATAATAGTGGGAGACTTTAACATTACATTGTCAATATTGGACAAATTAATGAGACAGAAGGTTAAGAAGGATACCCGGGACCTAAACTTAAACCTCGAACAAGTAAACTTAATAAACATTTAAACAAGTTTAAATGTTTATTTAAACCTCGAACAAGTAAACTCTCTACTCCAAATCCACAAAACATACATTTTTTTTTCAGTAACACATCACATTTATTTTAAAAGTGACCACATGGTTGGGAGTAAATCACTCCCTAGCAATTGCATAGCATTTCATAGGTTTAAATGAAATATTGGTTGGCTGTTTGTTATTTTCCTCCCTTATTCCTTCCTGTCTCCATTGTATAACACAATTATTAGTATAAAAGAGCTTTTAATATCGATTTGTAGACTGCATTCTAGCCTGGGCAATAGAGCAAGATTCCCATTCTCTTCTCCCTTTTTTTTTCTTCTCTTTCTCTTTATTTCATTCTTTTTTTTTCTCTTCCTTCTTTCTCTTAAAAAAAAAAAGAATGTTACACACCTGGAGAAAATACTTGATTATATGTTCCATAAGTTCAGGCCTTCAGATGGGAATAAATTAATCTCTATGCAGTAAAAGAATAATTTCTTAATTAACAGTAGAAATAGAGGTAACATGAAGACAGAAGTCCAACTCATTGGGGAACTTTAGAATCAGAAGTCGATTCCTTTTGGTTTTATGGCATCTTGCTCACTTTCAACTCTGATGGGACAAAATGTCATTTCCATGGAAGATCTCTGACCAACCCATCTTTTGCACCTTCATTAACGTGGCTTGAGATAGTTTCTACCTTCTACAGATACGGCTACACTGTGCAAAATGTATGCTATATCAGCTCTTCAGTGTCAGATTCTTGCTTTTTGATGATAAAACTAAGTTTTATTTTAGTAATCTCACTACTATTTTCCAAATAATGAATTTGGAACAAATTACTAGCTGAATACATTGGAAATTATAGTTGTTTTTCAGTTGAATATGGGAGATGTCTATAAAGTATGATTTTATCTTTCCCATGTATTCTTTCCAATATTCCAAAATATTTCAGTGCACATGATATTATATTAATAAACTTACCATTGTGGAATTTATATCATTTGACAATAAACCCGAAACACACTAGTTCCTTTTTGTTTGCCTGGGTTACATTTTGTTTTACTTATCATTGCCCTTTTTGCTATTTGGGCAAAACATGACATTTCAAGAAAGCAAAGTGGGAATTAAAATATATTTTTTAATGTGCATGTTCTAAGGGGTTTGATTTAATTGAGTAGTAATACTATTTTAAAATAAAAATTTAAAAGTTATTGTATGTTTTCATCTGGTTTCATGTCATTGGATAGCATATAAAATCATAAAGTGTGTTCATGAATATTTTCTCTACTTGCACTACTGATGGATAATCAGATGGTCTGTCTGTCTCTCTCGGCTTTTGATTAGACATAACTTAACCAGCACATTGCATGCTTAATGTCTTGTGGTTAAGCTATTTTATAGAAATACTCTGTTTTTAAAAAGATACAAGTATACTTTTTTTGTATAAAATTTGGAAAAATAGAACATGTGGAATAATGACATCTATAATCTTACAACATGAACACAACTGTACTGACTTACTACAGTGGTATTCTTTGACATTATTGAGTTTATACTACATATGCCATTTTGTATGCTTTTGTTATTTAATGTGATATGATATGCATTTTTCTACTATTTAAAATTGTATAACCATTTTGATGTGCATGAAACAGTCTGTCATGTGTAAAAAACTTAAGTTGCTACTGGATATTCACATTTTCTACATTTTTAAAAATATTTTAAATAATATAGAAAAGTATCTTTGTCAACATTTGAAATGTAAAATTGCTGAATTAGGAATAAAAATGGGACTCTAGTAGACATCTATTGAACGTTTTTTCTGTATTCCTTTACCTTTTTTCCAGAAATTGTACTTTCCTTATTTCATCCACATAGCTGAGGTGGCAACTGTCAATTTGCATAACAAGAAGTTGCCCCTGTCACAGTAAACTTAAATACTTTTCAGAGGAATTTTAACTGGGTCTGTGAGATTGATCTTACTGTGCTCTGTGTTTTTGTACTATATAAATCTCAACAGCTAATGATAGTGTATTCCAACATCTGGATTGAGTGTATAGAGGAAACATGTCTGGGGTTAGAGGAAAAATAATAAAACAAATACACAAAGAGAAACAGTAACAAAGGACAGAGAGTAAAAGCATGTTGCAGATTCTCACAGAGACCCATTCCTGGGTAGATCTGCATTCCCGATTGTGTTTTATTATAAGATAACTGAGGAATCTTCTATCTTTACTACAATCTCCCCCCAACACATTTTTTGTTCCTTTTTCCATATTCGGTTTCTTTAACTTCAAAAGCCTATAATCAAAGGATATCAATATTTTAAAGGCTATTGATGCATACTGCTTGTGGTATATTTTATTGTGTCACAACTACACTGGAACTGAATTTTTCATAATTCCATTCCTATATGGTTTGAAGTAAGATTTGGCCACATGAGAAATTTGCACATGATTTTGTAAGTAGAGAATTGGTAGTAATTTATACTCTTCAAAGTTGGGTGTAGGCTGTTAGGTTCAGGAGCAGCTGGCATGCATCCCTGGCCTACTACTGACTTAACATATAGGCAGAGGGCAACAAAAAGCCATGTAACGCCTTAAGCTTCTTTTGATTCTCCTTCTTATACTTTTCTAAGTTTGCATCAAGTCCATGATAAAGTCACTGGTAAAGTTAGCCAACTTCTCTCACAGGTCATCTATACAATCAATATTGGTGGTGACTGAGAAACATACACGAATTCCAATTTATCTTTATGGGTCCCAGTTCATCCTGGTGGATTTCAGTTTTGTCCTTGTTCTCCTCTACTTCACAATCATTCTTCCTTCCTGATGATTCAGCCAACTTACAGCAGTGTCACTCTCAACACCAGATGCAGAGGCAGTAGCCTTGTGTAAACTACTTCATTAACTCTCACAATTCCATAAGATCTAATCCCTATAATAAATCCCATAGTTTGTATCATCATAGTGATTCTGCTTCTCTTACCAAATACTAGCTAATGTAGATACTGGTTTGGAAGATGAGTGCTACTGCAATAAAAAACAGCATAGTTTGGAGCAGTAAAACCATCTGGCCATGGCTCTGGACCCCTGCAGTGCGAAGAAGCTAAAAGGGCATTGAGAAGACTATTAACAGAAGCGTGTCTAGCTTGAAGGAGGCTGTCAGGTGTGAAATGAAGAGAAGCCAGCACTTAAGCTTTCCATCAGAAAGCCCAGACACTGTGGAGCAGAGGCAAAACATTCCCCCATTCCCTGTCTGAATGCTCTGATCCACAGGATTTTTGTTTTTTAACTAGTCTTGGAGTGGTTTGTGAAATAGTAAGAGATGGTTCATAAAGAATTTGGTGCTGAAAGTGGAACAGTCAGAGTTGCATCTGCTTTCCTGCTCTTGAGTTATACACTATGCTTCTAGAATCCTGTGTGCTTAGAGGAAAATCTCCTTTTGTGTTTGTTAGTACAATTTGGGTTTTTGTAACTTGCCACCAAAAACAGTTCTAACCAATCAGAAATAATTGAAATTTTTGTCATGCATATTGATACCAAAAAAAATTTACTTTACTATGTCCTTACTTATTTTTATGCAATTTTAGATCAAGAAATGCCTCTTAGATAAAAACCCATGATCATTTTCATTTGGCATTTCTGTATAAACCTAAATAAGTTATTTTGTTCAATAAGTTACGCAGTCACTCATTAGATCATCTATGAAATATTTACTGAGTTCTTTTAATGTGCAAGGCAGGGGTTTAAGCAAGGAGAAGGATACATAGAATCACAGTTTTTCTGAGTAATCACATACTAGCAGCAATGAGACATGTAAACAGAAACTAATACATTTCCTCGATTCTATAATGCATTTATTTTTTACATTTAAATTGTTTTAAAATCAAGGCACATCATATAACTGAAGGATGCATTTCACGTGAAAGTTTCTTTTTTTCCCTCAAAAACTTGCTAGTAAATCGACAATGGCTTCTAATCATCCATAATGTCTTAGAAGGGAGAAACTACAATATTGCACAAGTTAATATGAAATAAATAACATGAGAGATTCCAGGAGATTTAAAATGTTTCACCAGCTGAGATAATATAAGAAGACTACAAAGAATTTCAACAGGGTTTAGAACAGGAGAGCAAAGAGGCGTGACATTCAACAAGGATCTCCTACCCATATATGATATGAACTTTCTTCTAATCCTCAAAACAGCTTTCAGCAGTAGGAATTATCTTCATTTCCCTGATTGTACAACTGAGGTTCAGATTAGTGAGGAGAGAAAAAAATATCTTTGAGTTTTTGAACCCATATGTCTCTAAATTGAAGTGTACGTTCTTTTCAGGAAATAATATTGAAAGAATTCACCTAGTCTGACATACTATATGTGGTATATAATGTGTACTACCTACATCCCATGTTCTAAATCCTATATGTAAAATAAAACTCAGTAGGTACTAATACTATCCTCACTTTAGGGATGAGAAAACTGAGAACTGGAAAAATAAAGTAAGTTTTTCAAGGTCACACAATTAATAAATAAATAACAGAGCTGCATTACAAATTCCTGCAGTCCAGTGAAAGGGTCTGTGCTTTTAATCACTATGTCATGAGTCTCTTAAGATAGTTTAAGCAAAATGCTTTGTCAGAAATGTCTAATCACCTGATTAAAGATGCAGCCCCTAACTCTTGATTTCCCTTTCCAAGCTGTACTGATCACTTTTTAACATATAATTGTCATATTTATAATGTACATAACATAAAGTTTGTTGCTACTACCTTGAAGTCAGCTCCTCAAAGGAAGAGATTTTTAAATCTGCTTTGATCACGGATGTATTTTAACAACTGGAATCATGCCTGACACAAGCTAGGACTTTAACAGGTATTTGCTGAATAAATAAATGATTGAATTCTGTAAAATACGAAGAGAGGATATTCTGTAAGTGAACAGTAAGTGGGAGAGAAACAGAGGCATGGAAGTAGGAGTTGTGTTCTGAGACTCTGATTAGTGTAGTTTGCCTAAGGCGTCAGGTGGAGCAGAAAAATCAGTGAGCAGATCTCCCTAAAGGGAGGTTGAAGTCACCCAGGAACAATCACGTGAGCCTTTTGTCCCTCACATTTTGTTTATAGCTTGTTCAGCACTAGACACTGGAAAGGAGGGCAGGAAGACATCAAAGTAGCTGTATGGTTCATATTTTTTTCTTCCTCTGGCAGATATTTTCTCTATTTCCTGCTGACACTACAATTTCAGCGATTTAATGATACAATTATTTCTGAAAACAACACAGAAACAGATACCCTCAGCCATTTAATTGGCTGCCCTAAAGAAGTGGAATCTTCTGTTTTCTAATTTCACTTTTGAGGGTGTTTGAGAATATAGAAAGGCTAGAAAAAAAACAATATTTACTTCTATTTAAAAAGGTAAACTCTTAGCAAGGAATTTTAAACTCAGCCCACTTAATTAACATCTGCTATTTCCATGGCATACACCAGGATACCTATGAAGATTTTACTTGATCCTTGCAAAGATGGTGCTAAAATTAAAGAAGCACAATGCTGTTAGAAAAGTCTTATTTCTTCTCCTGTACATTTCAGGTTTTGTCTACCTAGTTTTCTGGGATTGTTGTGGAATTAACTCTTGCAATCTATGCACTTGACTGAGACTTGCTACTTTCTCAGTATTTGAACTAATGAATTAAATAAAATTACATTTATATTTTCTGTTGTTGAAGAAAATTTCCCTCATTCCAAATGTTATAGGAATCATATTAAAGTTGACCCAAGTTTTCCTTTCTTTTTTTAACATAAAAAATAAAATACTAAATTTCTAAACAGGCAAATGTACATAGCAGAAAAAAAATATACTTAGTATATAAAACATTATTATATCAATAACCAGGTGCTAAAGGTAAGTATTGTGTATAAAGTAAGTATAAACTAAAGATAGAGGAAGGCCTGAAAATAATTCTTCAACTTAGCTAACAAAGACTCTGAAAAAAAGCCTATAATAGGCAAACATACCAATATGTTATATCAAATATTAAAAGGTGACTCTTCTTTATCACATTAATAGAATAAATGAGAAAATAACATAATAATACCGATAGATCCAAAAAAAGGATTTGACAAAATCCAACTTCCATTCATGATAAAATCTCTCAGTAAACTAGGAATAAAAAGAAACTTTCTCAACTTGGTAAAAAATATCTACCCTCCCTGCAAAAATAATACTGAAAACATCATATTGGTGAGAAACTTGAAGCTTTCTTTCTAAAACCAGGAATAAAGCAACAATATTCTATATCACCATTCATTTCAAACAATATACTGGAAATCACAGATAATACTATAAGTAAAGGAAATAAACTTACATTGGTTGGAAAGGAAAAAATAAAATTGTCTTTGCTTCCAGATGACAAGATCACCTATGTAGGAAATCCAAAAGAAACAACAATAACAAAAACATCTCATGGAACTCATAAACCATAGTAGCAAGGATTCAGCATACAAGGTCAATAAAGAAAAGTCAATCTTTCTTTGATTGACAGTGATAAGTCAATCACTGTCTTATCTACCAGCAATTAACAAGTAGAATTTGAAACTAAAAATGCAATATCATTTACATTAGTGACCCCCAAAATGAAATACTTTAGCATAAATCTAACATAATATGTATGTGATATACATGATGCAAACTATGAAACTCTGATGAAAGGAATTAAAAATGTAAGTAAAGGGAGAAATATTCCATGTTCAAGAACAAGAAGACTCAATGTCAAGATATCAGTTCTTCTCAAATTAATCTAAAGACTTAATGCAATCCCAATCAAAATCCCAGCCAGTTATATTTTGGATATCAACAAACTGATTGCTAAGCTAATATGTAGAGGCAAAACCCAGAATATCCAAGCCAATATAGAAGAAGAACAAAGTCCAGGACTGACACTACCTGACCTCAACTCAGTATAAAGCCACAATACTCAAGACTGTGTGGTCCTGGCAAAATAATAGATAAATAGATCAATGGAACAGAGCAGAGCACCTAGAAACAGACTAGACTAGAAACAGACTAGGTTTCATAAAGGACCAATTGCAAAACAATGAATAAAAGATCACACTTGCAACAAATGGTGCCTGGTACAAATAGACACCATTACACAAAAACAAACCAAAAAATGAATCTACTCATAAATCTTGCACCCTTCACAAAAGTTAACTCAAAATGTATCACAGACTCAAGTGTAAAATCCAAAATTATGAAACTCTTAGAAGATAACATAGAAGAAAATGTTGATGATCTTCGGTTTGGCGATGAGGTTAGACAGAATGACAAAGGCATGATCCACGAAACAAAGAACTGATAAACTGGATTTAGTTAAAATAAAAAATTCCGGCTGAAAAAGGCAATGTCAAGAGAATGAAAAGACAGGCCACACTGACTGGGAGAAAATATTTGTAAACAACATATCTGACAAAGGAATGTCATCTTAAAATATACAAAGAACAATTAAAACTAAACAGTAAGAAACAAACAACTTCATTAAAAAATGGGCCAAGGACATTAACAGACACTTCACCAAAGAATATATATACACATGGTAAATAAGCATGTGAAAAGATGGTCACCATGTCATCAGGGAAAAGGAAATTAAAACAGCAATAAGATATCACTACATACCTATTAGCATGGCCAAAATCCAGAACACTGAAAACACTAAATGCTGTCAAGGATATGGAACAACAGGAACCCTCATTCATTTGTTGGTGGGAGTGCAAAGGGCACATCCAGTTTGGAAGAGATTTGACGGTTTCTTACAAAACTAAATATATTTTTGCCATACAATTCAGCAATTGTTCTCCTTGGTATTTACCTCACGAAGTTGAAAACTTATGTTCACACACAAAATAACTTCGTAAGATGTTTATAGTAGCTTTATTCATATGGTAGACTTCTAACTAATAAATATGAATACTAAAGTAAGTGAAAGCCAAGACTGAATCTCAGAGTTTAGATGGAAGAGGATTGGTAAGTAGAAAGAGAACACCAGTTTTGTGTGGCTCCTGAAGTTATTACCACAAGCAAACAAGCATGAGAATTATGGGTGGGAGTTTTTGTGGGCCAGAAAACGGTACACATAATTTTGCTTATTTTGCATTTGCCGGAATTCAGTCACAAGTAAAATATAACAGGAAAAGAAAAAATATCAGCAAGCATGGTGCTCCAATAACCAAGAATATTAGGTCTTGGCAATATTTATGTCTGTTTTATATGGTTAGAAGGTTGAAGATAAAAAAGCATGAATGAAAGAATTTGAGTGGGGGAGTGGAGACAAAAATGTTGGCAAATAACAATAGGCAGGCACTATTAAAAGCTCTATCTGAAACAAAGTACTAAGGGAACACAGGGGATAGGGTATGAGTCCCACTTAACGAAATCTGGGAAGTAGTACTAGAACTAGACTGTGAAGGACAACTGGAGCTTTGGAAATTGGAGTTAGGCATAAAAGTCATTATCTATAGACAGAGTCGAAGTGGTTCGAGACACGCAATGAAGAAATAAATAGCCAAGGAAATTCCGAATGGATGGTATCCATTCAAGACCACAGTCAAGGAAGCATCCGACAAACTAGACTAGGTGAGTTGGTTTGCAACTGCAGCAACTTCAGCAAATATTGGCATCTACAAAACCTTGCTTATTTAATTTCTTAAAAACAACACCAACAAACCTTTCCTTTTCAATTTTATATTCCTAAAACTCAGTGGCCCAATTTTGGTTTCTTAAATGTGGGGAAGATATTGTATTAAATTACTTTAAATCACTTTTGCAAACACCATTTATAAAACAGAATTTTCCTCCTTGTTATTATATAGGTACACATTTTATAATAAATTCCAATTACAATGTTAATCTGAAGGGCGAGTATACATGTAGATAGAGATACAGACACGGATACAGATATGCTATTCAATATAGCACACTTTACTCTTCCTGATGACTTATACCACGTGGATTTAGATGTAGTTCCAAAGAATCATATCTATCTATTCACTTTTCATGCATTTGAATAGGAAATTCATGTGAACAAAACAGAGATAGTATAATTGAATAGATCCTAAAGAAATTTATAACATTTTAACATATGGAGGTTGTGTTCCTGCAAACTTTAATATAAAACGGTATTTTGTATATTCACTCATTCATTTTTTTTCCTTTGCAATTTCGGAATTTAAAGAAACCAACAATTTTATATGTAATTAAAATAATGCTTAAGTCATAAAACTTTTTAGTAATACTCAAAACTAAATCTTATTTATGCTTATGTGTCAGAAACTTGACATGCATTAACTTATTTAACACTTAGAGCCAATCTACGAGGTAGATGTTTTTAAAGGTGCAGGAAACGAGGCTCAGAAACATTTGAAAACTTCTTCAAGGTTATACAAATAGCAAATGATGGAACTCACAGTTTTACCCATATTATGCTTTTTTTCAGAATCCATGCTTTTGATCTCCTTGCCAAGCTGCTTCTCATATTTTGTCTTTTATGTTAAAATATGTTTTCAACAATTGCATTTTCTTCAAATTTTCATAGTTTTAAACATTTATTAATTTATCTTGGGAAAAATGCAGACATTTTCACTTATTTCTCCATATCAGGTATTAAAGAGTCATGAAGTAAGTATATTTCTATCATATGAGCTTTATTCTATTTTGAGTTTAAAGACCAATTGAGAATGCATAAAAAGAAGACTATATATGGAATACCACTGGGTCTTGCTAGCGGTATCAAAGTTACGTAAGGAAACAGTGCTGAGAAACCATGTTCACTGCCAGTTCTCAGCACAATTGGCTACCAGGAGTCATGTAAAGTTAGTGCAATAGCTCAATGCCTGCACAATTTCACCTTTTCGGCTAATGAGTGACATTCTAGGAAGCAGAGGACTGATTCCTGAGACAGTTGCCTGAAATTTAATGCTACATTTCTATTCATACCAATAGAACCTTCAACTGATAGTACTTCCACACACAGACAAATAAAACTGACAAAAGACCTGTCAGTTACAAGCCAATAATACATTTCAACAAATAATTTTTTGTGTGCCAGGCACATACTGCAGGTATTCAGTGTTCACACTAAACCCTCACAAGGTTGGCCTATTTTGACTTTTATCACATCTATAGATAAAGGTGTAATGTTATCTTTCTTTCCCACCCCAAACTGTACTCATCTTTTTACTGCAAATATCTGGCCAAAGGAAATGTCAAACCTTATATATAGAATTTTCTTGAATAGCTCCTACATCAAAGTGCTGCTTTCTTAGAAGCTCAAAATTGTTAATATGTATTGACTTAGCAAAAAGAACTCTAATGGCAAAGGTATTGCTTTTGAGAGAGATAGCCCATGTTTGGAACAGGAGAAAAAAATACACATTTTTCTTTAAGAAAGCAGAGCAGAGATTCAATATAGAATGGATAAGCTTTGCAGATATATAGCTCATTGGAATACTGAATATAAATTAAATAGAATATATTGCTAAATAGGACCTGGGATCATAAATATAATGCAGACCAAAAGAAAAAAAAACTCAACACGGAAGAAAGATTCATGGGTATAAATTCAACTGAGCAAGAACAAAGTAAATTGTTCAGAGTGCAGCTGTCATTACTTGGAAAATTATACTTAATAAGCAGCAGAGTATCGAGGTGGTATTGTTTAGTTTTATTAGTGGATAAATATAAGTCCTGGAAGAAAGGCTGTAAAATGAGGAGAGTGCTAAAGATTAAAAAGAAATCCTCATTAGGAGCAGAAGTTGCCCAGTGTTGGTCATCTAACATTAGGGCAGAAAACTTCCAGACCACTTTCTTCTCTGAGTGTTACAACCAAGCAGTTGACCTTTTAGGAGCTAAATAATTCTTAATTTGCATAAAGGCTTTTTCATTGTTGTTTTTTTTTGATATGCAATCACCTTCTTCCTGTTTGCTTTGCTTTTGAGGAAAAAGTAAGAATTGCTTACTTTTCCTTCCCTTCATCTGAAGTGCAAATTTAAGGTAAACAGGAATCTTCAAAGCACAAAAAGATCTTCACTTTGAAAGACTTCTTATCTCGGAAGAAATAAGATTCCAGGAGAATAAAAAGCTATCATTATGTCTATTCTCTCCCTTACTTGACAGGGATTTTAAAGGTGGATGGGCAAGATAGAAGGGGAATTTATTCATTCAACAAATATTTATGAAGTAAAGGTCAATTGGGAGGAAAAGGGACAGTGGATCCTCCTCAAAGTTACTATAGAAACCTGGGTGATTACAGCTACAAGGGTGGGGGAGAAGTCCTGTTATCTTTAATAGATTAACAGGAATCCTTGCTCTCATTATTTTTTCACTCCCACATTGCTCTAATGATAGCAATGTACATTAGAACCAAGGAACAACAAAAAGAAGAAAACATACCTTCAATGTCTATTTACTGTTTATAAAGTAAAAATACCTTTTGAAAATTGGGCTTCAAAAGCTTCCATCAACAAATCCCACTACAACCTTCTGATATAACACCTTATTCTTCATAACTATTTTCTATGATGTAGTTACGACTATTCTTCTTAACTGTTTTCTATGATATAGCTAGTTTCTATGTCATATTGACAATATATTCCTATTTTTTTCACCTTCATATTTCTGTTCACACTCTCCTAAGGAAAATGATTTCATCTAATTCCACATATGTACATCTCATCTAGCAAAAAATGCTAATTACTTCTTTCAATAATTATTTTGCACTACATGAGCTAAAGTAGCCTCTATCTTCTAAATGGTCATTCCACATTATCTGGACAAGTTCTCAATGTCTACCTGTGATATGGTTATGTACATTTGTTGTCAATATTTTTCCCCATGTCTGTAAATATGATCGTATGTAAGGTCTTATAGTAACCGGTTTTCAAAGAATTGCTAGCTGGGAGTCAATAGCAAGAGCACATCGATCTTTACAGTGTATACAGTGTCAACCCAAGTGAATCTTTCACGATTTAGTTTTCCCTTAGCACCTTGAACTATGCACTGTATCGTACAGCTGGCTATATCACACCAGTGTGAGATTATATACTATTTGTATTGGTCTCTACTTTTTGTTGGTTTGTTTAAGTACAAAATTGTATGATACCAAAGGTGAGCATCTTCAAAGTCAGAGATATTGAAAATTAAAAACTAGCTCAGATATTAAATAGCCCTACATATTTGGATAAACTACCAACCACCATAGAGCATTAGTTTCTTTCTACAATAAAAATAAAACCATTTTTTAGCAATATTTTTGTGAGCTTTAAATTAGATGATTCACATTAAGAATCTAGGACATGGAAAGTCCTCAAATGGATGCCAACATTTCATGAGCTATACTGTCAGAAGATTCCATAATCCACTTTGTAAGATTTCTCCAAAGTATATAGCAAGACTGAACCCAGGTGGCACAACATTAATGCACTGACCATATGTGATCTAAACAGGGATAAGAACATAGTTTCATGTTTTAAATATCATTTTGGAAATGAGAAGCCATTATTATGCAATGGATAGAATTCAGATTCTTATTATCTATTCCTAGTTTGCAGATATTACTTACTAGTTGTGTGACTTTGAGACAGGTCCTTTACTTCTTTGATTCTTCATTTCTTCACCTGAAAAATGAGGACATTGGGCTAGATCCATTATTTTACATTAATTTTGTAAAAGTATTGGCTTGTTCATTCTGTGAATAAAATTTTATGGAAGTACAAAATGTGAAAGCATTAAAAGCAAAGTTGCTCTGAGTAATAAAAGAGAAAATCTAGGGCCTCCACCTTTTTGTATAAATCTAGTCCAGGGTTAACAGAGGACTCATGAAGAATGGTGATAGTTAATCAGCTACTAAGGCTTACTCAGAAAGTACATACAAGAAATGACAGACTCTAAGTCACTCTTTATAGTCACTGAATATTACCTAAAGAAAAATAGTCTTTGAAGCTACAAGAATTATGCTGAGTACATTTTATAATTAGCTGAATATTACAAAGTGAAATTATACAACTTTAATGATTGAATAAAGAAAAAAAACTTGGCTTATAAAAGATAATACAGCAAATAGATAAGAGTGATCAGACATTAATGTTTTGTGTTTTAAAGACAATATTGGGTGCAAAACTCATATGGATGAGTTATGTCTTCACATTTTTAATATTGTTAAGTGTGTGTCAAGATGGCACAGTACTGTAGAATGGTCAGTGTGCAAAAGCTACGCAAGAAATTCTGTAAGAAATTAAACATGCTTTAGAGTCTGATAGATGAT
Source organism: Ateles fusciceps (assembly GCA_036589455.1). Lineage (NCBI taxonomy): Eukaryota > Metazoa > Chordata > Mammalia > Primates > Atelidae > Ateles > Ateles fusciceps. Next base: position 3,109,467 of record JAZHEH010000827.1, on the reverse strand, counting down.
TTTAAGATTTTAACATTATAGTTCTAGGCAATTTGCAAAACCACTCAAAGTTGCTGCTTATCTGTAAAATGCATAGAGCAATATTGATCTTCTTTTCATTTGCTTTGTTGTTACTAAAGAATATTTGATATAGAAAGCACCAGCTCATAATGAATTCCTAACTAATGTTATTTTTTCCCTTATCTTTTATGAAATTTCATATATATAGTTAATATTACTCAGCATAGAATGTTAAGCAATGTTAGCAACCCAGCTTTTTAATGGTATCTTTCACAGTGGTCTCTAACTTTCTAACCTTTTGAAGCTGTTAAAATAAAATCAAATAATGATACTGCTGTGGCTTAAGTGTATGCTAGGATCAATAAATTGTGGTTCTTGGAATAAATTGCAATTAAAGGGATAGCGCTTGATTGCTTGACAGTAGGTAGTCTTTTTGGCCCAAATAAACTTGAGTATCAGTCTGATTCATAAGCTAATTAGTATGGACTTCACTTGCATTTCACTGGGAGACCATCAGATCGTATTGACTCCTGTCCACATCATGAGTATGCCCTTGATGTTGACCTGTGTCACTTACAGGTAACAAATCCTTTTCATTTGTTTACTTTGCTTATTCGAGATTACAGTCAGCCATTTTTAATCCAGTAGAATATAGAAGAAATTTAACATGTTTGTGAAAAAGCACTCTAAAAGCTTTAAAAACCTCAATACTGTTGCCTGCCTTTTTACATTTCTATACACTTAGGATAAAATATACCTTAATTCAGAAATGACAAAGGATTCGACATTGTAAAGAATGATGACTGTTAATGAATCTTTGTAGCACTAGAAAAATTCATATAACAACTAATTTATACACAAGAAAAACACAACAGGATAGATATTTCATGGCAAATTATTTGAATTAATCTGAAAAAGAGAGCCAAAGCATTATACTCAAATATAGAAATACATTTACTTAGAGTACAATATTAGTTTATTATTCTTGATTTCAGTACCTTCTATTCCATGTGGTGTTTTGTATGTAACAAATTCCAGCATACATTTGTATAACTATTGAATGAACATAAGACATTCAGAGGCTAAAGCAAAATAAGTTAAGCAATCCCTTAGACTGTAAATTCCATTAAGACAAATAATGTGCTTCTGTGTTTTCTTCCTCTGTGTATCTACTTATCAGCATATGTCTATCCAGAGATTAAATAAATGCTTTGAATGAACAAATTTAAAAGGTTGAATTTCTGAAAAGGGACAATAATTGTTTAAAAGTAAAGTATCCTCTCCATTTAAATAGCCCTACTTCCATACTTCTTGCTTATTAGACACTTTTTAAAAAAGTAAACCAAAATCAGAATTGAATAAAAATTTTTCTCATGCCATGCTTTCTATGTTGTCTCATATTTATGTCATTCATTTTAGATGTTATTATAAATCTAAAATCATATAAATCTTCTATTATACTATAATAATCTAATTCTATGTTTCTGAGCCTTACATGCTTTCTCTCCCCTCTCATAGAAAGGAAATGCGGTAAAGGCTAAGGCTAAAAAAGACATCTTTTTGGTATGCGATGAATTCCAATCACCCACCATTGTAACTAATTCATAGTAAGTGGTCAATAAATACTTGTAGGGCAAATTCAAAATTATCAAAATTTAAAATAATCAAAATGATTATAAATTTTAATTGATAATATTTCAGACAACCTCAATTTACACATGGAAATATATTTTCATGATTTTTTTTTATTGTACTTTAGCTTCTGGAGTACACATATAGATCATGCAAGATTGTTGCATAGGTACATTCATGGCAAGGTGGTTTGTTGCCACCATTCCCCCATCACCTATACCTGACTTTTCTCCCCCACTTTATCCCTCCCCCACCCTCCCTCCCACTATCCTTCCCGTAGCCCCCCCCCCCAACAGACCCCAGTGTGTGATGATCCCCCTCTTTGTGTCCAAGTGTTCTTATTGTTCAACACCCACCTATGAGTGAGAACATGCAGTGTTTGATTTTCTGTTCTTGTGTCAGTTTGCTGAGAATGATGATTTCCAGGTTCATTCATGCCCCTACAAAGGACATAAACTCATCTTTTTTATGGCTGCATAGTATTCCTTGGTGTATATGTGCCACATTTTCTTTGTCCAGTCTATCATTGATGGGCATTTGGGTTGCTTCCAGGTCTTTGCTATTGTAAACAATGCCGCGATGAACATAAATTTATAGCAATCTTTTAACCTCTTTTGTATATGACAACACAAAAAAATATGGAATTTAAGCAATTATACTGAAACACAATTTAAAACAGTAAAACCAGTGATAGTATTTGAAAGAAATAGGATTCTAAGCTCAAAATGCTGAAATAAATGTTTCCATGTAAAAACCGGTAGAAGTCTATGAAAAGAATTAGAAGCAAAAGATATTCCCTAGTTTTTAATGTCATCCAAAACAAGAAAGTGTGTTCCTTGAAAGCAAAATATATGTCTTATTGACCTTGTTATGACCAGGAATGAACATGACACCTGGTTCATTTTGAGACTTCAATTCATGTTTTAAATGCCTTCATGAAAGAATCAATCAACTATGAGGTTCAGAATGTTTAGGAATTGAAAATTGACGCATAAAATATGAGGAGAACAAAATAAAGACTGAAAAAATACATAAATTGTATGATACAGTAATTTAATATCAAAAAACTATACATGTGTTGTAGTTTCAAAAGATTATGTTTTTTTTTTTTTTAAAAAGCAAGTGATATGAGAATTTCAGAAAAAATAAAGTATGTTTGCATAGGTAGATTTTTAAATATCCATGATGAGGCATTATCTTTTTCCATTCTAAGGTCAGTGACCTAAGATTCAAGTTGTAGTTAATATTTGACAGCATTTTCTTCCCCCACGTCTATAAATTGATCTGGTAATGAGAGGGGATATCTTGATTTTCTGTCCTTGTGTTAAATTCAGTGAAGTGAATAGGTGGAAAAGAATGTGCAGGTGTGGGTCTGAAAACAACAGGTAATGTAATTTCACAGAACATGTGATCTGGCATAGGCCTTACAGCAAGTGTCACAGCTTTGGGTAATCTTAGATCTATCCATCTGTCAAATTATCAATTTGTTAGAAATCTCGCAATAAAGAATTATAGTTTTAAAGAGTTGCATAATTATGATGTCATTACAATAAAGTAAATGTTTAAATACTTTTAACTTTCAGGTGGCCACATGCTAGACCATGACAAAAAACAAAAACAAAAACCAATTCTCTTTTCTGTCCTTAGTATAAAGCACACCTCCTCTCCTAGTTTCCCTGAAATCTCACTCTCCTCAGCCCAGATCGCACACACACCCAATTTTCTTTCTCTACTCTTCCTTTCTCACTCCTGTCTTTACACTTCAATGTCTGCCACCATTTTTCAGTGGGGCTAGTCCAGAACTAGCCCTACCTCCGTGACCATATTTTTTTCTCCATGTATTTTTTCTCTCAAATTATTTCTTTGTAAACAAAATTTTTGTTGATGCATAATACATGTGATAATATATGTGATAATTTAATTCACTAGTATAATTTGTAAAGATGGGATATTCATTGTCTTAGCTATGTGTCTTTATGCTATAAACATTCTAATTATTATTTTCTAGCTATTTTGAAATGTACAACAGGCTGGGCGTGGTAGCTCATGCCTATAATCCCAGGAGTTTGGAAGGCCGAGGAGGGTGGATCATCTGAGGTCAGGAGTTCAAGACCAAACTGGCCAACATAGTAAAACCCTATGTCTACTAAAAATACAAAAATTACCCGAGTGTGGTGGCATGTGCCTGTAGTCCCAGCTACTCAGGAGGCTGAGACAGGGAGAATTGCTTGTACCTGGGAGACAGTGGGTGCATTGACCTGAGATCATGCCATTGTACTCCAGCCTGGGTAGCAGAGCAAGACTCCCTCTAAAAAAAAAAAAGAAAAAATGTACAATAGATTCTTGTGAACTATAGTCACACTAGTGATCTATCAAACACTAAATCTTATGTCAAACCTTACGTTGGTACTCATTAATTGACTTCTCTTCTTCTATCCTTCTCTCCTTTCCTGCTGCCCTTCCTGGCCTCAGTAGGATTACCTTTTTATAAGGCAATGTTAAGATTGGTCAGCACTTCTAACTATAAACTCTACAATATCCATTCATTTATGCCAATGATCTACTTTCTTAATATGAAATGCTGTTACCTAAGTTTCTAAGAGTGCCATTTAATTTTTAGGTAAAATGAATGTCAGAAAACAGCATTTAGAGGGACAAAAACAACCAAAATTATTTAAAACAGGGATGACAAGCATATACTGCAAGCGGTAAAACATTGCCCCTTACATGGTGCATCTCAACACTCAGTCAAAATTCCTTCTCTCTGAGCAAGGATGCAGCTTCTGAATTGTTCTAAGTGTAAGGTATATTGTCCAGTCAAAATGAGGAAACTGAGTCCAGTATAAGAAAATGAAAATCCGATTTATTCAGCTCCCAGGCGAGGTTCTATGGTTCAGGTAAGAGCCAGAGAAGTCGCAGTTAACTTTTTAGGGCAAGGGGTTTTATAAGGAGTGAAGGCATTTGATTGGATATAGGGGAGACAAAGCATAAGGCACTTGACTGGATATTGGGACCCAGGAAGTGGAGTGAAGGCAGTTATTACTGGTAGGTAGGCGGGATCTTTGGTGAGTGGGCTGTCTTGGGGAAGAATGACCTAAACGGGACAAAGAGTTATTGGGCAGGGTTTGGTGTGGCTTTTTTGAAATTTTTGGGCAGGGGTTTTTCAGTGGGGGCTAGGTGTCGGGTGCAGAGTGGTGACGTAATTCCCTGTCACGGGGAAGGATGGGCGTGTCCGAGCTTCCGGCGAGGCAACCGGCCTTACACTAAGTAATATTCCCTTGGTCAGATAAAGCATAAAACTTGTCTTCCCTGTATTAAAAATTTGCCTTTTAATATATGGTATTGAAAAATGAAAAAAAGTTTACCTCCCCTGCTGCATATAGCATTTGGTGCATTATTTTATTTTCAAAATCTTGTAAAGTTTTTCTAATCATGTGAGTAAAATGCAATCACAGAACTTAGATATATGTGTGAAAGGAAAATAAATACTGGGACTCTATACTCACGAAGCTCAAGGGAAAAGTGGGTCATGCAAACCTGCCTGCTACTTTGGTCCCTAACTAAGATGGCTACAAAGATGAAAAGCTACATACCTTCCTCACATTTTGCCCACAACTAAATTCCTTGTGGGCCCCAAGATTTTTACCCTCAAGCATATCAGTCAAAGTTCACCACGGCAATATAATCAATAAAAATATCAATTATCATTGCAGGTACAGGGGACATAGGACAGAGCTCAAAGTCATCCCTCTGCCACCTGAGACAACTGTATATCTGATTGTTTTCTCTGCCCTATTGTCTATGTTATCTTATATAAAAATGCAGATTCACTGAGCATGACAAAGACATGAATATTTTCCCCCACCCCAATCTCACATGCTAACTGTGTATTTCTCAATATCCTGTTATTTCTCAATAACTGTGTATTTCTCAATTTTCACATTAAAGGGGAAATTCCCCTTTAAATGTGAAGCCCTCAAAATAATCTTTGGGGAAAGTCATAGACCTGTCTCAGAGGAGTGGAGGGACATCCTTAACTTTGACAAATAAACCTCCTAAAATGAGACTTGCCTGGGTCATTTGCCTTGATTGACATACACACACAACCATGCATACAAACACATATTCATACATATTTTCTAGCTCTAATTACAGCCCATGCAGATAAATTATTCCAGTTAACATTGTGGCCTATGTTCCCATCTGTTATACCTAAATAAATATGTTACTAAATAAGAAACATGCACAGACACATACACACAAATGCATATACATAAACCTCTCTATTTGATATATTGTGGATTTGTTTTCATGTTCCTCGGCACTTTTTTAGAGTGTCATTTGAATAGAGCATTAAGTTAAAATTAATTTTGACTGAGTGAATACATAAAGTGTAAAGGGTCATTTTCATTTCATAATATCCGTTGAATTTTGGCTTAATTTTAAAATAATCATTAAAACTTAAAATAAATAAAAAATCACCTTTGGTAGGCTAAATAATGGCACCACAAAGAGGTCCACATGCTAATTCTAAGTACCTGTGAATATCTTATGTTACATGGCAAAAAGAGGTTAAGGCAGTAGATGAAATTAAAATCAGTTAACCTGATCAACAGAACCAACACCCATAATTTGCACACCCAGTGAAACGGGTCTATATCAATTCATGAAGTACTGTCTAATCAATAGTGTCCCATAGACTTTTCTAGTCTGTGAACTTATATTTTCCTCCAAGCTAGTTTGACTAATCCAGCAGCCTTAACAGACATTGCTGTTTTTCTTTTCATTATTTAAAAGAAAAATAGTTCAAACACTGAGTTGTTTTGCAACAAAATGATCCTAAAAATTCTCCAATCTTACCAAGGTAAATTTCTGGTGGCATCAAATCACATCCTCTGTCTTTTTTGTACAAGTCCTCATCGTATTAAAGATCTACAATTTTATTCTCTATAAATGAGATAAGCCCATTACATAGTATCTAACCTCTCTAGGTGCAAATAGCTGTTCTTTATTAACTACTTTTAAAAGATATTAAATATGGACAAAGGATACGAATGGACAAATCTTCAGTGAAGATATAGAAATGGCCAATAAGCATATAAAAATGCTCACATTATTAGTCACTAGAGAAATACAAATCAAAGCTTCAATGATATAGTTGGATCATTTGTAGCACAAAGGATAAATGCTTAAGGGGATTCTCCATGATATGACTATTATGTATTGCATACTTGATTCCAAACATTTAAGGAACCTCATAAATATATATACTTGCTATCTACACAAAAAATTAAAAATAAAACAAAAATGAAAAAACCTGCAATGAAACACCACTTTAAACTCACTAAGGCGGTTATGATACAAAAAGCAAGGCAATAGCAAGTATATGAAATTGTAGAGCAACTGGAATCCTCATATATTGCTGATGGGAATATAAATTTTGTATTCACTTTGGCAAACAGATCGACAGATTCAACAAATGTTAATTAAACAGAGTTATCATATTCCATCTACTGCAATTTCACTCCCAGGTATGTTAAAAAATATGTGTAGGCCAGGCATGGTGGCTCATGCCTGCAATCCCAACACTTTGGGAGGCCGAGCGAGGTAGATCACTAGGTCAGGAATTCAAGACCAGCCTCACCAACATGGAGGAACCCCATCTCTATTAAAAATAAAAAAATCAGCCCAGCAAGGTGGCACGTGCCTGTATCTCAGCTACTTAGGAGGCTGAGGCAGCACAATCACTTGAACCTGGGAAGCAGTGGTTGCAGTGAGCCAAGATTGCACCACTGCACTCCAGCCTGGGCGACAGAGCTAGACTACATTTCAAAAAAAAAAAAAAAAGGATAATAATAAAAAAAAACTTCTGCGTAATGTTCATGAAGGACCTGCATTTCTTTCTGAGTGCTGTAGCAGAAAATCCATTTCTTTGTCTTTTCCAGTTTCTAGAGGTTGTTCACTTTCCATAGCTCATATCTTCTTTTCATCTTCAAGGACAGCAATGGCAGTGGCTGGTGGGGTTTTCTCATCATGTCCCTCTGACTCTTTCTCTCCTACCCCTCTCTCCCTCACTTATAAGGACTCTAGTGAATACACTGGGCTCACTTGAGTAATTCAACATAACAACTTCATCTCCAGCTAATCCAGAGTTAGCTGAAACATTTAAAGACTCATAAGGTCTCTATGCTGCATATTTCTTAAGATATAATCCAGAGTGCTGAGGGGGACAACATGTATACTCTGTACACTCAGTGAAATAGATCTATATTAATTCATGAAGTATCACCTAATCAATAGTGTCCCGTAGCTTTTTCTAGTCTGTGAACTTATATTGTTCCACTTATATATCTTCCCTGAAGATATATCTATTCACAATCTTTGCCCATATTTATTACCTTTTTAAAATAGTTGATAAAGAACAGCTATTTGCTCCTAGAGGGGATAGATACTATTTAACGGGCTTATCTCATGTACAGAAAATGAACTTGTAGATCTTTAATATAATGAGGACTTGGACAGAAAGACAAACAGAGGATGTGATTTGATGCCATCAGAAATTTACCTTGGTAAGATGGGAGAAGTTTTAGGATTTTTTTTGTTGAAAATGAACTCAGCATTTGGACCTCCCTCCCTCCCTCCCTCCCTTCCTTTCTAATTCAAGCAATTCTCCTGTCTCAGCTCCTGACTAGCTGAGATTACAGGTACATGCCACCACACCTGGCTAATTTTTGTATTTTTAATAGAGATGGGGTTTCACCATATTGGCCAGACTAGCTCCCACTCGTGATATCAGGTGGTCTGTCCACCTCAGCCCCGGCAAAGTGCTGGGATTACAGCCTGGAGCCACTGTGCCCAGCCAGGATCCTTTTTCTTTTAAATAGTTAAAAGAGAGGCTGAGTGCAGTGGCTCATGCCTGTAATCCCAGTACTTTGAGAGGTGGATACGGGCAGATCACCTGAGGTTGAGATTTTGAGACCAGCCTGACCAACATGGAGAAACCTCATCTCTACTAAAAATCGAAATTAGCCAGGCATGGTGGCTCATGCCTGTAATTCCAACTGCTTGGGAGGCTGAGGCAGGAGAATCACTTGAACCAGGGAGAGGGAGGTTGTGGTGAGCCGAGATCACACCATTGCATTCCAAGCTGGGCAACAGAGCGAAACCTCATCTCAAATAATAATAATAATAATAATAATAATAATAATAAAGAGAAACAGTAATGCTTGTCAAGGCAGCTAGATTGGTCAAACCAGCTTGGAGGAAAATACAAGTTCACAGGCTGGAGAAGTCTATGGGACACAATTGATTAGGCAATACTTCGTGAATTAACATAGACCCATTTTGTTCGGTGTGCAGAGTATACAGGTTTTTTACTCCTCAGCACCCTGGGATTATATCTTAAGAAAGATGCAGCATAGAGGCCTTATCAGTTTTTAAATGTTTCAGGCATTAGTTAGCAAAGACTCTCTTTTGTTGTCAAAATATAGTCAAGGGAATCTTGCAAATAGGCATTCTAAACAATTATGTTATCTAAAATATTATCTTTATTTTACATGATATCTATTTGATATAATATACTTTAGGGTGGCTCACTTAATCTTTTCCAGATTTCAATTTACTTTTAATTAATAGTATACCATTATTTTACAAAATCAAAAAAAATGAGCATTTACTTTGAGTCTCTCTGCTAAGCTTTTTACATATATTGTATCATCTAAGCCTCATTACAATATGCAAAACATATTGTCATTATTTCTAATTTACAGATGGTGGAACAGAGGCAACAAAAGATAAGTAATTTTCTAAGACCAGGATATTGGTTAGTGGTTAAATGTACCATCTGCCAAAATAGTCTATACTGTATTACACTGTATATAAAAGGATGATAAAGGCTACTATGCAATCTCTCAAAACAACAATTAGGATTAAATTCATCCACGCATTCATTCCTACATTCAGTCATAAAATTAATGGTCATTGTACACTTAGGATGTGCTCACCAAATACCAAGTCTGGTGAGAAACAGCGATGAACCAAGCAGACAGGTGTTTGGCCTTATGGAGTTTACAGGATAGATGGAAAGACATCATAATTCCTTAGATCCATAAAGGGTGACAACTGGCATAAAAAGAAAGTACAGTGAGCTATGATATTAGCAGAGAAGAGACAGATATAATCCTGAAGAAAGGAACCAAAGGTCAGTTTTGGGAGATGGCATTTGAGCTAAGATACATAAAAGGAGGTTCACTAGGCAGATACCAAAAAGAGAAGTCACAATATATAAAATCACTTTATAATTATAAAGTGTTAAAGAATTGTAATATATGAGGCATTAAGCATTAAAAGACAGTTGTGACAAATGTATTGCAGAAAAATATGCTTTGTAAACTCAGTTGTAAGTTGTTATGAATCATCTACTCTAGTGGATTATCTAAATTACTGTCACCCTCTATTTATGCGGATACCGAGTTGACTGACTATTGGACATTATTAACATCAATGAATCACGTCTCTTCTTGGATCCACGCATTGCCTATCACACAGTCGACAATAACCAATCTGTTTCTTTTAGTGCCCAGTTACACTTTGATGAAGATAAGAGTCACATACAAACCTTCTTTGTAGAAAAGGGAATGGATTTGTTCAAATGGGACCTCTTATTCACCACTAAGAAAATACATTGTACTGGGGTCATGAACTGATTTATGGCTGCCGAATAGCCACAGTGGATTCAATCATAGCTGGAACTCTTAGCCTTTAACTGTGGGAAAGCAAGGATCAAAAGCTATAATTTATCAAAGATATAATACTGGGCAATAAGAGATTAGTACGTTTTATATTTTGAATTCTAACTTTTTTTATGACAGAGAGGATTCCTAAAATTTTGTATCACATTTGCACTAGAAAAAAATGTAAAGTTTTTCTCTTTGTTTCTTAATTTCCTAAGGTATTAGAGGAATGAAAATTTGAAAACCCAGGAAAATGTAGCAGCCTAGAACATAATAGGTTCATTTCCCAGATGATGGTAATTTGATAGGGAAAGGGGATGGGTCACAAATGAAGACGGGCATAGATGGATTAGCAAACCTCCTTTAGAAAATGTACCTTACAAGACAGACTGACTTTCGAGTCAGTATTAGGTATGTAAGCTAATTAGCTCTGAAGGCATTGATAGGTAAATTCTATTTCATGAAGATTCATTTTGAGAACCACATGTGGTGGAAAGAGTACTGAATAAAGCGGCTTCTTAGTTCACCAATCTCCGGACTCGGCTTGTAGTTCTAAAACAAATCATATTTACCTCATTAACCTTTGGCAGGCAGTTCATTTTCACCACATTTTAAAAACTAATTGAGTTTTCTTCAGTGGATTTTTAAGAACTCACTGTACTAAAATCAAAATACAGAAAATTACTTTATCCTGTTTGCTATCAATAGATTATTTCAATTATCCATACACTCCTGTTGATCTGAGTCCTTGTTTCATTGCTGGAAGTACTTGACTTAATATTAATACGTCACCTGTATCGGGGCAGATTTTTATACTCGATCTTTTGTTTTGACCATTCTCATCCCTATTCTTCTTCCATCCTCTCTACCACATTTTGTTTGACTAGGGCTGAATTAACATGATTTATTGCTATTCAAGTCGAAATTTTACATCACTTTTGTAGACGGAGCAGCTGAGGTCCTGCATATAAAACACACAATTGTCTTACATGTAAGGTCAAAGTAATGAAATATAGATCACAAGTAGTAATAGCTATATATGCATGAGCATGTGTATTTGTAATTCCAAGAGCATAGGTAATTGAATGTATTGCTTGTTCAAGCATTTTGAGGTGTTGGATATAAGCCTTTCTTACAATCTATTATTATTTTATTACTCAATGATGAAATGGTTATATTTCTATTACTCTATGTACTCACTATAATATTTAAATCTAATATGTTATCTAAGTGACTAAAGGTAAGTACAATTTGCAAAATAGGATAAAATCTCTTTATGCAGGATTTTATCTAGTGAAATCCTCATTAACTCTCACTTCCCTGCTGCTCTTTAAGCATAATACTGATTCTTAAATACTGCAATATCTTTAGGTGGCTTTTTCATCATAAAAGAAAGATTAACATATTCAACAGTTCTTGGTTGAGCTAAATCCTCGTAAAATTGAGAAGCCACACAGGGTGTGTATTTGAGGCAAGGTATATATGGCAAATTGCCTTTAATAAGACCCTTAAAATTACCAGAAAATCAAATTTTCAAACAACTTATCAGCTAGTTTACTTGAATTCAAAATAGAATAATCTTCTTTAAAATAATCATCTCCATACGCTCAGCTAAATCACAACTTTATATTTGAATTTATTCCTCTCTTAAAATTATTATTTAGGGGGTGAAGTTGTGGTCATATTAACGCTATTGAGATAGTCCTAATGTTTGTACCAAATCCTCTGTGAAAAGCTTACACTCATGGTCCTATGATAATAATGGAACCACGAAGGACAAAATCTAATGCTTTTCTTTTTCCTGGCATTTGACTATTCCAGAGCTTGTTTATTCCACCCCCTAAGAGCACTTTTCAGTCATCAATATAAATTGAATACTTGGTTTGCATCATTACAATAAGAATTATTTTAATTCTTCTAAATTATGTTCTCAACAATACAACATTTCTTACCACTCCTGCCAACCTCTGCATGGGAGAATAGAGAATTTGGAGGGATAGGAAGGATGAGTAAAACTTTTCAGAGGAAGACTTGTAAGTTATTAATATAGAGTCTCTTAAAGACTGCAAATAAGATTAGAGAGTCAAAATAATCTTACACTGTTTAAAAATCAAGACTACCTCTCACAAAATGAGAGCAAGCAGTTTGAAATGAATTTAAACTTTTTAACAACCTTATGCCAAAATATAATTTAAACTCTATTCATTACCTTTAAACTTATGTCCAAAAAAAGGACATTGGAATGATTTATTAGAAAATATGGTTTGATATTTTTTTCCCACATTACATTGCAAAATTACCACAAAAACACAACCGATAACTATTAAAATTAAATAAATCATTAGGAATCTCCAAAGGGAATCACCCGTAAGAAATCAATTGAGTAATTTATTTACTTATTAAATAACGGCAGCATAAAAAAGACATAATAATATAGTGAACTTCCATATTCTCAAAACCAAGTTTAAATACAGAACCTTATCAATAAAGTGTAAACCCACTGTATTGTACTTCCAAACTACATTATCCTCCTGCCCTCTCAAGTAACTAGCCATTTAATTGGTAATTACAATTTTCATGCTCTTCCTTCACGTATAAATATCCCTAAACAATAGATAACATTGTTCAGCATGTTTTAATACAATATCAGTATCATCCATTATGAAAGCTTTTACAATTTGCTTTGCATTACCTTTGTGGAATCAGTTTAATGATAAACATTTGTTGCTATACGTCTTCTATTTATCTCTCTGTCTCTATGTATATCAAACATTCATAGGCATTTAAGCAAAAAACATTTAGGATTTTCTAAATTTTGACTATTAAAAGGCTAAGATAGTCAATCAACTTTAGGGTCAAATTCCCAAATTCCAATGTTGTTGTCTTTCATAACCTTTATAAATGAAGCCGCTTGGTTTCTGGTGTTAACGAATGTGCACAACACAGTCACATTTGATTCCTACGTCATCCTAGGATTTGCCCCTAGAGATTTGCCTTCAGTTCTTTGACTCTCAACTATGCTTTTACAAGAATGCTAATGTTTTTTACTTAGCAATTTTATTTTGTATTCAGTTTGTATTAAGAAGGTGTTTTAAAATACCTTATCTGTCATATTCCTGGAAGGATTATATGAGGACCCTGATGAAACTTGAGGCTACTGCTAGGGTGACATTATATCCTCATTTCTTTTGTCACCTCCATCTTCATGCCATTTTTTACTGTGGCATGGGAAATGCAACAGACAGTTCTAATGGAGAGAAGGAAAGACGTGAGAGAGATATGTGCTGTATGTGCTTTGTGTGTCTAGTACATATCATAATTTTTCACGTGGTCCTGGTACTTGCCTCTGACCTTACCATGTGTCCCATTGTTCTTGATGAAAATATGCTAAAATCAATGTTTAAATTTTATTTGCTAAATAGATGTATACTTCCTCATACAAGGCTTATAAATGTATTATTTCTCTTAAATCAATTATTCAGAAGACAAATTTCTTAGAATTATAAGTCATCATATATTTCTATGTTGGCGAAATAGCTCAGTTATTTTGAGCTAAATGTAAAATTCTTGAAAATTTTGACATTTACTTCAACCTTTTTTATATTTAAATTATTAAAAACATATGAGGGAAAATATGTATCTTGATATTTAGTAGAGCATGGTGTGAAATTTATTTAGTTGGGATATTAGCAAACAAGCAGTACTCAAAATGCTTTCTTCGGTCAACTAAATTTGGGAACTATTCAAAGTACTCAGACTTCTCAGGTTCAATACTTTGCTAATGTGAACTGATACATATTTTAAACATATTGCACCATTGAATGTTATTAACAATTGAGAGCTTATAGAAAGCTGTTCTATAGACCACACTTTAGGAAATGCAGCTGTGTTGCAATCCTTTAAGTATATACTTAAAACATAGAATATGGAAGAAACACTCTATGATATACTCATCTTAACTAGTATGCAAATTTGAGATGTTAAAATGTAAGTAAATATTGTCAGGAGAAATTGAATGATTGTGTTTACTAAGTTAAAATCTAAAGTTGTTAGAGAGTACATTGAGTTGTACACTGGGAATGATATGGATACTTAAAAATATTAATATCTATTAACTGAATATATTAACATTCCAAATTTTTAATTCATTTGATTTCCATTTTTGACTGTCAGGGTTTGGAGGGAGCTTTAAATAACAGAGAAAATTACCTTATTTTTTTTTTTTTTTATCAGCTATTTGTTTTGTTTGTATGAACCAAGTTCAGACCTGCCTTGCCAGAGGCTAGTGTGGCTTCCTAAAAGCCTATTCATGCACTTCAGAAATATCGGCAACAGGAAGTAAAGTGGTGAAGACATTACCTCAAGGAGATTATTTGTCTCTCAGGAATTGTCTACCAAGCCAAAGGTCTATCTGATGACTTTACCATGATGGGGTACAGAAGACTCACTGAATAAATGTTTATCTCAACTGGGTTAGTTCTATATACTCAAAATGCTATTTGAAAATGTTGTCTAGTGATATTTGAATAATTAGCTGTTCTGTAGAGACTTATGCTTTTAAAATTCACACAAATTTCACTCATTCTGTCATTGCTAAATAAAACTATATAGGCACTTAATATTCCCATTATACAGAAAAGAAGACTCAGACAAAGGATATCTAACTACAGTTACATTTAATAGCAGAGAGGAACATAATGCCTTTTTACCTTAAATCTTATTTTCTCTATATTGTGAGTTTTTTTGAAGCAATAATTTCCAAACTTATGGTTTGTGTATTGATAAAAACGTTGTTAAAAAGTATATAGGCACCACCAATATTTGTGCATTATTCACTTATAAATGAGGTAAATATACTAGTAAATTATATTAGTGTGTATGTCTTTAAAACAAAGCAGAAAACACTCCAAAAAACAAGAAAAGAAGAACCAACAAATATAATAGAAACAGAAATCCTCATCTATTTCTCCCAGACCCCGTAGATCATTTTATATACTCCAGCAGTGTACACCAGTTATTTTTGAGAACAGTGCTTAAGGGTGTGTGTATATTAGATTTTTCTGTGTTTGATTTGATTTAACCATCACAAAACCACATTTTTGAGAACTCTCTACTAGAAGAAAGTATTTTCACTTGGATTCACTCTTTAATAATAATTGGCACTATTATTCACAATGAATTCTAGTGTTCAATGCCCTGATTTCAGGACTTGGCTTTTACTTGCTGTATGTCAAAAAGCAAATTATTTAACCTCTTCTCAGTGTCTGTAAAATGGGGATAAGACTGGCATTTACATGATGGAGTTGTGAATAATAAATCAGCTTATATGTAAAGTGCTTAAAACAGAACTTGGCACATAGTAAATGTTGAAAACTACTGGTTTAATATCAGCCTTATTACCTCCTTTGCGATGGTAGGAAAGATGAGATTTTTTTTTTCTTTAAAGTGAAAGCCAGTTTATTGGAGAGGTAAAGAAACAAAAGAATGATTATTCCATAGGCAGAGTGGCTGGATATGATTTTCAAATATTTAAATAATAACTACTATGCATCAAGTGCCAGGATGGGCATCGAGTATATGCAACGATGTGAAGAATTTTCCTTGACATTAAAATGTGTTGTAATCTAGAAGAAACCCATGAAGTCACTAGGACTTTTGTAAATCAGAACTTGGTATTTAGTGCTTTAGTATATTAAAGAAAAGAGAGAATTATATGAAGAGAAATCAGATGGATATTTCCAAGCTAAAGCCACTGAAACAGCAATACTGATCAAATTGATAAAACAGCAATAATGATACATCTCCAGATACTCCGTAGTTAAAAATACTAACTACAGTGCTCAATACTTGGATGAGAAAAACCTCATAAGAAAACCAGTCTTAAAAATGCAAGAAAGCTGTATATCAGATAGAGGACAAAATCCTGATTTGATTATCTAAGGTATCATATTGTCATATCTACCTCCAAATATGTACATATATTATATATCTATGAAAAAATAGCATGGTGAGATGAGATTCCACATAATTAATTAACAGAGTTTTGTCTTAATCAAAAGATTATTTTTGTCCAGAAACTCTTCAGATATAAAACTAACCATCTTTAATCATGCTAATTAGAATAAATTTAATGCATGGTGAACACATTTGGGAATAAAGATAGCAAATAAATAATGTGTAAGTTTTATTAATTATTCTGCATTCTACATCTTGTAGGGTACTAATTTTATTGATCAATGAAGCAATCTTTGTTTTAACATCTAATTAAAAATATTAGACTGTATGTTTACTTTACTTTGGCTCCCTAGTATTTATAAAACTTCTTTATTAAATAGCTGTAATGTCTCTGAGTTAAATTGGGAAGATTTGTGTCTATTAGCAACACATTCAAAATAGCAAACTGTCTGAGAGTTAGAAAAAGATAGTCTGTGTTTAATTATATTCTACTATTAGATCAGTATACACTATCTTAACAAAAGTACACAAATATATATAAGCAGTTTTTAATCTGAAATGTTACATTGTAACATAATTGCATTCTGTGCCTGACAGAATTGCTTGTTCATTTGATAGAATACTAATATCATTAAAAATAAGCCCACTGAAATTATATATTTGAGCTTCACTGAGTAATGCATATTTGATGATGTTGTATATCGTTTTCTGTATAATCTTCCATGGCTGATGGTTGGTATACTGTAGGCAGATGCAAAGGTCATTTGTAAACTCATACTTTGCCACAGAAGTCACATCTTGCCTTAATATTATTATTAAAATGTGTTCGGCTATGTTGTGTTTTCCTTGCCTATGTGTGTATGTATATTACAAATCTAATACCTAATGTGACAATGTGGAACAACAGTACCAGTGCAAATGGATTTTTTTCCCAAAAATCTGGAATCCTTAATTTTATTTATATCATGAGATCTATCTTTAACATTTTAATATTCATTGTTCCACCGTCCTTTCTACATAAATCAAAATAACGGGAAGATGTAGGGGGCAAAGATTGTGGGTGAATGTGGTATATGTACTTGTGCATTTAATTTTTTAAGCAAATTAATACATATATGACTACAAGTCATGTAGTAAAGAAGAGCTTATAATTAAAACAGTTGCATCTCTCCTCTTCTTTATTCCTCCTGTTTTGCTCCCCCAGTTGTAAATATTATTACATCTTCTTTAAGTCGTTTCTTCTATTAATTTCCTTCCCATCTTTTGGTAATAAGTATATTTTAAATAAGGCCCAAGAACATTTTGTCACTTTTAAATCTGAAAGTATGTTAACACTAATATGTACATAAGCTTTTCGGTAACAAGAAGATTTTAGCACAAATTATTAATCCCTTTTCTTTATTTCTGAAAGCAAAGAAGAAAATCAGTATTAACTGATAGTGTAATAGGTTGAACATAAATCTCAAAAATATCTGTTTTTATAATTAAAAATAATTGCGTGTGCTGCAGCGAACTAAGTTCTGCAGTGTAATTAAACCTATTTAACATATATTAACTCTATAAGTAATTTGCATAAATTATTCTGCTTAACAATTTTAGTGTACACTAGGGGATACTGTGATTTTTATCAATGCACTCTATTAACTGAATGGATAATGATATGGTTTTAAAAGTTGAGACATAATTATAACCCCCCATAGAAGCTCCAAATCAAGAGTGTTACAGGCTATTGGAATAATTTGCCAAATTACAGCGAGAATTGTATATGTTGTTTTGAAAGCTGCAGTTGAATTTTTTATACCTAATTTTTGCTGAATATCAGCTACAGATTTACATTTTTCTCAATGTTACTTTTCAGACCTATTAGTTCACATGCTAGGCTTTCATTAAGAAAAATCGCATTATGCATAGAGTTCTATATAACTACTGTCATAATTTGTCCTACTGAAGAATAGAGATATTCAATTATGTTTGAATAATGATAGTATAATAAAACTAGAGGCTAGAAATTTGAGTTCTGATTCTTGATTTGGACACTAACAGGGCAGTCACTCAGAGCAAGTTGGATTATCAATCCTGGCTAAAGTTTCTTTGTAACACAATGTAACACTTTTTATAAAAAGCCTAGAAAGCATTTTTTAAGTACATCACAAAACTCATCAGAATTAGTTTTATATGCTACTGCACCTATTTTACTAAATCAGATAATAATGTCACGCCATTGCATGACATTCTGCAGGTATGTCATTGTCTAGAAAAAAGACCTTAATCCACATGCATCTCTTGTAACTTACCCCTGTGCCACATCAGTGGTCACAAAGTGTGGTCTAAGAACAAAACCCTTTCAGGGAAATCTGTGAAATCAAACTATTTTGATAACATTAGGGAGTTATTTGCATTTTTAACTCTTTTCTCTTATGAGTGCACAGTGACAATTTCAAGAGGTTCCATGACATGGGATACCACAACAGATTTTGTTTCCTCTATCATTCTCCTTCCCTTTCACTTTGCAAAGGCACAGTCTTGGCAAGTACATAGAATTGTCAGAGAGCATGAGAAAGAAATGACTACATGGCAAGCACCGCCTTTTCTCTTGCCCTAAGCAGCCAAGAAAATATTACAGACCAGAATTTTTCTAATGTTTTGTTTTTTGGATCCCTTCAGAGTCATAAAAATTATTGAGGACCCTCAAAAGCTTTCTTTCACATGGTTTGTATCTAATGATATTTACTGTATTAAATATTAAAGTGAAGAGCTTTGAAAACATTTACATTTTATTAACTGATAAAAGTAATCTCCTTAGAGTCCTGTAAAATTTGTCATTAAAACCCCTTATTTTGCAAGACAAAAAATACTGAGAAGATTGGCATTGTTTTACATTTTAAAAAATTCTGTATTATATGGCTTAATAGAAGACAGGTAGATTCTTCCATCTTCTTTCAATCTGTTGTGGTATGCCATGTCATGGAGCCTCTTGAAATCTTCACTGTACTCTCTAAGAGAAAAGAGTAAAACTTGCAAATAACTCCCTAGTGCTGTCAAAACAGTTTGATGTCACAGATTTCCCTGAAAGAGTTTTGTTTTCAGACCACACTTTCTGAACCACTGATAGAAACAATGGCACAGGAGTAAGTTACAAAATGTTGTGCTTTGAGCAATGGAGTGGATGGGTGGGTGGGGGGGACATGAAGATAAGGGGCCGAAAGGCCAATCCCTGACCACAGGTAGCATGTATGCAGTTGTATCTACTATACACCTGAAATAAGCATTCAAAGTGCTCAGAGAGTCAGTAAAACATCTGAATTAACTGATATTCATTTCCACTTGGATAGGAAACAAAATTCTATGACTAGAATCACTATTGAGAACACTTACTATTATATAATTATTTATAAAGTTGTATCATTCCTGTTAGGTTTTGAATGGTGTTATACTATTGAGAAGGGTAAGAGTCACCACTTTTACTAACACTCATGATAAGGAACCAAGGTAAGCAAAATTCCTGCTCATGTACCAATAAACTGCACTGAGGAAGCAGAGATTAAGGAGAAAGAGCTTGGAGACATGAGCAAGGCTTAAAGACATGAGAGATGGGCACACATATCTCCACTGTGCGGAGAACAACAAAAAAAAGTTATCTTTGGTTATGCAAAAATGTAGGAAATGCATCATGGTTAAGACATCAGCATTTTCATGTTTATGTTTTCAGTCCAGGACAGAATCTGGAGAATGGGGTCTTCTCCATCAACATCTAGTCAGCAACTGCCACAGCTTAACTAATGAGATGGTTCAGGATCCACTGGTGGCTGATTTCATCAAAAATTTTGTACATATTTCAAAGCTTGAGCTAATTTCTTGAAAATGATATTCAGAAAAGAGAAATGTACTAGTGAAATGTTTATTTCACTAACAGTAACAGTAACAGTAACAATCTCTCCCACTTGCATAGAGCTTATTATATATCAGGCATTGTCCTGTGCCCTTTGTGTATTTCAGCCCCAGTGATCCTCATAATAATCCTCTGATAGAGGCTTTTTTTTCTTTCAGATGAGGGAACCAAGGAAAAGAGCTTTTAAACCCAGGCAGTCTGGCTCCAGTATCTGAAAAGGAACTGAGCAATGACTGAATCTGGACAAAGCTATGCAACAACTGAATATGTACAAGTTTTTCTAGAAAAAACTCCGGTATGTCCAGAAAAGTCTACTTCTTGAAATTGTTACTCTTACACATGAATTATCTCTACCTCTTTGAGCATAATCGAGTGATGACAACTGGAGTAAAATAACTTTGCCTACTCTCTTTACCACTGTATTTTTAGAACCCAGAACAAAGGCTAGCACAGAACAGGCTTTTAATAAATATTTTTGGAATAAGAAGTCTATTATTTATAAAGTAGGTTTATATCAGAAATTCAGTGAAGTAGAGATAGAAGGTGAAGTTTTTTGTTACGTTTTGATTCTCCGGCAACTCTATTATCAATCTATTGCTAATATCTAGATTTCCTTATTCAGTTTTTCTCAAATTTTAATATTTATACAACAAATTGTGAATCTTGCTAAAATGCAGATTGTGATTCAGAGGGTCTTGAATGAGGCCTCAGTTTCCACATTTTTAACAGGTGAGGTCAAGGCTATTGGTTCAAGGACGACTCTTTGAGTATCAAAGTCTTATTAGTAACTAATAGATATGACTTACAGTCACACCTACTATACCAGTTATAATAAGAAACAGAAAATAAACACTGTGTGCATCGAGATATTTTTTACACACTCCTTTTCTTATTTACACTGTTGCCATTATTTTAGGACAAACTGAAAAGCGACATTTCTCACTGCTACTGGAATTGTCACATGTGATGTTAAATTCTTTAAGCTCCACTTGGGGACATACTGTAATGCTTTGTCTGGATATCTCCAAGTGTAAATGTTTTTTTTTGTGTGACATTTTCTATGAATTAAACACAAATCAACACATATTTAACCATTTGAAAAAGCAAGCTATCTTACAGTTAAGATTAGAATGGAAAAATGCAAAATCATCCACATCAACATTATTTGGCATTCATCATTCCAGGATTTAAATAGATAACCATTGTCAAATAAACCAAGAAAATGTGATCCCTTATGCTTTTTTGCAATGAAAAGGTCAGGCTCGACTCCATTCATTTCACACATATAGACAGATGTTATGGAAAGTTCAAAGGAAGTAATCAGTATTTATTTAGCAAATAATCTTAATGATATTTAATTGTATCTGGACATATTCTAAGTATTATGTAAATATTAATTGGCTTCCTATGTATAACTTCCCAATCAATATGTACTATTACTATTACCTCCATGTTTTAGGTGACAAAGCCAAAGCCCTGCAAAGTTAAATATGTCACCCAAGATAGAGCATCTATTTGATGGAGAAATCAGGATTCAATCTCAAAGAGCCTGGCTTCAGCATCTGTACCCTAAAAGCCCTGACTTCACCACTATACAATCCATGCATGTAACAAAATTATACTTGTAACCCATATATTTATATAAATTTAGAAAATCTGTACTCTTAACTGCTGTACTCCAGGCTGCTTCTCTTTATGTATTTCTTAGAAAAATATATTTGAAATTTTCAAAGGGTTGAAATATTATATCCAACTATATCTTTAATTAACCTCAAGAATCAGACTTCCTCTAGCAACTTACATGTCACAAATAGAATATCAACAAATAATTAAGATATAAAACCATCGGGCCTACAAAATTGCCAAGGGAAGTGAGGCATGGTCTTTCTTCTCCATCATATTTCCTAGGCTCACAATTATTTTCACTGAGCATACTCTGCTATAATAAGATAATCTATTATCACTACTATCATATGATATCTATATTTTTGTAGCTCCCTGGAATTTCAGAGATATATTTCCACTTGTGCATTAGACATTCCCCACTCACCTTTGTACAATGGTAAGAGAAAGTAAACATATCAGTCTCCTACAAAAATGTTCCTTGTTGAAATAAGCCAATAAGCACTGTGTTTAATAACGATGTTACCATCTGCTCATTAATTAGGAATCTTAGAGACAGCTTAACAATTCTCCCTTTTTTTACTGTATTACATCAAAGTGTACCAACCAACATTAATTGTACCTCAGGTGAGACTGCATTAGCTCAAGAACTCATCATCTCTTCTTTAGACTATTGCAGTACCTCCTGACTTTCTCATGACTCCCAGTTCTCCAATTATTCTTTGATAGTCTCATCAGACATATATTTTTTTAAACCACAGATAGACAGTCTCTCCACTTGCAGGCTACAGATAGACAGTCTCTCCACTTGCAGGCTAAAAAGAAATTAAGTTGTTCACTCTGCTTATAGATTTAAGCCCAAACTACTTAGTAAAATATACAAGGCATTTCTAATCTAACCCCTGACTATGTTTCCAGCACAGTCCCCAACTATTTCTTCTCCCAAGTAGCTACATCAGCTTCTCACTTCAACAAACCATGCCCTTTAAAATCTTCTTAGCACACACTTTTTGTTCTGCCTAGAATGTTCTCATCCATATTTTCAGCTTGACAGTTTTTATGCATTCTTCAAGATGATTCTTTATATTTGAAGTATTTTCCTATTTCCTTAAGTAGAATATACTTTATCACTGACTTTCTGTTGTATTTTAAATGTATTTTCTGAGACACTTCAGACTGTGGACTTCTAGCAGGTAAGAAAGTCTCTCAGAGTTTCTGGCACATAAGAGGAGCTCAGTCAACATTTACTGAATAAATAAATCAGTAACAACCATTAGTTTTAACCAATGGTTTTCTATTTTCTACTTTATAACTTTTGAGACTTAAATAATAAATAGTTAATAATACAAATAATATTAATTCTAATAATAGGGCATTTTTTCTCACACATCACTATGTCAATAATTTCTCCAATTTGGATGGAAAATGGCAATATTTGTAGAAAGGAAAGTGATGGGAATAAATTATATTAATAGTTTCATAAATCCCCAAATATCCTCTCCTCTATTTCTACAGCCATGTCTCCCTCAGAGGGGGAGAATAAACTAAACAATCAAATGCAGAATGGTGTAGGCTGTTGACTGCCAAGAGAAAGGAAAAGCCATTCATGTTGAGTTCAACATAGATTTCATTATCAAGAATGTGCTAAAAAACACTGTCACTGCTGTGGTCCCACTGTAGGTGGTTTGTCTGACATGTGGGAGGCTCATCTTTGGTTGAAACATGCTGTAGTGCTGCTGATATATGACTCTGCGATGTATGCTTTCCTGTGCCATCTGTAAATACAGGTGGTTCATGGTTTGTGCCATGATCTCTTTCTGGAAACCCAACTGGAGAAAAAACAATAGCAAACATTATTTTCTGTACATTCACAGAAAATGCTACGTATATTTAGATTGGAAAGCTTATACAGAATATGGAAGGCTCATAAAGGTGAGAAAGTTTGCAGTTATAATTTTAACCTATAGATGGTGATGGTGCACTGGTTTGATACCACACTAAAACTCATTGCTGGAGTTCCACTACATTGTTCCCAGGACAGCCAGAAGCTGTGGAATGAGCACCCTATCCCAGACAAAGTGGAAGACACTCTATTAGTTATCTTGAGATAAGCAAATACAGAGCTGTAAAGTAGCGAATGGTTATACTTAAGACTAAATAGAGCTTTTATTGACGTATGTTAGACTCACAATATAAAATGGCCACATTTTATATTTTTACTATCTTTATAATCATAATCATGGAAATTCTAATTGTGAAACACATCTGAAAGTAGATGAGTGATGTCATGAACCTCCATTTGCTCACAACTCAGCTTGAGCAATTATCAAGACATAACCTATCTCGTTCATATTTATTGCCACCTATTTGCTCCATGTTTTGATGCCACATATACATATGCACTAAGAAACCTCATAATTCCTCTTGACAAAATTGACTTTGTGAAAACATTTTACTTGATATCAATCTTTGAAGAGAAGACTATGAGTACAGACTATTAATTTTTGAAAAGACCACCAGGATAATAATTAGAAAGAAGGAAGTTTCTTGGCTTTATTTTATGACCTGGGTGGTGAATACATGGGTGGGTTTACTTTGTTGTAATTCACCTAGATGTAGACTTATAACTTGTATACTTTTCTGTATACATAGTTTATTTTCACAAAAGAAAAAACACAGACAAAAATTTTAAAAAGGACCTGTGCCTTATATATCCCGTCCTCTTGACAGATATAGGTTTACAGTATAGAGTAGCTAGTCATTATTGATAAATGGACTCACTTAGAATAACGACAAAAATATATTTAACTTGGAAGTTAAGAGAGAAATTAAGGAGAAAATTCAATTGTGCCAAAACCCTACACTGTCTTTCTTACCCAAAGGGTAATGAAGAAATCCTTGATGTTTACTTTACGAAACCCTCTTAAGAACTCAAGAAGTCATCTGATCTTTTTTTAAATGAAAGATATCATAACCATAAGAGGACGAGTTGTGCCCACTTCCTTGCCTACAACTTTACCTACTGTGTTAACTTCTGAGCCAGCCACTGCTACTGGGGTGGTTTGCAGCTTTGTGCGGATACAAGGAACACAAATACTTGAGTAAAATAATGTTGGAAGTTTCACATCCTGAAAGCCCAATGGGGGAAATAAACAATAAGCCAGAGGCAAAATAAAAGTGCAACGATTGTGTAAGTAAAAAGAATTAAAGGAGATAAGTCGATATGAATACAAGTGGAAAATGAGAAGGCGGGAGAAGAGAGTATATGAGAAGCTGTTCTCACTTACCACAGATGCCTTTCTTTACTACTCCATTGATTCTCCTCTCCTCTGAGCTCTTAGAGTGTTCAAAGTGTTATTTTATGTCAAGAAAGGCAAAATGGGATACAGAGAATATCTACTCTAAATTCAGATGATCTGGATTGGAACCTGTAGGAAAGTACTTTACCTTCTTGTGTTTTAGCTCCCTCAGCTGTGAAAAAGGATTAAGAAAATCTGCTTTTCAGATATATTTCACTTATTAGAGACAAAATATATAATTAAATATCAGCACATTGTTGGTGATCAATTAGTAACAGCCATTATTATTATTAAGTACTATCTTTTTTATGTTTGTTAGTATTGTATCTGTACCTAGAAATAAGCTAAGTCTACAGCAGGTGTTTTAGCCACAGACAAGCATAATTTGAGTGCAGGCAGAAAGAGCCTTAGAGGCTATATGTGCTGACTTTGACACATATTGATAAGTTTTCTCTAAAACATGTAAGATAAAAATGATGAATTTTTTTCTTCGTATCTTGTTTTCAGTAGTGTATGTTACTGATATTGACTAATTTTACACTGTACTTAGAAAGAAATAGGGGAAATTTAATACAAAAAGAAGTTATCTAACTCAGACATAGCAGATCTACAACAGCTTCTAAAGATATCTAATGAGAGACTTAGAAATGGATTTTCTTTTCTTGATACAACGATGACACCTTATTTGTCCTTCTATTTTTGTTTCATGTTCACCTACTAAAACAAAATAACACATGATGGACAGTAAATAATACCTCTCACCCTTCTAAGAAATACATTCAATGCAATAAATTTTGTTTAAATCAATCAGTTAGAGGTGTTTATTTGAAAGCAATGTCATTAAAGTCATAGAGTTTTAATACAGGATACAGAAATACTACAAAGAATACAGAGCATTGTAATTGAGTAGTTTTTGTACTTTTAAAGGTAGGCTGTGATTACTAGATATTAATCTCACTTATGGGAAGGAACTAAAAAGACTTATGATCAAGCTTAGCCTAATCTTTTCTTAAACATATGATCATGTTAACATTATAAAACTCAGCCTTGGCATAATTAGACGTATTTTGGAATGGTAATGGAAAGACATGTGGCAAATCATGATATAAAAATTTCCTGTTCATAGAAGAGCATTTCATCAACATTACTACCTAACTAAATTAGTGATTTTCTTGAGCTTAAAAAGAGTAAGTAGCCAGAGGACATGATTAAGCAGCAAAATACACAGGACAGGGCTATCTTACCCATTTTAATGGCTTCAGTCATGTTTGTTGTGGGGAATATGTATTTTTTTTATGTTTGATAAAATTAAGCAAAACAAGAATACAGTACCAAGTGTCTCAACTTAGGTATGCACCATGGTAAAAAAAAAAAATGTGCTAAATTTGTAGTTAAAGATGAAAAGACTAGGTTTTGTTTCTCCACTGACTAGCTAATAACACTTACACGAAGTATTTTGCCTCTTAGGATTCATTTACTTAATGATAAAATAAGGAGTTTGGGCCTCAGTAAATACTTTCTAAAATTCTTAGCAGTTTTAACAGTTCAAGATACCATTATTCTTTGTTTTCTACTCAGTTAGCACATTGCATCTATTTTCCCAAAATATCAAACATGAAATGACAGGTGTGCTTCAATTCTCATAGTCAGACATCAAGTGTTCTTGTCTGGTGGTGTTATGGTAATGGCGGGGACAGAGTGAAGACAGTGGGGAGAGAACAAAGAAAGCAGGTGAGACATCTGAGTCTATTTATATGAACAGCCACAATTGTAATAGTAAGTATCTAAAAACAACTTTGAAAGCCAATTATTCTCTAGTATGTATAAGAATGAGGCTAGTGGAAATGAAACTAGATGATTTTTAAAGAAATACCCCTACAAGGAAAAAATTCCTTTTCTAACTATCAGCCCATTTAATTTGCTTCTTCTAAGTAATAATTACTCACTGCTGCCTACTCACCCCATTCTCATTTTCTATTTCACTAGACTGAAGGTTTCTGGATCAGACAGTAAGTCCTGAAAGCAATCTTCAATACTTTCCAAAAGAATGGCATTAAGTGAGCTACACAGCACATTAAAATTTTTTAATGAACAAAAAATACCTATCTCTCAGTTATGTTTTAAGAAAGCATAAATAGCATGTCATATTAAATAGAAACATAGTGTCAAAAAAAGAACAATAATGAGAACAAGTAGTGAGCTTGTGCTTAATTATAAGCCAGGCATTGTCCTAATAGTATACATATATTATTTCATCTAATAGTCATAGCCATATTATGATGCAGGCACTATTATTATCCCTGTTATACAGATGTTGAAACTGGGTCAGAGAAAGATCAAGTACATTGAATGAGGTCTCACAGCTTGCAATGGAACAAAGACTGAAACAAGAGACTTGAACCATCACCAATACGATGGCTTGCTTCTCAGTAAGGTGTTGTGAAGTCACATATTTCAGAATGTTATTTCTTGCCATAGTTCTTCATATGTTCTATAGCCTCAGTCTTATACATGACGGGGTGATGGATGCAGCAAACCACCCTGGCACATGTATACCTGTGTAACAAACCTGCACGTTCTAAACATGTACACAAGAACTTAAAGTATAATAATAAAAAAAGGAATGAAAATAATCAATGAAAGGAAATATAACACAAGTTCACAAGCAAGCTACTTAACTGTGCTTTACTAAAACTTTCAACTGAAGAGTGTATGCATTAATTTAATTTTCAGTGGAAAACTCTAACACTGTGAAATATTTTCCTTTCTTGAGGCTATTCTATTTTTACGGTAATAATTCTCTGACATAGTACAATACTTACTGTTTCATGTCAACCTGAAAATCAAATGGTTCTGTACTAAACATCTACGTGTTTGGCCTTGGGAAACATTTATGTAGAATTTTGAAATACATTGAAACTGAATTAATCAAATCAGTAATTAAATAAAAAGGAATTTGCATTGAAGTCTTTCTATAAAATTTCTGCAGACAGAATATTTTACTCACCTACATATATTTCAAAATCTTCAAAAATATACTGTTTAAATAATATTTCATACTTATAAGCTAGATTTTTTCTTAAGTATTAAAAATTTCTACCTACATGCATCCTTTTTTAAATTAGTCTGAAAGGTCAGTGTGATGGTTTCATTTCCTACCTAATGCTCTCTTTGATAAAAGATCTCTTCTCCCCTAAGATCACAGATGCAGACATATAATGAGTTTCTCTCTGATCAATAATCCTCACCCCTGGTCTGAGTGAGTGTTCAGAGGAGTTAGGCATGTGATCTTTGCCTGAAGTATTTCTGTTTGATGGAGCTAGCAGAAAAGTTCTCTCTTTTCAAAAATAATTTAAATATTTTCCCCAAAATAATGTAGGTAAGTTTACAATTTAAAGTTATAATGAAAAGCATCAGTTTCCCTATCCAACCAAATTCATGCTTCCCAGTGATCACATTTGTCAATACTTTCAGCTTTTTTCTATTATTACATATCTCCATATTTCTAAATTATAGGCTTATGTTCTTATTTAAAAATTTTGAATGTTCACTATTGTCTATTGAATACTTAATATTAATAATATATATTTTAAATATCTTGCACTCTCTCATCCACACATACTTGCTCTCCTCCATTCAGCCAATGTAGTCTAGTGACATAACCAGGTCAGGTTACTACTGAGGGTTTATGTTAGTGTCTTTGGCTATATAACTGAATTGAACTGCCTATTAGTATTATGTTTCTTTACTTGTACAACTTTGTACTCACTGTTTTGCTCTATTTTTTACATCTTACTTTTAAAATTAATGCTGTCCCAAACCTTCTGATACCATTGAAAATGGCATCTCTCATTAGCTACCAGAGCAATTTACCCCTCCTGCTCCAAACTGAACAAGTTGTTTATCTGTATATTGAGTCCTCTTCAGACTTCCAGTTATCATTATCTTGGGAATTTCTTCTCTTTCTCTTGTAGAGAATACCCAATTCCCTAAATCCAACTCTCCTTCTTGTCACACTATTCCATTTTGGGGAAGGTCATCTCAGAACATCTTCCTGGCAAATATGCACATGAAGTAAATGTGCACACTTGGTAATACAGCATAGAGGAAATTGATCATTTACATGATTAGAAAGTTGGCTGAGCACATAAATTTAGTATAGAAACCAATTTCTTGGACTATTGTGGAGCACATGGTGTATATCCCAGAATTACATACCTACAATCTTGTACCTCTCAGTGTTGCTGGGAAAATAGCTGAGTCCATTTTGATTCTCATTCCTGTTATGTGATCTACATTATCTCTTGGGTCATGAAAATGATCCAACTACATCTTAGTTGAAAGATGTGATGCTAACGGCTAGCAGCTATTTATCAACCACATGTACAGTGGGGGAGTAGGGTACAGGTAAAGGAGTTTGGAAGCCAATAATGATAGGAGAAAATGGGGCCAACACAAAGTCAGAGTAAGTGCTGAAACTAGAAAGAGAGGAAAAGCAGGGTAATTTTTAAAACAGACTTTAATACAATATATTCAGTTTTCTTTTTATTTTGAAATTCATTAACTGCTTTATTAAAATGACCTCCCTTTCTCTCCTCTAGATTTCCAGGTAAACTTATTAGTAATAAGCAATTATATGTTAAATTTTTCTTATCAATGCCCTCAGTTTTGTTGTTTGCATTATTTGGCAGGTATTGGGAAGGTTGTAAAGGTGCCACATGTCCTCATGTTTCTGATTATCATTCCTTTTGTTCCTGGAAGGTTTTGCTTAGATAATTTTGTCATGTAATTCAGGACTTCAGATAGTCAATGACCCATATTGGAATTGTAGCTCATACCACTTATTAGTAAAAGGGTGCCGCCTTGTTGCTGCTTGCCTGAGATTTTTACCTTAAATTTAACTTTTTCTGCCACTATCACTTTTCATACCTATGACGTTTTCTATTACATTTGCATTGCTGAATATCCTTTACTCTAAACCTTTACATGTTCCATTGCACCCTAGAGCCTCCATCAGTGCCTGGCTCCTGGTGAGTAAACAGTCAGTATGTTACAAAATGGACTTACAAAATTGTAAGTTCAGTCACTTCATGAGTTTGGAATTAGCTAGCATTCTTATTAATGTTTATATGCACAAAATCTCATTACAAAATGTGACTAGCATGTAGGCCTAAAGGTAGAACTAAAAGTATACAAAATATTTGTTTTTATACTTTATGTTTTTTGTTTTGTTTTGTTTGAGATGTAGTCTTGCTCTATCACTGAGGTTGGAGGGCAGCGGTGAGATCTCGGTTCCCAGGTTCAAGCAATTCTCTTGCCTCAGCCTCCCAAGTAACTGGGATTATAGTCACCTACCACTATGCCCAGCTAAATTTTGTATTTTTAGTGGAGACAGGGTTTCATCATATTAACCAGGCTGGTCTCGAACTCCTGACCTCAAGTAGTCCCCCCTGTCTTGGCCTCCCAAAGTGTTAGGCTTATAGGCATGAGCCACTATACCCAGCCTGTCTTTATACTTCAAAAAATTGATGAAGTTTATAAAAATTCAACATAAAGCAAACATATATCTAATGAGTTAAAAATGAGGTCAATCTATTCATATTCTGAGTATACTCAATAAAAGCAATGAACTTTATAGAGTCAAATAAAAAATTTCATTGCATGAATTGATTGGAATTTAGCCTCTAGGCAAAACCTATTTATGTTTTCAAGTAACTTTCCTTGTTCTCTACAATTGGACAGTTCCTGGAATCTAACATTCAGATTATTTTGTATTTGAATACAATTTAAATTTTAGTATATGAGCTTTCTCAGCCTCTTTTATATATTTATTCACCATTAATTGAATCATCACCTTGTGAAACAGCATACAAGTGTTTGAAATAAGTAGCTATAACTGGACACTGGACCATTAGTTAAGCCAATGCCTTTCAACAACTGTGTGAAGTCAAAGGAAAATAGAAAATTATGACCCTTATTGTAGAAACCTGAGCCTTTTCTCCAACTATATGCACATTGATGATTTTTGCCTCAGTTTCTCTTTTCTCACTGTCTTTCCAATATCTGTTCTTACCTTTCTTCAGACATGCTACTTTTACGCCTTGCCATATTTCTCACTTTGTATAAAAAAGGAAGATTTGTCAATACCAAACTCATGTTTCAACATGTCAACAATTAGCTGGAGCTTAACAGCAGCAGACTCCTGAAGCCAGAAAGTACGCTCTTCATTTTACCATATTTTACTCCCTATCCACTTCATTTATTCACATTATCATCATTTTCCTTTAGGTTGTTGAGCTCACATCAATCACAAGCATATCTACCTTACTGGTGTTTGGTCAGATTGTCCCCAGAAATATCTCTGTTTGTACCAACAGGTCTTAATTTCATACAAATACTTTCTATGCCTCCTTAGCTGCGAGGTAAAGTAGTCATGTATAAATAGGAATCCTTAGGAAAGCCGTTTTGAGGGTCCTATGTACTCTTTGCAAATACCAACATAGTTATTAGTTATTAAAAAGTTTCCCTCTCTGGTCATCAAAATTACTCTTGGGTTTGTTGATGCTATAGGCCTTAAGTCATAAAGAAGTAGATGCAATTGTGTCAAAATACAGGCTTGAATTTGCAGGCAAGTGCAATGTAAGAATTATAACTGTATTTGATTTAAGTGACAGTGCATTATCTAGGGGTTAAATGTGCATATAAATATTTGGCTGCTCTTGATAAACACCATAAGTAGGCCAGTTGGCTACACAAAGGCTTTTCCCTTGATACTCCTTCAGGGAAAGGCTAATGCAACAAGACAAGCACTCTGGTCCATGCTTGTCCTGTTCCACCTGCTAGAACTTGCCCTAGAATGATTCTTTCCTGATCATAGTAAGGGACCATGTGAACTTCTCTTTCCGGGGCCACAGAGGGTGTGGTTTCAAAGGCAAGAACTTCCCAGCACCATGCCTTCATCCACCTCCCCCATTCCAGAACCTAGAGTTCTTTGTTTAACTTTCTCGTGCGAGCTAGGTAAAATTTCAGGAGTGCTCCTTTGTTTAAAAAAGCCCTCAAAAAACTATGGAAAAGCCTCTGTTCTGGACCAGACAGCCAATCTAGCATCAGAGTTGAAGATCAATCACTCCAGAGGAAGTTTGAAAGAACTCCTCTCATTGTACAAGAACATGAACGGGGCAGGAATAACTTCAAAGTTAAAACTCCACTGCACCTTACCTGCACGGATTTCCCTCTCTGGGATCCCCTACCACAGGTAGAGAGGGAGCTATCTTTCCTCTCTACCTGTGCCGATATCCCCTTTGGATTACCCTCTCATGGCAGCATGGGAGCGTCTTTCTTTCTCTCTCTCTCTCTTTGCCTAATAAATCGCTTTCTACTAAACTCTTTGGGTCCAATATTTACTTGAATGGTAAGCTTACCAGGCTGCCAGGGCCCTCTTCCCCGTTCCTGGGGCAAGGGAGGCCAAGAACCTCAGGACACATCCCACTGGGGGAGAGAGCTCCCAGCGACAGGAGCCACACTCAGATGTCTAGAACCCACAGATCATTAAATCAATATATGAATTGGAATTTAATTGGAGAACCAAATCCTGCCTACATTTAATGCCCTCTCCCTTTATTTTAAAAGAAGTGGGAGGTGGTAATATAAAGCACAATGCTGTTTTCCACACATTTGCTAGCTCCATATTCTCTATGATTAGAAAAGACCCACTTGATTAAAAAAAAATGAACTTCTTCTAATTCATAAGCAGAACATTCATCTTCTATAATCAGTTGATTTTGGTGGGGGTAGGGTGATATATGTGACTACTTGAAAACATACTGATATAATTTGTGACTTCTCACTAAACGGTCATCAAAAATTTCAAATTTGAACATTAACCCTATGCTCAACAATTTGAAACTGCTATGAAACATTGGGTTAAAGCAGCATGGGATATTTATTTCACATAATTAATACTAAACTATGGAAACATAGAAGAACTAGGTAAAACATCCTTAAATTATTGTTAACTACAGGTTTATAGAACTGGGTTGCTTATATTACAATGGGTTCTTTATGTAAATTGGCTGAATCAATAAAAAAGGTTCAAAGAATTTGAAAAAAATAGAAAAGTGGAGACTTGGACTTGCATTATCATGTTGCTCGACCAAGGTGATGCTGTATGATTAAAATTACATCCAGAATGCTTTGGGGGATAATTCTATGCATGCAGAACCAGATCTATTTTAAAACTATAAGTCTGATCCTTTTATTTCTTTTTACTGTCTACATTATTAGTGCATTGCTGGTTCAATTTCACAACTTACAATGTACCTTCATATCCTCTGAATTTAATAACCTTTAGATTATTAATTGTTATTTCAGTCTGTTTATAGCAAATGAGGAGAAGATATCTAAAATGTATTTTTAAATACTCTCTAATCAGACATGTGATGAATCCCAAAGCAAAACCATGTTACTATGTTCTATCTTTGCTAATAAGATTCCCTTGGAAATAACAAACAGAATAGTTCAGTAATTTAAAAACTGGCACATTATTGCTTTAATGGGAACTGTGAATTTTTTATCACCATAATCCCCAATGAATAATTCTGCTTTGTTACTTTCCCTTTGAGGAGAAGAGTACTCGAAGTTATGATATGTGGTGATAGAAGCTCCGGAAAACCTTTGAGATTCTTTACCAAGTGACTCTGAAAATCTTGGGTAGTCTCTTCAGAATAAAAGATAGTGTTCGCAATGTGGAGCAATTATTATTTGTCAAATTTTTCTAAATATTGAGTTTAGCTTATCATGTCCTATTTTGAATTTGCATTTATCCTTTCAGTTGTTTCAAATCTATTGCATATTAACTAGTGTTCTTTTAAGTCTCTAGGATTTCTTCATTAACATTGTATCTCTGCCTTTTTTTATAATGTCATATGCTCTTATGAACACGATATTTTTGTCACAGATATTTTATTGACTTGCCTATTCTGTGAAAGGGACTATGGTTGAGAAAGTGGTGCTCACCTCATATTTAATGTGCTTTTCTACATTTTTAAGAATACCTTCTAATTAGATAAAGGTTATAAGACTAGTTAATAATGAAGTGTGATGAGCCAAAATGAATGATGTCATTCCTTATCAGGTATTATTAATTGCTGATATGCTACCTGTTTTTTTTTTTCTATTTTTGTGCTGTATTACCTTGGAAACTTCGGATTCGAACAATGCAGCTACTGTGCACTCTCCTGTTCAGTAAAGACACTGATATGTACAGAATAAAAAAACTAGAGCCAAGGGAAAATTATAGGACATATATTGTTATTTAAGAAATAATGTTAGTACATTAAATGGATGCCTTGATATTCTGCTTGCTTTCTAGAAGGGCCTCAAAATTCATTCTAAATTTGTAAGTAGTAAAAATACATAAAAGGAAACACAATTTGTTACCTATTTTGTCCATAAGATAAACATAACCAGTTGATTGGAGGAAAACAGTTATTACTGGAATTAAGACAGGCAGAAAACTCATCCCCTTATCTTCATAAACAGGGTATCATGACCTAAATGAATCTATTTATTATTCTTCAATGCTATTTAAATACACAGCCATGTAATTTTGTGGTCAGAGAAGATAACTCTAAAATTTACTTTGGTTATATAAATTCTCAAAGCAGATGATTCTTTAGATTCTTGATTTTTTAATTTTATTTTTTGGATATATAGTAAGTATTTATGAGGTACATGAAATGTTTTGATACAGGCATGTAATGCATAATAATAACATCATGTAAAATAGAATATCTATACCCTCAAACATTTATCTTTTGTGTTACAAACAATCCAGTTATACTCTTTTGGTGATTGTTAAATGTACAACTATTTACTATAGTCAACCTGTAGTGCTATCAGATATTAGGTCCTATTCATTCTTTTTACTTTATTTGTACCCACTAACCATCCCTACCTCCCACCCCACCCCCATTACCCTTTCCAGCCTCTGGTAACCATCCTTGTACTCTCTATATTTATGAGTTCAACTGTTTTGATTTTTAGATCCCACAAATAAGTGAGAAAATATGATGTTTGTCTTTCTGTGCCTGGCTTATTTCACTTAGCATCATGATCTCCAGTTCTATGGTGTTGCAAGTGACAGGATCTCATTCTTCTTATGGCTGAATAGTACTGCATTGTGTTTAAGTATTACATTTTCTTTAACCATTCATCTACTGATGGATATTTAGGTTGTGTTCAATTCTGGCTACTATGAACAGTGCTGCAACAAACATGGAAATGCAGATACCTCTTTAAAATGCTGATTTTCTTTCTCTTGGTTGTATATGTGGAAGTGGGATTGTGGATCATATGATACCTCTTTATTTTTTTGAAGAGACTCCAAATTGTTCTTCATAATAGTTGTATTAATTTACATCACCACTAACAGCATATAAGGATTCCCTTTTCTCCACATCCTCTCCAGCATTTGTTATTATAGCCTATCTTTTGGATAGAAGCCATTTTAACTGGAGAGGGGTAATGTATCATTGCAGTTTTGACTTGCATCTCCAATGGTCAGTGATGCTGAACACCTTTTCATATGCCTGCTTCTTATATCTTCTGGTTATCTATCCCTTGTCTCATGAGCAGGTTGAAAATATAGTTTCCCATTCTGTGGGTTGTCTCTTCACTTTGTTGACTGTTTAGTTTGCTGCACAGAAGCTTTTTAATTTAATGTGATCCCTTCTGCCCTTTTTTGCTTAGGACATCTGGGCTTGTCGAGTGTCACTCAAAAAATTTTTGCCCAGATCAATGTTCTGGAGATTTTCCCCAATGTTTCCCTGCAGTAGTTTCATAGTTTGAGGTCTTAAGTTTAAGTGTTTAATCCATTTTGATTTTTGTGTAGGGAAACAGATAGCAGATCCCTATCTGTTTCATTCTTCTGCATATGAATATCCAGTTTTCCCAGAATCATTTATTGAAGAGACTGCCTTTCCCCTGCATATGTTCTTGGGACCTTTATTGAAAATGAGTTCACTATAGGTATGTGGGTTCTCTATTCTGTTCCACTGGTCTGTGTGTCTGTTTTTATGACAGTGCCATGCTGTTTTGATTAGTATAGCTCTGTATACGAATTTGAAGTCAGGTAATGTGAATCTCCCAGTTTTGTTCTTTTTGCATAAAATAGTTTTGGCTATTCTGTGTCTTTTGCGGTTCTATATAAATCGCAGAATTGTTTTTTTCTATTT
Organism: Ateles fusciceps; assembly: GCA_036589455.1. NCBI lineage: Eukaryota > Metazoa > Chordata > Mammalia > Primates > Atelidae > Ateles > Ateles fusciceps. The sequence goes on along the minus strand of JAZHEH010000827.1, from coordinate 3,073,103 downwards.
CTGTGAAGAATGTTATTAGTATATTCATAGGGATTGTACTGAATCTGTAGATGGCTTTGGTTAGTATGGACATTTTAATAATATTTATTTTTCCAGTCCGTGAACATGAAATATCTTTTCATTTTTTGGTGTCCTCTTCAATTTATTTCCTTGGTGTTTAATAGTTTTCATTATAGAGATCTTTCACTTCTTCAGTTAAGTTAATTTGGAGGTGTTTAATTTTATTTGTGTTATTGTAAATGGCATTACTTTTAAAATTTATTTTCAGATTGTTCACTGATGGCAAGTAAAAATGCTACTGATTTTTGTATGTTGGTTTTGTATCCTGCAAATTTAAAAGATTTGTTTATTAGTTCTAATAGTTTTTTGTGGAGTTATTAGGTTTTTCCAAGTATAAAATCATATAATCTACAAACAAGGATAATTCTACTTCCTCCTTTCCAATTTAGATGCCCCTAATCTCTTTCTCTTGTCTGATTGCTCTAGCTAGGACTCCCAGTATTATGTCAATTAATAGTGGTGAAAGTAGGCATCCTTGTTGCATTCCAGATCTTAGAGGAAAGGCTTTAAAAATGAATGATTCTTGAGGTTCACTTAGGTTAGGTATCATTTTTATTTACTCCATACGAATTTTTCAACATCATGCAAATATTCCAACATTTAAATATATAATAATAGTTGCATGAAATTCTACTGTAAGTACTTAAAGAAATACATTTTTATGTCTAGCCATTTTTGGTTCTGTTAAAAAGTGTAGCAGTTCAAAAAGAATATATCTTTAAAAATTATAAATAAAAATTTCTGCACTAGTTTGATGATTATTCATTAAAACTTTTATGTCTAACATTTATGATCAAGAATATTAGAGGAACGTAATGTAGTTTGAACCATGTGGTATATTACTCATAATTTTGTGTAGAAATTACCAAATATTTGAGTGTTGTTATGGACAATATATTTTATGTCTGATTCTTTTTTAGTTAATGTATTTTATTTCTATTTATATACTCAAAATCTTGGTATAAAATATAAGACTGTCCTTTGTTCTTTATCTTCTCTTTTGTATTTTTAGAGATGAGGTCTTACTCTGTTGCCCAGGCTAGAATGCAGTGGCACAATCATAACTCACAGCAAGCTGGAAATGCTGGGCTCAAGTGGTCCTCCTGTCTCAGTCATTAGAGTGGCTGAGATTACAAGCAGGAGCCACTCATCTCTTTCTTTCTTTTGATAAAGCTGTTTTGCCAGCTTCAACGACAACCAGAAAGAAACACATAGAGATGTTGCATTTTTGATAGCATAATACCAAAAAGGAAAACACTGTCTTTCCTACAATGCTTTGGTATGCAAACTTAAGATTTCATGGATGCTCTCTGGAAATCAATGATCCATGAGAGCAAAACATGTACACTGCATTATGGGTCAATATAAATCTTAAGAATAAAATATGACCACAAGATGGTTTTGAACATGGTTTTCAATTGCAGTTGTATCCTTTGAAATGTTAGGAATAATATTTTTAGCTTCCTTGCAAAGGAAAGGTTTATTTAGCAGACCTTTGAAAACTAAGGACATGTCATAATATCCTTCACCAATCAGCAAAATGTGTCTCTACTAACACGACTGAAACAAAAATTGTGATCATGTGTCCCACAGTTTTTATTCAAAAGGAAAGTACTGTTTAATCCAATTTACCTCAGGCATTTTATAAAATTGAGAAATTAGTGGAGTATTCTGAAGTCCATGGAACAAAATCCACTAGTAATTGCAAACAAAACAGTTTGAAAATTGACATATGAACATAACCGTAGAAACATTATTTCTGTAACCCTTGTTACCCAGTTCAAATAAATACTGCAACAAATTTCCATTTTTTCCTAGTTTGATTTTCAGATATTCTGTGCCAAATATATTTGATTTCAATTTTGATGAGTCCATTATGCTATGATCAGAATAGTTTTATCATCTTTGCCAGTTTGAAAAATGCACTTCACACATTGGAAATAGTTTTTCTCAGGTATATTTCACACTTACACGGTTACTCCAAAGAGAATTGACATATGGTAGTGATTTTTAAAAATCCACAGGCTGCTTGGAATGGAAAGAGATTAGTAGGAAGTTCAACTCAGTAATCATAAAGTAGACTATTAAATCAACTCAAATACAAAAGACTTAAAATACAAAAATAAGACACAGTACCCAAATGCTGTATTATTTTTTAAATACTACCAATTATACATCATGGATGATTACTCACTCAGTATTTATTTTTTTATTATTTTCTGACCACACATCACCTTTAGAACATTTATCTTTTCTTTAGTTGTAAAGTACTTTTCTACTTAAACTGCCACCGTTTCTTAAGTATTTTAGTTGCCTAGGAAACATACAAAGGTTTTGCTGCAATAGCAGGAATTCATTTAACCACCAAATTCCCTCTCTAAGCCAGATTCATCATTTCTATATTGCAGAAGTCTTCAGCAGAGCACATGACTGTAGCCAACTGGCTTGTTACCATATCATGCTTTCAATAGAGTGAAATGGGTCAAACAGATTTTCAGACAGCTTAAGCACAGAATTATGGTCCTCCCAAAATGACTCAGAGTATCATTTTCTTGATATTCGTGGTCCCACAAACCAAGCATCTATTTTGCTTCTGTTAGTCTAATCTATTATCTGGCTACAAAAGACTAGCACATATTAACACTGGAAAGGGATCACTTTATTCTCTCACTTTTTGAAGGACATAATTCTTTCAGTAAACTAGGATGTTATTTATTACATACAAAGCGATCTACAGATTTTTTGGCTCTGTGTGACTTTTATATATTATATTTGTGTAGCACTAGTGTGGAGGAAAATAATATTATGTCATACAGAATGATTTATTATGACAGCTAGGTATTTCACAAGTGGAGTTATTGGGGGATAACTTAATTAATCCCTGTTGCTCTCAGTTTTCCCCATGTGAAAAGTGATAATAGTAATATCTAAACCCAAAGATTATTGTAATATATATAATTTATATAAAATTATTTCTTTTGTTTCTTATAACAGGGAATAGTTCCACCATCTTCCTGGTTCACAAGTAAGAAACTAACCTTTCTTACACCTTACTTCTTATTTTTCAAATCCAGTAAGTCATCTAATATTTGCAATTCACTGTCATTGCTATTTCTAAAACTGTACTTATTTGGTCATAAAATCTGAGTATGGGCTGCTTTAATTCTCAACAATGATGCCAAACTGATCCTTCTAATACGTAATAACTAACTCCGCCATTTAATTTCAGCAAATTCACATGAAACTTCAGATTTCTAATAAAGGCCTTTGAAGCCTTTCTTTCTCAAACTCTTATTTGTATTCTTCCTCTTATGGGTTGACAAATAAACATACATCAATCTAGCTTCATTGAATTATTTCTAGTTATCTTTATATTATATTCTTTATTTTTCATGCCAGTGCCTCCGCATTGTAATTGTTTACATGGAACTTCTGGATTCTGGAAGTGACTAGCCATTACACATTTTTATTTCCACAACAGAAACATTAGCTCATCTATGAAGAATTATTGAAGTACAAACCGAATGGACTATTCCTGCTTTTAGGTTGTAGAATACGATAAAATAGAGACTATGACAGGTTCACCATCATCCCCCATGTCTACTGTCCCATATGACATATATTAAGCAATTAGTTTGCTTAAAATAAAGTTCTTAATCAGAATATCAGTATATATCATAGAGGCAGGTTTCATATTAAAGCAGAATTCATACAAGTATATCTTAGATAGTGAACGAAACAGGCAACCCTAAGATATCTAGTTTTATCCATTAATTTGCATGAGTAAAAGAAATATAATGGCATTTGTTAAAGAAGATGGCCCCTGCACAAAATGCAAAGCACAAATAAAAATAATGGGGCTATTTTAAAATTTTTTACATAAAAGCCTCTTACAGAATCTTCCTTAGGACTATAGTGCAGAAGTGTAGTGTAGAGTGAGAAGAGAAACCTTCTCTTTAGTTCTCCCAGGGACAGTGAGCTTCTGAATGAGTTCAAAAGTGACACTGATATTTGGACTATTACTGTTAATATCATCACATTGGTATTTATGGGCTAGTGATGTCTTAAGACATTGGTCATATTTTTAAATAGTCATACAATGAAGGGACATGAAAATATATTGTGAAAATATTCACTTGGCTTGTCTTTATGTTTTTGCCTTAAAAATGTTAGAATCTATAAACTTACAGGTATTGACTGTTAGGCATTATTCACAATTTAAATATCTTCTGTTCTGTTATTAAAGACATTCTTACAGATAAAATGTTGATAACCATTTTCAAAACATTAGTTAAACATCAAGAACCATGACAGTCCTTAATAACCAAGCAATTTGAGGTGAAAGAGTATGCTTTTGATTAAAATCACCTTCAACAGATAATGTTTTATGCTCATGCCCTAATGTTCTCTTTCAGTTATAACACATTTCAAAGCATGTGACTGTATCTCATGTTTCCTTTGCTCCTTTCTTCTGCAATAAATGCATGGAAATAATATGGTTGATAAGGCTTATGCTTTACTTCAAATGGAAAGGAGTACGTTTTGGGAAGACTATTCAGTTGACATCTTCAGCTGTTCTTATTTTAACCTCTTTTCTTTTTTTAGCTTCAGGTTGAAAATGGATGACACCTTATCAGATCATCAAAGCACAGTATTAACAGAGTTACAGTGTTGAATGCGTTTCATCTACACCGTTTTTAAGTAATAATTCATTGCAAATGACAAGATATAATCTTTAGTAATAAGATTTTGGGTCATTGTCATCCTATAGACTTCAAAAGAAACACAGGCATTCAAATGTCTGATTCTAATCATAAGTGAGCATAATAGACATGACGGCACTAGGAGAGTATGCTTAGCTGATATTTTTTGGAAATGGGAACATCAACAAATCATGATTACAGCATAAGCAGAAGAGATAATTTATCCATCTGAAGAATATTAATCATAGGTTTAATCTACCAAGGAGGTTTGAAAACATCATTTCAAAATCTTCATTAAAGAGGATGGTTATCAGAGACTGGAGGGATAGTGTGGGGAGTGGGGAGGAGATGGGAGCGGTTAATGGAAACAAACAAACAAAAAAAAATAGAAAGAATAGGACCTAGTATTTAATGGCACAGCAGGGAGATTATATGTAGTCAATAATAATTTAATTGTATATTTTAAAATAACTAAAAGAGTATAATAAGATTGTTTATAACACAAAGGATAAATGCTTGAAGGAATGGATATCCAGTTCCACATGATGTGATTATTATGCATTGCATGCCCGTATCAAAACATCTTATGTACCCCATAAATATATATATCTACTAGGTACTCACAAAAATTAAAATATAAAACATTTTAACACATGGTAGGCATCATTCTCCTAGTCAACAGAATATTACAAAATGTGTGAAAAAATAAAAACAGAAATTTTTAAAAAGTGGAATTAGTTTAAAAAATAGTATAAAAAATAAGAAAGTTTGTCAAAGTTAGATTTAAAAGCAGAAACCCTGTAAGCATATACAATGCAAATTTAAAAACAAAAAAAGGATAATCTCTAAATTTGTCAAAAAAAAAAAAAACCCTGCTTCTCCATCTTAAAGAGGTAAATTTGAATTAAAATAAATTGCAAAGGATAATCTGATTTTTAACAATGTATATAATTGTTCTTGTTGTTTCTTAAACCATAACTTAAACTCTGATTTATAGCTTAAATGTTGACTCTCACTAGGATTCTAACATCATTCTCAGCCCCAAATATCCACTTCCCTGACTTCTCCTCTCTCTGTTTATAATGTAAATGGCTCACAGGTTTATTTCTCCTTCTTCCATCTGTATCTCTCACAATTCCGAAACTTATGGGTTATTTTTCAACCTGGATTAGTCCCCTATTGCATTTTTACATATTGGAATATTAGGTGTTCTTCAAAGCTAACCACAAATACCACTTTGTTTTTCAAAAAGTTTATTACTTCAGCCAAAAGTAAGTTTATTCTCTTTTGATTTTTTAAAGTTCTTTGTGCCTCTGACTGGGAAAATATCATACATATTCTCATGTTCTGGTTATATACGCAGCTTGTGTATGTGTGTCTTGTCGCTTCCACTGAATTTTAAGCTCCTTAAGGACTATTAGAGTCTAATTAATGGTTATTTTTTCCCTGTAGGCTCTAGCATGTATTCTTCACAGTGGAGGGCACAAATTGGTGAATGATGGGAACATAACATATCTAATTCATTTATTCAGCAAAAATGTCTATCTACTGAGAGAGCAAGGAAAAAGAATGCACATTATAGTGACCCTTACTGTAAGTAACTGCAAAGAATATAAGCTCCAAGTTTAAGTATATTCTATTTCCTGAAAATGAAAGATATTATTGTGGAATATGAAGGACTTTTTCTTGGAAAAACCTGACTTCCACTTACCTGCTGTGTGGTCTTGAGCAAATTAATCTCTTTCAGCTTCAGTCCATTCACTTATAAAATATAGATAATACTTAACTTATGGCTTATTGTAAATGGCAAATTGCAAATATAAAACTGTTCAGCTTAGTGCCTGACACACAGATGGTTATCACAAAAAAAATGAACATTATGAGATTCTCTGGTGAAAGTTGATAGATGGTCAATAATGTAAACACTAAATTCTTTAAAATCAAGCTTAGAACAACACATTTTGTGATTACAAGACATAATTACATTTTTACACATAAAATAATACTAGCAAAAATATCACATATTCTGTTTTATTAAAACAGCATCTTTTGTACAATTATTTCTCTAGGTTGGCATATTTCTTTATCTTTGGATTTTTTTTTCTTTGAAAGAAAGAAAAATATGCTGACCCAATTTTTTGAACTAATTTAAAAATCTAAAGCATGAAATCCAGTCTTTACTTAGCAAGTTGATTTTATTACCCAGAATTTAAAATACATTGGATATGATAAAATGCATAGAGCCAAGTTCAGACCCAAGGTTTAGAGTTAATTTATATTTCTGACTTATGGTGGGTGGAAAAACCACCAACACACACGTGTAGAGGAACCTTATTTAGCCCAATGGACATATTTTTCTGTAGAAACTGAAATTTCCCCTTCTTTCCACATTGCTATACAATGGATATTTTTGGTTTTTTTCATTCTCTATGTTTTAGCCTAACTAGTATCCTGAAGAAACCTCCTTTTCCTATGTTTATCTCTTCCTCCATCATCAACATTTAACATACAAGGTTGAGGAAATGACTTAGATCTGGGGATAAAGGGCATTGCATTTTGCTGCCCACAGGGACTATGCACTTGAAACAAATCAGAAAATGGTAAGTACAGTAACCAAGTTCATGCTATTGGAAGGAAAGACCCTTTCTCTTCCTGGTCGAATCTGAATCTAGGAGGTTGTGACCATTAGCTTATAGCAGTCATTTTGCTGCCTTTTAGAAATTAAGAACAAAGCCCTAGGACAAAAAAAAAAAAAAAAAAAAGTGAGACATACAAAAGAAGAGACACAATTCTGTGGTAGGAAGAACAATGAATCCCCCAAAATAGCCACAGCCTTGAAGTTGTGAATATGTTATGTTAGATATAAGGTGAATTAAGGCTGCAGACGGAATTAAGGCTGCTAATAAATTGACATTAAGATAGAAAGATTATCCTTTTGGGTCAAATGTAATCCAAAGGTCATTACAAGATGGAAGAGGGAGGCAGGAGAGTCAGTGCCAGAATAATACAATATGACAAACATTCTATCAGCCATTGCTGGTGTGAATGTGGAAGGGGGCCATGAGTCGAGGAATGGGAGTGGCCTCTAGAAGCTGGAAAAGGAGAAAAATTTAAAAAGATTGTTCACAACAACCTCCAGAAAGGAACATAACCCTACCTATACCTTGCTTTTAGTCCAGTGAACCCATTCCTGAGCTCAGGAAATAAGATAATAAATTTATGTTGTTTTAAGCCACTAAGTTGGTAGTAATTATTTATAGCAGCAATAGGAAACTAACACCGTTAACTCTTTGTATAGTCTCCAATAATGCCTGTGTCTTTTTGGTGGCATGAGACACATATTTTATCTTTATGTCTTATAAGGTTGATGCCTTATAGTTTACCAGTTAGGCATTAGAACTAAGTATGGGTTAAGGAAAAGGCTTTATTGAGGAAATGTGTAAGCCAGGATTCAGTTGTACCAGAAGGCATAGCTCTCCTCATCCTCATTAGCTTCCCACCGTGAGGCTAAAGGGGGCTGGCTGGACACAGTAAGAATAGGTATTCTGGCAATGGACCTGGCCTCACCCTTCCTCCCTGGGAAATGACATTGTAGACCCGCTTCACCAGGTCTTCTCCTCTTGCTTCCCTTTGATTAATAAATACATTTCCCCACTAAAGCCTATTACTTAAACCATACTTTGTGTCATTGTACAATTCATCCTGAGAACTTGGCACATGATAAATGGAAGCTTCAAAAGGACTCACCTTGTATGACAGCTTAGCACATTTGAGGCCATTTCTGTCATTTAAAGCTGAACTAGTCATTACTGATACCTGGTGAATAAGATTTAAAAAAAAAGATTTTGTCTCCTTTTTCTTTTTTGAGAGGAGGTCTCACTATGTTACTCAGGCTGTCTTCAAACTACTTAGCTCAAGCAATCTGCCCACCTTTGCCTCCCAAAGTGCTCAGATTATAGGATTGAGCTACCATGCCCAGTGATTTTGTCTTCTTTATAGAGTTGTCTCAAGCATGGATCCTAAATTCTCTGGAGTACACTGGGAACTTCACTCATTCATTCATTCATGCATTCAGACAATACAATTCATTAAGCAGAGAATTGTAATCTACATGGTGAAAACATGATAAATACCATTTCTCTCCTTAAAGAGTTAATGGAATAAAAGGGAAACTGGAAACATAATAGAAATTACAATTCAATACAAAAGATGCTATGATGTGGGTATTTGTAAGGTAAGGAAATAGGAAGATAACAGAGAAAAGTATGATTCTATATATAGAATCTGGACTCAACTATAATTATTCTCTTCCTAAATGGGAAGGAAGTACATCCTGAGATAAAATGATTAAAAAGAAATATGCTTCCTGACTAGGGAATATGCATCTGCATTTCTTGGCAGAAGTGACTAAATATGTCAACTCAAGGAGAGGCTTGACTGTAGTAGATGCTTAATGAATACTTGTGGAATGAATGTCTAAATGGATAATTAGCAAAAAAAAAAAAAAAGCAAATGGTGCCAAAATGATCTTACTAATCACCACGGGTAATAGACACATGCATTTTGAAGTAATTTATAATTATAGTTAGAAATAAAAATCATGTATTGAATTTATCTTTGACAAATAACATGCTATAATGACAAAAGGAAAGCAGAAGCTCTGGGCTTAAGAAAATTTGCTGTAGACACCATCAAACCTGGGTTTGAGTCCTGCCTATTGGTCACTGTGATCTTAGTATTGTTACTTAACCTTGCTAAGTTAGTTTCCTCCAATCAAAAAGTCAAAATAATGTTGGAACCTATTCTGGAAGTGTGAGGATTAGAGGAGGAAATGCATTTGAAATACTTAGCAGAGAGACTAGAATTTAGTAAGCATTCAATAAATGTTAGCTCTAATAATAACCAATAAGTATTATCCATATGAAAAAAGCTTTTAAACATCAAATGAAATTGTACAGAAGTTGAAAGATTTAATCGAGAAAAATAGCAACTCCAATATAAGTATTTTTATAAGAGATTCCATCAGAGTAATCATTTCTTGTGATTTGGACCCATATGTTTATGTCAGAGAGATGGAACACGGCCAAAGATTTTCAAGTAATTGTGTAAAATTGCTCCTGTTATGTAAAATTAATTGAGGCCTTGCTTCAGCAGCTGTTATGTATACATGGAGGCTGCAAACCCTGTTAAACAGAATGGTAACCATATAATCATGTTTTTCACGTTATTTTGTGCAATCACAACGAAAGGTTTACAAATAACAGTGACTCATTTAAATATTATTGACACAATGAAATGCTCCCAATGTGAGAATTACTCCCTAGGAATAGATCTGACATTTTGGAAATTAGATGATTTCTTATCAGAGTGCTATTTCAATATAACATTACAAACTGTTTTTCAAGACATCTCGTGTGACTGTTATCTATTCAAGCTAAACATCTACAGGGGTCAATGCCAGTAATCCACATACGGTAATTTCGCATCACCCTTAACTGTTCCCTTTGTTTCACACAGCCAAGAGGTCTTCTGTTAACACTTCAATAGTGTTTTTGTTGGACAAAATAATTCATATACATTATGAACCCACATTCCGATGGTTAAAAGACATGCAGCCAAAATCATAGCACATGGCCTCTGTTCTGACTCCACATCCTTGATTTTCCCCATATCACACATCGTCAACACCACCTCCGCATCATTATAACAAATACAACATAAAATACTTTACAAACATGTATTCAAATTAGTTTTTCAGTTTCCTCATGTAATTTTAAATTTTTAGCAGTCATCTATTCCAGATCCTTTTTTTTTTCTTATCTTATTTGACTTTGAAGACACGTTTGAAAGTAGAAAACAGGTGGAGCTCACCATTGCTGACAAGGGATATTTTGATCTGATGATTATATTATTAATTAAGAGAATCTATAGATGCTACAGTCAGTGCACAGCTGATATTTAATGAGCTCAAGATAATTTTCTCTTTTTTTCTTTAGATGACTTTATGTGGCTCACAACTACAATTAATTCTTGATAAATCACCCATTAGGAGCAAATACAGAAAATAAATATGGTTGTACTCTAAGGACACATATACAGTATAGATTAAATACAACATAATTTCATACATATATATTATTTCATATGCTATGTATTTTACTTATCACTATATTACAGATAAGAACAGCAACATTCAAAATAGCTAAAAGACTTACACCCAAAATCATACCATGTGGTCTTAGACTCTGCCACACCCTTTGCTTTCACCACATCACCTCCATTTCATTATAATCAATACACCACAGACATAATTTAAAATCCAAGTGAGTCTCAGGTTGGCAGCCTCATCTCTTCTTTTCTGGATTAACACTAGCCTGTGAAGATGTTTGTTACCTGAGGGTGGGTAAAGGCAGCTGAAATACAGTCTTCATGGAAAACTGTTTAAAGGAGGCTTATCTCTGCCCATGAGTTTGCAGTAACAGTAGGCCTCTCTTAAAGAATGTACATGCTGTATGTGAAACCTAAGGTAATCTTAATCAAGCGGTCAGTGTTTGACTATGAAGCTTAAGGAAATTTGGAAGAATGATAATGAAATCATTTTCACTTTTTGGCCATGACCTCTCAGATCAGAACATACTTTTCTCTTCAGGATGAGGAAATAAGTGCAAGAAAGGGGCTCTCTGAGACGAAACACTTCTAGGAATAGAGCAATTTCTTGGAATAGACTAGTTCCCCAGGCTTGCTTTTATCTGATTTATTCATATGACACATTTCTGCAGGTTCTAGACTTGAGCCTAAACTTGTTAAGACATTTAATATGGATTGTGCTATAGAATTTTGGGTTTAAAATAGACATAAATTTTTCAAAGTGTTATAATATTATTGGTCCACTATCAATCCCTGTCAATGCCCCCAGGCAAAGGTCACCAATAATAAAATCGTTGATGAAGTTTGGTCCCTTGACTTCACAATGTGGGAGAACATTCACCATGAAGAACTGTGCAATGTCTCACTAAGAGACTGTTAGAAAGACTCATTACAGTATCGGGGATTGTGTTAAATTACTTGGGGAACTATTACATAAAGTAGGCCTTTTCTCTGGATTGGATGCATTTGGAAATCAGGAGTAATTCTCTTATTAGGTATCTTAAAAATTCTTATATGGAAGCAGAAGGAACAAAGCTAGGCCAAAGCTGTAACTGGTAAAGAAGAAACATGTCAGGATAAGAGATAATAGATTATTTTTGTGGTTTGGACAATATTCACATTTTTATCTGCATTCAAATGTGATGGTTTTTTTAAATCTTGATCCATCATAGTCAGAGAGTGGCCTAATGTAATGTTCTTCTGTTATATTGTTTATGCTAAACAGAACAGCCTGTTGAGCACGGTCTAGCCTTAAGTGCTAGGGAAACGTCAAGTTTTTAAAAGGAATGGCTGACAGTACTAGGACAGTTCCTATCTGTTAGAAGCTGCTTCTTTTTCTTATAGCTAAGACAGATATGAATGACTGCAAAGTCAATAGTAAATCTCTGTCAACAGTTCCTTTAAAATATATCCTGAATCTAACCATTGCTCAAATCTTTCCTTGCTCCAAATCAACATTACTGATTACTTGAATCTCTGCTTCTAGTTGGTTTCCCCAGAAAGTTCGGTCACCACTTAACAGCAAGAGTGGTCTCTCCCAGTGTAAGTTAGAATGCAAGTTAGATGGCAATACCATATACTATGGGATGAAAATGCCCTCATGGAATTAGAGCATGCATTTTAATGGGAATCCACAGAAAGGAGTTCTGAATTCTGCCAGAACATGATGTCTTATTTGAGGCTTTATGAGTGAGCAGGAGTTCACTGAAAAAATAGAAAGGAGATTGGTGAGAGGACCATTCGGGTGGAAGGAAGAATATGGGCAAAGCTTGGATATGTAAGGGAGCATGTGCTATTTGGGAAGTTCAGACACTTGCTGGAATAGAAAGAATGGAGCAGATTCTCGAGGCCTTCTGTGGGTGGAGTAGGCAGGTCTTGGTATAGAATCTGGTGATTCATCACAGTGGGGTCTGCTGGATTCTCAGTTCTCAAAGTAGCAGAGCAGAGCAGTCTTGGAGATTTGGGAATTTGGACCTTCCACTGTGAGCCAAATTCTAGCTGTGTCAATACTCTTACATTGAACTCCTGATGCTTACCCCTTAGACTTTTCTATACAACAGTGTTTGTAGTTTTTAGTGTGACATGCATATAGTCACTAGAAATTCATCTATCTTGATGCTCAAAATATCCATTATAAAATATTTAGACCTGAAAATCTTTGATACAGTGTCCCATAGTAATAAAGTACTGCAGAGAATAAATATGATCACTAGTAAAAAATGTACTGACAGAAAAAAAAACAACTGGTGTGCTATTGTGTGTGTGTGTGTGTGTGTGTGTGTGTGTGTGTGGTTAGAACCAAAGAGAGCAGAAGCTATGTATGAGTACATATTTCTTATGATCCATATCACAATGAGATTAATAAATTAGACCCATTTCTTTTAGGGTTCTGATTTATATTTGTTATATTAGTTTCCCTTTAATTTCAAGAAAAATGCAAAAGAGAAAGAGAAATGTGTAATATAGAAACTGATGGGGCTATGTATGATGACGCATGTCTCTAATCCGAGCATTTTGGAAAGCCAAGGAGGAAGGATTACTTAAGATCAGGAGTTCAAGGCCAGTCTGGGCAATATAGCAAGATCCAATAGAGTATCTCTCTATATACATATATACACATATATATGTATAGAGTCTCTCTCTATATACATATATGTATGTATGTATGTATATAGCGAGACAGTCTCTCTCTATATATATACGTACATAGAGAGACATATATATAGAGTGTCTATATACATATATATGTGTCTCTCTGTATATATACCTATATATGTGTCTCTCTGTATATATACCTATATATATGTCTCTCTCTATATATACCTATATATACACATATATATAGAGGGTCTCTCTCTATATATACATATACATACGTATATATAGAGACAGTCTATATATATACACACACACATATATACATATATATATATACGTATATATAGAGAGAGCACTCTACATATATATATAGAGAGAGACACTCTATATATACATATGTAGAGCGAGGTCTTGCTCATATATATATATAGACAGAGAGAGAGAGAGAGACAGAGAGAGAGAGAGACAGAGAGAGAGAGAGAGAGACAGAGCACCCAACAGAGTGTCTCTCTCTATATATATACATGTATATATATGTATACATATAGAGAGAGGTCTTATTCATATATATATAGAGAGAATATATATACTATATATTTCTATTATATAGAAAATTTAAGTATTTTTCTTACATAAGTAAAATTCTCATTTGCTTCAATATACCTTCTTTTGAGAACTTGAAAGCTAGTTTAGTAACTTAGATAAAATTTAAGGTTTCAACAACTGGATCAAGCCTTTATTCTGAATAATTGGGCAATAAATGAATAATGTCTTCTTAGCTATGAAAATACAAAAGACAAACACTATCACTTAGAAGCAGTATGATCTTAGCAAAATTACCTACCAATTCTGAGTACAACCTTCTTCATCAATAATACTAATTGCTACACAAACTAAGTGAGACTGTATAGAAGAGAATGCTTCCCATGTAATCTCAAGATGCAAATAAATTTCCAAAACCACATAGTCTATCCAAACACTCCTTAAGTCAGTAACACACACAACCTAATGTCATGTGATTAATAACCTTCATACAAATAGCCTCTTATGAACTCTGGGGCACAATTTTATTTACTTTAAATGTATAATGATTTAAAATGAACGATTTAATAATTTAGATTTTTGTTAAATAAACTGTCAATAAAAACTTTATCAAATACAATTAGAAACTTAAGTGATGTAATCTATTATAGGTATGAAGATGGTCACTCCAAAGTTAATGCTTTTATGGTGCTGATGAATGTGGTTTTAATGTGTATTTACTGAACTCACGAGCTCACCATTTTTTTTTCTTTTTTTTTTTTTTGGTCAGCTCTCAGTAACATTGGGTTCTGCTGCCTCACTTTATCAATATACGTGTGTTCTCCTACTGCTTGGTAAATGCTGAGAAATATCTCTTAGTGAACCTTTAATTCTGCAAGCTTTCTAAAGGCAGTGACCATCCCCTTCATTTCTTTCAAAATACTATCATTACTGACGAAAATATTCAATCAAACTTATCCAGTACAAGATATTATGTCAGGTTTTAGGCAAAGCAATGAGAAACACGATGATTACTGACCACAAAGATATTCATGTTTTGAGAAACAAATGTGTATATAACTAATGACTAACTGTTGTCCTGCCATCCCATAGATTGCCATGCACTTCTCAGGGCCAAATTCATGATATTCATACACATACACTGATCCAAGTGGACCAAGTAAGTTCTCCCTTCCAGAGATTTACACTTGGACGTAGAAAGCCTAATTTTAAATAGCTGAATGAAGTGTAGTAATCACAAGTATGGAAGGAAAAGGCAAACAAACCAGTGAAAAATCATGCAATTCCCAGGAGAATCAATGAACTGCTTGTTCCTAGAGAAGGATCTGGAAACACTGGGGTCCTGAAGTAGCAGAGAAAGAAGAAGCCACAGAGAGACATGGAGAGACATGGAGAAGAGAGAGAGAGAGAGAGAGAGAGAGAGAAGGTGGAGGGAGAGGGGTAATGATTTTTTGGCACCTTTAGAACATTCTAGTTTTTGGTTCCAATCCTTCATGAGCCTGAATGCATCCCTGTCCTTGGACTCCGTGAAAAACCGTCAGATTGGTATACCTCCTCACCTTTTTTACTCTGTGTAATGGAAGATGGATTCTTTACTTACAAACAATAATTTTAGTTAAAACATGTGATCTAATGAGGAAATTAGGAACTTCTAGACTTTATCTCAGAAATAGCAATGTTGTTTTACTTTCCCTGAAATCTTCTGATCACTGGTAAGGTGGAGGAATGAGCTGTGCTTCAAGGAGGGAGATGCTGAGGAAGCCTGAGGGAGCTGACTGGGCAATAGATCATGTAATTCTTCAAGATCTATTGGCCTATTGGACTCAAACTGTTGGGAAGAGTTGTAAAACATGTTGATTATTTAGGATCTAATTATCTAAATTATTAATCATCCTTTCTTTTTCTCCTTCCCTAGTTCTATTCTTCTGCCAATTCTTTCAAAACTAGCTTTAATCCTATTAATCCCTCTGCCGGATTCTGGGAAGAGAATTAGAGCGACAGTGTAACTGAAATCAATCTATCTGGTTACCTCTTAGGCACCTAGTAAAAGATTTGGTGGAAATAAGGGTAAAGCACTGTCTTAATGAGATTTAGGAAATAACTGCAGATTTCATTTATGTCTGTTCAACCTGACGGTGAAGTATACATAACAATTTTCTGTAATGCAATACTGAGTGAAACTTGCTGATTTTCTCCAGGGACACTGTAACTGTTCATTACTTTACACTGCAGTATAAATTGGCCCAGTGGGGGAGGCAGGCATAGATTGAAGGGAGCTGTGAACAAAATTACATAGCTAACATTGCAGGCACCACCTCCATACTTGAATCCCAGAAATCAGGCTCTTAATACATTCAGTCAAACAATCTTTCTGACAATTGCAGGTCATATACCTAGCTACACGTCTGGGGAAACTAAAGGCAGATGTGGGGGCTTTTAAAAATAGCTGAGAAATATGTGCCACTTGCTCCCAATACCACCATTGGGTAACTGTAGTCCAGAAAATGTGCCTCCTTTATAGGATTAACAGCTTGCTATCTCTCTCTTAAAAGCCAACAAAGATAACTGGGAAAAATTTAAATAATGACAGGAACTTTCTTGCATTTACACACCAGATTGACCAGTTAACACCTATGTGACTTGTCACAAATTAATGACTCTGTTGCAGTTTCCACAGCTGTATAATGGACATGGTCAGAGTACATCCATCACACATTTGTTGTGTCAGTTTAACAACACGTAAATGTCCCAGCAAGTAACTAGGTCATGAAAGTGCTGTACTTGTTACTCAGCAACGTTATTGTTGTCGTTGTTCTTGTAAACCTATTATAATTCTGACCTCAATCCTTTTGTTTTTGGAGAGGGAACAAGGCAAAAAGGAAATAATAGTGGACTAACAATAACTGACATAATTTTAAAATCATTTATTTATATAGTCATGCACTGCACAACAGCATTTCAGCTAATGACTGAACATATATCTAACAGTGGTCCCATAATATTAAAATTCTGTATTGTTACTGCATCTTTTATATGTTTAAGACACAAATACTTACCTTGTGTTACTATTGCCTACAGTAATTAGTACAGGGATGTGCTGTGCAGGCCTGTAGCCTAGGATCAATAGGCTATGCCATATAGTCTAGCTGTGTAATAGGCTGTATCATATGGGCTTGTGTAAGTACACTCCATGATGCTTGCACAATGACCAAAAAATCTAACCATGCATTTCTTAAACGTATTGCTGTCATTAAGTGACACATGACTGGCATTCATTAGCAGCAGGTAAATATTCACACATTAACTGAATTGTATGCATCTTCCATTGTTCTACCATCTCTCAAATCAAAACAATATTTTCTGGCCTTCCTCTGCTTGTGCGTTTAGCAATTTATATATAATATTAACCAGGACCAGGTACAGTGGACTCACACCTGTCATCCCAACACTTGCGAAGGTGGAGGCCAGAGGAGTGCTTGAGACCAGGAGTCTAAGACCAGCTTGGATAACACAGTGAGACCCTGTCACTACAAATGTTTAATATTTAAAAATAATTAGCCAGGCATGGTGACATGTGCCTACAATCTCAGCTACTTGGAAACCTGAATTGGGAAAATTGCTTCAGTCCAGAAGTTCGAAGCTGCAGTGCACTATGATTGCACCACTACACTCCAGCCTGGGCTACGGAGCTAGACTCTTTCTCCAAATATATATATATACACACACTCATGCTCTGTCTCCAAATATATGTGTGTGTGTATATATATATATATATATATAATTTGTATTCTTTTACTATAACTCATAACCATGAGAAAAACAGCTTTCAATGCATGACTGCCAATCTTTCTAGCGAATTATTGAAACTGTGGGTGGACCTGAGGACTCCCAAACTTTATAAGCACCTACTATAGACCCTGGCACTACAGACATAAATACAAATGAAAAACATTTTCTTCCACAATGCTTTTATAATTCAGTGTAAAAATATATTTCTAACTAACTTCAAAGTGTTGTTATAAGGAGCAGAGGAAGTAATCGGGATTCGTAGTGGTGATAACGATGATGATGATGACAACAGTCACTTAAGCATATTGCATCTTTATTATGGAAGACCTTTTCAAAGTGCTATCATATGATTATTACAATTCTATGAGGAGGTTATTTTTATCCTCATTTTAGAAGTGAGAAAACTGATGCATAAAAGGAACAAGTAACTTATCTAACATAACACTGCTAGGAAATCATGAAACTGGGACTTCAGGCTATTTGAGCCAAAAATTGCGCTTGATTGTCTCCCACATGGGAATCTCCTAATATAGTGTCTGGCATGTTGAAAATGCCTAATAAATGTCAGACTGAGTTCTCTTTTGCAGGACCTCATTCAGAATATTATCTAAAGTGAGATTCAGAGTGATTGGCTCCTACAGAGATGAGGTCTTCATTTAAATATAGAATGATTGTCAAAGAGTATGATATTACCAAACCAAATATACTCATCAAGACCTGTGCAGTGAGAAACTGAAAGATTCCTAGACTGTAAATTAGAGAATGATATGCAAAGATGAGACAACTGATAAAACTGTATTTAACAGACAACGGGGAAAGTTTAGATATACTTTTTTGATTTCAAATGTTTCCACTATTAAACACTTTTATATCAATGCTTTGAAAACTCATATGTTACCATTCACAGGAAACACAGTAGTGATTTTAAGCAGAAATACAACATTAAAATTAGAGTATGTTTTTTATTTTAAAAAATCCAAAACATTTCCATAAGTGTTATTCAACACAATAAACACTGAGTTCCTAAAATGTGTTCAGGCAGTGGTGTTGATGTTGAAAATGTAAAAAAAGAAATACACGAAATTAGTTTTAAGAGGCTTCATGAAGCGATGCACTTTCTTGGATAGCAATATCTAGTGATGGTATAATTCATTAGAAATAGGTATAAGGGGCATAAGAGGACAAGGTTAACTATACCTCGATGGAGGCTTGTTCAGAGAAAATTTCAGAAATGAGATGACATCTGAACTAGTTTTAAAAACTGATCAAGAATATTTAGGCAGATGATATGTGGGAGAAAGATATTCCAGGCAGTGAGAATATAAGAAAGAGCATGATATATTAAAGAAACTGAAAATAGTTCAGTTCTTCTAGAGTGAAACCTACAAGTGTTGGGAAGAAAAGGAGTCTTTGAGCAGGAGGATGCATAACTAAGGAAATAGCTAGAAATAGGGCCTTAAGGCCTCGTGTGCCATTTTAAAGATGTTAGATTTAGCCTGTTGGCAATGGGACACCATAAATCATTAAAAGTAGGAGAGTAACATCAGATTTTTATTTCAGAAATACCTATCTCTCAAAAGCTACATTTTAGACAAAAACTTAGTTATTTCCTATTTTATAGATTATAACTCTGATATACTGGTTAAGCATGTGTTCACAGAAGCCAGAGCAAATAGATTCAATTCTTGTCTCCCCCCACTTATGTAGTAGTTATGTCCTTGGGCAAATCAACTGAAGCCTGTGTGAGTTACTCTTCTCATTTCTAAAAGAAGGATAATAAAAGTTCTCACTCACAGGCCTGTTATAAGAATTAATTGAGATAACACATATTAAATATTTATAACAGACAAAGTCTTCAATAAATGGGGTTAATTATTAATGTGGTTATTGTATTATTACTATTATTATCATCATTTTCTCTAGTCAATACAAGTACTTTAAATTTTAAAAGAAATATAATTTTTCATGTAATTAATTGACTGATTTTCTTTATAAAAATGTAACTCCTTGTGCTTTTGCAAATTAATAACAGGTAAGCCATAGCTAGCACCAAAAGTAATAAAATTACTTTAAAATGCATTCACTGGGGATCAAAGAAAAAATGAAATAAATCTGAAAAAATCAGCTTTTGAATTTGCCTCACTCCAGGCAAACTAAGAAACATCAAATGAAATATTGATGAAAATGTAGCAAGTTTGAAAGGATTAGTAAAAAATTCCCTGATTAAAATGTCAACCAAATTTCTAAATCAAATTAATCAGTGTAATTTTAAACTTATACATATGAAAATAATTGAAAATGTGTTTTTCTATTTCCTTCTTAGTTTTTACTGATATTATATTTTAAAATTATATATTATTGTCCCTCATAGCCAACGATCTGATAGTTTACTTAGGAGCTAAAAGTGTATTCAATGTTATTTCTCTATTTGTTTGTGCTCTCTTTGTATTCAATGCTATTTATATATTTCTTTGTGTTCCTCCAATTCCTTTCTTCACTCCATAAACAAACATATTCAAACACTATTCATTACAACCATACTTATTTTCTCACAAAGCAATTTCCAATCAGGTCAAGACCCAATCAAAACTTACTACTGCCCATTTACATAGGCCTAGCTGTTTAACTAGATTAAATATAAAATGCTTTACCTGGCATTTAAATTTAATCCTCAATTAGGTACCTTACTCTACATACCAATTTTTAATGTGAAACTTAAGGTTTCTATCTAAAAATGACCATTTTCTGTTTTCCATTTGTTCAATTTTGCCTAAACCATCTTACTTTGCACTTGCAGTTATGCACTTTATTTTATTTAATACATCAGTAGCATCACTGGAAATCATAAATTTGTCTAGGACAGGGGCTAGGTTCTGTCTTGCTTGCAGAATTTACTTGAAGTGATCTCTAAATGATAAATCTATCAAGCAGACATTAGCTGAAAAAGAGGAGTCTCTTAAGAGATAGTCCAGAACATGTTTTTCCAATGGGGAGAATATTACTCCTGAATGGATAAAATTGGTCTTATGACAAAAAATATTAGATATAAAAATGGTATGTGGCCTTCCAAAAGCTCACAGTATATAAAAAGGTATATAAAGAGTATGTCTATTATATAACAGTATGTCTACAGTATTAAATTATCACCTAGAATTTCTTCTTTTGTATCATTACAAAGGGATACTGAGGATAATTTACAAAATAATAATTTCATATGTGTTGTACCTCTATAAAGTGTTTGTAAATATGAGGCTTTCCCCAGTTTCTTTAGATTCTTAAGTTTGAATCAAACCCTCACTTTAATATATTTACATCTCATAATCATATTTGCCAGTTTGTGAATTTGCCCAAAATAAAAAGCTTAAATGTAGAAATTGAGCCTATTCCAGAGATACAGCACTGGAATAAAATACCTTATAAGAAATCCAGTTCTAAAATGAGATTTAAAAAATATTCATAAACTTTAAAATCAGAGTAAAATGACTGTGGTTTTAAAGGAAAAAAATCAAAATAAAAAGGTTATAAAATGTAAAAGGTGTTCCTGTGTCATTACAGAGCAGATACTAGTCTAGCCACTGTTTCATAAAACAATAAATACTTAAATATTACTTAGATATCTTCAGATTAAAATAGCAGATCCATAAAGCAAAGTAAAGCATTTAGTATCTGAAGATTTCTGAAAAACATCTTGTGGTAAAAGTCATAGTAAAATATCTTTTTATTAACTGCAGTGTATCTGAACATAAACGTTGTAAATTATGTTAGCCCTGACAAGAATATCGTTATCTATTCCTGAATTTACATAAACTAAACTAAATAAATGAAATATCTTATTTGTTAGCTTGAATAAATCATTTTTCCCAGCCTAATTTTCTCCATCTCTGACAGATTTCAATATACCTTAAACTCATCTCATTTTATTGAAACTGAATTTTTTAAGGTCTCCAGTCATCTAATGTGGGGAAAATACCAAGGCTTCTCTTTCTTTCAAAACCATGAATGTCTTTATTGCCTTGGAGCCTAAGGAGTAGGCTAGTAGACATTTATTATGTTTCTATGTAGCCATTAGATCTGTTTGAATTGGTATGCTTCTTTCACGTTTCACCATTTCCTCACAGGACATCAATTATTTAATTTTTAGAAACAACTAAAGAAACTGGTGGGTAACTCAATTCTCAGTCTAGGTTCCTCACATTAACCTAAATATTTTCAATCCAGCCATACCAATATGTATTGCCATATACTAGTATAGAAATAAAAGTGCATTAGATTTTTAATAACAGAAAAACAAAAGCAAACATAAAAATAAAGCTTTGGCATTCAGGGCTTTGTTTTTCCATTTGCTTTTGTTTTTCTTGTGTGTGTGTGCACGCGCGTGTATGTGTAAGTGTGTAAATATATATATATATATATATATATAAATAAAAAATGTAGTGAGTGATTGATTTCCTAAGGTCAGTCCTGATATTTTAAACAGCCGTAAAGATTGAATTAAAATGTAAGTACACAGAAAGGATAAGCTAAATCATACTTTAAATATTTTGAAATTTTAGTCAATCTAAATCTTTTTTAAATTTTAAATAATTTTTTTAATTGAGCAACACTTCACACCTATTAGAATTGACAAAATCCACTGACACAGCAAACACTGGCCAGGATATGCAGTAACATGAACCCTCATTCATTGCTGGTGGGAGAGCAAAATGGTGCAGGTTGACAGTTTCTTACAGAACTGACAGTTTCTTACAGAACTAAAGACACTGTGACCATAGGATCCAGCAAGTCAGCTCCTGGGTGAACAGATAAACAAATTGTAGTACATACACACAAAACATATGTATGAAATATTACTGAGCACTAAAAAGGAAATAAGGTATCAAGCCATGAAGAAACGTGTAGGAAAATTAAATGCATAATACCAAGTAAAAGCCAATATAAAAAAAGCCAACATACTATACGACTGCATCTACATGACATTCTGGAAAAGGCAAAACTACGGAGACGGTAATAAGACCAGTGATTGGCAGTGGTTAGGATGAAGGGTGGTATGAATAGGCAGAACACAGAGGATTTTTAGGGTGGTAAAAGTACTCTGCGCAATACTATAAAGGTAGATAAATGCCATTATAACATTTGTCCAGACCCACAGAATGTACCATAGCAAGAGCAAACTGTCATGTAAACCATGGACTCTGGGTGATGATAGTGATGTATCATATAGTAATGACAAATCCACCACTCTAGTGGAGGATGATCTCTGTTGTAGAGGCCACGCATACGTGAAGGTAGACAGTATATGGAAACTCTGTACTTTTCGTTCAAATTTTGCTGTGAATGCTGACAAAAAAAAAAAAAACCTTTAAAGTAATAAATAAATAAATAAGGCAGAGCTGAGTTTCTCAACCAGGGGTAGTAGAAGGTGGTTATAGATTTCTTTTTTTTCTTGAGACACTGTCTCACTCTTGTTGCCCAGGCTGGAGTGCAATGGCACGATCTCTGCTCACTGCAACCTCCGTCTCCCAGTTCAAGCAATTCTCCTGCCTCAGCCTTCCAAGTAGCTGGAATTACAGGTGCCCACCACCACGCCCAGCTAATTTATTGTATTTTTAGTAGAGACGGGGTTTCACCATGCTGGCCAGGCTGGTCTTGAACTTCTGACCTCAGGTGAGCCAGCCACCTCAGCCTCCCAAAGTGCTTGGATGATAGGCGTGAGCCACTGCACCCGGCCCCCAGTGTTTAAAGATTTCTAGAGTAATTTTTAGGTTCAGGGTCTCAGCATATTCTTTGTGAAATTGTTTAATATACACATAGGTGCATTTTTTTGACTTTTTGAGAGAAGTTCAAAACTTTTCATAATTTTTTCCAGAGCAGTTAAGAACACTTGCAGAGAGATAGTCAAGAGTTATTGGATCAGTTCTTATTTTATTTTAATTTTACATATTTTCAGAAGTATATAATCTTTGTTAATTAAACAGTTTAAATAATCATAGTACACAAATGATGTTTATTTATAAATGCAGCTCTATTTTAAACTTAAGTCATGTGGTGATATGTCCAAAATCAACCAATTAACATTAAATAATAACAAGTAGTAACTATTGGATATAAACTTCTAGAAAATGTCATTTTATGTTCTGGCATCTTATTTGGAATATCAAGATATATTTATAAAATCACTATTAAATATTAAATCTTAATAACAAGGCATTTGCATACCTGCAAATAGAGAAAGGTCTATAGTTCCCAAGCCAATTTCAGATCCTCAGCACAGACAAACATATATCAGCTAAAATTTGTGTTTCCAGAAACAAGCCTAATTTTTGTTGTAGTGAGCTAGGATATAACTTTCTTCCTTACCCCTCTAAACTACTGAGGAGAGTTGGCTAGTAAAAATGAGAGAATAGCAATGATAAGATAACACTAATCTCATTCTCCACAGCCATGTGTGAGCCACTAAACCCTATGCCAATGGAAAGGGCCAGTTTCAGACTGATGTAATTTCATCCCTTCTTCTTGCTTGTGAACAATCAGAAGAGCAATTTCATCACATGCTTGGATGAACCAATAATTAACTGGCCATTGGCATATAACTGACAGGCAAGCACTAAAGAAACTACAAAATTAACCTTACAAAAAAGAAAATGAGGTCAGCTCTTAGATAGATTCATGTCAAAATGCCAGACCATTATCTTAATAGTGAGAATTTGGCAGGAATCTAAGGCCTTAAAAAGCTACCATGCATCTTGGTCCGATTACGGCATTATAACAAGTAACTTTTTAGTTTAAAATAATCATCTTGTTTAAGTGACAATTACTTGGGATTCTTTTATTTTCTACAAATCTATTAACAAGAAAAGTAAACTTTCTGATCCTGTAGAAGAGAAAATAAAACAGATAATAATACTGCCACCAGAATAGCAGGGCAAGGGTTAGGGAAAAACACAGTTGCCACAATACAACATATATAGAATATAATTCACTAAACAAGGAAATAAAATAAAAGCAACTGATAAAAATCATCTATATTCTTCCCTGATTGTCTGGTTCAGAATCTTCTCAGTCACTTATGTATTAGTTTATACTGTTTAAAAATTAAGGAAGTGTATGTACAGAAATTTTGTAATGATCGAATAACAAGTAACATCTGTAAATAAATGTAATAAAATGGAAACTCAATAATTTAACATGGAACAAAAGGATAACTTCAACTAGTCAATACTGACCAACTTAGCAATAAGATGATTTGGTGAAGCCTAATTATATCAATTCAAAAGAAGTTGATGGGCATCAAGATTTTATTAAAATAAGTTTTAAAAGAATTACTTTATAGGAATACATAATGTAAAAAAAAAAGGGAATAAAAACTTAAATAAAGATTTAACTACCTCAGGTGTTGAGTTCTACAGCATATTAATGTTAAACTATATCAATATGTATTATTATGTGACTATTATGAGGATTAACCATGAAATGTACTTGTAAGCTATCCCTTATAATATACATTAGTTCAGATCAATGTTTCTTGCAAATAGAAGAGATATTCTAATATATATTAATTAGAAATTACTGATGTTACTATTTCCTCTAAGAAATACTGAATAAAAGTAGAAATAAGGATGGTATTTGTTATTTATATATGATAGAGTTATAATCTCACCAGTTCACATAATCTAAAAGAGAATATTTTATTAGTCCATTCATCTAATAAGTAACCATTTAAGTTACCATATAACCAGATTTAACTATAAATCTATCTAATATCACATTTGTTCAAAATACCTAAAATTATAGTAGAGTAACAAAGGAAAATTGAAGAAATAGTAAGAATGTTTATGTCATGTCTACACAGGTTTCATAGTCTTCATTTGTATAAAGACAAAAGTGAATTGGGTATAGCCTATCTATGATCTTGACAACATTCTGACTTTGGAAACTAGAAAAACACATCAATACCCCACAAAGCAATCTGCTTCTCAGCATCACCCGTTCTACTGCAAGAAAAGACACCGTAAAATATAAAACAAAATATCTGCAACCAACATGAAACACATTGCTGGTGTGTAGAGGTCTGCCCATACACTGTAACTTTAGCTGTGAATATGTATGACAGAAGAATTTTCACTCTTAGCATGTGTATATCAATTTTCTCTAAAGGTGGTTTCAGTTTAATCAGCACAAAATCAAAAGTGAGAGCCAGTTTTCACATGTCAGCATGGGTGAGCAAGAAAAACAAATGTAAAAAAATTTTGAAAAGTATTAGACTAAAGATGTTCATAGAGTCCTTTTCAATCTTATGATCTCACAGAATCCCCATGGTGACTAGAGATGGCAATAGACAGGGGCAATTACCTATTTACTGATTTACTAGAAAAATATATGGTCATCTTCAGTGGTCTCAGTATTTACAATAAATGGGCAACGTTCAATTATTTTTGTATTAAAGTCATCAGACCATAGACACTATTTCCTATAGTATTTTCTTAATAATTACTTACAAACTCATCTAATAAATATTCTAATGCCCAACCTCTTCTCACCAATAAATTTTAAAAACTGCCAAAATACCTCTGTTACATGGCAAACATGTAGATAAGTGGAAACTTCATCATTTGAAACAGTCTGAAGATTTAATTTATGATTATAAAATTAAAGTAAATAATATTGTTCTATATAATTATGTTGTTATACCAAAAAATGTCTTAGGCTATGGGTTTAAAATGTATATGATGTGATAATTGAATGAATGTTATATATACATACAAGAAATGCCACTTAAAACTCACAAATGTGAATACTTTTGTGAGAATATCTTCATTTTCATCATAACTCATGTTCTTGGGTTTCATTTTATTATAAACTTCCATTTATTCTAAGAATGAATTTTTGAAAAATGGATGAAAATATATATCTTACCTACTAAAATAGTTGGTTGGCTTGCACCATTCCAACAGAAATCAGCTGCAAACAGCTTTAACACCCTTTTGGCCAACCAAAGTTTTCCTTAGGTAGAAGAAAGGTTAAGCTCTAAGTCATAAGGTTTACAACATTTTAGAAAGCTGTCACAAATTCCCAGTGATTTGGCCAACACTGTTCTGTTTAGTGAACTTAGTTTGCTGATGATAGGGTTTCTACACCAGTATGTTTAAATTCATGACCTATTTTGATAACGGTGACATGTTATGTACAGACATTTTTCTAATAAAATGGTAATCTGCTAGACAAAGGAGAAGGAAATCATATTTTGTTCTAGAATGCTACATATTGCAAATGTTTCATTTTTTTTAATTTTAGCAAATTGTGGCTGGATATAAATTATCAATGCATAGTAAGACTTTTTCATGGGGAAACTTGTGAAAGAAGGTGATGATTTCTCAAAAGCTTATTTTATCTAATACGCTATATGTAAGATCTTATATGTTACATGTGTATACATATCACACATGCACACACATATATGGTAAGACAAGGGGTAGAACATTATATTTTACTCTGGTGATGAACCCCATGGCATTTCCCTGCCTTGCTGCCTTTGCTCTGTATTTCTTCTGCCTTTCTTGTGACTCCCACTTCTCTGAAAACAAGTCATAACTAACCTAAGGTTCTGGTTCCTGTAATGATTTCTGGACCAAGAATGAAGCCTTCCTAAACTGGGTATTTTTAAGTCTCTCTCTCTAGAACGTGGTTATGGGCTAAATTCTGCTTGTCTACGTCTCTTGAAATTTGGAGTTAGCCTGCTATATAAGGCTAACATCTTTCACTATGTCCATGGATAGGCAAAGAGCTGATGGTCTGTAATAAAAAGCATCTTAAATAAGAAAGTACATTTCAAAGATGGTGTAATGGAATTTCAGTGACTTTCAATGACTTAATTTCTAGCTGGATAAACTTGTAGGCACAAGTTTGTCATCATCCCTGCTTAACTAATGTGGACCTCTAAAATTGCATTTATAGCTTTGCCTGATGATAACACTTCTATGGATAATTGTTTCCTCTTACAGAGTATAGGTCTCATAAAGTGGCAGATATGACTCTTCTTTGCATTCCAGTGGTATGCAAATATATTTATTGTCTAACAACTTAGGCTTAATCCTTTACTCCTTCACTTGTGCAGAATAGTCTTTCTAAGCCTCAGTTCACCTTTCTAAGTTTCTATATCTTAGAACATTGTGGAAATTAAAGAAATATTAAAGAAATAAAGTCAAATGCTTTGCAAGATAACTGGAAACTTCAGTGCTGAATATATGTTAGATATTGCTATTTTCATCCTTTTGCTCATTAGCATTTAGAAAGTGCTCTGACAATAAATCTGTTCAATAGGTATATACTGAATATTAATATGAAACTAAATTAAATGCAAGAATATAGATCATAGATTGTCAAACTGCAGCCCATGGTCTAAATCTGCCCTACTGCCTGTTTTTGTACCTCCAAGAAGCTAAAAATGGGTTTCATATTTTAAGGGATTATAAAAAAGAAAATAAAAACAAATAAAAATATGTAACAGAAACTATATGTGGGCTACAACACACAAAATATCTATCTAACTTTTTACAGAAAAAGTGTGCCAGCTCCTGCTATACATATAGAGTATTACTTCTTATTAAAAATATAGAAATATCTTTTTTTATATACTTTAAGTTCTGGGGTACATGTGCAGAATGTGCAGGTTTGTTACATAGGTATACATGTGCCATGGTGGTTTGCTGCATGCATCCCCTCGTCATCTATATTAGGTATTTCTCCTAATGTTATCCCTCCCCAATGCCCCCACCCCCTGCTATCCCTCCTTTGGCACCCCAACCCCAACCTCTCGACAAGCCCTGGTGTATGTGATTTTCCTCTCCCTGTGTCTGTATATTCTCATTGTTCAACACGAAATTATGAGTGAGAACATGCAGCGTTTGGTTTTCTGTTCTTGTGTCAATTTGCTGAGAATGATGGTTTCCAGCTTCATCCATGTTCCCGCAAAGAACATGAACTCATCCTTTTTATGGCTGCATAGTATTCCATGGTGTATATGTGCCACATTTTCTTTATCTACTCTAGCATTGATGGGCATTTGGATTGGTTCCAAGCCTTTGCTATTGTAAATAGTGCCACAATAAACATATGTGTGCATGTGTCTTTATCACTCAATGTTTTATAATCCTATAATGGGTATATACCCAGTAATGGGATTGCTGGGTCAAACGGTATTTCTAGTTCTAGATCCTTGAGGAATTGCCACACTGTCTTCCACAATGGTGGAACTAATTTACACTCCCACCAACAGTGTAAAAGTGTTCCTATTTCTCCACATCCTTTCCAGCATCTGTTGTCTCCTGATTTTTTAGTGATTACCATTCAAACTGGTGTGAGATCGTATATCTCAGTGTGGTTTGGATTTATATTTCTCTAATAATGAGTGATGATAAGCTTTTCTTCATATGTTTGTTGACTGTATAAATGTATTCTTTTGAGAAGTGTCTGTTCATATACTTTGCCCACTTTTTGATGGAGTTGTTTGTTTTTCTTGTAAATTTAAGTTCTTTGTAGATTCTCATTATTAGACCTTTGTCAGATGGGTAGTTCACAAACTTTTTTCCCCCATTCTCTTGGTTGCCAGTTTACTCTAATGATAGCTTCTTTTGCTGTGCAAAAGCTCTTAAGTTTAATGATGTCCTATTTGTCTGTTTTGGCCTTTGTTGCCATTGCTTTTGGTGTTTTAATTATGAAGTCCTTGCCCATGCCTATGTCCTGAATGGTATTGTCCAGGTTTTCTTCTACGGTTTTTATGGTGTTAGGTCTTATGTTTAAATCTTTCAATGAGATAAATCTAGAAAACTCTCCTGATAAATCTTTAGTATGATTGGGTAAAATTCTAAAATTTGTAAGGTTTTGTAACTAACTGTATAACTTTAATAAGCAAACATTCTTTCTGGTATTTCCTTCCCTCTCTAGTTAATTCTTCATATTATGATCATACTAATCACCCTATAGCATCATTGTTATAAAATCACTTCATTTGTCAAAAATACATTTGTAACTCTGTACATAACTAAAGAATTGAGTTCAAATTCTTTCATCAATATTTAAGGTTAAACTGTTACTCAATTCTAATATTTATCTCCTACTTATCTAGGACATTTATATGTAATTCCAGTTATACTGTACTCCTAATACTACATTTATGCATATACATTATGGTTTTAAAACATGACCACATCATTCTTGACACTTTTCTCTTTAAAGAATAGAGTTTCATTTGTCTTTATGCAGGCCAGGTGTGTAAATTTACTTCTAATAAATACAAATAGTGGAAATGATGTTATATTGCTTTCAAGTTGTATTCCTAAAAGAATAGTTTCCTCCTTGCTCCTTCCCCATTGTACATCTCACCCTGGGAGAAACCAGTCACTATGTGTTGAAGACACTCTGAAGAGACCCACAGAGAGAGGATCTAAGGCCTATCACTAACAGCCAACCATATGAGTGAGCCATCTTGGAAGCAGATTTTGCAGCCCCATTCAAGCCTTCAGGTGACTGCTGCCCAGACTGATATCTTGACTACAACCTCATAAGAAACCCTGAGCCAGAAGTGTTCAAATTAGCAGCTCCCAAATTCTTGACTCACAGAAACTGTGTAATTAATAAATATGTATTGTTGCATCAAGCCACTAATTCTTGGGATAATTTGGAATAATTATACAGCAATAGATAATAAATATAACATATTGATCAATGCCATGACAGAACAATTTTTGATTCTATTTTCTCTCTATTCAAAGCCCTAAGCTCTGATAGTTCAAATAAACTTCATCTTCTTTTCTAAAGACTATCATTAAACAAATGTGCTAATAATCAGGTAACTAACTGAACATATTTTACATAAATTTATAATGTATTTTACATATTCCTCTCTTTGCATCTCTATGTTAAGTCTTCAACCGAAACAATCTTCAAAGGGTAGAAGTTCCATAATATTACTCTCAGCAGTAAGTTAGGACATCTGCTGATAGTTTGCCTTTGATAATCATATTTTAATTACACTTATCGAGATGGTGATAGACACAAACTGTTGATGCAGTAAATGCCTCCAAAATTTAGGGACATCGATACAAACATAATAAAAATTAAAAGACCATCTCTTATGTATTCATAGCTTCTTACATCAAATCTATTTAAATAACTGAATAAAAATGTACCAAGTGACATAAAAAGGAACAGTCACTGTTAATCTAAATAATAATATTGATTCAGGCAAAGTTTTATCTTTAAATAAAACCATTTTTCCCAACCTTAACAGGTATGATCAATAGATATGAAATAAAGACGTGTGAGAGTTTGCTCATTGGAAATACCAAAGCCAACTAAATTTCACCTACTGTTACTGACTATATTAGTGTGTTGTTAAGACTAGTGTGTTTGGAATCAGTCTGCCTAAGTTTAAATCACAGCTACACTTACCAGATGAATTACCTTGGATGTAACTTAGCATTTCCAGGCATCAGCTCCTTATCATTAACATGGGGATGAGTTTTATCTCCCTCATTTAGGAATAAAGAAGAAAATTTGACTCAGGCATTAGTATAGAGCCTGGAACATAGTAAGGGATCAACAAATATTTGCCTATTACCTTATTTATTTCTTTATTTTTACTATTTACATTATTGTTCAGAATAAAATTAATAGTAGATAGCTATGACAAAGATAATTTGAACGATGCAAAATTCTAAGCGAACTTCTAAGACTTTTAAACTGGAATATTTTGTATTTTCAATAGGCCTCTAAATCACCTAGTGAAAAGCAATTGTATCCGAGACCAATTTTGAAGGATACTACTACTTTTCCACCTACCAAAACCCTTTAATTCTCACATAGTGAAGGAAGTATAACTTGTATTTGACCTTCCAGTCAGGAGCAGGATTTCCCAGTTCATTATGAAAGGATACAACCATATGTCTAAGTTCTTATCAGTAAAGTATAACTGAATTATGTTTAACTTCTTTTTCACTTGCTTAAGAGGAAATTGTTGACTGTACACTTCTGCTATTTGATGTCCAGAATGGTGATATTCAGAATGAGTTTGGAAACTGTCTTAAACTTGGCAGAATAACCATCATCCTATATTCTTAAATTGACCCCTTGAATTAGAGTTACTTGCTGCTCTGCTTTATTGCACCTGAATTTGCAAACAGGTAATAAACAAATTGCTGTAGTCATTGGATATTTGATTTGTTTTTTACTTATTAGCTGCTAATAATGCTTTAATATACCCTGTATTGGTTTAATAGAACTTCATATAAGCCTTAGTAATTGCGGTGGTCGCTAGGTAACAAAGCTAAAAATTATTAGATGTTTAATGATGATAATCAGAGGAAAACATTGAAAACAAACTCTTAAATATCACATATAATCACATATTTATGAATAAAATTGAGGTGAAACTATTTCAAATGTTTATGATGGCAATTAAGAATGCATAAGGATGAAAAGTACTTAAGTTATTTTTCATATAACAAACATATTATACTTCAAAATTAGCATGCATTTAGATATGCAACTATAAAAATGAATTTCATAATTTTTGATGTTTTTATTGCTGTGTCCATTTCCTGATAAATTCTATTTATGTAAACTCTGAAGAGCATTAGAAACAGCCTGAAGGAATATTTGAAGCTAAATGAGAAGAATTTGAAGACTAATTTCTCAACATAACATAAGTTAGACTAATAAAGAAGGAGAGAAGATCCAAATAAACATAATGAGAAATGAAAAAAGGGATGTTACTACTGACCCAACAGAAATAAAAATCACCATCAGAATCTCTGTGCACACAAAATAGAAAACCTAGAAAAGATGGATAAATTTCTGGACACACATACCCTTTTAAGACTAAATCAGAAAGAAATTGATTGCCTGAACTGACCAATAATGAGCTCTAAAACTGAATCAGTAATAAGTAGCCTGCCAACAACAACAAAAAAAGCTCAGGACCAGATATATTCATAGCCAAATTCTACCAGACATACGAAAAGCTGGTACCATTCCTAGTGAAACTATTTTTTAAAAATTGAGGGACACCTCCTCAACTCATTCTATGAGGGCAGCATCATCCTGATACCAAAACTTGGCAGACACACACACACACACACACACACACACACACACACACACACACACACATCCAGGCCAATATTCTTGATGAACATTGATGCAAAAATCCTAAAAAAAAAAAATTTGAAAACTGAATCCAGCAACACTTCAAAGAGCTTATCCATAACAATCAAGTAGAGTTCATCTCCAGGATGCAAGGTTGGTTCAACATACACAAATCAATAAATGTATGATTCATCACGTAAAGAGAACTAAAGGCAAAAACCACATGATTATCTCAACAGACGCAAAAAGAGGGCATTAAAATTAAACATCACTTCAGGTTAAAAACTCTCAATAAACTAGATATGGAAGGAACATACCTCAAAATAATAAAAGACATCATGGCAGACCCACAGCTAACATCACATCAAAACGGGAAAAGATGAAAGCTTTCCCCTTGACAACTGGCACAAGGATGCCCTCTCACACCACTCCTATTCAGTATAGTATTGGAAGTCCTAGGAAGAGCAATCAGGCAAGAGAAAGATATAAAAAGAATCCAAATAGGAAGAGAAGAAGTCAAACAATCCCTGTTTGCAGATGACATGATTCTATATCTAGAAAACCCCATAGTCTCAGCCCAAAAACTCCTTCAGCTAACAAACAACTTCAGCAAAGTCTCAGGATATAAAATCAATGTACAAAACTCACTAGTATTCCTATACATCAATAATGACCAAGCTGAGAGTCAAATAAAGAACGCAGTTCCATTCACAATTGCCACATAAATAATAAAACAGATAGGAAAACAGCTAGCCAGGGATGTAAAATATCTCTAAAATAAGAACTATGAAACACGGCTCAAAAAATCAGAGATGATGCAAACAAATGAAAAATAATCCATGCTCATGAATATGAAGAATCAATATCATTAAAATGGCCATATTGCCCAAAGCAATTTACAGATTCAATGTATTCTTATGAAACTATCAATGACATTTTTCAAAGAACTAGAAAAACTATTTAAAATTTTATGTGTAACCAAAAAAAGAGCCCAAATAGCCAAGGAAATCTCAAGCAAAAAGAACAAAGCTGGAGGCGTCATGTTACCTGACTGAAAACTATACTACAGGGTTACAGTAACCAAAACAGCATGGTACTGGCACAAAAACAGGCACATAGACAAACTGAATAGACTAGAGACCCCAGAAATAAGGCTGCACACCTATGACCATCCGATCCTCAACAAAGCTGACAAAAACAAGCAACGGGGAAAGACTCCCTATTCAATACATAGTACTGGGATAACTGGCTAGACACATGCAGAATATGAAACTGGATCCCTTCCTTACACCACATAGAAAGATCAACCTAAGACGGATAAAGACTTAAATTTAAAATCCCAAACTATAAAAAACCATGGAAGACAACCTAGGCAAAAACATTCTACAAATAGAAATGGGCAAAGATTTCATGACACATACCAAAGCAGTAATAATACAAGCAAAAGTGACAAATAGGATCTAATTAAACTTAAGAGCTTGAGCACAGCAAAAGCAACTACCAACAGAGTAAGAGACAACCTATGGAATGGAAGAAAATATTTGCAAACTATGCATCTGACAAAGGTGTAATATTTAGCATCTATATGGAACTTAAAATAAAAATTAAACCATTAAAAAGTAGACAAATTACTTAAACAGACACTTTTCAAAAGAAGACATACATGAGGCAAAAAAGCATATGAAAAATAGCTCAATAGTACTGATCATTAGAGAAATGCAAATCAAAACCACAGTGAGATGCCATCTCACACCAGTCAGAATTAAAAGTCAGAAAATAACAGATGCTGACATGATTGGGCAGAAAAGGGAACACTTAGACACTGTTGGTGGATGTGTAAATTAGTTCAACTATTGTGGAAAGCAGCATGGCAATTCCTCCAAGAGCTAGAAACAGAACTGTGTTTTGACCCAGCAATCCCATTACTGGGTATATGCCTAGAGGAATGTAAATTATACTACCAGAAAGACACATGCACATGAATATTCATTGCATGAATATTCATTGTACCACCTGAGGCAGGTGGATCACAAGATCAGGAGATTGAGACCATCCTGGCCAACATGGTGAAACCCCATCTCTACAAAAAATACAAAAAACTAGCCATGCGTGGTGGTGTGCACCTGGGTCCCAGCTACTCAGGAGGCTGAGGCAGGGGAATTGCTTGAACCTAGGAGGTGGAGGTTGCAGTGAGCCAAGATCACGCCACTGCACTCCAGCCTGGTGACATAGGAAGACTCTGTCTCAAAAAAAAAAATTAAAAATAACTAACTAAATAAATAAATATACTTCACAATGCTGTTGTAAAGGGTAATTGAGACTTTATATATATATATATATATATATATATATATATATATATATATGAACTCTAAAGTACTATATGTATGCACTGTGTTCCTCAGAAAAGAATGTCTTATACACATACATACAAATATATATATATATATATATATAGGCACGAATATATAATATTTCTGGTAAAATTTTTGGTAATGTACTATTATATGTTCCCAGGACAAATGGGTTGTTTTATTATTCAAAAACAGTTACTGATTCTTATATTTGCCATTTTGGTTGTCATTTTAATATTTCCTAAATTCAAACTAGTATTAATAAGTCAGGTAAGAGAGAGATTCGTTAAGATAATTTTAGGCAACAGCTTTTTGGTGCCTTTATCTGATTAACTGTTGCTGTCCTTAAAGATAAGAAAACTATTTGTTTTCTTAGATATCTATAGATATCTAATATATCTAATATCTATATAGATATATAAATATATCTATAGATATCTATATATTTATGTATAGATATATAAGTATATCTAATATAGAGAATATCTATATATATTTATATATATAAATATATAATTTTATATCTATATAAATATATAGATAAGGCTGCACACCTAAATATCTATATATTTATATATATAAATATATAATCTACATAGTAGATATCTATCTATAGCTATTAGATCTATCTATATATATCTAATATATCTAATATCCATAGATATCTATCTATAGATGTCTAATATATCTAATATCTATAGATATCTAATATATCTAATATCTATAGATATCTATCTATAGATAGCTAACAGCCTAGAGCTAGGCAATTAGAAAGCCATTAGATATCTCTGAAAGTGGTTTTGATAGGGAGACATGATTTGGCCAAATTGCAAAGTATTAAACAGTGAATCATTGCTGAAATGTGGAAGCAACATATGTAAATCTTATTTTCCCCAATTCTTTGTTGTGAAAGAAGACAGGTCAAAGAGGAAGGTTTAGAGAGGCAAGAGGTGGTGATTTTTACAGAAAAAGAATATTATAAGGACATTTTTAAAACTAAAGACTGATGAAAACAATGCATGAAGTGAGAAGAAAGAGCTGAGAGAAAGAAATCTAGAGAGAGAACATTTAAAGGAGAGTCTAGGCAGCACAGAGTCAAGATGCACCTTTTAAAGAACACCTGTATTGAGGTTTAATTCCAAAATTAATTTTGAGAGACCACAAAAATATTTTTTTCAAATATAAGAAAAAAAATGTTTAAAAATACAAAATAAGCCGGGTATGGTGGCTCACACCTGTAATCCCAGTACTTTGAGAAGCTGACATGGGCGGATCACTTGAGGTCAGGAATTCGAGATCAGCCTGGCCAACATGGTGAAACCCCGTCTCTACTAAAAAAAAAAAAAGTTACAAAAGAATTAGCCATACATGGTGATGTGTCACCTGTAGTCCCACCTAATCAGAGGCTGAGGTAGGAGAATGGCTTGAACCTGGAAGGTGGAGGTTGCAGTAAGCCAAGATCGTACCACTGCACTCCAGCCTGGATAAGAGTAAGACTGAGTAAGACTCCATCTCAAAAAAAAAAAGTTTGAAATAGAAATGCTCAAGATGAAATGCTCAAGATGAGAGATATAAA
Source organism: Ateles fusciceps (assembly GCA_036589455.1). Lineage (NCBI taxonomy): Eukaryota > Metazoa > Chordata > Mammalia > Primates > Atelidae > Ateles > Ateles fusciceps. The sequence continues at coordinate 3,036,192 of JAZHEH010000827.1, read as the reverse complement.
GAAGAAGAAATCTGAAAAAAGAAGAGAACAAATGTAAAAGAAATAGGTAGAAAATGTAGAGCTTTTACTGGGAAAATAAAGCATGTGTTACTAAAAAAGAAAGCAATTAGAGAAAGAACAGCTTATGAGCAAACAAATAGTGAACACTGCCAAACCTAAGTGTTCAGAAAATACTGGAAAACAACTGTTGGTATGGCAAAAGTGAGATTTTTCTTACTGTCATAAAGCAGTCTAGTACCCTGACAGAGACTTAAAAGTATCTCTGTGGAGATGTCGATGTTAAGATATTTATAATTTTGGGGGTTTGGCTGAAGGTGGGTGTTTCCATACAGTGGCTAAATTCAGACTGGGCAAGGATGCTGTTACAATAGTGTAGAGTTGATGGACACAGCAAGCAGAGAGTTTTCAGGTAAGGGTTCTAAGAGTCCTGGAGAACAATTGTTGCACAGCAAGAGTTTTGCAGGAAGTTTCTGAAACAAATCCTTAGGTTTTTAACAACTTATATCTTCTGGGCAAGAGTTTTCTTGAATAGTAGAGAGTATTGATGAAGACAGTAGAATAATAAACTTGTGTTAGTGAAGACAATAAACTGTGGGGTTGCAGATGTTTTTGCTCTCACTCCGTTCACTTGAAAAAAATAGAACTAGGTATGTTTCCAGTTTTCCTCCTAGGAAGGGATGATATTGAAGGAACATAGTTCAATCTTAGTCAATCAAGCTCTATTAAGCCAGACATTCAAAATCTTCAAAACTCATCATATTCTAATAATCCATCTGTGTACCTTCTTCCAGTGAAAGGGTGAACACTGATTTTTAGAAATGTTAAGAGTGCCTTATAAAGTTACTTGGATTTTTTGTTTTCTTCATTCTTGAAACCTCAAAATGATCGTTGAAGAATCTCTTATCTTTGCCTGGTCCCCTAACTCTGTGCTCTTTCTTTATAATGTAAATACATTTAGTTTGTGAATATAACTAAGAACAGCAAGTATGATGTCATTTTGCTTATTATGATTTGCATATTTTAGCTTAAAAGAAACTAAATATAGTTAATAATAAGCATGGTGATATTTATTTGCCTTATAATAACTATATATCAATAATATATAAAAATAAATGTAGATTCTGAAGCATTTAGTAATGCATGTTATCAGTTAATATTAGAAAGTAACAAATAATTAAAGTTAAAATTGGGAATAGTAGTAGCAAAGAAGACCCTTCCCCACGAGAATACATGAGAAAACTAGGATCTAAGACAAGGAGCTCTGCGTACAGCCAATATGAACTGAATCCTAATTAGAGAAGCGTTCTGGTCTTGACTGTTTGCATATTCAAATCTTCCATTAACTTCCCAGCAGCACTTCATTTTTAACATATCTTCAGGACTTCATTAAATGACGCTAGATAGTTTTTTTAAGTTTTAAAACATTTACACTGTGAATATATCATTTGACTTATTTATGGAGTTTAAGAAATTAGTTAATGACATCTCCTAAAGCAGAAAAAAGGAAGGGAAAATGGAAAAGAAATCAGGAAAGACAAATGATTGAGTAATTTAAGTTTTTTTTTTTATTAAAACTACAAGACAAAATGAAATATATGGCACTTGCTATTGTTTTAAAAGGCAGTGAAAATAAAGAAGTGTAATGGTATAATTATAAATCTTTGAAGTTCTTCAGTGACAAAAGCATTGCCTATTAATGCAGCAACATTGTGTTCATAGCGAGCTCATGAAAAATATAATAACATTATATATTTCACAATGGTATAATTTAAAACATTGTCTATAAATGAAAAATATACCCTTTGCCCTTGGTTAATTTTTTTAAGTATATCTTTGTCCTTGGTTAATTAAACAGAAAGTAGGATTCCATTGTGAGAGTTTTCTCCACTCAGTTGGGTCTTCCCTAACACACCATTTAAAATGAAGCCTTCTCCTCTACACACACACACATACACCACATTTCATATCTTTCCCTCCTGCTGTAATTTTCACACACACACACACACACACACACACACACACACACATACACCACACTTCATCTCCTTCTTTCCTGCCGTAATTTTCTCCATAGCATTTATCGCCATCTGATATACCTGTTAATTTTAAATCTTTGTTATTCCTTGTTTGGTTAAAGTTTCTGTCTCCCACTCCTACTTCCACACTAGAATATCCAACAACATAATAATGGGAACATTGTTTTGTTCCCTGCTTTATTGCCAAGGCCTAGGTCACTATCTATCACATATAGGTACTCATTAATATTAACTGCAGAAAAAGAGGCAGAAGGAAGAAATGATTGGAAGGAAAAAAGAAGGAAATTATTGCTATAGGTGAGTCATTAATTGGACAACTGAGATAAACAGCGGAGGGGCAGAGTTAGATTCCTAAGCCCTTCTAGAAGTGATTTCCTGTTTCACTTTTATTTCACTATGGTATCAAGGAAAGAGTGCCTAGAGCAGGATCTCATCTGGGATTAGTATCTACTCTCACTTGTTTTCCCTTGGTATCCCTTTTCCTGAACTCACACCGAGCAATTTAAAAGAGGACTTAGCAGGTAAGTGGTCAAGGACAGCACTAAGCCTGTTATTAGTGCCGAAGTACTCTTAGTCCTACCTACACAAAAATTGGTCCTATGTAGGGCCTATGTTTGTTTGAGGGCAAAACTTCATAGCAATAAAGAAACCACTTGTGTAAAAATCACTAATGACATTCATGTTGCAAAATCCCGTAAATGACTTTCAGGCCTCACATCCTGTGGTATCTCATCAGTGGTCAACAAAGACGACCGTGTATCCTTTAAGCTTTCTGTTATTTTGACTTCCAGAACACTGGACTCTACTCTTTTGTTTCTAGCACACTGGTCTCTTCTCTCCTAACATTACTGATGTTTACTACATTATCAGAGCTGTAAAACAGTACAAGGCATACTTCCATTCTTTTTACCTAAAACTCTATTTTATACCAAATTATGGTCATTATAAACACCAGATAAAAATAAAATCAAAAAGACTGAGATAATGCAATATTTCTAAATGCTGTCTAATTGCAATGGCTTTATATTATCATCAGCAAATATAGCAGGTCAGAATATACACTATACACTTCATTTAAGATATATTGTTAATAATAATGAATGAAAATCCATGCTTTCAATAGGTTTCTTCATAATTTTTAAAACCTTTAGCCTGATCTCTTGATTGTTTTTATCCTATGAAGTGCCAATGAAGAGGTCCAGTTAGGATTTAGAAAATATTCTGCTATGCCATTTTCTTGTTATTTCCTGTGAGCTCATTATTATTATGTAAAATCTGAAATTTCTTTGCATTAATACTTCAAAGCTATCTGTTCATTTAATGAGATACTTTAGTTAATACTAGAAAGTTCAATATTTAAATATACTTTATATATTTATTATTTGTTTGGTTAAGATTTGCTTTCAGAAACCCCCACTAGAAGGCTCAGCTCCATAATTGCTCAACTTTACTAGGCATAGGTAATGAGATTTATACTAGAAGTTGTTTTTTTTTTTAATTTTTGTTTTATTTTTGAGATAGAGTCTCACCCTGTCACCCAGGCTGGAGTGCAGTGGCGCGATCTCATCTCACTGCAACCTCCGCCTCCCAAGTTCAAGCAATTCTGCCTCAGCTTCCTGAGTAGCGGGGATTACAGGCACGCACCACCATGCCCAGCTAATTTTTGTATTTTTAGTAGACAGGGGGTTTCACCATATTGGTCAGGCTGGTCTCGAACTCCTGACTGCATGATCTGCCCGCCTCAGCCTCCCAAAGTACGGAGATTACAAGCATGAGCAACCGTGCCCAGCCTATAATTCACTGATTGGAAACAAAAGATAAAAAATACTGCTCTCCACACCTTTGTATTGTTTAAAGTCTATTCTAAAGATGAAAATGATGAAAAATCATGGCAATAATAATTATTATAAAATGAGCAAAAAAGAGGAGGAAGAAGAAGGAGAAAAATGATTAGAAGCTGTCATTGTTTTGGAGGACTTTACTATGTGTCAAGAATTTTTCTAAACAAATTGCATGTATTAAATACTTTTTTTCAGGAATTAACATTGAGTTTTGTCTCTGACAGAATTTATTCTCTCTTAATTTTTCGATGAAAAACAGGTAATCTCTTGTCCTTTGACACTTTTAAAATTCTTTAGTATTTCTTAGATGATCTTGAAAGTGGTTCAACAATTAAATTATTTCATCATAGGATATAATTTACCTAGGCTCAGAGACTAGAACTAAATTAGGGAAGACATAGAGATTGGTGGCCGAGGTTGAGAGTGCTTGGAGGGGGAAATAATCTCTTGCTAAGCAACTACTCTCCATTTTGGTTTATTGATTTTTATTAGTCCTTCAAGGTACAAATGATGAGTGGGCTGAGCCAGATTAAAGGGCCAGGAGTAAATTATTATATTCTTCTCCAAAAAGTGGGCATACTCCTCAGTTATTTTCTTATTCCAAAGTCTCAATTGAACTCCTAATGCTTATCTGGAGTGGTTTCCAATGTCTACTAATAACATGTTTTCTACTTCATCAAACATTAACAGATTTGAGCTACATTTTCTTATTCATTCTAAAGTATCTGTTCTTTATCACTTAGATATGTTAACATAATTCAGTGTGCTTTTATACTGTCAGAGTTAAGTACCTCCTTTTTTTATTCTTTATCAGTTATACTAATGAATGGATATAATTTCTAAGACTCTGGCATTTTCTTTACTGTTACAGAAATTGTTTCATGCTGTCTTCACTGAGGAGGCCAACTTGCATTTATTATCTACACAGGCATTCCAATCATTTGACTTCCTTGGGCCACATTGGAAGACAAAGAATTTTCTTGGGCCATACATAAAAAACACTAACACTAAATCTATTTAATTAACTAAAAAAACCCAAAATTGCAAAAAAATCTCATAATGTCTTAAGAAAGTTTAGTAATTTGTGTTGGGCTGCATTCAAAGCTATCCTGGGCTGCATGCAGTCCACGGGACACAGGTTGGACAAGCTTGATCTACAATAAAATCCACTACTTCAGGGAGTTCTGCATGATGGATTACTGGAGAAGTTCCCTTGCTAGGTGCCCATGCCATTTAGACCTCATACTTAACTATATTTTCCTTCCCTTTTCCTTGCTCACCCTCACAATACACACACTCATGTTTATTCTTATTTCTACTGTAATATTGACAGCAATGTTGGCAACATTAGATTAAATGGAGCAAGGTTCTATTGATGAAAACCATATCGAGGTAGAAGAGATATGAACTGTACTTCTTGGTAAATTATTTGGCCATTTCCAATTGGCTATATAAACTACCAAAGATAAAAAAATATCATTTCCATTTTTACTGAGCCACTTTAAGGAGATAATGATAAATTATAACAACAGACTTTACTGTCCAATTTTATTCATGTGATCCAGTTCAGGTTTTTTATACTATTTCTACAAAGCATTGTATACCATATATTAGAAAAGTATCACTTGATATAGGCAATAGTGACAGATTGGGTTTCTAAATGTCTCTTCTCCCTATCAATATCAGTAATCATCTCTTTCATAGAAACTTGCTTTTTATTTTTGTTACTTTATTCCTGTTTTTCTTTCCATTTTGTGTTCCATTTTATCTTAATTAATATATTTCTATTTTAATTTCTTTTTTCTGCTTTGGTTAATTTTGTTATATGCCAATAACAGTAGTCCTTTATTATTCATCCAAAAACTCTGTGGAAACCTTTAAAAATAGATATGGATACAAAATTATAGTTTAGTATGGAGAATGATTTAAGTACAAAAATGTGCTCATTATAGAATTATTCAGAATATCTACTATGCTCCAGGTACTGCAATTGAAAGATTAATACTACTCAGTCCCTGTTCTAAAGGAGATTATGGTGACATCTCTACACAAAAATAAGCTAGTATCATTCCCTCTTTTGATTTATTTTATTAGTAGATTTCTCCAAGACAGTGCCCAGTGGCATTCAAAGCAATTTATAATGGCAGAGTGAAAAGTAGCAACATTGCATGTGGTAAGAAGATGTTTTTCAGAGATTTTACTGTTAACGCATAGACATAGCGATTGTGTAGCATTAAAGCGTGCCCCCAAATAAAACAAGTGTTAAAAACTTGAATGCAAGTTTACTCATACTGGAAAATCATACTTAAAATCAGTGTTTCAGTCCATGGTGAGTATACAGACATGATGATTTCCACTGCATGTTTTTAAGTTTGGGATGCACCTGCTACATTTTGGAAATAAGTTGGAACCTATAGTTTTTTCTGCAGAATTTTTCCATTTTAAAAAATGTTAATGAAAGGTTGAATTCTCAAGTCTGAACCTTTCACTAAGATTTTCCAGTAGAGGGTATGTTCTTTTTCAGAATTTAATAAATTAATTGCCAAAAGCTACTTTAGCAACTAAAAACGTCCTGTCTGTTTTAGAAGAAAGAAAATAGATTATATAAAACATTTTGTTTGAGTTAAAGGTGTGCATTAGAGTTCAAAATGAAGAATTGGTAGCAACAATATCATCATATCCAGGGACTTTATGAACAAAAATAGATTAACATTAGATGAAAGTGGTATGTGTGATACTTACTATGCTATGAATCTATCATGTAGAATGATTAATAAGCATTGGCAAAAAAAGAACATCTAAATCAAAATGGCCATAAATAAACTTGATAATATGGTTTCTGTTTTTTTCTCTCTCAGGCATTATGAGATCTGTTATTATATTTTTAGGTAACTGTTCAGAACTATTATTCCCATAACAGCAACTTTCCATAAATGAGTCTCTGTGACAATGGTCTATCATAGAAATCTTTATTCACCATTTGAAAAGGAGGGATTGAAAACTATAAATTTGTCAAAAAATAACACCTCAGCAGTCAGACAAGGGATAGTCTCATGTGGATGCTCTCCTGATACTTACTTGTCCTCTCTACCACCTCTCTTACAAAGGGCAAGTGGATAATAAAATGAGGAAAACTATGACAGGGATCTATGTAATGCAACCAAGAATAAGCAAAGGGGTTTGGAAACCCAGAGTCACTGAGTTTCTAATGTTCATAAATGGTAAATGACCACCACTAGAAGGATTTATGTGTTCAATATTCACTGCTATATTTCCCTTTAAAAACTAAAACAAAAACCCTGCCGGAAATAAATAAAAAATATAAGAGATACTAATATTTTTTGCAGTTATTACTGAATAGCATGCTGGTTCTGCTTCTCTAATAATCACTTTTTTTAACCATAATGTGAATGATTAAATGAATAGTCATACTCTATCCAAAACAGTAGGAACTCATGTGTTATATTACTTTAGTGTTGCATTCCAAGTTAAAATGCACAGGCAATGTAAATTCTGCAGTTTCTTTAGCTTAATGAAAATAGAGTACCTATATATAGGGTTTATAGTTTTACATGTAAATCCATGTATTTCAGAACAATATAAAAAAAGCAGGGTTTTGAGAAGAGTCTTGGGGTTCATGCTATAAATAAAACCAAGCCCAGAGACCAATGATAATGGTCTAGTAAATATAAAATGGCTGCTGAGTTTATTGGCAGCTTACAGTCAGCTCATTAGAGTTATTCAGATGTTTGCTTTATAAAGCAGTTAGTGAGGTGTTATAATGCTAAACAAAAAAATCCAATCACGTTTTAGCCCCAGTGTTGCACATACTTTACAATACATTAAATCAATATGTCCCACTTGTATTGCCTATCAAAGTCACCAGAACATCCTCATTTTGTTCAACTTTATAATAGTATTATTTGCGAAAAGATAGAGCAAGCTTTCTCTCTCTATCCCTCTCCCTATGATCCTTCCATCATCTTTAATGTGCTACTTTGCTCTCCAAGCACTGAGGTATGTCCCTATAGCATAGGATCCCTTATAAAGGTTTTTACCCACATAAGAGTCAATAACATCATGTTCATACTAAGTTTGTTTTAAGCAAAATGCTAATCATCTCTGGATTCTGTTGTTTTTCCACAAGTGAAAACTAAAATTTGTTTTTTAGTCTGTAGAGATATTCATCAGATGTACATTTTCCTTCTCATTACAAAACTTTAAAATGAGCCACACTTCACAGCTCAAAGTGTGGAAGATGTCATTAAACTAGCAGTCTAATCAAGAAGGTGTAAAAAATTTAATTAAACTAATAGCAGGCTGACTCTATTCGAACATATATTAAAACACTGCTGTACATGTGATTATAATCATAAGTCATATACAATTTTTATTTACTTTCCTGCATATCTTATTAAGTTGAACTATTTTTTGCAGATATTTAGTATATATATATAATATTCAAGACTATATATATATACCTATACACACATATGAATATGATATATAAAGCATATATATATATGCACAGACACTATTATAAATACCACTGTATTAAAAATGTAACATTTTGGATATGGATCATTCCACTGTTTGCTTTTTTAGAAAAGGATGATGTAATACTAAAGCCAATGCTTAAGAATTCTCTTTCTATACCTTCCCTTGCCTGTGTATATTGCTTTCTCTATTTTAGCTTGGTGTTATTGCTAAAATCAGCAATTCTTGCTGTTTTAAAAATGGCAAAATTCATCTTTGTTAAAGGGTGCTGAATTAAACTTCAAGTTTAGATTAATCAATTCTCATTTCATGAGTAATCTCATTGCCCTGAGTTTTTATTTTTTCATTTAATTGAGCCCTCATTCCTGCTTTTTCTATCAGTCACTTTGCTTGTACTAATTTTCTTCAAAAAGCCCCCCAAATTTCAAAGGACTTGAGGGTATAATTCTACATAATTTTACTAAGAAAAATCTATGGTTATCACCAAAAGCATAAATCTTAGGGTTTTTGCTATGAAAACCAGTAATCACGGCTTTGATTAAAAGCCATTGGTTTATATCCACCTCTTTTCTAGATGTCTTACAGAGCTCCAGTCTTAAGGAAACTGGGTAAGATAGCAGTATAGCTTCACGCTGACAAAGAGGCATTCTCTCCGACTACAGAAAGAACTGCAGAATCAACAGTCCAAAGTAAGGGCCATCTCTTCAGATGCTAAAGCCGCCACTTTTCTATCTTCCTGAAGCACACTACAGTTTGTTTGCAGAGGCAGAGATGAAAATTAAAAATCCCCTTAAATTTGGATTTTGGCCGAATAATGCTAAAGCCAAAAAGCATCACTCAGCTTTCCATTCTTCTGCTCATGTGTCCACAGGTTGGCAAAGGAGGTCTGTCGGTGTTCCTGAATCCTTCATGGTTGTAAATTTCAAAGGTAAACACATTTCTCAAACATGCTTTAGAAAGCAAAGATGACAAAGTGGACCAATTTATGAATACTAAGAAAATTAAATGAGTCTTACAAGAGATTTCTTCACAAGAACTCTGTATTATTGCTGGAAAGAGTTATTTTCTGGGGTATTGCTTTTAATTTATTAATTACATGAATATGCATCACTTGTCTCTGAAGCAGGTAAAACGTAAATTCAATAGGTAAATCTATGTTTTAAAGTAACAGCCTCTCCTTCAACAGCTATGACGGCTTATAAAAACTAGTGACCATGCTTTTGGCTAGGATTTATACTATCATTTTTTCCATGAATAACTTCCCGATAAAAGATGTCTAGATATCTTCCAAATAAATACAGTGTAGCACAGTATGTCACTGTGAAATCTATGCCTTACTAAATATGATTATAACAAACACTGTCAAGAAAAATAACCTTTTATAATTCCTTTGAGAGACTTAATTGCTAAGGCCACACCCAGGTTTTGGTATGGAGGGATCAAGACCTACTTCAATGGCTGCTGGCTCTCAGCTGTACTTCTGAGCAATCTTTAGACTACTTAGTAAGCATTATTCCAGATGGCCAATTGGCAGCTGACAGCAATTCTACCCATCACAGCATATGGTCCAGTGATGGTTGATAACTGTCATTCAGGCAAAACTCACTAGAGCTATATGCCAATCATAAAACACTCACTAAAAAGGGGGACCAAAGCCTGAACTGACATGTAGTTTCTGTTCCGATTACATATTAGTCACTTTCACTGGAAAGCTCCCTGTGGATATTGCAAAAAATAAAAACCAAAATAAAACAAAACAGAAAAATCAATCCACTTGGGTGGAAAATGTTTGCTAAAATATTTTGCATGAGTGATTGGCCACCAAAACCACCGCCTACCTCCATGTGAATTATTAAATTTATTTTAAACCCACTTAACTGATATATTTTTTACTAAAAATGGAGTAGAGAACACATTTGAGCATAACCATATTCTTTCAAAAATCATACAGCCATTTTCCACAATTGCATGCATGTTTATAAAGTATTTAAAAATATTTGTTAAGTAATACATTTAAATAAATACAAATTATAACCTTATTTAAGATTTCATGGCTGGGCATGGTGGCTCATGCTGTAATCTCAGCACTTTGGCAGGCTGAGGCTGGCAGATCACAAGGTCAGGAGTTCGAGACCAGCCTGGTCACATAGTGAAACCCCGTCTCTAACAAAAATACACATACAAAAACACACAAATAGCTGTGCGTGGTGGCTCACGCCTGTAATCCCAGCTACTTGGGAGGCTGAGGCAGGAGAACTGTAAGATGGTGCCATTGCATGACGGAGCAAGACTGTGTCTCGGGGGGGGAAAAAAAATTCATACTGCAGAATTTCTTTTTAATGCCTCAGTAATCTGGCTAGCTCATAACAGATATACCTTTAAATACCAACTTTTTAAAAATTAACAAGCTATAACTTTTAGGTAAAATATTTTCTAAAAGTGCCACGTTTCTAACAGTTATTTTTACTTTTTCGTTTCAATGCTGTTGATACATGCTTACTTTATATTTTAGGGAGAATATAAGAGTAAGAAAACTTTGGAATAAGCCTTGGCAACTCAACCTTCTTAATATCCCAGTGTTCTCATGTCACATGTAGATTCAGAGAGGATATTATTTTTAATAAACTTGTATTAAAAGCCCAATATAAAGAATTAAAATTACTCTGTTGCAAAAATCTGTTTAGCCAAGTATCTCATTAAAATCTATGGAATATTCTATTTGGTCCATGGTCTAACCTTTTAGGATAAGTGACTGTATTTGTGGGGGGAATACAGATAAAAAATATGAGTGAAGGTTTGGTAATTGCATTACTCTTGATTTGAGGAAATGCAGCCTGGCATATATGTAACAATACATGACCTGGAGTCAGACTCACTTGGCCCTAGACAACTCACTTAAAATTCCTAAGTCATGAAAGTTTCTGTAGTCACAAAATAAAAATAATAGTACCTGTTGCATAGGGTCGGTTGTGGCAATGTCTGGAGCATAATAAGTCTTTAAAAGGTGTTAGATACTGTCATCAAATTATTTTTTATTATTACCACCTGGCTTATCTAGGGTTTAAATTTACCTAGAACTAAAAAATAACCACAATATTTAATTGTATAAAATTTGTATTAATAAAAATAATGCAAAACTTAACACAGAACTTTACAGATATTGGCAAGGATACAGTGAAAAGAAAACTTTTCTACACTGTTGGTGGGAATGTAAATTAGTACAACCACTATGAAAAACAGTATGAAGAGTTCTCAAAGAGCTAAAAATAGAACCACCATTACATCCAGCAATCCTACTACTGGCTATTACCCAAAGGAAAATAAATCAATATATCCAAAAGTAACCTGCACTTTCATGTTGATCTCAGCACTATTCACAAGAGCAAAGATAGAGAATTAAACTAAGGGTCTATCAATGGATGAATAAAATGTGGTATAAATTACACACAGTAAAATACTACTCAATTATAAGAAGAGAATGAAACCTTGTCATTTTCGGCAACATGGATGGAACTGGATTATCTTAAGTGAAACAAGCCAGGCCCAGAAAGAAAAAAGATCACATGTTCTCACTCATAAATGAGTGATTAAAAAATGTGTTCATATGGACATAAATAGTAGAATGATAGATAAGGAAGACTCAGAAGGCTAAGGGGAGTGGAAGGGCGAGGATGATGATAAATTCATTAATGGAGACAATGTGGGTTGTAAATTTCTTTTGAATACATAATATTAATTGTCTTAACAACTGTAGGAAGTAAGAAGGGCACTGTTCCTCTTCCTCAGATAAAATCAAGGCTCAGCGTGTTTATATAATGTACCTACATTCAAAATATTTTCACTGTATATGGCACAGTTTAAACCAAGATGACGTTATTCCCTATGCCACTGCCCTCACCAGCTCCCTGTGTTACCTCTAATTCCTACATTTGCTAGTCTTTATAAACCTTCTATTATATAAGCGTTTATGTTCTATTACAAGTTATGCTCTGTATAAGTGCCTCAGCTTGAGTAAATATATAACACCTTTCATGTATTTCCCTCCATAAGGGAGTTGCTAATGGACAAAATAATTTGATTATGGTTTAGACCAAGAAATTTTGAATAATTTTACTTCTTGGAAAATGTTTTAAAAGACAATTTGATATTTCTCATTGTAGGCAAATACTGATGCTTTCATCTCAAAATTATTTTGTACTTTAATTATAAAAAAATTAAAAACCATTAATGTAAATCTATAAATGAGTTTTTGCAACATTGACAATTATTTAAATAACGGTTATTTTATGTGTGTGTTTATGCCTCTCTCCATATAGATAAATAGATATGTATGTATATAATAAAATAAATTTAATTTGAAATATAAGCTGCAAATGACTATAATTTAGAAAATATTTTCACTCTTCATAAAGCATGTCATTATATGTAAAATTAGTATTCAATACAATGCTAATATTTTGATTTAATCTCTGGTATTTAAGATATTTCACTAAAACCAAATGTATACAGCAACAAATACCTCCATCAGAATAATAATGCAAATTATGCCTGAGTCCTATAACAATAACTAAAATATAGAAATCTATATTAATTAACATTAGTATAGATTGTTATGTTTTAGTTATTTTAATGATTAGTACGTGGTAGGAGGCAATAGAACTGTCTTCCATAAGCTACCTTACCAATTTTTTGATATTAATCAGAAGTTGACAACACTTAGTGATAAAGAAAAGTTCAAAATGTTTTGATTATATGAACATGTTTTAAGCTTTCTCACATTTAAATTATATTGACTATCAAAATTAATATAATCTTCTTTATATACATAAATAAGAACCTATACCTCAATGTCACCTGAATGCTTTTCACAGAATAAGCTAGTTAGAAGTATATATGAACTAATAGGAATAATATTTGAAATCACAGACAATGCAGACATTTCTCAGCTCCATTAATATAAGACTCTCAAGAGAGCTCTAAAACTCCCTTTTACTGATTCTCTCCTTTAATTTTCTTATTTTCCTAAATTTCATTAGTTCCCTCAACACTAATTCTCCACCAAGAGCTGGCATCTCTAGCTCTTAACAACTGTCATATTCTTTTCTTTCAACATGCAGGTTCGAAGCACCTGCCATAAGTGTTTGCTGCACCCATCAACCCGTCATCTACATTAGGTATTTCTCCTAATGCTATCCCTCTCCTAGTCCCCACCCCTGACAAGCCCTGCTGTGTGGTGTTCCCCTCCCCTGTGTCCATGGGTTCGCATTGTTCAATTCCCACTTAGGAGTGAGAACATGCAGTGTTTGGTTTTCTGTTCCTGTGTCAGTTTGCTGAGAATGATGGTTTCCAGATTCATCCATATCCCTGCAAAGGACATAAATCCATCCTTTTTTTTATGGCTGCATAGTATTCCATGGTATATATGTGCCATATTTTCTTTATCCAGTCTATCATTGATGGGTATTTGGGTTGGTTCCAAGTCTTTGCTATTGTGAACAGTGCCACAATAAACATACATATGCATGTGTCTTTATAATAGAACAATTTATAATCCTGTGTGTATATACCCAGTAGTGGGATTGCTGGGTCAAATGGAATTTCTATTTGTAGGTCCTTGAGGAAGCGCCACACTGTCTTCCACAGTGGTTGAACTAGTTTACACTCCCACCAACAGTGTAAGAGTGTTCCTATTTCTCCACGTCCTCTCCAGCATCTGTTGTCTCCAGATTTTTTAATGATCACCATTCTAACTGGCGTGAGGTGGTATCTCAATGTGGTTTTAATTTGCATTTCTCTAATGACCAGTAATGATGAGATTTTTTTCATACGTTTGTTGGCTGCATAACTGCCTTCTTTTGAAGAGTGTCTATTCATATCCTTTGCCCAATTTTTGATGAGGTTGTTTGTTTCTTTCTTGAAAATTTAAGTTCTCTGTAGATTCTGGATATTAGCCCTTTGTCAGATGGGTAGATTACAAAATATTTTTTCCATTCTGTTAATTGCTGGTTCACTCTATTGATAGTTTCTTTTGCTGTGCAGAAGCTCTTAAGTATAAATAGAACCCATTTGTCTATTTTGGCTTGTGTGGCCCCTGCTTTTGGTGTTTTAGTTATGAAGTCCTTGCCCATGCCTATGTCCTGAATGACACTGCCTAGGTTTTCTTATAGGGTTTTTATGGTTTTGGGTCTTATGTTTAAGTCTTTAATCCATCTTGAGATAATTTTTGTATAATGTGTAAGCAAGGGGTCCAGTTTCAGCTTTCTGCATATGGCTAGCCTGTTTTCTCAACATCATTTACTAAATAGGGAATCCTTTCCCCATTGCTTGTTTTTGTCAGGTTTGTCAAAGATCAGATGGTTGTAGATGTGTGGTGTTATTTCTGAGGCCTCTGTTCTATTCCATTGGTCTATATATCTGTTTTTGTAACAGTACCATGCTGTTTTGGTTACTGTACCCTTGTAGTACAGTTTGAAGTCAGGTAGCATGATGTCTCCAGCTTTGTTCTTTTTGCTTAGAATTGTCTTGGCTACGCGGGCTCTTTTTTGGTTCCGTATGAAATTTAAAGTAGCATTTTCTAATTCTGTGAAGAAAGTCACTGGCAGCTTGATGGGAATAGCATCGAATCTACACATTATTTTGGGCAATATTGCCATTTTCACAATATTGACTCTTCCTATACATAAGCATGGAATGGTTTTCCATTTGTTTGTGTCCTCTCTTATTTCCGTGAGCAATGGTTTGTAGTTCTCCTTGAAGAGGCCCTTCACTTCCCATGTAAGTTGTATTCCTAGGTATTTTATTCCCTTTGTAGCTATTGTGAATGGGAGTGCATGATTTGGCTCTCTCTTTGTCTATTAATGATGCATAGAAATGCTTGTGATTTTTGCACATTGATTTTTTATCCTGAGATTTTGCTGAAGTTGCTTATTAGCTTAAGGAAATTTTGGGCTGAGATACTGGAATTTTCTAAATACACAATCACGTCATCTGCAGGAGCACCCAGATTCATAAAGCAGGTTCTTAGAGACCTACAAAGAGGCTTAGACTCCCACACAACAATAGTGGGAGACTCTAACACCCCACTGTCAATATTAGACAGATCAATGAAACAGAAAATTAACAAGGATATTCAGGACTTGAACTCAGCTCTGGACCAAGTGAACTTATTAGACATCTACAAAACTCTCCATCCCAAATCGATGAACATACTTTCTTCTCAGCACCACATCACACTTATTGCAAAACTGACCACATGATTGGAAGTAAAACACTTCTCAACAAATGCAAAATAACAGAAATCATAACAAACTGTCTCTCAGACCACAGTGCAATCAAATTACAACTCAGAATTAAGAAACTCACTCAAAACTGTACAACTACATGGAAACTGAACTATCTGCTCCCGAATGACTACTGGGCAAATAATTAAATTAAGGCAGAAATAAATAAGTTCTTTGGAATCAGTGAAAACTAAGACACAACATACCAGAATCTCTGGGACACAGCCAGAACAGAGGTTAGAGGGAAATTTATAGCACTAAATGCCCACAAGAGAAAGCAGGAAAAATCTAAAATGTACACGCTAACATCACAATTAATGAACTAGAGAAGGAAGAGCAAACAAATTCAAAAGCTAGCAGAAGACAGAAATAACTAAGATCAGAGGAGAACTGAAGGAGATAGAGACATGAAAAAACCTTCAAAACATCAATGAATCCAGGAGCTGAGTTTTTGAAAACATCAACAAAATAGATAGACTGCTAGCAGTTTAATCAGGAAGAAAAAGAGAAGAACCAGATAGACAGAATAAATAATGATAAAGGGGCTATCACCACTGATCCCACAGAAATATAAACTACCGTCTGAGAATACTATAAACACCTCTATGCAAATAAACTAGAAAATCTACAAGAAATGGAAAAATTCTTGGACCCATATACCCTCCCAAGACTAAATCAGGAATAATTTGAATCCCTGAGTAGACCAATAACAAGTTCTGAAATTGAGGCAGTGATTAATAGCCTACCAACCAAATAAAGCCTAGGAACAGATGGATTCACAGCCGAATTCTACCAGAGGTACAAAGAGGAGCTGGTACCCTTCCTTCTGAAAATATTCTAAACAATAGAAAAAGAGAGACTCCTCCCTAACTCATTTTATGAGGCCAGGATCATCCTGATACCAAAACCTGGCAGAGACCGAACAAGAAAGAAAATCTCAGGCCAATATACCTGATGAACATCAATGCAAAAATCCTCAATAAAATACTGGCAAACCGAATCCTGCAGCAGATCAAACAGCTTATCCACCATGATCAAGTTGGATTCATCCCTGGGATGCGAGCCTGGTTCAACATACACAAATCAATAAATGTAATCCATCACATAAACAGAACCAGTTACAGAAATCACATAATCATCTCAATAGATATAGAGAAGGCCTGGGATAAAATTAAACATCCCTTCATGCTAAAAACTCTCAATAAACTAGGTATTGGTGAAATATATCTCAAAATAACAAGAGCCATTTATGACAAACCCACTGATAATATCATACTGAATGGCCAAAAGCTGGAAGCATTCCCTTTGAAAACCGGCACGAGACAAGGATGCCCTCTCTCAACCCTCCTATTCAACATACTATTGGAAGTTTTAGAAAGGGCAATTAGGCAAGAGAAAAGAAATAAAGGGTATTGAAATAGGAAAAGAGGAAGTCAAATTGTCTCTGTCTTACTCTTTTCTTTCTCTAAATCTTCACAACTTCTTTGTGGTTCAATTAATAACTAAAATTAATAGTCATCTCTTAAGAAAATAAGTTAAATAATTTAAATTAGAGAATAACTATCATTGGTTTGCTTTGCTTAGCTCTCCATTTAATACGTATTCTAGCAACCTAAATATTCAAGAGTTTAAGACAGGAGTATCAGACATTTTTTCCCTTAAGAAAGATGTCTCTTTATTTGACAATACTGATCAGCAGTATCTACTATAACGTGTCCTCATTCAGAGTCAAGGCTACAGAATCACAACAAAGCCTATACTTAAAATGATTATTTGAAAATATCAGTAGTTAAATAACTGTCCTTTCAAATAGAAACACTTGCCCATGTGGTTGCTATTGGTAGAGAAGATTCTTTTCTCTGCATGTAATTTGTTTTGTAAAAGCTTATTTTTTGTTCCTCACAATGAGAACTTTACTGTGTGCTGTTACAGTCTCTGTTTTCTGCAACTTCCATAAATCTTATAAATCTGGACAGGTTATGGCTCCCAGCTAATATGGTGCTGGCCTTTGTACTTCTTTAGTACATCTTAATTTTGGGGCTTCATGCATGGAGTGATGTATAATCTCTATGCTTACCCCAAGTGTTGGACTAGGAGTTGGTAGATGAGGAGGAATAAACTCAGAGAGCAAATATGAATCACTAAACTGTGAAGTTTTCCAACTTTATTGGAATCTAGAGTAAGAATATTTTTGAAGGACAGTTTTGCTCATTATTTTCTGAAGAAGAGGCATTATTGCTTCAGGGAGTCAAGGAAGCCAATACAAGTTGGCAGTATTTGAACAAAGTTCAAAAGTACAATCTGTGGAAACTGAACAAGAACAATTGTTCCCTCAATTGTAGCCAATGCTAACAGTGCAAATGAACAGGATCCAGCAGGAAATCCATATCTTCCACAAGGAGCTGTCTTTACAACATTGTAATAAGGTATCCTAATAGCACTTTATACTACTCATGCAGAATGCAAAGTTTCTCAAAGCATGTCACCCTCATTTTCACAAGTATTTTTATATATTCCATTTCACAGAAAGAAATCAAAAGACACACAGGTGAAGTGACTTGCTCAGGGTCTTATGAGGAAAGAGGAACAGAGCCAACTTTACAATCCAAATTTTTCTTTCTCCTGCTGCTTTGCTCTTTTTCCTATATTGATGTGCTCATCACTGCATTAGACCTCTGTTATAAATCATTACTTCAAATTATTCTTATTTATTTATATTGTACTTTATTCACTAAAAAAATATTTGAAGACACTTTAAGAATTGCTTACAGCACAGCAGGAAAAATGAATATATGGATGAATATAAAATAAGCTAATAATCATGCATAAAATATGTTTTATTATCCTGTATAATTATTTAATGAGGGTTACACATTTTGGCTATCAGCAACTTCACGGACAAGACAAAGGAAGAAAAGGATGAGTTATAAAAATCAGTCTACTAAAACAAATCAATTATTCAGAAGTGAGTTTTCTAGTGGCTTATGGTCCATATAGCAAGAGTAGATGAGGCTTCCTTTCCTTTTCATTTATTCAGACCTTTACCTATTTTGTGTTTCAAAAATGTACGTACACACACAAATACACTGTAAGGACAGAACACACCATTTCTGGACTGTGGATTCCCTAAGATGATGAAAGAAGTGAACACAAAGTGAAAAGAAGCTTGAAAAGTCATTTGTATCACTGTGACCATTTGTGAAGTTTCTTAAGAAAAACACCCTCAATAAACTGCTCTTTTAGAACATATTAGAAGATGATAATATGTCAAAATATTAAAGTAATGTTTTTCTTGAAAAGACAGAGCTTACAATCAAGACAATTAATTCTTCTCTCTATAGATAGTTATAGACCTAGATGTACGTATATGAATATATATGTATAATATGTATGTATATGTATACACACATATATAAATCACATAAATTGTTTTCAGTGTTCACATTAGCATTATAAATGAAGAGAAATTAAAAGGACACTCATGTACTTCTCCCACGCCTCACTATAAATGCCTTTCACTCAAAGTTTGTATCACATTGTATAAGGCAATGTGATAACACAATATGATAAGACAATGTGACAATTTATAAGACAGGAATTAATATTCACCATCTGACAAATAAACTAAAGCATTATGAATTAGTCTCCAACACATTCTGTCATATGTATACAGTACATATATTATATGAAATGCATGTATTCTTACTATAATCTCTTCTATACGTGTGTGCACACACACACACACACCCCTACACATATGTATATAATGCATAAACTCTTACTATTCTCTCTTCTACTGCCTGAAATAAGTTCTAACCAATTAAAAATTATTTAAACATTTTATTCTTCATCTTGTCTCTACTATTGCCTGTTTTATTTGGCTGAATCTCTGTCAAAAATACTGACAGAGAGATTTTCTGTCCATAAGCTTGTCAAACATTCCTCATGATTGTCATGGAGGAATGGAGGAGAACTAATGCCTGAGGCTTGGTTCAGGAGGGTCTTGGAAAGAGAGTTTCAGAGCTAATATACTCAGGGTACTAAACATGTACTAAATGTGGATGCAAGATGTCCACTTATATGTGCCAACTTGTCACTTAAGTGTCAATGTGTGGGCTGAGCTTAACTGGGTAGTCATTTTGGAAGCAGTCTCTTAACTGCTTAGATAAGTAGATATGCAATAACCACTATCTTAGCACGGCAACTTGACCTCATTTTATAATTTCCTGTGTTTCCCTGAAGAATGGTACCTTTACAGGACCTGTCATCTGTATGGTCTTGCTTTCTGTCATTAGTAATCCTTATGAGACTTTATGAAATTTGAAATAGGTTTTGGAATCCACATTTTAATTATAGCTAGCAAATATTTTTTAAGATAAAGCACTTTTTAGGAGTATATTTCGATAACAATAAACCAGCTTCAAAAATTTTACATAAATTAAATAGATTGCACAAGTACATGTATTCAAGGTATTTCAGATTGATAGCATTTTCCCTCCTGAATATCCAGATACTGTTTAAGGTGTTGCAAATTAAATATGATCAGCACTAATGTGGTATTTCCAATCTGATTTTCACATCATGTAGCACAAAATTAGCATGGAACATTAATCCAAGGGCTAATGTAGCTGGATATCAAAAGTTACCTTAAGAATGCTAGGTTATGTATGAATGATGCTTGATTATTCTCCAAACTTTGAGATACTATTCCTTTAAGGCATAAGGGTTATTTCACTGAATATTGCCAATATTTGCATGTCTGTGTTTGCCTACTTTATAATATCTGTTATTGAGTACATCTACAGTGTAAGACCTTGCTAAGTAGTAGATATCTTCAAAAAAGGTGACATGGTTCTATCTTCAAAAATTCCATCTATTACATAGAATATTCCATTTTCATTTTATCATATATATATATATATACACACACACGCATATATATACGTATATAATGAAGGTCATATTCCTATAATATAAAAGACAAAATTGTGGTTCAGAAAAATTTGGTTTAATCAAAGTAGCATATTTATGAAGTGCTGGGGCCAAGATTCAGCAAAGGAGTTCCATTTATTAAGTAAGCAATTTTCATTTTCCTTTTTGGTTCATTTTTCATTCATGTAACAATTACTGAGTCCCTATACAGATAGTCTCCAACTTTGTATTCTAATTAATGATGGAGGTAACCTCATCGTGTGTCAAGGAGTATCTGGAATTATAATGATTCCATTTATGATTTTTGGACTTTATGATGGGTTTATCAGATTATTAAATGTATTATCAGTTTATGATGTTTTTGACTTATGATAGGTTTATCAGAACATAATCTCATTGTAAATAAAGGAGCATCTGTACCATGGTTTACAACACCATATTGAGAAAATTAAGAAAAATCAGAGATAGACCTCAGCCAAGTAATTTATGAGACTTTGGACTCCAAGTCATTTTTTTTTCCAGGTTTTCTGGCAACTGGTTGATTTCACATTCCATTGTTATAATAGTTCTTATTTTTTAATGAGTTATTTTTATTTATATAAGTCCTATATCAGCAATATAAGTGGATCTCTTTCAAGACCTCTGTATTCACAATTTGGCAAAAGGACTGGCATATTGAAGGAGAAAAAATAAACACTTTAAAAATATTTTTACTATAAAGCTCATTAATTCAGTCTGTCCTTATAGTAAAGAGCTCAGATTTTCATCACTTGCAGGAAGCGTTCTATCTACTTGCTAGGTGTTTGATGGGTACCTGTCTGCTATTTCATGACCATAGTTCCTCAAACGAAAGTGGAGGAAACAATATGAAAGAGGTCCTGTAGAATGTGAGACCAAGGGTCCCAGTGAGTCATATCTCTCTGCATCAACGCTTTCTGTAGTCCCCTTTTGCAACCAGAGAGACCATGTGACTTGATTGCTCAATGGGACATTAACAAACATGATACAGCAAAGGTTTGAAAAGGGCTTGGTCCATTGGAGTTTACCTTCACTTACTACTGAAAATTCCTCTGCCACCAGCTTAAACTGTCAACTTACAACATGTTTTGAGCTATTTAGTCTGTTTCACAGCAATAAACAACAAATACAGAGACCTTGGTTCAGACTTGGGCATGTTTTGTGTCAGTCATGTGTTTGACAATGCTTCCCCTGGAATGATTTTTCATGACCCAGTTAGGGAGGAAAAGCATGCCCAAGCATTGTCACTGCAATGCTGGCAACTCATTCTATCGTACATGGCCAGCTGTAAAATATCAAGCAAACAAACAACATCCTACATCCGGATTACTTCTATTAAATTAAATTGTATTCAAGGAAAAAGTACTAGAATGAAAAAGGAATATAAACAGGATTGTTAAGCTTGAAGTCATATTGGACATTTATTTACAATGCAGTGGTCTTTGACACATATTTAAGGGTGAAGAATCGAATGAGGAATTCTCTGAACACAAGGGTTCACTAAAAGTCAGGCAGAAAGTAACTATGATCAAGACCAAAAGCAAAGGTGAGATGTGTTTGTGCAAACTATAAAATGAGTTTTAAAAAAGAACAAAATAACAACAAAAAAAATAAGAAAGACACAGACTGTATGGAATTTTCCACAATTATTTTCCCTGATTTTCACATCCCTCTCCCTCTCTTACTTTCTCTGTGATGATGGTGGGAGGAGCAAAGGGAGCAGGTAATAGGGTGAGAATGAAAATCCACATTTTTCTTCATAGATAATGTTTCTTGTTGGTACATGAATTTATACTGTACTGTTTATTTTTAATCTTCCCTAATTTGTAAACTGGGTTGAAATTTTTCAAATGCTCATCTGTTATCTATGTTGTTATGGTTTTGTAACATAACTTTTGCATAAAGTTAGAAATATAATAGTTTCAAATATAAATTTTGGGTCTACCAAGTTAAACATCCTAATTAAGCTTTTACAGAAATGGTAAAAAAAATCTACTATTACTATTATTACTATTAACAATAACAGCTACTCTGGTAATATAATACACGTATTTTACTGGAATAATCTTGAATGTGTTATAGAAAACTGTAACAAACAGGTTATTTTTCTGGTTTGTAGCATCAGGTATGCCTTTAAATACTCAATAAGTTAAAACAATGTTTTCTAAAACTGCACAAGCTTTATTTTTGTTGTCATTTGAGTTTTTAAAGTTAGTGCTATGAATTTTTAAAAAGAATGTCTTCAAAATATAATTTGCTATAAAATATACAGTATTATCATATAAATCATATCAGCATAGATATGAAAACTCCATAGAAATATTTTAAGCAACAGTTGGAAAATTCCTGGTATTTCATATGTAAAGAAAGAGTGGTATGAAGATTCGAGTGGAAATAAATGGATAACAAGAAGGAGAAAGAACTGTTGAAGGGAAATAGAGAAAGATAGAGCAAGATAACAGCAGAGGGGCTGGTGAGAAGGGGTTAAAATCAGGAACTACTGCAAAAGTAAATGCGTTAATGATAAATGCAGACCAAACTTGAAAGCAGTGAAAAATCAAGTATGGACAGATTATTTCAATAGCCAATAATATGAAATAACAGCCAATTGTAATAGATTATATTTTATTAGGTGTGGACAGTTTCTCAAATTAAAACAAGTATTAAGCTTGTACAGGAACACAAAGCCTGTCTGGATCCATTGACTTCAACACTAATCTCCACGGCCATGAATTGCTCTAAATGATTAATTTATAAGTAGAAGGATACTGAAAGATGGAATATGGGCTCTGGGAGATGAAACCACTGAATTCGAATCCCAGTGTCCACACACTTGGTATCTCTATTTTAACCAAAATTATTTTTTACACTTAACTTCAAAGAAATAGCAAAAACATTTTACATAGTGAAAATGTCCACATGTTCTCAAATTTCTAAAGCCATAACGTCATTTAGGACTTCATCATTTCCAACCCAAATTTTGGCTTTCCCTTCCTAACCAGTCTCCTCCAATTTTGCTCTCTCCTAGTCCACCATCCACAAAGCTACTAGACTGATGCATTTAAAATGAAAATCTTTCATATTAGTTACCTGACAATCATTTAATTGCTTTCCACAATAAAAGTCCATACACTGGAGCACAGGGTAAAAGGCGCTTCCTGATTTGATCTGTATTTATCTCTTTATAAGCACTAAGAGACCAATATAGTTTTCTTCTATTCTTTCCTCTGTATCAGGCAGCATAGGCACCTGAGTATTTTGAATTTTCTCAAAAGTGCCAGGTTCTTTCACGTTGCTTACTTTTCAGATCAAATTTTCTATTCAGAATGCTTTTCTTCCCTTTGATATCCAATATATTTATTACATTTGAAGCCTCAGTTCAAATGTCATCATTTCTGTAAAAAGTTTCCAATCCTTTCCAAAAGCATTTTTTCCTTTCTATTCTCATCACATCTCAACTTATCCTTATGATTGTGCTTATCACTATACAATATTCATCTGTTCATGAGTTAGTATTTATACTTAACCATAAGTCAATGAATGGTCAGTAACAAGATTTTTTAAATATCTTTGCAATATCTGTTTGTATCTAGCACATACAGCAAGTAGTTAATAAATCAAAATGAATAAATGAATGAGTGGTTCAAGTCAAATAAATCCTCAGCAAATAAATACACTAGTAATATACTCATTTAGTATGTAAGAGGTGTTCTCTAGTTTATTAATTTAGTATTTGCATACATACCACCATATCAATTTACAACCATTGCCTATCAGTTGACAAGACTAAATATGTCTATTGCCACGGACACATCATGTCTGATGACTAAAAAAACTGGAGGAAAAAGTTGAAAATGTTTTTAGAGCTTATTTTTTATTTTAGTATAGGCTAAATATAAATGTTTGAAGACCTTACATAATCACTAACTATAGCTGATCCTCTCATAAAATTTTACAAAATCTAGTTCTTGAGCTTAGTCAAATACATTTGATTTGAGCTTATTATCCTGAACTAAAATATCTTAAATGTAGAATTTCCTATTGATTATTGAGTAAATGTAATTTAAAATGTTTCTTAAATCCTTATTTTTACCAATGTTTAATTATTTCTTTGTAAAGTTATCATCCTTTTGATGTGAGACCAAATCTATAATCAAGGAAAAAGGGTGTTGAAGGAAGTAGAAAAGATTTGTAAATAGGTTTTTGGTGGCCCTTGCTAATTTAATTTGATTAGCTCAAAAGTTACAGAATTATGTAAGTCTGAAGGATAAGAGAATGTCACAGACAGTTTGACCTTTAAGAATAAGTTTGATCTGATCTTGGTTTATATGGAGGCATAGGGAAGGGTAATCCAGCTGATTCTGAAAGATGTTTCTAAAGCCACAGGTAGGTTAGCAAAGGGATCTCTGATTTGTTCATTTTATTTTTCCTCTAGATAGGTAAATTACTAGTCCCTGACATTGTCAAGTTCTTGCAAACAAATGTTCATTTTATAATTTGTAGGTTAGAGTTCATTGTGGAAGACTGTGTGGCGATTCCTCAGGGATCTAGAACTAGAAATATCATTTGCTCCAGCAATCCCATTACTAGGTATATACCCAAAGGATTATAAATCATTCTGTTGTAATGACACATGCACATGTATGTTTATCGTGGCACTGTTCACTGTTAGCAAAGACTTGGAACCAACCCAAATGCCCATCAATGATAGACGGGATAAAGAAAATGTGGCACATATACACCATGGAATACAATACTATGCAGCCATAAAAAAGGATGAGTTCATTTCCTTTGCAAGGACGTGAATAAAACTGGAAACCATCATTCTCAGCAAACTGACACAAGTACAGAAAACCAACCACCACATGTTCTCACTCATAAGTGGGTGTTGAACAATGAGAATATATGGACACAGGGAGGGGAACATCACACACCGGGGCCTGTTGGTGGGTGTGGGACTAGAGGAGGGATAGCAGGGGATTGGGGGGACAGGAGAAGGATAGCATTAGGAGAAATATCTAATGTAGATGATGGGGTGATTGATGCAGCAAACCACCACAGCACATGTATATGTATGAAACAAACCTGCACATTCTGCATGTGTACCCCAGAACTTAACATATAATAAAAAAGAAAAAAAAATTGTAGGTTAGAGTACATTTAAAGGAGAAAAAGAGGCATGCATAAATCTTTACTTCTGCTATAAAACCATTGTTAAATGTTGTTTATGATGATAAGTTAATATTGGTAGTAGCATGGTCCTATTTTTTGCTTGCTGAGAAAATAGGATACACTAATAATTAGAGTACAATATATAGTATGGGAGCCACTTTATTACTTTTCATGTACATCTGCCAAATTACCTTTATGTGTATTATGTAATTGTTCTATGAGCTAGAAAAGAATGTATAGGCACATGTCTGTTTGGATGTTCTTTTACATGAAGTATTGGGTAGAATTTTCTCCTCTGGCATACAATTATACATTTTAAGATAATTAGGGAAATGGACAGAGGAATAGAATTCTGCCTTCTAATGTGAGCAATTTCAGACAAAAGATGTCCTGTCTGTTGTTTGTGTTTTTTTTTAATTAGAGATAGAGTCATGTGTTAATGTGGATTATCTGAAATAAAGTCAGTTCACTGTAAAATGTTCAGGTTGAGACTATATATTCTTAGAATACAGTCA
The DNA here is from genome assembly GCA_036589455.1 of Ateles fusciceps. Taxonomy (NCBI): domain Eukaryota; kingdom Metazoa; phylum Chordata; class Mammalia; order Primates; family Atelidae; genus Ateles; species Ateles fusciceps. The sequence continues at coordinate 3,009,901 of JAZHEH010000827.1, read as the reverse complement.
CATATGCCAAAAAATTAATGCAAACTTCAGCATAATTTTTGTACCTTGTGGAACTATCAGATAAAGTAATGTCTGATGATAAATTGCGTTTATGGTGAGCCGCTAGATTCAATCTATGGTAGTAAATCTTCTAAAGTAACTTCACATAGCCTGCAAGCCAGAGTCAATGCAGTGTTCACCAAATGTCCCTTGACTCAAATGAAATTTGACATACTAGTATCCCCCTATGAAATTATCTCTTATATGAGGTCAGAAAGAGCTCACAATAATACTGAAAAAAGAAATATTCTGAATAAAGTAATTGAAATTCCCTTTCAAATATATTCCATTACTTCAGTAGATATCCATTTATACCTTACAGTTACATTACTTGATGCCTCACAGAATTTTTTTCCTTTGTGTGGAACACAGACAGACATTCTTATATCAAATAAGATTTATTACTAAAAGGCTTTCCTATGAGGTCTGCTTCCCTTTCCCTGAGGAATTCTCCTCAGTATTAGAGCCCATTAGCTGCTAACTACAATGCTATTTCATAAAGTGCCTGGCTTCAGAAGATGTTAATTAAAAAAAAAAAAGCTAAGAATTTAGGACTACACAGAGCTATTTACCTCAAATACACAAAAAATGTTTTTGCAATCTCTTATGAGATATCCCAGAATTTTTTTTTTTTTTTAATTTCAATGTACTTGTTGGTATCTCCTATAAGTTGCTTTACTCTATTTATATTAATAGGCCACACTAAGTGGTGACTGTGGCTTTCTTTAAACCAGATGCCCAGTATTCATATTCTTGCCAAGTTAGATTATATAAATTGAAGTCAAGGGTCAATAATTATCCAGTGACTATTTAACTCAACATGCTTATATTTCTATTGTAGCTGCCAGAATACTCAGAAGCCAAATAAAAACCAATAAAAGCCATCAGTTCATGTTAGGTACCTGTATCATTTACTCTATCCCCTTACTTTGATTACCTCTGTTTTGTTTTACTCTGAAATATTTTATTCTATGAGGTTTAATGTATATGCAATTTAGTTGCTTTCAAAATAGAAAATGTCTGAATTATAAGTAATAAAAGATATCTAATGACTCACAAAGAATATGGCTCCATAGTGACAAGCAGATAAAAACACCTTTACATAAATAAATACTAAAAATATATAGGCAAAATTATTCAACTCTTCCAATTCCATATTAATGGGTAATTAATTTTTGTTAACTTTCTTTACTGACATTATAGTACACATGATATTATTCTATTTTAGCTCCAGCAGTCGAGGATCTGTAGAATAAATATGAATATTCTATGTTCATTCTATAGATCCGTGACTGCTGGAGCTAATCAATGGGATCTATAGAATGAATATTCCACTAAAGACAAGATTCATGCCTACTATGGCAATTATATGAAATATGAAGAAAGACTAATGACAAGTTTGTTTAGAAAGGTAATGAAAGTGAAATATTATTTGGAAACTTATGATCCCATGAGATATAACAAAGACAAAACAAAAAGATCTAAAGGAAATTTCCAATTTAAATACAGTAAAGTATAATAAAATTGTATCATGATTTTGGAGGCATAATGTTCAGATAATCTTTCTGAATAAATTAGGCTTTGCATTTAAAATTTACTATCTTTTTCTAATTTTTAAAATTTTTTCATATATTACATGTCAACAACTAGAAAGCCACTTTTCTCACAGAAAAATAGAGTAGGAGAAACTGTACATGTATACAGAAGAACAAGATAAAAAGCAGAAAATACAAATGTTATTAAGCAAAGGGTACCTGCTACTGGCCTAGAAGAGCAGGATGAAGAGGTCAGTTGAGAAGTTCAGGAAAAAGCAAAGGTATTGAGGATTTCAAACATTATGGATAAATACGGTGCTTTGACAAGAAGGAATTTCTTGCGGACAAAAAAGAAAAAAAAACAAAACAAAAAACAAAAAGGAAAAGTGAGCATAAAAGGAAAAGGAAATAAAAAAATCTTGCAGTTGCAGGAGGAACTAATTATAAAAAAGTGGCATGAGCTAAGACCATAAAGATCAAATTATAGCCAGATCACAGAAGTTCTTGTCAATTGTGAAGAAGTTAGAACTACCGTAAGTTGCAACAGTTGACTTCAAAGCACTTGAGCAGAAGAGCAATACTGGCGGAGCTGCATTTTTAGGCAGGTATAGAGAGAAGCTAGAAACGGGGGAAACTAATGAGGACGTGTGCGCAATAGGAGCAATGAAGTAAATGGAGGTCTACACTATTGCTATGGCAACAGAAATGAAAAGAAAGAAATACATTTGAAAAATATATAGAACATTCATACATATAGGACTTAGTAACCAAACAGAAATTGGGTAGAAGAGAATAAAGTATAATTAGAATTTGGTTTGCATGACTGGTAGACCAATGAAACCATTAAGATAGAATGAGTCAGGAACAAGGGCTGGCTTGAGAACAGTGGCTGAGCAGATGGAACACTTAATTTGGGAAGTACTAACAAGAAAGTAAAACAAAAACAACATGCCTATAAATGAGCATAGGTACCAGAAGCACAGGCATAATGAGGTCAACACAAGATGAGAAGCGTGAAGAAGTGAAAGCAAGTGAAGTCTACTTTTAAGAAGTTTAGCGCTAAAAAAAAAAACTAACAAAAAAAAGAACACAGAAAAGATATGTTGAATAAGCGGTAGGAGTTTGGTTTGCTTGTTGGTTTCTTATTTTCATCTAGGAGCAGGTAAACCAAAGTGTGTGCATTCAAAACTAAAAAGGGCCCAGTGGAGAGGGTAAGATCAAAGATTCAGTAAAGATTCTTAAAGCAGGATTCAGTCTCATTCCAGAGGGGGGAAGTATCCAAATTCATGTCCACATGGTCAGCCTTTAGTAAAAGAAAACCACTTCTTCTTCTTTAAAATAGAAAGAGGAGAAAGGATTTGATGATACAGATAGTCGGAGATAAAATGAAGGAAACTAGGGAGAGTCACATTTGACAGCTTTGACTTAATAATGTGTTTTGAAAAATACGCTGAGGGAAAGAAGTGTAGGAAAATAATGGAGTTATGAAGACAGTGGGAAAGGTCTGAAACTATAGCTCTATGGCATATTCAAAGGAGTTAGGAAGAGATGAATGTAAGAACTATTGAAGAGTAGTGCTGCTTTGGCTGAACATTTTATTAAAACGATTCTTTTGCTGTGACAACCATTTCAGAGCTACAAGATTGAAATTGTCCTCTTTTAGTGGGACCCAATATACTTCCCAACAATTCCAAGAAAATTAAATAGTATAGAACTACACTATAGATTTCAAAAAATCATAAATGTGTCCTTTTCAAACTGATAAGCAACACATCACTAAATAAAATATGACCTAAGTGTGCCTCAGTGAAGTTGTTAGGTATTTTGTGCACATGGCACGAAGCCATGGCACTTGATGTTTGATCTACATGCAAGAAAATCTGCAGCCCTAATCACCAGTAAACCTCAGGAGACTTTCGCATATCACAGAGACAAATTGTTTTAATATTATGTGTGTTTAAAAGTAAACTGGATCCATGGAGAGAGTGATGACTTTGAAAACAACTGCAAAAAGGTTTTCCAAATCATGGGCCTAATGTTTGTGCCACAGCATACTGTCCATGATTCTACACCTCCAGTTATGCAGAATATGTAGAAGCAAGGACACATTTACAGAGCTCCATCTCCGTGCAGAGGGTATTTAGTGAGACGATTTACCCAAATATACTCTGATAAATCTAGGCACTTCAAAACATAATAACAATAATCTGCTTACATAGGTATTGAGATTTAGTGGTTCAGAGAGAAAACTCTTGCCAGCTTTCATCCCATGTATCCTGGCAGTGCAATTCCTGTAGTAGAAGCAGCTTTTAGGAAGAAGAGTCTCCTTTCTAGATCTCCTCACGTTCAGCAAGGTAGCTAATCTTCACAGGCAGATAACAAGAGATCCATTTCAGTCTGTGTGCAGCAAAATTTAGTGCCAAGTCAGCTAATTTTGCAATCTGCACTTGAGCACATGGCATGCAGAGAAATAATTGTCATGGAAGTTAATAAGAAGACTCTATTTTAAGTTAACCACATCCTCTGTCAGATCCTACACCATCATCTTCCTTAATTGAGGGTACCTTTGGGCTCTCATTTGCTACTGTTCATGTTCTCAGCTTTCCACATAACTCTCTCTGAACACTCTGGAAACCTGAACCTCTGTCATCAGAATGGTTTTGCCAGCATTTTCTGAAATCAAATCATTCTTCAGACCAAACTGTCTCCCACTATTCCCACCCACCACATTTATTGTTTTAGAGCACTGAAAAACAATATAACTAATCACACTATACATGTTTGTTTTTTATCAAAAAGGAATACAGAAAATAAAAGTGCAAGACTAAGAACACAGAGAGCTCCATCCCAGTGAAGCATGTGAGTAGAGCTTTTGATCTACCATCCAGTTTCTTTCCTCATTCTTCAAGTAAGAAGGCCAGACTTCAGGTTCTCTATTCTTTCTATTCTTTTCTCTATTATTCTATGCAAAGTGGTATAAGTGACATGCTAAGTAATATAAACAATGGAAGAGGTAAATTGGGCTACTCAGACTTCACATTAACAGAGAAACTTGAGATCAAGCACAACCTATGTGCTGAGAATATTGAGAATAATCACACTGTGTAACAGTTTGAGACTGGCACACATAGTCCCCATTCCAATTACTTGTGTGTGTGTTAGTGTATTTTTGTTTATAATATGTGTTTATAAGTGTGTGTATAAGTATCTCTACACTGAGGAAACTGAGCCCCAATATAATTAAATTGATCATTACACAATTGTAGCTGAAACTACAAATTCAAGTTGTTTCGAGTCTTACGACAGCATTAACTTTACTGTATTACCATAACTAAATAGCATGGAGAAATTCCTGATTTAAGGCTTTGACTCTTGCAAACTTTTAAGCCTTGAATGACAGACAACATTTAATTAGAGAGTTGGTGATAGCCTAGCTCTTGAGAGACTGGCCAAACAGAAGGTAGCACAGAGGTCTCTTTCTATATATACAGATAGCTGCTGCTTTTGAGTGTCTCTGAAAAGGCTATAGTAAAAGGAAAATAGTCATAAAGGCTCCTTCCCTGTCATATTAATCAAAATCATATAAATTAGGTAAGTACTAAGTATAATACGTAGTAAAAGGTGGTTCATCTAAAGCATAGAGATGAAATATAATAGAAAGTGGGTAAAATAGCAAGTGGTAATGAACACCTTAAATATACCTTACCGGTAACGGTATAAACTTTACACGCATGGGTTGGGTGCGGTGACTCATGCCTATAATCCCAGCACTTTGGGAGTCTGAGGTGGGTGGATCACAAGGTCAGGAGTTCCAGACAAGCCTGACCAATATGGTGAAACCCTGTCTCTACCAGTAATACAAAATAATTAGCTGGGCATGGTGGCAGGCGCCTGTAGTCCAAGCTACTCGGGAGGCTGAGGCAGGAGAAAAGCCTGAACCCAGAAGGTGGAGGTTGCAGTGAGCCAAGATCACACCACTGCACTCCAGCCTGGGCAACAAAGCAAGACTCTATTTCAAACACACACACACACATACACACACACACACACACACACACACACACACACACACACTCTTACATGCATACATGCATGATTTGTATGATTTGATCTCTTCTTCACTATAATCTATTAAAATGAGATTGCTTTTCTTCCTATTGTACATTTGAGGATATTAGAGCTAAGAAAGTTTAGTTTACTTGGCCAAGGAGCCAGCCATTAGGTTGGCAGAGTACGAGCAGTCTGTGTCTGTACTCCTAGCCCAATGCTCTGTCCAATGCATCAGATCACACCCAAGGGCATTCTGCATGCCCAAGAGAACTCATTCTCTCCAAATAGAGAAGGGATCCACTTACCACATTATTATCTCTTACTAATATTTCATGCTTTTCCAAATTTAGAGTCTTTGCAAATACTTCATTAACTTAGTAATCGTTCTACTTAATGAAAATAGCACTTACTCATATCTTTGAACTTAAGACCAACATAATTTAAAAATGCATCATGTATATGCCATATAATAAAATATAAGCTTAACTTCTTTATCTAATTTTCATATTAGCTTGCTCTTGAGAATTATAAGCAATTTGTATTCTTTAAGGCATGATATTTGTCAATTATTCAGAGAGATTTTCAAGAATGTGCACCACAATTATTTATTGCTTTATTCAAAGCCTTTCAGAATTTATAGTCCCTAATCTGTAGTTTGTATTTTATGAATCCTTAGGTATGCAAAAACTGAGAGAGGAGTCCAGTTCCACTTTAAATTAAGCTATTACCCTTGAAAAGAACTACAATATTAAAATTTGATCATATATTTTACTGGCATGTTGTTTGGCAAATGTGCTTTCCCCAGTTCATGCACTGATCAGTTTGTAGTCATTTAAAACCATTCTGTTGGCCTTTGTTCTTTCTTTGAAAAGGCTTAATTTGGAAGACTTAAAAGATTTTAGCGAATATGCTGCTTTACCATCAAGTCTTATACAATTGTTGGTTGTTATTATCTTGTGGGGGGCACCTACATTCTTTGATAAGAAAAAAGACAGGTTATTTATGATTTCAACATTTTTAGTCACTCTTAACGTATTTGATTTATAAACATCTCTAAGCACTCTGAGAAGTCAAAACCCTAACACACTTACACGTAACTCCTTGACACTTTACTCAAGAAGTCAGGATTTGTATGTTTTTAGTCCAGCATATTTTAGAGGTTGTAAAAATATTTAAGTTACATATGTTGATATTTCTGATTAGTTTGACTCACTACGCAGTTTAAAACACCTCAAGTGGCAAAATACGCATTATAAAATATAAATTGGAGGCTCTCTTTTGAACAAAACAGTTTCAGGTGTGCTGGGGCCAAGGAGAGAAATAAATTATTGTTACAATTTATTAATTACATTTGCTTATTTCCTTAGTTCACTAGAGAATTAATTTCTGAAACAAAATGACTGAGTCTGTGATTACAAATAATGTCATCGTTCCGTTTTACATAACAAAGTTAATCCCATGGCAACTGTGGCTTTTTCTTTTTAATAATGAAATGCAGTTGAGCATTGTGGATGAGATCCTGAATGAGACCTCTTTGGGTTTGAATCTTGGCCCTTTCCACTTCCCACTTGTGTGATCTGGAGCTTATCTTCAGCCCAGTTCATTATCTGTAATCGGATGATTAAAATATTATCTACCTCACAGGGTTGTTTTGAGGATTAAATGAATTTGGCACGTTCAGCAACTAGATGAGTGAAATCAGTGTGTGGCACAAAGCGGGTACTATAAAAGTGTTCTTATCCTTGTTATATTGAAGTCTGTAAACAATTTTCGCTAATAAAGGGGTTTTCAAAGTATTTATGTGTGTTTTCCAATTAGAAATTAGGCTCATTTTAATTTACTTGTCCTTAATACCAATGCTTTCTTAGCTCCTTCTAAAACCTTCATCTGAACAAAATGGGACAACACTAAACTTCACCCTAGCTGTGTGTTACATACCAAAGTAACTTCATAGCATCAGTTCAAGGTATTATTTTTGAGTTAAAGTTTAATTTTTTCTTCTGTGGGAAGAAAGAGAAGCAAATATGAAAGCCTACCTCTGGAGCAAAGAAACAGCTTTTCCATTAGCTTCTGAATTAAAAATTTCTTACATTTCTCATTTACACACTTTATAATTTACAATTTCATCAGTGAGACTAATAGAAGAAGCTTCAAGTTCAAGAGCAATTCCAAATTATTTTGAAGAGGTGTTATCAATAGATTATTACACTCAAATAGGAGAATATATACAGAAAACTTTGTACTTTATTGAGTGTATATAAATATATATGGCTTATTTTATTCCTTCCTTCATTCATTGGTGGACACTCAGACTGTTTCCATACCTTAGTAATTGTGAATGATGCTTCAGGGAACATGGGTGTACAGACATGTTTTTTTTTTTTTTTTGAGGTAGAGTCCCACTCTGTCGCCAGGTGCCAGGCGCCAGGCTGGAGTGTGCTGGTGCAATCTCGGCTCACTGTAACCTCCACCTCCCGGATTCAAGCAATTCTCCTGGCTCAGCCTCCTGAGTAGCTGGGACTACAGGCGCATGCCACCATGCCCAGCTAATTTTTGTATTTTTTTAGTAGAGACAGGGTTTCACCATGTTGGTTAGGATGGTCTCGATCTCTTGACCTCGTGATCTGCCAGCCTCGGCCTTCCAAAGTGCTGGGATTACAGGCGTGAGCCACCGCACCCAGCCCAGACATATTTTTAAGATACTGACTTCATTTACTTTGAATATGTGCCTTAAAGAGGGATTGTGAATTTTATGGTAGTTCTATTTTTAATTTTCTTGAGGGTTGTTCATACTTTTTTCCATAATGGCTACACCAATTTACATTCAGATCAACAGTAGACAGAGTTCCAGTTTCTCCACACTCTCACCAACACTTGTTATCTTATTTTTGATGACAGTCACCCGAACATGTGGGAGGGAATATCTCATTGTACTTTTGATTTGCATTTTCCTGATCATTAGTGTTGTGTTGTTCACTACTCTGATGATTAGTGATTTACCTATTGGCCATTTGTATGTCATCTTGAAAAAAATGTGTATTCATTTTTTCTTAAATCAGGTTATTCATTTTGTTTAATTGGATTGAGTTGTATAAGTTCCTTATATATTTTGGATTTTGCCTCATGTCAGATACATGGTTTGCAATTATTTTCCCTTATGACATCAGCTGCCTTTTCATCTGTGAGTTGTTTCCACTGTTATGTATAAGGTTTTTAGTTTGATGTAGTCCCATGTTTATTTTTGCTTTTGTTCTCCCTGTTTTTGGAATCAGATCCATGAAATCATTGTCAAGAGCATGTCAAGGAGCATTTTCCTTATGTTTTCTTTTGGAAGTTTTATGGTTTCAGGCCTTATATCTTTAATCCATTTTGAGTTTATTTTTGTGTATGGTATGAGTTTAATTCAATTTGCTTGTATGTGAATATATAATTTTCCTAACACCATTTATTGATGATCCTATATTAATGATCCTATCTTTTCTCCATTGTATGTTCTTTAAGCTCTTGTCAAAGATTACCTGCCCATATATATATGATTTTATTTCTGGCTCCCTATTCTGTTCTTTTGGTTTATGTGTCTGTTTCTGTACCAATACCATACTGTTTTAATTACCATACATTGTAATATAGTTTGAAATCAGATAATGTGATGTCTATTTGTTCTTTCCCAAGATTCTTTGACTATTCATGATATTTTGTGGTTCCATATAAATTTCATAATTATTTTAATTTCAAAAATAAGAAGTTTGGTAGATATGGAACTGATCCGTAGGCCACATTGGATAGTATAGACATTTTAACAATATTAATTGTTCCAATTCACAAACATGGGATTTTTTTCCAATTATGTGTACTCATCACTATATTGCATCAATGTTTTATAGTTGTCAGTGTCTTTCATCTCCTTGGTTAAATGTATTCCTAAGTATTATATTTTTATAGCTCTTGTAAATGAGATTACTTTTTAAAAATTATTTTTCAGACATTTCATTGTTAGTGTATTGAAATGCTATCAATTTTGTATGTTGATTTAGAATCCTGCAACTTTACTGAATTCTGTATGTCTTATTATTTGTGCGTGTGTGTGTGTGTGTGTGTGTGTGTGTGTGTGTGGTGTTTACATTTCTCTACACAAGATTATGGCGTTTGTAAACAGAAACCATGTAACTTCTTCTTTTCCAATGTGGATGTCTTTTATTTTTGTTCTTGCCTAATTGTTCTGGTTAGGATTTTCAGTAATATGTTTAATGAAAGTGTTAAGAATGATAACCCTTGTCTTGTTCCAGATATTAGAGAAAATGTTTTCAGCATTTCACCATTGAGCACGAGTCAGCGGTAGGCTTGTCATATTTGGCCTTTATCATGTTGAGTCTACCCCAAACAATAGGCTGGTATCTAAAGTTCTTTTGTAATTTAACTATGTATTTTCTGAGAACAAGCATAATGCAAGATAGTATCCATCAGTTATTAATGCTTTATTATAAAGAAAACCATCTGTCATTAGAGTCTGTTTCTATAAAAAAAATAGCAAACTATACCTACCAAACTATAGTTAACAGATTATAGTTGATAACCAGAATCTGGATACCTTGATTTCCATTTTATCATTTCAGCTAGTTATTGTTTAATTGCAAAGACCACATATTTCCTCACTTTCCTGAACATTTGCCATCTGTTCCCAATACTAGATACAACTACCCTTCTCTATTCCTCACCTAAATCCTTACAGTGCTGATGATTTTGGAAGACAGTACAGGGTTTTACAGTCTAATCCTGACAATACATATTCTCCAAGCTCTTTGAGCCAAGAAATTCCTCAGAATACTTTTGTAAAAAAAAAAAAAAAAAGGAAAATGATTACTTGTACTATCACCAAAAACAGTTGTAGCAAGACATACTGTTCTCAGCATCCACTTCCACCACGTTCACTACTGTAACCCACAGTAGACTATGCTCCCTACTTTACTGAAAAGATACAAACCATCACCTAGCAATTGTTGTTACACCTTAAACATATTCCCTAGTTTGAATCTCTTCTCTCCCATAGTTCTTGTATCAGAATGTGTTCACCTTGAAATTATTCTTTGTGCTTACATTTTTCATTCCTAACTTAATTCAGAATTTGCATTGTTTCCTCTTGCCTTTGGATCCTTCATCCATTTACCTCCTTCCCTGTATCCAAAGCATATATGTGAGATTTTTCTTTAATTCTAAAAATGTTTACACACACACACATGCACACACATGTATGCACACATACACACACAAATACACACACATAATAGAAAGCTCTGAGAGTTGTTGTGAAGATTAAATTAAATAATGTGATTGAATGTACTGTGTACAGATAAAGATGTTCAAAACCTCAGTAAGAGGCAAGAACTTAAAGTTGAGAGCACAAAAATATTTTTAGAATATTTTCTCCAGAGATGCATAGTGTATATTTCATTTTTTTAAAAAGAATATTTTTTAAAAAGAATAATTTTTAAAATTTTCTATTCTATACCATCACTCAACTAACCTGCTAGTACACTGTTATGGTTTTCTGTCTTCCCAAATTTTAAGAAAATTGCTCACTCAAAGTTTACCAATGATCTTCGTGACACAAACTGACTATTTTTTTTCAGTCTCCTTTGGAACCTCTATAGCACTGCTGATGAGAGCTTTCTTAATTTTTTTTTTCTTTCTTTACTTTAGGTGAAGTGATTCTCATTGTTCTTCTTCTATCTGCTTTTAGTTAACGAGTTATTTATCCTCCTTTTGATCCTTACAAAATCTTTACATCTGTAATTTCATTGTTTTAGTTCCCTAACTTTACTGTCCTCTACTTAATCCTGAACTATCACTTTATGCAGAAATATCTAGCTCTATATTTCTTGTCTTAACCTATCCTTTAAATCATACTTACATGTCCAAAGACCTTTTTTTTTTACATCTCCACTCTGATGCCCTGGCCACATTTCACACTCAACATTATTTAAACCTGACATCACCCAGATTATTTTACTTTACCATAGTTTTTAATTCCTCCTGTTTACGATCTCTCTCCCCTCTCCATCTTCCCTTTTGCTTCTTCTGTCTATTGGCCTATAATTTGGATAGAAACTTTATGGGACACATTCATCTTTTGTTGAGAACTAACAGAATATGTTCTCCAAATTCTGTGAAATGATTGGTAAAACCTCTGCTCATTAAGTTGTTCAAAATTTCAGTTATGTAAATATTTCTTCATCATTTTTTTATAAGGAAAAAAACTATTACTCCTACTAAATATGATTACTTTCAGTAGATTATAAAATATGTATAACCAATTGTGTTACCTTTTTTGCTTTGACTGCTAGGAAATCACAAAATAAGATTTAATGAAGTTATAAAAAACATATTAGAATTTTATTTCTAATCCCTTGTTCTTCTATTTCTGTTTTAATACTCATATTATATAGTTGTCTTTGCTATGAGCCAAACAAAAATTGTTTATGCCTCAGGCTCACTAGAACCAAATAGAAAGAACTCTTGCGGTCTTTGTCTATTACATAAAGATGAAATACACAGATAGACTGGACTCATTAAATAAACTACTTCAGACTCTGTTTCATTCATAAAACCTGATAAGGCCAAGCAATTTCAGCAGCAGGAGAAATAGGAACCCATAAAATTGTAAAAGAAAAATAGAACAAATTAAATGGGTATAGTTTTAAAGCACTGTTTTGAAACACCATGTCATAGCTATCAGTGTTTAAAAACCTGATAATAATTTTTGAAGCTCCGTTTACCAAGTAAATCAAAACCTCTGCATAATGCGTATTGCACTTGCCATGCAATCATTAAGCATGATGGTGTTGGTTAGCACTATTAGATGTGGAAACATTTCAATTTACTTTTGTTTGTTTAAAAGATCAAAGTGAGAACTTTAACTCTAGAGACACATTAAATCCAGAGATTAGGGCTATAGTTTAAGAAAATCAATTTTTTTCTTGTTTGTTTGCTAGTTTTCATTAAAAAATGTTATGGATCAGTCATCAAATAGATAAAACTTTTCTCTGGACAAAGAACATAAATTCTGGCAAAACAGTAAGCCGGACCTTGATTCAGACTCAGACATACCAGATTTGTCCCAGATTCAGAGATTCATCTTTTTCAGTGTGCTTTCTTTTCGTACTAACCATCTCTTACAGGCAATGCAATGGAAACACATTTATAGTCTGTATATACTTCCTTAATTTTCTTCAAACAGCTTTTCAGATGATACAGAATATAACTCATTTCTGTATCTAGGACTTCCCTTGTTAGAAAATTCATTGCATATATATAGGCTGTCCCCAATTCATAAACAGGTAGTAATCCAAAAACTAATTGTTTAAATCAGTAGCTAGGAATATGAAGCAATTTTTTTCTTTAAAATGACTTTATATGAAGTACGGTATAATATGAAGTACTGTATATTGGTTTCAGAATTACTTACAAAAGCCAAAATAAGCCTGGCATGGTGACTCACGCCTGTAATCCCAAAACTGGGACACTGAGGCAGATGGGATTGCCTGATGTCAGGAGTTCGAGATCAACCTGGCCAACATGATGAAATCCATCTCTATTTAAAATATAAAAATTAGCCGGGCATACTGGCGGGTGCATCTAATCTCAGATACTTGGGAGGCTGAGGCAGGAGAATCACTTGGACCCAGGAGGCAGAAATTGCAGTGAGCTGAGATCATGCCATTGCACTTCAGCCTGGGCAACAAGAGCAAAGTTTCATCTCAAAAATAAAAATAAAAATAATTAAATGAATAAATAAATGCCAAAATAGCTCCAATTTCTTGAGGCTCTATTAAATGTCAGTACAAATATTATATATTATGCACATTATATCTCATTATTAATAACTTTTTTCCTTTTTTTATTGAGCTAATGCATATTCTCAGAAACTACCTGAAGTGCACATATCTTAAATGTAGAGCTGGAGTTTTAGTAACAGTTTTATTGAAGTGTAATTTACATGCCATAAAATTCATTCATTTTAAGTGTACAATTAAACAATTTATTTTTATATGTGTATACACCTATAAAATGGCTACCTAGATCAGGATAGTGAAAGTTTCCTTTTGCCTCTTTTCAGTCATACCCACCCCATTCCATGGAAGTAACCACCATTTGAACTTCTATTTCCAGAGATTGGTTTTTCCTGCTCATGACTTTGTATCCATGAAATCAGTCATCATATAGTCTATAAAGTCTTGGTTCTTTCTGAGAACTCTTGTTTCAATGTCCTCACATATATTAGTAGTATAGCATTCCATTTTAGGAATACACAACACTTCATTTATTTCTTTTACTATTGACAGACATTAAAGTTATTTCCAGTTCAGGGCCATGACAGATAAAGCTGCTATGAGTACTTAAATCTCTAAGCTAACCATTACTGGATCACAGAGACAGTGTATGTTTACTTGTAGCAGAAACTTTCAAAAAGTTTCCAAAGTGGTTGTGGCAATTTTTATTCTCACCAGAAAGGTATAAGTGTTCCTATTTCTCTTTATTCTTGCCAGAACATGTTGTCAGTAAATAGACATGTTACAGGGTATATTGTACTACTTCATTGGAATTTAAATTTGCATACGTTTTTTGAAAACATAAAATTGACATATCCTTAACCAGATTAACTAAACAAATAGACAGAAGACTCAGGTATAAAGTCAGAAATAAAAAGGATCATAAGGAACTGATATTAACAGTTATATACCAACAAATTTAATAAATTAGAGAAAATTGGTATATTACTGAAAATATGACTTACATAAGTGAATCAGGAATAAACAGAAAGCCCGAACAGACCAATAACAATAAAAGAGATTGAAGTATTCATTAGAAACCTCCCAAGAAAGAGAAGCCCAGGATCTGATGGCTTTATAGCTAAATTCTACCAAACTCTTAAGTAAAAATTAATATTAATCCTTCTTAAACTCTTCTCTAATAGAGTTGGAGGGCATACTTTCACATTTTATTAGGCCAGCATCATCTGGAATCCTGACACAGATAAAAATATCCCAAGAAAAGAAAACTATAGGCCAATCTCTCTGAAGAATATTATTGTAAAAATTACTCAATAAAATATTAGCAAATTAAATTCAACAACCCATCAAAAGATTATATGTCATGATCAAGCGGGATTTATCCCTATCTAAAAGGCTGTTTTAACATACACAAATCATCCATGGATATATATTACATTAACAGACTGAAAGACATAACCACATGATCATAACAACTGAAGCAGAAAAAGAGTTGGACAAAATTCAACATTCTTTCTTGACAAAGCCTCTCAACAGTGTAGGTATGGAAGAAAGTTCTTCAATGTAGTAAAGTTCATTTATTTAAAAAGCACAGCTAACATCATAATAAATGGGGAGAAACTGAAAGCTTTTCCTCTAACATCTGGTACAAAGCAAAGATGCCCACTCTTGCCACTTCTATTTAACATAGTACTGAAGTATTGCAAAGAATAATTAAATAAGAAAAAGAAATAAATGCTATTCAAGTGAAAAAGGAAGAACCAAAATTATCTGTATTTGCAAATGATAGCCTATATGTAGAAAACGTCAAAGACACATCAAAAAACTATTAGGTCTAATAAATTAATCCAGTAAAGTTGCAGAATACAAAATCAACATGCAAAACATCATATCGTCTCTTTTATTATTTTACTTTAAAAAGTAAGTTTATTAATATTGAATTAAATATTTTAAAGGAATAATGTTGAGAAAAGTAATGTAATAGAGTAGCTTTCCCTCAAATATTAACTGCATTTTTTTTCAAGTTTTTATTATGACAAATATATATAACATAAAACTTACTATTTTAACAATTTTAAGTGTACAGTTAAGGGGTATTAAACACATTCATAATGTTGTGTAGTCAAAGAACTACAGAGATGGATGATGGTGATGGTTACACAACTTTGTAGCATATCTATATATAAATAACAACTTAGAAAAAAATAAATCAAGAAAACAATCCCATTTACAATAGCATAAAAAGCTTAGGAATGAACTTAACCAAGGAGGTAAAAGACCTGTACACTGCAAGCTATAAAACACAGATAAAAATTAAATAGGACAAAAATAAGTGAAAAGCTATTCCATGTCAGAAGAACTAACTGCTAAAATTTAATACTACATAAAGCAATAAACAGATTCAATGTAATCCCTGTCAACACCCCAATGGCATTGTTCACAAAAATAGAAAAAGAAACTTAAAGTTTGTATGAAACCACAGAAGATTCTGAATAGCCAAATGAATTCTGAAAAAAAAAAAAAAAGTTGGAAGCATTACACGTCTTGATTTAAAAATATATTACAAAGCTATAGCAATCAAAAGAATGTGATACTGGCATACAGATATACAGACCAGTGGAAGAGTTTAAAGGGTTCCCAAATAAATCTAAACATATAGAGTCAACTAATTTTTGACAAGGGCACCAAAAAGACACAAGAAGAAAGGACGGTGTCTTCAGTAAATTTGCTGGTAAACTTGGACTGCCATATGTAAGATAATGAAATTGAATCCATCTCTTACACCATACAGAAAAATCAATTCAAATTGGATGAGAGACCTAAACATAAGACCTGAAATAATAAAACTCCTAGTAGAAAACATAGAGGAAAAGCTCCTTGACATTAGCCTTAGCAATGGTTTCTTGGGTATCACACAAGAAAGCCTACAAAAGCAAACATAAATAAAAGAAATGACATCAAACTAAAAAGTTTCTTCTCAACAAAACAAACAATCAACAAAATGAGAAAGCAATCTACAGACTGGAAAAAACATATTTTCAAACTATATGTCAAATTAGGGTTTAATATCTAAGATTTACACATAATTCATACAACTTAATATAGTAAGAAAACATATAACCTGATTAAAAACTGGGCAAAAGACTCTAACAGACATTTCTCCAAAGATGACATGAAAATGTCTAACAAGTACATGAAAAAGTGCTCAACATCACTAATTCCATGGGAAATACAATTCAAAACTGCTACATAGCCTCATAACTGCTAGGATAACTATTATAAAAAAAGACAAGCAATAACAAGTACTGGTAAGGGTGGGGAGAAAAGGACACTCTTGTACTGCATTGGTGCAGGCATTATGGAAAACAGTGTCAGATTCCTAATGAAATTAAAAATAGAACTACCACTATATAAAAACAAAAGAAAATAAAATCACCACCTCATGAAGATATCTGCAATCCCACGTTCATTGCAGCATTATTCATAATAGCTAAGCTATTAAAACAATGTAGTACCTATCAATGAATAAATGGATAAAGAAACTATAATAGGTTCTTTAAAGTTGGCACATTTTCCATCCTTTAAAACGGAGATTCTGTCACTTGTCCCAGTATGGATGGACCTGGAGGACACTATGCTGGGTAAAATAAACCAGACACAGGAAAAAACCAAAACAAACAAACAAACAAAAAAAACGTGCTGCATATTCTTGCTTTTATGAGAGTCCCCCTTCCCTCCTTCCCTCCTTCCCTCCTTCCCCTCCTTCCCTCCTTCCCTCCTTCCTTCCTTCCTTCCTTTTTTTCTCTCTCTCAAAGGAGTCTTGCTCTATCCCCCAGGCTGGAGTACAGTGGCACGATATCAGGTCACTGCAACCTCCACCTCCTGGGTTCAAGCAATTCTCCAGCCTCAGCATCCTGAATAGTTGAGATTACAGGCCTGAGCCACCATGCCCAGCTAATTTTGTATTTTTAGTAGATACCGGGTTTCACCATGTTGGCCAGGCTGGTCTCGAACTTCTGACCTCAGGTAATCCACCTGCCTCAGCCTCCCAAAATGCTAGGATTAAAGGCGTGAGCTACCCCACCCACTCAATCTTGCTTGGATGTGAAATTTTTAAAACAATCAAATATATAGAGCTGGAGGATAAAATAGTGGTTACCAGGGTCAGGATGTGGGAAACAGATGATGGGAGGAGATGTAGTTCAAACGATAAAAAGTATCAAATATTTAGGATTAACATGTAGAAAGATTTAATGTAGACCATGAGGAATGACAGCTAATAATAGGGTATTGTATTCAGGAGTTTTGATAAGTGAGTAAATTATAGCTGCTTTTGTCACAAGGGGGCAAAAATAAGTAAATATATGAGATGATAGTACACAATAAAGTTTATTTTAAAAAAATAAGGTAAGATTGCATTTCTCTCTTTAGAAATTCATGTAGAAAATTTTTCCTTATGAATATTGGTCATTTTCTTTTTATTCTAATGTGTCAGAGTTTTTCATATAATCTGGAAATGAGTCTACTATCTATGCCGGTGACTTTTAAGAAAGGTAATATGATCTACACTCTAACTATGGTAAAAATGAGGTCCTGAGAGGTAAAAAAAAAAAATTCACTAAACATCACGCATCTTGTAAGCGCTCAAGAGGCACCAGATTTATTATGACTCATTCAAAAGCCTGTGCTCTTCAGAGCATTCTACACTGTGGGGCACATAATATAAGATATAACCAGGATATAAGAAAAACTATCTTGGGGGAAATGAGGTATCAGAAACATTTTTCTCTGGATAAGAGTAAGAGATGTGCTTATTTCCACTAGTCCCACTTCTGAACAGTGAGAATGAGCTACTACTGGAACTTCATCGAGAAGGAAGGAGGATTATCTAAAGAAAAAAAAGAAGAATATAGGTTAAAAAAGATACTCCATTTCACAAACTTTGTTGAAAGGAACACTAGTTACAGAAGGTATTTTCTTGCTGTCCCGAGACAGTAGTACATTGTAAAATGAATTATAGATATTAAAACACAACTTAGTTATTAATTCCTCTATATAATTTTCTTAAATTTGTGTCATATAGC
Source organism: Ateles fusciceps (assembly GCA_036589455.1). Lineage (NCBI taxonomy): Eukaryota > Metazoa > Chordata > Mammalia > Primates > Atelidae > Ateles > Ateles fusciceps. The sequence goes on along the minus strand of JAZHEH010000827.1, from coordinate 2,991,406 downwards.
ATTTTAAAAATTATTTGACAAGAGAACAGTTTTCCAGAGAGTACCTATCAACAACTTTACAAAACTATGAAAAATAGCTTCCGTTTTTCCTTTCTGTCATTCATTTTCCTTCTTCCTTTATCTCCAGTAAAAACCTATGTGATATAAATAAATTCACATACACTCTAGCATATACACTGAAACATGCAACATGTACTGAAATACTTTCTTTAAAGACACGGTTTTGCTTCATTTGCTCAGGCTATAGTGCACTGGCAGGACCACAACTCACTGCAGTCTTGGCCTCCCAGGCTTAAGCCATAGTCCCGCCTCAGTCTCCTGAGTAGCTGGGACTACAGGAATGTGCCACCATGCCCAGCTCATTTTTATATTTTCTTTCTTTCTTTATTTTTTTTTAATTGAGATTGAGTCTTGCTTTGTCTCCCAGGCTGGAGTGCTATGGCATGATCTCGGCCCACTGCAACCTCCTCCTCCTGGGTTCAAGTGATTCTCCTGCCTGAGTCTCCCAAGTAGCTGGGATTACAGGCACATGGCACCATGCCCAGCTAATTTTTGCACTTTTAGTAAAGACAGGGTTTCATCATGTTGGCCAGGTTGGTCTTGAACTCCTGACCTCAGATAATCTGCCCACCTTGGCCTCCCACAGTGCTGGGATTACAGGTGTGAGCCAACTGCACCCAGCCTAATTTTTGTATTTTCTGTAGAGATGAGGATTCTCCATGTTTCCCAGGTTAGTTTTGCACTGCTAGGCTCAAGCAATCTGTGCACCTCAGCCACCCAAAGCGAGCCACTGCGTCAGGCCTGAAATATAATTTTAAGTACTTTAAAAGTCCAGATTCTTGTAAACATTAACACAAACTCCCATTCCACTGAGAAGGGGAAAATGAAAGAGAAAGTATATGCCTTGGATACTAGGTGAGGAAAAGTAATTGCAGGTAGTTACTGGAATGACAAACTATGTTATGATTTTACAAGCAGAAGGGTTAAAGCACCACCCAAGCCTGCTCTACCAATGCAGAAGATACTGCTAATAATCTTACCAATGCCCAGAAGAACAAACAGCAGAAGCTTGAAACTTTCATAGTTACAAGGTGGTGGGTTCTCATCCTTCTCCGTGGTCTACATGCAAGACAGGTTTCACTGGCCCTTTAGCTATATAGCAATAGGCATCTCCAACTTCACTCAATTGTCACTTGAGGTCAAACTCAGATAGTTCACTTTTCATTTCATACCGTTAGTAATTAAATGAAGTCAAATATATATCTGTGTATATATGAATGATATCTACTCTCAGAACAATACACCAAATATATTGCTGATATGGAAATAGCCACAAGAACAATATAAACCTTGCTATTTCTAAAATCTTTGCTAAGAGGATGATTAAAAATGCCTGAATCTATTTTTGTATGGCAATGTCTTGTGCATAATTTTACTTTGTATATACATAATATATATATGTATATCATATACACACATACACATATATACTTACATATATAATAAAGAGATACAAGTACATAAAAGAGCATAATATTAGAACCATTTAAATGAATACAAAAATAATTAAGTCTACAGAAATTATTAAAATAGGTTAAGTCAATAAAATTTACAGTATATAGAAACTCTACATAAATGGTATATATGCCCTCATTGGTCATACCCATTTTGGTAGTAGTCATTATCTGGATATGGTTATCACAAATGATGTTTTTCTGTTGCTTTTCTAAAATGTCTATATTTTGATGATGTATATAATGCCTGCTATATGCTGAGTCAAAAATGGATTGTCTCTAATATATTGTATGTACATTATGACACCATCACATGCTTATACATTTCTGAATATGTGATAATTATAACTTGTTTCTGAGTGTTGGGATTATGAGCTTTTTTGGTTATAATTTTAACAAGCATTTATTTGAGAAATGATTGGGAGAAGTATATATTAGAATTCATGTTGCTTAAATATGTATCGGTTTACCCGAAGTTAAGCAGATGACGCATATAAAATAAAAATCAATTCAACAGACAGGATGAAAAAGGGGATGACAAATATTGAAAACACAGAACACAGAAGTAGAACTGAATTAATAAACAAGAGTAAGTTGTTTATTGCAATTCACTTGGCTTATAACTCTTTACAAAAAGATTTGAAGGTATAAAATTAAAGAAAAATTTTCAAAACTCCAAAAAAGTGTTGAGATTGAATTCACAATGACCTCAATAAAACTGCCAAGGAAATAGTCTTAAATTTCAAGGAAAAAAAGTTTTTTCTATGCCTCTAAGAGAACAAAAGCAAACTCTTTCAAAGAAGTCAAAGCATTATTGTTTCAGAGTTCACTGCTGTGACACACATCAGACAGCAATAGAGGAATAAATTCATAGTCTTACAAAAAAAGAGGTGTGATCCAAGAAAAAAACAGGTGTGATCTAAGAATTCTGCTTTACCCAAGCAAGTTGTCATTCATATGCAAAGATGAGAGAAAACGATTTCAGACCTGTGAACTTTCATAAAATTTACCACCAAGATACCCCTTTTATTCTGCAGAGGCTGAAAAAATAAAATAAAATTATAAATAAATAAGAGAACTTCTGTACATGGACATTTATTACTATACACAAAAATTAGGAAAATAACTATTTTAAAAAAGTAATCCTCTATTAGCATAAAGTATAAACACAAATACTCATAGCTACAAACAGCTATGGTTATAAACATTTTAAAGTTATTGGATTAAGAAAGAAAAATGTGGCGGAGCACAGTGGCTCAGGCCTGTAATCACAGCACTCTGGAAAGCTGAGGCGGGTGGATTACTTGAGGTCAGGAGTTTGGGACTAGCTTGGCCAACATGGTGAAACCCCATTTCTACTGAAAAAAACCAAAAAAAAAAAAAATTAAATAAAAGCTGGGCATGATGGTGCATGTCTGTAATGCACTGGAGAGGCTGAAGCACAAGGATCACTTGAAACCTGGAGGCTGAGGTTGCAGTGAGCCGAGATCATGCCACTGCACTCTAGCCTGGGCGATAGAGCAAGACTCCATCTTTAAAAAAAAAAAAGAAAAATGTTTCTGACCATTATAGCTACTTTGTGTGTATGTGTGAAAAGAGCATTCAAAATTATTTATACCCCTATATCAGAGATTTAAAAAAGAGAAAATAAAAATTACAATAGAAATGCACAAAGTTCCTTGTGACTTAATTATGACTCTAATCCAATCTTATAAAATAAAAATTAACTTTTTTGTTTTAATATTCTTTAAGGTAGAAGAAAAACAAACAAGGTGTCATGGAACACAGAGATAAAAGAATACTTCAGTGTAACAATGGTAATATGTCAGTAGATTGAAAAAATTAAATTGTTAATCATTAAAAAATTCCAAGAGAAAATTTGACAACCCTACCAATAAATACTTTTAAACAATAAAATAAAATACTTTTTAAGAAATAGTCATATAGCCTAAAACTAATATTACAATCAATGACAAAATGATGGTGAAAGACCCCTTCAAATTCAGTAACAAGTTTATGAATCACAACCAATGTTGTTAAATATTATAGGGAATCCTACTAATTTAAAAGAAAGAACAAATAAAAATATGTGTTACAAAGGTGAATATTGTTATTTATAAACAACACTGCATGCCTTGGAAGGTATCAGATAAATTGCCACTAATAATAATAAAGTCCATAATGAATCATCCTAGGAGGTTAGTAACACAAAATCAAAAACATTCATGTAATTCAGCGAAGACCATTAACACAAACAACAGATATTTATTTGCTTATAACAACAACATATGTACACGATAGGAAAAACCTTTTTCACCTGTCACACTAGCAACAACAAAGTTCTTTTAGATAACCCCCCCCAAAAAGAGGTGTTCATAAAATTTTTTGGAGTTCTAGAAGATGCAAATAAATGGAAATACATATAATGAACTTGGGTCACTCTATTAATACTATATCACCATAGTAAATATATAGGCTTACCACAATTCCACATACTAAACATAGTAGTCATATGCCACATGACATTTCAGTCAATGATGTACTGCTTATAGAATGGTGGTCTCATAAGATTATAATGGAGCTGAAAAACTTGTATCACCTGGTGATATTTTAGCCATTGCAACTTCATGCTGCAAAGCATTATCTTGTCTATGTTTGTATATGTTTAGATACACAAATATCTACATTGTGTTACAATTCCCTACAGTATTCAGTATAGCAACATGCTGTACCTATAACATCAAGATTTGTGTAAGTACACTCTCAATTTCTCACAATGCTGACCTTACCTAACTATGCATTTATCAGACTATATCCTCATTGTTAACCAATGGATGACTGTTTATACAGAGTCTAAATCCTATTAACTAATGGCTACACAGTTCCCAATAGTAAATACTATGTGAATATAAAAATACATAGGTTTAGGAAAATTTCAAATACAATCAAAATATAGTTTTAGAAGTATAATTACTGATTGAAAAATGTATGTGGAGAAATGAATGAATGAAACTAAAAATAGTAATTCTTATTTTGTTGTAGCTGGGGATACTACTGTGATGCCTCTTGCCTATGATTTGTTGAATGATAAATCTTTTCTTCACAGTATTTCTTTCAGTCCTCCAACAATCAGATGAGGAAGATACTTGTACTACAGTTTTGCTGTTTTATTCATTAGATGAGAAAACTGATGCTCAGGAAGCCTAATATCTAGCCTGAGATTAAACTAGGGAAATAACGGAGTCAGGATTTGAATGCAGGTAGACTTGACTGCTTCTCTCTCAATTATTTGAAGGGAAATAATAAATATCATAAAAGAAATTATACAACAATGTGTGTATAGCACTAAAGTGAAAATCAGACATGTAAAGCAGAATTCAGACTTCAAGTATATGAAAACTTCACATAAAGTATAAAAAATGATAAAGTAAGCTTCCCAAATACAAAGGGGGGGATTATGACTGGATGGCTTCGTGACAAAACCTAAATAGCAATTCAGGGCAAGGGAGAAATAGAAGCACAATTCACATAAGGCTTTAAAATAATTTTCAGGCTGAACTACAAAACTTACCACCCAGCAGGTGTGAGAGAGAGAGATGCAGATGCTGAATGTCCAGAGGATGCACTCTTTTCTTAGGAAACTATGATAGCAAATACTGTGATCATATTAGAGTTCCCCTGGGACCACATAGATGATGGCACCCTCCATCAAATTTTACCCAATCCACTCTGACCTGTGACCATCCTCACTCACAAGGCACTGTCAATTGTTTTGATGTGTGCTATGACCAAGCACCATGAAGAGTCTATTTTACTACACAATGTTAACAGAGTATAGTGAGAAGAGTACACAATTTCACTATTATGGAGGCAGATAAAAAACTTGGCTCTACTCTCAATAGTTGTGGGATGTTAGATCTGCCATCAGCCAAAGGGAATAATCCTGTCAGTGTATCATGTTGTTTTAAGACTCTGTAACAATTTGCTTGTAAAATATCTGCATAAATCCTGAAACAGCAATTAAGTTGTTTTCTTATTATTTTATTATGAATATGATGGTAACCAAAATCACTATTATTGACTTCTTCAATAATAATGTTATCTTCTCCACAAGTCTTACTACACATGCTCTGCACCCTACAAATGCTCTGCATCCTACCCATATTACTGAAACTCAAAATGAATAACAAATTTTAATAGACACTCTTTCATTTGAACCAAGGGAAAACTGTATGCACACAAACTTATTTCTTACACAATTTTTAAAATATGTAAAAGTGTGTGTGTACATGTGTGGTTGTAATTAAAAATTTCAATTATATCAATATATACATGTATGACAAAATACAAATTTCAAAAAGGTAAATGGATGATATATATATGGGCACACAGCACACTTGAAAAGCAAATTGTAATGGAGCAGAGAGAGAAGAGAGAACAAAGAAAAATATAAAAAGAAAACCACATAGAAGATATTTATCTAATGCAAACAAATAGAAATTAAAAACAAAACTGATTTATTTTTGTGAACATTCAAGTAAAACACATAACGTCAATGCTAAAGATAAAATATATGAAAATTGGAATTTCTATTCAGAGATGGTACTTCTATCTGCATAATACTGTTAAAAGACATATAATATATGTAAAAAGTAAGAAGAGCCATAAAACCGATCATGTCATTTGATATGGAAATTTCGTTTTAGGACCTTGTTTTAAAGTAATAAATTTAAACATAATGAACAGATAATTTTTAAAGATGTTATTTGCAGCATTATATGTAATAGCAAAAACTGGATGCAAGAAAATAATTCAACATTAGGAGATAATGTTGTAATAAATTACCATAAATTGCTACAAATTGATTTTGATACAGGTTTTAAATATATTTATGAGAAGGCAAGAAAAATCTACATGATGTTTTAAAAAGGGTACTATTTGGTGCCATATACAGTAAAATTGCAGTTCTAAAAAATTAAGTATATATGTGGAAGGAAATATGCAAAACATATTATAAATTAACCTATAATTGTGTTAGAATAATAGATTCTTGGCTGTTGAAATTTATAAGACAATTTTTGGCATTATTCTATTTTACTTTTAATAACTATATTTTATAAAATGACAATATTATGACATTGCTATTTGATTACATCTGATCAAAACAATAATTCTGCTTTCTATAGGGTTCCTGCTACAGAAAGTGGAAGAACAAAACTAATGCAGGCATTCTCTCACTAATGAGCAAATAGTCATGTTGAACAAACCTATCAAACTTTTTAAGACTATATAAAATTGGCAGTTAATAATTTTAGGTGTTTATGGTATAGTAATGGGGTAGTTAGCATGTTATTCATCATTTCTTTATGTTGAGAACATCCAATTTCTTCCTTCTAGTTATCTGAAACTGCATATTATTGTTAAAGATAATCATCCTATGGTGGCATAGAATACTACAACCTTCTTCTTTAATTCTGTATCCTTTAATAAATCTCAGTAACAACTTTTAAACATACAAAGCTTTGTATGAGTTTGAAACAGAAATCCAAGGTGCCAAAAACAAAGAAATTGAAAGCAAGAGCCATTAATGTGTAAGCAGATATTCTTAGGTAGGTTTGGAGGAGGAAGTGGAATGAAGAGAGATTGAGTCCTTGATACTGAATGCCCACATAAGAACAGGAGATAAAGCAGTTAGTCTATATATGCTGGGAGCTGAAACAACTTCTACTTAAAATGGTACTCTCATTAATCTAAACTGGAAAAATCTGGTCACTGGATCAGTGAGACTGCAAACAAACAAATATATACTTTTCTACCTGAGTTCTAAGGTGGAAAAAAAAAAGCCTCAAGGTAGAAATTGGTCACTACTTGTCGTTAACACTTATTTTCTGATGTGGAATTCAACAGGCCAAGAACGTAACATAAAACTTGATATTGATATAGAAATTCTTCTAACACATTTAGTGAAAGAAAACACAAATAAACTCCAAAGGGATTATTCTACAACAGATCATATAATATTTGCAAATAGAAAAAAAAATAGAAAAAATATATACACTTTAAAAAAAGATATCACTAAAAAATAAGAAAAGTAATCTGTCTTTAGTATCAGCAGACACAAAAAAATAGGAATGCAAAGCCTAAGATAATAATACAATTCTAAAATAGCACTATGAAATAAAAATCTAATAATTAAAAGATAAAAACAAAACATGTGATAAGAATTTTCAATATAAAATCTATAACTAAAATTGAAATTCATTATATTTCAAGAGAGAATTTGGGATTCACAGATACGGCTGTCTTAATCATCTAGAATATAGGATTTTGTCCATAAGGAATAAGGAAAAGAGTAATAGTTTATGTCACATTTTCTACCTAAAGAGAGATAGGAAAATAAAAAAAAGAAACATAAAGAGATAATGGCGGAGAATTTGCTGAAGTGAAGAAAACGATGAATTATCCAAATGAACATTCCGAGTATGTCTCAAGTAGGACTATGCCTTGAAATATCCTAGGAAAAAATGTGGAAAACCAAAGGTAGATATTAAAGCTAGTCAGCTTGGTGGGAATAGTACTGAATCAAGCTACCATTGATATTCGTCACAGAATTAGAAAACAATTACTTCCAATTTCACATGGAAACAAAAAAAAGTCCATATGGCTAGGATAATCCTAAGAAAAAGAATAAAGTTGGAGGCATCATGCTACCTGTCTTCAAACTATACTACAAGGCTACAGTAATCAAAACAGCATGGTTCTGGTTCCAAAACAGATATATAGACCAATGGAACAGAACAGTTGCCTCAGAAATAACACCACAGTCTACAACCATCTGATCTTTGACAAACCTGACAAAAACAAGCAATGGGGAAAGGATTCCCCATTTAATAAATGGTATTGAAGAAACTGGCTAGCCATATACAGAAAACTGAAACAGGACCCCTTCCTTACATCTTATACAAAAATTAACTCAAGATGTATCATAGACTTAAATGTAAAAGCTAAAATCATAAAAACCCTAGAAGGAAATGTAAGCAATGCCATTTAGGACATACGCATGGGCAAAGACTTCATGACTAAAATACCAAAAGTAATGGCAACAAAAGCCAAAATTGACAAATTGGATCCAATTAAAGAGTTTCTGCACAGAAAAAGAAACTATTATCAGAGTGAACAGGCAATCTAGAACAAGAGAACATTTTTTGCAATCTATCCATCTGACAAAGGTCTAGTATTTCAGAATCTGCAAGGAACTTAAACAAATTTACAATAAAAAAAAATCAACCCCATCAATAAGTGGGTGAAGAATATGAAAAGACAATTCTCAAATGAAGACATTAATGTGACCAACAAACATACGAAAAAGAAGCCCATCATCACTAGTCATTAGAGAAATACAAATCAAAACCACAATGAGATGCCATCTCATGGCAATTACAATGGTGATCATTAAAAAGTTAGGAAACAACTAACTTTTGGAAAGGATGTAGAGAAATAGAAACACTTTTACACTGCTTGTGTGAGTGTACATTAGTTCACCCACTGTGGAAGACAGTGTGGCAATTCCGCAAGGATCTAGAACCAGAAATACCATTTGACCCAGCAATCCCACCACTGGGTATATACCCAAAGGATTATAAATCATTCTACTGCAAAGACACATGCACACACAAGTTTATTGCAGTACTATTTACAATAGGAAAGATATGGAAGTATCTCAAATGCCCATGAATGATAGACTGGATAAAGAAAATGTGGCAGATATACACCATGGAATACTACACAGCCATAAAAAAGAATGAATTCATGTCATTTGCAGGAACATGGATGAAGCTAGAAACCATTGTTCTCAGCAAACTAACACAGGAACACAAAACCAAACACTGCATGTTCTCACTCATATGTGGGAGTTGAAATATCAAAACATATGGACACAGGGAGGGGAACATTACACACTGGGGCCTATCAAGGGTTGATGGGGGGAAGGGGAAGGATAGCATTAGGAGAAATACCTAATGTAGGCGATGGGTTGATGGATACAGAAAACCTCCATGGCACATGTATACCTATGTAAGTAACCTGCATGTTCTTCACGTGTAACCCAGAACTTAAAACTATAATACAAAAATTAAAATAAGATAAAGTAAGAGAGGAAGACTTACTAAAACAAAACAAAACTCTTCAAAGGGTATCTTTCTTCTCAATGAGAAATTCAGAAGTTAATTTTTATGTATATTCATGCATACATAATGTTTTATGAGCAAAATAAATGGTCACTAGGAATGCAAAAATGGTTGAATGTTATCCAATGAATACATTTAACTACTCAAAGTAATATATTAAAGAAGAAAAGCCATACATTCTTGCCAATAGATATATAAATCCAACTTGACAAAAGTCAATATCCATTTATGGAATGGGTAGAAGAAAGTGAAGTAGAAAAAAAAATCTCTGACATTGTAAATACAACTACCCCAAACCTATAGTAAATAAAACACTTAATGGTGAAAGTAAAAATTATCCTCTTTACAGATAGGGATATAGTAAGTGTGTTTACTACTCATGCCTCTATTGAATAATGTACTAGATTTCATACTTGGCAAAAAAGGAATATCAATTCAAAAGGAAGAAACAACAGATAAATATAATGGTTGGCTATATAGAAAAACAACCAATTATGAAGTAAGCCCAGCAAACCTTTGGAATATTCAGCAAATTTTCATTCCTCTACACAAGAAACAAAATACCAGAAAATACTTTAAAAATTATCATTGATAGAAGTGACTAAATATATCACAAAAAAGTAACAAAATAACTGAAAAAACATTAAAAACATGATATAAGGGTGAAAGACGTGCATAGAGAAAAATCATTGCATTATTAGATGGAAAGATTAAAGATAACAATATGCTAATTCTACAAGATTTCATGCAATTTCAATCAAAATTCCAAAGAAAATTTTATGAAACATGAAAAGCTCACACTACAGTTCAGAGAACACTGTTGGTGGGAAGGTTAATTAGTACAGCCATTATGAAAAACAGTATGGAGCTTCTTCAAAGAACTGAAAATAGAACTACTATATGACACAGCAATTCTACTACTGGGTATGTATCCAAAAGAAGGAAAAACTGCATATAAAACAGATAAGAGATACTTGCACTCCCATGTTTATCACAACACTATTCACAATAGCCAATATAGGAATCAACCTAAGTGTCCATGAATAAATGGATAAAGAAAATGTAGTATATATACATAATGGAATATTATTCAGCCATACAAACTGAAATCCTGACATTTGTAGCAACATGGATAAAACCAGAAGACATTATGCTGAGTGAAATAACTCAGACATTAAAAGACAAATGCCCTCTCACCACTCCTATTCAACACAATATTGGAAGTTCTGGCCAGAGCAATCAGGCAAGACAAAGAAATAAAGGGCATTCAATTAGGAAAAGAGGAAGTCAAATTGTCTCTACTTGCAGACAACATGATTGCATATTCTGAAGACCCCCAACGTCTCAGCCCAAAATCTCCTTAAGATGATAAGAAACTTCAGCAAAGTCTCAGGATACAAAATCAATGTACAGAAATCACAAGCATTCCTATACACCAATGACAGACAAACAAAGAGACAAATCATGAGTGAACTCCCCATTCACAATTGCTACAAAGAGAATAAAATACCTAGGACTACAACTAACAATGGATGTGAAGGACCTCTTCAAGGAGAACTACAAACCACTGCTCAATGAAATAAAAACAGGATACAAACAGATGGGTTAGAAAGAATCAAGATCATGAAAATGGCCATACTGCCCAAAGTAATTTATAGGTTCAATGCTATCCCCATCAAGCTACCATTGACTTTCTTCACAGAATTGGGAAAAAAACAAACAAACTTAAACTTCATATGGAACCAAAGAAAAGCACACATAGCCAAGACAATCCTAAGGACAAAAAAACCTGGAGGCATCAAGCTACCTGACATCAAACTATACTACAAGGCTACAGTAATCAAAACAACATGGTACTGGTAGCAAAACAGATACATAAACCAATGGAACAGAACAGAGGCCTCAGAAGTAATGCCACACATCTACAACCATCTGATCGTTGACAAACCTGAAAAAAGCAAGCAATGGGGGAAAAGATTCCCTATTTAATAAATGGTGTTGGGAAAACTGGCTAGCCATATGCAGAAAGCAGAAACTGGATCCCTTCCTTACACCTTATGCAAAAATTAACTACAGAGGGATTAAAGATTTAAACATAAAAATCAACACCATAAAAACCCTAGAAGAAAACCTAGGCCATACCATTCAGGACATATGCATAGGCAAGGACTTCATGGCTAAAACATCAAAGGCAATGTCAACAAAAGCAAAAATAGACAAATGGGATATCATTAAACTTAAGAGCTTCTGTACAGCAAAAGAAACTATCATTAGAGTGAACTGGCAACCAACAGAATGGAAAAAAATTTTTGCAATCTACCCATCTGACGAAGGGCTAATATTCAGAATCTACAAATAACTTAAACAAATTTACAAGAATAAAACAAACAACCCCATCAAAAAGTGGGCAAAGGATATGAATAGACACTTTGCAAAAGAAGACATTTGTGTGGACAACAAACACATGGAAAAAAAGCTCATCATCACTGGTCATTAGAGAAATGCAAATCAAAACCACACTGAGATACTATCTCATGCCAGTCAGAATGGCAATCATTAAAAAATCTGGACACAACAGATGCTGGAGAGGATATGGAGAAATAGAAACACTTTTACACTGTTGGTGGCAATGTAAATTAGTTTAACCATTGTGGAAGACTGTGTGGTGATTCCTTAAAGATCTAGAAATAGAAATTCCACTTGACCCAGCAATCCCATTACTGGGTATATACCCGAAGGATATACTGGGTACATAAATCATTCTATTATAAAGACACATGCACACATATATTTATTGTGGCACTGTTTACAACAGCAAAGACTTGGAACCAACCCAAATGCCCATCAATTATAGACTGGATAAAGGAAATGTGGCAGATATACACCATAGAATACTATGCAGCCATAAAAAGGATGAGTTCATGTCCTTTGTAGGGACATGGATGAATCTGGAAACCATCATTCTCAGCAAACTAACACAGGAACAGAAAACCAAACACCATATATTCTCTTTCATAAGAGGGTGCTGAACAATAAGAACACATTGACACAGGGAGGGAAACATCATACACTGGGGCCTGCCACGGGTTTCGGAGACTCAGGGAGAGATAGCAAGAGGCTGGGGGATTGAGGAGGGATAACATTAAGAGACATACCTAATGTAGATGATGGTGTGATGGATCCAGCAAACCACCATGGCACGTGTATACCTATGTAACAAACCTGCATGTTCTGCACATGTACCATAGAACTTAAAGTACAATAAAAAAAGACAAATTTGCACATACTCACTCAAATGTGGGAGCTGAAAAAAAAATCTCACGGAGGTAGTGAATAGGCTGATGTTACCAGAGGCTGAGTAGGGTAACTGGGATTGGGAATGAAGAGGGGTTGGTTAATAGGTAGTGTTTAAGTACTATAATAGTGGGCCTATAGTTAACAATAATTTATTGTATATATCAATAACTAGAAAAGAAGATTTGGAATATTCCTAACAGAAATAAATGATAAATGGATTTGGGGTAATGGATGTACTAAATACCCACATTTGATGATTAAACATTATATGTTTGTATCACAATATAACATGCACCACATAAATATGTACAACTATTTGGTATCTATAAAAAATTTAAAAATAAAAAATAAACCTCAGGGAACAGTAAAGACTTGAAAAATAGCAATATAAGAATAAGAAAACGTTAACTCACCAGAGAAGTATCAAAATCCATTACATAGCTGAAGTAGATAAAATTATCATAGTAAATGGATTTCAATGTCAAGTTTAAAAAACCCTCTAAGTACAATAATCAGTGTGATGAAATCTACATAAAATATAAATGCATGAAATTATGTTTCAGTGTATACATATGTAATAAAAGTATGAAAACTTCCAGGGAGATAATTTACCCCTAACTTCCTGATAATGGTGACTTCTCAGGAGAAAGAGAGGGGAAGTAAATTGGATAGACTAGGATTTGATTGTGGGTGTTCTCCTCTGCGTTGTATGCCATTTAACATTTCTGGCTTTACCCTTTCGATAATAGTAGTGCCTTTCTCCCTAGTTGTGACAATCAAAACTGTCTTCAGTGATCTGTTGACAAGGCTCAGCAGGAGCTCCTGGGCATCTTCACAATGGTTGGGATAACTGCTATGTACAGTAACAACCTTTTTTTTGCATAGTACTCAATGTATGGAAAAATTCTAGATGTTCAGAAACAGATTTTTTTTTCTTTTCCTCTGTACATAGGTGGCTAGAATTCTCTTATACATGGAGAATACTTACGATATCCTAGAAAACTCAAAATTAACATGTATCTGATATAGCAAATCTAAATCTTTTACCTACTGAGAAAACAATCATTATACTTAGAACTGAAGTTATTTTAAAATATTTCAAAAAGGGACAAGGAGAAAATTTTTAAATAAAAATGTTATAGCATTTAAGAACAATTAAAGAGAGTAAGTAAGAGGTTACACTGCATATAAATTGTTTTTTAATACATTATTTCTTAATGTGTTAAATAATAAGCTTATTTAGTACATTAAGATTATTTTAATTGTTATATCACACTCCAGTACCAAAATTATTTTAAGCACTTCAAACTGGCCTACATAGAAATTTGGTGTCCTTGTGATTTTACACATGTGGCCACATTAAATTCAAATAGCTGTGTGTAATTGTGTCTGTTAAGGAAATAAATATTTGTATCAAGCAGAACATAGAATGGTTACCATGGAGAGGTAGACATGACTTAGAAAAAAATTCATGTTGAAAGTATAAACATCTCTCACATTCACATACCAAAAAGCACATTTTCCTTTCAATATCTGTGTAGCTGGAAAGCCACCATATTTATGGTTGTGTCTGCCTACGACGATGTCTTACTTTTATCTAGAGATGTCTCAGTGGTATTAACTGACAATAGTGAACTTTGAAGAAGAAATAATATATCCATCTCATGTTCCAGATTTAAAAACTAATGAACAAGATTGAGCTTGCATATGCATGGGTGTGAGTGTGTATGTGTACACATATGTGTTTGCATGCAATTTTGCTTATTTTGAGTAGGTATATAACTTGTGATTGACATTATTATGAATTCACTATTTTCCAAATCCTACCACACCTTCTAAATACAAATAAATAAACAAAAATATTCAGTGATCCTAACATTTGAAAAGCTTAAAGAGACATTTAGGGAGGCTAAACATTCTTGGAAATTGTATTAAATATTCTTGGAATATTCTGGGATCATTATAAAATATTGTTTCATTGTTTTAATAAAATAAGAGTCAATTTAATAGCTCCTCTTAATGTTGATAATTCAGTTCATATTATTTCATTTTATGTTAGATTCCCCCTTGAGAGGAATGTTTCAAAAATGGGATTTTGTCACTACCAGGCTTGCCTTACAGAGAGCTCCTGAAGGAAGCCCTAAATATGTAAAGGAACAACTGGTACCAACCAATGCAAAAACACACCAAAATATAAAGACCAGTGACACTATGAAGAAACTACATCAACCTGCTTATTTTGATCAACTAATGTGCAAAGTAACTAGTTGGCATCATGATGACAGGATCAAATTCAAACATAACAATATTAACCTTAAATGTAAATGGGCTCAATGTCCCAAGTAAAAGACTCAGACTGGCAAGTTGGATAGAGTCAAGATCCATCAGTGTGCTGTACTGAGGAGACCCATCTCACATACAAAGCCACATATGGGCTCAAAATAAAGGGATGGAGGAATATTTGCCAAGCAAACAGAAAGCAAAAAATAATAAATAAATAAATAAATAAATAAATGCAAGCAGGGGTTGCAATTCTAGTCTCTGATAAAACAGACTTCAAACCAACAAAAATTAAAAAAAGACAAAGAAGGGCATTACATAATGGTAAAGGGATCAATGCAACAAGAAGAGTTATCCTAAATATATATGCACCCAATACAGGAGCACCCAGATTCATGAAGCAAGTTCATACAGACCTACAAAAAGACTTAGACTCCCACACAATAATAGTGGAAGACTTTAACACCCCACTCTCAATATTAGACAGATCAATGAGACAGAAAATTAACAGGGATATTCAGGACTTGAACTCAGCTCTGAACCAAGTGGGCCTAACAGACATCTACAGAACTCTCCACCCCAAATCAACATAATATACATTCTTCTGAGCCCTGCATAGCACTTACTCTAAAATCAGCCACATAATTGGAAGCAAGAGAGTCCTAAGGAAATGCCAATCATTTGAATGGAAATTATAACAAACAGCCTCTCAGACCACAGTGCAATCAAATTAGAAGTTGATTAAGAAATTCACTGAAAACCATACAGCTACATGAATAATGAACTACCTGTTCCTGAATGACTACTGGATAAATAGCTAAATTAAGGCAAAACATATGAAGTTCCTAGAAATCAATGAGAAAAAGAGACAATGTACCAGATTCTGTGGGACACAGTTAAAGTAGTATTTGAAGGGAAATTTATAGCACTAAATACCCAGAAGGGAAAGCAGGAAAGATCAAAAATGGACACCCTAACATCACAATTTAAAGAACTGGAGAAGCAAGAGTGACCAAATTCAAAAGCTAGCAGAAGACAAGAAATAACTAAGATCAGAAAAGAACTGAAGGAGACAAAAACACAAAAAACCCTTCAAACAATCAATGACCCCAGGAGCTGGTTTTTTGAAAAGATCAGCAAAATAGATAGACTGCTAGCCAGATTAATAAAGAAGAAAGAGAGAAGAATCAAATAGATGCAATAAAAAATGATAAAGAGGATATCACCATTGATCCCACAGAAATACAAACTACCATCAGAGAATAATATAAACTCCTCTTTGCAAATAAATTAGAAAATCTAGAAGAATGGATAAATTCCTGAACATATACAGCCTCCCAAGACTAAACCAGGAAGAAGTCAAATCTCTGAATAGACCAATAGCAAGTTCTGAAATTGAAGCAGTAATTAATAGCCTACCAACCAAAAAAAGTCCAGGAACAGATTCACAGCCAAATTCTACCAGAGGTACAAAGAGGAGCTGGTACCATTGCTTCTGAAACTATTCCAAAAAAAAGAAAAAGAGAAACTCTAAATTCATTTTATGAGGCCCTCATCATTCTTATTCCAAAACCTGGCAGACACACAAGAAAGAAAATTTCAGGCCGATATCCCTGATGCACGTTGATGTGAAAATCCTCAATAACATACTGGCAAATTGAATTCAGCAGCACATCAAAGAGCTTATCCACCATGATCAAGTTGGCTTCATCCCTGGGATGCAAGACTAGTTCAACATATGCATATCAATAAACATAATCCATCACATAAACAGAAACAATGACAAAATCACAAGATTATCTCAATAGATGCAGAAAAGGCCTTTGATAAAATTCAACAATACCTCTTCATGGTAAAAGTTCTCAATAAACTAGGTATTTATGGAACATATCTCAAAATAACAAGAGCTATTTATGAAACCCACAGACAATATCATACTGAATGGGCAAAAGCTGGAAGCATTCCCTTTGAAAACCAGCACAAGACAAGGATGTCTTCTCTCACCACTCCTATTCAACATACTATTGGAATTTCTGGCCAGGGCAGCAGAAAGAAAGAAAAGGTATTCAAATAGCAAGAGAGAAAGTCAAATTGTCTTTGTTTGCAGATGAAATGATTGTATATTTAGAAAACTCCATCATCTCAGCCCAAAACTTCCTTAAGCTGATAAGCAACTTCAGGAAAGTCTTAGGACCCAAAATCAATATGCAAAAATCACAAACATTCCTATATACCAATAATAGACAAACAGAGAGCCAAATCATGAGTGAACTCCCATTCACAATTGCTACAGAGAATAAAATATCTAGGAATATAACCTACAAGAGATATGAACAACCTCTTCAAGGGGAATACAAACCACTGCTCATGGAAATAAGAGAGAACACAAATGGAAAAAGATTCCATGTTCATGGATAGAAAGAATCAATATCATGAAAATGGTCATACTCTTCAAAATAATTTATAGATTTTATGCTATTCCCATCAATCTACCATTGACTTCCTTCACAGAACTAGAAAAAACTACTTTAAATTTCAGGTAGAACCAAAAAGACCCAGTATAGCCAAGACAGTCCTAAGCAAAAGAACAAAGCTGGAGGCACCATGCTACCTGACTTCAAACTATACTACAAGGCTACAGTAATCAAAACAGCATGCTATTGGTACCAAATCAGATACATAGACCAATGGGAACAGAACAGAGACCTCAGAAATAACAGCACACATCTACAACCATCTGATCTTTGACAAACCTGACAAAAACAAGCAATGGGGAAAGGATTCCCCATTTAATAAAATGGTGTTGGGAAAACTGGCTAGCCATACACAGAAAACAGAAACTGGACCCATTCCTTACATCTTATAGAAAAATTAACTCAAGATGGATTAAAGACTTAAACATAAAACCTAAAACCATAAAAACACTAGAAGAAAACCTAGGCAATGACATTCAAGACATAGGCATGGGCAAAGACTTCATGACTAAAACACCAAAAGCAACTGCAGCAAAAGCCAAAATTGACAAATGGGATTTAATTAAACTAAAGAGCCTCTGCACAACAAAAGAGACTATCATCAGAGCGAACAGGCAACCTACAGAAGAGGAGAAAATTTTTGCAATCTATCCATTTGATAAAGGTGTAACATCCAGAATCTACAAGAAACATAAATAAATTTACAAGAAAAAAATGAACAACCCCATCAAAAAGTGGGTAAAGGATATTAACAGACATTTCTCAAAGGAAACACTTATGTGGCCAGCAACATATCAAAGAAAGCTCATCATCACTGGTCATTAGAAAAGTACAAATAAAAACCACAATGAGATATCATCTGTTGTCAGTTACAATGGTGATCATTAAAAAGTGAGGAAACAAGAGATGCTGGAGAAGACATGGAGAAATAAGAATGTTTTTACACTGTTGGTGGATCTGTAAATTAGTTCGACCATTGTGGAAGACAATAGCGTGGTGATTCCTCCAAAATCTAGAACCAGAAATACGATCTGACCCAGCAATGCCATTACTGGGTATATACTCAGAAAATTATAAATCATTCTACTATAAAGAAATATGTATGTGTATGTTTATTGCAGCACTGTTCACAACAGCAAAGACTTGAAACCAACCCAAATGCCCACCATAAATAGACTTGATAAAGAAAATGTGGCACATATACACCATGGAATACTATGCAGCCATAAAAAGGATGATTTCATGTCCTTTGCAGTGTCATGGATGAAGATGGAAACAATTATTCTCAGCAAACTAACGCAGGAACACAAAACCAAACACCGCATGCACTCACTCACAGGTGGGAGTTGAACAATGAGAACACAAGGAGACAGGGAGGAGAACATCACACTGGGGCCTATCAGGAGGTGGGGGAAGGGGAGTGAGAGCATTAGGACAAAAACTGAATGCATGAGGAGCATAAAACAGTGATGACAGGTGGATGGGTGCAACAAACAACCATGGCACATGTATAAATATGTAACAAACCTACACACTTAGCACATGTTTCCTATAACTTAAAGTAAAAAAAAAAAAAAAAAAAGATTTCAATCAGAATACCACCCCAAAACACAGTATACTCAACTAGACAAAGTACATAATTAGTCATTATTTCCCACTAAATACCTAATAAACATTATTACACTTATAAATAAAATGGCAAGAAGTCCATTTTTCAGTTACATATTATCCCGTGTTGTATAAAATGTAAATTTCTCATTTTAAGCTTACCATTTGCTATGTGATTTGGGGCATATAATATGAGTGTTCTGAGCCACAGCACTGACATCTGTACAGAGGAGATAATACCCATATTAGGAAACCACTTAGCATTTCCCCAGTGGAAGCCATTCATATCACTTCTTTAATTAGACTCCTGCCTAGAAGATGTATTTTTCTATTGCACTGTGTCCTTTATAAAGATGAGACAGTTAAGCAACATATAATTACATTTAACATATTTTATTATATTAGTGAACTAGAGAAGCAATTCACTTTGTCTGATTTCTTTTCCAGCTGAGAAAAACATTAAAGTTTCCATTTTACAATTTCTGTCACTCATTTTTAACTTAATGACATATCAAAATACACTTAGGAAGTCTGCACATATACATACATACATACATACATATATATATATATTCATTTATATAAGTTAAGAAAATTTTCAGAAACAAATTCTATTGCCTATGGATCTGAATGTTGCATTTCCCTTATGATAACTATTTAACAAGTAAAAAATATAGAAAAATATTAGTATATATTTCCCAGCAGATCTTAAAATGAAATTTTAAACATAAAATATATATATGTTATGCCTCTCCAAACATAATTCTTATTTTTAAGAGAAATATTAAGATTTGGATTAAAAGTTTTAAAAAATCCCTTCGAAACCTATTAAGTATTTTCAAACAGTATATAATCTTCACAGAAGTCACAGTGTAATTAAATCAGAAACAAAGTTTCCTATTTTCCATATAGAATGTTTGAGTAGGCTAAAATAAATTGAATAAATATAATAGACATCATCGTATAGTTCTCAGAATGCTAAGAAATAATGGCACAGAATTTCCAGGCACATTCTGTTACATGATATTCCAAATTTGCCCTAGGCATTTACCCACACAGTACAACAACTAACCTTAAAAGTACTTGTGTGTCACGTGTAGATCATTAGCTAATTTTCAGATTTCAGGCTTTTAAAGAGCAATGGCGATCATTAAAAAGTTGGGAAATAGCAGATGCTAGAGAGAATGTGCATAAATAGGAATATTTTTACTTTGTTGATGGGAGTGTAAATTAGTTCAACCATTGTGGAAGACTGTGGCAATTTTTCAAGGATCTAGAACCAGAAATACCATTTGACCCAGCAATCCCATTACCGGATATACACCCAAAGGATTATAAATCATTCTACCACAAAGACACATGCACAACGTTTATTGTGACACTATTCACAATAGCAAAGACTTGGAATCAATCCAAATGACCATCAATGGTAGACTGGATAAAGACAGTATGGCACACATACACCATGAAACACTATGCAGCCATACAAAAAGGATGAGTTTATGTCCTTTGAAATAACATGGAAGAAGCTGGAAACCATCATTCTCAGCAAACGAACACAGGAACACAAAACAAAACACCACATGTTCTCACTCATAAGTGGGAGTTGAATGAGAACACATGCATACAGGCAGGAGAACACCACAAAGGGGCCTGTCAGGGGGTGGGGGGCTGGGGGAGGGATAGCATTAGGAGAAATACCTAACCTAAATGAGGGGTTGATGGGTGCAGCAAACCACCATGGCACATGCATACCTATGTAACAAAAATGCAAGTTCTGCACATGTAACACAGAACTTAAAAGTTAATAATAAAAATAGTAATAAACAGCAACACATATCATCCAGGAAAGAAGAAAAAAGGGAGATGCTTGTAATACACCATCACTTTGAAAGCCACTGGTGGTGGGGGATGGGGATAAAATAAACCAAAAAGAGAAACTCAAACTTAACTTGCACTTTAACTGGGCATGACTTCAACTTCATACCACACATTTTGAAGAGTAACATGCAGATAGAATATACTTTGAAAATGTTGAACAGGACTCCAGGAATCAAGTTACAACACCATTAACAAGACCAAGCTACCCTGGGCAACATGGTGAAAACCCATTTCTAAAAAAAAAATTTGCCTGGCATAGTGGTATGCACTGGTATTCCCCCGCTACTTGGGAGTCTGAGGTAGGATCGCTTGAGCCCGGGGGATCCAGGCTGCAATGGGTCTTGATTTCACCACCGTACTTCATCCTGGGCAACAGGCTGAGATCCTGTCTCAAATAAAGAACAAACTCTGGAGCTGTGTTGGTGAAAAGTATATTCCTAACGACCCTCTCAAGAGCCTTCAATCTGAAAAAGGTGGTTATTGCAGGGATGCTAAGAAATCCATGGTCTTAAAATTTTTAGTTTTTAAGAATCAAATTTTCTACCCCCTAATAAAAAGGGAGACGTCTGGAGGCAAGCTTTGTCAGAAAGATATGAGTGCCTGTTCTCGTCCTGGTAAAAGTAGACTCCAATAAATAGGTCTCTCAAGCTAAAGGCTTTATGCCCTATTTTGCTGGACAGAGAGAAAACAAAACAACAACAACAACAATAAAAATAAATAAATAAATAAAACAGAAGATAAAATTTAACCTCATGACAAATGTGCCAAATTCAGATAATGAACTATTCTAGGCCCAACTTAGTTTCTCCCCCAGAACAGAAGTTTCAACAGACAAGCACACATCTAATTTCCTGCAGTGAGACTTTGAGAGTCACAAGTTCTATTCATTCTCTACGAGGCAGCTGAGAAAAATGAGCAGAGAATAAAGACCATCATGTTCCTACCCTCCAGCTGGTACTATAAGGGGAATAAAGTAAGGTAGTATTACAAGGGGAATAAAGTAAGTATTATAATGTAGCATTACCTGACAAGGTGAGTCAATGCAATGTTACAAATTCTATTTAGGTGGCAAATCATATGCCATACTCAAAGACTAATAAATACAAAAAAAAGCAAGAAGTTTTTAAAATCTTCTGAAGCAATAAGGAACGAAGAAACATACCATGCAAAAGACAATAAAAAAGATAATTTAAAAAATAGCTCAAAGAACAGAATAAAATATTAACATGTTTATAAAATATTAAATAAATACAATTTTACACATTATAGGAATATTTTTTCAATGTGAACTCTAAAGAAACAAAAGTAAAATCAGTAAACAGAATGACATTTATATCATTGAACCAATCTATAAAAGAAAGAGTTCTGCAAACCTGCAAGGAGAGTTAACTGTGTTAAATACAAAATTCAGAAATAACCATATTCAGTATTTCCACAGCTTATTTAAATGCCAGGGAATCTATCCTACTGTAAGACATTAGTATTCCTGATAAAAATGCTTAAACTCTTCTTTGATTCATTTTAATAAAATTAGAACTTGCTCTGGGAAGCCATTCATTTACTCCAGTGACTCAAGTCAAGTCGATAACATCATACAAACAGGTTCTGCCCTACATCACATTTGGGACTTTTGTTTGTTTGTTTAACAGTTCTTTGCGGACCTCTTCAAGGATAACTATGACCCACACTCAAGGAAATAAGAGAGAACACAAACAGATGGAAAAACATTCCATGTTCATGGTTAGGAAGAATCAATATTGTGAAAATGGCTATACCACCCAAAGTAATTTACAAATTCAATGTTATAACCATCAAGCTACCTATGACCCTCTTCACATAACTTGAAAAAAACACCTTCAACTTCATATGGAACCAAAAGAGAGCAAGCATAGCCAAGACAACCCTCAGCAAAAAGAACAAAGCTGGGGCATCCCTCTACCTGACTTCAAACTATATTACAAGGCCAGAGTAATCAAAACAGCATGGTACTCATACCAAAACGGAGATATAGACCAATGGAACAGAACAGAGGCCTTTGGGGCAATGCCACACATCTACAACCATCTGATCTTTGACAAACCTGACAAAAACAAGCAATGGGGAAGGATCCCTTGTTTAATAAAATGGTGTTGGGGGTAGCTAGCCATGTACAGAAAACGGAAACTGGACCCCTTCCTGACACCTTACACTAAAATTAACTCCAGATGGATTAAAGACTTAAACATAAGACCTAACACCATAAAAATTCAGGAATAAAACCTAAGGAAAACCATTCAGGACATAGGCATAGACAAGGACTTCATGACTAAAACACCAAAAGCATTGGCAACAAAAGCCAAAATAGACAAATGGGATCTAATTAAACTCCAGAGCTTCTGTACAGCAAAAGAAACAATCATTAGAGTGAATTGGCAAACAAGAGAATGGAAAAGTTTTTTGCAATCCACCCATGACACAAAGGGCTAATACCCAGAATCTACAAGGAACTAAAACAGATTTACAAGAAAAAACAAACAAACACATTCAAAAGTGGGCAAAGGACATGAATAGACACTTTTCAAAAGAAGACATCTATAAGGCCAACAAACATATGAATAAATGTTCATCATCACTGGTCATTAGAGAAGTGCAAATCAAAACCACATTGAGATACCACCTCATGCCAGTTAGATTGGCAATCATTTAAAAATCTGGAGACAATGGATGCTGGAGAAGATGTGGAGAAAGAGGAACACTTTTACACTGTTAGTGGGAATGTAAATTAATTTAACCATTGTGGAAGACAATGTGGAAACCCCTCAAGGACCTGGAACTACAGATACCACTCGACCCTGCAATTCCATTACTGGGTATATACCCAAAGGATTATAAATCATTCTATTATAAAGACACATGCACACATATGTTCACTGTGTTTATAATAGCAAAGACCTGGAATCAACCCAAATGCCCATTGATGATAGACTGGACAAGGAAAATTTGGCACATATACACCATGGAATACTATGCAGCCATAAAAATGATGAGTTCGTGTCCTTCATAGGGACATGGATGAATCTGGAAACCAACATTCTCAACAAACTGACACAAGAACAGAAAATCAAACACCACATGTTCTCACTCATAGGTGGGTGTCGAACAATGAGAACATATGGACACAGGGAGGGGAGCATCACAAACTGGGGTCTGTTGTGGGGACTAGGGGAGGGACATTGAGAGTAGGGAGGTTGGGGAGGGATAACATGGGGAGACATGCCAGATATATTTGACAGGGGGATGGAGGCAGCAAATCACATTGCCATATATGTACCTATGCAACCATTCTGCATGATCTGCACATGTACCCCAGAATCTAAAGTACCATAAAATATATATATTTAAAAAAGTTATTTTTGATATAGATGATCACTAAAAATCTGTCCTGCTCAAGAAAAAGGAGAAATATTCTGAAATATTTCTGGATGAAATGATGCAGTATCTGTGATTTGCTCCATTTTAAAAAATCCAGTGGCAGGATTGGGTAATGGCATAGATGGTATCCACATATTATTAAGTCAATGAATGTCATTTGGGTGAGGGGCATTTTGGGTTCATTCTAGTAAACACTTGTGCATATTTGAAATTTTTCATAATAAAAAGTAAAACAATACAAAAGTATCTCATTAGTGTTTTCATGGAGAAATTCTATGATTGAAATTACAGCTAATCTATTATTCATATTGAATATAAAACATATTCAGAGATATCACAGACTCAGGAATAATATTATCCATTTATCCTTCTCAAAATACATAACTGAGCAATGTAAAATGAATCATAAAAAAAGAATCACAGATGTATTTTAAGAAGAGACGGATTTGCCAGTTTTGTCTGTTTTCAATGTCTCTTAGCCTCATGAGAAAGAAGTTAAAATATATTTTTTGAATGAATCATAAGTGAATAAATGATTGAATGATTAAAGAAATAATGGCATCCATGAACTTATTGTAAATAGTCCATAACCACTAAATGTTAAAAATCCTAATAGGTATGCTATAGAGTAAAAACATCTTGAATTATATTACACTGGGTTAAAAATCTCAGAATATAGAGACAAAACTGAAGAGCAGTAGCAGTGGAGTTGAAGTAAGGAAATGGGAACGTGTAACTACATATATTTTCTTATCTTTTATAAGAGATAGAGGACAACCAGGCAATTCTATTTGCTTTTGAAATAAAGCAATTGAAAATTAAGTTTAAAAATATAAGCTTATTTTAAAGGAAAAAAAAATCATATTTAAGAGATAGACTTTATCTTCTCCAGACTTCCAGAAGGGGAAAACTGAAAGAAGGCATGGAGTTAAAAAAAAAAAGAAGGAAGAACTATAAAAACAGAAAAAGGTGAATAAAAAGTAAAAAGAAAATAAATAAGATAAAAAGTAACTGTCATACCAATAAATGTAGTGAGAATCAGGCAAGATAAAGAAATAAAGAGCATTCAAATCGGAAAAGAGGAAGTCAAATTAATCTTTTTGCCAATAATATGATCTTAAACCTTGAAAACCCTCAAGCCTCCTCTCCAAAAGACGACTTAATAAATGAATTCAGTAATGTCTCAGGTTACAAAATCAACGTACACAAATCAGTGGGACTGTTATACACCAACAGTGATCAAGATGAGAATCAAACCAAGAACTCAATCCCTTTTACAACAAGTACAAAAAACAAACAAACAAAACCCTATGAATATACTTAACCAAGTAGGCAAAAGATCTCTACAAGGAGAGCTACAAAACAAAGGCTGAAAGAAATCAAAGATGACACAAACAAATGGAAATACATCCTACCCTCACTGATTAAAAGAATCAGTATTGTGGAAATGACCACACTATCAAAAGCAATTGACAGATTGAATCCAATTCCTATTAAATTATCAATGCCATTCGTTACAGAATTAGAAAAGACAATACTAACATATGAAATCAATAAAGAGTCGAAATAGTCAAAGCAATCCTAAGCAAAAAGAACAAATCTGGAGGCATCATATTACTCAATTTCAAATTATATTGTAAGGCTATAGTAACCTTGGTACTGGCATGGTACTGGTAAAAGCAGATACACAGATCAATGGAACATAATAGAGAATCCAGAAATAAGCTCAAATACTTACAACCAACTCATCTTCAACAAAGCATACAAAAACATAAATTGGGGAAAGGGCACTCTATTTAATAGATGTTGCTGAGAAAATTGGATAACCACGTGTAGAAAAAATGAAACTGGGATCCTTATTTCTCACCATGTACAAAAATGAACTCAAGATGAATTAAAGATGAATTAAAATTAAATCTAACCCCTGAAACCTTAAATTCTAAATAAAAACCTAGGAAACACTTATGGACACTGGTCTAGGCAAATAATTTATGATAAAGACCCCAAAGGCAAATGCAACAAAAATAAATACAGGGGACCTAACTAAACTAAAAAAGTGTCTGTACACGAAAATAAACAAACATCAGGGTAAAGAGACAATCTACAGAATGAAAAAAAATTGTAAATTATATACCTGACAAAAGACTCATATCCAACATCTACAAGGAAAGAAATCTGCAAGCAAAAATCAAATAACGCCATTAAAATTGGGCAAAGAACATGAATAGACATTTCTTAATAGAAGACATATTGATGGCCAACAAATATAAGGGAAAAAAAGCACTCGACATCACTAATCATCAGAGAATTCCAAACTAAAACCACAATGAGATATCATCTTATTTCAGCCAGCATGGCCATTATTAAAAAGTCAAAAAAACATAGATGTTGGCATGGAAGTGGTGCAAAGGGAACATGCTGATGAGAATGTAAACTTGTACAACTTCTCTGGAAAACAATATGGAGATTTCTCAAAGAACTGAAAGAAGACCTACCATTCAACTGAGCAAACCCACTACTGGGAATCTATCCAAAGGGAATTAAATCATTATATCAGAAAACACTCACACATATATGTTTATAGCAGTACAATTCACAATTGAAAAGATATGAAATCAAAGTAAGTGTCCAACAACCAGTGAGTGATAAAGAAAATGTGGCATGTATGTTACATACACACACACACACACACACACACACACACACACACACACACAGATACACTAGGGAATACTACTTGGTCTTTAAAAAAGGATGAAATAACGTCTTTGCAGCAACTTGGATAGAACTGGAGGTCTTTCAGAGAAGTAATTCAAAAATGAGAAACCAAATACATGTTCTAACTTACATGTGAGAGTTAAGCTATGGGTACACAAGGTCAGACAGAGTGGTATAATGGACATGGCAGACTCAGAAGAGGGGAGCATGGGAAGACAGTTGTACCCTTACCTATTGTGTTACAACATATAGTATATGAGTGATGAATACATTGAAATTCCAGACTTTACCATTATACAATTCATCTATGTAACCAAAAATCACTTGTACTACTAAAGGGAAGGAAGGAAGGAAGGAAGGAGGGAGGGAGGGAGGGAAGAAAAAGAAGGGAAGGGAAGGAGGGAAGGAAGGAAGGAAGGAAGGAAGGAAAAAGGAGTTTACCAAAACAAACAAAAACACAAGCAGGAATACAGTATTATCACTTGAACTGAAAAAGAAAAGAAAAGAAAAACAAACAACAAATATGTATGTTATACACAAGAGTCGGGTAAAATAAAGTATATCAGAAAAATGTGGAATGTAAATTAGTGAGGTTAAGTACCACACAAATACAAAGAAAGAAGATACCATAATGTTAATGGAAATGATATATTTAAAAATGTAAAACTGAAATGGGACAAAGACATTCTATAAAAACTGAAATTTTAGTGGTCATAGACTTATACATGTCAAATAAAATTACAAAATATAACTCAAAATGATGTAAACAGTAAGAATGTATTATATAGTAAAACTGCATTCAAAAACTGGAGGGTTCAAATATAATAGTTTGCCTATGAAGGATCTGAATTACCAAATTAATAAAATTCATCTTCTAAGTATGATCTAACTACATATCCTATAAATGGAAAATGAACTTCTTTTCAATCATATCTGAATATTATCAAAACCCTACATTATGTTATACTGCTCGGGAACTCTTAATAACCTTCCAAAGCAGAAGCAAAATGTACTTCTTTAAATAATGCAACAAACTAGAAACTAATAAGAAAAATAGGGGGTCTCAAGATGGCTGAATAAGAGGCAGCTCTGGAACGCAGCTCCCAGTGAGAGATGCAGAAGCTGAGTGGTCTCCACAATTCCAGATGAGGTACCAGGTTCATTTTGTGGGTCTGGTTGGACAGTGCATATAAACCAAATAGGATAAGATGAGGCAAGATAGGGCACTGCCCCACCCAGGAGGTGCATGCAACTGAACAGAGGACGGGGGAGATCTCCCACTCTGGGACTTCAGTTCGGATACTGCACTCCACCCAAGCCCTCTACAATCCACAGAACAGGAGATCTTCACTGGGCTGAAAGCCTCAGCAAGCTGCATGAACAGGACATAACAGCAACTTCAGCTGGTGCCAGGGCTGTCAGCATAGATCTAGGTGGAGCACTGGCTGATGGTGAGAAAGCCAGAAAGCCAGAGGGACGGATTTACCCATCCCCCAGAAAGAAGGGGAACTGAAAGCAGGGAAACAGGGCATACGGCAGGATTGGTCTTTCCCCCCACAACCCTATCAGGCTAAAAAACTCTCACTTCAGAGTTTCATACCCAGGACACCAGTTAGAGAGTGACCAGGAATGACTGAGATAGGCAGGGAGAAGGGCAGCTGCCATTGCAGAAGCCAGCCTAATTTTCCTGAGTAAATATAAGATGCAGGAAAAATACACATCAGCTACATTGAATTCATGGCAGCCCAGCAGTGCATCTTCAGGCAGACAAATGAAAGGCTGCATCCCCAAGGAGCTACCTGAGATCAAAGCTGGATAAAACCAACAAGAGGGGAAGAAACCAGAGGAAGAAGGATGAAACCATCAAAAACCAGAACGCCTCTCCCCAACCATGAGATCACAACTCCTCCCCCAGCAAGGGAACAAAGCAGGATGGAGAACAAATTTGACAAACTGACAGAAGTGGGCTTCAGAAGGAGGGTAATAGCAAACTTCTCTGAGTTAAATGAACATGTATTAACCCAATACAAAGAAACTAAAAATCTTGAAAAAAGGTTAGATGAAATGCTAACTAGAATAAACAGCTTAGAAAAGAACATAAACGACCTGATGCAGCTGAAAAACACAGCACAAGAACTTCATGAAGCATACACAAGTTTCAAGAACCAAATAGATCAAGCAGAAAAAAGGATATCAGAGATTGAAGATTAACTCAATGAAAGATAAAAAGGAATGCAAGAGAAGAGAAAAAAGAGTGAAAAGAAATGAACAACGCCTCCAAGAAATAAGGGATTATGTGAAAAGCCCTAATCTATGCTTGATTGGTGTACCAGAAGATGACGGTGAGAATTAATCCAAGCTGGAAAACACTCTTCAGGATATTATCCAGGAGAACTTCCCTAACCTAGCAAGGCAGGCCAACATTCAAATAGAGGAAATACAGAGAACACCACAGTGATACTCCTCAGAAGAGCAACCCCAATGCACATAATCATCAGATTCGCCAGGGTGGAAATGAAGGAAAAAATGCTAAGGGCAGCCAGAGAGAAAGGTCGGGTCAGTCACAAAGGGAAGTCCTTCAGATTCACAGTGGTACTCTCAGAAGAAACCCTACAAGCCAGAAGAGAGTGAGGGCCAATATTCAACATCCTTAAAGAAAAGAACTTTCAACCCAGAATTTCATATCCAGCCAAACTAAGCTTCATAAGTGAAGGAGAAATAAAATCCTTTACAGACAAACAATTGCCGAGAGATTTCATCACTACCAGACCTGCCTTACAAGAGCTCCTGAAGGAAACACTGAACACAAAAAGGAAAAACCAGTACCAGCCGTTCCAAAAAAGAATCAAATGGTAAAGACCAATGACACAAAGAAGAAATTACACCAACCAAAGGGCAAAACAACCAACCAGTAGCAAAATGGCAGGATCAAATTTCCATATAACAATATTGACATTAAATGTAAATGGACTAAATGCCCAAATCAAAAGACACAGACTGGCAAATTGGATAAAAAGCAAAGAACCATGAGTGTGCTGTATTCAGGAGACCCACCTCACATGCAAAGATACACATAGACTCAAAATAAAGGGATGGAAGAAGATTTACCAAGAAAATGGAGAGCAAAAAAAAAAAAGAGGGGTGGCAATCCTAGTCTCTTATAAAACAGACTATAAACCAGCAAAAATCAAAAGAGACAAAGAAAGGCGTTACATAATGGTAAAAGGATCAATACAACAAGAAGAGCTAACTATTCTAAATAGATATGCACCCAATACAGGAGCACCCAGATACATAAAGCAAGGCCTTAACAACATACAAACAGACTTAGACTCCTGCACAATAATAGTGGGGAGACTTTACACTCCACTGTCAATATTAGACAGATCAACGAGACAGAAAATCAACAAGGAAATCCAGGATTTGAACGCAGATCTGGATTTGTAACCCCAAAACCACAGAATATACAATATTCTCAGCACCAGATCACCCTTACTCTAAAATTCACCATGTAATTGGAAGTAAATCACTCCTCAGCAAATACAAAAGAATGGAAATCATAACAAACAGTCTCTTAGACCACAGTCTAATCAAATTAGAACTCAGGATTAACAAACTAACTCAAAACCACACAACTTCATGGAAACTGAAAAACTGGCTTCTGAATGTCGACTGGATAAACAATGAAATGAAGGCAGAAATAAAGATGTTCTTCAAAACCAATGAGAACAAAGACACAACGTACCAGAATCTCTGGGACACATATAAAGCAGTTTCCAGAGGGAAATTCAGAGCAATAAATGCCCACATGAAGAGCAAGGAAAGATCAAAATCGACACCCTATCATAAAAATTGAAAGAGAGAGGAGAAAGAACAAAAAAACTCAAATTTAGCAGAAGACAAGAAGTAACTAAGATCAGAGCAGAAGTGAAGGAGGTAGAAACACAAAAAAACTTCCAAAAAATCAACAAATCTAGGAGATGCTTTTTTGAAAAGATCAACAAAATAGATAGACCACTAGCTAGATTAATGAAAAAGAACAGAGAGAAGAATCAAATAGATGCAAGAAAAAGCAATAAAGGGAACATCACCACTGATTTCACAGAAATACAAACTACCATCAGTGATTACTACAAACAACTCTATGCACAAAAACCAGTAAATCTGGAAGAAATGGATAAATTCGTGGACACTTGCACTCTCCCAAGACTAAACCATGAAGAAGTTGAATCCCTGAATAGACCAATAACAAGGGCTGAAGTTGAGGAAGCAATTAATAGTCTACCAACCAGAAAAAGTCCAGGTGCAGATGGGTTTACAGCTGAATTATACCAGAAGTACAAAGAGGAGCTGGTACCATTCCTTCTGAAACTATTACAAACAATACAAAAAGATGGAATCCTCCCCAACTCATTTTCTGAGACCAACATCATCCTGATACCAAAACCGGGCAGAGACTCAACTAAAAGAGAAAACTTCAGGCCAATATCCATAATGAACATAGATACAAAAATCTTCAATAAACCACTGGCAAACTGACTGCAACAAAAAATCAAAAAGCTTAAGCAAAAAGGACAAAGCTGGAGGTGTCATGCCTGACTTCAAACTATATTACAAGGCCAGAGTAATCAAAACAGCATGGTACTCATACCAAAACGGAGGTATAGACCAATGGAACAGAACAGAGGCCTCAGAAGAAACACCACACATCTACAACTATCTGATCTTTGACAAACCTGACAAAAACAAGCAATGTGGAAAGGATTCCTTGTTTAATAAATGGTGTTGGGATAACTGGCTAGCCATGTGCAGAAAACAGAAACTGGATCCTTCCTGACACCTTACACTAAAATTAACTCCAGATGGATTAAAGACTTAAACATAAAACCTAACACCCTAAAAATCCTAGAAGAAAACCTAGGCAAAACCATTCAGGACATAGGCATAGGCAAGAACTTCATGACTAAAACACCAAAAGCATTGGCAACAAAAGCCAAAATAGACAAATTGGATCTAATTAATCTCCAGAGCTTCTGTACAGCAAAAGAAACAATCATTAGAGTAAATTGGCAACCAACAGAATGTGAAAAAATCTTTGCAATCTACCCATCTGACAAAGGGCTAATATCCAGAATCTATGAAGAACTAAAACAGATTTGCAAGAAACAAACAAACCCATTCACAAGTGGGTGAAGGACATGAACGACACTTTTCAAAAGAAGACATCTATGAGGTCAACAAACATATGAAAAAATGCTCATCATCACTGGTCATTAGAGAAATGCAATCAAAACCACATTGAGATACCACCTCACAGCAGTTAGAATGGCAATCATTAAAAAATCTGGAGACAACAGATGCTGGAGAGGATGTGGAGAAATAGGAACACTTTTACACTGCTGGTGGGAGTGTAAACTAGTTCAACCATTGAGGAAGACAGTGTGGTGATTCCTCAAGGACCTAGAAATACAAATACCATTTGAACCAGCAATCCCATTGCTGGGTATATACCCAAAGAATTATAAATTGTTCTATTATAAACACAAAAGCACACGTACATTCATTGCAGCAGTTTACAATAGCAAAGACGTGGAACCAACCCAAATGTCCATCAACGATAGACTTGGATAAAGAACATGTGGCACATATACACCATGGAATACTAAGCAGCCATAAAAATGATGAGTTCATGTCCTTCATAGGGACATGGATGAGTCTGGAAACCATCATTCTCAGCAAACTGACACAACAACAGAAAACCAAACACTGCATGTTCTCACTCACAGGCAGGTGTTGAAAACTAAGAACACGTGAACACAGGGAGGGGAGCATCACACACTGCAGTCAGTTGAGGGGGCCTAGGGGAGGGACAGTGGTGGGTATGGAGGGTGGAGAGGGATAATGTGAGGAGAAATACCAGACATAGGTGATGGGGGGAGATGAAGGCAGCAAACCACCTTGCCATGTATGTACCTATGCAACAATTCTGCATGATCTGCACATATACCTCAGAATCTAAAGTACAACAAAATAAAAATAAATAAATTTTAAAAGAAAAAGAAAATAAAATCCAACATCAGATTTCTTATATAAATATTAATTTATATGGTCAAAAATTATAAATTCAAAAAATATAACATTAAAAGAAAATACAATCATCAAAGGGGAAATTTTACATTGAATTCACATAAAGACAAAAATCTAAGGGAAAGAATACTAACAAATATTTTTACTTAAACCTCTTTTGGGTATGATTAAATTTAACAGACAATTGCCAACATGGACAAAAGAAAAAACAAGTGACATATCATCAATATCAACAAAAATATTATAACATATGACCAGTGTCTTTCTCTACTACCAGTTCCAGCTAAAACTGTTTAGAAACATTACTGCCTGTGTATGTGAAGAAATTTCTTTCTTTAAATTCATCCTGAATTTTTAACCCACTCTAGGAGTGCCTCCACCTCCTCCACTAATCCTTAGAAATTATTCCTGCTGCAGTCACTAATGCTGTTTCCTATTCCCAAGTATATACAGTAAATGGATTTTTTTAGTCCTCCTCTTAATTCATTTCTCAACATAATTTTACACAGTTGACTAATTTCAACTCTCTCAAAAATATCTCTCTTGTTTTTTTGTGAAAAACTTTTCACGTTTGGAAAAAGAATATATGTATCTATATCTAATTTTATATATGTATATATTCTTTAATGGTCTGGTTTTCAGCTTCTTTACACAATCTCTAATTGTGGAAGTTTGTGTGAACTTGGCCCCTGGGCTGCTTTACTTCTCACTCTATAATCTGTTCCCTAGGTGTTTCTATATTCTATGATCACTTTGGAAACCACCTATATGCTAGGAAACTGAAAATAATTGCTGACTAAGAACTGTTTTTATATTCCAGGCCATAATTGTAGACTGCATAACAGATAATTCAAGTTGAATTTCTCTTGGTCATCACCAATTTCCAAAATTTTACAAGTTTTTCCCTTCCTTTTTAGAGATAGAAAAGTAACAATTTATCTTTTATCCTTCCCTCTTCCATCCTCAGCCACAGGCAAACTCTGAAATTTAATCCACTTCCCTCCATCACACTGCCAAAATTTAGGACACCATCATCTGTAACACATAATCAGAATAGTATTATAACTGTCCTCCAGATTTATCTTGCTTCAATTTTTAGGTTTTCACTTAAATTTTCAGCTATAGGAACTCGACTATGTTGAATGGATATGACAAATTAAGGGTATAGATTTAATAAACAAATAACTGTGAAAAATCAGTAAGAAATACACTAATAACCAGAAAGCAAATTGAGCAACATTTAAGAAGTTCACAAATGGGATATATAAAAAGATGCTAGTCAAATAATTATGCTTTTAAATAATTTATTAAATATTAGGACAATTTGGCCAGGCATGGTGGCTCACACCTGTAACTCCAGCACTTTGGTAGGCTGAGGTGGGTGGATCACCTGAGGTCAGGAGTTTGAGACCAGCCTGGGCAACATGGTGAAACCCTATCTCTACTAAAAATACAAAAATTAGCCAGTCATGGTGGCATTTGCCTATAATCCCAGCTACGTGGGAGACCAAGGCAGGAGAATCGCTTGAACCCAGGAGGCAGAGGTTGCAGTGAGCTGAGATTGCACCACTGCACTCCAACTGGGTGACAGAGCGAGACTCCATCTCAAAAGAATGAATGAATGAATGTATGAATAAATAAATAAGTAAATAAATAAATAAATTTTAGGACAATTTTACTCTATATTACATTGATATTATGGGCTAATTTCAAGGAAATTTCATTAAATATTTAATTACACACCATAAGCCTGCATAGTTTTAGACAGTAGAGATATTGCAGTGGCTATGACTGAAGAAGTTTGTGTCCACTTAAAACTTACATTCTACCCACAGAGACAAGCAAGAAATAAATGAATGTAACTCTTTGAAGTAGAAAGAAAATATGTCAATAACACAAAATGCTGAAAAAGGGTCATATAAACAGGAGACCTGTATATCCACTGAGAGGTAATAGGAATTTCTCATAATAATGATAAACCAACAACCTGTCAAAAATTAAGTATTGATTTTGTCACAATTTTTATAAAAGGTGTGTGATTAAATATTTTAAATTTTTGTATTTGATTTTCACAATAGATTCAATCATTCAGAAAAAATATTCTGAATATTCTTCATGTTCCCAAGGTTTTTTAAAATTTATATTTAAATTATTCCACTTTTGTAGTACATGTGTTTCGATCTTTCCCATCATTTTTCTCTTCATCTAATGCTACCTAGTTAACTATGCCAGATCTCCAACTGTTGATGGTTCCAGAATGAATAAAACTGTTCTACTGTATCATGATGAGTAACTTCACTTTGTAGCACTTCCTTCGTGTTTTATTTTTCTTACACATTTTTACATATTTTATACATTCTTATCTAGCAAAAATATATTGATATCTATGTTATATGAGAGATGTTAGTGTTAACCAGAAGTCAATTTATTATTCAAAAAATTTTTGATTTTTGTGGGTACATAGTACATATATATATATATATATATATATTTATGGAGCACGTGAGATATTTTTACGAAGGCATGCTGTGCATAATAATTACGTCATGTTAAATGGAGTATCCATCCCTTCAAGTATTTATCCATTGTGTTACAAACAATCCAATTACACACTTTTAGTTACTTTAAAACATACAAGTAAATTATTCTTGTCTATAGTCACCCTGTAGTGCTAGTGAATACTAGGTTTTACTCCTTCTTTCTAACTACTTTTTGTGCACGTTAACTATCCCCACCTACATCTCACCTTCCCACTGCCCTTACCTATGTCTGGCAACCTTCCTTTTGCTCTCTATCCCTGTTTTACGGCGGAATACTAGTCCGTTATGCATATGCACCACATTTTCCGTATCCATTCACCTCAAATGGACACTTAGTTTACTCCCAAATCCTGGCTATTGTGAGTTGTGCTGCAACAAGTACGGGAATACAGATGTCTCTTTTATATACTGATTTCCTTTATTTGGGGTATATACCCAGTTGTGGGATTGCTGGATAGAATGGTAGCTCTATGTGTAGATTTTTAAGGAACCTCCAAACTGTTCTCCATATTAGTTGTGTTATTTACATTCCCACCAACAGTGTACAAGGATTCCATTTTCTCCACATTCTTGTATTTGTGATTGCCTGACTTTTGGATAAAAGCCATTTTAACTGAGATGAGATATATTTCATAATAGTTTTGATATTTGCATTTCTCTGATGATCAGTGATTTGGAGTACCTTTTCATATGTCTGTTGGCCATTGAGAAATATCTATTCAGATTTTTTGCTCATTTTAAATCAGATTATTATATTTTTTCCTATAAAGATGTTTGAGCTCCTTATATATTCTCATTGTTCATCCCTTGTGAAAGGTGTGGTTTGCAAATATTTTCTCTTATTCTGTGTGTTGTCGCTTCACTTTTTTTTCTTTGCTGTGCAGAACCTACTTATCTTGATGTGATCCAATGTGTCCACTTTTCCTTTAGAAACCTGGGCTTGTGAGATATTTTTCAAGAAATATTTACCCAGATCAATGCCCTGGAGAGTTTCTGAAATGTTTTCTTGCAGTAGTTTCATAGTTTAAGGTCTTAGACTTAAGTGTTTAATCCATTTTTACTTGATTTTTTGTATATGGTAGGAGATAGAGGTCTACTCTTATTCTTCAGCATATAGATAACCAGTTTTTCCAGCACCATTTAATCACTAGATTGTCTTTTCTCCAGGGTATTTATTAATTCTTGAAAATGGGTTCACTGCTGGTGTGCAAACTTGTTTCTGCATTCTATTCTCTGTTCCACTGGTCTACGTGTCTGTTATTATGCCAGTGCCATGATGTTTATGTTACTATAGCTATGTAGTATGATTTACAGTCAGGTATATGATACTTCCAATTTTGTTAATTTTGCTTATTATAGCTTTGACTAGTCTGAGTCTTTTGTGGATCCATATAACTTTTAAAATTGTTTTTCCTATTTCTGTGAGAAATGTCATTGGCATTTTGACAGGGATTGCATTGAATCTGTAGATTACTACGGATTGTATGGACATTTTAACAATATTTATTCTTTCAATCCATGAACATAGAATATTTTTCCATGTTTTGGTGACCTCTTTAATTTCTTTCATCAGTATTGCAGTTTTCATTATAGGTATCTTTCACTTCTTTAGTTAATTTCTAGGTATTTAATTTTATTTGTGGCTATTACAAATTGATTTTTTTAAATTTCTTTTTCAGATTGTTCCCTTGTTGGCATATAAAAATACTGCTGATTTTGTGTGTTGATATTGTATCCTGAAAATTTAATGAATATTTTTTATCAGGTATAGTAGATTTTTGGTAGAATCTTTAGGTTTTTCCAAATGCATGATCATATCATTTGCAGACAAGAATAATTTGACTTCTTCCTTTCCAGTTTGGATGCACTCTACTTCCTTCTCTTGTCTGATTGCTCTAGCTAGGACTTCCAATACTATGTTGAATAATGGATATGTTCTAGATCTCAGAGGAAAGGATTTCAGTTTCTCCCCCATTCTGCATATTAGTTGTGAATTTGTCATATGCAGGTTTTATTATGCTGAGCTACGTTCCTTCTATACTTCATTTTTGAAAGTTGCTATAATGAAGGAATGTTGAATTTTATGAAATGCTTTTCACCATCAATTAAAATAAATATGCATTTTCCATCATTTTCTTGATGTATCACATTGATTGATTTGCATATGTTGAATTATCCTTGCATCTCAGGAACAAATTCAAAGTGGTCATGATGAATGATCTTTTTAAGGTGTTATTGAATTCGGTTTGCTAGAATTTTATTGAGGATTTTTTTTGCATTAATATTCATCACAGATGTGGGCCTGTAGTTTTATTTCTTTTTATTTTTTTCTGGTTTTGCCATCTCAGGGTAATACTGACCTCATACAATGAGGTGAGAAGCATTCTTTCCTCCTCTATTTTGCAGAATACTTTCAGTATGATTTGTTTTAGTTATTTAAGTGTTTGGGAGGTTTTAGCAGTGAAGTTAACTGGTCCGGGGGATTTTATTGAGAAAGACTCTTTATTACAGATTCAATCTTGTTACCAGTTATTGGTCTGTTCAAGGTTTGGATTTCTTCATGGTTCAGTTTTGGTAGGTTGTATGTGTTCAGTAATTTGTTCATTTCTTACAGATTTTTCAATTATTGGCATACAATTGCGTATAGTAGCCACTAATGATCCTTTAAATTTCTGTGGTATCAGTTGCAGTATCTCCTTAATCAGTGATGTTAAGCTTATTTTCATATGTCATTAGCCACATAAATGTCTTCTTTTGAGGAGTGCCTGTTCATATCATTTGCCCACTTTTTGATGGAGTTGTGTTTCTTTTCTCGTAAACTTGTTTAAGTTCTTTGTAAATTCTGGATATTAGACCTCTGTCAGATGGGTAGATTGCAAAGCTTTCTCCCATTCTGTAGGTTGGCTGTTCACTCTTTCTTTTGCTGTGCAGAAGCTCTTTAGTTTAATTTGATACCATTTGTCAATTTTGGCTTTTTTCCAACTGCTTTTGGCATTTTGTCATGAAGTCTTTGCCCACGCCTATGTCCTGAATTGTATTGCATGGGTTTTGTTCTAGGGTTTTGTGGGTTTTGGGTTACATTTAAGTCTTTTATCTGCCTTGAATTAATTTTTGCATAAGGTGTAAGGAAGGGGTCAAATTTCAGTTTTCAGCATATGGCTAGCGAGTTTTCCCAGTACCATTTACTGAATGGGAGATCTTTTCCCCATTGCTTGTTTTTGGCAGGTTTGTCAAAGATCAGATGGCTGTAGATGTGTAGTGTTATTTCTGAGGTCTCCGTTATGTTTCATTGGTCTGTATGTCTTCTTAGTTTCTTCATTGACCCACTACACAGTACCTGAGTATCACTGCTGATCACTCAGGGACCAGTAACTCTTCAGTTAGCAGGTGATATATCTTGCCAGGGCTGGGTCATTGCAGAATGTAGACCAAACTTCAGGCACTAAGTTTCCTTATGCCTCAGGGTGTGTCTAGAAATGCCATCAGGGAGCCAGGGCCTGGAAAGAGGGTTTTATGACTCTGACTGATACCTTATCCTACTGTGGCTGAGCTGCTATCTAAGATGCAAAACAAAGCCTCCCACTTCACCCTCTATTCTCAAGTGGAGATTAGAGGTCTCTTTTCAAGCTGCAAGCTGTGCAGCCAGGGGTTAGAGGAGGGATGATAACAGCACTCCCTTAGCTGCCCTGGCTAGTGCCTCAGTATGTCACATGTACACTGTCTCTGAGCCCAGTACACTGTCTCTGGGCCCAATTCAGCACTAGGACTCATCTAGAAGTTTCAGTCTTTGCGGCCTAGACTGCCTTTCAAGTTTACTTAGAGCTCCAGAGCACTTTAGCCTGCAGCTGCCGAGATTTGGGGAGACTACCATCAATGTAGTACCTCTGCATTTGCTGCAAGGCTTGCAGAAACTCAGAGTTCGAACCACTGGGATCAGCAATTTTCCTCTGGCTAGGGATGGTTTAAATGGTCCCTCCATGGTTTGGCATCAGCTGAGTTTGGTCTGGTTTTGTTTTCTGTTATGATAGGGCAGCACTGAGTTCAATGCCTTACAAGTAGTGTGCTTTCTTCGCCCCAGCACACAGAAACACTCCACGCACCAAGCTGCAGCTGCTGGGGCATGAGAGAGGGGGTGGCACTGGTGATTCCAGACAATTTTGCTTACCTCTTCAGGGCCTCTTTCAGCAGTATAAAGTTAAAACCACGGACTTTGAGTGCTCACCTAATTTTTCCGTTCTTATGAGCATGCATTTTTTGTGTGTTTATGTAGATATTTGCTAAATTGCTGTCGTTGTGGGGGAAGAGGGCAATCGGTAGAGACTTCTATTATCTCATATTTCTCCTATCTCAGTAGTCAGTTTAAAGTGGGCTTAATTGTCTAAGTGATTGATCCATTAGGGAAATCTTTTGGAGGGATATAGCTATTTTCTCTATATAGAAATTTAAATTGGTAGACAGGAAAAAAAAGCAATATTAGGAAACTAATGACATCATTTAGATATAATTGCAAAAGCAGTGTGTAATAATAGATTTATGAGTTTGTATTTTACATTAATAAATGAATTAAAAGTTTGACAACTAATATGTACTTACCAACAATAAGATGAAAAAAAAAACAACAACAGAAAATAGGATGTAAAAGTCAGTGTTGATAAAAATAGTTATTACCATCATCCTAATAAAAGGTCTTATATATTATGCTTGGAGTTTTAAGAAACCATCCTATTATATGTTCTACTTTTATAGATACTCCTCTTCTTTCTATCTCAAATCAATCTGGCATAAAATCACTGGATTCATCAGCCTAAAGCACTTTGGACATTTCTAAGTCTATTTGTCATTAGTTTGGCTTGAAACTTAAATGACTCTGCAATCTGATCTCAATTTGCTTTTTAATTTTTCTCTATATTATTCTTTAAGTTATAGTTTTCCTCCAGTCTTTAAATCATATCTGACACTCTAGTTTTTATCCATGCATAAGGCTTTACCCATTAATTTCATAACATTCCCTTATGCATTTCAGGCAGACATTTTTGTACTTGGTTTGATCCTCCAGGGAACATTTATTTGAAATTATGTGTCATTTAGCATATTTTGCTTTTTGCCTTTTCAAAAGTTATTAAAACTTTACTACTCCTACTGTTTAAATTCTGGAAGAATAGGTTAAAAGTGGGGTTATAATCACTTTTGCATTTCTCTATTAATATTGTACACAACTTAATCATTAGATTTATACACATATACAAAGACAAAAAAATTATTTGCTTTTCAAAAATTTGGTCTATATATTCCCACTAGACTGCAAGCTTCCTGAATGCAAGGATTTGAACTGCTTTGCTTGCAGTTATATGCCTGGCACCTATAAGCATACCCAGGAAATCTTGTGTTCAATAAATAATTGATAATGAGTACATGAAAATGAGTAATCACAAATAAATGTTAAAGGTGATATATTGACTAAATTCACTCTTATATTTGAAAATGTAACATATAATCACAAATTATTAGCTTATCACTTCAGAAATTTAATAGACCAGACCACCTTTCCTTTCATTAAGGAATACATGTTTCTAATAATTTTGGATTCTAATGTCAGGTAAGACATAAGAATTAGATCTCTGAAGATATAACATTTTCTGTATTTTA
This sequence comes from Ateles fusciceps, assembly GCA_036589455.1. NCBI lineage: Eukaryota > Metazoa > Chordata > Mammalia > Primates > Atelidae > Ateles > Ateles fusciceps. The sequence goes on along the minus strand of JAZHEH010000827.1, from coordinate 2,949,764 downwards.
CAGTCAGTTTTTATTTGTAATAGCAATTATAAAGAATTAGGAAGTAAATGTTAACATGAAATATTTAGGTGTAGATGCTATGCCATTTTTATTGCAAGCCTACATGACGAACAAAATAAAGCATAAAAATCATTAAAATTATCAAGGGCAAAATGAGCAATAATGTTCCCCACATAGATGATTTACAACTAGATGAAAATAAATTTAGGCCCCATTAAAAGAGCCTTGCTTTTGGAGAAAAAGTAGCATTTCTAAGAAGATAGGCAACAATTTTCAGGGTTTTTTGTACCTATGCAACAATCTTCCATGTTCTTCACATGTACCCTCAAACCTAAAATGCAATAAAAAAAAAAAGTTGTAAAAAAAAAAAGTTAAAAAAAATTATAGTTATACTTTAAGTTCTAGGATACATGTGCAGAACGTGCAGGTTTGTTACATAGGTATACATGTGCCACGGTGGTTTGCTGCACCCATCAACCAGTCAGCTACATTAGGTTTTCTCCTAATGCTATCCCCTCCCCTACCCCCCTAGCCTCCCAGCCCCCTGACAGGCCCTGGTGTGTGACGTTCCCCTCCCTGTGTCCATGTTTTCTCATTGTTCAGCTCCCACTTATGCATGAGAATATGCAAGTTTGTTTTTATGTTTCTGTGTCAGTTTGCTGAGAATGATGGTTTCCAGCTTCATCCATGTCCCTGCAAAGAACATGAACTCATCCTTTTTTATGGCTGCATAGTATTCCATGGTATACATGTGTCACTTTTTTTTTTTATCCAGTCTATCATTGGTGGGCATTTGGGTTGGTTCCAAGTCTCTGCTATTGTGAATAGTGCTGCAATGAATATATGTGTGCATGTGTCTTTATAACAGAATGATTTTTATCCTTTGAGTATATACCCAGAATTGGGATTGCTGGGTCAAATGGTATTTCTGGTTCTAGATTTTTGAAAAATTGCCACACTGTCTTCTACAATGGTTGAACTAATTTACATGCTCATCAACAATGTAAAAGCGTTCCTATTTCTCCACATTCTCTCTCTAGCATCTGTTATTTACAAACTTTTTAATGATCACCATTCTAAATGGCATGAGATGGTATCTTGTTATGGTTTTGATTTGCATTTCACTAATGACTAGTGATGATGGGCTTATTTTCATATGTTTGTTGGCCGCATAAGTGTCTTCTTTTGAGAAGTGTCTGCTCATATCCTTTGTCCACATTTTGATGGGGTTGTCTTTTTGTTGTAAATTTGTTTAAGTTCCATGTAGATTCTGCATATTAGCCTTTTGTCAGATGGATAGATTGCAAAAATTTTCTCCCATTCTGTAGGTTGCCTGTTCACTCTGATGATAGTTTGTTTTTCTGTGCAGAAGCTCTTTAGTTTACTTAGATTCTATTTGTCAATTTTGGCTTTTGTTGCCATTGCTTTTGATGTTTTAGTCATGAAGTCTTTGCTCTTGCCTATGTCCTGAATGATATTACCTAGGGTTTCTTGACGGGTTTTTATGGTTATAGGTCTTAGGTTTAAGCCTCAGCCCAATATCTCCTTAAGCTGATAAGCAACTTCAGCAAAGTCTCAGGATACAAAATCAATGTGCAAAAATCACAAGCATTCCTATATACCAATAACAGACAAAGAGCCAAATCACAAGTGAACTCCCATTCACAATTGCTATGCAGAGAATAAAATACCTAGGAGTATAACTTACAAGGGATGTGAAAGACCTCTTGAAGGAGAACTACATGCCACTGCTCAAGGAAATAAGAGAGGACAAAAAAAAAAAAAGGAAAAACATTTCATGCTCATGGATAGGAGAATCAAAATCATGAAAATGGCCATACTGCCCAAAGTAATTTATAGATTCAGTGGTATCCTCATCAAGCTACCACTGACTTTCTTCACAGAATTAGAAAAAAACTCCTCTAAATTTCATGTGAAACCAAAAAAGAGCCCTTATAGCCAATATAAGCCTAAGCAAAAAGAACAAAGCTGTAGGTATCACCTTTCCAGACTTCAAACTATGCTACAAAGCTACAGTAACCACAGCAGCATGGTACTGGTACCAAAACAGAGATATAGACCAACGGAACACAACAGAGTCCTCAGAAATAATGCCACACATCTATGACTGTCAGATCTTTGACAAACCTGACAAAAACAAGCAATGGAAAAAGGATTTCCTATTCAATAAATGGTGTTGGCAAAACTGGCTAACCATATGCAGAAAACTGAAACTGAACCCCTTCCTTACACCTTATACAAAAATTAACACAGGGTTTCTTTTAATAACACTTGATCAATTGTTGAGGACTGTGTTTGGCTAATACCACATGACATGAAACACTGCTATTCTTATATTTTTATTTTCTAAAGCTTTAGAAATTTGTAATCTAAAGTTAAAAATAAGCTTTTCCCCCATAGAATAGATTCATATGTAACATCTTTTTACTTCTCCCTAGACTCTCAACTCTTTAACTATAATTTATGTGTGCAATACACACACAAATACACCTCTTTTGCCTGTAATACTATTAATTATAACTAATAACTATGATCTGTTTTAGTTACATTAACTAATGCAACAATTATGGCTTAATACATCTAGCAAGTGAAGGTAGATTATGTCGTATCTATTTGACATACTGTATTCAACATTAATCTGTATGTTTCTTAGCTTAGCATAAATTTGTATACCAGATGCCTTCTTGTAATTAACACGCTGGGATTTGTGAGCAGTAGATTTTGCTGGTAACAAACTCCATCAAGTCGACATCTGTGATTTATACCTCCAACTCATTTTCAATATATTTACATAATCAGTTCAATTTATGCCCAGATTATACATTCTTCTTACATTTTTATAAGCAATATCCTCTAAATATAGTTTAAAAGTAAATTAAGGTGAAATTTAATTCTTTCTTTTTCTAATCAAAACACTTATCATGAACATAAAATCAAATTCTCTGATTACATGCATTTCTATTTTAAAAGAAAAAAATATGTGATTTTATTCTGGTAAAGATATATAAGACCATAACAAGGATAATGTGCTCTAATTTCTGTCAACACAATCATATCCACATCATTATATGTACATAGCCTGATAAGCATTTTAACAGTATTGACTTTATATTGCTGTTTGGAAGTAGGCCTAGATGCTATTAGTCTCATTTAACTCTAAGGAAATTGAGGTTCAAGAGGTTAGATGATTTGATTAAGATGGTTTAAATTTCAGCATCATAATTTTTTTGTTTTGTTTACCTGCTGTATGTAAGGGCATATTTCAGGTCTTTTCTCTCAGTCCAAGGCCTTTTTTTTCACTGTAACAAATTGTTTTTAAACACAGGTAATTGTAAATCTTAAAAAATATTTTCTATTATAGTACAAATGTAAGATATTATTTAATACAATTATTTTACAGATGAATCTGATGATTTGTAAGATTATATTAATCATAGTTTATTTAATGTCAGTTTCAGATACAGTATATTTAAAAAGAATTGTTCTGATATAATTATATTCCTAAAAATTCTAGCTTTGGGCAAATTATAGCATATAATGTATTGTAAAAATTCTAGAAGATGCATTTAACATATTGTTGACATGTAGATTTGGTTATCAAATTAATTGTTGCCATGTATACCTAAATCATCACTAAAAATCTGTCTTAAAATAAGAATATTGCTAGTAATTTTAAGTCATACTCAAGGTAAATAACTGATAAAATGTGAACTAAATTTTCACATGTATCACGATTTTTATTTTATCACATGATAAAATGTAAATTAAAGGACTACATAGTCCTTTAATAGGAAAGAAGATTTTTGTCACCTATGCCCCAGTTTCTCAATGTTGTTCAATTGCAGAGAGAATAGGAAAGAAATCAAGTAGAGTCATCTGAAATCAGTAACAGTATCTTAGAATTAAAGAAGTGCACTTGGTTACTTTACTGATGTAACATCTCTTTTCTACAAAGTCAAGTCAGAAATCACCTCGACTTGAGAGACATAAAGAAAGACTGTTTAAACAGAAAATCCACTTCACTCCATTCCTGATTTTACAATTGTTCTGCTGTTAAGAGAGAAATCTGGGCTTCCACATATCAGCTGATAGTGATAGTATTTCTTACCTAAAATGAATCCCCATTCACTTTTTATTATCCTCCTATAGGAATCTGGTCTGCCTAGAATTATCCTCTCTGATAATGCTAACAGCTTTTACTATGTACTATTCACTATTTTAGGTGTCTTATATTCATTGTCTCATGTAAGTTCTGGCAGTTATATAATTGAGCTAAAAATCTCAATAAGATAAAGGAGGAACATATTCTAATATACTTAATACATAATTCCTAAGTGGAAGCATAGAGATGCATTAAACACTCTATAAACTATGTATACACAATTTAATAATAAATTCTAAGAAACAACATGATTGCTGGTATACAGCATTTAAAATGTGAAACATTTAAATGTGAAAAATTATTACTTAATGGTATATGTTACATGGAATCTGTAGTCTATTTAAAACCAAATTATTTAGTCGGTTAAATTTACTGATTAGGAGGAACAGTTAAATTGTATTTAAATACCATAAACAGAAATACAAATTGGCTTAGTTTTTACCTTAGCAAACTTGTATTTTAGTATTACATGTTTCATAACATCAATGATACATGTTTTCTGAAAAATGTTTGATCAAGATTTATTTTTAAATTATTATATTCTTAATCTACATAACTGCTCATAATATATGTTACTATTTTAATATTGAGAAAAACTCATAATTTTGTAATATTTTAATACTGAGAAAAACAACCACAGTGTAATTATTAGTGATAGCAATAATATAAAAAATGTATTTAATGCAGACCTCATTCAGGGTATTAATCTTTGAATTTTTGTAAGAGTACTTGAAGCTATTACCAGAAACTGCCAATTAAGACAAAAACATATATAAATGTAGAAAGATAAAAATTTCTGAATATTCACTGTACTACTCACACTCTTGCACTTTTGGAACATCAGGCAAAGATATACAAGCTGTGCTTTACATAATAAATCAGAAAAAAATGTAGTAACCTTATTTAGCATCTAATTTATTAAATCTATTTGTTTTTACACTAAGAATAGTTGACATATGAAACATTAATATTTTAAATATCTACTTTAAGTTCTGTGAGAAATCTCCAGACTGTTTTCCATAGTAGCTGAAATAATTTACATTCCCACCAACAGTGTATTAGCCTTCCCTTTTCTCTGCAGCCTCACCAGCATCTGTTGATTTTTGACTTTTGAAAAATAGCCATTCTAACTGTTGTAAGATGGTATCTCATCGTGGTTTTGATTTGCATTTCTCTGATAATTAGGGATATTGAGCATTTTTTCATATGCTTATTGGCTGCTTGTATATTTTCTCTTCAAAATTGTCTGTTCATGTCCTTTGCCCACTTTTTAATGGGGTTATTTGATTTTTGCTTGTTGAATTCTTAAGTTCTTTATAGATTCTGGATACTAGACCTTTATCAGATGCATAGTTTGCAAATATTTTCTTCCATTCTGTAGATTGTCTATTTACTTCATTGCTAGTTTATTTTTCTGTGTAGAAGCGTAAATACTACATAGCCATAAAAAAGAATGAAATCAAGTCCTTTGCACCAACATGAATGCAGATTGAGGGCATAATCCTAAGTGAATTATCACAGGAACATAAAGCCAAAAACCTCATGTTCTCACTTATAAATACGAGCAAAATATTGGGCACACATGGATATAAACATAGGAACAACAGACGCTGCAGACTACTAGAGGGAGGAGGAGGAAGGGGGGCCTGGGTGCAAAAACCACCTTATTGGTAGTATGCTCACCACCTTGGTGATGGGATCTATACTCCTAACCTCAGCATCATGCAACATATTCATGTAATAAACCTATACCTGTACCCCACTATCTAAAATTAAATTTGAATTTAAAAATCTTGCATTCTTTCCTATATATTTTATCACATGTATTCTCAGCTTTTAATACATTGTTCGGTACATAGTTCATGCTCAAGAAATCTTAATTTAATGAATGATTGAATGTGGTTAGTCATTCATTTTTCAGACATACATAATTCAAACATATATTTTATTTGAGCACTTTAACGTCTATAATTCAAGTTGGTTTTTGGATATTCTTTAATGTTTTATGGTGCAAGGATTATACTTATTTTTATAATTAACTTAATGGTGGATATACTGAATTATTTTGAAGCATTAAGCAAATTCATTGTTGAGTATATAAAATTATAATGTTTAAAAAAGAGAATATAAATATGTGTGCATGCATTTATGTAATATATACTTACAAAAAGATTTGCTATTATATTTATCTTCTACTTTTATTCTAAAATTAATATTTACTGTTTTATAAAAATACCCACAGTCTTCTGACTATAAAAAACAGTATTAATAGCAAACAAACTGTTTAAAAATGAACATTCTGTACCATACACTGTATTGCTTATCTAGTCTGTTAGTTAATATCTGGACTTTTTTATTATTAGCTTCACATTAAAAGATTAGCTAAAAGAAGGTCATGACTTCAGTTAACAGAAATATTGCTAGTGTTTTGTTTGCTTCATGCATAATGTATAATCTATTTGAACCCAATGATCTGCAGAGCAATATTACAATTAACATTCAGCTCTTCTATGGATTTGGTTTAACTCCCTTTAGGATACTGTTCGTAATGAGTAGCAAGACATGACATGCTACCTAACATGCCACCACAGATTCTGATGCTTAGCTCTTTAAAGAAAGGAGTCTTAATACATTAAAATGAAGTTAGGACTTCCTCCTAAGGGTCTAGCAGGTGAACAAAACAATCAAAGCATATGAGAAAAGTTATCTTTAAAATAATCTGAATTTATAATTGAAAATAAGCCATATGAAACAGTATTTATGTTTGCATACCAAAAAAAAAAAAATCAACCATTAGCTTTATTGGCACTAATAATTATCCTATCATTTGCTTCAAGTTAATTGGTTCTGCCACATTAAAGAAAGGCTTGCTTGGACCTGGGTCAAAACAGGTCACATCAAGTTTCTCTTTTATTTCAAATATCTCCTCAAATTCATAAACAGAATGGCAAAGAAAGCTTCCTTTTAAGATATATGCAATTCTGTATGAACTAACATTTTCAGTTATTTGACTATAATAGATATAGCCTGAGACAGAAAAAAATAGATAACAATTGGTATTGTATATTATAAATGGCAATTAAAGTAAAATTTTCATAACAGTAAACATATAAGATAAAAAGACTTAAAATCTTTGCTATCTATTCCCCTAGGAAAAGTTAGGGTAACTTTATATCTCAGTTAATATTACATTTGTTACCAAAGAAAATTCAGCAAGATTCAAGCATTTAATTAAGCTGAACTGTCTACCCAGCCATCATTAGTTTTACACTTCTGTACACATGTTAAACTTGAGGTTTTTAAAATGAGAAAGTCCTTACTAAACTCAATATATTATTATTACTAGGGATAAACAAAGACCATATATTCAATCTGCCACCATCTTTTTTGTATCTGCACAAAACATCTTCAAATCTGCTACCATCAATCATACTGGACACTTCATTTTTTTCCCAAAAAATGTCTAAACTATTAACTGTTTGTCAGGCTGTTGCCAGAATTGCCTGATGAAAATGTTTGAAAAGCATTTCTAAATGTGTGTGATTGATCAAATCCTATATGACTGCTCTGTAATTTATAAATAGATATGAACTTGTTTCTAATTTTATGCACAAGACATCAGAATTAAAGATATAATAGAATCCCAGATGTGAATCAATTTTGAGGTCTTATTTTCAAACTAAATTTGTAGGTATCTTCTCTTCCCTTGATTTAACATCATCATGTTTCACATTAAGTCTCTTGTCATTATTTTCCACTATCCAAAAACGTTTTCATAATATTTATTCTCACATTACAAAGGGTGGAATTTTATTTTTCAAGTAGTTATCCTACCAGGCTATCAATACATCTTTTAAAAATAAAATGTTACTTTTTAAAATTTTACTATTTGCTTTCAGAAGCAGAGATTCCTGGAGGATGGATGAAAAGTCTCATAATTAGCTTTAGAGTCTGCTTGTGCCAACCATTTTCTTTCTCTGTCCCCTAACAAAATCTCTTTATAAGACCACAACATCTTTTCCGATATTCTAATATTTTTCTAAGTCATCAAATATACACATTTCTGCTAACTAATTTCTCCCATAAGAAGCTATGGTTTCAATTATACATTTGTTTAGTATTTCCAATTATAAATTCTTTCATACATACGTATTACACTTGGTTCTTGCAAGCATTGTTCGGGTCAGAAAACTAACTTTCTGTAAAAAATAATGCATTGAAAGATGTCCTAGCCCTGAAACTGTTAACTCCTTGAAGGCCACAGACTTCATTCAGAACCTGAAAAAACAGATCATACTCTCTTTTCCAAGAAAAACACAAGAATATAAAAACGCAAACAAATTTGAAGTTTCAGAGGGTTCATGAACAACCTTGATTCTTTTGTTAATTTTTAATTTTTGTGAATACATAGTAGGTATATATATTTATGGATTATGTGAAATATGTTGATACAGGCATGTAATGGGTAATAATCACTTCAAGGTAAGTAGAGCATCCATCCCATCAAGCATTTATTGTGTTACAAACAATCCAACTATACTCTTTTAGTTATCTTAAAATGTACAATTAAATTATTATTGACTATAATCACTCTGTAGTGCTAGCAAATACTGGATCTTTCCATCCTTTCTGTTTTGTACCCATTAGCCATTCCAACTTCCCCCTGTTCCCTCCCTCACTACCCTTCCCACACTCTTGTAACAATCCTACTCTATCTCCATGAAGTCAGTTGTTTTAATTATTAGCTCCCATAAATAAGCAAGAAGATGAGAAGTTTGTCTTCTTGTGCCTAGCTTATTTTACTTAACATAATGACTTCCAGTTCCATCTATGTTATTGTAAATGACAGAATATTATTCTTTCTTATGGCTTTACAGTACTCTCTTTTGTATATATATCACATTTTCTTTATCCATTCATCTGCTGATGGACAGTTAGCTTACTTCCAAATCTTCAGTATTGTGAAGAGTGCTGCAACAAATATGGGAATACAGATGTCTCTTTCATTTCTTTTATTTTGGGTATATATTCAACAGTGGGGTTGCTGGATTGTATGGTAGCTCTATTTTTAGTTTTTTTGAGGAACTCCCAATCTGTTCATCTTAGTGGTTGTACTAATTTACACTCCCACCAACAGTGTAGTAGGGTTGTCTTTTCTCTACATCCTCACTGGCATTTGTTAGTGCCTATCTTTTGGATAAAAGCCATTTTAACTGGGGTGAAATGATATCTCATTGTAATTTTGATTTGTATTTCTCTGCTGATCAATGATATTGAGCATCTTTTCATATACCTCTTTGCCATTTGTATGTCTTTATTTGACAAATGTCTATTCAGACATTTTGTCCATTTTTAAATCAGATTTATTTATTTATTTATTTATTTTTTTACTGCAGAGTTGTTTGAGCTCCTTATATATCCTGGTTACTACCCCTTGACCCCTTGTCAGATGGATAGTTTGCAAATGTTTTGTCCCATTCTGTGGGCTGCCTGTTTACTTTGTTGACTTCAATTATTAAATTAAGAAGCTAAGATATACCTAATCATTCAAATCCAGCAGATTTAACTGAACTTAAAGTTCATATCATTAATTAATAATACTAAAAGTTACATAAAACCATGAGAGAACACAACTTGGGGAAATTAGACAAAGGGACAGTATTCTTAAGAATATATTATTTACTCTCCACTGATTTTTTTCCTAATGCTTATTAGGAAACAACATAAAGGTGGGGTATATTAATGGAGTGGGACTTTAAGTATTGGTTAAATCTCAGATTCAAGTTACAGAAGAAATATCCTCTAATTGCTTTGTTGACAAATTCAACACGGAGTGTATAGACTAATACTTCTCAATCCTGGAAGCACAATAGAATCACACACAGAGTATTTAAAAATTACCCTGATAAAGGATCCTGTCCCCTGAGACATACTGATTTAATCGGTCCATTACAGAGTTTTTTTTAATTATTTTTTTTACTGCATTTTCGGTTTTGGGGTACATGTGAAGAACATGTAAAATTGTTGCACAGGTACACACATGGCAGTGTGATTTGCTGCCTTCCTCCCCATCACCTATATCTGGATTTCTCCCCCATGCTATCTCTCCCCCAACTCCCCACCCCCTGCCGTCCCTCCCCTATTTCCCCTGACAGACCCCAGTGTGTGATGCTCCCCCTCCCTGTGCCCATGTGTTCTCATTGTTCAACACCCGCCTATGAGTGAGAACATGCGGTGTCTGATTTTCTGTTCTTGTGTCAGTTTGTTGAGAATGATGGTTTCCAGGTTCATCCATGTCCCTACAAAGGACACGAACTCATCATTTTTGATGTCTGCATAATGCTCCATGATGTATGAACGATTTATAATCCTCTGGGTATATACCCAGTAGTCGGATTGCTGGGTCAAATGGAATTTCTATTTCTAGGTCCTTGAGGAATCTCCACACTGTCTTCCACAATGGTTGAACTAATTTACACTCTCACCAACAGTGTAAAAGTGTTCCTATTTCTCCACATCCTCTCCAGCATCTGTTGTCTCCAGATTTTTTAATGATTGCCATTCTAACTGGCATGAGATAGTATCTCAATGTAGTTTTGATTTGCATTTCTTGAACGACCAGTGATGATGAGCATTTTTTCATACATGTCTTGGCCTCATGTATGTCTTCTTTTGTAAAGTGTCTATTCATATCCTTCACCCACTTTTGAATGGGCTTGTTTTTTTCTTGTAAATCTGTTCTAGTTCCTTGTAGATTCTGGTTATCAGCCCTTTGTCAGATGGGTAGACTGCAAAAATTTTTTCCCATTCTGTTGGTTGCCGATTCACTCTAATGACTGTTTCTTTTGCCGTGCAGAAGCTGTGGAGTTTGATTAGGTCCCATTTGTCTATTTTGGCTTTTGTTGACAATGCCTTTGGTGTTTTGGTCATGAAATCCTTGCCTACACCTATGTCCTGAATGGTTTTGCCTAGATTTTCTTCTAGAGTTTTTATGGTGTTAGGTCAAAACCTGGCAGAGACTCAGCAAGAAAAGAAAACTTCAGGCCAATATCCATGATGAACATAGATGCAAAAATCTTCAATAAAATACTGGCATACCAACTGCAACAGCACATCAAAAAGCTTATCCACCATGATCAAGAAGGATTCAGCCCAGGGATGCAAGGCTGGTTCAACATACACAAGTCTATAAACATAATTCACCACATAAACAGAACCAAAGACAAAAACCACCTGATTATCTCAATTGATGCAGAGAAGGCCTTTAACAAAATTCAACAATGCTTTATGCTAAAAACCCTCAATAAACTAGGTATTGACGGAACATATCTCAAAACAATAAAAGCTATTTATGACAAACCAACAGCCAATATCATACTGAATGGGCAAAAACTGGAAGCACTCCCTTTGAAATATGGCACTAGACAAGGATGCCCTCTCTCACCACTCCTATTCAATAAAGTACTGGAAGTTCTAGCCAGAGAAATCAGGCAAGAAAAAGAAATAAAGGATATTCAGTTAGGAAAGGAGGAAATCAAATTGTCTCTATTTGCAGACCACATGATTGTATATCTAGAAGACCCCATCGTCTCAGTCCAAAATCTCCTGAAACTGATAAGCAACTTCAACAAAGTCTCAGGATACAAAATCAATGTGCAAACATCACAAGCATTCCTATACACCAATAACAGACTTAAAGAGAGTCAAATCAAGAACGAACTGCCATTCACAATTGCTACAAAGAGAATAAAATACCTAGGAATACAACTAACAAAGAACATAAAAGACCTCTTCAGGGAGAACTACAAACCACTGCTCAACAAATTAAGAGAGGACACAAACAGATGGAGAAACATTCCATGTTCATGGTTAGGAAGAATCAATATCGTGAAAATGACCATACTGTCCAAAGTAATTTACAGATTCAACACTATCCCCATCAAGCTACCAACGACCTTTTTCACAGAACTGGAAAAAACCACCTTAAACTTCATATGGAACCAAAAGAGAGCCCACATAGCCAAGTCAATTCTAAGCAAAAAGAACAAAGTGGGAGGCATCACACTCCCGCACTTCAAACTATACTACAAGGCTACAGTAATCAAAACAGCATGGTACTACTACCAAAACAGAGATATAGACCAATGGAACAGAACAGAGGCCTTGGAGGCAACACAACACATCTACAACCACTCGATCTTTGACAAACCTGACAAAAACAAGCAATGGGGAAAGGAGTCCCTGTTTAATAAATGGTGTTGGGAAAACTGGCTAGCCATGTGCAGAAAGCAGAAAGTGGACCCCTTCCTGAGACCTTACACTAAAATTAACTGCAGATGGATTAAAGACTTAAACATTATAGAGTTGTGACATCACTGTTTTTAAAGCTCTTCAGGAGTTTCTAGTGTGCAGAGTTGAGAACCACTGCTATAGAAGAACCAATAAGAAGAAACTTGGGCTTATTTTTTTTTTAATAGGGAAAGAGGTCCCTACAAAGAGAAAAGAAAACCAACATTTCATGGTAGAGTTCAAATTAGCAAAGAGAGGTGTTTTCAAGTAAATTTTATCAAATTAAGAAAAACATATTAAAATGATGAAGGAGAAGAAACAATCTTCCTATGGCCAGAAAATTAAAAGGAATTAGAATTATATTACAGAAACTGTAACTATACAAATTATCAAAATATGATAAGGAGAAAGAATACATAAAGTTTTTGATAAATGAAAATTCAAGCAGTATATATGAGTTGTAAAGCAGAGATTTTACAGAGAACCCAAGAATCCCATAAATAGTTTATTATAAATAATTTAGCTATTTGCAAATATAAAATTGGGTAGTCTTAATCTCTATACACAAGAAGATAATAAAAGTTGACTCCACAAGACATAATTTTGACCCAACTATTTGTTTAAAGGTCAGATGTTCTCATAGGTTCTGCCAGCTTAAATACTTTTTCGTGAGCAAGTTAGTGGGAAAATACAGAATAAGTCGAGTACCTCTCAAATTCAAGGATCCCATTGTCTAAAGCAGGCCAAAAAAGAAACACTGTGCATGCACACAACATACAGACACATATACAAAAACTGTAATATATGTAAGCATTTTTTAAAAATGTAAATATGTATCTTACACTGTTGCTTGTAGTTACCTAGTAGACAGAGCATTTGACCCATAAAATAATCGTTTATTTTTTAGAGAATAACATATTAATAGTAATAGAATCACTGAATCTTAGTGTCTGAAGATAATTTGTATGTAGTTAATCCTTCTAAAACATTCTAACACACTCATAGCATTCCGTCTAAAACATACATAGCCGAAAGTCATAGATTCAGTATCTGTATTCTTTCCATTGCATTGTTCACCAATTTATAAATTTATTTATTATTTGCTTTATTTTGAAAACTTTAATCATTGATAATCCTTGTTTTCCTTTAGAATGTCAACTTTCTTTTTGAACTATGTTTACCACAACCGGGTCCAATACTCCCATTTTGTCTCCCCCAATGTGTGATGATTTACAGAATTAAAAGAATGGGTTATCTGGAGAGCGAACAGTGTAGAATTCATTTTGAGACACAGCTGCAACACCAAAGGAAAAAAAAAAAACCCTTCTTTTCCCAGGAAAGTTTGAACAATTTAATGAATTAAATGAATAAATTATGGTCACTTTGTCATGATCATTAATATTACTAAACAAGCCATGCATAGCAAAAGAAGGTTTGTTTATAAACTATAAGTTAGAGTTCAAAGTGATTTAATTTTCAAAGGTAATAGATACCTGAATATTATTTACTAAAAACATTAAATAATATCCAAAGAATCAATTTAATTTATTTTTAAAATTAAGATTTCTAATAGTACCTAAAGAGATTTGAAATGTTTAATTGGAGAAGAGAGGGGAAGGATAGATAGAAAAATATATTTAACCTAATTCTTTTTACTGTTTTATCTTTTACTTAACAAATGTTTTTGAGAGGCTTTGGCTGGTACTATTGGATATTGGAGGTTCTGAAAATATAGCAGTAAAGAATCAGACAAAACTATCTTACCTCCTGGACATTATTATACTTTAGTAGGCCAGACAAACATTAAACAAGATAATGAATAAAATATATTGTGGATGAGATAATTATAGATGCTAGGAAGGAAAATAAAGCCAAATAGGGGACAATAGATGTCCTGGGTAAGGAAAGAGACTGTAATTTTAGAAAAGATATGAAGGGAAAGTGTCACTGAATGATTCTTCAGTCTAAAGCCAAAAGAGGTAACTATTGCTATAACAAGTGTGATCTAGGCATTGAACTCTCTCCCTTCTACATGTACACAAACAGTCTCCAAATGAACATCACCGCCAGCCAGTATTATGATTAGTAATCAATCTGACTCTCTAGACTTTTAATATAATAGTCTAGATAACATCCACCTACAGCTCCAAATGACAGAAAACTTGGGTTTATTCTGCTTAGTAGACTTCTGCATAGACTTAATTTCCATATATATGAGAGTAATTTTGATTGCCACATGGTATTATTGCCTCAGAAACTGTGGACATTTCGAAACTTTTGCTGGAAACTGCCAAAGATGAGAACTTAGAAGCAGGAGGGAGAGCCATATCAATTCAGAGCGTAACAACAGCAATATCAAGATAAATTTGTTTGGAACTTTCGATTTTACATAACATCTCATCCAAATTCATCAATGGCACAACCCTATGAGGAAAACAGGACAATTCCTTTTACCAGCATCTTAAAGATAAAGACACTGAGATTCAGAAAATTAAAATTACTTCCCCGTGGGCATAAAGCTAAGTATTAAATAAGTATATCTTAAAATCTGTGTCTTCCTCTTCCTAATTCACGTCCTTTTTCAATTCATTTCCCTGACTCCCCCACATTCCTTCTCCCCCGCCAAGATGACATTTTCTCTTGCTATTGCATTAGAAGATGGATGTGTGCCTGGTTCTTAATGTTAACAGAGAAACAGGTTGCTGAGTGCCTATAAAGCTGACTTGTAACAGTGGTGTATATGCTACAACATTGACTCTACATACATATCAAGCAATTTGAACCACTCAAACACCATGCCAATCTCAATGCAAGAGCTGTTATAGCCAGAGATTCTAGGATACTGTCAGAAATTGTGGTCTTGCAAAAGAAAAAAGGCAAAACCTTAAAATGAGCAGGCTTCAAGTTTGGGTGGCAGGTAATATGTCTGCTACAAGAACATAAATATCCTCCACTCTGTGATTTCTCAATGTGATTAAGGTAGTCTAATTCAAATTCATTCAGCTTATGTAAGGAATTGCAAAAGTGCTGTTGCAGTCGCTGGCAACAGTATTCCGAAGAGAGGCAATTAGGCTTCACTAGATTTAAAGTTTAGGGCTCATTACATATGATATTTTTCAGCTGGTAAACATATTGTAATCTTCATGAAAGAGCTGCATAAAACAAGGGATCCCGTTTGAGCTCCGCTGAACATTTAAGAATGCTGACTGCCAAACTGCCAATTGTGTTCTCAAAGAATAGACATATGAGCCACTGAATCAAACAGCTGTAAAGCTCTCACCTGTCAGCAGTAGGTAATCAAGAAACAACTGAAAGATATACCTTCAGAACACCAAAATAAAGTATGTTAGGAAATATTGGATTGCTATAAAACTTTCCCTTCTGTAGTCACCAGATATACCATGGCTTAAAGCAAGCATGCTCCAAAGCCACATCTTTCTTGAACAGCAACAACAAAAAGTTGAAAAAAATTGCACATTCAACCCAGCTATAGTTCCACATTATAAAAAAAAATACTATTTTAAGTGAATATATATATCATTGCTATTGAGGAAGAAAGCATGTTCATGTAGCATAAAAGCCAAAAAGAAATGATTAATAATAGAATTACATTTTACATAACACTTTAACTTAAAATTTGAGTAACATTTTCATTAGATATATCAATAGATAAGCAGGGAAATAATCAATACGAAGGTGTACGAAAATATGAGGGAATCAATTCAGTGATCACAGTCTTGAAGTACATCACCTATAATGATCATTTTACTCACATTTCTCCCAAGATGGTATACATAAATAACATTTGAATCAAGGTACCATTAAAAGACACATAGATAGTATGAAGGTTACTATTGCAAGTAGCAAAGTTTCTCTAATGCATATTTCATAGAAGAATGTAAAGATTCTCTGTGAATCCAGAAGTATGAAAGGGTAAGGGGAAAAGAAGATTCAAGATTTTTTTTTTCACTTTTTAAAAACATTTTGAAATAATATAGCTTTATAAAAGGTGTGCAAAAACAGTATGAAGAATTACCATATACCCGTTACCCAACTTCTCCATATACTTTTTTTATAACCATAGGACAAACAAACCAGCCCATTCAAAAGTGGGCGAAGGATATGAACAGACACTTTACAAAAGAAGACATACATCAGGCCAACAAACATATGAAAAAATGCTCATCATCACTGGTCATTAGAGAAATGCAAATAAAAACTGCATTGAGATACCATCTCATGCCAGTTAGAAAGGTGATCATTAAAAAATCTGGAGACAACAGATGCTGGAGAGGATGTGGAGAAATAGGAACACTTTTACACTGTTGGTGGGAGTGTAAATTAGTTCAACCGTTGTGGAAGACAGTGTGGCGATTCCTCAAGGACCTAGAAATAGAAATTCCATTTGACCCAGCAATCCCATTACTGGGTATATATCCAAAGGATTATAAATTTTTCTACTATAAGGACACATGCACATGAATGTTCTACGCACATATTATATGTGCATATAAATTCTGACCTACCTATCTGAAGATCCATAGGAGGAATTTGCCTGCAACACTATATTAAAAATTATTGCAGGATAATATGGTGTAATAAAGTTTTCTGTTTTCCTCATTCATCCTTCAGTTTTAATTGAGATTCCTCTGTGTAGTAATTCATTTGCCATTTATTTCTTCAGTTGTTTATAATAATCATATTTGATTCATAGATATGGATTTTATTCTTTGGAATCTAATCTTATGTTATGGTTATTTTACTGTTCATGTTGTTTCATCTTCATCCACTAGGTACTCTTTCATGTTGACTCCTGTGTCCTTTTCATCTCTCTCTCTATAGAGAGAGAGAGATAGATAGATACATAAATAGATATAATGATCATTATAACTGACTTACCCATAATAAATATATATTTATATTTAATAAAATATTATATGTATATATTTATATATTTTTTCACTCCCTTACTTTCTAGCATCACAAGATTCTCCAGATTTATTTTGCATTTTTTTTTGCCTTCACTCACCTTGTGTTGTCTCTGCTGCAGTCTGATGATTGACTGTATGTCCAGGGAGCCCTGGTTCCATGATACAGAGAACAGTATTTCAAAACCAAGATCTGGATGCTAGTATATTCCTTGTTATTGAATGTTACAATTTCTAGCACCTATCAGTATATGGAGCTAGGATACATATGCATGTCTATCAACTCGTGTATATACACATTTATATTTATTCCTCCATTTATCTGTATATAAATTTTAAAACTATAATTCTATTTCAGTACTTCCAATGCCAATGAGCATCATGAGGTTCATTCTAGCATTCTCATTTCCTTATTTGTAGCTGCTTTTCACAACAGAAAGAATCCTAATTCTTAAGATATATTTAATAATTTGCTCATCTCTAGTATACATGTAAATTAATTTCAGAATTTAAACCAATAACCTTTTAAGAATTGAAATTATCAATTAGAGTACAGTGTTTCGGAACTGTTTATTTGTATTGGGCCTTGTAGTCAAATGTCTTTTTGCCAGTGTTACTTAATTTTGCTCCTTTCTTTACCATACCATTCAGTGTGGGTCTATAATTCATTGTTAATACACTTAGAATTGTTTTGCCACTGTCTGCACTCCATGTACACCCTCAACAATCTGATTGATCTTTAAACGTCACATGCACATATTTCACTTTTTATATTTTACAGCTTTATGGTTTGAAAAGTAAAGTTCACAACTGTCACATATAGAACAGTTCCCTCTCCTCAGAACTTTCACTGTGTTATACCTTTATAAAGGATCCAATGATGTGGTTTCTTTACCTAGAGTTTTCTTTTTTAAGAGCATCATATAAATGGGAATTATGCAATATGTTGCCTTCAGCATCTTGCTTTTTTGTTTGCTTTGTTTTTTGTGTATTTTTTATTTATAATTTTTATGAAAACATAATTTTTGTACACATTTATGGAGTACACATTATATTTTGACATGAGCATGAAAGTGTAATGATCTTATCTGGGTAATTGGGATATCCATCATTTTAAATATTGATTATTTCTTTGTGTTGTGAATATTCCATATCTACTCTTCTAGTTATTTTAAAATATAGAGTGAGTTATTATTAACTATAGTTGCCCTATTGTGCTACAAAATACTAGATCTTATTCCTTCTACCTAACTGCATTTTTGTACCTATTAGCCAACCCTTCTTCATCCTCCTCTCCCCACTATTCTTCCCAGCCTCTGGAAATCACATTCTATTCACTACCTCCATGAGATGAATACTTTTAGTTCCTATATATGAGTGGCAACATAAGACATTTGTATTTTTGTGACTGGTTTACTTCATGTAGCATAACGTCCTCCACTTCCATCCATGTTGTTGCAAATGTATGATTCATACATGTTATTGTGTGAATCAATAGTCTATCCTTTTGATCACTGAGAAGAATTCCAATGTATGGAATATATATGTGTATCAGAGGTTATTTACTCATTTCATATTTGAAGTTTTTCTGAGTTATTTACAATTTTTTTGGCAATTATGAACTTTCAAAAAACTTCATAGGCAAGTTAATTTGTGTGTATATAAGTTTCTAATTCTCTCAGATAAATACATAGGAGTGGGATTGCCAAGTTAGAAGATAGGTACATCTTTAATGTTAATAGAAACTGCCAAACTGCCTTCCAAAGTAGCTGTACCACTTTACCTCACAGCATTTGCTGTTGCCATTTCTTTTTCCTTTTTCTTTTTTTTTTTTTTTTTTGAGACAAAGTCTCGCTGGAGTGCAGTGGTGCAATCTTGGCTCATTGCAATCTCTGCCTCCCGGATTCAAGCAATACTCCTGCCTTAGCCCCCTGAGTAGCTGGGACTACAGATGTGTGCCACCACACCCAGTTGTTGTTTTTTTTAATTATTATTTTTAGTGGAGATGGATTTCATCATGTTGGTCAGGCTGGTCTGCAACTCCTGACTTCGTGATCTGCCACCTCGGCCTCCCAAAGTGCTGGGATTACAGGTGTGAGCCACCACATCCCGCTGCTATTTCTTTAAAATTTTTGTAGACATTCTATAGATGTGTAATGGCATTTCATTATAGATTATATATCCCTTTAACATATGTCCTTTACCCGACTTCTCCATATACATCTTATAAAACCATAGAACCATATACATATCTGTGTGTGTATATCTATCTATATATATAGATATATATAGATATATATGAAATAAAAACTATGATTAGGACTAAGAAACATAGAAAAACCACCATACAAGATGTGGCCAGATCAGGCAATAGACAGGCTGGTAATAGGAAGATAGGCTGTTAGATGTACCTACAAAAAAGAGAAGATACAATTTACCTTAACAAAGAATCAGTAAAAAATAAAGGATGGCAACATAAATTACATCAATATAGTTAAGTAATGAAAAGTCACAAATAGGAAAGAGAGGGAGAGAGAATGTATGACTATGTGAGTAGATGATTTCAAGAAACTGTGAAATGAAGAAAAATAAGCCATAATCATTGATAGAAGGTATACTGCCAAGAAAGGTGGGTTTCCATAGAATAAAGGATATTGACCATTGGTAAATGATAATGGAAAGGTGGTTTGGAAAGGTATGAAGGTGCTATACAGACAGATAGCGCTTACATGATCCATAAGTATGCGTTGGTGGGAGGAGAGCAGGGGAACGGAAATGGAGCTTAGACAAATGATTTTTATTTAATTTGTACTTTAATAGAAAGCAGCAATCAAAGCTGAATGCCTAAGTACCTTCATTTCTCATGGTGAGTCAGGCTTTTATTTTATTTCTGAAGGGAAAATAGGTCAATTTGTTGAGAGAGAAGGAGGAAATGGAAGAAAGGTGGTGGGTGGGAAGCAGAGGACTTTGGTGAGGTTTTAGGGAAAAATACAAACTATCTGATAAAAATCACACAAACGAACTGATAAACACATAGAAGACCAACCTAAGCTTGCAAATCAGGGTGTAGAGCATTAAAGTATAAATAGAGAAGGGAAATCTTTGATCTTTTTATTGCACTGGTGTTGAAATTGTCCATATGGCAGAAGAGAAAGAAAAAAATAACTTGAGGGTACTGTCAAGAGGAGTGAAATTATTTACCATGAGATCTGGGATAGATATTATTTGAATAAATGAAAGAATTAATAGTTTGGAGGAAAAATGAACATAATTGTACTGATTCTTGTGTTATCAGAGCCAAAGACAACATGGTGAAAGCTGGGGGAGAAAGTGATCTTCAGTTGACATTAGGGAAGGATAGAAAGTGGTAAGAGTATTTTGTTTTTGTTTTTGTCATAGTTATTATTTGGTTTTATGAGATAATGTGTGTGTGTGTGTGTGTGTGTGTGTGTATGTGTGTATGTGTGTGTGTGTGTGTGTTATAAGGGTAACAGGACAAGCAGTTTTTCTTGTGAGATACTCAGCTGTTAGTTTATGAGGAAGTGTTAAATAATTTGGATGTGGTTAAGAGTGTTTGCTGTGGAATGGAATTTCAAAAATACAATGAAAATAGTTTAAAGTGAGAGAAGAAAGTGGGAGTGGGAAGAAGCATCAAAGAAGGGCAGTGGCAATTGCAAGCATGCAGGAAATAGGAACAGGTAGATAAGTTAGTCATTAGAGCTGGTTACCAAATCAGTTCTGCTTTTTCTGGGAACTTGGTAAGATTGCAGTTTTCATCTCCTTTGAAGTTGGGCGTGTCTAAGTGATTTGACTTGGCTAATGTAATGTGAGGGAAAGTGATGTGTGTCACTTCCTTGTGAATACTTTGAGAGTGAGAATCTGATTTGCCAAGTCTCTATCTCACTGTGGCAGCAGTCAATGATTAGGGCCTCCCTGGCAACTCATATTGGACACAGCATGCAAAATAAATTTTAAAACTGTGTAAAATCACTGATAATTGGCGATTCTTTTGAAATTCAGCATAACCTAGGCCTCCCCGACTGAAACATGAGCATGATACCAGGATGAGCCATGATATTCTCAGGGTTTCTGGCAAGGAAAAACAATGGAAATAAAGTTACGTCAAAGAAGGCACACAGACCGAGAATCAAATGACAATGACTTAACAATGCTTACTGTTCCCTGATGTGTAAGCTTTGTAGATCAGTACTATACTACATTAATCTCAATTCATATCATCTAACAAATCCAATCTACATTTTAAATAAATTATTCATATGGAACAAGTGCGTAAAGGTCAGTTTATAGCTTGGAAAACATATTTATAAAATAATCAACTACCAATTGATAAATACAAATTTATACATATATACATAAATTTACTTGTTCATTTCTGTACAAGTATAGATACTTCTAAACTCTACATATTTATTTTTTCTTTTGTGTCTTTTTATAAAATCACTTCTTTGGAGAGCAAAATCACAATTTTAACAATTACAGTTACATTTAGAACTTTGGTTGATAAAAATATAATATGATCATTAGCAGTCTTTAACAGTCATAATTTGAGCATGTAATCATATCTAGTACATATACAACATAGTTTGTTATAAATATAGACATAGTTATACATATATAATAAACATTTTTATAAATGGAATGTTGATTTGATTTTTCTCAGGCAATGAATATTTTATACTTTATTGAAGTAAATATTCAAATTATTTCCAAAGTACACTTAATCTTTCCGTATTATTCATCATTTTAGAATTCAGTAAATTTTCAAGAACCTTTATTTGAATAGTTAACCAAGTGACTTTTCCTCTTGAGGACTTAAAAAAAGGCAATGCAAAACACATATACTCTTTATTGTGTTATAGTGACTAGGTAGATGTACATATAAGAAAGATAAGTTGTTGTGGATGGATCCAGATTTAATAGGCATCACAGTAGTCCCAAAACGTATCCACATGGTTCTTTAAAAAGTCTGAATTTCTACTACTAGAGACATATGTGTTTACATAGTAGTTCACTATTCAAAAGACATTATTTTTTAAAAATGCAAATGCTTTTGGGAACTAGGGTAAAAGGCGGATTAAATGAATTCACATAAAATTATTGATGATTTTTATCTGATTCATTTTTTTCTGAAGATGAAAAAATAGAGACTGTTAGTACTTTAAAAGTGATGTAGTAAAATAACCTAAAAATTACCAAAATAAGAATAAAGCTTTGCTACATACAATATTATCCAGCCAATAATTTCTCAATTTGTGTCTAATTTATAGACCTTTTAAGATAAATGCCATTGTTTCATACCAACTTTCTAACACAGCACCAAATATACACTGCAAAATGTAACTTCAACAGATCCTTGCTGCTAATGGTAATGTATTCTTCACAGATACCAACTCTCATCAACTATGAGAAAGAAGAGAAATATAAGTATTTCTATGTTTCATGTCTTTTGAAAAGTGCTAAATGCTGAAGTTACTGGATATCTAATGATAAAGCATTTTTGGTCAACAAACAAAACTATAGACTACTTGGTCTTCTATTACCATAAAAGAGTAAAGCATTTGGTGTTATTGACTATTGCTAGCTTGAAGACAGGAAAAAATACAACATAGGACGCTATGGTCTTATGAGTAATGTTGAAATTTTTTCTTCATAGTTTCAGCATGATTTACATTAGGCCCATGTAATATTTTTACATTTTTATTGTTTTTTTTTATTGTATTGTGGTAAGAACACTTACTATAAGATCTACTATCTTAACCGATTTTTAAAAGTACAATACAGTCTTATTAACTCTAAGCATGATATTCCACAGCAGATCTCTAGAACTTACTCATCTTGGCTAAATTTAACTGTATATACCTGTTGAATAGCAACTCTCTATTTCACTTTCCCTCAGACCCCAGCAACCACCATTCTACTCACTGATTCTATTAGTTTTATTATTTTTGATACCTCATATAAGTGGAATCATAAAGTACTTGTCTTTCTTTTGACTGACTTATTTTACCTAGCATAATATTCTCATCCATGCTGTCACATATGGCAGACTTTTCTTTTTATGCCTGAATAAGATTCCACTGTATGGATGTACTACATTTTTCTCATCCATTCATCTGCGAGTGGACATTTAGGTTGTTTCCACATGTTGACTATAGTGAATAGAGCTGCATTGTACATGGTAATACTAATATCTTTTAAGATATTGATTTAAATTACTTTGAATAAATATCCAGAAATAGGATTGATGGGTCACATGGTAGCTCTATTTTTAATTTTTTGAGAAACTTCCACACTGTTTTCCATAATTGCTTCACCATTTTATATTCCTACCAACAGTGTTCAAGGGTTCCAACTTTTTTATATACCAGTCAACACTTATCTTTTTTTGTTGTTGTTAATAATAGCCATCCTAACAAGTATGAGGTGATATCTCATTGTGGTTTTGATTTGCATGTTCTTGATTATTAGGGATGTTGAGAACATTTTTATATATCTGTTAGCCATTCTATGTCTTCTTTGGAGAAATGTCTACTCTTTTGTCTGTGCTTTTAGAGTCATACCTATGAAATCACTGACAAGACCAATATCATGAAGCTTTTTCTCTATGTTTTCTTTTAGAAGTTTTAGAGTTTCAAGTCTCATGTTCAACTCTTTAATCCATTTTGAGTTTATTGCCGTGTCTTGTGTAAGATAAGGGCCCAATTTTATTCTTTTGCATTTGTATACCATACCATTTGCTAAAGAAACTATGATTTTCCAATTGTGTTTGCTTGGTGACCCTGTCAAAGGTCAGTTGACCAATCATGGGTGGTTTCACTTCTGGATTCTCTATTCTATTTCATTGGCCTATATGTGTCTTTATGTCTGTACCATACTGTTTTAATTACTGTAGCTTTGTCATATATTTTTAAATCAGGAATTTTAATGCCTTCAGTTTTGTTCTTTCTTAAGGTTATTTTGTGTATTCAGGGTCCTTTGTGGTTCCACATGAATTTTAGAATTTTTTTTTCTATTTGTTTAATAAATACCATTTGAATTTTGACAGATATTGTACTGAATCTGTGATAATTTTAGGCAGTACAGATATTTTAACAATATTCAGTCTCCCAATCTATGAACATTGGATATATCCCCATTTGTTTGTGTCTGATTTAATTTCTTTCATCAGTGTTTTTTACTTTTCAGTGTAGAAGTTTCTTAACCTCCTCAGTTAAGTTTATTCCTAAGTGATTAATTCTTGTAGATGCTAAAGTAAGTGGGATTGTTTTCATAACATCTTTTGCAGATAGTTTTCTGTTAGTGTATCAAAATGCAACTGATTTTTGCGTGTTGATTTTATTTACTAAAATTTTACTCAATTTATTATTTCTAAAGATATTTAAAAAAATATATTTTTTGTGGAATCTAGGGTTTTTTACATATAAGATCATGTCATTTGCATTTTTCCTTTGTATATTATTCTTACTAGTTTTCAGATTAATGAAATAAAACAAAGTATTTTGTCCAATGTAATTTTCAGAACTACATTAATATTGTGTGTAGTATACATATATATGAATGTATCAATATCTATAGTTATAACTGTCTATATACATATATACATTTATATAAGACCTCTCATTTGTGTATAACGTTATTGCAATTATTGGTGAGAGTGCAATGTAGAAATATAGAAGGAAGGGTCTTTGCTTCCAAGTAGGAAATGTTAACACCAGTAATCTTTCTAATAAATATATTTCTCCATTGACATAATATTAATTTATAGATATTTACCCTTTAAATTTAAAAAGTGTGTTTAAAGATTCTGTATAAGTCAATGAAAGTGAATAATCTTACTTTTCTATACGCTGAAAGAGAGCCACTGGTTCTAAGGTAGAGAGTTTTGAAGAGAGTTTGGAACTTACTGAATTCATCACTACTAAATATGCACAGGTATAAATTCTATAACCACTTAGAGAAGAAAGGAAAAAACTGTCACATAGGTGACTGGATTCAATGACCTCAATTCATTGTTCTATTCCATTGTTTTTACTAGAACATAACAGCATTATAATTGAATACCCGTGTACTGATCACCTGACAAATAATTCAAATTTGATATGAATAGTGAGAATATTAAGGATAATACTTTTATGTTTTTATTTTTAAAAATGGTTCGATATCTTTCAATTAGCAGATACATAAATCATGAACAACATTTCATTAGGGAAGCTGAAGAGCCTGGCATGTGGTCTTGTACATCTCACTTCCAGAGACTGGTAAATTCACTTATCATATCTATTAATTATGTACACGTAGGGCAAACTTTACAAGTAGGAAAAAATTAAGCACCATGTTGGCAATCAGTCCAGTGGAAATTGAGTGTGAAATAAAGATGTTTCATTCCATCAAGTTTAAGTAAGGAATTAAAAGGCAAATGTGTACAGCTTAGTCAAGGTTAAAATTTATGTTGCGATCATTTACATTGTTTTTTAATAATAATTGAAGATTTTTAAAAGCCATTTCAAAATAACTAAAATAAATCTTCTTTATACATAAAAGATAATGAAGGCAAGATGATGCCATGCTAATTTTTTTTTGTTTAATTTTTTTTTAATGGTCGGAAGAAACCTGCACTTTCTCTCCAATTTTCAGCTAACTCTTACCTTTTGCCTTCCAGCTTTCTGATACTACAAATCCAACAGCATATCCTTATTGTCAGACAAGAAACTTGAAAGGGATCTCATATGGTGAAAACAGTTAGATAACTCTTGAGGACAAAATGGCAATGTAAAAATATCCTTCTCCAGCTTTGCCAGTACACAAAAAATCTAGGTCATTCTATTCAGCAGGAAAAGTTATTAGAAGAACTCCTCTCATTTCCTCCACAAAAAAAGCAACCTCGCAAAATTTAATGACCTGCAAATTCTCCTCTGTGGAAAGTACCATGCCCTAGACATTTCATTAAATATATGTGTACTGTTACTAAGACTATAAAAATCTGATGATTGAAAACACATTATAAAAATAGCATAATAAAGATATTCAAACATCTAACAATTAACCAATATATGCCTAACAAAATGCTTGGCAGAATTTTAAATGAACAGAAATTGAGCCAATTCCATTTTAAATAGCCTCTTGGAGCTGAGTAGAATGTGTCTTAGCACATATAGGCATACCTCGTTTCATTGTGCTTCACAGCTATTGCATTTTTTAATAAATTGAGGTTTGTGGTAAGTTTGAATTGAGCAAGTCTGTCAGTGCCAATTTTGCAATAGCATGTGTTCAACTCATGTCCCTGTGTCAAATTTTGGTAATTCTCTTAAAATTTCAAACCTTATTATCATTATTATATCTGTTATGGTGATTTGTGATCAGAAAATCTTTTATGTTACTGTTGTCATTGTTTGGGTGAGTCACAAACCATGTCCATATAAAACAGCAAGCTTAATTAACAGAACTAATGTTACGTGTGTTCTGACTGCTCCAGAGACCTGCATCCCCCATCACTTTCCCTCTCCTCAGGCATCCCTGTTCCCTGGAGACACAACAATATTAACATTAGCCCAATTACCAAAATCCACCTGTACACCCAAAACTATTGAAATACAAAAATTAGTTCAATTAGTAACTCAACAATGGCCTTTTCAAGTAAAAAAAAAAAAAAAAAGAAGTCACACATCTCTCCCTTTAAATCAAAAGCTAGAAATGATTAAGCCTAGTGAGGAAAGCAAGTCAAAAGCCAAGACAGTCCCCAAACTAGGCCTCTTGTGCCAGTTAGTCAAGTTGTGCATGCAAAGAAAAAGTTGCTGAATGAAGCAAAACTGCTACTCCAGTGAACACACGGATAAGAAGATAGAAAAACAGCCTTATTGCTGATATGGAGAAAATTCTGGCGTTCTACATAGAAAATTAAACCACCCACATTTCCTTAAGCCAAAGCCTAAACCAGAGCACAAGCCTAACTCTCTTAATTCTACAAAGACTATGAAAGGTGAAGAAGGTGAAGAAGAAAAACTTGAAACTAGCAGAGGTTGGTTCATGAGGTTAAGGAAAGAAGCCATCTCCATA
Organism: Ateles fusciceps; assembly: GCA_036589455.1. Lineage (NCBI taxonomy): Eukaryota > Metazoa > Chordata > Mammalia > Primates > Atelidae > Ateles > Ateles fusciceps. The sequence continues at coordinate 2,922,290 of JAZHEH010000827.1, read as the reverse complement.
CCATAAACGTGCAAGGTGAAGCATCAAGTGCTGATGTAGAAGCTACGGCAAGTTATCCAGAAGATCTAGCTAAGATACTTAATGAAATTGGCTACACTAACCAATAGATTTTTAATTAAGAAGAAAGAAGTCTTCTCTCGGAAGGAGCATGCCATCTCAGACCTTCATAGATAGAGAAACGAAGTTGATGCTTTGCTTCAAAGCATCCAAGGACAGGCCAAATCTCTTGCTAGGAGCTAATTCAGTTAGTGACTTTAAGTTCAAGCTAATTCACATTCACCATTCCCCAAATCCTAGGGTCCCTTAGAATTATGTTAAATCTTCTCTGCCTGTGTTCTATAAATGCAACAACAAACCTAGATGACAGCACATCTGTTTACAGCATGGTTAACGGAATATTTTTAAACCCACTGTAGAGACCACCCTGCTCAGAGAAAAACATATTCTTTTCTAAATATGACTGCTGATTAACAATGCATCTAGTCACCCAAGGACTCTTATTGAGATGTGCAAGAATATTGATTTTGTTTTTATGCCCAGTAACAATACAACATGTAGCCTATGAATCAAGGAGTAAATTTTGACTTTCAAGTCATTATTTTAGAAATACATTTCATAAGTCTGTAGCTGTCATAGATAGTGATTCCTCTAATGGATCTGGGAAAAGTACACTGAAAACTTTCTGGAAAGGATTCACCATTCTAGATGCTGTTGATAACATTTGTGATTTATGGGAGCATGTCACAATATCAACATTAACAGTAGATTGAATAAATTTGGTTCCAATTCCCATGGATGATTTTCAGAGTTCAAGATTTCCACGGAAGAAGTCACTACAGAGGTAGTGGAATTAGTGAGAGAACTAGAATTAGAAATGGAGCCTGAAGATGTGACTGAACTGCTGCAACCTCATGTTAAAACCTGAATTGATGAGCAGTTGCTTCTTGTGGATGAGATGAAAAAATGGTTTCTTGAGATGGGATCTACTCCTGGAGAAGATGCTGTGAATATTTTTCAAAAGACAATAAACAATTACAATATTCCATAAACTTAGTAAATAAAGCAGTGGCAGGGTTTGAGAGGATTGTCTCCAATTTTGAAAGACTTTCTTCTGTGGTCGAAGTGCTACCAGACAGCATTGCATGCTACAGAGAAATCCTTTGTGAAAAACTGAGACCATCAATGCAACAAAATCATTGTTTTTTTAAGACTTTGCACAGCCACCCATCCTAAACTTCAGCAACTACCACCAAGATTAGTCAAAAGCAATCAGCATGGTGGCAGGACCCTATGCTAACAAAACATTATGACCCACTGATGGGACAGATGATTGTTAGAATTTTTAGCAATAAAGTATTTGTAATAAAAGTATGTTTTTTAAAACATAATGCTACTTCACACTTAATAGGCTACAGTATAGTTTAAATATAATTATTATAGGCAATGGGGAACCAAAAATATGTATGATGTACTTTATTGAAATATTTGCTCTATTGAGGTGGTCTAAAACCTGCATTGTCTCTGAGGTACGTCTGTATTGTCTCTTTGATCCATAAATATACAAGCTGTTAGGGGAGGAATGTATACATGTGTGTATACCCACACACTCACAGACAGATATAATATTGAGGGAAAAGAGGGAGATTAGGTGTGGAGGAAAGGTACAGGTGGTACATGACTTCAAATAGCTAAAAACGTGCTATTCCTGACTTACCTTCTCCCAGTACTACTCCATGCACAATGGATATTAAAGGAATTGTGCCTTTAACACTAAGGAGTCCCCGAAGGGACTATTCTTTGTAAACTAATGCCAGGGCCAATATCTGCAAAATCTTGGGTCAGTATAATGTGAGGCTCTGAATACACAGCCCTCAAGTGTGTGGTGTGGACATCACAAGCATCCTCTTCAGTGGAGTTTATATATGATTCAGAATTCACACAAAGCTTTTGAGAGGTCCTTTTCTATTAAAGGCTGAGAAAGGCTGTGTTATTTTTTAAGACCTCTCACCACATGGTGTAATTTTCAAAAGTTTGAACTTTCTAAAGAAATAAACATACCTGATTACTTACCTATGTCAGAATGTTTGCAATTTGTGCCTCTTAAAAGTAATAACAAAAATTGAATCCAGATTTTACAGAAAGAACTGATAATATTGAGAGAAGTTTATAACTCTGAAAGCACCAAATGAGACCTACTAGGAAGTGTAGACTCAACCTCAACCATCATATAATGTTTTACTTTATATTTATTTTCAATATGATGATACAGGTTAAATTTCAAATGAAGGTTCTTTTAGTCTATAAACCCTCAATTTTGATGAAATTAGCACAGTAAAGCTAAACTTTAAAAAACTGAAAAGGAAAAATGAATGTATAAGTATAAATATTAATGACTTTATAGTGTAAATACAACAGTGTTCATCTAAGAGAGTTATCTCCTAAATGAGAAGCTAGATTTTTAATCATAATTTCTATTCAAGTTCTATGAGAGGGTTCATAAATAAGTATATAACATAAAATACTAGTTTACAATCAAATTTTTTGATTAAATATCCGTGTCACAGCCAAACACCTGTCTCACGTTTGTTGCATGTATAATTAATGCAGCCTAATGAACATGCTTCACCAAAATTTCTCTGTAATTGAAAAATAAAATAAGAGTGGTAGATCTTGTGAATTAAAACATTTGGGAAATATACAGTAATATGTTTTAAGTACATATCGTGATGTTTTAATTTAAGAAAGAGTGTATTTGGATTGCAAAATCCTATATGGAATCAAGTAACAAATGATATGATTTACCACTACATAGTACCACATAGGAGGCTCACTTAATCAACACTTGTGTTGCCTGCCTGGATTCTTTAGAAGGCATGTGAATTTCCCATATGCCTTGATATATTAGGTATCTATGACAAATCAGCTGTCTTAAGCATCGCTTTTCCTAGCTCAGCAAGTCTCCTTCTGTTCCCACTTCAGTCTTTTCTTTCCTCAGCCAGGTCCTGCAATCATAATGAAGGTATTCATCCTCCTGAAAATAAGTCTGATTTTAACCCTTTAATATAAACAAGCAGGTAGAACTGTATGAAAAAAATATATTTGTTTTTAATAACCCCCTCAATGTTTTCCAAGTATATTTATCTGTCCATATATATATATATATATATATATATATATATTTTTTTTTTTTAAAGAGCAAGTGGCTGTAATATGTTTGCTCACGGGTGAAATTTTATGTAAATGGCTATTGATTTTCTTTATGATTATTTTGAAAATAAGTGACATGTGTCTACTGGTAGCAGTAAAAAAATCAAATACAATGCTGGTAATTTTGATTTCAGGGGTCTAACCATATATTCTAGATACCAATACATTTTACCATTTAATTAATAAAATGTAAAATGTTCATTCAGTGTGCTTGGGTTGCCATAAAAAAATTTCACAGGCATGATGGCTTAAACGACCAAAATATATTTTCTCTCAGTTCTGCAAGCTAGAAGTCCAAGGTGATGGTGCCAACATGGTCAGTTTATGCTGTGGGTAGTTCTCTGGCTTGCAGCAGATGTCTGTCTTTACTAAGTCCTCAGGTGAACTTTCCTTGGTGCATGTATAGATTTCCCACACTATCTCTCTTTCTTCCTCTTCTAAGGCTACTAATCCTATAGAAAGGCCTTATCTCCAAATACAGTCACATAAGGGATTCAACATATAAATGTGTTGTGTTAGGAGCCGTTCAATCCTTAGCATGTTCTGAAGAAACTAGGCTCTTGGGAGCAGCTGTCATACCACTAGCTGCAAGATTTACATTTGTTTGGAGGCAGTGCAAAATGTGGAGGTCTGGAATAACGCTTGCAACATATTGGAGAGGTTTTTGTTTACAAGAAATAAATACTAGTGCAAGAACATCCACCCTAAGCTGAATTCTACATGGAACTTTTTTCTGCAAATTACAATGATGAAATATAAATTCTCATTTCACTTACTTTCAAGTACATTTTATTCCAAGTTCAATTTATTTGCTTACATTGTGTTTATATGACAAATTGGTCACACACATAAACATCTGGGATAAATAAAAATTTATGAAGAATGTCCTCACATATGGAAAGTAAGTTTATTACTTAATTTAGTAGCAAATTTTACTGAATGCCTACTATATAGCATACCCTGTTCTAGGGATCTATACATATTTATAAATAAAATAGGCAGGAATCATTGCTTTTGTGAAACATACATATAAGTAAATTATGTAATCATTTATGCAAATTATATGACAGATGTTTGGAGACAATACTGTACAACTTCACTTAATGGTAATTTTGAAATTTCATATTATTAGCATTATTTTTCCATTCTTAGTAACTACCCCATTTATGTGAAAGCAGATAAAAACATTACTTAGAATTATTAATTACTCTTACCAATAGGTGCATTTCTATCATTCCTTTATAAATAATTAGAAGCACCGCAACTGAGACTTTTTATTTGATTTCACTTAACTTGATTTCTAAATGCAGGGAAGTTGTGGATTAACTGCCTCAATTTTGAAGCATAAGGTGTTGTGTTTGAGACTTGGCTGTGTCTCGTACAATTTCTCTAAAAATATATACATTTTAAATCAATCAGCTTCACTGTCTTCACCTATAAAATGATAGCAATAACAGTATTTAAATAAGAGCCTGTTGTAAATTCAAAGGCATTGTGTTTTATACATAGTTCACTGTACAATAAGTTTAACTATTACCAGTTTTATTTTTTAATTTTAAGCAACTACATCTGAAGCATACTCACACTAATATGATATGCCTACATATCTATAACTTAATAAAATAGGAAAATGAAATTCTCCTAATACCATAATCTACAAAATAAAAAATATTTTTCAGAAAAAAAATCATTTCATTAACAGACCAAATCCTTTATGAAGTCAATGTCAGATTCTGTCAAAAATCTTTTAAAGAAATACGTTTTTTAAAAAGGATATGTGTTACCATTGAGAGCTCATATTCTCTTTAGCATTTGAATTCAGCTTATATTGAAGCAGTCAACTATTTTTCAGTCAAGAGGCATTTTTATGCCCTAATAACCTATAATCTCACTTTAAGAAGTGATAATCAAATTCATTGACAACTACTAACAATCATTTTCAATTGAATTCATATTATAGACTATTTTTATTTCATTTTTACATTGTAAAAGAAGGTACCATTAACTATTTTCAAATCACAGCTATGGGTAAATTTAAAAAGATAGTAGTAAATTGGAAAGACAAACTACAATGTGATAGTAAAAAAGCAAAATAAGTCTAATATATTCTTGGTGGGCCCACAGTAGGGTAGATTAAAATACTAAGACCTATATCATATGTCTCTTCTCTGCAGGCAAATGCCTCTGTTTCTATTTTCAGGGTAGTGATCCTTACTTTCTCTCAAGGGATACTGTCAGGCAGAAGTATGATTTTGACAGTTCTTTTATTCCAACAGAATAAAGGTAGCACATTTATCCAAGTTATTTAATTTCTCCCAATTCTAGTTATCAGATTTGTCAAGCCATATAAAATATGAAATTTATAAATGGTTCTAATATTTCATTTCACAAATTTCTGAAGAAAGCCTACAATAATAACATTATAAACACGTAGATATATTTCAAATAAAATCTTTCTATATAACGGTTAAACCTGATGCCACAATGCAAAGACGAGCAGATAATTTTCACCTGCTTAGTGTTGGTATCCTAATCTTGCTCAGAGCACTTGTTCTATACCAAGCCACCCAATCATTGTACACTCAGTACAAATTACAGATGATATGAAAATTAACCCAACAAAAACTTAAGATTTCAGGGCACAACGGAAACAACTGTAATCAATTTATAGTTTCTAATCACATACTTCAACGTTGATGTTATTTGCTTCTTGCTTTAGGCAGGCTCTTTATTGTTTTACTCCAGATTCTTGAGGAAATTAACCCATTTTAGAAATAATAAAATTAAATTATGGATAAAAATATTCTCCACGCATGTCTAGAAAGCTTGAGCCAGGAATTTTCACAAGTCAGGGTAGGATCCACAAAGATTTTCAAAGGGGTGTGTGTGTGCATGTGTGTATGTGTGTGTGTGTCTGTGTGTTCCCAGAAAAACTGATACATTGGAGAATCATCTGCCATAGAGTCATTCACAAGGTTCTCGCTTTCCATCTTTGGTATTACATTTGTTCTTTGCCCACTTAACAAAAAGTAAAGCCCACTTTTCTAACATCCTGTGTTAAATGCATTGCCCTAATACTGTGCTATCCAAGACATAGTCATTAACCTTACATGACTATTTATATTTAAATTAATTGAATTAAATAAGGTTAAAGATTCAGTTTATCAGCCTACTGCCCACATTTCAAGTTACTCAATAGACAAATCTGACGAGTGGTTATTGTATTAATCAGTGAAGATTAGAACATTCCTGCTGTCATAGAAAGTTCTTTTGAAAAACACTGTTCTAAGACATAAAGTCCCCCTGAGGGGCAATATAAACCAATACTGCCAACTGTAGGTCAAGATCAACTAAGTCTTTGAAGAATAAAATACCACATTTCATTCAGATAAAATTCGGTTGAAAAATAAAAGGAAATGCAAATTAAAGAAGAAAATCATGTATTCTTTCTGACAATAATTCGTTGGGCACATATTTCAAAAACAGATGACTATGAGTATTATATTGCTAAATTGTGGCATATCATTGAACACATTTTTAAGTATAATAGTTATTTTTAAACAAACATATAATTACTGAAAATCATACTAATGCTAATTTCATCTTATAAGGAAAATGATAGATTTGAGGCTAAATAAGTATAAGGAGGTACATATTTTTAAAAATTATTTTAGGAGATTATAAGGAGAACATTTTGAAGGTAGTTACACAAAACTCCTTTTAGTTCTCACACCAGATATCTCTTATACCCAATCTCTTTATTCTAGGATATTCCTAATAAGTTTCTACAAGCTACTCTCCTACCTCCTGTTCTTTAATTTAATTATCTTTCAATACTCTTTATATAAAAGAATCACCCAAATTTTAAAATAATTTCTTCCACCCATATTTACTGGCAATAGATACAGTATTGAGGTTCCTACAGTTACAATAGTGCAGCAGAGAAGGAGGAATTTGTACTAACCTGTCAATTCTCAATGAGAGAATTGCCAAGCAAATCTCAGAAACAAGGGAATGGCTAAGGCAAGCATATTACGTGTCTCTGAGGAAAAGCCTCATGATCTATGTCTTCATCCTCATCTGCAGGATGGCAACAAATTGAGGAACATGAGTTCAGAAATCTAGTTCCTCCTTTCTAACTACTATTCTTATTCCTCTTAGCCTGCTCCGAGGAAAGCCTTATTTAATATAAATGTACAATTGAAAAGCAACTCTATTTACTTAACATAGCTCTCACCAACTTCAGAATAATAAATTAGGCAAAAGATAAATACAATTGGAAAGAGTGTTATTTATCACCAGGCTATGGTGTGAATGGATAGAAACTAAGAATAAACAATTTAATTGATTTCAGGCCTTGCCATTTCTCTTCCTTTCCTTAAAATAAGTAAATATGCTCCCCACGTCTGCTATGCCTTCCACTACAAAGGCAGGGGCATTCATGACTGATGCAATAAAGAATGCCTCAAACAGCCTGTCTCAAACAACTAAGATAAGAGACTAGGTAGCAATAATTAGTGACACAGCTTGGGGGTCTACTTCAAAACACATGAACTACTGAATGCAGATGATGTATTCAGTAACAAAGAGGAACTAAGAATAAAAGCATAAGCTAATTCCATATGCATTAGGTAGACTGGAAGAAAACAATTCCAAAGAAAAGCCATAAATAGCTGGTACATTTTCATAAAACTTAAAAAGCATCAAGGTAAATTCATGTAGAATAGCTTAAAAACACAGACAATACTAGAGACGTAAACCACTATAAAATGAAACAACAGGAGGTTAATTTGAGAATTTCCCCTAAAATTCAATCAACTTTTAAGGATCTGCAAATTTAATCATCATAAAAAGATTCACACTGATAATTTTGTTAACACTAACTAGAACGATTTGCTTTCTAAGTTTATGTAACATGTAGAGTCATTATATCAAAGAATGGGATTTTTCTTTAGCAATAATTACTTACAGATATAATTAATTCTGTGTAGTTAAGATAACAGTTGAATATTCAATATTTATGGCGTTAGGAGAAAGATAATTATGTGGCTTTCAAGTGAATTATCCTTGATTATAGTTTTCTAGCTTTTATATACACTGTATTCTAAATAATCCATAGTAAATATTGATAATAATTTTCAAAATGAAAACTAATCATAGCCTAAACCTTCCATTGAATCAATGTCCTTTCTCACAAAACCTTGAAAAGAGTTCTTCAAATCACACCCTGTAATATACACACACACTGAGTTGAAAGCTCAGCAAGGGCAGGCACCTGATGCAGATCTCTACAATGAATCCTGCTCTTAATCCACCCCCGAAGAAATGGTTCTTTCTTATTGTTCTCATCATGAGGCCATAGAGAGAAACCGTTAAAACATGGATGCTCCAGCCAGATATTCTGGGTCTGATTCCAAGTTCTACCACAGACCTGCTGCGCATCTGTGCATGAGTTGGTCAGACTCTCTGGACCTTCCCACCTCCAGTTTCCACATCTGCCAATCTACCTCTTAGGAGTGTCAAGAGACTAAATTGGGTTCAGATACATAAATGCTTCAAACAGTACCTGACACATAATACATGTTACAATGTTAGGTACTACTGTTAATGTGGAGACCACCTCCACTATGGAAACTGTTCCAGTATATTATAACATCTTTTGCCACCACAAGAATATCAATTTTAGAAATACGTATTCTGGTAAAATATATACAAAGTATGGCATTTGTATTATCTGCATACTCAGGACCTAGCCCAACGGCCAGCACACATTGACAACTGATGCTGCATAAATAGATGTTTGATCACCTAATTGGCATGCACATAAGTTGGCACGCTCCTCGTCCAGTAATTTAGGCATTAATTAACATTGGCATATATTTTGCTTTTATTACCCTGGCTGCTTCTGAAGGCAATTGAGAGTTCACTGTAACTGTCTTTAAATATTTTCTAACAATTGCTTGTTTACCCATAATAAAATGATGCTTTTATAATTATATATTCATATTACTTATTCAAGTTTTTAAAAGAAATTAAACATAATTAAAACAGATTTATATCTATATATGTTTGTGTGGATAGAGTTAGTTTTGTGGTGGAGGGAAAGAGAGATACTGATTTTTTAAATTAAGAATTATAGATGTGCCTAAAAAAATTATGGTTTAGGTTTAGTGAAGTTCCTAGTTTAGTTTTTTTCTTTTTAAATTGTTCATGCTGTAAAATCATTCATTTTCATGACAATGAAAACAGAATAGAACTTTTGATATCCTTGATTTTTTTTGGCTGATGCATTCACATATCTCTTTTAAATGCAGGAACTCAACTATTCTAGGGGCTAGAAACAGAAATACCATTTGACCCAGCAATCCCATTACTAGACATATACCCAAAGTATTATAACTCTTTCTATTATAAAGACACCTGCACATGTACATTAATTGCAACACTATTCACAATAGCAAAGACTTGGAACCAACCCAAATGCCCAGAAAAGTTAGACTGGATAAAGAAAATGTGGCACATATACACCATCGAATACAATATTATGCAGCCGTAAAAAAGGATGAGTTCATGTCCTTTGCAGGGACATGGATGAAGCTGGAAACTATCATTGTCAGCAAACTAACACAGGAACAAAAACCCAACACCGCATGTTCTCATTCATAACTGGGAGTTGAACAACGAGAACATATGGGCACAGGGAAGGGAACATTATACGCCAGGGCTTGTCGGGGGCTAGGGGAATGGGGAGGGATAGCATTAGGAGAAACATCTAATGTAGATGACGGCTTGATGGGTGTAGCAAACCACCATGGCACATGTATATCTATGTAACAAATCTGCATGCTCCGCACATATATCCCAGAACTTGAAGTATCATAATAATAATAATAATAATAATAATAAAGAATGAGTTCATGTCATTTGCAGGGACATAGATGAATTTGGAAGCCATCATTCTCAGCAAACTAACACAGGAACAAAACCAAACACTGCATGTTCTCACTCATAAGTGGGAGTTGAACAATGAGAACATATGGAAACAGGGAGGGGAACATTACACACTTGGGCCTGTCAGGGGGTGGGGGCAAGAGGAGGGAGAGCATTAAGACAAATACCTAATGCATGTGGGGGCTTAAAACCTAGATGACAGGTTGATGGCTGCAGCAAACCACCATGGCACGTGCATACCTATGTAACAAACCTGCAAGTCCTGTACCTGTAAGCCAGAAGTTAAAGATTCAAAAAAAAGTAAAATAAAAATTTTTTAAAAGTTTATTACAGTGACTGACACTCATAGTTAAGAATATTTAGAGAATACATATTCTAAAATAAAGTCTATAGTAAAATTATATTTTTCTTGCAGCCTGAAATTCCTGTGGCCTGATATTAGACTCAAAATTAATCTATATATCCATGGATTCGAGAGTAGTTTTTATACTCAGTTCATTATTTAAAGATGTCTAGTGGCACAAATAGGGGTGTATAAATTAGGCATTTTACAGGAAAAAATTCTAAAATGATTATAATTTATGAAAAGTAAGAAATGCAAAAGTTTAAACCCCATGCAAATGGAGTGCATTTTTCCTACAAACTCACTTTTGTCTTGCAAAAAGTATATTTTTTCAGAACAAGTGTCCCCTACATTGCCCCTAATAGCAATTAGCACACTTACCAGGTTTTGAATGCTAAGTATCATTGTCAGAAAAAGAAGTCAGTAACGGATAGTAACTGATCCCATTGCTGATTCAGGGAAAGCATACAATGAGCTAGCAATAGTAAGCTGTGTGAGAAAGTCACATAGAGCTCAGTAAATAATGGAAATATGGCAAAATAATAATAATAATAGCAGCCAGATTAAAAGAACTCTCAGGCTTAATTTAGGAAATCTGAAAAGCAAAATAAATAATGATGACAGTGAACTAAAATGAATTGAACTAGAATAATAATTCACATGTTAACACAGATATCAAATAAATAAACAGAAGAATAGTGAAAGTTCATCCTTACAGCAGACTACCACTAGTAAAGGTAGAAGATATTAGAAAAAAATGCCCTGCTAAATCCACCATAGTTATAATTAATCAATACAGGCAATGGATACTAAAATCAGTAGATAATTTTTATTTATTTATTTATTTATAAACAGAGTCTAGTTCTGTCACCCGGGCTAAAGTGCCATGGTACGATTTTGCTTACTCCAACCTCCACCTCCCAGGTTCAAGCAATTCTCCTGCCTCAGCCTCCCGAGTGGCTGGAATTACAGTTGCAAGCCACCATGCCCAGCTTATTTTTGTATTTTTAGTAGAGATGAGGTTTCACCAAGCTGGCCAGGCTGGTCTCAAACCCCTGACCTCAAGTGATCTACCCTCTTCTGTCTCCTAAAGTGCTCGGATTACAGGTATGAGCCACTGTGCCCAGCCAGTGGATAAAATTTTGGTAGAAAATAGGATATATACACAGCCTTAAAGCATCTATAGCCATAATACAGTCAGTTCTGCTATAACGGACTGTTTCTAAAAATCACCATACTATGCAAAAATATACAATAAAAAACATAGGGATAATGGGGAAATGAATTAGAGACAGAACATTCCAAGACAGTATCAGTGATAGATTAAAATAGATGGAACCCTAATAAAAATGGTAGCATACTAAATAATGAAGAAATACATGAACTACAATAAATATGGCACTTTACCTTGAAAAAGACTTGAAATTTGCATATAGTCATGGGTGTTCGAAGAATTGTAGCTTGTAAATCATTGTGACGTGGTGAAAGGAAAGTTCTCTGACTTGGATACAAAGTTGTAATATCAAATATGGCTGGCTTTAAGGTGTATGCATGTATGCATTTTGTGTCTTCCTACATACCCTGACTCAATTTGGTGCAATTTTCTGTGTTCATTTCGTGTTTCTCAATGACAAAAATCACAAATAAACAAACACAATTGTAGTTGTGCTGGAATAATTTCCTGATGTATCAATGGCATTGCAACAAATTTGCATTTTCAAAGAACTACAATAATTTTCCACTTTTTGTAAAGTGGAAAATGGTAACTTTCCCATGGAGAATTCCAACAGAACCTGCCCTAACCAAGTGATCAACGTTAACCCTATTTAATAGTGGGGATAATTGTGTTACATGCCATGTAATTCACTTAATACTTTATTTTAAAATGACTCTCCCACTTATTTGGGAGCCTAATTTCATTTAGCAGTTTGCAAAACAAGCATTAATTTAAATTAATGGAATTTTAAGTAGATGTGTGTTGCAGAGGCATATACGCTTTTAGATTACTTTAGTGTCACATCCATCTTTATGGGTTTGCATCCAGCTATGATGAATTTATGTATGTCAAGTTAGTGGAGGCCTTGTGAGCTGAACATCAAATCACTCTAACTAAGGTCCATGACAACAACAAACTGAGGAAATGGGTAGGCCTCTGTAAAACTGACAGAGAGGGCCAACCTCATAAAGTGGTTGGCTGTGGTTGTATAGTCATTAAGCAGTATGGCAAAGAATCTCAGGCCAAGAATGTCACCGAAAAGTACTTCAAATGCAAAAAATGAACAAATGACACATTGGTTGGTGTTCCTAAAATAAATAAATAAATATAAATAACCCTCTCCAAATGGCCAGAAGAAGTGTTTGTGCACATTTTGTATGACCTGTTGAAATCCATGGTTGTGATATAAAAATCCCTTATATACATATAACATATATGTATAAAACCTTAACACTATATAGATACGTGTGTGTAGATATATAATACTAGATATTTCTTTAAAAATATTGTACCAGGGAATCGCTCCTAAAAAACAGGTTTTGTTCTTTTAATCAATGAGCATTGCATAATAAATAATAGTTTTTCTTTTTCACTTTGTGTGTAAGGGCTCTTGGAACAAAATGTAATGCTTCAAGACTGAAATTCTCTTAGGCTGTGGTTTTCATGTATTTATCTGATCCCTCAGTTTTATGGCACCTCATGTAAATGTTCAGAAAGCCATTTGCTATTTTTTTAGTTTGCCCCCACCAAAACTCACACTGAAATATGATTCCCAATGTGGCAGTGTTGGGAGGTAGGGCAAAGAGGAAATTATTTGGGTCATAAGCGTCCTTCATGAATAGATCAATGCCCTCCAATGCCCCCCAGATGGTGTGAGTTCTCCTGGGAATAGGTTAGTTCTTGGGTTATTAAAACGAGTCTGGCATCCTGGGTTTTGCTGACTGGCTTCCTCTCTCCCACATGATCTTGTTGCACACATAGGCTCCACTTCTGTTTTCTCCATAAGTAGATGCAGACTGAGGCCCTCACCAGATGTCACTGCTCAGTTGTAAACCTTCTGGTCCAGAATGGTGAGTTAAATAAACTTATTTTCTTTATAAATCATCTAGTCTCAGAAATTCTGTGACAGCAACACAAATTGAACTAAGACAGTCCAGCCATTGTACATTGCTTATGTATTTAGGTGTTGACAAGAAAAAATATCCTTACATTGTGTCTTTATTTGTACATGAGAAAATTCTTTGGGGGATGAAATTTACAATCATAGAGTGGCTATATACACTCAGCTGTCTAACTGAGTCTTACTTTGTTGATTTATTTCCATTGTGTTGAAATTTGTCTAATTTTTGTTTTCTTTTTCAGTAATGTATTAAAGAGTGTGGTACACATAAACTTCGTATCACACACCTATAAATAATAATAAATAATTATAATATGAACACCTCCATCTTCATTAATATGCATCCTATTGTATAAATCAGAGGATTAAGAGCTTTTTTAAAGAATTGACAGGCTTGTATGAATATAATATTAAATTAAAAACTTTTCATTATTATCTATGTTTTTAAAGCCATATTTGATATATACTTTCATCTGAAAACTAGTGCCTCTTTTATAACGAAAACACTATTTTATAAGCATTTCATGATATATAACTAGTTTCATCTTTCTTTTTAATTAGGAAGTATTTTTGATTAAAATTGCTCAGTTAAAAGTTAAATTTGTACTCTATTTTTTTAAGGGAACATTTTATATCATTAATAAATAAGAAATATTTGCTATCCTTTTTCAATATTCATAGTGAAAAGTATTTTTACTTGAAACCAATTCCACTGAAAGTTTTAAATTTTTTAGAGGAGTTCTAAAAAATATTTGATTAAGGGAAATCCTTACTATTATCGTCAAATTATTTAAGGATTATGTCAGCATTGTATTGTAATATGATTCAAAGATGGCAATACTCTTTTCATATCTTTTAAACATTAATATCAGAGTTCTAAAAAGATGTTAAAAATACACTATGCGACCATCTTCCAAAGTTAAAACTCAAAATACAGCATATTAGATAAATTTCTCTATTTCAAATTAAAATGCAATGATTTTGTCTGGAAGAAAACATATTACATCATCCATTATTGACCTTCATGTTAAAATATTTTCTTTTATTTAAATATAACTGCGTGACCAAATTTTACTTTTAAAATTATGATTTGGTGTTTGATCTTTCTAATTCAGACAACATATTGAAGGCAAAACAAAGGTTTTGATAGCTTCCTGGGTAGGTATGTATAGCCCATTAACATAAATATGTGATTAAAATTATTCAGAAGCATTTAGATATAAATTTCACAATAGAAACAGAAAACCTTAACACAATAGGACCAAATTTTTATTTAACTGGTCCTTGCTAGGGTGGCAGACACAAGTAATGCCCTTCAAGATCACCAAAGGCAAATGTTACTATCTAATAATAAGAAAAAAAAGATAGTAGATTACTTTTAATTTGCTATTAATCATTTGCATTTCCGCTTCAATTTGAGAAACATTTCATTTAATTAGACCTCTCATTATAAATATTTTCCACAGTGATTCAGTTGACACAAGTTTTCTGACACTGACTGTGCAGATGGCACAAAACTGGTGTCTGGTCTCAAAGGAACTATTTGACCACTGCAATAAAAGAGCAATAAACAAAATAACAACATTGCAGCCCACTTCAGTTTATGTAGGCAGTCAGCCTTTTATCGCTGCAAAGCCTTGAAATGGATGTATGAGCTTTTCTGCTATAAACAAAGAGTTGTTTACAGCTGGGGGATGGCAGGTACCAACAGTGGACTGGAGCTTCAGCAGCCTGAATGTCAGGAACTGACTAATGTGAAGAAACATATTGTGGCTTGTTTTATGGAGAATATGTTTTATAAACCCCAAGGGACCGTTTATCACAAATTCATCCACTCTGCAGCAGATTGCTGTTTTAATGTTGAATACTGGATTTCAGTCAGGTTTTGAAGTAAAAAAAAATTGAGGGGGAAAAGTCCAAATGTTATTTTGTTTATGTTTGCTTCATCTTGATGATTCTCAAATTTCAGCATAGAAAATCCATTTTAACAACTCATTCTCCCTCTTAAACAAACTAAATATTTTATGGCTTGGGGCTGATTCATTAGAAAATTTACATCTACTTACTGTGGTGAGCTGTTTCAACAATGCCATTTATTTGTGATCTGGTGAGCTTACTGTATGCCAATTTCTTTAACAAAAGTGTCTAACGAAAAAGTGCTTTGATAATGGGCATTGGAAAATGTACATTGTTTCCCATAAAATGAAATAATCAAGTCACCACAGCAAGAGTTTTTACAGAATTCTTAAAAAAAAAAAAAAAAAGCCAATACATAAAGCCACAGGGATATTTCACAGGGATGTCAAGGTTGATAGCCATTAAGTAAGTATAATATATTTGACTTTGCTAATTACATGCAAAACATCATTATAAGAGAAAACAGCAGCTCATCTCAGTCTCATAAAACTGTGTGCAGCAAGTTGAAAACTGATATCTAACATTATGTCAGCAACTCTCCCTGTTGTAGGTGAATCCAAGCATACAGTATAATATGTCCCAACATACCCTTTTACCTTTTTATGGCCTCTATTGTCACACAGTGGGAAAACAGACATAGGGTTCACACAGGTATGCTTGTCTTAATACTCAAACAGTTGGTTTTGGGCTTCAAAAATCAAATGAAAGGATTTGGGGAAATGATAACAGTGAAGAGGGTATAAAAGAGTTTTTTCCCAGTGGTTAGCAAACCTCTTACAAAGGAATCACAGAATGAGTGAGCGGCTGGGGTGCTAGACTACTATGTAGATTCCTGACCAAATCCTAATCCATAGAATAAAAACTCTTCAGAGGTAGTGCCAAGGAATATATCTGTTTAAGAAACTCCAGATCTTACTGTGATACACATATATGGGTGAATTATTAAAGCAATAATATAGGAAAAAAGTATAAATATAAATGTAACATCATCTGTGCACAAATACTGAATATTTAAAAAATTGCGTGATTCAGAGAAATTCTCTTGAAGTCACAGAATTTTATTGGTTTCTTCTCATTTCTGCCTTATCCCTTTCCTCCTTGTCCTTTCAATATTTCTTTTTTTGTTCTGCTGCTGTTGACTCAATCATAAAAATACTTGTTTTAAGTTAAAATCTAGACTAATTCATACATTTATTATTTTCATGTTAAAGAGAAATTTCATAATAATAATTTTAAGTAAATTTCAATAAAATTCCCTAGCCTACTAGGTCTGTTTACCTAAATACCATCCATCACAAGTAGATTAAGAATGACTCAATCTATGTGCTTTCTGGTTATGTTTTGTTGGAACTATGCAGTTCTGAGTGTTAGAAATGCACACTCCACGCTGATAAGCACTGCCTGTTCCTGCTTAACAAAGAATGCATTGCTTGCATAAATATTGGCCCAGGGTAAACTGCAGAGAATAAAAAACATAAGTGAAAAGTCAGCTGTCTCATTAAATGTGAGGTTAATACCTCAGAACTCCTCTTCTTCTACCTGAGGTTTGAATGTAACCATCGGATCATGCCCTATTTCATGACACCAATTTTCTTTTAAATCTAATGAGTAATTGGCAATGCTTTATTTCCAGCTATTAGAGTTTCACCTAAGCCAGCAACTAATAGTAAAGCAATACGGTTATTAAGTATTTCAAATGAAAGCTTCAAAGCTCCTTTTCCTTCTGGGGAATCTCAAACTCTCTCATAATTGAGTTGCGCATTTCTTTTCCAGCTCTGAAGTAGCATTCTGTGGGATGAACAGCATTCACTCCTTTTAAGAGATAAATAATTCTAAAAACTAGAGGACTATTGTCACCAAATACATAGCAAAATCGATCAGATTATAATCACTAAATTAGGTCACGTGGTTTAACAATGTATTTCTTATGTGAAAAAAATGACTTTAAAAATCTAAGTGGCTTAAGAGAGTTTATTCTAGAGCTGACATGCTATCTCTCACAATTCAGCCTTCTTCACACACTGATTTGTTAATGTCAGCTCTAATTTCAAATTCTGTTGAAGAACTCAACAGCACATTCTGTTTGTTTCCTATTTTTGTTCTTGAACTTGTTTTTGCTGCTGTTAATTTGTGTTGTACTTATTTTTATAATGTGAGATTAAGTATGTAAAATCATAATTGGCTAAAAAATAGCTATATAAAACTGGGCACTAATATAAACTAAAAATTGTTAAAATTGAAACTGCAATGACTTTTAGTATTTACTTCAACTCTTTCTTTTAAATTGTCTTTTCTTGAGCTGTCAACACATTGACTATTCCTTCTCTTATCCATTAAATTTTTGTGCTTTTCTTTACATGTTTTCCTTCAACTATTTAGCTAATGTATGTTTTTCTCCTTCAGTGAACACGCCTTCGGTGAGTTTCTGATTATATCCATATTTATATTTCTCATCATAATGTTCTCAAATTCTGTCTTATAATCTGAGAAAAGTATCCTAATAACTAAATCTTACATGACTTAAAATGAAATGAGCATTTCAGGCTCTTCCTTATTCCATTATGCAGGTATTCTAAAGATAGTTGCCAGATCAGCACCAGTGTAGTATAACCAGGAAGCATGTTAGGAATACAGATTCCCAGGCCCCAACCCAGTGGAACTGAATCGGAAATTCTGAGGATGGTACCTCACAATCTATGTTTTAACAAGCCTTCTAACTAAAATTTGGAACCTCTGGTGTAGAATATAAAACCCGGCTCCCTGATGTCAGACAGACCTGGATCTGAGTTTAGGCTTTTCAACTTGTATAGTCTTAATCAAATTGCTTAATTCTGATTGGCCCAGCTTGAATCACAGTGCCTATTCCTACCCAGTCTCTGTGTTCAAATAAATAGGAGGATCTGTTTGGCTTATCTATCCTTGGCCATGAGACTGCACTGTGGATAGAGAGGTGAGAAAGCCCTATCTTGTTCACAAGAAAAAGAAGAGGAGTGCTTCTGTAAAGAAGGCGATGATGGAGAAAAACATTTTCTGTTCTCAAAGGATTTGTTCATATTTCCCCCTCTCTATTCTTCATCTAAGCATCTGTAACTATTTACTTTCTTCTAGACTTGAATAAAAATCAATTATTTCCAGTAGTTTTCTTTGGTTAATACCTCTCTATATATACACAATTTTGCCACATTTGAAAAATACAATCTTTATACAATTTCTTTATGATGATTGCATGCCAGTTCTCCTATATGATTGGTTTTCTGACCCTACTATAAATTATTTAAGACAGAAACATTGATTCTCCCATCTCATCTCACCTGCATTTTGTTAAGTTCTCCCATATATAGGATGTACTTAATAAATTCTTTCGAGTTATTAATCTTTTAGATTATCTTTTAGATTCCAAACCAAATCATATAAAGGACTTGAGACATAATCTTATTTTTTTCTTAAAATGTGTAACAAATGTATTTTAAATTATATTTTGAGGATACAGATCTTATCATTGAAAATCCTGGTAAATATCTTGAATCTTGATATGTAGTATCATGGAATTTATTAAATGAGCTTCTTCTACCTTATTTTCTCAGAAGTTTAAGGTGTTTATAAATACTAAACTTCTAACACTCAGTTATGTAGTCATTTCCCGGGTCACCAGCCTGTGCCTGGAGTACCTTAACCAGGGAGTCGAGTTTTGGTATTGGCTCTTCCCTAGATCCAAAGTATCACTCTTTCCACATTAATGCAAATGCTCCTGAGAACTGAAAACAACCCTTTCTCTCCATCCAGATCTTGCACTTATTTATATAGGTAAAATTGGGCACGATCCTTTCAAGAGAAAACAGCATTTGAATTTATCATTATTGTTTATCATTTTAATAAAGAGTCTAACTCCATCTTGTATGTTTGACTGCTGGCAGCTTTCAAAGCCCACCACTCCCTTCACCCTTCTGCCCCAAACAGGGCCAAATTGATACGAAAGTCTATGTGCCGCCTTTTTGGTGCCAACTTGAAGTTAAAACTACACAAAAGCCCTAATCTGTGAACACACAAGCCCCTCACCTTGGTTCTACCCACTAACCACTATCAAAACCCATGGCTGTGGCCCCTCTTTGTTCTCTGTCAAGACATTTTCAGACCTGCTTTGGAAGCGGCTCTCCCATTTCCCAGATAGCCTCATAATATGTCATAAGAATTTCATCATTTCTTGTTGTACATGTGGCATCATCAATCTTAACATCTCAAATTTTAGGCAAGGGGCTCATCTTGCCTCTGTGGGGTATCCACACAATCATTATTATTATTGTATGCCAATTAAGCAACAATGGTTTAAATATTTCTCTGGAACTCTTCATGTTCAGATAAACTAAATCAACATACCGAGGCAAACTATGTTTGTTTGTTTGTTTATTTTAAGATGGAATCTTGCTCTGTTGCCCAGTTTGGAGTACCGGCACAGGCTTGGCTCACTCAACCTCCACCTCCTGGGTACAGGCAATTCTCCTACCTCAGCCTCCAGAGTAGTTGGGACTCCAGGCGTGCACCACCATGCCCAGCTAATTTGTATATTTTGTATAGACAGGGTTTCACCATGTTGGCCAGGCTGGTCTCGAACTCTTGACCTAAAGTGATCCACCTGCCTCAGTTTGCCAGCATGTTGGGATTACAGGCATGAGCCCAGCCATATTGTTCTTTTAAATTAGGGTTCAGTGTAAAAGTCAGAAATTCTGGATTATCAGACCTAAATTCCATTATCCTCAATTAGTCTGCATGTGCCTACCATCTTTCTGAATCTTGTATGAGGAAGATTTAAAGAACCCAAACCACTAAATTATCTTTTATTACTCCTTTTCCCATGTATAATATGCTAAATAGTCGTTTCAGAGTTTTTAACCAATATATCTGAAAATATCTCATTTTGCTGGCTTCTTTTCATCCATTCCTACATGTTTAGTTTACATTTGTAGTTTATATTAATATTATAATTTAGGCTAAAAGTTGTAATGTGTTCCAAATCCAGTGGTTAGGTGGTTGCATTTTTCCCTGCTAAAAAAGAATGTGGTGATTTTTATTTGTTTATTTGTTTAAGCACAGAACTCTCAAGGCTGAGATTGAAATTTGGTTTTGCTTACAAGTAATATGAAGTGGTGTGTAGACTCAAACTAGAACTTAATGGATGTTTTTCACATCATAAAACTACTATGCAGCTTGGCACAATTTAGAATGACTGGCAGGCTCCCCTTAGCAGAGGCCAAGGAATGAAATACCAGGGGTGTTGCAGGTCAGTGCACTGGGAGAAGTATATGGGAAACCTTGCCTAGTTTTAGCTCCTGCAATTACTCGCTCATGTTCATGCACAATAAAATTGAACCAAGTAAAAAAAGAAACCATTAAACATTAATGTGCAGTACACATTGACCCAAGGATGAAAAAGAGACTATTTTCCATATGCTTCCTTTACTTGTCTGCTTTAGGGCATAAAACAGGATTTAATTATACTATTTTATTCCCATAGATAGTGCCCTGTAAGATTGATTCTTTAAATGCTGATATAAGGAAAGGATTGTAACATCAATCTAAGCTGCCTTGATTAAAGATACTGTGAAAGAACAGGACAACCAAAAGGAAAGAAGTCAGTTCCTGCCATTTCCATACAAAAGCTTATCCAATTAATGAAACTTTTTTTTTAACTGTTATAAATTTCCAGTACTATATGGTCACCAGGACCTTTATGTATATTATTTCATTTAATCCTAAAAGGATTATATGTTCCAAACTCTTAAAGGAAATGCATTTTCAATAATTGTCTATTGATTATCAAAGAGTTAATATCATAAATCCATGCATTGTGTATATTTTCTGATTCTTATCCCTTTAGATATATTTTATATAATACACAAATAAAAAGAATTGTCAATAAAGAAAAAGTTCAATTATTACATTCTAAATGAATATAATTTTGTTATTCTTTATATATATTTTTTGTCTTGACAACTATAATTTTAAATAAACATATCACCACAGGATTTTAAAAGATAATAACATATTTCATTCTTTAATAAGAGAAATCTATGGAAATATAACTTCTCTAGAAGGTAACATAAAGATACATTTATAATATATAACCTATTTCACGCAACTGAAGACACTTCCAAAATGGGTTAAATATATTTAATAAAAAACGATATTTTTGCTGGGTGCGGTGGCTCATGCCTGTAATCCCATCACTTTGGGAGGCCGAGGCAGGTGGATCATGAGGTCAAGAGATTGAGATCATCCTGGCCAACACAGTCAAACCCTGACTCTAATAAAATATGAAAATTAGCTGGGCGTGGTGGTGCATCCCTGTGGACCCAGCTACTCGGGAGGCTGAGGCAGGAGAATTGCTTGAAACCGGGAAGAGGAGGTTGCAGTGAGTCGAGATCACACCACTGCACCGCAGCCTGGTGCCTGGTGACACAGCAAGACTCTGTCCCAAAAATAAAAATGATATTTTTACCAATAAAAGTGTTAGACAGTTGACAACTTTCATCAATTATTTGTATATCTTCCCCTGGCAGATTAAACTAAACTTCCATTAATAGGCATGATTATTATGTTGTTAAAGTGTTTGTATCCTAACAGGTTATAACCTCATTTATAAACATAGCCATTGATAAATTAATGCATGTGGCCAATTATTTCTCAAAGTGATAAATAAAGTCTTGAAAAGTGGACTTTTGTAATTCTTTCTTATATGGAAAGATTAATAAAAGACTTCAGATATAATAAATTTAATCAAAATATACTTGCAGTTATAATGACAAATTTTACTTAATAAACACAGCTGCTTTGTGCTAAGAATAGCCTCCTCCTGCCAATCCCTGGTAATTCTGCATCAGCTCATACAGTATTATAAAACAACATGAATTTTTTATAAGTTCACTGAAAGGATTTGAAAGATGGCATTCTACTTACTATTAAGTTGTTGCTTGGCTTTAATAACTATGTGAGGATTTAAAGAAAAGTACACAACATGAATCTAAAATATTTTAGTTAAAGTCAAGTACACTATATTAGAACTTGGTCATTCTCAACTAAGACCATTAATACTTTATATAGTTATAAATACATTTTGCTAAATTTTTAAAAGCATGCTCATATCTGATAAACTTCCTTAAATACCTACAAATGTTTTCTTATTGCTAGAATTAATTAATTGTGATTATTTCACCTTATAAGCAACTATGTATTTTTTTGCAGCATTATAATAGTTATTGATCATTTACCTTTATATTGGTAGCACATATTTTCATAGTGAAATATTGTAGATGATAAATATTCACTATAGATTTTCTATTTTAAACAACATAATAAAGGGGAAGGCATAAAGCTAAAAGTTTGTTTAACTTTATATTTAAGCTAAAAATTTGTCTAAAGCAATTTATGTAATATTATATAATTTATTTTTATAATTTCATTTTGGAGACACTTTTATAACAATCTAATTAAAATATCAAATTCCGATTGCCAAGAGTTCTTTCCAGAACTGAAAAATTTAATCATAGAATTTGTGTGTTAGTAAACCTAAAATCCTCCTTTCTTTAACTCTACTAGTTTGAAGAGTTTATATATATATATATATATATATATATATATATAATGTACATACATGTATATATATTTATGACCACAGATATGTTCCTGATCTATCAGCATTATTGGAAAATAAGTTGAGAAATTATGTTATCTTAAGTCATCATGCTTAAACACTAGATGGGCTCTTCCTTAGAAGTTGGATATTTGAACTATAGTAGGATATTTGAACTATAGTAACCTCCAGACTTTGCAATATAACTTGCAAGGGGATAGAGATGGCTGGCTCTGGGGCCAAGAGCTATTAATGCATCACAATCAACAACCTTCCACTGTTGGCATAAATGATAGTAGTATATAACCACAATGCAACATCTTAACAGAAACATGCAATACAGTGTTTGAACCATATCTCAGAGGTATATCCAAGTGCTAAGATGTTGGGGGAATCTGCTTGCAATAGGAAAGATCCAATGAGGAACCTGACTGAAGGCAGAGGAAGGCAGCAATCATACCCATAACTTATATCCAATGAATGCATGTCTCAAGATCTGACCACTATTTCAATCACATTTTTCAAACTGCTTCCTCTAAGGTACTATATCATCATAGTCTTAATAACTTTGAAAAACAAATAGAACTATTGTTATAAGAAAAATATTTGTCCTTCCCTACTTTATAAGTAGGCTCTTTCTACATATTTATATACTTCCATTTCCATATATAAGGTTTCTGAGATAAACATATCTTTATATATCATAAATATATCTTTAAAATTATGTATGGTGTCACTAGAAATAAAGTGCTAAGGATAAAATTGTCACAGGGACACAGTTTCATAAGATAGTCTAAAATATGTTATTTTGAAAGAGGTTTATATAAATGAGAAGAGAAAAATGGACCATCTTAACAGAAGCAAAAGTGATACAACAGCTTATCAGCATGCTACTATAATAGAATGCCTTTTCATTTTTGCTTTTTTCTTCAATAGTGTACTTAAAAACACATTTTAAATGATAATGTTACTTAAATATCTCTCAATGATTGGATAAAGCAATTTTTCTTTAGTGATTTATCCTACATCTGAAGAAAAAGAATTATCATTCATCATTTGCTAACCAGCAACCAGTATTTAAGGCTCTAAGACTATAACCACTCTACATTTTGGAATGCTCATCAGCTAAGACAATCAATTTAAAGAATCTTCAATATCAAATGTGTAATCTGACAACATCCTGTTTGAAAAGCATGTTTCCTTCCTACTGAACAAATGCAACTTGAAAACAGGAATAGCCAAAGTCACGAGTGTATTTCACTGTAATGCTTATTAGCAAAATGGCTAAGGTTCCTATATTTCAATGACAGAATAACTTTGTACATTACTACACAAAAATAGGGAAGTGTTCCTCAAATATATAATAAAATGTCAGAACTCAAATTCTGTCCTGTGCTTACCTAGAAAAACAAACACATAAATAATATGTGAGGTTTTTTTTTTCCATTTCAGGAAATGGCTGCCTCTCTCTTTTCTTTAACTTTTATAAGTTTTAGTTTTGGATAAGTGAAAGGGAGAAATCTCCAGAAACTGAACTGCATTAGAGACATATTTTAGTATTCTACTTTAAATATGGAGAGACTTAGACAACTGGGCAAAGCAAATTCCCCACAAGGTTGTGGTTTCTATGGAACCCCACATTCATTCAAGGTCTACATACGGTAATTGTCCAGAAGCTGCATGCCAGGGATGTCTTTAGAACTTTACTCAAAAGGTACTGATTGAGGATGCAAAGTGAGGAGAGGGAATTCCTTCCTTTCCCTGCATGCCTGGATGTATTCACAGCTCACCATGAAGATGAAAAGTGTGTGGATGTATTGTTAGATATATAGTTTTCGAGTCTGAGGGGTCATTTATTTAGATATTTTAGCATGCTTTCGAAAAGGGCTATTTACACTATACACACAGGCCTTAATACAATCTGGTTTATGGCTAATTAGTTCAGCTGATTGTAGCACAGGGATTGTAAATCTAAAATTTATTTTAATTCCTAGTTCATTTATTTATTTATTCATTTTTTATTTATTTTGCTCCAGGTAATATTGCTCTCCCATTCAAAGCATATCATGTTTAATTAGCCAACTATTCAAAAAATAAGTCATGCATATGTACCAAGAGAAACTTGCACAAACTAATGTAAAGAAATAAATGAATGTAGATGTATAAATAAAGGAAAAATAGTTCGGTTGAGGAGCTGTCTTTTTCAGAAGGTTTCTCAGGAAGAACCCCAAGCCGAGCCAAGCTCTTTCCCATTGCTTGACAATAGAATTATTTGCATTTTATCTCTTCATTTCCTCTCTTATATTTATTTTTATATGGAGTTTTCCTAAATTTGTACTATTATTCCACAGAACACAAGTCACAGCAGAAGCTCCTTGATAAAACTGATCAAATCAGGCTGGAATATTATAACTGAGCCTCATCTTCAGGAATGAATGCATCTTAGCGCATTAGACTATGTAAGAAGTAACACAAACAAATAACATTTTTTAAACCCTGAATATTTTCAGCAACTCTTATTTAGCAAAGGGACACTACTATCATTAGCTTTATCCTACCAGTAACTTTAAATATCCCTTGGGACCAACATTACTCTATTAGTAAGGGAAAGTATTGGCCTATGAGTAAATGAAAACACAGACCTGTAAGCAAATTATATGTGCATATATTTGTATTTTTCTATGAACAAAAATTCTAGGAAGTAGCTGTTCTTAGTTTGAGGTCAGTGGCTCATGTGTATATTAAAGCCTTGATATGTGATATTACATTAACATTTTCCTCATGTTTCCATGATGGAAGCAATAGTTCTGGCTATCAAATTAGTCTTTTATGCAAAAGAGAAAAGAAAATGACAAAGAAGAAAGAAATTTTCCTGAAAAATCCTCAGCAAACTTTAGTTTATTGCTCATTGGTTGTAGCAAAGTCACAGAGAAATCTTTACTGCAAAGAAGTCTGGGAAATAAAAAGTTTTTAAATTTCACATATTGTCATCTAGGGAAACATCAGAGTTTGTAAGTTAAAAGTGAGGAAGGAACAAATATTTTGCAAATGATTGATACTAATTGATACAATTTCCTGGATCAAAATATGGAAAGCATTCTATGCCTTTCTAGGATACGATCCATTTATATTGAATGTTGCATCCTTATCAATGAAGCATAATAGATATTCCATTAGTAATATTAATGTGAGCCCTACAGAAAGGATTCTAGCAACATATAAAAGCATTGTTTACAAGAGGTACATATGAATTACAATGTTTACACTGTACCAAAACTTTAATGGCCAGATAGATACATAGCAAAATAGGGAAAAACAGAAAATTCCCCCATTACAACTCTAACTAATATATTAAGTATATTAGCCATAGTTCTTGAAGCAAAATTTGACCAGGCTTGACCAGCACTTTTAGGGTAAGAGTTTTTGAATCACGTGAGAGACCACTCAAGCTGTCAATAGAGGCAGTTCATCTGCTGTAGGGTTCATTAATCCTCACAAAGACTTCAATATAATAGTCCTACAGGTTATATGATACTTTTTCTCTAAATATAGGCTAACAAATAAATTTTCTTATTTCAAGTCAACCTATAACATACCTCAATATCAATAGAAGAATTGGGACAGGGTGTGGGTAATAGAGAGCAATACAACTTCTTTAATCACTGCTAGATTTGGTGCTAAGTCTGTTTCCAGAACTGCAAAACTTTAGCACCAGACCTTGGCCTACAGTAGATACATGAAGATGTTAACCATGCTGTAGAGTCTGCGAAAAACATTAGTCTTTAGGTACTTTCTCGGATGTTAAAGCATTGTCTAATAAACATTTCTTTACCACAACTTTGACCTTGTGACCTCATTCCCCTTTTCCCTGACACCTACATTACAAATAAGAAATTCTTGTATGAATAGTGTATTTATAGTATATGCTTCATTCTGGTATATTTTTCTAATAAGTAGTATTGTATACCATCAAGACATTTTTCACAAAACTGTAGACTTAACAAACACTTGTACATAGAGCAACACTTGGTGAATTTAAAAATATAGAAGAGGTGGAAGATGCAAAGCAATAGAGGAATTTACAATGACAGACTGTTTTATTTTTAATCAAGATATGAATGCTGGTATTTTATCTTTCATCTCTTGGTATTATATGAGGAATAATATGCTGTTGGGTTGGGACAGTGTTTTAATAGAGATGTAGTAGCATGGTAATTTTGGTAATGGATTTCTCTAAGTTTGTAATCAATCAGGAACTAAAGACATATTTACAATCATGATAATTCAGATTAATCTGATGGGCTATTGAGAGAGAGAAAAGACAGAGCTCTAGCAGTTGCTGTGTATGGCAAAACATTTTATGAGCCTCTCAGAGCTCTGAGACAACCTCAGCTTTTAAAAAGCTTGAAAAAAAGGGGTAAATGAAATTTAAATTAAAATACTTAACCATATTTAAAGCTGCGCACAAGTCTGGGAAGTGACAGAAACTCATATATTAATTGACCCAAGATTAGAACATATATAGAATAAGCTCTCCTCTTGAAATGTAAGGAATCTTTTACTCTCTATACAGAATTTGTTGCTTTCTTTCCTCCTAAGATTAAGGAGACACTGGCTATCAATCATACATAGAAGGAGATACTCTCTGCCACACAGCTATTAAATGAAGAAATGTACATTTTCTACTTCATGTATCAAGCCTACTGATGTATTTTCATCTATGGCATCAATCACTATAGGAGCTTAAGTACTTGAAAATGGGAACCCATGGGGCTCAGCTACCACCAATGAAGGCTCAGCTGTTCTGTGAAAGCCTTGAAAAGTGAAACATCTGAAAGACCTAAAAATATAGCTTACAGTCTCATCATAAGCACTGACCATGTGCTGTTCCTGGCTCCTGGCATCACACAGAGGAGTTGAATAACTTGTGCAAATTCTAAAGACAAAGATAAAAGTGGTAGCACTGAGATTCTCACTAGTGATTTCCAGAATGTGAACAAAACCAGGCATCATTTGCCACTAGATTAACTTTTGCGCAACACCTGTAGAATGCTGGGAGATGTGTGCACTCCAGGAGAACTGCCAATGTCACAGACAAAAGGTTTCAGCATGATTATAAAATCTCCATGGGGGAAAGCAGCACAGTATCTCACTGGAGAAATGAAAATGATCTTTAGGACACTGTTAATGTGCATAAAATTCTGGAGAGTAACCAACTGTGAACACATAACCAATACATGGCACAAGAAAATAAGAGAAAAAAATTTGCATGTGTCTGCTTTGAACATTTTCCACAAGCAACTTTATGTATGAGACAATTATGGCAAGTTTACATTGTGTAGCTTTGTTTAATTCAAAAGGCAAGTTATTGTATTAATTACATCAACTTATAGCCACTTTGTCTTATCAATGTATATTCTGTGTAATACTCAGGATTATAGAATAATTATACTGGATAGCATATGAAAACTCTCTCCTGATATTCCTAGTTGTTAACCATGTATTATTTAACTAATGTAAGTACTGCTTTTAAAATAGCTGAACATATGCAATGTTGCATCAAATAACCCTGTTAGACTTCTACATCCAAACCAAGCAGCCCTCTAATCACTGGTCAGACTCTAGAGTTTCAGGAGTTGATTTTAATGAAGGCTTAGCTTTTAACTGAAGGGAAAAAAGGAAGGGGAAAGTTTGGAAAATGGGGGAAAAAATATCTATTATTTAGTCTAAATTAATCCCCCTTCTCCACTATCCTTGCAAGAGAAAGTGGCTATGCTATAGGAAGAAGGTAGCAGGATTCATTCCAGCAGAAATTAGGTGCAACTTGGAATATGTATGTAGCAAGATAAGAGTCAGAGAATTACAGAGAGAACCCAACACAGATCATTATGTTTAGACCTCTGAGGGCCATGTCCCTATTCATCAGTTTATATCCACTCCAGAGGATTATCTCTCTTCCTTAAGGAGATTCTAGTCTGAGAGTATAAATCCTTAGATCTAGGAAAAGCCAGGTGTACCTTTATGTTCTTTGTGTTCTTCATAAAATCTATCTGATAATTCTTGGGAGTATTCCACTATACCTGCAGAGAACAGACAAGGTTTTAAAAGACTTTTTTTTTTATTTTGATAAAAAGGTAATAGAAAGATAATAGTTCATAGAACAATCCCCTGCTCCCTACCAAAGTCCCTTCTGTCATTCCTCAAAATTGTTTCCCCAACTTTATTGAGTTACCCATCCTCATCTTTCCTTTAAGCATAGTGCCTTGAATGTTTCCAAGCATTTCACCCCTCTGGCAGGACTGATGAAGATGGATAGGTTGGATCCCATCAGTGACAATTTCAGAACAATGAAATCTAAGTGCATCACAGATGAAAGAAAAGTGACTCAAGGGACTGTCATATTAGAAACGCAAATGCAAACCTGCTCCTGACAATAATCCATTGCTAACCAATTTCCTATAACATTCAATACCGTTCTCTATTCCAAGCATTCGTTATGATCCACAAACGCCCATTGCTAAACTATTAACTGACAAAATAAATCAAGTATTTTCTTTTTATATATATATTTTTAAATTTTAGATTCAGAGGATACATGTACAGGTTTGTTACATGGGTATTTCACATGATGCTGAGGTGTAATTTAGATTTCTGTTAAGCAGAGTTTGATGTGATGATTTGGGTGAAGTAAGACTAAGATTTAATTCCAGAAAACAGAAGTAGGGGAGTAGGAAAGGATGAAAGACAATAAAATGTGCTTCATTAAACTGGTTGCTGATTTAGGCAAATGGAAATCAATCCTTTTGGAGACCCCCTAAGGAGCCCTGTAGAACCTATCTTAGAATTATCACACTGAAAGATAGGAAGGCTGCTAAAATTATCTACAGACTCATTCCCCCATTGTTTGAAGATGCTCCTTGGGTGCATTAATGTGCACACACAGCCACAGGCAAGCACACTTTGGAGCTGAGAGAGTATGTTTTTAGAGAAAGCCTAAGGCAGAAAAGCAGAAATACTCCATGGTATGTGCTTCAGGTGGGATGCTGGGAAGATGCAAAGAACTATCTACCTCAGCTTCAGCAGCGCCACTGCAGGCAGACTGTGACTAGACTCCCTTCTTGCAGGGCAAGGCATCTATGAAAAAAAGGCAGCAGCACGTCTGGGACTTATAAATAAAACCCCACCTTCCCAGGACAGAGCCCCTGGGAAAAGAGGCTATTGTGAGTTTTGCTGTAGCAGACTCAAACGTCCCTGCCCAGCAGCCCTAAAGGGAGCAATGGAGCTCCCAGCACAGCGTTTGAGCTCTGATAAGGAACAGACTGCCTCCTCAAGCAGCTCCCTGACCCCCATATAACCAAAAAGATGCCTCACACAGGAGAGCTCTGGCTGACATCTGGTGGGTACCCTTCTGGGATGAAGCTACCAGAGGAAAGAACGGGTAGCAATCCTTGCTGTTCTGCAGCCCGCGCAGGTGATTCCCAGGCAAGCAAGGTCTGAAGTGAACCTCCAGCAGTCCTACAGCAGAGGGGTCTGACTGTTAGAAGGAAAACTAAAAAACAAAAAGAAATAGCTTCAACATCAACAGAAAGGATGTCCACTCAGGGACCCCATCAGAAATCACCAACTTCAAAGAACAAAGGTAGATAAATCCATGAAGATGGGAAGAAACCAGCACAAAAAGGATGAAATCACCAAAGACCAGAACACCTCTCCTGCTCCAAGGGATTAAAACTCCTCACCAGCAAGGGAAAAAAACAGGATGGAGAATGAGTTAGACAAATTGACAGAGCAGGCTTCAGAAGGTGAGTAATAACAAACTTCTCTGAGCTAAAGGAACATGTTCTAACCCAATGCAAAAAAAAAAACTAATAACCTTGAAAAAAGGTAGATGAAATGGTAACTAGAATAACCAGCTTAAAGAAGAACATCAACGACTTGATGGAGCTGAAAAACACAGCACGAGAACTTTGCAAAGCATACACAAGTTTCAATAGCCAAATCAAGCAGAAGAAAGGATATCAGAGTTTGAAGATCAACTCAATGAAATAAAACAAGAAGGCAAGATTAGAGAAAAAAGAGTGAAAAGAAATGAACAAAGCCTCCAAGAAATATGGGATTATGTGAAAAGATCTAATCTATGTTTGATCAGCGTACCTGAATGTGATGGGGATAATGAATCCAAGCTGGAAAACACTCTTCAGGATATTACCCAGGAGAACGTCCCCAACCTAGCAAGACAGGCCAACATTCAAATCCAGAAAATACAAAGAACATCACAAACATATTCCTAAAGAAGAGCAACCCCAAGGCACATAATCATCAGATTCATCAGGGTGGAAATGAAGGAAAAAATGCTAAGGGCAGCCAGAGAGAAAGGTTGAGTTACCCACAAAGGGAAGCCCATAAGACTCACAGTGGATCTCTCAGCAGAAACCCTACAAGCCAGAAGACAGCAGACAGTAGGGGCCAATATTCAACATCCTAAAAGAAAAGAATTTTCAACCTAGAATTTCATATACAGCCAAACTACGCTTCATAAGTGAAGGAAAAATAAAATCCTTTACAGACAAGCAATTGCTGAGAGATTTCATCACCAGGCCTGCCTTACAAGAGTTCCTGAAGGAAGGACTAAACATGGAAAGGCACAACCAGTACCAGCCACTGCAAAAACATGCCAAATGGTAAAGACCATCAACACAAAAAAGAAATTGCATCAACTAATGGACAAAACAACCAACTAGTATCAAAATGGTAGGATCAAATTCAAACAGAACAATATTAACGTCAAATGTAAATGGCCTAAATGCCCCAATCAAAAGACACAGACTGGCAAATTGGATAAAAAGTCAAGACCCATCCGTGTGCTGTATTCAGGAGACCCATCTCTCGTGCAAAGACACACATAGACTCAAAATAAAGAGAGGGAAGAAGATTTGCCAAGCAAATGGAAAGCAAAAAAAAGCAGAGGTTGCAATCCTACTCTCTGATAAAACGGACTTTTAACCAACAAAGATCAAAAGAGACAAAGAAGGGCATTACATGATGGTAAAAGGATCAATGCAAGAAGAAGAACTAACTATCCTAAATATATATGCACCCAATACAGGAGCACCAAGATACATAAAGCAAGTTCTTAATGACCTGCGAAGAGACTTAGACTCCCTCATAACTATAGTAGGAGACTGTAACACTACACTGTCAATATTAGACAGATCAACGAGACAGAAAATTAGCAAGGATATCCAGACTTGAATGCAGATCTGGACCAAGTGGACATAATAGACATCTAAAGCACTCTCCACCCCAAATCCACAGTATATACATTCTTCTCAGCACCACATCACATTTACTCTAAAATTGCCCACATAATTGGAAGTAAATCACTCCTCAGCAAATGCAAATGAACGTATATCATGACAAACAGTCTCTCAGACCACAGTGCAATCAAATTAGAACTCAGGATTAAGAAACTCACTCAGAACTGCACAACCACATGGAAACTGAACAACCTGCCACTGAATGATGACTGAATAAACATGAAATAAAGGCAGAAATAAAGATGTTCTTCAAACCAATGAGAATGAAGACACAACATACCAGAATCTCTGGGGGACGTTTAGAGCAGTATCTGGAGGTAAATTTTTGGCACTATATGCCCACACAGGAAGTGAGGAAAGATCCAAAATTGACACCCTATCATCAAATTGAAGGAGCTAGAGGAGCAAGATTAAACAAATTCAAAAGCTAGCAGAAGACAAGAAATAACTAAGATCAGAGCAGAACTGAAGGAGATAGATACACAAAAATCCCTGAAAAAAATAAAGCAATATATCCAGGAGCTGGCTTTATTAAAAGATCAACAAAATAGACAGACTGCTAGCCAGACTAATAAAAAAGAAAGAGAGGAGAATCAAATAGATGCAATAAAAAATGATAAAGGAGATATCACCACCAATTCCACAGAAATACAACCTACCCTCGGAGATTACTACAAACAATTCTATACACATAAACCAGTAAATCTAGAAGAAATGGATAAATTCCTGGACACTTGCACTCTCCCAAGACTAAACCAGGAAAAAGTTAAATCCCTGAATAGACCGAGAATAAGGTATGAAGTGGAGGAAGCAATTAATAGCCTACCAATCAAAAAAAGTCCAGGTCAAGATGGGTTCACAGCCGAATTCTACCAGACATACAAAGAGGAGCTGGTATCATTCCTTCTGAAACTATTCGAAACAATACAAAAAGAGGGAATCCTCCTCAACTCATTTGATGAGATCAAAATCATCCTGATACCAAAACCTGGCAGAGACTCAACTAAAAAGAAAACTTCAGGCCAATATCCATGATGAACATAGATGCAAAACCTTCAATAAAATACTGGTAAACCGAATGCAACAGCACATCAAAAAGCTTATCCATCATGATCAAGTAGGCTTCATCCCAGGGATGCAAGGCTGGTTCAACATACACAAATCTATAAATGTAATCCATCACATAAACAGAACCAAAGACAAAAACCACATGATAACCTCAAAAGATACAGAGAAAGCCTTCAACAAAATTCAACAGCCCTTTATGCTAAAAACTCTCAATAAACTAGGTATCAATGGAAGATATCTCAAAATACTAAGAGCTATTTAAGACAAACCCACAGCCAATATCATACTGAATGGGCCAAAACTGGAAGCATTCCCTTTCAAAACTGGCACTAGACAAGGGTGCCCTCTCACCATTCCTATTCAACATAGTATTGGAAGTTATATCCAGAGCAATCAGGCAAGAGAAAGAAATAAAGCGTATTCTATTAGGAAAAGAGGAAGCCAAATTGTCTCTGTTTGCAGATGACATGATTGTATATTTAGAAGACCCCATCGTATCAGCCCAAAATCTCCTTAAGATTATAAGAAACTTCAGCAAAGTCTCAGGATACAAAATCAATGTGTAAAATCACAAACATTCCTATACACCAATAACAAAAAGCCAAATCATGAGCGAACTCCCATTCACAACTGCCACAAAGAGAATAAAATACCTAGGAATACAACGAAAAATGGATGTAAAGGACCTCTTCAAGGAGAACTACAAACCACTGATCAAGGAAATAAGAGAGTAAATAAACAGATAGAAAAACACTCCATATTCATGGTTAGGAAGAATCAATATTGTGTAAATGGCCATACTACCCAAAGTAATTTATATATTCAATGCTATCCCCCATCAAGCTACCATTGACCTTCTTCACAGAATTAGAAAAAAAACATTAAACTTCATATGGAACCAAAAAAGAGCCCACATAGCCAAGACAATCCTAAGCAAAAAGATCAAAGCTGGAGCCATCACGCTACCTGACTTCAAACAATACCGTAAGCCTACAGTAATCAAAACAGTATGATACTGGTATCAAAACAGAGATATAGACCAATGGAACAGAACAGAGGTCTCAGAATTAACATCACACATCTACAACCATTTGATCTTTGACAAACCTGACAAAAACAAGCAATGAGGAAAGGATTCCCTGTTTAATAAATGGTGTTGGGATAATTGGCTAGCCATGTGCAGAAAATGGAAACTGGATCCCTTCCTGACACCTTACACTAAAATTAACTCCAGATGGATTAAAGATTTAAACATAAGACCTAACACCATAAAAACCCTAGAAGAAAACCTAGGCAATACTATTCAGGACATAGGCACAGGCAAGGACTTCATGACTAAAACACCAAAAGCAAAGGCAACCAAAGCAAAAATAGACAAGTGGGATCTAATTAAACTTAAGAGCTTCTGCACAGCAAAAGAAACTATCATTAGAGTGAACCGGCAGCCAACAGAATGGGAAAAAATTTTGGAATCTACCCATCTGGCAAAGGGCCAATATCCAGAATCTACAAAGAACTAAAACAGATTTACAAGAAAAAACAAACAACCCATCCAAAAGTGGGCAAAGGATATAACAGACACTTTTCAAAAGAAGACATTTATGCAACCAACAAACATATGAAAAAAAGCTCATCATAACTGGTCATTGGAGAAATGCAAATAAAAACCACATTGAGATGCCATCTCATGCCTGTAGAATCGCGATCATTAAAAAATTAGGAGACAGATGCTGGAGAGGATGTGGAGAAATAGGAACACTTTTACACTGTCAGTGGGAGTGTAAATTAATTCAACCATTGTGGAAGACAGTGTGGCAATTCCTAAAGGATCTAGAAATAGAAATGCCATTTGAACCAGCAATCCCATTACTGGGTATATACACAAAGGATTATAAATTGTTCTGTTATAAAGATACAAACACACATATGTTCATTGCAACACTGCTTACAATTCAAAGACCTGGAACCAATCCAAATACCCATCAATTATAGACTGGATAAAGAAAATGTGGCACATGTACACCATGGAATACTATGCATCCATAAAAAAGATAAGTTCATTTCCTTTGTAGGGAAGTGGATGTATCTGGAAACCATCATTCTTAGCAAACTGACACAAAAACAGAAATCAAACACCACATGTTCTCACTCATAAGTGGGTGTTGAACATGAAAACACATGGACACAGGGAGGGGGAACATCACACACTAGGGGAGGGATAATGGGGGTTGGGGTGGTTGGGGAGGGATAACATTGGAAGAAATGCCTGATGTAGGTGACGTGGGGGATGGAAGCAGCAAAGCACCATGGCATGTGTGTACCTATGCAACAATCCTGCAGGATCTGCATATGTATTCCAGAACTTAAAGTTTAATAATAATAAAAAAATATTAAGCAGAAAAAAAAATTAGTCAAAAATGACTTTACGTTATTCAGAATCCTAAGCTTGGAAACATGCTGTCTTTCACTTCTACCACCTTTGTGTATTAATTCAAGTACTCCCTACTGCACATTCATCCACTCAGTCTAATTTTCTACTTTGCATGCATGTTTTTAATACCTAATCCCAACTCACTTCTCTATGGAGGTGCTTTGGAGAATTCAAGCAAACATCTCTCCCCACAAATTTTACTTTTTCAAAGGATTCATTTGATGTCATTTGGCTCAAACTAATGGTTGGCTTTTTCTATTAAAAAGTTTATTAAAAGTCTAAAAGTTTCTAAATGCTCTAAATATCAATGAACTATCACACCATGTTTTTGGATACCTATTAATTCCCATACTCTTAATTTTGACATTCAGATAATGTTTTTGAATGCTGAAACCTGAAACTCCATCATGCTCTTGACTCAAACTTAATATTTCACTCTCCTCATTCATCTATTATCTTTTTTCTACATGACCATGTGTAACAGTCTCTTGACCCTTTTGTCAGGTTTTTCAGTTTTTCCTCCTATCTCTAGCCATCCTAGAATCCCATAATGATCACATTTACATCCCTATCACAGTGGACTCTAGATCAAACAATTCCTCCTTCCTCCCTCCAACTTCCACTTTGTTGTTAAAAAATAACATATATGAATGCAGGAGATTTCTATTTTCTTTCAGTATTCTAGAGAAAGGAGAAAGAACTGGCCATTCTGCTCTCCCACAGGAGGAATAATACCCTCACATTGGATAAGCAGCATGATCTTCACATGGCAACAGCAGAGGTTGAGGCATTCTTATCTT
This sequence comes from Ateles fusciceps, assembly GCA_036589455.1. NCBI lineage: Eukaryota > Metazoa > Chordata > Mammalia > Primates > Atelidae > Ateles > Ateles fusciceps. Next base: position 2,885,516 of record JAZHEH010000827.1, on the reverse strand, counting down.
CTCTGTATGGGGAAAGAGAAACTCATTCTTGTCCTGGATTGGGTCCCATGTCTCTCCCAATAGATATAATTCAGTTTCTGGAAATTCAGGTTGCTTGATAGAGTCATTCTTGATGATTGGGTTTATGATGACTATTTGTCATACAGTAGATTTATTTACAGTTCAAAGTATTCAGCTGTGAGTACTTTGAATACGAAGTATCCTACAGTAGATTTATTTACAGTTCAAGGAATTCAGCTTAGGCAGTCTGTGCCTCCAGTTGGGCATTTCCTGAGCCCATCATAGTTATCACTAGCAATACCTCCAGGCTGAGAATCACAGAAGCACATCTTTGTTACATTCCGGTCTATCCAGCCTAAGGAGGTGAGAATGTAGTAGGATACAGTTCAGCCTTCCGCCAGGCAGAAGGCAGCAGCTAGCAATGTAAGAGCTGCATGTGGAAGGTCATTTAAGAGGATATCGTAGGTCCTAGCAGAAAATGAAAAACCCCTAGAAGGCTGAAACTTTTCTGATTAATCTTGAGATGGCTCAAATCATAGACTCATGAATTAACTATCTTTTTATTTAAACGTGATGGTTATACAGAAAAAATCCTACACATAAATTAATTCACAAAAAATAATTAAAATTCTCATCCCTGAATTGTATCCCAAAAATAAACAGCTATAACTTGTTTGTTTTGCACACCTCCAGAGATTTTTCCAAAATATGCAAGTATGTACATATACTCTCCTACAAGGATAGACATTCCAATGTGTACTTTCCTTTTATAACACAAATAAGTTCATTTCATATGCAGTTGAGTTTCTCCTGGCTTTATTTACTTGTCAATATATTTTAGGACTCTTTCTGTAGTGGCATGTATAAATCCAATTCATTTTAAGAACTGTGAATATAAATGTTTACACACACACATACATATAAATAGAGAATTACATAGCTAGTTTTCATATTAATAATATTTATAGTGTTTTAAAATCTTACAGTTACACAAATCAGTCAATGAATGCAATTAATATATGTTTCTACTAATTTGTACAGGTATATCTGTTAGATTTATAGAGTTTAAATTGCTGTATGCTAAAAATTTACATTTTGGTACTATCAATTTCTGGGAGACTGCTCTTTTTAATTTTTCCTACCAATATTGTTCTTTTAATATCTCATTTATTATATTTTCTTGGAGAAGTAGAGTGGGAAACATGTTTGACCTGATTTCCATACAAGAACATTACAAAGTTAATTTTTTAAAATCTTCTAATCCCATGCAAATACTCATTCCAAATATACTGGATTAAGAGCTTTTAATGATGAGAACTTTTAGTGTATAACAACCCTTTCTACACGTCTTTAAACTCTACTGTTCCTAACTCTTAAATGGAAATATGATTCCTCACTTAAACTGGCTCTTTTTCAGGATGTTATTTTTCCACCAATGAATTTTACCTCTTTGGTGAAGACATTCAATAATCTCATGGACCTTTAGCTTCTTTACCTGAACAAAATATAAGATGGAAACTATAAATAATTTCCAGGACAATTTCCAGGTACAAACTTCTTAGCTCCATACTTTTTCATATCTGTGTGGCTTTAAAATATCCTTAGAAACTTTCAGAGTAATTACTCTCTTCCCTTGTTAATTTAAATATTCCAACTCAATTTTTCTGATTATTGAATATTATCCACAGTTTTTCCTTTAACCCTCTATTTTCATAATAGCATCAGCTATTTAAGAATTCCAGTTTCCAGGATATTATTTGACCATTGCTATTAACATTTTTATACATCTCTAACGATGATTAAAAGGTTTATACATTTCTAAAGATGATAGTGTCTACCATTTAGATAAGAATGTATTAGAATAGTGATTAAATTGCCACCCATTTTCATTGCCCTAAGTTATGAAACTGATATAATATCTTTGACTGGTTCAGCTAGAGTCTTTGTAAAAGATCAGTCAAAAACAAACAACATACCAAAAACCTTTTAACTGCAGTCAGAAAACCTTTCCACTGCAACCTAAAATATCTAAAAATGACCTGATTCCAAATCATATGCTATCCAGTTTTACATATATAAAACCAAGTCTTACATATAGGAGCATTTTGCAGTGTTTCCAGAAGAAAAGAAAAAGACAAACTCATCAGTTATAGGTACAACAAATAAAATTAGCAAAACATTTTATCATATACTGAAAGAATGGTTATCCTACTTACTTCGAATTGTATCAGTAAGAAGGAAAATGTTATCTATTACACAGTAGCAGTCTTCAGATGTGTTTCAAACTTGATTGGGGGTATTCCCTTGCAGTTCTGGGCGGAAAGCCAAGCTATTAGGAGCACTTGGGTTTTTGCATCCCAAGTATCCCTTTCTTCACCTCCAAAAATACATTCAGTCAAATAAGATTAGGGTAAACCAGTCTCCTACTAAAGGCAGAACCCTCAACATTCTAATTACTGGCCTTGAAAATGTATTCCTTTTTGCATACAGACGAATCCTTTTTATTACATGAAAACAAATACGCTTTATATTTCAAATGCTGAGATAATTTTAAAAATTGAAAATAAGTTTTACAGACAAATGCTAGAAAAAAACACTAAACTCAACCATTAGAATAAACACTGCGAAAGAAGTAAGCACCTAGATTCCTCTAAGACTCCTTCAAGTAAAAGACATTGTAAAGATTGAGTACTAAGAAAATATCAAATTAGTAAATAAAATTAAAAGGTCATGGTGGGGCAGAGGAATAAAGAGCATGAAGAGGAAAGAGACAATAGGGGGAAAAGGTATGCCAGTGAAGCAAAAATGAAACAGCATAGTTAATGAGAATACGTATTAATTATAAACCTTCAGAATACAACAAATTTTAGTAACTAACAAAATAGTATTTAAAATCTAAAGAGCTTTTGCAATTGGTTTTTATACTTCTGAGGCCTTATCCTAAAATGTTATCTGAGACTCAAATCGGTATTTGCAACTGAAGATGTTTACCCAAAAGTATTTTGGTAGTAAAAACAAACAAAAAAAAGGACTGAGCTAAATGTCAAACTTTAGAGAAATAAGTAAATCATTTCTTTTCAATATAATAGCTATACAAAATCAAGAATGTCTTTTGAATTCTAGAGAAGAATTCAATATTTTACATTGAATGTGATCATTCAATGAGTGGTAAATATTTAGGAAAAAAAACATGGATGGAGATACGCTAAACTTGGTTACAAATGGGGGATATTATGAAAAGAGTATTTTTCCATGATGCTATATCATTTTAGGTACATTTTATATTTTCTGTGGGGAACATATATACTTACATGCATATTTAAAATGAAAGAACAAATGTAGAAAATACTGAAAGTCACATGGTGATACATCTTAATTAAAGAAAGGCCCACAAAAGTTTAAAAGTCCTTAATAATTCTTTGTTACTTTTCCTAATTTTAATTCAGAGGCTCAAATTTTGTTGACATTAACAGAGCCCTGAAATCACACCAATATGTATTTTGTTGACAATTATTTCTATGAGATCTTGAGTTTTTAATGAAAATCTGAAAACAGAAGAAACACATTTAACAACAGATGTGGGTAGATAAATGAATTAAAATCTAAATATGAACTTAATTATATTTTAGAAATTAACTGCAGGAAGATGGATTGGTAAAAAACAGTAAAAATACTTCAACTAATTTTAAGCAACAGATTAAGTGATTTGCTATCCAATACAATCAAGAATGAAAAAGATGCTAACTTGGTTAGAAATGTTGAAAAAATAATATAAAGGAAATGGAGAAATACAAGTAGTATTCCTGTCAAATAGCAGACATCCTATGAAATTACGGATATACCAGGTGGGCAACATTCCTGTACGGTTATGTGACTTGTGAAAAACAGGCTGAATTCACTTTTAATTCAGTTTTTCAAACACGGAATTGAAATTACACCATGGCTTTTACTACAAAGGATCATTTGATTAAAAGAAATGAAACCTAGTCAAATTATCAGGAGTAATAGAAGATTTATATTAAGGAAATAAAAAACATGTGATGGAAAGAATGTCATAAACATTGTAAAGTCATAAGCATCTATTTTCTAGCTTTTCTCTGTCTCTCACTTAAAAGGATGTCCCATCCTATGAAAGGATTTAAAAAAAGTAAAATGTCAACATAACACAGTACTAATTGTTAAAAGATTAGCAGAGAGAGTGAATACCTATCTCCAACACAGCATTCTCTCTCTTTCTCCCTCTCTCCTCCCTCTCCCTATCCTTTCTCTATCATTGTTATCTTTGTTTTTGTTTTTGTTTTCTTCCTTTTACTGGACTGCACAACTCAGGAAAATGTAAACCTGCTTAAAGGTGTTAGATCAGCTTTCCCATAACCTTTTATTCACAAAGTTTTGACTGCTGCTCTGCTATCATTGTCCCCAAATCTCCAAACCTTTACAGTTTCAGTGCTTCCAAAACTTGGAGTATATTTCTGTGTTCCTGGTTCAAATGTTCAAGAGAGAAATCTGATTGTCTCAGCTTGGATTAAATGTTTACCCCTGGACCAGACTCCTGGAAATTACCTTAGAAAAAGGTAATTTAACATAGGAAATTACCTTAGAAAAATGTAGGCAGCTGGGATAGCTCCTCCGGAAGGGCTAAGGAGGTCATTTCAAAAGAGAAGGCATACAGTTTGAGGGAGAAGTGTTTCATACTTCTCTACTGCATAGCACATATATTTACGTCACATTCTAAGAAACATATAAATGTTTTATAGCAAAATTATTATTATCGGGACTGGTTTCATGAGCCTGTGACCTTGCACAGCATTCGGACAGAGAAGAGCCCAACACATGTGCTCTGCTGCAACCTTGTTGAAATTCTTAATAATAATTGAACAAATTTTCATTTCATACTGGACCCCATAATTTCTATGGTTGTATCTGACTACAGTCCTTGCTACCAAAATGCACAAATTTCTTAAACTAGACATGGCTAATCTGCTGAAAGAGTGTCCTTTTTCACTCCTTCGGACATAGTTCCCTAAAGAACAGAAGATAAAAGTAGTCATTGACATTCTAAAACAGTAATTTAAGACTATGCTAATACACTCAATATAATGAAGTATCACCATTCATCTTAAATTATGTTAGAATCCAATCATCTTTGATATAGATCAATTTAGATGGGATATTAATTATAAGTAGGTGATGGAGGGAAAAAACAATAAAACTTTCAGAGTCCTGGTAAAAGTAATTTGACTTTAAGATTCTTGACAATATTCCTGAATCCCTAGTGCTTAGCAAATCCACCAAGGAGATGTACCTTCATACACATTTCATTATCTTCTCTGAACCTTCTCTGACCCCTCTCCAACCTCTCCAGCTTGAGAATACAGTAGGTGCAGCTACTTAGCCATGTGGCCTTAGCAAGCTACTTAACATTTCTCAGCCTAGTTATTTTATTATAGCACTTACCATGTTTTACAATTTGCATCACTTTTTGTCTACCTACCAGACTATTTGGTAGGTTCTTTGTAAAGGGGGGAATTTCTTTGTTATTTTTATATCACAAGTGCCAAATACAGTGACCAGCACACAGTTCAACCTTTGCGAGTGTTTGAAGAATGGATGGATGAATGGATTCACTTAATGAGAATTTGTAAGCATGTAAAAACAATATTCCTTAGTTTATTAAAAGTCAGAACAAAACATTTGCTTAAAGACATAAACAACCACCAGAAAAACAAGTCTTGGAATTAGAATTCTTTTCACATATCTTGTTAGGAATTATATTTTAAAAGGTATGTATGTGAAATGAAAAAATAATCACCTTTTACCAGAATTACTGAAAATTCTATTACTACATTATATATTTTGTTAGCGAGGTTTCCATATCCAGAGGCTTGGAGATAAGGTTGAGTAAGGCTAAACTTCATGATAGTAAAAACAAATGTAGTATGAGTTAAATACAGGACTTAGAAAATAAAAAACATGAAGACCTTAAATGCTTCCACTAAAGAGAAGTGTTTCTTAAAAGTTTTAAGAATCCTATAAGGATCTGATGAAAAAACCTACCTTAAGGACATTTAATATGCACACAAATTATAGTATTCAGTTGTAGGGGTTCCACAAGTCCTCTAAAATTTATTCATGTACATCCAAATGTATCTAGATTTGTAATATTCATCCATTCTGCTAGCCACTAACCAAATGTGATTATTTAAACTAAAATTAAAAATACAGTTCTTTCATCACCAGTCACATTCCAAATATTCAATGGCTACATAGTTCTTTACATTTAAATTATAATTTTAAAATTATTTTTTAAATTGTTTTAGACATAATCTCATAGTCCCAACACTGCTGATACACTAAGCTCTCTTTCTGAATCTAAAATAAAATATTGAAATTTAATAAAAAGTAAAAAAAAAAAATCAAGTGAAAGTTGATGTCCAGTTTAGCATTTGACATATGTGGTAGTAATCAAATATGGAGTAAGAATAAAGAAATTTACAGACATTCAAAACTCAGAAAGAAATATCATACACCCAATCTCCAGAACATAGTGCTGAAAGTGCTGTACCAAACAGAAGAATAAAGGAAGAATTAGTAAATGACATTTAAATGAAATATGAATCAATTAAAATTATGAATTTAGTTCCTCTGTCACACTAACCATATTTCAAGTGCTCAATAGCAACAGGAGGCTGGTGGCTACCATACTGTACAGTGTAAATATAGAGCCTGTCCATCACTGCAGAAAGTTCTGCTGACAGGGCTGACACAGACCCCAGAGAATGCTTATCCTAGAAGTGTGAACTTGGTGAATGTGGTGAATTGAGTGAGGAGAAATTCTGTTCAGAGACAGTATAAATATGAGTATTTCCTAGTGAGCCTAAAGTTGACATTTTTTCAATTCTTCCAAATGCTAATTCCATGAATATATAAAATTGCCTTCAACGCAAAAATGACAACCAATAGTAGCTTTGTATTTTAGATGGTGTCTAGATTTTGTTTTTAAACAGACCCATGGATGAAATCTAGGTTTTCTATTTTAAGCTAGGTGAAACGTTAGGGCAGCTTATTGATGTTTTCATTTGAAAAATAGGAACAGTAGCACTTATCTGTCAGGGTTGTTTTATAAGTTGTAAACAAAAGACCTGAAGCACTTATTTAATAAGTATACTTGGGATATGGTAGCAAATGTAATGACACTTTTGACCTGGGGTTGTCTCAAATTCAATTTAGTACGTTTAATTTTAATTATCAGTATTGAATAATTTGTGTTACTTCTCCACTGCAACTTGATCATATTAAACATGATTATATGCACCTATCATCTTTATATCCCTATTACCTAGAATACTGCACAGCCTACATCAGTCTTTCAAAAAATATTTGTTTAATGAGTATGTATTCAAGGCTACAGATTACATACAGAGCAAATATAACCCAGGAATATAACCCAGGACTCCCAAATCTGGTTAGTGATTCCGTGCAAAGAGCAATAGATGATGAAGAAGGAAAATGGCTTCATTTTTTTGTTTTGTGATATAATCTTTCTGTCCTCAGAAGGATTCACTTTTTGTTTTCTGACATAATCTTTATGTACTCAATTTCCTTCTCTGTAAAATAAAGAACTGAGATTATATGATCCATCAGCACTTCGGCTGATTCTCAGACTCCTGGCTTTTAATATTAACATCTCCCCCACTTATACTACAGCAGATCCCACAGGACATAGGATAATAAAATCCTCTGGCTTATAAAAAAGTATGTATTTTATGCTTCAAAGGTCAATTAATGCCACAGAATGCCTCAATTGTATTACTGCTCTTATTTATTTTTATATGAAGAAGGAATATTTAAGGCTACATTTACAAGTAATTGGAAAGAAAGTATACTTGCAAAAACAAACTGATAACATTGAGTGAAACATATTTCATTATCTCTTCTTTATTTACTGCTGTACCTCATTATTAATCCCTTCATTCTATATGTGAGCCATGCATATCCAAGAACCTGAAGATGATAGTGTCTTGAGATATAAATGACTTTGCAAAGTGTTCTATGTACTACAAGCACTTCTCTGAACTCAAATAGAAACATCTAGTGAGTATTAAGTTAATCTTCAGTGTAATGGAGGATCTCTTATAATGTAATGAAATGTTTGTTAACTTTTTTTTTTTTTGGCTTTCTGTATGTACAGCATCTGTAATCACCACAATTAGAAGTAACAAAAGATCTTTGAGAAAACTTATCTGTGTGTTTGTCTGTTTTGTTAAGGGAACAGCAGCAATATAAAAACAGAAGTCGAAAGTTAATGAAGCATTTTAGTTCATGCATATATTTGAAATACAAATGATCCAAAACTTTAATAATAGAAACATCTTGAAATCCTGAATTATTTCATGTTGATATCACATAAATGAGTACATGAATAATATGCTTTCAGAGTTAATACAAGTGTCATTACATATATTTTCTATATATTTTATAGAAAACTAATGTTAATTGTAATGTGCCACTCAAACAAGTATTATTTCACTCAGTCAAATTTTCTACATGTGAAGAGTAGTGCAAACAACACAGCACAATGAGTCAGAAAGCCTGTACCGCAGTTCCATTTCTAAGCCACCTTTCAGCCATGTGACTATAAGCACATTACAGACTTAAGAGTCAAGATTTGCTTGCATACTTGGTTTATACATGCTTTGTAAACTGTAGAAAAAAAGTGATATATAGATACCCAGCCATGATTGTTGTAACTATATTTAAAGTATGTAGTTAATATATAAGAATTCACAATTTTTAAGAAAAATTCATAGAAATGGTGAGAAATGAAGGCCAAATAAGGAAGTAAGGCTATTACAGAATCTAGACACCATTTGTGGCAGTGCCTATCCTTTAGATGTTCCCTAGGGGATGATATCTGTGTAATTCCCCAGTTCTCATGGAAAATTGCTCTCAATAGCAGAACGACGCTAGGATAAATACAGTATTTCTGACTTTCAGCAGTGGTTTTCTTAGTGTGGGTCACATGACTCAAACTGAGCCAGTAAGAACTCTTCCTTAAGATTTGTTAAAATTCAGCTAGAAGAAAGGAATCCTTTCTTTTGAACATAAAGTTATGAAGGTGTAAGTCCTAATTTGTCATTTCTCATGGATTCAGGTCAGGGAAATAACCAGAAGGAAGAGACGAGAAAAACATAGACAGAAAACTATCCAGCCGTGTGTACACATGAGACACAGGCACAGATGTGTACTCCATCAGTCCTAATACTCAAATAATATTTCTCATTATTTGAGTATGGAGATCGGTATTTCTCCCTTAATAGTTTAGCTAATCCTACCTGACTTTCCAACTTTTATCATAATTATTACTAACAAATTTGTTACATTTTTAAAAATATATTTCAATGTAGAAATTCAATTTCCAAAAGTATGCTTAAATATCCTGTCATTGAAATACTGTTGTTGTTGTTATTCATCATTATCTTTTTATTTTCTTATCTTTTAAATTTGGGAGAAGTTGTGTAGACTTTTGCTTTATATGTCTAAATGACTGTATAAGCAAGAGGTTTTGCTTTTCAACAAATTTTGATATTGAGTAAAACAATTTTTGAAGTAAATGTATTATATAATATCTAGAGTGGAATAAGTATATATTTATTTAAAAAAGAGCATTGGTTTGTGGTATTTTTAAAGAGACATGCCCTGTGTAAATAAGATCTATAATATTATGTTTGATAGAAAAGACATACTCTACAGCCCATTTATTTTGAAACATCATCTGTGCCAGTTGTTTCCCAGACCTACATCCTCTTTTTATTTATTTATTTATTTATTTTTTAGAAAGTATCTTGCTTTGTTGCATAGACTGGAGAGCACTGCTGCAATCATGGCTCACTACAACCTCTGGGGCTCAAGCAATTCTCCCATCTCAGCCTCCCAAGTAGCTGGAACTACAAGTATGCACCACATACTGGGCTTTTTTTTTTTTTTTTTTTTTTTGGACTAATGGGGTTTCCCTGTATTGCATAGGCTTGTCTGGAATTCCTGGGCTAAAATGATCCTCCCACCTCAGCCACCCAAATCGCTGTGATTACAGGCATAAGACACTGAGTGTAGCCTCATATCTGCAATTTAAAAATGGATGAAACTGGATTCCAGTGAACTATATTTTCCAGGTTTTCTTCATAACTGACTTCTTTTAAATTTTGTCAATAGGAGGCACTGGAAGGAATTAACAAGGTCGAAAAAGTTGGGGGGAGGGATTTTCTGCTTCTGGTTTCAGCAGTGTGATAGTTCTTGAAAATGGCCATATTAACTGGGCTAATGTGATTCTTTCCAAGGGCAGATAGCCTGAGAAGAGCCATATCCTTTAGAGCCATTCTAGCCTCAATGGAGGTAACATCCCTGTTGAATCCATGACTGACTGCAAGATTAACAGCACAAAATTGGGTGCACACTCAAAGGCTCACCAATATTACTTTGATCCCCAAACTCACCACTTCTATCTCCCTTTTGCTGTTCTACCTTTTCAAACTCTTATGACTAATTTACTGTATTAAGTACCCCCCTTCTTATTTGAAATACCTAAAATAGTTTTCCTTTCAATGAATACACCATAACAAAGGCTCACACGGCATTCTTTTTCATTTTGTTTTTGAATATAGTCATGAGAAAGTTGTACATGCTATTCAGTAAATTAATAACCTAACTTCACTTTTGTCTTTTGTAAATAACCAGTTAACTACATTAGAGGATGAATTCCAACAGTGACGACTTGGCTAAATTTAAAACTTTCTAGGCCTCAAATTTTCTAATCTATGAGGGACTTCCTAATGTAACGTATTTCTTATAAGCCACATATTGCTCATTATTTGCCTACAGACACTGTGATATACATAATAAATGTGATTTCTAAAAGATTACACTTGAAATACACCAGAATGTATATATAAAGGTCTAGGACATATTTCTATCTAAAGACGTATTTCACCAAAAGACCCTATCATCCATTAAATCATTCAAAAAGAAACTTAAGATTATTCATAAATTAGATTATAAAAATAAAAGTTTAAGTAATCCCCCTCATGCTGAACTTCATCATTTTAATGCTCTTTTTGTACTGTATAAATATTCCCTCGGTGGTTCATCATTGCCTTTAAGATTTATCTGTATAATTGAACAACAATTTTTGTAGCTAAAATTATGGAACATGCATAATATATTAAGAATGTTGAATTAGACACAATCTTGACTCTATTTAGTTTATATCTGGTAAAGAAAATTGACTTTCAGAAAGACAGCCAAACAAATACTTTAGGAGATTGAGTTTATGGTAAGTACTACAAAATTTTAAAATGCTGTTACAGAACTGTATAAATTTTTAAACACACACACACACACACACACACACACACACACACACACACCCTATGGATAATATGTAAAGACATCAGCAGTAACCAGGCTTCCTTTCTTACCAATCCCTAACTTAAACCCATTGTAGCAACCTAGTATACTATAGGCCTAATGTTTTCCAGACTTCCTCTTACTCTTTTACTCATCTGAGCCTTTGTACATTCCATTTCTTAACTCTGGTACACCTTCACTTCACCATTTTTTTCTTGTTAAATAAATACACAGAAAAATACAGTACATATACAGGCACTCACGCAGTATATATAATACATATAAATGTTCAAGCTCCTCCTTTTTCTCCAAGGTTAACCACTAATTTGATTTTTGCTTCATCTTTTTTTGCTTTTCTTCATAATTTTGCCTCTTATTTTACATCCTTAACATTATGGTCTAAGGTTACCTGTTTTTGAGTTTTATGTTAATGGAAACAGGCTATGTGTATTCCTTTGTGTTTTGTGTCTTTTATTTCATATCATGTGAAATTCAACAATTTTGTTTAGAGTCACAGTAATTTGATAATTTTATTTGCTCAGGTACTCAACACATTAAATTGTCACTATTCAACAATTCAACCTCTGTGAGCACTTATGACATTCCAGATTTTTAAGACAATGCTGCTGGATATATTCACATATGTGTATTTTTTGGTGCCTATTCAAAATCGTTTTTTAAATTTATATGTAGAATTTGCTGGTATGTAGAATGTGTATTATCTTCAGCTTCTCTATGGAATGTCTCGGTATTTTACAAAAAGGATGTGCTAATTTACATTTATAAATGCAGTGTATGAAAATTCCCAATTGTTTTACAATCTTAGTAACATTTAGTATTATTGCAACCCCTCTGGGATGTAATTCTAAAAAGTTAAGTAGAGTTTTGTATAATAATTGTTTATTTGAATTTCCTCTTCGTGAAATGTCTGAGGCAGTTCTTTTTCTGATTTGTAGGAGTTCCATGTTTTGTATATTAGTTCATTAGCTGTCTGTTACACATGTTGGAAATATGGTTTCTCATTCAATGACGTTTCTTTTCACTCTCATGGTATTTTCTAGACAGAAGTTCTTAATTTTAATGTAGCTGAAGTCAGCTTCTTCTCCTTCATGCTTTTTCTTGTGACTTAAAAAATTTTCCCTTACTTTGAGTCATGAAGATACTCTCACAGCATCTTCCAACGGTTTTAAAGTAACTTCTTTAGGTACCTTCCAGGAACCGATTTGAATGTGCAATGAATAAGGTTCAAATTCATTCTCTCCCTTATCCTCACAAGAATAGTCAGTTTTTCCAGCACTACTGAAAAGTTTCTTTTCTTTTTCACATGACTACCTCTCACTCAAAATTTGAGACTCTGTTAAAACGTTTTATTTATTTTATAACTACATCTATGAAATTCCCTCTTTCCTTCCTGAGCAATCCTCATGGTACATGACTGTCCACACGTGTTTGCATAGTATGCTTGCTTTTCTGTCTCCCGGTATTTATTAATTAGTATTGTGAAAGCCTAAATATCACCTCTGTCAGTGAACTACCAGTGCCTTTAAGAACAGACATACAGTAAGTAGTCTTTATATTTCATATGCCTAGAACCATTTTTAGAATAAATGACATGACAATCCAGATTTTACTAAATCTTAATTTACTGTGGTCACAGAATGAAAATGAAATACCTCTTAACGTGTTTCAAAGAAAAACCTAACTCATATTCATAATTATACAAATTTCACTTTTTGAGACTATATGGTAAATACTATAGCTTTTCTTAAAAAATAATTAGAATATAAAACTATTTCCTTAAGTGACAAGTGTTCACTTGTAATTTTATAGTATATTATCCATAGGCAGTTTCCAAAGAACACCACCATAATGTGACCTTATTTTGAAAGGCAATCTGAAGCAGGTCAGGTTGTATTAGAGTGGGTGCTTATAGCCCTACCCTTTGTCTTCCCTTGACATCCATAAGTTGGTCTCTAAAGTTATTTCATAATCTGACAGTCAAATGGAATAAAGTGCAAAAATCATGACTCTCTATAACAGTAAATACAAACTTTAAATATACATTGTTTTTAAAAAAACTTTGCTTTCTCTACTACTAATTATTTACCTCTGAAATTTTGTCTACATTATTTAGTGTTCAATATTTAACCTCCTAATTATGTATGTATATAGTTAAAATTTCAGTTGTCACCAGTTAAACCAATGCAATAATTTCTATTAAATTATTGGAACCAATCAACATGCTTTTTGCATTATATTAAGAGTAAACCTTTGCTCATATCTGTAGAGAGCTCAGAGCCAAAGTAGTGCTCAATTTTAAAAACTATATCAGCATTCCTGGCAAACATATCTATTTCTCCTCCCTTTCCATGACCTGGTTTTCTAAATTTTAAAATTATTATTAACCTATCTGCATATATTGTCTTTGATCTGAGTAACTATAATTCATCCTGTATATTTGTGTATATACATGTCTTTCTATATATATACACAGGCTTTTCACTTCCATTGAGTAGATACTGTATAAATATATTATAAATTAGAGTTGATAATTATTAGGATTATTTTCATAGCTGTGTAATTCATTGTAACATTTTCTCTACAATCCAGTTTTTCTTAATTTTCTAAATATGTTAGATTCAATCACACACATACTGATTTCTTCAAAGTGAGACAATTATTAAATTGCATTTTACTTAATCAGGTAACAACAATTCAATAGGCAAATTATATTTTGATGTACTTTACCTTGAATAAATTAAAATAATACATATAAGTAATGACCTTGGTATATGTATGGATGGAAAGAAAAATGTTTTCAAAATAGTAAATGCTCTAAAGTGACACAGTAATTCCAGGGTTACTCATCAGATATCCTCAATGTCTTGCTCTGAATGTGTTTTTTATGCTATATAATACGTCTATAGAATAAGCAAACCTTAACCCATTACATATACATACTAAATAGACCACTTTCATATAACACTATGATCTTTGTCAAATGTATAAAGTGCAAAATTAAATTAACTCATATTCCTGGATTTTCCAGAAAAAAAGAATCTTAAGAAAACTGTTCATGAGTCTCTCTCACCCATTGTACTCCTTCACAAATCAGTGGACTCTATGTAATCTGTTTTTGCATTTGTTATCCATACTCTCCATTTTTATAAACTAGAATCTCCAAGGATATCCATCATGTCTTACCATTCAAGTAATAATACATTATCAGACTGACTTATTAAGAAGTTCAAAGAATATTACCACCTGGCTACTGCAAGAAAGTGGCCCAAAGGTCATAAATGATTATGGGGAGCTTAAATTGCTAAACAAGATTAGATATAGCAGGAGTGTTCCTGCCTCTCAATTCTAAAATAAGTGAACATAATTACTGCAAAAGATATTGAAAGGACAGATACTGATAAACAGAGATTGTACAAGGAGAAGAATAGAAGAAACCTTATGTAAGACTAGAATTCTGAAGAACTTAGATCTGGTGCTGGAAAATGCACACACATATGCAGACTCACACACACTCTCACACACAGTGGGATGGGAACCTTATAATTTTATTCCATAGCTAGGCCCAGCTTTCTCCAAAGTCCTAGATTTGGAAAACATTAGATTTGGAAAAATCAGATTTGTAAATTTTCAGGCAAAGGAGGGAGCTGAGTTGAATTGGCAGATAGTCCTGACTAGCATTTTGCTAGTCCTGTATTAGCCCACTATACTGGAGATTGCAGGTCACTGTCTTCAAGCCAGGAGCTCAGGCTTCAACTGCTCTATTGACTTATTATCTTGTATGTAGTCAATATTCCTGGAGGCATGCCCAGTTGCAAATAAGGTGAGGGGTTTTTTTGTTGTTGTTGTTATTTTTTTGTTTGTTTGTTTGTTTTACTGTGTTACCATTCTTTCTTTATATTGCTCTTTTACTCCAGAGCATTTTAGGGGATAGAAATGAATGCTTCAAACCCACAACAATGTGCAGCACAATATACCAGAAGATCATGCTGCTGGTTTCTGTGGCATTTTCATTCATTTCCCTTACTATTTTACGCATATTTGCATTATAGTGTAGTATTTTAAAATATTAATGGCATTATAGATAACATGCAGCATATTTTGTTATTTTTAGGAATATAAATCAGTTAAAATATGTGATGTTAATTATTGACTGCAGTTTTTATATTTGATTTTTCATCTGTGAAGGCACCATCAGATCATATTTGGGTTTTAGTAGATATAAAATAATTAATTTAGAAACATTTACTTGACTTTGTTACAGTTAATTAAAAACTGATGCCACAGCCCTCTGACATTTACATTATACCTATCTTTAGTACTCAAATATTTTCAGGACACTTTGGTATTTTCTTTTTGATTAGAGAATGATACCTTTATTTTATATGCTGTCATCAGATATTATAAATGCTGTTTTAGGTTTTAATGGTTTCCATGATACAGGGAAGAAACTAGCTTTCGGAGTGAGACAGGCCTGGATTTAAATCTAGGTTCCCTTACTTACTGAATGACAGATCTTGGAATTTTATTGTTTTCTGTGAACCTCAGTACCCTCTCTGTCAAGTGGTCATGACCACCACCAGAGAATGTTACTATAAAACTGTGTATGTAAAAAGCCAATCATATGAGACAGTGATTACCCAAACTGTTGGGGGCACCAGGGACAACTTTCATGGAAGCCAGTTTTTCCAAGGACTGGGGCAGGGAGACAGTTTCCAGATGAAATTGTTCTACCTCAGGTCATCAGGCATTAGATTCTCATAAGGAGCAGGCAACCTAGATCCCTCACATGAGCAGTTCACAATAGGGTTCGTGCTCCTATGAGAATCTAATGCCACTGCTGATCTGACAGGAGGCGGAGCTCAGGCGATAATGCTTGCTCACCCACCACTCACCTCCTGTGGAGGGGCTCCATTCCTAGCAAGTCACAGAACAGACCAGTACCAGTCTTCGACCCAGGGACTGGGGACCCCTAATATAAGAGGCTTTGAAATACTGTGCATGCTTCCTAGTATATGACTCTGTGTGAGACAGTGACAGGAAACATTGAACTCTACATTTTTCAGGGCACAATTGTTAGACAATGAAACAAGCCATGTTTTGTCACTATGTATGACTAAGAACTCATGTACCTGCATAGTAAAGTATAATATTTTTGGAAAATCATTAACTCTTCCAGACTCAAGGGTCATATAAAGAACTACAATGAAATGAGTGGTTTAAAGCTGTGAAATCATTACAATGATAATCAGGCCAGTATATCTAGCTCTAATGTAGTACTCACAATTTATATTCTTTAATAAGTGACATTCCTGAAGGAGAACAACCATTGTTTAAACAAAAAGTACAGTATTGTTAAATAAGTCATCGATGGTCATTGTTTTCTGGACAAATCATCTCAATCACACACCGCGAAAAAAGTGATTTGACCAACTCTTTAAACTTGTTCCTATGAGGTAAAGTGGGGCAAAGAATGATGTCCTCAAGACCAAAAACAGTGATGAATGAAGCTAATTGCAAGCAAAATCCATAGCATAAGGCTGTCAGCATGTAGACGGGGGAGGAAGAGCTATTCTTATCAATTACAAAAAGCAGTTGTCCATGCCTGTGATGTGTGTTTAATTCAGAATAAGAAATAAATCTTAAGACTTACTTCCATAGAATATTTATTCTATGTACTCAACTCCCCACTGAATCAAGTAAATGTAATGACTCCAGACATGAATGTGCTAAATAGTTTTTACTAATCAACAATGCCACTTTTGGTGGAAGACTAATAACTCTTTAGAATCAGACTGAACCAGTGTCCATCCACAGAGCTCACTCCCATTTGCCACGTTTTTTTTTTTTTCCCTATTTAAAAACTTTTAAGTTTTTTCAACCTAGTTGCTGATGCTTTTGTTTTATAGTGTATGTGCAGTAAACTAACAGGATGCATCCATTCTAGATGAGGTACTGTATAGAAGAAATGCTATTGGATTTCTGGTAGGAAAGTGATCATTGTGTTATCAACTGAAATTTGACAAGATCTGTGTCATCACCAACAGAATTAGCAGATACCTTACTTGTGAGTATACAAGTAGTCCCCAATATATGATGCCTCCAACACCTTCCCCACAAAAATAGAACAAGATTCTAAACTCCTGAATTTAGAAATATGTGCTAATTTTACAAAAAGAATTAATCTTATTTTATATCTGTACATTTCAATGTTTTTTACTTTAACAATAAAAACCACAAACTAATGTTGAATGTTATTTTATCCCAATAAATGTATTCATGTTTGCTCCTGAATACATGATCCCAAATGCAAGTTCCCCCAACTCAAAATCCTTAATACCACAAATTTATTTCTGTATACATATCCAGTAATTATTCACATTTGGGTTCAGATATTCTCACAGTACTCATAGGTCCAGTTATTTTGTTAAGAATAAGAAATAGAATTTGTATGGAGGAAGGCAAGATGGCCAGCTAGACATAGCCCAGAGGAAGGTCTCTCACCAAGGGACACATCAGGAAGACTGACACACTCCTAGCAGATCTTGAGAAGGAAGGCATTGAGAGCAGATGGAGAGAAGACACAGATGCTAGACTGAAAGGGGAAAAAGCTGGGAACCCTGCGTGGGGCTACAGCATACCTGGACTCGTTCCTGGCACCCAGTGAAAAGGAAATAGTATTTGTATCTCAAATATTTGCTGAAAATAAGAAAGAATAATAAATAAGGCAATGAGAAAATTGAGATTTGGAAAGAGAAGAAAAGCAAATGTGAGAGAAGTGGAATTGTTTTTAGTAAAGCCATGAAGGGTGAGAAAGACAAATAATAAAAAAAAATACAACCCAGGACAGTAAAGCAGGATGGAAGAGGACAGGCATGGGTCATATGTGGAGTTTGCCAAGGAAGAATTCAGAATGGTAAAATCAGTAACTTGAGCTATATAATCTGATTTAGATAGGGAAACAAATGAGGGGGACAATAATCCTGTGTAAGACATGTATAACAAACACAATGATTTTGTAACTGCCTCATTGAAGTCTGCAGGAAGTGAGATGACAGATATGTGTGTGTGTGTGTGTGTGTGTGTGTGTGTGTGTGTGTATTGTTTTAAGTTTTCTGAGTCTATATCTGCCCTCCAATCTTATTTTTTTTAACTAACAGTTTCAAGTTTCTCATTACAGAGATTCTACCCATGTTTTCAGGAAAGTTTAGGAGGAACCATTGAACTTCAAAATGCTAATCCATTCTCAGGAAATAAAGCAGCAGAGTATACTGAAATAATTTCTGTACTCTGAGGCAGTTGGTACAGGTATAATTCCAAATTTGTGACCACAGACAAATACACATCATCTCTGTCTTCAGTTTCTTATAAGTAAAAGGAGAATGCAACTAGGGAGAAAGGAAAAATTCTAACATTCCTAAGACGTGGCTAAGATAGGGAAAGTTTATGATTCAAATAAATTTGTGAGTTAATGTTCATTAAGATTTTGAATAGCTCACACAGGAAGTTTTCATAGTAAAACCGAGAAAATGAATCATATGATCTAAGAAAGTATGCTTTTATTTCTATATTAATTTATATCAAATTCACATTACATTAGATATATTAATGGTTCAAATATATGCGTATACGTATTTATGTATATGTGCATATATATGTATATATACGCATAGATACACGCATATATATGCATATATGTTTATATATATGCGTATATCTATGCGTGTATCTATGTGCATATATATATGCATATATATATACGCATACATATGTGTATATATATGTATACGTATATATATGTGCACATATATGTATGCATATATATGTGCACATGTATGTATGCATATATATGTGCGCATGTATGTATGCATATATATGTGCGCATATATGTATGCATATATATGTATGCATATATATGTATATATATGCATATATATATATATATCTTAGATTCTCTGTCTTCCCCCATTTAAAAATAATTACCTGAAGAAATTGCCTTTTCTCATTTGACTGTCTACAAAAAAAGAGCTGAACATGCCTTTTTAGAAGTCATTGAGAATTAATCTCACAGGAACTATAGAAAAGTGCAATGTGGACTAAAAGATCAACAAAGAAAAAAGTCATCAAGAAATACACAAAAACTACTTTTAAAATATAAGAAATATTTTTCACATTGTGATAACATTAGGCAGCATGACCAACAACCTTTAGATTACTGAAATCACTGGCTATTTTTACTTGAAAACATGAAATAATTTTCTTCCCTATTATTTGACACTATAGACATCAACAAAAATGGCACTTTCAAAGATTAATAATAATCATTATTAAGAATTTAAAGATGATCAAGATAAATTTCCCAATACTAATTATAATTAAACATATAATCTTGAAGGATATAAAAGTTGGGAAAAATACTAATACTTGACATTTATTAAATAACAACAAAATTCAAAAGGATCATTGAAAAAGGTCTTTCTTAAAGTCAAATAGGAAAGAATGATGTGCTCCACCTAGTCACTGAATTTTATGAGAGCAACAAATAGATCTTTTAGTCATGATCTAAAGTAGAAAAGCAGTTTTAAACACCAGTGCCTTTGTTTATGATCTAGAAATTAACTGTGCACATTCTCCTTGGAAATTAACAAAAAAAAATTCCTCTTTTAAATCAGTCATATAAAGTATGGCTTTATTTTAGATGCAGGATGAGTAAAATGCTTGACAGACAATTCCTGCTATATCTGCCTGCCAAGAAAAGAAAGTGGTCACTTATCATGATTGTGATTACAAACCACATCAAGTGAAGTCTACATGTCATACCTTCACAAGAGACAGGTAGCATCGCTTGATATATTTTCTTTCTAGCTCCATTCTCTCTCTGTCTCTCTCTTTCACATACTTTTTCTATTCCTCTCCCCAACGCTTTCTCTCCCTAGGGGTTCTGATACCACTACTACACTGCTCAGGAGATGAATCCATTTTCTTTCTGTTAACTCCTCTTCCTGGGAACATGGAGAATCTCCTCACTGATTTTGACTAGGGAATTTTTTTTTTTAAGAGTAGAACAGACTTCTGACCTTTTAAACGATCAGATTAGAATGGTTATTTTCACATTATTAAGTAATCAAGGAACAAATGCATTAGGAAAGAGTTTGGTTCACACGCAGGCCTGTTGGATTCTAAAAAAAATATTTTGTACTGACAGCTAACCCAGATTCCATTTCTTCCCTTGCCTAAGAACCACTTGGGAAGCTAAAATGCATTTTAACATTGCATTTTGCCTAAAGGCTATCAGTAAAATTTAATTTTCTTACTGCATTGATTTTTCCATTATAGGTTGTAAGAGTCTAATGATATCTCATAAGAATTTTCAGTATTGAGGAAAAGGATGCGAACGATTTACCAATGATAACTGCTTGGGATATATTGTGATTTTGAGGGAAACTTTTTGTTGCTTTTTAGGCTGATCGTTTAAAGATACGAGACATTTAAGAACTCTGAAATCTTAAATGAAACTTTTAATTCATGCATTTTAAAGTTTAATATGTTACCCCTCCTTAAAAATAGAATCTCAATATTTGAAACCAAAACATGCATTTTAGGCAAAAAATTAAGTGTCCACATAAAAGGCCGACTGTTACTGCAAAAATGTAACGTTGCAGACTGAAAGACATTAGACCATGGAGGACTCATCTTAGACTAGGCTACATTTAGTAAAGGTTGACTAATTTTCTTTCCTCCTCAATGATTGTCTCATCACTGAAGCTTCAGCAAAACTTAAAATAACCACGTTGAGAAAACACATAAAAAATAGAACCAGTGTCACAGTAAAATCAGCAGAGGATTCAATGTGCCATATGTTCAATAGCTCCAAGGGAATATTTTAATTATTATTTCACTTTGTCATAAACACAACAGGTGGTTATAAATATAAAATAAAGATTTGTGAACAAAAAATTAACCAAATAAAATACATCATTGTTAACAAGGTTAGATACCACCAAATGGAAAATGTCTTAATTGCCAACACTCACCCTTATCTTTAATATGTTCATGTGGCCATGTCTCTAGTACTTATTTTCATGCAATTTTATTCCTACTTTTTTTTTAACATTTAAAGGGCTTGAAATAGAAATGGAGAACATCTGTTTCAAAGAAATAAATTGTTCTTTAAAATGTCATCAAAATAATTTAGAGCACCAATCCTTTTCCTATTTTTAAAACTGTAAATTTTAATTTTTAAACACTATGCACACTGGGGTAACTTTTATGGAAAAAAATAAAGAAAACTACGTGTCTTTATTCTTTAACAAGGGCATCTATTTCTAAGTGAGTTAAATGATACTCCCAAACCAAATGAACATTCAAAATATTTAGTTAAGTTTTATAAACTAATGTGCCTTGTCTTTAGTCTATGGAACCAGAAAACATTAATAATTACCAACTAATTATGATCCATTCCCTAATGTCTGTTATCACTGCTGAGCTATTGATAATTCATATTTAGTGCTGAATCAAGCTACAGATTGAAGGCAAATTTCTGAGCCTGTGATGTTAATAATCAGCTTTGGCTTTTAAAACCTTCAGCTGATATGGACTGGATCTTGTCCTACCTAGTATTTACCACTCTGTTCTCCTGTTGAGACTCCAAAAGAATGAAGCCCTACCAACATCTTGCTTTTCACCCAATGAGTCTCAGTTTAGACTTAAAGACTCCAGAAGAATGAAATAATGAATTTTAATTGTTTTATGCAACTGTTCGTAGCAATTTGTTACAGCAGCAGTAGGAAACTAACACACTGATCAGATATGATTTACCAGACTAAATGGTTAAGCACTTAACCTTTAAACTAAAAATCAACACAGAACTTAAGATATTTTATTGATTAAAACAAGCACACTTATACACATAAAACACCTACATCATCACTAACATATTTTGAAGGTCTTTGAAGTACAAAAAGCAATCTACATTATAGTTATAATTTATGTTTATAGTATAGGAACAGGAATGAGTTAAACTAAATATCCAATTCAGTACAAGGTACTTCTCCCTTTTTTTTGACAAAATCTCACTGTGTCATCTAGGCTGGAGTTCAGTGGCATGATCTCGGCTCACTGCAACCTCTACCTCTCCGGTTCAAGCGACTCTCCTGCTGTAGCCTCCTGAGTAGCTGGGATTACAGGTGTGCACCACCATGCCTAGCTAATTTTTGTATTTTTGGTAGAGACAGGGCTTCACCGTATTGGTCAGGCTGGTCTTGAACTCCTGACCTCGTTATCTGCCTGCCCTGGACTCCCAAACTGCTGGGATTTCAGGTGTGACCCACTGTTCCTGGCCCAGTACAAGGTATTTCAATGAGGACTTATCTAACGTTTCCTAAAATTTCTAAAAACAATTATATACACAGATGATAATGATTTGAGTTTAGGAAGATTTTGTAATATGTGTAAGTTTCTCGTATATAGAGAACCAGGATAATACTTATAAAATCACACTTATTATCTGAAAAGTTATGATTAGTTTTAAATACCTTTATTTTATTTTAAGGGTTCTTACAAATTTTTCATTTGTATTATACAAAAATGCAGATTACCAGAGATACAAATGATATACATCAATAGAGTAATTCAAAAACAGAAAAGGTCCAATAGAAATTGTTGGACTAGACTTCGTTCTGCTGCTGTATAAGTCATTCATATTCTTACAAAGAAATGAGATTGACCAATAACTGGGAATCCAGAAACTCACCTCTTCTCCTATAGAGGTAAATAATTGAGATTATGTCATGCCAAAAAGTATTGTGTGAATCAGTAACACACTACAGCACTGCCACTTTCATTCATATATTTTTTTAATCATTTGTTTTTATTTTAGATTCAGGGGGTACATGTGCAGGTTTGTTACATGGGTATATTGTATAATTCTGAGGTTTGGGGTGCAAACAAACCTATCATCCAGTCAGTGAATATAGTACCCAATAATCATTTTTTTAATCCATATTTTATCTTTTATTTTTATTTTATTTTCCTTTAAGTTCTGGGATAGATGTGCAAAATGTGCAGGTTTGTTATGTAGGTATATATGTTACATAGTGGCTTGCTGGACCTCTTAACCCGTCATCTAGGTTTTAAACTACAAATGCATTAGGTATTTGTCCTAATGCTCTCCCTCCCCTTGTCCCCCACCCCTCAACAGGCCCTGATGTATGTTGCTCCCTTCCTTGTGTGGACTACTATGCAGCCATAAAAAAGAATGAGATCGTGGTGTCCTTTGCAGGAACATGGATTAAACTGGAAGCATCATTCTTAGCAAACTAACACAGGAATAGAAAATCAAACACCACATATTCTCACCCTATACTAGTTTTTTGCCCTCTCACTCTCCATAGTAGTCCCTAATATCTATGGTTCCCATCTTTATGCCCATGTGTACGTGTTTAGCTCCTGCTTATAAGTGAGAGCCTGAAGTACTTGATTTCCTGTTCCTGTGTTATTTCATTTAGAATAACGGCCTCCAACTGCATCCATGTTGCTGCAAAGAACACAATTTTGTTATTTTTTATGGTTACACAGTATTTAATGGTGTATATGTATCACATTTTCTTCATCCAGTTCACTGTTGATGGGTACTTAGGTTGATTCCATGTCCTTTCTACTGTCAGTAGTGCTGTGATTAACATATGAGTACATGAGTGTTTTTGATAGAACATTTTATTTTCTTTGGATATATACCCAAGAATGGGATTGCTGGTAGTTCTAAGTTCTTTGAGGAATCTCCAAACAGCTTTCCACAGTGGCTAAATTAATTTACATTTTCATCAGTGCATATAACTGTTCCCTTTTCTTCCAAGACCTCGCCAAATTCTAGTATTTTCTGATACTCTTAATAATGGCTATTCTAACTGGTGCTGAGATAATTCTCATTGTTGTTTTGATTTGCATTTTTCTGGCGATTGACATTGTTGAGCATTTTTTTGGCCGCTTGAATGCCATTTTTTTTTTTAAAGGAGTGTCTGTTCATGCCCTTTATCAATTTTTAATTTTTTTGGCTTGTTAAATTGTTTAAGTTCCCTATAAATTCTAAATATTAGTTTTCACTCAGTTCTGAAATGTACAGAAACCTGATAATCAGTGGTTTAACTCTTTGTTGTTCTAGCTTAATTAAGCACAAATTGTGACAATGAAACACTTTATATGTGTCTTCTATTAAATTCAGGAGAACCTAGCCTTCCCCTTTTTATCTGTAACAGTGGCAATAACACATTTTAGTAAAATCTCTAGCTTATCTAAGGTTAAACAACTTTCAAAGGAATAGCATTGGCATCACTATAAGCATTTCAGCACATCTTAGAGTGTGAAAATAATTTTGATATGACTATGCCGTTTTTTAAATAAAACATTACATTCTGTGTCTTCGTAATGTGTTTTTATTTCAATCAACAGTGTATAAACCTGTACCAATATATTCATCCTTTAAAGTTAATTATATGTGTCTATCCACATATGTGAATTCAATGACGATTTAAAGCATTTTTTGGCTACTTTACATTTTCTTGTTTCCCTTGCCTTACTTTTTGAAATTACATAAATTTTTGCTAATATCAATTATTTCAATCATTTTATTATAAGATATGGGATTGAGTAGAAATGCTGTCAGGAACTTGGCAATCTAGGTTAAAGAGTATTAAAAATACTAATAATAATCATCGTAGTAATATTGGGTGTAACTGCCATATTCTGAAATGTTATTAATTATAATACATGAAAGTTATAAATTATAGTAGTCAAAGAAGAATAAACCAGGCCTCAGAGAGACAAAGTGATTGCAGTGTAAAACATTGGTAGCACATCTAGTCTCAGAGTCGAAGCATCTGATCTTTAAATAAATTTTTCTTTCACCATATCCTTTTATCTGATACATTTAAAGTACCATTAGACACACATAGATCTTAATATATCATAGAGTACATGTTTAATGAGAACCAAATAGTTCATTGATTTCCTCAAATAT
The DNA here is from genome assembly GCA_036589455.1 of Ateles fusciceps. Classification (NCBI taxonomy): domain Eukaryota; kingdom Metazoa; phylum Chordata; class Mammalia; order Primates; family Atelidae; genus Ateles; species Ateles fusciceps. Next base: position 2,860,081 of record JAZHEH010000827.1, on the reverse strand, counting down.
AGGAAATGTTTGTCAGAGAAGCACAGCTCTCACAGTAAAAGGTAGCAAAACACAAGAGCCTAGATTGCAAACCTAGGATCCAGGCTGCATGGGTTCCCACGTTGGTTCTGCCACTTCCCAGATGCGTAACCGTATGCAAATTACAAATGCCATGTCTGGGCTTCAGTTTCCTCTTTTCTAAAATAAAGATGAATATTATCCTTACCCCACAGGGCTATTATGATAATTAATAGTTAATATCTGTGAAGTACTTATAACACTACCTGATGCATATTAAGTACTGTAGAAGTATTTGTTCAACAAATAAAACACAGTATTAAGTCTTGAAACAACTGTGTCAATATTAAAACGAACCAGTAGATTGTTTAAGTTACATTCCAAATTCTAAAGAAAGAAATATATAAGAAATGCAGGACAAAATATTTGTCTTACATCTATTCCACTCTTGAAAGGAGATTGACAAGTTTATAGACTGCTCATCTGTTTATTTGTAGCTATAACCAAACAATTTAAACCTTCTCTTTCAACATTATGATGAATACCATGGTAGGGTCAGTTAAGAAAGCAAACACTTGGCAAAAAGTTCTTGAGGTAATATTCAAAGAGTGATGAGGCAGAAGTATTCATAATTTCAGCTAATTTAGAACTTTGATGCTATTCCCATTGATAGCTACCAGGAATCAAATTAATGCCAGTACACATAGCAGGGTTTGTGTATTTTGTGTACAATTATCCACCACATGCTGGAATAAGACAACTCACTTGCTGTGCTAATTGGGTAAATCACCATTTTAATTTCACCATCCCTCAGTTTTGTCTCAGCAGTTTAGGTCATTTCTGAGGAATATCAGGGTATTAAATAGAAATTAAATGATGTTTTTTAACAAGTGAAGATATTTAAGTTCTCCACAGACAGATGCTTTAAATATAGATTCTTATATGATTAATAATATTTATCACAAGATAAGCACCATCAAGCTATATCACCCGTAAGAAAGTGGAATCTTCAATCATTATCACAAATAAATTCAAAACAACAACCTGGAATTAAGCATTTATGCTATTCAAGGATTACTGAATTCTGGAGCGGGAGTGGGAAACGGGTGATAATAAGATACCCTTTTAGCAGCCATGAAAAATTAAGTTCTTCTAGGAATTTAGTCAGGTGCTTCTTGGCAGTCCTGCCATTTATTCTACCCAGAAAGTAGTGCATGCCATGTGGGATCTAACCAAATATTAGAGTTAGAATATAGCTGAAGATGCCCCTTGGATTAATGCTCATCCGGTAAAACTGTTTATCAACAAGAAGCAGCATGAGCCATTATCAGTTTTCCATCAATGAAGATCGATTTCCATACCTGACCTTGACTTTTTTATACCTCTGTCCTCATATTTTCCTTTTCTCTTTTAGCTCTACCTGTACTGTTGGTATTTTCCTACTCCCAAGCATAAGGTTTCAACAAAATGTAAAATTAAAGTTATGCTAATCTCAATTTAGATTTACACAGATGATTGTGTAAAAAGATAAATGCAGGCCTACTGACAAAAAAACTTTTATTATTACAGAATTAATAACACAAAACAAAAAACGACACACACCATTGGGATAAATACTATGAAGAAGTAATTCAGGGCACTGTGACAGTCAATAATGGTGTAACCTAACCCAGTTTTTAGTGATAAAGAAGATTTTCTTAGTAGGAAGTAATATTTAGGCTAACATGTAAGGGAAGAATAAAAGTGAAATGATATAGGGTAGAGGGACGAAAAAATAGAATTGTATTTGACAGAAGAAAGAGCATGAACTAATATCTATATTAGGCTAATCTATAATTCAGTCCAGCAAGTATGACCTTTGGATGATAAAGTCTGGGAGTGGGTCGTATTAAAAAAAAACACACATCGGTGAAGAATTGGGTGATACAGCAGAGTCAGGTCCTTTGTTCTTTTGTTGTTTATTTATCTGTTTGTTAAGAATCACAATGCAGAAGTTTCAGGAAGTGAAGAAAAATTATTTTGGAAGAAGGAAGTTCACGAATAGTTGGGTCAGCATCAAAATTCATAAATAGTGGGTGACCTCCCTTTTAGAAGAGGACAAAGGCTAACATGTGAGATGGTATGCTTTTCTATGTATTGACTAAGGAGGGAAGAGCCTTTATTTTCACTCATGCCAGTCTCGGAGGATATCGGACACTTGAGACTAATGATTAAGTGAACTGAAATGCAGAAGGAGGTCCTGTAGTTGTGGTTATGGACCACATATTCTATATAATTCAGTGGTAGTGATAGCTATGTTCGTTGAAAGCACAGCTGTGTTATTGGGAAGGGCAGCTGTCTGAGGTAGATTAAAAAAATGCCAAAGCATTGAGTCAATGTCTAGAAACATGAGAGAAGACTGCTTAAGGTAATGTCTACCTTTCTTCACATTGAAAACATGGGATGCTATAGGGTACACGAGTAACAATTCTGAGCATTGCTAGCCTAAAAGGAGCTTTCCTCTGTTGGTGAATTGTGAGGTAACGAGGAGACATTTTCTCTTAGAAATTTCTTTCTCACATTAAGCCTGAGATGAATGCTTGTGTGTTGGTACTTGAAATCCTTATCCCTTTTCTTCTCTCTCCTTTATCACAGGAGCTCTAGCATGACTGGCATGACAATAAAAAAAAAAAAGAAAGGCTCTTCTCTCTTTCTTCCTTGGTTGGTGCATGAAAAAGCTTAAGCCTAGAAACTGTATTTGGCTCCTGTCCCAACATGGATCCATCAAAATACAACTTGGTTTCCACCAAGGAGATGCACTGGTACAACACAGAAGAGAAAGAGAATCATTTCTTACAATGGCATGTAGTTATGTGGTTTCAATACAAAAAAGAATTTGCAGTAGCCTCTATATTTTCTTCAATAAAACACCTACTTCAGTGCTGCAAGCTGACACAATCACTTTGTAGAGTCTAATGTAGTTCCAGAACTGGGTTTCAGTTGACATTTCTGATTCTTTGAAAGCCAGTGGTGAACCCAAGAACTAATGGTAGACTTCTTCACATTTCCTCTTCCAGCTCTTATAAAGGATTTACAAGTACTATTTTTACTCTGTATGATCTCTTCCTGCTTGAACTACCTAGATTTATGTCACTCAGTTGAATAATGACATATATCAATAGAGATAAGCCACTGAGAACAAAAACCAAATCGCGTTTACCTGTTCAAGACATGATGTAGAGTTGGTGTGCAGTACACATTTGTTCAATGAATGAATATATGAATAAACAATAAGAAGTATCTGACTCCAGTTGTTCAATGTAAGGAAGCTTCCTGAACTATATCTGAACCAGAAATTTGATCCCATCACTAAAGGAACATTCATATCTTAGATGGACACTACTCTCAGGCCAAAATTAGCATGATATATAATTGAACATTTTTGAGTTTTCAGACAATAAAATAACGGATGATGACATAAAATGGCAAACTAATCTTACCTCCATTTTAGTCATGTATTGTGATTTGTGATTCCCCTTAAACTGTGAAATAGGTTTATAACAATAATAAATATATAATATATATTACAATATCATAATTTAGTAATATTAAATGTAGTTTTCCATCAGTGGTGAGAATCACACAAACAGTGATGAATGGGAGAAGGAGAAGCACTAAAAGTAGTAGTAACTGTTATTAACACTTTAATATTAATCTTATTTTTATAATATTGAAATAATAACTTATTTTTTGTGTGCTCTTCCTTCTGTCAGATATTTGCTATTTATGCAATGCTCCCATTGATGGAAGTCCATATTTAGATAGTATCTTATACTTTACCTTTTCACAGTCTTCTAAATCTCATCCAGACATCTCATTAGGAGATAACCAGTTAACAAATTTATCTTTAGAAGTGAAAAGATGAGCATACTCTCCAACTCAGAAAAAAAAAAAATCATGTATCTCCAGAAAGCTTTTAGAAAATGAATACTTCAAACCCAAGGAATTTTAGGGGTGGAAATTTGGTGGAGAAATCTCACATCATGCCATGTTATGTAAAGCAGTAATAAATATACTGAACCTAAAATATGTAATATTTTATATGTTGCTTTTTAAAAAATATAGTGAAGGGAGAAATTTAAAGTATCTCTAAGTTCTAGGAATGCAATCAAAGGAGCATTAGGGAAACAGTACACACACACACACATACATAAACACACCATACATAACACACAAAAGTGTGTGGGGAATAAAGGTTCTTATTAAATAATGGAGACTTTGCAGGATAATGCCTGATTTTTTTCCAGTTTTGATATCTTTAATAGATTTTTCAGTTACAAAAACAACCTATTTTACACATTGAAAAACAACACGCATGGAAAAGTCATATGAAAATGAATTTCACTCAGTGATGTAACTAGGTTATCAAGAAAAACCTGAAATCTAATGTTGACAAATGGAAAGTAATATAGTGTGAGTACAAAGCTATAAATATAAATGTTGTATGAGAAATTCATACCTAATATGAGATATTTATTTGAAGCTAGATAGGTAAGATATTCTTTTCAAAACACAGTGCAGTAACAAAATTTACATAAAAGTAAATTATAAGAGATTCAAGCATTCAAAAAATGTTCTGAGAATCCTGTTTTTGTTTATTAGATAAATGTCTCTCCACAAGCTGCAATGAAAGATACAGCAGAGAGACTCAACAAGAGCACATAATTATTTATATGACAATTAAATGGCATGAACTATGAGGACAAGAAGGAAAAAATGTGAACCATACATCTTTGTAGCCTTTGCAAGGATGGTGAGAGGAGTTTTACAAGAAAGAATGCTAAATATAGACTGGTATCATACCAACCTCAAATTGCTATATTCAGCTCGATAAAAAGTGACATAGAAAAGAATACTCATGAGAATAAAAATATTCAAAAAAGATGTCAAAAGCACTTTTTTTAAGAAAGCATAAAAATTACATGGAAATTCTACATAAAGTACCTTGCGAGAATAAATCTATTGCAGTTAGTCATGAGGGAAACAGACAATGATAGTAAGAATCTAAAAAGAATGAACTACGTTCTTATATGTCTTTCACAAGGTTTGCTTGTGGGCATAACACTTTCTTGAAAAGTAAAATGAAGCAATGACTACAGTGCTGAGAATGAATTATTCCTTCTTACTATCTAGAAAAGTGTAAGTTACTGTCAATCCCGAAACGATTCTTCAAAATTTTCTGTTTCCACATACACACTCTTTTATAGAAAACTTTTTTTTTTTTTTTTTTTTTACCATGCTTCTTTGTCATCAGTGTAATTAAGCTTTCAGATCCAGGACTGCTCTTATTTTGTAGACTTTTCTTTGTTTTTTAACCCTGTAAAATATTTAACACCCTTTCGCTCATCATTTTGCATTTTACATGATAATTTATCTAAAAAATTAAGGGTAGATGGTAAAGACAGGCTATTTTACCATCAAGATCCTAAAAATATAACATTTAATAAATAGATCAGTGTTTAAATTTCACAGTGATATTTATGACTAACAACAAATCACATGAGGTGTTGTTACATGAATAAAGTGAAGTGGTGAAGGTATAATCATGAAGAGACCTATTATGATAGATAATGTGAAAACAAGTCAAAGAAGCTGACAGCAAAGGTCCTTATATTCAGCTATGAGGATACTGCAAAAAATAGCTCAGGCATCTGCTGCCCTGCCTCCTTTAAGATAAATTTATCCTGCGCAGGAAACACTAAAACATTTTTCACCAACCTACATTTGAGATAAAATTATATTCATTCACAAGTTCTATGGACCTAATAAAGGCTCAATAAAAATAATTTATTGACTGGAGTTTATTGAGTATCTATGGTATATATAACATTTTGAATTAAACTCAAACAGAATCCATATCCTAAGAATGAAAATTAATAATAAAACTAATGGTAATCATAATAATAAATAGGAAGAGTTACAAAAGGAAAGAGGAGAAGGGGAGATGCTAACATTTAAGCAAAGCTTAATAGCAGTTGGCTTTGTTAAAAATGCCTGATCCAGATTATTGCATTTCCTCATTGATGTGCATATCACTCTTTCAGAAACATTATCTGGGATTTGGAGAAGCCAAATGGCCAAGAGCACATGGCTTGTCAGCAGACAAGTCCATTCTGGCTTATACCTGCCCACTTAAGGACTAAATTCATATATAACACGCATTTGGTACTTAACAAGGTACTCAAGATGTAAAACTGAAGATACAGTCTCTGCCTTACACACTTTAGTCTAGTGAAAGGACGCATAGAGCTCAGGAGTAAGTATAAAGGCTGTATAAACACAGATGAGGGAAAAAGCAAGGACAACTCATGGAAAGCTGAAAATAGGAGATGGACCCAAAAAATGGAATTAAAGCAGATTTTTCTGACAAGAAGTTCATATTCCTAGTTTGCTAGAGGAAAATACAGATCACATGTTAGAGTTATCCTCACAAAAGATAATTCCAGTATCTCTCATACCAAGTAGATAATTGATCATAGAAGATAATGCTATGTAAGTTCTAAAGTGTTTTTATATGAAAAGTATTTTAGAAAGGGAATAAGATGACAATTTACTAGTCAGACAAGTAGGAGTTCCATGATAATAACTTGTTAGATTCTATTTTATGCCCAGTGTTTTACAGAGTGCCTAGTTCAAAGAGAAGCTCAATGACATATTAATGAGGGTTCTCAGTTTTATAGCTGCAGTTTTGTGACTCCAGGGTTTGTGGTCTTTGTAAGGTAATGCAAAATACATGAGTAAAATGATGCTTATGACAGGAACAAATATTCTGCATGTAGAAATTTTCCACCTAGTAGCTTAGCTATCTTACAAACTCTGTTAAGTAAGTGTGCAAGCAGTCAATGTGGGACCATGAAGGTGTCATTTTGGCTTGGTGTATACACACACACACACACACACACACACACACACACACACGACAGTTATTCATATAATTAAACCAGAAAATAAATGTCAATCTAAATCATCTGAATAAATGGCCTAGCCATGGAATCAGAAGTCATAATATTCATATTAAAAGATCACCATAGTTATATTTGAAAGAAATAATACTGAAAATTATAAAGCAAAGATTCAGTAAAAGACTATTGCTTAGTATTTTAAAATGTCTACTGAATATTAAATTACTAAGTATATTTCAATGTGAGAAATTATCACCTCTGATATTCCCTAAACAAGGGCCTGGAAGGCACCTAAAAGGTTATCTCTTCCTTTAGCTCTAGTCAAATGCCTCTTTATTAGCAAAAGTCTCTCTGGCCCCCTATTTCAAATTGTATACCCTACTTCAATATTATCTATATTCCCTTTATTGCTTTATTTTATTTTCTCCTTAGCAGGTAACAGTATCTAATGTATTTTTTCTTTTAACATTTTATTTGGTCTATTTCTCTCACTAGAATCTAAGTCTCATCAAGGGAAGATAACTTACTGACTGAGTAATGTTGTAGAACCTTCTCGTTTCACAAAAGAAGAAAATGAGTATATATTTACTCATGACTTATCAGGTCATAATTGGATAGAGTTGTTTCACATATAGAATGTTACCTAAACTCAGGCTTTTAGCTGTAGGTAAAGTTGAAATCATATCTAATTGAAAGTCAGAAAACATGGTAGGAATCCTCACATGAACCCATAAAAGGATTTCAGACATGTCTGTGTAGGTCAGATAAACAGGTCAAATAGATCTGGAGAAATCCTGTTATAAAGAGAAACTAAGAATTTCTTGGAAAGAGAACACAGCCTGTAAGAGGGAAGAATACACATTGAACTTGACCCAATAACAAAGTTTTAGTCACAGGAGAAGAAAGGAAATTATCAGTGAAGTGTGAGACCAGTCACTCAGATTAATCTGGGTTAAGTTTCACATCTGAGTCCTGTGAAGCAAACAGAGTTGAAAAGCAGCTTATACGTAAAACTGAAGAAGCTGTTTCAGTAAATGACTAGGGCATTAGAGCATAAGTAGCCACCCTCTAGTAAAGTATAAAAGAAAAAGTAAGGAGGGAGAGACGGACGCATTCTTGCCAAACTCAGCAATGAATTACTGTGGTAACAGCTATAAAGGGCTTCCATGCCTGAACTATGAAACAGGATAAAACCTTTGACCCAGCAAATTCCTGACAGAAGACAGCAGAAACTGATGGATACAGTAGCATCTATGCAATATCAGATGCTCAAAGAAATAGCCAGCAGAAGGCTGAGAATCAGAATAAGAGGAAAGCAAGCATTAGTGGAGGCCAGTGACAGTTGATACAACTTTTGAATACATTTACATTTGAACACGTGAAATATCTGCCTGGAACTTCTAAGAATTCTTAGCGTGTTTTGCAGAAGACTAAGAAATGCATAAGCTAGAAAATTTTATGAACAAATTTAATTTGTTATTACTATTAATGTGACTCCATTTGTAACCACCTGTAAGACATAGAAATTGACATTTAAAAGTATAAAAACAAATTGAAAATAAAAATAAACCAAGTCTAATAATGTTCCAAGTTTGACACCATGTCAATAAGGTGAAAACAGCAACAATCTATAATATCAGTCTTTCACAATCAAACTTCTGAGCACTAGTAAAAAGTGATAATTAGCAAGATTCAAATTTTATTACCTTAAGAACAATGACACAAATCAGGGTAATTCAGGCTGAAAACAAGTCTACAATATTTAGTAATAACAGGCAGAAGCTGGAAAATGTCATGTAACTATGTATTAGTTACAATACAATACATTGTATTAGATATAATTTTAAAAATGTAAAAAAAAAGGATTGTCATAATTGACTTCTTTGTAGATTTTTAAAATCAGCTTGAGGTATAACTTATATGCAATTAAATGTACCTATTTTAAGTGAGCAGTTTTTCAAACACATATACCCAGGTAATTTCTACACCAAGAGATAGAATGTATTTATTAACCTAAAATTACCACTTGCTCCTTTTGAGTCAATGTCCCACATCTCCCCTCCCATAGGCAAACACTGACGTCATTTCTAACACTGTAAATCTAATATTGTCTGTTTTAGAACTTCATATAATTAAAGCCATACTGTATATAATATGTTATCTCTGGCTTCTTTTGGTAAACATACATGCTTTTAGATTCATTTTCACTACTGAGTGTATCAGTGGTTCATTCTTTTGTATTGTTGTATAGTATTCCATTGTATGGAAATACAGTAATGTGCTTATTCATTCCCCGTCAAATTCATTTTTGAAGCAGGCTTCTCCTCTGTATAGGCACCCTCTCAAAATTTCTCTTTAGTTTCACAAATCTAAAACAAAAACCCACTCATTATTCCTAGTGGAAGACTACATAAGGTCACTATTAGCCTGAATGTAAATATTATATACTGAAAACTGAATACCTGGTATAATGCAAATCATATAATATGTATAAAAATTATATAAATATATTACCTTGTATATAAGTTACACATAAGTTGATTTAAAAATATTTTTTAAAAAGGATCATAATTGACTTCTCTGTGGATAAAAACGAGGTCATACCTTGAGGGGAAGGACTACTTACTATCCCAAGCAAAAGACTAGTGGGCAGACTCCAATATGGCCCCAAAGATCCCAGCCTCCTAGGATTCTCACATTTTCTTATTCCCAGCTGTTGTGTGTGGGCCCTGCTTCGTGACTCAATTCTACTGAGGTCATAAAGGCTGGGTGCCATTTCTTTCTATTGCTTGTGCTTACTCCATTTCTATTTCTATTCTTTTTTGTTTATGCATGTGTATGTGTGTAAGTCTGTGGTTTGACAGTAGCAGACAAATTTAAAGAATAAAGATTAATTTATTTTGTGTGACTGACTATAAAAGGCACCAGGCCTATACTACTGGCATGTGCTTTGAGAAGGCAAATGCTCTTGTAGAGCTGTCTTAATTTTGTCTTGTTTTGCTTTGACAGTTGTTTGCAGGAGATGTGAACACAGGGATGAAAGATTTCATAAAGAATTCAAGGAGAGTTGTCATCTAATGCTGCAGATTACTTAAAACAGTGCAAACTAGACCCTCCCATTAATGTACATTTCTTATTCATTGCAAGATCTGGTAAAATCACCTTGTTGGGAACAGAAATTGAGGTCACACCTTGAGGGAAGTACTATTTACTTTCCCAAGAAAAATACTTTGATGGGCAGCCTCCAATATGGCCTCAAAGATCCCAGCCTAGTGGAATTCTCACACTTTCTTATTCCCACCTGTTGTGTGTGGGCTGTGCTTAGTGACTCAATTCTACTGAGGTCATAAAAGGCAGGGTGGCATTTCTTTACATTGCTCATGCTTATTGCACCTCTATTTCCTACCATGTTACAGGCAGCTCCAGCAAGCCCACATGGCAAGGAACTGCAGCTTAGATGTGGATCCTCTAGACTTAGTCAGTCCGGAGATGGCTGCAGATCCCAACTCCCACCACTAACAATTTAATTGCAGTCTTGTGAGAGATTCTGAGCCAGAACCACACAGCTGAGACACTCGAAGAAACTTTTTAGTTAATGAATTTTAGTTGTTTTCAGTAACTCAGTGTTAGAGTACTTTGTTGCGCAACAACAGATAAATAACAGAAGGCCAAACCTTGAACAAATCACAGAAACTCTAGTGTTGAGTGTTAGCTGAACTGAGACAGAATCTTATTCTGTCAAAACTTCCTAGGAATTGGGTCTCAACTCGCCAGGAACATAGCTATATGACACTTATGGAAAAGGGTTAATGGGAAGGAGCTGTGAGCTAAATGGGGAGATGTCCCAGAAGGTCCCAACATTACACATGTGAGCCAGTAGACTAAAACTGGCCAAATGCAACAGCTGATTTAATTACCCTTTGGGTAAACTTACTCATTGTTATCACCAAAACTTTAGAAAAGGCTGTTTAAAATGACAGCTTGGTTTGTCTTTTTGTGAGTGGAAAAAAATGTTTCATGGTTGGGAGAAGTCGTTGAAGGACAGAACATTACAGCATCTCATGAATAAAGACTTGGGAACCCAGCTACAGTTAACAGCCATGTCAGTTATAGACGGCCAAGCAGTGGCCAATATATCTGTAGGTAGAATATAATGTGATGTGGCACTTTGACAAGTGAAGCAAATAAGAAGAACATAGAGTTGCATCCTAAAGCAGTGACTCTCGAACCATAATAGGAAACACCTGGGATCTTGTTAAATCATGGTAATAATTCAAACAGTCTGGGGTCAGGCCTAAGATTCTGCATTTCTAACAAGCTCCCAAGTGATACCCACACTACTGTCCATAAACTATAATTTGAATAATAAATTTATACAGCACATGAAAAGTGATTACTCATGAGAACATAAAGAAATAAAATATTGGAATAAACATTATTAGAAGCCTCAAATTCCTGCAATTAAAAAAGTGGGAGCACAAAGTCATACATAGTTGGGTATTATTACAAGTATGACTTCATTTTACATTAATGGACTGGCTAAACCTACACAACAATATACAGAAATACAGAAGATAGTAGGAATTTTGAAGTCACCAGTGGCTTCAGAACTGTGTTCTTGTTCTAAATATGTCTATATTTATTTAAGGCTATATCATGAATAGTCCTGTTTTAATATATATGACAGACTTCACACTAATACAAAGATATTGGGAATTCTCTAAGAAATTTGGCAGACAGACAACATTTTTTATCTTGATCCAGAAAAATGTTAATGAACTATTTTAAAACGAAGGGAAAATCTTGAAGCAAAAGATGCTTTCCACAAAAAAAACTAAGCCTATTTGCAACATTGAAAAAAATGTATGTTTTCTTCTTATTGCATAGACAGAACACAGGAAATCTACAATTTCCAAAATATTTCCCCTAGCCCCAAATGGTGCTTTCTCTTTCATACAAAGCATTTCTCTCTTAATGCCATTACAGTCTTCTGCTTTGTTTTAAAAACATTTATTCAGCACATAGCAAAATTAAGTTATTAAAACAGGAAGTATTGAAAGTTTTCCCTTTCTCCTTATAAGAAATAAACTCTTAGTGTTGTGCTTCAATCTTTTCTACTTATTTTAAATCATTTATATCAGTTGCCATCCAAATAAATTGTAGCCTTTTATATAGAATATGCCTGAACAAGCAGACTATATAATCTACTTTACTACCATTACAGAGGACACTTTACTTCTAGTTTTAAGAAAACATTTGTTCTCCACGTATTTCCCTTAAATACAAATAAAGGAGAAATTATATTGCACATGTCTTGAGTAAAACTGAACTGGATAATGCTTTTACTATCTTTATTAGTGACATTAGAATTGCCCATTTACATTTCAATCTTCATTTAACTAAATTAAAAAAGATAAAGCACCTATGAAATTATGATCAATGATCAATACCAAATCAGTTTAAACACAAGCAAGCAGATTAATATAGCAATGATAAAGTGATGCTATTTATACCTGAGTTTTCAGTTAATTTATGTTCTTTGAACTGCAGATTACCTTGAAATACAGATACAGAAATGCCTTCAATAAATTGCTACATTTCTCAAACAACCTGCTATGTTGTTGGAATTTGATGGCTGGCAGCCTAATGAAAATGAATGGCTTACGATCTTCTGAGACTGACCCACTTAGTCATTCACACCATCCATCGAATGAGAGATGGCTTCAGAGGTACAAGGTCACACCCTTGCAACAATTATTCTGTCTAATGAGGTGTCACAAGAAATCTACTAGTTCAAAGGTGTGTGGTAAGGGCAGCTGAGGATAAAATATTTGGTGTCCTTGCACTGAAGTATAGATACACATTTCTGAGCCGATCTTTGTCACAGTACCAAATGAAATGAAAAACGCTACTTAGTTATGGAATGATTTGCACTTTAAAGAGTTAGAAGTGATACGAATTTTACTTTCATGTTGTCAAGGAGTGGGTGGAGGGGAACTTCAGGAAACATTTTACCCCCAAAAGCTCAATGACAGGTTGACTTAATTATTCAAATGATAACTATTTATAAGGAGATAATTAGGCCATATGTTAACCTCAGAATTTAAAATAACCAATTTGCTTATATTGTGTGTTTCTTGTCTAACTTTGTAGAGGTACAATTTTCAGAGTGAAAATGAGGCTTAGGTCAAATCAAAGCATCCATTAACGTATTGTGTCTACAGAAATCCATAGGACTGTATTAATTATCTAGGCAGCTGATGTAAAGAATTTTTTTAGTGTTAATTGCTAATTAAAGAAAATTAATGGTGAAAGTAAATTAAAATAAAAAGAGATGAACTATAAAAGAAAATGAGGCAATTTACAACTAATTGAATAGCTTTACACAAATTTTCCCTCAAATAACCAATAATTACTTCCAAATAAGTTGGAAAAATTAGTGATAATTCAGTAAGCTTCTTGGCTCTAAATTTCTGCAAAGTGAAGCAAAGTGTACCCTTTATAAAGATATGTTTTCTTCTCAGTTGGTATACCAAATAGGTTCTTTTTTGGGGGGTTCATTTTGCAACACAGATACAGAATCACATCTATGCTTTAAATACAATTTGCCTATACCATTTAATATTTATGGGCACTTTTTACTTAATTGATTCACAATTATTATTATATATTTTATAATAAATAAAAATTAGAATTATGTACATATGTCAGTGATCTGTATTAGCTGTTTTCCAAAGCACACCTTAAAGTGCATTTTAAAATACTCTTTCTATAAGTTCCAGCTACTTTACTAGGCGAGAAAGAAGCTAATATTCTGTTATATACCAGAGTACTATTTCCATTATACATTTAAGATTAGATGTTTTAAAAATTAAGAACCTAATATGATATCTTATAATAAGATTGTTGAGCGTATATTAAGACTGCAATCTAAAAGAGAAAGGACCAGACACTGTCATTGCCGTCACCCCTTAATCATGTGATTTGTAATGTGTTTCTTTAAAAAATAATTATAGCTATTTTCCTTTAAAATCATTTTTCTCCTAATCTACCAGTTACATACACACAAATATATACATGTGTTTATACCTACGTTTGCTTCCTGACGTATTCCTGTAAAAACGCATTAAGTTAGATAACAGGATGTCTATTTTACAGATGAGAAAATGGAAGTTTTCTGACACTAATAATTGTCTCAGGTTCAATAATCCAGTGAGTACTGAAGCTAAAATGGAAATCTGAGTTTGACTATTTCTAAATTCCAGGTTCTTTAACAATGCAGAACTTATATTGAACACACAAAAAAGTAAAAGTTGTTAAAATTTCCCAAAGCACTTTATGTTTATAAGTAACATGTATGTTATACCCACGTACATACACATATATGTTAGTTAACTTACTCCCATTTACGGAGCCCCTGTCATACAGAGGCACTAGATTAAGAATTCAGTCAAGTAATTATGAAGGTATATTTTGTTCTAAAGTAACATTTTATGGTTATAAACAATAACTAATTGTAAAGGCAGCATAAAATAAAAAGAAATGAAGAATAAGCACATGTATTTAAATGTAGACTATTTGTTATGGGTTGGCATAATTTATTACATTAATTATTTTATAATAAACTGAGCATTAAATAAGTTAACTCATGATTCCACATTGAGTGTAATGACGAACATCCCTAAGAGCTGGTAGAATGTGAAAAATTAGAAGCTGGTAGTCAAGAATGGGAAGTTAAAGAGAAGAAGTTTATTTTATCAGGGATAATATGATTTATATATGTGAGAACTGGCTAAACTCTAAGGTACTAGTCTCATAGCTGTTAATAGTATCTGCCTTTAATATTAGAATAGCATTTGGTTACACTGCATGACCATGAATAACATGTTCAATACACGAAACATGACTGGGAGTAAAAACCCAGTCTTAGGTAGTATATGTAATTTTGCCAAGTTAATCAAATAAAACATAAATATTTATAGGTGTTTTTTAAAAGAGCTGCCTCTAACAGCCTAAAAACATTATGTAACTATCTTTGTGTGACGGTTATTTAGGGGTCCTATCTAGGTTATAGTCTCGGATGTATTTTCCACTATTATATATATAAATATAAACATATATATATAAAATGAGAGACTAAGGTTTGCTGGAGAAAATAAATGCTTCATTGCCAACAGTACAAAGAATAAGTTAGGACATTAAAGTGTTCCCCACAAAATTTCTCCTCAAAATACATTACTTGGTACCAAGACTGCCCCTTATAATTGTTTATCATGTGCAAATATACATGTGACTATCTTTATATCCCATAACTCAATATTTTATTTGATTTTACTTATCAAAAGGAAATTTATAGGAAGCTATACTTTGAATGATTATGCTTTAAGCACTGTCAGGGTTTAATTCTTCAAATAAATTTACTGACAATGTAATGATTCACCATTTGACTCCAAAAAGAAAACCTGATATTACCATTAAAATATCAAATTAATAGAAATCAAAAAATGCAGTTGGACTTCATTTAATATCCACTTTAAAATAATGCATGACTTGAAACTTTGTTAAGGAGTTAAAACAGCTCATTCAGATTGGAAAATATTTTTAATTAATGCATTCTGTACTTCAACAGCAGGTTCTATAATGTAACTGCAGTGGTAAGCAAAGATTTCATTAACTTCTGCCAGACGTCCCAGATTTAGAAATATTGGCTGTAATTAGAAAAATTAAAGCTACACTTCAGAATTAATTGAAATTATTAAAGTGTTTACTCTTGCATTATCTACACCTATAATGTCAGCAAGAAGCATAAACTTTCTAGTGAGTAATTCTATAGTTTATATTAAGAACATAACATAACTTCCATTGAACATTGGGTCTTTCCAGGTGGGCCTTCTATAAGCTTCCATGGTATTTTGATTATCTGGGCAATTTCATAAAAACTCTTTGCTGAGAAAGCACGAGGGCTAATGCATTCTTGATGGATGGGTGTGACGTGATATTAGGCATTTGCTGCCCTCATCAAATCTACCAGCAGGACTTAAAGGAAACTGAAATAGTCTTGTGGGACAATTACACTTTCTATGGAGTGACAAGTAAACCACACATTGAGGTCCAGTTTTCTAAATGCAGAAAACAACACACGAAGAGGTGTGAATTATAACTGTAGAGTATCAATGTTATGTTTTTGTTATTATTTGATTTTCTCTTAGATATTACTTAGAACTTGAAGATATTATATTGTTTTACATAAAAATTATGCATTTTGAATTCGCATGCTCAAAGTAAACGTTTCTTCAGAAAGTAAAATTAGCTTTTTTAAGTAAATAAAACTCTGCTCATGGTTTCTGCTTGGAAATCACCAACACAGCAAATGCAGATACGGCAACACGGAAGGGGCATAATGGTAAAGAAATGACAGCAACAGTTTAGAAACCTTCTCTAAAATGTTATATGTTTAGGTTATTCTGTGCAGAAAATAAAATTATTCAAAAGGCCAGTTACATTCTTTTTTTTTTTTTTTATTGCATTTTAGGTTTGGGGGTACATGTGAAGAACATGGAAGATTGTTGCATAGGTACACACATGGCAGTGTGATTTGCTGCCTTCCTCCCCATACATTCTTTATCTCACAGAAAGCTGGACTGGAGGTTGTCACCTGGATTCTAATTTCACCTTTACTTTTGAGAAACTAGCCATAAGAACGTGGCATTCGACATTATGGAGCCTCTTCTCTCCTCACTAGTGAAATTAAATGTTTTGAACCATTTATATGTATGTGTGTGTGTGTGTAGATGGATAGGCAGAGAGGTAAATAAGTGGATAATCCAAACTAGAGTAGATAACAAACTATCTGAACCACATATTATAGATTCAGAGAGTAAAGGAGACTAGTAGATGATAGAAAGAAACGAAGAGAGAGAATGTATGACACTACCAATTTTTGATATGATAAGGAGTAAATAGGTAAACTGGAGAATACAAACTCCAGAATCTATTCTCCTGTTCCTCTTATTAATAACAGAAACTCTCAAATTTTAGCTGGGTACATAACTAAACAGCTGTGGTACATTTCCCAGCTTCACATGCAACTAGATGGGACCACTTATCTAGATTCAATAGCAATGACATGGAAATTGCTTTGTGCAAGGAAATTGGAGCTATCTATTTTCTTTGATTTCAATTTAGTCCATGACCCAAATCTAACCCTGTAGATGAGCACCATTCCCTAGGTGATGACTGAGCAACATGATGGCAAAAGCCTTGATCTACAAATGACCTTGAAAAAAACCATGTAGTCCCATCAGCCTGAACTACTCACCTTAACACTGTTAAATGATTATAATTGAGTTATTATCTGAATATAATGATTATAATGACCAATAATTCTACTTTGTTTCAGATATTTGTTTTGGGAGTCTTATGGTTACAGTAGCTTAGTCTTTAACTTAAACAACAATGAAGGTTGAATATTTAAATTATAATATTTACTTTTCTACTGCAGTGTAGTGTATGGGTTAACAAGTACTTTAAATGTATTTGATTGCACATTAATCAGAAATTCTGACATATGACCCCAAAACTTGGGGATGGTGGTTAAGAATTCTTAGACTGTTTATTTTATGGGCATAAATAAACAAACAAGCAAAGAAGCATTGCTTGGCAGGACAAATGTTGCAACTTTTTCTTCAAAGTTTGGTCATGAAATTTTCCAAACTATTTTTCTATTCATTTGGTTGTTAATTAATCAGAAAACATAACTTCAAGATTTTACACAGATTGAAATGATTCAAGATTGCTCTATTTTAAAAAAATAGCCTATTTTTCTCCTTTAGTTCTGTGAAGTTTTCACCAATAACAGAAGAGCTTGATTATTTCCCCTTCCAATCAGAGGCTTTTACACTTCCCAGTTATTTCAATCTCCCTAACAGATCAGCATCAATAATCATCACCCTTAATCACTGACTCAAAGAAGCAGTCTCCCAATATTACGGATTCTTTAGATCAGAGGAATATTTTACTATTGATAATATCAACAAATATCAAAATTTTTATAGCTGTCACATTATTTTTGGTTTGTTACCTAAAGTAAGTGTTCATGTAATATATTTAAAAGTCATTTAAAATACAGAAATTGACGTTGTAGTTATATTACATACTTTATGTTATGACATAGTATTTTAAATCTGGGTTACCTTTCCTAAGACAAATCAAAATTGATCAACTTAAAATGATTTGTTTAAACCATTATATAAACCAATTTTCCTTAAAGGTCTTTTTAAATTGGTAATTCCACAGAAAATTGGTCACATATTATATAAATATTAAAAAATGTTTGCTGGAATTTCTTACTATCAAAGCTACATTTAAAAAAAATCATATCATATATACTCTACCTTTTTAATCTGAAACATTCTCTTCAAGATAGATTTTATGTTGTACAATGTGTGCCACAAGGCTGGAAAGTGCACCCAAATTCTTAAGATTGATGAGAGTAACTCCATACACACCATACTCAACAGACATTACAGTGACATCTCCAGCAACAAAGACCTGGAGCTCAACCAAGCTGTGAGCAACAAAGTACATGCCTACGGAGGCCGGGCTAAGTAAGAAACCCACACAGCTCCAGGATGCTGAGCCAAAGGAAGCTGACCATTTCAGAGTTGGCAGGAGAGACACAACATAAAATTTTGCTAGAGACCATTACTTCGTACGACAGACACTGGCTGCTGCTGGGAAAAAACAGAAAGCTGATCAATTTGTTGTGCAGAAATAATATAGTAGGTGGTTCATCATGAGCTAATCCACAAAAACAAGAAGGTTCCTCAAAAGTTGGATTTCATGGTATATATGTTATTAACTAGAAAAAAGTCTGATACAGAGTACCATATATGAAACTCTGAAATCAGATTCAAAATTAGTGTCTGAAGAAGAAATGCATACAATATTACAAAATATGAGACAGCCTCTCCAACGGAGAAAATGCAATTATAAATCATCATTATCATCATCATTTTCATCATAAGCTACCTCAATTATTCAATTTAAACTTCAAGGTGTTTTTAGCTTTATTATAAAATTCTACTGGGGA
This sequence comes from Ateles fusciceps, assembly GCA_036589455.1. NCBI lineage: Eukaryota > Metazoa > Chordata > Mammalia > Primates > Atelidae > Ateles > Ateles fusciceps. Next base: position 2,841,052 of record JAZHEH010000827.1, on the reverse strand, counting down.
AAAAAATAGCAAGAAATAAAGATGAAAAGGCAGTTTGCAAATTTAGGTAATGAAGATTCCTTTATATCACACCAATAATTTTTTTAACATTAATCTATGTGAAATTAATAATAATAATACTTTTTAATCACGATTGTATTTGAATTTTAAAATTCACATTGGTGGCAGAAAAAAAGAATAGAGAATGTAAGGTAGAGTCAGGGAGACAGTAGATAGCCATACAGGTAATATTTGGTAAGACCCTGAAGTAAAGTTATGGCCAAAGGGAAGTATTTGATAAAAATAAAGAAAGAATGAAAGAAAGAAAGATGGCCTGATAGGGGTTGATCACTAATAGGCATCATTTTTATGGTAGGCCCCTACTGTGCTATATGTGAAGGCTACCTTTGATAAGACAACTTAGACTTATAAAATAGTATGCTGTCTTACAGTTGCAAATTTTGCTTATTTTAGCTAAATAATAGGGCCTACTACATCTGTTTGCCTGTGGAGACCTAATCCAAGATATCTTATACTATATATAGTGTATTTTCACATAATGATTTTATTAAATTTCTAGAATAATGAATACAAAACCAAAACTTTGGACCTGAATTTTTTATCTTCTTTTTTTGTAAACAGAAAGAAAATAAAATTATAGTATTGCTGATGTGTTAAACATTTGAGGGCTTCTTTGTGTTGCCTTTTTCACCACTGCTCCCCCGGCAAGCTTTTCAGTGACAGAAGGCAAAAACTGTAGCTCATAACGGTTTTAGAATTTAGCTGTTCTATGAAAGTCTCTGGTAGACAAGTTTGCCTCATAAAAAACTGCCCAGCCTGGCATATTTTCTACTCCTCAATTCTCATTTACAACTGAAAATTCATTGAATTTTCTTAACAAGTAATCAGAAAACCTTAGGAAAGAAATGAGCTGTCTCATAGGAGAAAAGATAAACCCATTATCCTGTTCGCTAAGTGTTTACGTATACTTCACACCTGAAAGGAAGAGATTTGGTGCTCTTGAAATATATGTCGCAAAACAACTTTAACCTTCTATTTTGTGTATTTTAACTTTCTATTTTTGTACCTATTTTATGTGTCCCTCCTATCATAGGGAAAAGCAATTTTTGATATGTGCTTTGCCATCTTGTGGTATTAATTAAAATTGTAACCTGATAAATGTATGCCTGAGACATAGGAAGTGTTGATCCAATACATTGTGACAGCAAAGCTAGTATTTTTTATTCAATTTTTAAAAGTCATATAACAATTCTAATAATTTCATATAACAAAGACATTTCTCTTGTCCTTTCAAAATTAGGGCTCCAGGTTTCAATCAATACACATGCAACATTTCTCATACATTAGAAGCCCAATAACTTTTTACTGAGGATTATTTTATTCAATATTTTTAAAAATGTTGGTTAATATAGAAATAATAGTTTAACTTTTCTCTCCAGGTAATCTGAAGATTAAACCATGAGGTATGTTGTAACTCTGTGTCAATAGAGCAGCCATACTAGGCATAAGAACAATGATCAACATATGAGAAAGACAAATAAAAAAATAAAAGTAACTTACAGTGGCCATCAAATAAAATTTCAACAAACTTAATACAATGTGATGCGGTGGTGTAAATAACAGGATGGGTGGCAACGAGGCATAGGTAACAAATAGTTCAACATAAATAATTGCAATAAAGTGACTCTTAGAAGACCAATTTCTGGTTTTCTGGTTCTTATTCATTTCTTTGTTGATTATAATCAGTATCCTTACATTTTATCTTGCATCAATTAATCAAAACAGTCTCATTTCATTATTTTGTGAGGCATGCATTAAAATACTATGAATGGTAGTAACTGGCAGATGGGACCCTGTTGATCCTAAATATCACTCAACTCCGCTATGAGCTTATCTTCCTTACTGTTCCACCATGCCTCTCATACAAGGTGAACTAACTCAAAACTCTTGGTTGGCTCAAAAATTGTGACTTTTGGTCAAGAATCATCAAGTACAGCAAGGTGTTTAAAAAGCTGATATATCATAAAACCTGAGGCTAAGAGGCTGTAGTGGTTGGTGTGGTGGGAACCAAATGAATTCATCTTCCCAAGCAAAGGGACCTGAGCTTGAAGAGCCACCAGAGGGAAAAGCAGAGAGCACATCAGGTTCTCTTTCTGCAGGATTGGAAATCCCAAAGAAAGAAAGAAAGAAAGAAAAAAAAACACTGAGAAGCATTTGTGCTATGCTTAACTCTCAACTTTGGGAGGAGATACACTGGAGTTAGTTTTCCTTGATGTGAATCATCCTCTGTCTCTTTGTTCCCCCTGGGCAGCACTTTTACAATGTCTGTACTCCTGCATTCACATATGTTGTCATTTACTTATGATCACTTGTATCCACTTCATTTGAAAGAATTTGTATTATAAAAGCATATTCACAATCTCACACGTTTTCTACTCTTCATGTACAGAATCTAGGCGACTGTAACATATACGTACATCTGGAAACATATGTTATTAACTTTAGCAACTTACTTAACCTCTATGTACTTTAGTTCCCTCTTTTATAAATCAAAGATAATGATTGTACCAACTTCACAGGACTGATATGGGAATAAATAAGTTAATGCATGGAGATCACTTAAATTATTGACTGGCAGATATGAAGCAGTCAATAAGTGTTGGCTATTATTGTCACCTTCTATCTGAAGATTTCTCAAAAACTCATGAGATGGTATATAGGACATAAAATTCAAAAAACCCAAGAAGAAAATAAAAGATCATAGTGACCCTGAAACCATCTCTGATTTGGAAACAAACATTGTAATTGCATACTTCTTTTTGCTGTAATTGCATACTTCTTTTAATTCCCCTACAAGAAGTGATACACTACGTATGAAATATGGATTGTTATACCGATGAGAGGGATGAATGAGTTGTAAGAGAAATGAACAATACAGACAATAGGATAATCTATTTAAGAATGTTAATAATATACATTTTTATATGTTCATAAGGCCAACACAGTCATTCCTTTGTGTCTGAAACACCACAGGTCCCCATGAAGCTAAAAAAAAAAGGCAGAAGAGGTGAACTTGGCAGTAGAAACAGAAATAGGAAGAAAGAGGATTGATGAGTAAGGGAGAAAAAAAAGCCTGCTATGGTAAGGACCATATAATATCTTCTGACCTAGCTTATTCATATCTGTATTCAGAAGACATTTGATTCATACCAAAACCTTCTTGAATATGGCCTGAAATTCCTTTCTCTTAAAATAGCTATGTCTCTATTAATAATACCATCATAATATCTCTTAGAATGCACTGATGTTATACTTCAAAAGGCCAGTATTAATGTTTCTTAGTGAATGTGTAATTTGTTTTATTAAATCCTGGCATGTTTTCCAAGTGGGAGAGGTATATGGGAAAATAGGAAGACTTCAAGCTCCTAAAGAAATAAATAAATAAAAAGGAAGAACTCTCTTCCTGAGGGGGCAGGAAAGGGGGAGAATAAAGCACTAGACTTAATCCCTGAGAACACTTCTACTGCAAGAAAGTCTTTTTGCTTTCAACCACACAGGTATAAACGATGAGACTAAGCCACTCTTGCAGAGCTGACCACATGTTTCCTAGGAGAAAACAAATGGATAGCACATACGTCACAGAATAACAACATCTATTCAGAGAAGCCACCAGAATCCTTACACACTAAAATTATAAGCCATGGTCCATTGAAATAGGTACTATAGATAAGTGTTAATTGAGAACTAATTGAATGTCTTATGTAATAAAATATGAAATTACAAATGGGAAATATTTTTCTATCCCTGTGATGCATATAATTTAGCTTGAAAATTTACAAGTATAAAAGTTTTTTGAAGGTGAAACAATATATTATCCTGGCACTGTTTTTACAAAGTTTCTGTTGAGTAGTACTTTGATAAGGGTTTTCAGGGGGAATAAAAGGGAAACTCTTCAAACTTAAGTCAGAGATATTTCCATGATTTTTTTTTTAAGAGAAATCATGAAGTGAACCTAGGGTAAGCTATTAACTTCAGCAATATCTAACAATCCCACTACATTTCTAAACATTTAAATTGCACTTTTCCCTTCCTCTTTTGTTATTTGATCCAAAGTACACATTATAAGGCCTCTTATAAAAATATCTCACCTCAAAAGGTACAGGAAGAATTTCCTCATTTTTCTCTGTCTATTTTCTTTCCTAGAAAACCAAAGCACTTCTGCTATTATGCTTTGGTTATAGCTGAAAATAACGTGAGTCTTGACTGTTACTGGTATTGTATTCTATGAATCTGGAAATATAAGGGACTGGTGCATAGATTGTAAACTTCTACAGTGGTCTGGAGATTTATTTGTATTTTAATACTGTGTCAATATGAGGATAGTAGGGTGTATTTTTATCATGCTTTACTGCCTTTCTAGAACTTTGGAGAGTAGAACAGACATAAGGAATTAGCACTGGAGTGAATAAGATGATGAAGGATGCCAAAAAATTCCAGTGGAAAACAGCACAGACTGCGACTCCCTAACAAGCAACACGGCGTCCACCCAGATTCTAAAAGCAATACCTGTGATTCAGGATGATGGCAAAGGAAAAGGACAATACGGTAAATATAGGTATGTACCTGGAAAATTTTCTGTCACGTAAAGGGAAAAATGCCATAAGGAAGAGATTCCTTTTTCTCTATGGAATCAAACATTTTATGATAATCTGGATATGTTTCATAAGACCGTAAGATAGTCACAATTGGGTAGTTTTATATTGCTAGCACATAGTTGTTTTACTTAGCACTCCTTGACACATAGGAGACTCAAGACATATTTGAGACTACATTATATGGTTTACGCTGTCATAATCCATATATTTTATGCATAATCCAAATTATGCATGTTACATAATCCTGACTAGTGATTTTGACTTGACAACATGTACAAGTTTGAAAATAAAGAGGCTGCAACTTCTAAGAGTAGTGTATAATGTGAATATGGTACCTGAATTATTGTCCTACCCTTGATTTCTGTAGTAAAATAAAACAAAAATTACTACGGTTCATGAATAAACTGTCCTTCTCAGTGGTTCCAGATGGTTACATGTAATCAACAGCAAAAAACGGAAAAGTAGCAAGATGAAGGTGTTAGCCAGACTTCTCTAGAAATCTGATGACCCCTTAACCCCAAGGTGAAAAGACTTATCAGCTTCTTTTTTTTTTTTTTTTTCGAAGCGGAGTCTTGTTCTGTGGCCAGGCTGGAGTGCAGTGGTGCCAGCCTGGCTCACTGCAACCTCTGACTCCATGGTTCTAAAAGAATTCTCCTGCCCCAGTCTCCCAAGTAGCTGGGACTACAGGCGCAAGCCACCAACCCCAAATAATTTTTGTGTTTTTAGTAAAGACGTTTTACCATGTTGGCCAAGATGGTCTCGATCTCTTGACCTCATGATCGTCCCACCTCGGCCTCCCAAAGTGCTAGGATTACAAGTGTGAGCCCCTGTGCTTATCTTTGATTCTGATAACCATTTCGGGGGAAGAATAAGAAATGAAAGAATTATGTCTCTAGCATGAGATTAATGAGTCACTCCTTATACCATCCTCTATCCTCTCCATCCTTTTTCTCTGAGTAGAATTTCTAACTCTGATTATAAAGATTTTAGGCCAATTATTGGGAAAAAGATCCCAGTGATGCCAGCTTAGCTGAGTGTTTTTCCTCTAACCTAAATAAAGATCTTTGGTAAGTGGTCTACACTGATTCAACTTTAGAAACAGGAAACACTCGATTACTCTTGCTTTTTTTTTTTTTTTTTCTGATTCTGTGCTCTAACTTTTCCTGGGAACTGGAGATAGAACATTAGATTTGGGTTATTATCTTTGTAGTGTAAAGAAGCTATATCTAGGCCTTTGTCCAAACTGACCAAGGACTATTTAACCAGACAAGGGAATAGAATTATTCCTATGATACATATGTCATATTACAGGTATGTAGTAGTAAATAATGCATGTGAACACAAGCTTGCCTGGCTTTATTCTCTGTTCATGTAGCTGCTGAAGGAGTCCCCTTTTTAACCCAAACTACATTTGAGAAATATAACTTCGGACAGTTTGTAAAATCTGTAATTCACAGAAGTTCCAAAATAATGAATGCATTGAGACTTCTATAGCTGATTACTTAAATATTTGCAAACTTAAAAAGGAATTATTTCAAAAGTTCATGAATTCTGTATTTAATTATAATACTTTAATTGTTCATTTGCAGAGTAAATCAGATAGTATTATATATGCATACCAGCTGAAAATACATACATTTAATTTAAGCCATCTCTAATCTCATATGAAATGTATATATTTGAATATGAAATTATTCTCTTCCTTTTTAGCATCTAATTTAAGTAAATGTATTTTAGTATATAGAGGTAAAATCTTTTTGCTTTACAGTTATTTTGACTTCAAAATATTTACTTATTATAATACAGTATTTAGAAAAATTATGGACTCATTATAAAAGGCAAGGCTTTGGTAATATGGTGTATTGTTGAAGTTTGTTTTATGAACTACTCAGAAAGAAACTTCTTATGTTACATACTAGTATAAGTCATTTCTTTTTGATTATTTGATTATTGTACATATACTTTCAAACTTTTGAATACACCATTTTCACTAAGATCTATTTTGAAGAGAACAAATGTATTTAAACACATACATATAAATGCCCACATGCAAACACAAAATAAAATCTCCACAATTAATTAGCTATATTGGCTATATTTTACAATTTAAAAATATAAGTATAGCATGATCTCCCAGACTTCAGTGATTTAAAGTACACATTTCAGAGAGACACAGGACTACTTGCTACAACTCAAATATTTATATGACATAAAACAATCGGCTATATTGATTTTCCTAGAAGAAAAAAAAGTTCCCAATTTCATCAATTACATCACATGAATTATACTGAGAAATAAACTCTTGGCTTTTCTTAAGTAAAGCAAGCATTTAAAATTAACATTGTGTATATTCCTTCTCTGTGTTCATTTTCCATGATTAGAAGTTTTGTTATTACATTTTTTAAAGTCAATGCATTGTATCCTATATGATCACTGGCACTATTCTATTGATAATGTAGTTAGAGGTGTTTAAATTATTGTCCATATATTTACTTGGCAATATAGCATGATAGATGCTTCTGAACTGGGATGGAAAACCTCCCTGTGAAACTGGGAAATTCAACACACCTTGATATCTTTTAATCTTTGAAGTTCTCTATTTCCTCTTTAAAATGCAAGGGTTCAAATAATTTTTTCTATGGTTTTTTCTAGGTCTGACAGTCTACAATATGTATGTAACGAATAATATACACTTATTTAAATTGTGTATATTTATCCAAATGTGATCTTGTAAAATAGTATCTATGGAGATTTCAGAGTGGGAAAAAGGAAGACCAAAGACACTAAGCATTCCCTTTTACTTATTTTCTTCTCATATCCTTCTGATATTGAATACAGTAATAAAATCCAAAAATACTTATCCATGTAATATGCTCTCAGTGGCAGGAGCATAGGGTGGTTGAGAGAAACTTGGGTCCACCACCTTCCTTTCATAATCTCCATCCTCCTTCTTCAAAAACACTCCAAATAAATATTCAATCTATATAACTAGAGTGTCCAGGTACTGCTAACCTGACTTCAGGACAATTTCCTTAACCTTCTTTCAAACAAGATGGCTGCCCTTGACTCCTACAAGAATTCTTAAACTGCCACAGTATAATTTGAAGATTTGCAAAATGCTACTTCAGTTATATTCAGTATATTGGTCACATAGCTCTAAAAATTTTTAAATTACTAAACAAATTTCTATACTGGGAAGAGGTACAGAGAGTCCAGATTACCTCCTTAGGGTCACACCTCCAATTGTAGTGATAAAAGAAAAACTCAAAACCTTTGTTATCACAATCACATAAGTATTCTCCTAATGGGTAATGTTCATTTTTTGATTATTCATTAATTCTTCTTCACAGCAATGAATTTTAAGAGTTTTGAAAAGCTTGCTGCAAGTACAGTTGATCTACATTGTTTGTTTGTATCGGGGGAGATTTATTTATTCTTTACTGATGTCAAATGCTTTTGAAAATCCTAAAATAATAAAACAGAGAACCAACAGTAGTGGCAAAGAAACTGCACATTAATACATAAGAAGATAAGTTCAAATGGCATTCCACTGGGTACAAAATTCTACTCATTTAATCTTCATTATAACTTTTAAATTAGTATTACTGAATATTTATCATATCATTTGCATTGTTAAAGTTTATTAAATTCAGGATAGGTGTAAGCCCAAAAATATATTCTTGAAATTAAAGTCTTCAAACAACAGAGAGATCTTGGAATAAAGTTATTTGCTGTATTAAATGTGAGACATGCATAGGCAGTAGATAGATCAATACAGACATATGGATAGATATATTTAATTATGTAGTTTTGAAAATCACATTTTATTTCAGAAATTTCTAAAAAGACATTAAGTAGGCAAGTTTCAAACACGTAACATGCATTTCAGGTCACCTATTCTCAAATTAGCATATAAAATCTGTTTGTTCACCACCCTTCATCATAATCCAGTTTTAGAAATGTAAAGATATCAAAAGTTACATTAATGATACTTCTCTAACTGCAAAACAGTTTACACCAGTGGTAACCACAACGATTGTCATGTGCACTATCAGCCGTTCCTAAAATTTTAACATAGTATTCTGCTAATTCTTGGATATAACTAGCAATATTTTAGCTTTTCACTTACTCTCAGCATTATCAAAGAAAAATGTGCATTTGCGGAACTCTGCATCTGCATACTTTTGGATTCCTGCATCCTACTAGTAATACACAGGAAAGATATAATGGCATTCCATAAAGAATAAAACAAAAAAATGTTATGAATAGCTCAACCTTCCAATATTACATCTAATTAGCATTGTTCTCTTTCTAAATTAAGTGTTTTTAGCAAATAGTAATCATCTATTGAGTTCCATAACATGTAAGACCATGTGGTCAACAAAATCTCTTTATGTTGCTATAGTTACAAGAATAGACTTGTAAATTTTATGTTAATATTAAAAGAAAAGAAAGGTACGTTTGCCTTCACCAACTGCAACTGTAAGCAAATGCAGGTATACAGCACTTTATTAGAAAGAACTCCTTTAGTAAGCACATGTTAGAGGAATTAATCATTCATTCCCTGCAGACTGCTTATGTATTTCATCGGGCCATTATCTGATCTGAATAACAAGAACAATTGCATAATAAAACACATTACTGCTGACACTAGCAACTTTCTTCTCAACTTTAAACTTGCAACCACCTCTGTACAGGACAGAGAGCTGGTGGCCAAAAGGTGACAATTTAATCACCTATCCAGCTTTGACATTTTTATCTATTATACAGAGATAGGGACCAAATGCATGTGCAAGCTTTACTAGAAACAGCTTTCATTCAGGCTGTCTTTCTTAGCACTATGACATAATTACAACAGACACAGAATGTATGTCAGGTTAACTTTAATGTTACTTACAAACATTTGCTTTCAGAAATTCAAAAAGGATGAACAAATCTGTCATGTCTTCTCTACCGTGGAAAATATGTCCTGTACTAATATATGTAATAACATGTTTGAACCACTCTTAAATTTGCCCTACTTAGGTACAATTTTCCTTTATTTTTCAATAATTGATCTTTTTTTTTTCAAATATCAGATACCCTCTCAGACATGTGAGGTCAGAAATGAGTAGAGGTCACATGTTATAAATCAAATTTGATCAACCAAGGGCTTCATTTTAAATTATTTAAATTTATTTTTAAACCAATAATAGAAATATCAGCTAAGAGCAGTAACATCGCTAAGAAAACTCATTTGGATAAGAAATTAAATAATAATCAAGAAACAATGACACATCTTTCTCAAATGATTTCATATTTGATAACTTCATGTCAACAAATTCATTAACTGTCCTTTTGTCCTGTCTCATTACTCTAAAAACTTATGGCCCAAGATATTTAGAGCTTTCAACATTGAGTAATCATTAACAACTCTAAAGGATCTCTACCTTTTTGTAACAATTGTACTTTAGTTTACTCTTATAATTTTTAAAACCAATCCCCCCATGAATACTGATGCTTTTATAGACTTACTTAAGTAAATAAAGAGGTAAAAATATTTTCACTCTACCATTTTCAACTATTAAATACAAAAAGCCCTTAGGTATCATTTAATAATGAGCTGCTTTATTGAAATTCTCTGACATAAGCACTTTCACTTTTCAATCCAATTTTTAACTTATTAGAAAAGGGTTTTTATTAGAAAAGTGTGTCTTAGACAGAAAATTGACCATTAAAGATAAAAGGGATAAACTTTTTCTAATCACTATTAGACTCTAGTCAATGTAAGTGCTACCATGTCAAAAAACTTAGGATTTGTTCAAAATCAGGTCTGTTTTGTCTAAATTGCAACTCTTACTGTATCTACTGTATATGTAACAATGCAAGAAGAATTAGATTCAGAATCCATTTGGCAGTGATAAAGAAAAAATGCTGAAATGTTATTGATTCTCTCCCTCTTGTGCAAAACAAACTGACTCAACTATATTTTCCTGACATAACACAAAGGTTTTGTTTAGATATTACAAAATATTGGCAAATGTTAGACTACATATCTTTTTTCTCTATATATATATAAATAACTCATTAACACTTTTGTAGAAAGAAGAGTGTCCTGCTTGCTTTAAAAGAAATGCTGCAGCTACTGACATGGTGATGTTAGCCCCAAGAGGAATACTGCCTGCAAAAGTTTTTGATGCAGAGATATTCAGCCTTAGGAGACACCTTAAACCCATCACTGGCTGCTGAGCCCTGTCAGAGTTTATAACCTGCTGTGTCAAAGTCACAATCTCAGCCCCTGCCCTCTCCAAAGCATTTTTCACATTCTCTCTCCAAATTAAGTTCATTCAAATTCTCCAACTATTCTAGCTTCAGGATTTTCCACCACGAATTATCTCCTTACAGGCATAAAAGAAATCTCAACAGAATGTTCACTTCATCTTTCAAACCATCGTTATTAACTTTCCCTTTCCCTTTTCTTTTCTTTTTTGGCTAGCGCTTTTCAGAACTAAAGATAAAACAACCAACCAACTGAAGCCAGAGTAGGGTGGTAGCATGGATGAGGGTTGAGGTTGAAGGTGGCAGGAGAAGTGAGCCAGTAGGGTTCGATTTCTCAAGCTTTTTCTAGGTAAGCATCCTTAAATCTTAAAGCAACCAACGTTTCACAAAGCAGGCTTCCAATAGCCCTTGAACAATAAGCGTTTAAATATCAGAAGACCAGTAAGGCTGCCCATTCTGAACCCATATGGAAGTCGTCTAAGGGCTCCTCCAAAGAGCTGCTTAGCGAACCACTTCTCAAATAGAAGCTACTGAAGTTATATAAGTCAAGTTATTCCCAGGTAACTGAATAGACTGTCCACAGCATTGGACATTGGACATTGAAAAGCAATCAGCATATATCTCACTTTAGCAAGAAAGACAGAAGCACAGTTTACTTACTAAAGCAGCCGTTCCAGTCCTCCTTGGAAACCCTGAGGAGTCTTCTCTTTCTTTCCTACCAGTCAAATAAAGAATTGTCTTTCTATTCCACACAGGCCCAGAATAAACTGCAAAAGGGACGGCACATGCACAGCACCCGTCAGGGTTTGGCTTTGGTGGGGTGCTTCGGGTCCTGATTGTTTCGAAAGTGGGATCTTCTTTTCCGGAGGGAGGGGGCAAAGGAAGAAGAAGAAAGGGCGCTCCGAAAGCCGGCTTGGGTCCTGCAAATTATTCTGAAGGCAAAGTACCTGCACTCTCCCCGCCGAGGCTGGCTGTCAGCGCCGCGCGCGAGGGGAGGAGGCTCGGGAGGAGGAGGAGAAAGAGGAGCGGGAGGGCTCTGGCTGGGAGGGGAGCGCAGGGTGGGGGAGGCCGGTGAGCGACTCCCGGCTCCGGGAAGCAGCGCCGAGACGGCGAGGAGGAGGCGAGGCTCTGTCAGGGCGAGGCGCTGCCCCACGCGCTCCGGCCGCCGGGTGCGGGCGCGGCTGGGCGGGGAGCCGAAGCGGCCGCTCCCGCACTCGCTCGCTCGCGGGCGCTGCCTCCTCGTCTCGCTCGCACACACAGGCACACACCCCACGTCTCCAGCAGCAGCTGCCGCTCGGCCGCACGCACTCACCTGCATTTCCTTAACGAGCCACTTGATGGCTGCCAGCCGCTCGGGCCTCGCTCGGGTGGGCGGGGGCCGGGGCGGGGAGGACGCGGCGCGGGATGCTCCGAGCGCCCGCCGGGGAAGAGAGGCGGCGGCGGCGGCGGCGGCGCTGAGAGCGCGCCGGCTGGGGCGGGAGGAGGGGGAGACCCGGCACCCACCGGCCCGGAGCTGCCAGATGCGGCTTGGGCGGACCCCGCTGCCCGGGGGCCTTGGCGCGATTCCAGGGCTCCGGGGTAAAGCAGTTCGCGCGGGGACAAGAGGACATGTCACGCACAGGCTAGTCCCCCATCACTAAAGCCACAGAAGACTGGTCCAGATGCGGATCCCGGTTGTGCTTCTTCAGGTGTTCGCGTGTTTTCGGTTATTATTGCTATTATTATTTTCCGAGGGAGGCTGCGGTAGCAGCTAAGGGGTGGTGGCTGTGGGCAGGTGAGGGATGTAGATTTGATTTGCAATGGAATCGATGCTTAGGAAGAGCAGACTTTAGCGAGGTGTAGGACAGGGGCACAGGGGTGGCTTCGCGGAGGGGGTGTACTTCAGCTGAACTGGATGGAGTTTTCAGTTCAGAGCGCTTGGCCGTCTGGCTGGCCTTGAGGTAGGGATAGAGCTCTGCCAAGGTGGTAACTGAGAAGGGAAAACCTGTACAAGAGTTGCTGAAAATCAGCCTCGCTGCAGAGGAGAGGACCCGGACATGGATGCATGGAGCGGATTCTTCCCCACCTCCTCGGTATCCCAAGGTAGAGTGGTCAGTGCATAAGAGACGGTGTACATCAGACTCCGGAGACAAGGGAAGAGGAACTTAGATCCCCAGCAAAACTAGAAATGGGGACTGAAGCTCGGGGGAGAAGGTGGGCAGGATGGGAGAAAAACAGCAGGAAGCTTTTGTCACTTTACCGTCTTTCACGTCTCATCAGGGCATACAGCTATAGGCAACAAATGCTTTATCTCTTGCTAAACAGAGAGCAATGTCACCACGTCGGTGCCGTTTTTAAAAAGCCCAAATAACTATCCTGTTTGTAATAATGCAATAAAGAGCCTTTCAAAGGTACCATCTGGTCAAAGGTGCTGTAAGCACTGTAGAAGAAACCAAATAAAAAAAGAACAACGTAAAAACAGTGATCCATCTACTTTCCTTGTATGTCCGTGATCTAATCGCAGAAATGTTTCTCCTGAAGAGAAACAAAGCTTAATCAATATAGGTGACATTTTCCCCAGGGTCCTTTCACCTTTGTCTTTTCATGACTGCTTCATTGCTTGCTATGTCCCTTTGCTCTTCAAAAGGGACCCTTCTCCTGAACCCACACCCTACTAGGTTCCCTGCTCAGCCTCCCTAAAGCCACGGAGCTCACCCATCCAAGAAGGTTCCCATGCGCAGTCATTATCACTTAAAACCGTTCTTGGAGATGATGATAGGAACGAAAAAAATTTACAGCATATGTGCAAGTGTGTGTGCATGTGTACATCTTTTTGTAATTATACAAAGCACTTGCCCCTCTTATGGTGCTGTCTGCCCAAGATGATGATGACTGACTCATACTCTCTCTCCCCCCTCCTTCTCCCTCTCTGCACAAATACACACCACTCACTCCTGTCTCAGTTCCTTCCTGTCAGTGTTCAATAATGGTTTTACATGAACTTTCTGTTAGGCAGCCTCTGACTACGAGTTGGAGCAGATTGGTAGGAGGGGAGGCTGGTCTTTATGATGCCGCTCTGTTTCCTGTCATCCCTCAGTCATCACATACTTACATGCACTACTGTACTTAATGCCAAGTGGCAGCAGAAATGATTTCCACCCTTGCTAGTCAGAATAATATATTTTCCCTCCCCTGGAAACACATGTAATTAATAATAAAAGAAATAATGCATCTCAAAACCATGGGAAGAGCACATGGATGCTGATGTGATGGTGTTAGTCATGTTTTCTGTAGTTGTTGCAAACACAATGTGACCACTTCTCCCTTTCTATTGCTTCTGGTGGGTTAAGCAAAGCATTTGGCCCTTTTACTGTATTCTCTTTTCCATCTTTCCCTTGACAATAGTTTGTGTGTTTTAAATAAAGATTTCATTCTGCCAACCCGCAGGAAGCTTTTAACAAGATGCAGCTGAGCGTGTCGATATCATATCTTTTTACTGCTGCATGGGGGTGTTCAGCAACTTGAAACTCATCTCTACTTCAGCTCAAGGTTGGCATCTCACAGAGACAGTGCTCCCTGGGGCTGATTTACGCTTGCTTCTGTACAGCTATCCTTTGGTGCCCTCTGGAAGAACACAGGGCATTTCAAACAATGGAAGAGTCAGGATTACACTCAATCCCCTTCCTGCCACCCCTTCCCCACATAATAATACCACAAGTGTTCAATGTGATTAGCTTGCTGTAGAGATTTTATTATTAATTACCATCTGAGAATTGGATTGAGATATCTTACTTGAAGGTGATTGCACAAAGCTTAAGGAGTTAGGAAAATTTTATTATCTAACTACCTATGTACACTTCTTCTAACATTATCATTTATTTCTCCTTCTTCAATGAAAATGAATATTCAAATGTCCGGCTTAAGTTACTGCCATATATTTACTCTTAAAAATCAGTAACATATCTGAATTGGTTGTTGTCAGTGGACCATGTGTTTAAAACAACCATAATAAATGTAAGATCCTGTAAAAAAAAAAAAAAAAAAAGAAAAGAAAAAAAAAAGGTCAATGAAATGGGGCCAACAAAGCATGGTCCTGAATATCAGTTGTTTTTGAGGTTCCCTTTATTTTACCACATTTCTTTGCTTACCAAATCTACATTTAGCTTTGTTATATTTAGGCTTATAATTAACTTTGGTCTGCTGTAAGTAGAAGAAATCTCTAAAATCTACATTTGTATTTTGGATTTTTGAGGGAAATAAGTAATTTCCTTCTTGACTCAGTTTTTAAATTAGAAATAACAATACATAAATAGCAACTCAGCAGCAATAATTTCCTGTTCTAATATGTTATTTAAACTGTTTAATAGCATCATGAGGAAATTTCCTAATTATATAGCACTCCATGTTGCAGAATTGAAGAAAGAGGTAACTCCATATTGTGGAATTGAAGAAAGAGATAACAGGGTAATAAGGAAGCCAGGAAGAGCAAGTAACCTGTTGGAAAGGAAACAATGACCTAGGAGGTGCTCCAAGCCCATTCCGTGGGTAGGCTGGATTTGTCAGCTGTAGTCTGTGACACTTTGTCTATTGTTTAATCTGTTTGTTTTGCCTCAGTCTCAGTAACGGTGTACATTTTATTTATTCTCCCTTTCTCCACCTTTCCTTCTAAAGTCATTCCAGTTGGCAGAAACTACAAGTAGAAACAAGTTAATACAGATACCATAAAATCATGCAGAAAACCATGTACTTAATGAATCAAACTGTTCACACTTATTTCATGTGGGAAAAGATAATATCCTACTCTTTAGCTTTTATTTGGCCAATGGGAGCACAATTCTAATGGACTAAATGGGTGTAATTTACCCTATTTCTTATAGATGGTTGGCTACCAAGAAAGCTGCTCAGGAAACCTTACAACACAATGGAAAAATGAGTTGACTACACAGTTATCCAATGAGGTGTCTATATAGTTATCCAGTTTAATGAGTCTTAATGAATGAGGTCATATTTGTGATGGTTGTAAGTACAAGGTATAGATGTTACTCCACGGAAAGCATGATGTAGCTAATGCTAAACTGCACAAAATCTAAAGGCTTCAGATATTGACATTAGGTTTACACCTGTTTTCTCACTTACTGTGCTGGTTGTTTTCCATCCCTGACCCCCTGTGTATTCCCAACCTCAGATCCCTCATGTGCTCTTTTCCATGCCCTAAGGGTTAATCTTTAGGTATTGTATCAACCTGGTTTCCCTTGTCCCCTGGTTTCTGTTTGGGTTTTGTCAATGAGAGGCACCAGAAAGGGGCAGGAGGAAAGAAAGGCGGGCTGCATTTCCCCTATTTGCAAATATAACACGGCACTGTAGTTCTTTCTGGCGGTGGCTACACAGTCTTTCCTTGTCACCACCGTTCCATAGCTCCAGCTCATATTTCCCCCCAAAATTCCCATTGTATCCCTTGCTCCTTCAGCTTTCCATTATGGCTAGCAATTAAACACCCAGTATCCCTCATGGGATCCCACAACATAGCTGCCCTTCTGGAAAACATCCCTATCTAAATTCTCTTCAAAATGATTCCTGATTGTGCCTTCCATTTCCTCCTGGTACCCTAAATCATTCATTTCTGTTTTTTAAATTCAAGGTATTCAAAGATATATTTTTATTCAATTGTCCTAGATTTAACAAATATATTGTCTAAGGTGTAGAGAAGTGCCAAAACATTATCATTACTCAAAATGAAAATAACTGTAACATACCACAAGAAAATATTTGATGGTACAGCTGTGACGGTAGAGTTCATGTGTCAACTTCAGTGTACTAAGAGATACCCAGATAAATAGTAAAGCATTACTTCTGGATAAATCTGGAAAGGTGATTTGGAAGAGATTAGTATTTGAATCAGAAGACTGAGTTAAGAAGATCATACTCACCAGTGTGGTCAGGCATCATCTAATCTAATAGGGACAAGAATAGAACAAACAGGCAGAGGAAAGGTGAATTTCTCTCTCTCTCTCTCTCTCTCTCTCTCTCTCTCTCTCTCTCTCCCCTCTCTCTCCATCTTTCCTTGATCTGGAAACTGACACCCATTTTCTCTTTGCCTGTCAGACATTGGAGCTCCTGGTTCTCAAGGCTTCAGACTCCAGGAGTTACACAATTGGGCTCCTCATGTTCTCACCCATTTGGCCTCAGACTGAATTATACCACCAGCTTCCCTGGTTGTCCACCTTGCAGATGGCAGATTGTGGAACTTCTTGGCCTCCATAGTTGCACGAACCACTTCTTATATTAAATCTCCACTTATATATCTATACATATTCTCTTGGTTCTGTTTCTCTGGAAAACCCTTATACATGAGCTGGCATATACAACTAAATAATAACAATGTATTAATATTTTCCATAGAAGTGTCATGTCTCTGTATATTCAATGATCCAAGGACAGATGCAGTGGCTCGTGCCTGTAATCCGAGCACTTTGGGAGGCCAAGGTGGGCAGAGGAAGTTAGGAGTTCAAGACCAGCCTGGCCATCATGGTAAAACCCCATCTCTACTAAAAAAAAAAAAAAAGCTAGTTGGGCATGGTGGCATACCCCTGTAATCCCAGCTACTCAGGAGGCTGAGGCAGGAGAATTGCTTGAACCTGGGAGGTGGAGGTTGCAGTGAGCCAAGACTGTGCCACTGCACTCCAGCCTGGGTGACAGAGCTAGACACCGTCTCAATAAAAATAAAAATAAATGATCCAGATTCATCAAAATTATGAAACTATCTCAGTTTTTTTTAAAAACATGTATGTCACTATTTTATGGTAGCTGACTGCAACATTATGATAATGATGTATTTATTAGTTGATGAAACACAATCATAATTCTCATTAACTTTAGAAACTGAAGTAGCAATCAAAACTATGTATGTACCCGTACTTTCCATTATTTTTAAAAGCCTACAATAAGGATGTTAAAGGGGAAGCCTAAGTTATCAATGATAACCCCAAAATCACTGCATTATGCATATTCTATGGAAAGAAAGAGGACAATGAGAGATGGATTTAAAAAATTCAATCTACCAAGTTATTTTATGCAAATCGTTTTTAAAATAACATCATATAAATTAGCAAATATCAGGGCAAGTTCCTTAATCAAAGTAAAATGTTAAATATAATTTTAAGGAGAAAAATTAATAGTTCCTTTCAGTTTTTGGCTATTTTTGACCTTAAAAATTAATAAATAGTTATCAAATGCAAGATCTTTCCTATACATATCTACTTAAGACATTGTAAATTTTGCTCCTTCTGATCCTGGGTAATTTTGCCTTTTCTTTTATAAATGACACATAAGGATGATAGCAACCACACGTGCACATTCCAAAGGCTGTTGTAACTTCCCCTCAACTCTTTTTTTTTTTTTTTTTTTTTTTTTTTGAAACTAGGTCTTGTTCTGCTGCCCAGCCTGTAGCACAATCTCAGCTAACTGCAACTGCCTCCTGGAGTCAAACAATTCTCCCACCTCAGCCTCCTAAGTAGCTGTGACCACAAGTGAGTGCCACCACACCTGGCTAATTTTTTTTTTTTTTTTTGTATGTTTAGTAGAGATGGGGTTTTGCCATGTTGCCCAAGCTTATCTCGAACTCCTAAGCTCGAGCAATCTCCCAGCCTCTGCATCCCAAAGTGCTAGGATTACAGGTGTGAGCTACTGTGCCCGGCCTAACATTTTCGGGTGAATTAACACTACACCATCTAAATTTTAGATCTATCAAAACCCAGGTTGAGAAAACAGGTTGATTAGTGGTCATGGAACAGTTAAATGGAACTGTTAAAAAAAATCTGGCCCCTGAGTCTCTGTGCTTAACCAATATTCAATGTCATAAGAATTGTTCACTCAACTGTGTATGCCTTTTCTTTCTTAAGTTCACAGACTTCCGAAAAATGTAGCTGAAAGTGAAAAACTTCTATTCAGTGAATGGAGACTATAGGGTGAGGCTGGTGCCAAAGGATAATTGTGGGATCCTCTCAGAGAACTAAGTTTCAATTTCTAAAGTGAGTTTTTAATTCATATTTCTATTTGAGTCATTCTGTATTTTATTTCATTTTCATATAATCAATAATCTTCTGTGTTCCACATAATATCTAATGATATAATAGAAAATAATAGGAGAGAGATCCAAGATGGCCAATTAGCAGCAGCTCAGGATTGTAGCTCCCACTGAAAGTGCAGAGAGTGAGTGGACGCCACATTTTCAGATGAATTTCTATTGCCCACGGACCAGGAGATTCCTGGTGGAGGAGCCCCACAGGTCGCCAGCGTGACTCTTTTGGTCAGCGCGGCCATTCTGCAGGCCCCCTGGCGCGGCGGTTCTCAGTCCAGAGTCTACGGGACTGAGTGCCCTTTTAGTTGGCGTTGGAACTCCGGGAAGGCAGAGTCTCCCATTCAGTGGATTGAAAAGCGGACTGAAGTGGGGAACCAGACCGGGAGATTCCCGGGCAGAAGCGCCACGAATCTCAACGCCGCTTTTAGCCAGTGTAGTGGGTCGCCACAGGAGTAGGCTGGTAACCCCCCACAAAAAAAAAAAAAAAAAAAAAAAAAAAAAAACCAGCAATTGGAACTGCTGAGGATTGAGAGTTTCACAGCAAGTACAGCTGAATCCGGGAAGGTCCAGCTTTGTCGGGGAGGGGCGGTCTGCCGAAGGAAAACTAAGAAACAGAAAAAACTTTACCACCAACAAGCTGGACGTCCACTCAGAGACCTAATCTGAAAGACAGCAATTACATAGACGACAGGTGGAGAAATCCACACAGATGGGAAGAAACCAGTGCAAAAAGGCTGAAAACACCCGAAATCAGAATGCCTCTCCTCCTACAGAGGATTGCAGTTCCTCATCACCAATTGAACAAGGCCTGATGGAGAATGAATGTGAGGAATTGATAGAATCAGGCTTCAGACGGTGGATAATAAGAAACTTCTGTGAGCTAAAAGAACATGTTGTAACCCAATGCAAATAAACTAAGAACGTTGAAAAAAGGTTTGACGAAATGTTAACGAGAATAGACAATTTAAAGAGGAATATAAGTGAACTAATGGAGTTGAAAAACACAATACGAGAACTTCGCAAAGTATGCACAAGTTTTAACAGTCGAATTGATCAAGCAGAAGAAAGGATTTCAGAGGTCGAAGACCAACTTAATGAAATAAAACGAGAAGAGAAGATTAGAGAAAAAGTGTAAAAAGGAATGAGCAAAGTCTCCAAGAAATATGGGACTATGTGAAAAGACCTAATCTACATTTGATAGGTGTACCTGAATGTGATGAAGAGAATGAATCCAAGCTGGAAAATATTCTTCAGGATATTATCCAGGAAAACTTTCCCAACCTAGAAAGGCAGGACAATCCTCAACTCCAGGTAATACAGAGAAGACCACAAAGATATTCCTCAAAAAGAGCAACCCCAAGGCACATAATCATTAGATTCACCAGGGTTGAAATGAAGGAGGAAATACTAAGGGCAGACAGAGAGAAAGGTCAGGTTACCCACAAGGGGAAGCCTATCAGACTCACAGCAGATCTCTCAGCAGAAACCCTACAAGCCAGAAGAGTGGGGGCCAATATTCAACATTCTTAAAGAAAAGAACTTTCAACCCAGAATTTCATATCCAGCCAAACTAAGTTTCATAAGTGAAGGAAAAATAAAATTTTTTACGAACCAGCAAGTACTCAGAGATTTCATTACCACCAAGCCTGCTTTACAAGAGCTTCTGAAAGAGGCACTATATATAGAAAGGAACAACCAGTATCAGCCATTCCACAAAACCCATCGGTAAGCTGCATCCAGACCCATCCCACATGCAAGGATATACAGAGACTCAAAACAAAGGGATGGAGGAAGATTTGCCAACCAAATGGAGAGCAAAAAAAAAAAAAAAAAGCAAGAGTTGCAATTCTCATCTCTGATAAAATAGACTTACAGAAAGTAACAGAGACCAAAAGAGATAAGAAGGATATTGTATAATGGTAGCGGGATCAATGTAACGGGAAGAGCTAAGGATCCTAAGTCTATGTGTACCCAATACAGGAGCACCCAGATACATAGGGCAAGTTCTTGGTGACTTACAAAGAGACTTGGACTCCCACACAATAATAGTGGGAGACTTTAACACTACATTGTCAATATTGAACAGATCAATGAGACAGAAAGATAACAAGGATACCCGGGACTTGAACTTACACCTCAAACAAGTAAACTTAATAAACATTTATAGAACTCTCTACTCCAAATCCACAAAACATAAATTTTCTTCAGTAACACATCACATCTATTCTAAAAGTGACCACACGGTTGGGAGTAAATCACCCCCCCAGCAATTGCATAGCATTTCATAGGTTTAAATGAAATACTGGTTGGCTGTTTGTTTGTTATTTTCCTCCCTTATTCCTTCCTGTCTTCATTGTATAACACAATCACTAGTATAAAAGAGCTTTTCAATACCGATTTTTTGACTGCATTCTAGCCTGGGCAATAGAGCAAAATTCCCGTTCTCTCTCCCTCTTTTTCTTCGTCTTTTTCCCTTTCTTTCATTCTCTTTTTTTTTCTTCTCTTTTTTCTTTTCTTTCTTTTTCTTTCTTAAACAACAACAACAACAGCACACCTATATCCTGACACACTGCTATTTTTATTTCTGTATGATACATTTCCAAAAGAAAAAAAGTAAAAAAAATAATATTGAAAAGGCTTAAATAAATTTATGATTTTTTCTAACAAAATTATTTACAAGTCTGTTCTATTACCATAATTTACTACATTTGCTAATTTTCCCTTTTGTACAATTGTTTTTATTCACATTTTCTTCTTTCCTACTTTCATTTATAAACAGGCAAACAAAAATAATGTAAAGCCAATGCCTCTCTTTTATAACAAGGGGTCAACTTTTCTGGAACCTCTATAAGATTTCCCCCCTGTTTTAGTGAAAGATAATGTTTTCCAGGTACTTACTACAGACCTTTTGTTTATATGTAATGATATTATAGCAGGAAAAAAATATAGTAGCATTTATATATACCACAGGCTTTATGTACATTTTAAATATTTAAAATTGTAAAATGTTGAAAATGTAAGTAAAAGAAAAAAAAGATGACAACCATATCTTTATAAGATTTTTTTTTTAGCATTCTATACTTGCAGATGATAAGCAAATTATAAACTTATTTTCTTTTTATGGACGGATATGTAAATAAAAATAACAAATCTATACAAGTTTTATTTTTCATATATCAATATTATAGCACAAAAGATGATTTTACCCAGCACCTTAAGTTTTAACCTCATTTTACAGTTGAAGCTACTAAACGCAGTGTGTGTGAAATGTTTATTTTTATATGACTAATGAGTGACTGAGGCCCTTCTATTTCTAGGCATCCTTTCTTCTTATCATAATTTAAAGAACAGTACTAATTTTAAAACATATTACATGTAATGTATTTTTAAAGATATCTATATGAATATATATGTCTTATTTAAATTTAGGGAATTTTTGTTATTTAAATTACAATGTGTGTTTTCCTAAGTCCCTTTCTCATATTTTAAGAAAAGCGTATTATCATATTAAATTTTTAAACAAATTTAAAATGAGAAATGAAGAAATTGCTGCTATGTTAAAAAAAGCAAAGCATCAAGAATGACTTCTACCAGGAAGTCTTCTAGAGAGGGTGGTAAAATGGTATGCCTAGTGAGGAGTCATCTTTACAAGCACTTTTCACTATCCCGAAGATTAATCAGAATACTTAGCAGAGTTTCATCTAAGCTATGAAAACATGAATATATTGTAGATATACAATATGAATATGAATGTGATAATGGGGAAAGGATATATTAATGCTAGTGTGTCCTCCCCAAAATATCTCCTCCTGCATCAGGCCTCACTTTCTCAGACACAGACATGCATGCACATCCAGGCATCCACACTCAGAGCAAATAAGATTGCACTCTTTCTTGCTTACCCCTTATGCTCCTATCCTGAGCTCTAAGGCTTTTGCTTCTGTTTCTCAGACTTCTGTTATTCATGCAGAAATAAGCAAATCTGACTGGAGAAGTGGGAAGAAATCTGAATGGGTATGAAGAGACTCAGACCAGGTATTTCTGGAAATACATATTGGAAATATAAGATTTAAGGCAGTTATAACCTCTCAAGGAACCACAGCTGTGGAAAAGTTAGAAAGATAAGAAAACCATGGTGTGTTATAGAAGCGCCACTGAAGCAGGAACTCAAATTTGTTTTGAAGCGTTCATTACTGAAGACTAGATCACATTTCTCTTACTTTTTTGTTTAAATTTTTTGTCTATTTGGGTAATAAAAAGCTTTTACATCATACCTTAAAGAGCTTGGAATATGGGGGATTTTACACACACACACACACACACACACACACACACACACACACACACATATATATACACCATTACACAGTGGGACCTACATAGTTTTCAAGCAAGCAAATATAGGTTACAAAGTTACATAGTTTATAAACTGATTTAAATATGTGATTACCCTTAAGAGATATCACTAAAATTTTAACATAGATTGGATAAATGTTCCATTTATATTAAATGTCATTTTTTCTAGTTATCACATTTTTAAATAATATTTTATCTAAATGTATTTTTTCTTAATAACACAATTACACTACTTAAATTGAAGTTTTAGTTAAATAATATTTTTAAAAGTCCACAGTGACAATTATAATACTGCTTCTGAAAACAAACGTTTACATATTAACATTAATAAAATATAATCAAATAAGTAATAAAATACTTTATTTTAATTTCTTTTGTATAAATAGCTATACAAAAGAAATTAAAATAAAGTATTTTATTACTTTATTTTTTCATTTTTACTCCAGTAGAAATGCAAAAATTATTATTGAAAGCAAAATTATTTTTGAGGAATTAAACTCATGCTTCTTAGATATTTTTGTTTTCAAAGGCTATACCCTCAATCTCTGCTTAGTATGTCCTATGCACACTTATGATACAAAAAAATTTAGAATATACTCATCCAGACAAAGGAGATCCCAGTTACATTCTCCATTCCTTCTTGCATTTCCATGTTACCAATAACAGGTGGCAGATAGATAAGATCAAAAGCAATACAGGCCTGTCATATGTTTACTTAAAATACAACCTATGTGTCTTTTAGTGTAGTTGGAAGGAGGTACCAATTTTAGTGGATTTAACCAAACATATGTTGTGAGAGTGTATTAATCAGTTCTCACACTGCTATAAAGAAATAGCTGAGTCTGGGTAATTTATAAAAAAAAAGAAGCTTAATTGGCTCACTTTTATGAAGGCTGTATAGGAAGTATGATGCTGGCATCTGCTCAACCTCTAGGGAGGCCTCAGAAAACTTACCATCATGGTGGAAGGCAAAGGCAAAACAGGCACATCTTACATGGCTGGAGCAGGTGCAAGAGTGAGGGAGGTGCTACATACTTTTAAACAGCCAGATCTCATGATAACTCATTTACTATCATGAGAACAGCATAGAACAAATGATGCTAACCCATTCATGAGAACTCTGCCCCCATGATTCAGTCACCTCCCACTAGGCCCAATCTCCAACACTGGGGATTACAATTCTACACGAGATTTGGTGGGAATATAGATCGAGACAATATTATGCTGCCCCTGGCCCCTCCAAATTCATGTCTTTTCACATTGGAAAGTACGATCATGCCTTTTCAACAGTCCCCCAAAGTCTTATTTCATTGCAGCAATAACCCAAAAGTCCAAATGAAAGTATCATCTAGAAAAGGCAAGTCCATTCCAAAATAAGTTAGTTACTTCCAAGATAAAATGGGGTTATAGGAATTGGGTAAATACTCCTGTTTCAAAAGGGAGAATTGGCCAAAAGACAAAGGCTACAGGCTCTGCATAAGTCTGAAACCCAGCAGGGCAGTCCTTAAATCTCAAAGTTCCAAAATAATCTCACCTGACTTTATGTCTCACATCCAGGAAACACGGGTTCAAACAGTTGGCTCCCAAAGACTTGGGCAGCTCCGCCCCTGTGGCTTTGTAAGGTTCAGCCCCTGTAACTTCTCTCATAGGCTGGCTTGCAGCTTTTCCAGGTTAAAGGTGCAAGCTGCTGGTGGGTCTACCATTCTGGGGTCTGGAGAATAGTGGTCCTCTTATCACAACTCCACTAGGCAATACCCAGATGGAGGACTCAGCATGGGGCCTCCCACCCTAGATTTTCCCTCTGCACTGCCTTACTAGAGGTTCACTGAGAGGGCTTCACTGCTGCCGCAGGCTTCTGCCTGGGTATCCAGGCTTTTCCATACATCTTCTAAAATCTAGGTGGAGGCTCCTGAGCCTCAGCTCTTGTACTCTGTGCACCCATAGGCTTAGCACCATATGAAAGCTGCCATGTCTAATAGCTTGCAGCCTCTGAAGCAGTGATCCAGCTGTACCTGGGCCCCTTTGAGGTATGGCTAGATGTGGAGTGGTTGGGACACAGGGAACAGTGGCCAGAGACAGCACAGAGTGGTGGAACCCTACATCTGGTGCAGAAAACCATTCTTTTCTTCTAGACTTCTGGGTCTGTGATGGTTGGGCTGCCATGAATACCTCCGAAATGCCTTTGAGGCCTTTTCCTTGTTGTCTTAGATGTTAGCTCTAGGCTTCTTTTTACTTATGCAAATCTTGCAGCTAGCTTGAATTCCTTCATTAAAAATAGGCTTTTCTTTTCTGTCTCCTACCCAGGCTACAGAGTTTCCAAACTTGAACACTGTACTTCCCTTTTAAATATAAGTTCCAGATTTAGTTTGATTTATTATTTGCTCGCACATATGAGTATAAGTTGTTAAAGGCAGCCAGGTAACATTCTGAATGCTTTGCTGCTTACACATTTATTCTACCAGATACCCTAAATCATTACTCTCAAGTTCAGATTTCCACAAATCCCTAGAGCACGAGCACAATGCAGTACTGGAAATAAGCAGCATTGGTGCATGTTAAAATGAAGGAAACAGCGTATCTCCTTTTTGTAGCAGGTGCTAGTTAGTGAGTAAGAAAGCAATGAAAATTTGTGGGTCCAGATATCAAAGTGCTTCTAAATAGCTGAATTCGTACTACAGAAAATTGCAGTTGGTTAAATGCATTTCTCAACATTATTTAAAGACTGAAATACATTCCCCTTGTAGTGTTAATTAAAATGCGACAGGTATGTGTGTGTGTGTGTTTGTCTGTGTGTGTGTGTATCCATCCATCATTATTATATATATGCAAAGAAAAAGACAGTATATACTACAATATCTAGAGCTATGTTAAACTTTTTGTCTGTATTTTCTAAAAGAAAATGATTTAATTATCAGAATTACATTTTAAATTGATATAATTTAAAATTTTATTTGTAATACATTCTGAGAGTTGGTGTTTTTATTTTAAAATATTCACATTGCTTCCAGTATAATCCATATAGAATTTATAAGAGAGGTTAAATTAATTACTGTATGCAAATGTTTGCAATAAGCCTACTTGCATAATACTTTCTCTATTTTTCACTGTGCCTTCAACCCTGCTGTATATATTAAATAGTAAAAGATGGAAAAACAAGTGTTTCACCTTGTTGAAAAGTTTCACAAAATTAAATTTGGAAAAAAGTCTTTGTATATTTTTTAAGTATGTTCAGATGTTCCTTCTATAATAAAATTTGTAAAGATTGACTTTGTACATAATGTTTCTTTTCGCAAAAATTATTTTTAGTCTTAAAAGGAACAAAATGATAACTAAGTAGTTTCAGAAATAAAATAGTTCAAGAGAGTTCAAATATGTGGACTTTGAATGTTTTTCACATGCATATTATTTTTCTAAATTCACTTAAATTAATCAGAATTGTGTCACTGGAATAACCTTCAAAATTTATAAGGTAATTTGTTTCAAATTGAGTGGCCCACAAAATTTCAGATTTTAACAATCCACATTGAGAACAGAATTTTAAATTATTAGAGGGACTACTTAATACTGGGTACATAAATAATGGAACACATTTAAATGTGGGTTTTTAAAAAATATTTTATTGCTTAGTACTCTTAATTCTCATTATGGAGATTGCAACCTATTGATTTGGGCTTATGAGATTTTATTAGAATATATGAAGAACCATGATATAATTTCTATAAATCACTCTATATTTCTTCAACTAAAGCCAATAATTTTCAAGTACAGAATGAGAACCAATCAGCCCATAGCAAAATACTGAGTACATAATGGATAAATTATTTTCTTATATGGATGTGATGACAGCTTGATTTCTAGCTTATTTTTGATAAATTACCATCAGTATAAGTCTAACTATAAAAATATGCTCCTATGAGATATTTTCTAAACAAAAATGAGGTAAATGATACTAACAAATTTCATTTATTTTAATTTTAAATTTTATAAGTCTTTAAAGGTCAGATGTTATAGATCAGTATTTTAAGAATGCAGTAGTTAACTCTCTCAAACACAGGGGAAAAAAAATGGGGGAGAGGCTTGTTTGTCCTTGTAGTTAATCTGCTTTGTATTACTTATTTCATTTTACCAACTGAAATGGAAATCTCTTAAGGAAGACGATGTCTTAACAAAAAAATTTTGTGGGTTATTTTTTTCCCTTTTGAAGTTTTCAGTGGGTGCAAGCTTTTTGAGATAATTCTTCTCCATGGTAGAGGATTCCCAAGGTAAGGAACTGACTTTTCCTATTACAAGTGCCAATTTCCTAAGTGGTTTTAGTGGTTTGAACATTTGTCCAGGAGTAACAAGCGAGAAACCACCAGCATGTATCATATAGACCACCAAAGAGCCATCAGACTCAAGTAGCTTTCAGTCACCATCAACCTCAGGTCTCTGAAAAATATAGTTTCACAATTTTTGCTTGTAAGTCTTTCTATCTTTCTGCCTGATGTTATGTCCCCATATTTTAAGGTCTACATACAAAGATCTTACACTAAAATGCCAAAATAGTGAACCAAGTATTTTGAGATTGAATAATATCAACAGAGATCTGTACCAAGACCTGCCTATTATCTGGCAATTCAGAGTTTCTTGCTTGCATTTTGCAGGTGAATCAGCAGAAGATAATTCACTTTCTGCATTGAATTGTAAGTAGCAAATTTATTAAGAATTACTTTCCTTAAGAACAATTATGGAAGGCAACGAAATATATTGTGTATATGTGTGAACTCAGGAGCCAAACTGCCTAGGTTCAAATCCTTGTTCCACTTGCCAGATGTTTAACTCTTGGTAAATAATTTGGTCTCTCTGAGAGTATATTTCCTTAACTTTGCATCCAAATAACTTTTCTGTAAAATGGGCATGGTAAATGTTCCTGTTTCCTTCTCTGTAAAAATGAGAATAGTAATAATATCTAAGTCACAGGACTGTTGCTAGGAATATGACATATAAAGAAATGATGACTGATAAGCACCATATGAGAGCTAATTCTTGATGTGGTAAAGAATATGCAGGAACTATATTGCTCAGTTTCCCTTGCCAGACATTTCCTCTCTCATTGGTACTCTTCTTTAAGTGTTCAAAGTAGCTAACATTTGGAGGGTCTGTCAAAACCACACCTCTGCTTTAAAATTACTCCTCAACAGCATTTCCCAATATAGGGACTCTATTGGAGAAATTACTTCTCACCAGCATTTCCAGCTGATGAACTCTATTGGCACCATCTGCAAGGTGGTCACAGCTGATTATCCAGGCAGGGAAAGCTGATCCACGGGAAAACAGAACACATCTTATTTGCTACATTTCATGTTCTGAGGATTTGACTAAAGAGATTCAAAACATAGTCTAAAGGGAATGTATTGTGGAACTCTGAAGTTTTGTGGACTTGGGGCAGGCAAACTTATTCATCCATGTATTCACAGAAAAAAATAATCAAAACAGGGGAAGCGAAAGAAAGCACCTGGGAGATGGGGGAGAGAAGAAAGTCCATGCAGTTACTCAGAATTCTGTCTCCGCCCCTGACTCTCCTTCTTTACCCCATTTAACATTGTAATAAGGCTGACAAAAATCTGTCTCCTCAACATGAATTTAAATAAATTTGTGCTCACCTAATGAATTTGAACTTGGATGAGTGATTTCTGTATCTTCCAACTAAATGATCTCTGCCTCAAACAGGTGTTTTTATATTGCAGAACTGTAAGCATATCATTCTGTGAAAAATGCATTATGGGATAAGTATAAGCAAAGTGTGGAGGATGGGAGGAGTGAGTTGATTCCAGGCAATGCCATGTATTTCTGTGCTGAAAATGAACTTTTGAAGAATTTGTTCCTCTCATATTCACAATAGATATTTCGAAAGAAGCCAAGAAAGAAGAGCGACTGTGAAGCAGAAAGAAAAATAAAGTTTGCAAAAAAAGCTATGGAAGTGTTTACAAGGGACAATTTAAAACAGGTAGGCTTCTACAACATCATGTTTACACAGTTGACAAGGCCATATCAGTCTACTCAGAGACTTGGAAGAGAAGAAGCCTAGCAAGAAGAGAAAATGATAGGGATGATGACGATACCTGTATTTTAGTGAAAGCCGTAACATCATAGGAAGCCTGCAAATCACAATATAAAAAAAACTCGAAGGGTTATTTTTAATAGATTTGGGGCAGAATCCTAATTCTGCCTTAGACAAATGACTTTATCTTTCTACTTTCATTTCAGCTTTCTCACCCTAATAGCAATGTTTACCATGGAGGGTTATTCGGAAGATTAAAAATAAGTTCCTCAAGAAGACCCAGGTTCCCATCCTGATTCATAACAAAGGCTCAACATTATTTTTTTCTTATAATGATTTTTATAATTATTTCCCAATCACTGAGGTTTTTAATGAAAAGAGAAATGGAGATGTAGCTTCAATCAACAAGCTTCAAAAAATACAAGGATTTTAGCCCAGACTTCTATTGCAATTATTCCTTATTATAAAATTGTTTGAAATTATTATTCATTATTAAACTGTTTATTGTTTATCCACATAGTAGCTCGCATTTCTTAATAACACATCAGATATTCAGGGACATCAGACCTCTGTGATGGTTATTTGTTCACTTTTTGTAATGGCCTATCTCTCAATCCTATATCGCACTTAAAACATAACTCCTTTTTTGCTCACAGTATGAACAGTTGCAGCATTTACTCCATTCAATTATAATAGGGACTCATAATGTCTCAAAGGAAGTCCTAAATCCTTAGTGAATTCTTCAGTTAATTTGTAAGAAATCTGGCTGGGTGCGGTGGCTAACGCCTGTAATCCCAGCACTTTGTGAGGCCGAGGTGGGTGGATGATGAGGTCAGGAGTTCGAGACCATCCTGACCAACGTGGTGAAACCCTGCCTCTTCTAAAAATATAAAAAACTAGCTGGGCGTGCTGGCACACACCTTCACAGCTTCTCGGGAGGGTAAGGAGGAGAACTGCTTGAATCCTGGAAGCAGAGGTTGCAGTGAGTCAAGATCATGTCACTACACTCTAGCCTGGTGACAGAGCAAGACTTCATCTCAAAAAAAAAAAAAAAGGAAATTTTATAACTTTCATTCTCTATAATGACTATCATCTTGGGTGTGTCACTTAACCTCTCTAATATCAGTTTCCTCACCTATAAGGTAGGGTTAATAAAAACTAACTCTTACTATGTCACCAAATTTTTGTGACAACTATATCTCACTAGCAGAATCCTGGGAAATGTTTACAAACTCTACAAGGCCAGCTACCATCACGAAAGCAAACAAACACAGCTCAAAGTGGTAAATTTTATCAAAAAGCCTATATAATCAATCCTGTTTTCATATTTTATAATTTTTCATCATTTCTCTAAATTCAGTCCTCTCTATTTATCATAAAACCATGTTCCAAAAGAAGAAGAACATCATTGTGCACATTAAGGAAACTTAAACCACAAACGACAACTTAATCACCAATGTGAGAGAATCTGCCTTGCAGTGACTAATGACCAGTCACTGAATTTATATTTGGAGTCCTTCGAGAATAAGATACTCCAGTTCCCTTGGCACTGACAATAGGGCTGTGGTACATGCTGCTAATTGCCTACCCCATATTTATTCTCATCTTCTTTCTTATTAATTTAGTGCATTTGGGATGGGGAAATAAGCCTAGACAAAACTCGTCATCTTCCAAACACCCTTATTGATTGTTGCCCACGGCAAACAATTCTGGCCAATTAAATTCGAGAGTCCCCTGGTGGGGCTTTCTGGAAATATATGATGAAAGAACATAATCAGTTTTCATGCTCTCTTCTGCCTTTTCAACTCTGACTTCTTGTCAGGAACCTTGATACTATGCCCATGAGATTGAAAGATACAGAAAAGGACAATGGGAAAAAAGATAAATGACATCCTGGTGCCTGCTGTCACCACTGAGTCAACAACCCTAGACTGCCAGATTTCTAACTTCTTGTTCCATGTAGAAACTAAATCTTCATCATTGTAGGACGCTGTTGGTTAAACTTTCTTATGCCCATAGCCAATAGTGTTCATCACTTAAACTGATGAACTTCTGGGTTCAAGTGAATCTTTTTCTGCAGCCTCTCGAGTAGCTGGGATTACAGGCGCCTGCCACCACACCTGACTAATTTTTGTATTTTTATTAGAGACAGGGTTTCATCAAATGTTGGCCAGGTTGGTCTCGAATTCCTGGCCTCGTGCATCTGAGTCCACAAACTCTGTCTAGGCAGATCAGATTATGCTTTGCTCAATAACCCTCAACAGATCATGACGGAATCCAGCTCCTATCCCAGTGCATTTCAAAATTCTAATATCAAGAGATAAGTGAATTGTTATTAAAGTTATTTTATAATGTGAATATAAAAAACATGAAAAAAAACGCAAAATATTTTAAGATGAATGGAATTTAAAATGTTAATCTGCAGATATGTTAAACATGCATGCAAAGGAAGAAGAGAAATATAGAAAACAGAGTAGAATCAGTGAGTCAGGTTTAAAGTGAATATAGTTGACCAGGCTTCAGTTTGAACTCTCCTTTTAAGCCTCACCAATAGAAGGCACCAGTATGAGCAGAAGCCCTTCCTTTGTTAGGGCAATGTGCACATTTTCATCATTTACTTTATTACTCTATACACACACACATATATATACACGTACACATATATGTTTTATTATAAATCTGTGGATTGTTAAAAATCTAAGAAAGCAAAGGGAAAAATGAAAATTGCATAAGATTGTAAGGAGTAAATATTTTAGTTACCAACTTGACTTCACAAATGATCTGCTTACTGCATTAATTTAAGATCACTTGCTAGATTTATGTCAGAGCAACTTCATGAATCTACATTAAGAATGTAATAAAAAGAAAAAAACACTTAAAACAATTACACTTTTGAAAGATCAACTGATATGTGTTCATTCTAAATAATATGGAAGCCATTATTATTCAGTTGCTAAATTGTGTATCTTGAATCATCACTTCATGATATTTTGAAGTTAAAAAGGAACTTTAAGAATATACTGTTCAACTTATTTTTTCCATTATGCAAAAAGTACTACAACAGCACTGGAATTACTCATTGACCTTCATTCAATTCAATTATTTAAGAAAAAAAGTGTCAACTTCAGGTCAACTTTTATTTCCTGTTGCTAGTAGTACTTGAATTGTCTTCTCCCAACTTACGATTAAAAATAACTATAAAAACGATAACTATGAATAACAGTAGTAGAGTTTTAACATTGAAATCTGAGAATATAAAGGCATGTAGGCACATTGGTAACTTCAGAATCCTTCATTCACTTGGGCATAGAAAGGAGCAAATTATCTTGAACTAAGGCAATAGTTAATACAAACTCATTCTTGTTTCCTTTCCAAAGCTAACTTTTAAAATAATAATAGACATTAAAGACACTTTTTTGCATATCAAAGGGGATTATTTTAATGCTATATATTCATCTGTCAAATTATGATGAAAGAGATACTTTACATTGCATGTTCCCTTGGCATCCTTTGGTTCCATGAGATCAGTGAAACTTACAAAGTTCTTACCAGTAAGAATTTGCCTTTGTTTTTTCTCGGATTTTCTGGAACTCAAAGGACACTGCAACTCCTGGACAAAGTTTCTTTTCATTAACATTGTAAACTAAAGATAAATAGAAACAACAGACAGTCTGGTTGACAAATTAACTAATAACTTATGAGAACAGCATGGAAAAGGTTTTTAACTCACCTGAGTGGCTTTTGTTTGCTTCTTTATTTTATAGATTGAACGTTGTCCTGGGTATATATCCAAAGGATTATAAATCGTTCTATTATAAAGACACATGCACACGGATGTTCATTGCAGCACTGTTTACAATAGCAAAGACCTGGAACCAACCCAAATGCCCATCGATGATAGACTGGACAAGGAAAATGTGGCACATACACACCATGGAATACTACGCAGCCATAAAAAACGATGAGTTCATCTCCTTTGTAGGGACGTGGATGATCTGGAAACCATCATTCTCAGCAAACTGACACAAGAACAGAAAATCAAACACCGCATGTTCTCACTCATAGATAGGGGTTGAACGCACAGGGAGGGGGAGCATCACACACTGGGGTCTGTTGTGGGGGAAGAGGGGAGGGACAGCAGGGGGTAAGGAGGTTGGGGGAGGGATAACATGGGGAGAAATGCCAGATATAGGTGACCAGGGGATGGAGGCAGCAAACCACATTGCCATGTATGTACCTATGCAATAATCTTGCATGTTCTGCACAGGTACCCCAGAACCTAAAGTGCAATTTAATATATATATACGTATATATATATATATAATATATATATATAATATATATATATTATATATATATGTATAATATATTATATATATTATACATATATATATAAGAGCAAGCAACCCTACAGTTCCCAATCTATTTTCTGAAGGGTTAAGAGTTGTGCTATTCTGAACAATTTTTCCTCCTTTCCCCCTCTGTATATGCCTAACTGCTTCTTTCCTTCTCCTTCAAGAGACTAATTTCTAATGTAAAACACAGCTAAAGGAATATGATTGTATGGCTGAAAAAACAATCAGTTCAGGACAAGCATCATAGTCAAGGGTAACCATAAGAATAGCAGTCCAAGATTAGAGAGAGATGAGAGATGTGAAGAATATTGATTTCTTCCTATATTGGATAATAATATTATCTATCAGAGACAAAAAAATAGACAATCAGAGTAATCATTATGACTGTGACTCATATTCTGAATTCCATAATAAGTTTTAAGGATCTGAAGAACTCCTCGTAAT
This sequence comes from Ateles fusciceps, assembly GCA_036589455.1. Lineage (NCBI taxonomy): Eukaryota > Metazoa > Chordata > Mammalia > Primates > Atelidae > Ateles > Ateles fusciceps. Next base: position 2,806,888 of record JAZHEH010000827.1, on the reverse strand, counting down.
TATAGGTAAATTTCTCTATTCACATATATCTATGCATTATAGGACCATTTGATTGCAAACAACAGAAACACAACTCACAATTGTTTATAGAAAAGGGGTAGATGTGTTGACTCATAAACAAAGCAGATGAAAGAACATAGGAGAAATTTCAGCTGAAACAAAGCAGGAACTTGAGTATCATTAAAATCTCTGTCCCTTGTCTTTTTCTCACTTAAAAAAACAAAACAAAAACAAAAACAAAAAACATACTGGTTTCCTTATATCCCACTCAAACCAGGGTAGTTATGAGACATTGAAACATGATCAGATTTGGGTTTGATTCATACAGGGAAGGCTTAGCAACTAGAAGAGAGATTCTCCCACAATTTCAAATTACAAAATTCCTGTAAAAGTACTCTTGTTGGTTGAGTTTGGATCATAAATGGTTTATGTTTTAATTATGCTGTCCAAATAAATGTAATATTATTTTCTCAGTTCAAATCATATACACAACCAAACTGATCATGATGGAAGGAACTATGATTAGCTTAACATATTTAAAACAAGTGACTTGAAGAAGCATTTCATAAAATGAGAGAGGGGAGTATTTGGTTTCTACAGTAATCATTTTTTTGTAGAACTGGTAAGCCTAGCGCAGGCACACACACACACCAACAGATGCCAAAGACTGTGTGAGAATATTGCTAAAACTTTTGATTACAGAATTTATATTCATCTTTTAACTTGGAAGTACTTCACTAATTTCTTATTGACACTTGCTATTTTTATTATATTGATCTAGATATATAGAATACCTAAAAATTTTAAGCCCAGAGGAAGAAACTACAAAACAAGGACCAAATATAGATTCCCTTCAAAAGATTGAATAAAATGCTAAATAAATTATATTTTGGCTATAGTTAACCTATTTTTAAATGAAATACTCAGTTTCAGAAAGTATTTTTAGTTTTGGCATGTTCCTTAAGTAAATATGTATTATATTTAATGTAGTCCTATATTATCGGTAATTTTTCCAATTGTATTCTTTAATTTCATCAAATTTTAAAAAGCTTTTTAAAATGAAAACAACTTCAAATACTTTATTGAGTAAAATAATTAATAAAGCATTTTATATATTTTATTATATAAAATAATAATATAATTACTTAACTTTATTGAGTAAAATAATTAAAATCTCAGCCTCTAATACCTTCTCATCCCCCAGAAAGAGTCACTGTTAAAAGTTTATAGAATACCTGTTTAGATATTTTTCTTTACATATGCACATATACTCTAATACTCTTAAATTTTGATTCTACCAAAATATCATATTAGCATTTCTCTGGGTACTTGCTTTATTCAGGCAATAAAAATCAAGAATTTTCTCTTTTTAAGTACTATATGCTAATTAGCTCAGATTTTAAAACCTGTATAATATTCCATCATGTTAATTAATGCTACTAAATATTGGGCATATACTATATGCTGGTTAAAATTCTGAACACTTACAGTTAAAGTGTTCAGAATACATAAATTCTAACACAAAAATCTATGATGTGAGAATTAATATTGTAGCTCTTTTATTGATGGGGTAAATGAGGCAAACTGAGCTTTTTTCCCGAATAATTTACCTAACCATTCTTTTAGTGCTGGATTTTCAGGATATCTTAAATATTTTTACCATTATAAATGCTAACTGGAAAACTTGCATAGTAAAAAGAATTATAAGATTAATTTTTAGAATTGCCCTTCAAAATTGCTTACTGTCCACAAATGACACTGAGTAATTTAAATCTTTTAATGTTTTTGTCAGTCTGAGAGGTAAACATTTGTACTCAACTGACACTTGAATTTATCTTTCCCGGATGAAAAACGTTAAGTATATTTTCATAGAGTTTTAAATGACACGAATATGTGTTTTACATATAGATTTGCTCATATTGTTACCCATTGCTATTTTCTTCCTAATATATAGTTGTCTCTCTCTTTTTTTGTCTTTTGGGATGAAAACGAAAATACGTCACTCAGGTCTTCTCTGCAGGGAGTGATATTGGCTACTATTGGTCCCCGCATTGCTTCTGTGGATCTACTGCCACATTTGGTCCCATAGGATTCTTTTCAAGAGCTACTCCTAGCCAATGACTGAGCAGCAGGGACTATGAAGGCAGGCTCATTCCAGTGAGAATTGCCAGTCCTTTATGTGTGACTTTGGCTTGAAGACTTTCCATCAGGCTGGCAAAAATTATCTTATAACTATATACGTGAAAGTATTAGACTCTTCCTACCTAAGCCTCCTATATTCTCTCTTCACATTGTCTCCAGCATGGTGTCTAAACACCCTACCATCAACTGTGACTCGGTATTTGCTTTTAAATTAATATGAACTAATGCACTTTCCAGTTTTATTTATGTGAGTTTCAAGTTTCTTATTTTTGTTTCAGTTTTGTTTTTTGCCAAAAAGATCTTTGCCACTATGGTTTCTATATTTCATTGATGCCTTAGAAGGATTTTCCAACCCATGTTTGGAAAAAGAATATATTGTTTATTTTTTGTTCCAGTAATTCTATGGTTTTAAAATTTTCTTTAGTCCACACACCCAGTCAAAGTTTTTAATGGTGTAAGAAAAAATAGAATTTTAAATATATATATAGTTTCCCAATATCATTTGTAGAATAACCAATATATTCCCTACCATAGTTAATCATTAAATTCCTATAGAAATATATATTTGTTTCTTAATGCTTTCATAAGTTCTGATTTATTTGTATTTACTGTAAATTTGAAATAATGTGTGGACATTCGGTATAGTGTATTTCCATCATTTTGTGTTTTTAAATTCTGTTTTTCACCTTTTTTTCATTCTTTTTTTTTTTTTTTGCTTTTCTTTTTTCTTTTTTTTTTGGCTCATCTTCTATTCTTGTATATTTATTTTTTTCAACTGAACATGAGAATAAATTTATATTAACAAACAATTTGGATACATTACTGAAATTATACTTCCTATCAATTAACTGAAGGTACAGAGGACTTAAATATTTAAAATATTAATTCTTCCCTTTCAGAGACATGGTAGATTTTATAATGTATTCAGGTATTCTTTGTTCCCTTTTGTAAAGTTTTATAGTTTTTGGCATATAGTCCTTGTTTTTTCTTGTTAAATTGACTCTGAGGTATTTTATAGATTTTGCTGTATTGCTTAATTTACTTTTAAATGTCTTTTGTTGATGCTGTTGTTGTTACAAGCTACTGAATTGTAAGGAGTTTTATATATTTTCTGCACATGGTATTTCTATATATAAGCATAAAAATACTATTTTTTCAAAATATGAAAATATCAAAATAAGAAAATGAGGCCCAACATTGCTGGCTTTGATGATGGAGTAAGAAGACCATTTGCCAGGAAAGAAGGTGGAAAAGTGGCCTCTAGAGTGTGGAAGATGAAAAGGAAAATTAACTAGGATTATTTGAAATTAACTTTGGCTGCTTGGCTACTTGGATTCTTTTCCAACCTCATTTATAACCGAGCCATCAAAATCAACAGTTCCTATTTATTGGCTCCATATTTGGATTATCCTTGAAGAATTGTGAAAACTAAAATTTTTCAAGGATTAAGATTAATTTTATATACTTTCATGTCTTAGCTTGATCTTTCATTAAATTTGCATATTTCCAAAACATAGAAACAGTTATTTGGTACCCTGTTGATGATATAATTATTGGAGACAAGTCAGAGGAAGGCAAAATGCAAAATTTACATCTTCTCATCAGCTCTTAAGAGGGATACATATGATAGAACCGCAGATTACATTCCATGCAACTGAATATATTGGTGTGCAATATTTTAAGCAAACTCTCCAAATGCTAGTCCTAGTGCACTACTCGTTTCATTATTAAGTGAATATATCAGTAATATCCTTATCACTTTGATTTGGGGATTTGAACTTAGCAGTGTGAAGCACCATGGTAGCTCTGACACATAATTCCTGTTATTTGTGTTAACTCATTATCTTTTGTTTAAAACAAAACAAAACAAAAATTTGCCTGGCTACCTAGAAGTTGGGAATATTAATGGATGAATGTTTCATAGAAACTTAATGAATATTGTCATGTTACATTTAAAATTTTTATTCAGTGCATTTTAAAAATGAATTTTGGGAAATAAGGCAGACTAGCTAGTGAACATCTTAAAATATTTTACTTATTGGAGGGCACACTATATAAAGACGCTGAAATAAAGTGGTTACAAGAACAAAAACTACTATTTGTCTAGTACTTTACAGTTTGTGAATCATATGTATTGAGTTTCATATTCAGTAGCTCAGCAGTTGGGTCTGGCTGAGCGTAGGTCCCTTGCAAACTTTGTGGCACTAATTTGTTCAATGAACATTGTGCTTGCCCTTGCCTATATCCAATTAGATCTTAGTGGTACATTTTATAGTAATAAAGACATATATGCTTTAACTAGGGCCTGAGAGGTTTCCTACTTTCTCTTGTTTTTCATTGACCTTATTCCATTTTTTCATCAATTTCGTGTTTCCTGTTCATGGTTATAAGAAAGAGCTTATTTCTCCCAACTTCCTCCTCTTGGAATGGAAGAAAATAAGGCAATCAAAAACACTGGAAAATTTACTTAACTATAAGCACTCTTCTAAGTGACATATGTGTGTGTGTGTGTCTGTATACACACATATGTTATATATCCTTCCATTAAATCCTTGCTTTGTTACACTTATGTCTATTTTTATTATCACCATTATTCTAATGAGAAAATTGTTGCCTAGTAAGTTTAAATAACTTAACCCAAATTCATATGATAGTAAATCCTGGAGCCACAGCTCTAACTACAACATTTATTCTTTGAAGAAAAGTCAGGTGAAAATGGTACCAAGTATTTGCCAGGGAGTGCTCTAAAGCCCATCAAGCCTTTAACAACTGTGAACTATTTCTGAACCACTTATAATGATAGGATATTTGGGAAATCTTGTATTATTTCATTCATTCATTCACATTTATTTTGTGCATCTAATATGTGTTAGGCATTGTTCTAAGCACTGGGGAGACAGCAGTGCTGATAGTGCTTACTTTTAAGGGTAGAGAAAAAGACTATTTAAATAAGATATTTATACAAGTAAGAAATATTTGTGATAAGTGCTTAGAATAAAAACAATTTTTAAAATGTAAAGGTCATTTGAATAACAGCAACTGGTCTGGGTTGGGCGGGGAAGGTTCATACTCAGTGGTCTGAAAATAACAATCTCAATGTGTTTCAGTAACAGTAGGAAGGTTTCTTTGAGTGAAGTTAAGAAAACAAGTGTAAAGAACAGAAGGAAGGGGTAGGCAGGAGTGAGAACTTCTAGGGCCAGAGACAAGAATAAGGTGTTTCACTTTTACTCTAAGTGTAATAATAAGTAAATTTATTACATCATGTAAATATACTTTCCTATGAAAAGTATTTATTTTTTTCTCCTCAAGTATTCTAATACTTTTGCCAAGGTCAACTGCAGGACAAAATAAAATATACTATTTTAAATTTAATGTGTTTAAAATATTAAGTTCATGAAGCTTTCCCTAGAACACAGGAAGAAAGGCTACAGTTTAAAACAAGATAACTCTAATCCCAACTCAGGTTTAAAAGAAAAAAATATGCAGTAGTGCCTTCTGGTTGACTACAGTCTGGCTAGTAGACATAGCAATATGAGTTTCATAGTAACTAATCTTTTGGCTTCAGACTTGCCCTTATAATCTACTTTAACAGATACATCAGCATGTTTTATTTACCCCATGAATTACACTTATTTCCTCTCTGTGATAGCCAGAATAATGCCACCCCAAAGATGTCACATACTAATCGTAAAACCTGCAGACACATTAGGTTATATAGAAAAAGGGAAATTAAGATTTCAGATCGCATTAAGGTTGTTAATCATCTGATCTAATAATATTCATATTATTTTTGATTATCCAATGAGCCAAATGGCATTACGAAGGTCCTTATGTGTGGAAGAAGAAATTAGAAAAAGAATGATAGAGATGGCTGGGTAAGAAAAATGAGGCCCAACATTGCTGGCTTTGATGATGGAGTAAGAAGACCATTTGCCAGGAAAGAAGGTGGAAAAGTGGCCTCTAGAGTGTGGAAGAGGAAAAGAAACAGATTTTACCCTCAAGATTCCAGAAAAGAGCAAAGCTTTGACAACACCTTGGTTTTAGTCCATTGATGCATTTCTCTCTTATATAAAATATAATAAATTTGTCTTAAGCCAGTAAAATTGTAGTAACTTGTCACAGCAGAAAAATATATTAAAATGTTATACCCTCTCATCTAGAATGTAATTATTAATATGGCTTAAATTTTTTGTTTATTGAATTACTGATGCATGCTTAATACCTAGGATAGTGTTAGGTATTGCCAATAAAGATTTGCCAAATGGATGAATGAACGAATTATACCAACATTCTGCTCAAGACCACTCAATAGCTTCTTATTGACTGCAAAAGTAAAAATCCTACAGTGCACTCTCCAGTATATTACTTTATTAATTTTATCTTCTTGTAGATTTCTTTCTGAACATAATACCTCAGCAGTAAGGAACTCCTTTTAATTTCTCTGGATGTCGAGTATGCGCCTGTGACTATGCATCTATGAGATGCTGTTTATTCTATTTCCTCTACCTGGGATGCTTAGTCACACATATCCTCCTGTATTTCCCTATCACTTCCTTCATGTGTTTGTACAGCATCCATTTAGCAGTGAAGTCTTCTCTGACCAAACTATTTAGATTGTGGCCTCTTGGCACACTTTTTCCTCTGTTTTATTATTCTCCATTGCGTCATTGCTATCTGCATATATTTTTATTAATTATTTGCTTATGCCTATTCCTCATTAGAACATAAACTCCAAGAGAGAAATTGTTTTTTTTTTCCTGTTTCCTTCTCTGATAAGCTTGGCATTTATTAGATTTTCAACAGGTATTAATTGAACAGATCATACTATGTCAACAAGAATCTGTCTTTAAATGCCACATACATGGCTAATGTAACTCAAAAGATCACTCGAGGAGAGACTGTAATTTATTCAAGAAAACAAAGATTGACAGGGTTTAGATTATAGTTGAAATCTCCTGCACTACTTAGCAACAGTCAATTGAAAGGCAGCCAAAATGTCTGTAGAAATACATTAATAAAGACTTTAAGTGTTAATATTGTTTTCTGAGTAGGAGCATAAACAAAGATTAATTTAAAGTAATTTTACTGAAAGAAGAACTAAGCGATACAGTACAGATTACATGAGGCAAGAGAATCAAGAGGCACGATAGTTACCCAGAAAAAGCAAGGCAATGTGCTTAGCCACCTAAGTTATATGTTACATGGGTTCTCTGACAGGAAAGAAATAGATAATGATAGAAGAATCCACTGCACATCTATTTTGGTTTATAAAGCACAAGGATGAAATGTAAATTGTTCTCATTTCTGAGGACATAATAAGAAGCTTTCATCATATTGTATTGGTATTGTCACAAAATTTCAAGCCCCTTTAAATATGAGATATTGAAATTATTTGGAATAATGCACTATTTTACTGATGAGGCAAGATCCTACTGCTCAAAGTTCACTAACTTAAATAGGATATCATCAGAATTCAGCCCAAGGGAGTCCAGGTAAGCCCTACAACACACTAACCCCACTCTCTGTCAGTACTGTGATCTGTAACATTATTCCAATGTACAGCAACCAGTCTTCTCCTTGTTCTATAGGGGAGGCAAAACTTTACTTCTACTCTTGTAGGGTCCTGACTGGGCCTGAGAATTAAATTGGCATAAGCTAGAGTAACATGAGAAAAGCATACTATTTAATATGAGCTTTATGTGACATGGTATATTAGTCTGTTCTTGCATTGTTATAAAGAACTACCTGATACTACATAATTTATAAAGAAAAGAGGTTTAATTGGCTCACTGTTCTGCATGCTGTACAGGAACATGGTTGTGGAAGCCTCAGGAAACTTACAGTCATGGTGGAAGGTAAAGAGGAAAGAGGCACATCTTACATGGCTGGAGAAGGAGGAAGAGAGATGGGGAAGTGCTACACACTTTACAGACAATCAGATTTCGTGAGAACATACCCAATATTATCAGAATAGCAAGAGGGAAATCTATCCTCTCACCAGGCCCCTCTTCCAACACTGGGGATTACAATTTGACATGAAATTTAGGTGGGGACACAGACCCAAGCTATATCACATGGAAATACTCATAAGGAAATAATGTTTCAAAGAAGTGGCAAAACCTAAAGGTTTTATATTCGTTCGATCAAAGAGAGTCAATTGTGTAAAAGTAATATTATCTGGGTATACTAAGGGAAGAACAAAATTACTTTAACACTATCTTTACAGATTCTCTTGTATATGACTCCCCAGGAAAGAATGTTTTTCTTCTGGTACAGGGAAAGCATCTTTCACATGAGAGTTTTTATCTCCAGTTTTCAGAAAGAAAACGAGAGAAAGGAGAGTTTAGAATGCCCTTCTTGCATTTGCTCTTTTTCAAGTGGCTTTAAGTCAAAGTAATCCTTATATCAAAGTTGCATATTTTGAGGAACATATTCTGCCACCCTTCACCTCCAAATGCAGAGCACAGCTGTGCCAGTAATGGAATCCCTGAAGTTTCTTTTCCCACGTAAAAAGAAAGAGAACATACTCAAACTGCATTCTGTGTTTTCTGCCACAGACAGGAATTTGGACACTGAGATTTAAGGAGCTATAAGGAGGGGTGTGTGTGTGTGCTTTCTGAAGAGTCTGAAGTTTAGGTTAACCACTGAATATAGTAAAGAGATGTTCAAAGACAGAAAGATGAGTGGGATCTCTTTTGCTGATTCTTCCCGGATGGTATTCTCAACTCACTAGTACTTTTTTATTGAATAGCAATAAATTAACGTTCTTGTTTCAGTTGTTCTAAGGTATGTCCACACACTTCTCCCTATTTATGCCCTTATTTTTATTTTTTGTTGGAATTGGGCTGGCATAATCCCATTATGTCAAGGTATCAGAACACGTGGATTCTATCTATGTTGGACTGGTTTTGCTGCTTCTTCTTTGCATTTGTCATGTCCAATTATTTATGTACTCAGCTAATAGCAATATTATGACAACAACTAACATTTATGTCAGTATTTACAATGGTCACAGCAGCATTTTATAAGCTGCTTTTGGTTTAAAATTGGCAATAACTTGTGAGGTAGGTCACTGGCACCATTTTGCCAATGATAAAAATAAGAGGTAGATAATTTTCTTAAATTATAAACTTCAAATGGCAAGAAAAACATTTAAACATGTATTTTCGGACTCCAAACCAATGATTTCATATTAATTAAAAATACACCTTTTGATTTTTTAAATGTCTGTAGAACAGAAGAAAAAAATCTGTATAGTCCATCTATGTTGCATTCACTGCTTCTCCAATTAAGAGTAACAGACATAAAGTTAAATAAGGATGATTCTTCATATTATGCATATTAAACTCAATTTTTAGTCTATTACAATCAAAGCAAAATCACAAGTTGTTAAGGATATTATGGTTTTCATTTACTGTCAATATAATTATGAAACACCAACAAATATTTATTGAGCATGAGAAAGGAAGCATTAGTTTGCTAATTCGCTCCCCCGACAATGAAACTATTTTGAACAAAGATACTTGAAAATAAGTCAAATTTGGAAAGGACACATAAAGTACACATTTTTAATCAAATGAAACCTTTACACTGATTTTCTTTTTCCTTCAAAGGAACTGAAGTTGTAAGGATATGAAAGTAGAATTCATTTTGTTCCATAGACTCATCGACTCCTAGGTCGACAGCGTTTTTAATATCCATCATATTCAGACTATCTAAACTGGATACCTAAATTTCCTCTGGGAATTTCTTCTTTTCTTTTGTTTTCTTTTAAAATTTAGTAAAGGGAATCTTGCAGATTCACTGAACTGAAGCAAACCCACTGTTATATTTTAAATAATTTAAGAAGCAGCATATTTCAAACACATTTTTCGGCAATATTGTTTCCAAATCTGAAATTTGCTCTGGTTTATACCTTTAGACTTATAGTCAGTTACGATATTCACGTTTTTTAGCCTTAATCTAAATTTAAAGAAAGGTTACATTAATTTTCATCTTGCAATTTTTCCTTTTCTTCATAATATTGGTCTTTCCTAAATGTCACTCAATTTTAATTGAACCTCTTTATTTTTCCACTATTTTTCCTAATAAATACAGTTTTTCATCAATAGAGGGTTTCCAGATTTCCTAAAATTTCATCATAATATAATATTAATGTTGAATGAACTCAGTACAAACAATTGTAGTAATAGCCTTTAAAATATGGCCTCACATGAAGAAAAATACATCTAGTGTGAATAAACTTTTAAAATTATTTTTATCCGCAAAATCTGCAAGAATACCAGGTACCTATTTTGGCAAATATAAGTTTGATTCACACTTAACTCCTCCACTCTGGTTTAAATGTCACTTTTAACTTGTTCAACATTGCTCAACTAACATGAATAAAACATCTTATATTATATAATAATGCCTGTTTTGTCAGGTAACCTTAAATGTTCTCTTAAGTGTTTTACATGCTCAATAATATCAATTCAGAATTGGTGTCAACATTGTAAATGATTATTTAGCTATTCTCATATATAACTTTTCTAACACTGTAGTAACATAAATTTCGGTGGCTATCTAAAGTACATCTTTTTATTAAAGGTGTATAAAAACAAACACAATAGAGCTGTAATAATAATCACAACATGGCTTTAATTTGAAGAGTGATTTAATATCCACTATATCATTTGAAATTCTCAATAATCTGGTAAAGGGCCAGTTATTATCCCTCTTTTATACAGAAGGAAACCAGGACTCATAAAGTTTAAATGACAAGTCCAAGGTCATTTTGCTAATATGTGGAAATGTAGTCATGAAGGCCAGTGCTGGCATTAGAATTCCAAGGTCACTGCTTTTTCTATTCTACAAAACAGCAACACTGCTTTGATACAACTTTGAACTTTGATAAAGGAAAAAACATTTTCTTGTTGCTATATATAAGAAGCACAATGTAGCATTTTTACTGTACCTCTGAAATAGAGTTAATTGGCTTTGTGTATTTCAGTGGTGCTTATAGCATATATCTTATTTATGAAGAAAAAAACACATTTAGTTCTTAACAGTTCTAAAAATAAATACAAATTGTATTGAAAGCGAATATATAAAAGAATTCACGGCATGTTCGTTTTTTTTGTTTTGTTTTGTTTTTAAACTAAATTTTAGAAGATAAAAATTGCCCAGATGGTTTTGTTGCATGAAAAATATCTTAAATGCTGTCCATTGTAAATCCTTAATCCTTATTGCAGGCTTATTTTTTTAAGGTACATACATATCAAGGAAGAGAGCATAGACAAAGACTCAATTTTTAAAATTAAACCGATTAACTATTACTTTATTAGGTTAATATAATGTGTTGCAGTTTATTCATTAAGTGGCTTATAAAGCTCAAGTTTTCAATTTTTGGCACTCACTTTTCATATTAGCTATCTCACCTTAGTAATTCTTTACCATGAAGACCATTTCTGACACAATTCTGAAGAAGGGCATCATAATTCGAGTAAAACATCCACCAGCATTGCCAGGCTAGATATCTATCTGATTCCTTCGATGCAAGTAAAAAATATTAAATCCAAAAGTTTGGTATCAAAATGTACTATCAATCTGCCAGAATTTTGGTAACCTGCAATAAAATAGGGGAAAGAACACACATTTATGCCAAACTGAAACCATGTACAATTCTTGAAATAAAAGTTTTCTATTTAAAATGTTTTGTATTTTTCCTGAAACTTTCTGACAATTTAGATATTTACACTCTCCTAAATTTCTATAAATGTCTAAGAATATTTCATTGATTTACATATTTTCTTTATGTAATTCTGGAAATATTAAATATTCTCTTTATACACCATAACTTACATTTTAAGCAGTATTATTTTTAAAAATATCCTATCAATATTCAATGTGTTGAATGATGATCCTTTATACATGAGAAATTTGTAAGGTACAAAAATTTCAATTATTTAGTTAATACAGATCATATATTCTCATAAACTGGAATGTTGACATATGACCTTCTTATGTATTAATCTTCTTAACTATGATGGAAGGCTTTGACATTTTAAGCTATAAAAGTGTGGCTCACCACCTCTACAGTATAGACAATCATCTTGCATCTCTGGAAATGTTCCTTCTGGTTGCATTTAAAATAATGTCATTTTAAGAAACAAATACTTTCTAACCTCTCTATCTACTTTATGGATATCCATTTAGAGTAGTGCTCTAGATTGTAGTAATACTGTAGAAAAGAAATTTCCAGACATTAAAAAAGATTAAACATTATAATTCTGAGAAAAAAAAATTCACAAAGACAAAAAGAGGGGTAGGAAGGTTTCCACCTAGGAAAAGATGGTAAGTAATTACTTCAAACAGTATTATGTATTTTTAAATCTGCATTATCTTATATGTATATAAAATGCATTCAGACGAAGCATATTTACAGAGAATATATTTGAGTTGCAGTACTTCAAATGCAAGCCTATTTCCTATTATGTACAATTTACATGTAAACTTTATGTGGTAAAATTTAGTTAGTATGTATGATATCTTACTATATGATACACAATAAACCAGAAAAGTAGTTGTTATAATTATCTCCATTTTGTTGGCAAGAAAACTGAAACTCAGGATCAACTAATTTTCCCAAGTCAGAATTCAAACTGAGGGGTGTTTAACTCCAAGATGAGTCTTCCTCCCACTATATTATTTGAAATTACATTCTAAAACTTGTTTGCCTATTCATTAACAACTAACCAGAATATAGCCTACAAGATTTATTTGTATTCATATGTGCAAAATGCATTTCATATATGTGTCATAAATTCAAATGACCTAATTTGATACCATTTTATTCTATATTGATTGGTTTTACAGAAAATGTAAACACATCACAAAGATGTGTGGTTATCTCTTTTCTGCAATACTGTACTTTATAAATATTGACTATACAAAAGCAACTCACATAAAAGTTATTTAAAATTATTAAGGTCAATGAATAATCAAGACCCTTGTCAAAAAGTTATGTGGAATACTTATCTAGGAATGATCCAGCAACAACATGAAGTAACTTAGGACAGTAACATATGAAAGGGGTATACATACAAAGCCAGGTGTCTACCACAGACTCTCATGCGAATAAGGGTGACTGACACTACATAGACTGATAACTCCAGGAACTAAAGATGGGAACAGATGGCGGCAACTGGGTACCAGTTTCCTCTTTCTGTAACAGTAATTCAGAGCAGAGAGACTAATAGACATTGCATGTATACATCTATATGCAGACACATATGAATATGTGTACACATATATATATCTATGTGTGTGGATGTGTGTATTTATGACAACAAACATGCATTCAAATGTTGAAAAGAAAGGTTATATAAATAACCAATTATTTAAAAATTGGGAGTCTTTTGTCTATTTATTGATTTTGGTAAATATCCAGATCCATTTCACTCTATAGTAAAAAGTAACACAAATAAAAATGTCATCAGACTCTGCAGTATTGGAAAGAACATAGGCTATGGAAAAAATGGAGTTGTTTGCTTAATGTATGTGCACTTTGGTTCTTTTGTACATAGAGGAGGATTGTATTATATAAACTAGATCACATAATTACAAATGGAATATAGAATCAGATTATCTGGACTTAGATCTGGCAGTGAAACTACTTTAACTTAGATCCAATTTTATTTTCCTTGTTTCTAAAATAAAAGTAATTAATACTCATTTTCATAGACTGATTAGAGTATTAAATGACAATGTACATTATATGCTCAGAAAATGTGAACCTATAGTATGTATTCATAAATGTTAACAAATGGCCTTACAATTTTTTGACTACCACTCAAAAAAATATTGTTCTTAGGTATATTTGGGAAAACTTAAACATAAAAAATAAAAAAGAAGTTTAAAACCTTTGCTTACACTCAGTATTTTTGACTATTTCTATCATTTTTAGCAAGATAATTAGGACTCACACATTTCCTAGAATGCAAGTATCAACAACCAAAGCATATTGATGCATGTATATATTTAATAAAAATATATGTTTAGTATAGCTGATAGGCCTTTTTGAGAGCTTATTGAACAATGTAGTTAATTTTCAAGTATAACAAGGCAAAAAGATCATGGGTTTTCATAAGAAGTTAGCTCATTTTGTCTGCAAAAAGCCAAAAAATAGCTCCTTCAAAAATATGAATATGATTCCACAGAGCATCTAAATTTAGAGAGGCTTATCTTACCTGAACTTCCAAACCTGTTGAAAATTCCTCATGAGGATCTTTCATTCTCTCCTTATTTCTCTATCTTTGAAATATTGATACTTGCTCTCCCCGTTTTCTTTCATTTTATTTCATCAAGGGTTGCATACTTCATTTTCCTCTTTATATGAACTTCAAATATATCTTCTATTTATCCTTCAGTAGCATGGCTCATCTTCTTAACTACAGTGACAATAAACCTGCAAAATTACTGAGGAAATATGTCGTATTTCAAAACAAAATGAGCTTTTCATCCACAAGCCCCTGGTTATATCTCTCCTTTTGATTTTTTAAAAATGTGTTCTTATGTACTTCAATGCAGCATATTTGCCCTTGGAATACCTTTTTACCTTTTATATTACATTCAGTCGATATAAATTATGGTAGGTAGAGTTGAAATTGACTAAGAAAATTTAAAATACAAGCAAGCAGAGAAAAAAATAAGTTTTTTGCATCACTATATCAATTTATTTTATAAAAGTTCTGTCTCTCCAACTTTTCTTAAAATTATCCAGTGTAGATTTGGAGGGTGGAGAACAGTGGTTGATGGAGTAAAATTACAGCCTTTTAAAACACAGGCTAAAAACTGGCCAGCTGAATATTCGAATCAATTGAAAAACCTGGCTACTGCAGAGGCTTATGCTACTGTCTGGTTGGCTGGGTAGGTGAGACCTTATACCTCATGCTTTTAGATTTACCTACTCATTTGAAAATGCCTATCTCTTTCTGCAGAAAAAAATTAAAAAAAAATCATAGTTATCTATGTATCACAAGATAAGCCCAATTAAATTAGTCATATTCTAGTTTAAAATATCTGAATAAATTGAAGGGTCTCAACCTATGCTGCTAACATGGTATGTACTTCCAATGAGAGAGCTGAGCTAGACAATGACACTAAGTATCCGTGTGACCTTAAGAAAATCACTTAACTTTTCTGAACCTTGTAACTTCAGTATTACATAGGTTCCTCTCTGCCCTCACTTTAAGAATATAAAGTAGATGAATGATTATAGAATTAACTTTTTCATCTTTTAATAAAAAAGCATAACATTTTTACCTATTTAAAAGTATTAAAGGCTAGGCACAGGAATTTATGATTGCAATCTCGGCACTTTGGGAGGCTGAGGCAGGAGGTTCACTTGAGGTCAGGAGCTCAAGACCAGCCTTGGTAACATAAGTGAGATCCCGTTTCTAAAAAGTTAAAAAAGAAAAAAAAATTAGCCGGGAGTTGTGGTGCATACCTGTGATCACAGCTACTAGAGAGACTGAGCTAGATCACTTGAGCCCAGAGATAGATGTTGTAGTATGCTGTGATCACACCACACTGGTCTTCAATCTGGACAACAGAGCAAGATTCAATCTCAAAGAAAAGTTACTAAAATATTTCAATAACTTGTATTTCACCAATTCAACTGTAAGTCCTAATACTACTAAGCTACTACCTTTATAGATGCATTATTAAATGGCTTATAGGTGCTTAGGAAACAAAAATCCTAATGACAACATCTGCCATTGTTGCTTACCAAACGGTGAGCATTATGCTAACAGTTACAGGTAAATAAAATCAAACATTGGAAAAAAAAAAAACGACTGACTATGTAATTTATCAGCCAAGTCTGGATGTTTTTGAGATTAAAGGAGCGTCATTAATGATTATACTAGCAGAACAGGCTTAAACTGGGAATGTCTTTGGCAAGCCAGGGCATAAATTCATATATATATATATATATATATATACACACACACACACATATATATATATTAATATATATACACACATATATATTAATATATATATACACAAATATATACACACACACACATATATATGTATACACACACACACATATATATATATATGTATACACATATATACATATATATACACACATATATACATATATATATAATTATATGTACCAGGGAATGAAATCACTTTCCAGTGTTGGATGGAATTGAAACTAGTGGTAGAAAGAAAATTATAAGCTTTTTGCTGTATTTCATTGGTAACAATAAATGAATTTGCTGATTATGAAATTTGAAGTAACATTAAAAATTAAAAATAAAAGTGATATTAAAAATCTCCCAACAATCTTCAGATGTAAGTAGTAAATGTTTCACTTAGATAATGGAATTAAATTGAAAATGTTGAAATAACCATTTCCCAAGGGCACACAGTGAGTAACATACAAACCTGGGGCCAAACTATGTGCACCACACTGCCTTCTCATTGTTTCCCATGAGATTTTTTTTATTTAGTATTATGAGAATACATACTTCATTATAGATAAAGCTCTCTTGATAGTTTCAATTATCAGTATTCTGCCATCAGGGAATTGAGAAATTAAGTAAGAACTAGATTCTGGATATGTATGAGATGATGTCACAAAGGATGAATTTAGTAATGGATTCATCCTTTGTGACATTCATCTCATACATATCAAGCAACTGTTGTTCTCAGTTGGAATAACCAAAAGTATCCAGTATATAAAATGAATAATAGTTAACCAGCTTCAAATTCAAAGTTTACTGACGTTCACGAAAAGAGGACATTAAAGCATTTTAAAATATGTATCAAATGAGAAAATTATGTGAACTGTAAACTATTCCTAGGCTATGATTCTTATCACCCTATTGTCAAGAGATGGTCGGAAATGTATAAAAATTAAAATGTGTTGCAGATTGGGTGGTGAATCAGTGAGTTTCTCCTTTTCTTTATTAAGCGTTGGACAATACATATAAATTTGGAGAAAAATTTTAAAACAGCATTTTTCACAATACCTTCAATTGAGTCATTCAGTTATTGATTAAATATTTGTTTAGTTCCCATGATGTGCCAGGCATTTTACTAAGCACTAGGCTGAAGTAGTAAATAAAATATACACTTACTTTTTCTTATAGGGCTTAAAAATTCTTAAAACCTTAAATATTGAACAATTATCGTGCTTTATGTAAAAAAGTGCAATCTGTGAAAAGATATGTGCAACCATGAGTTCTGACTTAGTGTGAGGAGTCAGGAAAAGTGTTTAAGACTTCAAAATTTCCTGGAAGTTAACCAATGAGGATTGTGAGTGTACTTGAGGAATAAAGAAAAACAAAATTAAAGAGTATGCAAATGATCTCAAGTGATAATAGGCCTTTCATAAGAAATGAATAACTGGCAATGTAAGGTGGCACCACTTTTTCTAGTTATTTTTGTATTGTAAATGTTTGGTGATAACAGTTTGGTGACATGTCTGTTACATCTATGAATTATTCTTCATACTTTATTTGCATAAGAATCACAATGCTTTTAACTATATTGCATGCTTTGGGTTTCACTGGAGGACAAAGTCCCCCCAAATCACCTCTCTGCATTGTTGCTCTGAGTTAGCAGAAAAATGAGAAGAGAGTAGTGAGCACTTGTGTACAAAATTTTAGAAGCTTATGAGTTGATGTCACATCTTTGGAGGATAACTAGTTAGGTACTAAACTACTTTCTTTTAATTTTAGATACTTTCTGCACATCAAACAATTGTGCTGTTTTTACAGTTAGTTGTCTCAGGAAAGCATCTTTTTTATTAACAGTATGAGTATGAAATTAGGACTCCATAAAGAGAGGAAACAACACAGAGCCAACAAAGATGTGAGATGTTTGGCTGTCTCCCTGTTGGTGATAGCTAACAATGCTTGTTGGGTTAAAGGGTAATTGTCTTACCTTTTCCACTGGAAAATTACACTTTTCCCCTAGTATCCAGCAGGTTATCTAAGCAGTGAAAATTTGTAATCATACAAATGTGTATTTCACCCAATGGTTGATCCAGAATTAAAGAAAATATTGTATGCCTTCAGATAAAAAACTACAAAGGGGCCAAGCAGGATTCACAAAAATATAGTAATTTCTTTGCATTTATTAATAAAACTCCAGATCATCAAATATAAAGAAAATGTTTTAAAAAAGAAAGGAGGGAGCCATCAAGGTGGCTGGCTAGAGTTACCTAGCATTTGCATTCTTTGCAAAGAAGGACCATAGTAGTGAGGAGATATTCACATGTTGAATAGAGCATCTAAAAGCCAGCTCTGAACTTCAGCCTTTGAGGCACAGACAGAGATGGAAGTGAAATGGTTGACTTAGCCAACATGGGCTCAGAACCAGGAGAAACTTTCCACTTTGGGTAAAAGGTAGGTGAGAGATCTACATCAGTTCACATTCCCATTCTAGATTTCTGCTCTACCAGCAGAGCCCTTTGACCCTCGTGGCCCTGAGGCTTGTGTAGAGATCTGCATAGAGTCCATGCAATGGCACCATTCCAGAGAGGAAGTTCATGTTGGGTCCTACATACCCCCCAAGACCCAAGCAGCCATAAGATTGTGTAATTTTGAGACCCCAGCCCCCACAAGGCTACATCCTGCCCCAGGGTCTAAGAATCCCTGCATCTCCATGTCCCTGGATCCCTGCTGACATCACCCCATGTTCACCCAGAAGACTGCAGCATCGTAATGCTAGCCAGACTCAATAATGTGGCCAAGAGCCTAGCATTGTAGCCCACCTGGAAAAAGGGTGGCACACTAGAAATGTTGCCCCCAGGACAAAAGAGCCAAAGAATGTGCTCCCCCAGAGCCTGAGAGTCACCTGCCTTAGGTCACTGCTGCTAACAGCACCCCAAACCCCTAGCTTCAGGGCCACTGCACAACTGAATGGGCACTTAAGGAGCCTGAAAATTACCCCTTCCCACTTGCACTGCCATTGCCTCCATGCCATCTGGGAGCCTAAGGATTGATCTACCCTGCCTGCCACCAGCTGGTGCTCACTGACACCATCAGGGGTGTTAAGGACAGGATATCCCCACCCAGAACCACTGTTGCAAGTGCTCATGTGCATCATCTGGGGGCCTGGGCATGGGCTTGCCTAGCCTGCTGGCAGCAACAGATGTGATCGGAGCCTGGTGATTTATCAACCCCATCCACTGCAGCCTGAACCTGCACACACCATCGGGGCCCTGGGGGATGGGTCTGCTCTACTTGGTGCTATCCCTGCCAGTGCATATGCACATCGTCTGAGGGCCTGGGGGATCAATCTCCCCCAACCATCACTGACAGCATTTGCACACTCCTCCTGTCCCCAGGTCCCTTCAGCCTGATGCCATCACCACTGCTAGCACCAACATGCACATATCACCTGAGGGCCTGTGGATGGAATCATCCAGTTTGCCATGGCCACTGTTGGTGCCAATATGTGCTGTCTGGGAGCCTGAGGGGGTGACCTAACACCACAACTGCCATCACCAACCTAACACAACTGACATCACCAACGTAACACCACAACTGCCATCACCAACGCAGTACACACCACCCAGAGGGTCCCACCTGACAGCCTGACCCACTGCTGCCACTGCTGGCACTCAAGCAAACTATCTGGAGGTTCCAAAATCAGCCTGCTCAGACCAGTAGCACTGGTTTCTGTATATTTCACAAGGGAGCCCAAGAATCCACATGCTTATCCTGCCACCACCACCACTGAGGCCCAAGGACTGGTACAACCAATGTCCCCATTCCCAGCAAAATCTCATCGCAGAATCTACAGGCAAACATAGCCTAAGCCACTGAGGAACTCACAGACACCACTGATACTGATTACAGCCAAAGAAATCATACACAGACTAAACTACCACACACACCCAGAATCAGTAACCTACCCAACCAACAGCATACATACAACTTGAGGAAAATGTTCTCCCCAAGAAAGGCAAATTCAAAAAATTAGAAGAAGTGATTATTACACCAAATGCACAGATATAAATGTAAGAACACTAGAAACATGAAAAGCAAGGAAGCATGACACTTCCAAAGGAACATAGTAATCCTCCATCAACAGATTCCACAACAAAAATCTCTGAAATGACTTAAAAATAATTGGAAATGGTAATATTAAATAAGTGCATTAAGATACAAGAGAACACAGATAAAAAGCACAAAGAATCAGAAAAAAAAAACCTTTCAGAATATAAATAAGAAATTCAACAAGAGATAGAAGAGATAGATATCATTAAAAGAACCAAACTGAAATCCTGGGAATGAAGAATTTAGTAAGTAAAATAAAAAATATAATAGAGAGCTTCAAGACAGAAGAAAGAAGACAAGTCTTTTAAAATATCCCAATCAGACCAGGAAAGGAAACTAAGAAGAAGAAAAACATAATTTAAAAATATGAACAAAGCTTACATTACTTATGAAACACAATAAAATGACCCAATATTCAAATTTTGATGTGTTCCAGCATAGATAACTTGTTTAACAGAATAATAGCTGAAAATTTCACCTGTCTTGCAAAAGACATAGCTATCCAATTACAGGAAGATCAAAGATCTCCAGATAGATTCAATCTAAAAAGGACTTCTCAAAGACACAGTCAAAGGTAAAGGACTTGTCCAAAAGACAAGGAGAATTTTTAAAATAGCTGGAGAAAAGCATCATGTCACATATAAGGAAACCCTCATCAGAGTAACAGCATTTTTCTCAGCTGAACCTTTATATGCCAGGATAAAATGAAATAATGTATCCAAAATACTGAAAGAAAAAAAATGCTAGCCAAGAATACTATACCTAGAAATTCTATTCTTCAAAACTAATGGAGAAATAACATCTTTCTCAGACCAGCAAAAACCAAAGGAATTCATCAATACTAGACCAATCTTACAAGAAATGCTGAAGAAACTCCTACATCTAGAAGTGAAAAGATCATATCTCTCATCACAAAAAAAAACAAAAATACAAAACTCACTAGTAATGCAGACACACAATTGAGAAAGGACTCAAATGTTACCATTACAAGAAAAACCACCAAATCATAATGATAAACAATAAGAGAGAAGGAAGAGAACAAAGGATATACAGAATAACGAGTCCTCCGAATGAAAACAAATTAATATTAATTCTGAATGAAAACGCATTAAATTAACTACTTAAAACATAAAAAATGGTTGAATGAATTATTAAAAAACAAATCAAACATGACCCAGCTATATGCCATCTTTAAGTAACTTACTTATCCTATTAAGAAACACAGAGATTGAAATTGAAGGGATGGAATAAGATATGCCACGCAATTGGAAACCAAAAGAGAACAGAAATAGCTATACTTATAAAAAATGAATTTTAAGTCAATAGAAGTAAAAAAGAGGCAAAGAAGGTGACTATATAATGATAAAAAGCTTAATTTAACAAGAGAATATAACAACTCTAGATATATATGCACCTAAAACCAGAACACACAGCAAATATTACTAGATATATGGAAAGAATAAACTCCAATACAGTAATAGTTAGGGAATTCAATACTCCATACTTAGTATTGAATGAGTCATCCAGAAGAAAATGAACAGAGAAAGATCAGATTTAAACTATGCCATAAACCAAATGGACCTAACACATATTTACACAGCATTTCACCTAACAGTTTTAGAATACACATTCTTTTATTAGCATATAAAACATTCTTCAGGATTAACTGTGTGTTAATATACACATAAAAAGTCTCAACAAACTTATAAAAATTGAAATTAAGCAACATGCTTCCTACTGAACTTTGAGTTGATAATGAAAATTTTTAAAAAATAAAAAAAAGTCTGAAACAGATGAAAATGAAAGCACAACACATCAAAACTAATGGGATACAGCAAAAGCAGTGGTAAGAAGAAAATTAATAGCAATAAATCCCTATATCACAAAGAAGAAATATTTCAAGTTAACCTAGTGGTATCTCAAGGAACTAGAAATGCAAGAGCAAACCAAACCAAACCCAAAACTAGCAGAAGGAAATAAATAAATGTGAGAGAATAATAAAACAAAATTGGAGTTAAAAAAAACACAAATAATAAAAAAAACAAAAAGTCTTTTTTTCTTTTGATAAAAACCTATAAACTGTTAGCTAGGCTAACCAGGAAAAAGGACTCAAATAAATGAAATCAGAAGTGAAAATGGAAACAATGTAACTGCTACTACTCTTACTCAACATAATACTGAAGTTCTAGTCAAAGCAATCAGCCAAGAGAGATTGAAAAGGTACTCAAATAGGAAAAGAATAAGTCAACTTGTCCCTTTTTGCAGGTGACATAATTTTATCTGTAGCACTACCTAATGCTTCCACCAAAAAAAAAAAAAAAAAAAATTAGTGAACTAATAAATTCAGTAAAGTTACAAGATACAAAATCAATATACAAAAATCATTACCATTTCATATCCCAATGATTAACTAGCCGAAAAAGAAATCTCATTTACAATAGCTACAGAAAATACCCTGGAATAAATTTAACCCAGGAGGTATAAAATGTCTATGAGGAAAACTGCAAAACATTCATTTTGTATAAAAAATAGACACCTTATCTAGTGGAACAAAATAGAAAACACAGAAATAAATCCACATACTTACAGGGAACCAATTTTCAAAAAAGATGCCAAGAACATAAATTGAGGTAAAGCCACTCTCTTTAATAACTGGTGCTGGGAAAACTGGATATCCATATGCAGAGTAATAAAATTAGATTATTATATCTCACCAAATATAAAAATCAACTTCAGTGAATTAAGGATTTAAATGTAGGACTCAAAACTATAAAATTACTGAGAGAAAATAATCAGGACATTGCTTTAGGCAAAGATTTTATAGCTAAGGCATCAAAAGCCCAGGGAACCAAAACAAAATGACAAACATGTCTATTATTCAGTGAAAATGCTTCTTCACAGCAAAGGAAACAAACAGCAGAGTGAAGAGACAACTTCTTAAATGGAAGAGATATTTGCACATTATTCCTTGGCAAAAGACTAATACCAGTACATACATAAAACTCAAACCACTCACCAACAAAAAGACAAATAATCTCATAAAAAGTGGGCAAAGGACCTAAGTAGAAACATATTTCAAAAGAAGTCATACAAATGGGCAAAACATATACCAAACATGCACAACATTCCTAATCATCAGGGAAATGAAAATAAAAACCACAGTGAGGTATAATTTTACCGCAATTGGAATGATTATTTTCAAAATGTCAAAAAAGAAAAAAACAAATGCTGGTGAGGATGTAGAGAAAAGGGATCTCTTACACACTGTTGGTGAGAATACAAACTAGCATAGCAACTATGGAAAACTATATGGAGTTTTATCAAAAAAGTAAACATAGAACTACTATATCATTTAGCAATCCCACTACTAGATACTTACTCAAAAGAAAGGAAATCAGTATATCAAAGGGATATCTACACTCCAATAGTTATTGAAATACTATTTACGATAGCCAATATATGAAAACAACCTAAGTTCTATCAGTGGATGAATGGATAAAGAAAATGTGGATATATACACAGTGGAATACTATTCAGTGATAAAAAGAGTGAAGTCCTGTCATTCGCAACTACATGCATGGAACCTGGAGTCATTAAATTAAGCAAAATAAGCCAGACACAGAACGACAGATATTACATGTTCTCACTCATATGTGGGGGCTAAAAACATTGACCCCATTAATCCAGTTTTCAAGAAAACTGGAAAATAAATGCCCTGACCTCAGTTTCCTTACTCTAAGCTGGAAGGCATAGGTAGAGGAGATTGATATATATCAGAGACTGAGAAAGGTGGTGATGAGGGATGAAGAGAGCTTGGTTAATGGGTACAAACACAATTAGACAGAAGAAAAAAAATTGTGTTTTGCAGCATAGTGGGATGACTATAGTTAACAATAATTTATTGTCTGTTTCAAAATAGCTAGCAGATTTGAAACATTCCCAACACAGAAAATTATAATGGTTTGAGGTGATGAATATCCTCAATATCATGATTTGACTAATATATATTGAATGTGTGTATCTAAATTTCACATGTACCCCATACATACGTATAGTTACAATCTATCTATAAACACATTCAAACAAGGAAAAGAAAGCCAAAACAGGAGAAAAACAGAGAAGAAAAAAGGAGAAAATTCATGATTGTATAGCAATGATTCTGACAGAAGAATTCTCATCAAATTTAATAGAAGGCAGAAGAAAATGATCTAATATCTTCTACATGTTGATAAATAATTATTAATAAAAATTTGCATAACTGGTAAGGCCTCTTTTAAGAATGAGTACAAAATAAATTTTAGCATCCCTATTTGTTATTGATAGAAAAACTTACATATTCAGTTTATTAGTAAATGTTATTGAAATAACAATAGAAATTATGTAAAACCAGAAAACACAAAATTGAATATCACTTCCATCTTTCAAAACAATGAGGGAGAGCCTTCTTTCAGCCTAACGTCAAAAACAGAAAACAACTATCTGAACCTGGAGACAGTGTGACACAATGGAGAGAGTCTCTTGTCCAGAGCCGTTACTTTTTTGTAAAGGGATTCAGCTAGACCTAGGCAACTCTGCAAGGAGGAAACTGGAAAAGAAACGCCCTGACCTCAATTTCCTTTCTCCAAGTTGAAAGGAATAGGACCTCATGATGGAGTCCACATATTTCAGCCTTCAGTAACAAAAAAGGTATGAAAATGGTGGAGAATATGGAATGGCAAATGAAAATGGCATATCTTCTAAGACCACAGTCTTGTTTTTGATATTCAGTTCTAGTTTTTATGTATCCAATAACACTATTTACTCAAACTTATTGTGAACATGTGTTCACACTATTTCACATAGTCAACAGAATAAAAAATCCAAATAGTTGGAGAACCCAAAGAGAAAATATAAAGCAGGAAATGCAAATGCATAGAAAACAATTTTCAACTTATTCCACTGAGAATTATACTTGTATTTTTTTAAAGAAAATATTTAAATGGATAAATTTTTAAAATTAAAAAATAAAAAATTCATATACATGTGAAACAACTGTGAAATTCATTATTGTCAAATCATATTAAAAATTATTATACAATATTTTTTTCTCATTTCAATTTGCCAGATTCTGAAATGCTATTATCAAATGCCGCTCAGTTAGGAATTATAATAGCAATATCACAGACTTCTTTTCAGCATATATATGAAAAACAAATATAGAAACGTATCTAGGCATCAAAAAATAATTGGTAACTTGTGTCTCAGTCATTTTTCTTCAAATAATCTATTTTAAAAAATCTAAAAGATGTTAATTTATATATAAAGATATCTACTGTTCATTACACTGATACTAAATTGAGCAATAGTAAATTATAACACCATCATATAAAGAATATGTTTTGTTAACAAAAGTTTTAAGATGAAATGGAAAAATCTTTATGTTAAGTGGAAAAAGCAAAATTAAAGAATAGCCATTATTCAGAGAATAAAGGAAATATAAGCATAATAATGGTTATTTTGATACAGTAGATGCTATGGTTTTAATGTATGTGTCTCTCCAAAATTCATATGTTGGAACTTAAACCCCACGGTGATGTTATTAAGAGGTAGGACCTTTTGGAAAGTGATGAAGTCATGAGGGCTTCACCCTCATGTATAGATTAATGCCCTTGTAAAGGAGGCTTCAGAATGCTTCCTGGCCATTCCATCTGTTCTACAATTTGAAGACACAGTATCCATCCCTTTTTGCCTCCTAATTTGTCAATGCCTTGATCTTAGGCTTCCCAGCATCCAGAACTGTGATAAATACATTTCTGTTCTTTCTAAATTACCTACTCTAAGGTGTTTTGCTGTAGCAACAGAAATAAACTAAGGCAGTGGAATTACTGATCATAGTTATTACCTGTATTATAATATCTAAATTTTCCAAGAGTCTTACAATGATCCTTGTTAATTTCCTGATCATAAAAATAATTAGATAAAAGAAAATCAGTCAAATCTATGCAGTCAAAAAGTTGACTTAAAGTCTGGGTTAAAATATTTTCAAATATATGCAGACACATAGGCATAGGTATATGTACACTATATATGTAACTAAACAGTATAGAGAAACTCTGTGCAAGAAAAGACTGTTAGTTCATAATGACACCTTATATGTGTAAGGTTTATATATGTTTATAGGTGTTTATAGTTACATATGAACCTTCGTGTGTTTTCTTTGTCAAAGACTTCATAATGCTTTTATGGGTGGCACTTTTTCTTTATTTCATTCAAAAAATGCTTAGAGTTTTCTTGGTTTGTTTATTCTTAATTATAAAACTAAACATCATTAATAAAGAAACACATGTTTTCTCTAGCAAGGTGAAAGAAAGAACAGTTCTCCTTCACATGTTCAAATCATACTTAAAAAAAATCTATTACAAATAAATTCCATTAGGGTGACAGATTAATTGCATCAAGCATCTGATTCTTGTGGTGGACATGGTATAATGATGACTAGGAAACCATCCATCTTCTTTTTGACAGTTAACTTATTTTAGAATTAGAAAGGCCATCATCCAAGGAAAGTTGCTTATGTTTGTTCCTTTAATATTCACTCAAAATTACTTAGATGATTTGCAGGACAAGTGCTCTTTTACTCTTTATTTTGAGACAGAGTCTCGCTCTGTCGCCCAGGCTAGAGTGCAGTAGCACAATCTCGGCTCACTGCAACCTCTCCCTCCTGGGTTCAAGCAATTCTCCTGCCTCAGCCTACCGAATAGCTGGGACTACAGGCATGTGCCACCACGCCCAACTAATTTTTGTATTTTTAGTACAGACAGAATTTCATCATTTTGGCCAGGATGGTCTCGATCTCTTGACCTTGTGATCTGTCTGTCTTAGCCTCCCAAAGTGCTGGGATTACAGGCATGAGCCCCGCCTAGCCGCCTTTTCCTTTTTTAAAATCTAATTATATTCATGAGTATGAGGATATACTATATTATTATTTTTGACAGAGTTCATAAGTTTTTAATCAATAAACAATTTGGAGACTGTAACAAGTAGATGCTAAATTTATTGATTACACCAATAGATGTTTTCTGTAATTTCATTTTTATTTAGAATTTATCAGTCAATATTTTGTGGTTTTTCTTTGAAGTTCCCACATGCAGAACACTAGAAAGAATGATGTAGAAATGCACAATGCATAATCAATTGCTAAAATGCTGCTTTATTTTCTAAATATTACACACAATGTTTTTTTAAAATTTCATGAATCTGTTTTACTATAAATGGTTAGTCAGCCAATAATTGGCTTTTGAGATCTATATTTAAATTAATATTCACAAAACAAATGTAATTGAGCATCAGAAGGGCCATTGGTGTTCTGTTATTGATGTCTTAGCTCTAACATGAAGGTAGCAATTTATCTTCATGCTATAAGTAGAAAAAAGAGAGTGGATGGCATTGGCTGGTCTTGTTTTTTTAAATATTCCTTCAGGGTAAATTATGGCATAACCTAATTACAGTGGTGGAGCTTTCATTGCAGGGAAAATTGTTATCTTATTTAACAATCAAGTAATTAGCTTCTTTTTTGGATTGTTTGCTATATGTTACTAATTAAGCTATCCACTGGAATTTATTAGAAGTTAGTGAAACACTGCTGCTATAACATTAAAGAAGTCAGCTCAACACAAATGCCATTGATATTATGTGATTTTATCAATTAAACATGTTTACAGTTCCTTCTATACAAAAAGGTACAACATATTCACATGGGATTTTAGGGTAGTGCCTATATCTTCCCAAGACTTATATGTTGTAGCCTGTTGAGTGTTCTAGGTTATAAAAGAAAAATTAATTAACAGTACTAAATGCAGACAAAATTTTTTAATCTTTACTGTTTACAAAATTAAGGTGCATTTACAATATTTGTTTAAATGCCTAAGTGTGTATATTAATATCATAAAGTTGCTTGTAGATAATTGCAATTTATTACCAATTCCAATATTCTTTTAACTACTAAAATTCCATGGGTAATTTAATAAATATAATGCAACAGGATTTAGTGGCATTCAATTTACTGCTTTGGGGATTAAAACTCTACTAAGAAAGGATGCTTCTGCATGCTAAGAAAGATTTTGTGTTAAATAGATATACTGAACACCTTGTATTTGTAATTTACTGTGACAAGAGCCATGGAACCCACAGGCCATGATTTCTGGTATAGAGCTCTGGTATAGTCTAGCAGCAAAGACAAGCAACAAACCAATTATTAGGATTCATTATAGAACTACAAATGTGAAAGGGATGTGAAGGAGGTTGTGAGAGAAGATAAACAATCAACATCTGACATAGCCATGGGGCATCAAGAAAGGCTTCTCTCTTGTAGGGTCTTTTTATATGAGAACTGAAGGATGGGTATGAGTCAGTAAATAGGGTTGGAATGGGGGATACTTCCATGCAGAATTAACGGTAAGTGCTGAAGTCTAGAGAGAGGAGATATCATGGGATGTGTAAAACATTTTTTAAAGGTTCTAGTATGACTGAAAAGATGATGATGAATAATAATTCCGCCCCTTATTGGCATGTGACCATAAGCTAGTCACTGAAGGTTTCTGAATGAAATTTTCTCTTCAGAGAAAGTTGAGGATTACCCTAGAATTTGCTGAACCAAGTAAATAAAGATAATAAAGGTCAAATATCAGTAAACTTAAATAGCTTATCCCAATGTAATTTTAAAAGAGCCACTCTGTTTTATATTCATGTAAAGATACTAAATTTCTATAATTAAACCACATCAAAAGCAGTCCAAAAGTGTTTAATACAAAAGTGTTTAATATAGTCTTCTTTTGAACTGAATGTTTTCAAAATCACACTTTTAAGCTTGTGGCAGAGCTTAGCTTTAACACCATTGCAAATCAGATCTTGCCCCTCAAAGACACTTGTCTGATGATGTCTGTATTTAAAGCTGTGGGTAACTGACTATTGCTGTTTTTAGCACTGCTTTGCTTGTCTAAATCTAGTCAAGACAAATTATACCTGGGCTGTGTTGGCAATAGTTGGAGCACTTGAGTGAAACATCTCTTTGATAGTTAGATTATACTTGTCTTCCGAGTTCAGTGTAAATGTAATTTGAGAGGCTTGTTGCTTGTTTCTGGTAAGTGTTGTGACTTGAAGATGAAAATATGTCACACTGGCTTGTTGGCTCTACTTGGAAAAGACATGGAACTGTCTCAGGCAAGAAGAAACAAAATGTTTCATCGTCTACATTAAACTCTAAGGACTTAAAAGTTCTGCTGTGTAAACAAAGTTGATGTACTTTTTGTTCACTAACTTCTTGCAACTCCAAAAATAAGAGGTGCTCTGGGCCCCATTTTTTCATAGTTATTGAAGGATTATTGTTTAAGAGAAAAGTTTTTCCCCTCTAGAAAATATTGGCTATTCACATTTGTGATATATCAGAAAAAAAGGCAAAGTAAATATCCCATCTGGAAAAGAAACAGTGGAAAATGTTCACTATGGGATAAAATTCTGTAATTTGAAAATACATTACTCTTGAAATAACTCTCATATTTTTAGAAGAGGATAACTTTTCACCTAGAATACAGAAAAGAAATAATAACAGCAAACAAGAATCACTTCCAAAGATCTCTCATTAGTTACCAAGGAATACATGTATCAACCATGTTGCGACCCTAGTAAAGGAAAGCAAAATTTATTTCATTTTTGGCTCCACGGCTATATAAAATATGGGTTTGGAGAGTATAGTTATACTTTGAGTATTCCAGAACATTATTAAGGTTGTTGTGTATACTGTTTTTATTATTCTACCTCCGAGTAATAATAAACCATGTATGCCTACTATGGGATAGACATTTTGACTTCATCATTTTACACTTAACAACAAAAATTCTGGTGGGCATAGGTACTCAGACTGATGTAAATTACAATGACTTTAGTCGTAAGTTGGACTCTCTTCTTAGGCAGTTTCTG
Source organism: Ateles fusciceps (assembly GCA_036589455.1). Classification (NCBI taxonomy): domain Eukaryota; kingdom Metazoa; phylum Chordata; class Mammalia; order Primates; family Atelidae; genus Ateles; species Ateles fusciceps. Next base: position 2,776,724 of record JAZHEH010000827.1, on the reverse strand, counting down.
TTTAATGAAAGGAGGTCAGAGTATACTGCAAGCTTGTATCTGGTAGGATTTTTAAAATTTTGTTGTTGGTTTCTTTTATTGTTTTTTTCTATTGCCAATTTCCTCCCATTTCCCTTCCATCTGTCTTTCAGAGTTTGGTATTAGATTACATGCCAGACATAGTGTTTGTCGATGATATGAATTTCCATTTCCTTCTGAGCCTTTATGAGTATTTTAGTGGGGGAGTTGGGGGAGGTTGTATTGATAGATACATGCAAAATGCAAATTTGAATCAGGTCTTAAATATAATCTTTAAGTTGTATTTAAATCAAAAAAATTCTATGGCTCTAAGAATGCATAGATTTAAAGATTAAAAATAGTGGAGTAACTGACAGGCAATGGAGGACAATGCTGTCACATTTACAAATAGAGAATTTAGTGCCTTTAATACCTTAGTAAAGATTTATAGAATAATATAAAGAGAAGAGTGTAGAGATACGACAATTACATGGAAGGGAAAAAGTGAATTCATGACAAAACATTAATTTTTTGGTAAGATTGTGTAGACTGGATACGCTCATGAGCTCTAAACCAGATCGGCCAGACAGCATGTATTTGAAGGAGGCTGTATCTGCGCTTTTTCTTCGTGATTTTCTCCAAAAGTACTCTTTTGTTCAGTTTTCAAGTAAAAAAACTGATACATGAGGTTGACTCCAGATTGAATACTGAATGACAATTTCAGGAATACATTTTGGACACAATAGAATTTTAATGATAAGGAAACACTAAAATGATAGAAGTAGAATAAGCTTGAGATTAAGTGGACCCAGAAAGAGTGGGGAGAGTTTGAAAGAAAAACACAAAAGTTAACAAGGAATTGTATCAATGATTATGCAAGTATATGGCACGGTGAGGTTTTGATGGGGGTGGGGGTGGAATCACACTGATATTCTGGGATTGAGTGTTACTGTTGCATAACCTAGACTGTCCTGTCTAATACACATATGTAAGTGACGGTCTTCTTATAATCTGAAAATTGGGTATCTAAGCCATCATTGTTACAGATGAGAAGACAGAGGCTCAAGAAGTTAAGGAAGAGTGAATACGATGTTAAGGTGCTAATTTATCACTTATAGCTTGAAATGTTGGCCAACGTGATGATGGATTTGTCCAAACTATAGTTGTGGAGTTCAGAAGCATATATTCCAATATTTCCTGTAATCTAATTAGAAATTAAAAGAATGAGCACTGCATTAGTATACAATGGAAGAAATTCAGCTTCACAAAGTCTGGGTATATTTTATTCTAAGGACTTAAAATTTCTTAAAGATCATAAAGGACTAACATAACTATATGTTCATGACAGGAACAGATGAGCTGAAGATTAAACACCCAGAGATGTTTAGAGCAGAATGGAAGGAAATATTCAGAAACAAAGCGGCTAACATTGGTTATCTTATTTGTTTTGTGTAGTACTCAGAAAAAAAAAAATGCACATCATACCTTTTTATTAAACTAAACAATTATAATCTTGAAAATATGTGATTTAAAGAGTTCTACACACCAGTGCCTACATTGTCTCCCACTTTTTTATGCTCAATAATCTACGTTTTAAAAAACCAAATTATTTCATCTTAAATGGTTGATAGTACATTCTCAAAAAATGTACATTTAAATAATCCTTGCTCTTCACTCACAGTTGATTTTCATGTCAAACAATCCTATATGAATTTCTGTACATTAAAAACAGGTAGTTATATTAGGACTTGTGAGATTAATTCCCATTTATCAGGATAGATAGAATGGATGATAAGAATTGAAGTCACAGCTAGGTGTCAAAAGCAAAACTACTAGATCATAAAATACATGCTTAATATTTTCATAAAGTCATCCCATTCTTTGGCAAGAAATTTCAATTAGTGATTATTCAACCAAATTTAAGTCACTCTGATATTAGTTTCTTAACTTAAAATTGATACTGGTAATGAGATTTCAATCTCCCAGTGATTAATATAAGATCATACTTATGTTGTACCATTAGTCAAGACTTAATAAATAGATGCCAAATAACGTGGGAAAATAAAAATAACTTCAATAGTTTGGGGGAAATTCTCCTTCTTTCATATTTTGCTTTCTTCTACTGTAAATTAAGTGAATCTTCAATGTAACCCCATTGAAAGTAAGCATTAGTTTTGGTAAAAAGAGTTATACTATATCCTTGCTTAATTTTTTCTATAATTCTTAGTATTCAATACCTGGAAGGTGTTAAAAGCTAAACTTATTAATTAGGATTCTTTTTGCAAACTGTCTCCCAACCAAGCCAGCATTCCTTACCCTGGAGGTGATTCTGAATGCTGATACTAGTTGCCATCTAAAAAGATTCCCAATGAGAACTGGCAATGTTCTCATAACTCTAGCATATTACTATGATAGCTCAACACTGCTTCCAGAATTTCTGTTTAATGGTATACTTGGTAAATTTTAATATAAAAAACATAAGAATAATATAAAGAAATATCATTAACATATTTTAAACTCTTCTGCTTTTATTGGTGGCTGTATAAAAGATGCTTTGGGACGCTTTAACATTCCTAAAAATAACTATATATACATATATACACACACTATATATATATACTATATATACTACATATACTATATATAATAATATATAAATAATATATAATAATAGTGTATATATAGTATGTATGTATATTACCAGCAAATAAAAAGGTAAGACCATTTATGTTTTATATAATCTAAAAACAATTAAATCAAACAACCCAGAATTATGTATCGGATATTTTTCTTATTTTTTCAAATGTATAACAAGTTTGATGAAACTGGAATTGTGATCAAATTCGCAAACCTGGTAAAATAACAACTACCTTATCTGTTTGACCTATTTTACTTCTTGTGCTTCTCATTCCTTATTATAGCAATTACATTACAAAGATTTTTCCTGTAGACATTACTGAGGAGAAATCAGAACTATATTAAACTGTGAAATATAAGAATATATACAATTCCTGTTTAGTATGTACCTGTACAGGCAAATTAGTTAGACTTCCTAACGTCTTATGTTTGTTATATAAGCTCTTTACTCAGTTATTTCCACTATATAGCTCACTTTTTTTTTTTTTTTTTTCTAAAGCCAAAGTTGATAATGCAGGTGTGGAGAGAGAGAAGTACTGTAGATTAGCACCAGGTCAAATCTATATTGCCAGTTAAAGAAAAAGAACAAAGCAAGGAAGAAATCAGTGGTGTAAAATTGTATATCCTGGTTACTACAGGTATTTTGTTTTCATTGGAACTAGGACACTTACGGTGAACAATGGACGAAAAAGGAACTGTGACCTAAATAAGATGCATGCTTCTTACCTCATTTATTTATTTATTCATTCATCAACCATTTACAAACACTTAATAATAGCAGTAATTCTTGAGAACTTACTCATGTCAGTATCTTTATATCCAAGTATTATATAAGTACGAAACAGGGCAGCTACTGTCACTCTCATTTGAGGGACAAAGGCTTTCTGGATTACCAAAGCTAAGAAACATAGCATAACTCCTAGAGCTGTTGGAACTAGAATTTGGGCACAGGTTTGTCTTACTTCAATTTCGTACTCTTTTCAACTGTACTATATTAGGTATTCTCTTATACTGATAAATTTTGTACAAATTTGAATAGGAAGGAAAGCACGAAAGGTGTCAAAAACTGTATATTGGTATATATTAATAACAAAGCAAAGACATTTAAAATTTAGCCTATAAATATTTCAGTTTGGATTTACACATGTATGTATTTTTAAAGTTACAATTAACAGATCACTTTTTGTATTAATGAAAGACTTGCAATAAAACAAAACAAAAGTAATCTAGAATAACAACTCCTGGTTATTTTTGCCACTACTGAAACACTGAAAATCTTAAAAAGAAAAACTGACAGCATTTATAAAACGGTACTCATGATCTATCTCCAAAAACATTATCTTTCTTCTTTAATGAATTTCTTTCCTTTTCTTTCTTTTTTTTAAATTTTGATACAGGGTCTCCCACTGTCATGATCTGGGTTGGAGTGCAGTGGTGCAATCATGGGTCATTGCAGCTTTGACCTCCATTTTCAAGTGATTCTATCACCTCAGCCTTGTGAGTAGCTGGGACTACAGGCACACAACCATACCCTGCTATTTTTTGTAGAGACAGGGTTTCACCATATTACTCAGGTTGTTCTTGAACTCCTAGGTTCAAGCAATCTGCCCACCTTGGCTTCTCAAAGTGCTGGGATTACAGGCATGAGTCACCCTACCTGGCCTTTAGCACATTTCTTCTGTTTCCTTTTTTAAAAAGATTATTTTTATCTATCTTTCTTTCTTTTTTTTTCTTTCTTTCTTTTTTTCTTTTCTTCTATCATCCATTTATTAGCTTTTATTTTAGGCTCAGGGGTACCTGTACAGGTTTGTTATACAGGTCAATTGTGTGTCACTGGGGTTTGATGTACAGATTATTTAGCCACCCAGGTAATAAGCTTTGTGCTTGATAAGTAGTTTTGTTTTTTATTTTAAATCTTCACCCTCCCTCTCTTCCATCCTCAGGTAGGCTCTGCTGTTTCTAGTTCCCTGCTTTGTGTCTATATATACTGAATGTTTAGCTCCCATTTATAAAAGAGAACATGTGGTATTTGGTTTTCTGTTTCTGTGTTAACTCACTTAGGATAAATGGCTTCCAGGTCCATCCATGTTGCTATAAAGGACACGATCTAGTTCCTTTTTATGGCTGCATAGTATTCCATGGCTTGTATGTATCACAATTCCTATAACCAGCCTAGTGTTGATGGGCACCTAGGTTGATTCAATGTCTTTGCTAATGTGAATAGTGCTGTGATGAACACAATGCATATGTGTCTTTATGGCAGAACAATTTATATTTCTTTGGCTAGTTACCCAAAAATGAGATTGCTGGGTTGAATGGTAATTCTACTTGAGTTCTTTGAGAAATTGACAAATTGCTTTCCATAATGGCTGAACTAACCTACATTCACAACAGCAGTGTGTAAGCATTCCTTTTCTTTGCAACCTCACTAGCATCTGTATTTCCTCACTATTGTAGCTGTGCTGCCTCTCAATGCTCTGAAAGTGTGAGCTCATCTCCCTTTGAGTGCTGGATTCAGATCTTGTCTTGGCACACACAAAATGCACACTGCAGGTCTGGGGTGAGCTCAGGCTTTATGTTCCTTCCCCAGCATGGAGGCAGTAGGGGAAGTGATCTTAGCAGTGGTTATGGTAGAGAGCCTTTCACTTGTCTCTTGGAGCTCCAATACCAAGGCAGAGCCCCTACCAATCAGTGTGATTGGCCCAGGGTGTGGCAGCTGCATGGTAGGCTTAAGCCAGAGGGCCCCGGCTGGTGATGAGCAAGTGGGACAGGAGACCCAAGTGGGAGACAAATTGGCCTCTTCTCCTTAGAGTGGTTGAAGCTTGCTGGAGTTGAAGTCAAAGCACTCAGGATCTTTGCTTCTTCCCTAGTCTGAGGGCAGTAAGGGTGATACCACTGCAGCAAACATGAAAGAGAGGCTTTCAATTGCCTCTGGGAGCTCTACCTCAGAGAAACAGAGCTGCTGCTATTGGGAATGATCAGCCATGGGGTGGGGAGGCTGTGCTGCTGGGCAAAGCTGGGAGCCCAACTTGGTGAAAAGTTCGCGATAGAAAACTCACCGAGAGATGAGACTGGGATCCTTTCTCTATTTTGGCTGTGTCTTGCTGGACATGCGAGTAAAACACTCAGGCTCATTGTTTCTTCTGAAGGTAGTAGAGGCAGAACTGCTGCTGTGGCAGTGGCAGAGGGCTGTTGGTTGCCTCTGTGAGCCCCTCCCCAGGGAAACACAGAGCCACTAACAGTGGGAACGCCCAGCTGGGGATGGGGCCGCTGACCTTCATTCCTGAGCTGGGGGCCCTGCCTGGTGATGTCTGGGACATGGGGGCTCGCAGGGAAGAGAGGCCGGACGTCTCTCCTTCTGGTGGCTGCAGCATGTTGGAGGTTGCAGCATAGTAACAGAGCCTTTGTTCCTTCCCCACAGGAAGAGGCAGCCAGCCATTTTTGCGGCTCCACAGCCCTCGCTTCAGTTGCCCTCAGGCTCAGGAGGGACCGTAGTTGTTGGAGACTGATGCAGACCCCCCTCCCCCATCCCCCCTCCTCACCTCCAATGCCCCACACAACAGAACAGCCTTACTGAAAAGCAGCCAGACTGTTTGCCACATGGGTCCCTACCTCTGCTACTCTTCACTGGACACTACCTCTCGACTTAGGCCCCCAGCACAGTCACTCTGCCACCATCTGAACACTTCAGTCAGTGGCAGTTCCGCATTTCTCTGGGAAGGAAATCCCAGAGACAACCCACAGCCCTTCTGCCATTGCAGCTGCAGTGGTACCACCCTTACTGGAACCTCCAACACACTGCAGCCACCAGAAGGAGAGAAGCCCAGGCTCTCTTCCCTGCGAACCCCCATGCCCCACTCATTGCCAGGCAGAGCCCCCAGCTCAGGGCTGAAGATCAGTCGCCCCATCTCCCATCCCCCAGCTGGACATTCCCACTGGTAGTGTCTCTGTTTCTCTGGGGAGGGGCTCTCAGAGGTAACCAACACACTCTGCCACTGCCACAGCAGCAGTTTTGCCCCTGCTGCCCTCAGACTGGAGAAGAAACAAGGAGCCTGAGGGCTTTATCTGTACTTCCAGTAAGACACACTCACCATACAGAGAGGAGACCTGTATCTTCTCTTGGTAAGCTCTCCACTCCTGACTTTTCAAGCTGGGCTCCCACCTTGGCCCAGCACCAGAGCCGCCCCACCCCGTGGCTGAACATTTCCAAAAGCAGCAGCTCTATGTTTCTCTGAGGTGGAGCTCCCACAGGTGATTAAAAGTCACTGTTGCTGCAGTGGTACTGCCCTTGCTGCACTCAGATTAGGAGCTCTGTCCCAAGAACGTTCAGAGCTTCTCCCAGCCTGAGAACTCAGGAGGACCTGGGGTAGTCCAGTCGTGTCCCAGGTCAGTGGACCTTATCCTGAGAGATGCAGTGGAGGTATGGCCTATAGTCTGTTGTTGCTCAGTCCCATGCTTTTGGTCCCTTTCCTGGGGGCATGTGAGGGAACATGGCTTCCCCTATTGTTGTAGCTGCAGCCACTGGTGCTGGGTTGCCTGAGTGGCAGCTCTGCCCAGACTCCTCATAGTTCTCTGTGTTGGTCTGCAGGCCCTGACTGAAGGGTGCTGGGGGTCATGTGGGATTTCTTGAGTCCATGGATGCAAAGGTCTATGACAGAAATGTAGGTCCCCAGGATTCTCACTCACTCACTCACTCACTCACTGTTTTCCTGCAGTCAGGGGCCTCCCCTGGCTCCATGCCACTCCCGGCTGGGCAGTTATCCTTTCTTGCTCTTCTCCATTCTCTGTAGGTCGCATTGATTTCTTGATGAATCTCAATGTCTCCACCTGGATGTTCCAGTCGAACCAGTATTGTTTATTAACCACTCTTCTCTCCAAGAGAGCAGCATACATTAGATGCTTCTAATCAGCCATCTTGGCTCCACCCTCAATTTTTCTCATATTTTGTAATACAGGTTCTCATATTTTAATGGGCATGGAAGCAAACCCAATTTCTGAGCAGGAAACTTTGTGTTCACTGCTGTAACTCCTTGAATTACAGGAAGAAAGAAGGCAGTATATTTGCTATCTATTTAATGCTTACATTAATACAGGTTGTATTTTATTTTTATATTTGGAGAAGTTAAGACATACAGAGAAAGTCAATAGTATGCCTAAGGCTCGCGTAACTATTAAATGTGTAAGGCTGGGTTTAAGTCCTTATCTACCTAACCGAAAACCTTACAATGTAGAGTACCCTTTTTGTTTAGTTAGATATGGACTTAAACCTAGCCTCAAACATTGTACCATGTAGAGTCTTTTAAAAAAGATAATATTCTCAACTTTTCAATATAAGCAAGCAAATAAACAAACAAAAACTAATAGAAAGACTTAGAGCCAAAGAGTATAGAAATGAATGACAGATAACTTCCCTCTTTGGAGGTCCTCTCACAATCTCTATATCTATTCCCTGAAATCCACCATCAGGGGCTGCTGACAGCATCAGGTGATACATTTGATTTTTATTTAATTACATACATTTTTAGAAACAGGGTCTCATTCCATTGTTGAGACTGGAGTGCAGTGGCATGATCATAGCTCACTTTAACCTTGAACTCCTGGTCTTAAGAGGGCCTCCCACTTCAGCTTCCAGCAGGTGATACATTTTAGATAATAATGATTTAAGTTAGCTTAGAGAAAATATGTCACAAAGACCATCTTTTGATATTTTTGACTGCAAGCATGAATTTCTTATTGTAATGGAGCAATGGGTACATTTCAAAGATATCTTTCATTTTTAAAATAGCTGTATGATTGTAATAATATGGTCATCAAAAATTCTCATTTTGCCAGGTGTGGTGGTGCACACCAGTAGTCCCAGCTACTTAGGAGGCTGAGGTGGCGGGATCATTGAACCTAGGATTTCAAAACTAGCCTGGGTAACATTGTGAGACTTTGTTTAAAAAAAAAAATCCTCATTTATTTTCCTATTAAAGTCCTTTTCATAAAAACTTACAGTATATATTCATTATATAAGCATATGGCCTGAGAGAAATAAAAGGAATACATTTATCTGGTAACTTCCTTCCCTAGATGCTTTCTATTTTGTCCTGATTGCTAGGAAGCTTTGAACTAACTAATAGGCTTTTGTCTCTTACTATCTGTGTGTGTATGTGTTTATCTGGCTGCCTGAATTTTTATTCTAATGTACCACAAATAGTTTTTATCATTTAGTTTTGTACAAACAAATATACAAAATAAAGGTACAAAACATATTTTGCTGTTATAACAGATGTCCAGTTTTTTTTTTTCATTGTAAGTTAGGTTCTGGGGTACCTGTGCAGATCATGCAGGACTGTTGCATAGGTACATATACGGCAAGGTGGTTTGCTGCCTTCATCCCCCAATCTATTTCTCCCCCTCATTATCCCTCCCCACCCTCCCCACCCCCTGCTGTCCCTCCCCTATCCCCCCTCCAACTGACTGCAGTGTATGATACCCCTCTCCCTGTGTCCACATGTTCTAATTGTTCAACACCCACCTGTGAGTGATAACATGTGGTGTTTGGTTTTCTGTTCTTGTGTCAGTTTGCTGAGAATCATGGTTTCCAGATTCATCCATGTCCCTATGAAGGACACGAACTCATCGTTTTTTATGGCTGCATAGTATTCCATGGTGTATGTGTGCCACATTTTCCTTATCCAGTCTATCGTCGATGGACATTTGGGGTTGGTTCCAGCTTTTGCTATTGTAAACAGTGCTGCAATGAACGTATGTGTGCATGTGTCTTTATAATAGTACCATTTATAATTCTTTGGGTATATACCCAGTAATGGAATTGCTGGGTCAAATGGTATTTCTGTTTCTAGGTCCTTGGGGAATTGTCACACTGTCTTCCACAATGGTTGCACTAATTTGCACTCCCACCAACAGTGTCAAAGTGTTCCTATTTCTCCATATCCTCTCCAGCATCTGTTGTCTCCAGATTTTTTAATGATCGCCATTCTAACTGGTGTGAGATGGTATCTCAATGTGGTTTTGATTTGCATTTCTCTGATGACCAGTGATGATGAGCATTTTTTCATATGTTTGTTGGTGTCATGGATGTCTTCTTTGGTAAAGTGTCTGTTCATATCCTTTTCCCACTTTTGAATGAGTTTGTTTGTTTTCTTATAAATTTGTTTTAGTTCTTTGTAGATTCTGGATATTACCCCTTTGTCAGATGAGTAGATGCAAAAACTTTTTCCCATTCTGTTGGTTGCTAGTTCACTCTAATAATTATTTCCTTTGCTGTACAGAAGCTCTGGAGTTCAATTAGATCCCATTTGTCTATTTTGGCTTTGGTTGCCATTGCTTTTGAAAACTTATTTTATTAAAATTGTCTTAAGTCAACCCCCATTGTTGTCTCTTAGCAATTGATATGATTGACTCAAGGTCATATTAACTTTCCTTTACATTATTTTTCTTATTTCTTCTCCCTATAATGTTTAGATATTTATTTTAAAAATTTAGAGATGTTTTACTATATCATGCTAAGAAATATTTAGTACTTTCATCATACTGTCTGACAATGAACTAAGTTTGCATGTTTTGCTGAGGCAACATAGTTTCAATTAATCTTAAATAGAATTTACATAGTGGTTTCAGTTTCATTCTTAATGGGTTATGCTGTACATAATAAAAGTACCACAGAGAATTCATGAGTAGCATTTAATTAACAGATGGCAGCCTGATCTTAAAGACTGCAATATCTAAGTTCTCAAAGACATAACAATTCTTGAGAAAAATATATAAAACATAGTAAAAATATAAAGCGTATACTTACATAGACAATTTAAGCACAGGCCACAAGGGCAAATGGAGGGAAGTTTATTGACATTTGAAGTATCTATGGATAGTAGTGGTTAAGATGAGGTTAAGGGTCCAACTGCCTGATCTGAACTTCTATCTCCTTGATCTTCACCCAGAGAGCACAGGTTGAAGAAAAGGTTTGAACACCTCCACTTCCTTAAAAAACAGGAGTGAGGCAAAAGGGAAATGAATCCAGGAAAGAGAAGAGCAAATAAAACAGCACCTTACTAAGCATGACTCAAACTCATGAGATTTTCTCCAAAAGGGTAAAATACATAAGCCCTTCATCGTACTCTTACTCCTGAGGAGGGAAAAAGAATAATTTATGCTGTGGTTCCTATATGTTCCTGACCAAATTTTACTTCCTGGATTGTGATTTTTATTTGCATTTCTGGAATCCCTATGTGTGGGTCCAGAACAGACCTGCAGCATCTCATTCTTCAGGAAATAGGGGAGCTCCAAAGTAGGAGACAATTGGAGTTCAGAGCATCCGCGAGATGAGGAAATCTTGGGTTGTACCTGATGGAGCTGGTTGGAGTCTACACTGAGTGAGTTATCATAAAAGCAGCTTAGTCTGAAAAAAAAAATAGCCAAAGTTTCGAGAGTCATCAAGGTTGACATAAGCTGCAATTACATACAAGAGGAGACTGACCGACCAGTCCTCATATCTGCTGATGCTCTCACTTCATATCCAGCTTCTTAATACAGTATCCTACCTCCATTGTTGTAAGATGTCCTCATTTCTACCCCAGGAGGTGAGGTAGGGGTCTAATCCATGACAGAATCTCCTTTAAGGATAATAACTATTCTAAGGAATCCATCTGTGGAGCAGACCCATGTTATTTTTTTTTTCTCCATAAATTATTCACAGGAAATTATCCCAAAAGGCTCAACGTACAAGCTGGAGGAAAAGATGTCAATGCAATATAGGTTGGTAATATGAGAGTCTGGGCCACCACTTCATATAATTTTCTCATGCTTTCTGGATCTGCTGAGGCCAGATCACACATATTATTTCCACTGCACAGTGGATCTTTGCTTCACATGCCCACACTTACGACTCAGCAGTTCTAATAATACACAAGTTAGAATAAACAGTTGTGGTCTCGTAGACATTTCGTGTCTTATGGTCAGGATCTCACTCTAAGATAACTTAGTAATACATTAGAAGTTATTTGTTTCAATAAATATTACCTTTTTGACTGCAGAAATCTTGAACTTGACCTATAACCTAGGCTTCTACATGTCAATTTTCTTACTAGAGCTTGTCAGACATTCAGTTTGGGATCCTGAATATACCACAGATACTTCTAGCACTATTACATCCTCTGTATCACATATTTTGAGTGACATGGACTACAGTCTTGACCTGCTTTAGAATACATTCCTGCTCCTAGCATCACTAAAAATGGGCAGATTTTTAGTCACTCAATAAATGCACTGTAAGAGTATTCTAAAGTATGTTATACATGTGGCCTCACACACCCAAGGTGGCCTACCAAGAACCATAATTAGGAAATGTGAGGTGCACTAAATTATCATCCACCATACAAAGAATGTTCTGATAAACTTCAGCTGATATGAAACCCTAAAAATCTCATTGATATAGCAAGTCTCTGCCTCTTCAACAAAATTTTTTGCCCTGGTGTGAGGCATTTAGATGTTGTCCTGGTGCATACAGAACACTTGTTAGTTTCTGATCATTGGGTCCAATTAACATGATACAACATTATTGCTGACTGCTATGATTTCTGCAGAGTAACAAGAGGATTAATGCTCTTACAGAGTGTATCATGAATGTGAGCATAGGCATGAACATAGCACTGGGGCAATCTTTGAATTTGTATTCCTGTTCCTAGTATGAGATGGCAAACTGCTTTGAATTCCTCCTATTGTCTGAAATCAAGAAGACTGTAATTGCCAAATCAATTCAGTCTGCCAAGTGCCAGAGAACATGGGGAACTGCACCAATAAATACACCATAACAAGCATGTAGTTGCAATTGAGGCTATACCTAGCATAAATATGAGTTACTCAGCCCATAGCCGCTTATCAACCGGGTCATTTCTTTAAATTAATATCTTCCCAGCAGCCCACAAGGTGAGTTCAATGGGAATGTCATAGGAATCACTACCCTTGTATTCCTTAAGTATTTGATGGTGGTGTCTATCTTAGTAATTCATCCTAAGATATAATATTGCTTCTTATATATTCTCCAGAATTGAGGAGAGTTTTTGCTTGGCCCTTTCTACCATAATGGCTCTTAGTACAGTTCATAAATCCATGTAAAGATTCTGCCAGCTGTTAAATATATTAGATTCAATTATCCCCTTGGGGACTGTATTAGTCCATTTTCATGCTGCTGATAAAGACATACCCAAGACTGGGAAGAAAAAGAGGTTTAATGGGCTTACAGTTCCCCATGTCTGAGGAGGTCTCAAAATCATGGTGGAAGGCAGGAAGAGCAAGTTACATCTTACATCAATGGCAGCAGGCAAAGAGAGAGAAGTTGTGCAGGGAAACTCCCATTTTTAAAACCATCAGATCTCTTGAGAGAGAAAACAGGAGAACAGCATGCGAAAAACCTGTCCCCGTGATTGAATTACCTCCCACCAGGTCCATCCCACAACACATGGGAATTCAAGATGAGACTTGGGTGGGAACATAGCCAAATCATATCAGGGACCAGGGAAATAATTGTAGGGTGGTTGGGTAGACAAGTTGAATGCATAGCATAGCCAAACAGTCTTAGAGGCCAAATTATATCAGTCTCCTGGGATATAAGGTCTCCACTCTAACTGAGGGATGGTGATGATATTTTAGTTCCTCCATTAATAGCTTCTACTCAGAATCTTTATGTAACAGTCTTTAAAATGTCTTTCATTCCTCTCTCCCTATATAGTTAGCCTGGTATTGGCCACAGTTCTTTTTTGGAAAGGATCAAAGAAATATTTACTTAACTTAATTGTAGTGATATTACAGAATGCATTCTCAAAGGGACCTTGATTTTCCTTTAACCAATGGCATCTAGGTCTGTGAACTGACTTAAATCTGGAATTTTTGTGAGTGACCATATTTTTCCATTTTGATGTCTGGTGTCAGTTATCAATTTCACAAGCTCTCATTTTATTTATTTTTCATATATGCCAAGCAATGTACTATTGTGCTTATAATTTATCTTTTTTTCCAGAACACCAGGATCTATTTGCCATTACCACAGATACCTGTGTATCAAGACATTTTCACTTCCATTCTCTTCTTGCTGCCCATTAGAGTAATTACATCAATCTTGCCTCTGAACTTTAAGTGCTTCACCTATCCTCTTCCATTTCATAATCCCATTATTTCTGTTTATCCTGGAGATCTAAATTTCATGGCAACATATCCATCTGGCAAGCCTATCCTTCAGAGTATAGAAAAGTTTTTTCAGGACTTTAGATTCTTCAATATCCCTTACAAATACATTCCATATTGCCTCAGGGAAATAAATGGTCCATGAGAATACTTTAGGAAAAGAGTTTGATGGTGCATTCTCAAGTTGTACACCCCAATCTATTCTAGCATTACCATTTCTTTGAAGATTCCTTTCATTCTTCTTATTTTGGCAAGGAAGTACTGATATTCCCACTTGTAGGCTATGATTGTGTCCAAGCTTTGAATAATTATCTCAACAGAATATGAGAACTGTCTCTACTTGTTGACAAAATATTGACTCTCCATGTAGGAATGAATGCCTCAAATTAAAATCACCCACATATGCCATTTCCTATGGTGTGCTGCACAGTTCCACACTCCGGACTGAGGTGCAATTTTCCCAAATGTTGGCAGAATTGGCTGAAGCCTCATAGCTGAATCCATATTTGAGAACTGCTTTTAGCCACAGAGAGATGCCTCACACAAATTATCCTCCCTTCAAGGATCAGCCCACATCAAATGACTAGCCTATGAAGAGGTACAAAGGCCTTTTACTTTGCTTGAAATTCTGACTACTGTAAATAGTCATTTAACTCCAGAACTTCTTGTGGGATTGACTGAGAATCAATCAATAGCATCACAGCAGTTCAACTTCTCTCTGCTCAATCCTCTTCACCTCAACCCCTAATAAGTGCTATTTCTGAGATCACTACTGAATTAAACTTTTAGATACAAACCTTCATCTCAGAATCTGTTTCTCAGGGCAGCTAACCTAATATAACCACCCTTATTGTCCATGGCCCTGCTCTTTCAAGACCCACTGCCACAATTATCCCACAGTTTCTCTCCTGTACATAATTAATCAGTTCTTATAATTCTAATTAGTGACTATAAAACTTTCTCTTAAAGAAAGTACTGAATTTTCTTGCTTTGCAGTCAGCCTGGAAACAATACATTGTTTCAGGACTCTGGAAAAGGACAAGCTAGATTTTGGGGGAATTTGCCTCTATGCAGTCCTTGTATATGCTCCACATTGGAAAATCTGCTCTCCTATGACAAGGCAGAGGAGTTATTTCTCTTTTTGTTCAGTGGGATATGGGGTTCAAGATTCTAAATTCTGTCTATCTAAAAGTCCCCATCCCAATTCTCAAACTCTTGCTCTTTTCTAAACACAATCCTGAATTACATAGAGGAGATTTCTCAAGGGAGCATTTTCAGTCTTCTGTGTAGTTCCGCCACAGTTACAATTAAATCTTGGGTCTAATTTTCTGCTGTGTGCTTTATACCCATATATGTATGTCATGGTGCTGCATATATGAAGCCATAGAGGCTCTGTGGCTTTCATTAAATGCCTCAGATTGGCAATTAGATGCTGTAAGCATGTAATTTTCTCTTTCAAAGTTTCCAATATTATTAACAAAAGCCAGCCCAATCCACAGTCCCTATAATTATCACTGTCCCCATACCGTATGAACATATAGCCACTATATATCCTAAAAATCTGATCTTTCACATACACCACATCCCATTTTTTAAAATAAAAAGGACCTAGTCAATTTCACATAGGGGCAGGGAGGCCGAGGCGGGTGGATCATGAGGTCAAGAGATCAAGACCATCCTGGCCAACATGGTGAAACCCCATCTCTACTAAAAATACAAAAAAAAAAAAAAAAAAAAGCTGGATGTGGTGGCGCGCACCTGTCATCCCAGGTACTCAGGAGGCTGAAGCAGGAGAATCGCTTGAACCTGGGAGTTGGAGGTTGCAGTGAGCCAAGATCGAGCCACTGCACACCAGCCTGAGTGACAGAGTGAGACTCGGTCTCAAAAAAAAAAAAAAATCATTTTTCCCATAACTGGGCTGTAATTTGGGAGAGCTAATCCTACCCTTTGACCCAGGGCTGGAATGTAATGTTAGTCTGATCAATCCACATGTTCAGTGCCCCATGGCAATTGACTCAGGAAGGGTCACATGACATGAATCAGTCCAATGAAGATCAATCTTAAGATTTGTTGGAAACAGTATACAGGATGGTTGTCATAAATACACATGTGAGGCTGAAGTTGCTGTGGATATCTTTCTATTATGTTGGAAATTTCTGTCTGAATGATGAAAAGAAAGGAAATGTAGAGTTACTCAAATTATGACAAAAAAGGGAAAAAAAGGGGGAAGAATAATCTTGATGACAATTGTTTGAGGCCTGGTTTCAACGATATATGAAGTATCCATTATTCCTAAACCATTCAGATGTCACTACTAATACTACAACTGTAATCATTACTAATACTATCTTGATTTAGTCTTCTCTTACTTGCAATCAAATATTTATTGATCCATTAGCTGTATATTTTAGTTCATTAATTATAATAAATGTGATATAGTAATAAAAGATGTTAACAGTAGAGGGCACTGGGTGTGAAATATACAGGAACTCTTTGTATTATCTTTGTAACTTTTTGTAAGTATAAAACTATTCTAAAATACAAAGTGTATTTAAAACAAGTATTCTGGATAATATGAATCTGCTTTGCTATGCCATACTGTCCAAAGATCCTCTTGCCAATAAACAATAATCTTAGGTCAAAAGGGTAAAGAACATCCATTTCTCTACTATTCACACTTAGGTAATTTGTGCTCCCTGAAACTATGGACAGATAAATCTCAAAACACAACAGCATATGGTCAGTATGCAGCACAAAGTTTTTAATGAAGACGAGTAAATGAAAAAGGATGAATAAATGAAAATGATAACAATTCATCTTGATTTATAGGCTGATGAACAATGGTCAGCTTTACAGCTTTGTTTTTGTCATCCTAATATCTACTCTATTTACTATAAAATACAATAACTAGATGTAGAGTCCTTATTTTTATTTTCTCTGTCAATCTTGTGTCAATCATGGCTCAATAAATCAAGGTTTTACTTATAATACTGTATTTTCTTATTTGGTATTTCTTACATAGCTTTTTTGCCAGAGTATTTTTTTAAAAAGAATATTGTGTTTTTAAATTACAAAACCACCTCATCCCCAACTAACAGAGAGTAAATTTTTTTGTTTTTTTTTTTTTTATTGTTGTTAATTTAGATAGGCACCCTCCAGTGATAACTCTGTGGAGAAATCAGCATTTAATATACAACCTGAAGATGGTCAATAACTTCAATTTCAAAAGAATAACAAAAATGGTGTAACTAAACTTAGTACACTTAACTAAAAATATCCTAGCCCCCAGTCTTACACCTTGCATAACATGGCTTTTAGTTGGCCTGCTTTGATCTCTTTTCTAGGATTTTTAAAATAAAAAGGACCTAGCCAACTTCACATCGGGGCAGGGAGGATGTATTAAAAATTCTAGAGGCTCTTCATATCTCCAAGGGCAAGTCTCATGGCATTCCTGCTCATAAAACTCAGAGGGAATACAAAGAAAAGGAAAGATAATGCTTATAAATTAATATCTGAAATAAAATGTAGACATCTGAAGACTTAAAAAACAGAAATTATTATGAAAATTATGATATTCTTTTCATTTTTCTAGTAAACATATTATTGTCTTGTCCTAGAAGTTTAGATAATAGAGTTTGATGTAGTAGAATTTTCAGGAAGAGAAGTGGGAGAAATAAATGAAAGTCCTTTCACTTCTGATTCTACAGGTATTTGAAAGAAAAAGTAGATGAGCAAAGACCGTGGAGGAAGTCTAGATCAGGGTCGTCATGTGATATGATTTCTTAGCTTTGGAAATGCAAAGGCTGCAATGTTTGGAGAAGCATGAATTAGTTTGAGGTTGAAGTCAACTTCTTGTGGGATATTGCCCAGCCACTTCCTTGGGATGCAGGGAACAGAATCCTGCCTAGTGTCCCCGTGGTAACATTGGAATTTCGGCTGTGATTGGAAGGTAGAGCTGTGTTGTTAGGGAAAAAGAAAGTTTAGTTTGCGTTTCAAATACCTCTCTGTTCCTGTGTGTCACTGACATGTGTCGGGATCAGAGGGCAACGCGGCATCCTGTGATTGAGGGCCAGGTAATCTCATAAGAAATGCCATTAGACCATGTGTTAGAAAGTGGCAGAAATTTAAAAAGTCAATTCAAGAGGGAAAAGCCTTAGACACTAGTGGAACCAAGAAAGAAACGCTATTAGCTTGTTACCAACAGAATCACTAGCTATCACCAGCTGTTGCCAACAGAATCAGGCAAAACAGCAGCTCAGTTGACTAGTACTTTAGCATACAAGCGAGGACACATTATGTAGTAGTTTAACTAGGCTTTTTCCCCATAACTGAAGGTCGTGTCACCAGCTATGTCTCTATTCTTATATACCCAAAAGGCATCTTAGAGAATGTAAAAGAAGCTTGATGCATTTTGAATCATTCAAGAAGACACATTTGCTGAAGAAAAAAAAGATAATAAATTGATTGGATAATGATGAGATTAGCAAATAAAAGTAGCCTTTACTTAATTTTACTGCTACCTAGCTATTGGAGGGCGGGAGCAAGAGGGAACGGTTATAGAAAAATACAGGATCTTTAATTCCCTTTGTACGTCAGAGCGTAACGTGAATCGTTCTGCAATCCTGTGAAACATGGTTTTGACTTCTCAATTTCAGATGATTTTATCGTCATGTCAGCTAAATTCTCTCGATCTCCAGTTTGCAGTCAATTTCTAGATATAATCTCCAAGTTCAGGTTGAATTTGGCATCAAATCTAATGTTTCTATCTTGTTGCTATGTTCCAGATGTCTTGAAACAGCCTCGAGTAGTCCTTGTCCTAGATCCTGTCACTCTGGTTGCTATATCATAGTACTTCTATCATGATTGAGCTAAATCTTATTTTTTTTACCGATTTTTCTTTCCAGTTTATTTCCACAAAATTATTCTTGTGACCTTTGCTGCTTTCTCCAGTTATTTTCAACCATATTTCTCATTGCTGGTCTCCAAACCACATTTAATACTGAGTTGTGTGAAATATTGTTCAGTCTCCTTTCAGTCAACTTTCACTCATTATAAAACTGGCATTCCTGAGATTGGTGTGTATATGATCATCCTAAAATAACTTGCCTGCATCTAAAAAGGCACAGATGGAAGATACATAAAACTAACTGGAAAAAATGGTTAATTACTAGGAAACACATACAGAGCTGACAACACACATTTACATGCAGGAGTCAATTAACTAATGATTAGGGACATGCAAAAGGTGTGAAAAGAGCTGCATCTTCTGATCTCCCTTAGGTCACTCCTACCTCTGTGCTCTCACAGCACGTTAATTGCAACTCAGCCATAGCACATACTTCATTCTTTGGTCCTTTTCTGCTGAGGGTTTATTTGTCTTCCTTCTCAACATTCTAATGTTTTATTTATCGTTCTCTAGAATATTTTCTAGGGCACTGCTTTACAAGATATAGATACTGAATATTGTTTGCTGAATTCAGTAGCAACTAATTTTATTAATTGTGAGAGAAGATATGCTCTATTTCTGTCATATATAACACACACACACACACACACACACACACACACACACATTGTCAGCACAACTTCTACATATTAAATACACCTAAAATGAACATATTACCTATATGGTTCTTGTAGAAATTAGGTGAGGGTGGGAGGGGCATGACGCAAAGGAAAGAGAAAGGAACAAGGAATTGTCCAGACAGAAAAAGAAGAGACGAACAGCCATTTTCATTTTTTTGAAGTCTTAGATTGACTGCTGTGTGTGACTACAGCCTCTTATGAGAGGCAAGATATGGCCAGTAGGACATCCCTGAATGCCATAATTCTAATCTCATGGACTCTAGCACAAGTCTTTAAAATGAAGAGTAAGGCCACCTTGAAACCTTTCCCGTTAAGGAAGGGAGGTGGACAAACAAATATTTATTGTGAGTCTACAATATTCCAGGGAATGGGAAGGGTATGCCACTTACCATTTTTTCTCAGAGAGTTCTGACAGTCTCTACAGCAACTGAATCAACTATATATTTTACCAAAATAATTACTCAAGTAGCTACTTGAGAATGTATTTGCATCACTGTAGTGGTTTTGCAACAGTGTTTGATTTGTAACCCTGAGCTTAGTTGATTCCAAATATTTTTCAACAATTTATCCTTCTGGTCCATATCTCATTCCAGTTCTCCCCCAGTCAGTCTTCAGATTAAGAGTCTCTGATCATCCTTTCTTTCAAATTTGTAGTTTTGTCAGGTCTTCCTTTTTCTCAGTTCTAATTGATGTTGGTAATTTATTGTGCCTCTGAAAGTTTTTTCCATTGCAGAGATTTCTTTACATACTAAACCTCTTCTCAGCAGGTTCCCTTTACCTCCTTGGAAACCAATATAACCAAACAGCAATGTTAATTAACACTTCTGTTTTACCATCACACAACTGTTACAGCTGTTTTACAAAACACCACAGATCATTAGGTATTGTTTTCTGAGGTGTAGTTTATTTTATGCTGTCATTAATCCAACTGCTGTTTGATGGATTCATTCATTCCTCAGAAAAACCTCCAAGGTGCCAGACACTACTGCCATTGCTGCTGAAGATGTAAAGGCAGCCCCAGGAGAGCTCAGCACACCATGAGGGAGCCTAATATGCTTGTAGTACAATGTGCTTCTCTTGGGAGAGAGACTTCTCTAAGCACAGGGGATGTAGAGAAGGATGGCTCATTCTACCATGGGGGTGCAGATGGTGTTGTAAGGCACCACCCGGAGCCTCTTTCGGGACTGAGGTCCTTTTTCTCTATCCTACTGGGATAAATTCCTCTTTAGTAATTATCCTGAGCTGAAGAGACCCCCTTTGTCCAATGTGATGACTCTTCCCCAAGAAATGCCTTTATTCAATATTATTTGATGACTTGCCTCCCTTTCTTAAGTAGAGATATCTTTGAATGTCCTTCCTGGCTCCAAATTACCCCGTAGGACTGGCTGAGGTCTCTGTTCTAACTGTATCATAGTTCACTTCTCCTTTGACCAACACTGCTTCCTTCATTTCTTATATGCATTGTTGCTGAAAACATCTCCAATAAACTTCCTATAAATACATCTCAGAGAGTTACAGAGAATTCAACCTACAATAAAGTTGAATTGGCCAGTCTACAAATAATTTTGAGGGCAGTCCAAGCAAACAGCATAGACATGACACGATATTGTGTAGGGAGTAATTAGAGGTTTGACTTTACAGGCCAAGAGAGTATGTTTATGCATGGTGGATGTATGGAAGTTTGCGGTGGGGTGATGGTGTAGGCGGTGGCCGGCACTGAGGCTCAAGGTGCGGGAATATGCCTGTTGTTAAGAGCCAGGGAAGTCTTACTAAGGAATTACTGGAGGCTTTCAAACCGAGAAGTGACATGAACAAATTCCTCTAGGGAGAAAATTTTAACAACCATGCAGAGAAAGGGAGAAAGGATTGAAGACAGTGAAAGCTATGACAGTAGTCAGTTAGAAAGATTTTCTGGTAGGTCACACTGTAAAAATAAAAAAGAAAAAGTTAAGGGTATTTGGATATTTGAAGTGAAATATAAAGGATTTAATGACTGAGGTAAAAAGAGATAAGAGAAGGCAGATAATCATAATAACTTTAAGAATTCCAGGGCCGGAAGCAGTGTAATCCCAGCATTTTGGGAGGCTGAGATGGGTGAATCACAAGGTCAAGGGTTCCAGACTAGCCTGGTCAACACGGTGAAACCATGTCTCTACTAAAAATACAAAAATCAGTTGGGCGTGGTGGCATAAATCTGTAGTTTCAGCTGCTCAGGAGACTGAGGCAGAAGAATCGCTTGAACCTGGGAGATGGAGGTTGCAGTGAGCTGACACTCCAGCCTGGGGGCCATAGCAAGACTCCATCTCAAAAAAAAAAAAAAGAAAGGAAGGAAGAAAAGAATTCCAGGTTGTGATACTGGATAATTCTTTGAAAAAGATGAAAAATACAGGAAGCAGTGAAAGGATTTAGACTACATGCTTATATAACTACTTCTAAAATCCTCAGAATCCAATACTAAAAATGTGGAAAAAACACAAAGTTCAGGGCATGGTCAAAATGGAAGAAAATAATAATTTATGTGAAGCCTTAGAACAATGCCTGGCATATAGTATGCACCCTCGTTATTAGTTTGATTGTGAGGTGCGTCTTCAGTATATCAATTTAGAGATGAATAAGGAAGCCATGTACTGTTAAATATGCCATTTCTCTTTGAGAAGTTTGAAAATGTATTATAAATTTTAGATGATTCTTGATGTATTTTGAAAGCTAGCACCCCAACAAGCAAGAATCTCAGAAGCAATTTTCTATTTTATGTTTAAATCATTGTTACCTACACTCTTCTTTCCAAGGTCTTATGTCATTGTTGAGAAATCAATAGCAAAAAGCAAGTACTTTAGTAAGCAGTAAGTCCAGAACAGTGTCTCATTCTGCTCTGCAAAGTGCCCAGCACTCTAGAGGTCCTCAAATATGAGATGACATCTTTACTTTTCCTAAGCCAAAAATATTTTAAGTATCATCATCAAACTTGAGTTGCCAATGTGTGATATTTCCTCTTAATTATTAGAGCCAGTTTTTACTGATTGTCCCTTGTATGCCAAGCACTAAATGAATCATTTTAAATATATTATTTGTAATATTATTAGTATTCCTACTACAAGACTTTGATTCAGGTTCTTTAATTCCACCTGAGGATTTGTGATATTGAAGAATTGGCTCAAGGTCACTGCAGACTTTGGGTTGCAGAGTAGACTTTTACTCAGGGATGTGTGCCTTTACACCTAACTAGCTAAGTTATTCAAAACTACAAGTCAGAAGTGAACAATGCTTGTGTTTTTCACCTGTTAATTCATTGGATTGCTTTCAGGGTTCATAAAAACACCACTAAAAAGTAAGTTAGTGAGGTAGAGATATAGCAGTTAATAGCTTCATACAAAAGATGTTGCCTGTTGAAGGACACTGAGCATGTTTGGTAATACATAACTAACTATATTTCTCTGTGCAGACCAAAGATAAGCAGCAGGCAATAGATGAATTAGTCATCAGTGAAACTTAAAAGGAAGAAGGCAGAATAAGGCAAGAAAGCAAAATCATCCTCAGTATGTGGATAATTCACTCCATATCTCCTGTGTGTGTGTGTATATGTGTTTGTGTGTGTATTTAATTCAAAGCATGCTATACTTCTGCTTCATTTTATCCCAGATTTTCAGTAGTCTCTTCTCTCACATCCAGAAGAATGTGTGTTAGATTTAGCATGATTGATGTAGATGTGGCTGCTACCACTGTACCTGTCATTTAGTTGTTATGAAAAGTGCAGTCACACAACTTTTCTGTTGGGACGTATCACCTTTCTTTATACAAAAACTGTCTTTCAAGTATGACAGTAGTGGCCAAGATGAGCAGGAGAAGCACTTCAATTGTCAACCTTCTATGGTAGTTTTATTGAGCTATACACATTATCATGGCTGTGCTGCTTTTTACATGCATTGAAGAGATGGATAACCATTAAAGGTAATGAGAAAATAGTATCATAGTTGTAAAAGATATAATGAAAATTTAGAAATACTCGTTAAGAGTAATGAAATAACTTTTCATTTATCAATGGAATATTGGAAATTTAGTTGCTTTGCTAGATAGAGGACAATCATTATTTAATAAATGCAATGATGCATATTTACTTCTATGTTTTTGTTATACGTAGCCCTAGTAACAAGAAAATACATTTTAAATGATGAGCAAAAAATAGTAATTACTGGTCAGGCGTGGTGGCTCAAGCTTGTAATCCCAACACTTTGGGAGGCTGAGGTGAGCAGATTACCTGCGCCCAGGAGTTGGAAACCAGCCTGGTCAACATGGCAAAACCCCGTCTCTACTAAAAATACAAAAATTCGCCAGATGTGGTGGTGTGCGCCTATAATCCCAGCTATTCAGGAGGCTGAGGCAGAAGGATCATTTGAACACAGGAGATGAAGGCTGTAGTTAGCTAAGATAGTGCCATGACACTCCAGCCTGGGCAACAAGAGTGAAACTATGTCTCAAAAAAAAAAAAAAAAAAAAAAAGTAATTACCATAACCCTTCTATTAGATATAACTGTGAATATAATTGCCAAGTATATTCTTTAAGACTTATTTTGTACTAAGCCTAAACACATTAAAAATAAGATAATTTTTAAGCCCTTAAAAATATATTAGGTCAATTTGGGGTCTATAGGAAATATTCACTTTTATCAGATGTTATACATATTTTCATCACTTCCATATACCACTCATACTGTGTTTATGTTTACATGCAAAATTTTAATTTCTGGGTGGTTTTGAAATTAATCATGCTAACATGAGTTATATGTTACTTGCATTCAATGAATGCAAGTTATCAAATAACTTCTGGTCAATTATGACAAAACTCAAAAAGAACCCATGATAATCACTATTATTGATTTTTAAATAAAAAATTAAGTTGATCTTAGATTTCTCTTACCAAAACAAACCAGAGTCTAAGAAAGACAGAGGGGAAAATGTTGTCAATCACATTTCATGAATTTCAATCTAACTTGAGAAGAATGTTAATACAATAATTTTTCTTATTTACAACTTTAGAGAATAAAGTGGATTTCATTGCTAAAGGGCACAAAAGTGCAGTTGACTTTCTAATCTATTAGCAAAATGTAAAATGCAATGCTAAATGTCACTATTGCCTTCTTAAACTCTACTAAGTATGGTTTTAATATTGATTCTTGAACATATCATATATTCTCTGGCATTCAGTGCTTTTGATGACACGTTGTATTACAAATCACTCATATCTTTCATCTTGATCTTTAGATATACATTTTTTATACATTTTTATTATATTGCCTGTCTTCCTATAGTCGGGATTATAAATGCATTTTACATGTTGGAAAGAGACAGTTTTATTGCATTAAATTGAATGCACCAGGAGAAATAGAAATCATGAAAAAGAGAAAAGGTTACGAATAATGTCTGTCTTATGGCTTAAGGTACAACTATGAACAACAATGATAATAATAAAAAAAAAACAACGCCTCATCTGAAACATAATCTATTAAGATAATTTCAGAAACAATAGTAGTTTAAATTTGTACAGAAAATTAGTTTCATAGCGCTTTTATGTACATTGTCTTACATGATCTTACGTATACCACCCTGTGATATAGAAAGATTATTCTTTTCTCTATTATCCAAAACCAGTTACTGACCAGTAATTATGAAAGATTATATGAAAGATTATGTGATTTGTTCAAAGTTGTAGGGCTAATAAGTGGTGATTTCAAAATATGGAAGATGTCACATTCCTGAACCTGTGATTTTATTTTATACTCCACTATGGATTAATTCTGCCTATAGTAAATATAAGTTAAAAACAACATATATAAGCCAAAAATTTTTAACTTGTCCCTCTTTCTCACTTTTCATTTTGTGTAATCCAGTAGGAAAATGTTGTAACTCTGTTCCTGGAAAAATGTTTAACATTCAAGAGAACTTATCCAATGATTTTGAATTGATAGAAGATGAATGAAGACAGGATTCCACACTCTTGAATACAGTGCCAAAGAGTTGCTGATTCCTGATCATTCCCATGAGTACTTCAAAACTAGTTAATTTGTGCTTTCCATTTCATTGTAATTACAGTGTTTTGTTTACATATATAGTGTATACGGTGATTGGCTAAATTACCATTTGACCTTCCATATTTATGTTAATATTACATAGTGCATAATGAATACCCAATGAAAACAATATGGATATATCATACTAATGGTGAGGACAATTTTTTCTTCTTGGCTTTAATTCTTTCGAGTATCTTAGAAATAATAGCAATAACAGATTATGTTTACTTAAATTTAGATGAAAGGAGAATTAGATCTATTATTTTTGAAGGTCTGCTCCAGATACTATGAGTTTCTATTAGAGTGACCCATGGGTCATATAAATTATATTAGATATACATACTTTTTGCCTCACTGGAATGCTATAAAGGTCAAATAGCATAGAACTATATAGGCTATATAATTTCATACAAAAACTGGGTTTAGTGGGTATTTGGTAATAATTCTCAAATGAATATGTATTACCAATATTTTAACAACCATGAATAGCCTAATAAAATAGTTTAAATGTGTGCATTGTTTTACCATATTTTTTGATCATTCTTTGATCCTTATGCCAGCCTCAAGTCATGCAGAATTAAGATTTTTTAGGTGTTTACGTGTGGCAAAACTAGCAAGATACTCATCAAACTCATTAAATCTTTCTGCACCCATACAATGACTACAAATCTCAGCCTTACTTGCAGTTAGTTTTGTAATTTGGGCCACGTAACTGGGATTTAGCTAATGCAATGGAGTAGAAGCGTGTTCTATGTCTAGACATAAGGCTGGCACTGTCATCCTCTATAATCTCTTCTACTTCAAAGAGCATGGGAGTTATGTTGAAAGTAGTGATATTATACCTAGAAATAGCCCAGATTTTTGAGTCATTTTTTTTGGAAGAATCCAAGAGAACCTAGGGTACACACTGGAAGCTGAATGAATAACAAATTTTTGTTGAATGAAGCCATTGAGTTTTATGGGTTAGTTGGTAATACGCCATCATCCAAGTCTTCCTATCTGATATATCACGCTGTTTTGTTTACTGTAGCCCTTTAGCATAGTTTGAACTTGGGTAAGCATGACGCCACCAGCTTTGCTCTTTTTGCTTAGGATTGCTTTGGCTATTTGGGCTCTTTCTCTGGTTCCCTATCAATTTTAAAATAGTTTTTTCTAGTTCTGTGAAGAATGGCAATAGTAGTTTATATAGAATAACAATGAATCTATAAATTGCTTTGAGCAGTCTAGCCATTTTAATGATATTGAGTCTTTCTATCCAAGAGCATGGAATGTTTTTCCATTCATTTGTATCATTTTTGATTTTTTTCTGTAGTAGTTCATAGTTGTCCTTGTAGAGATCATTTACCTCCCTTGTTAGCTGTATTCCTAGGTATTTCATTCTTTTTGTGGCAATTATGAATGAGAGTTGTTCCCAACTGGGCTCTCAGACGGACTCTTGTTGGTATACAGGAAGACTAGGGATTTTTGCACACTGATTTGGTATCCTGAGATGTTGCTAAAGTTGTTTATTGGCTTAATAAGCTATTGGGCTGAGACTATGGGGTTTTCTAGATATAGGATTATGTCATCTGCAAACAGGGTAGTTTGACTTCCCCCTCTTCCTATTTAGATGCCTTTACTTCTTTTTCTTGTCTGATTGTTCTGGCCAGGATTTTCAATACTGTGCTGAATAGAAGTGGTGACAGAGGGCATCCTTGTCTTGTGCTGGTTTTCAAGGGCAATGTTTCCAGCTTTTCCCCTATTTAGCATGATTTTGCCTGTAGTTTTGTCATATATGGCTCTTTTTATTTTCAGGTATTTGCCTAAGCCCCCATGACACAGATATACTTATGTAACAAAACTGCACATGTACTCCTGAACTTAAAAGTTTTTTTGTGTGTTTTTTTTTTTTTTTTTTTTTTTAATAGAAGTTAGGGAGTGGATAAGAGGAAACTAAAATCAGAGGCTAGAAAGTAGGTGAATTGAGTCATGCAGGGCAAAACCCTTGATTATCTGTGGTATATCTGAAAGCAAACTGTGGGCCTATTAATAAGCTTGTGGCTCTCAAGGAACAAAGTTGGAAATCAGTATCTTAGCATACTTTCTTGTTTGTTATTGGTATAAATTGATAAGAAATTATAAGCAATAATGAGATTAAGGTAGAATTTTAAAGATCATGAGCAAAGTCAAATAGAAAGAGAAAAGTTTGGGGGCCTTGCACTGTTGGAAAAGCTAACTGCTGCTAGATTCTAAACAATAAGAAATTAATTTAAGAAATAAACCTTTTTCCATTATCCCAGTAAAAATTTTCAGTTGTCTAAAGTGACCCAGGGATAATTTCAGCATAAGGTAGATAGCCACTGTTAAATTGAGTATGACAGATATAAGAGTGAGAAAGTAGAACAATATAAGCAGATTTTATAACCATGTCTATTAAAGGAAACTAAGTGTGAAACAGAAAGAACCAAATATATCTGACACCCACAAACTTTTGAGAAAAATAGGGACTATAAAAAAGTTAAGACATGTTAATACTTATAACTCTTAAGCGTTCATCCTTCATGAGCAGTAAGCACATATCAAAAGCCCGCTAGCTCTCCAGCAGTTCAAGTTCTTCTGAAACCACTTTGATAGACAAAGTGAATAATGAACTAGGAGGAGCTTTCCAGAATGCGGAGCCAGGATCAAGGAAAACTATAGACAAGATAGTTTGTCTCATATAGTGGATTTAGAGACTGATTAAAAAAAAAAAATCAAAGAATGCCCTGACACTTCTAGGGTATAGGGATTTCACAGTATTAGCTCACTGGTATTTCAGAATTACTAGAGACCAATGACTATAAGGTCTCTTCTTATTTCCCTTTCCAAATGGAAGTAATTATTCTGGATATTCAGGATCTATACACAGAGTGTGTCTGTAGTCAGATGACTAAACTTTCTGGTCAAGGGGCATGATTATTTAGACTTCTAGGATAACATATAGGTTTTCGAGATCTAGTGGTCAGAGCTGTGGATGACTGAAAGATCATGAAGTTTAAGCTGGATTTAATAACTGAATGAGTCTCTGAGTCGTCCTCCTTAGGAATAAATAAATTGTGTTCTTTGTGTAGGAAAAAGAGAAACAGATATTTGGTGAACATAAAGGGGAATTATAGCAGAGACACTACATTACCAACTGCTCCAGCTAGTTTGGGACCATATAACTAGATAGGCCATGTGAATCACTATCTTTAGTGTGGAAACAAGTGTTATGCACTATTTCTAGGTCTGATCATTAACCTCCTTGCATAATCATTCACACTTTCACTTTTGAGACAACCAGAAAGGCCACATAAAAGATGATGGCATAAAATGCCAGTAACGTGGTTCACTCTATTACTGCTTGGAGGATGGTCACCAAGAAAAACTTCCTATCTGAAAAGGATTCTATATCCAAGAAGATAAGTAAATTTTATTGCTATAATTTACTAAGATTTGGGTGTCTGTTACTTGACCACAGCATAGCACGACCTATCTAATAAAATATGTCTCATTCAGCTAACAAATGTAGCAGTGTTTCACACAATTTTGTGTATCAAGCACTTAGCACAGTGTATAGTATAAAGAAAGAACAGACAATTTCTGTTCAGTGAGTATTTGTTTACGTAATGAATTATGATTAGAAGGTCAGACAGACATTTTACAAGTGAGACAACAAAGTTCACCCATATGCAGTGAATTGAATTATTGTTCTCAATTCTTCACCTCCCTATAGCAAGATTACAAATGAACCACTTTTGACTTGTTACTTTTTTTTTTTTTTTTAAGTGTTGTGTCACCTTGAGGTCACAATATGTTTGCCTATCCCATTGATATTGGGCTTTCCAGGTGACATGCTTTAGCCAATAGCATGAGTTTGTAACTTACACCATGCCAGTTCCCAGCTAGAGTTAAGAAATGTTTTGGTTTCTGCTTGTGCACCCAGAGAGCTGCTAGCTTCAGAAGGAGGTGTGAGAAGACAGGAATCTACCCAAAGACTGGAGCCCAGCTCAGATGAACCACTGTAACACAGCTAAGATTGGGGAAACCTCAAGAACTCACAGACCTGTTAGCTACATAAAGAAAAAAAAATGGTTGTGGGAGAGAGAGATTTCAAGATTGTTTGCTATACAGAAAAAAGTGACTACTACAATGAATTGAATAGCTGGAAATTGAATTCAGCCTTTCACTATACAATGAGAAAGATTCACTTTAAATTTAAATAGTAATTCTTCTATTTAGTCTCTTGTAAATGTTTAAGTTGGAATGCATCTTTAGTATTTAAACTGTTTTATTTTTATTTCTTGATATTTCACTCTGTAATTTACCATTCAAAAGGGACTTTAAACTTAAAAAAAAGTCATCACTCAAAAGAAATTTGTTTCCCCAATTACAAAAATTGACAAGATAAATAAAAATAAATAAAAACTTAAAATGGCCATTTTAAAGATTGCTATTTTTCTCTTCTCATGAAAATATTCAACTCTAATGGATTTTATTAATGTCTCTCGGTCCTCTATGGCATTTAAGAAATAACATTCACTGGAGTTTATACAATATAACAATTATTTTTTCCATCTTCAATGTGTAATGCAGGGAAATGCTCATTTATGTTTTTTAGGTTTGCCCCATGTATTTAATAACAAACGGTTTACTAGCAAAACCAAGATGCCTCCTAATCACTTGAGTTATTTTTAGCACTTTCTCCATTAACTAGGCATTAGAAAACATGCTCTTATAACTTATCCCATTAAGTACTATTATTAATATTGTGCTGTCATATCTTTAATGACCTTCCTTTTTGTGTATGCTTCCCTGTTTATGTTATAGTAAATCTTTTAAAATGCAAATTTTATTCCCTTTTTCACTGTGAGCTAGATTTAAGACCTCTTCCCTGAAGTGACCATTCCTTCTTTCACTTTAGTCAAAAACTGATAACAGTCTTGGCAGGAGGAATGAATTTACTACTCAATTAAAGTTACTAGAAAATACAGGCAAAACAACTGTACTGGTTGGACACTTAGACACCACCTCTGTGGTGTTAAATTTAGTATTTTATGAACGGGAACTAAGACTAGGAGAGACTACATTCTAAATAGCATATTCAGAAGATCTTGGTATAGTATACATGGTTAATTGGTATAAAACAAGGTATTATTGCTGGAGGTGTTAGATAAATTTTAAATATCTGTAAAATTGCCAATCAGCATTTTCCAGTTCTACTTTCTACTATGTATTTACTAATTGCTTTATAATAATTAAGAAAATAGAAAAAAAATTTACCAAGACAAGATAGAATGCATTAAATTTTAGAATTTCAATATTTGTAAATTTTTTATTATTTGTTCCTGTATTTGTCTATTTAAATTCTTTTTCTTAGCAAATACAGGTACAAAATGGCAGTGATAACACATACAACATTTAAAATAAAATGGATGTCTTATGAGGAAAAAAATAATATTTCCATTCTTGTCTTCATTAGCCTATATTTAACTTAATGTGAAAGCAGGAGGAGAGTTTCATTGTTTAGACTTTTAAAAATGAAAGTCAGACAATGATTTTCAAGTTTATTCTTCAAGGAAACTTACCACATTTTAACAAGTCTCCTGTTTAGAAACCTCTTTTTATTTTTCTTTTGGATTTGCACTGGTGAGTTAGCGTGACAAATTTTTTCATTCTAAAACAGTATAGAAAAATCTGATGTTATCACCTAGAATATTAAATACTATATTGTAAGTTCAAGTTAAAATGAATAATGTCAAAGGCAGTTCAACCTAAAAGGAAGAAACAGAAAAAAAGGATAACATAATCCTAAATTATTACCCTGACCCGATGTTATCAATACATGTTAGTCTATGCAACAAAGTTCTGGTGGGCAGTGAACTCATATTACTTTTGTATCTTTCATGCAGTTTTTCTTAACATTGGAACTACTGACATTTGGAACTGAATAATTCTTTTTCGGGGAGGTTGTCTTATTCATTGCAGGATGTGTAACAGCTTACCCAGACTCTACCCATATAAATGTCCCTGACTCAATGCATAGAAAGCATTCTAGAGGATAATACCTTATTCTTGAAGGATATTGTCTCCCAGATGATGCTTTAGATTTTCTTTCAGCAGGCCTCCCTTACACACTACAGGTCAGCAGCAACCGGGTAATGCATTATGTATTACAGCCAGCGGATCCCGATCAGATCCTTTTGGGGATTACCTGGGTGTTAATAAGGCATTCTATAAGCACCTGCATAGCGGTTCTGGCTGAAGCCTAGGAAGAAGAAAAAGGAAACTCCCACTCTGAATAAGTGCCCATTCCTTTGTGCGTGAACCACAGAACCCTTGTAGTATAAAAGGGTCCAATATAGTCTGATTAGAACTAGGTAGCCATTTGGTCTTCTCAAAGAATAATGTCATATAGTGGGTAAGCACTGGTCTTTGTTGTTGCAATTTGGGAAATTCACAGTTGGTGGTGACAGTAGTTAGACTAGCTCAGGTAAGTAGAAGGCATACTTTTGGGTACCTGCATAACTTTTGTCCTTGTTATCAAAGCCTAGCCTTTAATGTACCCATAATGATAGTGTGGTTGCTGCTGGCATTTCTTTATCAACTAACATGAACTGGTTGAGCACCACTTTCACTTGGAAGTTTAATGCTTCCTCCCTAGTGTGTGTATTCTGGTGGGCATTCATACTTCATACCCAGTATCATATGGCCATACATATACCTTTACCCTAGACTTCCTTGAGTAAATCTTCTAATCATTTTCTTACCAAGTCCACCATCAGCTAGTCTAGCCATTGTCACTGTCCATTAGTCTGAATATGTTATAACCTTAGGTCAATTCTCCTTCCACATAAAGTAAATGTCCAAGTGCTGTTGTCTTATGACAGTCTTTGAAGCCTAACCTTGAGTGAAGCCACCATTCCTTGTCAGCTAGATTCCACGTAATAAGCAAAACCACATGTAAAATATGCTTGGGCTTTTTTCCTCATCTTGTAGCTGTTTTTACATGATTCACCCAAAGGGTCTGTTGAGCCTACTGAACTTTATGACTCAGTGCATCTGACAGTACCAGACTCATCATGGGAAGTTAAGGGAGTCAAGAGTCAAACTTTCTGTCTCTACCAGTGCTTGGTAGCATCGTAGGAGCTATTTGAAAAATGACTTCAAATTGTTTACTGCATGTTGCATACTCTTGTTCCAGAATCCCAGAACCCACCATAGCTTGCCATAAACTCCACACTGCATATTTTTCCCATATTCATACTTTAACTTCAAAGATTATGTTGAATTACGTGACTTACAGCATAGCTGCTCACACTGCAACCTGGAAGTGCTGAAGCACTGTGTCCCTTTCAAAGCTGGAAGCCTTCCCTTTCTCCCTGTATGTGGGCTGGAGCAGTATTTAAGGATGTCCAATGTGTTTTCTTCAGAACTTAAGGAGATCTACTAGGAGTTATACTTCCTTCCTTATAGTAGGAAATAAACACAAAATATAGTAATTTATCTTTTACATTAGAGATGATGTCCTGGCATGTCCGTTACTACTATACCATTAAAACTTTATACTAGTGAGTGGTCCATTAATCACTGAATGGTTCATCTTCCAGCCTCTGAAACATACATGATCTACCAAAGCCTTCTGAAGCCACTTCTTGCTTATCCTTCCTGATGAGCATAATGTCATTGATGTAATAAATCAATGTGATATTCTGCAGGATGTCTAGACAGTCCAGATCTCTTTTACTATATTATGACAGACTGTAATAGAGTTAACATAGTCCTTGGGCACACAGTAAATTGATATTCTTGTTTGGTCCAAGGAAATGAGAACTGTTTCTTATCCTTTTTTCTAAATGAATATCAAACATATTCACAAAATCAATGGCCACATATAGTCCACCTGAGTGTGATTACTCTGCTCTACCAAACATATCACATTTGGCATAGCCGCTACAGTTGCAGTTACTATTTGGTTAAGTCTACAGTGGTGCATGGTTATTCGCTGGGATTCAGGATCCATCTGGTTTCTGCCTGAGTCAGAGTAGTAGATTAAAGAAAGATATAATGGGAACTATTACTGCTGCATCATTTTTGTTTTCTAGCAACTTGCATGGAAAAGTAAGCTGCATCTTTTATATCCTTAAACATGGTAATATATCTCTGCCATTCGTCCTGGTAACCTGGCTTTCCCCATTATTATGGCACCCTCCCCAGGCAAAAGACCCAAATTCTAGTGTTATTTTCACTGCTAAGTATATCAATTCCAAATATATATTCAGATTTCAAGGAAATTTCCACGAAGCAGGCCTGTGGAATCCATTTTAAGTTGAATTTAGTCAGGATTCTATTATCTGAACCCACATGACCCCACATCAGGGGAACCATAAGGCCACTTTAGTTCTGTAGGTATTAATGCTAATGTAAACTCTGTGTTCAGCTGCCCTCAAAATATCTGTGTATTTTTCTTTTCCCAGTGTACAGTAAATGACCCAGAGGTAAGAGCCCAAGTAAATGGCTATAGGTCCCTGGAAAAAACCTAGAGAAAACACTACAGTGTGTCCTTGCTAAGGTGTTGTAGGATACTTAACCAGGAGGACCCAACCACCATGTCAGTTTATAGTTTCTGGGTCTGAAATAGGTACACATAATGCCTACTTTCCTAAGCCTTTTAATCCCATCCTCTACCACCAGTCATGGCAATTCAGGCTTATCAACCCCTGGATGGATTATGCTGTGACTTAATCCTGTTTATAGATTTAGAAGCCAGAAAAGGAAATGGCTATAGCTTTTGATAGACAGCAGCTTCTCTAGGTAAATACCTTTGTATTATTTTCCGATTTGGAAGGAAGGTGTGGGTTTTAATGGGGTGAGGTAGGCCATTTCTGCAAGCTCTGAACACTAAGAAAAGTCTAGAGAGTAAAAAACTTAGAGTTTGTTAGTCTGTTCTCATTGTGCTATAAAGAAATATCTGAGACTGGGTAATCTATAAAGCAAAGAGGTTTAATTGGCTCATGGTTCTGCAGACTGTACAGGAAGCATGATGCTGGCCACCTACTAGGCTTCTGGAGAGGTCTCGGGAAACTCAGAATTATGGCAGAAGGCAAAGGGGAAGCCAGCATTTTACATAACTAGAGCAGAAGGAAGAGAGAGAAGCAGGAAGTATCACATGCTTTTAAGCAACTAGACCTCACAAGAATTCACTCACTATGGTGACACAGTATGAAGGAGAAAATCCCCCCCCCCAAACACACATGATCCAATCACCTCCCACCAGGCTCAACCTGTAACATTGGGGGATTGCAATGTGACATGAGATTTGGGTGGGGACACAGATCCAAACCATATCACAGGGCATCTACTCAGATGGCCCAGTGTTGAGTCAGGGTTCTGGATTTCCCAAATTGGGCCTTATCCATGGCAAAATAGACATGCTATCATTGAATACTGAAAGGCCTTCAATTTTTAGCAATCTGTTTTTCAAATCCTAGGCTTGATCTCAGCTTTCCCTGATCATTCGGAGCAAGAGAAAAAGGTTTCTTTGATTTCTTTGTGATACACCAAGAAGACCGTCTGGCTCTCACAGTTGCTTTTTATTCTATTTTGTTTGTTTGTTTTGTAATTTCAACTTCTATTTTAAATTTAGGGGTTACAGGCATAGGGTTATTATATAGGTATATTATGTGATGCAGAGCTTTGGGGATACAGTTGAATGCACCCTCCAGGAACTGAGCATTAGACCCAATAGTTTTTGAACTCTTTGCCCTTCTCTCTTTTTCCCTTTTGTAGTAGGCCCCAGTGTCTATTGTTGCCATGTTTATGTACATAAGTACCTATTGTTTAGTTCCTGCTTATAAGTGAGAATATGTGTTATTTAATTTTCTGCTTCTTGATTAGTTGGCTTATGATAATGGCCTCTAGTTACATGTATGTTACTGTGAAAGATATGATGTCATTCTTTTTTAATGGCTATTTAGTATTCCACATTTTCTTTATCCAGTCTGTGGTTGATGGGCACCTAGGTTGATTCCACATCTTTGCTATTGTGAAAAGTGTTGCAATGAACATAAAAGTGTATTTTTTTGGTAGAACAAATTATTTTCTTTTGGATATATACTCATTATTGGAACTGCAGTGTCAAATGGTAGTTCTAAGTTCTTTGGGAAAACTCCAAACTCATTTCCACAGTGGCTGAACTAATTTACATTCCCACCAACAGTATATAAGTGCTCCATTTTCTCCACAGCCTTGCCAGAGTCTGTTTTTGTTTTTTTGTTTTTAATAATAGGCATTTTGACCGGTGTGAGATGGCATATTATAGTTTTGATTTGCATTTCTCTGATGAGTGATGTTGCACAATTTTCCATATATTTGTTGGCTGCTTGTATTTCTTCTTTTGAGAAGTGTCTGTTCATGTGTTTTCTCACTTCTTAATGGGGTTGTTTTTTGCTTGTTGAATTAAGTTCCTTATAGATTCTGGATATTAGACTTTTGCTGGACGCATAGTTTGCAAATTTTTTTTTCCTATTCTATAGGTTGTCTGCTTACTTTGTTGATAGTTTCTTTTGCTGAGCAGAAGCACCTTAGTTTAATTAGGTCCCACCTGTCAATTTTTGTTGCACTTGCTTTTGAAGACTTACCCATAAGTTATTTTCTACAGTTGATGTACAGAATTGTGTTTCTTGGGTTTTTTTTCTAGGATTCTTATAGTTTTGGGTATTTCATTTAAATCTTTAATCCATCTTAATTTTTGTATATGGTGAAAAGTACAGGTCCAGTTTCATTCTTCTACGTATGGTTAGCCAGTTATCCCCAGCACCATTCAGTATTTTATTATTAGTCTACATCAAGGCAATTTATCAATAAGCATCCAATTCTTTTATTTTTATAGTGACACTTCCCTTATACATTTCAGATGCCTGGGTTATGACATTATATTTGCCTCCACTCACATTCTATTCTATATCACCATGGGTGAAAACTTTAAGAATTAACCTGACATCATATCCCAGGAAGTCTTTGCACATCATTTATGTCCATGAGAAGGAATTCATTTCCATCTGGATGGTGAATGAATGGGCTCTGACAAAACTTTAGCTCAGAACCCACTTTCTCAGAGCACTCCGAAAATAACTGTCAAAGTTGATTTTTTAGAGAAGCAGAAGTTAAGATGAAGTTAACAGCGTAAAAAGATTTTGGGGGGGATTAACACCAGTTAATCCAACAGGGTAAGAAGTAGGATTGGGCAGGATGAACTTCTAGATCAAACCATATATCTAACAAATCTCTGCTAGCCAAATGAGAGGTTCCATAGCAAAGAATGCCTGCTTGGGATATTCTACCTTAGTTGAAAATGGTGAGCCCCTTGTGATTACCTTGCTTTGAGAGGATGGGACCCCAGCTTGAATATTGAGGGACCCTAAAAACACTAAGAACTAGCAGCTTTCAGCAAACCCAGCCCTTATAACTGGGAGGCACTCCAGCTTTGAGGAAGAATCTGTGTTGCTGACTCACCATTAAAACTTGAGTCTTCAGACTCTCTAAACTTGTCATGCTGATTTTGTGGAAGTGTTTGGCATAAGACTCCCTGTTTTGTGTAAGAAAATTGGAAAAGATTTTTATTTAGTTTCTTGGGAACATAAGCAAGGAGATGGAAAGAAAGAAAAAAGAGGGAGAGAGAGAGGGAGGGAGGGAGGGAGGGAGAGGGAGAGGAAGGAAGAGCAGAGAGAGAAGGAAGGAGGGGAGAGAGAGAGAGAGAGAGAGAGGCAAGAGTCCTAAACTTCCAGAGAAAAAGTGAAGAACATCTGAAATGTTGTTTGAAATGCTATAACAAACTCTTTTCAGTTTTTTGAAACTTCTAATAAAGTTTTGTATAAAATAAAGATCAGTGCTTTATTTTGGTTGAAATCAAGTGAAATATTTTCTGTTCTAGATCTGGGGTGATACAGTATAGAGCAAGAGAACCACAACTGGATATTAAGATAATCCATAATTTTAAACCCTTCCAAAGATGACACCACAGTGTTCCTATCTCATAATTCTAATAACCATATGAGATAGGAACACTGTGGTGTCATCATGTATTGAAATCCCACAGTCTGGGAATAGCAGAGCCAAAATTAAAATCTCAATACGGTGGACTGTGTACCCACTCAGACTTATAACAAATATTTAAACACATATTTTACTTCAATTCCCAGAAGCAAAACACTGAAATCATTTTTCACTCATGTTTACTTTTTCTATTCTACATATCTAATCAGTTGATAATATATGAGCAGTCTTTATTTACAGGACTCTTTAACAATTTTTCTTTTGCTTCCCATTTGCCACCACTGATACCCAGACCCCACAATGCCTCAGTTCCAAGTTTCTGTGACTAGCCTCCTACATTTCCTCCTTGAAATTTTATCTCTGCATATTTCTAAAACACAATTAACACCCGGTTATTTTATTATTCAAAAACATTCAGGGATTCCTCATGGCTTATTTTCATATGTTCAAACATTTTTGGTGTTCAGTAGATGTCAGCAAGCATGTCAGGTACTGGGGTACAATGAAGCGTAAAGGCCTAGTCCTTGCTCTTGGGAATGCCACACCATTGTAGACATGAAAGAACACAGAGAGGAAAGTAGGGACTGGCATGAAGTAGCATAG
This sequence comes from Ateles fusciceps, assembly GCA_036589455.1. NCBI lineage: Eukaryota > Metazoa > Chordata > Mammalia > Primates > Atelidae > Ateles > Ateles fusciceps. Next base: position 2,738,601 of record JAZHEH010000827.1, on the reverse strand, counting down.
GTCATATGGAAAGGGAGATTTGTGATGATTATATCATTTTTGGCCTCTTCAACCTGTCTTTCATGTTGAGCTCCACTCTCCCATTTTTTTTTCTAGCCACCAGTCAACAAAATACTATTTGAACAGTATTTTAGTTTGACCCTCATACACAAAGCTCTTGCTCACCTTTTATCTTTGTTCATTATTCCTGCCTGAGATGGCTTTCAACAACTTGTGTCTGTGTATGCACATCTTTTTTTCCAGCTTTTAAGATAAGCATAAAAGCCAAGGTTTTGTCTCTATCATATAGTTTTACCAGACAATTGAAGTCCACACTGTTTTTTCTCTTCTCTAAATCCCTTTTGTACATAACTGATTACATTGCACTCTTAGAATGTCTCTATATGTTATTGAATTCAGCATGAGAATATCATCTTTAAAATTAGCTCTTTTATTCATCAAGGAGTTATTCTACACGAGGCGGCACAGTTAAATAGGACCCTGTTCCTATTTTATTCACCTTACAGAGAAGTAGAAATAGATGGATGGTTTAACCTATAATTGAACAAATGTTTTCAGAACTCCTATCAAATACCTCAGTAAATGTTTTATGTGTTCTGGGTATCCGGTAAATAAGTCGAAAAAGTTATTGTTTTAATGAAGTTTATAACCTAGTAATATAGATATATTTAAATAAACAAATTAAAACTATATTAATAGACTTGGAGATAATGAAATTAAAGGAGGAGGATATAACCAAGAATGTCTGGGATTCTGCAACTTTTTCAGAGTAGTCTGAAAATGTCTTGTCAAAGAGTTGGTATTGATATCCATTCTATTAACTCCTCCCTCATATGACAAGGAGCCAGTCATATGGCTCCTGTGTTTATAGGAAGGGGCATTTCAGGCAAAGAATATGCTGTTGCAGAAGCCTGGAAAGCTACGGTAAACAGAGCACTATGAAGCAGGAAGTGCTAAAAGATGAAGCTGGAGAAAAAGGCTGTTTGTGTTAGTAAACAGTGGCATTCGAAATTATTTCTCATTGATTTTCTTATTAGAAATGCTTTGTACTCTCTAGTGGAGTATGGGATACTGATGGCTCTTGACATTTTGCTGTTTTATATGTATATCAATTGAAAATTAGGATAGTTACTTAATGATAGCATCTTATAAAGGTTATGTCTAATCTTCCCAAAATGGCTTTGCAGTTTAGCCCACCTTAAAATTTCAAGTATCAAAAATAAAGAGCTAATGCTATGCTAACATTTCTGACAGCAAACCAATTCCTGAACTAAGTTGTTGGTTGGAGTGGGACATATTTCAAAGCGTGAAAAATTGTAAAAAGCTAACCCACCAACGTAACAGAGAGGAAAATACAACAAATCTGTTTGCTGCAGTTCTGGCCCTGGTTCAAGTGACCTATAATTGAAAGAATCCATTCTCTGAGTAATCTCATTTTTTTCAGGTTTAATTAAATTAATCCATACCCTGGAGTTTTCCCTTCTTCTATTTTCTCTAGTCTCTCAGGTAATGTAGAAATTTGCCAATTGCTAGGGTAGTTTAATTAATGTAACAATTACAAATCTAGCCAATATTTATTATTTAGTATATATCAAACATTTTGCTAAGTATTTTGTTTGTACTTTTTAAATTTAATTATCTCAGAGCTCTATAAGAGATGTATTATGATTATCCTTATTTATAAGATTAATAAACAGAGGCTAAGAAAATTAATTTGCTTCAGGTCACACAATTAGTAAGTGACAGAAACAGGATTTGAACCCAAGTAGGTTGATTTTTTAATTTAACTCTTAACCACCTCTCTGTCAAATTAAACCAAACAGAACCCCAAATTTGGAAATCTGAATTATATATATTTTCAATTTCTAATAATCAAATTAGACAATTATAAATACACCACATCTTTTCATGTAATAGTTTAACAGTAAAATACGTAAGTAAAAAACCAACGCACTCAGAGTATTAAATAGATTATGCAATTTTTGAGTGATGTAAAAACAATGAATATAAATTTGGTGATGCAATATGCAAATATGGTTTTATAAATAGAGAGTATGGTAAGAAAAATTTCTAATTTTTTAATTCTATTTTTTCAAAAAATTCCTTTTATGAATTCAGTATACCTTAATCAATTCTCCATCTCAGTGCTGCATGTACCATAAGGAAATAAAATGATGTCTTCTCAAATATTGTATAGAGTTAATTTTAGAGATCACTGTACATATTCTGTGTGTACATAATTATAGGGAATGCTTAACAAAAAGGATACTTAACAATGAACTTGCTATTGTACACGGGGATTTTTTCTGCTTTCAGAGCATTACGTATATACTTCTTCCACCACACAATTACAGTTTAATTTTTCCGGAGTGATTTTCTGACATCATGATCTAAAACATTCATATGTTTAACTATTGAAAGACATTCCAACACAATAGAAGAATAATCACAAAATAAATAAAAATCTAAAAATAAATTATTCTTAACTTTGTGTATCTATCACATAATTTGGGGTCCTTTTAAATGTTTTCTGTTTTTAATCTTTTATTTTCTTTATTTTCTTTAGGGATACCTTTTCAAGTCATGTGTGTGTGTGTGTGTGTGTGTGTGTGTGTGTGTGTGTGTGTGACAGAGAGAGAGAGAGAGAGAGAGAGAGAGATGTTGTTTGAATTATCTCACCTTTGTCCTATGTATTTTCTAGACTCTATTCTCTTTATGAGAGGTTTGAGCCTCAGTGGTCAGAGAGTAATGTAAAAATCTGAATTGATTCAGAGATACATAGGTGCATATGCTTGTACCAGCAAATGAGGACTTGGTCAACAAGAAGGGTATCGTCTTTACTGGGGCCATCACTACCTAGATTTTTCAGCTTGTAGGAGTGAGGGAAGGTTAGCCCAGTCTTGACAGATATCTGATTTTTGAAAAATGTTTCAACCCCTTAATTTTAAAATGTTTGTCTCTAATTCCAAAATATTTTAATATGTCTGTGCCACACACAATATGTGCACAGCCTGTCATTTAAAACAACAAAGTATAATGGGATTATCTCTGAAGTTTACTAACAGTTATCAAGATTAGTTACTCTTGTTATCTAAGCCTCCATTTTTTTTTTTTTTTTTTTACTTAGAACATAAAAATGATACTCTATCACACCAATTGTTTAAAGTATTACAAAATGTAACACATGAAATTTCTGGGCATATTTCCTGATCTACAGAAAGATTTATCTAAATTTTAATTATCTTCCCTTTGTGCCTTTTTTTCCTTTTGCCACATATTTATTTGGCTAAATGTTTATTATCTACTCTTTAAAACTTCTCCTACTCCCACTTCCTTCTCAAATTTGTCTGGCCTTTATTTCTTCATTGTTATTATTATTCTATGATTTACTATAGACAATTAAATACATCCTCACTTAAAAATAATGTGTTTTCCCTTTGCCTTGCTGATATTTTCATTTCAAAGTAGAAAATAAATGGAACAAACATTAGGTGGGCTTCTAATCTGACCTGCAACTACAAGTGAATCACAGCAGCTTGCTGAAAAATGGAACTTCTTAACTTTCATTGTGAAGAAAGGAGTTAAATAAATTTAATGTGTTATTAATAAAACTCTCCACTATAGGTATTTGGATGATCCCATGAAAAGCCTGCTCTGGTAAGTTTCGCAGGGAATGAATGTGTGGGCAGCCATCATGTAGTCATGGGAAAAATTCCAGATTTCCGTTTGATTTATTTATATTTTGCTGCATCTTTCACTGTTCCTAAGATAACCCTTACCTAGTCTTCTGAAAAATCCCTCTAGATTCATAATGCCTGTGCAGTTACCAAAACTTTCCTTTGTTTTCTAGATTGTAATCGTTTTTTTTTTTTTTTCTATCTGACTCAATAATTCCATGGACTTTAAACATAAATGTTCATGTTTGGCATGACCTGGGGTTTTTCATTATTTATCACTGTCCTATGTTTTTATATAGAATACAACGTTATTTGGGCAATATAAAGTAAATGTAATGCATATCCTACAGAAAAGAAATAATTGATAGATCTACTCTGTTTATATACTTTCTATTTATTTCTATATAGTTTTGATGATTGAGTACTAAAACATATGCTCATTCACTATTTATTACATTTTCATAAAAAATATATTTTAATTTTAATGAAGAAATAAACAAATATGTGGTTCTAAAACATTAACAAAATATCTTGAATATCTTATCATGACAAGACTGCATAATACATTGATTTGAACGCACAAAAATAAATGGACTCTTATGACTCCATATACCTGGAAATATGTGTTCCTCTAGATGTACAACTGAGATCCCTACATAGGTCTATTTTATAAGTAACACTGAGGCAAACTGCTTCATTTTTATTCTTTTGTTTTTACTTGTAAATTGCATTCTTTTGTTCATGGACTTGGTTCTTTATGTTTCTTAAATGGTAGTTGAAAGAATGATTTATTTCTTCATTTTTGTAAAGAAGTAAACATAGAAAACATATTTGCAATTGAACTGTGGTACCTTACACTTCAGGTGGGACTATTTCATAAACACGTTATATTATAAATTTTTCTCCATAAAGCAATGGTCTCTTTACTGGTAAATTTCAAGGAACATATTAAAACAATCCATTTTAGAGATTGTTATTATTTTATAGTTTTACTTCTCTCATATCATATATAGCAATTGATACTGGAAACTGAAATGTATAGTATAATAAAAGAACATTAAAAACTAATCTCACATATAAACATATATTTAAAACTCTAATTAAAATAAAAACATATAAAAATCCATCAATAAATTAAAATAAAAAGAATCCTTTAATATTAGGAACTCTATTAATATAATGCATTATATCAGTAGGTGAATTGAGAAAAACTATATGATCCTGATAGATGCCCCAAAAAGCAATAATGAGCATGTATCTTTAATTAAAACACTTAGCAAACTAGGAGTAACAGAATAAAAGTATCTGTCGCAAAATAAAATTGATTATATTCAATAATCAAAAAATAGAAACAAATTAAATGAGAAACAAATTCAAAACAATTTAAGAGAAACAAAGAAAACAGCAGTGGAATGTTGAAATAACTTGTGTTCCTCCTTAAGATAATAAGCTGTTAATCGAAGTTGAAGTAGCCTTGTATCAAATGGCTCAGCATTAGGGACATTTCCATTTAACTTAGGGGCAAGACAATGTTGGCATTATGATCAATTTTTTTTTTAACATCCTGTTAGAAGTTCCAGTATAATTATTTAGGAAAACAAATTTATAATCAAAATAGGAAAATGATTATTAATTGCCAATTACATGATTTTCTATTTTGGAAACTGAAGAGAACTAACAAAAAACTGATGAAAACTTATCTGTCCATTAACATAACTGGATTGAATATAAAAGAGAAATAAAATTTTTCTATATTCTAATAATAAACACTTAAAATAGAAAATAAGGAGCCATATATAGTGGAATAAATGTAAAATTCTAAGCAATTAACTAAAAGATATTTCTGGGACTGTATGAATAAAACTACATATATTTCCTACAGAATTAAAAAGAAGTATTAAAATCAATAAATATAATTTATTTTTAAATAAATAGACTTGTACACACATAAGGTTATCCTAACTCAAATACTAACTTTGGGTACGCATAGTAGACTGGGCTAAATAATTCTAAATCTTATTTGGATACGTATTGATTTAGAATTAAAATAGTAAATGTGAGAGGAGTTTTCCCTTATAATCATTAAAATGTTTATAAACATAATGTGAATAAAACAGTAGAGTATGCTGGGCCTGGTGGCTCATGTCTGTAATCCTACCACTTTGTGAGGCCAAGGTGGGAGGATTGCTTGAGGCTGCAAGTTTGAAACAAGCCTGAGCAATATAGTGAGACTTTGTCTCTACAAAAAATTTTAAAAGTTAGCCAGGCATTGGGTTGTACACCTGAAGTCCCAGCTACTGGAGGGGTTGAGGTGGGATGATCACTTGAGCTGGTAATTCAAGGTTGCAGGGAGCCATCTATAATTGTGCCACTGCACTACAGCCTGGGCAACAAAGTGAGATCCTGTCTCACATAACTTTTTTTTTAAATAACTATTAAATAAAATTGGAATAACAGCTACAAAGTACAAGGATAACAGGTCAAAGTAAGAGTGATGAAAGTTCAGAAGTAAAGGCAATTATGCTTAATAATTTAGTTAAAATGAATATTAAATTGGCATTTTAAGTAGGTAGAATGACCAAAGAGATTAACCAATAAATGACAATAGGAAAACTGGCTAACAGCACACATCCCTACATCACATTTTATACCAAAATAAATCCCTGATGAATTAAGAACTTATGGCTATTGACATTATATTTAATCTTTATCCTCAGAAATTTATTTTACTAGTAAATACCTAGTGTTGGTGAGAGAACTTCAATATATTGTGAATTGAGTATGAATTTTTACAAAATTTCTAGAAAGTAATTTGTCAATATGTTAGTGTTTTAAAGACATTCATAATAGTTGACTTACAAATTTCTGGTTAGAAATATATTTTTAAATATTCCATAACATTCAGAAAGGTCTTCCTTATACATGATAACAATAGCAAAATCTTTCAAACATTGAAAGTATTTATCAATATGAGATTGGTTAAATAAATTAGGGAAACTTCAAACAGTTAATTGATATGTGGTCATTAAAATGGGACTACATGTTATTTACATAGAGAGTTGTCCAAATTTCCCATTCCTCCTTCTCTCTGCCTCTCTCTTCCCATCTATATATGTATTTAACATACACACAAAAAACACACACAAATTGAAAGTGCATATAAGGTCAATAATTGTCAGAGGTAATAATATTTTATCAATAATCAATTTACCATATCAATCAATAATTTTTTAACCACATCAATAAAATAAATGTTTTAAAATTTCTTTTTCTTTTATTTGCATTTTCTGATGTTTTTTCCCTTCATTAAGGTTATGGATTACTCACAAACTATGCTACTCTTATGTCCACAGAAAAATAATTTTAAGTATTTCTGTAAAGAATACCTTTGTTAATTATATTTTCTTTGATTGATAATTTTATATAAAGATGCCTGTGGTTCTAATCAGACTGTAAATAGAGATCTAATACCTCATACATCTTTGTACTTCTCAACATACCTACAATCCTGCTCAATGATTAATAAATATTGGCTATATTAGTATATCAAATGTGGTACCAGATTTTTAAAGCAGTCTCTTAATGCTGAAAACACTGAGAATAACAAACATAAACTTGTAATTGTGGCCTTTAAAAACCAACCAAATTTTTTTAAAAGATAAAATAACAGCTAGTGGATCAGTTAATATGATATGGGTCAATAAATTATCTATGGAAAGAGGCATCATGCTATGTTCTCTGGCCAAATGAGTACCATATTGTTAAGGATGACTTATGAGTCAGCCAAGCAAAAAAGCTGTGAGACATGGGTCTCTTACAGAGATGAGGCAGAATGTGAAGGAACCCAGAACAAAAATGTTGACCGTTAAAAGTTGTTTTTTTTTTTTTTTTTTTTTTTTTTTTGAAAAGTTGAATTATTAGATGCTCAAAGGCAGGAGAGGGTAGTAGAGGCTGCTAGATCTTCAAGAGCCTTCAGTGATGTACCAAAGGGTTTAAATTTTATCTCTAAAATAACAGCCTTTGACATAAGTTAAGTATGAAAAGAGAAAATTTTCACATGGTTTTGGAAAGCATTTTGAGATTTAGCATATCCCAGATGTAGTAGTCCTTTGGAAACTTTGGAAATATAGTCTTGCCTCCTGGTATACTGAACTGGAATGGACACTAAATAAGTTCCTTTTTTTCCGCATAAAATGTCCCTCTAATACACTTTCACCTTTTTTAATGCAATATGCATGGGCCTTGTATATTTTATACATATAAAGACAAAACTAAACAGATATATATTAATAAGTAACAAATAATAGAGTAAAATGATCATAAATATTCGGTAGAGCATAGACATGATTCAAGCGTAGAAAGTGTCCTGGGTGAGATGAGTTCAAAGATAGGTCTTGAAAGAAGCAGTGAATATGAATTCACTGTGATGAAGAAATAGTGCTAAGGTATGAAAATATATACCAGTTAGCAGAAACTGACTCAAATTTGGGAGCTTGATACACAGTGATGAGTGAGTAAAGTGCTGGAACAATCACTTTTCCACACGGAAGTGGGAAAAATACAGATATACTGAAGATACAAAAAATCAAAACTTTATAAAAATGGTAGAATATAGATGAATGTCTTCCTGACTTATAAGTAGAGAAAAAAATTACAAAAGTCACATAAAACAGAAATAAAAAATACATAATAAATTAGGCTATCAAAATTAAAACCTTATTAGAAAAGGCACAAAAATCAGAGTGGGAGAAGACACGCAGAACTTACTAAAATTGTACTTACCAGGATACATAAATCCTTCATAGGAAAAAAGGCAAATAAAAAATAGAAGTATGAATGGGCATAAAAAGCCCAAAGAAGCGTAAACCTTAATGAACAAAAAATACATATGTTATATATATATATATATATATATATATATATTCTCTAATTTCCCTAGGAATCAATACAGCAATACAGTAGAATTACAATACATAATCTCTTTCACATTCATCAAATTAGAAAATGTTAAAAAGTCTTACCTTACCAATTGGAATAAGGAACAAGATACTCTGTAGATTCCTGGTGGAAGTATAATTCATAAGAACTGAAGATGGGTGTAGAGCAGTCTTCAAAAAGTTTAAGGAGAAATGAAATTAAAAGAGAAAAGTAAAAATTACAAATTTTATTTTCAACATAAAATCCATCAAGTTCAAGACACTTTTGTAAATGTTAACAGCAGCCCTCTAGTCCATCCTCAAACAGTTCAAGGTACTAGGAATTCAACCATATCAATGCAGTATTTTTTACATTACTAACTGGGAAAGTGGGTGCCTTTACAGATTTTTTAAGATTAGAAAATAAAAAGTCAGAAGGAGTGTAATTGGGACTGTTAGGTGAATGCCTAATGATTTCCCATTTAAACTGTCAGAAAATTGCCCTGAGGGGGATGAACAGGAACATTGTCGTGATGGGGAAGGACTCGCTGGTGAAGCTTTGCTGGGTGTTGTTCTGCTCAAGTTTTGGCTTTCTCAAAACACTCTCATAATAAAAAGATGTTGATATTATTCTTGTTCATTCTTTGGCCCTCCAGAAAGTCAACAAGCAAAATCCCTCAAGCATCAAAAGATTGTTGCTATGATCTCTGCTCTTGACTGGTCAACTTTGCTTTGACTGGCCCACTTCCTCTTCTTAGTAGCCATTGCATTGACTGTGCTTCGTGCTTTTTCTTCAGGATCATATTGGGAAAGCTATGTTTTATATCCTGTTACATTCCTTTTCAAAAATAAAGTATCATGAGTACATAGTAGGTGTATATATTTATGGGTATCTGAGATATTTTAATATAGGCATACAATGCATAATAATCACAAAGGGTAAATGGGGTATCCATCACCTCAAACACATATGCTTTGTTTTACAAACAATTCAATTATATACTTATAGTTATGTTTACATGTACAATAAATTATTATTGACTCATCCTGTTGTGCTACTAAATATCTTATTCAGTCGATCTAACTATATTTTTGCACTTATTAACCATCTCCTTTTCCCACAGCCTACTACCATTTTCAGCCTCTGGCAACCATCGTTCTAGTCTATCTCCAAGAGGTCAGTTGTTTTAATTTTTAGCTCTCACAAATAAGTAAGAGCATGTGAAATTTGTCATTCTGTGGCTGGTTTATTTCCCCTTAACATAATAACCTCCAGTTTCATCCATGTTGTTGTAAATGACAGGATCTCATTATTTTTTATGGCTGAATAGTACTCAATTGCATATATGTACTTCATTTTCTTTGTCTGTTTATAAATAGTTAGATTGTTTCCAAATCTTGGCTATTGTGAATACACGGCAATAGACATAGTAGTACAGATACCTCTTTGATATACTGATTTCCTTTCTTTAGGATATATACCTAGCAATGGGATTGCTGGATCATATGGTAGCTCAATTTTCATTTTTTGGGGGGGAACTTTGTCCCTAATAATTGTACTAACTTACATTTCTTCTTTTGAGAAATGTCTGTTTACATCTTTTGCCCATTCATATCTTTGCCCATTTTTTAAGTGGATTATTGTAACTTTTTCCTGCAGAGTTGTTTGAGCTCCTTAAATATCCTCTTTATTCATCCTATTACAATTCTTCAAAGAAATGGTTCAGGATCTTGATCTTGCTTCATTAAAATTTCCATTGAAAGCTCTGTTCTTGTCTGCAGTTGATCTGGTCACAATCGTTTTGGTATGCACTGAGTAAAAAGTCTGCTCAACTTTACTTTTTCAACTTGCACCAATTGAGATGTTTATGGTATTGATTATTTTTGCTGTAAAAATCATCAGTCCTCTTCAATCAGGGCATGAACAAGATTAATTTTTTCCTCACATGTTGATATGGGTGGTCTGCTTCTATGGGCTTCATTTTCCACGTCATCTTGTCCCTTCTTAAAATGAGTTATCCATTTGTAAACTGATTTCTTTGGAACACTGTCCCCATAAACTTTTTGTAAAGCATTAGTGATTTCACTATTTTGCCACCCAAGCTTCACCATACATTTAATATTTTATCTTGTTTCAATTTTAGCAAAATTTATGTTTCTCTAATAGGGTTTTCATTCAAACTGATGTCTTATTCTCTCAGTGCTTTAAAATAGATCTTATTCAGACATGTCATAAAAAGTTAGTACAAGCTTATTTTGGGGCAGAAAAATGCACCTTGATACTTCTATTGTCTGTAATGAACATAACCACATAGTGCAAAAGAACATATTTTATGTACTTGACTACAAATAACCAATACTAAAAATAACCTACAGCTTTTTATAAGCTCCATTTCCACTTAAGTACAATGTGATTGTGCATTTTTAAATATAGGAATTTCTTACATTAATAAGAATCTCTAATGTTATTGTGTGTGTCTACACACACCACACATCCATATATAATGTGTGTGTGTATATATATATATGTATATATGTGTGTGTATATATATGTGTATATATATGTGTGTGTATATATATGTATATATATATGTGTGTGTGTGTGTGTGTGTATATGTGTGTGTATATATATATATATATATATACACAAATGAACCTGGTCATAGCCAATATTTTGACTTTTTAGTCCAGCAAGTGTATCATAAAGAATATTATTGTGTTTGTGTCTACACACACCACACATGCACATATATATATACACATATATACACACATACATACACACAAATGAACCTGGTCATAGCCAATATTTTGAACTTTTTAGTCCACAAGTTAATCATAAATAATAAAACTATTCTGCAAGTTATTGGGGCCAAAAGGTAGGGAAGGCAAACTAAGTCCTGGAAACTCATGAGTACAGATGTCAGAGAGGGATAATAAAACTTCTGAGTTTTAAAAATTAAACCTCTGGGCTGATATAAGCTGAATTGGATATAATGGAATGAAAAGAAAGCAGAAGGAATTAAGTACAGATAACAGAAAAAAAACTAAGAGAGAAAATGGGAAATAAAGCATCAGAATATATAGAAGAATCTACACCTTGGATGGCAACATTAAGAAAAAACTAGGAGTCTGGAAAGAACACTATTCTGAAAGTCAGGAGACAAGGATTTTTAATCAGGCTCTGACATTACAAAGCTGTTGATTTCTGGGCAAATCATCTCCCTTTCCTGGGCCATATTTATCCAGCTGCTTCTGCATCTCCATGTCCCTCCAATACACCATAAGCCTTTATAATCCCTTTTCATGGTATGCAGAGATTACTGTTAATGAGGTGCCATATCCTTTAATCTTATCTATGCAACATCAGCACCGTTTCTTAATTCAATCTTTTTTGTCACAATCTTACTAAAAGCTGGTCATTGCAAAAGTTTTGAATCTATCAGCAAGTCAGATTCCCAGTAGTTCACAGCATGGTGTGCATGCTCCACTGAAAACCTACTTCCTTTAATAAATCCCCAAGGCCTTAGTCTTCTTAAAATGTCGAGTTCAATGGAACAACTTTGGTGTTACATAATCATCAACTTTTCTTTCACTATCTTCGTATTTTTACCACAGAATTTTATCATAATAGGTCTGAGTATTTATGTCAATCTCATCAAATGGTATTGTTTTAAAACTATTAAGAACAAGTTCAGCTTAGTAGGGAGACCAACACAGGTATCACTTAGGGAAAGTACCAGTCAGAGTGATGAGCAGCATTTCCAAAGTAGACAAAAATAGTACATACTTATGACTCCCTTAAATTCTCATCCTAGGTGTTCATGGTTGGGTATATTAATATCTGAAGGAAGAGAATCATCTCAGATGTTCAGGAAGCTCAATCAGCCCCTCCAAGTCTAGCCACACAGAAGCAGTTCAAGTAGGCTTCTATCGATATTTGCTGAGCACCACCACATCAAGACCAACGCATTTCATGAATCTCATGCTTGTCAATATGCAACATAAAATATAATTAGAGTGAGATTCAGGAGAGTCAGGCCTGAATCCTCACAGATTTTATTTAACACTCTCAGTTTCCACAAGCTAAAGCAGCTTGGTGGTCATAATAATTTTTTGAACTTGGAGCTATTGCAATAGCACCAGAGCTAGTTTCCCAGATGTTCCTGAGAGTCATCCTAATAGTCCCTTAGACCTGCTATAAAGCTTATCCTACCCTGGATCAAATCCTAATATAAGCAGGCTGGAGCCTGGAGCATATAGTGTTTCTGGGGCCCTTCATGGGTACAAAAGGGGACTGTACGTCTCTTCTCATTATAGGCACCAGTTAAAGATGATCAAAAAAGACAACATAGGGTAACAACATAGGAATTTAAAGGAGAAAGGAGATGGTATCTAAAGAAGACACCAATCCAAAGACAATCCCAAGAGTGTGAGCTGAGCCTCAGAATTTGGTAGGAGGAAAAGAGTAAGTGAGCTGGGAAGCTGCTGCTAGAAGTCTATGAAGGATTCCAAGAAGACTGAATAGAAGAAATATTTTGAACTGCCCAGCATATAGACAGGTACATCTTGGTTAGGCATTGCTCTGACTGTAAGCCTTCTATAAAAATGTTTTTATAAAGCCTGTGTCAATTCTTCCTCCACGTAGGATGGATGGATGGATGGATAAAGAAATTCATATTAATGAAATCTACAAAATACTTTCCTTTTATGTGTAAGCGTAAGTTTCTTTTATTTTCTAAACTATCTTAAAAGGCATTAACGTCAGATACTTTTAGCCAGGGAGTTCTGCCAAATGTTTGCATTGTTAATAATGTGGCCAGCATGGTGGTTAAAGATTCAAGTTCTATGGAGTCAGAAAGAAATCCCAGAAGATTTGAAATTAACTGTGTGTATATTTTAATATATGAATGTTTCTAAATAAGTTTTAAAAGTTCATGTGGATTGATTGTCCTTCTGACTAACTTTTTAAAGTAATTCTTCGTGGTACAGAATCTTTTAAAGAAATCTTGTATTGACATTTTCTAAGTGTTTGACATTGGACTGTTATTTTAAACTCTTCTATTTCAAATTTGTCTCATCTACAAAATTGAAACACCAATGTCTCAGACACAACTGTTATGGAAATTAGTGGAATGATTCATGTAATGTGCCCAGTGTCTGTTTGTCACACAAGAAATGCTCAATTAATGAATATTTTGACTAACTTTATGAACTTCGAGAAAAGGTAGATGACATTTAGAAACAGACAATGAGATGAGAATCATATAATTCTAGCACAAAATTATAACAAATTATTTGGAAACTATAATTTTATATGTAAAAATATCAAGGACACATTCAAAACAAAAAATAGTCATTAATAAATTCTATGATATTTCTGTACGCATAACACAAATAATATTACAAAGTCTAAATGACATGCCTTTCTAAATATTAGTTGTGAATCACTAAGTAAAATAGTTCTTTAAATTTATATTTAAATATAACCCTATTATAAATATTCTCTGCTTTATGTTTTTTATAAATTTTTCTATTGTACAACTAATATATGTAGTTACAAAAAATTGCCTATGACCAAAAGTATATTTTTAAAACTTGGCTATCTCTGGAGATAACCCCTGCTAACACACTGTAAATGTTTCTAGAACATATATAAATCCTTTTATGCATATGGGCATGCTTTTAGAAAAACTGGAACATATAATCATGCTATACTGTTTTGTAAACTTCTTATTCAACTATACATCCATTTTCTTAATGTCCTTTACAACTTTCCAAATAAAATATGCTGCAATATATTGTGTAATATGGTGACTAAACAGATGTGTAGCTATTCCTAATGCTGTTGTAAAGAAATTGCTCTAGAGACCAGAGGCTTCTGGATACTGGGTTATAATCTTATTTTATAAAATACAACATTTCATTCAATTTTAAGTTTTTCACCTGGTCCTTAACCCATATTTTACTCCATGGTTTTGAAACCATGACATAGAGGTTTGTAAAATATCTTGCGATCTTTGCTTGAAAATGCTGAATATTATTATAATCATTTATCATCACATAGTAGAAGTCCTTTACCTGAAAAGGCATTGTTTTGTTTTCCTGATGCACTAGGGGAAGTTATTGCACTTTTGGCTCTAGCTATTGCTATTAATTCTCCAACTTTTATGACCATGAACCACCACCCTCAAATTCTTTTCTTCCCATTTTCATCAATATAGCTATATATAATCTTATTTTGCAATGCGAAAACACAGACCAACAATGCATTATAATTGACAAGCTTATGTAAAATTAAATATTACCTTTTGACTTGAACAGACCTTCATACCAGCTCTGAATTTAAAATCATTTTTATATGAACCTATCTATCAATTTAGGTATTTTAAGATAATCAGTAGGCAACAATATTAACATCTTATGTTTTCTTTATTAATAATAGTAGTTATAAACATTTCCATTATTCAGCATTCAAAGTCAACAAAGCTTAATTAACAATGACCTTATTTACCTAGGATAGATGACAAATAGTTTCTTATAACCAGTAATATAACAAATCTTTTAAACCAAAGAGTTACACAAGTGATTTTAACCACAAACACAGTTTGAGAATTTAACTTAAGTAGGTTACTCATACCATTATCATGATATTGTGACTTGATACTGTGATTTTTTTTCTATGTTCCATCATAGGTTTATTTCCTAAAATTCCTTCTTCATCAACAATTTATTAATTGTTAAGATATTATACTTTCTGCCTAAATCTTAGAGTCTTTAAAAGAATAATGAGTCAGAGAACTAAATACTGCACATTCTGAAAAGGTGCTAGAGAATGCTACCCACAAAGAGATGGTATTTTATAGTAAGCCTGAGGAAAGCATAATCTATTTACATCTTGACCACTAACCTCATCTTTATATTGCCCCAATGGCAGTGACATTGATTAGTAAGTTGTAATAGAAAAAGATACTCTATGGCAACATAGCATAGGACATTCATATTCTCCACCTGCCACTGCTGTGTGGATTGAATCAACTGGCAGAGGCAGTAAGAACTTAATTGAAAGCCTGATTCTCATTTATTTGTCATGTGTCCTGGAAAAGCTACTTCTCCTTTTTTTGTGCATTAGTCTCATTTTTAATATGGGAATAATAAATCTTTTCTTGCATAGCTGTCTGGAAGATTGTATCTGCTGTATACACTAGCTGGGACCTGCTCCTAGTACCTACTAGCAATTCAAAGAAAGGTAACTATAATTATAATAGTTGTTATCAATCATGCCACTCAAATTTTCTGGGAAATAGGCTAGAGAATCTTTATGTTGTCCTCCCACCAACCCCTTCATTGGCCCCATCTGGATTTTAAGATAGAAGAATTTTATTATACCACCTGAAAGTAATAGAGCAAATGAAAGACAACAATAAAATGCTGTCTATAGCAAGTACCTTGATTGGACACCCTTATTCAAGAACTTCCTTCACCAAGAAACTTGATTTAAAACTTTCTTTTCTTCCCTCTCTCATACCCTTATTTATCTTCCCCTTTCTCTTCTTCTCAGTTTTACTCTCCTCTCTTTACTTCTCTTCCCTCCCCCTACGCACACACACACACACACACACAAGACACACACACACACAGACACACACACACAGCACAAAGGCATGCAAGCATATGCACATAGACATCTAACCATTTATTCCAAAGCTACTTTTTTAAATTCTTCTGTTTGCATTTACAGATACTCTAAAATATTTTAAAGACTTTTGTGCTTAGTAGAAATAGTATCAATAATGTCTTTGACTTCAAGTTTTGAGGAATCAGTGCTTTTTGCTTCTTAGAAATTCATGCATGCAAATATCATATAGTAGCCTTAGATAAGCAATAGTATAGGCTTTTAATATAAAACACGTAAAAGAATATCTTCAGTTAATTCCTGATAAATTCTGAGAATAACTTATTATATATATTTATATATTCCTTGGGAACCATTACTTAAAAGCTGTTATAGAGGTATGGATAGCATACTTTTAAATCAAGGTATATACAGGCAAATCCTTAGGATATGTTTAGATATTTTTTCTAAAGGTCCTCTTGATCTTATAAAAGACTCTACTTTCATTTTTCTCTCTTTCAATTCCATCTCCTTTTAATGAAACATATAATATTTCTGAGGCATGCATCTTTTTATTTTTGCATTAAGAAGGAGTTGTCATTCTATCTATGGAATCCAATTTTTTAATTATTATTGTGATCTCTTTCCAAGTATAAAAAACCCTAAAATAGTAAGGTTAAAAATCTGGTGCTTAAATTTCCAAAGCGATGATGATTAAAAAATCATTTGTGATGATTAAATAATGGCAGCCCTTTTCTGCCTTCCACTCTCCTATCTGACGTTAGCTTTGAACTCTGATCTAAAGCCTCTGAATTTTGGGACAAGTTTCCCTCATGAGTGTTAGATATTTCGATGTATCATGAACTGAAAGAAAATGTGAAGGATGAAATCTCCCAACTAATATGCCACCGAAGTTACAACATCAGTATTCACAAAATAAGATATTGGAAGGATGTGGCAGTATTACCTTGTTCAGCAGCATCTCAAACCGTCTGAATCGTAAGTGATATTCAGTGACCTCAGCTTGTCCTTGACGTTAGCTAGCAAAAGATACTGCTGCAGTTAGAGCCCTCGCAGTGACTGGAGTTAGGTTTAAAATGAAGAATGTTGCTGTTTTTGTCTCTACAAAACCAAGCTTGTAGAGCATCTGAAAAGTACCTCTGGCCTTTTAATGCATTAGAATTGTTTTTCAGTAGTATCATGCTCTTCCATGAAGCTAAGTGAATTGTTTCTCACAATCAAGTAGCAACTAATAAGCCTGTGAACTTTCACAAATCCAAGCAGACTTATTGGGAAAATTTGGTAACCTTTCTGAATGCAGTTTTCAAGTGAGGAGACTGGATTAAATGGGAAAACATTTGAAAAACTGATAATCCTAACTGCACTCTTTAAAAAAATGGTTTGCTCTAATGATTGTTTTCTTTGGCTGTGAAGAAACTCTTAAGTTTAATTAGATGCCACTTACCTATTTTGGCTTTTGTTGCCATTGCTTTTGGTGTTTTAGTCATGAAGTCCTTGCCTATGCCAATGTACTGGATGGTATTGCCTAGGTTTTCTTCTAGGGTTTTGATGGTGTTAGGTCTATATGTTTAAATCTTTAATCCATCTGGAGTTGATTAAGTAAGGGGTCCAGTTTCAGCTTTCTACACATGGCTAGCCAGTTGTTCCAACACCATTTATTAAACAGGGAATCCTTTCCCCATTGCTTGTTTTTGTCAGGTTTGTCAAAGATCAGATAATTGTAGAAGTGTGATGTTGTTTCCAAGGCCTCTGTTCTGTTCCATTGGTCTATATCTCTGTTTTGGTACCAGTACCATGCTGTTTAGATTACTGTAGCCTTGTAATATAGTTTGAAGTCAGATAGCATGATGCCTCCAGCTTTGTTCTTTTTGCTTAGGATTGTCTTGGCTATGTGGGCTCTTCTTTGGTTCCATATGAAGTTTAAGGTGGTTTTTTCCAGTTCTGTAAAGAAGGTCAATGGTAGCTTGTTGGGGATAGTACTGAATCTATAAATTACTTTGGGTAGTGTGGCCATTTTCATGATATTGATTGTTCTTAATCATGAGCATGGAATGTTTTTCCATTTGTTTGTGTCCTCTCTTATTTCCTTGAGCAGTGGTTTGTAGTTCTCCTTGAAGAGGTCCTTTACATCCTTTGTTAGTTGTATTCCTAGGTATTTTATTCTCTTTGTAGCAATTGTGAATGGGAGTTTGCTCCTGATTTGGCTCTCTGTTTGTCTGTTATTGGCATATAGAAATGCTTGTGATTTCTGCACATTGATTTTGTATCCTGAGACTGCTGAAGTTGCTTATCAGCTTAAGGAGATTTGGGGTTGAGACGATGGAGTCTTCTTTGTCATTTGCAAATAGAGACAATTTGACTTCCTCTTTTCCTAATTGAATGCCCTTTATTTTCCTTGCCTGATTGCTCTGGATTGAACTTCCAACACTATATTGAATAGTAGTGGTGAGACAGGGTATCCTTTTCTAGTGCCAGATTTCAAAGGGAATGCTTCCAGTTTTTGCTCACTCAGTATGATACTGGCTGTGGGTTTGTCATTAATAGCTTTTATTATTTTGAGATACGTTCCATGGATGCTTAGTTTATTGAGAGTTTTTAGCATAAAGGACTGCTGAATTTTGGCAAAGGCCTTCTCTGTGTCAATTGAGATGATCATGTGGTTATTGTCTTTGGTTCTGTTTATGTGATGGATTACGTTTATAGATTTGCGTATGTTGAACCAGACTTGCATCCCTGGGATGCAGCCTACTTGATCATGATGGATAAGCTTTTTGACGTACTGTTGAATTCAGTTTGCCAGTATTTTATTGAAGATTTTTGCATCGATGTTTATCATGCCTATTGGCCTTAAGTTTTCCTTTTTAGTTGTGTCTCTGCCAGGTTTTGGTATCAGGATGATGTTGATCTCATTAAATGAGTCAGGGAGGATTCCCCTCTTTTTGTATTGTTTGGAATAGTTTCAGAAGTAATAGTACCAGCTTCCCTTTGTACATCTGGTAGAATTCGGCTGTAAACTCATCTGGACATGGACGTTTTTTGGTTGGTAGGCTATTAATTGCTGCCTCAACTCCATATCTTGTTATTGGTCTATTCAGGGATTCAGCTTCTTCATGGTTTAGTCTTGGGAGGGTGTAAGTGTCCAGGAATTTATCCATTTCTTCCACATTTACTGGTTTATGTACATAGAGTTGTTTGTAGTAGTCTCTGATGAAATTTTTGCAATCTACTCATCTGACAAAGGGCTAATATCCAGAATCTACAAGAACTAAAGCAGATGTACAAGAAAAAACAAACCCATTCAAAAGTGGGCGAAGCATATGAACACACTTCTGAAAAGAAGACATTTATGAAGCCAACAAACATATGAAAAAATGCTTATCACTGGTCATTAGAGAAATGTGAATCAAAACCACATTGAGATACTATCTCATGCCAGTTAGAATGGCCATCATGAAAAATCTAGAGACAACAGATGCTGAAGAGGATGTGGAGATATAGCAACACTTTTACACTGTTGGTGAGAGTGTCAATTAGTTCAACCATTGTGGAAGACAGTGTGGGGGATTCCTCAAGAATCTAGACATAGAAATTCCATTTGACCCAGCAATCCCATTACTAGGTATATAACCAAAGGATTGTAAATCGTTCTATTATAAAGACACATGCACACATATGTTCATTGAGGCACTGTTTACAATAGCAAAGACCTGGAACCAACCCAAATGCCCATCAATGATAGACTGGACAAGGAAAATGTGGCACATATACACCATGGAATATTATGCAGCCATAAAAAAGGATGAGTTCATGTCCTTTGTAGGGATATGGATGAATCTGGAAACCATCATTCTCAGCAAACTGACACCAGAAAAGAAAACCACACTCTGCATGTTCTCACTCAAAGGTGATTGTTGAACAATGAGAACACATGGGCACAGGGAGGGGAACATCACACACTGGGGTCTGTTGGGGGGGTGGGGGCTAGGGGGAGGGACAGTGGGTTGTGGAGAAGTTGGGGAGGGATATCATTGGGAGAAATGCCTGATGTAGGTGACAGGGGGATTGAGACAGCAAACCACCATGGCATGTGTGTACCTGTGCACCAATCCTGCAAGATCTGTACATATACCCCATAACTGAAAGTACAATTAAAAAAAAAAGTTTTGAGCCTACTTCTCACTTTTAACTTAGCAGAAGTCATAACTTTTTCAAATGAACAACAACAAAAACTATTTACATCCCTTAAAGATTAATTTGAGTTGAGGGTTTGTTGTGTGTGTGTGTGTGTGTGTGTGTGTGTGTGTGTGTGTGTGTGTGAAGTTCTGGGGTACAGGTCCAGGTTTGTTACATAGGTAAACATGTTCCATGGTGGTTTGCTGCACCTATCAACCTGTCACCTAGGTATTAAGCCCAGCATGCATTAGCTGTTTTTCCTATTGCTCTCCCTTCTTCACCCCACCCCTGACAGGCCGGTATGTGTTGTTCTCCTCCCTGTGTCCATGTGTTCTCATCGTTCAGCTCCCCACTTGTGAGAACATGTAGTGTCTAGTTTTCTATTCCTGCATTAGTTTGCTGAGAATAATGGCTTCCAGTTCCATCCATGTCCCTGCAGAGGACATGATCTCATTCTTTTTTATGGCTGGATAGTATTCCATGGTGTATATGCATCACATTTTCTTTATCCAGTCTACCATTGATGGGCATTTGGGTTGATTCCATGTCTTTGCTATTATGGATAGTACTGTGATGAACATACATATGCATGTATCTTTGTAGTAGAATGACTTATATTCCTTTAAGTATATACCCAGTAATGGGATTGCTGGGTCAAATGGTATTTCTGGTTCTGGTTCTAAATCTTTGAGAACTGTCACACCATCTTCCATAATGGTTGAAATAATCTACATTCCCACCAACAGTGTAAAAGCATTCCTATTTCTCCACAAACTCTCCAGCATCTGTTGTTTCTTGACTTTTTAATAATCACCATTCTGTCTGTCATAAGATGGTATCTCATTGTAGTTTTGATTTGCGTTTCTCTAATGATCAGTAATGTTGAGCTTTTTTCCTTTTAAGCTTCAAGTAAAGAAAGTTGTTGTGGAGAAAAAAGTGTGTTGGAATAAACTAATAAACTCACTCTGAGTGAAGATCCATAGTTCTGCTAATATAAATTTGTCATAATACCTACTGAGTATACTTTTTAATTAAGCTAGAGATAAAATGTATATATTCTTACTGAATTTTTATATTATGCATGATATTCACATAGAGGAAATATCCAATGAACAGTAGGGAGATGAGTCTTTTCTCATTACTTCTCAATAATGGAATTGACTAAGATATTTTACACAGAGATTTGAAAAGTCTCCCAAGTTAACCTTTGTATGCAGTTTAGATGCAAAGTCTTTGCAAAATAGGAGTGTACAATTAAATACATTGGAAATACTCATTAAGATGGTCAAGCCTCCCAACACTTTGGGAGGTCGAGGCGGGTGGATCACGAGGTCAAGAGATTGAGACCATCGTCGCCAACAGTGAAATCCTGTGTCTACTAAAAAAATACAAAAATAAGCCGGGCGTTTGGCATGTGCCTATACCAGCTACTCAGGAGCCTGAGGCGGAGAATCGCTTGAACCCGGGAGGCGGAGGTTGCAGTAAGCCGAGACTGCGCCACTGTGCTCCAGCCTGGCCAGAGAGCAAGACTCCCTCTCAAAAAAAAAAAAAAAAGATGGTCAAGCCAGCTCTTTTACATCCACTGTGAAATGACTCAGATTTTCCAGAGTATGGAAGAAACTATAGAAATAAATCTGGCAATATATTATATTTTTAGTTGCAAGGTAATAATTCAGTAAGATACATATTATTGACTGGGTTCCTCCAAACTATTGTTTCTCAGTTTTGTTTATGGATTCAATGTTATTGTTCAATATGTGCCAAAGCCGCATAAATTATTGTAGTACACAGGCAATATGAAACCACTAATTTACTTCACCTCACCACAGCATTAAATGTCAAGGTGTCAAGTTTTCCCTTCAGGTTTCATTGGCAAACATAAATTATTGCTAATAGAATGCACCCGTGAAATTTCTGAATAACAAATGACTTTGGAAAGCATCACTGTCAGAAGGAACTATAGGACAGTTGAGATAATTTATGATACAAATATTTTCAAAAGCTGGTCTGCTTGGAAGGTTGATTTCTAAATGTGAAATAAATAACTGACAGAGTTCTGTGTGTTCAACTCATCCTCCTGCAATTTCTGCCAAATGTATTCTTAAAGAAGTACTACCTCTGACTGCAAACCTGCAGTGCCCTTAGAGCTCCATTTTCAAATGAATTCCCAAGTTTCCTCCAAACTAGCTTTCCTTAAAAAATATATTCAAATGTTCCTGTTTCATATAATATATGATGTATATTTACTATTCCAAAACACGCTTAGCTTTCCCGAGGCTCTGATATCCTGAGTTTATTTTCCTTACTACTCTGCTCCCTTCCCATTTTCAGTTGGGTGGCCATACATATAAAGGAGTAGGAAATGCTACTCTTTCTATATACTTTTTAAAGTCTTTTACTGGAATATCTAGCAAACTCATTAACCTTTGAAGGAAATTGTGAAGGTAGGGTCCACGAAAAAGCTTAAAGAAAACTATCAATAAAAACAATCAATGACAGAAACTAAAAAAGATCTCCAACCATTTGCAATAAATTATTTCATTTGGGCTCAGTCAAGACTAGAATTGGGCAGGACAAACATAAATACAACTAAAAGGGTCATAAAGCCCTGCACTGCTTCTACTGTAGGTTAATTTTTCCTTCACATAATTTTATATAGAAAAGTAAACCTAAAAGCTAACAAGTAAAATCTGATATAAATATCAACACTTTAAAACATTAAGTAAAAATATATCATAATGGTCACAACTATACATCTACATGGGAAATTGGAAGTAAATTGTTTAGTAAAATGTTAACTTTTGGATTTCCTCAATGTCTATTTATCCTTTATTATATATTATGTTTTTGTAAGATTTAACCCGATCAGCCTATGTGTATGCATGCACTATCAAACTCAGCATTTCTTAGTAATTTCAGAATAATTGTTTTTAAATGAAAAAATAGAAAATAAATGAAATATGTTATCTGAAAGAAGAGGTAAAATTACTGCTAGGCTTCAAAGTAAATGGTTTTTCAGTGATTTTCAAGGTAGGTGCACATTCTTAAAACAATACAAGTAACTTTGGAAGACGACATTTGGGAAAATGTTCTGCTCCTCAAAGTTTTCATTCCATCATTTAACTTATTTTAATGTATCTTACATTTTTCCTACCAACTCATTTAAACAGAAAAGTAAAATCCTCCATACTTGTAATATGTGACTCTAAAGTTGTTTATATAATTTTATTATTTAATGTCATGGTAAAATTATTTTTATGCTTATTGCCTTACTTTTGTACAAACAGATAAACTTGGCTACATATATACTTCTAGATCTATTACGAAGTTTCTCAACATTTGTTGAACATAAAACTCACTTGGAGGCCTTGTTAGAACTGAGATTTTCATTTCCATTTCCAAAGATACGACTGATATCCTAGGAGTGATGTGGAACTCAGAAATCTGCACTTTGGAAAGTAGCCCGTATGTCTTGGATATTGGTGTTACGTGGTGCATACTTTGAGTAAAAGTAGTCAAGGCAATACTTGGCAGGTGCCTTACCAGCAGACACATGAATCAGATAAACTCAAAATATTTTTCAATCTAGGAATTCATAATTAATCTATCCACTAATCAATTTATCACTAATCTGGTCATTACTAATGGAACAGATTTATTATAATACATATAAAATAAATATAATGTATAATTATAATTATTCCATTATTTATGAATGGAACAGATTTGGGGGCAGTTAAAATTACCTCTAATATTTTCCATATTATTTTATTGTTGAATTTAAAATTAAGAATGAGGATATGGAACAAGATTTAGGGGAAAGTGTGAACTTTGGAATCAGACATACCTGGATTACAGTTGCAACTCTGCCACTTACAAGATGTGTAACTTTAGGCAGTTGTCTTAGTCATTGAGACCCAGTTTTTGTTTTGTTTTCTAAGTGATAGAGCTAACAATAACTTTGCAGGATGATTATGAGAAATAAAAATAATTTTTGAGTTTTTATCTGACCAGTGGTAGGGCATCTATACATACTTTATTAAAAATCGTTAACTATTTTATTTCTTTCTCTGGTAGAAAAGTATACCATTGTTTGGTTTGCCTAGTGATTGAGTATTCATTATCATTGGCAATTAACTGCTGAATCCTCTTGATTTTTTTTTAAGGTTCAAGCCACCATCATTTTTTACCAGGATTATTACAAAAGCTTCCTAATTATTATCCATGACTCTAATCTTCCTCTCTTTTAATCCATTTCCTGTCGAACACCCAGGTGGATTACACTAACATCCAAGTCTATTGAGACATCTCCCTGCTACTTAAAATTAGCTGTGGTTCCCTACTGTACTCAGAAAACAGGTCACTCTAGTCTTTCCTGATTTTGACATCGTTATGTCCCCTGCATTATTTCTAATCATTCCTAATTTATCCCTTAGTTTCTAGCCATACAGAAATTACAAAGTGCATGAAGAAACTAAGCTCTCTCACCTATTCCTTACATATATTACACTACCCTTTACCTGGCTTACCTGTACACACATTTCTGAGCTAACATAAGACATTCCTTCTTCTTAAAAGTTCTTCACCACTCAACAGACTCTTTGATTTTACTTACCCAGAAGTGTCACTATGACATGCACAACAAACATCACACTGAATTCTAGTTGCTTGTACTTGCCACTCTCCTCCACCGGATCATGAGCCCCTTGAGACTGGACATTACATTTCTTTACTTATATTCCAGTGCACAACACCGTGCTTGCCTCACAACACTTCTTCACAAAAGGATTTGTTGAAATAATGAAGGCATTATCTTATTAAATGCAAGTGTCAGAGAAGTTTCCAGGCTCTAGATTTATTATCTAAACTTGACAGTTATGGGAAATAGTGAAATATGGTAGAGTAAGGCCAACAGGAAGTCCTGAGGCTATCAACCTTCTAGATAATGCAAAGCAGTTTTCAGAAGGAACATAGGCATTGAAGTCTTTGGAACAATCCTTTCGTAACTGCAGCTAGATACATTTTGCTGCAAAACATATTCTCTGTCACACAGTATGTCTCACAGTGTTTTCCTGGCTCTGCAAGAGTACAGCCCTGTGTTTTCAGTATTCTTCACTCTGTCTTACAAATGTTAAAAAGAAAGAAACGAAATGCTAAAAATGCAGAAACTAAGGATTATTAGTAGCTCTTTATTAGTTTGGGTCATGTGTAGAATTTTTATTAAAAAACTGAAAATGACTTTTGTTTAAAACCAAGGTTTCTCCTAACATATGAAAGGCATTCTTGAACTGAGCAAAAAATAATTTTACATTTCACCCACCTGTTTATTACGTACCTAAAGTTTTTTTTGCCTATGGATACAGTATTGTTTTACTATTTTTAATTTCAATTTTGGAGATATTAATTTCACAAAAATATATTAAGTGCCTACAATTTGCTAGACAGTGTGCTAGACACTCAAGATAAAAGGGTAAACTCAGATTCTAAGGACATGTGATCATGAAAATCACACATTTACATTGAGTAAGTTATATTTTCTATTTTTTTTTTTTTTTTTTTTTTTTGGAATAGAGATGGGAATTCTCCATGTTGGTCAGGCTGGTCTTGAACTCCTAACCTTGTGACCTGCCCACCTCAACCTCCCAAAGTGCTGGGATTACAGGCATGTAAGTTATATTTGCAACAATGATTTTGAAGGGTCCTTTAAACCTTTTGTTAAATTTTACTGTAGTTTTTCAGAATGTTGTAAATTGACCTTGATAAAGAACAACATGTGTACTTTAGAAAGTATTCTGATTATAAAATTCCTCAGGTCTCTATATTTAGAAGTATTATATATCTAGCTAAAAAGCTAAACAGATTAATAAGTTAAAAAAATGCCTTTGAACCTCTTTAAATTTCTTATATTAAAATTAGTGTTAAATCATGTATCTGATTGTTATTGTAATGAAAATAGATGAGTGTTTTATTATCATAATTATATACTTATAATTTAAAAATTAATGGGAAATACAGCATGGAGATTGACAGAATACCTCAGCACTGAGATCTATTTTTCTATAATTTTACTACGAAGAGAAGGAGATAAGCCATTAACATAGATTAAATAACTTTTACAAGCAGCCATAGTGTGAAGGTTTTTACATATGCTACTGAAACTCAGATGGACATTGTCATATTAATTTTTTAATATACAAATTGCCTAGTATTGTGCTTGGGATGCAATAGCAAAGAAGAAATTAAAATACTTCTTCTTATTTACAACTAGCTTGAAGGAAAAATTTCCCCATTTCACAGATAAGGAAAATAAGCTTCAAAAACATTGTCTTGGCCAAAAGTCACATTACTTAGATGTGGCAAACCAAGATTCAACTAATTTCTATTTGCCTTTCACATTCTTATGCCAAGTCACTTTTCTGGGATCCGTACCCTGTAGACCAAGGCGTCTTGTTAGTATCTTCCAAAAAATTTAGTGAAGAGTACACATTTCCTTATATAGTACTCCCCACTACTTTACCTCCATTTTCTACAGAAGAGTCTTATCATTTTTGCTGCACAATCATATTACTCTATTGTAATACTATTTACAATTTGCTGAAAGAACTTGAGGACCAATTAGAAACATCTCAGTTATGAGTGTGATACGATAGAAGAAATCAGGAAACAGGTGTTAGAAAGTTTAGTGTCAGTCATTAAAAGACAAAGTTTGTTATAGATGGAGAAAATTTAGAAAAATAAATTAATAAAGGTGAAGCTGCTTTGTAGTCTAGAGAAAAAAATCTGGAACATTGAGGAGACTAAATGTTAGGTTGGAAGACCAAAATTAAAAATTATTGGACTACATTATGAATAGGAAATAATTCTGTTTGTGAACATTTTCAAGGAAAAGCTAATGATTTTCTCTCAGAAACACGTAAAATACATTATTATATCTTGGTAAATTAGATGATTTATTATTCCTTTGCAACTCTGAGATGTGTTTAAAAGTGAATTTTGCTTTTAGTAGTCCTCATATTTCAGAACCTGACATTCTGCTTCATCCATAGTTAAGGATATAGTAGTTTTTTTACCTTATAAAATGGATTCCTTGGCTTCATCAACATTATTCAGGGACAATATTTTTTCCAGGTACGTTGTCTCTTAAATAGAGATCCAAGAATGAAAGTCTTTAAAAATATTTCTGGGACAATTTTCATACTATTGTCCCACTTATTCATGCATTTTTCTCTCAATCCTATTAATGAAATAATTTCCCTTTTCAGAATATGGGTATACACTATTTGGCAATTTTAATGACAGGCATTGGTTATAAAAGATGCTTTGATCAAACAATCTTCATAACAGCTTGAAAAAAAAAAATGTCTTCAGAGCCAAGAGTTAAAAGATGTTGAGCCTCTTCAGGGAAAATATCCTATCTGGAGAAAAAAGATTGTGGCCATTTATTGTAGCAATCTTAAGTACAGTAAAGACTGGGAAAAAGTTATCATTCAGTTTTAATCAGGTTCCTCAAATAGAACAGCTGCAAGCAGAGATTGCTGTTTAGGCTGAAAACGGGAAAGACTCTTTCTTATAAAGTATAAAGCTGTAGGGTCATATATGAAAAATGGAACCTTTTTTTTCTTTTTTCCATAACAAAGCATAAAAGCATGTTTTAATCAGTTTTAGGCCTAACTGGGTATTGATTGTTATCACCATACAATGGCCCAGATACACTTTCAAGGACAAAGGTGGGTAAAAAAATCAATTTAATCATAAAATTAATCCTTTTTTATATATTTTTACTTTCTTTGAATTATTATTTCCCACTTATGAATGATCATGAAAGCCAGGAGTTTGAATGAAAGGTTCTTTGAGTCTCCCAATACCATCCTGTAGTAGGGTTTTTAAGTTGCCAACAAGCAACAGAAGCTATTTTTCAAACAGTGAATCTTGCTTATTCATTTAAATACTGAAGTTTTTAATATTCATTTTTTCCTTGGGGTAAGTAGAGATGCATGAATTGATCCATGATGTTCTGCATTTTTTTTCTTCTAAAGGAAGAATATAGGAAATCAGAAGATATAAAATGTTGCCATCATGATTTCATTAGCATCAGTCTAATAAGATGACATGTAAAATATCAATTTTCTTCAGTAACATCAAAGCAATGCCCAGGTTTAAGTCTGCAAGTGTCTGGAACTGTATAAGCTGTGATCAGCTGTGATCTCTTTTTAAAAAGTTGTAATAAAAGATACTTCCTTCACTTTCTAATCTTTGCACGAGAAAATCCAAATTAACTGCTCTGGGGCCATAATTGGCACTCATAAATAACCTGCTGTTTGCAGGCACTGGCCTTCTTGTTTAGGTGATTCTTTCTGTCTTCCTAGAGGAAAAGGAAATAAACTTCTGTAGAAGGGATATTTTCAGTGCATAATAATCTTCACCTCAAGAGCTTTTCTTTTCACTTCAGAAATCACTAACTATATCTGCTACTCTTTGCAGATGGCACTTGATCATATCTCTGGCTGGTATGTGGTCATTAGTATCAACCTTTTTTCTTTCTTTTAGTACTGTTCTTGTACATAATTTGCCATTTTGGTAATAGTTATTTGAGCATTTGAAGCTTAACTAACAAAGATTGTGATAATTTTTGGAGTATTTTAATAGGCTGCAATAGGCTAGAATAACCCAGTTTCTTTTAGGATCATCCTATTGACATTCAGAGGAACTTTGGCTGTAAAAAAGAAAAATAGAATTTAGGTCAATCAAAAATTGTATGTAGCCAGGTGCAGTGGTTTACGCCTGTAATCCCAGCGTTTTGGGAGGCTGAGGCGAATGGATCACTTCATGTCAGGAGTACAAGACCAGCCCGGCCAACGTGGTCAAACACTGCCTCTACTAAAATACAAAAATTAGCCGGGCATGCTCCAGAGGCTGAGGCAGGACGACTGCTTGAATCCAGGAGGAAGAGGTTGCAGTGAGCTAAAATTGTGCCACTGTACTCTAGCCTGGGTAACAGAATGAGGCTCTGTCTTAAAAAAAAAAAAAAAAAAAAAAAAAAGGCTAGGGGGGCGGGTAGGGGAGAAATGTAGCTTAAGTGTGGAAATAGGCTGTGTTTTCAAAAACATGAAGCCACAGGCATGCTCAAACAATGTTGATGGGAGTAGAAATGTGTATACAATTAGGAGTGGTAGACATTTGCTTTGGGGACATGTTTTTAAGTAAGATAAAAATGTTGCCCTTCCCTTCTTACTGACTTCCAAAGCAGCCTCACCTGGTGGCTCAGCATTACCACCACTCCTTAAGAATTAGTGTTCTTTTATTTTATAAGAATCATATACTCACTAGCTCATCATTTAGAAATGATTACTATATTATTGTCCACTTGAGATAGGTATTGCAAAGTAAGACTCTATGGAAATGATTCAAGGGAAGGACATTTGAGATCCCAAATACTTGATAAACATAGCATTTAAGTAGCTTGAAGTTCTTCTAACTGATGAATCAACTGAGTGACATGCGTAAAAATGAGATAAACCTGCAAGGTGTTAGCAAACAATGAAAGACTGATGGGAAGACCCAAGGCCGATTTAGCCCTTTATAATATATGGATATTTGTAACTACAGTTAGGCCACTGAATTTGTAAACTGAAAAAATATAAAGTAAAAAACAATTTTTAACCATGGCCTTTTCATTTAAATGATATGTAAGCCAAAAGGGAAACACTCATAAAAGAGGATATCCTAACTGATTCTAGGACATTGTACTGGGTCATAACTGGTCCTTTGTACCTACAGGGAACCTGTAAATACACACAATTAGAAAATCCTTGGATCCTGTGACCCAAGAGCATATGAGAAGCTGCTTAAATATGCGCCAGTAAGATTCAGTCATTAGTTCTTGATTTATGGTCTTACATGGTAATAAACACTGTTCCCGGGGTATTGTAAGACCCTCGTGGCAAGGGGAAGATATCAAATCGAAATAAGTCTTATTTGGATTGCCTAGGATATGGCTTCCTTGCTGCCCACAGATGTTACTTTAACTTCCTACCCAGAAACAGAAGATGAATAGTGAGACTTTCAATTGTATCCTTAGTCTATGCCATTCTTGTATCCTTTTGACATAAAATAAGGCTTGTAGCTGGACAGATTTATTCTGCCAAATATGAAAGATAATGCTATTCTTTCAGACTTGGGCTCAAGAATGGCACCATAAAACACTAGGTCTCCAAAATACATAGCTTGGAAGCCATTGCTATATGAGAAGGTGCATTAGTCCATTCTCATACTGCTATGAAGAAATATCATCCTGGGAGATGGAGGTTGTAGTGAGCTGAGAAAGAGCCACTGCACTCCAACCTGAGCAACAGAACAAGACACTGTCTTGAAAAAAAAAAAAGAACAAAAAGAAACATCTGAAGCTGGGTAATTTATAAAGAAAACAGGTTTAACAGACTCAGACTTCCACATGGCTGGGGAGGCCTCACAACCATGGCAGAGGTAAAAGAGGAACAAAGGCATGTCTTACATAGCAGCAGGCAAGAGAATGTGTGTGGGGGCACAACCTTAATAAAACCATCAGATCACATGAGACTTACTCACTATCACGAGAACAGGACGGGAACAACCCACCCCATAATGTAATTACCTTTCACTGAGTTCCTGCCATGACGTGGGAATTTTAAGAGCTACAGTTCAAGATGCGATTTGGTTGTGAACATAGCCAAACCATACTTGAAGGCATATATTGTTTACGGTTTTAGTGATTGTGCAGAATTAGGACATGCATTATAATTTGCACTGATAATTTTAACAGTAAAGTATGCCTTATACAGACATTAATTTTGTAAATGTGTATACTTTAAAATTTTCATAAGCCCGTAACAAATTTATTAAACAAATAATGTGGGGTAAATAATAGCATCAGCACTTGATAGAGGCTGATACTCCTAGTAGAAGCGTCAGCATATGCATAGATTCCCAGATCACTCAGCGCATGATGCTGAGGCCCATATGCAGCTGTTGTATCCTAGGGCTCTTCTCTACCAGGGAGACTCTTGACTCTTATTTCTCTTCCTTTTGATAAGCATCCAAAAGGCTTTGTCACTGTAACAGATCTGCAGAGCTGGGGAAAACATAACCTGATATTGGCATTGGGAATTCTGCTGAAGGGGAAGGGCAGAATACATAATTCTGAACTCAGTCTTCTTTTTGCTTAATTTTTAATTATGATGAATATAAGTAATTGTACGTATCTATGGAGTACATGTGATATTTTGATACAAGCATACAGTGTGTAATGATCAAATCAAGGAAATCGAGATATTTATCACCTCAAGCACTTATAATTTTGTTTTAGGAACATTCCAATTTTCCTTTTAGTTATTTTGCAATATACAATTATTGTTAACTATAGTTGCCCTGTTGAGCTATGGAACACAGAATTTTATTCCTCCCATTTAATTGCATTTTTGTACCCATAAGTCAACACCTGTTTATCTTCCTCCAACTACCTTTCTCAGACTCATAACCACCATTCAACTTTCAATCTCCATGAGTTCAATTTTTTAAGCACCCAT
The DNA here is from genome assembly GCA_036589455.1 of Ateles fusciceps. NCBI lineage: Eukaryota > Metazoa > Chordata > Mammalia > Primates > Atelidae > Ateles > Ateles fusciceps. The sequence goes on along the minus strand of JAZHEH010000827.1, from coordinate 2,706,638 downwards.
ATATTAGTAGAAACATGTGATATTATCTTCTGAACCTGACTTCACTTAATAACCTCATATTCCATACACTCAGTCTTCTTTTCATGCAAAAAGTCGCATATTGGAAAATTAGTATTCTATGTTACCTCTTATATAGTGACGTTTAAAGATGTTATAGATGCACTGCCTCCCCCATTTTTCCCTCCATGAGTCTCTCTCCAAGACATCTGAAGTCTCTAAGCAGCTGACCAGCTGGAAAGTAGTTGGAGAGCATCTCAGAAGGAGAATGTGACCAAGGGGACATTCATATCCAGTGTACTAAATGCTCCCTATTTTGCCTTTTTAGCCAGTCCTTGGAGTGTCCCCCCTTTTCCTGCACACACAGTTTCTAGTAGCGTTTCCCTTTTAAAATAATGTTTCCTAGCTTGTTACTTATTACTGACCACCAGATTTTTAAACAGTTGTCTGACTTGTAATATATGTCACACCAAGCATCAGCTTCTCCTAGACTAACTAGGTAGTATTACCTGTAGCAGATCCAGCCTCCTACTGGCAATTAATCAATTTTAAGATTCTGTCCAAACTCTGTGTCAGCCTACCATTTCCTGGAGCTGTGTTATGCCTGAGGATTTCAGACAATAGGGACCTGGGTTTCTTTTCTTTGCATATCTTCCTTTTCTCCCCCTGGCTTGCTGGAAGACAAAGCATCCAGTTATCATAGTATCTCTAGTGAACTACCCTTGTTCCCCTGGGTGAATGTGCTCGACCTCCAGATACTGCAGTTGGACCTTCCCTCTATACCCTGAAACAATGTGTGCCCCATGTTGGGTATAGCAATTAATAAAAAAATAAAAAAATCTTCAACACCAGTAGCATCACTTGGTTTAGGTTGCAACTCATATAATTAAAGATTATATGAGTTTTCTCTTAGTTGGCAGAGTTGAGAGCAATGTACTTTGGCTACAGTACAGCTGTCCACACCATGTGTCAGGATTCCAGAAAAGGTTTCTTGCTCATTGTTTTCCTTAAGAATGCAGCCAGAATATGTGTGGTCTTATCAGAACGAGAAACATATTTTGAGCTTGGCCACTGTGGTAAATATGAAGATGCATAGCCTTAAATTTCCCTTAAAGGAATAACTTACTACTCAGCTATAGAAAACGTGTTTCAGAAATAGCATCTAGCTGTCATTTCCTTTGGGGTCTGCTTTAGCTTAAGAGAGCCTCCTTAAATTAGTCAATGTCTTTCTCAGAGAAACCAACCTTCTGGAGAATAAGTCAGATTTAGAGAGAAAAGGTCAGAGTAAAGACAGGAGTGTATCCTCATCCCATTGCCGCTTAACTACCTGCAATCAAATGAGTGAGAAAATTCTCAATTTGAACTGTCTTTCCATGCCATCATAAAGATGTTTTTGTCCAAGTAGCAATAATGTATTGTATTGAAAAGTTTTTGGCGATATTTTAAAATTTTAAATACTTACACATATTCTATTTTTGTACCTTTCCTTAGGCCAAGTATTTGCGCACTGGAACACACCTGGTTCTGGTGTGCAAAAACAAACAAAAAATTGGCAGGATCTAAATATACGCTTCTAAGCTTTCATTTAAATTTTGCATAAATGATCTAAAGAGTCTGAACTCTGAGTCCTAACTGCCATCACTGTTGAGCAAAAGTCTTGAGCAAATATGAAGAGAATTGCTTGATATAGACTGGAAATTATAGGTAGGAGAGTCAACTGGGCACAAAGATCAAGCCTTCTTGAAATTGTGGGGCTGTGCTTCTTTAGAAGGACCTCACTTCCCTCTTCTCCCTTTTGTTTGGATCAAGAATGTACGTGGTCTCCTGTGGGAGAATAAACATTTTGGATTCAGGCACCAAGTGGTCTGAGGTTATATGCTTGATAATTTAGGAAGACCCTAGGGAAAACTAACATCCTAGAACCTAGGAACTTTGGAAAATCCATTTCTGTGGAAAGCTGAGCTGTGAGCAGTTTCTATAGTTGGGAGAAATGGTGGGTCTATCTAATTTGTTAACAGGCATAAAAGAGAGATTGACTTGGGTCATTCACCAGACTATTCAGTTGCTCTCTACAGTCTACAGAAGACTGCAGAATAGATAGGAATAAAACCAATGTTTGCAAAGGTAAAATGCTTACAGGTACAATGCTTACAGAAAAGCACAGGATTTGTGTTTCACCAGCAGCCAATCTAAATCAGGATTGCTTTTCTTTCTGACTTAGCAGTATATACATGAAACAAGGAATTTCATTTCTTTAAATTATTATCTTCTTTAACATATTGGTTTAAATTTCCTGGTTATCTGTAACCCATACATAGATCAAGATAAAGGAATTTTGTGTTAAAGAAGCATGTAATTTTTCCATATATGATTCTTAGGGGGATACAATTTTACACCTGTAGTTTCTATACTGTTCATCTAAAGCAAACATGAAATTTGAATATTAGCTACCTTAAGTACTATTTATATTCCTTGGACCAAAACATTTATATGGCAACATAAACATTTTTATGATTAAAGTCAAAGATAAGATATGCTGTATAGATTTTAATTGCTTATTAAAATACATGTATTAGCTGGGTGTAGCAGTACATGCCTGTAGTCACAGATACTCAGGAGGCTGAGGCAGGAGAATGGCTTGAACCCAAGAGGTGGAGGTTGCAGTGAACCAAAATCACACCACTGCACTCCAGCCTGGATGACAGAGCAAGCCTCTATCTCAAAAAAAAAAAAAAAGAAATCATATATATATTCATAATTTAAATGGTAAAGAAAAATATAATTTTTAAAAAGAAACATTCCCTGTTGATACTATAATAGTAAAAAAACACTGATTGTTAAAATTATAAAACTCTCATTGTTCTGACTGGCCTCTAATGGTCCAACTTATTTTAGACAGCCGTGTAGCATTCTAAAAATCTCAGGAGGCTTATCAAGAAATCATGCCCTAGATTTTTGTAAACTACTTTTTCATGTGGGTTATTCTTAATATGCTCTGCTCTTCTGGCTTTTTTTACTGGGAAATATCACTGGAACACATTACCATCTACTCATGCAAATTATTGAGCCTATTTTTTGAGGTAAATATGACAGCCTCTACTCTTCAGAAAAGTTTAGAACACTTCTTTAAATTGGGATATAGTGACCCAGACTCCAATGCCAAGTTCTCACATATTCTCTCTCTTTTTTTTTTTTTTACTGCAAAACCTAGGAAGTATTAAGTCAGTGAGGACATTTTTACTATCTCTAGTGCCAGTTTGCAGGCAGTATAGTACAGTGGTTAAAAGCTAGGACACTGGGGACAAATGGCTTCAGTTCAAAAACTAGTTCTAGGATTTACTGCTAGCACCTCTTACCCTAACAATTTTAGCACAATGCCTGACATAGGCACTAAATAAAGGTATTTTAATAGAAAAGTAAATATTATCTTAGACTGCATTTGAAATTTATTGGAATCAACTTTTAAAGCATAGCTTCTCCTCATCTTTGAAGAAAGTCCTATGGTTTAATAAAAATAAATGAACTTTGCTGTTATACATCCAGGGTTTTTTTCCTAAGGTCACCAAACAAGATGTTTTAAATCTTTTAAGAGCTTCAGTTCTCATTCTTTTGAAACAAAGATGATATGAAAGTATCTTGTGACAATTAAATGAGATTATCTATATAAAGAGCACAGGGCAATCCTGGTCAACATTGGGCATCCATCCAGGGTTCTAGGATTCAACATAGCCCAGCTCATTTCTTCGACCCATCCACCCCAGCTAAAATGTGCTGAGTTTGCAGAAAGTCTTGTTATTAGTCCTGACTGTGGCTTGGTAGTTTCAAAAATATAAAAGGCTCTCTTTTATCTTTCTAATTAAATTTGAAAGCCATGCCTGAACTCCAAAATTTATAAATTTTAAACACCAATATTTCACAAATAATAACTGTTTTAATTTTTAGTTTGGTTTCACAATAGAATATCTGTAGTCTTTTAATAAGAATAATAAGTACTATGTAGCATAAAATAAGAATATTTTAGCTCCCTCATTCATTTGCCAATTTCATAAAGAGATTGCTATAATGTGGAAGTCAAATTTTTAACTTACTAGTAAGACATGAAACATTTAATGAGGTGCTAAATATTGGTCTAATTCAAAAAATGCTGCTAGTCACTATTAACATTAGAGATCTACAGTAGCTTAATATGTTACATATAATTAGTACTAATCTTCAATGATTTGGCATTTAAAGACATTAAAAGCTACTCAAATTATCTAGCTAAGAAGCAGCTGGTAATTGATAATATCTACCTCCAGCCTCAGAAAATTGTAATCTCAGCTGGAAGTCTCCAGATGGGGTTATAAAAAAAAAAACATGTTTCTCATTGCTCTCAGGAACACTGTACTTCAGATCAAACAAAGAAAAAGAATATATAATGCTAAGAATTAAAAACTGAATTTATTCATCACTTCATTATTCCTGACACTCTTGTTAAAGTGGCTGGGGAAAAAAGGTACTACATTTAGAGGAGAAAAAAAAAATAACTAGTCTCTTTAGTTTTCTGAGATAATGTTAGCTTTTTCAATACCGGAATTGGCAATTTAACCTTACAGATATGTTTCTTAACATCAACGGCCAATTCTGTGGTTACAGATACCACATCTTGAGTTTTCTCTCAAAGTCGGAATGAGACAAATGGTGACAGAAAAATACTGGCTGATAAACATGCTCACTATTCACTTCAGTCCATGTGACAGAGAAATAAAGATGGACTGTTCATCATTGGAATGCAAGTTTTTCTACTACATAGCATAAAACAAGAAATTTGACCAGGTGCAGTGGCTCACACCTATAATCCCAGCACTTTGGGAGGCCAAGGTGGGTGGATCACATGAGGTCAGGAGTTCAAGACCAGCCTGACCAACACGGAGAAACCCTGTCTCTACTAAAAAAAAAAAAATACAAAAAAAAATCAACCGGGTATGGTGGTTCATGCCTGTAGTCCCAGCTGCTCTGGAGGCTGAGGCAGGGGAATTACTTGAACCTGAGGGGCAGAGATTGCAGTGAGCTGAGATTATGCCACTGCACTCTAGCCTGGATGACAAAACGAGACTCTGTCTCAACAAACAAACAAGAAATTTAATACACGAAGCTTCAGCTTTTTTTTCCTCTAAAATGTAGCAAATGATACCTACTCACTCAAGACAGAGCAAATTGACATTGGTAACACATGTAATTACAACCCTCTGGAGCCTTGCTATTCAATGTGTTGTCCATGAATGAGCAGAACTGATGTCACTGAGGAGTTGAATGAAATGCAGTCTCAACCTGAAATCTCTTGAATCAGAATTCAGTTCTTGTATGGGGCCCAAGATCTAAATTTTTAAAATGCTTTCATTTCATGCTGATGTTGCTGACTCACCAAACACATGACGAGTACCAAGGCTTTCGTGTTCCTAATGTACACTACTCAATTCATACATAAATTTATACTTGAGCTATGTAATTTTAGATTTTATTAGAAAAGCTTTAATGGGAATACAACTAATATGCCATTATATTTGATACAAAGTAGATCAAATGTCTTCGACCCACGACTTCTCATATAACTGGTTTGAGTATAGGCATTGGTATTTTTTAGATACCTCTCCAGGTGAATCTAAAGGACAGTCGGTATTGACAGCTAATGACATAGAGATAGCATCAGACATGGACATTGGAAGAAGCAAATACAACAACGGAAGTAAAAAGGGACTATGGTAGGCAGAATCATGTCCCAACCCCACCCAAGAAGTCCATACCCTAATCCCTGGAATCCGTGAATGTGTTACCTTCATGGCAAAAGAAAATTGCAGATATGACTAAAGCTATGTAACTAGGGATGTGAGATTATCCTGGATTATCACATGGACAAAATCTAATTTGGTAAATTCTTAAAAGTAGAAGAAAGCAGCAGAAGAGCACACCAGAGAGATGCGGTAGAAGACGAGGCACGCAAGATTGGCACAAGAGGGACTTGACCTGCTGTTGCTGTCTTTAGAGTTGGAGAAAGAGGACCACATTAGCCAAGAATTCTGGCAGGCTCTACAAGCTCAGAATGAAACCTGGCTGGTAACCAGCAAGAACATGAATTTGGCCAACGACCTGAATAAGCAAGGAAATAGACTTTTCCCCAGAGCTCTCAGAATGAACACAACCCTGCCAACACCTTGATATTAGGCCAATGAGACACATATTGGACTTTGGACCAACAGAAAAACTTTACGAGAATACATTTGTGTGTGTGTGTGTGTGTGTTGTATTTAGGGATACCAACTTATTATTTTTCTAACTTTTAATTTGCATGGGTATACAGTAGGTACATATATTTGTGGGGTACATGAGATATTTTGGTACAGCCATTCAATGTGTAATAATTACATCACGGTAAATGAGATACCCATCACCTCAAGCATTTATACTTTTTTATGTTATGGACATTCCAATTATATTTTTTAAGAAGTTATATTTAAAATACGATAAATTATTGTTGACTGTCATCACGCTGTTAAGCTATCAAGTCATTTGTGTTTTTGTAATCACTAAAAGGTGTGTTTCTTTCTTTCAAAACCATAGAAAACATACACAAGGACACAGACCATTGTACTGCCTTAAGCCTCTTATTTAAAGATTAACTGTTGAAATAGTAACCCAGTGTTTTCTAACGAAAAGGTTTGTTCTACACTGATATACTTTCACCTATAAGATAATGAGAAATATAAATGTTGTGGTATTTTTTGTACTAACCTGCAAGAAACCTCAGAACCAACTGAATAACATGACAATGATACCATTAGGTAACATTTATTGAATGCCTTCTGTGTGTCGGGCAGTACTTTTATGTTATGTTATCTTCAAAACAACTCTATGAGGAAAGTACAGTTATTCTCCTTCACCATAGCTATGAACGTTGAAGTACAAATGTCAGGCAAGAGTGTTATTAATAGGTTTTAAACAGCCCAAGGTGTTAATATAAACTATAACACTACCGATGTAAAGAAAATTAGAATATTTCCTTGTAAATACAGATGCAATAAATGAAACTCAGAAGGATTAATTATCAGGATGTCACACTGCCAGCAAGTCATAAAAGCTTGATTTTTAAGCTCAGATCTTTAAATTCCTGGTGGAGTCGTCATTTCACTGAACTATGATATGTAGATAAAATCTAAACAGACACAACTGACATATTCTCTACCATAAAGTAGATAATAATCCATACATGGACTAAGTTTGAATAAGTAAAAGTTGGTATTTCTCTAACTTTCATGTGTAGGCAAGATAATGAAGCTCTCAAATCTAAGAGGAATGTTGTGACCTTAAGAGACATTACCAAATCCACCATTCAATTGTGTCATTAAGACCTCAGTGTGCACTCAGAAACAATTTCTGAAATGAGTCAGATCACTACTTTGTGGTAATCTAAAACACTTGAACTGGAGATTAGTTATTAAACAGAAGAACTGTTCTACTGTGTATTCTTTACTCTAGGAAGTACATAAAAACATAGCTCGTGGGGGAAGGGAGAAAAAAGAAAGGCGGCAAGATGTTGCAGTATCTTACTTTTTTCTTCTTCACATGCACAAGGAGTAAAATAAAATAAAATCCTCCAAAGAATAGGACTTTTCTGTCCTGCCTGCCCTCCCCCTCTCCATTCCAGTTTTTCTTAAGCCCTTCATCTGAGAGGCCTGGAGATAAAAGGAGTTAGTTATCTTAGTAGATAAAGGATGCCACTAGAGAAAAAATTAAATACAGATTTAGAGATGGACAAAAGTGTGTGGAATGGCAAAGGGACACTGACAGAATGAAGCCTTAAAAAAAGTGTCAGTGAATTCAGTGACCAAAGAGAGACAGAGAGAGAGATGCTTACAGACTATTTACCTACAGAAAAGCTCTAAGATTTCTTTTTCAGAAGAAAAAGTTTTTATGTTAGATATTGTGAACCGACTCACATAACATACTGGCTTTTTTGTATTGTGTCCTCTGAAAACATTTTACGTGAGGAATGCAAAATTCAATTATAAACAAATATTAGCTGCACTGGCCAAGTTCTTCCATAATATAGCTTAATATATTTTTCTACAGTCATTTATTGTGTTTCCTTTCAAAAGCTGGGAGGCTGAATTAGTCAATGAGCTAAAAAAAATTTGAAATGTGTGAAGTATTCATTTAGTATTGTGCTAGGCAACAACTCCTCACTTATCTATAATTCATTGGTTATGAGAACATAGCTAAAAACTGGGAGAGAAGGAAAAAAGCTCTGTCTAAACCACCAAAGCAGTATTTTATTCTTAAGACAGCTTTGTCAAATCTTAGACGCTTTTACATTATATGCAATTCAAACATACATGATTGTTTTATTTCTCAGTTTATAGAATATAGGAAGTAATTTTTTTTTTTTTTTTTTTTTTTTGAGGCAAGGTCTAGCTTGGTTACCCAGACTGGACTAGTGGTTCAATTACAGCTCATCGCAGCCTTGAACTTTGGAGTTGAAGTGATTCTCCCTCCTCAACCTCCTGAGTACCTGGGAATATAGGTGCATGCCCCCACTTGACTAATATTTTAATTAATGTTTTATGGAGATGGAGTCTCACTATGACAAGGTGTGTGACCAGGCTGGTCTCACACTCCTGGCCTCAAGCTATCCTCCTGGCTGGGCCTCCCAAAATGATAAAATTTAAATTAGAAGGTGAAATTGAAACTCTTAGCTCTTGACCCAGCCATATCACATTTAAAAATTCACTATGCATGTATAGTTACCTAATTCCAAAAAGGTGTAAGTACCAAGATAATTATTGTTTCTCCTCCTGCACTTTTTTAAGTAGAAAAATATTATTTAAAAAACCCCATTCTGAAGTTTAAAAAGTGTGGTTCATTTACACAATAGATGAATATGCATCCATTTTTAAATTAGTGTGTCCTAGTGTACCAATATGGAAGGACTGAGAAAACATATTAAGTGAAAAACAGCAAGATATATCATGATCCCATTTGAGTTGTTAAAAGAAAAACGTTAAACAAATGAAACTCGACATAGTTAACCTGCACAAAGAACTATTCCTGAATCAGGTGGTATCAGTACAAGAAGTTGAGGACTGCACGAGGCAGTGTGAGCAGCATGCTTTCCTAGACCAAAGGCAGATGCAAACTAGAGAAATCACCTGATTGGCTACAGCTAGACATTTGCCTCATTCGGGTATAGTGTGATGAGTTGGCTGTTTGTCATTAGCTGAACTCAGCTGTTTTTCATTCTCCTAAGTTAGGTTTTCTAAGTTAAAATTGCAGTTTTTTATGTAGAAACTCAAAGTATGGAGACAGCCCCCGGCTAATGGCCTCCTGCTTATTTAATTTTATAATATAAAAACTATAATTTTTAATGTTTGAAAGCCATAAACATTAATGAAAATATATAAAGAATTTTAAGTTGATTTTGTATGGAAAATGAGAGCAGGGTGAGAAGGGGTGGTGTAGCCAAATCACAGGCATTTTATTGACAGACACTGAACTAGAGGGAAGAGGCTAAGTAACTCGCCAAATCTATACTATTGGGATCCCGTATTGAAACCTAGAAGTTCAGCTCCAGAGGATATTCAACATTGCAATATTCTGCAATGTTGCTTTTCATGAGAATACAAGTAATCCTGCATAACATACATTAAAATGCCAATTTCATGGCTTTTTTTATCCATCCGGTTACTTACGCAACTTTGCTTCACTTTAAAACAAATGAAAACTAAAAAACAAATTGAAAAACAAAACAAATAGTTCTCTTCCCTCAGATGTGCATCTCTGTATTATCATGTTTGAGTGCGCACACTTTACAAAATATTCCAAGGTTAGGCAGCCTTTCACAAAGTAACTTTGCCCTCTAGAATTCCCAGGCACATATTATCTCCAAACTCTAGCTGGTAGAAAAGGTGGTGATCTATGAACAAAAACATGTTTAGAGGCCATTCACCAGAGCCCTGCAATCAGCACTAAACACCATAAGCTTCAGAATGAAATTCACATATTGATTTTAATTTATAAATCCCCTTCTGGTGGACTGCCACATTGCCTTATAGATTACCTTTGTACCTGTAAATCATCCTGCAGCGGGGATGGGTTGTACCACTCATAAGCCTGATTCTTTGATTTAAATGCTAGGGGACTAAAGGCAGATGTTTTCATTAATCTTTTATGTATTTTTTTCTTACACATTTTTCTTCGGGATAGTATGAAGATAATTATACTTTTAACCTTCCTTGATTTATAATTTAAGATATTTGGCTTATAGATAGTACAATGTAAGAGAGGTTAACCTTGGCAAATTTGTGAAGTAACTGTTTTTAGAAATTGCAACTTTCTTATTTGACCTCTTTCTTTTCTATCCACTAAGACCCCTCTTCCACCCGCTCAGGCATCCACTGCTGTGAGTTTTCTCCTCTTAACATTTTTACATCCACTTTCCTTGCAGCAAATAATATGCAACTATTACTAGTTTTTAAATGTTACCTCTCCTGTAGCTTAAACCTCAGTAGGATCAACACCTTTAAGGGAAGCTTTAAGGTTACCTTTTGTCAGGGTGCATCATGTGAGGTAGTCATTTTTTGGAGTATCTGCGAAGCTCATAATAATGCTTTATGTATCCTCTCTCGCAAAGCTATGGAAGCCATATTTGTTCTACTCACCGTCGTCACTGGCTACAGTTAATTGGATGAAGGGTGTCCATTTGACACAGGTTCAGCCAATTGAATCATCACAATCAAGAACTTTGATTTGGTAACAAGGACTTCTAATTGAGATTTAAATAGTGATAGAAATTCTCACCAGTTGTGACTCTGCATTCAATTGTTCATCGATAACATATGAGAGAAATCAGGGCTGCAAAAATAAGAAATGAAGATTTTAGATGTGAATAAAATGTCACACAAGAGAGACACAAATTGCTTATAAATCCTTGTTTCATTCCCGTTCTTGTATTCAATAAGAGAGCTTTATTTCCTTGTGAAAATTAGCCCATTTTAATTAAGTTAGAACAAATTGCTTTCTGTTACTTGCAAACAAAAGACACTAATTGATACATAATGACACCTACTACCTTCTTCTCTTTCAGAATAAGATGATTTAAAATTCTTTGTGAAAATAAACACTTCACTCACATTCTTTAGGCTTAGATAAAATTGCTTCCATCTCTAATTCCAGAGTATAACTTTTAATTTAAGCTAACCAGCTGGATCATCATATTTTCAGCAAGTATGATTGAATTATGATGGATTGAAAGTGCACTGAGAGCTAATGGGATGAAGGAAACTTTTGTTGGAATTTCTGAGAGATCTGTGCTTATCTTGCAGGATTTGAACTTGCTGTTTCCAGTCTAGAACAACTGGAACTCTCTTGCTGTCAAGAAATGTTGATTTATATCAAAGTGGAATAAACCTACAGAAAATGAAACCATGCAACCTAAGGGGGGATGGGAGAAGAGAAAGAGAGAAATAGGGTTCCAGTGGTATCATTTGAGCCCCAGGTTCAAATCCTGTTGTACTGATTAAATGCTGTGTACCTTATAATGAAGACTCCTGGCTGATACAGAGCGCCCCAAATGCTACTGTGCCAGTGTTTCTTTCTTTATCTAACTTATGTTTCATTCTCTGAAATAAAAGAAAAATTTCAAATGGTAGTATTCAATTTAAACTTACATTTTCTAAAAAGAAGAAAATATTCATTTATTCAGTTTTTCCTTAATTTACATAGCAAGGACAATTTGTTATGTACTCCATCTTTTGAACTGCAACATTTCAGTAAAGACTAGGTATTGCATACCAAAAAAACAACAGGTAGAGGATTTGAAGACCTTAGCTTCCCCCCTAATTTTGCTATATGCTAGCTATATAAAGAAGAATAAATTTCTCTCTCTCTGTTGCTTTTAAAGAACAAAACTGGAGGCAACACACTGACTTCAAACTATACTATAAGACTACAGTAACCCAAACAGCATGGTATTGGTTAAAAAAACAAAAAATCAAACAAACAAACAAACAAACAAAAAAACATAGACTGGAACAGAATAGAAAACTCAGAAATACAGCCACATGTCTGCAAGCAGCTGATCTTCAACAAGGGCAACAAAAACAAGGAATAGGAAAAGGATTTTCTATGTAATAAATGATGCTGGAATAACTGGCTAGCCATATGCAGAATAATAAACCGAGACCCTTATCTTTCACTATCCATAAATATTAACTCAAGATGGATCAAAGATTTAATGTAAAACATCAAACTATAAAAATCCTAGAAGAAAACCTAGGAAATGCCCTTCTATCATCAGCCTTGGCAAAGAATTTTTGACTCGAGTCCCCAAAAACAACTGCAACAAAAACATAAAAGTAAGAAGTGAGATCTAATTAAACTAAGGAGCTCTGCACAATAAAAGAAACTATCAACAAGTCAACAGAGTAAACAACCTATAGAATGGGAGAAAATATTTGCAAACTGTGCATCTGAAAAAGGTATAATAATCAAAATCTGTAAGAAAATTAAATGAATTAACAAGCAAAAAAAAAAAAAAAACCACACACACAAAAATACAAATAGCCCATTAAAATGGGCAAAGGACATGAACAGACATTTTTCAGAAGAAGAATACAAGCATTCAACAAACATGAAAAAATGTTCAACATCACTAATTATTAGAGAAATGCAAATTAAAACAACCATGAAATGCCATTGCACACCAGTCAGAATAGCTTCTATCTAAAACTCAAAAAAACACTAAGACGCCCATGAGGCTGTGGAGAAAAGGGACATGTATACAGTGTTAGTGGAAATGTAAATTAGATCAGCAACCATAGAAAGCAGTTTGTATATTTGTCAAAGAAGTTAAAACAGAGTGACCATTCAACCCAGCAATCCCATTACTGGGTATATACCCAAAGAAAAGAGATTCTTATACCAAAAAGACACATGCACTAGTTATATTCATCACTGAGCTATTCACAATAGTAAAGACTTGGAGTCAACTTAGTTGCCCACCAATGATGAACTGGATAAAGATAATGTAAAACACATGTAGCATGGAATAGTATGCAGCCATAAAAAAGAACAAAATCATGTCCTTTGCAGTAACATGAATGCAGCTGGGGGCCATAATTATAAGCAAATTATTCAGGAACAGAAAACAAAAGACCACATGTTCTTACTTATAAGTGTGAGTTAAACATTGAGCACACATGGACATAAATATGGGAACAACTGACACTGCAGACTATAAGACTAGGGAGGGAGGGAAGGATGCATGGGTTGAAAAACTATTGAGTACTATGCTCAATACCTGGGTATAATATACCCATGAAACAAACCTGCATGTGTACCCCATATTTAAAATAAAGTTAAAAGTTAAGAAAAATAAATAACATAATATCTACCCAGTAAAGACATAAGTGTCCTGTGCAGATAAAGTGACAGGTAGTTATGTTTAAAGCTCTTTGGAAATATTTTCAGTGCTATATATATATACCTATGTATTCTTCACAAGTTAAAATGTAACTCCTTAGGTTTTTAGATTTCCTCTCATAGTTAACACCTAAAATATAATTTCAAGGTTCATGAGGTCTCTAATTTCCATCTGAACTAAAAAATTCAAAGAAGGGCTTCTATTCCATTTGTGTGTTGCCATAGTTCAACTCTTGTCCAAGTGAAGTAGTATAAAAAGAGTTGGTACTACAGAATTTAGCCTCAGATTACAGGTAAGCAATTTTCTGCTCCTTGCAGGTTAGTTGTAATGAAATTTATTGGAAGAATGGCTAGAAGTCAAGAAAATTATTTTAAACTTTCAACTAATAGCATAGTTCTTTGAAGTACTGATTTGTTAAAAATCAGACATTAATTTATTTAATTAAAGTATATTTTTTCCGTACTTTCTTGCTTTAACAATCAAGTATACATTTAGATTATACTGAAGAGTCAGTAAAGGTTCAACTTGATTATTCATGTAGTAAAAGTTGTATTCTCATGTTCTTAAAATTCTGCTAAAGAGATATAAAATGACCAAATCTCATCACCAAATGGTTGATATGAATTAATTTAACATTAGAACCCTTTCTCTGCTTGCCCTTTACTTTAGTAATACTATAACACTCATACAACTGTTGAGTATTGTTATATTCAATGTTTTATCTGTTTCTACTAAAAATTTTTGAGCTCCTAGGTGACATGACTTGTATTTTAATTATTATGTGCTCCTAGTACCTAAAACATAGTAGGTTCAATAACTGTTTGTTGAGTGAATGAATGCAAAATATTGTTTATGAAGTACCTTACTGGTTATAAAGAAGAACATCAAATTAGTTATCTGGTCTACCCAAATATTAATTCCACTAATAGTAGGAAAATTCAAAAAAAAAAACAAAGCAAAACCAAAACAAAACCAAATAAGGTTTTGAGGAAACATTTTCCACTTTGAGGAAAAACTGGAATTGGATTTGTTCTTAATGAAATACAGCAAAAATAATTTTCAGGCATTTTCCTGCTTTTCTGTTTTTTTTTTTTTTTTTCTGTTAACAGGGAAATGGAATGGGACTGTACTTTAAATAAACTAGCACTTTTTTTCTTCTTATTTAAATAGGAACATATGTTTACTGTACATACTTTACTACAGAAAAGGCAAGAAACTAAATTGAAAGTATCCCTCATATAACTATCCTAACAATAACTGATGACATTTGTTGTTTGCAATATTTTCACACACACACGGACACATAATATGCTCACTGGTAAAACCGAATACCCCAGGCCTTGAGACATAGTTCAAAGTCAGATTTTATCTTCCTCATTCTCTCTTAGAATTCTGATTGTTAGATTTTTTTTACTATCAGACGTCCTGAGAAATAGTTAACATTGAATCAGGAAAGCCATAATATTAATTCCTGGGAAGGGAGAGACTCCCCCAGCTCAGCCTTGAATACAGTCTTCTATGTGGAGTACTTTTAGTAGAGGCAGGATTTGAAGGGGAGGGTAGTTTTTGCCGTGGGTGGCTAAATTGCCCTGGTCTGCCCAGGGAAGGGTAAAACTCCCAATATTGCCCTTCTCAAATGATTGCAGGGGTTGTAAATTTCTGGCCTCCACTTTCCTGGTTGAATTCTGGTCTCACTACACTGGTAGAAAGGTGAATGTTATCACCAGGAAGACATTCTGCAGGCTATTGAGTTTAGAGAGGGCAAGTCAGTAAATTTAGAGGTCTTGTATCAGATTCCAGAGAGTACAGTTCCTGCACTTCTGATAGATGGCAAGAAATGAGCTAGTGGTAGACTGATTCATGGGCTAGTGTGAGTAAACACTAGATTTGTTTGGGTGTATTTGGAGACTGGAAGCCCCTAAGAGGGGGAAAAATAACTTCCTGTTAAATGTTTTAAATGGAACAGAAAGGCTAATGGAACTTTATTTTGAACTTCAAGTTGTTAAGCCTTTTACACCGGGAGGCTTTTAATATTTTTATTTGAAGTAGGTGTTGAAAATATTCTAATTTTTCATTTGTCAGTCTTAGGGAATTTTAGGTTTTGTTTGGTATTAAAATTGTAGTATATATTACTATTTTCTTTTGTGGGGTTCTTAATTTGCTTTTATACATTGAGAAACCCTTCTCTTTCAATTTTTTCTTTTTTTGTTCTTACTTAAACAGAACTATTTGTAAGTAATTGAGCTCTTTATCTAAATAAATGACAAAAAGGAGATATATTTTATCTTATCTCTAAATACAACTGAAATAAAGATTTTTGTTGTCATGAAACTTGTGAAAATCTCCCCCATTTCTGGTTAGTAACTTATAAATTAAAATTATTTAAAAAAATTATGTATGCAATTTTCTCAAAAATTCAAATTATTTTACTCTTCAAATCACCTCTTATAAATCTAGGTATATTGATAACTATATCTCAGAGTAAATTCAGGACACATTGTAATTTTTTACCTCTTATTTTCAAGTAGATTAGAATCATCATTAGGGTAACATAAATGAGATCACGACATATCAAATAAAATAACAAAGAAGGTTAAAATTTGAGCTTAATGATAATAAGCAAATATTGAACTTCTTGGAATGAAATAATGTATTGACTAAAGAGATAAATGTCAATAATTGTATTCAAGTTAAAAAATTATGCTTACTATATAAAACCAAGTACTATATAATAATTATTATTTAAAGTACAGAAGTATATCATTCGAGAGGGTATGTGTGTGGGGGGAGTAAATGCTCTTGTATCCAATAATTTTTATAAGAAATTTTGAAATAAAACATATCTAATTATTATACATAAGAAGATAATATCAATATCAATATATAAAGCATAGTTTTTTTTTTTTTTTTTTTGAGTCAGAGTCTCACTCTGTTGCCCAGGCTGGAGTACAGTGATGCAATCTCAGATTACTACAGCTTCCACCTCCTGCCTTCAAGCCATTCTCAGCCTCCTGAGTAGCTGGAAGGCTAGTGGGAGCCACCATGCCCAGATAATTTTTGTATTTTTTGGTAAAGATGGAGTTTCACTGTGTTGCCCAGGCTGGTTTCGAACTTCTGGCCTCAAGTGATCTGCCCACTTTGGCCTCCCAAAGTGCTGGAATATAGGCATGAGCCACCACACCCGGTCAAGAATACATTTTTGAAGCTACAGTGATAACCAGGGATGAAGTATTAGAGTGGTAACCTTATTAATTAAACTACAATTTTTGTTTTTAAGAAAAGTAACCATTTGTTGGTCTAAAGGAATTAAGTAAGACTTCATATCATTATGGCAAGTGAAATTATTAATACAAAGGAACTTCAAATGAAAGAAACACAATTAATTTTCTTATATGGTAGATGTTGCCTGTAAAAACAGATAAGCCTAACTGAAATGTTTAGAGGTAACAAAAGAAATACATGCATTTGTAAATTATTTTCACCTATAAACACTAAACTTCATTATATACCACTTATTATATGTATATTGTGATACTGTGATAAAAGTAGTGTTCGAATTATCATGGGAATCTAACAGTTTTCATTCTTCACTGTCTCCAAACAATAGTTCAATGTTTTCATATTTAATTCCCATTACAACTCCTCAAGGTTCTTTCTAATTTCTCTTTCCTCAAAAATCCAAATGTCTTCTTTTCTCTCACTTTCTGTATATATTGTATATCTATAATGTGTATATATATAGTATATAGTATATAGTATATATGTACCTATATACAGCTTTATGGATTCATTATAGCAAAAATGCCTGAAAATTCCTGAGTTAACTGCATGCCCATTTAAAATTTTCTGCCTGTTTTCACTTACCCCATTTTTTAGCTTTAACACATGCATCTCTGCTATATTCCTTCTTACTCTCTTTTAGGAGATCTTGTTTTCAGCTCTATCCTCTATTGAATCATTAGCTTTTATTTCTCTATGATCTTTTACAAAATGTCTGTGTGCCTGCTCCAGTCCCATTCTCCTAAAAGAACCTTCTCTCTGATGGTTAAATTACCATCAATCTCTTCCCCTTGATTGTACTGTCAATCTCATCCAAAGAGTAGTCTGTTGCTGTTTCCACTTTGATATATTTATAAAATAACAACTTTTTATTGAATTATAACATATACAGAAATTTGAGTGTGTGTTCAACCTGATGAATTTTTACAAAGGGAGAGACCCATCTAACCAGCACTCAGAGAAATAAATAGGCATTTTCTAGCATCCGAAGATCCCAGCATGTCTTGTTCCTTTCACTACCCCCACCAAAGATAATCACTATGTTGACATTAAATACTACAGATTAATTTTGCCTGTTTCTGAACATTTCATAATAAGTACAATTATACAGCACGTAGTCTTTTTTGTCTAACTTCATTACTGAATGTGTTGTTGTGAGTAGTTTGATTTATGTTCATTGCTCTATAAAACCCATTGTGAGAATATACCCCAATGTTTTTAGCCATTCTATAGTGATGAGCATTTGGGTTCTTTTAACTTTTGGTTATTAAGAATAATGCTGCTCAGAAAGCTGAGGCAGGAAAATAGCTAGAACCCAACAGGCAGAGGTCATAGTGAACGAGATGGCGCCACTACACTCCACCGCGACAGAGCGAGACTGTCTCAAAATAATAATAATAATAATAGTGCTACTCGAGACTAGCTTGGACAATATGGCGAAACCCCATCTCTATCAAAAATAGATAAAATTAGCCAGACATGGTGGCGCGCACCTGTGGTTCCAGCTACTTGGGAGACTGAGGTAGGAGGGTCCCATGAATCCAGGAGGTGGAGCCTGCAGCGAGCTTTGGTCCCGTGATTGCTCCAATGCACTCCAGCCTGGACGAAGAGCGAGAACCTGTCTCAAAAACAAAAACAAAGGCAAAAG
Source organism: Ateles fusciceps (assembly GCA_036589455.1). Lineage (NCBI taxonomy): Eukaryota > Metazoa > Chordata > Mammalia > Primates > Atelidae > Ateles > Ateles fusciceps. The sequence goes on along the minus strand of JAZHEH010000827.1, from coordinate 2,688,261 downwards.
CAAAAGAATAATGCAGCTAAGGACATTCATGTATATCTTTTGACGATCATGTCGATGCATTTCTGCGGCTACATCTTTAAGACTGCCTTTTGCTGGGTCATAAGGTTAGCATACGGTCAACTTCAGTTGACAACTGCAAAACAGTTTTTCAAAGTAGTTGAAACATTTTATTCTCCTACCACCAGTATATGAATTCCTGTTGATCCACATTCTGACCAACATTTAGACATGTATTTTTAATTTTAGCTATTTGAGTGCATTTGTCTAACCAAAGATTTAAATTTTAAATGTCTTTTCTAAATTTTAAATTTGTCTCTTTTTCTTAAAACCATTTTAGTTGTGGGTAGTAATGTCTTGGTGTGACTTTAATTTGCATTTCCATGATGATTTAATGAAGTTGAACACATTTCATGTTGACTGACCATTTGAATACGTCTTGTGTGAAGACTATTCAGTATTTTGCTGTTTTTTTTTTTTTCTGTTGGATTGTCTGCCTTTTCTTAATGATTTGTAGATCTTTTTGAAGTGTGGATATGAGTTGTTTGTTTGATATATTATTTTTCTACCATGTGGTTTGTCACCTAATTCTCTTAATAATCTCTTATAATGAACACAGTACTTTTCATTTTTTTTCTTCCTCCCTTTCATTTTTTTATTATACTTTAAGTTCTGGGATACATATGCAGAACATGCAGGTTTGTTACATAGGTATACACATGCCATGGTGGTTTGCTGCACCCATCAACCCGTCACCTACATTAGCTATTTCTCCTAATGCTATCCCCTCCCTAGCACCTCACCCCCCGACAGGCCCTGGTATGTGATAATCCCCTCCCTATGTCCATGTACTCTCATTGTTCAACTCCCACTTATGAGTGAGAACATGCAGTGTTTGATTTTATGTTCCTGTGTTACTTTGCAGAGAATGATGGTTTCCAGCATTATCCATGTCCTGGTGAAGGATATGAACTCATTCTTTTTCTTATGGCTGGATAGTATTCCATGGTGTATATGTGCCACATTTTCTTTATCCAGTCTATCATTGACTGGCATTTAGGTTGGTTCCAAGTCTTTGCTATTGTGAATAGTGCTCCAATAAACATATGTGTACATGTGCCTTTATAACAGAATGATTTATAATCCTTTGGGTATATCCCCAGTACCATTCCTTCTGAAACTATCCCAAAAGATAGAAAAAGAGGGACTCCTGCCTAACTCATTTTACTTTTCATTTATACTTCATAATATTTGCATCTTGTTTAAAATTTTTTTCCTACCACAATAATGAAGACATTAGCTAGCATTTCATTCCTAAAGCTTTATTATCATGCTATTTACATGTAAATCTCTGACATTTATTTTTTGGTGTATTTTGTGATATATGATCAAGATTTCTTTTTCTTTGAATGTCACATACAGGGCAAATTAAAAAAAAATTCTCATAAGAATATCCAATTGGCTCAGACCATTTTTGAAAAAGAACATTCTTTTCTTACTGCCCTACAATGTTAAGAATATCACTGTGTCAGGGAACCTCCAGGATGGCCCTCCATAATTCCTTCCTCTGATATTCACATTCTCGTATAATGCCCTCTTAAATTGTGTCAAACTGTGTCTGACAGACCAATAAACTTTAGCAGAAATAATAGTGTGTCTTTTCTCATATTAAGCTATGAAAGACTGTGCCTTCCATTTTGGACACTCTTTTCTTTGTCCTCTTTCTCTTCTGGCATTTGCTGGAGGAAGCCAGCTACTATGAAGGCTTATGAAGAGATCCATGTGATAAGGAGCTGAAGCCTCTTACCAAATAAGACCTGAGTGAGTTTGGAAGCATGTCTGCAGCTGCCAGCTTGACTGCAACCTCAAGACAGACCTTAAGTCAGAACCACCCAGCTAAGCTGCTCCAGATTTTCTGACTTAAAGAAACTATGTGAGATGATAAATGTATGCTTTATAAGCTGCTACATTTTGGAAAAATTTGTTAAGCAAATATATGACAACTACAATCACCAAATGACTATATGTTAAGTTTATTTATGGACTCTCTTCTGCTCCATTGGTCTATTTTTTTCTCTCGTTGTACCACCACTACACTGAATAATTATCATATTATTAAAATAAATCTCTTTATGTGATAGGGTAAGTACTCAAATGCTGTTGTTCTCCCAGATTGCCTTTGGTATTCCTGTCTTTTTAAATTTTCATATGGATTTTAGAAGCAGCTCATCAATTTTCATATACTCACAAATACACACACACACAGAGAGAGAGAGAGAGAGAGAGAAGAGAGAGAGAGAGAGAGAAACAAGATATCTGCAGTGATTTTGATTGGGATTTAATTGAATCTATGGACTAATTGGGCAGAACTGACATATTTAAAGCACTAAGTAGTCTAAATCATTGGCTGTTACGAAGAAATAAATACAGGTATATTCTATACTCTTATGTCCATTATTGTTATAATTCTGTTTCTCTTGTAAATTTCACTGTTTTCTATATGTACAATCACATTGTCTACCAAAAAAGTGACAATTTTATTTCTTCCTTAAATATTCATATTTTTTACGACACTGTCCTAAAAGTAGTTTTGTTTATTAAATAAGTTGAGTTCTGGAATAGGCTGTATAATACCTCTTTTACAAATCGGTTGAATTGTAAAAGAGGTGCTATTCTGCACATCAGTTTATTTCTCTTTATCTCTATTATTTCAATATCCAAGGGAAATATTTCAACTCATCAATATGTAAGATGTTTGATGTAGTTTTCTGGTCCATATCCTTTATCAGATTAAAGACATTGCCTTTTATTCTCTTATGAGTTCTTAATCATGAATAGATATTCATTTTTGTCAAATAATTTTTCTGTATCTATTGAAATGTTCACATATATTTTCTTTTTCCTGTTTATATTGACGAATTTCAATGATTGACTTGCTTATAATTTTATATTTTTCAAACATTTTTATAAAGAAAATTCAATCATACAAATAGGTCAAAAGAATTTTACAAGGGACACCCATATTTCTACCACATTTATAATTAAGATTATCCTACAATTGTTTCATTACATAACTATCCATCTATCCATTCATCAATCCATCATTTAAGAAAATGATTACTGAGGAGGGGCATGGTGGCTCATGCCTGTAATCCCAGCACTTTGGGAGACCGAGGCAGGCAGGTCACTAGAGGTCAGGAGTTTGAGACCAACCTGGCCAACGCAGTGAAACTCAGTCTCTACCAAAAATACAAAAATTAGCTGGGCATAGTGGCAGGAGCCTGTAATCCCAGCAATGCAAGAGGCTGGGGCATGAGAATCACTTGAACCCAGGAGGCGGAAGTTGCACTGAGCCGAGATTGTAGCACTGCATTCTAGCCTGAGTGACAGAGCCAGACTCAGTCTCAAAGAAAAAGAAAATGATTACTCAATGTTCAATCAAGCCTGAACTAAATTCCCCTTGGTTTAATGTGTTATCATTTTGTATATTTCTGGGGTAATTTTACCATGATTTTGTTAGGCATTTGCACCTATGTTTGGAAATCACTTCTTCATTTATTTTGTCTGTAATATTCTTGTGAGGTTTTGTGACTCAAGATATGTTAACCTCATAAAATGAATTCTCAAATGTTCCCTTTTTTCTGATTCTTGGGGAAAGTTTATATAGATTGGTGATTTTTTAATTTGAGAGGAAATTCAGTGGTATAATTAGTTGAGATTGGAATTTTTGGGGGGGACAATTTTTAATAATGAACTCTAATAAACAGAACTAATTGGTTTTTCTTTTTCAGTTTTAGTAGGTTGTTTTTTAAAAATTTTGTCTTTTTCTAAATTTTCAGCTTTGTGTGATAAAGTTATTCATAATCTCTTTCTATTGAGATTTTAATGTCTGTCATATCTTTACTGATGTTACCATTTTCTTTCTTGTATTCAAAATCTGTGATTTCTTTACTTTTGATGTTTTGTCCTGCAATAATTTCATCAAATAAACAACTCTTAGCTTTGTTTTCTTTCATTGCCATTTTCTATGTTTTTTAAATTTCTTCTCTATCTTTATTTCCTTCTTTCAGTTTCTTAGGTTTGACTGACCATTTGTTATCTCTAATCTTAAGTGTCATTGCTAATAAATGTATTTAAAACTACAATTTTTCTTCTAAGTCCTGCTTTAGATATATTCCACAAATTTTGCCATGTGATATTATTATCCAGTGCAAAATATTATTTACTTCCTTTGTGATTTCTACTGTGAAAAAAGAGCTATTTAAAACTATATTGTTTGATTTTGAAAGAGTTGGACATGATCTAGATTTTTTTAGAGGTGTTACTGATTCCTAGTGATTAATAAAATACTCATAATAATTTTATATTTGTTAGGTTTGTTTTATGACCCTTCCTATTATCAGTTTGATGAATAACCCATGAACACCTCATAATCTGAACATGTTATTTGTTGATAAAACATTCTTTAATATCATTAGTTCTAGTTTATTAAATATCAAATTATATTGTTAGAAATTATATAATTTCTTTCCAGCTTTCCCTGGAAGTAATGTTTAATATCTGTCTCTCTGATTGTGAATTTGTCTTGTCATCCTTTTAATTGTATTCATTTTTGTTTTATATATTTTGAAGTGATATTACTGAATAGAGCAAGATGTACAACTGTTAAATCTTTCCCAGTAGAATGATCTCTTTGCCATTTCAAATATTTTCTTTTATCTTTAATAACACTTTTTTACTTGGGTCTTCTTTAATATTACCATGGTTTCAACTGTTCTGTTTCTTTGTTTGTGTTCTTGTTGTTAATATTTGCAAAGAATATCTTTTTCCAACCTTTTATTTTCCATCCTTCTGTGCTTTATATTTAAGATATGTTTCACATAAGTGGAAAATTGACATTTTTTTTTCCTTTTGATTGGACTGTTTTATTTTTAATTGAATTAACAATGGTGTGTTAGTTTACACCTACCATCAAACTGTTTGTTTTCTATTTGACCCACAGTTTGGAGTTTCATTTGTCTTCCATTTTTTCTTACATATTAATCAACGTATTTTACTGTTCCATATATTTCAATTAGATTAATTATATCAAAAGTATTTTGTATGTTCACATTAGGGATTCCAATATGTATCCTCAATTTATTACATTCTGATACAAATCAGTATGTTCCACTTTCCCAATACACTAGAACCTTAGAACCATTTACTTCTACTCATTCTCCTCCTGCTTTTGCATGATTGTTGTCAAATACAAACTTTTACTTTTCACTCTGCTTTCAGTATTTGTTTTATTAAAACTGGGCTAAAAACAAATTTTCTGGGGTTTTTCAGTCTGAAAACATACTTATTGTTCTACCATTATTAGAAGTATATTTTCAGTAGGTATGGATATCTTTTAAAAATGTTATTGTCTATATTAAGGTATACACTACGATATACTGATACACATGCACTCACGCATGTATATATAAAATTACTACGGTCAAGCACATTAACGTAACCATCATTTCACATAGCCGTGTGTGCGTGTGTGTGTGTGTGTGTGTGTGTGTGTGTGTGTAGTGGTAACAGGACCTAAAATCTACTTTCTTAACATATTTCTAATAGACAATAGTATTAACTATAGTTCTGTTCTATGCATTAGATATCCAGACTTATTCATCCTACAGAACTGCAACTCTGTAATCTTTTCATCCATTATCTCTCCATCTCCTGGCTCCCCACTGTGGTAACTATGTTTTTTCTATTTTTACATATTCAACTTTTTGATGTTGTTGTCACATATTGTGGAATCTTCATCCTTTTTGAGGCCTAACAGTATTTCATCATATTCATAAACCACAATTTCTTTATTCATTCATCCATCAACAGATAATTAGGTTGTTTCCATATAAGAATGCTGCAATAAAAGTGAGAGTATCTTTGGTGAGATATCCAGCAAAAGGGCTACTGGGTAAAATTTTAGCTCTGTTTGAGGAACCTCCATACTGTTTTCCGTAATGCCTGAACCAATTTACATTGCCATAAGTAATGTACAAGGGATCTTTTTACTCCATATCCCTGTCATCACTTGTTAGCTCTTCTCATTTTGATAATAACCACCCTAACAGGTGTGAGGGGAATATTGTACCATGGTTTTGATTTGCTTTTTCCTGGTGGTTATTGATGTTAAGCCCTTTTCACATACTTGTTGGCCATTTCTATGTCTTCTTTGGATATATGTTGATTTGGGTCCCTGGTGCATTTTGAAATTGGGTTATTTATTTATTTCACTATTGAGTTGTGAATTTCTATTTGTTAGAAGATACTAGCCTTCTACCAGACATATGGTTCAAAAATATTTTCTCCCAGTCCATAGACTCCTTTTCATTTTCTTGGTTGTTTCCTCTGCTGTGCAGGAGCTGTTTAGTTTGATGTCGTCCCACTTCCTTTTCTGCTTTTGTGGCCTGGTCTTTGGTGTGATATGAAAAACAATCTTTGCCAGTCCAACATAAAGGTACTTTTTCCCGGTGTTTTCAATAAGGAATTTTATAGTTTCAGGTGTTATGTTTAGATCTTTAATCCATTTTGAGTCCAATTTTATGTATGTTATAAGATAAATTTCATTCTTTTGTACTTGAATATCCAGTTTTTTAACACTATGTGTTGAAGAGACTATCTATTTTCAGACAATGGAAGTAGAGGAAATACTTCCAATTTCATTCTGTGATGCCAGCATCACCCTGGTACCAAATCCAGACAAAGGCACCACAAGATAAGAAAACTATATGTCAATATCCTTAATGAATATACTTGCAAAAATTTTCAATAAAAACTGGCAAACTGAATTATCCATATATTTATCAAAAAGATTAAATATTATGTAAAGTTGAATTCATCCCTAAGATGCAAGGTTGTTTTAATATATGCCAATCAACCAATGTGATACATCCTGTTAACAGAATGTAAGATTAAAACCACATGATCCTCTCAATAAATACATGAAAATAATTTGACAAAGGTCGATAACCTTTCTTGATAAAAATTCTCAACAATTTCTGTATAGAAGAAAATTTTCTCAATATAACAAAGACCATTTATAAAAAGTGTACAACTAACATCATAATCAATGGGGGAAAACGAAAAGCTTTTCCCCTAAGATTAGGTACAAGTCAAGGGTGGCCAATCTCACAATTTCCATTCAGCATAGTACTAGAAGTGCTAGTAAGAACAGTAAGACAAGGAAAGAAATAAAGGGCATCCAAATAGGAGAGGTAGAACAAAATTTTTCTTATTTACAGATAGCTTGATTCTGTAAGTGGAAAACTCTAAAGACTCCTCATATATACACACAAAAACTCATTAAAACTAATAAATAAATAATAAATAAATATGGTAAAGTTGCAGGCTACAAAATCAGTGTATAAAAATCAGTTATATTTCTTTGCACAATTAATGACCTATCTGAAAGAAAATTAAGTGTGAATATATCAATTTGATTTTTTCAGCCTCTTAATATATTATTCAATTATTAATACTCCTGTCAAAAATACAAAACAAAACAAACAGAATAGCAAAAATCATTGACAAAATGCATCCCACTTTAATTTACTTTTTTCCATTTCATTCTCCTCCCTTATTCTTCTCTTTCACCAAACTATTATCTCATTTCCAAAGACATCTTCTCTACCCTTGCCATTGCACTTTTGCTCACATTCCTTCCTTTACTTGCTAAAACCTGTATCAACATCTCTTCTTGACAGCTTAGTATCTATAACTCTTTTTTTCTAATAATATTGTCCTTTTTTATACAGAATTCTCTTTTCTCTTTAAAGGTGACTTGGGTAAAATGTCATTCAAGGTCATTGATCTTCTTTTCCCCAAAGATGACAACATAATCCAATCAAGGTTAAACTGATAGTGTTCTCCTCTTGGAATATAAATTTTGAGTTCAGTTGCCCAAAGAATAAAAATGATTATGGTTGATTCTCCCTGATGATAATACATTATAGAAATATTGTAATTGTCCTTGTTGTCTTGTTCATCTCTACTTTTTTTTAAAAAATGATTCTTTTATATGTCACCTAGAAAAGTAAAAGGAACATGTATTGCATTAGTGAGACTAAATATATTATTTAATTAAAGGCTGGATATAGCTGGAGTTTCTGTAAGAGAACAACCAAGTAGTTGGGTAGGATTATATACATGACATTTGAAAAGCAGACAAAAGAATACTCAGCATGCCAAGATCAAAACCTAAAACTCCTGCATTCTAAAAAGAGGTTCTCTTGTGCAAGTTTATAGAATCCTTTCAAAGATTTAAAAAAGTGATAGAACATAGGATTTTTAATGACTATATTTATTTTGTCATGAAAACAAATATAAGGTTTCTGAATTTGCAGCAGACTAGCATTACTTACCAAAATAACTCTATTGGTTCCCCATACTCCATTCTCTTCTTTAGAGTAATATAATGAGAACCAGATTGCTAGCCATGTGTTTATGAATATCTTTGATAGAAAATGAATCACAACATTATGAGTCTGGAGTTCACATAGAAACTGCTAGAGAGCTACTCTCCCCCAGAGGAACCTAAACTCCCTAACGTAAACAAATATTATTTATAAACAAAATTAAATACCTAACTTATGACTCTTTAGAATACAGATGACCGACTTCTGGTTTTATAAAATTTTGATATACAACTTATGGCTTCAGGGGATGAGGAATCTCTACATATTTCCAGAGGTTTCTATTTATTCAATAGTCTGTGAAGTTCAAAATCTTATTCGTTAGCTGAGGTTCTAGTTTTTTATATTCAGAGAAATCTAACCATGCAGAAACACGAAAATGTTTTCTCTATAGTCGAACAAAGAGTCATTACTCTTTTGCCATAAATAAAAATTTAAATTTAGTTAGAGGTTGTTTAAATAGAGACTAGGTTGTCTTACCACATAATGAATTATCTGTTACAATACTCATTTAAGCATATGGTCAAGTTGACCATTTAGAAGAGGTGTTACAATGTGGATTCAAGCATTCAACAAGTCGTTAGACTAAATGACTACATCATGCGGACATGGCAGGAAACAGATGGCACACTTAAATAGGGATATAGAAAACGGCTTAATGAATGATTTTTTTGTAAAGCATAGTATGATGAAGGGAAGCTAAAAGCAGACAGTGAAGCATCCTTGGACTAGGAACAACAGGAACCATTACCATCCTAAAGTCCTCGTGCAAAGCGAGTGAATGATTGCCAAAACTCAGAGACCTCAGTCCCTTGCTCTGTGGGGAAGGCCACAACAAAGGAACTAGGGTCTCAGACAAAGAATACAGCCATTGCAACCTCCTGTGGCCTGGTAGGTAGGATGCTGGGGAAATAAATATTTTGACATCTCTTTGATGCCACTTCTACCATCCAACCTCCATCTTCTGCTGGTACCTTCCATTTGTCAAATCCAACAGGAAAACAGAACGTAAGAGAATCCAGTTGACACTAGTCACAGAGGTCGTTCACTCAGTTCACTCATCCTTATGGCAAGAAGGCATCTAGTAAAGCAGCAAATATATAGCCCAGACACTTAAAAGTACATGTGAACTTAACTGAACCCCAGAAGTCTCTGATTCTGTGAAACGCTTATCCTATTAAATTCTTTGAAGAAAAGTCACACAGCATGAATGAAACACTTAAGGTCATAAATGAACAGTTCTTGTATAGAAACAGATAAGTTTAAGTCAGGCGTAAATAAAAATTGACATACCTTGACGTCAAAGGTTAAATGAACCTCCGCTAATGGAGAATACTAAGTTTTACATGCTCCTGGTTTTTCTGACCCATGTACGTTATCCTGAAGTCATCAGGATAGACCATCAGCCAATTTGCTTTCAACTCTTTTCTTATTTCAGGCAGACACTATAAGAGTCAAGGATCTGTACCATCTGGGCCAGATGAAAGGAGACCCAGTGCTGGGTGCCAATAGCATACTGATTACACTGCGTTATGAAACATCTCACTCTTTCCCTGTGAGGCTTCACTGAAAAGACTTCACAGACAGTACCATATGTCAATAAGAGCTGTAACATCTAGACTAGAGTTGGGAGAAGGAAGTGTTAAAGCTACTAGTTCCTTGTGTTTTACTTTCAAATCTATATTCTACGAGTAATAGGTATATTTAAAATAAAAATGCTGTTATCTCTCACTTTTCATCTCATTTAAAATTTTGACCGGCAGTCAATAGTAATGGAATCAAGATATTCAAAGCAATTTTATGCTTCCTTCCGTCATAAATTAAAATGTTTCATTAACTAAACAAATTCTCAATGGCATAAATCAACCCACACTAAGTAAATCACATGAGAATGAAATTGCAATTCCATAAAAGTGATTAAGTGCTGGCAAGATACAGTGATACACATAATCTGCAATGGAAACACTGATTATTTAGTATCTGTATGCTGTATTTTAGACTGGCTAATTTCCTACATGTTCGGTATTTTCTTTGGAAATATTTAAGGAAAATCTATATATCACACAAAATTTTACATTTTGGTTTAATTTTGGAATGCTTCTGTCAGAGACTCCTCATTAGAGTATGCTTTGAAATATGGCTAATGGATGCCTTCACAAATATGAAAACCTATATTGTAAAATATATTTACCCTAGGATGAAAATGACCTTGTCAGCAAAGTCAAATATTTCTAAATTACAAGATTTATTCTTTCTGATTTGTTATGAACAATTATAGATTGCTTTCAATTATTCCTTTTAGAAGCTCATTATTTTTGCCATCTGAATGAAGCATGGCAATTTTACAGATTGTATTTAATAGCTTTTAAGAAACATTGATGTAATTATTATATGAATATAAAGCACAATCAAATAGTTATATACAACTTACTTATGCAATGCTCTGAGGATGTTTAATTCTGACGTACTTGGACAACTCCATCACATAAACTACTATAACAACCTTTAATCTTGCTTCCATGTTTAGCATCAACGTTCTCTTCTTCACAGAACAATGAAAGCAATTAAGTAAAAAACATGAATCAGGTCACAATACTCACTAATTCAAAAGCTTCCAATGATTCTCCATCAAAATTAACGCAAAACACAGAACCTTCAAATTGCCCAAGTCCCTTCATCCTCTTGTCACTACTCTGGTCTCATGCTTTCGTACTATTCCAGCACATTGTGCTTCTCTTATGCAGTCTTCACTGTTGTTTTTCAGACTCATCAAGATGGCCCTCATAATCCTTACCCAGCTCACCTCACACTTGATATGCTTCCTTCTCACAGATATTCACATTTCTATCTCCCTTACCCCACAACAATTTCTGTTGAAATAGCATCTTCCTAGACAGTTTTTAACCATTTAACCTAAATCATTAGCCTCATCAAACCTGGTATCTGAATATCCTTGCCAAGCTTAATTTTTATGTGTTTTATGGGGAGTTTTAAATATATATATATATTTGTAGTTTTATACACGTATATATCAATAGTTTTAAATACATATGTATGTATATGTGTGTGTGTATGTGTATGTACATGTATGCAGAATTATATATGATTTGCTTAGTATCTGTCTCCCCTCTTTGGATATAAGTTCCATGTAAGCACTAAAGAGTTCACTAAATTTTTGTAAAATTAATAAATATAAAATTAATAAAGATAAAATCTTTGAATTACATATACTGACATGATAATCTATTTTATTTGTTATATTCCAATAGATGTCATTTGTAAGATAATATCTCTTACTGGGAGTTAATGAATGACTGTTGAATCTTTATTATCAAATACATTATACAGCTCTGCCCTAACCTGGGCAAGAGAGGCCCTTGTTCCAAGACCCATGCCTCACTGGACTCTGCACTTCAGAGAAACTCCTTCAAAAATTTCAAAGAATCCTTTTTTTTTTTTTTTTTTTTTGAGACGGAGTCTTCCTCTGCCGCCTGGCTGGAATGCAGTGGCACCATCTCAGCTCACTGCAATCTCTGCCTCTTGAGTTCAAGCAATCCCCCTGCCTTAGCCTCCCGAGTAGCTGGGATTACAGGTATGCACCACCACACACGGCTGATTTTTTGTGGTTTAGTAGAGACAGGGTTTCACCTATGCATGATCCTCCCGCCTCGGCCTCCCAAAGTGCTGGGATTACAGACATGAGCCACTGTGCCCAGCCTTCAAAGAATCCTTTTAAGATCTGGGCTTGGGGCCAGCAGTGCCAAGTAGTTGGGGTGTCCCAGGCCAAACCTAGGTGTACTGATCATTAGTACCCTTTGATGCTTGAGACTAGCCATCTAGGAAGCCCAGTCAGAAATCTGCACAGGCCTCATTTATCATCTCTTATCACTGGGTTGCTTTCTATCTCTTAACCACCCCCCAGTCCTTACATGGGGCATTGACCAGATGCCTTAAGGAGCCCTGGCACTACTGCTTATGGTGTTGTCCGAAGTCCCTGTTGTTAGATCCTATTTCTATGAGGATGGCCAAGCAAGAAGTATTATTTTTGTAGGATTGTGTAAAACTGAACTGTCAGCATAGCACTGATCCACTCTCTTTTGGTCACATTCTCTTGTTGGGCTCAGAATTTATTCAGAGGTATGAGCTACCAACATGTGACTGCCAACCTTTGGGATTGAGGTGCTGTGTAGGCTGTTGGGTTGGCCCTCATATTTCTGTGTTGCAGATGTAGTGCTACCTCCACACTGTATTTTAGAGTAGTAGAGGTGACAGCAAGCATAATTTGTCCTTTTGCATCTCTGTAATTCTAGTACTATCACCTATCCCCCCTTCACAAGCGCCTCTCTCCTCGAAAACTTCTGAGACCTTCATTTCATTATACACCACAGGTTTGTTTTTTGTTTTTTTTTTTTTTTTTGAATTGCAGTTCTTTTTGGCCTTAGGCCAGGGTGATGACATCATGATCTCCTAGGTTGGTCTTAAGCCATGCTGGATGAGGGATGGATATTCTTTGCTTTAATTGTACCATTCTTCTCACTTTGCCTTGGGCTCCTTGCCTATGCTGGTTGCAATTTATGGAAGGCAGGTGCAGTCAGGGTTGGAAGTGCTAGAAATGCAGTCATCATCAGGACCCAAAGAATGAATTCAAGAAATGACGAAGTTGAAAAATGTCTTGGTTTAACTTCATTCTATAGTGTTCAGAGCAGTGAATTTGTATGATTAACAAGTGTATTGTCTTTCACATTCTCCTATACTGTCTGGAAAATATTTGCATTTGTGGCCATCAAAGAAGCATAAAAACAACTTTTGAAAGAGTCATTGGAAGTCGGTATTCACACATGTTAAATGAATGATGCAGAGTCATAAGTAATGATGTAGCCATCATTAAGTAAAAGGATTGAGGGAACCTCAGAGTTAGAGTACTGAATAAACCTAGTTTGGATTGAGAAAATTCATGGAGCATCATGGTGAAGGTAGTAGTTCTGGAAAACTACTGGAGGTGAAACAGGTGCTAAAGCTGAACAAGCTGATAAGTATAAACCACTACTCCAAGAATCTGTTTAAAATTCAGTCTTTTAGTCACGATAAATTAAAAGTTATATTTGTGATAAAACATCCATGTTGTTTTAATAGAGATGGGTTCTAAAGAGTAATGGATTGTGAATATTAACAACTTTGCTATCTTTTTCTCATGGTGGGATATATGAACTTAGCTAGAAATGCCATATTTGATTATAAAGCACATGTGAAGAGATGCTAACTGGGCCCTGCAAAGTGTTTTCCAGTTCAATGTTTGGACACCAAATAAATGTGTATGTACCTCATCTTTTACTCATAATTCTGTCTTTTTTTTTTTTTTGAGACAGAGTCTGGCTCTATTGCCCAGGATGGAATGCAATGGCACAATCTCAGCTTACTGCAACCTCCGCCTCCCGGGTTCAAGCAATTCTCCTGCCTCAGCCTCCACAGTAGCTGGGATTACAGGCACCCGCCACTACGCCTGACTAATTTTTGTATTTTTAGTAGACACGCGGTTTCACCATGTTGCCTCGGATGGTCTCAATCTCTTGACCTCGTGATCATCCCACCTCAGCCTCCCAAAGTGCTGGGATTACAGGTGTGAGCCACGACGCCTGGCCAATTCTAAGTCTTTATAGATAAGTTAGTATGCTTCGCATAGGCTAATGGATTTAATAATGTGTTTTTAAATCATTGTGTTTGTATAGGCAAGGTTCTTTAAATATTTTCAGGGTCCTCTAAACTGTAGGGACATCCTTGGTGCTAAACGCTACTTTTAAAATCAAAATAGACCTGCTAAGCACTGTATCTCTTTTTTAATGATAAAATGCACAAGGTACAATAACTTGGTCTTTACCTTAAAGGGTAAGTGCAAGACCATTGGGTCTCTATAAACTTCATCAATGTGTCAGAGCCCTAAACATTTGCAGGATTTTTTTTTTTCTTAAACTTGGGCAATATGTGTCTTACATGAGTATTAGGTTTACTTGCCACTTACTTTTCATAGGTCTTATTAGAATGATGGCATCAGTATACTGCACCAACATGATCTTGTGCGGACGTCAAAACCATCATGCTCATTTCATATCATATTGTGATAGACAGCAGGAGAGTTAACATAGCTCTGGAAACCATGAACTTGTACTATTATATTTTCTAAATGGACAATGGCTTTGTATTCACTTCATTGCTGGTGACTGAAAAATATTCAAATCAATGACTACATATTAAATATAAAAGGATACATTGAAATGTTCTAATAAATACATGATATCATACACATCAATGGGAATTGGTGCTACAACCTGGTCAGGTTTACAACAGTACGTTGACCTCCACCATAATCCAGTTTGTTTTTGCAGAAACTATACAAGCCAATTGGAGAGAAATATGAAGTATTCTATTATTCCTGCAATCTTAAAGACTTTGAATATAACCGTATTCTCTACAATTTTACCAAAAATATAATATTGCTTCTGACAAAGTCTCCTGACTAGGGCGTGTGTGTGTGGAGTTGAGTGAGGAGTTGGTAAAGTTGGTTCAAAGACTTTCATTTTACATTTCCTACAATAACAGATCTTCTTTCATAGGTCAGAGAACCAAACATGAGGGTTCAGTCACTAGAATCTACAACCACTCCAGTTATGCATTCAAGAGCCAGAACAATTACCATCAGGCATGTCCATAGATGCTTCTGACTCACTGTAAGGTGGATGTGAGTCAGGACTCCATCTATACCCTGTATTCCATAATACCCCACTCTAATAAACTACTCATCATGGTATTTCAAAGCCCATGACACAAGTAATAGTTTAGACTACGATTCTAGCAATCTTCAAATTACCTCAGTCTTCTCTTTTCACTGATTTTGTTATGCTCATAAACGACTTCAGGTCCCTTTGGGAAAAATTTCAAGGAATATTTATTTTATATATATTTTAGTGATAGCGCAAGACCTTTTAAAAGACATCTTAGCATACATAATCAATGAATTCTGAAACTCACAGGCTTAGAACTGGTTGTTGCTTTGTTACTGTGGCAACAGATATAAGCTTTTGTACACCAGCCCTTGATTTTTCTTTTTTCTGGTCATGCAGGTCAAAATGTATCTTTGTTGACTGCACAGTCATTCTTTCCCTAAGAACATCATGTCTAGGTTCAACCTCATGGGTTCTGGCAGGTCAAATGCCAACAGTTACCTATCTACTTTTGCTGTCTATAATGAAAATTAAATACACCTTGATGCTGATTGATAACTGCTGCCACACTGCCTCCAAGAGGCCAGAAATTTATAATATCCATTGATCTAAGAATCCGAGTTCCATGCAAAAAAATCTTTTGTCAACCCTGGACTCTGAGAACAGCCACCATGGAGCTTTTCAAAAATGCTGATGCCCCATAAATATTTTCCTTAGTGAACAGAAGGTTTTCTTGTCCCTTCTCAGGACATAATCTGGCAGATTATCTGGTCATACATGATAAGTATGTTTATATTTGTGTGTCTTCTGACCTATTCCTCAATACACCGTAAATACAATTTGACATGTCTATTTAGTTACTGTATTCTATCATCATGTTCAAACTTTAAAGAGCAAGCACAGCAGAGTTTTAGAATTGGCTCCTGATTTATTTGGCAGGCCATTAAATTCTGAGGCACAACACGAGATTTACCTCATGTTAATTCTTCCCTATCTAGGTTCATATTCTACCCACATCCTCCATTTCAATATTCTCAAACTCCAAACTTACCCATATTTCACTGTTTCTGCTATTGCTGATTAACTAGTTCCTATGTCTCTTTTTTTTCATGTGTGCCCCATTCAGGCTATGCAGAAAACTAATATTACTTAATATCTAGAGGCAATGAGGGAAGTAAGGTGGGGACATTTTGGAGAAAAAACATTATCTCCTAAAGAAATCTCCATGTGTGAATTTTTTTGCATAGTCTCCAGGCAGAGACAGATAGTTCCCCTCTAGGAAGAGTGAGGTTACTTCCTCTAATAATCTAAATACTGTTGAGCAGAATCTGTTTTCAGGCATATACCCCCAAATGATCCAATCCTTGTTTTAAGGGTTTACATTTTTCCCTATCAAGTCATGATTTTCTGAAATAGAAATCCAATCAAGATTTTCAGCCTCCTTTGTAATTTTGCCACCTTTCAACTTAAATTCTTGGCTTGTTTTCAACAGTCTTCACTATAGCTGCAGGAGATGAGGGTCTCTTTAAAATACTGTCCTGCAGTCCTTTACATTTTCACAGCATGCACATAATGTAGGAATGGCTCGCTTACACCTGTTAGCTTTTTTTAAAAGAAGGTTTTTGACCATTTTAACAGCCATTAGCAAATCTGAACCACTAACAATCTTTATGTTACTATCTTCTCATTGTCTCAAATGCTAGAGAGTTTCACCTAAGTCCATTTCTTCTGTTCTTCCATATCTCCTTATCCAAAATAGTGGAACAAGTTATTAAGTGATGTTCTAAGGTATTCCAGGGGTTAATAGTATCCACATACTGCTAGTAATTGGGTCCTTGTGACCATTTGATCAGTGTGTGATCTAGTTCTAAACGTCATCCTGAGGGCTGCCTTCTAACACCTCTTCCACAACAGCATGTACCAGTTGGCAGATCCTAAAAACAAAGCATTAGACAGGAATTTATACCTTTATACATAGTTTATCTGGAAGGTGATCTCTGGAAGCAGAGGTGAGGGAAGGGGAGTGACAGAGAAAAGTAAGGAAAAATATAAAATATATTACTAAGCTATTACTCTTATGACCAACTGAATCTAAATCCTACTGGAGGTCTTCTATGTCACCCTATAGAGCACATCTCTGAATAAACTCTATGGATATAAATAAGGAGGCTGAAACATTTAACCCTCTACTCTCAACTTTACTGGTTAAAGGATAACTACCCCCTTACTCTTGCCTGGTCCTGTACATGGGATAAGAAAACTTCTATGACTTTGGAAACAGGAACAAAGTAGAATATTGTCAAACCCAGCTACAGCTTGGATATTGTCAAACCCAGCTACAGCTCTAGTGAGCTGAGGAAATGTTGTTTGTAGAATCACCAATACATGCTACAAGGCTCAAGCAGTTTTACATTTAAAAAGTTGTAAACTTTTAACAAAAAAATATCCTCATATTGTATAAAATGTTTCAAAGAAATAAAAGGTACAGCTACCAAGTTTATTTTCTAAAGCTGATACAACATTTCAAATAAGAAAGAATAAGAATAGAAAATTCTATATTAATTTTGCTTGTGAATATGCAAATTAAAAAGTCTAAAGATAACATGGGTAAATATTATTTGGCCATGTATTAAAAAGGTACTATCTACTGATCAAGCGTACATTATCACAGAACTTCAGGAAAGTTTCTACATTTTAATAAAATCTAAAAATATATCTCAACACACTAATAAAATGAAAGTCTGTGTAATCATCCTAACAAACGCAGAAAAATCATCTAATAGAATGTAATACACATTCACAATGAAAATCTGCTTAGTAAATTAAAAACAGAAGATAACTTCTTTAAGGCAGTAAAGATACATGTTGATCCCACAGAAAATATGGTCAGGGTTGATATTTTAGAAATATTTCCTTTAAGAACAAAGGTAACTATTATAACCTTTATTTATATTTAAAGTTCTAGGTGCAACATCAGTTATAAATAGAAATAGGTAGATAAGTCATGAAGAAAAACATGTATTTTATCTCTCATTTGCAAACCGCATAGTTATTTGCATGACAAATCCAAGGGATTTCATGAACTGTGAGAATGAATTAGTTAATTCATTAGGGCTGTAAATTTGTTTGTCAGTGTATAAAATTAAAACCATTTGTATTCTTCATGAATGACCAATTAGAAAATGGAAGACACCAAAAAATGCCATTTCCAGTAACATAGAAACCTATATGAAATACATTTAATAAACATGCATAGGAACTTTATAAAGTCATTGTAAAATATTAGTGAAAAAAATATGAGTAACTTAAAAATAGACCTGAATTAATGGAATATTGAGGCACATTGATGAAAGAAAAGATTCAATTTCCTAATAATGTCAGCTTTCCTCAAATTATTCTATAAATGTAATGCAGATTCAATTAATAACATAAAATGATCTTTGTGGTGCTAAGCAAATATTCTAAAACTTATATGGAAATTAAAAGCCTAATAAATATGAATAGATAGTAAGTCATAAGGGGATTGCATAACATATCAACATGAAGTGTAAAACTATAGTGTGATTTGAAATATAGGGTGGAGAGGCAGAAATGAGACAAAGCCTATAAAGAAACTTATTGTATTACATGGGCAGCACTACAAATTAATGGGTAATAATTAACTATTTAAGAAATGATGTTTAGATAATCGAATCTCAGTATTACAAAATGACAATAGATCTCTACTTCAGACTCTACTAGAGTGCAACTTCTGAATATAAAAAAGACAGAAACTGGAAAAAAAATATGAGGTTGTTTTGACTTCAGATAAATAAAAAGCATGATGATAGATTTGATTAATTAAAATTAAGTTTTACAGAACATAGGATATCATATATAATGCTAAAGACCAGCCAAGTTTGGTAGATGTTGCAACACAGATAATTGACAAATGATTAACATACAGAATTCATAAAATTTACAATTTGATAAAGAAAAGGTAAATGAAATGGACAAAACATGTGAAAGTGATGGTGGTGATGGCCCATCTGGAGCAGCTGCTGCAAGGATACCAGTTGCAGCAGAAGAGGGATGACCGGGGCTGCATTCTCCCCAGGGATGTTCCTGGTCAGGGAGCCATTAACAGGCAAAAAAGCCCTGCCACCCACTGAGTTGGTGGGGCAGGTGTCCATGCTCCCAGGCTCAGCGACAGCCACCCAGCTTGTGGCTCTAGATCCTGGCATCCCTGTGCTCTCAGGGGCCTGGGAAGCCCCTTGCCCCACAGGCTTGAAAATGTCTGCTCCTGCTCCCTGGCTCTCCTGCTCCCAGAGCCCACTCTAGGGCAAAGCAAGGTTATGGCCGAGTCTAGATGCCACAACCAGACCAGATGTGCATGCACTTGGGGCCATGCAGACATGCCAGACCCTGATACTTCAGTTCCTCCTGGATTTTGGGTGCTGACGAGCTTTGGAGGGCAGCTGAAGGGGATCTGAGCGTGGCTTGGTGCAGCAGGCCTGTAGGCACCCATCAGCACAAACAGCCTGGGCAACATGGACAGCATGTTGATGGTGGCAAGGGGCAGACAGAATCCTGGTCAGGAGTGGTTGAGCTTCAGGTGAAACCCCACCTTCAAGCACGGATGGTCTGAAGCCCGAGGGCCAGGTTCTGGGTGGAGGCTGTGGCCCAGGGTGAGAACTTACAGTGCTTTTTCCAGGCCTGCCCATGCCCACTCATGGACCAATCAGCAGTATGTCCTCCCTTCTAAGCCTGTAAAATCCTTAGCCTCAGCTAGACTTCAACAGATGTTGAAACTACCAGCTGCAGGAAGGAGCTACCAACTTTGAGTTTACCTCAGTTGTCAGGACAACCTGCTTGTGAAAGAAGCTACTCACTTTGGGTATGAGTTGTTCCATCACTCAGTAAAGCTCCTCTCTGCCTTCCTCACCCTCCAGTTACCTGAATACCTCATTCTTCCCGAACATGGTAATGAGCACTTGGGACCTGCTGCATGGCAGAACTGAAAGAACAGTAACACAAACTACACTGAAACCTGCCCCCACTTGCCACACTGCTAGAAATGAGAGTAAAAGAAGAGCTGCAGTCCTTTGGGGAGGCCAAAACTAGGGCTCCCCCAGCCAGGGCTGTGACACCCCCTCTGAGGCTCTGCATTTCCAAGTTTCCAAGAGCCAGCTATCACATTCCCCTCATTCAGACATGGGTGCCTACAGTGGAAGCTGCATGCAGTATATATGATCCAGTTGTAGCTTTCATGGAGCTGGAGTCTGTGCTGGTGCCTGGAGCTGCCCTCCCTGCATGCCTGGCTGTGTGGAGTGGCCAGACCCAATACTTGCTCCACTCCACACCTGGCTTACCCATGGCAGGCATGGGATATGGGCTGGTAGTGTGTGCTGAGTATAGCTTGCCACACAAAGTGGGCATAATGAGCCCAGTAGGCACAAGCCAAAACTCAGGCAGAAGTGTCACTGGCCACAGAGGTTTCCAACTGGAAAAGTGATACCCTAAGGGTCTCATGGCAAAAGCATGACACTGAAGAGGAAACCTGAGTAGTCAATAGCATAGGAAAAAAAGCAATTTTAGTTATCAGTGAATAAATGATATGATAAAGAATGTTATGAAAACCAAAGAAACCACAATGTTATGCCACTTTATATTGGTAAGAAATTTACAAAATCCTGGTGGGAATTAGTAAAATAATTTGCTGTACATGAAAGTTCCTAAATTCCAATTGTAAGTGAAAGAAATAACCATAAAGAAACTTTTGTTCACATACTCCAGAATACATGTACGAGATGACCAGGAACCACGGAATTAGTTTTTTCTCTCACTTTCTTCTTATTTTTATTTTCTTATAATGAAGACACTTTACACAAGATCTACCCTCATAACAGATTTTTGAGTGTACAATACAGTATTGTCGACTATAGCAAGAATGTGGTACAGCAGATATTTAGAACTTAATTATCTAGCATAACTGAAACTTTATACACTTTGATTGGCAACTCTTAGTTTCCCTCTTCTTCCAGATACAATGTGTTTGACTATTTAGGCTCCTCACATAAGTAGAATCATGCAGTATTTGTACTGTACCTGGTGTATTTCCCCTAGTATAATGTTTTCCAGTTTCATTTACACTGTTGCATATTGCAGTATTGTCTTCTTTTTTTAAAGTTGAATAATATTCTGTGGGATGTATAGACCACATTTTCTTTATGAACTCATTAATCACTGATCATTTAGGTTGTTTTTACATCTTGGCTAAATTATCAACAATTGCTAAAATTGTTCTCCCAATCTACAGGTTGGCTTTTCATTTTGTTTATTTCCTTTGCTGTGAAGAAGCTTTTTATGTTTGATGTAGCCCCACTGGTGTATTTTCACTTCTGTTGCCTGTCCTTTTGTGTCTTATTTATGAAATTATTGCCAAGACTAATATAAAGAATTTTCTCTATAATTTCTTCTAGGATTTTTGTAGTTTTGGGTAGCACATTCAAGTGTTTATTCCATTTTGAGTTCATATTGGTGTCTTGTATAAGATAAAAATCCAATTTCATTCTATTCATATGACTCTCTGTTTTTTCCAACATTATTGTTGAAAGGTCTAATCACTTCCCGACATGTATTCTTGGCACTTTATCAAAAAACAGTTGACCATATAGTCATGCATTTATTTCTTCACTCTCTATTTGTTTTCATTAGTCTATATGCCTGTTTTTATGCCAGCACAATATTGTTTTAGTAATTGTTGGCTAAAATATATTTAGAAATCAGGAAGTGTGATATCTCCCCAACTGTATTATTTTTCAATAATGTTTTTCTACTTGGGGTCCTTCATGATTCCAGATAAACTTTAGAATTGTGTTTTTAATTTCTGTTAAATATTCCTTTAGGAGTACAATAGTGATTGTATTCAGTTTACAAATTGCCATTGGATAGTATAAACATTTTGTCCATATTTTGTCTTCTGATCAATGAACATGGGATGTGTTTCCATTTGTTTCTGTCTTTTTAGTTTCTGTCATCAATGTTTTGTACTTTTCAGTTTACAAGTCTTTCAATTCTGTATTAGTCATGGCTCCTCAGAAGAAAGAAACCAATAGGATATATGTATATAAAATAGGGAGTTAATTAAGGAGAATTGGTTCATGCAATTACAAAGTGAAGTCCCACGACAGGCTATCTACAAGCCGGGGGAAGGAGAGAAGCCAGTAGTGTGGCTTACTCCACCTCCCAAAGCTTCAAAATCAGGGAAGCTGACAGTGCAGCTCTCAGTCTGAGGCAGAAGGCCCAGAGCCCCTGAGAGGCCACTGATGCAAGTTCCAAAGTTCAAAGACTGAGGAACCTGGAGTCCGAAGTTCAAGGGCATGAGGAGAGGAAGCAAGTGTCTGACATGGGAAGAGAGAGAGCCAGAAGACTGAGCAAGCAAGTTTCTCTTCTCTTCTTCTTCCTGCTCTGTTCCAGCTGCACTGGCAGTTAATTGGTGCCCATCCACACAGAGGGTAGGTCTTCCTCTCCCAGCCCACTGACTCAAATGTCAATCTCCTCCGGCAACATCCTCACAGACGCACCCCAAAACAATACTTTGCCAGCCAACTAGGCAGCCCTTAATCCAGTTAAGTTGACACCTAATAATAACCATTGTAACCTCCTTAGTTAAGTTTATTTCTAACTAATTTATTATTTTTGATGATTTTCTAAATAGGATTGTTTTCCTAAAACCTTTTCAGGTAGTTCATTGTTAGTGTATAGAAATAAAATTGATTTTTGTATATTGATTTTGTATTCTGCAACTTCATTGAATATTTCTATATTCAATAAAAAAATAGTCAATAAGTAGAATATTGAACTCTTATAGAAAATCCTAAAGACTTCATAAAAACACCTAACAAGAAATCTTATAGAAAATCCTAAAGACTTCACAAAAACATCGGTCTTTAGGATTTTCTATATGATTATGTTTTCTACAAACAGACAATTTTGCTTCTTCTTGTTAATATGAATGGGTTTTAAGAATTTTTTAAGCTAATTATCCTCATAGTTGAATTGCTAAGCATGGGCATTCCTGTCTTCTGATTTTAGCGAAAATACTTTCTGTTTTTTACCATTGATAATGATACTAGCTACGGGCTTTTCATACATATTTTTTACTATGTTGAAGTAACTTCCCTCTATTCCTAATTTTTAATGTACCATGAAATTATGTAGATTTTTTTTGCATTTATTGAGAAGATCATATGATTTTTATTCTTCATTCTGTTAACATCATATGTCACATTAATTTTTTTTTATGTAAAGAACTATCCCTGCAGGCTGAAGATTAATCATACTTGGTCATAGTGTATGATTCTTTTAATGTGCTGTTGATTTTGATTTGCTGGTATTTTATTTTGTTGAATATTTTTGCAAGTACATTTTTCAGATTTATTGGCCTGTAGTTTTCTATCCTTGTAATCTCTTTGTTTAAATTTGATATCCGGATACTGCTGGCTTTAAAAAAAGAGATGTAGAAGTGTTCTCTTTAATTTGTTTGAAGAGTGGGTATGAATTCTTCTTTTAATGTTTGGTAGCTTTTACTAGTAAAACAGTCTTTCTATAGGCTTTTTATTTTGGGGGGGTGTTTATTTGATTACTGTTTCAATATCCTTATTAGTTATAGATCTGTTTAGATTTTTTTTTTTTTTTTTTTTTGTAATTCAGTTTTGGCAGCTTGTATGTTTCTAAGAATTTATCCATTTCTTCTAGGTTATCCAGTTTCTGTGTGTATTCATAGTAGTCTCGTGACAAATTTTACTTCTGTGGCATTAGTTGTAATGCCTCCTCTTTGATTTCTGATTTGATTTATTTAAGTCTGAGTCTTCTCTCTTACTTTCCTAGTTTAGCTAAAATTTTGTCAATTTTATGTTTTCAGAAAATCAACTCTTATGATTTTTTCTATTGATTTTCTCTCCTCTATTTTAAAATTTCTGCTCTAATCAGTATTATTTCCTCTTTTCTGCTAACTTGGAGCAGTTCATTCTTCTTTTTCTAGGTCTTTGAGAGGTAAAGTTATATTTTTAGAATTTTGAGACATTTATTCTTTTTAAATGTGTGTTTCTCACTATAAACTTTCCTCTTGGTACTGCTTTTGCTACGTTCTACATGTTTTTGTATGCTATGTTGTAATATCTGTTTGTCTCAACGTGTGTGTGTGTGTGTGTGTGTGTGTGTGTGTCTGTGTGTATATGCCTATATGTGTGTACATTTATCTATTTATTTATTCATTCATTCATTCATGTATTTTGAAATGGCATCTCCCTCTGTTGACCAGGCTGGAGTGCAGTGGCACAATCTTGGCACACTGCAACCTCCGCCTTCCGGGTTCAAGCAATTCTCCTGCCTCAGCCTCCCAAGTAGCTGAGATTACAGATGAGCACCACCACACCTGGCTAATTTTTGTATTTTGAGTAGAGACGGGGTTTCGTCATGTTAGCCAGGCTGATCTCAAACTCCTGATCTCAGGTGATCTTCCCGCCTGGCCTCCCAAAGTGCTGGGATTACAGGTGTGAGCCACCGCCCCAGCCTATCACAATATATTTTTAATTTCCCTCTTAATTTCTCTTCTGAGCCATTTGTTGTTTAATAGTGTGTTGTTTACACACTATTAAACAAAATTTTAATCTTATATTTGTTAAGGATTGATCTGTGGCCTAACATGCCTGATGGTCTATCTTGAAGAATATTCCATGTGTGTTTGAGAATAATGTATACTCTTTCGCTATTGGGTGAAAATTTAAATATGTCTATTAGTCCATTTAGTCTACAGTATTGTTCAAGTCTGCTGTTTCTTTGTTGATTTTCTGTTGGTTGTTCTATCCATCATAAAAGTGGGGTATTAAAGTATTCTATTGTTAATGTATTCTGCTCATTTCTTTTTTTCAATTCTGTCAATGTTCTCTTTAATACATTAGTGTCTAATTTTGGATGCATGTATATTTATAATTATTCAATTTTCCTGGTGAAAAGATATTTGTATGATTATATAATGTTCTTCTTTGTCTCTTGTGACAGTTTTTGATTTAATGTGCATTTTAACTTACATAAATATAACCACTTCTGCTCCCTTTTGTTTAATATTTCCATGGAATACATTTTCCTACGCCTTCACTTTCAGAAGTTCTTAAATCTAAAGTGAGACACTTGTGGCTAGGAGAGTTGGATCTTATATTTTTTATTTAAAAAATAATCCATTCAGCCACTTCATGTCTTTTGATTGGGAGTTTAACCAATTTACACTTGAAGTAATTACAGCTATGCACTCATGTATCGCATAATGACATTTTGGTCAATGATGGACCACATATTCAAGATTTTAATAGATTATAATGGTGCTAAAATATTTTTATCACCTAGTGATGCTGTACCTCTCATAACATCATCGAACAACATATTACTCATGTGTTAGTGGTGATGTTTTTATAAATAAACCAATTGCACTACAAGTCATATAAAGGTCTGATATAAACAATTATGTACAATACATAATATTTGATAATGATAAATTACCACAATTATGGTTTATGTATTTACCATACTATACTTTTAATTATTATTTTAGAGTGTACTCCCTCTACTTATTAAAAAAAAAGTTAAGTGCACCGTGGCCTCAGGCAGGTCTTTCAGCAGGTCTTCCAAATAAAGGCACTGTTATCCAAGGACATGACAGTTCCATGTGTATTACTGCCCCTGAAGACATTCCAGTGGGACAAGATATGAAGATAGAAGACAGTAATATTGGTGATCCTGACTCCATGTAGGTCTGGGATAATGTGTGTGTTTATGTCTTAGTTTTAACAAGAAAGTTTGAAAAGTAAAAATAAATAAAAATAGTTTTAAATAGAAAAATACTTACAGAATTAGGATATAAAAAACATATTTTTTGTGCAGCTGTACAATGTGTCTTAACCTAAGCATCATCACAAGAGTCAAAAAGTTAACAAAAATTTAGAAGTATATGAAGTGAAAATGTTACAGTAAGCTGAAGTTAATTTCTTATTGAAGAAAGAATAAGTATTTTTAAATAAATTTAGTTTAGCCTAAATGTGTAGTGTTTATAAAGTCTACAGTAATGTACAGTAATATCCTATTCCTTCACATTCGCTTATCACTCATTGTCTCAACTAGAGCAACTCCAGTCCTGTAAGCTTCATCTATGGTGTGTGCCCTACACAAGTATATCTTTGTTTAGAAAAATCTTTTGTACCATATTTCTACTATGCCTTTGCCTTGTTTAGACATGTTTAGATACACATATACTGATCATTACAATTGCCTACAGTATTCAGTACAATAACATGCTGTATAAGTTTCTAGCTTAAGAGCAATAGGCTATACCATATGGCCTGCATGTATAGTAGTTTATACCATCTAGGTTTGTGTAAATACACAACATGGTGTTTATACAATGATGAAATTGCTCAAAGAGACATTTCTCAGAACATATCCTTGACGTTAAGTGATGCATGACTATATTGATATGGAACAATCTTCAACTTATCTTTTCAAAACTTGTCTTATAGTTATTTTGTTCTTTTTCTCTATTCCTTTCTTTTGTGTTTTCTTAATTTTGTTGTTAACATGCATTGATTTCTTTCTATTTTGTGTAATATCAATTGCTATGTTCTTTTTGTCGTTACCACGGGGCTTACATAAATTATCTCTAATTATAACAGTCCTTTTGAAATGGATAACAACTTCCATCAAAAACAAAAATTCTATATTTTTACCCTCACCCATGCTTTATGTATTGATGCCACATTTTACATCTATTTATATTGTGTATTCATTTCATACTTTTACTTACAGTTATTTTTAATACTTTTGTATTTTAACTTGATACTAGAATTAGAAGTTATTTATTGATTATCATTCCAATAATACACATTCTGGTTTTGTCTACATAGTTAACTTTACCAATGAGTTTTATACTTCCTTAAACTATTGTATCACTGTTTCCCTTTGGTTCAAGTTGAAGAATTCTCTTTCACATTTCTGATAAGGCAGATCTAGTAGCTTCTGTTTGTATGTGAAAGTCTTTATATATCTTTACTTTTTGAAGGACAATTTTGCCAGGTATAGTATTCACACTTGACAGGTTTTTTTCTATTTTTTTTTTGAGCATTCTGAACATAGCATCTCATTCCCTTTGAACTGCAGGATTTGTGGGGAAAAAACCCACTATTAGTCTTATAAATATTACCTTGTATATGACAAATCATTTTCCTCTTGCAGCTTTCAAAATTCTCTTTGTCTTTGACATCTGACAATATGATTATAATGTGTCTCAGTGCGAATTTCTCTAGATTCATCTTACTTGAGGTCATTTGGGTTTTCTGTATCTGAATATGAATTTCCTTGCCCAGATTTAGTAAATTTTCAGTTATTATTCCTTTGAATAATCTTTCTGCTCCTATAGCCCTCTTCTTCTCTTTAGAATTATCTAATACATATATTAGCCAAATTAATGGTATCTCATAAGTCCTGTCATAAGCTTTCTTCACTCCTTTTCATTGCTTTTCTTCCTCTTCTGACAGGACATTTTCACATGATCTATCTTTAAGTTAACTGATTATTCCTGCTTGCACTAGTCTGCTTGCTGTTGAACTCTTTCATTGAATTTTTCATTCATTTATGATATGTTTCAGCTCAAAGATTTTTTTTAAAATTTTTTACTGTTTATTGAAATTCTTAGTTTGCCATGCATTGTTCTCCTGAGGTCATTGAACATATTTATGACAATTATTTTGAATTCTCCCTCTGGTAATTTATATCTCTGCTTCATGAGGGTTAATTCCTGGAGATTTATCTTGTGCATGTATTGCAGGTATACTTCTCTGTTTAGCCCTTTTCTTTGCCTCTTTATGTGAAAATCTATATAATAGAAAACAATTTACTATTTTTCTTGTTCTTCCTAGATTGGCCTTATACGTGAGAACTTTTACTAATCAACCCAGCCAGATATCTATGGGGCTCTCAAACCTCTATGTTTGTCCAAACCATTACCTTTGTTCCTAGTTGCCCCCAAGTGTCTAGAATAATTCAAGTTCTGTCTACACTCCAAGACAGGTAAGACAGAAGGCATTCCCTAGGGTAGCATCTGGAGAATTTGGAAAAGTGGATGCATAGTTCAACTCTCCTTCTCAGAGAAAATCTGGAATTTGGAGTTTTTCTTTCCTCTGGCTTTGTGCTAGACTGAGAAAAGTAACTGTGGCTAGTGCTTGTTTGTTAGTTTAACTACCTTTTTTGTTCTCAGCGGCCCCTAAGCATCTAGAATATACTAGGTCCTGTCAGCACTTTTAGACAGAAGCTAGTTACTTGGGCTTTCTCCCAGAAAATCTGGAACTTCTGCACATGGTTCAACTTTTTGCCTCTCAGGGAGAAGCTGGAAGCTGGAGCATTTCACTGCTTATCCTGTGTTGAGCCCTGGGGAAGAGCTGTGGTGAAAGGCCACACGCTAGTTCAACCTACCAGCTTGCTTCATGTAGCCACCAAAGGTCTAACCTATGCTGGGCCCTCTCACTGCTTTGAGACAGGAGACATAAAAGCCAGTCCCTCAGATAGCACCCAGAAATTTGAAACACTGGGTGTGCTGTCCAAGTCTTTTTCTATCCAAGGAGAAGCTAGGAGCTGAAGGTTATTTTCTTCTTCACTCACCTCTTTGTGCTGAGCCAGAGGGAGGAGCTTTGTCAAATGCCTGCATGCTAGTTAAAACCACTGCCTTTGTTATGTCAGCTCCCATCAGCACTCCAAGACAGGTCACATAAAAGCCACTCTCTTGGACAGTACTAAGAAAAATTGAGATGTGCATCAATGATAGACTGGACAAAGAAAGTGTGGCACATATACACCACGGAATACTACACAGCCATAAAAAAAAATGATGAGTGCGTGTCCTCTGTAGGGACATGGATGAATCTGGAAACCATTATTGGCAGCAAACTGACACAAGAACAGAAAATCAAACACTGCATGTTCTCACTCATAGGCAGGTGCTGAACAATGAGAACACATGGATACAGGGAGGGGGAGCATCACACACTGGGGTTTGTTGAAAAGTGGGGGGAATAGGGAGGGACAGCAGGGGGGTGGGGAAGGTGGGAGGGATAACATGAGGAAAAATGCCAGATATAGTTGATGGGGGGGATGCAGGCAGCAAACCACCTAGCCATGTATGTATCTATGCAACAATCCTGTATTATCTGCACATGTCCTAGAACCTAAAGTACAATAAAAAAAGAAGAAAAATTGTGATCTGGATGTACTATCCAACTCTCTACATCCTCAGGGAAAATCTGGGGGGTTTCCTCACAATTGTATGTACAGTGCTATACCAGAGTGGGGATTATGGCGAAGGTATCACTAATTTAAATGTGACTGGCTTTGCACTCACCCATGGTACAGAAGCTGCTCCACTAGTCCTAGATTTCTCACAAAAACAATTGATCTGCATATAGCCATTAAAATTTTGTGTCCCTGCGAGGAAAGAGAGTCTAGGGCTGCTTCTTTCACGATGGTGTTGATGTCACTTGAAAGGTCTTTTTGCTTTCTCTGTTGCCCAGCCTGGAATGTAGTGGCTCAATGCAGGCTTGACCTCCCAGCCTCAAACAGTTCTCCCACCTCTGCCTCCCAAGTAGCTGGGACTACAGGCACACACTATACACCTGGCTAATTTTTAAATTTTTTTGTAGAGACAGGGTCTCACTATGTTGCCAGGGCTAATCTAAAACTCCTGCCCTCAATCAGTCCTGTCTGGACCTCCCAAAGTGGAAGTATTTTTGATTGTAGGGAAAACTAGAAACAATTTAAATGGAAAAAGATAAATGAAGATCAACGAAGTATACTAATATAATGTAATATATACACAGCAATTACTATTAATCAAACAGATATAAATAAATTCCAAATAATGAATTTAAAAGTAAATTGCAGAATAACAACTGACATATATCATTAATATAAATAGTACTGTTTGTCATCAATAATATATTAATATTTAAGAAAATATTAAATAACATGGGTTGAATTAACAATAAAAGAAAACTGTGGTTCTTTTTTAAAATAAACAAAATAATTTGCCAGGCAGTTAGTAGACACTGGAAATCAAGTTGCTGAATAATTATAACCTCTTGTAGAATTTATAGACCAGTAGAAAAAAAAATTCTAAGGCAGTGTCACTGTTGTTGGTATCAAGAGAGAGACAGAAGTTGTGGTACATGTGCATCGTAAGGTGAACATGCTAAGTCTATTTCCTCCTTTTTTCCTATCTTTTTGAGCCATTTTATTCCTTTATTTACAGTTTACCAAAGAAGTTTCAGCACTTCAACTTCCTTTAATGTAAGCCACCATGGGCCTACGTTTTAGTCAACCAATCAATTAAGCAATAGAGATACTGCTAGCTTAGCTGCTCATGGAAATATATGCTAAATTCAGAATCTCTGGGCCATCTTTCCATATCAATAATTTACCTGAATCCATCAGCATTTTCCATTTTCCCTGGTATAATTGCTTTACAATCCATTCACAATATATACTCCCAAGTCTCTACAGGTATTAAATGAATAATAATTATATAAATATTTTATTGTGTATAGAACCTTGTCTCATTTCACATTTTGGTATGTACTCATCCTGTTGTGGTGGGTATTTGTTTATTTCCCTGTGGTCTGCTGGTATCCCAGCCTAGTTACAGATCAAGGAGTAATCAGGGTGTTAATGGTGATGGCTGAGGAAGATCAGTATTCACTTGAAATGCAGGAGACAAAGTTGCTAAGGAAAGCTTAAATTTCTCGAACAATGCATAGAGTTTAGCTAGCAGTATGTGTGGGAGAAGGAATTCTACAGGGAGCCAAGACAGAGCAAGGGATCAACAACATAAAAGGGCATGGTGAGAAGGAGGAACGCCACGTACAGTGGAGTAGACAATAACGTGGTAACGTTCAAGACACAAGTCAGTCATAGTAAAAGAAAGACCACATCGCAAGTGTCCTTGAAAATAATATGTAGGTTTTAGATTTTGGACAAAGAGCTGTTAAATATTTTTGATCAAAGGAGAGAGGCAGTCATATTAGATCTTTAGATAGAACACTCTGGCCAAAATGTAAAGAATAGATTTGAGATGGGCAAAATGGACGGTACAAATTTTGATGTTCGTGATGCTAATATCTGGAAATAAATATTGTGAAAAATACGATGTTTAATTGATTAAGGGTAATAGGTATGGGGCAGGTACTTGCCAGTGCAAAGCTTAAAATTAAATGGCATGAAAAAAATGTACTGAAATAGATGTTATAAAACCTTTTGTTCTGAATCATGTTTCTTTTTAACTATTTGACCTTGAACATGGGAATCAAAAGCACCTATTATTAGTGGCTTTTGTGTGTCAACCTTTAAAAGCAGGAGAAAGCACAAAGAAAGAGAATGGACTCAGCTGAAATCCAAATGAAATTTAGAATACGGCTATTTTACAACTGGTGAGTTTCTGGCAGAGATATTTGAATAGAGATGAAATTCCTTGAAGAAGTAGAAAGAAGTTTTGTGCAGGTTGTTAAAAAAAACGGTGATTGAACCTAAATATCCGTAGACAGATGAATATATAAAAGATGTAGTAAATACATATACTGAAATAGCATACAGTCTTAGAAAAGAAGAAAATTCTGCTACATGCTACATGGATAAAACTTGAGGACATAATGATAAGAAAAATATGACAGCCGGAAAATGACAAATACTTTAAGATCCTACTCATATGAAGTATTTAAGAGTCAAAATCACAGAAACAGAAAGTACAAACACGATTGCCAAGGATGGGGAGGTAGCAGAAAGGGAATTAGTGCTTAATAAGTATAGAAATTTAGTTTTGCAAGATAAAACAGTTCCAGAAGATTCACAATAATGTGAATACACTTAGGAGTACTCAAATGTACACATAAAAATGCTTGACTGTAAGTTTAACTTTATGCATTTTTTTATGACAGATAAAAAAACAAGTAAACAATGAGGCGCGTCCTGTGAAATCTGTGTGCAAGCTCTGCATGGCAGATTGATTTTTGAGTCCTTTCATAGAAATGTTGTTATCACTAGATTTTATATGAGGTATCTCCTGAAAGATGTTTGAGGATTTGGGAAAAACAAAGCTATATGGTCATGGGAATAATGAGGAGCAGTGGAGCTTATGGGGCTGGGCAGAGTGGAGGAGAGGCATGTGTGAAGGGAGTGTACTTTTTTTCTTCCTTCACATTTTTTTTATATTAATATAAAACTTAAATATGGTGAAATGTGGTTTCCACAAATGCATTTAACTATGTAACCATCACTCTAGTCAAGATAGTGAAAATTTTCAAACCAACACAAAATTCCCTCCTGCCCCTTTTCACTTAGTTTTCACCTTACAAAGCTAACTACCATGCTTAAAATTCCTATTTCCATAGGAATAATTTAGTAAAGATTTCTAAAAGGACTAGTTTTTAAAGTCATAGTGGCTTAGCCTCTCATGCATATTAGGAAATGCTGTGGAATTCAGGGTATCATAGCTGAAGTTTAAAATGTAGGGATAAGAGGAAGGATAGCAGAAATGTCAGGAGAGCAGACTGAATGGGACAAGAACCAGAAAATTCAGAAACTTTATTTCATTGAAAATAAGCTTTATAGGCCAAGTGTAATGGCTTATGCCTGTAATCCCAGCACTTTGAGAGGCCAAGGTGCGAGGATCACTTGAGCCTAGGAATCTCAGACCAGCCTCGGAAACATGGGAAGTCCTCATCTCTACAAAAAATCAAAAAAATAGCTGAGTATGGTAGCCTGTGCCTGTGTTTCCAGCTGCTTAGGAGGCCAAGTTTAGAGGATTGCTTGAGCCCAGGAAGTCTGAGGCAGGAGTGAGCTGTGATTGTGCCACTGTGCTCCAGCCTGGGTGACAGAGTGAAGCCCTGTCTGAGGAAAAAAAAAGAAAAAGAAAAAGAAAGAAAAAGAATAAAGAAAGAAAGAAAGAAAGGAAAAGAAACAAGAAAAAGCTTGTTTTTTTCTTTATAAGCTTTATCAATTCGACTACATCAATGGTTTTTAACTTTACTGTGCTTTAGAATCATCTGTAGAATTTTCAAAATGTTCAGTTGCAAAGATTTCTCTCTCTTTTATGAAATATTGGTTTGTTAGGCCTGGAAGAAACCCAGACACTAACACAGTTCCTCTGATCCCTAAGAAATTTGTGATAACTAGGGCTGTAGACTAGCGGCTCTCAGAGTTCAACATGCATCAGAATCTCCTGGAGTGTTTCATTAAGCCAGCAAAGCCCCAGGCTTTCTGATGCACTACATCTGGGTAGAACCTGGGGATCTGAATTTTCAATAGATCTCATCTGGTAAGATGAGGCTGATGGGAGGACCATATTTTGACAACTACCATGTGGGACATCAATTTGTTACCAGTTTAGAATGTCCAACAGAATCACTAAAGGATCTTACTAAAAATACCTACACACAGACCCCAAGCCTCAGACCTCCCCTCTTTCCTAACTCCTGCTCTGCTGCCAATTCACCTTACCCCTACTTCTGATATGCCCTAGAATAGATGTATAGTTTGAAAGCTCTTTCTAGGTTGAGTTGTTAGAAAATCAAATGTGAAAACAAATCAAAAGTGTTCTTAACTATAAAAGGCAATATGTATGAAAGATATTAATTTTGTTTCTAACAGTATACCAAAACTGCTTAATCCAGTCTCAAGTTCAGAACAATTCCTATGTGAGCCAAGTTGCCAAGGTGTATATTTAGAACGAGGCGGGAAAAATCTTACAGAGGAACAATAGAAATTTAATACATTTTAGAAACAGTTATTATCTGTTATGCCTATTTGTATAAAGGTTAGAAATGTTAGTTTGTATCTTACATTCTGTGTTAGGCAGTGAACAGCAGTATTTGATAACTGTGTGCCCTTGTATGCCATTTGTTTGATATTTAGAAGTACTTTAGTTCAAAACACATCACACCCTTAGTGGGTTTAGTAAAGTGGGAATCGTTTTCACAGGTACTGAATGATAAAATATTGATAGAAAAAGAGAACTAGCTCACATTTTGTAATCATTATGGAGAGTTCAGTGGAAGAAAAGAGGGCAAAGACGAGCCTTTCAAATACTATCTACTGAATAAAAGCAATTTTTCTGTGATAAATTGAGGAAGGTAACTGTGAAGTGGAATAAGCACTTTCTTCAGAAAGCCCCTCCCAACAAAATTAAAATGTATGGTAAATTCTTATCAGAGGTGTCAGGTAAAGATGGTCATAGTGTGAGGTTATTATTCTACTTTCTCCAGTTCTAGGAAAGGAAATTAGCAAAATTAAAATGGCTCTTTGAAACATACTGTGATTACATTGTATGGGAAAACAAAAATGAAACCACCACCAAAACAAAAAAAAAATGCCTCTGGTCAACTCATTAAAAATATTACAAAGCAACATTCAAAATACATCTTCCTTGAAAATGTGTTGGATTAGAAAAGTAAATCTTTCAGAATTGCCTTTTTCTGTTTTATAAGGATTTTTATGTCTGCCTTGAGAAGCTAAAAGAAGACAGTTTGGTAAGAGAGAAAAGTCAAAATGCCAGAGCTCGAGGCAGGCAGGAAAAGAAGGCAAATTTTACAGTCCATCACTGACAATTTTTTTTTTCTTTTTTGCTATGTATTAATCCTTATGAAGTGGAGGTTGTAAATGTGTTTGGTGAATATTTAGTAAACTTCATTTAGTGTTGAGTGAATATATAGCCACTAGAATGATTAGAAACTAGAAGGTATGTAGTAGTCATGATCTTGCTTTTAAGAATAATTCCAGCAGCAGTCAGACCTTACCAAAAGTCAACACTGTTCCAGGCTTGAGAAAACTCACTTCGAGATAGATAAAGTGGAGTAATTACGTTAATGGCTTGGTTCCCATTTCTTAAGGTGTCCAAAAGCAGGTGTACTATCAGGAAATGAAGGAGCCAGAGCCAGCTAGAACACAAACCATTTGTGAAGCAGGCCTAAGTATAGGGTTAGTGCATCTAGATTAAATCAGGCTAGGTTAAGAGGAGTAACTATTGGCAACTCTTTCTAGGAGAAATAGCTAAACATAATTATGACAAATTCAAATGCTTAGCAAGATATATTTGCTAAAATCCTGTGTTAAATTATTTACTACTTTACCTCTTCTGTAGTGAATAAATTATTTCTGTTACCACAATAAAATGAATTTTGGTATGTAGCCTCATTAATTTTTATTAGAAATAGGCACTATGTATTTGGTAATATATATTTACCAAAAATGTATTAGTAGTCACATAGTACAACTCTGGCTGCATTTCCAATTTCTCTCTTTCCTTTCTCCCCCTCCCCTCCCCCTCCCTTTCCTTTCCTTTTTCCTTTCCTCTCTCTCTCTCTCTTCCTTCCTTTCTTTCTTTCTTCTTTTCTTTCTTTTTCTGAGACAGGGTCCAGACTGGAGTGCAGTGGCATGACCTGAACTCACTGCAGTCTGGACTTTCTGGGCTCAAATGATCCTCCAAACTCAGCTCCCGAGTAGCTGAGACTATAGGTGCACCACCATGTCAAGCTAATTTTTGTATTTTTCATTTTGTGGAGATGAAATTTTGCCATGTTGCCCAGGCTGATCTTGAACTTCTGGGCACAAGCAATCCCCACGCCTGGGCCTCCCAAAGTGCTGAGATTACAGGCAGGAGCCACCGTGCCCAGCTCCATTTCCAATTTCAGTTTCATAAGTGGTATGGATTACTCTTTCATCAATGACATGGAATGCAAAACTTGAAACATTCACAGAGTATATTACTGAATGCACTGTCATGTTATATCAAAAGTTTGCCTGAGACTGTTAGTTAGAGAAGATAATCAAAGGAATAAGCAATTCCAACTGTAAATTATTCTCTTAGATTGAGTTAGCTGTACTTAAATCACAAGTGATTAGTCTCATGCAATATCACCTTCTCTCTCTGAGGTCCTTTCTGAGGTTATAACCTCAGCTTTTGCTAAAGAATGTTATAATAAATAGCCATTTGGAAATGAATTTGTCATTTAACACAAAGCTGTAGTAAAGAGCATGGTGGAGTACATTTTTTTATATAACATCCCAGATGAATAATGTCTTTTGGAATTTATTCTGGCAAGAACTTATTCTTCCAAATAACATGTTTTCTACAACAAATGTACATGGTACCTTCTCCCACTGCCCCCTCACCTCACCCCAAAATGTAACTAAAAGCTAGGAGAATGAATTCCAGAGACTGATTCTATGGCATATGTCCTGAAAATGACTAGGCAAGTAATATGGTTTGGTTGTGTCCCCACCCAAATCTCATCTTGAATTGTAGTTCTCATAATCCCCATATGTCATGGAAGGGACCAGTTGGATATAATTGAATCATGGGGGTAGTTTCCCCCATCCTGTCCTTGTGATAGTGAGTTAGTAGTCATGAGATCTGATGGTTTTATAAGGGGCATCCTCCTTCACTGAGCACTCTGCTGCCCTATGAAGAGGTGCCTTCTGCCATGATTACAAGTTTCCTGAGGCCTCCCCTGACATGTGGAACTGTGAGTCAATCAAACCCCTTTCCTTTATAAATTACCCAATCTTTGTATTTCTTCATAGCAATGTGAGAAAGAATACAGTAAGTGGTTTTTTTGTTTCTTTTTTTTTACCATTTTATAAGGCAGAGTCTCAACTTGTTTCTAATTGTGCTTGCTGTTTGAAGAGTAAATTCACCCTCTGTCTTAAAAGAAATATGGCTTCTGGCAATTTCTTTACTCCTCTCAGTTACTAACATCAACTCATTATAGTTCTATATTAAATTGTTGATATTTTCTACATTATACTTCTTCTTTCCTCTTTCTCTACCCACAATGTTCCTCATCATAATTTCTGGGTGTTCTGACTAAGAAAGTTTGCTTCATGTAGTGTCAAGTCAATACAGCAATGAAGGCAATCATTCATAGTATTATATAATATTAAAACCGTGGACTTAGAAGATGTAAAAGTTATTTAAATCCAGCCACTTACAAGAATTCTATCTAGAATATATATACCATGTAGGTTGGTGCCTACTCTATAGATTTTGCAACCCCCAAGACTGTCCAATCCAGTCTGTTATAAATCTGTATAACTACCCACTATTACAGTTATATCAATTTAGAATGAACATGAAAAATGCTACATAGCAGTCTTTTAAATACTAAAAGCTAGTTATTTTCTGTACAAGGAAGATTAATAGACTTCCTTTTTTTCCTGCTCAGAGCTAGAAATTCTTGGATATAGATTTTTACTTGGGCTTCTGGGATTGCCCTGACCCCTCTTACATTTGAATCTCTTTAGGGAATATATCTCACAGCAGATTTTACTTTTTAATAAACAGTTTTTAGTCTTTTAAATAATACTAAAAATTCAGAGCACCAAACTGATTTATATTAATCTAATAAATAAAATAACACATTTCAGTTTCATAAAACAAATAAAAGACACTGTTTTAAAAAATAAACTATCTTTGTCATGCGAAGAAGGTGACTTTAAAGGGAACTATTGAAAGGATAACTATTTCTACTCTGAAATTAATGACTTATAAATATATCTAACTACATTTTATATTAATTGTCTAATTTTGTTTTTACATCTACATTTTTGTGTAAGGCCTACACCATGATTTTCCTAGAATTTAGTACAATTTGCTCTGCATTCAATAATTATCTAATACAGTACATATGCAATCTAGGATATGTGAAATGGAATATAAAGAGAACAATTCTGAATTTAGAAAATTTCAAGAAGCAGTAGATTTTAAGCTAGAAAGCTAGATTTATATTACCTTTAAATATAACATTGCATGTACTCTCATCACTAGTGCTTCCACCAGAAATTTATCAACTACATTAGCTATGAAAAGGACTTGGCAAAAATACTGAGCATGGTGATCACGGAAGAAGAGCCAGCCAGGGAAGCAAACACTGCTTCAATGACCCCAGGCCTTAGGGCACATGTCAAGCAGACTCTAAATCATACCCAAATCTCAATGGGATATTGCTAACAGGGAGTGGAATCCTTGTATATGTCCAGGACTTCTTTCATTGGCCAAGCTTTGTCCTTAAGACCTGTCTATATGAATCTTCATTGAAGTTAGCTAGGATAAGGGACAAGGCGATAGACTGGAATAAGTCAGGGACTTAGACACTAATCCTAGATTTATATATAAAACCCAATTTCTTGCTTTGCTTCGTAATTTAAAAATTTTGTGCCTCCTGGCTATATCCTATTGGTACTTCAAATTCAGTGTATCTGAAGTAATAAATAATCTTTATCACCCCTCTGCTTCCTGTCCGCTTGTTTGCTTTCATTACAAGTGACTGCTAATTTCTGCATTTTACCCACATCAGCAATCCTCTTTCTCACCTAAAACCTCACATCTGAGAGATCACCAAATACTGTAATTTCTACCCTATAAATATCTTCAGAATTTATATATTCTTTCTTTCTTCAGACATCTAATTATAGTTCTCATCATCTCTTGTTTCTTTACTGTATTTTGGCTTCAATTTTTGGCCACTTCTGTCAGCAGAGATATCATTCTAAAATGTCTATTTTTCTGCATGAAATCCTACAAAGGTCCCTTATTTTCTAGTTAAAAAAACTTACTAGGATAGCAACATTTTCTGTTCTAGCCCCTGTTGGCTTGTTTTTTAAAAAAACAACAGTCTCCTACTGTTTTTCCCACAACTCTACTTTGATTCAGTAAAGGCTAACTGTTTGATATTTCCAAGTCTCTATTCCTTCTCATATCTAGTTGTTTTTACATATGCTGTTATCTCTGCTGAGAAAGTTCTTAATTCAAATCCTTCTTCTCTTATGACTCTATTCTCTGACCTTTAAGCTCCAACTCATGTCTTACTTTTGGGTATCTGCTCTGACCATCCACCATCTCCATAAATCTCCTGTACTCACTAGGACTGCACGCATACACACACACACACACCCCAGAGACAGGCATTTAGTCACTCTCCTTTTCATTTTTATTCCTTTAGCAAAGACATTGTTAAATTTGCATTTATAAAAGTGTGTTTTCTTCACAACTTCAAATTCCTTGAAGGCTGAGATCAAGTCTTATTAATATTTATATCCTCAGGTCCTGGCACAAAATGGGTTTTCAATTCCTTTCCCAGTTTGCTTCCTCTCTAATAAATTCCCGAGGAAGCATCTTTCTAAACACAAATCTCGTATGGTTATCCACTACTTAAAAACCTCAATCAAGCATTCATTCTAACAGATACATTCTAAAGTCCTTAGCATGATTTAGCTCCTTCAATATTTGGTCCCAATATCATCACTTCTTACTTTTAGCACATCTGACACAGTTTCCCAAATATAACCTCTACTATCAACATATCTTTATTCTTGCCACTCACATGGTCTCATTGATCTCTTTGCATTGTCAACATCTAGTAAGTTGCTTAGCAAATAGGGCCACTAAACATTTGTTTAAAAAAAAATGAAATATTGAATATATTAACTTGTGTCAGACTACAGTATTATACATGAGAACAATGAATAGCTATAACAATATATTTCTACTTTCAAACTGACAACTCACCACTTCTATGAAATTGAAATTTTGACAACACAGGAAATTTTACCATGGCATTCTAAAGTAATGAGGAAAACAGGAATAAATCATGGATTGAGAAATGTTTCTTCTGTTTGAGGCACCTGTGAGTTTTCCAGGTGATTCAGGACCACTTGGTAAAGTTTTAAGAGTTAAATTATCTGTTAGCCTAGAAAAATATTTCTTGCCAGTGTTTTTCCTGACATATTACAGATAGAAGTAAATTTATATTTTGTTCATTGAGACAACAAATAAGTAAATTTCAGTGCACTTTAAATACAAAATATAATGTTACTCTTTAGGGTAAGAGCAGTAATGTTAATATTGTATTATTATTTTATTTTATAAAATACCACGTATTTCCATTTCATATGCCTAATACAAACAAATTCACTACAGCGGATATCTGCTCTTTACTCTCCAGCATCCATTCCCCTTTCCTTCTTGTGAAAACACTCATTTCTCATTAATCACACTCTAACTCTATGCCTAATTTTTAAAGCAATGCACATATTACATTTCCCTAATGACACAGATAGCTCAGGTTTGGGCATTTTCCCTTAGAAAGAATAAAGGAAAGTATACATTTCAGAATATTTGCTGATATTACAGTTATTATTTCTGTGTCTTAGTGATACTCTGTAAACCTGTTTTCTAACTTTAATGAGTGTATTTGTCAGAAACATGATGTCAAAGAAAGAAAACGAATATCTCTCTAAATATTTTATATGGTATTGAAATTTTTGTTCACATTAATACTTCAGCAATCTGAAAATTGGCAACCTGCATTTGTTGTAATAAGAGAGTCATCCAAAATTTGAAAAACCAATTTGTCAAATTATGAAAGCAAGAATATGGCAATATTTACAAATATATAGAAACTAAATAACACACTCTGGAACAGTCAATCATTGAATCAAAGAGGAAATCAAAGGGAAATTAACATATTCTGACTGTCTCCAGTAAAAATGCTCTTAGTGATTTCTAATTTCATTTCACTGTGGTCATAAAAGATGATTTTGATCTTTAAATTGGTGTGAAGACTCATTGTGTGTCCCAACATGTAATCTATCCCAGAGAAGTTTCATATGCATTGGGAAGACTGTGTATTCTTCTCTCATTGGGTGAAAAATTCTGCATCTGTATAAGTCCATTTGGTCTATAGTATTGTTCAAGCTTGCTGTGTCTTAGTTGGCTTTCTGTCAGAAAGTTCCAAACGCTACTGAAAGTGGGCTATTGAAATCTCCTACTATTATTATAGTTCCCTATGTCTTCTTTCAAATCTGTGAACATTTGCTTCATAAACTTAGATGCTCTGATGTTGAGTGCATATATATTTACAATTTGTATATGGTCCTGTTGAAATTGATGGTAAGTCATGGCCATACACGAGGTTATCTAGATTTTCTCCTATGTTATCTTCTAGGAGTTTTATAGTTTCAAGTTTTACATTTAGTTCTATTGTCCATTTTGGGTTAATCTTTGCGAGGAGTGTAAGGTCTATGTCTATGTTCACTTTTTTGGCCTGTGTATGTCCACCTGATCCAGCACAATTTATTGAAAACACTGTCTTTTCCATTGTGTTGCCTTCGCTCCTTTGTCACAGGTGCAGTTTACCATGTCTTCATGGTCTATTTCTGTGCTCTCTATTCTGGTCCATTGATCTATTTTTCTTTTCTGCTAGCAGTATCACACTGTCTTATTTACTATAGCTTCATATTAAATCTTTAAGTTGGGTAGTGTCACTACTCTGACATATTGTTTCTCCTTCATATTGTGTTGAGTATCCTGGATCTTTTGATTCTCCATATAAACTTTAGAGTAAGTTTATTGATCTACATAAAATAATTTGCTGGAATTTTGCTTGGGATTGCTTTGAATATATAGATCAAATTGAGAATAACTTCCCTTTTGACAATATAGTCTTTCTATTATGAATATGGGACATTTACCCATGTACTTAGTTCTTTGATTTCATTCATCACAATTTCATAGTTTTGAGAGAAAATATTCAGAAACTGTGTATCTGATAAGGGTATAATATACATTCCGAATAGTAGACCCTTAGGAACTTAAGAAATGCAAAAAGCAGGCCAGGCGCGGTGACTCACGCCT
The DNA here is from genome assembly GCA_036589455.1 of Ateles fusciceps. Lineage (NCBI taxonomy): Eukaryota > Metazoa > Chordata > Mammalia > Primates > Atelidae > Ateles > Ateles fusciceps. Next base: position 2,646,340 of record JAZHEH010000827.1, on the reverse strand, counting down.
GTAATCCCAGCACTTTGGGAGGCCGAGGCAGGCGGATCATGAGGTCAAGAGATCGAGACCATCCTGGCCAACACGGTGAAACCTGGTCTCTACTAAAAATACAAAAAAAAAAAATTCTCTGGGCGTGGTGGCACGCGTCTGTGGTCCCAGATACTCAGGAGGCTGAGGCAGAAGAATCACTTGAACCCAGGAGGCGGAGGTTGCAGTGAGCCGAGATTGTGCCACTGCACTCCAGCCTGGTAACAGAGAAAGACTCCTTCTCAAAAAAAAAAAAAAAAATGCAAAAAGCAAAAAAACAACCTAATTAAAAATTGGGCCAAAGACATGAACAAACACTTCTCAAAACAAGATGTACATGTAGCCAACATACATGTGAAAAAATGCTCATGATCACTAATCATCAGAGAAATGCAAATTAAAACCACAATGAGATATCATCTCATCTCAAACCAGTGAGAATGCCTATTATTAAAAAGTAAAATAATAATAATAATAACATGCTGGCAAGGCTGTGGTGAAAAATTATACACTGTTGGTGGGAATATAAATTTGTTCAGCCACTGCAACAAGCAATTTAGAGATTTCTCAAAGAACTTAAAACAGAACTATCATTTGACACAGCAATACCATTATTGGGTCTATACCCAAAGGAAAATAAATCATTCTACCAAAAAGACACACGCATCCTATGTTCATTGCAGCACTATTCACAATATTAAAGACATGGAATCAACCTAGGTGCCCATCAGGGTGGTTTGAATAAAGAAAATGTGATATAGGCTAGCTGTGGTGGCTCACATCTATAATCTCAGCACTTTGGGAAGCTGAGAAGGGAGGATTGCTTTATCCCAGGGATTCAAGACGAGCTTGGGCAACACAGTGAGACCCTGTCTTCGGAGTCCTGATGCCCAAGAGTAGTAGAGGAGTGTCCTGGCTTTAAGAATTACCCCTTTCTTCACATTTTTGTTTCATCTGGGCAGCAGGTGATTGGATCTTGTCTGCCCACACTGAGGGAAGATCTCCAGTCTATCAACACATGCCAGTCTTCTTCAGCAATGTCTTCACAGATGCACCTATGGAGGCTCAATCACTCTAATGAAAAGCAAAATCACCTGAGTTTCCCCCTCAGAGGACACAGAATAGGTCAAGTGCCTATGGAAGAATTGAGAATAAATATTGCTTTACTAGCCAACTGAGTATTCCTTTTTTCAATCAAGTGGATACCAAAAATCAACCATCACTTAGATCTTGTACATATTTTGTTAGATTTGTACCTAAATATTTCATTTTGGGAGCTGGTAATGTAAACGTTCTTGTGTTTTCAATTTCCAATTTTACTTTTTCATGGTGACATACAGAAACAATTGTGTAGTAAACTTATCCTGAAACCTTGATATAACTGCTTACTAGTTCCAGGTATTTTTTTGTTGATTCCTTCAGATAGTTTACAATCATGTCATTTGTAAACAAAAGCATTTTTATTTCTTTCTTCTCAATTCTCATCACTTTTTTTTTTCCTTTTCTTATCTTATTTTCTTCTAGTATGACACTGAAAAGGAGTCATGGGGGGAACCATTGCTTTCTTCCTAATGTTACTGGGAAAGCTCTGAGTTTCTCACTCTTATGTATAATGTTAGCCATAAGGTTTTGTAGATATTCTTTATTTAATTCAGCTGGGCACAGTGATTCACACCTGTAATCCCAGCACTCCGGGAGGCCGAGGCGGGTGGCTCAGAAGGTCAAGCATTCAAGACTAGCCTGGCCAACACGACAAAACTCCGTCTCTACTAAAAATACAAAAAAAAAAAAAAAAAAAAAAAAAAAAATTAGCCAGGTGTTGTGGTTGGTGCCTGTAATCCCAGCTACTCAGGAGGCTGAGGCAGGAGAATCAACTGAATCCAGGAGGCAGAGGTTGTAGTGAACCAAGATCGTGCCACTGCACTCCAGCCTGGATGATAGAGGGAGACTCTGTCTCAAAAAAAATAAAATAAAATACCAAATGACTTAGATATCTACTAATCTCTTCACTCAACAGAAGAATACATATTCTTCTCAAGCACACATAAAACTTCTCCAGGATAGATCATATGTTAGATAATAAAATATATATATATATTTTTTGAGATGGAGTCTCACTCTGTCACTGGGCTGGAATGCAGTGGCACAATCTCGGCTCACTGCAACCTTCACCTCCCAGATTCAAGCAATTCTCCTGCCTCAGCCTCCTGAGCAGCTGGGGCTACAGGTGCACGCCATCATGCCCAGCTAAGTTTTGTATTTTCAGTAAAGATGGGGTTTCACCATGCTGGCCAGGATGGTCTCAATCTCTTGATCTCATGATCCTCATGATCTACCCGCCTTGGCCTCCCAAAGTGGTGGGATTACAGGCGTCAGCCACAGCACCTGGACTAAAATGAATTTTTGTTTGAAACAAGGTCTTGCTCTGTCACCAAGGCTGAAGTGCAGTAGCATGATCTCAGCTCAATACAACCTCTGCTTTGCAGGCTCAAGCCATTCTCTTGCCTAAACCTCCTGGATAGCTGGGAGTATAGTTGTGTCCCATCATGCCCCACTAATTTTTGAAATTTTTGTGGAAACAGGCTTTCTCCATGTTGCCCAGGCTGGTATCAAACACCTGAGCTCAAGTAATGTGTCTACCTCAACATTCCAAACTGCTGGAATTATAGGCATCAACCACAATGCTTGGGTCCAAAATGGACCTTAACTAATTTAAAGAAGATAAAAAATCATACCCCATATCTTTATTTACCACAGTGGAATGAAATTAGAAATCAATAACAGCAACAAAAAATCAATTAAAGTAATCCATCATTGCATTCATAACACACATACACACACACATACAAATCTTTGTGTGTGTGTTAATTTGATGGATTACTGTATTAGTCTGCTTTCACAACGGTATAAAGAACTTCCCTGACACTGGATAATTTATAAAGAAAACAGGTTTAATTGACTCACAGTTCTGCATGGCTCAGGAAACATAATTATGGCAGAAGGGGAAGCAGGCACCTTCTTCACAAGGTGGAAGGAGCACAAAGAGCAGGGGAAACCACCACTTATAAAATCATTGCATCTCATGAGAACTCACTAACTATCATGAGAACAGCATGGGGGAACTGCCCCCATATTCCATCACCTCCCCCCTTCCCCATTTGGGAATTAAAAATTGAGATGAGATTTAGGTGAGGACACAGAGCCAAATCATATTATTCAGCCCTGGCCCCTCTCAAATGTCATGTCTTTTCACATTGCAAAACAAATAATGCCTTCCCAACGGTCCCCCAAAGTCTTAACTCATTTCAGCATTAACTCAAAAGTCCATAGTCCAAAGACTCATTTGAGAAAAGATAATCAAAAGCAAGTTAGTTACTTCCTAGATACAATGGGGGTACAATAATTGGGTAAATGCTTCCTTTCAAAATGGGAGAAATTGGCCAGAAGAAAGCAGTTACAGGCCCCATGAAAGTTCAAAATTCAGTGGGGCAGTCATTAAATCTTAATGTTCAAAATGGTCTCTTTTGAGTCCATGTTCCACGTTTGGGGCATGCTGATGCAAGGGGTGGACTTCCACAGCCTTGGGCAACTCTCTCATGATCTGGCATTGAGTGCCTTTTTAGGTGCATACTGTAAGCTGTCAGTTGATCTACTATTTGGGAGTCTGGAGGATGGAGGCCCTCTTCTCACAGCTCCACTAAGCAGTGCCCCAGTGGGGACTCTCTGGAGGTTCCAACCCCACATTTCCCTTCCTCACTGTCCCAGCAGAGGTTCTTTATTCGGGCTCTACCCCTGAATCAGACTTCTGCCTGGACATCCAGACATTTCCATACATCCACTGAAATCTATGTGGAGGTTCCCAAACCTCAATTCTTGACTTCTGTGCACCTACAGGCCCAACACCACATGGAAGATGCCAAGGCTTAGGGCTTGCACCCTCTGTAGTAATGGCCTGAGCTGTGCGTTTTAAGCCACAGCTGGGACACAGAGTGCCTAGTCACGGGGCTGCACAGAGCAACAGCAGGGCTCTGGGTCCAGCCCAAGAAACCATAGTTTTCTCCTAGGCCTCTGGGCCTGTGATGGGAAGAGTTGCAATGAAAGCCTCAGACATGCACGCCCTGGAGATATTTTCCCCATTCTCTTGGTGACTGACATTCGGCTCCAGGTTACTTACGAAAATTTTTGTAGCAAGCTTGAATTTCTCCCCCAGAAAATGGGTTTTTATTTCTGTTACTTTGTCAAGTTGAAAATTTTCCAAACATTTACACTTTGCTTCCCTGTAAAGCATAAGTTTTAATTTCAGATCATGGCTCTCAAGTTCAGAGTTCCACAAGACTTTAGAGCAGGGGTAAAACGCCAGTAGTCTCTTTGTTAAGCATAGCAAAAGTGACCTTTGCTTCAGTTCCCAGTGAGTTCCTCATCTCCACCCGAGAATATCTCAGCCTGGAGTTCACTGCCCATATCACACTCAGCATTTTGATCAAAACCAACAAGTCTCTAGAAAGTTACAAACTTTCCTAGATCTTCTTCTGAGCCCTCCAAACTGTTCCATCCTCTTCCTGTTACCCAATTCCAAAGATTCTTTTACATTTTCAGGTATCTTTATAGCAGTGCTATACAATGCTATAAAACAAACTGCTATAAAACAAACTGATACAGTAAATCCATACCTGTGGTGGAAGAGAAGCAAGCACTTTCTTCACAAGGTGGCAGGAGAGTGAAAAGCAGGGAAACTGCCATGAAAAAAAAATCAGAGGGAGAGAGATCCAAGATGGCCGATTAGCAGCAGCTCAGGATTGTAGCTCCCACTGAAAGCACAGAGAGTGAGTGGACGCCACATTTTCAGACAAACTTTTATTGCCCACGGACCAAGAGATTCTTGGCGGAGGAGCCCCACGGGTCGCCAGCGTGACTCTTTTGGAGGGTGCGGCCGTTTTGCAGGCGCCCCAGCGCGGCGGTTCTCAGTCCAGAGTATACGGGACTGAGTGCCCTTTGGTTGGCGTTGGAGCTCCGGGAAGGCAGAGTCTCCCATTCAGCTGATTGAAAAGCAGACTGAAGTGGGGAACCAGAACAGGAGATTCCCGGGCAGAAAAGCGCCACGAATCTTAACACTGCTGTTTCAGCCGGCGTAGTGGGTCGCCACAGGGGAAGGCCGGTACCCGCCTCCACAAAAAAAAAAAAAAAAATAAAGACAGCAGTTGGAACTGCTGAGGATTGAGAGTTTCACAGCAAGTACAGCTGAACCTGGGAAGGTCCAGCTCTGTGGGGAAGGGGGTGTCCACTGAAGGAAAATTAAGAAATAGAAAAAACTTTATCACCAACAAGCTGGACATCCACTCAGAGACCTAATCTGAAAGTCAGCAATTACACAGACGACAGGTGGATAAATCCACAAAGATGGGAAGAAACCAGCGCAAAAAGGCTGAAAACACCCCAAATCAGAATGCCTTTCCTCCTACAGAGGATTGCAGTGCCTCATCACCAATTGAACAAGACCTGATAGAAAATGAATGTGAGCAATCAACTGAATCAGGCTTCAGAAGGTGGATAATGAGAAACTTCTGCGAGCTAATAGAATATGTTCTAGCCCAATGCAAGGAAACTAAGAACCTTGAAAAAAGGTTTCACGAAATGTTCATGAGAATGGACAATTTAAAGAGGAATATAAGTGAATTAATGGAGCTGAAAAACACAATACAAGAACTTCGAGAAGTATGCACAAGTTTTAACAGTCGAATTGATCAAGCAGAAGAAAGGATCTCAGAGGTCGAAGACCAACTTAACGAAATAAAACGAGAAGACAAGATTAGAGAAAAAAGGGTAAAAAGGAATGAGCAAAGTCTCCAAGAAATATGGGACTATGTGAAAAGACCTAATCTACGTTTGATAGGTGTACCTGAATGTGACGAAGAGAATGAACCCAAGCTGGAAAATATTTTTCAGGATATAATCCAGGAAAACTTTCCTAACCTAGCAAGGCAAGACAATACCCAACTCCAGGTAATACAGAGAACACCACAAAGATACTCCTCAAAAAGAGCAACCCCAAGGCACATAATCATTAGATTCATCAGGGTTGAAACGAAGGAGAAAATACTACGGGCGGCCAGAGAGAAAGGTCAGGTTACCCACAAGGGGGAAGCCTATCAGACTCACAGCAGATCTCTCAGCAGAGACCCTACAAGCCAGAAGAGAGTGGGGGCCAATATTCAACATCCTTAAAGAAAAGAACTTTCAACCCAGAATTTCATATCCAGCCAAACTAAGTTTCATAAGTGAAGGAAAAATAAAATTTTTTGCAAACAAGCAAGTACTCAGAGATTTCATTACCACCAGGCCTGCTTTACAAGAGCTTCTGAAAGAGGCACTATATATAGAAAGGAACAACCAGTATCAGCCACTTCAAAAAACCCATCAATAAGCTGCATCCAGACCCATCTCACATGCAAGGATATACAGATACTCAAAACAAAGGGATGGAGGAAGATTTGCCAACCAAATGGAGAGCAAAAAAAAAAAAAAAAAAAAGCAGTAGTTGCAATTCTCATCTGTGATAAAATAGAATTTAAAGTAATAGAAACCGAAAGAGATAAGAAGGACATTGTATAATGGTAGAGGGATCAATGTAACAGGAAGAGCTAACGACCCTAAGTCTATGCGCACCCAATATAGGAGCACCCAGATACATAGGGTAACTTCTTGGTGACTTACAAAGAGACTTGGACTCCCACACAATAATAGTGGGAGACTTTAACATTACATTGTCAGTATTGGACAAATTAATGAGACAGAAGGTTAAGAAGGATACCCGGGACTTGAACTTAGACCTCGAACAAGTAAACTTAATAAACATTTACAGAACTCTCTACTCCAAATCCACAAAACATACATTTTTTTTTTCAGTAACACATCACATTTATTCTAAAAGTGACCACATGGTTGGGAGTAAATCACTCCCCAGCAATTGCATAGCATTTCATAGGTTTAAATGAAACATTGGTTGGCTGTTTTGTTTGTTATTTTCCTCCCTTATTCCTTCCTGTCTCCATTGCATAACACAATTATTAGTATAAAAGAGCTTTTAATATCCATTTGTAGACTGCATTCTAGCCTGGGCAATAGAGCAAGATTCCCGTTCTCTCTCCCTTTTTTTTTTCTTCTTTTTCTCTTTATTTCATTCTTTTTTTTTTCTTCCTTCTTTTTCTTTTTCTCTCTTTTTACTAAAAAAAAAAAAATTCTTAAAAAAAAAAAATCAGAATTTGTGAGAATTCATTATCAGGAGAACAGCATGGGGGAAACTGCAACCATGATCCAATCATCTCCCTCTCTAGATGTGGGGATTACAGGTCCCTACCTTGACACACGGGGGATTACAATTTGAGATGAGATTTGGGTGGGGACACAGAGTCAAAACATATCAATTACACTGATTTTTGAATGTTGAACCAGAGCTGCATAACTGGGATAAATCTAACTTTGTTATGGAATATAATTCTTTTAATATGTTGTTGGATTTGATTTGCTAATACAGTAGTCCTCTCATATCCTCAGGGGAATATATTCCATGACTCTCAGTGAATGTTTTAAATTGCTAATAGTACCAAACCCTGTCTGTACTATGTGTGTTCCTAAGTACATAACTATGATAAATTTTAATTTATAAATTAGATACACTAAGATTAATAATGAATAATAAAACATAACAATTATAACAATATGCCAGCATCATTACTTTTGTGTTTTGGGGTTATTATTAAGCAAAATGAGAGTTACTTGAAAACAAGTAATGCAATTCTGTGACAGTTGATACGATGACAGAGATGGCCAACAGGCAAGTAACGTATAAAGGATGGATACACTGAACAAAGGGATGATTCACATCTTAGGCAGAGTAGAATGGGACAATACAGGATTTCATCATACTGCTCAAAACAGCATGCAATTTAAGACTGATGAACTGTTTATCTCTGAAGTTTTCCATTTAATATTTTCAGATCCCTCTTAATTGTAAGTAATAGAATATACAGAAAAATGAAACCACGGATAAGGAAGACTACTGTGTTCGTCAGAGGACTTTTCATTTGTGTTCATGAGAAATATTCTATTTTTTACACATATGATCCTGAATATATTTAAAAAATCACTAAAGAGGCTTAAAAGCCCAACCAAGTTTTCCTTTCATAAATCAACAGTACAAGAATATAAGTTACTGAAGAAATCGCCCAATCTTTCTTTCAAATATAAACAAATGTGTTTCCATTGAAAGAACAAATGAATATTAAATCTTTGGAAGTTATACTAACTTTTAAAAAATATCATTGTTTTCGGGGGAATTCAAAGTGTTCCTACCAATCTCTTTCTTTTACAATTAGACTTTGTTTCTAGTTTTTGACTCTTGCAAGTCAGTATGATTCCTTAGCTGGGTGATTTTAGGATAAGGGGTTTCGTTTTAAACAATTCCCATAGTGTCACCTTCTAGTCCTCAAACTGGATTCTGGCATCACTCAATTCACATCCAAATTCCTTCTTAGGTGCTACTATTCCTGTTGCTGTTTCCACAATTCCTAGATCATATTTTGCCCTAATTCCTTGCATTAGTTGCCTTTTGGATATTACTTCCTGACCCTTCCGAGAGACCAGGGGTGGAAGACTTTCTTTTTTTAACGAGTTCTTGCATGGAGCAATTCTGACTCTATATTCTCTTGTGCCACATTTATTCCTAACATGACCTGATGCCTGAGCATTTTATGACTTAATACGAATTTATGGCAGCATAAGATTAAATGAAATACACTCAAAATACAGCATGTATTGTGAACAGATAAGAAGACAGAATGGACACTAAAAGAACATCAAGATTTAAAGTGTAGCGAGATAAGGAACCACAAGAAAAATCTAAGAAAAGTAGGTGGGAAAACCAGCTTAATGACATATGAATTAAATTAGGAGGCAGTTGAAAGAAGTAAAACAAATTAAACTATGCAACATAATCCAGAAACCTAACAAGCATGAATAATAAGTTTAACACTTGAATTTTGGCAATTAAGAGATCCTTGTTAACCTTTGAGTTAGTGGCTCTGAATAGCAATGAACATAGTGGTAAGTAGTGGACTCTGAAATCAGACTGCCTGAATTCACGAGCTTTGCAACTTACTAGTTATGTGATCTTGGGCAAGCAAATCACTTAAATTCTATGATCCTCAGTTTCTTTATCTGCAAAATGGGTATCACAAGAGTAATTTTCTCATATGGTGATGATTTTCAATGAGTTATTATATCTAAATAACTCAGAACAATATCTGGCATTTAACTATATATATGGACTTGCATACGTACCACCCAGATTTTCTTTCAGAGAAAGACTTACTATCTGAGATTCTAGAATAGCTGTAAAGAAATACCTTTCAGTTGTCATATTCTTTGGGGGTTATCTCAGCTGGAGACTCACCACACCCAAAGTCATGTTCTTTCAGTAACAGCACACATCCAATAAGTGATTAAGAGATAACATAAAGGTCCAACTATTTCAGTGCAGCACAAAAGATCTCTGCTGGGTTTAATAGAAATATCCAATTTATCCTGTATCTTTGCATGCCAAAAACGATTATTTTTCTAAATTAAAATAACAGATCAAAATGTTGGGTACAAATTAATATTATGCTCATTAAAGTGAGCATAGCATTTAAAGAAAAAAACCCTGGAATTAAAAAAATCCATAGAAACATGAAACATGCCAAACAATTTAAGTCTTCTATAATGAGAGGTATGGAGGTTTTGATGCAATAAATTTACAACATAATGAAAAAATTAAATCTCTAGAGACTGAGCTTTTACTTTTTAGCTCCTGAATAACAAGATCTGACAAAAAAAAAATCTCTCTCTTCCCCCCAACTCACTTTCAAGGACCTTATTTATTTTTAATCTTTTGACTTCTACCTGCATTTTTTAAATGCCTGAGTTTAAATGGTTGTGAGAACTTCATATGACTAAGTTATGTGTGAAGGAAAAAAAAAGCACCAGAATGGGAGTGGAGGATTATTTAGTGTTTTTCTTTCCATCAATTTTCCTTCTGAAGAGGACTCAGGATGAATTGTCAATGGTTTCAGAGGACAGCATAATTTACATGAAGCATAAGGAATATGTTCTTCATTGGCTATGGATGTTAAAACCTGAAATGAGTTTCCAAAAAAGACATTGTAGAACAGACAAGAAAGGGATATCTTTAAATATAGTCTAGATTAAGACTGGGTGTGATGGTTCATTCCTGTAATACCAGCACTTTGGGTGACTGAGGAATGCAGATCACCTGAGGTCAGAGTTCAAGACAAGCCTGGCCAACATGGTGAAACCCCGTCTCTAGTAAAAATACAGAAATTAGCCAGGCATGATGGTGGGTGCTTACAATCCCAGCTACTCAGGAGGCTGAGGCAGGAAAATTGTCTGAACCCGGGAGGCAGAGGTTGAAGTGAGCTGTTCTGCCTAAAGAAAAAGTGTGTGTGTTGTGTGTGTGTGTGTGTGTGTGTGTGTGTGTGTGTGTGTATTGAGGGATTTCAAATAAGAATCTTTCAATCTCTATTGAATCTATAATATAACTTGATATTGACGCAAACTTCCTTGAAAAACATGAACAACACAATAAACACTGATTAAGACCACTAACTCAATATTGGTCTATTAAAAATATATAATTATATCTAAAATATTATTTTAAGTATATCTAATGCATTTTATTTTGAATAGCTGAAACTTACTCTCAATTTGGTTGTTATGTAAATGAAAACAATGTTTTTCTATAATGCCTATTACTTTAAAAATTCTAATTTTCCAGAGACTTATAAAACATATTTCTCCCCAAATTCTTATCCGCAATGGATTACAGTTGTAGGTATGTTTCTCTTAGAACAGGGATGGGGTGAAAAGTGAGCCAAAATATTGATGTAAAAATAATAAATCATCTGGATCTGGTTTTTCTTTCTTTTTTTTTTTCTTGTTTTTTTTGTTTCTTGAGACAGAGTTTCACTCTGTCGCCCAGGCTGGAGTGCAGTGACATGATCTCGGCTCACTGCAACCTCCACCTCCTGGATTGAAGCAATTCTCCTACCTCAGCCTCCCAAGTAGCTGGGACTCAGGTGTGCATCACCATGCCTGGCTAACTTTTGTATTTTTAGTAGAGGTGGGGTTTTGCCATGTTGGTCAAACTGGTCTCAAACTTCTGACCTCAGGCAATCCATCTGCCTCGGCCTCCCAAAGTGTGGGGATTACAGGCTTCAGCCACTGCGCCTGGACTGTATCAGTCTTTTCTTTAACCTCTACTAGCTCGCCAGGTTCCACGGAGATCATAGTAGAAATTACTTTTTTTTAACTTTTATTTTAGTTTTGGGGGTACATGTGAAGGTTTGTTATACAGGTAAACTTATGTCACAGGGGTTTGTTATGCAGATTATTTCATCACCCAGGAATTAAGCTCAGTACCGTATAGTTATCTTTTCCATTCCTCACCCTCCTCCCACCCTCCACCCCAAATAGACTCCAGTGTCAGTTGTTTCCTTCCCTGTGTTCATAAGTTCTCATCATTTAACTCCCATTTATGAAAACATGAGGTATTTGGTTTTCTGTTCCTGCATTAGTTTGCTAAGGATAATGGCCTCGAGCTCCATCCACGTTCCCACAAAAAACAACATGATCTCATTCCTTTTTATAACCACATTGGGTTCAATGGTGTATAGATATATATACCACATTTTCTTTAACCAATTTCTTATTGTTGAGCATTTAGGTTGATTCTATGTCTTCACTATTGTGAATAGTGCTGTAATAAACTTTCCTGTGCATGTGTCTATATGGTAGGATAATACTGGATATTAGGCCTTTGTCAGATGCATAGTTTGAAAATATTTTCTCCCTTTCTGTATGTTGTCTATTTACTCTATTGATAGTTACTTTTGTTGTGCAGAAGTTCTTAAGTTTAATTATATCCCACTTGTCAATGTTTGTTTTTGTTGTGATTGCTTTTGTCAGCTTTGTCATGAAATCTTTGCCCATTCCTATGTCTAGGATGGTATTGCCTAGGTTTTCTGTCAGGGTTTTTATAGTTTGGTGTTTTAAATTTTTAATCAATCTTGAGTTGATTTTTATATACGGTATAAGGAAAGGGTCCAGCTTCAGTCTTCTGCATATTGCTAGCCAGCTGTCCCAGCACCACTTATTGAATAGGGAGTCTTTTCCCCCACTCCTTGTTTTTGTCAACTTTATCAAATATCACATCGTCATAGGTGTGTAGCTTTATTTCTGGGATCTCTATTCTGTTCCATTGGTTTACGTGCCTGTTTTGTACTAGCACCATGCTGTTTTGATTACTGTCACCCTATACTATAGTTTGAAGTGAAGTAAACTGATTCCTTCAGCTTTGTTGTTTTTGCTCAGGATTGCCTTGGCTATTTGGGCTTTTTTCGGCTCCATATAAATTTTAATAGTTTTTTTTCAAGTTCTGTGAAGAATGTCATTCGTAGTTTTATAGGAATAGTACTGAATCTGTACATTGCTTTGAGAAGTATTGCCATTTCAGCAATACTAATTCTTCCTATCCATGAGCATGGGATGTTTTTCTATTTTTTTGTCTTCTCTGATTTCTTTAAGCAATGTTTTATCATTCTCACTGTAGAAATATTTCACCTCCTTGGTTAGCGGTATCTCTATGTATTTTATTCTTTTGTGGCACTTGTGAATGAGATTGCCTTTCTTATTTGTCTCTTGGCTTGGCTATTGGGGTATAAGAATGCTAGTCATTTTTGTAAACTAATTTTGTATCCTGAAACTTTGCTGAGGTTGTTTCTCAGCTGAAGAAGCTTTAGGGTCAACACTATGGGGTTTTCTAGATATAGAATCATGTTGTCTGCAAACAGAGATAGTTTACTTCCTTTCTTCCTATCCAGATGCCCTTTATTTCTTTCTCTTGCCTTACTGTTCTGGCCAGAATTTCCAATATTATGTTGAATAGGAGTGGTGAGAGAGGGCCTCATAGTCTTGTGCCATTTTTCAAGAGGAATGCTTCCAGCCTTTGCCCCACTGAATATAATGTTGGCCTTGGGATTTTTCATAGATAGCTCTTATTTTGAGGTATGTTCCTTCAATACCTAGTTCACTGAGAGTTTTTAGCATAAAGGATGTTGAATTTTATCAAAAGACCCTTCTGTGTCTATTGAGATAATCATGTGGTTTTTATCTTTAGTTCTGTTTATGTGGTGAACCACATTTATTGATTTACATATATTAAACCTACCTCGCATCCAGGGGCTAAAGCCTACTTGATCATAGTGGGTAAGCTTTTTGATGTACTGCTGGATTTGGTGTGCAAGTATTTTGCTGAGGATTTTCACATCAGGGTTCATCAAGGATATTGGCCTGAAGTTGTGTGTGTGTGTGTTTGTGTGTGTGTTTATGCGTCTGCCAGGTTTTGGTATCAGAATGATGCTGGCCTCATAGAAGGATTTGGGGGAAGAGTCCCTCCTTATGAACTTTTAGAAAACGTTTCTGTTAGAATGGTACCAGCTCTTCTTTGTACATCTGGGAGAATTAATCTGTGAATCCATCTGGTCCTGGGATTTTTTTTCTTTTTTTTTGGTTGGTACGCTATTTATTACTATTTAATTTCATAGCTTATTATTGATCTATTCAGGGTATCAATTTCTTTCTGGCTCAGACTTGGGAGGGTATATGTGTCCAGGAATTTTTCCATCTCTTCTAGGTTTTCTAGTTTATATGCATAAAAGTGTTCATAGTAGATTCTGATGGTGGTTTGTGCTTCTGTGAGGTCACTGGTAACATTTCCTTCATCATTTCTAATTGTGTTCATTTGGAGCTTTTCTCTTTTGTTCTTTATTAGTCTATCTAGTGACCTATATATCTTATTTTTTTCAAAAAACAGCTCCTGGATTCGCTGATTATTTGAATAGGTTTTCTTGTCTCAATTTCTTCAATTCAGTTCTGATTTTAGTTATTTCTTGTCTTCTGCTACCTTTGATTTGCTCTTGCTTCTCTAACTCTTTCAGTTGTGATGTTAGATTTATTTGAGATCTTTCTAACTTTTTGATATGGGCACTTAGTGCTGTGAATTTCTCTCTTAACACTGCCTTTGCTGTGTCCTAGAGATTCTGGGGGTATGTTGTATCTTTATTCTCATTATTTTCAAATATCTTCTTGATTTCAGCATTAATTTCATTATTTACCCAAAAGTCATTCAGAAGCATGTTGTTTAATTTCTATGTAATTGCATGGTTTTGAGTGAATTTCTTAGTTGTGGCTTCTATTTTTATTGCACTGTGGTCCAAGAGTGGGTTTGTTATAACTTTGGTTCCTTTGCATTTGCTGAAGATTGATTTATATTCAATTATGTTGTCAATTTCAGAGTATGAGCCATGCACCAAAGAGAAGAATGGATAATCTGGCTTTTTGGGGTGAAGAATTCTGTAGAGATCTATCAGATCAATTTGGTCCCATGTTGAGTTCAGTTCCAGGTATCTTTCTTAATTTTCTGCCTTGATGGCCTGTCTAACACTGTCGGTGGTGTGTTAAAATATCCCACTATTATTGTGTGTGAGTCTATGTCTCTTTGAAGGTCTCTAAGTGCTTGATATATGAATATGGGTGCTCCTGTGTTAGGTGCATACATATTTAGGATAGTTAGGTGTTCTTGTTGAATTGAAATATTTACTATTATGTAATGCCCATCTTTATCTTTTCTGATCTTTGTTGGTTTGAAGTCTGTTTTGTCTGAAATTGGGACTGCAACCCCTGCCTTTTTATGTTTTCTATTTGCTTGGTAGATTTGCCTTCATCCCTTTATTTTGAGCCTATATATGTTATAACATGTGAGATGGGTCTCTTGATGACAGCATACCATTTAGTCTTGCTTTTTTATCTGGTTTGCCACTTCAGGACTTTTCAGCATGACATTTACCCAATTACATTCAAAGTTAGTATTGACATGAGTGGATTCCATCCTGTCATTGTATTTAGTTGGTTATTATGTTGGCTTGTTTGTGTGGTTGCTTTACAGTGACACTGGCCTTTGTGTTTAAGTGTGTTTTTGTATTACCTTGTAGAGGTCTTTCCTTTCTATATTTAGTGTTCCTTTTAAGATCTCTTGTAAGGCAGGTCTGACAGTTACTCATTTTATGAAAACTTGAGCCCAAACTCTCCATCATCTGCACACTGATTAACATGACTAGAAGCAAAACATTTGAGTTAAATAAATTGAACCAGTCCAGCTACAAGAAGATAAAGGAAAATGGGGAGTTGGGATGTGGAGTTTTTGCTTTACACTACAAAGTTTACAACATGAGAAGGTAACAATTCCCCAGTGCAACACCAAACTGCTTCTCACTGTTTTCCAAAGCACAGTGATTTAATAATAATAGTTCAAGTTCTAAGAAAGTTTCAAGGAAAACAGGACAGACCTCCTGTGTCTTTGTGCAGGGCCTACCATTGAGGAACCAAGTTGTTAAGAACCCCTGATTGGCTAAATATCTTTGGGAGAGCACCTTCATTGAATCTCCAACATTAGGCTTCAGTTTCCCCATTTGTAAGAGAGTAGTGGAGAGAGTTGGAGATCCAATAGGCTTTCAGATCAAAATTATTGTGCTCCTGGTTGTACTCCAGCACATTCAGCTTGATTCTGGATGAGCTGACCCAGGTGACCAAGTCCTCCATTCCGCACATGACAAGGAAGGTAGGGTGAGTAACCACATCAGGGCCCATGCACACATGGCCTTGCTCCACAGAGGCCACCGAAGCCTGAAGGTGCTTCATGATGCACAGCTTGAGTAGCAAGGTAGGCAGGCAGTGGTGGCAGAAGAATGAGCCATGATGAAGTAACAGAGCTTTAATGAACCATGTGTAGGTACCAGGCTGAGAGCACACAGCCTATCCAGCAGTGCGGCTGAAGCACACAGACAGAATGGGTCACATTCAGGCAGGTCTCACAGACATGCCATGCTGTCTTGCGTATGGCATGAGTCAGCTGGTTGTAGCACCTGTTGTCCTCCCATTGCTTCAACTGGTAATGCCACAGTATGCATAGCTCATGCAGGTTGTGATCAGTGACCTCCTAGTTCAGAAAGTCCACCTGCTTCAGCAGCTTCTGCACATGGAACTGAAGCTTCCAAACCATGACGGCAGGAGTCAGAGTGGCAGGACTAAAATGACTTTTAAACCAAGCTTATGATTGTCATATCCTTGACCAATGATCTGTGTTCTGTAGGGATGGTTGGAGAACACTTTGAGAAGCGTATGTTGCACTGTTCTCAGAATCACTAACTGTCGCCCATTCTTCTCAAAACAAATTTTTCTCTGTGAGAGTGTTTGACTTCCTTGTAAGTTTACCAAACATACAAGATAGACCTCAGCAACCTCAGAAATGCTCTAGCTATATGCTTTATGACATCATGATTGGTTTGCTAAGACATAAGTATAAAAAATAATGAATAAAAATCAAAACAATTTTAGCAATATTGCCATAATTCTAAAATCCATGAATGTTGTATAATAGATACTTAATCTCATAAATCTTCACTTCTTTGAAGCTTCTTCTAAAATCAACAAGATTTAAAATTCTTTTCTTTAGTCATATTTTTTTGCAGGGATATTCTTATTTGATTGTTATTCCTCCCAGATGGGAACTGTCTTTCTTCTAAACCCAGTATTCATGGGCATCTTTACTTTGACACCTAATATAACTTAGCCCATGTTATCCATTTGTTTCGTCCAATTTTGCTGAATATCTATGAAGTACCAGGTAACTTCGTAGTTCTAAAGCTACAGAGCTATAACTCTTGGTTCTCTTTCAAACAACCAAGGTCTAGCATGTCAGGCAGATATGCCAATAGACAATAGTACAACCATAAGGTAAAATGTAAGCACAGCTGGCTATGCAAACAATTTAAAAAAAAAATACTGAAACAAAGCTAGGGTCCTGGAAAGCCTTAAAAAGGAAATAAAATCTGATCTGAATTGTGATAATATGAGAAATTAATCAGGAATAATGTAAGTATGCTGGATTGGAAGGTGTGGTTCAGGGGGACAAGTACCAGATCACTCAGGCAAGAGGGGGAGGGATATGCTGAAGCTTGGCATAAACAAGGATCAGAGTTTTTCCTCTGGGAACCACAAGTAATTAACTATTGATGTAACTCAGTGCAAAGTGCATGAAGTTGACAGATGATGCTGGAGATGAAGGTAAAGAAATTTGAACTTCATGATTTAGACAATAGGAAATAAAAGGATTTTAGGTGATATAACTAGATTAAGTGTGACAAATGGTTTGGAAGGGGTAAAGCTGGTGGAAGGATTACTCCACTTATCAATTGAAAGAGGTTACACAATTGTGTAACTTTTCTGAGCCTCAGCTTTCTCATATGATCACACACACAAAAAGATATTAGCAGCTTCATTTCAAAGTTGTTGCAAGTGTATAGGATGTGTCTGAAAAGCAGCTAGTACAGCGACAGGGATCTATTCGATAATTATTAAGCGGATTCCTTTCACCAGCTCCAGCCTCTGGAACGTTAGTCTCCATTTCTACAAGGAAGATAATTTTTTCTTATAACATTATATTTTTTTCTCTTTCTTATGACAACTCACTCTTTCACAGGAATGCAAGAGGGGGAGGTAGCTCATCTGCTGAGAATGGATGAACATATACAGTTACGTGCTTAAAAAAGAAAGCATGTCATTTCAAAATAGCTATTTCAAAGACAGATCATATATTGATACATTGCATGCATTTTGCAGCTTAAACTAAAAATCCAGGCAACAATAGTGGTTCAGGAACCTCCAATTTTGCTCTTTTGCCATACAATCACAAAGGCGAGGTATCTGCTAAAGCCATCCTTGTGAAGAATCCTTCCTAGCACCAAGCAAATTTAAATATATTTTTATTTTTACAGGTGGATAGATTGTTAGTTTCCGAGTCAGCTTGTCACGGTGAGTGATATTTATGTGTGAAGATCAGCCACAAAGTTGTTCACATTTCCAGTTTCTCTTTCCTGGCTATAATTTTTATAAAACAAAGTCAATGAACTAGATAAATAAAAATGTGGCTGCGTATGTTTGTATGTATGCACATTGTGTATGCTTTTCTCTTATATCCTGTTCCCCAGTTTGTTTATCTTCCCCAAACTGGGGCTGAATACCCCAAGGACAGAAAATGATTCCTGAACATTTTTTTGCTTGACTGTAAATTAGGCTCTGAAAGAGAAAAGAACATTTTCAAATGCTTTCAGAAAAGTAAGATCCTACATTGAAGATTTAATATTTTTCAAAGTTATACCTAAGGAAATGCTCAGAAAATTAGCAATTGGACAGACTGGTTGAAATTGTCTCCTTTGTGGAATACAGCATTAATTTTAGAGAAATTTAACTGTGTGATTGAGTGGCAATTACACAGTGTAGTGACTCCTAGTCGTGGGTTGAAATAATTTGTAAGGCTTAATTAATTGCTACAACAACTGATAGCCCTGTCAAACTGGCAAGTAAGTTCATTGATCTTAAAATTCAGCTGAGCTCAAGAGAAAGACTGACAAAATAATTTGTAGACTGTAACAGAGAGACAGTTAGAGATAATGTGTGTGAAGGTAGAGTAGAGGATATACCACCAGGTGAGATAAAACAGGGATGATATTTTCAAAGAAATATTATGCTTACATAGCTCCAGAGACAAGACCCCAGGAACCAAATATCTGCCCTTCTCATGTATTGTACATAAGGGATTTCTTGTACTTTTAATGATCTCCTACTTTTCAGTTTATACTGAGCACATAATAAATGGATCAGATTGTGTGCAAAGTTCATTTCATCTCCAGTTTTGAAAAATATCTTGACATTTGGTTATTAAAAGAAGAATAAGTGCCTTCTTTTCTATGAACTTCCAACTCTCAGACTTCCATGTAATCCTCCCAAGGATGAAATGAATCTCATGCATTCTTCTTTATGCTAAGAACAAATTAATATGCTTTTCCCTGTAGTTTAGAGATCTTTTATAAACTGAAGATTCCCTGTTACCCAAAGTAGCAGGATACCCCTCATCCATGTTCACTCACTGATGGAATGAGTAAAAAATGAAAACAATGGACAATTTCCCCAATTTTCCAAGACATATAAGTGAGAAAACTCAATCCCTGAATGTAGTGAGTGAATTGTGCTACAGAATTTCTAATTATTTAAGTTATTTCTATAATCAGCAGCAATCCCGATGCCTATTGTATTGTCCAGAGAGAGTGCACAATAATCACATCAGTCATGTTACAATGTAATCTTGCAAACAGTCATGGAGTATGTAAATAGTAATGAAAACAATAATTAGAAAGAAGAGGCACAGTACTGACATTTAGTAAAGCAGTTCCAGAAACAAGAGTCTGGATAAAACTCAGATACTTGGTATCAGACGCCTTTTATGTGGCACATCATATCACCTCAGCCTCATTGGTCTCCTGTCTCTGGAACCTCTAATAACTTTCTATATCCCAGCGCTTGGCTATTGTGATCAACTCTGTGTGAGTTCCTCCCGCAACTCCAAAGTCTACCCTAGAGAAAAGTCAAGTCTGTGGACTTTCAGAAGATAATTACGCAAAACTGAGCAAGCAGTCTCACTTAACACTAGTAATTGTTCCTTAAAGTGACTTTCTCCTTCCCTGCCTCATTCTCTTTTACTTTCTGCTCTCTGTAATTGCCCTCCCTCATTAACTGGTACTCTATAAGGCTTTGCCTTTGTTAAATAAAATTTATGGGTGGCTTTTTGTTTGGACTGGAGACTTCTGAATTTTTGTATAAATAAATAAATAAATATATATATATATATATATATATATGAAATTTCAATGAAAGTTCTAATTTAAAGACGTCAAGATGGATGAAAAATATTAGACGTTTATAAACACTGGGGTGAATGACATTTCTTGGTCCTTGGAAAAGCTTTAAAGATATAGTTACACTCCTTAGAGAGTGACACATTGGGATTATAAACTTGGAAAAAATACACTAACAATAAAATATATCACTACACTTTAATTCCATTTATTTGTTTCGTTTTTGATAAGTTATTACGATAAATGTCTGTGTGCATGGGCCTTTCAACTGAAAGTAAAATACAATCCTATATATATCTAAAAACCTTTTTGTAAACAATTTAATTATTTTACCTAACACACATCTATTTAAAAATGTTGAAGGTCCAGTATTGACCTTGACGTTAAAATTACAAGGACAACTTAAACATAGTTTTAATTCTCAACTGGCAACAAATGGTATCTAGAGTTATTAACACAAATTAAAAGTGATGGTTTATTATAACCCAAGTTATGATAAATTTCTATTGGAGAACTACTGAATCACAAGGTAGAAGCATTTGAATTGGGGTTTACGTTAGGCAGGGGTTAAGAGTTAGGGATCAAGGAAAATGTCTATGAGCAGATAAAAATGTGGTCATTAGGACTGAATTGGAGCTATTTGAACACATATTGTACCTTGGGTTTGGAAAAGGAGTATATTCCACGTAATATTAACAAGAATGCTGGTGCAAAATAGCATAATGCAAGTGCAGAATCTTCAAGTCATTGTGTATGACTTGAGCATAGGTTGAGGGATAGAGTGAAATACAATGAGGCATAAGAGATAGGGACACAGTGTAGATAAAGCTAAACTAATTGAATATTATTCTGAAATCTTTCAGAGACATTGAAATTAAAAGGAAATATTGTGATGAAGATTGTGTTTGACAAGATCTCTAGGTCACCATGTGCAGGAAGTCTAGAACAGAGACCAACTGGAGGCAGAGACTAGATAAGCATCTGGCTTTACTCTAAGAAACAACAATGTGTGTCAAAAGATAAGCAGTGGAAGTGAAAATAGAGAATAGGAGGTCAATGGAATAGACATTAGAAAGGAAAGTTAACAGTTATTTTGGTGATAGAATAAATAAAGTAATTGAGATAATGTCTTTTAGTATGAACAGGTTTCTGATTGAGGCAACCTGATGGTGGGTGCTAGTACCCTTTGATTAATAAAGGAAATAAGGCCTAGGAAGATGCTTAGAAGCAAGGGGCACTTGTGCATTTATTAATGTATAAAATTTGAGATATGTTTTGGGAAAGACACATGAAAATGTCCTAAAATGCAGTACAGTCATGTGCTGCATAATGAGGTTTTGGTCAATGAAGGACCCCATATAAGATGGTGGCCCCGTAAGATTTTTAATGGTGCTGAAAAATTCCTATTGCCTAGTGATGTCATAGTCACAGCAGTCATATACTCATGTGTTTGTGGTGATGCTGGTATAAAAAATGTACTGTGCTTCCAGTCATATATAAATATAGTGCATATAGTTATACACAGTAGACAATACTTGATAATGTTGATAAATGATTATGTTTCTGGCTTATGTCTTTACTATACTATACTTTTTATTGTTATTTTAGAGTGTATTCCATATGCTTATTAACAAAAAAGTTAACTGTAAAACAACCTCAGTTAAGTCCTTCAGGAAATATTCCAGAAAAAGGCGTTGTTATCATAGGAAGTGACAGCTCCATGCATGGTTTTGCATCTGAAAAGCTTCCAGTGGAACAAGATATGGAGACGGAAGACAGTGATATTGATGATCCTGACCCTAATGTGTTAGTGTCACAATTTTCAACAAAAATGTTTAAAAAGTAAAAAAAAAAAAAAGGCTGGGTACAGTGGCTCACACTTGTAATCCCAGCACTTTGGGAGGCCAAGGCAGATGGATCACCTGAGGTCAGGAGTTTGACCAACATGGAGAAACCCCATCTCTACTAAAATTACAAAATCAGCCAGGCGTGGTGGCGCACGCCTGTTATCTCAGCTATTCGGGAGGCTGACGCAGGAGAATCGCTTGAACCCAGGAGGCAGAGGCTGCAGTGAGCTGAGATCGTGCCACTGCACTCCAGCCTGGGCAACAAGAGTGAGACTCTGTCTCAAAAAAAAAAATGCAAAAAAATATAATAAATTTTAAAATTTAAAAATAGAAAAAGCTTACAGATTAAGGATATAAAAAAGAAAATATTTTTATACAACTATAAAATGTGTTTGTATTTTAAGCTAAGTATTATTACAAAGAAGTAAAAAAGTTTAAAAAATGAAGTTTATAAAGCAAAAATTACAATAAGCCAAGAAAAATTTATTGAAGAAAAAAGTATTTTAAAATAAATGTATTGCAGACTAAGTATACAGAGTTATAAAGCCTACAGAAGTGTACTGTGTCCTGGGCCTTCACATTTACCTCCACTCATTTAGTAACTCATTCAGAGCAACTTTCAGTTAGTTCTTCAAGCTTCATTCATGGTAAGCATCCTATACATATATACCATTTTTTATCTTTTATACCATATTTTCACTGTACCATTTCTATGTTTTGATGCACAAATACTTACCATTGAGTTATAATTGCCTAAAAGTATCCGGTGCAATAACATACTGTACAGGTTTGTAGCCTAGAAGCAAGAGCTACACCAAATAGCCTAGGTGTGTAATAGGCTATACCATCTAGGTTTATGAAAGTGTATTCCATGACATTTGAACAATAATCAATTACCTAACAATGAATTTACCAGAATGTATTCTCATCCTTAAGCAACACATGCCTGTAAAAACATGGTTCTAAATTTTAAGAGGGAGAATTTGACCTAAGATATGTATTTGGAAGTTGATTGCTTCTAAGTGATAACTGAAAACAGAAAATTGAATGAGGTTTCCAGCGTTATACAATTTAAAAGATATAATAGATGGCAGAACATTTCTGGAAATTTGCATTTTAAATTTAAGCATAATAGGACCAACTAGTGAGGAATACCAAGAAGGAAAAAATTTAGTGGTAATAACATCAGTGGTGATGGTGATAACAACCACCAAGTATTAGATATTTAACACCACGTGTTAGTAACTGAGTTACATGCTTCACATATGTTACCTCACTCAAACTTTGCAACAAATCTAGAATTGATATTATATTGTTATTATCTACGTTTAAAAATAAGAAAACAAGAGCTCAGAATGGTTGCAAATTCATGTAGATATCATAGTTACTGTGAGGTATACAGGATGGGGCAGAGTATATTTTCCAAAGATTTAATATTTCCCATTGTGAATGCTCTTCTACAAACAAGGTGATCAAAAGGTCATGCAGTTTCTCCTTGCTCTGCTAGGACTGTAACTTTTAGCAGAAGTCTCCATGGTGTGAGGAAGCCAAAGCAGCAGGTATAGAGGTCCACATGGAGAGGATCAAAAACAAGCTGAGTGGCCTTTCAGCATCACCAACTTGTTAGTCATGTAAGTGAAGCATGATTATTGTTTTAAGCCACTAAGTTTTGAGTTAGATTTTTAAGCAACAATAGATAAATAATACAGATTTTGGCAGCTGAAAGTGGAGAGCAGACATAAAAGTATCTAACACAGGTGACACTGACATTGAGACTAAGCAATAATTTGAAGCTGAAAATGCCTTGAGGAGACTCTTGGAGAAAGCCTAAAAGACCTCAAGAAGGTTACGGGTGAGAACAGAAAAGTAATGAAAATGTGACAAAGTTTTACCAAAGGGAATCCTTGTTATATATGGAATGTTGGGTTTTGAGAGTTCTTTATACAAGTCCTTTGTTATAGAGGTGATTTGCAAATATTTTCCCCAACTGGAACTTTTATGTTCACTCACTGTTTTCTTTTCAGTCACTTAAAAGTGACTTTTCCAGAAGTTCTTAATTTTGATAAATTACAATTTATTATTGTTTTTAATTGTGTGTCTACTTAGTGTTGCATTTAAGAAACCGTTGTCTTATTCCAAGTCAAAAAGATTTTTACCTGTTCACCTTTAACACTTTTATAACTCTACATTTTGCATTTACATGTCTACAATTTATTTTGAGTTATACATGTGTAGTTGTATGAGGACTATATCAAGGTTTTGTTTGTTTTATGTGTTTTGTATGCATATATTCAATGGTATCAGCACTATTTAAAAGATTATCTTCTCTTCATTTAATTGCTTTTGCACATTTGTTAAAAATCAATTGACCATAAGTGGCTCCATTTCTGGACTGTTCATTCTGTTCCATTTACCTATTTTCTACTTTTTATCAACACCACACTTGATTGGTGCAGCTTTTTAGTAAATTTTAAAATCCAGCATTAAGAGTCCTCCAACTTTATTTTTCTATAGAAAAATCATTTTGGCTTCTAATTATTTATCTTTCCATATGAATTTTAATATCAACTTGGTTGTGGTTTAATATTTACTACAAAAAGGCCTGTTGAATTTATCACTTTGGGAAAAAAGTGATGCCTTAACAATAGTGACTCTTCTTATCCATAAACATGATACATCTCTTCATTTATTTTGTTCTTAATTTTATTTAACATAATTTTGTAGTTTTGTGTCTTCAGACCTTGCACATACTTTATATCTCATATTTTTGAACCTATGTAAATGTTAATTTAAAATTTAGTTTCTGATTTTTCATTGCTAGTATACAAACATACAATTGATTCTTATATTTTGAGTTGATATTCTTTAATCTTGCTAAACTCAGTTATTACTATAATAGTATTTTTTGTATATTCTTTGAATTACCTTTCACAGACAATCGTGTTAAGGCAAACAGAGATAGTTTTATTTCTTCTTTCTCAGTCTGTATCCAATTGTTTTCTATTCCTTGCTCTATTGTTCTGGATTGGACCTTCAGGAGAACATTGAATAACAGTAGTGAGATTGGGCATCCTTGCCATTTTCTTTTTTTTTTCCCCCCGGAGGCAGAGTTTCACTGTGTTGCCCAGGCTGGAGGGTAGTAGTGTGATCTCAGCTCACTGCAACCTCCACCTCCCGAGTTCAAGCAATTCTCCTGCCTCAGCCTCCTGAGTAGCTGAGATTACAGGCACTTGCCCAGCTAATTTTTGTATTTCTGGAAGATATAGGGTTTCATCATGTTGGCTAGGCTGGTCTTGAACTCCTGACCTCATGATCCACCCGCCTGGCCTCCCAAAGTGCTAGGATTACAGATGTGAGCCACCGTACCCAGCCGCCATTTTCTTAATCTTTCTTACAAAAAGAGCATTCAGTCTTTCACCATTCAGTATGACATTAGTTGTAGGTTTATGGTATATGCCCTGTCATAGAGAAAAGTTACTTTCTATTCCCAGTTTGTTTAGAGTTTTTATTATGAACCAATGTTGAATTTGGTGAATACTTTTTTGTATTCATTGGGGTGCTCATATAGGTTTCCTTCTTTATTCTTTTGAAAAGGTGAATTAATTTATTTTCAAATGTAGAACTAATCTTGCATTCACAAAATAAACTCACTTTTCCATAAAGTATTATTACATATTTGTACACACATATATATATTCTTTTTTATATACTGCTTAGCCTATTCGATATGCACTAAATATACTATATTAAATATATTAAAATTGAATAAGAAAATTTGCATCTCTGTAAGAGTAGGTGAAAATTAGACAGATAAATAATTTTTTCCTTCCAATGTTTTTTTCTGGTTTTGGTGTAAAAAAATGATGGCTTCATTGACTAACTGAGGAAGTTTCCTTTTCTTTAATTTTCTGTAAGAGTTTTCATAGAATTGCTATTATTTCTTCCTTAATTTTTGGTAAAAATGACCAGGAAAAGCTTCTGTGGCTGGCATTTAATTTTTGGAAAAATTTTAAATTACAAATTCAATTTTTGAAATAGATGTAAAGCTCTTCAGGCTACTTATGCAGGTTACTCTTCAGTGAATGCCATTCTTTCGCATCTTTCATAGGATTTGTCCATTTAATCTAAATTGTCAAACTGGTTGACATAAAATTTTAATACTTATTTATTGCTATGTAACACATTGCCACAATATGTAATGCTTAAAATGACCAGCATTTATTATCTTAAACTTTCCTGGTTTGGAGATTCAGGAGCAGATTAGCTGGATATTTTTGGCTCAAGGTCTCTCATGTGGTTGCAGTCCTCAAAAGAACTGAGGATCAGAATATCCAGTTCGAGGACAGATCACTCACATGGCTGTTGGAAGAAGATCTGGGTTCCTTGATGACTGTTGGCAGGAGGCCTTATTTCCTTACCACATGGTTCGGTTAATAAGCTGCTTAAGAGCTGAAATGTCCTCACAACATGAAAACTCCCAGAACAAGTGATTCAAGAGAGAGAAGGAAGCCACAACATCTTTCATTATCTAGCTTCTAAGCTTGTACCTAATAACTTCTACACTGTATTATTCATTAGAAACAAATCACCAGGTCAAGCCCTCACTGAGACGAGCACAATAAAGTTGTACTTTTCAAAAGGGGATTTATAAAAAATTATAGAAATATTTTAAAACTGCCACAGTTTAGACTTCTCCCTTATTATTTTATCTGATTTATAGGGATATTCTCTCTCTCAATTTTGATATTGGTAGTTTTGTCATCTTCCCTTTTTGCATAATTAATTTGGCTAGAAGTAGATTCAGTGTATCAATTTTTACAAATAACTGGTTTTTGTTTGATTTATTTTATAATTTATTTATTTTTTTTTAGAGATAGGGTCTTGCTCTGTCACAAAGGCTTGAGTGCAGTTGCACAATCAGAGTTCGCTGTCTTCTCCATCTCCTGGGCACAAGTGATTCTCTGGCTTCAGCCTGCTGAGTAGGTGGGACTACAGGCACACACTATGATGACTATATATATATATATATATAAATATATATATATATATATATATAGCGATGACAGGGTCTCACAATGTTGCCTAGGCCGGTCTCATAGTCTCAAACTCCTGGCCTCAAGCAATCCTCTCACCTCAGCCTCCCAAATGCTGGTATTATGGACATGAGCCATCATGCTCAGCCTATTTGATTTTATACGTTGTTTTCTATATTATTACTTGTGCTTTCATCATTATTTTAGTTTACATATTTTGGGTTATAGTTCCTCTTTTTATTTGCTTTGTTAAATGGAATATTAGGTCATTAGGCTGAGACCTTTCTACTTTTCTAATACAGACATTTAGCACTATAAATATCTCTCTACACCCCATTGCAGCTATATCCCATAAATGTGATATCCACATTTACGTTCATTCTGCTCAAAACACTTTCTAATTTCCTTTTTGTATTTGATCATGGGTTAGTTAGACCTGCTACATTTGGAAATTATATTTGGAAATTTTAAAAATATCTTTTTGTATTCATTTTAAATTTGATTATCTTGCAGAAAGGATATTTTAAATAGTTTGAATCCTTTTAAATCTAGTGAGCATAATTTTGTTGCTCAGCATATGGTCTATCCTGGTAACAGTTTCATGTGGCCTTGAAGAGAATGAATGGTCATTCTACATTGTTGAGTGGCATATTTTACCAATACCAACCAGGTTACATTAGCTGATAGACTGTTTAAGCCTTCTATGTTGTTACTAATTTTGTGTGAAAATTTTCTATCAGTTATTGAGAGGAGTGTTGATCTCTCCAACTATAATTGTGAATTTGTCTATTTATTTTCACAGTCCTCTGAGTTTTTGCTTTGTAATCTATAAGTCTTGTTACTGAGTTTATAAATAGGCTTTTTATGTCCTTTTCATAAACTTATGAAATGACAGTCTTTAACTGTGTTAGATTATTTTGCTCTGCAATCTAGTTCATTTAATATTAATATAACTCCTTTAGTTTTGATTACTTTTGGCATGGTAAATATTTTTCCACCTTTTCTCTTTATATCTTCAAATTTAATTAGGCTTCTTATATTCGACACACGATCAGGTATAGATTTTTCTAATCTGATCATCCCTACATTTCAACTGGAGTATGCATCATTTGAATTTAACGTGGTTATTGACATGGCTGGATTTAAATCTAGCACATTACTGTTTTATATTATCCAAAGGCCCCTCTGTCCCTATTTTTCCCTAGTTTTCTGTTTTCTATATAATAAATGAGTATTTTCTATCATTTCATTTTACAAACTTGCTTATTCACTCTTTTTTGCTTCCACTTAATTTAATGGTTAGTTAGGGTTTATATTATACATGCTAAGCCAACCACAGTCACTCTTCAAATGATATTACATCGCTTCATATATAGTATAAGAACCATCCATGCATATCCTTCTGTTTTGCCTCTGAGTTTTTTGCTGCTACTATCATGCATTTTGCTTCTAAGATATAACCTCACAAACATTTTTATTATTTTTGCTTAACACATTATATTTCAAAGAAATTAGAAGAATAAATTTTATATTTGCCTCATATTTGCCCTTCTTTTGCACTTTATTCTATTGCTTGTGTCCCAGTTTCTATCTGGTGACAGTCTTCTTTTCCAGAAAACAATTTAATGTTTAATATTTCTTATTTCTTTTTCTTTTTCTTTTTTTTTTTTTTTTGTGTGTATATAACCCAGTTTTAATTACCTAAGTATTCTGTCTTTTTTTTTTTTTTTTTTTTAAATTTCACTTTAGGCTTCTTAATCATCTTATTTCCTTTATCATCTCTTGATATTTTTTTTCCAGTTTTGGTACATCTAAAAAAATTCACCTTCTTTTATTTAAAAGATATACTTTTAATTTTAGGATAAATTACATTTAGAAAAAATTGTGAAGATAGTACAGAAAATGTCTTTATATATATCATATCCAGAATTCTCTATGTTAATGTCACATATTAGCATGTCACATTTGTCACAATTAACAAATATTAATGCATTACTATTAACTAAATTTCATACTATATTTTGATTTAATGATTCTTACCTTGTTTTGTTATCTGATCCTGAATACCATATTATATTTAGTTGTCATTAAGGTGAATGCTCTTTCTAGGATGACTGCAAAAATACAAAACAACAGTAAAAAGCAACGTTACTAAGAATTATATGATGGACTCAACCAGCCCTGTGATTTATTGTGCTTAGGACAAAACAGTTAATCACTCAACAGATATTTATGAAGTTCCTCTGTGTAACCAACATTTAATAATGCATTTCCCTCTGCTAGCATACAAAAATGTATAATTTTAGTTTCCCAACCAAGCAGAAAACTGTGTATTTCTTGATCCCTATTTGTCAAAGATAAAACCAAAGGCAATAAAAAAATTATAAATGATGAAATTCACAAAACTTATGAAGCACTCTTCCAACCAGATATTATGTTTAGAGTTAATTCTATTATCCAGCAAGATATTTTCTAGTCAGTAGCTTCTTGGAACCATTCAAAATTGTCAGTCCTATTTCTTATTCTTAATCATCATTATTAATATTATTTTCAGTAGTTGTAATATATTCTTCCTACAAAATACACTGTTAAAATCCTAAATACACCAATGAATAAAAACAATAAATTTATAATTCTTTGGGTTATACATTTGGTATTGTAGCAAACAAAAGAAATACGCCTTCCTAGCTGTTTCAATTGCTATCTGTTGATTCTGAAGCTGCTTATTTCTTGTTTGTTTATCTGTTTATCTGGAACAGAAAAAGGTCTCTAAAGCAACTGAGGACGGAATTGGCCCAAACAAAGTGTATACTTTCATTGGTACAATTATGAATTCATTTCAAATGCCTTTCTTAACTCCCATTTTGGGCTGTCCTTGGCAGGATTAAAGGATTTCAATCTGGATTAAAGGATTATGTAACTCATAAACTAGTGTTTCATTTTAGAAAAGAAGGAAACATACTCATTTAGATTCTTTTCGTCAAGGGATGAATGATTATTTATGCTTTGCAACGTGGTTTTTTTTTCTTTGTAAGCTGAAATAATACATTTATGTTTTTTCTAGTCCTTTGCTATGTTGATCCCCTGTTCATCTTTCACACTGAATGCTTGAATATGCCTTAAGGGCTATAAAAAATACTACAATAAGGTTAAGCACTACCATTTTTGGATGATAATGTTAGGCAATCATTGCGTGAATTTACAATAAATATGATATAGCAAAAAACAGAAAAAAATGAAGATTAGTATAAAGAATACTCCCTACATGCTTTGATTTCCCAGGAAAATAACATACAGAAAATCATTTTTGGATACTTGTATTATTCTCAGTATAAAGAATTTTCTAAAGCTTAGTTTTACAAAGATTATTCCCGTAAGTGATTCATCAAATAACTCACTTGAATGTTGTTCATTCCTCTTTTATTTCTAATAAGCAGGCCTCTGATATCTGCCAAGGATAGCCTTGGTTAGCTACTTTGCTGGGCAATGGTGTTGAGCTACCAAACATCTCAGTCTAAGGAGATTCCTGCAAAGTGAAACTTCTTGCTCCTTTAATCATATTCTTATCAGAAACAATCCCAAAAACTTGGCTGAATTCCATGTCAGAATGTGACTCTCCCTCACAAAAAGGCTATAGGCAGCACTAGAGAAGCCAGAACCTCATAAAACTACATAGCAGCTTATTTGTAAAAAGCCATACTAGATTCAAACATTTTTGAAAGGTATTATTACGCATATCTTATTGCTAATTCAAATTATTCTGCATTCTTTTGTTTTTTTCTTCCCATAATTAGAGTCACCTCTTCCCAAAACATGTTGAAGATTTTAAAACTATCCATCTGTTATCTTATATTTCCCCAGTCCTATCTATACATTCATTCCAAATTTCAACTCCAAAAGACCACACTGGCAGCTTATCTCTCTGGCTATGGCCTCCAGGAGGCTCCTAGCTACTTGTCTTCATATCCTTGCTTATCCTCATGTTTATCTTTCAATCTCAAAAAAAATTATGCTGCTATAAAGAAGAAACCCTATTGATAACTGAAGTCATAATAAAATATTTCTGGTAATTAATAGTTTTTCATATCTTTTAGTGCCACAGTAGCTTTTCATTAAGAAGTAGTAATTCAAAACAGATAGAGCACGGATACAGGAGCCAGACGGTTTGATTCCTCTGGTTTGTCCAATTCTAAATGTGTCATCTTGGACAAATTGCTTAACTGCCCTGTCCTTCAGTTTTCTTATCTGTAAAATGAACATGAGCATAGTACTTAGGAAAGTAGCTGTTTCATAGTAATTACTCTAAAAATGATAACATTTTTATTTGCAAGGAAACAAAATCTCATCATTAAGGCATTGCTCAGACATCCTCTCCACTGAGTTATTTCAGGTTCTCAGAGAAAATCTGGTTAATTAGGAAAATTCCTGGTAATATATATTCAGGAAAAAAAACTAAATTCACATAAGATACATACCTTAATTTTGTGTATCAAACAATTTTAAAATTTCGATAGATATATGTGTTTTGGAAAAATATTATGGTAGTATTTCTAAGATGTTTAAGAGTTAATTAGCCAAGCATGGTGGTGCAGCTACTAAGGAGGCTGAGGTGGGAGGATCACCTGTTCCCCTGGGGGACGTCAAGGATGCAGTGGGTTGTAATCTTGCCACTGCACTTCAGGCTGGGTAAGACAGAAAGACCATGTCTCAAAAATAAAGAATAAATAAAAGGAAAAGAAAACAATGCCCACCCTGTGGCTTTAAATTTTCTTTTTCAGATTCTTGTTTGTTTGCTTTGTTTTGTTTGTTTTTTATTATAGGGGTCAGCAGCTTCCCTAAAATGCTAGAAGACCACAGCAGATTCAGGTCAACCAAATATAATTTCATTTTCTTCTACTGTTTTGCTTTGGAAAAACATTAATATAATAAAAGCATTAATATATTTCCAATTCTGTTAATATATATTATTTTGCCTTCTTTTGGCTTTCTCCCCCACATTACTTTGACCAACTTAACTGATCTAAGACAAAAATTACAATAGTTGTATATTTTAATTTAGATTATTGATACTATATATAGCAATCAATAATTTTTAACTCCTTATTCTTAAAATAATCCATATTATTTTCGCTTGCATCATATTTTATTTCCTGAAAAAGTAGAGAATACTAATAAAAGAATTTCAGGGCTTCTCCTAGCAAATCCTAGTTAATTGTGTCAGATTGACCTCAGAGAGAACAGCAAGGCAAAACAAATGTAAAGACTCAAAGTCACTGAAAGAAAAGAAGAAAAGAGATAATTTTAACAAATATTTAGAAGTAAAAATGCCAACAGAGAAGTATTATACTAGTTGCGATCAGTACTTTACTCATGTTCCTTCAGATCCCCTTACCAAGTCTGTGCACACAGGCTCTGTTTGCTCCTTCATGCTCTGTAGCCAAGAGCATCACTGTCAGAGAACTGTTTCTTAGCTGCTAGAACCTACTCGGTGTATCTGCATATGCCGAAGAGCAGCAGGTGGCCCTTTCGCAGTGACTGGAAGATATGACAGTATGAATATACCAGCTTCCTATTCTCATAACTGGACCAACACTGGGTCTCCAGAACGTCCATGTGGACTTAACCTAAATAATTATCTGGGGATTTGGGTTGGCACAACATCCTTGTTTCAACTCTTTGCCTTCCCATCCCACTGCCTCCACTGCCTATTGTTTTTCCTTGGGAATTCTTCCTAATAAACCACTTTCCAAAAAATCCTCATTTTAGAATCTGCTCTTAGGAAACCAATCCGAATATGAGTGACAAGTGATTAAATCTTGTTAATGAAGTCACCATCTAGGCTTATGCAGAGTGACATATTGATGATAAGTGAAATTATCCATCCTATAGAACCCCAGAAAATCTCATCATTTGGAGACACTCTGAGATACAAGGTAAATGCAGTGAGCTTAAAAGAAGGAAACTGGTTGAAAATCTGTTTAAAAAGCACTTGGAACTCTATGTCTCACATCCTCATATGCTTATTCTCTGTTAGAAAACAGCCTGGACTTGAAGAAACCAAATAGTTTAGAAAACAGGAGAAGTAAGGATTAGATGAAACACTGCATTATAAATATGTTGGACTCAGTAATCTTTCCTTCCCTGGTTCCCAGAAAGTCAGGAGACAAGTATAAATAACCTACTCCAAACTGTAAATGTACACCTCCATTAAAGTTAAGCAAACTATTTTGACACGATGACTAAACCTAGGAAAGGGATTTCTGATATTCATAGTAAGTGTTCCACTGAAAATGCAAGATTGACATTAAATCACCACCAGGCGGCCAGTTCTATCAATTAATCAACTTACTCTAAAGTAGGAAAGGGCAGCTATCAGTCCACAGCAACCTAAGGAAAATCTCCACTAGTGAAAAAGGAGATTAAATAAACAAATAGAAGAAAGGAATGCCTAGGAAACAAAGACTAAATAAAGCTAATTTATTTTGAGGATAAGAGCAATGCTGAATATAAGCATAAAACATGGTATGCTATTAAATTTTTTTAAAAATCAGAGGACAAAAAAGCTCTTGAAATTACAAAGGTAATTACTTCTATACTTCTATTCCTTCCTTTACCAGAGTGGTGAACAGAAAAATTTAAGAACATCTCTTCAACAGTAAAAAAAAAAAAAAAAAAAAAAAAGTTAAGAATTAAAAAATACTGCCACAATTAGCAATTTAAGTATAAACCAAAAATCTCCAACATCTTTCTAACAGGATTTCCAAAAACAAAGTGAGAAAGAGGGATGAGAAAGTCGTAGAAAAAAAGTCTCCCAAACCCAAAAATTACAGTCTCTAGTATGAAAGAACCCATCAAATTTCTTGTATAATGAAAGGGAAGAGACCCACAGGCACATTTTCCAGCAATTTCAGCAAAACAGGAAAAAAGAAGAGCTTAGTGTCCAGAAATGAAGAAGGAAAAAAGTTACAGTAACAAAAAGGAGGAAAAAACCAGCATCATTTCTTAACAGCACACTGGATTTTATAAAACAGTGCCTTCATTATTATGTGTGGGTGGATGATAGATAAATGCAAAGCTTCAAATAATTATCTCTTAAGATCCTCTTTTTAGAAATCTACCAGAAAATGGGCTTTAGTAAACAAAGCTAATTTGAGACAAAGCTAAAAATGAGAAAGAGATAAGGTACAGTAAAGCTGTGAAGTCTTCGTTCTTATTAAGTATATATTCTATTAAATAGATAAGTAAATATGTAAGTACACTAAAATTGTAATAAATGTTAAACAGAAAAAGAAAACAGGATAAAGAGATTGAGATATGATGGTTGGGGTACACTTTGGATGAGCTTCAAAAGACACTTTTCTGGGACATGAACAAAATACAGGAGAGCCAAATGAATACCTGGATGAAAAGTGTCCGAGGCAATGGGGGTAGCAAGTAACAGATCCCCTGAGAAAGAGTAGCTGAAGCAGACAAGGAGCTGCAGTGGAGAGGAGGTCACCAGCCTGGAGAAATAGTGAGAGTCTATGTCGTGTGGGGCGGCTTGGCCTTGAAATACGCTTCAGATTTTATTCTAAATGTGATTGCCCATGAGAAACTGCTGGAGGATTCTGAGTAAGGAAGTAGTATGACTTGATTCACATTTTTAAAAACTCTGATAGATGGAGAATAGCTGATAGAAAATGATGCGTAGAAGCAAGGAGACCAGGTAGGCTACTGTGCCTGCTTTGTCTGTTTAACTTTCAATATTCATTGTCAAAATTCTAATACTTTCAATATTTTAAATCAGGACTGTGACAATATTTCCACTTATATTTGAGACATTTTGTTACATAAGTCCATAAGTATAATCTTACTATCTGACAGGAGACAACAAAAAATTTCCAGAGATAATTTCCCTAGAACTCAGTTCTCATGAAATATGACTATTTTCTCACTTGTAACCATACATTATGACATCAATGAAGAGTATAAACAAATGTTTAAATGGCTGGAGTGTATTTATATACTGTGGAACCAGTTGTCAAAATGGCTGATATATGTTAATAACATGAAACTAGATATGGCATTTCAAGTCTCTAAAACTAAATAATTGAGTAGGAAGGAGAAGAAAAATAAATGAGTCATCTGTTTACATGCTCAGAATGTTTTAAGGATTTTTTTATTTCTGTAGCTTTAGGGGTACAAATAGCTTTTGGTTACACGGGTAAATTGTATAATGGTGAAGTCTGGACTTACAGTGTACCTATCACCCAGATAATGTACATGTTACCCAATAGGTAACTTTTTAAATCTTTCACTCCCCTCCCTTCTTCATCCCTTCTGAGTCTCCAATGTCCATTATATCACTCTGTACAACTGTGTGTATCCATGGCTTAGCTCTTACTTTTAAGTGAGACCATATGTGCTCAGATTTTGAAATTTTGCAGGAAAAAAACTTGAATTAGAGAAAATTGTCACCCTATTATATCAGCACTTTCACCAAGTAAAGTTAACCTGATGATCTAATTAAATACATGAAGAAATAATTGTCTATTTGATACTCATCCCAATTTTCTTTTGTCTTTTTCTCCTGGCTGCCATTTTATTTACTACTCTCATTAGAAAAAAACATTATTTTTAATTAAAATAAGCATATTCTTAAATGGAAGAAATGTTTGTTTTAAAGTAGCCATCAATTATATTAAATTTAACCTGGGACATATGCTAAAAATGGAAGCTGGTGTCACAATGTGCTTCTGGTCCTCTGGGAAACTTTTTAACACAACAGGCTATGAAGATCATGATAAATCCTCAGGACAGTCATCTAGAAACTGCTAATGATTGCATTTTTGCATGTTAAAGAAGATGTGCAGAGTCAGCAAAGAACTACTGATGACAAGCATAAAGAAGATGGAAATCAAGGCCTGACTGCACAAGGGAATCTTTACATGCAGACTACAGTTTTTAAGCTTAAAAGTTGTCAAGAAGCTCTATTGCCACATATTCCAAATGATGCACTGATTAAGGAAGGTCAGTATGTCTTTTGGAAGGTTGACAGTCATGATATAGTAACTATGCAAAGCTGCAAGTCTCTGGAGTAGTATTTGTGTCTAATCTATATGGTCACAGGAAATATAACTGCCAAAAATGCCATATTTATCATCTTGAGTAGTTTTATCAGCACTACCTGATGTCATACTCAAAAGAAAAATCACCAAAAATTTGCTTGGCCATTCAATCATGTATCCTTTGTGAAACATGCTTGAGGCAAACTCTGTGCCTGGTGCTTGCATAATAAAGGTGAAAGCAAGACACTGTTCCTGCCCTCACTGTGCTAAAAAAAAAAAAGGGAAAAAACAGGTAAATAAAATATTTTAACATAATGTGATAATTGCTATCATAGAAGCAAAATCAAAATGTTAGAGAAAGTGACAAGTTAGCTTGAGAATCCTCCACAAAATGTATATACATAAGAATAAGGAATAACTTACAAAAGGTATAATCAAAGATGCTTATTTAAGCAAGAAAAACGAAAATAAATTAATATTTTCACATTCTCTAAGTTTTTTAATGGCTCTAGCACTAAAGTCTTCCTGTTTTGAATCTAACTTTATTGCTTTTCTACTATACTGCACAAGCAAAAGGTTATCATTTCATTAGTTTCTGATCATGGAAATATTTAGAATGTTCCTCTTATATATGACTGCCTTTTTTAGACTCTGGCAATAACATTGCAAACAAAAATAGACATATTTTCTTTGATATAGCTTATATTATATAAGAATAGGCATATATTATTCAAATAAATACAAAAGTAAAAATTAGAATTTATCTTCCAATATAAGGAGCATGCTGCTAACACCAACCCTCCAGCAATTAACCACTACAAAATGTGCACAAAATACAAAAATAATGACTTGAAGGTTTTGTAGAGTGAAATGTGCAGGCAGGATTTGAAGAGGAGTCAAAATATGGACAATGAGATCAGAAGAGGGTGGTTCTTGTTTTTGCAGGTTTAATTGGAGGATAGGCCACAATCGCTGCCCAGCCCAGGGAAACTGAAGCTCCATGAGAAAACCTGCGATCTTTCTGTCTTGAAAAACTATAAAAAGAAAGACTGAAGGGCCATAGTTACCAGGAAGTGAGGGAGCAATCCTGAACAAAGAGTTCCACAACAGAGGAATCCCGGTTCAAGTGCGTTAACTCTGATCAAGTAGCAGGCTAACCCTTTAACAATAAACACTTTAGACAAGGCGCAAAAATTTAACTGAAAATGGGTCTTGCCCCTGCTGTAGATGAGAAAGACTTTGCACTTTGAGTCTAACTACATCACTACTTGTTGAAACAAACAAAAATGTTAAGATTTCCTGAAGGAATATAATAAAATCCACAGCTTCAAAAAAATAACATTCGCAATGTCAAAAATAAAATTTAAAATTGTGTGAGTATAACAAATACAGGGAAATGTGGAAACATGACCAAACAGGATAAAAGCATCAGAGGTCAATGCTAAGATGACTCAGATATCATAGTTCAAGGACATTAGCAGATGGTGTTACTATGTTCAATGAATTAAAAGAAGTAGGATTACAATGAATGAAAATATGTGAAATAAAATATTTTTAATCAATCAAATGGAAACTTTTAAACTATGAAGATACATTATCTTAAATAAAAACTTTACGGAATGAGCTCAACAGCAGAGAAAAGAGTCAGTAGCCTTCGAGATAATAAATAGAATTTATTGAATTTTAAGAACAGAGCAAAAAATAATAGGAAAAAATAATCAGTGAGTCAGGATCCCTAGTATGTGAAAATAGAGTCTAAAATATGTGTAGAGTTCTAAAAAGAGAGAAGGAACAAATGACAGAAAAAAATATGTGAAGAAATAATGACAAGAAGTAATTCAGAGAAACACAAACGAACAGTTTTAAGACATTCAGTGAGCCCCACATGTGTTTAACATGAACAAAACTATGAACACATCATAATTAATGAACTAAAGACAAAGAAAAAGAGTAAATCTTGAAAGCAACTAGAGAAAAACAACATACTACACTTTTCTGAGAAAAAAATTGTTGAGTGACATGGACTTCTCAGAAGAAAAACTCAAAGGCAATAAGATAGAAGTCTAGTATCTTTAAAGAACTGAAAGAAAAAAGTAAATAAATGATCAAATCAAATTTCCATATCCAGCAAAAATATGTTTCAAAAACAAAGACATGCTAAAGGTATTTCAGATAAATAAATATAAAAAGCTATATGCAAACTTTCAGAATATAGACAGGAAATTAATTTCTCCAATTTGTTTTAGGAGGCCATCATAAATACTATCTCAAAATTTGCAGACATTAAAACTAAAAATAAAGTTAGGTACAAATAGTCCTCATGCACATAAACATAAATATTTGTAAACTATACTACTATATTAATTCAATGTTAGAAATGGTTCATCCCAGAAATGCAAGGCTTAACATGTGAAAATTATAGTAATAATAACTGAATATAATAGGGCTTGCAGGAATAAGGTTATATGAAAGTATTAACTGTGTGTATATATATGTATACACACATATATTCAGAGTAAAAGATTGGAAGTAAATTAAAATAAAGAATTCCACCTAAAATATTATTTAAAATATACTTAGGAATGAATGTAACAAATGTTAAAGGACTCTGAAAACTATAAAAGGTAGTTGATAAAATGTAAAGACAAACATAATAATGAAGAAATAGTCCCTGCTGATGCACAGGAAGACTCAATACTGTTAAGCTGGCAATTTTTCTCAAATTAATCATCAAATGAACCCCATTCTCAAACAAAATACTACTAGTATATACATATATATATATAGATAGATAAAAATATCTATGTGGAAAGTCAACAACATAGAATAACCAAAGCAACATCAAGAACAGAAAGAAAACTGTAGCACTTACACTATGTGAAAACTTATTTTATATCTGTTTTTATTGAGTAATATAGTCTGCACAAGAATCATCTTCACAGATTAATGGGGAAAATAGAGTTCAGAAATTAACCTGCACCTATGTGGTCGAGTGATTTTTTTTTTTAAAAAAAAAGGTGTCAAGGCAATCAACTGGGAACAGAAAGACCTTTCACAGATGGTGCTGTGAAAATTAGATATCCACAAGGAAAAGTAAAAAGAGCATCTTTCCTTCCCTCACATTATACACAAAAAAGGACACAAAATGAATTATGAGTATAAAAGTAAAAACGAACATACAGTACTTTTAGAAGAAAATAGAA
Organism: Ateles fusciceps; assembly: GCA_036589455.1. Classification (NCBI taxonomy): domain Eukaryota; kingdom Metazoa; phylum Chordata; class Mammalia; order Primates; family Atelidae; genus Ateles; species Ateles fusciceps. Next base: position 2,607,333 of record JAZHEH010000827.1, on the reverse strand, counting down.
AATCCATGTGACTTTGGTGTCGGCAAAGATGTTACAAATAGGGTATAAAAGCATAAGCCACTAATGAAAAAAAATAATAAATTGAATATTATGAAAAAAATTTTAAATGCTCTTGAAAGATTCTGTTAGGAACAGACAAGTCATAGCCTGAGAGATACTATGAATAACACATAAAGCTGACAAAGTGCTTATATCCAGAATGTATAAAAAACTCTTATAATCTAATCATAAGAAGATAAATGCCTCAATAAGAAATAGGCAGATCTGAGCAGATATTTCTCAAAAGAAGTTGTAAGTTATAGGTGCATGAAATGCATGTGTCTAATTAGGAAAACTTAAAGTAAAATCACAGCAATATATTACTACACTCCATTGAGAATGGTTAAGAATGGTTAAAATTAAAAAGCTAACAATACTTGGTATTGATGAGTATATGGAACAATTTGAACTCTTATAAACTGCTGATATGAATGTCAAATAATACCACATTGGAAAACTAAGAAATCTGGAAGTATCTTAAAACATTAAACTTCTACTTAATAGATGATCCAAGGATTTATCTAAGTAACACAAAAACATACCTCAATTAAGTTGAAAAACAATAAAGACAGACATAGAGAGAGACAGGTGGTTGGGAGTCAAAAGTCTTAGGTTCTATAGGATGAAATACTGTTTTAAAGCCACTTTTGACAAAGCATGTAAGTAGGTAGGCCAACACTAAACTAACTAGAGGAGTATATCTGAATAATAAACAATATCATGTCATCATAAGCAGCACTATTGAATCCAAAAAGAAAGTCAGAAATTGAATAAATAAGTGGAAGCCACATTATATGCAGATGCCAAAAACTGGGCAGCTAGTCATACACGATGTCTGTTCATTAAGGCAGGAGAGATGATCAGAAACAAGACCCAAAGTTGAAAGAGAAGTTGTTCTTAACTGAAAGAGAGGAACTTTTAATGAGAAAATACTCAGAGTAGAGCCACACATTTCTGCCTAGAAAAGAAATACCTGATGTGTTCAGCTAAACATTTAATCTACAGATAAAGGGCAAATATAACATGCTGACGGGTAAAATGTAGGGGATGAAGGATTAAAAGACAGATTGTAACAAGATCCTATTTTTTCAAAGAAAAAAATGAGAATAGATTAACATAGCAAATTGAAGTAAAACAGAAGCTTGCTAGGGAAAATTGGAATAAATCATGGACTCCAATTTAGTTTTTAGACTAAAGAGGAATGTTTAAGGCAAGGACCAAGAAGAGCATTTGTGTGTATGTTTTTTTTAGTCCAAAGAGATTTAAATAATTGTGTCTCTGACCAGAAACTCACAAGTTAAAATAATCGGAATGTGAGAGAACCTACACCTAACCCTTCTCTAGGAAACACCACACTGCTGTAGCCATTGGGCCTGTTATGAAAACACTGACAACTTTTAACATAATTTATAAATTCTGAAACAAAGTAAGAGGGAAACTATGAAAAGCAGAAAGAGCCCATATGGAAGCTGCTTCTGATGTCTGCATCTCAAACACGGGCCTGTCCCATCTTTTGAGATCTCTGCCCAATTCATATATATATATATATATATATATATATATATTTCTATAATATCTGTGTGTCTATTTTACCCTTATACAAAAATATATAGATTTTTGGAATGAAAATTTAATTGGCTGGCATGAGGAATTAGATCCTGTCCTCATATGATATGAGTAAATTTAATAATCAATGCTATATGGAAATTTCAGTAAGTTAATAATTAGTTAAGTTACAGAAGTTTTGATTATGATGAGGCAAATAATTTGCAAATAGTGTTAGTAAAGAAAAGCAGTGTAAATAGCAGTAGAATCTAAGAGAAACAGATAAAGAATATAGGAAAGTAAGAGAGAATTACTGAAAGTTTTCTTAGGCCTCTTCTACATCAAAGTAGATGGGGGAGAGCATGGGAGTATCTTTCTTCTCCTTCCTGAATCATGCAACCCACTTCTCCTTGACACCAAAAATAGGCTAGTTATGGTTCCATAATTAATCTCACTATAGATAAATGAGCTGTAGTGGATTGAGTGAGGGAATCTTAGTGCCAATTGTAGTGTTCCTGTGTTTTTATGTAATAAATATGTGTTTTATATAAAAAATGAATTTGTAGTTTAGGAAGGTAGAGAATGGTGACATACTTCAATTACTAGTAACAGCCCCAACTCCTTTAGGATTGTGGTTACACTGTAATTTTTAACTCTTATGTGTAAGTCTTTATTATTTTGAAATGGAGATAGAAATGCCATAACTTAAAGTAGAAACTATATTTAAAACAAAAGCAACAAACAAAGAACATATCTTCACTGATCTGAGATAGCTCCAACAGAGGTAGCTCTAACAGAGGCAAAATAGTAGCTTTGAAAACAATTATTGTCATACTGACAATCACCAGTGATACTTGTAATCAAGGGTTTCTTTATCACTGGTACCTAGAAAAGTTGAAGGAGTAAAACACAATGGCCTAACTTTAGTTAAAGTATAATAATATGTAATCTGAGCACCTAATAGGTGGAAAGTTGACATTCAAATTTGATACTCAAAATATAAAAACAATAATTGAATATTATTTATACTTTGGTGAATGTGTGTTTAAAATCAGGTGGTCATCAACTGAAAATGAGAACTGCATAAGTTTTGAATATAAAAGTGTTTACTTTCTCATTATAATATTCTTATAGTTCAGTCTCACCAATTATTTTACAAGGAGTGAGAACGACACTCTCGGAAATATTTTTGTGTCCCTTATTTCTAAATATTTCACCTAGCGATTTCACATTTTATAGAATGAGAAAGGTATTCCAAGACACAGCATCAAGCTGTTTGCTGTTAGGGGTAACAATCACATTGGAGAGAGTAGCTAAACTTTTACAAATCTTCTGAAATGGGAATCTCCAGAGTAAGGCTGTTTATATGTACAAAGAAAGATATAAGCCTGAGGAAAGAAAGGAAAATGAAGCAGTAGGCAAAGTCAAGTTACTGAGAAGTACATCCCCGGAAAGAAATGTACATTGTGTTTTATAATAAGACTTTAGGTCTTCTATTAAGATCCAATTCATTTATTGTTTGGACACTAAATTCCACATTTGAGATCCTGTTAATTGAATTACTGATGGCCACACCTGAATCTTTCATTAGAAGAAAAAATCAGCTTAAAACTACCTGCTAGGTAAGACTCTTGAAAATGACATGGTATTAAAGTGTGGTTTAATAACTTTGCCAAACTGATGAATTCTCCACTAATTTATGCTTCAATTCAGACAGTTTTTATCATAGTGTGTTTGAATTTGAAGACTAGGAGCATGAATCAAACTGTCTTTGGGCCCATGAATTAGTGAGAGATGGAACAATGTGTCAACATTAAATTGGTGAACAGCAACAGCAAAATTATCTTTGTGAAGATCAATATTGCTATTTCACTTGATGCTACAGATATCTGACCTTATCGATGTTAACTATTCTTGGATTACACTTGTTTAATTCCAATGCCAAATCATGAAAATCTGGTAAGACTAACATTATTTTTTAAATTTAATTGTAACTATCATGGCATACTAAAATGAAAGCTGATTAAAATATTGTTTATATCCACAAAAAAGATATCTACATTTTGTAAAGGAATACATTTTTTTATTATTTATAGACACTACTGGTATATAAAGTTTATGTGCCATATGTCAATTATTATCAAATTGAGATATGAAAAAGTCACCTTATATGAGCATTTATTGCTATAAACATATACATATATATACTACACACATATACATATATACACATAGTTTCATATATATATATACACACACACACACACACACACATATACACATATGGTTAAAACATAAATATACATAATTTTACTAGGTTCTAAATTGTGTCTAGAATCAAGATCATTAAAAATCAATGACGGAAGACAAAAAATGCCTCGAAAGACATTTAAGCTTACATCCAGACAATCAAAATTCTGCATATTTGAAACAGTTAGTCAAATGAAATTATTTTGAAGAATGAAATAATGAGAGATAAAACTGACTATAAATGTTAGTAGTTCAAGAAAATGAACATATTAAAAATAGACAAACATTTGACCTAAGAAAAGACTTTAAAATCTGACATGTAAGGAATAAAAAGAGATGGCCAATCTAATACCAAATAGCACCTATTAGATAAATAAATGTATAAATAAGTATAAAAACTATCTTCCAGAGAAGACAAAGAAATGCACTGTGTTGTTGCCCCTTTTAAATATGGGAAACAAATATGAGACACAAAAATGTTTCCAGCAATGTCATTCTCACCACTTGGAAAACAATTGGTGAGACCGGACTATGGAATTATGATCAGAAAGCAAATGCTTCTGTACTCAAAGATATGCGATCATGGTCTTTTCACATCTGAACAAAAACCATGTAATTTTCTGGTGATTATTGGGAAAGACTTGTATGGGTCCTCTATAAGGTAGCTTAAGAAATCTGATTATACTCATCATAATTCATGAGAAGTGCATGTACAAGCCTTAGTTAAGCATAGGGAGACTCAGGTGGGGGTGGAGCTAGGGAGAAATGGTAGGGAACCTACCTCCTCCAAAGAGAGAAAAAGAGGAGAGTTTTGAGGTTTGGTATAAATATTTAAACCCAAATATGTATTTTTGCACACACCTTATTTTTCAGTTGTTTCTCCAGCTCACCCAGATTTGTATTGTTTCATCTGCGCTATTCTTTTTCTCTGGACATTTATACAAGGCCCAATTCTTAGAGTGAACATCAAAGAATACTGTGAAGTCAACACATTAGTTCACATCATTGACTGATTTTCATGCTTTATTATATCTCTGCAAAATGATAGTACTTTTATTCACTTACAGTAAATACCAGTCAACAGGCTCTTTCTAAAAACTTAATAATTTCCTGCAGAGTATGTAAGAGAAGTCAGATTTTGGGAATTGTAACTGGCATAGTGAAAATACAGATAGATCTGGAATATTAAACTAAGGCTAGGGAAAAAATGGTGGGTATGAATTATTGCTACTTACATTCAGGATCAGTCTACATCTTAGAATAATTATTAATTAGGACATTACTCTGTTGGAAATGGGTCTAAGAACATATGTAATACACACACACACACACACACACACACACACACACACAGTTAGTGGATTCTTTTATCAGATTGAGTCTGCTCTGTTAGCAGTATTTCAGTAAACACAAGTTTCAGTGGGTGGTTTTGCCTGCCTCTCTCCATGTAAATAAAATAGGTAATATAAGAAAGAACCATGAGTACCTTACGTGTCTCCTAAGTTTGGTTACAATCATAGAACTTAAAAGCTGTAGTGAAACTTAGAACCACATTAACCACCCTCTATTTGGTATAATACTAGAAAAGTAGCTCTCTAAAACGGAAAAACAAACAAAATATTACATGTTAAAGTATGGTAGAAGGAATTTGCATAAGCAAAAGTAGCGTATTTCTTTAGAACTTTTCAGAGATGATTTGGGGCTTCCAGAGTCATTGCGTTTTATACCCCAACATACTCCTCTGTTTAGTCCTTAAGGCTCAGGCCCATGTGAATTTAGTAGTTTTGAGAAATACTGCCCCTGTCCTAAGTATCATGATTAATCAGCTCACAAATGCAAGTGGGCTGTCCAGAGAAGAGGTATAAACAAGGGGTACAAAAAGAGAGAATATAGGGGTTAAGAATATTGCCTCTAGAGTCAGAAGGCACTAGATGTTTATCCCACTGTCGCCTTCTACTAGCTGTGTGAACTTGAATAAATAAGTAAATTCCTTAAGCTCCAGTTTCCTCACATTAAAAATAAGGCTGTTTAAACCCCATTAAAAAGTCAGTAAAGAACATAAACAGACACTTTTCAATAGAAGACATACATGTGGTCAACAAGCATATGAAAAAAGGTTCAATAGCACTGATGATTAGAGAAATGTACACCACAACCACAGAGGCATATCATCTCACACCAGTCAGAACGGCTATTATTAAAAAGTCCAAAAATAACAGATGGTGGCGAGGTAGTTGAGAAAAATGAACACTTATATTTTGTTGGTGGGAGTGTAAATTAGTTCAACCATTGTGGAAGACAGTGTGGCGATTCCTCAAAAACCTAAAACAGAAATACCAACTAACCCGGATTTCCCATTACTGGGTATATACCCAAATAAATAAAAATCATTCTAGTATAAAGATACATGCACATGTACATTCAGTGCAGCAACAGCAAAGACATGGAATCAACCTAAATGCTCATCGATGGTAGACTAGGTAAAGAAAATGTGGTAAACATACACTGTGAATACTATGAAGCCATAAAAAAGAATGAAATCATGTCCTTTGCAAGAATATGAATGGAGCTGGAGGCCATTATCCTTAGAAAACTAACACAGGAACAGAAAACCAAAGACCACATGATCTCACTTAAAAGTGGGAGCTAAATGATGAGAACACATGGACACATAGAGGGAAACAACAAACACTGGGGCCTAACAGAGAGTAGAGGTTGTGAGGAGGGAGAAGATCAAGAAAAATAACTAGTGGGTACTATCTTAATACCTGGGTAAAAGAATAATCTGTACAACAAATCCCCATGACACAAGGTTACCTATGTATCAAACCTGAATATATATTCCTAAACTTAAATGTCAAAATACATATACTATAAAAAATAGGGCTGCATAGAGGATTTAATATAAAATTTTAATGTTACCATTATTATTTTTATTAAATTTTGTTGTCTAACAATCCATCACTATTTTCATGGAGTGTCAGCTTCATCTCCAATTCTGAAAAGTAGCTCTTTCATTGGTTTTCTTAAAATGGTATCAAAGAAAAACAGATATCCCTTTGATGAAACTGAGAGACTTTATTTCCAAAGACACTGTATAAAGGAATCCTGAAGTAATAACTGTTATTTTTACATTCTTTCAAAATAATAAATGCTGATATTTTAATTAAAGTATGAAAATCTCTCTCTCTTTCTCTCTCTCTCTCACACACATACACACACAAAAGCTTACTTTTCCTGTCTTGTATTTTATGTGAAAGGACTTTAAACTGGTCCTAGAGGCATCATATTAATGAGTGATCGTCAGATAGCATATCAATTTTAAGGATGATTTCAAGTATGGCTTTCTCTAATGGAAATGGTTAATACTCCGGAGAACAACAAGTATGCCAATCTCTTCTCAGAATTTGAATTAATGAGCAAAATGTTATTCTTTTGTCAGCCTGATCATTTAATGTATTATCATGCTAATTACTTTAAGTAGCTTATATTTTACCCCTGAAAGTATTATTCCTTAAAATCACAATGCTAGTATCTCTTTCCTAAACTTATTTATACAAAAAGCAATGATCTGAGAATAATACACTTCAACCCCAAGAACTCCTTAATAGCTGTACACAAATAAAAAGCACACTAAAGAACTATATAGTTAAATTTATTTTAAGACAGAAAAGCTGTTGCATTTTAAAAAAAGCTATCTGAAAACTAAAATTAAGTTATACTCTCTTATAAAAATAAAAAGATGTGTATGCTATTGTTACAACACAATATTGAAAGGATTCATATTATTCCATTTTAAAAAGTAGTTCTCCACCCTAATTATGCAATAGGATTAGGATGGTCTGGAGAGCTTAAGCCAGGGCAATGCCTGAGCCACACCTAAGACCAATTAGATAAATTGGTCTAGCCTATAATCAATATTTTTACAAATCTTTCAAGGTGTTATGATCTAAACCACTGCTCCCTATAAACAATGGCTTCTAAACTTTTTTTGTATCATGGGAGTTTTTGAAAATCAGACAATAGCTATTGGTGCTTCTCTACCTAGAAAAATGCACGCATATACATACACATCCACCTACACACCCACATAACATATTTCCAGAGACAGCCAAACACATGCTCACACTGCACACCCACATGATTTTACATATGACTTTAAGGACAACCCCAAATTTCTGAAGCCCAATTAAGAAACCTTGCATTAAGAGAAACACTTAAATGATTTCAAGAGGAAAAGAAGCAGTTGCTCTTTCAATGCATCAAGTTGCATCACCTAGGTAATTGCTTCACTATTTAAAAATCACTTCTGTTAATAGCATTCCTTTGTAACTGCAACATAAACCTGCTTACAGTCTCAATACAAGTCAGCAGAGATCAACTTGTGCATGTTCTGTGTGACCATGATTAACTTACTTCCCCCTCTTCAAGTCTGTTTTTTTTTAAATCTGATAAATGAATAAATTGATAAAATGTGGAGTTATAATTCAAGGAAACATCTAATACTGACCTTTAAAACAATCAATGAATATAAGTTGCCACTATTACTTTTGTTTTTATTTCTATTAAAGAGAGTTTTATATGCTGGTACACTTAATGAAATTTTTCTTGTAGTATTTTTGCTTCCAGAAAATATTTACATTAACAAAGCAAAGAAGAGCAAATAAGCCATAAATAAACAAAATGATGATGATGGCCATTTCCATCTCTTTACATTGATTTAATTCAAGTTTGGTTAAAGATACTGAGAGATTGCTTGTGCTTTCATTCTTAAAATTTATTTCTGTTACATTCACTAAAGGGGGTATTTAAGTGCAGCACTGTGTTGGTGCCTCATGCCAACTTGTTGTCCACTTTGCCTCTTAGATAAGACTACTTCTACATAAAACAAGTCAATTTTAGTTGTTAATTAAACAGTATTGTCATTCATATTTGTATTAGTCCGTTTCACACTGCTATAAAGAAACACCAGTGACTGGGTAATTTATAAAGGAAAGAGATTTAATTGAACCACAGTTCTGCATGACTTGGAAGGCCTCAGGAAACTTACAATCAAGGTGGAAGGGGAAGCAGGCACCTTCTTCACAAGTCAGGAGGAAAGAGCATGTTAAAGAGGAACTTTCATACACTTATAAAACCATCATATCCTCTGAGATCTCATGATATGATGAGAAAAGCATGAGGGTAACCACACCCATGATCCAATCACCTCCCTCTCTCAACATGTGGGAATTACAGGTCCTTCCCTTGACAGGTGAGAATTAAAATTTGAGGTGAGATTTGGGTGGGGACACAGAGCCAAAATATATCATCCCACCCCCGACATCTCCGAAATCTCATGTTTTTTTCATATTTTAAAACCAATTATGCCTTCCCAACAGTCCCCCAAAAGTCTTATCTCATTCCAGCATTAACCCAAGAGTCCACAGTCCAAAGTCTCATCTGAGACAAGGCAAGTCTCTTCTGTCTATGAGCCTGTAAAATCAAAAGTTAGTTACTTCTTAGATACAATGAAGGTACAGGCATTGGGTAAATTCTCCCATTCCAAATGGGAGATATTGGCCAGAACAAAGCAGCTACACGCCCCAAGTCCAAAATCTAGCAGGACATTCATTAAATCTAAAAGCTCCAAAATGATCTCCTTTGACTCCGTTTCTCACATTTGGGGCATGCAGATGGAAGGAGTGGGCTCCCACAGTCTTGGACAGGTCTTTATGGGCTTGCATTGAGTGCTTGCAGCTTTTCTATGCACATGGTGCAAGCTGCCAGTGCACCTACCATTCTAGGGCCTGGAGGATGGTGAACCTCTTCTCACAGTTCCACTGGGCAGTGACCAGTGGGGAATCTGTGTGGGGGCTCCAATCTCACATTTCCTTTCTGCACTGCCCCAGCACAGGTTCTCCATGAGGGTCTGCCTCTGCAGCAAACATCTGCATGGACATCCAGGCATTTCCAATAATCTTCTGAAATCTAGGTGGAGGTTCCAAATGTCAATTCTTGACTTCTGTGCACAGGCCTAACATCACGTGTAAGCCACCAAGGCTTAGGGCTTGCACCCTCTGAAGCAATGGTCTGAGCTCTATGCTGCCCGCTTTTAGCCATGGCTGGGATATAGAGCACAAAGTCCCTAGGCTGCCCACAGCAAGGGGGCCCTGGGCCAGATCCAGGGAACCATTATTTCCCTCCTAGGACTCCAGGCCTGTAATAGGAGGGGGCTGGTTGTGAAGGTTTCTGTCATGCCCAGGTAACATTTTCCCCATTGTCTTGGCTATTAACATTTGACTCCTTGTTAGTTATGCAAATTTCTGCAACTGTATTGAATTTCTCCCCCAGAAAATGGGTTTTTCTTTTCTAGCTAGTGGTCAGATTGCAAATTTTTCAAACTTTTATCCTTTGCTTCCTCTTGAACACTTTGCCGCTTAGACATTTCTTCTACCAGATACCCTAAATCATCTCTCTGAAGTTCAAAGTTCCACAGATCTCTAGGGCAGGGGCAAGATGCCACCAGTTTCTTGGCTTAAGCATAGCAAGAGTGACTTTTGTTTCAGTTCCCAATAAGTTACTCATCTCCATCTAAGACCACCTCAGCCTGGACTTCATTGTCCATATCACTATCAGTGTTTTGGTCAAAGACATTCAACAAGTCTCTAGAAAGTTCCAAGCTTTCCCACATTTTCCTGTCTTCTTCTGAAGCCTCCAAACTGTTCCAACCTCTGCCTGTTACCCACTTCCAAAGTCGCTTCCACATTTTCAGGTATCATTATAGCAGTGCCCCACTCCCAGTTCAATTTACTGCTAGTCCATTTTTACATTGCTACAAAAAATACCTGAGACTGGGTAATTTATAAATAAAGGAGGTTTAATCTACTCATAGTTCCACATAGCTAGGGAGGCCTCAGGAAACTTACACAATCATGCAGAAAGGGAAGCAGATACCTTCTTCATAAGTAGCAGGAAAGAGAGCATGTGAAGGAGGAACTGTCAAACCCTTATAAAACCATCAGATCTCATAATTCATCACTACCATAAGAACTGCATGGGGGAAACTGCTGGCATGATCCAAACACCTCTCTCCCACGACACGTAGGGATTAGAGGTCCCTCTCTCAACATGTGGGAATGACAATTGGAGAAGATATTTGGGTTGGGACACAAAGCGAGATCATATAAATATTTTTTCACACTAAGTATTAGTGTTATTTCTAGATCATACCTCTAAAAGATTGTCATCAATTCAAACTCAGATTTCAATATCCTGGCCCCTCTTCCACATGACTGCTGACATGACATGGTAAATAATTAGTTTATTTTAAAATATCTTAACCCAGATTTTCAGTTCTCTCTCTCTTTCTCTCTTTCTCTTTTCAAACCTCCAAAGACTACATACAACTTTTAAAGAAATCTAACACTTCAAGATGTGAAAAACACCTTGAAACTGAAACTGACAAAGTGAATCACATCCCTCTCCCAATTAAGATCTACGCAGACAGAGATGCTCATATGTGTGATATATATACACAAACACAGCTGGGCTGAAACCCCACATGCTAGCTTGACTTAAAATTCTCTGAGTCCCAAACTTATATGGCTGTGCTATTCTGGGAATATGGCAAAGCTTTTGTTATACACTCTTGTTAAATATTTTAAATTTTCAGTACAAATATTTAATAATAACTTTGTTTAAGAAATGAAGATGATAGTCTTTGAAGAAGGGAAGAATAGCTTACCATAACGCAAAGACTGCATACATAGAAAGCAACCTACTCTACATCAAGCCATCTGTTATTTGCATTGTCTTTCTTCATCAAAACCACCCTAAGAAGCAGGTATAATTGACCTTACTTTTACAGATGAATAACCTGTATTTTAAAGGGGTTCAGTGCCTTGCTCAAGATCACACAATGAGTAACAGAGGTAGAATATGATTTATCTTCTGCTGAGATTATCTATTCTAATATTTAATTATGACACACTGCCCCTTTTTGGTTTAGAGAATCCAGAAGATAGCAATTTTTCTATACTTAAGAAGTTAAAACTGAAAATAGCAGTACTAGGGTAAATCATGATACTGCAAAGAAGACTAGCATAAGGAAGATTTAGAATCACTTTTGTACTGGAAAGTAATTATAAATGTGAAATAGCAATAAAAATACTAAATTAGGCCTCTGTTATACTAAATTTCTATAAATGGCTCTATAATTTGTCACAACTACTTCCTGCATGTATATGAAGCTTGAAACTATCACTTAATTCTATATCCTACACATGACACACAAAATTATAATAGAAGACTTTTAAATGTTTTAAGTGATTAAGGAAAAAACTCTAAAGTTTTAGGTAGGCTAAAAAAAACTGTGAAGTAATCTGGTGAAATAAAAGATAGCTGTAGAGATGGATTGTGATTAAATTCAAATTGTGTAAAAGGCATAAATGAATAGATTAACATTAAAAATTCATTTATTGTTATGAATTTTAGTCCCAGCTGAAGGTTACGTATAAGCAACATAAAGAATATATCTGGATAATAAATCAATAGGTATAACAAAATCAAAGCTGATAATTTTGGTTCAAATCATCAGATTTGAGTATTTCTATGAAGCAAAGTAATGTTAGTCACTGGCTTTTAGAGAGTATCCTCATTCTTACAAACATATTCCCATCCAGTTTACACCTCAGTGATTCTATCAACATCAAATGAGTAATTTAGTTATTTTAAAAGATGGATTTTAGATCCTATATAAAAACTTTCAAATTAGTACTCTTTCCTTTCCTATAATTAGCAATACATTAAATAAGTCTAGAATTAATGTATTTTAGCAATTTTGCTTTTGTATTTTCTTGATATTTCTTGAACCATTTCCCCCAATTTCTTACCTCTTTTTACAGAATCCTTTTATTGCCAACTACCTTTACAGTAGCCTAATAACATTATCTTACTAATGCTATTTGTAAAAAGTATTAAATTTGAGGTATTCTTTGCAGTCTAGGCCTTGTATGGGTTTATTAAAATACTATATTTAAAGGCACGTTTTAGATTATTCAAATGTAAATATATTTTTAAATATTTACAAAGATATAACATAGCTCCCAGATCTATTAGTATATTGATTTTTGTGTATTCAATAATAAAAAATCATATGTGATCTAAGCTTCAAAAATGTGATCCATTTTGGTTCAGATTTCTTTCCTGCATGACTCATGTCATATGGATTTGGAAGGGAATGACTACACAGGAAGAAAGAATATTGGAAATGTGCCAGTTGAGTATTCTCTGTGGAGTCTCAGGGAAAAATGGTGACAGCAATAAAGGACAAGCTAGTAAAGGACATTCTTACTTGACTTAAACATGACTGTATGAGGCAGTGGTTATGAGCTCTAGAATCAGACTTTCTGAGCTTGAACAATGATTGTATTATTTATTATGCGTGTGACCTCAGGAAAGTTAACTACTTTCTCTGTGGTTCAGTTTACTCACTGGAAGAATTGTGATAATGATGACATCTACATCATAAATTTGTTGTAAGAGTTAAGTAATCTACCACAGGAGTTAGCATAGTCCCTTGCATATATTAAGTGCGTAATATATATGTATTCACATATTAGAGGTTATCTTGAAAAATTTCAGGAAAGTAAAATTGTGACCCACTTTTACTCATTGTAATAGCAGAAACCATTGTAGCTTAACAGAAGCCCTATTTCTCACCTCTGGAAAGACCATCTCTTCCACTACAATTTTAATATATACAGAGGCTTTTTTCTTTTTGTTTAATGCTGTATCCTCAGGGCTTAGATGAGTGCGTGAACCACAAAGTGCTATCTGTGAATGCTGAAGGAATGAATCATTGGTCAACTTTCAATTTCTCCTTGCCAGGAAAATGCTCCACAATATTTTATAGTGGAGAAAATATTCCATCAATCGTGGAAATACTCTACCACGTGATAGCATTCAATCTAATTATTTTTTTTTTCTTTAATCTGCTTCATCCTGCTTCTAACTTTGCAATGGATGCCTTAGGTTGCTAGAGCATTCTAAAAATCTCTTTGATATCCCCGCTCGGGTTTTTCCAGTTTGGAAAATCCCTTGTAAAGCAAAAGAATCTTTCTCTACTAACTCTTACCAAAATCCCCATACCTGAAGAATATGAAAATAATAGTAGCATTTGATAATTATTGGTTATTTACTTTGTATGTGATAATGAGATAGCTATTTCATTTAATCTTCATATCTTTCAATGATATGGATCCTAGAAACTTTTTACAAATGAGAAGATTGAAATTTGGGCAAATTAATAATTCATTAGTAAGTCTCAAACTGTATTAGTCAGGGTCTCTAGGGGGGACAGAACTAATAGGATTGTTGTACATATGAAGGGGAGTGTATTAAGGAGTATTGACCTACATGATGACAAGGTGAATTCTCAATCGGCCCTCTGCAAGCTAAGGAGCAAGGAAGCCAGTACAAGTCGCAAAACCTCAGAAGTAGGGAAGCTGACAGTGCATCTTTAAGTCTGTAGCCCCAGGCTGAGAGCCCCTGGAAAACTACTCATGTATATCCAAGGGTCCAAAAGCTGGAGAACTTGGAGTCTGATGTTTGAGAGCAGGAAGCATCTAGCACGGGACAAAGATGAAGGCTGGAGGACTCAGCAAGTCTAGTCCTTTCCATTTCTTCTGCTTGCTTTATTCTGGCCATTCTGGCAGCTGATTAGAAGGTGTGCACCCAGAATGCGGGTGGGTCTGCCTCTCCCAGTTCACTGACTCAAATGTTAATCTCTTTTGGCTGCACCCTCACAGACACACACAGGAACAATACTTTGCATCCTTCAAGCCAATCAAGTTGACACTCAATATTAACTATCACACAAACTACAAGGGGCAAACAGTTTTCACCAATCTAATATTAATATCAATGCTCCTAAGAGTCAATTAACCTCTACTTCTACCTGTGTAGTCAGTATTCAGTATCAAAGCTATCAGGAAATCTAATAATTTCACACACACCAGGGTATGAAGGACTGACAATAAGCTGACTATCAATTACTAAGCTAACTCTGTCTGAATATGTTTTTGCTTAGAAAAATGTTACCTTGAACAAAAATATATTGAGCCTAATGAAAGAAATTTAATGGTGAATTTCAGACCTCATGACAGGTAAATGCAACAGATAATTTGGGACTAGAAATTTATCTAGAGTTAACAATCTTCATACAATTTTGACCCGAGTTTCACTGTCAAATTCATTCATATATGTACTTTCCTTTTTAACACCTATAAAATAAATACATATCCTCTGCATTAATTAATAAATCAGTTCAATCATTCAATTTATAAAGACTTTTAGAATGTCTACTCTATGCCAAACATTGTTTTAGACTTGGAGGTGAATGACTTCAGAAAGTTTACAACTTACGGCAGGGAAAAGACATTTATGTACATTATTAGAGTACAGTAAGATAAACAATATAAGAAAGATATGTATTACAAAAATGGGAATAAAATGTTCATTGAGAAAACATTCACTGGAGCAGTCACATTTAACTGTGATTGGGGACAGAAGGGAGGTAGTACAGAAATTTACCAGCTGGAATAGCTTGTGTAGGGAATTCTAGATAGAGAAAGGATACACAAATTTCATGGAGAACTGAAAAAATTCAACTTGTTGACAGAGTTAGGATTAATAGCCTATGAACAATCATGTTCTGAAGACTTCAGTGACTACAGTCACTATTAGTCCTGCTTCCTCTGAGTTTGTCTTGAATGTTGGGACTACTCATCAGACAGTCCTCCTCGCCTCTCTCAATTTTAGGTATCTAAGAGTTTCCTCATTTCTCCAGGATTTTAATTAGCTGCTACCAGAATCTGGTGGTGGCTCTTTGTGACCTTCCAATATATTGTCACATAGACGAGCCAGTATCACCAAAATGAGACAATTCAGAAACACAGAATGAAATTTGGGTGAAAGGGAAGAGATCTTGCAAATGTGAAAGGAATGAAAATTTGGAGGTGGGAGAAATTTCAAAAGTAACAGCTAGTAAGAATTCATGTTCTGTTTAATAAGGTTACAGATAATTACTCAAAGAAGTATCTATACTTCTATAAGTGTGTTTTCATGTAGGGATTATTATACAAACATATTTCTTTGCTCCATTAGGCACAAGAGTCTTAAAGAAACGATACCCCAGTAACAATGTGTATACCTTTGCCCCATATGTCTGTTATAAACAGTATTCTCCTAAGAAAGGAACCAGGACTCACTGGAGCATGGCTTATTCGAAAATTGCTATGAGTTTCTGAGAGGTTATGTCCTGAATTTAATTTGGAATCAGTAAATTGTGAGTATTTTTGTCCTGTCACTCACTCACTGTTAGATTTTGGGTAAGTCAATCTCACTTGTCTGAATCTCAAATTCATGTGTCAGATAGAACCTGAGCTCTGCTTGTCCTAAGAGTCCCAGTGATGGATCTGAAAGCCTGATCTAGCTATGAACTATTCATATGAGGAACTGTGGAATCTCCTGGGAAATTGCTTATTGACAGAAAAGGTAGAATCTAGACACAGAGGCCTAAAAACAATGTCCGAAGGTCTAATAGGGGAGAAAGGGAAAGAGGGCCACTGTTAATTATCACATTATTTTTAGTCCAGTCTTCACCATTGTTTGCTTAGATCTGAGAAGAGGGAGTGGGTAGAAAGTTTACATATAGTTCTTTTGCTAAAATCTCTGAACATCAAAGCACTGTTTAGATATTCACGGATTAGCACAGTTAAGGAAATGGAATCCTTTGCCCACGTAAGTGGAAAGTATGGTATGTTCCATTTCGCTTTAAGACCTCAGAGGTCTCAGCTTTCTTTGGAGGCCCCAACAGCCCTAAGGCATAGACACAGCAGAGTAGTTTCCACCCAGTGTGCCACAATGTGTGATTTCTGTGCCATCCCATCTACCAGAGGTGGAAGTTCTGGTGTTTTGAATTCTACTGTGTTAACCCTCACAAACAGGTATGAAGAGGAGTAGGCTCTTTCCATAAGTTTGAAACAAATATGGAATGAATTAATTAGATTCTGATGTCCTACAATTGTAGACAGTAATAAACTCAGGGAAACAATATTTGTTATTATTATGCTTTAACAAGAGCAGAGAAGAAATATGTAGAATAGGAATTTCTAAGTCATTATTAAAATTGATATTGCAAAAATTTGAAATAGAATTCCAATATCAGAAAAATTGGAGTTACTTTTATAGAGGAGTGACATACTCTATCTTAAGATCTCAGTGTTTGGTATCTCTCTTATTTCCTGAAAATATCTAAGAATATTCTCAATGAAATGAACATAAGGCCACTCTAGAATGCACACTGAAAAAATATCTAAACTGATTGATGGCCAAGGTGCTACCTACCTATAGATAATTGTTGGTTCTAAGCCACTGAACTTATTATAGAAACATTGTTGCTGATTCTCAAGATTGTGAGGAAATAAAAAAAAAATGAATCCTTAGAAACAGCTGAAATGATAGCATGGCTACTTGAAGAAGGTCACACTGCTTTTCTATCTCAAAACCAATAGGAAAATATTAATATTGTGAACCTTGGGCCTTCTGCCAAGTCTCTATACCAAGTCTACTGAGTTAACTACTTACATGTCAGTCACACATACAAAAATATACTGGTCTGAAAATCCTTCACTGCATGACCAAAAACGAAAGGAATTCTAAGAGAAATAGGAAAAACAGGCAGCCTCTCCTGCAGACAGCTTCCTCCTTTATGTCACCCATATATCTCATCTCTGGCTTAAAGTGCCAGGAAATAAGGCACTGATATAGTTCAGTCCGGGAGGGAGAATTTAAAATGAAAAAAAAAGGAGGTTGAGAGAGAATGAGTGTTTTGTAACTGAACTGCAGACAGTCCAAGGAAAGAAGAGATAAGATATCAAGCACTCCCAGGGCACTTCAAATGCAAGCTCCAACAAAAGAAAAATGAATACAGAAATAAGTGATAAGACCTCGGTTTTTTAAAAGGTAAACTGTGACTGAGAATTACTTGTCAATCAGTGCGTGCCAAGGGCCAATCAGATGAAAAGCAAGCCCATTGGGCTAGGAAAATAATTTGATTGTATTAAATTGGTGACCTGTGTGTATAAACAGAGTGAACAAAATTACTCAGTTCTGTCATTTAAATAAGTCAAGGGGATCCTGAAATCAAATGATTTACTACTTAGTATTCAGTAAAATAATTTAATGAATTCAATTTCCCATTGTCCATCAGATTGTGCGACATTTTACATAAACGGCCATATATAAGAGAAGATTTGGGAAGCAAATTAATAGGTTAGGGAATCTAAAACAATTACATCTGCCACCATTCTAGTTTAGATTCATTAGATAAAACAGACACCCCCATAGTTCAACTGGTGATGTGATACCATGTGGGAGGATGGTAGGAATAGTTTCAATCATCACTATAGTAGAGTAGAGGATCATTTGTGAAATCTTTTTTAAAAAATGCCTTATATGGTCTCACCCTTGATACTTAAATATTTGCAAGTTGGATAAGTATTGAAAAGTAAATATTATATTTGAGCATATCACATGAACAAATTCTTAAAGATAATGCATCCCATTCATATACATTAAAGAAGCAGTCAGTGTCTCTGCCTTTTATAAATCATCTCTTCCAAATGCATGCAAGTGTCCATTTAGGAAGCCTTGCATATGCTTACAAAGTTCAGTGGGTCTATCCTTTCTTTGCAGAGTTCATCTTTGTTCTACGTTCAGAAGCTTACAAAAATCTTTTAGAAAACAATGAGAAAATTTAATTTGAAGAATAAATGTGTCATTGAAAATACAAATTAAGATTAAGACTTTGGTTTCACAGGTAGGGAGAAATAAAAACATATTTTTCATTTGTACTTCTAAAGGCTATGGTTTAGTGAGATATCTTCCTTAAAGGCAAATAGCTAACTAAGATAATTACTTCATCTGACATGTATAAAGAATTATTGATTTGTCTAGTCCATAATTTTGAATTGTGCTCTATTTAAAAAATGAGCCTTTGTCCATTACCTCCACCAAGTCAATGAATGCAAATTATTTTCACTGTTCTGGCAGCTTTTATCTTACAGAATTTGTTTACCAACAGAATATTCTAAGAAATGGGCAACTTATGCTATTTACTTAAAGTATAAAGGAATTTCATGTCAGAAAATCAGTATCTAAATAGATTTAACTAAGTGAGCTTGTTTTAAATATAGGTCAATGGAATGTAAATTTTATTATGTATATGCTGCTCTTACGTAAATTTTATTATTTATATAGCTACTACATAGCCATAGGAAGAATATATCCATGAAGAAGAAGAAGAAGAAAGTGAGGTATCAAAAAAGTGTAATGAGAATAGAAACTTGGAAAAGTAAATGCAAGGCCTCAAGGAAAGGGAATTAATAAACAGCAGTTTCTTCTACCAACATTAACACTTTCGAGAATGAATTTTGGAAAGCTTATAAAATAATTGCAATTTGTCTTCAGCCACAGGTCTTATTTCTTGGAAACATAAAAAATACATTGTACTGGGAAGATTATCATTCAACAAACTAACATCTTGAGATGCCTCGTTCTTCCTTTTTAGTCAACGTCTGCCAAAGATGATTTAGCCTTGGGAATCGCGTCTAAAACCAACCAAATCTCTGAGATTCCTTTAGTGATCAAGAAAATGAACATTTTTTATGTGAGTTCATTTACACTTGAGTCTCGGTTTTTATTTAATCCTGTGCTATAATCTCTGTCTGTAACAGGTCAACAGCAGAATAATGCTTGAAAATAATTAATCAGTTTATTTAATACTTATATGGAACTTTTCTGTGCCAGAAATTTGTCAGAATTTCTGAAAATGACATAGTACAGAGAACGAGATGCAGTTTTCTTATTAAAATTTTTAAAAATAGGTAAAATAATGACTTTTACAAAGATATAAATTACTTCATAAAATATCTTAATTACTGAAGAAACCAGTAAGATATTACAATTTGATGAAAACAGATTTCAAAATGTCACACATTTTTAGTCAGAAAAACAATGCTGAAATGAATTTATAAATGAATAGAAAACCTAGTCAATATTTACAGGGTGATGATCAACTGCATTTTATTGGAAAATTTGTGTTTTTAGGACACAATTTTTCTTTCCATAGACAAGAATTTTAGTATTATATCAGCATTCCATAATTTTTGTTTGTTTGTTTGTTTATTCTATTTCTGGAGCTGTACAATGGTTAACAACACGCAAAGGTAAAGACGATGGATGGTTAAGTTGGTGAGCACATTAATTACATTTCAAAGTCTCTCAGATTTTTCCTAAATTTACAAGAAACTCATAGCTTACAGCCTAATGTGGAGTAGAAAGTAGTCAGTTGGAAACACAAAGAAAGGATCTTCATTTGTAGATGTGAATAGGGTAGGGACTTCACAGTAGGGATGATAACTAATCTAAGGAAGGATGGAAAATAAATGGCTGGTCCAAATAATGTGGATACACGGAGAAGGGATGGTGTTCTTAGAAGTAGAAAACAGGGCAAAGGATAACTTATGTATTCATAAAGTGATCCCCTTCTGTTCAAAAGTCATGGAGATAAGCTACTTTTAAAATATTTATTTGTTCCAGGAAATTAAAATACAGAAAACATCCATGTATCAAGGAATTGATCTCTGCCTTATTGGAAGTTACTTGTTATCCAGTGGCTGGATGATACTTGGCTTTGACAACACACAAAGTGAAGTAAAAAGGTCATACAATTCCACAGGTTCAGTTCTGCTAAGTCTAAATATACTTAGACCATCCATCTCTATATTGTAATACTAAGATAAAAGATCAGTGCAGTCATTGGCCAAAACTAAATTCCATTGCAGATAGAGTTGGGCATTCATTAGACCAGGTACATAAGGAAAATTTGTACTTTTAAATTTCTCCCTCATTTAACTTGTTCACTTGGTAACTGTGGCAAATTAATGAACTCCTCTGTGCCTCGGTTGTCTCTCTAGTAAACTGGACAAGGGTAGTATCTAGTATTCATAAAATCATGAATTTCAAAAGAGATAGCACATGCAATATACTCAGGACTGTGCCTAGTATGTAGTAAATTCTTAATGAATGTTAACTATTTTATTGCCAGTTTGAGACTACCATTACAAAGAAGATTCCCTCCAGAAAATAAAGCCAGGCTCCAGTAAGCTCAAATAATAGGATTTATGTTTTAATATATAGCATTCAAGGGTTCAAAGTTATGCAAGATATGTAAATTAATTTAAGACAAGGAGAAGAGTTGACTGTAGTCCAATATGGAGTCCTGTAACCTGGTTATAGATGTGGGCATGTGCTATAATTATCTGAAAGCTACACAATCATCAAACAAGATAACCACGTGAAAGGGTGCATATATTGGAGGACGAGTCCAAAATGACCACTCCAGAGAAGAGAGGGAGAGAAGAATCTGATCTGAAACCACAAATCATACATCAAAGAAAGTAACTCCTAATAGGGGAGTTCCACGCTTGAGCTTTTAGAAGGACACTTGGTTCCAAAATCTTAGTTAATTTCACATATCTTCTTGTCCTTTTGTTTTGAATGTAATATTAAAAATATGGCATTTTGATTTCTAAGATTCCCGAGCATTTCCTATTTTCTCCTTCTATTTTTATCTGGAACAATATTGTATCTGGGCCTTCTCTTTTATTCATCTCTTATAAGTACTTCTGCTTAATTTTTATTCCATTCCTGCCATTCTATTCCTGTGGGATTCTCTCCTGAAAGAAGGCCCTGGAGATCAGTTTGGAGAATTCCTAGAAGTCCTTTAGGGGTTTATCATCCACTGCTTTTAGTAGTCTGCCAGCCAAGTGGGAAATGTTTCTTCTAGTCTCAACTGCCATTCTCAGGAACAGGCATTCCTTACATCATCTAGTGAATACTTGCTGGCTAAGATGAGTTCATGAGAAACCCCATTGCTTCTCTCTAATTTCTCCTTCATAGGTGCCTACAAGATACAGATTTTGATGGCAGTGTATTTTGGATTTGTGATATTCCTTACTACCTATTTAAACTGCAAATATTTCACATGTATTATTATTTTTGTCAACTAAGTGGTCTGTCTAATTTTATGTGAGAATTTGGAAAGACCCAAAATTGTGCTGCCCCTTTTCCTCTATCTTTCCTCAATTGCATATACAGATATTCACATATATTTGCTGCTAAAGTACTTAACTAATTAAAATGCTTAAGCATAAATAGTTAAAATTTAAATAATTATTTTTGGCCTGTGTGATGTGTTTTTAACCCCTAAATGACACGAAATCTCATAGAAAGCAAATAAGAATTACCTTTGTTTTATTTTGAAAAACTCTTCCTTTATAAGAAGAACTGTAAATTTTTAGCAAAGCAAAAGGAATGTGAAATCTTAATGTAGCACCATGATCTGATATTTTTGCATTACAGTAATACATTATTTGAATTGATATTGAATAAAAATATAATGTATTTCATTATCTTTGAATATTTAGCAGTCACCAGCTAGAAAAAAGTAGTTTATAAGAACCCTCAGTGTTCACATGTTTATAGTATTAAACATAATTGTATTCAGAAGCAGAGTGACTTTTAAAATAGGCAATTATATAACATATAACAAGTTCTAAGATATTGGAAAGAATATATTGTTTCTGGAAGGCTTTGCCCCATCTTCTAGATCATTGTAAATGCATTTACTATTCAATTATCTGGTATTTCCTTTTCTGCAATAATACTGAGTTTGATAAAATATTTCAAGTATACAGGCCAGGTGCTGTGGCTCACACCCATAATCCCAGCAATTTGGGTGGCCAAGGTGGGGGTATTTTATGAGTTCAATAGTTGGAGGCCAGCCTGAGCAACATAGTAAGACTTTATATCTACAAAAAAGAAAAAAAATGTTAGTTGGACGTGGTCGTGTGTGCCTGTATTCCCAGCTATTGTGCAGGTGAATCGAGGGAGGATCTCTTCAGCCTGAGAGATCAAGGTTGATTGTGACAGTGTACTCCAGCCTGTGTGACAAAGGAAGACCCTGTCTCAAAATAATAATACAATAATAAGTATATAAATCTCCCCCAGTTTAAAGAAAAATAAATCATTGAAAAAACTTTGGAATTGGTGTTAGTTCCTGGGAAAACAATCAAAACTACATGTATTTTTTAAATAGACATTTCCTCCTTTGACTTCTGTTATTGCATAGCTATATCGAATCAATCAATAAAACAGCATTGACTTTAGTCACATTTTAACCTCACTACAATGAAGTGATTTGCTTACTAACACAGAGTGCATTTTAAAAACTTTTCCCCAGTAAGAACTGCTAATTTACATAAATTCTAACTGCTTTTATAGAAGTGGTAGTAATAGTTAAAGGATGGACAGTAGTGACGGTTCCATAACCTTATGAATGTAGTTAATACCACTGAGTTATCCACTTAAAAATGGCAAAGATGATAAATTTTCTATTATGTGCATTTTACCACAATTTTGAAAAAGCTGGGGAAAAAAACTAAAGGACATATTTGACTATCTACATTGAAATAGCACTTGTCTAGCAGATATTGATAGAGACTCATCCTCCTTGCAACTATAATGCTTTTTAAAGAAAGAAATGGCTGAATGACAAACACGTGGTTCTGAAAGCAAAAAAAAAAAATCTGAAAATAGCCTATAATCAGAGTGCAAGAGACATTCCATGAAATATTAGTCAATGCAACTAAATTGAGGGGGAAAAAAAAAACAACAAAGCTCTAGTGGTCTAGTAATCCTTCATTTCATGAAATAGAAGAATCCCACTACTGAGAAGGGTGACAGGAATCCCTTATGACCTCCCTTACTTTCTACCTCCTGGATCAGGACATGGGGTTGCCATATTTTCAGTAAAAAGCACCTGTTCTTTGAGTTTGCAGAGTTTCAGTAATGACTTAAGAAAATGTGTGTGTGTGTGTGTGTGTGTGTGTGTGTGAAGTGTTGTATATATAGATCTGACACATTTTAGGAACTCAGTCAATAGTACATACGTAACTATGATTTCTGTTTCCTCAGACATCAGCTGAGAAAGCCTTGTGTATACAGTAATGTTTAACTGCTTTGATGAAGTCCAGAGATTAGTACCCTTTACTGGTTCCATGAATATTCTCTCATCATAGACATTTGGGAGCACTGAGTCACTTATTAAAGATATGGGGGCAATTAACTAAGGGATCAGCTTAGGCAGCACTTAATCCTTTCTTCAGCACTTATTGGAAGCCATCAATGTTGATACTCTACAAACCGTTAACTTCGTGCTCGGAAGCTAAATTAGAGAAATAATCGTTAATTCATGAAATTAATATATAAAAATATATAATCATCAAAATATTGTAGAATCTACATAACAATAAATATTTTAATGAAATATTATGCTAACATTTAAAATTAAATTTTCAAAGAAATTTAATGAAATGTGGATTTCTCCTTATAGCATATTTAGAAGTCAAATTGTGCAGATAAGGATCATTTATAATAAGGTATAAAAAATGGAAATAAAATGTTCTGTTTTCTATCTTTCTGTGTATCTGAAATTTTCAAAAATTAGAATTCATTTCTCTCGATGTCAAAAAAAAAAAAGTAAATATTATACATATGGCCTTGGAGATGTAGATAAATACAACCAATAAAATGGCCCAACAATTTTTTGTTCGTTTCATAACATAACATAAAATATTGTCTTAAATCACAATATGGTAATGTGAACTATAGGTTTTTCTGCTTCTTTAAAAATAGCAGACATGATCTTTCTGTGAATATTTTTAAACTATTTTACTTTTTGTGGTATGATACATGTGTATACACACACATAATTATATTTTAACTGTTTAAGCAATTATATAAAACCATGTACCAGAATCATTTTTTTCTCCATTCTGCTGTGTTTCTGCTCTATACCTGTTTACTCAGACATAACACTTACAATCATCTTCGAAAATTTTTCTGGCCATACTGACTTAATCATCACTTCTATATTTTGTGATGCAAAAATGGAGATGCCATTAACAATTTCATAAGACTTACACTGCATATTTGCTTTTCTGTAGTTTAAATTTGTAGTGCATCTATATTAATGAGTTGTATCTAAACTTCTGAAACTAGATTAATTGCAGTTTCTTCTTAGGAAATAGAGGCTACAAATTAAGATAATATTTTTACATTTTCTCCATGAAATTAAAACTTTCTGATTTGCAAATATTGAGATTTTTATTTTTAAAAAATCAAGGTAAGAGAGAAGTGAAAGGATTATTTTTTCTCTCTCTCCATAGTTGAATAGTCTGCAAAGAAGATCCTCTGATAATGACGATTTTTTTTTAATGTAGAGAAAAGTCTCATTTGTCAACCATGCTGTTTTAAAGTATTCTTCAGGTCAACTAGTGAGATCTACAGTAATCTTAGGAATAACTACAAAAATATAAAATCTAATAGCATATATAGGAACGACACGGCAAAATCATTCACAAATTCCCTATTCTTAGACTGAAGAAAAGTGGTAGAGCAGAAAAACCAAAGCGTGATGCAAAAATGGAGATGCCATTAACATTTCATAAGACTTACACTGCATATTTGCTTTTCTGTAGAGCAGGGGCAGATGAAGACAGAACCCTCATTGATATTTCACTGTAACATATTCAGTAGATTGATTTTAAATAGTTGTCAGAAACATGAGAAAACAAATTAAGAAAAAATAACCAGTTAAAAGTCTGTCCTATAAAACCACATTTCTTTTTCTTTCTTTTTTTTTTTTTTTTTTTTTCTGAGACAGGCTCTCACTGTGTCACCTGGGTTGGAGTGCAGTGGTGTGAATCTCAGCTCACTACAGCCTGCCTCCCAAATAGCTGGGACTAAAGGCATGCTCCATTAGTCCTGGTTAATTTTTGTATGCTTTGTAAAGATGGGATTTTGCCATGTCACCTAGGCTGGTCTCAAACTCCTGAGCTCAAGCAATCTGACTGCCTCATCCTAAAAACCATATTTCTATTTGTTCTGTAGTTTTGATTCTTTATAGCCATAACTATAATCTTCCATAGAAAGTCATTGAGAGATAACAGTTCTAGGGTCATTAATGAATTCAAGGAATATTGAATTTATTGAAAATGTTTGCTCACTGTATTTCTGGGGCTTAAAAGCTAGTTCAAGAACCTGTTCTTGTTTGATTAATTAGCAACCACATAATGCCTTCTTATACTGTTTTGATCTTACTTTCGATGTTAGCCTAATTTAGTTATAAGACTAGGAAACAGCTGATATATTTTGGTAGAAGTGTTACAGGAAAGAGGTTCAGATTCAGAACTGAAGACAAGGGTCTGGATCTCACTCAAGAAAGGGGGTGAGTCCATAGCGCAAAGCAAAAGCAAGTTTATTAAGAAAGTAAAGTGGTGAAAGAACAGCTACTCCATAGACAGAATAGGGCGTTCATGAAAGTAAGAGTAAGAATGAGTCCACTCTAAGTATAGTAATTTTGTGAGTATATATATGTATATATATAATATGTATATATATGAGATTAAAAAAAAGATCATGGGAGAGGTGCTCTGCTACAAGAGTTTGTGATAGAGGATTAATTTTCTTAATTACCATATTTTGCATCAATATTATTATCAAAAATTAGGAATGCCTTTGTTTTCAAAATATTGGGATATCTGGACACTCCCAAGTCCAGTTCTGTTTAATAAACATTATCAATCTTCTCCCTTGACTGTAAACATCTAAAGGCTAAGAATGCAGTCTAGCAAGTCGCAGACTCAGTTTCCTAGACCGCACTCAAAATGGAGTCACTCTGGTTGGAATACTTCTCATAGAAGGAGCTCTGAGCTGGACATTTGGAGTCCTGGACTTGTTCTGGTCTACCATTAACCGGCCACATTTATAAATTTATTTTTGGCATGTTTTTTGTTAAATAATTAAAGAGGAACAAAACCGATGTTCCCTAATTTCTTGTTAACATCAACATTTTCTATGAAGCTTTGATGTTTCCTTAAGCATATGAAAACACCCACGGTCTATCTAATTTTGTGGGCCAACTGATTTACTTCTTGGGAAAATTCAGAGCAAGAAGTGAATTCCACAGAGACAGCACAATTTAGGACATTTCCCGGATGTAATACCCTGGACTTCCAGAGTAGTTTTGGACACGCTTTTATTTCCCAGAAGTGAATGAGAGGCAGAACACATGTGCTTTTTAGATCATGAGCACACATTTTGCTTGTGAGTTACAAGCATAATTCTTGTCTTGATTTCTGCAGCACACTGCTGGATACACAGTAGGCACTCAGTAAATATTCATGAATTGAACCTCTCCATTTTCTAGTTAACCAAATATTTAGCAATTAGCATCTATGTAAGGAAGCCCTGGAATGACTGAGGTTACTTAATTGTTATAATACTGCTTATCAGGAACTCTGTAGGTGTTCAGTAGTTCTATTGTGATGATGGATGATGCCTATTTTTATGCAAGACTTGGCTTTCTGTAGCTATTTGTCATTGCTTTTGATAATGCCTCTTTTGCATAAAATATCTTAAGGCTTCTAGACCAAAGTCCTTATTTTTGTAAGATTAAGATGTTTTAAGATGCTTATTGCCCCCTTTACAATTCCAAAATCTGGATATCCTAACAAGAATACCACATACAATTGGGGTTAACATGATAAAAAGTAATATGAAAGCAAATATCAATAATTTCTTGAAATAAGACATCACTTTTCTTTTTAATTTAACAAATGCTAATGAACTTTAGACATTGCATTCCCAGCATAAGAAGTTAATAGTGACTAGAGGTTATGGATAGCGGAAGATATAATTGATAGTCTATAGAAGGAAAATGGGATGTGAATATTTAGAGCTCTTATATAAAAATGTATCAAAGTAAGCTTTAAAATGTAATGATTTAATGCCAATAGTTATTCAATAATTTTGTGTACTAATGATTATAGACATGCTATATGCTATATCTTACATTTATTCAAATACCTCTTTAGACATAGAATCTATTAGTTAGAGCTTTGTTCTTCACTTTCAAAACATCTACAACTATTCTTCTTACTGGTCCTCTCATATACTTTCTCCTTAAATTTCCCAAACTGTGTAGCTTGTTAGGAACACTGAATATGAAGTGAACAATGATAAAAATATTAACTGAAGAGCTATATACACGCATTCACCCTGGAGATTAGTGTGACCGCTTAGAGTACTGACTTTATTCATCATTTGTTTATTTACTTTGTAAACATTAATTTATATTCTATGTATAATAGAAACTTAATGTACATCAACAGGATGTTGTTAGTTAATAACTTAATAGATCAATCCCACACCAAAATTTTGATTCTTAACCTGTATTTAACTATAATAATGGGTTCTGCACTCACCAAGACCTCTTAATATATCAAAACCTTCTTGTTGAGCCAAGCTAAATGATGTACTTCTTACGTTTTTCCAGGGCTGTTTTTCAATACCTTTATATATGGCATAAGCCCTTGAAGATACTGACTATATCAGTTAAGTAAATATATAATTGTTCTGGGAACACGGAGTAAAAACATAAATTACTAATTTGTTGATTTTTGATGAATGTTAGGTTATGAAGAGATATTAACTAGGACACATACATATGCATTTATGAATAAAGTAACTCACTACAGACAACATCTATTTCACTGTATGACCATCACTGATTTTCCAGTATTACTAGAATTCATTAATTCTGAACACATAACTCAATTTAAAATAAATTTAAAGAATTCTGTTCAATGAAGAGTTTTATAATTTATTTACAAACCATATTTACATTAATTTATTTCTTGATTTTCAAACTTGGAAATAAGTTATATAGTTGAAGGGTTAAAAATAATGCAGAACATTCTGATGCTCATGTTACATAGTCTAAATATCTCAATGAATAATGAAAATAAACAAATAATATCAAACAACTACAGCCAAGACTTCCGAAAGAACATGCAAAAAT
The DNA here is from genome assembly GCA_036589455.1 of Ateles fusciceps. Classification (NCBI taxonomy): domain Eukaryota; kingdom Metazoa; phylum Chordata; class Mammalia; order Primates; family Atelidae; genus Ateles; species Ateles fusciceps. Next base: position 2,578,469 of record JAZHEH010000827.1, on the reverse strand, counting down.
TGAGGAAGGAAACTGAACATTGAGCATGGAATGGAAATATCCAAAGCGACTCATTTTTTTCCTTTGCACTGTTTTTCTCAGCCCTCATTAAGTTTGTCATCGAAAAAAAAATTAGAATCTCAGTCAGTCTTTCTGGCAAGAAGAGGTATTTGGATTAGAGAGAATTTATTTTATATTCTTGTTGTTTACATTAGTTATCTAATGAAAACTGATAATAACTGAGCTGACAGTGAAATTCACAAAATTACAAAATCCCAAATTTACGAGTCAATTCCACATTTGGCAAACTCTATCTGTATGGGTTGTCATCACCACTCATTTAACTTAGTGAGCATCTACTATGAGACAGGCATGATCTAGGTATTGTAGACAAATCTGGGAATAACAAAGATGTGGACTCTGTCCTCTTTCAGCCTATAGTCTAGTGAAAATAGAGATTTAAACTAGTGATTCCAAATCTGATAATCATGCTGAAAGAGAAACAGATCATGTTTAGAAGATTATCAAAAGCATTTGCTAAAGGATTTTTGTTAAGGTTAACAGAAGAAACAAGAATTCAAAAGTGTTTGAATAGCTATCAGCTCATATATATCTGTGCATATTTGGTTAGTATTAGGAAGTCTCACAGATCTAAAAAGTCCAAGGAGAAACACAGGTGTCAGTATAATAAATAGAGGCATAGGAAAATTATTGGCCTTTCTTCTAATAGTTTTAAGTTAGAGTTGAAAATATAATGCTTTTCAAGACAAAGGTGAACAGAACTGTCTTAAAACGTAAGTTCATTATAGGAATTTCAAAGCATTGAATTGGTTAAAATAATGTTGAATATTTTTATAAACATTATAATAGAAAATTAATTAAGTAAATAGGTGTATTAGTCTGTTCTCACTCTGCCAATAAAGACATACCTGAGACTGGATAATTTATAAAGAAAAAGAGGTTTTATGGACTCACAGTTCCACATGGCTGGGAAGGCCTCACAATCATGACAGAAGGCAAAGGAGGACCAACAGTAAGTTTTGCAGGGTGAAGGCAAAAGAGAGCTTGTGTAGGGAAACTCCCATTTTCAAAACCATCAGATCTCATAAGCCCTACTTACAACCATAAGAACGGTATGGGGGGAAACCACCCCATGATTCAATTACCTTCACCTGGCCCCACTTTGACATGTGGGGGATTATTGCAATTCAAGGTGAGATTTGGGTGGAGACACAGCCAAATCATATAATTGTGCCCCTGGCCCTCCCAAATCTCATGTCCTCGTGTTTCAAAGCCAATCATGCCTTCCGAACAGTCCCCCAAAGTCTTAACTCATTTCAGCATTAATTCAGAAGTCCACAGTCCAAAGTCTCATCTGAGACAAGGCAAATCCTTTCCACCTATGAGCTTGTACTATCAAAAGCAAGTTAGTTACTGCCTAGTTAGAATGAGCGTACAGGCATTGGGTAAATACATCCATTTCAAATGGGAGAAATTGGCCAAACAAAGAGGCTACAGACCCCACGCAAGTCTGAAATCAAGTGGGGCAGCCAAATCTTAAAGCTGCAAAATGATCTCTTTTCTCTCGATGTCTAATATCCAGGTTCACACTGATGCAAGAGGTGGGCTCCCATGGCCACAGAAAGCTCTGCCCCTGTGTCTACAGAATACAACACCCTCCTGGCTACTTTCACAGGCTGGCACTGAGTGTCTGCAGCTTTTTTAGGTGTACAGTGTAAGCTGTTGGTGGATCTACTGTTCCTGGGTCTGGAGGACAATGGTCCTTTTCTCACAGCTCTACTAGGCAGTGCCCCATTGAGGACTCAGTGTTTGGGCTCCAACCCTACATTTTCCTTCTGCACTGCCCTAGCAGAAGTTCTCCATGAGGGCCCCACCCCTGCAGCAAACTTCTGCTTAGATATTGAGGGGTTTTCATTCATCCTCTGAAATCTAGGCAGAGGTTCCCAAACCTCAATTCTTGACTTTAGTGCACCAGCAGACTCAACACCACATGGAAACTGCCAAGGCTTGGGGCTGCACCCCCTGAAGCCATGGCATAAGCTGTAAATTGGCCACTTTTAGCTATAGCAGCTGTGGCTGGGACGTAGGACATGAAGCTCCCAGGATGCACAGAGCAGAGGTGCCCTGGGCTTGATCCACAAACTATTTTTTCCTCCTGGGCCTCTGTGCTTTTGATGGGAGGGGTTGATATAAAGGTTTCTGACGTGCCCTGGAGATGTTTTCCCCATTGTCTTGGCGATTAACATTTGGCTTCTCATTATCTATGCAATTTTCTGCAGCTTGCTTGAATTTCTGCACAGGTAATGCATTTTTCTTTTCTATCACATTATCAGTCTACAAATTTCTCAAACTTCTAAGCTCTGCTTTCCTTTTAAATGTAAGCTCAAATTCAAAACAATATCTTCATGAATACATAAAATGAAATGCTTTAAACAGAATCCAAGTCATCTCTTAAACATTTTACTACTTAGAAATTTCTTCTGGCAGATGCCCTAAATCATCTCCCCTCAAGTTCGAATTTCCACAAATCTAGCTCTAGGTCATGGGCAAAATGCCACCAGTCTTTTTGCTAAAACACAGCAAGAGTCATCTTTGCTACAGGTCCCAACAAGTTCTTCATCTCCATCTGAGACCATTTCAGCCTGGACTTTATTGTCCATATCACTATCATTTTATTCAAAGCCATTCAACAAGTGTCCAGGAAGTTCCAAACTATTCCACATATTTTTATCTTCTTCTGAGCCCTCCAAAGTGTTTCAACCTCTAAATGTTACCCAGTTTCAAAGTCACTTCCACATTTTCGGGTATCTTTACAGCAGCACCCCACTCCACCAATACCAATTAGTCTGTTCTCATGCAGCTAATAAAGACATACCAAGACTAGGTGATTTACGAAGAAAAAGAGGTTTAATGGACTCGCAGTTCTGCATGGCTGGGGAGGCCTCACCGTCATGTTGAAAGACAAAGGAGAAGCAAAGGCATGTCTTACATCATGGGAGGAAAGAGAGCTTGTGCCACAGAATTCCCATTTATAAAACCATCAGATCTCATGAGCCTTATTCACTATCATTGGAGCAATATGGGGAGATCGCTCCCATTACTCAATTATCCCCACCTGGCCCCACTCTTGACACGTGGGGATTACTACAACTCAAGGTGAGATTTGGGTGGGGACACAGCCAAACCATATCAATAGAACAGATCTTGAATTTTTAAACATCTCTGTCATTAGATACTTATGCTCTATCTTACATTTATATTTTCAGGCTTTTGGAAATAAAAATATTAATTTATAATTATCAAAATTTATTGTTTTCTTCTCTTATATTTAAGAAATTCCTTTCAGAGACATATGTTTATCATTGTCATTGAAAACCAATCAACCTTTAAGAAATTCCAGGTTACACAATAAGAAATTAAATGTATTTGATGATATAACAATAGTGTTATATAAAAATATCTGCTTCTTGGCATCTAGTTCAGGACAACATACTTCTTGGGTTGCAATCAAACTGTCTTGCTTGATGATGATAAATTATTTCTATATATTCAATTTTATTATTATTAGGACTTATCAGATAAAGCAGTTTAGAGAAAAGTTAGCCACACCACTTGCAAAAGATACAGCTGTAATACATTTACCTTTTTTTTTAATGTAGGATTTAACTGTAAAAAGTAGTTGCTAAGTATTAATATATTGCATTCGTACATATTAAGACTCATATTTAAAATATTTTCAATTTTTTTCTATTTTTCATAATTCCTCTGTTTTATATTCTGATTCAAATCCGTATCCAGACCAAATGCTAGCATCAAATTAGAATAAAATTAATGATAATCACAGAGTCTTCATTGAGAGAAAACTGCTACTATTTGTAGATTATTCTAAAAACTATATTATAACTGCATAGAAGAAGCAACTAGAGTAAAAATAACATTTTATGTCACAGACCCATGACCTATTCACAAGATAGAACAGGCAGCCATACAGTTTACTGGGGTATAATAGGAAAAATACTACTGTAGCTGCATTAATTTAAAATGGAATTAGATTGTTATAAATTGGAAAGAAAAAATAAAGTAGGAAATAGAAATCTTTCTTTTGCTCCACTCAAATAGAAATTACAGGGCAATTTCAGATAAGAGGATTTCCTGTTTTATTCAACTTGAGGTCATTCTATGTAGTTTGTGTTTCTTTTTTTTTCTTTTTCCCCTTTCTGTATTTACTCAGACAAGGTCAACAGCATATCTGGAGTGTTCTGCAGTCACCCATTTATTTTAAAGAACCAGCCTTCTCTAGTGTTAAAATCCTTCCTATGTCATTTGTGAGATATTATCTGGCCTTTCTTCTTCTTCCCTGTTGTGTGTACGCATACAAATAACAGACAGTCTATTTCCTCTAACTCTTCCATGAGTCAGGAGGCTGTGATAGGTCAACTGATATAGTATTCTTTTGACTTTCAAAATATATGCTTAATCTTTTCATTATTAACTGGATGACTCAACTATGAAAAGTATTTTCTGACCCAGGCTCAAATAATTTACTGTATTATGTGGATAGTGCAAAACACAGTATTTCACTATAGCTAGTATTTTTTTCACTGCTAAGTAGCGAAACATTGCAGATAATATATTTTCACTGGAATTTAGCATCTAGGCATAGTTTAATAAGAGAGTAAGAACTATAAAACTGATTTGTGAATGAGGGGAAAGGTGAAGGAATTAAAATTTTGTATAGAGTAGAACATGAAAAATGCAAATCTAATTGAAGTTTCCTTAAGTGATAAAACATTCCAGACATAAATATGTTATTCAAAAGATAGCACCATATGGCCTTTTGGCATTATTTACCAGTCTTGAATAAGGTATTTTTTAAAAAACTAAATATCTTCACAGCAATTTTGTCCCAACCTCTCCCTTGATTCTAATTATTTGGAGGTCAGCAATTGTAGCTTATTATACTTTGTGTCCTTTATGTGTTTAGCACTATGTTATTGCTGAGGATAAGATGATATATTCTGAGGTACTCTGTAGAACACCCATGCTAGTTTCAATCACATGCACCCTTAGAGTTGTTTTCTCTCCAAAAACATGCATATTCTCTGGGTCTGTTCAGAAGCCATGAAACTATAAATTATATCAGATATACAGTAGGAACTACAAAAGAAAACACTATTTGCCTGTGGTGTAATTTTGCAATAGCCAAAGAAGAACATGTTCAAGAGCAACGTGTATAGTCAAAGACGTAATTTCTGGATAGATATGTACATAAACCAAAGAATGTCAAGATTTATTAACAACCAGTTTATTCTTATTCTTAGTCAATTATCTCAGCTACAGAATGGCTTTTCAAACACAGAGCTCTGAACATGTCAATTCTCTATTTAAATCCTTTGATGACAAACCATCTCCTTCAAGGTAAAGTCTAAATTCACAGTAAGTGTTGGTGTATTTCAGGGTTCTGCCATCAGCAGTCTTCTCCACTACGCTTTATTTTGCATAATGAAAAGTAGATGTAGTAAACTTACTCTGCTTACATGACTTTGGTTAACACCCACATATATCACCTATGCACACTTCAATTTTGAGAAACTAACTCCATAAATCTGACAACTGCCAATGTATTCACCTACATTTAATCTCTCAAGTCTATTCCTAACCTCATGATCTAACCCACAAATCCTACTTTTAATTAAATTTTATTCCATCATCACTTTAGTATTATCAAGGTAAGCTATAGTAGAAAACAATAACAACAAAAATCTCAAACAAACAAAAATTTAGTGGCTTAATACAGGAATTTGTTTCATAATCTTCCAAATTTGTCTTGCATGGCTGGGGATTTTGCTTTGTATAGTTTGTATTCAAGGACCCAGGCTATGGGAGTAGCCACTATTACATTATTAGGCACCATGGCAAAGGGAAAGAGAGAGTGTGGACAATCACACTCTAGTTTCTAAAGCTTCACTTGGAAGCAGACATGTCAATTCCCAAAGGTCATTAGCTAAGTAAGTCACATGGCCACACCTTCTCATAAATGGCAGCCTCCATCTTCTTGGAGGAAGACCATAGGTACTATAACATAATGGCCGCAAAGACTGTTACATGTACCATCTAGCCTAAGCTATAAACTAGCTAATCTCCGCTCTTCTTTACTAGCTTTAATCTTTCATAGCCTATCACCAAACCTTACAAATTCCAGTTCTAAATATCTTTCATATCTGTTTTCTCATATCCTACACAACTGCTACTACCATGGTTCCAGATCCCATCTTTTCCTTACACTATTGCTTCACTTTATTACTCTCTGACTACAAATCTCCCACTGCAACCCATTCTCCATACAGTAACCAGAGAACATTCTAAAATGTGAGTTTGATTTTATCCACCCTATTCTTAAAATTCTCAATACTATGGTTTCAATTTATGGTTTATAGTTCAATTTATAGTTTAAGTCTACTTTTCTGTTCTCATCTCACACCTCTCTTCTCTGACACTTTTTTATGCTCCAGGCATAATGCACTACTTATTATTCTCCACAAGCAAAGCATTATTTCTCATATTGCCAAAAGCTGCACATACTGTTTTATTTCTAAAATGTTCTTGTTTTCAAACCTCTATTTATTTTTCCATGTTAGTTTCAAGCACAGACTCCTTATCATGACTTCTTTGGATCTTCCTTTCAGGAAGTAGTTTTCTGAACCTCTGTTTTCACATGCTGGAGTACTTAAGGCACAGCTCTATTAATCCATTTCTAACTGAGGGAATGTGTTTTCTTTCTGGGTCCACAAAGGGGCATAGTTTTAAGAGCAAGAACTTCCCAGCACCATGCCCCACTGCCATCTCTCTCCATTCCAGGTGATTTAACTGTCTTTGTAAAAATTTTCATGGGCACGGGAAAGGGTAGAAAGTCAATTACTCCATCTGAAGTTCCAAGGATCTCCTCTCAGGCCAGAGAACTTGGAGAAGGTGGGGGTTCCTCCTAGGTTAAAAGTCCCCTTCTTCCACACCCCTTTGGACTCCATGTTTGGATCCCCTTCCACACACACTCTCTCTCTGGTGGAAGTTCTCTCTCTCCTCCTTTTGTCTCTTTCTCTACCTAAATAAAATCACTTTTTTGTGACACTGTTTGGGGTCCATTTTTTAGTTTTTGAGTGCACCTCGTCCCTTCTCTCATTCTTGAGAGAGCAGGAGACCAAGAACCTTGGAGAAACGTCCTCTCAGGGGAGCTAAGGGCTCCCCTGAACCCCAACATTTTGGTGAGCCAGCCAGGAGAAGAAGACTTCTAACTGTAAGTAAAACCAGCCCCATTCTGTCTCTTTAAGAACACCTGAAGCAGCCTCAGCAAAGCAGGGCTGCTGGGAACCGGAGCAATTATGCCAAGCCGCGGCAGTGCAGCTGGCTGGAATTAAAAGTGCAGTTTTTTTCCTCCAAGCTCTCTCTCTGCTTTCCCTCTCTTGGCTTTCTTTCTCTGTCTCTCTCATTCCCTCGCTCTCTTGGCAGTTTCGCTGGGCAAAAACCTGCGGTAGCCAGCGGGTCAGAGTGCAAGAGCCCTCCCCCTGGGCCTTTCACTCCTGGCAGGCCGGGAATGGGGACCATGGAGACTTGTGGCCCAGCCCGGAGGGTGGGCCCGTTAGTGCGCAGAAAGCCACAGCAGCCACTGGCGCTGCAGGCCGAAGAAGGGCGACTGGGGCAAGGTGTTTCCCAGCCAGGTGTGAAGGCTCTAAGTGCTGTAACTTCCCTGAACAGTCCTGCCACCCACGCTGAGCAGAGCAGCAGTGCTTAAGAAGGCAAAGCAGGGAAGTGCTTTTGCCAGCCCCGCTTTCTTGCTTGGGATGGCAGAACTGCCGCGGGGGAGGGGCACAGTTCCTGAAACCCACAGTGGCTACAAACGCAGCTTTTAAACTGACAGCGGCAAGCGGCTTTTTTCTCTGGGCTGCCAGCTAGGAAAGGAAGGGCAGACGCTGGCCATCAGCTCCACCTGGCTTTCAGCAGGCCACAAAACCTCAGGGTGTAGCAGTCTCATTCAAAACATGACTTAAGAAAGCTTTCTGCCTTGCCTTAATGCAAGTGACCTGTTAGCACAGTTGTTTAAGGTATAGAGCCTGCAACTACAAGGTTGCTGGTTCAAATCCCTTGTAGAGTCAGTCTTGATTTGGGGAAGTCTTTTGGGGAAATTCAGAAGCTGAAGGCTATGGGACTTTGTGTTTTGTGTATAGTTTGTCTTGCTTAGGATTGGCTCTCTCTGTATGGCAGAACATTTCCATCTAGAAGATCATAGTTTAACCAGTTGTAGGGCCCAAATAGTCAATGGCAGGTCTCACATACCTAAGGGCATTTTCCTACAATGGAAAATGGGTTAGGGGAGAGGAGGCCCAGGTCCTGAGAGTATTGTTCAGCCTCAGCCACACCCAGCCTGCCTTCTTTGAACTGTGCACTCTAATGGCCCCTCCCTAGAAGTTTACCTTTCTGAGGCAGTTTTATAAATTGACCTGTGTAAATTGGACTTTTGCTGGGGAATATTGGTACCCATCTCCTGAGCCTCACTGGCCTTGTCAGGGCTCACTGGTATGATTCCTACCCAACCCAATAGCCCCTTTCATTCCATACTTCTATGGTAGTCACTGGAGGTCATGCAGACAGTGAGCGTTAAGTCCCATGATACTGGTAAGTCGTGATTCAAATCCAGTACACGAGAGGCCCTCTGATAAGATGGATAACGCATCTTGGGCACACAAAATTTCAGGATACTGACTGAAAGACGTTTCATTTCAGTACCCATTTTACCTAAGGAATGCCTTAGGTCAAAGTGGCTGTAATTTCTTTAACCAGGGGGTGCAGGCATCCCTTGTGTTCAATTTCAGATGAGTGCTTCTATTCCCGAGCACAAGTCACCATTAAAATCTATCCTGGAAAATTGGGACCAATTTGACACACAATCTTTAAAGAAGAAATGGCTCATTTTTCTCTGCTGAACAGAGTGGCTGAAATGCCCTCTTCCGAGAGAAAAACCTAGCCCCCCTCAACAGCTTTCCTTCAGCGATTGTGCGAGTCCTTAAAAAAGTACACTCTCCTGTCACCAGACTCCATTGAGGGTCAGTTAATACTAAAGGACAAGTTTATTACTCAGTCAGCAGCAGATATCAGGCGGAAGCTCCAGAAACTGGCCTTGGGTCAGAAGAGAGGCTAGAATCATTACTGAACCAAGCAACCTCAGTGTTTTATAATAGACACCAGGAGGAACAGGCTGAAAGGAACAGGAGAGATCAGAGAAAGACTGCTGCCTTAGTCATGGCTTTCAGGCAAGCAGAACCCAGGGGCTCAATGAGGGAAAGGCTCGGGTTAGCTGCCAGTCTGGCAGAGCTTATTACCAGTGAGATCTGAAGGGACATTTTATAAGAAATTGTCCCCAGAGGAATGAACCACCATCTCATCCTTGTCCGCTGTGCTAAGGTGATCACTGGAAAGCACACTGTCCAGGGGACAAAGGTTCTCAGAGACTGGCATGTCTGACCAGATGACCCAATGGCAGGACTGAGGGTGCCTGGAGCATGTGCCTGCACAAGCCATCACCCTCACAGAGCCCTGGGTAAAGCTGACCATATAAGTCCAGGAAGTTGATCTTCTCCTGGACACCGGCATGGCCTTCTTAGTATTTCTCTCCTACCCTGGAGACTTGGTGCTTGTTAATTCTCTCCCTTCAGACTCTCCCTCTCTAGGCCCATTTTTGGTTATTCTGTCTACCCCAATGGCAGTTAAGGTGGTGGGAATTAACTCATGGATTTATCACACTCGGCTGAAACCTTGGACACTGCCGGAAGAAAGTCATAGACCCTCCATCCTGCAGCCTAAAGTTCCAGGAGATGACCCTTCATATCCCTTGAAGCCACTAGAAGATCTACATCAGCTCTTCCATCAAGATCTCCAGGAAAGTAACCACTCATAAGTCTAATTTATATCCTGGCATTAATAGGACTATAACCCTCAACTTTGATATCTCTCAAACTCCGATTATCCTTTTCATAGTGGGAAGGAAACCTGTGTCTTTCTAGGAAAAATGCTGCTATTTTGTAAACTAGTCAAGTATTGTTTTGAACATAGAAGTCAGGAATCAATCAAACACAGAGCTAAAAACCTGCAAGAAACAGTATCTTAAAGCTTGTTTAACAACTAACTACCCTGGCTCTATTCTCTCCTAGGCTTGTTTATAACTATTCTATAATTGTTGGCCTCTGGGTCTCTCATCTTTAACCCTTTTGTCACATTTGTTTCTTCTAGAACTATAAGGTCACAATCCTGCCGTTGGAACCACAGATGTCCTTGGCTTGTGGGCTCTATCGTAGACCTCAGGATCAAGCTGCACCCCTGAAAGCCTCCCCCTCTGGAGGAAACCTCAACTGCAGGGCCCCTTCCACACCCCATTTCAGCAGGAAGTAGTTAAAGAGGATCTATGCCCACATTCCAACAGAAGTTGGACTTCTTGTTCACAGGGGGGGAATGATGGAATATGTTATCTTTCTGAGTCCACGAGGGGGCGTAGTTTTAAGCACAAGAACTTCCCAGTGCCATGCCCCCTTCCCATCTCTCTCCATCAGGGAGATTCAACTGTCTTTGTTGAAATTTTCACAGGCACGGAATATAGTGATGAAAAGACATTATACTCATCCACAAGGAGCTTTCAATCTAGTAATGGAGGCAAAGATACAAATATGTGATTTCTACTGACTAAAATATGGGTGAATATAAAAACCACAGCTATTATTATGGGCTCTGCATCAATGGCAATAATCCTTTCAACAGCCTTGCGAATTCAGTGTTCTTATTCCATTTTGTAGGTGAGAAAAATCAGAGAGGAACAGTAGCTTGTCTGCTGTGTCACACCTAGTTAATAAAGATTGTAGTTCAGGTCCATGTGTCTGCAAAGGCTGTGTTCAATACTGTCCTAGCTTTCTATAATAACTAGTGCATCAGAATCATCATCAACAATTACAATTTACATAGCAAGTCTCTATTATTTGCCTACTACCTGCTTCCTCAGTATAGTAACTTAATATTAAACGAGGATGTCTTAGTTAAATAATTCTATAACCAGGAATGCTGTGTTAATTATTATTTCATGACTTTTTAACATTTTCTTTTAGAAAAAAACACTGCATTGTTATAAATTTGCCATTGCTTTTTCGGAGGAATGTTTTACATTTGGTTTCATAGGTAGGTCACTGATTATGTGAACAAACTAAAAAAGATGCCATGCCTAAATACTAGTATCCCCAAAATTCCAACATTTATCAACACTTTTCTCTCTTATTAGATATTTTTAAAATTTATTTTCTAATTTCAAAGTGCCTATATTTCTACCTTGAGTATCCTATGAGACATTTCAAATCCTGGTGGAAATGATTTCCTTTAGGAGACACAAGGAAAGCACTGAGTAGTCTACACAGAAAGTAGTTCTGTAATTGTTGATGGAGCTATACATAAGTGGGCACACTTAAAAATTGTGTACTTTAATACATCAATACTTATGTTTTAAGATGAACATATCTTGCTTATCTACATATTCACAAATGATTTAAAAACTTTAAATCCTGCACCAGAGCAGATCTACTGTCATTAAACAGGAGTCACTGCCAGGTGCGGTGGCTCAAGCCTGTAATCCCAGCACTGAGGTGGGTGGATCATTTGAGGTTAGAAGTTCAAGACCAGCCTAGCCAACATGGTGAAACCCAGTGTCTACTAAAAACACAAAAATAGCCGTGCGGTAGTGGTGCAGGCCTGTAATCCCAGCTACTTAAGAGGCTGAGTCAGGAGAATCGCTTGAGCATGGGAGGCAAAGTTGCAGTGAGCAGTGATCATGCCACTGCATTCCACTCTGGGTGAGTGAGACCCTGTCTCAAAAAAGCAAAACAAAACAAACAACAACAACAACAAAACTGGACTCACATATGTGACTGTTGATTGAGATCAATCTCGGGGTATATCTGTGTAAAATGCACCAATGATAGAAATCCTGGGTCTTTAGAATTAGTCACCTCTAAAGCAAGAAAAGAACATCCAAATGAAGAAACCATCTACAAAGACAAGAGAAAACTCTAAAGCCACTCTGAGGGAGTAAGATGGATTCTTATCCACAGTTTGGTTTGGATGGGAAGCCTGGTGATGGCACACATACACCAAGAGGGTATGAAGCATTTTATTACATAATGAGGTTCTCTGGGGGAGAGCAGGATGATTCCAAGTAGGTCTGAAAATGATTTGAGAGAGTAAGAAAAAGAGATTGGCTTGGGGTTTTCCACTGTGATTAGGGGTATAGCCATTCTTGGACGTGATTTTAACTTCTCTCTGGTGCCAAGTGAGAGAGCAGCTGGGGGTTTGTATTAGTTTTGGCAGATGTAGGGTAAAAGGGAAAGTGAAAAGGGTAAAGTCTAAAGGTTGTTAGCAGACAAACATGAAAACTGGAATCAGACTCTTTATTATAGATGTATTTTCCACTTTATCTCAAAGTGCCATCCATTTTACAAGTTTAAAACAGCTTGCATTTCACCTGACATATCACAGATTTAGAATGCTCATAGTCTAGACCAATAACCCACAGTTTTTCTTCTTTACCATTTGCTGCTAAAAGTCATGGGATTTCTCTATAATATTATCAATTAATGAGAAAAATTAGATATAAGACAATTCCATCTCAGGCCCTGTGTAAGAAATAGACAATACATTACAAAAGGACATTAGTTTAAGGATATAAAACAAGTAACTCATTGGCTCTGAGAGTGGCGAGCTCCAGTATATGTTTATAATGTATCTTCTTTTTCTCTCCCTGAGCCATCATGCTTAGCTATAATCATATTAAAATGTAAGCATTCATATTTATTAGCAATTTTTCCTTACATTTATAATTATGCTGTTATAATATTGCTATTTGTGCAGAGAAGTTTGTAATCTAAGATCTAGTGTGAAACACTTGAGCATAACCACTGAAAGGACTTCTCAGTAGGTTAGAAAATGAGTATTTTCCCCTCACATTGTGTCACTGGAGTGCTGCTTAAAGAAAGAAAATAAACTCAAATTTGGTAATTATCTTTTGAAATTATATAAATACGTTTTTTCATTTCCTCTTTTTTAAAAGGTTGAAATTCTTCCTAATTCTTAAGAGGAAATCACAGCTGAAGGTGTAAATCAATCATTGAAAATACATTCAATACATAGTCATATTTTTGAAGTTATATAAATTACCATATTGATGGCTTTAAATTGATAAAGAAAAATTTTTATTGGTATTACATTAATTGGCATTCTAAATAATTGCCAATATCAGAAACATGACTGTAATTCATCTTTTATTGTCATTCCAACATTTGATGTACTTAAATTTAAAATAAGAAACATTTATTATTCCAGGAAAAAGTCTATTGGGTTTTACAGGTGCCATGAATTATGTGATGTTATATCTAAGTATTTTGAATAATATCTATTTTACATGAAAATAAATAACATATAACACGAGTTTTTGTCTAGAAAATATTTTTCTTATAACTTTGGAAAGATTATCTTCTTTTCTACATTTCTATTATACAGGGAACTGGGAATATATGAGTTATTTTAAAAGCTTTACTTTTTGGACCCAAATATGAATTTAAATAGAAGACAAATATGAAGATACATTAATTTAGGAAATATCTGCTCTGCCAAGAAGTTACATTGAGTTTAAGTTATTTAAGCCAGCAAATTGGCTTAACTCCTACATAAGAGGTAGGTGGAGCCTTTATCCCCAAGAAGGCTAGATATCTATCATTTTATTTATTTATTTATTTATTTATTCCCTGAGATATAATATTTAAAACACTTTGAGAAACAACTTTAAAGTTTCTATGCCAGAATAGCTATTACCTGTTTTATTAATAAATTGTTCATTGTTTATTGGAGGAACTGATTCACAAAGTGAATAATTTCATAAGGGTTAGACTTATAATGATGATGAAACTTAGCAATTATACTATAGACTTTTTAATTTTAATTTTTATTCCTTTGGAATAAACTTCCTATTTATAGAGAACTATAGATACCACAATTTTCAGAAGTAATAGTTACATAATAGGGCTAGTTTAAATATTAATGAAAAATACTTTCTTATTAAAGTTCATTTTGCTCGTTCTACTAGACTGTACTGCAAAGTTTCTAACTTTATTTATGGTTATTTAAAGCCTTATAAAGGTGTCTATGATTACACTATTAATTTTCCTTTCTGTTATGGATGATGTAGCTTTCATGAGAATCTATGTGGATTATCAGTAGTGTACTTATTTTATGATCTGTCATTGATTAAATCATAACATTCTGTCACTTCTTGATACTGAGAGAGAAGAAAATCTTCTCAGATTATAATAATAATAAACAGTAGAAAACCCAATATAGTTAGTAAAGGTTTGCCTTCAAAAGCTTTTGATTTTTTTCAGAAAACCACAATTGTTATTTGCAATTTTCAAAGTACTTTCATACTCATTGTATTATTTGATCATCATTAAATCTCAATGCAATAGATATTGCCATCATTATACCAATCTTGCTAATGAGAAAACTGAGCCTTAGATGGGTTAACTGTCTTTTTGAGCATATGGATTTAAATATTCATCATTGCAACAGATATTTATTGAAAACCCACCATATGCTGGGCATGCTTGAGCACTAAGGATTAAGATGTAAACAAACACAAAGTCCCTGACCTAATAGAGTTTGCATTTTAGTAAGAAAGACAAAAAATAACCAAATGCATAGATAAGCATGTCGTGTAAAGTACTGGCAAAGAAAGTGAAAAAGAAGGAATCTGCAAAGAGAATAGAGTATGATTGTGGGGGATGGTACTATCTCAGATAAGATGAATAAGAAAAAACCTGATGGAGAAAATGGAATTTGAGCAAAGACATCTATTAAATGTGGCAGTAAGCCATATAAACAGCTGGGAGAAAAGCAATCCTGGCAAAAGGAAAAATAAAAGTCAAAGGTTCTGAATTAGGGGCATGTTAAGCATGTTGTGGATGGCTCCTGAACATCTTACAGGATATAGCAATGGGTCTAGAGTTTATTCCAAGTCACATGGAAAGTCACTGAAAAAATTTTATCAGTGAAAGCATGTCATGTTGTTTGCATTTTTAAAAGTTCAATCTGGTTGATTAGAAGGAGGCCAAAATCTAAATAGGATAGGTCCCCGCTGGGCACAATGGCTCACGCTTGTAATTCTAGCACTTTGGGAGGCAGAGATGGGCAGATCACTTGAGGTCAGGAGATCAAGACCACTCTGGCCAACATGATGAAACCCCATCACTACTAAAAATACAAAAATTAGCTGGGCAGTAGTGGCATGTGCTGTAATCCCAGCTACTCGGAAGGCAGAGGCAGGAGGTCACTTGAACCCAAGAGGCGGAGGTTGCAGTGAGCCCAGATCATGCCTCTGCACTCCAGCCTGGGCAACAGAATGAGACTCCGTCTTGAAAATAAATAAACACACAAACAAACAAATAAATAAATAAATAGCATGGGTCCTGACCAATGATAATGGACAATTAATCATAAACACCTATTCCTTCCATCGTAACTCATAAACAGATGAGTATTAGTCCAGTTGTCCCACACAGAGAGAATAATAGGTCATTCTAAATACTGACTATTGACAAAAACTGTTAGACATATGAGTGAAAATTAATGCTAGTAATTCTGTGCTTTTTTTTTTTTTTTTTTTTGAGACACAGTCTCACTCTGCCATCCAGGCTGGAGTGCAGTGGTGTGATCTCAGCTCATTGCAACCTCTGCCTCCTGGATTCAAGTGATTCTCCTGCCTCAGCCTCCTCAGCAGCTGGAATTACAGGTGTGCCCCACCATGCCTGGCTAATTTTTGTATTTTTAGTAGAGATGGGGTTTCACCATGTTGGTCAGGCTAACCTGCCCTCAGGTGATCCACCTGCTTCAGTCTCCCAAAGGGCTGGAATTACAGGCATGAATAACCGCTCCCAGCCCTTCTGTGCTCTTTTCATTATCCAATTCTCCCTTATATTCATAAACAAAATGTTCTACTCACCAAATACCTGGGTTTTAAAACTTATTTTTCATATACTAATACTGAAGTTAATAAGTCAATTACAAATTTCATTTGAAAACATTTTAACTTAAAGAAGGTTGTGATACTTTTCCATGTAAGAATTTATAGATAATATATTAATTAATTTTGCAAACAAATAACTGATGGCAGTCATAGAGGCTTTTCTCAGCTTAAAAGCAAAGAAAAAAGTTCAAAAATTTTTCTTCATACAATATTGCCAATATATAATAAAAGTCTTAAAACTGTCTCTATGCTTTTAATGTTTTACTCTTTTAATCAATTTCTAGCAATGAAGCTCAATGAATAATCAAAGGTAGAGGATAAAAATAACCATAGTAATCATAACTCTATTTAAAGTAGTAAAAACATAAACTGAAGAAAAGTAAAGAACAAACAGGTAATTGAGTAAAATATATTATAGTAAGAGAATAGCCTACTACATAGTCACCAGCATCTGTTTTTTCTTGACTTTAAAAACTGCCATTCTGACTGGCATGAAATGGTATCTCATTGTGGCTTTGATTTGCCATTTCTCTAACGATCAATGATGTTGAGGTTTTTTGTCATATGTTTGTTGGCCACATAAATGTCTACTGTTGGGAAGTGCCTGTTCACATCCTTTACTCCTTTTTAATGGGTTGTTCGATTTTTTTCTTGTAAATTTGTTTAAGTTCCTTAAAGAAGCTGGATATTAGACCTTTGTCAGAAAAATTTTCTCTCATTCTGTAGGTTGTCTGTTCAGTCTGATGATAGTTTGTTTTGCTGTGCAGAAGCTCTTTAGTTTAATTAGATCCCATTTGTCAATTTTTGCTTTTGTTGCAATTGCTTTTGATATTTTCATTACGAATTCTTTGCCCAAGCCTATGTCCTGAAGTCCTGAATGGTACTGCCTAGATTCTCTTTTAGATTTTATATATATATATATATATATATATATATATATATATATATACACATACACACATATAGTTTTGGGTTTTAAAATTAATTATTTAATCCATCTTGAGTTAATTTTTGTATAACTTGTAAGGAAAGGGTCCAATTTCAATTTTCTGCATGTAGCTAGCCAGTTTTCCCAGCACCCTTTATTAAATAGTGAATCCTTTCCCCATTGCTTGTTTTTGTCAGGTTTGTCAAAGAACGGATAGTTGTAGATGTGCTGTCTTATTTATGAGTTCTCTATTCTGTTCCATTGGTCTATCTATCTGTTTTTGTACAAGGACCATGCTGTTTTGGTTACCAAAACAGTAATTTTTAATAGTAAATATTATGAATTTTACTTTTAGCTTGAAAGCATGCCTAACACATGTATACCTATGAAACCTGCATGTTTCTGCACATATATCCCAGGACTTAAAGTAAAATTAAAAGAAAAAAGAAAGCATGCCTAATTTCACATATGATCTGCACAACTGCTTTTCCTTAAGCTCAGGTTTCTACTTATATGGCTAGGATGGAAGTAAAATTTGAATTATGTCTCTTAAAATAGATTAATGTCTCTATCAGTTTAGAAATTATGGTCTTAGGTTTTATGTAAATTCTTTTCAAATAATATTTTTTAACTTATTTTAACTTCAGGTGTATATATGCAGGTTTGTTATATCAGTAAAATCATGTTGTGGGGATTTGTTGTACAGATAATTTCATCAGTGAGGTAGAAAAACCTAATACCCATTAGTTATTTTTCCTGGTCTTTTCCCTCCTTCTAACCCTCCACCCCACTGTTGGCCCCTGTGTCTGTTGTTCCCCTCTTTGTGTACATGTGTTCTCATTATTTAGCTTTTTAAACATTGTGCTGCCCAGTGATTTAAAATTTCCATTCGACTTTAGAAATAAGATGTATTTTTTTAAAAAAAGGTCACATCTGATACACGTAAATAAATGAATTAAAAACGTAGAATAAAATATAAATAAATTTCATACTTTTCTTTAAATCCAAAATCCATCAGCATTGGCCACTTGTTACTATATAATTCCAAAATAATTTGATAAATGAATGCACATTTGCTTTTAAAAGCTAAATATAAATCTATCGAGGTTTATTTCTGATAACTTTATTCTTTCATATTTCTGCTGCTGTAAAACACAGATTATCATAAAGTACCCAAGTATCATAGCACAAAATATCTTTTTAATATAATAATTCTATAGAGAGTTAATAAACAGTGGACCAGCTAGCTACAGGGTCAATATAGTCTTTAATGTATTTTTAAATAAAGTATTTATTAAAAGCAAATTAGCTCAAAATAATTGCTGCTTTTAAGTATGTGAGTCTACTTAATTATTCTATTAAATAATTTTATAAAATATAAATTCATTGATAGTTCCTAAAATTTTACATTGTGCATTTACATTTCTTTTTTTTTTTTTTTTTTTTTTGAGACAGAGTCTCACTCAGTCACCAGGCGCCAGGCTGGAGTGCAGTGGCGCGACCTCGGCTCACTGCAACCTCCGCTGCCCGGGTTCAAGCATTCTCCTGCCTCAGCCTCCCGAGTAGCTGGGACTACAGGCGCACGCCACCACGCCCAGCTAATTTTTTTGTATTTTTAGTAGAGACGGGGTTTCACCATGTTGACCAGGACGGTCTCGATCTCTTGACCTCGTGATCCGCCCGCCTCGGCCTCCCAAAGTGCTGGGATTAGTGCATTTACATTTCTAAAGCTCCCAATATTTCAACTTTCCCCTCAAGGAAACTTACACTTTGATGGAATCCAAAGACTTAAAAAACACTGTATGTATATGAGATTTTGGAAAACGATAATGTTAAGAAACCCTAATATGAATATGTCTTCACCTGCATTATTTCAGATAAATACATTTTCAGTTTTAACACATTTTGCATAGTGAAGCCATGCAAATAACTATAATTGTACATTTGTAAACAGTAATGTAGTCCAGTTTTTATTATAGGACTATGTCACAGAGGAGAACTGACATACAGAGGAAATTATAGGATATAAGAGTAGAGCAAAAGTACTGTATGGAGAGTAAAGAAAAAAAGAAGAATAGAAAAAGACAGAAATCCCATGAGAAAGCCAGAAATCCCAGTAAAACAGATTAACTTCTTTTCACTTTCTCTCTCACTTGAGGAATCAGGAAGGGTCTGTCAAGTATGCAAGGCAAGATTTTAAGAAGCTGACTATCAGCCTATGGCCATGCAGGAACCAGGTCCAGAGAGAGAGAGTCTGTGAAGGCAGGGCAGTCGGTCTCAAAGACTAGCTGGCAGCTGCTTCTTATATAGACCTGATATTACTACTTTTCCTGTCTGCCTAGCACATTTCTTCCTGCCCACAACCCAACTTCTAGTAAAGGAATCTTCCTTCTCTACCACGAGTGGGCATAGGACATGATTTGAGCTAAGCATAGTCAGGGCGATTGTGTAACTTGAGCCAGACAGGGACAGTCTGAGTCCTGTCCCTATGCAGCTGATAGGAAAACATTTTTTCCTCCTTTGGGTTAGCTATGCGGGAATAACTGGAGAGCTGCCGGTAGTTCTTTTTGCCTAGAGAATAATCCATCCAGTAAGAGAGAAGGAAGGCAATTACAGAGAAATAGAAAAAATTTAAAAAGCAAGAAAGATGGTGCACCAATCCTAAATTTCAGACTCTCAAATTCTATCGGTTCATTTTTTTTTTCTACATGATGGGTCCATGAACAGATATGAGCTGCTAATTGTTCCAAGACTTAACTATACGTGGCCTTGAAGTGGGGACAGCAATTAGAGGGAAATTTAAGAAAGATTGTTTTGGTGTAATAAGACTTAATAGGTAAAAATAATCTGATAGTTAACAACTGAGAAGGGACATATGAAAAAGTTTAAGCATCATCCTCCTTGATTTGTCTCTGATGTTTCATGTTATAATATTTATCATCCGAATGTTCAATTTTAACATTATCAACCCAGGGCAAGGAAACCTATGTTTAATATTCTATTTATGTTCTACTTGGTTACATTGATGGTACCTGTCATCCTTTACCAAAATATATTGTGCACTGGACACAGCTCTGCTTAAAATAGTTCATTTTAACCCTGATATAAAGGGAAATTTTTTTGAATACTCGCATGAAACTCCAAAAATACTACTCTATATTTTGATTAGCAAAAGCAGGGTACGAAGAGCACACATTATTTTTAAGAACTACTGAGAGGGATTCAGAAAAGATATTGTTACAGCTACTGTGGGAGAATGGATGAGTATATAAGGACGCCAATGACATCTTGCAGTGTCTAGGTTGGCAGTTCCTAATAATTACATCTTGGTGAGAAAGACAATTTGAAATATTCATACATAAGTTGTAAGATGCAATGAGGAATGCACATTAACAACCTGAAAACATGATTTTAAAATATTTTAAGTGCTACAAGTTTTAGGGCATTATTGCAAAATCTGCTATTTTATTACTCAAATGTCTAATTTACCCCCATGAAAGCAGACACAATATCCTTATTAGTGGAAGTAAATGTGAAGGCAAAACAGTCTTTTACCAGTAAGTTAGAGCAACTACTAAAAGTACTAAAAGGTAATAAATAAAATCACAACAATAAAGAAAGCATCATTGAAGAAAAAAAATCCCCAGCAGATTGTCTATTATTTTCCCTTTTAACACCGATCTTACAGTTCTTCCAGCTACAGTGCTTGGAGCCATTTAATCTCTACAGTTGTTCTAATTATATCTATCAAATGTGATGCATGTTTAATTGGATATTAATAGGACTGTAGCTCCTTGTTTAGCAGCAAGTTTAACAGGAGAGTAATTTATTGCTGATGAGGTATGGGGTCTTCTGTTCCTCCTACTAAATAAGAATTGGAAATGTATTTGGAAACCAATGTCTTGGATGAAGTTCCTGTTCTGAAAGCAAATTCCTATAAATCAAAGTGGGTGATTATTTTGCCCATGTTCTGAATGAGTTGAGAACAGATATTAAAATGTTTAATAGCCCTGACTATGAAAAATGTTGCTCAAAAAAGTGCTGCCTAAAATTTTCTTCAAGTTAGTTAGATACTGGGTATACAATTTTTATGATATTATAACAGGTATGTTCCCTGCTGGAGGGTAGTATAAACCAATAACAAAATTAATTCTGTGAAAATGTGAACAAGTTAGTGAACCAAAAGTTGTAGTACTCATCAAAAGAAATAGCACTGACATGTAAAGAAAGTGTAGAATTTTAAAATAGTAGTTGCAAGGCAAATGAATCCATTACCATATAAAGTCTTTTTTTCTATTATATTCTAGAAGGTTCTTAGATATTATTTTTCATAACTATGTTAAAAAGTATTTAACCATATCAATGCAGCATGATGCTTTATGTGGCTAAAAATCATAATCTCTGCTCACATACTTATCAATCTCAAGTCAGTTGATTTCCATTTTGAAAGTGATGACAGAACAATGAGTAGGTGTTAACCATTACATTGTAAGAACAGTCATCTGAATGTTTAAATGGTAATTTGAGTCATATTTGGAAAAGCAGAGATACTACAGGGAACAAAGGGTAACAAGGCTTCAATAATAACATGCCTTTATTTTTATTAAATATATATACCTCCCTCAACATGCACTAATCAACAATCATCATATTCATCCTTTTAAAATTCAGGATAATGGAAGGTGACTAAAATGAAGGCATATTTAGATGAGCTGATGAAATGAACTTTGAAAATTTCAGTAGAATCACAACAGGATTGTATTTGTCTATTTGTTCTGAACATTGTTTCTCAAACTATTTATTCCACAAAATATGTAAAACTACTTTAAAAGTACCTCATTAATCCTTACTTATCAACTTCTGTGCTTAATTGTATACAGGGAAGGAACAATGGCAAATGCAGCTATGAAAACAAAATTCATTATATGAGGTGTAGGTGCAAGCAAACTAAGGAAAATCAGGACCCTTAAAAATCAATGAAGATATTTAAGACTGTATTTCCTAGAACTCATGATAATAAAGCATCAGAATTAGTATACCGCTGTCCAGTTAGGTTTTAATTACAAGCACAGGAATGGATTTTCTATATATAAAAGCTGCCTTGCCTATACTGTTACTCCTTGAATTCTTCCATGATTCTGATTCCAGCAAAGCATGCATATCTGACATTCATCTTTTCTCATAGCTTCTACATCTAGGGCATGGCATGAACTAATTTCTCTGACCTCCTGTAGCAAGAGTGTAAATCAAGTAGCGACATAGTAGGATGCAAAGGGAAACAAATGACCTCTGACCTTAATTAGGCCAGATATTTCTTGCAGAGATAGAATATATACATAAAACATAACTCAACAAGACAGCATATGAAAATGTCAGTTGAATTTAGATCTACCTTTAAGCTCTGCAGGAAACCGATTTCTAGCCAATTTCTATATTCTTAATCTTTATGCTGAAAAATTTTCACTATGTTACCATTCACCTTCAGGTATTTATATATTCCACACACTCCCAATATCGTCAGTAAAGACTATCTGTTCCTATTTGTTAGCCAAACCACCCAGAACTCATATGTTCTATAGAAGTATGTACAACATGGTCAATATAAGCATGACATTTTAAGTCAGGAGCTCTGGATTTTGGCTCTGGCTCTGCTAGTTGCCAACTGTGTGATTGTGAATAAGTTATTCAGTATTTCTAAGACTTGCTATCAATAGCTGTAACATATGGATTATTATAATGGTACTTACCTTAATGTTGTTGTATGAAATGAGGCAAGGCATCCAAGGCACTTAGCATACTTCCCAAATAATAAAAAGTATCCAGATATTTTTGGTAGGTGGTGGTGTTCACATAGTCAGATATCTAGAAGCTTTTGCTATAACTTAATCTGGTAACAGTGCACACTTAACATCTGCATTATAAGTGGGCTTTCTTGGGCAGACTCACTACTGCTCAATTGCTGATTGTACTTTGAAGCTGGCAATTCTTAATAAGAGAAAGTAAAGACAACAACACATTTACGATATTCAGCATTTTTTTCTTAGTAATTATGGTAAACATAGGATAACAGTACAGATGTGTTTATTTAGGATTATGGCTAATATTAATTTGGTTTAGTATGCAATGTGTTCTACTGCCCAGTAATATTTATTGTAAGTAATTTGGTTAATTATTTATGAGAAACTAGGGTTATTAGAATTTTCCTTTTGATTTTACTGATTAACATATAAAATTTCTATGAAAAACAGTGTTTAACAAAATTCCAAAAATCACATAATTGATTTTATGGTGTTTTGTTCGTCAATGATTTCTTGGCTATGACTCGAAAAGCACAGGTAATAAAAGCAAAAATGGACAAGTGGAAACACAAGAAACTAAAAAACTTCTGCAGAGCTAAGAAAATAAAAGAATAAG
Source organism: Ateles fusciceps (assembly GCA_036589455.1). Taxonomy (NCBI): domain Eukaryota; kingdom Metazoa; phylum Chordata; class Mammalia; order Primates; family Atelidae; genus Ateles; species Ateles fusciceps. The sequence continues at coordinate 2,555,031 of JAZHEH010000827.1, read as the reverse complement.
AAGTCAACTTATAGGATAAGAGAAACTATTTGCAAACCATATATCTGGACTAAGGGTTTATTTCTAAAAACTATAAGGAACTCCTACAACTCAATAACAGAAACAAAACAAAACAAAAACAAATTATGCAATTTAAAGAAATGGGCCAAGGACTTGAATAGAAATTTCTCTAAGGAAGACATACAAATAGCTAACAAGGTGTATAAAAAAGTACTGAATATCACTGATCTTCAGGAAAATGCATATAAAAACTACAATGAGATATCACCATATATCTGTTAGGATCACTATTATCAAAAACCAAACAAGCAAAAGGTACATGTTTATAAGGATGTGGCAAAATTGGAACTCATGTACATTGTTGGTGGAAATGCAAAATGAGGCAGCCATTACAGAAAACATTATAGAAATTCCTCAAAAAATTACAAATGGGACTACCATATGACCCAACAATCCTACTTCTGGGTACATATAAAAAATAATTAAAATTAGGATGCTGAAGAGTTATCTGTACTCTCATGTTAATTGCAGTATTAATTACAATAGCCAATATGTGCAAAAAACCTAATGCCCATTAATGGATAAATGGATAAAGAAATATGGTATTACATACAATGGAATATTATTCAACCTTAAAAATAAGAAAATCCTGCTCTCTGTGACATCATGGTTGAACCTGGAGGACAGTCCGCTAAGTAAAAGAAGCCAGTCAGAGAAGTACAAACATTGCACGATTCCACATATATGAGATATGTAAAACAGTCAAACTCATGGAAGCAAAGAGTGGAATGGTGGTTGCCAGAGTCTGGGTAAAGAGAGAAATAGGAATTGTTCAATCAAAATAAAGTTTCAGTTATGCAAGATTAATACATTCTGGACATCTGCTATACAACATAGTGCCTATAGTTAACAATAGTATATTGTATACCTAAAAATCTTAAAAGGGTAGATCTCATGTTAAGTTTTATTACAAAACAAAAATGAAAACAAAGGAATGGAAACTTTTTTTTTTAATTGTAGTGATGGTTTCATGAGGGAATGCAATTCTAATTCATCCAATTGTATACATTAAATATGTGTGGTTTTTTTGCATATCAATTATACTTCAATAAAGCTTTTGATTGAAAATGTTAATTAAAAATAAGTATAATTGTAGTTTTAGTAGAAACAGAGTTTCACCATGTTGGCCAGGATGATCTCTTGACCTTGGCATCCGCCCGCCAATTAGCTGGGCATGATGGCGCATGCCTATAGTCCCAGCTACTTGGGAGGCTGAGGCAGGATAATTGCTTAAACCTGGGAGGCCGAGTTTGCAGTGAGCCTAGGCTGCCTCACTGCACTCCAGCCGGTGACAGAGCAACACTTCATCTCCAAAAAAAAAAAAAAAAAGTATAATTGGGCACTAGTTTAGGGCTGATGAGGGTGTGCACTGAAATAAAATGTCCTGAGTTTAAGTTATAACCCACAATTTACTCACCATAAAATTCATGGGGAAAATGGTTAATCTCTTTTTCACCTCAGTTTACTCATCTTTAAAATGGAAATATTTATAGCACATCCTTTATAGCATTCTTTTGTATTTACTTTTAAAGCACTCAGCATAGTGCTTAGCACATTATAAGTGCTCAATAACTGTTTGCTAATATTATTATCCACAATACAAATAGATAATGTGTGATAAGCACTGTGCAATGTGCAGGACAAGGAGAGGGTGTAGTAAGAGTATATAAAGCAGGAGAAGAGAACCTTAAGGCAGTAAGTAAGGCAAAGAAACCTGAAGAGGGAGCACCAGCAATCCAAATTGAAGGACTGACATGCACAAATCCTTGCATAAGACAGGACAAAATAAAGTATACCTATTGTTTCAAACTGTGTATAAAGCTGAAATCATTAACCTATATGTAGTAGCGGGAGGTAACTAAAGGGTATTAAGCATAGGCATTTCATGATTAGATATGCATTACAAAAGAAAGAAAGCCTTCCTGCAGCAATGAAGAGAAAGGAATTGAGAACAGGAACAGAGACTTCTGAAGATGTTATTGCAATAATCTAATTATATGAAATTTACTGTTTATAATACTGTTAATGTTTGTATTAGTTTGTATTAAGATATAGAAAGACAGGATAGAGAGAAACGAGATATAGAAAAACAGGATAGAGCAGTGATTTTCAATAATATCAAAATTTCTTGGAGTTTTAAAATTATTATTATTATTAATTCAGTGTCTGGGATTTACACCAGCCTAACTGAATCAGGATCTCTGGAGATGGGACTCAGACAACTATGTATTTTGTTAAGCTATCCATACTATTCTAATATTCGGGACAATGTGAAAACTACTAGAGAAACACTTAGAAGGAAAAACACATATGACTTGATTGATTAAATGTGAAGTTGAGAAAGAGGTAGGAATTAAATATGAGTCCAAAGTTTCTGACTTTTTCTCAGGAAGGATGGTAGGAGCATTTAATGAGACAAAAATGCTTGAGAGAGAGAGCTCATTTGCCCATTTGTGGTGAAAAGATGGATTCAGCTTGCTCATGTTGAGTTTTAGGACCCTAGTATACATCCAAATGCAGAGGTAGGGTAGGCAATTAAGTTTGAGATTTGAGACTCAAAAAAAAAACCCAAAAACCTCTGGTATAAAGGTATCAAGTTAGGAAACATTATGTATAGATATAGATGGTACCTGATATTTGGGGAGTGTATATAGAGTGAAGAAAATGTTAACAGTGAGAAGAGTATCTTAGATTAAATCCTGAGGATTTAACACTAAGTATTTGGATAGAGTAGGAGGAGCCTGGAAGGAAAACTGAAAATGAATGTTATATGTTCAAAGCCGAGGGAACAGATTTCAGAAAAGAAATTTGGGGTCAAATATGTTTACTTCTGCTAAGAGACATAGTAATAAACTGAAATGTGTCTACATGTTCATCTGGAAAAACCCAAGTCTAGTGCAACTCAGCCTCTCCTTAGCTCTAATCTATACTGAAACAGCAAAAAGTATCTGCAGGAAATTTTTTAAAAAAAAATTAAAGAAAAGCAATCCTACCAAATTTTCCTTGGAAACTTTATTTCTCATACTCTCACATTTTCTCTTCAATTTCACATCTCTTCATCTTGTAGTCCTGCAGCCTTCATTCTCCACTTGTTATTCTCCACTGATGGACTCATTCTTTTTTCTTAAGAAAATAGAAGCTAACAGAAGACAGCTATTTCATCCTTCCAGTGCTTTTTCTATTTCCTATCTGCATCAGTACTCACAATCTTCTCTTTTCTTTCTGTTGCCGTGGAGAAATGCCCTTATTCCTATCTTATGCCAACCCCTCCAGTTTTAAACTGAATCTCGTTTCACCAAATACTACTATTGACCAAACCTCCTTCAATCTTTTCATGAACGTTTCTTCCTCTCTGTTGAACATTTTCCTCCATTCCTTTAATGTTCTTCTTTGTTCAAATATGCAAATAAATCTTCTCTCTGAAAAATCTCTTTGACCTCCAACTGTCTTTATGCACCTTACCATTTCTTTTTCCTCTTAAGTACAAAATATTTTAAAAGAGTTATTATTTCTTCTGTATCTGCTCGTCCAAACTCCCATTTTATCTGTTTTGGGAATGCAAATGCAGAAGGTCATGCTAATCCTATTCCCCAATTTGTGACACATTATCAACATTGATCCTCACAAAGATCCTTTCTTATATTTCTTATGTATCTTCCTCATCACCATTTAACTGCACCTCTTTAGCAACCAGTTGTGATTAAAATTTAATTTGAATGTATTTCCATAAAACTTGGAGTCATTAATTATGCATGTAGTTTTAGTCCATATATGTGGTATGTTTTATAGACCACACTGTGTTTCTCAATTTTTCTGTCTATGTATGTCATTCACATTTATCCACATTGCTGTTATATATCCAAGCTTTAATTGAAATTGTTACGTGGAATTCCAGTGTTTCTTTTTTCTATTACATGTTATCCATGTTCCCCAATGATGCACATCTAGATCCAGAGATGTCCTCATATACAAAATCAGTGCTGGGAACTAGAACTTCATATACCTTCTTTTTTGAACCTACATGAGAATGATTCTGTTCTACTCTGGAGGTTTACTCAGGGAAAAGTCTTTACAACTAGCTAACCAAGGAACTACTTAACTAACTTACTAAAGTACACCTATATGCACACATACACATGCGTGCAACTTGTAAGTACTCTGCTTGCTTTGGCAGCCCATGTAGGAATTATAAGTACTGCTAGATTTCTCTCGAAAATGACTACCTTACATTACTTTACATTGTAAACACTAGTGCATGAGAGATTCTATATTCCACACCCATGTTATTTAATGACTACTTTATTTAAAAGGCTTTTGTCTGTTTTCCTTTTTAAATATTCTGGTTTCTTTATTTGCCTCTTCTCTCTATCTGCTTCTGGTATTGACCCATCTTTTATGGGTCTGAAATATATTGTACATTATTTTTTCCCTGTCACTGATTTTTTTCTTTTATTTTATTCTCCCTTTTTGCTTTATTCAATGGGAATTATCCTCATCACTTCACTGACACTATCTGTGCCAGAGTCACTAACAGCAACCTTCATATCAAATCCAATATCGATATTAATACTTATTTAAACTTCTTAGTGGGATAGGGCATGATTGCCCATGTCCACTTTTTTCAGGCACTTTCTGTACTCGGTTTGTAGCATATTACTCTCACCTAACTGTATTCGTATCCCACAGTCCTCCTGAGTCTCTCTTTATGGTTACTCCTCATTTATTTTTGTCTAAATATTCAAATATCCTTAATCATTTCCTTAACCCATATATTTTTGTTATTTTTCTTCTCTCCCTTTGTTATCACACCTGTCTCATGGCTTCACATTCCATCTATATGCAGACAATTCCTCAGTTTATATCTAAGGGTCAGGCTTTTCCCCTGAGCACAAAATTTATATATTACAGTTCCATTTTGACATTTCCACTTGGATATAATAGGTATTTAAAACTTAACAAGGCCACTGCAGAATTATGCATTTAACCCCACCAATGCCAAACTGATCTTGACCATTAGTCTCCCAGAGTTATAGTACTGTCATTAACATAGTTTACTGGGTCAAATTTTCAAAGGCTTTCTCGATTGTTGTCATTTTTGCAGCCTAAACTTGTATTGCTCCAGGGACTTTTACGTTCAGTGTTCTATCTCCACCATGAAAATGTAAACATAACGAGAATGAGGGCTTTGTTTGTGTAGTACAACACTCTTGACTCAGTTGGAGTAGTATTCATTACATGGGTAGTATAATGCTACTCATGTGTAGATCAGGGCTTATATATATTTGTGAAAACACCACATGTGTAAAAACAGATGGAAAATGATAAGGGCAGGGGGAGATCTGAATATGTGTTAATGTTAACATCAATAAAGCAGGTGAGAGAGAGAGAGAGAGAAAGATTAGTCATCTAAGAGGAAATGATTCCTCATGTGTATGGAGCTGTCCACCAAAGCTGCAGAATCTCCACTGTGGATGTTAGGCAGATAGTTAGGACAGGAACATGCCTGCTAGGCATTTACAATTTATTTGGTAGGCTTGGTGCCTGATATTGACAGGCAAAAATCTGAAGATTATAGAGAATGAAAGAGAACAATTTGTAAAATATATGTGTGTGTCATATATTTGTTGAGATATAAAACCTCTAGATCTGAATTGTATTATGGAAATTGCAATGCTTAATTTTGTGTTGTAAACAAGTGATCTAGTTAATTTACAAAAAAGGAAGCTTAGGAAGCAATATATTGTGAAAAATAATGTATGGAATGCAGAGTCATACATTTTACGTATAGATCCCGCCTCCCCTGACAACTGGCTATGTAACAAGATTCTGGCCTGTTCATTAACCTCTTCCATCTAATGCTCCATATCTGAATAAGTGGAGATAATGATGTCAAGATTGACTGAGGTTGACTGAGATGATATGTACAAATATTAATCTTCTTCCTCTCCATACCAATACTTTACCTGTAATTGTTTTTTATGGATATGACTATATATTCTGAAAAACAATATCATTGAAACATAATTCTTTAGGCATAAAATAATAGCATCAGAAAACATTTGGAAATAATTTTAACGAAGTTTGGAAGGCTTTAGGCTTGCATGCCTCAGTGATTTTGAAGAGTCTATTAAGTAACAAGGCTAGATGCTATTTTGAAAAGTTACCCTCAGGTCATACAATACTGATTATTATTTGTTCTTATTCAAGTATTGTCATATTAAGTGTGTACTCTTAATAGATAATATTGGATTTGCTGTCAAGTATGCTTGCTTTCTTATTTAAATTTCCTTTCTTACAGTTGTCTATATAAAGCAAATAGCTTCAACAAAGTATGTTTGCCATGCAGATCGAGTTAGCAACATTAACGTCAATGGCAAATCCAAATATCTTTGTATTTTTTATAATAAAGTAGATCATTTAAAATACGTATCACACTATTAGATGTTTGCTCAAAAATTTGCAAATAATTGTAAACTATGTCTTGGGGTATTTTACATGGGCTTGTGATTCATATTAAAGGCCAAATTAAATGGGGGCTTTTGAACTTTCAATCTTAGTACATCTCAGCAAGGCAGTTAAGCATCTAGGAGATGCATCTAGGAAATTTCATGGTCAAATGCATGGTTTAGTATACTAGGTTCACCAATTAGTAACTGTGTAACTTTGCGCAGGTTACTCAAACATTCTGAATCTCAAATTTCCTCATCTTTAAAATAAATACACAGTAAGCCTACTCATTTCATAGGAGAATAAAAGGAGCCAGTGTATCTAAAGTACACAGAGCAGCTAGCACTTAATAAGTATTCAATAAAAGTCACTTTTATCAGTAGTAGTATTTTATTTACAATTTAGACTAACATCTCTGTGACATATTTACAGAAACTTATTCTTTTTTTTTCTTTCTTTTTTTTTTATTGCATTTTAGGTTTGAGGGTACATGTGAAGACACGGAAGATTGTTGCATAGGTACACACATGGCAGTGTGATTTGCTGCCTTCCTCCCCATCACCTATATCTGGCATTTCTCCCCATGCTATCCCTCCCCCAACTCCCCACCCCCCCCACTGTCCCTCCCCTTTTCCCCCCCGACAGACCCCAGTGTGTGATACTCCCCCTCCCTGTGTCCATGTGTTCGCATTGTTCAACACCCGCCTGTGAGTGAGAACATGCGGTGTTTGATTTTCTGTTCTTGTGTCAGTTTGCTGAGAATGATGGTTTCCAGGTTCATCCATGTCCCTACAAAGGACACGAACTCATCGATTTTGATGGCTGCATAATATTCCATGGTGTATATGTGCCACATTTTCCCTGTCCAGTCTATCATCGATGGGCATTTGGGTTGGTTCCAGGTCTTTGCTATTGTAAACTGTGCTGCAATGAACATTCGTGTGCATGTGTCCTTATAGTAGAACGATTTATAGTCTTTTGGATACATACCCAGTAATGGGATTGCTGGATCAAATGGAATTTCTATTTCTAGGTCCTTAAGAAATCGCCACACTGTCTTCCACAATGGTTGAACTAATTTACACTCCCACCAAGAGTGTAAAAGCGTTCCTATTTCTCCACATCATCTCCAGCATCTGTTGTCTCCAGATTTTTTAATGATCGCCATTCTAACTGGCGTGAGATGGTATCTCAATGTAGTTTTGATTTGCATTTCTCTAATGACCAGTGATGATGAGCATTTTTTCATATGTTTGTTGGCTTCATGTATGTCTTCTTTGTAAAGTGTCTGTTCATATCCTTCGCCCACTTTTGAATGGGCTTGTTTGTTTTTTTCTTGTGAATGTGTTTCAGTTCTTTGTAGATTCTGGTTATCAGCCCTTTGTCCGATGGGTAGACTGCAAAATTTTTTCCCGTTCTGTTGGTTGCCAATTCACTCTAATGACTGTTTCTTTTGCTGTGCAGAAGCTGTGGAGTTTGATTAGGTCCCATTTGTCTATTTTGGCTTTTGTTGCCACTGCTTTTGGTGTTTTGGTCATGAAGTCCTTGCCTACGCCTATGTCCTGAATGGTTTTGCCTAGATTTTCTTCTAGAGTTTTTATGGTGTTAGGTCTTATGTTTAAGTCTTTAATCCATCTGGAGTTAATTTTAGTGTAAGGTGTCAGGAAGGGGTCCAGCTTCTGCTTTCTGCACATGACTAGCCAGTTTTCCCAACACCATTTATTAAACAGGGACTCGATTCCACATTGTTTGTTTTTGACAGGTTTGTCAAAGATCGGGTGGTTGTAGATGTGTTGTGTTGCGTCGGAGGCCTCTCTTCTGTTCCATTGGTCTATATCTCTGTTTTGGTACCAGTACCATGCTGTTTTGATTACTGTAGCTTTGTAGTATAGTTTGAAGTCCGGGAGTGTGATGCCTCCAGCTTTGTTCTTTTTGCTTAGAATTGACTTGGCTATGCGGGCTCTCTTTTGGTTCCATATGAAGTTTAAGGTGGTTTTTTCCAGTTCTTCGAAGAAGGTCATTGGTAGCTTAGCAGGGATAGCGTTGAATCTGTAAATTACTTTGGGCAGTATGAACTTACTCTTTTTAACCAGTAAGGTATGTACAATTCCCTGCAAAGTCACTGCACTCAGCAACTTGCTTCGTGTTGTTTAAGTGATCATTTCCTCCACGACTCTTCAGTTCTGTAAGCACTATTCATTTGTTTCTTGTTGGTGTTCCCAGCACCCAGCAAATTACTTGGCACAGGATATTGCTATATTCCATATTAGGTGAATAAGTTGGATTACTTGCCTTTATATAACATGTCATTATTTGAGAAAACTTACTTAAAACTTATATTACAAAAAATGTTTATTAAGGCAGCAATTTAAATAGCTTATTTCTAAATACAAAAACCCTTGTACTTAATATTAATAAAATATACCTGTATCCTTGTACTTAATAAAATATATCTGTATGTTAAACTATTTCATGGTTTATATCATATTAGGAAGTGGGTAAATACTGGGGTAATTAAAATTCAGTTTCTGATATAATTTATATATGCAATAATGTGGAAAAAAATTGCAGACATGATATCACATCTCTTAACACTTATCTATTGACTCTTTGTAATCCCCCTTCAAGTCAGTGAAAAGATTTGTAAGAATAAATCTCGGTAACCCTTTAAGAACTCATTAGAGTAGATAATGCAGAAACTAAACATCCCATTACTATTTTCTAAAATTGAGCTTACCTTCTTTGTAGCAAAGACATAGAATACTATTCTTCAAGGTTTGGGTTTTTTTCCCCCCAACATGATACATGGTTAATTTCATTTTGAAAATTGATTAGACTACCTGATTGGTTACAGTGATTGCTTTTCTTGTCTTGAACAAGGAGATAGCATTTGTAATTCTTAGTAAAAGTTGATTAGTATTTAATACTGTTAGTCTTATTAAATATTGCATAATAAATTTTAGAACTGAAACCTGCATGGCCAATTACTAAACATGAAGTAAATGACATCTTCAAGTGGTATAAAGAATTCAAAGGCATAATCTTCAATGTCACAACAAACCTGGAAAAAAAAAAATCTCATTAAAAGCAGTAGCTCTGTGATCTGAAAGGTTTTGTTGTTTTCTTTGTGGGTATGTTTATGATTTTAAACTAGGAATGAGTACAGCCTGCCTTGTCACTAACGTGTTTAGAATTGGTATAACATAAAGCTGTACAGATATCCAGTTGGTTTTATTTTCCTAAGGATTAGAGCTATGATTAAAGAACACTTTAAATTAAGATATGTATGCCTTCTATGTACAAACATAATCTACATACTCATACCCTTCGGACGCCTTGATGAAAATATTTGACTGATTTTGAAATGGGTTCCCTAGTAAATGAAATCCAAATCGCTGAAACAGATGATACAAACTGCTATCTTCCTTGAAAAGACAGCTATTTCTTTCACCTGTTGAACATTTCTCACTAGAAATAAGATCTGGTATGGCTGCTGAATGAAAGGGCTCTGGATAGTGTGGCATGAAAAGAGAGTATTGTGACCTTGAGGTGGTGATTATTTTGTGACATCTGTATCCAGAGAGATGAGGGCATTATTCCTTTCTGCTAGGCTTAGGGGGTATTGCTTTATGACCACTGGGGATCACAAACATTGTATGCCTTTAAATCTGATATACAGGAAACAAAAAAACTCCAAAATGTCTGCAAGATACAATGAAGTCTGTGAGTATGTTCTGTTTAAGTTTTATGCAGTGTCTGTCTGCACCGCTCACCCTGAATGTCACGGCCCATTTGTGCATAAAGTATTTCACTCTGTTGACAGCAGACAATTGAGATTAGTGAGAGTGACACACACATGTAGAAGAGTGCCGAGTAGGCAGAAAAATGAGCAAAAGGGAAATGAAGTGACCTCCTTACAGCCGATGAACACGACTCAATCAGCAATGGAAATCAATGAGCTGAAAGGAAGTGGCGGGTAAAATCAAAGCTGGAATAATGCACTGACCAATGAACTTTGTCCTTTTTTGTATTGTCTGACTATAGAAACTTAAATATTCGAGTGCATCACTTTCAGATCATTCTAGCCTTTCCATCCCAATTTATAACATATTCTCAGTCACCTCTGGCTCCCATGCTACTATACACAAGGCCCTCTGCACAATCTAAAGTATCCAAAGATGAGTTTCAAGTATCATTCCCTTTACCCCATGGGAAAGCAACTAGGTATAAAACTTCATTTTAGAACTTGACTATCCAAAATATGGCAAAGTGGAGATTAGCATGAAAAGTTTATACTGGGTTTCCAGGGCCTGCAGCTCAGCTTCAGCTTGCCATTAAGTGGCTTCTTAGTGTCAATTAAACTTTGAACCTTAATTATAATGGACAGTACATGTAGACAGTTAAACAATTACAGGGTGTCAAACAACCTGCTTGAAATGCCATTACGTCTAGCAGTAAAGTGAAGTTTCTAAGTTATATATTACCCGTGGTGAAATAAGTGATGCTATCATTGAGGGAGGGGGCATCATTTTGCTGCAAGGGCAAGTAAAGGTTGCGAAGTTAATTAAACATTTATTAACAAAGTTGGAGGGTTTACGATTGTAAACCTGAGGCAATGATGAACAATTTAGGAGAAGAAACAATACCACAAATTCCATTAATGACCACGAGGTGAAATTCTGAAAATCTGGAACTGTTCTACCTTACACTGTGTGGCCTTCCCCCAGTGACAATCACTCTGTATTTTCCTTCCTAATATAAATCATAGTTACCTGCTATTTCCTAGGATCCTTGTGAGACTACAGTAAGAAAAATTTCATAAAAGAAGTATCTCAAAATCCATAAATTTAGGAATAAAATGTAAGGTACTTAAGATGGAAAAATAGCAACAATCTGTATATACAGAGTTAACAGGGAAAACAAACAGAGCTGTTCCATTTCCCCTCAGCCTAAAAGTAAAATAAATTTATGGGCAGAACCAATACTCTGTCACATTTTGTGATTTTAGTTGAGTTGTTTTTCTCTCATTAACAGTGGGAGTAATCTTTTTCCTGATGGATAATGCTGTGGTCACTGATTAAATATTTCAGTCTGTATACATTTCTCTTTGTGCCTCTAAGTCTCCAGTCTGCTTTCTGGATTCTTTCCCCAAATATATTGTACAAACCTGAATGGTCTGACTATACCTCAGGTTTATTTGCAACTCCCATCATATCTAACAAAGTACCTCCTTTGAGAGTAAATGCTTAAAATTTTGTTTCGTTAATGTTCTGAATGAATTGCCTAACTTGTATTACATGTTTATCAATAATAATGTATAACATTTTATATGTACATTAAATATTTTAATCTTTACTAAATCCTGTGAGTTGATTTTTCAGTTTTATATTTAAGAAAGTCTGGATGAAGAGAAATAGAGTAAATTGCCCTAGATTACACAGCTTCTAATTGAAAGGACCAGCCTTTCAACTTCTCTATGTAGCTGCTTCTTGAGCCAAGGAAATCTTAAATATAGAGTTCCCATGGGAATAATGATTCCTTTTGGTGAGGCTTTTCTGGGAGTCATTTCTTACGCAGCCTGAGAAGCCTTCTGTTCAGTTTGAATGTCTTTCTTTAGAGAAGGGGACCCTCTCTTTCATATTATTATTGATGGAGTTCGTTTTTCTGCTGTAGCTGGATTATCTCAGAAGGAATTCTTCCAGAACTCAATATCTATTCTCTATTTTATTGGTTTTCAAACTTGTCAAACTGCTGTGGGTTTTGTTTATTTGGTGGTAGAATATGAATTTTTTTTTCAAATACCATCTTACATAAAATATCAAATTATGAAACAGTGTAGCTCCTCAATTTGAAGTGGTAGAGTGAAGGGTCATGAGTCCTGCCCCTCCAAATTTTAGTACTTGGGTCACTTTACCACTGAGTTCCACCATTCAGCAAACTGCCCACTTATAGGATTTGAAGGTTGGGGTTTTTTGTTTTGTTTTGTTTTGTTTTCTGTGAAATGTAATTATAAGAACGCTTCAATTTTAACTCTTTTATACAAATTAGAGAGCAAAATGGGGCCACTCAGAATTTCCAAACCAAGATGACTTTTCTCTTTTGCTAAGGATACTTTGATATCCACTCTATTAAACATATTTTGCATCTATTTAGGACATGCTTGTAGTATATACGTTGAGTATCTATTCTAGTTCTAGATATAATTTGGTTCAAACCTACTACTTAGTAAATTTATGATCTTGGAAAAGCCCTTTAATTATATTATCAGGTTTTTTTGTCTTCCATAGGAAAGATACTAAAACAATTCATCTGTAAAATGCCCAGCACAGTTAGTGCCTGCCCACAGAAGGTATGCATGGTGGTTGATTGTGTTCTTTGTCCTAATAAATTGTGCAAGAGGATATAATGCTATTTAGAAAAATATACACATTATTCTTCAAATACAACTCTCAGCTGTGTTAGCTTGGCATGATTTGTATACATTAACTTCTTAATTCAATCAACATTTCTGAACTCTGATTATAGGACATGTAGCAGACAAACAATGTAAGCCAAGGCAAAAGGAAATCATACTCTCACAAAGAAAAACGTTAAGTGAGAAAAAAGGGCCATGGATCAAATAATCACACAAATAAAGGTGAAATTACAATTGGGGCAGTGCTGTTAAGGTCAACAGAGATTGCTGGAGGAAATGACAGATCTGAAGAAGATAAGTAGAAGTTAACTACTAAGGAGAAAAACAATTGTAGGTGGAATGAGATGAATAAGACATGTTAAAGCAGGTGCAGAAGAAATAAAAATATAATGCTTCTGGGTAATGAGCACCTGAGCAGGCAATCCAGTCAGGACAAAATAACAAGCAATGAAATAACTGTATACCGAGACATAGTAGCATCATGTAAGCAAAGTGATAGAAGACTAGGTTACATCCAGGCTGTTGCCTTAGGAAAGAATACAATTAGTTATTAGTGCACAAGTATTTGAAAGGTGTTATTCTCTGGCTTACTCTTAACGGGGTAAGTGTGTAAAAATGGAAGGATACCTGTCAGACGGAACTAGAAGGGATACCTAATAAAAGAGTCCCTGAGGATAGAATGGTGATGATTACTGACCTGGGGTTGTTGAACAGAGTTAGATAAGGCAATTGAAGAAAAGAACATCCCTGGGAGCAAATACATCAGAGCTGAGAGCTGACAAAAACAAAAGTACATGGCTAACTGACACTACACTTTTTGGGAAATGAAATACTATTAAGGCATGATTGCATATATTCAATTTGGAACACTTTTCCAAACTGAGACAACTTACTATCTACCATAATGTAATACAGCTTACCAAAAATTTGGCTATTGATTGGACGTGAGAATTTTAAAAAATGTTTTCTAACTTTCTTTTGCTTCTCTCTCTTGTGCACAAAATATGAACATTATCACAAAGAATATTATAAAATATAATATTTGTAGAAAGTTTAAATAAGGAGAAAGAAATAAGCAGATAATGCTCTAAGGTAGAATATTGTCTTTTAAAATGTTAAAAGAAAAAAGAACACTGGTTTGTATTGCAATGTTAGCTTTGAACAGTCTGAAATTATCTATGCAAACTATATATACAAAAAGGATAGGAAGAAAATATTAATAATTGTCTTTCAGTGGTTGAATACACACACAGATATCTATATATACAAACACAGATGTATATAATTTTTAAAAGCATTTTATATCTTTTTTCTAAAATTGATAGGTAATATTTTTATAACTACATGAGCAATAAAAACAACAGGACAATATTAAGATTCTATTAAGGCATGTAGTTTCCCTAGGAGAATGGAACAACATTCAGAAATATGAAAGTATTTTGTTAAATTGATCTTGAGGCAGAAAGAGACAATGGGTTTCTCTGCTTCCCATAAAGATTTATGGGAATACATCTCTCAGGGGGGAAAGAGAGAAAATAGGATCTGGAGGCAGGGAACATAAGGCCAATTCACACTTCAGCTATAACAGGAAATGTCCTCTCCATAGGGCATACACTGTGAAAGACTTTGTAGTCTTACTTCATCCTCTCCATTTACATGGGGCATACCCCAAGTAACCAATGGAATCCTCTAGGGGGTATTTAAACTAAAAAATTCTGTAACAGGGCCTTTTGAGCCCCTATCCTCAGGCCCACTCCTACACTGTTGAGTATACTTTCATTTTCAATAAATTCCTTAATTCCTTTCTTGCTTTGTTTGTCTGTTTTGTCCAAAGAATTGGACAATTCTTTGGACAAAACACACAAACGTTTTCTTCAAAATGACAAGAGACTGGACACCCTCCACCATTAGCAATCTTACCAATATTTAATTAGGTTACTGCTTCAGTAAAAGCTAGACACACATTCATGACAATTTCGAAAATTTTAAATTAGTTCAAGGAAGCAATGACACTGGTGAAAATAGTAGTCGAATATTGTAGGCTTAGCATATTCAATGAACAAATGTTTTCAAATATTCCTAAAATTGTCTGAATATGTGTTGAGGCATTTGACAACATTTAAAATGTAGACAAAGATAATTGGCTTTCCATTTGTGCATTATGTCTTTTTGATAATCTTTATGTGTGAATACGGGCCAATATTTTCTAATTCACCTTTTCACTTGGACATCTGCTACACAAAACGTATGTCTCTCTCTGAGAAAATCTGGAGTCCAGATTTTTGTAGGTAAGTTTAGCCTTAACTTTTTTGTTTTGCTGAAAACCTTGCTAAGATAAATGCTATTTAATAAAATAATCTGAAAAATAAGTCGCTATTCATTCTCTCCTCTATTTTATGTCCTATCTTTGCAAAAATTTGATCACCAGTATTTGGCTTAGTTTCCAGTAGGAGTTCATTTGTTTGGTTTCTTGTAAAATATGTTCATTGGGTTAGGGTATGATGCTCCTGGTAGGCAGAATTTTGGCTTCGGTGATCTTTGCCCCCTGATGTCATGCCTATAGATAGGCTAAACTACATGGAAGAAAGGACTTTGCTGGTGGAATTAAGGTTACAGACCTTAAGACAGTGAGATTATCCAGGATTATCTGGAGGAAAAATACCATTAAACATACCAATATATGAAGCTTTTACTTTTCTTCCATAGTTTTCCTTTCATCGTGGTGTCTTTTATTTGCTGTTCATTGCTGTAAAACATAAAGAAGAAATAAAATGTTCAATTAGTAAGATACCTAGAGTTCATCCTTTTATTCTGAAATTCCAGTCTTAAATAAAAATAGTAGAGCCACCACTAGCCCTGCCATGAGATGATGCTGTGTACATACCAGACCCTGACACTTCCCATGACTGCTAAAGCCACCAGCAGGAGTGGAGGGCAGTAACAAGCTGGGTGGGAGCATAATGGGAGGGGCTGGGCAGGCTGGGTGCCAGAAAGCAGAGGAGCAAACAGGAAACTAAGACCACACCTAAAAAACTGAGACGTGGTGGGAGGCATCCCAGACACAGGCTATGGCTCTAGGCTCCCAGTGCATGTTCCAATGTCCAGTTGGTTTTCACAAATAAAACACTTAGAAACTTAAAAAATTCAAACGTCATACTATTACAAATTTCTAGATTATGACCTCAGAGTAGTAAACCCCAAGTGCAAGAATGTTCTGAGAAGAACTCAGAACAACTGCTCTGGTTATATGTCTATGAATCTGACCCTGATAAGAAGAACTGGTCTTAGTACACACATTTCCCTTCTTTTCATGATATATTCTATATAAAATAATAATTAAACAAAGAATAAAATAGAAATAGCAAAGAGAAGGAAGGAGGGTCAATAATAGATTACAAATTACAAGTTTTATAAAAGGTAACATTACTTAGTGCTTTCTGTGTCCCAGGTATTTCACAGTTGAAATATCAGGTCACTAATAACAATTCAATTAAATAGATTAATAAACTTATTTTATTAACTCTTACGTAACTCTTCCAAGGACATAGAAGTTATAAGTTGAATCTGATCAATTTAACAGAGGCTTGAGCTCTTAAATACAAATTATAATGACTCTCAAGATGAAACGAAGAGGATAACAAAGTAATGAAACTAGCGCATTTTTCCACATTTAGCGGGAGGGTAAATTGTAACAAATGTCTTAAAAGACAATTTGGCTATAGCAAAAACCTAAACATTTCATATATATTTGCATCTTAAACGCCATTTTTAGAAATTTATTATTTTTAAAAAATCAGAGAATGCCACTTGAATTTTCTGTGGACGCATAATAAATCATCAAAATTTAGTGGCAACATACAAGCATTTTGTTTTGTTTGGAATTGACGTAGTTTACTTCATATTTTTGGAGTGTGTGTTTTGTTGAGTTTTGGATCTATGGATTTATAGTTTTCATCACATTTGAAAAAGTTTAAAAAATTGTTTCTTCAAATATTTTTCTTTCTTCCTCCATCCCCTCTTTGGATAATCCAATTATATTTACCTTAAGCTGCTTAAAGTTAGCTCCAAGCACACTGATGATATATTCATTTTTGTTGTTTTTTTCTATTTGTGGTTCATTTGTGATAGCTTTAATTGCCATGTCATAAAACTCATTCATCTTTTTCTTTTTTATTCTGCATTGACTTAATATGCTGCTATTGGCTTCCAAGTTGTTTTTAAACTTAAACACTTTGATTTTCATCTTTACAATTTCAATTTGATCGTTTTTATCATGTGTTATGATGTGTCATTTCTGGAACTGTTTCAATTGATTCATTTTTTTTTCATTACAGATTATGTTTTCTTGCCTCATTGCATGTCTGGTAATTTTTTACTGGATGCCAGACATTGTGTATTTTACCTTGTTGGGAGCCAGATTTTTTTTAATTCTGTATTCTTGAGCTTGGTTCTAGGATGTGGTTACTTTCAAAACATTATGACATTTTAAAAATCTTACCATTAAAAAAAAATTAGGTGATAACTGATCAGGTTTTATTCTACAGCTATTTTTTCTTTGCTACTGAGTTGAAAAACAACTTGGAAGCCAATAGCAGCATATTAAGTCAATGCAAAATAAAAAAGAAAAAGATGAGTGGGTTTTATTCAGAAATCTTTCTGAATATTCTATCCAACATTTTGTGATTTATGAGGTTTTCTACATTGGTGGGTAGATACTTGAAAAACTTCTATGTGAACTCTAGATATTATTTCTTCAAATCATTCATGTGGTCATTTCTCTAGCTGCAGATAATTTTTTCACATGTACATGTTGACCCTTAATCAGAAGATCTAGGCAAATCTTTTGCAGATTTCCAGCATTCTCTCTGTGTGTAGCGCTCTACTCTGGATTCTGCCCAGTGAAACGCAGCTCTCATGATCTCCTTAGACTCCCAGATTCATCTTCTCAGTTAAAGGAGACTTCCGGACTCCATCTTGTTTCTCTCTCTCTATGTCATATCCTGAAAATCTTTCTAGCCTTTAAGTTACGGCAATTATAAGACTCCCCTTGTTTGTTGACTCTTTCTCGGGTATCATTTTCTAACATATAATGACTTCAAAATCATTGTTTTATATATATATATATACACACACACACACACACATATATACATACACACACATATATATGTGTATATGTGTGTGTGTGTGTGTATATATATATATATAATTTTTTTTCTAAATTTTTCCCCCCCAACACATGACTACCTCTTGGCCCAAATTATTTCACTTTTTCATTATTTTGTGAATTAAGAATTCTAGAACAGCTCATCTAGAAAGTTCATCTTTTATCTACATGATGTTACTGGGGTTTGCTGAGCTGGAGACATGAATTTCCATATGGTGTCTCACTAACATATCTGAATCCTTGAATTTCTTTGGCCTATCTCTTCTTCCCATCTTTCCTCTCTCCCTCCATGTGGGATCTCATCTTTTAGTGCATCTTTTCATGGCTTGACTTTCTCTCACATCATGGTGGATTGGGGATTGTGGACTGCTTGCAAGATAGCTCAAAACTCTAGAGTGAGTGCTCCAGGAGATCAAAGTGGAATCTGCAGAATTTCCTCTGACTAGACACACAACACACAACAGCAAAATTAATTTCTGCTTTGTTGCCAGTGAATTACCAAGCCTGAAAAAATTCAAGTGAATGAGATGACACAATGACATAAATACTAAGAGGTGTGTCCCATTGGACTGTAGAAAATTATTTTATTGACTGGTTGTCACCAGTACAATAAGGGATAGAACTCCAAAAGTGTTTACTTTTGTTTATATTAAGAGAAAACAACAAGAAAAGAGTGTTCAACTAGAGGAACCTGGTTGTTGTCTGAATTATGAGTTACTTACAAAACATTATTTTGCAATATTTCGGTATGTTATTACAGATGTATATGCAGATTTAATATTTAAAACGTGGAGGATTACGCATACAACTTATCTCCAAATACATGCCAGTAGAGTATCAAAACAGGGTTTATTTTTTTTTTACATTTTTCTTTTTTTCACTTTGAACATTTCTATGTTGAGCATGTAGTAAAATTAAATATTGAGCATGTAGTAAAATAAAAATATTGCATTTGAAGGTCTATTATTCTTACTTCTATCATTCAAAAAGAAATGTGTAAAAGCCTCCAATTTATTACTTGTTTCCTTTTGAAAAATATTCCATGATTTAATACTTCTGAAAATTCTGCCTAATGCAATGCCTAGCACACCAATTAATGCTTGATAAATGTATGAACAGGGCAGCAATAAAAGAATACATTATAGTTTCCTTTTCACTTGTTTTCTCAATATTCATAAGTCAATTTGTCTTTGATTACTGTAGGATTAGTCTAGGTAGTCAAAATATCCCCCTCCCTAACAGGTCATTTTTAAAATTTAGTTTAAATATTTAGTTTTATATTGAATTATGTTTCAAATTCTTTAATTTTATGAATAAGAGGAAGGAAGACAGCTAGTTAATTTATAAAAAATTAAGAAGTATACCCCTAGGCAAGATGTTTGATTTTATTTTGAAGATGATTAATTACTTAAAAAAGACAAGGTACACATAAAACAATTTAGATAATTCCAAACCAAATAACTGCTGTTTATAAAATGCTGTTGAAATTACATGTCCCCGAAGTTTTCATTTGATCTTGAATTCAGTCCCATGCTGTTTAAATTCTTTCAATTCCAGTTTAGATTATGTAGACATAAAAAAATTTAAGATAGTCATTCATTGTAGTGATCACTCTCTCTTGTGCAATACATGACTTGAGGATCCTTCTAGAGTACAGGCATAAACAATATTTTCATAGTCTATAGAGGTATGATTTACAAGGGTTCAATATTATGGTATCTATGGAGATCTATATTCGGTCTATAAAAAGACTCATATATATGTACTCTAATTCAACATAAGCGCTAGAAAGAAATGACTGACAGTCTCCTTGTGTTGCCAAAACTTTGCTGTCAACATAGAAATAGAACTTATGGTTTGAATGGCAATCACCAAAAGGGATCATAATCAACTATACAGATGAAAAATGAACTAAGTCAGTATTTTAGAAAAAAAAATGTTTGTTTTTTTTTTCTGAAGTTGGGCGGAAGAGACAGGGTCTCCCTCTGACACCCAGGCTGGAGTGCAGTAGTGCAATCTCGGTTCACTGAAGTCTTTACTACCTGTACTCAAGCAATCTTCCTACCTCAGAAGCCCAAGTAGCTGAGATAATAGGCATATGTCACCATGCCCAGCTAATTTTTCTAGTTTTTGTAGAGACAGGGTTTTGCCCTGTTGCTCAGGCTGGTCTCAAACTTCTGGGCTAAGCAATCTTCCTGCCTCGGCCTCCCAGAGTGCTGAGATCACAAGGGTGAGCCACTATGCCTGGCCAATGTTTCATTTTATGATTAGCTTGATGTCTATAAAAATAGACCAACACACAGACACACACACACACACACACACACTTTCTCAAACTAATTTTTATTTTATTTATTTATTTATATATTTTTTAATTTAATTTTTTTTTTTTGAAACGAAGTCTCACTCTGTTGCCCAGGTGAAGTACAGCAGCAGGATCTCAGCTCACCGCAACCTTTGCCTCCCAAGTTCAAGCGATTCTCCTACCTCAGCCTCCTGAGTAGGTGGGGATTATAGGCATGCACTATCACATTCCACACCCGGTTAATTTTTGTAGTTTTTTGGTAGAGACAGGGTTTCACCATGTCAGCCAGGCTGGTCTTGAACTCCTCACCTCAAGTGATCTGCCTGCCTTGGCCTCCTAAAGTGCTGAGATTACAGGCAAGAGCCACCATGCCAGGCCCTCACACTCATTTTAATTGGGTTTCAGTTATAAGTTTAGAGAGAATGACAAAGCAAGTTGTGTCATATTTATATAAATCTCTCAGCATAGCTACAGACTGTATATAATTTCTAGTGTAAATGTGTAAATATCATTATTCCCTGTTCCACATCTATGAAGTCATGGGAACTTGGGCAAGTCACAAAATCTTTTGTCTTGGTTGAACTTTGCATAAAAAAGAAGTCTGGAGTAGACAAACTGTAGAATCCTCGTTGAATCAAAAATTCCAAAATTTCTAGAACTCATTGCTTTAATCAGTCCTGCCATTCCTCATTTTTAATGCAATATATTGTACTTGAAGGCTAAGTAATAGCAATATCAAGAGGATATATTGCCCACTTCCCATCAAATAAAACTTAAATTAGGATTTCTCTGTAGAATCACTGTAGGAATTAGGAAATTAAGAAGGTAAAACAGATATAGAGACCCATGTTTTCTTTTTTTTTCTTTTTTCTTTCTTTTTTCTATTTTTTTTTTTTTTTTTTTTTTTTGAGACAGAGTTTCGCTCTTGTTTCCCAGGTTGGAGTGCAGTGACACAATCTCAGCTCACTGCAAACTCTACCTCCTGGGTTCATGCAATTATCCTGCCTCAGCCTCCCAAGTAGCTGGGATTACAGGCATGCGCCACCATGTGCAGCTAATTTTGTATTTTTAGTAGAGATAGGGTTTCTCCATGTTGATCAGGCTGGTCTTGAACTCCCGACCTTAGGTAATTCACCCACGATGGCCTCCCAAAGTGCTGAGATGACAGGCGCGAGCCACCACACCTGGCCGGACCCATGTTTTCATATTCCTTACACTGTTAATCTTAGAAGAGCCCTAGTAATTAATTAACATGTTCTTACATGTATATGTGTGCTTATATGTGTGCATGTGTGTATGTGTTTGTGGTACGTGTGTGAGAGAGAGAGACAAAGAAAGATAGATAATCTACTAAACAAAATAATACATTGTAAAATTTTTTATTGATTTAATGATTATACTCTTGAACATCTGATTTTTCAGATGCAATGTTGGAATTAACATTTAGATAACAGGTCACCCAATTGAAAATGAAGATGAACATAAAATTACATGCATTACACATGACATGCAAGTTGTTTCTCTCCGACTTTTATATAGTAAAATGTTTTCTGTAACTTGTATTTCATCTATAAGTTCTTATTTATGCATGTATGATTTTTTTTTTTTTGGCTATTGATGCCTTTCTTTACTTCTTTTTACCTAGCAATAGGCTGCATGTTCACATTTGATTGTCATTGACTACACGACTAGTGTTCAAATGCCTGTTACACAGCCAGCAAAGCATACAATTATTAGTTTTTTTGTCCCTTAATTGGCCAAAGCTGCAACATCTGTCATTTTTGTGGGAATCAAATTTCACTTCAAAAGCAGCATGAACAGTCTGGCACAGCCACATCAGTATGACTTCTGTTTAATGTACTTGCTCTCCTCCTGCTCTTCACTATCACTGTCCCTCCTTCAAAGCTCCGTTTCTTCACAAAGTTCCTTTTCACCTTATTGAACTCACAACAGAATCCTGTCTGGCTATTGATTCTGTAGAGTGTCCTGGCTTACTATTGCAAGGTCATTTGTAATTGCATCTAGAATTTTTGTATTCTTAAAGGCTAAATCCTCTGCTAAATATCATATTGGCATACTGAGAACTAGAATTTAAACAGTAATAAATGGATCATTTAAAAAGAGGTGGCAATAGGAACCACACAGAACCTTTCTGCTGCCATGGGATTTTTTTTTTTTTTTTTTTTTGCATTTCAACCTCTGGAGATTCATTCTTGACTACTCCTTCTGGAATTAAATCTGCCCAAATAGATGAGGCCTGAGGTGAAATAAAAATAAAGGCAAAATATTACAGAAGCATGAACCTAAAATTGCTTCCATGCTTGATAAAGTCCCTTAAGAGAATTGTAATGTTACTGCTATTTTTCTTCCCCTTTCTCTTATCAACTGGAAAGGCACTTTTACTTTCTGCTATTATAGCACCATACCCTCTAGCCACATTGACACTAAAATAACAAAAACAGCACCATGCCCTTTCTTTGTCCCTATCCTTTGACAAACTTCACAAATAAGCATACTTCCCAACTAAAGGAAAGCGGGAACAATTGCCTAGTTCTTCATTTCTGCTTTTCTGACATTGCACAGCAGCATGAGCAATACTGACTATACTTTTGAGCAAAATATAGCAAAAATGTTACTCTTTAGTATTAGAGAATACATAAAGTTTTTCCAAATACATAAAGGATAAAGCCAGGGAAACATAAAGAAAAGGCAATTTTGGATTAGTGTAAATAGATCACCCCCAAAACTCTGTTACCTTAATAGCTTCATTATTTATTCCCTTAATTTGACTTAACAGTCAAGGCAATTAATCTTTCTGAGATGTGCTTTCTTCTGAGTGTTTATATATTGGAGATTCTAAATATAAAAATAAGGTAAAATATGTGAAAGACTTTCTGTAATGTAGATACTATAAAATTTAGTTGTAAAAGTGAAGTTGGGGACATGGAAATCAGTACATGAAATTAATAAATAAAATAATAAAAGAACTGGTAGAATAATGGCATATTAATTTTTCCCTATTAACTCTTCATTGAGAATAACTTAAAAAATAAAAAAGTAGCTCCTTGAAGACACCAGAGGTACACCAAAACATCTAGGGTTGAAGAGCAAGAATCACAAAGAAAAGATAAGAATCTTGAAACAGATTTAAATTATTCAATATTTTCCCCCCACAAGGCTCTCATCATTTTTAAAGGAAAAATTAATAATCCAAGGAGAAAGTGATAGCAATAGCTGATAAGAAGATATTAATTTTCCACAATGCCGTGGGTCAGAAAAACAAAATTGGAGCTTCTGGGCTACCAAGTCAGCGATAACTAATATGTTAAAGTGAAAGAAAGCACTTCGAAGTGAGCCCAGCATTTGAAGGCACTTTTTTAAAGTCAAGACATTATTGGTTTCTAAATGGTACTGCAACGACAGGCTTAACACCAAGAGAGTGATGGCTAATAGGCTAAGAAGCAGAGGAGAGCTTTCGGGAGTTTTCCAGTGCTGAGTGGAAAAAAACAAATGTACATGAGAGCCGAGTATGTATTGGAGGTCTCCATAGATAACACAAGCATTCACACACACACACACACACACACACACACACACACACACACACACGATCCTCCAGTGCTACAAAATAAGAGTGAACTGGAAATAAACTTGGTATTTAGTCCTAACAAAATATCAAGTATAGAGTGCAGCTGGGACCAAACTCAATCCCAAAGTGAAACTAATCTATACAACTAACTATATCTAACAACATAACATAAAAATATTTTTTCAAGAGGAAGATAACTGTATTTGGAGTCTCAATTTGTTTTCATTTAAAATAACCGATGATATATATAGTTACTAGGATGCCAGAAGATAAAGTAATAAAAAGTGAGAAAAGCAAACAAAGAAGCAAACACATAAAATCTAACTACGAAGTGATCTAAAAATTGTAGTTATCAGAGGAAAAGAAAAAAAAGAGATGATGATATGGTTTGGATTTGTGTCCCCATGCAAATTTACGTCAGATTGCATGACGGGCCTGGTGGGAGGTGACTGGATCATGGTGGCAGATATCCCCCTTGCTGTTCTCATGATAGTGAGGTCTCATGAGGTCTGCTGGCTTAAAAGTGTGTGGCACTTTCTCTTTCACTCTTTCTCCTGCTCTGCCATGGGGTAAGACGGGCTTGCTTCCCCTTTGCCTTCCACCATGATTTTAAGTTTACTGAGGCCTCCCAGCCATGCTTCTTTATAGCCTGTGGAACTGTTATAGCAATGTAGAACAGACTTAAACAGAAGGCATGAGGGATATTTTCACTTAATGTAGATACACTAGAAGACTTAACAGCAGATTAGACATAAAAGAAGAGAGGATCACTGAATTAGGAGAAAATATCCAGAAGAAAAATATCACATGTAGACAATAAAGGTTGTAATGTACTTATAAGACCCTAATATGTATATAAAAAATGGTGAAAGTCTGACCTAAGTGTAACTGGAGACACAGAGGAGAGAAAAAAAATACAAAGCAGAAACATTTTTAGAAGACACAAAGGCCAAAAATTTTCTAGAGCTGAAGAAAGTAGAAAAAAAAAACAAATTTAAGAGGCTCTTCAAATACAAGGTAAGATAAATACAAAAAAAGCCATTGCCAGAACCATCGGAGCAAAAGTAAAACCAACGACAAGAGAAAACCATAACGTCACCAAGTGGGGGAGCAAAAAACACATTATGTTTTAATGAGCAAACGTTATTGTGACAGCTGAATTCACAGCAAAAATGATGGCGTTCTGGAAATAATACAATATCATCCAGGGGCAGAAAGAAAGTTACAATCTGGCTAGAATTCTAAAACAAACAAAATTTATCCTTCAGAATTAAAATGTAATTAAAAAATTAACAGATTATATGTTAATCAGATTTGAACCTGAAGAAAGGGATGCTTAATGAGTTCTTCTGGGGAACTAATTGTAAGCTAGGATATACACAAAAGAATTAGAAGCTCCTAAAATGATCAATATATTATGAAATATAAATGAGAACATGCTCTATTGAGAAGCAGTAATATTTTGTTAAGTTTAAAATATGAGTAGAGTAAAAAGATATGAAAATAGTGATAGAACATGTGAAAAGAGATAAAAGAATAGTGTTCTAAGCTTCTTATGTCATCCCAAAATTGTTAAGGTCATATTTTATGTAGATGCCAAATACAAAAGAGGAGAAACTTATAGTCTGTTGAGTAACCAATAAACATAGAATTATATATATTACACACACACACACACACACACACACACATATATATATATACACATACACACCCCTAATAAGTAAACCAAGAATTATTCTTTTTTAAAAAATCACTTAAGTAAAAAATAGGGAAGTAAGGAGAGAGAAAAAGGACATTGAATAGCTAAGACAAGTAGATTATGGATTTTAACTAAAATAAGTCAGTAAATAAATCAAACATAAATTTTTAAAAATTCCAATTTAGGGAAGATTTTTATCAGCATATATAAATAGATAGATAGATTTTTGTTTGTTTGTTTGTTTTGAGGCAGAGTCTCACACTGTGACCCAGACTGGAGTGGGGTGGTGCCATCTCGGCTCACTGCAAACTCCGTCTTCTGGGATCAAGTGATTCTCCTGCCCAGCCTCCTGAGTAGCCGGGATTGCAGGCATCCACCATCACACCTGGCTAATTTTTGAATTTTTAGTAATGCCAGGGTTTTACCATGGTGGCCAGGCTGTTCTCAAACTCCTGACCTCTGGTGATCCACCCAATTCAGCCTCCCAAAGCTCTGGGATTACACGCGTGAGCCAATGCACCTGGCTTTTATCAACTTATATTTAAGATGAGAATGTTGACTATGCTTTTTGAAAAGACATATTAAAAAAACAAGAACAAGGAAAATTAAAAAGAAGTATAGAACAAGTCATACTACACATAAAATATCAAAAAATTATAAAAATATGTCAATGTCAGACAATTAAATGTTATGACAAATTTAGGATAGGACATTATGAGATATATTTCATAAAGATAAAACGAACATTCCAGTGAGTGTAAATAGCAATTTTACTATAGCCCTGTAAACATACTGCTAAATACGCAAAGCAACAGTTGATGAGGAAAAATAGAAAAATTCACAACAGAAAATGAGATTTAACACATCTTTCTCAGTAACTTAGGGAAAATATATTAAAAAGTCAGTAAGGATGTAGAAGATTTTTTTTAAAGTAAAAGTTTTTATTGAATTGCCATTTATAAAACACTGTGCATAGCAACTGCAGAATGCTCTTCTTTTCATATTCATGTGAAACATAACTCCAAATAATCCTAGAACATATATAGGTTCTAGAACCTAGAGCCAATCTCATCAAATTTCAAAGAATAAAAAGCATACAGATAATTGTCTCTCTCCACTCCTGAAAGCACATAGAAATGAGTAAGAAAATAACAAGAAAATCCCTAATTATTAGGAAAGTTAACAACACATTTATAAATAATCCATGGATTGAAGAATCATTAAGAATTAGAAGTAGACAATATTTTAATTAAATATTGTGAAAAATGTTCTATCAATACCTATGCAATGCTACAAATCAAGTGTTTAGAGGAAAATTTACATCTATAAACAAATTTGCAAAAAAGAATAGCTGAAAACTAATGTATTGATCTAAAAAACTAAAGGAATTAGAATATATTAAATAACAAATAGAAAAGCAAAAAATAATAAATTATACTCATGCAACCAAATACCACCTGTTTCCCAAAAACCTATGAAAATAAAAAGTTATTTTTTATTTTTTATTATTACTGCTCAACCCTCTAGGGAGCATATAGATGGGCAGGCTGTGGGGCTCCAACCCCATGGCAGTGTCTAGGCGTGAGTGGACATGTGTTACAGGGTGCTCTCTTAGTTTCTCGTCTATAGGAAGCTTGTGTTAACCAGCTTAATTAGATCACCTTCCCTCACAAGCACAGAGGGGTTTCTGTATCCTGGGGTTTCTTGCTTTGGTGTACAGGAAGAATCAGATAACATGTGGGCTTGGAAAATGAGTGCAAGCTTTAATTAAGTGGAAGTAGCTATCAGCAGATGGGGGAGCCAGAAGGGAAATGGTTTTTCACTGGAGTTGGGCCACTTGCTTGCCAGGGCTGTCCTCCAACTGGGATGGCCAACTCCGAGTTGTCCTGCTGGTCGATGACTCGCTGGTGTGTGGGTGCCTGCTGACATGCTCCTATCCACGTCCTCTTGCATCTTCTGCAGAAGTGCTCCTCTTGATGTCCCGCGGCCAGTGTATCTGCCTTCTAGGATCTTGGTTTTTATAAGCCCAGGATAAGGGCATGGTGGGCTAGGGTGGTCTTGGGAAATACAACACTGGGTGGGGAAGGCAGGAGTATCCTACTTCACCTAGGTCTGCAGGGGTGGAGTCCTAGCCAGGGACCACACCCTCCTCTACCCAGCACTTCTCTTCCTTCCTTCGATATTATTTAAAGTCCTTCCCAACATTTCCATATTATAATGGCTACTGATAGCGCTGTTTTCAGTAAATATAGTAGAATATATTTTAAATATATTTAAAAATAGTAGAAACAATTTTTAAAAATTAAGTCTCTACTGTGATCAGATCAACTAGGAAAGAAGATGTAAATAGAGTTTGTCAGTTTAGCGATGAGGAGGCTCAAATATTAGAAATCTTGAAAAGAGTTTACATTAATCAAAAGAGGGTTTTGACCTTGATGTTTGCAGTACGTTGGGAAATTAGTACAATAAGCTCATACTTTGGTGAAATCAGACACAAAAGTTTGTAATACGAAAGCAGGTGGGAGAATTCAAGAATGGATTCGGACATAACAGTTACAAGCTAGATGGCTGGCAAAGTAATAGAGACAGAAGAGGCTTTACGAAAAGTGAAAAAGTTCAGGTACTTGTATCAGCTATCCAAACCACTTGAGTCAGTAGAATTTCTGTAAATCTTATAAGAATAGATTCTTTCATTTTCATTTCAGTTCTAAAATGAAGTCTTCAAATGTATGAACTCCTCAAAAATGATTCACAGAATAGAAAGATAATTATCCAGATATACATGTTTTATTCAGGTACATTCAGTTTTCTCTTTGCCAATCTCACTTCATCTTCATAAATATGTTTTGATGGTAGAATGATGGTTTTCTTCATAGCCAACCTAAAGAACATTTCATATATATATATAGAACATGTTGTTTGTTTTATCAATAGAAATGGTTATACAAGTGAATATCCATTTATAATAATTAGCATACCAAATACAAGAAAACTAATTTATTTTTTAATCCTATATTTTTATAATTATTTGCTTTGATAAATCACATCATTTATTTTTGGTGTTCAAGGACACATTTACAAACTGGTAAGAAGAGTGACTTATTTGGTTATAAAATATTGTAATAGTATTTTTACATTGAGCAAATCTCGTTGTTAAATATTATAGAATTCTATAGCATTGTGAAGGCGATTAATTTTAGGCACTAGAAGGACTGCCAAAATATTTCTTCTCTGCTAATTTATATGCATCTAGAAAACTGTTGAGAAATAAGCGCTGATTCTGTTTCTAGACAGTTATTTCTTGCCTTCCCTCTTGCTTCACAGTAAGAACTCTGACTCCAGCAACAGCATACATTTATACATTTGCTGAATCCTATTATATTTCATGAAAAGTTTCAGAATAACTGCACATACAACTGTAATAACAAATCAGCTGGACTTTCATTTCTACTTAAGTTGTAAAAAGCTTTAAATAATGTTGCTTTTACAATAACAATGAGAAAAAGTCAGATTAATTAAAATATTATAACTTTCCTTGAACCCATCAGAAAACTGAAGGCATGTGGTAACCAAGGAACATGAATTCCAAGCAGAGAAAATTACAAGGAAAGCCAGGGCACACAGATTGTATCTCCTGTGGTAGAACACTGGAAGAAGAGGTACAGGACATCATTTAAGTGGATAAAAAGAAATCAGGTAAATTTTAATGAATGGCCAAAGGCCAACTATGGGATACCATGTCATTTCTGAATAGTTTGGGGCCACAGACCTAAGTGAATATGATACTCTTTTAACTTTTTCCTACACACCTTCACTGAGGAGTGCTTACAAAAACCAACCAAACAAACAAGCAAATAAACCAAAAAAAAAAAAAAAAGAAAAGAAAGAAAGAAAAGTGAAAAGAACAGAACAGAGGGAAAGAGAGAGAAAAGACAGAAATTGGAGGAAGGAGAGAAGACTGGAAAAAGCTCCATCGGTAATGACAAAAATGCAGTACATGATCAGTGGTTGTGGGGTCACAGGCACATAAAACCATTTCTCTATATCCTTCTCTTACAGAGAGCAGAAGACTTAAGCCACAAATGCAGAGACAGCATAGCTGCTCCCAAGGTATAGGAAAAGACATTTGTGGCTAGGGGAAAGGTAGAAAAAGAAATAAAGTCCTGTATTACTGAAAGAGAAGTAGAAAAACATCTTGGGCCCAAGATATTCTATTGATACCAAGCACAGGATTCATTCCACTGAGGGAAGGGAAGGAAACTCCTAAGACCAACTACGAATATAAGCAAAGTTTGACTGCCATAGGAAAGGGCAAAAATACTGAGAAAGTTCACATAATTTTGTCTCAGATTCAAAGAGCCTGTTTAAGACTGAGGATGGATCAGAACAAAGAACATTCCTGACCCATCATAAGCCTAACAGAGAAGTCTAACGATGAGAAAAGGTAGAAGCACAGTGTGAGAGCTGGAGGATGGGAAGAAAATGCTAAAAGTTGATGATGAAGAACACCAAGAAAAAACCTCTGAGACTAAAGTTCTCACATTAAGCATAAAACAGCAGGCCACCACTGGAAGAATCTGAAGACTGGGTCACTGACATTAATCACAGTCAAAGTAGAAATAAAACCTAAACCTCATTCCTTGCCTTGAATATCCCAATACATATTTCAATGTCCTAAGAGAATAGGCATGTTCGTTGAAAGATGTAAATAGTATTTGCCTCACCATTTACTGTTTTACACATAATGTCCAGTATTTAATTTTATAAATAATAATATATACTATTTTAAGATATGTAACAACACAAGAGGAAAAAAACCCCAACACATTGTCCAGAAACAACACAATCTAAAGGATCTGACTCAGAGATTACCCATAACCCACTCTCCAGTAATGATGTTAAAGTGTCTGTATTTAATATGTTAAAGGATCTAATAAAAAATGTAGGTAACATGCACAAATAGATGGGGAATTTTAACAGAGAAATACAAACTGTAAGAATCAAATGAAAGGCCAAGGTGAAAAAAGCTCTGATTTTGTAAAAGAAGAAAGCTTTATGGGCTTGCTAGTAGATTTGAAACAGTCCTCTGGCTTCCTCACTAAGGTCTCAGAGTTTGTTTGGTGTGGGGTTTTGTTTTTTTTTTCTTTTTCTATATTGGCTCATAGGGGGATCGTTCCATGAGTCCTGGGTTGAAGCTGCAGAACTTCCTATTACCTAGTCTGCCCTATATTCTAATAATCTAACGAGTCATTAAATGCATCCCAGATTCCAGGAGAGGAGAACTGGACTCCCATTTGCTATCCAAATAAGAGAAGTAGCAAAGAATTTTTAGATAGCTTTAATCTTTCATCATGGATGTACTTTCCATCCCTTGTTCCACGTGCAGTCATCTGTTAAAACTGACCAATGACATATCTATTAATATAAAATATTCAAATGCAAGTAACTTCAGAGGGTAAATTTGTGTGGATTTCACAAGGCTAAAAAGAAAGTATACAGAAAGTAGAAGGAAATTATATTTTATTATCCTCTATCTCTAATTTATACTCTAATGGAACATCATATACCAGGCTAAGATTCTGTTCTACCTAAACCTACCTGAAGTTTTTAACTTACTTTTCTGACATTTATCTCTGAGTTACTTATCTCATTTCATAATTTCTTAAAACATATGTTTTACTGTTTTACAACCAAGTATTTTCCAATTTAATCTTATATTTTATTACCATTATGCTAAAAAATAAAAAGGTAACATATTTAAGGTAAACTTAGGCAATAAGTTCCGTCATTTATTTGTGGTGAAAGCCTGATCTAATAAATCTTATTTCCCACTGGATTTAATGAATTATCTGAATAAGTTGGTATAGTAGGGTGGCCTTGTGGCAAGAAACATTAAGAGAAATGCAAAAATTTTCAACAGTTCAAGCAGTTATATTAGAATCTTCCAAAATAGGCCTATCTATAGTATTTCAAGCTTTTATATTTAAACTTTCTTTTTATTGCCAATAAAGGCAGAAATATTGAGAAGACAGAGGGTTAGTCCGTAAGCCAAATGTTGACAAGAATTATATTTTTACTCTGATTCTATTTTTTTACTTAAATGGTTTCTCTCAAGTGTTAAGAAAAAGCATTGTGATTCATATTTATGACTGATTCTGAATCTACAGAAATGAAATAACTTTGCCATTTGTACAGATTTAGAAATGAAACAAAATTTTGAATAAATCAAGTATGATGTATAGAACATTTTGTTTGCTACTTTAAAAATGTATTCTAATTTGACTAAGAATTTTTAAAGAATCTAGAGAATTAATTTGATCACTTTAAATGTTTTAATCAGAAATTATGCATAATATTTCATTGCCATCTAAAGCAGCCAATTAGTAATATCATCTATTAATTAAATTTCAGAATGCATGTGTTTTAATTTTGGCCTTTTTTGATATGAAGATACATTGAAAACTTTATGTATAACTTGAATTATAATTGTAAGAAATGGTTAAGACCTACAATGTTAATTTTATACCTTTATTTATAATGTTGCTTTTAGTCTTTGAGAAAAGAAATTGTCTTTGATCTTTTAGTGAGCTTAATAAGTTGACATTTCAGTAAAATTTGGCTCATATTGCATTGGTCTGATATACTGAACTTCTGATTAGCAACTCAATGTTAAGATATGCTCAGAAACTTCAATACCTTTTCTAGTGATAGGATATGAAACTGGCCTGGAATCCATGTAGTTTTTCTATTTCAAAATGTGTTTAGGCACTTTGATAAATAAATTATCTTCTAAAATGTATAGAGGATGCTTCCAGGTCATTGCATGGAAACATACTCTCCACCTGTCTGCATCTGTGTTTTTTTTGGGAGGGGGCATTATTTACACTTTTTAACATTAATTTACTGTATTTTAGAGTTTTACATGTCTTAAACATACCCTGAAAGGTATTTTTGTCAGGGAAAGCCTATTATCTTAAAAAAAAATCAGAAGGAAGTATGATCAGAAAGTTTAAAAAAACTGTAATATTAACAAATGAATAGGTATAACCTGTGACTTCAGTTTAAATTACAAAATGCAGTCTTTGCTAATCTCTTTTTTATTTAATCAAAGCATTTATTTTACATAGAAAATTAGAATTTTTAATTATTAACACATTATATTTAAGAGAAATAAAATGTAATTATTTTTTACCCTACTGCACAAAGATTTGTTAAACAAAAGACCCTGTTAATTTAGAAGCTATTACACGTTATGATTAATCTTAATACTTACAATACTTATTGAGAATAAATTGCTTGAACCTTTAATTAAAAGCTGAATAGTCATTAAAACTATGTAATTTCGAAAGGAAAGGGTCTTAAGTTCAAACTTTCCTAATTTAGTTCTAAATCTAGTTAAAAGTTAAACTGTAACATCTTTCACTGTACTGGTTGTTCAAACTTTCCTAATTTAGTTCTAAATCTAGTTAAAAGTTAAACTGTAACATCTTTCACTGTACTGGTTTTGAACTAACAGTTGCAGAGATACTGATATGATACGCTTTTCTCCACTTTAATACTAAAACACAGCACAATAAAAATTATCTTTATGTAAATGGTGACATCACTGACATCCATGAATTCTGCTTTTTTTAAAAAAAAAAAAAAGAAAGCAGCAATTGCCAAAGCGTAAACCCATTCAAATTCAGTACATTTCCTGATTCTTGATGGATTCTGCTGCACACTATCTTTGGACAGGTTAAAAGTGAAGAAAATACAATTGTATGTAAGTAAATTAAGCCATGATAAATACCAGCAATTAAGACACCATAGAATACTAAAAATGAATACTGCATCAGTTGAAACTTGAAAGCAAACAATGGAATAAATCTTTTATATTTTATAATTTTTTAATATCTTTGATCACCCTAAAAAAGAAAAAGTAAAAATAAATAGTTTCCCATTGGGCTATGGAGTCTGAATTAAAATGTCAAGAATATGAGTGAGAAGAATGGGACTCATCTTTCACTGAACATATAAAAAAATACATTTACCAAGATGAATGAATATGACAAGCTGTGTTCTCTTTCAGAACATTTAAAAGTCTGCAAAAGGTAGACTGCTTCTTGATTACAGAAATTTAGGAATAATTTCTTGTTGAGGTAAGAATTCAGTATTCAAATTGTGTATGAACCTCGAGATTATTAATATTTTCTAGCTTAAAACACAAAAAAATAATTTCTCAAAGAAACAGGAGAACTCTATCTGTAGCTTCCTAAAGGTCTATTTCTAAAATAAAAATTACTTGATTATTTTTCATTGTATTATTATATAATCTTTAATTATATTATTATATTATATAGCTGTGGGATTTCTCTCTTATTGACCTCACATTCTAACTTTGATAAATTATATTAATTTGAATTTTTTCCACATCTTGCAAGATTAAGATCAAGAAAGTCTGATGAAGTGAGTTAAAGTGAAAGCATTTTTCTAAACCTAGAGTGGGTAAATATATTTATTTATTTTTCTATTTTTTTAATAGACTTGACAACATGTCATTATGGCAACTGCAAGTTTTTTCTGTTTCTTAAAGTATAGCTCAAACCCTTTTAATGGGAAAAAATTATGGCTATGTAATATTTTGAAACTTTAGTTTACATTTCAGGTGAACAGAGTACAAAGATCAGAGATGACTGTTAACATTAAAAAAGATAATGTATTGCATAATATTTGGATCCAAATCTTGGCTCAGGTCAGTAATCAGCTTATTGACTTGGGTGGGGGGTTACTTAACCTCTCTACCAGCCAACTTTCTCATAAAAAAAACATTAAAACTTGTGGAAGGTTCAGATTATTGTTATCATTTTTTAGCAATAAACCATTTTAAATTAAGGTAGCACATTTTTTAGACAATCTATTGCACACTAAATAAACTATAGTAGACTGTAAACACAACTTCTATATGCATTGGAAAATGAAAAAAAAATGTGTGCGATTGACTTTATTGTGGTATTTTCTTTCCTTCTTATGGTAGTCTAGAATCAACCTGACAATATCTCTGTATTTGTGAAGTATGCCTATAATTGCAATATTTGGCTTTCAAGAAATAAACATGAAGTAGTGTGTGCGCATTCTAGAATGGGGATGTCTATTCTCCTTGAAAAGTGAGATTTTGCACAACTAAGCTCTATTTAAGAAATGGTATAAGATTGTGGTTAAAATGTGTAGGTTTGCATGCTTGCAATATTCAAGGTAAATGGCTACACAAGTGTTCATGTACGACTGCCTTTTCCACTTAGCCACTTCTTAGACCCAGAACTAAGAACAACATTTAATACTGTTACTGAAAACATCAGCAAGCAACCAAGTAGAAGGCCCTGTATATACAAAACTTTTCCACCTCATGGCTTCCAATGGCTATTTTTCCATATATGATTAGGGTAACAGTTTAGCATTCTATTACCAAATTTTTTCTTGATGTCTGAAAATTCTCACTTTAACTAAAAATATATAGAATTCTTACCTTAGAAAAACTACATGAAGAGCTTGCAGGCTGACAAAGGTTTTAAGGAGAAAAGTCAGTCAAGTAAAAAAAAAACACTGACAAATCCAAACTTTAAAAAAAAATAAGTTTTCAAATGTTACTTGTAACTAATTTTATTATAATTTGGAATGAAGATATCTATTGAAGCAATTTATAAATGATAATTATATTACAATGTTAATCACAGGAGTCATTTTCATCCCTGGTTGATGCAAATAGTTACAGCTATTCTCTGGTGGTTTTAGTCTTTAGTCTCAGTTCACCTTGGCTTGAAGGGCTTTTTCACTACCTGAGAGAGACAGGTAATGAAGAAAACAAAAATAAAAAAAAACACACAACCAAAGTGGGATGGTGCACAGTGAGAGTTCCTGGGGACTTCCTGAAGTGGAGTGGGTTAGAAGGAAGATGTGGAAGCAGAGAATGGTGAGAAAAACACAGATTCTGTAAAGGTCTTAGCTGCATAGAAGACGTTGATGAGCATATGGCTCTCAGTCCATAAACTCTGAAATTGAGCATGATATCTCTTAAAAGTTCCTTTAAATTAATCGTTTATTACAATAAAGAAATGAGCAGGTTGTATAATGTAAGAAGTCCACTGATATGAACATTGAAAGACGTGATTTAGTACGAACAGGTTCTGCCTCAGTGTTATTTATAACAGGTATTATGAAAAGCAAATATGTCATAAATTAACAATGAGTTGTATAGACAGTTGTATTTCACAGATGGATTTGTAATTGGCCAATACTGGTTTATTTGGCAAGTGTTGATGATATAGATACTCTGTAAACTATGATGGAATCATTTTGTGTTTAATTATCTACATACATCTTTTTGGCCAATTTTTAGATATTTCTTCCAGAAAACTATTGCTCCTTTTGCTGTCTTTTAAACTCAGCATGCTACATGTGAACTTTACAATATCGCTTCTGAATAGTTTTTCAGCCTAATTTCCTAGGATATCTACTATGTACTCTTATTTTCAGCTATCCTGACCTCTCCCACTGTTTCCCAAATGCAGCACATTCACACATCCCTCAATGTCTTTTTTAAACTCTCTTCTCTCCTGGGATGCCTTTTTCTTTTCATTTTGGCTCCTGTCATTAGCTTGTCAAATATTCCCTCCACCAAGGTAACTTTTGGACAAGTCTGCTCAAGTGACATCTTTTTCTTTCTATAAGTTAGCCTATTTTTTTTCATGGCTAGGTAGTACTGCTTTTTAAAATTTTTTAATGAAAAATATTAGGCATCTTTATTGCAGAACTTAAACACTGAATTATTTAGTTCATTATCCCGAGACACATAGTCTAGCTTTATAGCTGGACAAAGAGAGAGTCAATAGTTATTTGTAAAATGAATAAACAAATCAACAAAATCCTCAGTAAGTGATATCAATGGATTCTCTCCATTTTGCAGCTATGTCCAAACTCTCTCCCTATATTTTTAAAATTATTACTGAACTGTCAAGTTCCACAGTTTATGGTAAAAAAAAAGTTCTATATAGGCAAAATTTTTTTCTTTTCATTTCTGTAAGCTTCTGAAATATTCAATCAGACAGCTTTATAGAATGTATGTGCATGTTAGGAGTAAGTTCTATTACATGCAGTGAATGCTGTATTGGTTATGTTTCATTTGGTCTAAAAAGAGGGAAAATCATCCATCTCTATCCCAATGAAAATGATGACTATGTCACTAACTCAGTAATTTATGCAAAGAAAACTATTTCAAATAATTTAAAGAACTTGAACACAGGATTTTCTGTAGAAAAAAATAAGTAAAATAGTAATGCTGCATCAAAATTGAAAATAATATGCTCTGCAGGTAAGTTACTAGAGAAATTGACCTTCTACCTGTCTTCTACATAGGTACTGTCTCATGAGGCCTTGTTCGTTGTTTCTATGAAGAACTTAGAGAGATTCAAAAGGAAAAA
The DNA here is from genome assembly GCA_036589455.1 of Ateles fusciceps. Lineage (NCBI taxonomy): Eukaryota > Metazoa > Chordata > Mammalia > Primates > Atelidae > Ateles > Ateles fusciceps. Next base: position 2,517,890 of record JAZHEH010000827.1, on the reverse strand, counting down.
TTAATTGTATATATATATATTTTTTTTAATTTATGTATAAGTAATAGGAGCACAACTTCTGGAAATGACAGAACCTATAAATGGAGTCAACAAATATAATGTTACAGACAAGACAGGTTTCTCCCAAACTGAATGATTTCCTAAAATGACTGAATAAACGCACAGGGTTTAAAGATAGAAGCAATAATTGCACAGGTAAAAACAATTCTAAACATCCTGTCCTTGATTCCTTTGTAGTTCTTGCCATCTAAAATTGCTTCATTTATAATTCTTTCTGCTTTCTTTTTTTCAGAGAAAGAATTCCTTTCTCCTTCAAAGATGGTTTGACACTGTCCCCACCCAAATTTCACTTCAAATTTTAATTCCCATAATCCCCACATGTCAAGGGTGGGACCAGGTGGAGGTAATTGGGTCATGGGTGCAGTTTCTCCTATGCTATTTTAATGACAGTGAGTTCTCAAGAGATCTGATAGTTTTATAAGGGGTTCTTTCCTTTTTGCTTGACACTTCACTTTCTTGTTGCCTTATGAAGAAGGTGCCCTGTTTCCCCTTCACCTTCTTCCATGATTCTAAGTGTCCTTAGGTCTCCCCCAGCCATGCTGAAGTGTGAGTCAATTAAATGTCTTTCATTTATAAATTACCCAGTCTCTGGCAGTTCTTTATAACAGTATGAAAATGGACTAGTACACTCCTTTTCTTATGTTTTAATATTCTTCATATAATTCCATCCCATTATCTTATGTCTTTAATTTCTTAACCACTTTCTGTTTTTTCCAAGTTATCTAAAGTCTTAGATCATCTTCTTGGAAACAATAACAATAAAAAGCAACCAAATAGAGAACCACAACTTTATCATTTTGAGATATAGTCCTTTACAATGCACTGGAAATTTATGACTTCTTTTTTAACCTAAATTTTCTCACCATTCACTGGATTTTTATTGCCTGGATATTCTGACCACAATCTCTCACAGGTTGAAAATATTAAATAAAATGAAAATTACCTTTCTAATGTGGAAACATTCTAATTAACAGCAAATATGTTAATAGAAAAAAGATGTACATAGTATTTAATAGCAAATGCCCATAAATATACACTATTAATTCTTCTTCACATTTTGGTCATTTTCCTTTGATGCTGACCACCTCAATTATTTTGCAATGCAGTGCATAGAAGGGTGATATTTTACTCTATGTCATAATGTCTTATTCTTCATTTTGACTTCTGAAGTCTTTCAACATGTTGTTGCCTGGATCTGTATGCACATGGATATACAATTTTGGTTATTCACTCTCATAAGTCCCACATTATAATGTAAGTTACTTCCAAACCTAACACTTTATTCTTAATTTCTTATTTTATGTTTCTGTCAATGTCCAACTGCTATCCAGCACAAATAACTGTACTGCACTAATTTAATCAAATTCACCAAAGTAGTATTAATCACTTAATCCTCACTTACCCACAGCAACCAATCTCTACTATGAATGTCTACAGTACTCCTAATGGTTTCCCAACTTTCTGTGTGAAATTGAAGGAAACACTTGGAAATAAAAAACTACTTTGTTTTTGGTATTCTTTCTTCCCATTGTTCCTCCGGATTTCTCTATCCCTTCTGTCATCACAGATCCTCATCACTTATGTCTAAACTACTACATTGTATTTCTGCAAATACTCCTAACTATTCTGTAGCCATAAACTTTCCCAAAAACTTTTAAGAATACAATTACAAATTGTGAGATATTACTAGCAGTCACCCACTTTGGTTCTTCCTTTGCACCTGGACATAGGGAACAGTCTACTTGCCAGCACACATGAACAAAACCATATGCTTAGTTTATATAAATAAAAGTGTGAGAAAAAGTTATGTGTTACATCTTGTTTTAGGTAAAGAAAGACAGATATTGATATTTCAGTCTCTTCCGTTTTCAAAATGGTCACAGACTAGCTCTCGTGTTATAGATGATGCAAATATAAGACCATACAGCATCTGTTAGTTTGTGTGACTTTGCCACAGAGACTCCCCACTTACCCATATAGGACAGGTAACCTAGTGAAAAATTAACTACTTTGTCTGCAATCATTGAAGTTTGGGGTTCATATTTTACTACAGTATAACTTAATCAAACAGTCATGCCTAATACATTCGCTCAACACACACAGAAAATACATACATATTTAAGGACAAAATTTGGCACCAAATGTCTGAGTTCATGGATATATCTGGTTGAGAATTAATATTCTAATAGATTTTTTTAGTTACAAGTTTGTTTGTCTATCTATCATTGAAATCTGATTAACAGAGTTTGAAGCAATTGACTTAGAAAGAGAGCTAAATATTTTATGCAACACCCAATACTTTCAATAATCTAATTTACAACTCTGATTTGCCTCCACGAATAAATAATTAGGTCCTGTTGCTGCAACCTGTCATGCACATTCTTATTGGCATGCTTTTTAGGTAATGCCTGACATCCTTCTTCTCCACTCAAAGCGCAATTCCAGTCTCTCATTGCATCTAAGCCATTAATTATTATACCCCACTTCCAAAGATTACACTATGTATGATTTACTTTTCAACCTGTTGAAACGTTATAATATACTGACTTAATGATCTGGGTTAAAGTTCATATTTTTAAACACTTCTTGGGTATCTGCAATATGCAATCAGTAGCTTATTGTTTTCCCCAATTCATTTGAATTTAACTGTTATTCCAGAAAGTATTAGTTAGAGGTAATACTCAAGTTGTGCTTTTTGTGCTGTTGTCATCCTTGATTACACAAAAAAATATGCATATTATAACTTTTTCTGTCACATTATATGAGCATGCAAGAGTAAAATGAATCCCATCAATAGAGGCAAAAAAGAAAAGAATGACTTACCTCTTCAAAATGTTGTAAAGAAATTATTTTGACAAACAAGCATATTGGGTTATGTGACTTCTATGACCTTTGCAATGCTAAAATTATCTTCTGCTTGATAATAATATGAATCTGAGAAGACTGCAACCTCATTTTTATATGTCAGTACATTATTCATCATGAATACTCAATACATATTTGCTATTGCTTTCTTATTATCTAAGTAAAATATATTAATAAAGAATGTTTCCCTAGAACCATGTAGATTTTTTTTCAGGGGAAGACTTAGTACATTAAAAATTCAAAGTAGTTCACTATGATTAAGATGGCTGATAGGAGGCAGGATTAGCCTGCAGTTCTCACTCAGATGGACAGAGCAGCATGTGGAGACTCACATCATGAACCTTTTCTCCAAAAACTACTACAGGAACATACTAGGAAAGCTGAGAGAATCCACAAACCTTTTGAAGGAACTGGATTAGCCCTACAATCTCCCTGGGATGTCAAAAAACTGTGAGTCTGCTTGCTTTCTTAACAGGGAGGTTCATGGCCTCTGGCACGTTCTCAGTCCTGGTCACCAGCTGCCTGGAAATAGACTTGGAGCTGTTGTGGTTGCAGGTGGGAGTGAGGCCAGCTTTTAGGACTGTAGGCTGAGTAGGAGTGGGGTGAGGCCTGTGACTACCAGCTTTCCCTCACTTCCCTGGCCACCTGTATGACTCAAATGAGGCAGCCACAATCCCTCTGGGAATATAACTCTATTGGACTGGAAACCATACCCCATCCCCCACAGCAGCCACAGCAAGCCCCGCTCAAGAAAAGGCTGAGCTCAAAAATATCTTTCCCTGTCCCAACCTGATGGTCTTTCTCTACCTGCCCTAGTAGCCAAAGACAAAGATCATAGTTTCTTGGTAGGTCTATGGCCCCACCCACTGCCTGAGAAACCTAAATACTTAGGGCAAGTTTGCATCACCCCTACAGGACCACAGCTGATGTGCTCTTGAAAGTGGCACCTCTTGGCTGGAGGCTAACCAAAACAAAACCAGTGTACGAAATAAAAACACAACCAAGCACCATCCCAGAGTCCACTTCACACGTCTGCTACCTCCACTGGAGCAGGTACTGATATCCCTGGTTGCAAGACCTAAAGATGGATTATAGCACAGGATGTGATCACACATCACAGGACCCTTTGTAGACACTCCCCCAGTACCAAACTGTAGCTCAGTAGCTCTCTTGGGTGGCTAGACCCAGGAGAGCAAAAACAATCACTATAGTTCTGTTCTCAAGAAGCTGCATTCCTAGGGGAAGGGGGGATAACACCACATCAAGGAAGCACCACATGGGACAAAGATTCTGAACAGCAGCCCTTGAATCCCTGATCTTCCCTCTGAAATAGTCTACCCAAACAAGAAGGAACCAGAAAAACGATCCTGGTAATATGACTAAACAAGGTTCTTTTATACCGCCAAAAGATCATATAAGCTCACCATCAATGGATCTAACCCAAGATGAAATCCCTGAAGTGCCAGAAAAAGAATTCAGAAGGTTAATTATTAAGCTAATCAAGGAGGCACCAGAGAAAGGTGAAGTCCAACATAAATAAATAAAAACATGATACAGGATCTGAAAGGAAAAATCTTAAGTGAAATAGATAGCATAAATAAAAAATAATCACAACTCTTGGAAATCAAGGACAAACTTAGAGTAATGCAAAATGCAGTGGGATGTCTCAGCAATACAACTGAACAAACAGAAGAAAGAACTTCAGAGCTCAAAGACTAGGCTTTTGAATTAATCCAATCTGTCGAAGACAAAGAAAAAAGAATTTTTAAAACATTAAAGCCTACAAGAAGTTTGCGACTATGTTAATCATCCAAACCTAAGAATAATTGGTGTTTCTGAGAAAGAAGAGATATCTAAAAGTTTGGAAAACATATTTGAGGAAGTAATCAAGGAAAACTCCCCCAGACGTTGCTAGAGATCTAGACATCCAAATACAAGAAGCTCAAAGAACACCTGGGAAATTCGTCACAAAAATATTGTCACCTAGCCACATAAGCATCAGGTTATCTAAAGTCAAGACAGGGAAGAATCTTAAGAGCTGTGAGGCGAAAGCATCAGGTAACCTATAAAGAAAAACCTATCAGTAACAGCATATTTCTCAGCAGAAACCCTACAATTTAGAAGGGGTTGGAGTCCTGTTTTTAGCCTCCTTAAACAAAACAGTTTTCAGCCAAGAATTTTGTATCCAGGGGAAACTAAGCTTCATAAAAGAAGGAAAGATAGTCTTTTCCAGAAAAACAAATGCTGAGAGAATTTGCCACTATAAAGCCAGCACTATATGAACTACAAAAAGCTCTAAATCTTGAAACAAATCCTCAAATTACACCCAAATAGAATCTCCTGAAAGCACAAATATCATAGGACTTACATAACAATAACATAATAATTTTAAAAAGGTATTCAGGCAACAAATAGCATGATAAATAGAATAGTACCTCACATCTCAATACTAACATTGAATGCAAACGGCCTAAATTCTCCATTTAAAAGAGACAGGATGACAGAATGGATAAGAATTCACCAACCAAATTTCTGCTGTTTTCAGGAGACTCACCTGACACATAAGGAATCACATAAAGTAAAGAAGTGGAAAAACATATTCCATGCAGATGGACATCAAAAGCAAGCAAGAGTAGGTATTCTTATATCAGACAAAACAAACTTCAAATCAACAACAGTTAAAAAAGACAAACAGGGACATTATATAATGAAAAAGACTAGTCCAACAGAAAAATTTCACAATTCTAAGTATATATGCACGTAAGGCTGCAGCTCCCAAATTTATAAAACAATTACTACTAGACCTAAGAAATGAGATAGATGGCAACACACTAATATTGGAGAATTTAATACATCACTGACAACACTAGAAAGGTCATCAAGACAGAAAGTAAAGAAACAATGGGCTTAAACGATACCCTACAACAAATGAACGTAACAGATACTTACAGATCATTCTATCCAACAACTGCAGAATATATATTCTATTCTTCAGCAAATGGAACATTCCCCAAGACAGACCATATTAAAGAACTAAAAGTAGATCTACCATTTGATCTAGAAATCCAATTAGTAGGTATATACCCAGAGGAAAAGAAGTCATTATACAAAAAAGATATTTCTGTACACGTTTATAGCAGCACAGTTTGCAATTGCAAAAATATGGAACCAGCCCAAAACAAAACATTGTATGTTCTCACTCATATGTGGGAGCTAAGCTATGAGGATGCAAAGGCATAAGAATAATACATTGAACTATGTGGACTGGGGCAAAAGGTGGGAGTTAGCAAGGGATAAAGTCTACACACTGGGTACAGTGTACACTGCTCAGGTGATGGGTGCACCAGAATCTCAGAAATCACCACTAAAGACTTCTTATTCATGTAAGCAAACATCACATGTTCTCCAAAAACCTACTGGAATAATAAAATAAAATAAAAATTAAAAGCAAAGTAATATAGTATGTACACTGAACTTCAAATTGAATTTCATATGCACATTTCTAGTGTATACTTTGTGCTTAGTGTTCAATTGTTGCTACCATATTATAGTCTACTGTTCTGTGAATATTGGTGACTGATGTATATACACTCTCTATCAATCAGAATGTTTAAGAAATAAATTATTTCTTAACACAGTATTACAAGAGAGACATTATTGCAAATATTTTTATATGCAAATCAGCATGAATTTATTAATCTATAGGAGAGAAAACAGACTTAAACTGTATTTGGAAGTATTTCTTTAAAAAGTCCTTTCTGCGGTGTTCCCAATATACACTACCTGAAATTATTCTCCTTTCACACTCTTTACACTTGACACTACTGTACATTCCTCTATGATCCTGAAAATAGCATGAGAGCCTAAGCAGTGTTTCCAACTACAAACTGAAAAACAGCATTAATCTTTTAATTATTGACCCAATAATGGCAAGAGTGTATTGAATTATCCTAAAAAGATTTTGTGTATTTGTATTCATTTCTGGAACTTTGACTTTTTTTTTTTTTTTTTTTTGACGGAGTTTTGCTCTTGTTGCCCAAGTTGGAGTGCAATGGCGCAGACTCGGCTCACAACAGCCATGCATGTTCTTATGCTGCTAATGAAGAGATACCTGAGACTGGGTAATTATAAAGGACAGAGGCTTAGTAAGGTTGCCAGGTACAAAGTCAATAGATATATATAGACTAATATACTAGTAAGTTTATACTAGTAAAGATAAAAGAAAAAAAAATTTTTTAATATTTACAGTATCATTAAAATATGAAATACTTATAATTAGGGATAAATTTAACATAACAAGTACATAACTTTCATATACACACACACATCCTCTTGAATCTACAAATAATTACCCCTGAGAATTATTATAATTAACTTACTAATTCTCGGGGGAACTATTTGTAGATTCAAGAGAGTCTTATCTGAACACAATCATGCCATCTGCAAGTAAAAAACAATTTAATTTCTTTTCTTTCCAAAAGACATTTTATTTATTTATTTTTTGACTTCTTGGACAGGCTAGATAATTCAAAAGAATGTTAAATGGAAATGCTTCCCAGTTTTTCAGAACTTTAATATTTTATCATTAAATATGATGTTAAGAATAAGTTGTTATTTTTTGTTTTTGTAAAACACTCAATTAGATTGTTTCTATACTTCAGAATCTACTCTAGTGTAGATTCTTATATTTGGGGTCTTTATATGCCAGACCAGATGAGAGTGCAATTTCACAGGTCATCCATAATAGCAAATTTGAAGGCTTAGAAGTAGGAAGCAGCCAACTTGGGTGATGAGTGATGCAAGTTTAAGCTTATTCCTCATGATTTCTATTTGTTCCAGCTTTCCTCTTCTTTGTAATTATCTTTCAGTACAGACTACCTGGCTTCTGACTTCAGGCTCAGCATTAGACAGAGAAGAATTTCTGTGTGTCTTTACTGCATCCATGGGCCACTGAATGTTTCAATGGCTTCTAGGAGTCCATACAAAAATACAGTCACTTATTTACATGGGCCTAGAAAATAGTAAAACCTCATTTGGTAACTCTTTAATAAATTAATTGTTAAGTATAATTCACAAAGACCACAGATTTAAAGAAAACTGTAGGATAACACAGCCATTAAACATGCTGAATCCACAGAGAAAACTTTGCATAGATATGCTAACGTAAACTGTTAACATGCAATGTTTTAGTTTCTAGGTGGCCTAGCTTTGTCCAAGTTACCTAGAGTCAATAGCTTAGACTAAGTTATCTAGTAGATTTGGAGATGTTTATATAATCTTCTTTAAGATGTTAAAATGTTTTAGATTTAAGTTACTAATAATTACTGCTAGTTGATGAAGATTATATCATTACCAAGTGCAATGTGAGATGCTTTATTTTCCTTGTTTATATTTTTAATTTGTATGGGTACATAGTCACTGTATATATTTATGGGTTACATGAAACATTTTACTACAGGTATGTAATTTGTAATAATTACATCAGGGTAAATGGGATATCCATCACCTTAAGCATTTGTACTTTATATTACTAACAATCCAATTATACTCTTAGTTACTTTAAAATGTACAATTAAATTTCTGTTGACTGCACTCTTTTTGTTGTGATAGCAAATAAAAGCTCTTATTTATTCTTCCTATGTAGTTTTGGTGCCTAGTAACTATCCCCATTTGCCTCCACATCCTCAACTACCCTTACCAGCATCTATCTGGTAATGAACATTCTAGCTTCTATCTCCACGAGTTCTATTACTTTAATTTTTAGCTCCTACAAATAATGGAGAACGTGTAAATTTTTTCTGTGTTGGGCTTATTTCATGCAACATAATGACCTCAAGTTTCATCCATGTTGTTGTAGATAACAGAATCTCATTCTTTTAATGGCTGAATAATTCCCCATTATGTCTATGTAACACATTTTCGTTGTCCATTAATCTGTTGATGGACACTCAAATTGCTTTCAAATCTTGGTTATTGCGAATAGTGCTGTAATAAATGTGGAAGTGCAGCTACCTCTTTGACATATTAGTTTCTTTTCTTTTGGTTATATACCTAAAAGTAGGATTGCTAGATCATATGGTAGCTCTACTTTTATATTTGGAGGGACTTCCAAACTGTTTTCCACAGTGGTTGTACTAGCTTACATTCTCACCAACAGTGTACAAGGGTTCCCTTTTCTCCAAATCTTCACCACCATTTGTAATTGACTTTTAGATAAAGGCCATTTTAACTGGAATGAGATAATATCTCATTGTAGTTTTGATTTGCATTTCTCTGATGATCAATTCTTTGAGGAGGTTTTCAGATATCTGTTAGCCATTTCATGTGTTCTTTTGAGAAATGTCTATTTGAGTCTTTTACCCACTTTTTAATCAGATTATTATTTTTTTCCATTAGAGTTGTATGAACTCCTTATATATTCTTGCTGTTAATCCCCTTCTGGGTGGGTAGGTTACAAATACTTTTGCCATTCTGTGGGTAGTCTCTTCACTTTGTTGATTGTTGGCTTTGCTGTACAGAAGCTTATTAACTTGATATGAACCCATCTGCCCATTTTTGCTTTGATTTCTTTACTTGTTGGGTATTTCTCAATTAATCTTTGTTTAGTTCAATATCCTAAAGAGTTTCCCTGAAGTTTTTTTTTTTTTAGTAGTTTCATAGCGTGAGGTCTTAGATTTTAGTCTTCAATTAGTTTCTATTTGATTTTTGCATATGTTGAGAAATAGGTGACTAGTCTTATTCTTTTGCATATAGATACCCAATTTTCTCAGTACCAAATATTGAAGAGATTGTCCTTTCCCCAAAGTATGTTCTGGCACCGTGGTCAAAAATGAGTTCACTGTATGTATTAGTTTGTTTTCACATTGTTATGAAGACTATCTGAGACTGGATAATTTATAAAGAAAAGTGGTCTAATTAACTCACAGTTCTGCATTGCTGGGGAGGCCTCAGGACACTTACAATCATGGTGAAAGGCAAAGAGGAAGAAAGGCATGTCATACATGGTGGTAGAAGAGAGGGAGTGAGGGGGAGGAACTGCAAAACACTTTAAAATGATCAGATGTTACAAGAACTCACTCACTATCATGAACATCATGGGGTAAACTGCTCTTATGATCCAGTTACCTCCCACTAGGTTTCTCCCTTGAAATGCGATTACAATTCAAGATGAGATTTGAGTAGGAACACAGCCAAACAACTGTCATTCTGCCCCTAGGCCCTCACAAATCTCATGTCCTTCTAACTTTTCAAAACAGAACAATGCCTTCCCAGCAGTCCCCCAAAGTCTTAACTCATTCCAGCCTTAAACCAAAATTCCAAATCCAAAGTCTTAAGTGAGTCAAGGCAAGTCCCTTCCACCTATAAGCCTGTAAAAATCAAAAACAAGTTAGTCACTTCCAAGATACAATGAAATTACAGGCATTGGGCAAATGTTTCCATTCCAAATTGGAGAAATTAGCCAAAACAAAAGAGTTACAGGCCCCATGCAAGTCCAAAATCTGATAAGTCATTAAACCTGAAAGCTAAAAAATAATCTCCTTTGACTGCATGTCTCACATTCAGGGCACAGTGATGCAAGAGGTGGGCTCCCCAAGGCTTTGGGCAGTGAGCTGCCCAAAGCAGGGTACAGCTACTGAGGCTGCTCTCAAGGGCTGATGTTAACTGTGGCTTGTCCAGGTGCATGAGTGCAAGCTGTCAGTGTATCCACCATTCTGGGGTCTGGAATACAGTGGCTCTCTTCTCATAGATCTACTAGGCAGTGGCCATGTGGGGACTCTGTGTGGGGGCTCCAACCCCACATTTTCCCTGTGCATTGCCCTAGCAAAGGTTTTTCATGAGGGCTCCACCCCTGCATCAAACTTCTATCTGAACTTCATACCTCCTCTGAAATCCAGGGAGAGGTTCCCAAACCTCAACTCTTGTCTTCTGTGCACCTACAGGCCCAACAACACATGGAGCTGCCAAAGCTTGGGGCTGGCATCCTCTAAAGCAATGGCCTGAGCTGCGTGTTGGTCCCGTTTAGCCATGGCTGGAAACACAGTGGCTGAAACACACGGCAACATGTCCAAAGGCTATACAAAGCAGCAGGGCTCTGGGCCCAGCCCATGTAACCACTTTTTCCTCCTAGGTCACTGGGCCTGTGGTGGGAGGAACTGCCATGAAGATCTCTGAAATACCCAGGAGACATTTTCCTCTTTGTCCTGGCTATATATAGATTTTATATACAAATTAAGTATTATACATGTTCAGTTAAAATACATGTATTTGAAATAATATATATTTACATATTTTTATTGAAATATCTTGGAACTAACACCCCACTGACTTCTACATTCTAAGACTGTATTTTACTAGAAATAAATAAAAACATTAATATCTGAGTTTTTTTCAAACTCTGTGAATCAAAGCATGCATTTAACAAAATCTGGGAAGTTAACCCTACCAGCCTATTATCTTCTGAAAAATAATATTATGTTCCATACAGCAGCATAAAATTAATCTTGCACATTATAGCATCTGGTCTAGGACAAAAAAAGTACTTAGGTAGAATAGGAAAAATTCTCTGATTTCAGTGCATATTTGGACAATGTCCCTGAGCTGTTTTAGATGTCTCTGGAATATCATGATTAGTATGTCATCTATTCATTGGCAAAATGGAGTTTTAGTCCTATTGCTGTTAATGAGGGTGAAAGCTATTTAGATTCATTGGCATTAGGTTGTTTTTCATTATAGAGATCTAAAAGTATCAGATAATTATTTGAAGAGAGGCAGTTTTGAAGTCCAGAAACATACGTTCTAGGCACAATACACATGGTACTTCATTCTTCCAAGGTACTTGTAAGCAATGCCCACTAGACAAAGATCTCTGCAGAAACAATTAAATAGAAAAGTAATGTATAGAAGTTTTATTTTATTTCTTTGAATTAGTTTCTTTCTCATTTTTAGGCAAGAACTATCCCAGGGAGTCTATAGAATGGAGTTACTTCAAAGAAAGGTACGATTTTACAACAGTGCAACAAACTTCATATGAACATTGGTTGAAGTCTTTTTTAAATGAGTTTCTTATTGATAAAAATTCAAATAAAAATGAAAGAATGTCATTTGAAATTTAGGAGTTCAGAATAAAAACAAACACAATTTCAGGTATAGTAGAAGTACAATATTTAAAGTCTATATTTCATCAGTTTTGACGTGTGTATACTTGAAAATTATTGCCATAAGATGATAAATATTTCCATCCCATTTAGCAATTGCCTTATACCCTTTGTAATATGCTTCTTCCTCCACTCTGATTTATAGCAAACACTGACCTACTTTTAATATTTTTGTGACTTAGAATTAGATTAATTGAAGAAGTATGTACTTTTTGTTCTTATTTTTAACTGAATTTTCATGCTGCCTAGTGATTTTGAGATCCATCCATGTTATTGTTATCAATAATTTATTTTTATTGCTAATATTTAATTATATAGGTATATCATAATTTGTTTTTATTCACCTGTTGATGGAACCTTATGTTGTTTCCAGTATTTGGCTATTACAAATGAAACTGCTGTAAGTATTCATGTACAAGGCTTGGTATGAAAAATAGCTTTTGTGTTTCTCTTTGGTTAACTACATGTGAGTGGAATACTGATTTATATTGTAGGTCATATTAATTTAAAAAAACAGCCAAATTCTTTTTCAGATAACATGACATTTATAACCCCAATAGCAATGAATAAGAATTCCAGTTTATTTTTTGCAAAAACTATTAATGGTTAAAAGCTTCTATTTTTAGCTAATCTAATGAGTGTATAGTGGTTTTATTTGTGGTTTAATTTTATCTGATGGGTAATTATGTTCAGAATATTTTATAAACTTATTGGACATTTGCTATATCCAATAATCATGTTTTTACTTTTGTAAAGAGTCTGTTAAAATATTTTGCCCATTTAAAAAATTGGTTTGCTTGTCTTTTGTTACAAACCTGTAAGAGTCCTTTAGAGATTCCAAATGAAGTTCTTTGAATTACAAACGTTGCCTGTTTTTTCTTTTATTTGCCAATTTCAGTAGCTCAGTCAACTCCACTACAGTGATAGGACACAACCAATTGAAGCAGACACCATGCCTTGTTTCTAATCTTAGAGGGAGATAATCAGTATTTCACCATTAAACATTATATTGGTTACAGAAATTTTAGATGTTTTTACAGAAGAGGTTTTGTTTTTCTATTTGTACTTAGTTAAGTGTTTTTAAGACTTTTTGACAATTATGACTCAAAGTTAAGTTATACTTCCTTGCCAGCAATTTAAAAAGAAAAATAATTGTCTAACTCTTTTCATCTCTTTTTTTTTTCTTCTGCCTTTGGAGGAATTTCCTCAACTTTGTCTTCTAAATGTTCAATTGCAACTAAAAAAAAAAATTGCTTTCTTCATTTTAATTTCCAACAACAATTTTGTCCACATAATAATTACTTTAAAAAATGTATTATCCTACTATTGTTTCATAAATGAATAATTGAATAATTTATTAAGATATGATCATTCCTTTTAAGTGGGTCAGATCCTCCAGAAAGGAGTTTTTCAGTCACCTATTTGTAGCATAATAGTCTGACCGCTCTCATTCTCTCTCATTCTAGCATCTCAGGGAACAAGAGATCATGGTGTCTTAGAATTTAGCATTTTGCTTGAATATTATCTGTTTCATTCTCTTCAGAAAACAAACTCATCTGAGTGGGGATCAAGAAATGCAGCCGCTCACCAGTATGGATCTTGTAATCCAGTGTGTTAAACAGTTTTGGCACAGTCCTCGGTACTCAGGTTTCCTCTTCATTTTCTAGTTTCAGAAGTAATTGTGGATGCCAATTTCTAAGAATTTTGAAGTGAAGTTTTCTGATGGTTTCAAATTTAGCTTTTGGTGTTTTACCAACACTTAACAATTGTCCGTTTTATTTCTGACTTCCAAAATTTGGTACTGTTGTGTTTTTTCCTAACTTCATTCTTTTTATGGGTTCACAACTTTTGAAAACATATTTCTTTATCATAGTGAGTTTGGGGGAAGATGTTAAAATACATGTATATCTTCATGCTCTGTTCTTAACCCAATAGCACCTAATATTAGAGAAGAACAGCTTCATGCTGACTATAGCCTTTTGTAAATCTGTGTTTTCAATTAACATCCTACATTCTCCATTTAAATAACAGCACCTAGGTTATTTTTGGAAAGTCTTCCAATTAAAATAATAATGTAATAAGATTGCACACCTCTCAAACTGTACTGGCTTAGCTTTTTTTGTTATAGAAACAATCTCTTTCAGATTATCAAGAAAAGAACCACAACCCAAATGTATGTTATGCCAAGATTTCCTTTAGTAATTCAGTATCTTTAAGTTTTCATTTTTTACTGAATTCCTAGACACTTACATAGTGTTATTTGAAGCACACTGTCATAAGACATGTTGCTTATGTAGTTTTAAGCAGAGTCCTTTGTCATTCTGTATGAAGCCTAGGGTTTTTGAGTAGCATTTAGCCTGATGGCCCAAATGAGAGTTTTCAGTAACAGAAGGGTGCCCCAGAAAAATGATTTTTAACCTTGGTGATATATGTCTGCACATCTTTTAAAAATTAATGTATTTGATCCCCACCTTGACCTAGCATCACCACCTCCCACCCCTTACTCTGAAAGTAAAATGTAATTGCTTTGAAGTAGTATCTCAGAATCTGATACAGACAATTATGATGCAGTCAGGGTTCATGACTTGAGAAATATAGACCTGTGTTACATGGTGAAAAATTGCATAGAATCTTCTAAAGCATCTCTGTGAAGTTAAAGAAGCTTCTGGGCACCACTGCAAGGGGCACACAAATTTTGGTCTTTTATGAGTTTCATGACGATAAATTTTAAGGATAATAATGGGTCCAAAACACTGCAAGAAAGCTGTTAATCAAACAATTTATTTCACAGGAATTCCACTGGCTTATAATTTATTTTGCACTGAAAAATATTGTTTATGTATCTGGTATAGTGACAATTAACCCATCTTTACCAAATGATGTGGGAGTCAATCCCCCACAAATTTCAAACTAACTCCCAATAATGCACGTATGTGCAAGACAGACCCCTCACAAATACAAGTCTTTGAGAACTGAACTGAGTTTTGAAAGCCCTGAATAAATCTCAGAATAAAGCCCTAGTGATATTCAAACCACTAAATAACAAAGGAAAAAAGTATCGAAAACTTCTAGAAAATAATGACACATCACATACAGAAACATGATAGTTCAAGAGAACACTAATTTTCCATCAGAAAAATTTAGAGGTTAGAAGACAAGGAAAGAACATATTTAACAAAATTAAAAAAAAAAAACAAATTATAAACCTGGCATTCTATATCCAGCAAACATATCCTTCAGGAATAGGGCAATATGAAGACATTTTTCAGATGAAAGAAAACTATTTAATGCTAGGAGTTTCCGTCTTCAAGCAACACTACAGGAAGCTTTTTCAGGCAGAAGAGAAATGACATAAGAAGGAGCCTTAAATTCTCAGGAATGAAGGAAGAACAACAAAATACTATCTTTTTAAAGATAAGATATATACAAAATTTACAATTTGAAGTTATTGGGAAAGAATAAACAAATTTATAAAGTTTACATTTTTTTGCATTTTGTATGAAATAGTACAATATAAACTTTAAGTAAACTATGAAAGATGAAGTCTGATATTATAAATCCATTTAAAATAAAAAGAGCTGTAGACAAAAATATAATAAATAATAAAATCAAAAAAGGAAAAGAAAAAGGAAGAAAAAATTAAATAATCAAAAAGTAGTCAGGAAAAATAAATAAATTAAATACACACAGAAGACAATAGTAATTCAAAATAATAAGCAAATGGTATAGGTAAATTCAAAGTTCTGAATAATTATTGCAGCATATTTAGATCCTTAATATTTATATCGATATAATAATTATATCAATAATTGATTTGAAATATTAAGGATCTAAACATGCCAAATAAAAATCAATGACTGACTGATTTAAACTGACAATTCAATACATTTAATTATCATTTAAACTAAGTGATAATTAAAATACAACAGATCAGATTTTTTTTGTTTACAGTTTAATAAAACTCATACAAGAAGCAACAGAAATTTTGATTACTATCAAATATTATCAGTTGAGGAAGAAATAGCACCACTCTTATGAAAAAGTATTTTAGTAAGTAAGGGAAGATGAATAACTCTACAACTCATTTTATCAGCCAAGAGTAACATTAACACTAAAATTTGGCAAGGACATTATAAAACAGGAAAAATATGGAACAACACTTCTCATGAATATGGATGCAAAAATCTTTGACAAAATATCAGCAAATTTAAAGTGATTATCTGTAAAGAAAAAAAAGTAAAAATATTAGCAAACTGATTCCAAAATCATATAAAAGGGATAATACATCATGAACAAGTAGTGATTATTATAGTCATGCAATGTTTAATATGTGAAAATACATCAATATGCATTAGCATATTAACTGAATAAATGAGAAAAATCACATGAACATTTGAAGAGATGCAGAAAAATTGAAAATATTTTATAATTGACAAACATGAATTTCCATGTGGAAGTTACACAATAAATTTATAAAGCAATGGAAAAAAGTTAGACTTGCCATAGTCCACATCACAGTAAAGCTTTCAGCAAAATCCTAGGGAAATGAAATGTTTTAGACCTCAAAATGACTTTAGCATTTTGAGTAGATTACTGAAAGCAAAAAGACAGTAGACTAACAGCACTAAAATTCTGAAAAATAAATCTGTTTTTTCCCATCTAAAACATAAACCACATTTTGGTAGAAGTAAGAGAAGAAATGTTGAAGATGCAGCAGTAGAAGCATGCAGAGGAGAAGGGCATTATCAAATTTGCATGTGAAGTCCAGGGCATGTGCAGAAGGAAGTGAAGAAACAGAGATGCCAACCCCATCTCTCTTTGAATTCAAATTCTTGAATCCTACAGCAGGGGACAAAATGGACCTGTTTAAAAATTCTTGAAGGAAAATTATTTTAACATTGAATTATAATCCATCCAAATGATCAATCAAATATAGACTAGAATAAAGTCATTTTTAGATACGCAAGAGCTTAAAATATTTACATCCTATTACCTATGCCAAAGGGGCCTTTGGAGAATACTTGCTGTCAAATGAGAAAATAAACTAGGACAGAGGAAGATTTGGAATACAGAAAATAAATAGATTGAACACGGGAGAGAATTAAAGAGAATCAACATTATAATTGTAAAGACATATCCCAAGATGAAACGTGTTCCAGATATAGAAGTCAACCATTTTGGATGGAAAGTGTGTGACACAAGATACAGATATTTTGAGGACTGACATCATATAACTTCTATGTTTTTACCAGCCATTTATAGAAACAACAAAACTACTATAAGTTCTACTCCACAAAAAAAAGGAATTAGCTCGTACATAGCTATAAACTTCAATCTTCAGTAATGAAGGGGAAAAAAGCCTGATAGTAGACCAGTAAAGGAGAAGCTTTGAAATTTAGGAATCAGGAAAGCTTATCAGAAAAGCAAATGAGCATTAGTATGTCCCCCATATGTCCACATAATATACTGCATGCTTTCAAGGAGTAATTTTAGAAGTTATTTGGATTACTCAAATAATAAAGGGCTTTATGATACACACCTTCTCCCAAATTTTGCTCTCTAGAAGTAATCAATTTCTACTATGGTAGTTACCAAAATTACCTTTAATATTATTTAATTTTGAAAATAATGAGCATGATTTACTGTAATTAAAATACATGTTCATTTAAAAAATAAATTTTAGTTCTACCAGTCTGTGTAAAAGTAGCGTTTGTTTAAATGTCTTAAAAGCTGGATTTCAAGGCTAAAAAAGTTGCCTATAATTGTATTTCCTTCAGAATACCCACTCCTCCTCTAATTGAAAATCTTTAAGTATTGTTGAGTCTAAAGTAATTCTTTCAGAAATTCAGCATTTTTCATTTTATGCTGCTGTTTTGAGCCATTCTACTCTTCTGAGTATTATCAAATTATATTTCATAATCTGTTACTCCATGTGGTACTGGAATATATATAGTGACACTTAAAATAAGGCATTCCCAAAAATTAACCCTACTATTTCTAGATTTATTTTACCCTTGATAATGCTGTCTTTATATTTATTTTCCTGTTTTCTCTTCTCCATCATTTTCTTGCTTCGTTTGCATCCTTTCCCTCAACTACATATTTTTCCCCCATGCTTTCTACTGCTTTTCTCCCCTTATAATCTCTTATTTCTCTTCTCTTTGCCTTTTCTTCTTCTACTCTTGGGGGATTTTAACATGATGTCTATGGGACCCCATGTACGGATGAGCTTCAGGAGATCCAAAGATACTCTGAAAGTGAATACAAGTTACCTATATTGAAAGTGGTTATTTGTTGTACTTGGTAAGTAAAGTATCCTTAAAGTCTTAAAGAAGCAAGCGAATAACAAAAAAATTGTAAAGAAAACTCCAATCACCTCTCTCAAACTCCCCTTTGTGTTTCCCTCTAGTTTCCATCTACTGTCCTGTGCAAGGCAAGCTACCAAGGAAGCACTACAATGTTTCCTCTCATGTTTATTTCCAGACTTTCTTTTTATACTTTCACTTGAAACAGATGAAATGCTTTCACTTAAGAAACTTCATTGTACTGGCAGGAAAGAATTAGTTTCTGTCAGTGCCATATCAGAGGAAAAAACAATCACCTGCAAACACAATGCTGGAGAACCTGGCAGTTGATGATTATCGGGAACAGGAACTAATAAGATGCTTCACTTCTAAGCATCCCTAGCTGCATTCATGTTTGAAGGATAAAATGTCTTCTGCTGTTTGCCAGTGGATTTTGAAGAAAAAACAAATGTCTTGCAACTTTTAACCCACTGCTACAACGACAAATGTCAAAACTTTCAAGAGAAGGCCAACCATTTTTCCACCACAAGTTTTCTGAAATAGACTAGAATTAAAAACATTTTTTCTTGTCTCTCTTTGTTCGTGACATTTTCTATGCCTCAAGATTTTTCCTTAGCATATTCTGAATTTAATAGACTACTACAAATTCATTGAGACAACTTAAATGCAGCCTTTCTTATGAAACATTCCCTCATTTAAATGTACTCTGCTGTCACCTTTTTCCAGTCATATATACAATACATTATAAAACCTTTGTGTGCCTTTTGGCAGAGGTAGTCTCATTCATCTTTATATGTGCCAGTAGGTACACAAAGTATGCAGAATGATTGGATAAATGAATAAATGTATTTTAAGTTCAAAGGAGCCTTTATTTAAGTTGCAATACCCAAAATCAAAGCCAATTAATTCCTTTTATAAGATGCTTATATGGTTTGGCTGTGTTCCCACACAAATCTTAACTGAATTGTATCTCTCAAGTTCCCATTTGTAGTAGGAGGTTCCCAGAGGGAGGTAAATGAATCACAGGGGCCAGTCTCTCCTGTGCTATTCTTGTGATAGTGAATAAATTTCACGAGATCTGATGAGTTTATCAGGGTTTCTGCTTTTGCTTCTTGCTCATTTTCTCTTGCAGCCACCATGTACGAAGTGCCTTTCACCTCCTGCCATGTGAAACTGTAAGTCCAATTAAACTTCTTTTTCTTCCCAGTCTCAGGTATGTCTTTATCAGCAGTGTGAAAATGACTAATACAACAAACTCGTACCAGTAGAGTCAGGCATTGCTGAAAAATACCCAAAAATGTAGAAGTGACTTTGAAACTGGGTAACAGACAGAGTTACTGGAACAGTTTGTAGGGCTCAGAAGAAGACAGGAAAATGTGGAAAAGTCTGAAACTTCCTAGAGATTTGATGAATGGCTTTGCCCAAAATGCTGACAGTGATGTGGACAATAAGGTCCAGGCTGAGGTAATCTCATATGAAGATGAGGAACTTGTTAAAAACTGGAGCAAAGGTGACTTCTGTTATGTTTTAGCAAAGAGACTGGCAGCATTTTGCCCCTGCCCTAGGAATTTGTGGAACTTTGAATTTGAGAGAGATGATTTAGTGTAAATGACAAATGACATTTCTAAGCAGGAAAGCATTCATGATGTGACTTGGGTGCTGTTAAATGCATTCAGTTTTATAAGGGAAGCAGAGTATAAAACTTTGGAAAATTTACAGCCAGACCTGCAATAGAAAACAAAAACCCATTTTCTGGGAGAAACTGTAAGCCACCTGCAAAAATTTGCATAAGTAGCAAGGAATCTAGTGTTAATCCCCAATATCATGGGGAAAATGTCTCCAGGCTGTGTCGGAGACCTTCACAGCAGCCCCTCCCATCACAGTCCTGGAGGCACAGGAGGAAAAAGTGGCTTCATTGTCTGGGGTCAGGTTCCCTGTGCTGTGTGCAGCCAAGTGACTTGGTGCTCTGTGTCCCAGCTGCTCCAGCTCTGGCTGAAAGGGGCCAACATACAGCTTGGGCTTCAGTGGGTGGAAGGCCTAAGCCTTGGCAACTTCCATGTGGTGTTGAGCCTGCATGTGCACAGAAGTCAAGAATTGAGGTTTGGGAACCTCTGCCTAGGTTTCAGTTTGGATGCCCAGGCCAAAGTTTGCTACAGGGATGGGGCCCTCATGAATAACCTCTGCTAGCTCAGAATGGAAGGGAAACATGGGGTTGGAGCCCCCTAGACAGAGTCCCTACTGGGGCACTACCTAGTGGAGCTGTGAGAAGACAGCCACCATACTTCAGACTCCAGAATGCTAGATCTGCCAACAGCTTGCACTGTGAGCCTGGAAAAGCTACGGACACTCAACACCAGCTCATGAAAGCAGCTGAGAGGGAGGATGTACCTTGCAAAGTCACAGAAGTCGAGCTGTCCAAGACCATGGGAACCCACCTCTTCCATCAGCGTGAGCTGGATGTGAGACCTGGAGTCAAAGGCAATCATTTTGGAGGTTTAAAATTTGATTGCCCCATTGAATTTCAGACTTGCATGGGCCCTGAAACTCCTTTGATTTGACCAATTTCTCCCATTTGGAATGGCTGTATTTACCCAATTCCTGTACTCTCATTGTAGATAGGAAGTAACTAGTTTGCTTTTGATTTTATAGGCTCATAGGTGGAAGGGACTTGCCTTATCTCACATGAGACATTGGACTGTGGACTTCTGGGTTAGTGCTGAAAAGAATTAAGACTTTGGGGGACTGTTGGAAAAGGCATGACTGGTTTTGAAATGTGTGGACATGAGATTTGGAGGGGGAAAGAGTGGAATCATACGGTTTGGCTCTGTGTCCCCACCCAAATCTCAACTTGAATTTTATCTCCCAGAATTCCCATGTGTTGCAGGAGGAACCCAGGAGGAGGTAATTAAATCATGGGGGCCAGTCTTTCCCATGTTGTTCTCTTGATAGTGAGTAAGTCTCACAAGATCTGATGGGTTTATCAGGGTTTTCTGCATTTGCTTCTTGCTCATTTACTCTTGCCTGCAGCATGTAAAAAGTGCCTTCTCCTCCCGCCATGTGGAACTGTAAGTCCAATTAAATCTCTTTTACCTCCCAGTCTTGGATATGTCTTTACCAGCAGCATGAAAACACACTAATACAGACGCATTATATTAATTCCCTGATATAGATCCTGGATCAATCTATAAACATTGATTAGAGAAATGATATGCCAGATCACAGTAAGAGGTATTCCTAGAAAACACACACGTACACAGAATGTATTACATACTTCTAACAATCTTTCAATAAGGAAGCTCATTTAACTGAATTTAGCATTTCTCAGTGGTATTAACTTTTAGGGATATCTACTGTATTTTAATTTCTCCAGAAAAGAAATATTCTATGGAATCCATTAAACCTTTTTGGAAAATCATAGGCTAAATAGTACATTTTTTATTTTGCTTTGCACTGTTGAGACAAGATTATATGTGTGTGTATGCATGTGTATGTGTGTGTGTGTGTGTGTGTGTGTGTGTGTGTGTGTGTGTGTGTAGAGAGAGAGTATCCTGAATATCACTTCATTACAGAACAATGGAAAACACTACATAGCCAACAATATATATTTTTAAAACTACAAAACTAAAAACCCAAAACTATAAAACTCCACATCTAACGAAGACTTTCAGACAAATAAATGTATTATAAAGTTTTCCTGTAATCACTTATATTTAAAATAGTTAATAGAGAAAAGCTGAGTCTTCCATTCAAAATGTTTATTTTAACTCTAAGCAGTTAAGTTGGAATGGTCAACAAATAAAGAGTAAAAGTAATTTAGAATAAGAGTGATATTTCTTCCAGGATACTAGAGAAAATTAAATGTTCTTGAAACTAGCATTGAACTGAATTCAATAACCTGATATAATAAATAGAAAAGGAGAAAGAAAAAGTAGGCTGTATTAATATTGCTAGACAGCTACAGAGTAATTCCACTGAAATTCACAAATGGTTGGGGGGAAATTGGAGAGCTTTATCATAATATTTGAATTGGTTTTGTTAATTCAAAAAAGCAAAATACAAAGGTGAATTTTATTTGTAAGAATTCTATGTAATGGAGTCAACCTCAAAAATATTAAAAATATATCACAAAATTACATAGAGTAGAAAAAGGGGATGCTTTATCATTGGCCATCAGACTTTTCCCATCTATGTTTCACACTGCTTTCAGGGTTTGACCTTATGAGATGCTATCTGCTTTTTGCTGTGAGCTATGGACAAACCGCTGATAAGGAACTATGCATGTTACTTCTGAAAAATCAACAATGACAGTCTTTCTTTAGTCTTTCCTGTGCTCATTATCTATGTTTCCAAAACTAAACCACTTAATACAAATAACATGTACTCTCATGTTTAGACTTTTAGAAAGTAGGCATTAGCTGCAGTCTAAGAATCATCCCAAGGGAAGATTCCTTTTGCTTGCTGTATAGATGTTGAGGGCAAAAAATGTAACAGCCAACTGGGTAGTTCTGATTTCTGCATATTTTGAAAATGGGTATTGTAGTACCATCTCTTTAGCCTGCAATTTATTGAAAAGAATAAAGGTTCTGGAATTAGATTTTGTTCACCTCTAAAGACTGTCATTTACAACTGTGCTCTTTAGAGAATTATTAAATAGTTCTGAGATGCAGTTGCCTCATTGCAAAAAATCAAGCTCATAATAACTTTTCCACAGTAGTACCCTTCAGGGGTTATACGCATACATATATACATATACATATATACAATACATACCACGGAATTGAGGCTTAGAATGTGGTTATAGTATGTTTCCATTCTCTTGCCTTTAAAAATCATTTTAAGCACATCTTTTTTATATGAGTCATTTGCTTTCCAATCCCCATAAACCAGCTAGTCTACAGCTATAAATATTCTGAAAATATTCCATAGACACTTAACCCTGCACACACACACAGAAACACACATGAACTCACATACACATGCGTATTCACATAGTGATACAGAAAATACAAAGTTGTTTGTCTTACCTTCAGCAGTGTTAGATGTGGTTAGCAATATGGACAATACAGACAGAAAAAATGGACATGTTTTCTCACAGGCCCTTAGCAGGAGCCTTAGGAAATGTGCTGATATCATTACAATCTCATGACTTATCAGAGAGGATGATGTTCAGCCTAGAAAATCGCTAACATAGATCAGTGCAACCAGGAGGTAAGCAGTTTCTAGAAACTCGACACATTGAACCATCTAATTCAATGAAAACAAAGTAGAATTTGTTTAACAGTAACTTGGCTCATGCTACTGTAAGATGCTTCTAGAAGAATGAATAATGTTGACTGAAATCTAAAAGATGAGTATATTTTGGGCCACTTTTCTTTTCCCTAAGTAAAGGGACCTGTATAGAATAACCAAATAAAAATTCTAATTAAAATCATGATAATGCAATGACAGAGGTCCTAGTTTGGGGAAAATTTTAATAATTTTCTTTAGAAATACGACTTTGACGATTTCTTTTTCAGAAACATACCAATGAAAGACACACTAAATCTCTGAATATATATTTTCAGGATATGTAAGTATTTCATAATAGTAAAGTTTTGTCATAGACTGTGTCCTGAGTAAATCATAGTCTGTTAATAATAATTTCTCAAAGAGGATTTTGTCATATTTTGAGAACACAAAGAACAAGTTAGGATTCATAATTTATTTTTGTGTTTTTTTATTAAACATATGTCAACACATTCAAGAAGTTTCATTTATTTAGATATTCAAAAGTAATTTAGAGCACATAAGTGGAAGAAAGACAATAGCACAATAATCTCATTCACTATGATGAAATATCAAGTGTATGTGGCTTGGAAATTTTGTGTCATAGGTGTAGAGAGGAATTAAAATTACCATAGTTCTAGTCATAGCTGCAAAACAGAAGAGAATTTTATAAAGTAGAGAAAGCTTACAAATGCAAACATTGTTTATGCTTGCAAAATGTTGGAAATAAAATAAATACAATTATATAATTTCAAAATTCATTATTCAACAAAGGTTCTTGTTGTTCACAAATGCAGAAAAATATCAGAATTAATGGAAGGGAAAATAATACTTGAATACTATAAATATTGTTTCACAAATTCTGGTGATAGCTTTAGTAAAATATAATACTAAACTGTCAAAAAAATTATATCTTTGACTAGTTACAGCAAATCAATTTCAAAGTTCTTTGCATTTTCAGACAAAAATTTATTTGCTTCTGCCTAAAACTGTACTGCTGAAGCTAATATAATGACTTGTCTTGGAAAACAAGATATTTGTAATAGACATTCAAGTATTCATTTTAGGGTTATATTTATATTATTAATTATAAATAATATAAATTAATTATGTTCTATGCAACACTGAATCAACATTATGGATCTTAAATAAGTTAAGGCTTACCTCATGTTAAATTTTGAGACACAGAATTATTTTATTTTTTACCTTTAAAAAAATTTATTTTAGATACAACATTATTTTAATCTCATGGAGATTCTTAATGTAGGTTCCATTAACAAGTTTCCATCAGTTCAAATGTAGAACTTTTTCTTTTCTTATTTTTTGTTGTTTGTGGTGGCACTGAAGAACTAATAAGAGCATAAAGCTACAAAATATTGAGTATCATTGAAAATTTAGTATGTGTATATACATAAGTTTTATATACAAACATTTATCAAACTTAATGGTGTTTATTGAGAGTAAAAAGAATGGGCAATGATAAAGTTGATTTTCACCTTTAAGAGAGTAAAATGGAGATGAAAAGTGTGTGTGTGTGTGTGTGTATATGTGTTATGTGTGTATATGTGTATGTGTGTATCTTTAGAAATCTTTGATGAAAGCAACATGATGTCATTATGCTTAACTTAAGCACAAAATGAGTAATTTAAGAATCTGTGAGCTAGCCCAGAATAAAAAGAAGGAAACTGGTTTCTTAGAAACTGGAATTAGGGCTCCTCCAATGGCCCAGGACACTGTCACTAATGGGGACATACTTCAGACAACCACTTGTTGAGGGTCTTCTATCATTTTTGTTTTTCTGCTTATACTAAGCATCTGCTGCTTGCACAACTCCAAAAGAATTCTGGAAAAAAGTTATTGTTTGGTAATTAAAATGATTCCCTGTAAGTTTAACTGTGAAGGGTATAATTTGCAGTATATTATAAATACAGACTTTACAAAATATAACTGCTTATCATTGCTTTAAATGTAATCCACAGGATCTAAATACCATGAAGATTTGATACCTATAATCTTCAGTCATGAACAGTCTATATTCCAAAAGGGGAGATATTTCCAAACTGTATCACCTACGAAATTATAACCTAATTAAAAATATATTTTGTTCCTGAAAGTCTTATATTAAGGATGTCAACAGAATAGAAGGCCGGTTCAGTTCTTACACCAGCACACAACCGTTGTTTATGTGTCCACTAAGTTTACTTGTTTATGTGTCCACTAAGCTTAGACTGTGCCATCTTCCCAATGAGAGCACCCATTTCTTGAATCAAGCCTCATTCTCCAGAGAGCTCCTAAGTAGCAGGGAGTGGTGAAGACAGCAGGGCTGGAATTCAAAATGGTAAGAAAAGAGATAAGGAAGCTTCTTTATCTCCGATAGGAAGCAACAAGTAAAATGAGCCCTCCAAGTTAAGCGTCAGCATTTTGCTGTGAGAGCAAATGTGTTCAAATGCCCACGGAAGGCTTTTAAACAGCTCAGCTGGTTTATATAATTCCATCAGTCAAAATTATTTGTGTTAAATTTTAACAACTAGTCACAGTTGAGAAATGTGAAAGTTGGCTAATTGTTGAAAAGTGATATTTTAAAAATCGGTCGTTATGTCTATCAGTGCTGATGACTTTATACATCCCTACCTATGTCCTTGCTTTCATCTCCCTGTTCCTTTCTCTTAATTAGTCAGTTTCCACTTCTCCTCTGATTGTTTACTCACACCTTGTCTCTCAGATAGTGTCTCTTGAAAAAACATTCTAGGATCAAGATTTCCTTTGCATTCTCAACTAAACTTTAATCACTATGAATGCTAGTATAATCTCTATATTCACTCACTATTTCCAGCATCTAGCAGAGGACATTCAATAACTATGTAATAAAAGAATAAGTAGAAAATATAAGCCAGGTCTGGTGGCTGACACCTGTAATCCCAGAATTTTTGCGATGCCAAGGCGAGCAGATCACTTGAGGTCAGGAGTTCGAGACAAGCCTAGCCAACATAGTGAACTGTCTCTACCCAAAAATACAAAAATTTAGCAGGGCATGATGGTGCTTGCCTGTAGTCCCAGTTACTCTGGAGCCTGAGGTGGGAGAATTGCTTGAACCCTGGAGGTGGAGGTTGCAGTTAGCCGAGATTATACTGCTGCATTTCAGCCTGAGCAACAGAGTAAGACCCTATCTCAATAAAGAAAAAAACTGTGTACATATACATATGTAACCAAGAAGACCAGCATATGGTAACCACTGGTATAGAAAATGGCTAAACCCAGTAGTGAAAGAATAGCTTTGCCAGTAATTCAAAAACTAAATTCAGAAATGTCACCCATCAAAGTATAAACTACAATGTAGTGTTTCCTCAAAGTATGAATTAAGAAACACTATTTTCTGAAAATAGTGATAGGCATATTAAACAGAGTCCTGCAGTTAAAGACATCTAGGAAATACTGAATAAAATTTAATAAACTGAAAAAACTAAATGAACAAATGATGGATTAAATACAGATAACTGAATTTGCCCTATGTTTGATTCCTAGAAACCTACTAAGGAAAATGATTAAAATAACTCCAGATGAATTTTTATTGCATGTTTTATATTATCTATCACCCCACATAATATATGCCTTCCAAATGTGCTTATGGCAATTAACTCAAAGAGTGAATAAAGTGGTAGTCACATTTATCACAACAAGTTGTGGGGGAAATATTTTTTTATACTATGCAAAACACTCCCTATCAATTGGCGATTGTCAAATATTTTGGTCTAAGAAGAGCACCATAGACAAAAATTCAAAAACACACAAATGAAAAGGAAAAAAATATACTTTGCTTCTCTCCTGAATTATTCTTAGTGGGTCTTACTAACAAAACTACAAAAAGAAATGCAAACTTTATATATTATCTCAAAGTGAATCATTAAGGCAAAACTACAGCAATCATGGGAACAGTGTTTGGAAAGCTGGTGGAGTATTGCGGATGGTGTGCGTGTGTTTGTCTGTTGTGCTTGTGTACCCAACTAAAGCACAGCATCCTAAATATTCTCAGGTTTGAAATTCTAAATATTCATTATAAAAGCACAATATAATACAAAAGAAACCCTTCTTTAAACTCTGGCCAAGGTCCCTCTAGCAGAAGACCAAGATTCTAACAAGAATGAAGATAAAAAAATGTCTGTGAATTCTAAAAAATTCATTTGAGATTTATTTTGCATCCCCTTGTCTTGCTCAGTAACTGTGTTCTGTTAACATTGTCTGTTGAGCCTTGATGATTCCTGGTAACTGGAATATGTTGTTAACTGAACTGCTGGAAGTCCCATTGCTTGCAGCTAATGCATTCTCAGAGCTGCACAGTATGAACACAGCAGGTGTAAAGTAAAAGCAATAATAAAAAATTGAACAGACCTTAAGTGCTATGATTATTACTGTAGGCCAGTTTTTATCTTCCCTTTTGAAAGTATACTTCTTGGATTTCCTGTGTCTCAAAGTATTGATAGCCTCATATTTTCTTTGTGATGGGAATTAAATATCATATTTTTAAAAGCAAGTAATATTTGAAAAGACTTGCCTATAGAGGGTGAACTACTAAATCTATGAATGAAATTATCTGAAAATTCTGAGAAAAATCCCTCAAATAATCTAATAACTGATTAAAAAATTCAATACAGGAATAGCTGCAACTTTTAACATCAGCTTCCCTCTGGAGAGATTTTACCCATTGATCAGTTTTGCATCTTTCTAAAATCAAAGAAGGAAAAGAACTTGTTTTAGAGATAGAAACTCTGAGTAGCAGAAGCATTTTTCATTGGTAGCTGGAAAGTAGAATAATGATAATCAAATTCTAATTTCAGCAATCCATTAGCTATGCAAGATTGTGTTTTGAAATTAGGGTAAATGTATCTTTATTGCTACCTGTACAGATATAGATATACTACCTGAAAACAAGATACAAAGGTAGGCTTATCTGAATCTACCATCAGATTATTTCATCTTACTTATTAACAGCAAAAATATTATATTAACAGATCATTCTTGTCATCTTTTTCTCTTTTAGTAACTTACAAGATATGAAACATACAAGAACTATGAATATGAAATGTGAAACATACCAAATCCTGTACGTACCTAAAGCGTTTTACAGGAGTATGTCCACACTGAAGTTACACATTCATATCACTATTAATAATTATTCATACTTTTCATAGTCCTACTTCCTGCATCTGATCCTTCAGTGCACTCTATCTGCTGTAACTCTAAAACATACTTAAAATTAAACCGCTTCTCACCCTTCTATTGCTACTACAGTGGTCTAAGCTACCAGGGAACAGCCACGTAGCATGATGTGTCATTTCAATTACTGCTACAGGCTCCTGATTGATCATTGTTCTTGCATAATTTTGGTGTGATTGCGTCAGTTCTGTCCTCAAAATATTCCAGTGGTGCCTGTCTGCCTTAGAGTAAAGGCTAAATCTTACAATGACTTACAAGGCATTGTGCAGTCTGTCTCCTATGCCCCATTACATATCGGATCTCATTTACTAATATTCTTTTTTTTTTCCAGTCTCTCCAGGCACACTCACCTCTTAGCTGTTTAATCATGCCACTCACATTCCTACCTCAAGCCTTGTGCACTTGTTATTCATTCTGCCTAGAGTGTTCTTCCTCCTGATAACCATTTGGCTTTCTTCCTTTAGGTTGTTTCTCCCATATCATTTTCTAAGTGTAGCCTCCTCTTCTTATTCTACCTGAAAATCCACCACTCCACTACTTCCTAATTCTCTTTATTTTTCTTCTTAGCACCTCTTAATACTTATTATTTATTTACCCAAATAGAACGCAAGCTCCATGAGGAAAATTATTTTCTTATGTTTTGTTCACTGTTTTATACCAGTGTTTAGTACAATATATAAAACATAGAAAGCAGATACTCAACAAATATTCATTTAACATTTTTCCTAGATATGGGAAGCATTTTTTTTAAATCATAGATTTTAGAGATAGAGAAATCTTAGATTTCCTTCTTTCAGCAATCTTATTTTACAGAGTGAATACTGCAGATCAAAGATGTGTCCTTTCCAGAGCCAGGTAGTTAATTATCAGGATTTGGAGTAGAAATTGGGATTTTTTGAAATTATTCTTGAAATGACTATATCCTTTACATCTCTTTATTACCACTATGTGTATTATAAATTTGGGAGAGAAAATAAATTTAAGGTATATAGGCATATAAAAGTAGTACTCTTGAAATATTAAAAAATCTGAGTTATTGATGCATAAAATAATTTATAATTAAGATAGAAAAAGATATATAGCTCATAGGACATCATAAGTCAATTATGAATTAGAAACATCACAATGTGAGTGAAAAAATATACAGCATAAGCACACATTATTCTGAGAAATACTATAATTGAAAAAGGAGCAACTCATCATACTAAACAGTGGTCAGGCCCTTATTAGAATAACATCTTCAATTCTGAGCTCAGGAGCAAAATGGGGATGTGGTCAAATTGAAGTGTGCTCAGTTGGAAGCTAGAAAGATAATTAAAGTGCTAGGAAATTTGGCCTTTGAGGATAGGTTAGAGTAACTTGGATTACTGAAACTGAATCAAAGGGGGTTGAAGGGAGACTGGATAATAGTTGCCAAGTGTAAAAATAGTCTTATTTTAAAGAAAGGAAGCCAGCTGTCAGGTTCTCCATAGAGGAATAAGAAGGGGGTCAATGCTATTTCTCTGCAGGAGAGTGAAATTAGGTCAAGTGTAATGAAACTTTTCCTTACATGGGAGAATTATTAAATGGGAAGACATTACTGAGAAAAGCATTTTCATATGGTAGCCCAAAATTTGCATTGGGTTCTCAATGTTTGAGATTGATTAAATCTGCCCTTTCATGAGGGTATAGATAAGGTAACAAAGCAAATTTTCTCCAGGTCATTACATGTCTGGTTCTCATTGATTGTTCCACTTCTTCTTGAAATAAAGCTTGATTACAATTTAATTGTAATCTCATTCTGTACAGGTATCTTCATCATCCCTTTTTGCACTAATCAAATTTAATATCATTGAATAATGTTCCAGGAAAATTTTTATGAGATTCTTGCAATCACTAATACATCAAGGAAATTTATTAATAGCTAGACGCTGTCATGAAATATCTTCCTAAATTTCTTAACCCCCTCTTCTGACCCACGTCCTTCTTGCTAAATTGCATTCTACATTCTTGCAGAACAATTAATTCTTTCTAGCATAGATCTAATCGTGATAATTTTTCTTAAAAAAAAAAAAGGCTGGTGTACATTAACTATTTGCATCTCTCTGTGGCCAGGGGAATAAAGGCTCTATTTACCTCTTGCACTTTAATCCTGGTGGAATGCATCATTTTATGTTGGACACCATTTTCCTTTGATAAACTGTCTTATACATTATACTGGCCTATTTTCTCTTAATGAAACTTTATAGGCTGCATTTTAAAAGGGCATAACTTAACTCACCTTATCATTGCTCATTCTTATTCCTTGTTTTCTCAGTCACCTGCTTGACACTTAAAAATGCTGGCTTGGTCAATTTGTGCTGCTACAGCAAAATATCTAAGACTGGTTAATTTATAAATAACAGAAATGTATTTCTCACAGTTCTGGAGACTGGGAAGTTCAAGATCAAGACACTGGCAATTCATCTGGTGAGGAACTTTTTTCTGAGTCAGTCCTAACATGGCAGAAAACAGAATGGCAAGCTAGCCTAACATTGTGTGAACTCTCTTTTCAGGGGTCTTAATCCCATTAATAGGGAGCAGTCCTTGTGGCCTGGCCTAATCACTTCTTACAGGCCCCACCTCGGAATACTATCACTTTGGCAACACCTAAATTTTGGAGGGGGCTACATTTAAATCCGAGAGAATGCCATACCGATGAGTATGCCTTTAGGAAAAAAATCTGATTCTCTGGTTTGAGTGATTAACTCTTGGAAGAAGTATAATTAACAGTATACTCTAACTTCTGGATGCTAGTTAGCCTTAAGAGGGCAATTGCATATGTATTCTCTCATTTAGAATGATAAATAAATGCATCATTAACAAATATAAGGAATTTTTTTCACAGGAACAATAGACTACTTTTTAAAAAGACTTTTCCACTTCCCCTGTCCAAAATTTGTTTCATTAGTTTGAGGGCTTCCTAGCAAGGATCAATATGTAAATAGCACAATTTTTGTAGCAAAAATTCCCTTTTCAGTATTGATGTATTTAAATTTTTCATTATTTATGGTAGTTATACATGCCACAAAATACACAAATATTCTAATAAATGTGAAAAAGTTGTTTAAAAATTATTAGTTGCATTACTTGGAGATAAATCACTATAAAATGTGAAAATTTTATATATAGAGAAAAATAGAGTGCATATTAATGCAATTTAAAAATTAATGAGTAGTTTTTACAAATTTGTTTTGACCAAAATGAGATGCTTTGCAAACACTCTTTTAGAATCCTTTATCTCCAATGTTTATTGTATAGTGAACACCTTTCCACAGCAAGTTCAAATTTTTTCCAACAGCTGAATAGTATTCCACTGTTTTGGTACTGGGCTGCCATGTATTGTTATGCAGATTTTCCATCAATTAAGGGTCCCTGTCTGAGTATGTAGATAGAGGCTAAAATCTAGCCCAAATCACAGACACCCAGCTTCGTAACAATTGGAGCCTGCCCAGAGGAACTGTCCTTTTCTAATTAACATAAATCTTCCATATGGGTTGTAGTGGTCCTGTAGCTTTAACTTACAAGTTTTATAAGTTCATTGTTTAAAATATCCAATAACTCAATAAGGCTTATTATCAAATGTAGCAATATCACTGCCCCAAACGTCATCCCTAATTTCCTTCTTATTTTTATATTGAGAGCTGTCTAGAGTTACATTAAAATTTTTTTCTAGCTATATTAAGGTATTTTTAACACACAAAATATGTATACATTCAAGATGTACAATGTGATTATATGTATATATATACACACACACATATTGTGTAATGATAACCATAATCCAATTAACACATCCATTATTACAGTTACCATTGTGTGGTGTGTGTGTCTATGTGTGTGATAAAAACATTTAATATCTACTCTTTGAGCAAATTTTGAGTAAACAGTACACTAATATACTGTACTGTAATATACAGTATAGTCACCAAGCTGTACATCACCAGAATTTATTTGTCTTATTACTGAAAGTCCTCAATAATTTTGGTACCTATTACCAACATCTTCAACTACTTTAGCTATTGCTTCTGAATTTTCATAAATTTATTAATAAGATATTTTTACTCCATATCTTTTTTCAGTTTCAGACGTCATCCACTGAATTCCTGCTATGAGAAAAAATGGGAATTTCCTTTTCTTATAGCCAACCACATTATTTCCAGCTTCCTAAATATATACAAACACAGTGTTCACAACAAAATTGGTAAAATCTTTTTACTGAATTGATTTTTATTGTCCATGTGCTTATGATTGCATACATTATATTCATTATCCAAATGATATTATACATATGTATGTATATTTATGTTATAATACTACTATGTTTTTTCAAATATTTTTAATTTGGGGGTACATAATATGTGTATATATTTTGTGACATTTCAGATATTTTGATACAGGCATATAATGGGTAATAATCACATCATGGTAAATAGGGTATGCATCATCTCAAACATTTATTCTTTCTCTGTGTTACAAACAATTTAATTATACTGTTATTTTAAAATGTACAATAAATTATTGTTGACTATACTCACTGTGTTGTGCTACTAAATACTAGATCTTATTCCTTCTATCTAACTATATTTTTGTACTCATTAAACATCCCGAATTCCTCTATCTCTCACTACCATTCTTAGCCTCTGGTTACCATGATTTTCCTCTCCAACTTCATGAGTACATTTGTTTTAATGTTTAACTCCCACAATAAATGAGAACATGTGAAGTTTGTCTTTCCATGCCAAGATTATTTCACTTAACACCATGACCTCCAGTTCTATCCATGTTGTTGCAAATGATATTATCTCATTCTTTTTTATGACTAAGTAGTATTTTATTGTGTCTATGTCCTGAAGGCTGTTGCCAATGTTTTCTCTAAGTAGTTTTATACTTTGAGATCTTAGATTTAAGTCTTTAATTCATTTTGATTAGATCTTTGTACAAGGCAAAAGATAGGAATCTAGTTTTATTCTTCTACATATGGATACTTAGTTTTCACAGCACCACTCATTGAAGAGACTATCTTTTCTCCTATGTATGTTCTTGCATCTTTGCCAAAATAAGTTCCTGTATATGTATGGATTTATATCTGAGTTCCCTATTCTGTATCTCTATGTGTTTGTTTTTATACCATGCTGTCTTGGTTACAGTACCTCTATAGTATAATTTGACTATTCTGAGTCTTTTGTGGCTCCATATCTACTTTAGGATTATTTTTTCTATTTCTATGAAGAATGTTTTTGGATTTTGATATGGATTGCATTGAATCTATAGATTCCTTTATATAGTATGGATATTTTCACAATATTTATTATTCTAATCCATGATATGAAATATCCATCTTTTGTGCCCTTTTAAATTTCTCACATTAAAATTTTCTAGTTTTTATTATAGAGATGTTTTGCTTTTCTGGTTGTTTATTCCTAAATATGTTGATTTTGTATCCTGCAACATTACTGAATTTATCAAATCTAACAGTTTTTGATTGAATCTTAGGGTTTCCCAAATATAAGATAAACAAGGATAATTTTAATTCTCTCTTTCCCATTTGGATGTCTTTTATTTTTTCTCTTGTCTGATTTCTCTAGCCAGGACTTCCAGTACTTTGTTGAATAACAGTCGTGAAAATGGGCCATCTTGTTTTGTTCCAGGTCTTAGAGAAAGGGCTCTCAGGTTTTCTCCATTCAGTATAATACTATCTATGAGTCTTTAGCATATAGCTTTTGTTGTGTTAAGGTATGTTCCTTCTACACCTAGCTTTTTAAGGGTTTTTATCATGAAGAAATGTTGAATATTATCAAATGCTTTTTCTGCATCAGTTGAAAAGCTTATATATTTGTGTCCTTCTGTTGATATGATGCATCACATTGACTTGTGCACATTGAACCACCCTTGCAACCTTGGCTAAATCTACTTAGTCTTGATCAATGATATTTTTAATGTGTTCTTAAATTTGGTTTGCTAGCACTTGTTGAGGATTTTTGCAACAATATTCATTAGGAATCTTGGCCTGCGATTTTCTTTTTTGATGCATCTTTGTCTGTCTTGGTATCAGGGTGATTCTGGCCTCATAGAATGAGTTTGGAAGTATTCCCTCCTCCTCCTCTATTTTTCAGAATAGTTTGCTTAGGATTGATATTAATTCTCCTTTAAGTGTTTGATAAAATTCAGCAGTGAAGCTATTGGGTCCAAGGCTTTTCTTTGCTAGAGACTTTTTATCATGGCTTTGATCTCATTACATGTTATTGGTCTGTTCAGGTTTTGGATTTCTTTATGACTCAGTCTTGGTAGGTTGAATGGTAGGTCTAGGAATTCATCTACATTTTTTAGGTTTTCCAATTTCTTGTGTAGAGTTGCTCATAGCAGCCACTATTGATCCTTTCATTTTCTGCAGTATCAGTTGTAAAGTCTCAATTTTCACCTCTGATTCTATTTATTTGGGTCTTCTCTCTTTTTTTCTTAGTCAAATTAGAGATATGTCAATTTTGTTTATCATTTCAAAAGACTGTTTGCTTCATTGATCTTTTGTAATTTTTGCATTTTAATTTTATTTCCTTATGCTTTAATCTTTCTTATTTCTTTTCTTATACTTATTTTGGATTTGGTTTGCTCTTGCTTTTTTTTTTATTTTTAATTTTTATTTCTTCTTCTTCTTCTTTTTTTTTTTTTTTTTTTTTTTTTTTTTTGAGATGTAGTCTCTCTCTGTCGCCCTGGCTGGAGTGCAGTGGTGTGATCTCAGCTCACTTCAACCTCCACCTTCTGGGTCCGAGCAATTCTCCTGTCTCAGCCTCCTGAGTAGCTGGCACCACAGGTGCACATCACCACGCCTGGCTAATTTTTGTATTTTTAGTAGAGATGAGGTTTCACTGTATTGAACAGCCTGGTCTTGAACTACTGACATTAGGTGATCCACCAGCCTTGGCCTCCCAAAGTGCTAGGATTGCAGGCATGAGCCACCATGCCTGTCCTGCTGTTTTTTATGATGTATCATCAGGTTACTTACTTGAAGTTTTTCTACCTTTTTGATTCAGGTGCTTATTGCTATAAACTTTCCACTTAGTACTGCTTATGCTATATCCAGCAGGTTTTGGTATGCCATTATCTTTTGTTTTCTAAGACATTTTTCAACTTTTTTCTTTAATTTTTGTATTGACTTACTTACCAGTCATTTGGGAGCATATCATTTAATTTTTTTGTGTTTGTATAGTTTCAATATTCTTCTTGGTATTGATTTCCAGTTTTATTCCATTGTGTTCAGAGGAGATACTTAATATAATTTTAATTTTTTTGAACATTTAAGACTTGCTTTGTAGCCTTATATATGTTTTATCCCTGAGAATGGTGCATGTGTTGAGGAGAAGAATGTGTATTCAGTAGCCATTAGGTAAAATGTTCTGTAAATATCTATTAGATCCATTTGGTCCACAGTGCAGATTATGTCTGATCTTTTTTGTTAATTGTATCTCTGGATAAACTTTCTAATGCTGAAAACAGGATGCTGAAATCACCAGGTCTTATTGTACTGTGGTCTATCTCTCTCTTTAGCTCTAATAACATTTGCTTTCTATATCTTGGCACTCCAGTGTTGGATGCATGTATGTTTACAATTGTTATATCCTCTTGCTGAATTGACCCTTTTTCATTATACAGTGACCTTCTTTGTGTCATCTTATAGTTCTTCTCTTGAAATCCATTTTATCTGATATAAGACTAGCTACTCCTGCTTTTTGTTGATTTCCCTTGGCATGGATATCTTTTACCATCCTTTTATTTTCAATCAATATGTACCTTTCCAGGTGAAGTACATTTCTGGTAGGCAACAGATTGTTGGAACTTTTGTTTTTTATGTATGCAGCCTATCTATGTCTTTTGATTAAAAGAGTTTAGTTCATTTACATTCTAATTATTGTTGATAAGTAAAGACTTACTCCTGCTCATTTGTTTTCTGTTTTGTGGTCTTTTCCTTCTTTCTTTACTGTCCTTTTGGTGACAGTGATTTTCTTTGGTTGTTTGTCTTAATTTCTTTCTTTTTTATGTTTTTGTATGTTTCTGTTTCATGTTTTCAAATTTGAGGTTACCATGAGATTGCACATAATATCTTTTAACCTACAATTATTTATTGTATTTTATTTCTAATTATCCAACCTTTAGTTTTCCAACTACAGTGTCAAGAAATGTCGCAGCACTAGGAGGAATGTACAACTTCTGCAGCTTTCAAATCTGGGTGGGAAGCCATGTGATTGCACAAGACAAGCCATGAGGTGCATTGTTCAGGAGGAGATGGCTGGGTCTCTTTACCAATAGTAATTTAGAGCATTTTAAGGTTAACACATACCCTAGTGCTGCTTACAAGCCAAAGGAGAAACGGTGAGGCATCCATCATAAAACACATCCCTTGGAACAAGGAAATGAGCATCAATTCTGTGGGAACAGCATCTTTGGACTATACATCAGTTTGTTTCACTTAGGCTTCCATGGCAGCTGCCGGAGGAGTAGCCACAGTTACCCCGCTTTCTGCCTCTGCTGCCATTGTCTCAGCCCCACTTCCAGCCTCCACAGTCTCACTTCTGATATGCATATTATTTTCAAGAAAAAAGGCAATAAACTCAGAGGTAGCAGGAAAAATTTAAAATGTGAGAGGAGAACAAGGAGAGAAAAATTATTATCAAATTGTTTGAAATGTTAGAAACACAAGTCAAGATATCTGGGATGGCAGGAAGGGGGTGTTGAGAAGAATGAATTAACAGGGAACTTATATAAGCATATGATTTAGAAGAAAAAATATTCAAGTTTTGCACAAAAAGATGATTTATGACAGTATCTCAAGTAAGCACTTGAGCTTATGAAAGAGTTTTTAAATGTATAGTCATATTATATAAAACATCATTGCTAATCTGTTTTGCTTAAGATAGTGACATCAAATACCAACAAATTTTTAAATATTTTTGAGAACTGAAATTTTAGATTCCAAACATTCAATATTACAGGAGATAAGTATAACAGGGGGGTTCACTGCTATGTCTAAAGTTAGAAGAAAAATATGGCTTCTATATTTTGACAGATTATTTGCCTTACATGTACCCAGACCTGATTTCTTGAAAAGTCAGTTATAGTTGATTCTCTATCCTCCTAAAAGAAAAATAAGCTTTGAATATTACTGATTAGGAACATGTATTTTGAAATCACTGAAAATAACAGCATTTGACAACTTACCCATGCTATGGGTAAATTTTTAAAAATGCTCCAGCAGTAAACTTAATTTGGAGAATTTTGTAAGTATATAAAAAGTGAAAAAATTCACATCTTCCTCCATACTATGCCATATCTCCTGTAAAAGAAGTAAATATATTCCTCTCACTTACTAGTTTCTGGAGAATAACAAAGGTATAGAGAAAGTCATGACAATATTTTTAAGAATAGGATATCATAAACATTAATCACTAATTATAGATTCTTCTTCCATGTGAAATTTAGGGTGAATACCTCATTTTTGAATTTCTTTCGAGTTTGTGTTTCAGTAGGAATGTCTTAGGTTTAATAGAGAGAAACTGTGCTTCAGGGTAGGAGCCATATCTGTCTCCTTCACTTCTTTACCTCTATATTTTAATTTGATATCTGTTTGTCCTACTCAGTGCATAGTTACTGAATGAGTTTAAGGATGAATGAAGATATAAATGAAAAAAAAATCCTCAGCCAAAACACAAAATACTTTCACAAAAGTATGATTATTATTTGTTATCATTTATTGAGTATGGCCCTACTCTCAGTATATTCAAATTGTGCCTTAGCCTTCTTTCCCTCTTTCTAATATATCTGACATTTAAAGATTCTCATGAATTTCAAATACACTTTGTTGTTTTAAAGACTATAACCAAAATAGATATTTTTTGAAGTTTTTAACATTTGTACATATTTTAATTCCTCAAACATAAAATATTTGGCAAACAAATTTATTAAATCATTACAACTTGATATCTTTTCAAAATCAAAGACAGAAAGTCACAAACTGCAATGACAGCTATTAGGTCAATGATTCTAAAACATGAGTAGCATAGAAATCAACTGGGGAGCAGGCTGAAAGTCCAAATTAGCAAGCTTTTCTGCCAGAGATTTTGGCTCATCAGTTGTCAGACTTTACAGCTGATTTCTGATGCAGGTGGCATAGGATCTTATTTTGAAATGCACTGGAGTACAGTGTAATTCACATGATAGCAGGTATTGTGCCATGGTTTGGTTCTTCCAAAGTTGATCTGAGATTAGGATTCTAGTGACAGAACTTTATTTGTGGAGTGTACTTTATATGAATAAAAAAGAGAGAGGGATGCAATAGAGACCTGATAAAGGGTGGACTATTAAGATATTTCCTGCAGTGGCCAACTGAAGCCTAAATCCTGAGGAGTTTCTGATAAATGTTACCATATACATGCCTCAATATTATTTGGCCAACAGGAAAAGAGAACTCGAGTATTTATATCCCAACTCCTAAGAGTCACTGGTAAAGGCAAAACCCAAAGGTAAAGGTAAAACCCAAGAGATAATAATTTCTCATGATTTCCCACCTGCTTGGGGAGTTTAGCAGGCCTATCTATAGTTTGTGCACAATTGATCTTCAGCACAGGTGCAGACTGGCAAGTGGAAGTCACACACGGTACACTGCAATAATGTCCATAATCGCTGAACAACATGGATCAGATACTCACAGTATCTACCAGAGATTGGGTCTGTATATTTATACCTCCCTCTTTCATGCCTAGAATATAGTAGGCAATAAATATTTTGATAATGAATGAATGAAAACAAAAACAAACCAGCAGTAAATGAAGAATTCACATTCTGTTCAAATAAAATGAGAACAGTGATTAAGGCAAAATGAAAAGCTTTGATAACCAGGGATCTGACAGTCATGAACCTTAAAACAATTTTTCTCTTATGTGATTTGTCATCGTCTTAGTGGGCACTATAGAATTGTGCCCAACAGTGTTGGCACCTTCTCCTCTCACTCATCACCTTCAGAGATATTTTCTCTAGAACTACTCCCAATGGGAAGATGCAACAGACTTTAATGGAAAGCTTCATGTTACAACACAAGTGTTGGCTCCTAGTGAATATCCTTCTATCCTCCTCATTAAATATTAATTTATTGTATCTGTTTTGTCTAATCTTAATGTTTTTATATCAGCATTATTTTAAATCATCAAAAGAGCAAATAGGAAATATATCTGAAAATTTCACACTTAGAAAACAGTGCAAATAAATCTATATCTTTTTTTTCAGTTATATGTGCATGCTTTATTATACACATTCACACAAATGTATATATCCTTGAGTAGGACACATGACATCAAATCTCTTGAGACTGTTGATGCAGATAGAAAGTGGGATGGCCTTTCAGAATCTGTTTTATCACCATGTCTCGGATTACTCATTCATATCTAAAGGAATCAAGGTCACACTCTTGGAAGTTGAAAATCTCAGTATTCCAAATATCTGACTCATATCCTGTTTGGGACTTACAGGGGTTGGGGGGTGTATAAGCAAATAATCATGTGCTCCTAAATTAAAATTAGTAATCATGTACTCCTAAATTAAAATTCTTCCACAAGAATATGAGAAATATTCATTTCCACAGTCATACCGGTTACTTGGTTAAATGCAGGGGTTACAACTACAAGGATTAAAAATATCAACGAGGTAACACACAGGTGTCAATTAGTCTAGGTGCATATTGGTGCATGGCAAATGAAAAGAGAAGGGAGAAGTAAAGTCTTTGAATGGGACAGTATACATCTTGTGTAAAGTTATTCAAATAAAGGAAATATAAAGTAAGTAAACACACACACACACAAACATACATACACACACATCTTTTGAAGGTCAAATAAAACTTTTCAAAAACAAAGTTGCAATATTTAATTTAGGGCAAAGAGTTTTCTTCCTTAAACAAAGCAGTTTTCTAGTTTTAATTTCAGGTGAGGTCCTTAAAGTGTAAAAATTCACAGCCATTTTAAATTTTCTGTTAATTTTCTATGCTGTCATATAATTGAAATCTTCTTCCTTACATTTGTTAAAATGTTTTAAGGAATGTTTAGGCATTTGGACAAATCCAGAGCTGTAAAGTTGCCTAAATGAATTATTTGTTATCTAAATATTAAGTAGTGTAACAGAAACTACTTAATAGGACCTTACGGTCCAGTGACCAGGGTAAGGAAAGGTCATAATGAATTTTCCAGAGTTTGTGGTCAGGCTTATTTGGAATATAGCATACTTGAAAGTGGACATCCAAAGGGCATTCATTAGATGTCTTTTGAAATAAGTATTATGCATGGATCTGACCAAATTCTAGCATCTCTTTCTTGGCAATATGATCTTTGCAAATTACTTAAACTGCTTTGGTAAGCTGCTTAAATTGCTTTCGTCAAGTATTGGGCAGACCAGTGGATATTATTTAAAGTACTTGGCACAATGCTTAACACATAGTAAGCAGTAAATAAATCTTGCTTTCTGTTATTTTATTATTAACATTATTATTATGCCTGCCCCAAGACCAGTGTACAGAATATATAAACAACACTTAAAGAATACTTAGGCAGAGATAGATATAATAGTAATAGCTGACATCTATTGAAAGATCACAATGTTTCAAGAACTGTACAAAATGCATGAACTCATTTAATTCTTTAATCAATCCTATTTCATTAACAGTTGTACAGAAGAATCTGAGCCTCTGAGAGATGAAGCAACTTATTCTAGGTCAGGTAAGTAGGAATAACAGGGCTGGCATTTAAACCCACAGAGTCTAGCGTTAGAGTTAGGCTCTTAACTAATATCCTATACTGTCTCTTGATAACAAGGAAACAATCATTCCTAATAGAAACCACATGGATTAAAATGTCATGTAGGGCACATAGAAAAGGAATGACAAAAATATGGATGAAAACAGAGGAGAACAGATTTATTTTCCTTAGCTACATCTGGCTCATGGTTTACACCTACAAAGAATGAAACAGGAACTAGAAATTAAATACTAGAACTGTGCTATATCAAAAGCATAGGTGTTATATCAAAAGCAAAATGCTATGTTAATGAGGGTATACTTTGATTATGGCTAAATAACCTGTATAGTTAGCTGCATAAAGTTTTCATGTTATTGGGTGTGTTCTGCCACTATTAATTTGTCTTTTCTTGCTTTGTTTTCCTTCATTTTTATAATGTGTAAGTTAAAAAATTTCTTTTCCTACACTGATTTAATAACATACTATATCACATAGCAAAACAGTATATTGCATAGTAAATAAGGAATATTATTCCTCTAGTGGAACATCAGAACAATGGCAATGACAGTAATAAAGAATAATGACAAATACAGAATAATGACAGTAATCGTCATTATTCTGATGTTCCACTAGAGGAATAATATTCCTTATTTACTATATGTAACGTTATCTCATTCAGTGTAGGATTTATTTACATTTGTGTGTATGTACTTCCCTAGAGTTATTCTGCCCTTCTCTGTCCTACATATCATTTTCTACAAGAGAAAACAATTTTATATATGTGCTTGTATGTACACACACACACACACACACACACACACACACACACAGTGAACAAGCACACATAAAACCCAACCTAAAACAAAACACATTTATGGAATATTTTCTCTTTTTAGTAGCATTGAGTTGCATTTTGGATCCACAAAGTTAAATTATTAGCCTAATATTACAAATTACTTTCTTATGAAAACCACAGCAAAACTTACATTATATAATAACATTTAACCAATTTCTTTATATTTACTAATAACCACAATTGAATACATTGTAAAAGAAAAAATATATTTCCATCAAATATGGAAACTTGGTCCCAGAACATTTTAGTGGTCTGACCAATAGCACTGAGAAATCTGGGGCTAAAACAGATGCAGTCCAAGTCCTCAGACACCTGGCCTACTTCTCATCTTCCCAGGGCAGCAGACACAGAAGCAGCAAAGCCATGCATTGCCAAACCAGTCCATGAATGCTTGAAGCAAAAAATTCTTTTGTGGTGCCACAAACGTTTTTAAAGCAGTTTTTTTTTAATCCACAATAAAATGAACAACAAAAGGAATATGGGCTCTAGTCCCAGGAGAGTAATGTTTTCTAATGTTTCCATTAGAAATAAACTCTGCATTCAACTCCCTAAAGCAACATTATTATGAACATGATTTTATGTGGATAAATTACTACTGTATTTTTCAGCTGCACTGTGGGTTAAATAGGCTTTTGTGGGCTACACTGTAGATATCATCACCTTATATACTGCTGCTACTATAGAAAAATGAATTTTGAGTCCAAGCTAAAAATTGTTTTTAATTATTGACATTCAAAATATGCCCTAGTAAAATTGTTTTACTTTCACAAGACTGAAGATTTAACTATTAACTATTACTGCTTTGGGGCAGAAATGATATTTTATTCCCATACGTGTTCCATATGGGTATTTATTCCCACAGTTTACCTATTAAAGTGTCTTCCCAATATGTTAGGTTGGAATACATGAAAACTCCAATATTTGACCATTTGGAGCTATAAAAGTAACAATTCCATATAGTATAATCTAATACACAAATATGCACTAGCTCAACTCCCTACTGTTTTTCTCTATTTCCCATTACATAATACCAACACCTAACCATACGCAGTCATATTATCCCATTTTGAACATTTTGATTAATTTTATTTTTGGTTAAACACTATTTAGTATCTCATATATGCCAGCCACATCTTATGTGTTTTGTGTGATAAAAGTAATACAAATTTATAGTTGACACTGCATAAAATATAGAAAGATATAATGTCATAAAACATTTTCAAAATACAACTAATAATTTTGTAATCAGTTACTGATTTTAGAAATATATAAAAATAGGATACTATATGTATGCAGTTATAAGTTTTAGATGTTTATATTGTATACATTTAACTGACACACTCTCTTTCCCATGTCATAAAGTATTCTTGGTATACAGATCAAGAATATTAGTTTCAACGGCTGATAGCATTCCATGATATGGCTCTACCCACATCATCTGTATTAGGCCACTCTTGCATTGCTACAAATAAATGCCTGAGCCTAGGTAATTTATTTAAAAAAAAAAAAAGAGGTTTAATTGGCTCATGGTTCTGCAGGCTGTATAGCAAGCATAGTACCAGCATTTGCTTCTGGGGATGCTTCAGGAAGTTGTTACTCATGGTGGAAGGCAAAGCAGGAGCAGGCATCTCACATGGCAAAATGGGAGCAAGAGTGGAGAGGAGGTGCCACATACTTTAAATGATCAGATGTCATGTGAACTCAGAGCAAGAGTCACTTATCACCAAGATAATGGCCCCTATTCTCTGTCCCCATGATCCAAACATTTCACACCAGGTCCTACCTCCAAAACTGGGGATTACATTTCAACATGAAATTTGGGTGAAGACATATATCCAAACTATATAATTCTGCCCTCTGACCTGCTCCCACCCAAATCTCCTGTGCTTCTCACACTGCAAAATACAATTAAAACTTCCCAATAGTCCCCAAAAATCTAAACTCCTTTCAACATTAACTGAAAAGTCCAAAGTCCAAAGTCTCTTTTGAGACCAGACAAGTCCGTTCAACCTATGAACCTGTAAAATCGACAAGTTATTTACTCTCAAGAAACAATGAGGGTATAGGCATTGGGTGAGCATTTCTGTTTCAAAAGAAAGAAATCAGCCAAAAGAAAGGAGGCAGGGGCAGTCATTAAATGTTAAAACTCTGAAATAACCTCCTCTGACTCCATGTCTCACATCCAGGGCACACAGGTACAAGGGGTGGACTCTCAAGACGTTAGGCAGCTCCACTCCTTGGCTTTGCAAGCAAGGTTCAGCCTCTGTGGCTGCTCTCACAATTGTTGAATGCCTGTGGCTCTTCCAGGAACAGGGTTCAAGCTGCCAGAATCTACCATTCTCAGGTCTGGAGGGCAGTTTCCCCCTTCTCACAGTTCCATTGGGTGGTACTCAAGTGGGGACTCCGAGCAGTGGTTCCAATCCCCCATATTCTCCCTTGGCATT
This sequence comes from Ateles fusciceps, assembly GCA_036589455.1. Lineage (NCBI taxonomy): Eukaryota > Metazoa > Chordata > Mammalia > Primates > Atelidae > Ateles > Ateles fusciceps. The sequence goes on along the minus strand of JAZHEH010000827.1, from coordinate 2,472,938 downwards.
GCCCTAGTAGAGGTTCTCTGTGGGGGCTTTGCCTGTGCAGCAGGCTTCTGCTGGGCACACAGGTTTTCCATACAACCTCTGAAATATAGGAGGAGTGTCTCATTCACTCCTGCACACTGTACACCCATAGGCTTAATGATACATGGAAGCCACCAAGGCTTACAGCTTGCACTCTCTGAAGCAGTGGTCTGAGCTATGCTACATTTTCAGTTAATTCTGATATAAATAAGGATGGAGTCCAGCTTTATTCTTTTATAGGTGGAAAACCAGTTGTTCCAGCACAATTTGTAAAAAAGTTTATTCTTACAAAATTGAATTTCTTTAGCATCCTTTCCAAAAACCAATTGACTTTAAATGTCATGGTTTACATCTAGATTCTCAATTTTTTTTTCCATTTATATATATGTTTGTCTATATGCCATTACCAAACTGTCTTGATTAACTGTAGCTTTGTATTCAGTTTTGAGGTCAGAAAGTATGGGTTATCCAGCTTTGCTCTTTGTTTTAAAGGCTGTTTTGGCTATCCTTGCTTTTTGAATTTTAATATGAATTTTAATATCAATTTGTCAATTCCTAAAAAAAAAGGTGGCGTTTGAGAGATACTATCTGGAATCTGTAATTTGAGAATTACTGCCACTTAAATGATATTAAGTTTCTGAAAAATGACACTGGAACATCTCTCCATGTGTTTACGTCTTCTGTAATATCTTTCAACAATGTTTTGTTGTTTTCCGTATACAGATATTGAACTCCTTTGCTTAATTTACTTCTAAGTACTCTATTTCTTCATGTTATTTTAAATAAAATTGATTTTGTATTCTTATTTTTCGGTTGTGTTTATTGCTAGTGTATAGAAATACAAATGATTTTCATATACTCATCTTATACCCTAAAAGCTCACTGAACTTACTTATTAGTTCTAATAGTTTTTATTGGATTTCTTATGATTTTCTAGATATAAAATCATTTCATCAGCACATAGTTTTATTCCTTCCCTGCCAATATGAATGACTTTTATTCCTTTTTCTTGCCTAATTGTCCTGACTAGAACTTCTAATACAATGCTGAACAAAATGTGAGAGTGGGCATCATTGTACTGTTTATGAACTTAAAGGGAATTTAATCTTTTACCATTAAATATGATGTCAGCTATGGATTTTTTTGTAATGGCACTTTATCAGGTTGACCAAGTTCCCTTATGTTCCTAATGGCTGAGTGTTGTTATAATGAGAAGGTGTTGGATTTTCTTCAAATACTTTTTCTGTATTTACTGATATGATTATGTGTTTTTCTTCATTTGTTCTACTAATATGGTGACTTACACTGTTTGATTTCAAATATACAACCAACTTTTTTTAATGGGGATAAAAATCTACTTAGTCATGGTATATGATGATCCTTTTTATATGATGCTGTACATGGTTTCTAGTAGTTTCTGGAAGACATTTGTGTCTAGACTCACAAGATACGCAGTTTTTCTTTCTTAGGATGTATTTGTCTGGTGATGGTATGATGGCAACCCTGACCTCATTAGATGAGTTGGTAGGTATTTTCTCCTCTTCTATTTCTTATGAAAGGGTGTAGTTGGTTGGTATTCATTCTTTTCTAAATGTTTGGTGAAATTCACCAACAATGCCATAGGGAACCTGGCTTTTCCTTATGGAAAGTTTCTTATTAATTCAATCTCCTTACTGCTCTTAGGTCTACTCATTAATTCAATCTCCTTACTGCTCTTAGGTCTACTCAGATTTTTGGCATTTTCTTGACTCAGTATTAGTAGTTTATGTTCTTCTAAGAATTATCCCATTTTATCTAATTTATTGAAGTATAATCGTTCATATTATTCCCTTATTCCTTTTTATTTCTGTAATGGTAGTAGTAATGTCCTCTCCTTCATGCTTAACTTTAGTGATTTGAGTCTTTTCTCCTTTATATTAGTATGACTAAAGTATTACCAATTTTGTTTATCATTTCAGAGAACTAACTTGTGGTCTTGTTTATTTTCTCCATTGTTTTTTCTAACATCCATTTCACTTGAGTCTACCGTATTTTTAAAGCTTCTTCCTCTGGTTTTAGTTTCACTTTCTTTCTAAAGTTTAAGGTAAAATGTAAGGTTGCTGATTTGGGATCTTTATTTTTTTGCAATATAAGTGTTTAGTATTTAATTCTATAAATGTCCCTCTAAGTTCTGCTCTATTTGTATTTTACAGTTTTTTTATGTTCTGTGTTCACTTTTATTCATCTCATACTATTTTCTAATTTCCTTTTTTTTTTTTTGAGCCATTGGTTATTTAGATATGTGTTGAGTTTCTCACTGTTTCTTCTGTTATTGATTTCCGATTTAATTCCACTGTGTTTAGAGAACACATTTTGCCTGATTTCAGTCATTTGAAATATGTTGAGTCTTATTTTGTGAACTAACATAATATCTCTTCTAGAAAATGCTCCACCTGCTCTTGAGATAAATGTGTACCATCTTGCTTTTGGGTACAGTTAGTTCTATAGATATCTGTTAATGTTGCTAAGTTTCCTGTATCTTGTTGTTCTTCTTTCTCGTTATTTAACATACTATTGAAACTGGGGTAGTAAAGACTACCACTATTATTGTTGAATTGTGTATTTTCCCCTTCATTCTGTCAGTTTTGCATCATGGATTTTAAGAGTCCTCTTTTTAGTTTCACGTATGTTTATAATTGTTACACATTTCTAGTTAATTAACCCTTATATTATTCTAAAATCTCCCTCTTTACTTCTAGAAACACTTTGTTGTTGTTTTACTCTCCATTCTCTTATTTTAATATAGTTGCTCCAACTTCCAAATGGTTGCTATTTGCATGAGTATTTTTTCCATCCTGTTGTTCTCAAACTATTTGTCTTGAAACCTAAAGTGTGTCTCCAGTAGAGAAAATATAGTTGTACCTTATGTTTTTAATCCAGTCTGTCAATCTCTGCATTTGATTAGATTGCTTAATCCATGCACATTTTGTGTTGTTATTGATATTGGATTTACTTTGTTGTTTTACCTTTTATTTTCTTTATGTCTCAATTCTTTTTTATTCCTCTATTTCTCTTTTATTGCTTTCTTTTGCAATGAGAAAATATTTTCCAGTATGACATTTTAATCCCTTAATTTTTCCTAATTTACTTGTGTTTAGTAATTGCCCTAGAACATAAAATGTTTATCTTATCAGGATACATTTCAAATTTATACTATATTAATTCCAAAGAGTATAGAAATGTTACTTCTATATTAACTTGATTTCTTCCCCTTTTTGTGCTATATTTGTTACATATATTTTATCTATTTTACAAACCCAATGATATAATGCTATAATTACTGTCTTATGTAATTTTTTGTCTTTCAAAGAAACTGAAAGAAAAACAGCAGGTATATATATTGCAGATATGTTTATACTAATCTTTTTATTACCATCTCTGATTCTCTCCGTATATTCCTATATATTTCAGTTAACCATTTTGTGTCATTTCCTTACTCTAATGTGGCTTTGTTCCCATCCACCTCCTTTGTGCTTTTATATAATTATACACACATTGTTTTGACGATTGCTTTTTAATCAGTTAAGAAGAAAAGAAAATAAATATGCAATTATAATGTCTTTGTAAATGACTTACTAATTACCTTTACCACTGTTTTTATTTTTTTCGTGTGGATTCAAATTACTTTCTGGTATCACTTGTTTTCATCCTTAAAAAGTTCCTACAATATGTCTTGTAAAGTAGTTTTGCTAGAAATAAACTCTCTCTTTCCAACAATGCAGGGATGTCTTTATTTTGTCTTCATTTTTCTTAGTTAGATATTTTATTTTGAGTTTATTGCAGATTCATATGAGGTTATAAGAAATGATACAGAGAGACTGTGTTTCCTTTACCTAGTTTTTGAATGGTAGTATCTTGCAAAACTAGTATGATGTCAAAATTAGGTGTTGACACTGATAAAGTCAAGACAGAATATTTCCTTTATCATAAGATCCCTTGATGTTGTTCTTTTACAGCCACTCACTCCCATATCCTCCTTAAGCCCTTACAAACATTAATCTGTTATTCAGTTCTGTAATTTTGTCATTTTAAGCATGTTATGTAAATGAAACCACACAGTATGTAACCTTTTGAGAACAGCTTTGACATTGGCCTTTTCCTCTCAGCAAAGTTCTCTGGCCCTTATTTCAGATTGTTTTCTATATCAACAGTCATTCTTTTTACTTTATACTTTGAATTGTATTCCATGGTATGACTGTACCGCAGCTTGTTTAACCATTTGCAGTTGAAGGACATGTGGGATGTTTCCAGTTTTTGACTATTACATATAAAGCTTCTATAAACATTTGCATACACAGTTTTATGTGAAGATGTCAGTCTATCTTTGGGATAAATGCTCTAAAGTTTAATCGCTGAATTATATGAGAGTTTTATATACAGTTTATTAAGACATTTTCAGAGTGGTGGTATCAATTTACATTCTCATCAGTAAAATATGAATCATCTAAATTATCTTAATTTTTCCATTCTTACCAGCATTTAGTGACCAGCATTTAGTGACCAGCATTTAGTGATGCCATTGCTTGTGTTTTGAATTCTATTGCTCACATATTTTGTGAGAATATTTCTTAGTATTAGGCTATTTAGTATTTCATTTTTACAGGTATGTATCTTAACTTGTTAATTTTGTGTATTAATTTTGTGTATTTACTGATATTTCAAAATTATGTATTCAATTGGATGTACTTCATATACACAATTTTCAGTTAAATCATTTTCCTAATTGTAAAAATTGTGTGACATATTAATTCTTGCCCAAATTGCATTTTTTAATTAAACTTTTATCAATGTAAACATTGTGATATCCCAGATTATTTTTGTTTGGATTTGCATAATTTTAAAAATTTTATTTTATCACAATTTTTAATTATTTTTAAAAAATTAAAAATTTTAATTTAATTTGAATTAATTTACCCATCTTTTTTAATCATCTTCCAAATATTTAATTTTTTAATTTCTGCCAAAAAATGGGGTAAAAAATTATATAAACGTCTCTTGTAGACAGAACTAATTTATTTTTCCTTTTTTAACCCATAGTGGACATGGACATCTCTTAATAATAGGTTAACTTCTTTTATATTTATGCTTCTACTCAAATATTTACAATTTTATTTTGTTTCTTGTCTTATTTTTATTTTTGCTGTCCCATTGTATGTATTTTTGACTATAATTTTCATGTGTTTTCTCATCTACATATTAGTTGACTGGATTTATATAATCTATTTTAAAATGTGTTTATGGTGTTAAATAATGTGTTTGAATTTTCATTTTTTTAATGTATAGAACTAAAGTAATAATGGCATTTAAGATTTACAACTCTTAAATATAAATGCATTAGCATGCTTATACAAACTTTTCCCCTCCTGAAACTTTCATCATTTCTAAACACCAGTAATTACACTCAATTTTGTAATTGTTATTGATAATAGTTTTGAGTTTTTAATTTAATAATTTTATTTCTTGTGTTTACATCATGTGTTTTAATTTAAATAAATTAACAATCACTTTTTTCCTAACCATTGTACCCATAGAAATTTAAAGCTAATTCTGTGTTTGAATTAATTTAATTTGAATTAATTTAGCCATAATTATTCTTTTTAATCATCTTCCACATATTTGTCTCCTTACTGTGATTCATTTTTATTAATGCTACAATCACAGTAAATTCAACAAAAGGTATTTACATATTTGAGAAGATACATCTTTTACGTTTACAGTGGAATGGTTACTTCATCGAAGAATTCTTAGGTCAAATAATTTTTTCGCAAACTTTTGTAGAAATTATGTTTTGCTTTTTAGTAGTTATAATGGCCTAGATAAAACTGAAGGAAAAAGGATTATTTCTTTACTCTCTTAGTGATGTGCTTTTATCAATCAGAGTTCGTAAACTGGTAATTAACATAAAAATATAATAAAAATTAATTTCCACCAAAAAATGGAATAAAAGTTTCCTATTCTCAAAATTTAAGAAAAGACTGATTTTTTTTCATAACAACCTAGCCATCATCCAGTAAACACTGAAATTGACTTTAAACTTTCCCAATTAATCAGTGACAGCTTCACATTAGTGCCCCAAGCATTTCAAAATCAGCCAATTAATGACTTTTCCATGCTTCTGAAAGTTATCCAATCATCAGTAGCCTCTGTCTAGTGACCATATGCCCATGCCTGAAAATCAGGCAACTAATAAACACTCAATAATTTGTGAACATGAAGCTTTCCCAAAATCTATGCAAAATCACATCTTTGTTTGGCGAACTGGGCTTTGAGATCATATCAAGCTCTTGCTTAGCAAGCAATAACTACATCTTTTTATTTTTATTTTTTTGGTGGCGGTTGGGCATTCTGATGCATGTTTCCAGATCTGGATTTTTCATTAATACATATTAGACTACATGAAGATGAAAAAGAGAAGAAAGGCATGAGAAAGGAACCTGCAATGGGAGAAGAACATAAGGATCAAAGCACAATCTTCAAAGTGATTTATTAGTCTATTTCTGCTGCTAAAACAGAATATCTAAGACTGAATAATTTATAAAGAACAGAAATCTATTTCTCACAGCTCCCAGGCTAAGAAGTCCAAGATCGAGATGCCCCAACTTAGTGTGTCTGATGAGGGCCTTCTTGTATCCTCACATGGCAGAAGGGCAAGCTATCGAAATGCTGTGTGAAGCCTCTTATAAAGGCCTTAACCTCATTGACAAAAGAGGAGCCCTTATGGCCTTTTAAAGGCCTCACCTCTTAACACAATCTTGTTGGCTACACTTTTTTTTTCTCACCAGAAATCACGTTATTTATTTATTTTTTCTTTCTCCAGTTTTATTTTGGGTTCATGCGATACATGTACAGGTTTATTATTTGAGTAAATTGCATGTTGCTGGGAATTGGTGTGCAAATGATTTCATCACACATATAGTGAGCACAGCACCTGATAGGTAGTTTTTCAACCTTCACCCTCCTTCTAACCTCCCCCACTCACATAAGCCCCTATGTCTATTGTTTCTATTGTTTCTATGCTTTTGCACATGTTTACTCAGTGTTTAGCTCTCACCTGTAAGCAAGAACATGAAGTATTTGGTTTTCTGTTCCTGCATTAATTCACTTAGAATAATGGCCTCCAGCTGCATCTATGTTGCTGCAAAGGACATGAGTACAGTTTTTTTCTGTTGTTTTATGGCTACATAGTATACTATGGTGTATATATGCCATATTTTATTTATTCAGTCCATCATCGATTAGCATCTAGGTTGATTCCACGTCTTTGCTATTGTGAATAGTGCTTTGATAAACATACAGATGTATGTGTCTTTTTGGTAGAAAAATTCCTATTCCTTTGGATATATAATCAGTAATGGGATTGCTGGGTTGAATGGTAGCTTTGTTTTAAGTTCTTTCAGAAATCTCCAAACTGCTTTCCACAGTCATTGAACTAATTTATATTCCCACCAGCAGTGTATAAGCATTCCCTTTTCTCTGCAATGTCACCAATATCTGCTATTTTTTGACTTTTCAAAAATAGCCATTCTGACTGGTGTGAGATGATATCTCATTATGGTTTTGATTTGCATTTCTCTAATGATTAGTTATGTTGAGCATTTTTTCATATGCTTGATGGCTGCATGTATATCTTTTTTGAAGAAGTATCTGTTGATGTATTTTGCTCATTTGTTAATGATTTGCATTTTGTTTTATTTTGGTGGGTTTTTTGTTTGTTTATTTGGGTTGCTGATTTGTTTAAATCCCTTATAATTCTGGATATTCAACCTTTGTCAGATGCATGGTTGCAAATAGCTTCTTCCATTATGTACGTTGTCTTTTTAATCTGTTGAAATTTTATTTTGCTGTATAAAAGCTCGAGTTTAGTTAGGTCCCACTTGTCTATTTCTGTTTTCATTGCAATTATTTTTGAAGATTTTATCATGAAAAGTTTGCCAAGGCCTATGTCTATAATGGTATGTCCAAGGTATTCTTTTAGAGTTTTTTATAGTGATAGGTCTTATATTTAAGTCTTTAATCCATTGAGTTGATTTTTATATATGATATTGAAAAAAAAGGTCCAGTTTCAATTCTCTGCATATGGCTAGCCAGTTATCCCAGAACCATTTATTGAATATAGAGTTTGTCCCCATTGTCGGCTCTGTCAAAGATCAGATGGTTCACCTCAGGTGATCTGCCCACCTCGGCCTCCCATAGTGTTGGGATTACAGGCGTGAGCCGCCGTGCCAGGCCTATTTGTTAATGTACATTAATGTTGCCAACTAGATTTTATTAATAAACATTTCTGTTATTATTGTCAAAAAAAAAAAGATCAGATGGTTGTAGGTGTGCAGATTTATTTCTGGTTTCTCTAACCTGTTCCATTAGTCTATTACACCTGAATTGTGAAGTAGACACTTTCAAACCACAGCAATGAGTATGGAATTCAACACATTCCATTCAGACAGACAAAAAAAACAGACTAGAAAAGCTAAAAAGCACAAAATACTGAGCTCTTTTGGAGTACTGGTACCCTTGTGACCGCTGTCTAAGAACAGTTTACCAGCTAGACAGTCCAAGGCCCTTAAAAGCCTCTAGAAAAGGAGAGAGGAGTTGATGTGTAAGAATTAAAGTATGACGATAATGCCCTAACCTATGATAAAATGGAAAACAGGTGGGAATTTTTCTATGAGCTTAGGTAATGGTGGACTCATTACAATCTTCTTACATATTACAAGGTGAATATAAATTAGACAGCATGCCTTTGAATTTCAAGAATCCTATAAAGCTTACACAATTTTATAATAGCTTTCCTGGTAATCAGGCAACCCCACGTAACTGAGTAGGCATAAGAATATTATTGAAGACAAGGTATGTTTCGTCTGCCAGCCCTGAGAAAAAACTGTTGAATCTTAGAGGAAATAAATAATATGGTATCTTGGGGCTAGATTCAGAATTATTTTACACTTTTCTCTAAGGTCTGTGAGGATTTTGGCTCTGAAGCTCTGAGGCCAAGAAAAAGTTAAAGTAAATCTGGTAGATAGAGTAGCTTCACCATATTTATCCATATAAGACAGCACTTGCAGAAGTCTCGCACATTAAGGGAGAACTCTGAAGTCTTTACTAATTATGATAATAAACAGGATGGATCTGCCTGACATAGGGAGATGAATAAGGTTGAGATAATGTATGATTAAGGGATCTGAAAAAAGACAGTTGTCCCCAGCAGACAAGAAAGTTTTCTGGGTTGTTATCAATAGCTGGTCAAGAACACCAAAAGAAAATGATTAAAATAATTTATTCTGTGACATTTTTCAGATAATACTAGCCTTTCACCCAACGATAACAAAAGAGCAGTACTTTAAAAGGATATCAAAGGATTATAATAGGTTCTAAAAAGCCATGTAGAGTGTTTTATCAAATTAGTATTTATATCTTACTTCCAAAATAAAACCTTTGATTTTCTTTTCTTCAAGTGTCTTTACTTTTCTTCTTTTTTTTTTTTCATATTGTTAGGTCTTTTTTTTCTAGTTTTGAGAGCGTTTATTAAGACTGTTTTATTTTCTTTTTAAAAATTACATCTATTCCATATTCTGCAGTATACAAAAAGATGTTCACCAACTGTACAGTAATTTTAAATTTGGCATTTATGTTTTCATCTTCATGTCCTCTTCATTCTTGTCTGCTCTATTTTGATATAATCAATTTTCTCTTGAATCATGGGAGTGAATGAGAAATTATCTAAAAGATCTCCTGTTATTTATATGGCAAAAGGGTATTCTGATTCCTTGAACATGGGTCATCAACTATGGTCTACAAAACAAATCTGGCCCATTACCTGTTGTTGTAAAAAAATTTAATGGAACACAGCTACTTTGTCCATTTACATATTATTTATAGTTTTCTCCATGCTGCAAAACAGAGTTGAATAATTACAACAGAAACTTTCTACCAAAAACAAACTAAACTGCTGACTATCTGATCTTTTAAAAAAACTGCCAAATGCTGCTTTAGAGGGTTTTTTGTTTGTTTGTTTGCTTTTGTTTTGTTTGGCTTTTCTTTTTGAAATACAGTATCTTTTATATGGCTATGGCTAGTAATACGTATCTATTATTTGTCATTACAGAGGGACTGGACCTAATACTGGACATAGAGGTGGCTTCTTCTAGATATCATCAAATCATTCTCCGTATCTGTAAAACTGAAATCATGATAAAATAATTTAGACTTATGTTTCATATCATATATCAAGTCATGGGTGAATATGGAAACATGGATGGTATTAGAGATAGAAACAAACATGGCAGTGTTCTTTAGCTTTACACCCAAAGCCTACTTTTCTCATTTAGCTTAGCTGAGGATTTATGTAAGGAAGTATTCATAATCTTCACTAGCCTATTTTTAGGAGCCAGCCACACAATATTCCTGTTCAGTCCTAACATGGCCAAATCCAAACTGGGATTAAAATGAAGTTTTGCCTCTCATGGTGAAAGTAGAATGTAGAAACTAATGTTTTCCTGATTAACGATTTGAATTAAAATTATTCTTTTACCTACTTTACCAGGAATATTTTCTTCATATTCAGTTATTCAGAGGATACACTGGCGAGTGAATGTTGTCATTTTCTAGTTTCTAGTGCTGTCTTTATTATTTTTCAATGTAATTAAAAATTATGTTGATAATATCCATGGCAATATTGAAATAAACAGAAAGCAAATATACCTTTAGGTTATTATTTTGTCAGAAATCATAATAGAAGAGAGAAAAAGGAAGAGAGAGGGAGAGGAAATTTACTTTCATAAAGAATTAAAAATGAAAGAAAAAATAAGATGAGCCATAACAAACAAGCAACTCTAGAAGTAAAATTGAGATCCAGGGACCTCTGATGTCATCAAAGCCATATAGTAGACATTGCCAGGTAAAGTTCAGCTTGGTCATACAGAGTGAAAATAGAACACACAAGAAGTAGCACCCTCTCAGTGTTCCTTTTTTTGTTTCTTGTGCTTCACGTCAAAGCTCATTTGACTCCAAAAAAAAGAAAAAAGTAAAATCCCAAAGAGAAACATTTTATCCACAAGGAACACCAAGAAAAATGCAGCTTAACAATGAAGGGACAAGTCCCTTTTGTACTCTAAAGAGTGTCTTCAACAAAACAAAGCAAACAAAGCCACGCTTGACCCAAGTTATAATAACTACCTGGGGAGCTATTTTGTTTTGCATATCCCAATTCAATTTCACGTTATTCCAAGGCACATAACAGATTTGGATACAATCATGAAACATTCACACCTGAAAAATACTCTCTGTAGAACTTGTTTTCAAAAATTTTCAGGTCAGAGGCCCCTTTAAAAATCTGTGAAAACTATGGAGTTTATTCCAGAAAAAAACAAAACAAAAAACCTTAACATCTTAGGGATTTCAGATATCTGTTTAGGTATTTGTTCTAAAGAAGTTTTTGATAGCAAATGTCACAGACGTTTGAATGACAGTAGCTCCATCTTGAATAGGGGCTGGATAAAATTCGGCTGAGATTTGCTGCGTTGCATTCCCAGAAAGTCAGGCATTCTTAGCCACAGTATGAGATAGGAGTGGCACAAGTTACAGGTCACAAAGACCTTGCTGATAAAACAGAATGCAGAAAAGAAGCCAGCCAATACCAAGATGGTGAAGAAAGTGACCTCTGGTTGTCCTCACTGCTGGTTATATACTAACTATAATGCATTAGCATACGACAAGACTCTCCCATCAGCACTATTACAGTTTACAAATACTTTTGGGAATGTCGGGATATTACCCTATACGGACTAAAGAGGGTTCGCTCTCAGTTCCATGAACTCCCCACCTCTTTCCTGGAAAACTCATGAAAATTCCACCACTTGTTTAGCATATGACTAAGAAGGGACCATAAAAATAGCCAACCAGCAATCCCCAGGGCTGTTCTGCCTATAAGTAGCCATTGTTTTGTTTATTTTTCTCATAAACTTGATTTCACTTTACTCTGTGGATACCCCCTGCCAAATTCTTTCTTGCACAAGATCCAGGAACCCTCTCTTGGGGTCTGGAACAGGACCCCTTTCTGATAACACAAAGAATAAAGAAATTTGGTGTTCTCTATGTTCTCGTAACAGTGTTTTCTGTGTTTTTTTTAAACTGGTAAACAAAACACAAATATTTTTCACTGAGGTTAGATTTTGTTGTTATTGTTTTATAAATCTAGTCATCTTATATTCTCCTCAGAAATTGTTTTAGCAAGCATTCAACTCACTTGGTCCATGTTTACTGTATTTAAATCCTACGGTACCATAAAAATAGAAAAGAGAATATTAAAAATTAGATCTAAATTAATCCCCACACTCCAGTTCAACATTCCTCATCCTAATGAGATGTTTTAAAGACTTCAAAGTGAGAGAATAGTTTGTATCTTATATTTGATTCATGAGGAAATAAGCTTCTATCATCAGTTTGAGTCTAATCAGCCTGAGCCTTCTTCCACCCAAAGACTGGGACTGAGCTACATGGCTTCAAGTTGTAGAAGAACGTTACATGAGTCTCATTTAAGACTATCACATAATTTCACAGACCTAAAACAAAATACTATTGTCTTTAATTGTACTTTTTATTTCTACCAAACTTGTGGTTTATCTTCACTGTTACCATATTACAGTCTATGATTATCTCAAACCTGCTGAATAGCTTGCAGATTTAGCTCAAACATGTCAATATGAATGTTAAAGCCTTTTAAAATGTTTTAACTTCTTAATTTTCAGATACCTGTTTCCCCTGTTAAAACACAACTAAGAGACATAGGGCTGTCCCATGTCCTGATCTATTAGGAAAGTGAAAACATCAATGATGTTAATTGCAGTTATGGTGCTGTTAAACTCATTTCAATACAAAACTCTTAATATAATTTGTCTGATGTATATCAACCTCGCTCTTGCAGAAAGAGATACCACTTTCATATGGAACAGGGGTTGTCCCCCAAACCCTGGGCCACAGACTGGTATCAGTCCATGGCCTGTTAGGAACCGGGTTTCACAGCAGGAAGCAAGCAGCTAGTGAGGGAACATTACTACCTGAGCTCCCCGCTCCTGTCAGATCAGCCAGGGCATTAGATTCTCATAGGAGCACAAACCCTATTATGAACTGGGCATGAGAGGGATCTAGGTTGTCTGCTCCTTATGAGAATCTAATAATGCCTGATGAGCTGAGGTGAAACAGTTTCATCCCAAAACTATCCCTCTCCACACCCCTTCCATGAAAAATTTTCTTCCATGAAATGGTCCCTGGTGCCAAAAAGGTTGCAGACCACTAATGTAGAATATAAAGACAGGAGATGGGGAGAAAATTCTCTACTTTGGCTATAAGTCTTATATCAATTATTATGTTAACTCTCTGAAAGTAGCCTAAAATTGAAGTCAGTCAGATGAAATTCTAAAACTGGACAACAGGTTGCAAATATTCAGCTATTATTTTTTACATTAACAATTGGTCTGGTTCACTAAATTTCACCAAATTTTTTTTCTTACACTAAACACAAAGAAAATGGTACACAATATTTATTCATAAAAAGCCTATGTCTACATTCCCATCAAAACAAGAGAGATCATTATATAAGTAGTATTCATTTACATATTCATTAGTCAAAACTATTTTACATAAAAGTGACAAATATAAAATGGCTTTGGCAAAGCATAAATAAATATATAAGCAAATAAAAGTAAAATGTAAACATTTTGGCTCTCAAAATATGAGAGCAATTTTAGATTTCTATGACCTATAGGATCTATAGGATCACAAACAATGTCATGATGTCTTAGTCTTTCTCCTTTCATCTTTGGCCAATATGTCTGCTCTATTTACAGGTGAGTTTTCCTTTGTTGGGACAATATGTCCTGTAATAGTTCCAGGATAAATTCAATCCTTCCAGAAGTAGCCAGTAGAAAAGGCAAAACTATAATCTCAAAGGATGCAAACACACACACACACACACACACACACACTCCGTAAACACAAAAATCAACAACCCAGAATTGAGTTTCATTGGCTAGATTTAGTCACATGCTTACATTTGGAGCTATGGAAAAGAGGAAAGTCCAATATAACAGTATGTACTAAAAATGCTAACTGGTAATTACCCAAGGAAAATTAAGGTCACGTTAATAGAATAAAATTCTGGATATCTATTGTTGATTCCAAATAGATGCAATCAGAGAGAACAATAGATATCCATACTGTTTTACTACCCTCAGGTGTTCACTGCTCTTATATTACTGACTTCTTAAACTATAAGCTTAGACATACAAATTAATCTAAACTCCTTACATGTGCCATGTTCTCTTATCTCTTGAATATAAAGCATTTTATTTTCATCACCTGAAATGCATTCTTTCCCTTTTTCTTTGGCTAAATCTTAATTATCTTTTGTATTTTAGTTTAGAAATATTTTCCTTGATCCCATTTACATTGTGTACCTAACTTCAGTTCTAGCTCCCACATTTCCACAATGGTTGTACAATTTTTACATTCACACTAGTGATGAATGACTCTTCCTATTGCTCAACACCCTCTCCAGCATTTGGTGTTTTCAGTGTTCTGGATTTTGGCCATACTAGTCTTTTATCACTAGATTATAAGCTGTATAAAGGACAAGATGTTGCCTTCCTTAACCGTTGGTATATCTAATCTCAGCTGAGTGCCCAATGCAATAGTAGATAATACATATCTTTAATGAATGAATGAACCACCTGAGCAACTTTTAAGTCACCAGAAAAATTTCCTTCCTCCTAATAATTTCTGCAAACAAGAACAGAGAGCTGACTGTGTATGGACTTCACAACTGAAGTTAATTTTCGTCCAGTTATCCCATAAAGAAGTGACAAAAATAATAAAAGCAAACAAATAAACACAAAAACACATGAAGAATGTATATTATTTTGTTGATTTTATCTTTTTCCAAACCTGGCTCTCTTCTAAAAGTCATATGAAGCATTCCTAAAATCATACATTAAGCAGAACCACACCAGACATATGATTTATGATAACTGGAAGAGTAGATGGATAATTTAAGCCACACCTTGAAATGGATCCAAATTCAAAACACTTATTCTTAGGCTGTAGGCTTGTTCTTGACCTATCATTCCAAAAGGATGTTGAGGCTACCATAGTGACTAAGATTAAAGATATATGTCTTCTGCTCTTTTCTTGCTTTCCTTGCAATTTTTCTAAGGAAATTAATTATGTACATTTCAGATACATGCTTATCTCTCTCCTAAGTATCAACAAGGAATAATAGTATGCCACAATAAAAATAGACTATGTTAATTTTGGTCAACTTATAATTTTTTAAAAATAGATGTATTAGTAAAACTCTTAGGGTTCATTTTCATGTTTCCTATTGATCTCCACTTGCCATAGTTTCTTGACTACCATATGATAGTATTTCATTAAAAAACAACATATTTTAATTATTCTTGTCAACATTTTTTTTTCTCAACCCCATTAGTAATATGTCAATTACATGGAAATCCAAAAATGTTGTGGAATTTCAAGTTTCTGTATTCTCAGGTGCTCTGATCCTCAATATCAATACACAGTAAGCAAACAAGATAGTTTGGTGATATGCTGCTATTTGTGTAGGAATACTTTTAGTGGCTATAGTACATTTCCTCTAACTCTACAGTACATTTCCTCTACTTTTCCTCTAACTCTACAGTACATTTCCTCTACATTTCCTATAAGCAGAGGTCACTGAATGAACCCAGAGCCATTAAGATAGTATCTCCCTGCTATGTGAGCATACTATTGGTATAGTTCTCCCTTCTACTGAGCTTTCAGATTATCTTTTAAATTCTAAGATACCTTTTCTACAACAGGATACAAGGTTAAAACTATGGCTAACAAAACATTGTGATTCTAGTTTATACTGGATAAAGAGAGAGCTTCAATAAATTCCTCTCATTATTTAAGTGTACAGTCTTGCTAAAAACGCTTTTAGGTTTTCCTCTTACCTTCCCCCATTCAACTTGTGTTGCTTTTATTTCCATAGTTATTGGTGTCTACTTTGAAATTCCATGGTTATTGGTGTCTACTTTGAAAGTGTAACATTATGGTAAAATATGGAATGAGTGAGGTAAAGTGTGTTTAAAAACGATCTTTTACTGACCAGCCATCCACCCCTTTCAGACATGTTCTTAGTTTGGTGAGCCTCTGGTTTGTAAATTTTTATCATTTTTCTAACTACCATTCATTGTAGAAATACCCATATGTTAATCTCTGCACCATATACATTTGTTTCCTTCCTCTAATCATCATGTGAAATATAAAGTCTGTTTTGGTTAACAAAGTACATGATATCTAACGTTCTATCAGAACATAATTGGTAAGAATATATTTACCATTTTAAAATCTAAGTAGGCTCTGGGCATTTATTTCTGAACTCCTTACATTAAATGTTAAAATAATCTTTTACAATAATGTTTACTTTTAAAAATAATTTACCAATTTTTTCTTTGTGATTTTAGTTTTTTTCTGTAACTAAATAAATTGAATTCCTGTTGATTAATTAATACTGTTTAATAATCATATAATTAAACATTTATTGATATCCATTATTAATTTTATTTTTAGAACCATGCATTTTTTTCAGATGCCAAGTATCATTTTAGGTCATGCAAATCTCACAGACCCTGATAAGTGACCTAGAATGTCCAAATAATACAATAGCCCTAATTTTTAAGATGAATTTTTTACACCCTCCTTGCAGTTATGTAGTTTTCAATAAATAACATTGAATTAAAATTTTTCATGATAAGTAACTAGAAGGGTTGATTTTTAAAGGTGTGTAATGAAAAAAGGCACAATGTCTACTACATTTTGGGTGTTCAGTAGACAGTGGATGAATAATAGAATAAATTAGCTTATTCGCAGAGAAAACTTCATTTCAGCTACTCCTAAATCTCCGTTTTTAGTTAATCTCCCTCGTCAGGGTTACATTCTTTTCTTAGCGTGTTTCTGCAATATTCCTACCTAGCATGATATATATATATATATATATATATGTAAATTTCTTCAACTTATTAGCCTGCTGATATATAACCTAAGATTATGTCAGTATTTCACATCATTTTTAGTGT
This sequence comes from Ateles fusciceps, assembly GCA_036589455.1. NCBI lineage: Eukaryota > Metazoa > Chordata > Mammalia > Primates > Atelidae > Ateles > Ateles fusciceps. The sequence continues at coordinate 2,455,770 of JAZHEH010000827.1, read as the reverse complement.
ATATTTAACCTAAAAACAACATACTTAACAGGAAAAGTATTATTATAATCAATAATAAATAAGCTCTTCAGTGATATAATAGACTTTTCCTTCTGAATAAAATATTTATCTATGCTTGCTATATCAACAGATGATTTCTAATACCACGATAATTTTTGGCCTGCGAAAATATAAGTTCCTTTCCTAGGGCAAAGAGGGTCGTTCATTTGTGCCACCTCTAAATATAATGTGAAAACTTGTAATGTTTTCTGTGTTTCTTTAGAGCCACCTTCACTTTATTTGTTAAATAAATCTGTTTGCTCAATCATTAAAATACCTGTGATGTTGCTTCATATGGAGGACTATATTGCACAGATAAGATGCTTTAGGTGAAAGGTTTATGACATACGTATTTTGATACTAACTGATCTAAAAGAACCAACTGTAATTTACACCCTAATTTGTTTTCCAAATTGTTTTTTAAAAGCCATCATGGACTAAAATATTCATGTCTAAACTTACTCAGATTTTTCTTATTAAATTTTAAAGAACATATTTAGAAGTACATTTTTATGTTTCCAAAACCTTAAACATCTATAAAGTAAAAATGAACATACCAGTCCAACTCCAATGGGAACTCGTCTTATGAAGTCAATCAATGACAATTCTAGCTAAGCTCCTAAGAAAAGAAAAATCATCTGTGAGCTAGAGGATCTGCATTTCAACAGGCTGTTTATATATTTACTTACATTGAAAAGGAGCCAAATCCTGTGGTTTTTACCTCTTAGCTTTTCTAAATAGGATTTTTTTATCCTTCATAAAAATGCACTTTAAAAGTAAGTTAAATGCTGTGTATTTTTTTTTTTTTGCCTTTTCATATTTAAGGAAAATAGTTGGTGCATATAAAATATAGAGCAAACACAAAATCATAAAGAGTACATTAAATTGAAGTAAATGATGCATTCCATTTAACATTTTACTTTCAAGGTTGTATAGAAATAGAATATGACCTAAGAAATGAGAAACTAGGCCAGTTGAGGTTTTGTGTGATGGTAGTTTCCCAGTGCTTATGTGATAACAGAAAAATATCAAAATACATTGACAGTTCTTCTCTCACCTGCTATCATCCAGAACATCAAAAAATAAGTGGTGAACCAATGGTAGCAAAATACTTTTCCAGGGCACTCGATGCACTAACTCGAAGGGAATCAATAAGACAGAAAGATGAGAGAGCCAAATGTATTCTAGCTATGGAGTAAAACTTCTTAATCTTCCTTAGAAGTCTCTTGTGGTCACCTAGTAGAACTACAAAACCTGGAAGCCTTTACTGGAATGCCATGAGGGAAAGATGTATAAAAGTGTAAGCTAATTCTGACACAAACCTCTTGACTGGGAGCACAGAACAGTTTAGAGAGAACATTGGAGTCTCAGAATTCTTAATTGCAATACGGTCTTTTTCAAAAACTTGTCTTTATGTTTTGGGGGAAACTACGTATTTTGAGACTCTTTTCTCATCTATGAAATGAAGCTCATAATTTGTATACCACAGGACATATTTTTGGGAAGTGCATAAAGCAATATTTTAAAACTACCATATAATTCAATTATGGTAGAGGTTTCTACCATTTAAAAAATCATCTCTAAAGCATGTGAATTTTAATGGTTTTTAATTAATCATTTAGAAAATAGACTTTCAAACAATTTCTTACCTTGGCATAATCTACGTATGAGATAAATTATCAAGACTTGAACTACATAAAATAATTCACAACTTCAGGAAAAAAAAATCTTACTTTTGTCAGATTTTCTTTTTAGGGGGATAATAAGTGCAGCATACTCCTTAGGTTGAGTTGACCAATTTCTCACAAGTTATGTAACAAACAGGGATGATTTAAAGAGAATTAGTGTAAGTTTAATCACAAGTGCTTGACTGATAATGTGCGCACATGTAAATATATTTTTACTCCTGAATTATTATAAGATTAAAATTAATTTTACTATGCCTTTTAATCTGCCCATGAATTTCATTTTTTTCTTTTCTATAAATAGCATCTCCCCTACTATTATAATAGATTATACAAAAGAATAATGTCTTTTAATGGTAGTTACAAAACACAGATGTGCTTCCAGTTAAAATGCTTTCTCTGTAAACACCCACTACCATTATGTTCATAGTATAACATAAATACACTGAAAATGCCTTCCTGGCCAGAGCTTTGATATCTTAATTCTGTAATGAAGATCCAGAAGTCATTTGGTATGACTAGATTTTAACCACCAGTCCCATATACCTATTTACCTTTCAACATCTACGTTTCTCAACTGCTTTCACTCCTCTCATTAGGAGTAAATTGTTTCTAGCTAAAACCTTCCACTTGTGCAGTAAGTCCTCTCACCCAATAAGGGCTGTTGCTTAAATAACATCCCCTCTCAACTTCTTCTGAATTATCATTTTTTGCCATGTCTCTACTGGATCATTATCATCATCATGTGAACATTCTCTTACATATTCTCTTAATCCCATTCCAAATAGGCTTTTACCCTTCCTACACCATCACACTTCTCTTGGCAGTCAGCTCTAACCTACACAATGCTAAATCCAAGGTTAATTCTTATCCCCTACCTTACTTCATCACCAGTATTTTTTAAAGCCACTTAATTGTGGTATGACTGACATGTAAAAACTGTACATATTTTTGTATACAAACCAATGAGTTGGGGGATAAGTATATACCTATGAAACCATTACTATCATCAAGGCCATAGATATATTCATCATCTACCAGATTTCCTCCCCCCAACCTGAACACTTAACATAAGATCTACCCTCTTATCAAATTAAAAAAAAAAAAGTTTCAAACAGCTACTGTAGAGCATACTGCCTGTAGCTAACATCACTAATATTTTAAGCAGCCAATTACTTCCTTCTGTAAGCACTGGCTACATTTTGTATTCATGACAGGTTCTACTCTGTTTTAGTCTTCTTAATGGTTTCTTCTCATCTTAACCCTCTTCTTTACTTACTTTCCAGGAACCTAAGAAAGTTGTATGGCTTTAAGCACAATCTTTATGCTGTAGACTTCCAACTTTATGTCTCTAGCCTAGAAATCTATTCTGAATTTCAGACACAAATAAAATTTTATCTACCACATTGTCACTTGGATGGATAAATGTCATCTTAATATGTCCCAAGTGTAGTTTCCCAAGTAGCAAATGATAATTACATTTTTCTAGTTCCTTTTTGGCTTAAAAAGAGATTACTGATATCTCTGTATTTCCTTCTCTCTCTCAACTCTATCTATTAGTAAATTATATGCCTCTACTTTCAAAATATAATCAGGAAGGTACCAATTTTCACCATAATTACAGCTGCTACCATGATCTGATCATCAAAATCTCTTGCCTTGTTACTCAGTATCTTCCTAACTATTCTTCATTTTTCCATTGTGTTGCATTTCCATCTGTTCACAAAACAGAAGCCATAATAAAAATATCCACTTTAAAAATCTTACATCAGATGATACAACTGTTTCTTCAAATTCTACAGTATTTTTTCATTTTGTGTACAATCATAGGAAATACATCTTGTAAATAATTTCATATTATGTACATAATTTTGTTGGTGAATGATTATGGTAAGTGATTAAAAAATTTGTCAGCATAAAAAAATTACACTAAGTTGAAATTCAGCAGTCAGAGTATAACAAAAGCATATTTATAAGAGAAAAGCTTTTTTAAGGCAGTATTCAAAGATTTTATATCGGCAGTATATTGCAAGATACTAAATGGGTGATATAATTGTTTATTTTAAAATATCAATATATAGAATACACAATAAGTTATACTATTTCAATTATGTTAACATTTATTATGAAAAATGTTAAATTTCAACTTAAAATGTATAAGGGAGAAAATTCTTGAAATTCATTTATGGTATGTACAAACAGAAGTGCTTGGAGACCACTGCTATAAAGCACCTTCTAACTGTTAGAATTGTCAGGGCCATTTGCAAACACGAATCACTTTGATAAACACTCTCTCAACTTAGGCAATTTTAACACATCAATCACCTGTTTTGCTCTCTTAAAAAAAAAAAAAATTAAAATCTTTAATAAGGGAAACTATAAATTTTGCTTATTCATTTGAAAATACTTTCAATGAAACCCAAACATAAGTGAGGTACCAGGAAGGTTCTATGAATACGGTGCAACCTTGGAACCTGGCTGTCTTTGCTTAAGTTTCACGAACATGTTTTTCAAGCTAAGTCTTGAGAATTTAAATCTATCTTGCCCTTTGTCTTTTTTTAATCTATGTTTAATTATTTAACTAATTCAATTTTGTTAATATACTTTTCAATAAATTATTATGCTTGGTACAGAATCATATATGAAGTGTGTTCCTAATATGTAAAAATGTTTATCTCAAAGTATAGTTTCTTTAAAAGGAGAATTCCTACTAAGGACTCAGATTCTAAGGTGCCACCCTAAATGAAATGAGATTTTGATGTTGGGAAAGGGAGTTCCAAAGTTAATCATCATAAACACTATTTCAGAACTACAAGGAGAGATTATATAAATCTGTAAAGTATAAATTGTTTAATACATTGAAGTGTATTACATTTTTCTAAAGCGTAGAGAAAGTTAGAGAAACATTTGCAGAAGAGAAGATAGTGAAGCAATCTTGAAGAAAAAGTATGAATTTAGTAGGAAAGCAGAACATTCCAGGAATAGGAAGCACCATATGCAAGAGCACAGAGCACTCTGCAAGACGATCCTCTAAAGGAAAAACCACATCTTGTCCTTCGCCGGCAAAGTCACAGACCAAGTTAAGTGTATTTCGTGGCTATTAATATAGTAGAATAGCCGTCGAATTGAGTGGCTGCCAAGTGATTTTTTTATCTCAGAATTTAAGAATATATCTCCAAGAGATATGAAAGTGAATAAAATATATGAGATACTAGTATAACTCATTTTATAAAATACACATATTAGGGGGAGTGATTTTAGATTTACAGAAAAGTTTAACAATAAAGCATAATTTCTTTATACCATTCATCCATCTTTCTTAACAACCTAACAATAACGTATTTGTCCCTCTTCTAAAGTTAACATATTACATAACATCTTCTATAGTTATCATGTTATATAACATCTTCCAAAGTTAACATATTACATTCATGATATATTTCTTTTACATAACTATAAAACATTCATCAAAAATTAAATGGTAGCATTGAAACAATAAGCTAAACTACAGATTTTATTTGGATTTCCTCACTTTTTTCACTTTTTCCTCTCAGGATCAATTGCAGGGTGCCATACTGCAAAGATCATTTCCTATATGTCATATGCTTTATTGATGTGATATGTTTAAAGTAAAAGACTGAATCTGAACAAGTTTTTAAATAGACCAGTTACCTTATAAAGTCTGTACAAATAGTGTACAAGAAAGCCATATTAAATCTAGGCTGGGAGACCTGATAAGTATATATATCATTGATAAGTATTGAAACTTAATAAGTTTAAAAAAAGTTCTACTTATCTGTCTATCCATCAGTACATATAAAACAAATCAAGACCATATTACATTTTAATGATAGACTTATATTCTATTGTTTTCACCCAGTTATATTCTGATATGAGAGCCATGCTAAACGCTGCTAACTTTAACAGGGGTAATCAGATCTATGACATTTAGTAGCAATTTGAGAATTAAATTCAAACTCTAGAATTGTGAAGAAAAATGTCTTTAGCTAATATCTGAATGAGTTTGCTTGAGAAAAACAACTCAATTTAATCATTTTACAAGAGCTTGGTAGGACATTTGTGATACACATTGTGAAATTATAAGACAAAGTCCTCTGTGAGTATTTTAAATAATATTTTTTCTTCTTTAGTTTTATTGTCAAATTTAATATTCAATTCTTTCATTTCCTTTATCATGACTGTTCTAACTTTCCAAACGTCACATATTTTTCTTCTGTGAGTTTTACTTGCATTTCTTTCTGATATATTTGAATGTATATTATCAGGAATAAGGACTTACACACGGCATTATTTTTTTTAACATGGTAAAAATGAACAGAACTGCCTTTAATTTTCTTTTAAAAGCATAATGCAAATTTCAGGGAATTGACTATATTGCTAGTGTCTACCTGAAACAATAAAAACATCAGTTTAACTAACTACCAATCGTCCACCCAAGTACTCATCTATTAAGCACTTTCTGATTTTTATTATTGTTATGAAATGCCAATTTATCATTATTTTACATCTTAAAATTATCAGTGTAGTAGGGAAAGTTGGGTTTAGAATGAAAAAGATGGTATATGCTTATTAGATCAATCTTCTAGTTGCAAGAGTCAGAAACTGACATCATAAGTGTTTTTGCATAAATGAAAAGTCTAGGATCAGTTTTCAGATATGGCTTGATCCAGCAGCCTCCAATGATTTTTTAAGACTCACCTCTTTCTTCTTCTCTCAGTTATGCTTACTTCTGTATAGTCTTTACCCTGAGTCCTCTTTCTGTAGTGACCTCTAGCAGAACCCTCTGATATTTCTTTTTTCCTTCTAAATTTACAAAGACCACAGGCTTTTTGTGTTCGAAGTTTTCCCCTTCTTCCTCCATAGTCTGAAAATTTCTTCCCAGAAAAACACTGGAATTGTTCTAGGGTTTAACTCACTGGTTTTTCTTCTCGCTGAAATCACAGTCCTGTCTTAACTACTGTACAATGTCTTAAAACAATTGTTTCAAATCTTGTGCATTATTTTCTGGTTGCTTATAATGGCATGAAAGTCCTGTAGGGGTTATACTCTCAAATTTAAAAGCAGATGGCTATTTACTCATTTTTAAATGTAATATATTGACATAATAGTTAAAGCTGATAAAAAGATACCAGAAGTACTGAGACATGTGTACTTAAAATGTTTAGGCAATGAGAGCTCCTAAGCAAGAATTTGTAGGAATAACAATGTCTTTCTTTGTTTATCTTATTAGGCGTTAATTACACCTTTGAAAAATCTCTAATCTAACCTTGTATTTATTACCACCACAGAACCTCCAGTACTACTGCTCAACCCAGATGCACTAAAAACAAGTTCTTTATGATATTTCACAGTGTTGTATCTTCCTTCAGGCCTTTTCTGTGTAGCTATTGAGTCTTTTTTTCCTATTTAAACTAAATTTTCAGGAATCCTTCTAATTAATTCCCATTAACAGAGGTAAAATGAGAGCCTGTTCTCTTACTTAGCTAAAAGGAGCTCGTAAGCAGTAGTTTATGTTAACATGGTGACTAGAATCTCATATTTAGAATCTGCATTTGGCAGTGACACTGGGTCAAAGTGAAAATCTACGAAAATCCTATCTGCATCTTTGTTTGCATGCAGTGGCCAGTGGTCTTTGGGGTCGTATAAAGTTAAGTAAGAGAAAAAGTTGCCCTGAAGATGAGGGTTTGGGTATTTATTCACCACTAGTATATAGCATTATTAATTTTTTTTTTTTAATGTGGAGGTAGAAATTTGTATCTTCTAATCTTAGAAACCTATCGCAGGAAAGAAACCCATTATAGAAACAATTCCCCTATTCGTAGTAGTTAAGGAAATCCATTGCTGAATATAATAGCCATAAACTCACAGCTCCACTAGTAGAACATCAGGTAAGAGAAACTTCCAAAATAATATATTTTATGTAATATAAAATTTGTAAAAATCAAATCCCTAATTAATAATGATTTAGAGTTGCATATTTGAATAAACATTTCTAAAAGGATTTGGATTGGCTCATGTACATGGACAAATGCTACCTAAAATTCCTTTCACCTTAGCATTGTGTGAAAATGGCAATATTATTGTCTTGTAGAACATCCTATGACAATATTTAAAATAGTCTGGACTTTAGAGTGATCTGTAAAATTCTCTTTGGAATGAAATAAATTATATTAAATTGAACTACAGAAAATTTTAAGGGACTACATCCAATTTGTGGGAGAATATATAATAGTTTAGAGCATTATTAGATCTTGTATTAAAGCAATATGATCAAGGAACAGGTAAAATATTAAAATACAAATTGTTTTGGCTGGTGTGGAGGTTATAGAGGTATTTAGTTCAAAAATAATCTAACTTGTACAAATTTAAGGTTTATGTTTAACAGCTGCTTTTGTTCCTAGTTAATAAAGTGTATTTAATATGGTCTACTGTGTGTCAGGACAAATTTCAGATATCTCTCAATTATTTTTCTTGTTTTAAACTTCCACATAATGCTATAAAGATTTTATTATTATGCTTGCTTTTTTATACATGAAATTTAAGGCTAAGAAAAATTACAAATGTCACACTCTTATTAAACAAACATGTATTGCACAACTCTGGGTAATGTGGTGAAAGAGTTCACTATCTGTCACTCCAAAATACACCTCTATATTACCCTGTTATTGTACTGCTATAAAAAATACATAAGACTGGGTAATTTATGAAGAAAAGAGGTTTAATTGGCTCATGGTTCTGTAGGCTCTATAGGAAGCATAGTGGCTTCTGATTCTGGGAAATCCTCAGGAAGCTTCCAGTCATGGCAAAAGCCAAAGAAAGAGCCAGGCACTTCACATGGCCACAGCAAGAGAGAGAGGTGGAAGGTGCGATACACTTTTCAACATCCAGGTCTCTTGAGAATTCACTCACTATCACAAGGGGGATGGTGTTAAACCATGAGAAACCGCCCCATTGCTCCAATTACCTCCCAACAGGCCCCACCTCCAACCTTGGGGATTACAATTGGATGTGAGATTTGAGCTGGGACACAGAGCCAAGCCATATCAACCTCTAGTGAAGAAAATGCACTTAAAAAAACGGCAGGTGTGAAAATAATGCTCTCTGATATTCTTTCTTCTTCATAAAAGCAGGAGATAAAATTCTCATATAAAATATTCCCTCCTTATACCACAAGGAAAGCATCATTCTTATCATCAAGGCAAAAAGTTGAGACTAAGGGACATCTGTAAACAGGAACCCTGTTAAACTTACCCTTATCGTTCCAGTCAGTTCTCCACCCAGTTAACTCTCTTACCCAAATCCCTTTGCCTTTTCACATTTTCACAATTGACTACTCTGCAAAATTCATTACATAAACGTTCAGCGCTAACTGCTTCTTTGAGTCTTCATTTGTTTAGGGGGTCTTCATTTCTTTATGAAGGCTCTCGTGTCATGTAAAACTCATGTTAAATAAATGTGCACGCATGTTTCTTATTAATCTGTCTTATGTCAATTTAATTCTCAGGGCCAGCAAAAAACCCTAAACGAATAAAGCTAAAAATATGCCTCCACCACACTGGCATAGTAAAATGAGAACAGGCTTTGAGCAAGAGCCATGTCCTACTGGCTATGTGTCCTTTGTTAAGTTACTTAAATTCTCTGTGCTTATTAAACTTTAAAATGGCTATGAATATAGTATTTACCTTCTGTGTTAATGTAAATGTTAGCCATGATCTCTCTCTCTCTCCCCCTCCTTCTCAAGATCTCTCTCTGTCATCTAATCAAGCAAAGTACTTGGCCCATTCTAGTTATTCTAAAGGTGGTAGTGGATATAGGTCTTATTATGGTATATTGGCAGGCACTGCATGAAATAGCTTGCATTTATTATCTTATTTAAATAAATTTATATACTTTTGATGATCTGGAATTACTAAACTGATAAGGAACCAAGACTCAAACAGTACATTATTTTACTATTTAGGTTAAATAGATAACCTAAATGATATAGCTTGGCTCTGTGCTCCCACACAAATCTCATCTTGAATTGTACTTCCACAATTCCCACATGTTGTGGGAGAGACCCAGTGAGAGACAATTTGAATCATGGGGCGGATCTCCCCATACTGTTCTCATGGTAGTGAATAAGTCTCACAAGATCTGATAGGATCAGGGGTTTCTGCTTTTGCATCTTCCTCATTTTTCTGTTGCTGCTGCCATGTAAGAAGTGCCTTTCTCCTCCTGCCATGATTTTGAGGCCTCCCCAGCCATGTGGAACTGTAAGTCAAATTAAATCTCTTTTCCTTCTCAGTCTCAAGCATGTCTTTATCAGCAGCATGAAAAGTGACTAATAGAGTAAATTGGTACTGGGAGTTGGGTGCTGCTGAAAAGATACCCAAAAATGTGGAAATGACTTTGGAAACAGGTATCAGGCCAAGGTTGGAGCAATTTGGAGGGCTCAGAAGACAGAAAAATGTGGGACAGTTTGGAACCTCCTGGAGATTTGTTGAATGCCTTTGACAAAAAAGCTGACAACGATATGAGCAACAAGGTCTAGGCTGAGGTGGTCTCAGATGGAGATTAGGAACGTGTTGAGAAATGGAACAAAGGTGACTCTTGTTATGTTTTAGCAAAGAGACTGGTGGCATTTTGCCCTGTCCTAGAAATCTGTGGAACTGGAGAGATGATTTAGAGTATCTGGCAGAAGAAATTTCTAAGCAGCAAAGCATTCAAAAGGTAACTTGGCTGCTGTTAAAAGGATTCCATTTTAAAAGGGAAACAGAGCATAAAAGTTCAGAAAGTCTGCAGCCTGATAATGCAGTAGAAAATAAAATCCCAGTTTTTGAGGAGAAATTCAAGCTGATGCAGAAATTTGCATAAGTAACAAGGAGCAAATGTTAATCCCCAAGACAATGGGTAAATGTCTCCAGGGCATGCCATAGGTCACACTTCCTGGAGTTGTGCAGTAACTATTTGTTTAATGAAAGTGTGACATTAGTAATTTTTCTTAGCCTTAAATTTCACGTATAAAAAAGTAAACCTAATAATAGCATCTTTACAGTATTAGGTGGAAGTTTAAAATAAGAACAATAATTGAAAGATATTGGGGGAGCATTATTTTTGTACCTGCCATTTTAAAAGTGCATTTACTTCAAAATACTCAATATGTCATAGAGGTTAATGTGGTGTGGCTCTGTGTCCCAGCCCAAATCTCACGTCATATTGTAATCTCCAGTGTCGAAGGCAGGGCCTTGTGGGAGGTAATTGGATCATGGGAGTGGCTTCTCATGCTTTAACATCACCCCACCTGGTGTTGTCACATATATTATTTTTCACTGTTAGATAAGTAAAGTAGGGTTATTATTTTTAAATCATACAGAAACTGATGTTTCTAGTAGTGTGTAGCTTTAAACTAGAGATCAATGTTATTGCACATTCTGGGAATAGGGAAAAAATTGCCAGGATAATGGGCAGAACAGATGTTCTGCATAAAACAATGTTAATTAGCTATAGTATTCCCTCTGTCTCTCTTATCAGAAGTTGGCCTCCATTCTACACCATACAGATTCCTACCCAAATCAGATTTTGCTGACTTTAAAAGAGACAGCAAAAAGATGAGATATTTATAATACATATTAATTTGTGACAATGAAAATAGTTCTTGTTCAATGCTTGTGTTTGATAACTACATTGATTTGTAGTTATTGCTTTAATATGTTATTATGAAAATTATCTTTCAATAGCAGAAAACTCAAGTGAAAAAGAATGACAAAATGCAGATATAAATGTGTATTTTAAAAAATATCTTAGGACTCTGATAATTAAACACACTATATGAATTCATTTTCATTTGTTTTCATTTTTTTAAAAGTATGAACAAAATTATCTTAAAATGTTTTGTGTTAGTCTGAGACAAAGTATAAATGTCTATCTGGACATTCACACTTTTGCTGCAACTGCATTCTATAATGGCTTTAAACTTTATTCTTCAAAAATTTAATAATATTTCAAATTTAATCACTTTTGTTCTACTGTTCTGCAGAATTACAGAGAAATATGCTTACTCTTAAGCTAAAGATCACATTTTCTTAAGAATGTTTTTGAAATTTTTATTTACTGGGAGATAAATAGGTTCAAATGTATCTTCTGCATACAGTTTTGGTTTGATCATTTAAAATCTTTTATTTAGAAAACTATTTTAAGTAAATAAATTAACTGAAGTTATAATGTCTTCAATGTTTTTATTTACGTCAATTTTTAATTGAAGATCTTGCTTATAAGAAATGTCCTAACTAAATTATCTGTTAATAGTGGAACACTTTAGAGCTCAGAAGGCACTTTCAATTTAATCTAGTCTAATATCAAAGTAATTATATAAAAATAGTAACATTCAGGAAAACATGACATGGGCTTTTAGAGTAGCTGGATTATAATTTAGACCTGGGGTGGCAAGCTCAAATTTTTCAATGGTCAGAAAAGAAATATAAACCTGTGACAAATAGTGGAAGCAATGGGGCCGTGACTTGTCTTTGGGATGTGAATAGTGTATGCCAACATAAATGCACTGAAATCTATTAACAAACAAATAAAAAATACAGACTATCCAAGCAGACAAGCAACATAAACTGAGCCAGTCATTCTTAATAATGTTGCTGGCCTCATTTGCCAATGAGTTTGAGAGCTGTGACTTAGATCTTCCACTGACCACTCAAAGTCTCTTTCCAATATAACCTAGTTTCTAATATTAGATAAGGAAATGTACTAGTTTTACTTAAAAGACTAGACCAAAAAAAAAAAAATCTTGCCAAATAGGTTTTGGAGATACCATATACACAGATGACCGTTTACTGACTTTCAAATTTTGATAATGTTAAACTTAACCTGAGACCTGTGGTTTCTAAAGAGAGATGGTTAAAGAAAGCCCCAACCTGCATATTCCTGACAAAACATTGCAAAGAACTACTCTTCTTCATATGATTTGCAGATGACACCTTGGTTCACTCTAACAAGGCCAGACATATCCTTCAAATTCTCATTCTTTGCCTTAATAATGAATAGCTCAACTGTTTTTACCCACTGAAAAATCTAGACTAAACACCTGGCTTGTCCCACTTTAGTAAAGCTTCTCACCTTTCCTTAGACCCCTGAACTTTGATTTACCATTCTGAGCCAGAAACACAGTCATTCACTAAGGAACCCTTCTGAGAAGCTGCTGAGCTCAGGGAAATACACATTCCCTGTGGTCCCATCACACCACTTATCTCTTTCCATTTGCCTATACCGCATCTTTTTCTAGCCTTATTTGCGCTCTTCCCTATAAAAGAAGAGCCTCTCCTGAGATGTTTAACTGGAGGAAGAAGAAAAAAAAGAAAAAAGAAGAGCCTTTTTCTGCCTGACCTTGAAGACTTTTACAGATCTTATGGTAGGAACTTGCTCTCGTTGCCATCAAGAATTCCCGTCACCTTCTTTTAATAGTCTTTTCAAACTGGTTTTCTCTTATCTAATTCCAGATATTTATGACAATGTAAAGAAACCATTATACTTTTAAAACTCAGATTTTAAAAATTTTAATTTCTACAGAAATACATGATTGAATGTAATTATATTTTATTTTGATTTTTTTTTTTTTGAGACAGAGTCTTGGTCTGTTGCCCAGGCTAGAGTGCAGTGGCACCATCTCAGCTCACTGCAGCCTCTGCCTTCTGGGTTCAAGCTATTCCCACATTTCAGCCTCCCACGAAGCAGGGATTACAGGCGCATACCAGCACACCCAGCTAAGTTTTGTATTTTTAGTAGAAATGTGGTTCACCACATTGACCAAACTGTTTCAAACTCCTGACTTCAAGTGATCCACCTGCCTCAGCCTCCAAAATTGCTGGGCCACTTTTGGAGGCGTAAGCCACCACGCCTGGCCAATTTTATTTTTTTCAACATGTTATTTATTTTAAAATATTTTAAAATGTACATAAAATGATAACATTCATGTACTATGATTAGCTTTCTCAAACATAAACATTCTAGGATATTTATGTCAGTATATATTTTTTTAAATAAAGATATTAAGAATAACAATTTAAAGGCTTCTGTATATCCCTATTGTTGCATAAAGGTAAATACCATTCTAAATTTTGAGTTTATCATTTCCATGCCTGCTTTTTTATTTTCACTGCATACATTTGTCCATACATAGTAATAGAATTGTTCAGAATGTTTTTAAACTTTACATGAATTTGTCGTAATTTATGTAACTCTCTGAAATATGAATTTAATTTTATATATGGTAATGTTGCTCTAAACAGCTCTAGTCAATTATTTTCACTGTTTTCCGTCATACAAATCTGTTTATTTCTTTATTCTCCTATTAAATAGCATGTAGGTTTCCCCTCAATATTCACAGTATCTTACAAACAATATTACAATGAGTCTTCTAGTATGTTTCACTATACATACTTATGTGTAAATGTACTTTTAGAGAAAAGGTGGAATAGTTGAAGACTAAGAACTGGATTTCCATATGCAAGTCTGCAATTTTATTAACTATTATCTAATATCTCCCCAAATGGCACTCATTAGATAAATTTTACTTGACTAAGATACAGTTTTAATACATTGAGAAATTCAGCTTCTAATATTTTACTTAGTGCTAAATTTATGTCTATATTCATATTGAGTCTTTTTAATGTTAGTTTCTGCTCTCGCTTCTGTTCTTGTTTCTTTCATCCTATCCTCATAAAATGAGTCTGATAACATTTTCTTTTTATGTTTAATTTGAATTCTCTAAAATGTGTTGGATAACACAGAAATTAACTGCAAGTTGGAGATCTGATAGAACATCATCATGGAATAATACATATCCGGTGACATTTGCAGGGATATGGGGACTTCAAAAAAAATTAAATTTAAAAAACTGCGGTCTTAAAAATGATCCCATTTTTTTCCAAATAAATTTGACCATCAATATTTTTACATAAAAAACGCCAGTTCTCCTCCATTTTAAATTTATAAACATAAGTTTGTTCATAGCATTTTCTCATATTTAACTCTTCTTCTTCAATCTTTTAACAAACATTTCTATTCTCCCTTTTTAATGTATGGTTTTAATGTATGATAAATCAAATAAAGTTACCTTTTATATGGAATATTGAAGAATTCATGTAACTTAAACTGATAAACGTCTATTTCTTTTTAAATAAGAGGATTTTTGGTTGTCTGTTTTATGTAGTGTTACTTAGTTTTCTATTTGTCCATATATATACATAGTTTTCTTCAACATATTTCTTTATTTATCCTATATTCCTTTACTTTATTAACATGTGTATTACTTACATATTTCAAACTTAATAATTAATGTAAATTCATCAAAAACCTAAAATCGTATTTATTATTTTAGCTATGCCCTGAATTTTTTTAAAAATGACATATTCATCGTTTTATTCAAAAAGATGTTATATTTTCTACTATGATTTCTTCTTTAATCTGTGAGTTATTTAGAAATGTATTTTAAGTTTTTCAATGTGATTCTAACATAAAAATACAATTCCATTTATTATTGACCAAACATACACAATTAGATTATCAAATCAGAGGCACACAAACCAGACATCTAACCAAGTATCATACTCTACTAAATAATGTTAAAGATACAGGCAATCAAAAGGCTCAAACCAAGAGAGAGGTCCAGGACAGGTTGATCCTTGTGTCTTTCTCAGTCAGACAAGCCTTAGTGGCCCAGAATAAATGATCTTACAGTGAGAGTCACGCAGTTTCTCATATATTAAGATCATTTTTATTATGAAATCTATTTCATACTTCAAACAGTTGTATAGCTTCATACATCCTAGTTTCTAATTACCATAAGCAATCCTTAGTGAGTGATATCCTGCTAAGGGCATTTAAGAGGCAAGACCTCCTCTTTGTTAAAAATATCACTAAATATTGCTATTTACTTTAGAGGTGGAGTTGAAAAGATTAGGCCACTATGCTATGTAGGTTATAGGTTTATTTTTTATTTTTCATAAGACACCTCTCCCACTTCAAGTAAAGGGGGTGAATGGCTCCCAGGGCACTTCCTTCCTCTCATTTTAAATAGAATTGCAGTGTGCACTACATTGTTTTCTTGAACTATTATGAGTTGTCTTTGAGTTTCAATTATTTTTATTTTATTTTTTTGAAACAGAGTCTCTCTCTGTCACCCAGGCTGGAGTGAAGTGGTATGATCTCCGCTCACTGCAACTTCCGCCTCCTGGGTTCAAGTGATTCTGCTGCCCCAGCCTCCCAAGTAGCTGGGACTACAGGCCCCCACCACCACTCCCAGCTAATTTTTGTATTTTTAGTAGAGACGTGGTTTCACCATATTGGCCAGGCTGGTATCGAACTGTTGACCTTGTGATCCTCCCGCCTCAGCCTCCCAAGAGTTTCAATTATTTTCAGCAAAAATTGTTGAAATTTTTGAAACAATAGATATATATGTATATATCTATATAAATAAGTTATACATGTATAAAATTGGATTTTCAAATTGTGCTAATTCTTACTAATCCTTCATCAAGATTGTGTATCCCTAACAACTGTGAATTGGTCAATGTTTGCCTTCAAAAATTTGACATGTGGTTTGTATATATTTTTGAAGATACATTTTTAGAAGCATGAACTTTATAGTAGATTGTTCCTTTTGTCATTTTGTAATATTCTTTTTACTTGTTAGTTTTTATATGTAATTTTGGATTATTAATTGCTGCCTATAAAATGGCTCATGCATTTATTTTCATTTTTCTGTAGGTTTTACATGCGCTTTGTTATATTTTTAAGCTAAACTTCTCATCTTTTTTTAATAGGTAATTAAACATTCTTTCGTTTATTGTAATTACTGATATAATTAATGTTAGTTTAATTAATCTCATTTTGTGCTATTTACCATCCTTTTCTGTTTTTTCCTCCTTTTCTTCCTTGAATTGGTAATTTTTTTCATATTAAATATTCTATTTTAGTTTGAAATATAATTTTTTTTGTCGTTTTCTTGAGACACAGTCTTGCTCTGTCACCAGGCTGGGGTGCAGTGGAGCAATCTTGGCTCACTGCACCTGTGCCTGTTGGGTTTAAGCGATTCTCCTGCCTCAGCCTCCCAAGTAGCTGGGACTACAGGCGGGCGCCAGCAGGCCCAGCTAATTTTTGTATTTTTAGTAGAGACGGGGTTTCATCATGTTGGCCAGGATCGTCGAGATCTCTTAACCTCCTGATCCACCTGCCTTGGCCTCCCAAAGTGCTGGGATTACAGGCATGAGCCACCACACCCGGTCAAAATAAAATTTTTAGAAATTGGTATTAAAGCTTTATCATGCAAAACTATCTAATGGTATTTTTTTCTTGCATTTCAGTTATTATTTTCATCCACTGCCTAACAAGAACTATCACTTACTCTAGCTGCTCATTAAACTTTTTTCATCATCTTATTATTGTTCAGTATTTTAGATTTTATTTTAATTCAAAATAATAATTTTTTTTGAAATATGTACAGTTAAACTTATTACTTTTCAATGCTTAACAATGTTACTTGTAACTGATTATTTCTGTCCTCTCACATACTTATCTTTTAATGTTGTAGTAACATTTAAACTTTTTCTCTGAAGGTTTGATGATTGAGTCATCCTGTCAATATATATTTATAATGGACAGATTAACAGGAGAAAAGGCATGCAAAATTGATTAATCTGTACATGGACAAAGGTGTTTTCCAAATATGAGACTGGAGGAAAAGTCAGATGGTTGAGGTTTAAAGAGTATTATGAGGGGTAGTAAGTGATTTTCAGGAGAGATAAGCGAGCCCAAACAACAGACAATAGCCAGAGACAAAGTTCCCATGAGCTCTGGCGGGGGGGCAAGTGGTGGGAAGTTAAGAGGTGGAACTTCACCATGAACAAAAGTTATCTGATTGTGCAGTTAAAATATCCCCCGGTAATCTCTAGCACTGTCTCAGAAGAATAGCTGGAAAGGATGTCTTAGCCTGGTGGTAGTTAACCTTTTCTGATAATTTGGTAAGAATTCAAAGAAGACCGTCTTAAGACAACTGCATTTTTTTTGAAAGAAGTTTTTCTCAGACAAATAAGAGAACCTACAGAGAGAGATATTCCCTGCCCTTGGGAGAAAGAAAAAGAATGTTAGAAAGTCCTTGATTCTCAAGTAGCTTCTAGCCCTTCTAATTGCCTGTAATTTTAAAGTGTTTAGCATGCCAAAGCACCATATTTGGGATTATTTTTCTCTGTGCCCCAATAATGTTTACTTCGATGAAGTGATTTTTGGTGTTAAATACTAATTTTTATGCAAATACCAAAATGTTATTATTTTCCCATGCATGACAGGTAAATTGTATGCTATAAGATTATAAGTTGACAACAGTTTTCCCTATATTAAGTTGAAGAGATCTATTGTTTTGAAAGTCAATTTATTTAGGTACATAATTTACATGCAAATTTTGACCAGTTTTAAATATAAAATTTGATGATTTTGATCAATGTTTCTTTCACCAATTCCAATATTCCCCTTGTACTCTTTTCAGTCAATTGTCAACCTTACCCCGAGCCTCTGGCAACAGCTGATTTGCTTTCTGTTACTAAACATTTATCTATTCTAGAATGTATTAAATGAAATTACACACAGGTGGCTATTTGTGTCTGCTTTATTTCACTTAGCAGGATGATTTTTTTTTCCTCTAGTTGTCTATCAGTTATTTGTTTCTTTCTATTGCTGATCAGTGCTCTATTGTAAAATGTAACCACAATTTGTTTATCCATTCACTAGTAGATGACATTTAGGTTGTTTCCAATTTGGCATTCAATTAATTTTGATATATATGAGGGAAGAAGCAAGGTTTAATTTTATGCACAGGGATATTCAATTGTACTGATATCACTTAATGAAAAGAATCTTTCTAAATTTCATTACTTTGCCCCTAGATCCAACATTAATTTTCTTTATAAGAGTGGGTTTATTTCTGAACTCCATTTTGTTTCACTCATCCATATGTTTGTTCTTATGTTCATCTCACACATTTAATTTACTCTAGCTTTATAGCCATCTTAAAATCAAGTAATATAATATTCCAAATTTATAATATAAAAAATGCTTTCGATACAGAAGCTAGAAAGAAATTATTTAGGCAGAGAGTAAGGGGAACAGAGTCCTTGGCAGAATTTCCCTTTTAACAAATAGCAGCCCCCCAAAATAATTTCTTTTCTAATAAACAGCAACCTGAACAACGCAGCTGCAAACATAGATAAGCAACCTCGAAGACTGCACAGGTGAATGCCAGCAGTTGTGCCAATAGAAAAGGGTTACCTGAGGGCCAGGCCCGTACAACACGGAGGCTCCATCTTCCGTTTTCTTTGTCACCTCGCATACAGTAAGCAGGCAACAGGGCGCTGCCCAGGAAGCGAACATAGCACGGGCGAGGAAGCAAACATGGCGCCGGCCGGAAAGCGAATGGGCGACGGCCGCGAAGCAACCCGCCTGGGTAATAAAAAGAGTAGGGTAGGGGCAGCCAGTTTCCTAAGCACTATGCAAATAGCACATATATCCCTAACCAGTTTTTTATGCCTCCTGGAAATGACACACTTGGTCCGACCAATCTTTTGTGCCGTATGTAAATCAGAAAGCGCCTTCTCAAGGCCATCTTTAAAACCCCCTGCATTCCACAAGGAAACCAGCAACCCGTTTCTCCAGCACCCCTCTCTCTGCAGCAGAGAGAGATTTTCTTCTCTCTCTCTCTTTTTTTTTTTTTTTTTTTTTTTTTTTGAGACAGAGTCCTGCTCTTGTCGCCAAGGCTGGAGTTCAGTGGCGCAATCTCGGCTCAATGCAACCTCCGCCTCCCAGATTCAAGCGCTTCTCCTGCCTCAGCCGCCTGAGTAGGTGGGATTACAGCAGTGAGCCACCACATCCCGCTCATTTTTTTTATTTTTAGTAAAGAGGAGGTTTCACCATGTTGGCCATGCTGGTCTTGAACTCCTGACCACAAGTTACCTGCCGCCTCAGTTTGCCAAAGTGCTGGTACAGGCGTGAGCCACCATGCCCTGCCTGAGGTATTTTTTTGGAAGGTTAAACTTCCTCTCTGAACCACACTTTTTTTTGTCTTCATGTCCCAGTTTTCTGTGGCTCTGAGACAATGAATCTTAGGTATTTATCCCAGACAATAATGCCACTTCACTTTGACTACTTTAGGTATAAATTTTAGACTCAGCTTTTGCACTTCTATAAAAAGAGCTTGTTGGAATTTTATAGGTATTTTATTGAATCTACAAATCTATTTGGGAAGAATTGATATGTTAATGACTGAGTCTTTAAGAACATTGAGTCTGTGTTCATTTATTAAGATTTTATCAAATTCTTTCAGCAATATTTTATAGATAGTGAAAGATCTTGAATATTTTAAATGTATTGCTTTGTATAGAATGTTTTTGATGCCTTTTATATGGTGTTTTTAAAAATATTTTTATTGTCTGTTTTAGCATCAGAATTTTTACATATTTTTGAATAGTTTTATACATGTTCAATTGTCTGGTTCATTTTTTGTGTTTCTTTATGGTTTTCTTTCTCTCTGTCTTATTCTTTCAGTATTTCTTATTTCACTTTTTTTTTTTTTTTGGCAACTTATCACCAAGGGTCCCCCATGTCCCACCCCATTTTATAATATTGTTTTGAGTTCTTGTATTCTTTTGATGTAACAGATATAGTTATTTATTGAATGGGGAGATGAGTTCATACTCTGGAGGCAGGCCTGTTTCTTTCTATGTCTTATTGCCTCCTGATACATAGAGCTTTCTGTAAACAAAACCAAGCGTATGGTTGGACTGGGAATTGTATTTAATCTCCATTCTAGACATGGGCCAGCTCCACCCTAAACTCAGATTTCAAGCTTTGAACTTTGCTCTTTCACCTCCTATGGAGCATCTTTAGTTTCTGTTGCCTCTAGAATGTCAATATCCCAGCCACTACTGCCTCTTCCTTACAAGGAGCCCACCATTATGTATGGGTAGTAAAATTCAGTTCATTCTTAGTTTGTTTAGTTGTTGGTCCTCTTTTTCTCTTCTTTGCTCAATTAGGTCTTTTTTGCTTTATCCATATTTAAAATTACCTGTCATTGATATATATTTCTAGCAAAACATATGTATCAAACCATCAACTTCTGGCATTGTGCTATCTGTAAGTTCCACTACATATAATTTTTAAACTTCTATATCAGATAATTATAGACTATTATTTCTTGAGCTTCAGTAAAGAATTTCTGGTTCAAGTAAAGGCATTCAAAATCAAATTAGCCTTGCTTCTGACATCTAATGTTACTTTGAATCCCAGACTCTAAGAAATTATACTCTTACTATTCTATGTCTTTTTAGTTGCAACAATTGAGGCTTAAACAGGCAAGTGATATTTTTTTAAAGATCACACAGTTCTTGCTTCATAGAGGAAAGACTAAAGGGAATCTTGAGTTTTCCTTGGTGGGTCTACATGCTATCAAATTAACCCAAGTCCATTGACATTTGCGACAGAACGGAGCCTACTGCAGGACAAGAGAAAATAATATCTGGCAATTAATGTCTCCATAATTCTTGAGTATAAGGCAAGAAGATCCATATTTTCCTGTGGAAATCACAATTATGAGAGAAGAACAAATATAAAATAATGAATATTGTAAACAATTTGAATCTTATAATTTTTATGGCCAGATTAAAAAAAACAAAATATGTATTTTCTGGTGTACAGAATTTGAAATGTGAAAACAATTCAAACAAAATATTATTTGGTTTATAATACATTTCTAAAGCAGTTGGAATGAATGCTTATTTTTGCATTGATGAAACTCACATTTTTTGGGGTCTTCGTAAAGTTGTAGTTGAAGTTTTAAATTCATCGGAGTTTTCTTTCTTGTCTTATTACTAAAGGTGAGCCTTCTTACTATGCTTCCTTAAATTATCTCTTAAATTGTAATACTTCTGTGGAAATTCTATAATTCTGCATATGTAAACAGAAATGTATTATGAGATTATAAAATTTCAGAAATATGCTTAAAAAGTAAACATAATTTTGAAAGCTCAAATGTATTAAATAAAAGCAATTGTCTTTAAAATTGATTCCACTCTATTCTGTGGAGCACTTTAGTATTATTTGGGTTTTCTCTCTTCCATGAAAATGAAGGCTCATGTGTTGCAAATAAAACAAATGACTTACCCAAAATAACTTAGTTGCTATGTCTACAAAGTGCATAGAAACTGGCAATTTTTGGTGGAATGTAGGTGGTATGCACAGGCAATCCAGAATATGCTAGGCAACACTTTGTTTTTCTTAATATCTTCTCATTTATTTGGGTGAAAATGGAGACAGAAGGGCAAAACTTGATGGTGGTAATGATTAAAACTTAATTGTTTAGTAATTATATATACCTGTATAGTATTGCTTAGAATATTCTTATTAAAGTGAAAGCACATAACTATCTGTTCTTCCTGAATTTACTGTTGATATTCACTGTCACTCTAAGAAAATTTCAGCAGAAAAATTAAAAGAAAAAAACATTATTTTTTGTAGATATTTAGGGAGAACTAATGCTTTGACAATGCTTTATGTAACTTTTCCATTATCCAAACAGCAGAGTAGGCCTGAGTGGGTGCTTAATAGACATGATTAATTGGATCTGTAAGTATCTGTATTGTCACTTACATTGCTCCCTCTGCTTAAAATTCCTTTCTCATTCCAGCCAGCTTAGAAAATGTCTAATTAACTTTTGACACTCAGATACTATTATTAATCTCTCCCTCAGACAGATCTGACCACGCCTTCCTTTTTTGTGCCCAGTTAATCATAAGTGTCTACTGGTGAAAATATTATTTGAAGAGGAAAAACATTTCCTTCATTGTTATATCCACAGCATGGTTATTGGAACTGTAGACATTAATAGTAGGGAGATGTCATAAAAATATCTTTTCTCCTTTACTGTGTGTTATGATCAATAGATAGAGACATCTTGGTTGTGCATATTGAGTTGATTACATAGTAATTTTAAAAATTGTGTGCTGCTGATTGAAGTCAAAACACGTATTGATTTTGAATGGTTTCACATATATATTAACATAATCATAAATTAGATAATGATAAATAAGATTCATCAAAATCTCATATAGAAAAAAAGTCTTAAAAGTAATGGAATAAACTATATTCCCACAGAATGTATAAGTATACATTTAAATAAGTAAAAGAAAACATTTTAAATAGTCTATCATGTAAATGCAGATATTTCTCTTTTTCTAAATGTTTGAAGGACCATAGTTTAAGAAATTACTTTAGAAGCCTCAGCATATTTAGTAATTATACATTATTGTAGAAGTCACAGAACCCTCTGAGTTTCTCTTCCTCATTCTATAAATTTCCAGGGCACTTTAAAGATTAAATGTATATAGGCACTATTTGTAAAATGTTATATTATTATTAAATTCAGATCATGAAAAATCATGAATGAATAATTAAGATAAATTTAGTTTAAGTATACTTTTATTGTTTTTTATAGGGATGACATGTTTTAGAAATGCCGCTAAAATTTCATGTTTTACCCAAGTATATGTTCCCAATAATTATAATAATTTTTCACTTAACATGTTTTGCAGTTTTTCTTTAGAATGAAAATACTGCTTGTTACCTACATTCATCTCAGAAATACAGTTTCTAAAATATTTCTTTGCCATTTTCTTTATTTTTCAAATTGCATTTTACAGATTATATTTTCATGCTCTACTAGAGAACAACAACATAACTGTAAAAATATTTGGAAGGGGAAATTAATAAGTGAATTTATATTCTGTATTAATTCAAGATAACTTTAAGCCAGTTTTTTGTGTGTGTGCTTTAAGGTTATAAATTTGAAGGATTTGCCTTATTTAAATGTTAAAATCAGTTTGACAATAATTATTATGTTCATATACATAATTATAGTTTTGTTACAATATTGATCAAAAGTGAAAAGGGGGCTTTTAACACATCATTTAAAATGTAGGATGAGAATTTACATATGCATTGTTGAAGTGACAATAACGCTTTTTATGTTATCTCTTTATAGTATCTGACAGCATTATATTTCAGATGAGATAAAACCATTTGAGATGGACTTTCTATTGCAATCATTGATAGTTTATCCATATGTCATCATACTTCTAGGCCATTTCAAATTTCAGTTAGGCCAGTGTTATTTTAATATTACAGTGGTAGGTTATATTATTCAGGCATATTTGTTCACTACATTTTTACAGCATTCCATTGATTACTTAGACTGCTTTTGTCCATAGTTACAGAAAACTTAAAATGACTTAAAAATAAGAAACTTGATTAGCTCATACAATTGAAATTCAGATATATAAGAGGCTTTATTTGGATTTAATCCAGCCAGTGTGGTCTCATTTCTCTAATTTTGTGTGTATCTCCCTGCTCTGGGATACCTCTGTTTTTTTTGTTTTGTTTTGTGTGTTTTGTTTTTTGTTTTTTGAAATGGAGTCTCACTCTGTTGCCCAGGCTGGAGTGTAGTGGCATGATATTGGCTCACTGCAAGCTCTGCCTCCTGGGTTCAAGTGATTCTCATGCCTCAGCTTCCAGAGTATCTGGGACTTATAGGGATATGCCAACATGCCTGGCTAATTTTTGTATTTTTAGTAGAGAAGGGGTTTCATTCACCATGTTGGCCAGACTGGTCTCAATCCCCTGACCTCACCTGGTCTGCCCACCTCAGCCTCCCAAAGTGCTGGAATTATAGGCATGAGTCACTACGCTGGGGACTCTGGGGTACCTCGTGATCATTCTTGTTCATAGAAAAATGACTCTAGTTTTCCTAAGTCTTTCACTTGCATATCTAGCAAATTAAGACCAATTTCTTCTTCCTGGCTTTCTTTTAACAGTGGGGGACTTTTGTCCATAATCTCCAGTATGTTTCTCCTTGGCTATTCATGATCCTAATTTGGTCATATACCCATTCATGAACTAACCTTTAGGCTTAAGTCTGGGTTTCTGACTGATCATCAACAAAGGAGATGACTGATCATAATTACGTGAGTTTTAATCATGACCTAGTGCATGAGATCAGACCAAAATATAAGCTATCTTCAAAATATTAGGCAGCTGAACAAAAAAGAAAGGCCTACAATGTTAATGGGAAATAATACTCACTACAAGTATTAACTGTTTAGGAAATACTTTCACATCCATTATCTCACACTACATGAGAGTTCTAAATGCTGCCCTTTTTGCAGTTGCCCTGAGAATACATATGTTAACTCTTCCAACCCTATAATCCTTATCAGCGTTCTATCCCATGTAATAGTCTCTTAAATATCTTTGGAGTCCCAGAAAATAATCATGTATTTCATCAAATGCCAGGCATGAAGATACAACTTGTTTCTGTATTTATTGAAAAATAGTTAAAAGATAAATGTTAACCTTTCTATAAAAATTATTTTCATTAATGAAAAAAACCCAGTAATTCATGTAATATTATCCATTAAAAAATGCACGGTTTCCATATCCTAAGGTTAGGACTTTGCCTACCAAATGACCAGACTGAAGCAGAGCTTATTTAACCATTAGAGCCATGTGAAAATCCGGACAGATTTCTACAGCATTCTTTTGGTTGCTAGATATATTTAAATTGGCACTACAGTGGCGAGATCACCTGTGTAGTTTTCCTGATTTATGGATGTAGATTGATGTTTTTCTGTGGAATCTCACTTTACTATTTAGTCATTAGAATATATGCCTCTTATCTTACTTATTTTTATACTCCAAACAAATACTCTAAATCACCGCCAGAAACAAATATCTTCTTTATGTTACAGGCTTTGCTCTATTTTCTCAAAGTTGTAAATTTAGTAAAAGATGCAAACTCAGCTCTTGTAATATGGCATAAAAATAATCCACCTTTGAGCTTACGGAATCCATATGTGCACTAATGTCTGATGATTAAAAACATCAACAAAATCAACAAACAATTTAGCAATTTTAAACCTCTTACATTTAGAGAAACAAAATCACTCTGATATTCAAGCCAAAAATTCATATTATTTCTGTATAGAAGAACCCAGGGATTGGAGAAATGTTATGTTAATAATAACTCAGCAAAGAATTCTTTTTAAAGAATGAGTATAATAGCTTTCTGTTGTTCACCTAATGAGTAACACACAATTGCCCAAAGTCTTATATATTGAAGATTAAAGGGAGAAACAAAGTTTTCAAACTTTGTAATTTAATGGGCACAAGCATTTTCTTAATAATAGTTCTCGCATGAGAAGGTTGTGGTGTATTAGCAAACATCTAACAGTATGTGCTTTGATAAGCAGTGCTACTTTTAGGGAATCAGGTTAACTCTGTCTTTTACTCCTCGTTGTTTGAACTATATATTGGAGATGAAAATTACTAATACGTATGCCAGCCCATACCTTTCTGTTCCCTGTTATTGGAGGGAAGGATGAGAGCTTCAAAGTGGACTAATTCCCTCTGTTTACCTCAGACTATACCAGGAAATGGTTGTAATTGTGACTAACTTGGAAAGTTGGCTGCATCTCCAACTGTTCATTCTGGCATTTGTGAAACATTTTACAGTGGTGGCTGCTTCTGTTAACTACCTGCCTTGTAGCCTCTCATCTGTCAGTTCCTATGAAAAATAAATGGCTTGTTTTCACACAATGTGTGACTGTCATCACCCTGCCCAAACATTTTGGTTGTAATCTATGTGATTTCATAGCTGAATTGTTTTTGTTCTTTAAGTGATGTGGGTGTCTGTATGCCAATGATTTCCAGTTTCAGTGTTTCTTATTTCATTGGAAGTGGTCACCTATGGTGTTTTTAAGCACTTTGACTAGGGATGAGTCAAATACAATTGCAATAATTTAAAGCTGCATGCAGATAATTATATAGTTTCCAAGAAAATTGAAAGCATAATTATTTTATTGACATAGTTAATGAAAATTCACACTGTAACTTAGCAATGGGGAAATCTACATAACCATATATAAATTTATAATTTTTTTTTGTAATATACAGACATATTTGGCCCTCTTTCTCTAGTTGTTGGGTACATAAGAAGAAAGAGATATATAGTGTTTCTTTTTTTTTTTTTTTTTTTTTTTTTTGAGACAGAGTCTCACTCAGTCACCAGGCGCCAGGCTGGAGTGCAGTGGCGCGACCTTGGCTCACTGCAACCTCCGCCGCCCGGGTTCAAGCATTCTCCTGCCTCAGCCTCCCGAGTAGCTGGGACTACAGGCACGCGCCACCACGCCCAGCTAATTTTTTTTTCTTTTTGTATTTTTAGTAGAGATGGGGTTTCACCATGTTGACCAGGACGGTCTCGATCTCTTGACCTTGTGATCCGCCCGCCTCGGCCTCCCAAAGTGCTGGGATTACAGGCGTGAGCCACCGCGCCCGGCCCATATAGTGTTTCTAATATAAATGCCTTTAAGTTTTTCCTATATAAAAACATTTCTTTTTTATATATTTTACATATATATATATATTTAATTTTGATGTTTACTGTTTTCCCAAGCAACTTTGATTCCACTTGTTTATACTAGTCATCTCATAGTTTTATATTACTGTTATGTTTAGGATTCGGTCATATGCATCCTTGCTTATTATCTTTGTGATTATTTGTAAAAGAATAAGTCAACTTTGTTTGAATTTTGTTTTGTATTTTTAGTCATCGCTTATAGTTTTTTTCTTTAGTTTTATCAAATATTCAAGGTTTTTAAAAGTTAAATAGTTTTGTAAATCCCTGAACTGACGCATTTTGAGTGTGAGGCCTCATAGGTGCTGCTAAGTATGTCTTTGACTTTCAATATGTAAAACATTGTTAAATTATGGAAAGACATGGGGATGATGGAATTTTCATTCCCATCAAATTTCCCACTCAAATTTTCCATCACTATTTCAAACATTATTTTTACTTCTTGTTTTTCTTTCTTTCTTTCTTTCTTTTTTTTATCTTTTGAGATGGAATCTTGCTCTTGCTCTGTTACCAGGCTGGAGTGCCAGTGGCGTGATCTCGGCTCACTACAATCTCCGCCTCCCCGGTTCAAGTGATTCTCCTGCCTCAGCCTCCCAAGTGGCTGGGACTAAGGTGTGCGCCACCATGCCCAGCTAATTTTTGTATTTTTAGTACAGGTAGGGTATCACCATGTTGAGGATGGTCTCAATCTCTTGACCTCGTGATCCACCTGCCTCAGCCTCCCAAAGTACTGGGATTACAGGCGTGAGCCACTGCGTCTGGTCATATTTTTACTTCTTTTATAGTTTCACCAGAGAGAGAACCAGAATCCTGATAAATAACAGTTCCCACTAATGTTGATTGGCTGCTAAGCATATCATGTCTTGAAGAAGGTATAAACACAACTACTGAGGGAGGGAGGACAACTTCCAGTCTAGTTAAGCTAATGTCTATTAAAGACATATGATATTTCACAATATGAGACAGTCTTTACGATGATTGTCCTAATATCTACTTTAAGAAAAAAGTGAGACCCATCAAACAAGAAATTGGATGGATGAGATTATGAGATTTTGAAACAATAAATAGACTGCATGTTTAAAAGAAAAAAAAAGTCTTTTAGACTCATTATCTAATTATTATCTAATACATATTGTAACACAAAATTGATTGCTAGAACCAATTACACTGATATAACCAGGCAGGTAAAATGAACTGAAACCACAAGGAAGGGGATCCACCTTATGCTGTAAATTTATGTAAGTGTAGATCCTGGGTAGTAGGCAGAAATTTCTTTAAGTAAGTCACTGTTATCCTACCTCCGAAAAGCTTATTTTATTTTTTATAGTATATTCAGATTATCAAATAATTCTGAGTAGGTTCATTTTGTTTGACCTACCAGCATCTGATGAGCTTTGCTGCTGCTATTTTAAATTAGAATTAAAGACATAAACAGAGTAAGATGTGATGGCAGCCTCTACATATTCTGCAGAAATATGAAGTGAAAAAGAAAACATCAGTTTGATTATGAAACAATCATTATTTTCATATTTTCTTTACAGGTTACAAAAAGAAAGACAAACATGAAATCACACACAATGACTACACTGTCACCACCCTAACCCTCATCCTTTCATATAAAGATAAAAAATAAATATTTTTGGTGTTTCAAATGTTGTAAAATCATGAAATTTTGTCAAAGCCTAAATGACTTGGCCAAACCCTGCCTATTGTTTTAAGACCTTGTTTATATTCTACTGGGTTTATATTCTACTGGGTTTTTTGTTTTTAGTAGTGACAACATACTACTGGGAACACATAATAGATTTTGTTTCACAATCACTTTGCTCTCCCTTCTTGAAGCACACAGAATCTCTCCATACAGGGCTATCTGAGACTGGGGGAGGGTTAGTCTAGGCAATGCCAGGTTATCTTTCCTACTCTCTTCAATGTGCCTTTGTTTGTTATTATGTTAAAACCAGGTACTATGATCATTCACCTAATTTTTTGGTTCTTATTAAGTAAGGTGCTTTCTTGCAGGGATAGTTGTTCAGTTTAGTGTTCTTGCAGGTGGATGATACTTGAGGATTCTATCTGGCCATCTTGTTTTCCCATGTTCTACTTTTTGATGAATCTTCCTTTACTAGGGTAATGTTTCTAGTTATTTTGTACCTCTGATTATTCTTTCAGTTTCCCTGCTAATCATACTATGTTGCCTTTATGCATGTGTAGTTTCAGTATTTGTCATGTCATTCCCAAAGAGATACTAAATTTTGTAGGGAATAAGCTATGTCACATATGTCTTCTATATCTTTCCATGCTGCAAATAAAGTGGCAACCACATAGAAAATAGAATAAGAAAATATTTGAATGATGTGCTGATTGTCTGATAAATATTTATGTACACATATTTCATATGTTAATGAGTTATGTTAACAGTATGCTTGTAACTTGCATTTGACCATGAAATCTCAAGAAATTTCATACTCAATAATAAGAATAAATGGGAGTATCCCTTGTAAACTTTTAGACATCTGTGTTGTCATCATATAAGAGACTCTAAAATCCTGTGGTTAACTTCTGATTATAATAAACTTGATGACAATGAGCTTCACTTTTACCTTCAAATGGAGAAAATGTAAAGGAAAAAGGGCTTCCTTCTTTTTTCTGGTTTCTATATTAACTGCTATATATTTTCTCAGGAATTTTTTTAAAGTCTCTAACTTTGTGGATTAGACTAGAATATGTGAATTATTGATCCCGTGGATAACAACCTCAATGTTCTAATTAAAAGTTTATGGCTTGAGATTATGTCCTTTGCAGGGACATGGATGGAGCTGGAAGCCATTATCCTCAGCAAACTAACACAGGAACAGAAAAGCAAACACCACATGTTCTCACTTACAAGTGGGAGCTGAACAATGAGAACACATGGACACAGGGAGGGGGAACAACACACACTGGGGCCTGTCAGGGGTGCAGGGGGAGGAAGATCATCAGGATAATTAGGTAATGCATTTGGGGCTTAATACCTAGGTGATGGGTTTATAGATGTAGCAAACCACCATGGCACATGTTTACCTGTGTAACAAACCTGTATGTCCTGCACATGTATCCTGGAACTTAAAATAAAATAAATAAATAAATAAATAAAAGTTTTTGGCTAATTCTTATACACTTAATACATTTCTTCATTTACATATAGTTTGTAACTCATATCTTAACATACTGCCACCCTCAACATTGTTATACCAATGTGCTATCAAAATAAATGTTTATTCAGCTATTCCCTTCCATACACTTTTAAATTCTTATCTCTGCTATTGTCTTTTCCCTCTGTTTTTATTATTTCTTCTTTACTGTTTGTTTCTCTTTTTTGCTGTCTGATCTTTAGCACCCTTTTTTCTTTTACTATATTTTATAATCCTATTTAGTGCAAATCCTGTCAACTCTGTCTATAAAGCAGCTGTTCTTTTAATTCTTTGCTTTCCTTAAAAACAAAAACAAACAGACAAAAACTAGTGGAAATTCTAGTGTTAAATTTCGAAATGGTCCAATGTCACTTGTGTGGATTTTGCCCTTGAGGTGCTGACTGTCTGGTAGGACAGATGGGGAATACATATAAATTAAATATAATACAAATTCTCAGTGATAAATGCATGAGAAATTACTGATAAGAAATTTCCCACAAACCACCTTTTTGCAATCTTTCTAATCATAATTCTGAGTCACCTATTTACTAAACTACATGACTTATTTTGCTTTTGCATATTTTCATAAAAATTCCTCTGCTTTATTTTTAACTGAAAATTTCTCAATAGTTACAATAAGACATGAGAAACTATGAAATGTTTAGGAGTAAGGTCTTGAAATATCCACATCTGATCTAAGATTGGGTATCTGTGTTTAGAAAGGTTTCAATCAGAAGGAGGCATCCCTGTCCAAAGGCTATTGTAGTGGTGCAGCAGAAGAAAATAAGCAAATCAGGTAAAGTATATGGTAAGAGAAAATAATATATTAGGACCAATTTGAATAAGTGTAAAATAGACTTATTTTTCTCCTTTCTTCTTATATAGTTTTCTTATCCAAAGGCAAAACTCCTTAGGAGGAAGGAGTGGATGTGACATGTCTGAAAATAAAGCCAAGACTTAACTATTTTCAAGACTAATGGCCTAGTGCTGATGAGCAGAATGGTGGGAACATACAAAAATGTCTGCTAGCACTCTTCTGTTCAGAATGGCCTCTCTCCCACTTGGCCCACATGATCATTGTGGAGCTATTATCTCTGAGCAATGCTGTTCTGCCCATACAACCACACTCAATCTGTTCAAAGATGGAAGCTCAACCAAATGTCCCAAGGTCCTCCCTGATGATTAGAATATGGATATAGAACCATTTTCCACCGTTGGGTCTCTATACTAAAAGATGAAACCTGTTTTTGCTAACGGGTTTATGAGAATGAAGACAGTAAGGTTCATAAGAAACATAGAGCAGTTACTTCTGGAGATGGGATCCCATGCTATGCCAAATGGGGTCACAACAAAGGGAGGGGAGAGATGGAGGAGGCAAGGGCAGCCTTGGATATAGGAATAAATTATATCTCACAGATTTTTGAGATTCATGTGTATACTTATTTTTATTTATTTTTTTGAGACAGAATCTTGCTCTTGTCACCCAGGCTGGACAGCAGTGGCACAATCTCAGCTCACTGCAACCTCCACCTCCCAGGTTCAAGCGATTCTCCTGCCTCAGCCTCCTGAGTAGCTAGGATTACAGGTGCCCACCACCACGCCTGGCTAATTTTTGTATTTTTAGTAGAGACAGAGTTTCACCATGTTGGCCAGGCTAGTCTCAAACTCCTAACCTCAAGTATACGCCAGCCTCATCCTCCCAAAGCACTGGATTACAAGCATGAGACGCCATGCCTGGCAACATCTATAATTACAATAAATTCCTCTTACTTCCTTAAAAAAAATCAAGCTGAATTTCTCCTGCCTGCCAACCACGAGAGCAGAACTTCCACAATTATAAAGTAAACCTGCATATAAAAATTATCAAACAAAATAATGAGTCCTTTTGGTACTTTCAATCTCTTTGCTTATAAAAAGGTAATTGTTTTCTCTATGTTTATTTGTATCTTAGTTACTTCCCTACTCTGTACAGGCTGTGAAATTATTTTGAGCAGGCATAGTAGGTATTGGACATACCTGATTACATTGAAGAAATGTCCCTGTTAAATAAATTTATTATAATTAAATAATGTCTATTTGGATGACATATAGAAAAGAAAAACACAACTGCCATATTCAAAGACAACAAATAGAACTTATGTTTAATATAAATTAGAGTGTAGGAAAATTAGCTCATGATAAACTTAGAAAGTTGGTGCAAAATGTGGCGTAATTTGTCTTTTTTCTCTGTTATAACCATACTTGCCTAATAATAATAAACTAGAGGCTTTGGTAAAGGTTTTTAAGAGAAATTGAATTGAATTGATTTAATATGGCTTTAGTTATAAAAGAACATTTCATAGTTTTCCTGAATCAGTACATATTCCATATTCTCTCATATTTTCTATCTTCATTGACCTTTTAAAATTCTAAATAATTCTGGGACATTTCAAAACCCTCAATGCTCACAGATTATTTTAACTATTTCACTAGTAAATGTTCATCACAACTGTTTGTCAGAACCTAAACTTATAAAATATTATTGTCCTCTTTGGAATATTTGTTATTATGAAGTAATCATGTTCATTATTATATAAAATATATTTTTTTCTTTGTTTAAGAATAATCATTATGTTACTAGTAACTTTCATTCAATCTGATTGCTATTCTCTGAGCTTGTTATATAGTGAAATTAATATATATCTATAAAATATTATGTATTAATATGGGTTTGGGGGGATTTGCTGCTCACTCACAGGAGTTGGGTACATAAAAGTTTGAGGAACATATGATGAGTAGGTGCAAAAATTGGGACCTAACCCGTAACTCTCAAGACAAGCCTAACCTCTAACTCTGAAGACAAGTTAAAGATCCTCAGTCAGAAAGTGGAAGTGGAGATATGATGAGAAAGAAGTTGATGGGAGACACAAATAGTTTTTTTTAAGTAGACTGGAGTTGAGTAAATAGCCATAGATTCACAAGTTATCCTCTTGTGGGTTCTATCACCAGTACCCAGTTCCTGCACAACACATCAGTTGGAATACAGAAAACATCAGCCCTCACCTGAATGGGTCATATGATGTGTGTGTCAAAGAATCATTAGTTTTCTTTCTAGGTGGACTCATGAAGACCCTCTTGGTGACAGCCAAAAAGTCACATAGTATTATTGCCTTGTTAGAGTGATGCTTATTTGTATCTTTAGATCTAACTAGGCCTTGTGGTTGGCTGAAAAAAATGTTCCCAAAGATAAACCCACCTTCTAATCCCTTGAACCTGTGATACCTTATTGTAGAAAAGAGTCTTTGCCAATGTAATCAGTTAAAACTCTTAAGTGAGAGGATTATTCTGGTGGGTCCTAAATAACATGTCAAGTATTCTTCAAAGAGAAAGCTAGAGAGAGACAAGACAGACACACAGAGCAGAAGGCATTGTGAAGACAAAGGCGGGGATTGAACCGACATAGCCATGGGTCCAGGAATGCCAGCATCCCTCAGAAGATAGAAAAAGCAAGAAACATATTCTCCTTTAGAGCCTTCAGAGGAAATGTGGCCCTGTTGACACCTTTTTGGGCTTCTGACCTCCAGAACTTGAGAAAATAAATTTCTATTGTTTCAAGCCATTAAGTTTGTGGTTTTATCTCAGGATATTACCTTTACAATGTCATCTTTATATATATCACCTAATTGATATCTAACCTATCACATTTTATCTGTAAAAAACTAATACAGCTACCATGTCAGTCTATTTTGGCACTGCTTTAAATAATTACCCAAGACTGTGTAATTTATAAAGAAAAGAAGTTTAATTTGGCTCGTGGTTCTGCAGCCTGTACAGGCATGGTGCCAGCATCTGCTCAGCTTCTAGTGAGACCTCATGGAGATTTCAATTGTGGCGGAAGACAAAGTGTAGCCAGTGTATCACATGGTGGGAGCAGGAACAAGAGAGAGAAAGGATAAGATACTAAGCTCTTCAAACAACCAGATCTCACTTAAATTCAGAGAAAGTACTTACTCATTAGCATGGGGATGGCACTAAGTCAGGGATCTGCCTCTATGATCCAATACCTTTCACTAGGCCCAACATCCAACATTGGAGATAGTGTGTCCACATAAGATTTGGAGAGGGCAACACATCCAGTATCAGCCACCATTCTACTTTTGCCAAACAGCATTCCTTTTGTTGATAGCCTGAGCTAAAAGGTGGAGTCCTGGACATTTAGTGGAATAGTTGTATAAAACAGAAATTGCCAGTTGGGTGCGGTGGCTCATGCCTGTAATCCCAGCACTTTGGGAGTTCAAGGTGGGTGGATCACCTGCAGTCAGGGGTTCGAGACCAGCCTGGCCAACATAGTGAAGCTCCATCTCTACTAAAAATATAAAAATTAGCTGTGCATGGTGACATGGGCCTGTAGTCCCAGCTATTTGGGAGACTGTGGCAGGAGAATGCTTGAACCTGGGAGGCGGAGTTTGCAGTGAGCCCAGATTGCGCCAT
This sequence comes from Ateles fusciceps, assembly GCA_036589455.1. NCBI lineage: Eukaryota > Metazoa > Chordata > Mammalia > Primates > Atelidae > Ateles > Ateles fusciceps. The sequence goes on along the minus strand of JAZHEH010000827.1, from coordinate 2,420,890 downwards.
TGCATTCCAGCCTGGGCAACAAGAGTGAAACTCCTTCTCAAAAAAATAAAAAAGAAAAAGAAATTGCTAAATACCTGAACATATATGAAAATGAAAATCACCAACTCAGGATCTTTCTCTAAGCTAGAACAATGGTCAAATGTATTTCTTGGATAATTATATAAACATATCTACAGATGTATATGTGCATGTATATGGAAATAATATTGCATGTTTGTTTACAGGGAGCAAAAGAACACATTTACTTTTGAACCTCAAGAATAATGATATTAAGAAATACTGTTCTAATACATTCAAATTTCTCTAACTGTATCACTCTGTATCCATTTGAAGGGAAGTTAGGAAAGTATGCTAAAACACTGAGAAACATTTTTTTCCCTCTTCATTTCTCTGTGTATACAGATTGAAAAGACACAGCAGTAGAGTAAGAAAACATAATCTACCCATGGCATCTAGGCACTCACAATTCAAGACATTTATATACTCGAGGATGTCTAAAAATAACAAATTGGCCTGAAATATACATTCTCAAAAAGAGAGTATTAACAGTATAGTTAATGATCCAGGTGCAAATGTAATACTTTCACATCTATGTTATCTATGTCATATATTACCAGAGAACATTTCAAAACACTCAAGAGTGTCACATGCTTTCTATTTAGTGCCATATGCATAATCTACAATCTTTGTTGAGAGCTCCTTGCTTTCATATAGTTAAGAGAAACATAGAAAATGAACGTCTTTTATCAGAAAGCGAGGCTCAAGGCTCCATTCCACCAGTCACCTACCAAAGAAACAAGTTGGTGGCATGTCTTTCCCTAAATTTATACAGAATTCCAAGCATAGCTTTAAAAGTTTACATTTTGATTTCATCAATGTGAATAGTTAAAGAAAAAAATCAGGGCATATGAACACATTATAAGAAAAATCTAAAGAAAAGTAGTAAAGTCTTTATTTTTTATTTCAACATTAAAGCAAATACCACCTGTGCAGTCAAAAATGCCCACATTCTTAACATACAAAGAACTGTGAGAAGTCAAACAGGTGCTGAGGAGAAAATAGTAAAGAAAAAAAAATTAAGTTTCTTAAAATAAATAAAACATTTACCTTCAAGTTTTCAACATCCTGTTTATTTCTTTTTATGTCAAATTATAACAAGTATCACGTATATCATTGAGAAATATTTTTCAAAAGCAGCACTAGAAGACCACAGAATTATGACCTAAAGAAAATGACAAAAAATAGATGGAAGTTTTGGGGCTTTCTTTAAAAGGGACATTACATAAAGAAGACAAAATTGTGAGGTGATTATTATCTTGAAACCAAGAAGATTACAGAAATTATCCAGGGGAAGAATCATAAGTTTACAATGATTGTGAAATATTATAGTTCAAGAAACCATGGTGTAAACATACAGTGAAATGTGTGCTGCGGTTGCAGCCACAGTTTGTTTCCTTAAAGAGAACCTCTTAAAGCACCTCTAGCTAAAATGAGAATTGTCTTTTAGAAAGGATACCAGGTGGAGAGTTGCCAAATAAAATGCAGGGTGACCCATAGTTATTTCAAATAAACAACAAATAACTTTCGAGCATAACTATGTCCCAATTATTGCACTATTATTCTATACTTATGCTAAACACTTGGTTGATTGTTTATCTAAATTTTAAATGCAACTGGATGGACTGTACTTATATTTGGTAAATCTGTCAACTTTAACAAGGAGTCTTAGATAATTCAAGGTAACAGGAAAAATGAGAAACAGGATTTGGAAATATCACAGGAAACAATGAAGTTTACATTGACTGTCTCAGTGATTCTCTCTCTCTATTTTAATCTCTGTCTCCTCTTCTCTCTCTTTCATCCAGAACTGATTTATTCATTTTTTTTCCTTTCCATTTTATTCCTTTTTTCTCAATGTAGAACACACTTTATTCTGTTTTCTTATTTATTTGTGTACGTGCAATAAGGAAACAAGCTGTATCCTGGGCAACGTAGTGAGAGACTGTTTGTACAAATTATTTTTTTAAAAATTAGCTGGGTGTGGTGATATGTACCTGTAGTCCCAGCTACTGAGGAGGCTTAGAAGGGAGGATTCCTTAAGCCCAGGAGTTAGAGACTACAATGAGCTATGATCACACTATTGCACTCCAGCCTGGTTGACAGAGTGACACCCTATCACAAAAAAGGAAAAAAAAAAGGAAAAAGAAGAAAAGGAGGAAGGGAGGGAGGGAGGGAGGAAGGAAGGAAAGAAGGAAAGAAGGAAGAAAGGAAAGAAGGAAGGAAGGAAAAAATGGCTCAGTTTTGCAGTTTTGATTACCTACTTTCAGGTCAAAGTAATATCCACCAGGGTTTCTAAGTCACTTCACCCATTGTCTTCTCAATAGATGCTATAGAAGCAGCCTCAGAAAGAAATACAAATGGAACAGGGAAATTGAGTAACATGGTTATTTAAGCCACAGTTATAAATCTTGTCTTCAAGAATTATTAGCTTAAATATCACAAATTTACAAGATTAATTGAAAATGTGAGTACAAAAAATAATCTATACTGCAAAACTCCAATCTGTACATGTACAAACACAACTACATTCACACAAATAAAAAAATACTAAAAATATTTTCAAGCATGTTTGTGGCAATGATTAACATTTTATCTTCTATGTATATTTTTATATTTGCCAAATTTCCTTCAAAATGCCCTATTTACCTAAAGAACTCATGGCATCAAAGATAGATAAGTGGAAGGAACACATGTTTTCTAAGAATTAGGAGTGCGGGAAGGTCATTTAGTAACCCAGAGGATTAACAAATATTTCCCTAAATATGAATTGCAAGCTGTTCAGTCTGGAAAGTTCTAAGAATTTGCTCCAGAACATAATGTTTTAAAGGAACAGAAATTAGAAACGATAAAACACAAAATATTTTAAGGAAAGTAATACCTAAGGGAACAATGAGATATTTAAGCAAAATAATAGTATTATAAATTATCTTTTAATTTAATTTATATATCTTATACACATATAAACAGGGCTTGAAATTGGGATGCATGTACATAACACTATATTAAAAAATTAAATAACTGGATAAATAATTAAGACCATATAAGGTAATGAGTCTTATAAAGCTTTTAGTATCTGTACACCAATATTATCAAGTTTTTTTGTTATCATTTTTGGAAACATCTACAGCTTAAATCTTCTGACAACGTTTTCACCATTTGTTAAAAGTTAATTTTCTAACAAGCTGTCTTGTCCATATATTTTTCACTTTAACCTCCTGCCTTCTGTTAAAACAAAAATTTATCTAGGCATTTAAGCTAAAACTTGCAGCCCACAGTGAATGAGTCACCAAGTTCTTCCAATTCTTTAAATTGCAACTTGAATCACTGTGTTGATCTCTGTTTCTGCTGCCATTTTTTATGTCATCATTATATCATCATTGTTTTATGCTTAGATTATTTATTTAAAAAGTAACCTCTTTGACCCTAGCCTGCTCTTCAGTTTGAAATTATCATGAACATTGATTAATCTTAAAACACTGCTTTGTGTATGTATTAGTCTGTTCTCATGCTGCTAATAAAGACATACCCTAGACTGGGTAACTTATAAAGGAAAGAAGTTTAATTGACTCACAGTTCTGCAGGGATGGGAAGGCCTCAGGAAACTTAACAATCATGACAGAGGTGGAAGCAAACATACCCTTCTTCACATGGTGGCAGCAAAGAGAAGTGCAGAGTGAAGTGAGGGAAAGCCTATTATTGAATCATGGGATCTCCTGAGAACTTCCTAGCACAAGAACAGCTTGGAGGTGACAGCCCCATGATTCGGTTACCTCCCATTGGGTCCCTTCCATGACAAGTAGGAATTATAAGAATTATAGTTCAATATGAGGTTTGGTGGGAACACAGCCAAATCATACCAGTGTATATATAACTATGACCCCAAATTGTTCATGTCAAAAATAATGTGAGAATCTGCCCTGTACTTAGTACTATAGGACAAACATAACTCACAAAGTGCTTTTTAACAAATCTAAGACGTTGTTCATTATCATTTTTTCTGCTTGAAACACTTTTTATCTTTTTTTCTTAGAACCTACTATTTCTTCAAGTTTCAATTCAATTTTTGGTTGTTCCGTAACACCTTACCCTAGTCCCAAACCATGATGGTTGCATGTCCATCTGTGATATAACACATGAACTCTTTACAATGGGATTTTAACTCCTTAATCAATATATAAAGTGCAGATTTTGATCAACATTTCCTATAAGCCAATGTAAAGAAAAATAGTTCAATGTTTCTTACAGTTTATGAGCTAAAGTTATCCTTTTTCAGAAGTGAGCTAGCCAGTTCAGCTTCTAGTGAACAGATGAAATCAACATCTTAATGTTAAAAAGGCTCTCACTTTTGTATGGAAAACCAATAATTTTCTCTCTCCTATGTTTGGTTTCTAAGGCAATGTCAAAAACTTTCATGTCAAAAAGTTTTATATCAAAAAGTTTCTAAACTTTATAAAATGTGTAGTTGAAAGAGCCTAGAAATTTTCTTCAGAAAATATAGGTTAATTTAAAAATAGAAATTAATATTGTCTCTTTTAAGAAAAAAAGCCAGAGATAATCCACAAATCTACATGAATCATGATTAACTATAACTATACTCAAGCACTATAAATCTTATTCATACAAAAGATATAATAGCATCTAATTCCTTAGAGTTACCTATGAGTCATTAAGTTGCACAGAGGATTCCTCAAATATGAGGCTTGCAAAAACTTTGTTTAAGTAAAACACACACACACACACAAACACACACAAATAATTTCTTCCAGAAGGTTTTTTTTCTTAATTGAAAATATATTTTGTTCTTAAGTTTACCATGAAGAAACAATTTTTTTTAGCTAGTTAGGGCTGATGATGTCATTTAGGGGAATAATTGTACAAAAATACATGAAAAGTGATCATATGAGAGTTTCATATCAAACAATTACAAGTGATAGAGGGATGAAAATCATAAACATTATTAGAACTTTAATTTCAAAAAATAGAAATTCATGAAATTAAGAATACATTGATTCTCAATTTCCAAGAACGTATATTTGGAAATTATATTTTTGAAAGAGTGACTTCAATGTTATAAGAGAAATCTAGTGATAAGTAGCTACTTTTGAAATATGAGTTTTATTTATGTTATATAGCCTTGATTTTATAAAGGACTGAAATATTCTTGTGCTGTCAATTTTCAAATACCGTTAGTTAAAATGAGGAAAGAGCAGCTGGTCATAGTCTCTCTTTTATTAGCTAAGAAAATTATTTTTCCACACTAACCTCATTTAGTCTAATCCAGATTTGAGCTAAAAAGTGAGGCTGTGAGTGTGCATTTTAGATTAAGCTTTGGCACAGTGTTATTCAACTATGCTTTGGGCTTAAACATTGGCAGCTATTTGCACTATCACTGTAGAAACAAGTAATGGATAAAGTAGTTAAAGCTGTGTGTGGAGAAAAAGAAGTCTAGGTCTTAAAGGAATATCAATGACATGCTAAAAAGCTAGCACTTTACTCTGGAAGTCATTCAAGGTTTCTGAGCAGGATGATGTGATCTAACATTGCTGTCCTATGACATACTGCTCTATGCCTACTCAAAGAGAAACTTCAAAGATAATTCTCATATCAAGAAAGCTTTCTTCTCCTGTTTACTAAGCATCAATGATGAAACTTCATGGTCATTTCCATACTAAAAACTGTCAATATTTGAAGAGTAAAGAAGCTATCACATTCAGCCTTGTCATTCTATAAATATTTGCTTTCAAAAGTGCATATGTAAAGAAGAGCAGTGCTTTTCTGCTGGGCTAGGCAAATACACTAATATACCAAAATATTTAATTGGACAGTATAAAATACAATTGAAGCTTTGCATTTAACCTCAGTAAGAAAAATATTACATCCAGAAAAAAAACAAAAAAACAAAAAAACAATAGCTTGGTTTGCGGAAGTATGTTTTCTAGGGATCTCCTTTTTCTGAAAGTTAGGAGGAAAATGTGATGAGCCAACAATTCATCAGGGACTTACTTTGTCGGAGGATACTCTAGGTGTTTTGTTTCTAATTCCTTTTCCCCTCCTACACACATTTATCTATTCACTCAATTTATTTGTTTTTAGTGTGCATTTGCAGTACAAAGAAAGAAGACACAAATGAGTACACTTATTCTACCATTTTCCTGCTCTGGCTAAAGTATCCTAGGAGAGAAGTATGAATCATTTAGAATGAAGATCTGGGGCTTTGTTTTTCTATGTTTTTGCTATCCTCCATTACTCAGAAAAGAGAATTGGCTTCAATATCCCTGGGCATCAAGTATTTCCAAACAAAAAGAAACTAGATATGTAGCTCCTAGGTATTAGAAGCTAGTAATAACAGGAAAGTTTTTAGTGTAGAACAAAAAACAATGCAGGATATATGTGATCAATCTGTAATTGGCAAATAAAATCATTCATTTTAAAATAGTCATGCAGTCAGTGACTAACATTTTATGTCAGACTTGAAATTCTTGCACCAATCCTCAGAATCAAATATTAATGGTTCACATGAATGTAAGTATTCTGACTAGTCCACTCTCTAATTAAATAAAGACGAAGATTAGCATCTACTAATGCCATTCACAATTAGAAAAACTATTTAAAGGGAATTTACCTTTTGCAACTACAATCTTACTATATAAATGGAAAAAAATCAATGAACAAAATATAGGCAGTGGCATTAATCCACATGTATAATAAAATGTTCTCTCCAGTTAGTGGACTTGAAATATAACTTGACACTAACAGAGAAAAGGGATAATTTAAAACTGAGATTGAAATTCAGACTATCTTGGTTTTAACTCTTTCTTACAAATTATGGCATCTTGGGTAAATTATTTGATCTCTGTGACCTATTGTTTCTCTTCAGTGGGAATAATATAGTGCAAGGTTTTTATGAGCCTTACGAGTCACACTGTATGTAAATAACATATTATATACATTGGTTTCTTTCCTTCCTCTTAGAATAAAGATTTTATAACTGCATATTGCAGGGTAAAATTTATGCTTTGTGTAGAAAAAAACACTCTTACAAAACTTGATTCCTATTTTTATATTACTTTTCTTTACACTTAGAATATTTTGCTGGAACATATAAGGAACCCGCTGACATCCATTCCAGTCACTTTCCATAATAACCTTTGCTTTCTCAGAGTACACACCCACGGGAGAAGTATACCCCCCCAGGAGCCTATTCATTTGTGAGCAGATGCAGCATCTTATTTCTCACTAAATGAAAACTATGTAAATATAAAGATGAAATACATGTTGTTCAAAGTTAGCTACCTGGAAAGGTCATGGACACTCCTGTACTCATTTTTCCTCTGTGTATATATCTTACTAGTGCTGACATCAGCTTCTGACTTTGGAATTTACTATATTTTAAAAGAAAACTTGTTGTCTTCCTCTTATAACCACACTGTTTGCATTACTGCTGTTAGTATTAACTAACTGTTATAGTAAGCACCCCCGATCTCAGTGACTTAATATAATTACTGCTTTTTTTTTCTGATATTATAGTGTGTGTCAGAAAGCTTTCTTCCAATTGGAGACTCGGGAATCCACTATGCTTCCATATGAAACATCTGGCATCTTCATCATAAGGCTTTCAAGCTCTATGTGGACAAGATAATAGAATGCCAAGTATCAAACATGGTTTTCTAGTATGTGCTTGTACATGATATGCATTAATTTGGCCAACATAACTTTAGCCAGAACTTCATCACATGACCCCAACATAACTACAAAGGATGTAGGTAAATGTAGTCTTTATGGATGCCAGTAGGAAGATCACATATTTGGTGAAAACACAGCATTGTCTCTGCTATACTATTTAAATTGATGTCTGTGCTACATTAAGTATTTGTGCTCCATGAAGTTTAATTTTTTTTTTTTTTTCCTGAGACAGAGCCTCACTCTGTTGCCTAGGCTAGAGTGCAGTGGTGCAATCTCTGCTCACTGGATCCTCGGTTCAAGAGATTCTCCTGCCTCGCCCTCCCAAGTAGCTGGTATTACAGGTGCGTGCCACCACATCTGGCTAATTTTTGTATTTTTAGTAGAGGCGCGGTTTCACCATGTTGGCCAGGGTGGTCTCAAACTACTGACTTCAAATAATCCACTCACCTCGGCCTCCCAAAGTGTTGGGATTACAGGCGTGAGCCACCATGCCCTGCCAAATGTGCATCACCAGTGTCTAGAATAGGACTGTCATATGTATGTGGTATATGTAGAATAATTAAATACAAGATACAAGTAAGATAATTGTGTGGAAATCAAAGGAAACACATATATTTTGTGCCCAGTAATATAATTATATAAATGGTAGACTTTAAAAATGCTCATCCAAAAAATAATATGCACTATTATAGTATTGTCTACATTTGATGGATGAACAGTGCAATCTTGGGTGTTATGGTCAAAGAAAAGTGTTTAGAAGCCTTTCATAGTATTATTGAGATATATTACTTTTTATTGTGAAGAAATTTACAATAAAAAATTCTAGAATTCTGTTTACCATTGGGAAATAAAAAGCTGAATTGCTTTGATTTTATATGTATTTACTTATATATGCTTACATGAGTTTAAACAGAGACAAAATAACTTACAGCCATATATACACATGTATGTGCTGTATGTACACACACACACACACACACACACACAAACTAAATATAAAAGCACAAGCCAGGCATGATGATTGTGTGCCTAAAGCATCAACAACTCAGGAGGCTGAGGCAGCAAGATCCTTTAAGTCAGTAGTTCAGACTGTGATGCACTATAATCATGCCTGTGAATATCTACTGCCCTCCAGCCTAAGCAACATAACACCACCCAGTCTCTAAAATCCAGGCTATAGAAAATTTAAAAAAAATTAAAAATAAAAGCATATTGGGTTAGAATTTCTGTCTATTGATTTTTAGAGCAACTATTTTCAATATGCAGAATCATTCACCAACATCTTTTCCCTAGTCCCTAAAAATGGTTTTTAGTTAGAAATGTCATAAAATTGCTTCTAAACAAATACTAAATTCACCATTCCTAGTCAAACCTAGATGAATATTTGGATTCAGAAGAAATAGTTATATTTAGTGTCTAGAGTTTAATAAGAATTGCATAAATTGATAGCTAGTTGATGACAGAAGATACGTTGTAAATGGATAGATGGATCAACGGACAGATGGATAGAATGATAGATATAGATAGATGCTTGGTAGAATGAAGAAATAAGCTATTTTGAAATAAATTTTGGTTGACTGTAAAAAGGAAAATTAAGGCCGGGCACTGTGGCTCATGCCTGTAATCCCAGCACTTTAGGAGGCCAAGGCAGGTGGATTGCGAGATCAAGAGATGGAGACCATCCTGGCCAACATGGTGAAACCCCGTTTCTACTAAAAATACAAAACTCAGCTGGGTGTGATGGCATGCACCTGTAATCCCACCTACTTGGGTGGCTGAGGCAGGAGAATTGCTTGAACCCAGGAGGTGGATGTTGCAGTGAGTCAAGATTGAGCCACTGAACTCCATCCTGGTGACAGAGTGAGACTCCATCTCAAGACAAAGAAAATTTTTAAAAAAGTGCTGCAACTGTCAAGACCACAGTGAGTGATCATGCAGTATTGTGTAAAGTATTCCCTGCCTGACCTGGTCATAGACCTAGACTCCTAGTTGTGCCATTTGATTATTTGTAAGATGTAAAATCAAATGCTGTAAATCTATTAACCAATATTTTCTAGAACTCAAAGCCCAATTTAGAACTTTGTTAGACATGTACTTCTGCTTCTCTTGTAAGAACAGACGGTTTTTCTTTTTTAGTATATTCTTTTAATTGGCTGTTTAAAGGTAATGAGGACTCACAGCCTGATATGCTGAGTTAGCAAGGAAATAACAGCTGGTCTTTCTCATGCAGACAAACAGCAGTGGCTCCAGCAGTGACATGCAGAAGCATTGTTTCCTTCACAGTGCCATCTTTTATACCCCACATTTTAGTAGTCTTGCATACAATTTTGATGTTAGTTAAGATTTTAACCAAAGTGTGCAACTTTTAAAAATTATGAGTAAAGAAAAAACTTAAAGAGCAACAAATCTTTTTCTTTATCTCAGTAAACTAATTATGTGTCTTTAAGTTCTATCTGAACAATTTCTCCTAGTGGTTCCTAAAAATCTCTTTCAACTCATGATAAACTTACAATCACTAACACTGTTTTACAAAATAATCCTGTGTCTCGTTTTAATTTAAAGATCCAGAGTATATGAGATAAACTTTAAAATGTCCCTCTTACCCACTCTGTTATTATACTGTATCTCCTTTTCTTTCTGTCTGGTAGGAACCAAGTGCATAAAATTATCTAACTGGCCACAAGACAAAAAACTCTTTCCTTTGTAAGTTTTTCATTTCTTTTCTTTGTCTCTGGATTGTGCTACTGTACTTTTTCCAACAACAACTATTGCAAATCCTGTGACATCTTGAATCCTCATCTTACCCTTGCTCATCTTTCTTTCTACTTGACAGAGAAAATATAGTATCTTGGGCAAGATAAATTCAACACCAATGTGCTGCCCCAAATATACTCTTTTCCTACATCTTGCATTAGCCCTTATTAGAATGATTTATTGCTGTTGTCAAACCCATTTCTTTTTTCACTCACTCTTATGTATACCTATATGTTGATGATTCCCACACTTCATTCCTAAACCAAATTTATTTTATGTATGCAACATTTATTTCCAACTCACTATAAGACTTGTTTACCTGGATGCATTATGGTCTGCTTTTGCAGACCAAGTTTAGCAAGTCCAAATCAATATATTTTCCCAGAATTATCACTACTAATCTAAATTAATGTAAACATTATTTAATCAAGTCACACAAAGGGGGAAAAAACTGCAACAAACAATTCAGCATCAAATTGTTAACTCTTTCACCTCCCAACATGAGATTCGTCATAAATATTTCTCAGACTTACCTTTTCCCTTCTAGTGCCATCTTAATTCAATCCCTCATTATTTTTAATATAATTTTTTTCAATAGCTATCCCACTGTCTATTTCAATTTCTGTTATTATCCACTCTCAATACAACTTCTTGCAGAGACTCACTGATCTTTCTAAATATGCAAAACATTGTAGAATCTCTCTAATTATAATCCTTCAGTGATGGGGCTTGGTCTGTGAAATAATTTCAAAATACTTTGTAGTCCCTGCTTAATTTACCAAACTCTGCCCTAATATTGGGAAACTTGTAACTTCTCAAATTGCTATACTCCATTGTAACTCTAAGCCATTACAGAAGCTCCTCCCCCACTTAGATTACCTCTACCTTTGTCCCTAAATCATGAATATCTCTTTATTTATTCTTTAAGATTTATCTCAAGTGCAGCCTCATCTGGAATCCTTTTTTGTTCACTCCTTCCTTTACAACAGGCAGACTTAGAGACACTTTCTATACTTATTCATAGCTTTTTTATGTGTCTTCAAAATAACACATCATATTATACTATAATTATTTCTTTCGTTTCTGTCTTACCTGGTATATTGTATGCTCAGTATAGATTTGTATATTTAGTATCTAGCACAGTCCTGGAAACATAATAGGTACTCAGTGAATTCTTGTAGAATAATTTATGATTGAATTCTTTCTTCTCCTAGAACTGAGTCTATCAATTGCTTGTTCTTACATTATTATTGTATTTTTATATATCTTATATTATTATGCTATTGTAGTTTCCTATTGGTTGGAGATTTCCTATATTCTTAGACCAGAATTACATTTCTATTACCTTAAACTACCGTATTTCTGAAAACAACAGTCTATCATTATTGAGTCTTCTGCCTTCTCCTCACTCAATCATTAGTCCTTGAAATATATTTCTACCTTATCGTTTAGCTGGTTATTTCTATTCTGTAAGTCACTAATGAGTCCCTAATTGCCAAATGTTTTCTCATTTCTCACCTTGCTTGAATTTAATGTGACATTTGATAATGTTAACCATTTTCTATTCTTGAACTTTTTTTTTTTTTTTTTGCCTTTCAGGCTTTATGCTATTCTTGCTCTTTAGACTATTTCTCTAACTTCCTAGTTCTTCTTTCCTTCTCTGTCATCAAGAGAATATTTTGCGTTTTGTGCCTTCTTGTGTTTGTCTCAGCATTCACAACATCTGATATTATTTGGTTCCCCATATAATATGGATGGCATAAAATTTGTCTCTATCCTGTATTTATCGCTTATGTCTTTTTGGATATCATATAGGTATTGGAACTTCAACGTTTCTGAAACAAGGATGGTATCTTCTCTCATACATATGACCCTTTTTCTTCCATATTTCAATTAATGATGCTGCATTATCCTCCCTACTGTGACATAATCCTGGAACAAAGACATATTTTGACATACCTAGTTCATATGACTCTGATGCAATTAATTTCTCAGTCCTATAAAGTTCTCCTCCGTATGTATATTTTTCACCTTTGAAAACAGAAAATTTCCTATTTTCCCTCATTTTACTATTTCAGACTCCTTATCACTCTAGCTTTTCTCTATATGTAATTTACATCTCCTTATTTAATATAACATTTATAATTTCTGTCTGCTATAAATTTATATAAGATCACTCTATAAACTTACAAAGTTTTATAACTCTTTATATTTACTCATTTTTATCAATCTGAAATGCTATTCATTCATTATCTGTTAAAACTCTTGCTAATTTGAAAGGTCTAGCTGAGAGCCCACCATCTCAGATTCCTTCAGATAGAATTTCTCCAGGATCTCAGTCCCAGCAATAGCTCCTTTTAAACTCTTTTTGTCACTCAAGTCGTTTGATTTGTTTTACAACAAATCACCAGTGTACCTTTCTGTAATTTAATGTCACTAATATTTGAGACCTGTTTTGTTCATTTCACCCTGACTTACTAGACTTACTGGAGGTAATAAACTGTGTTTTTGTTCTCCTATGCTTGGGATTGACACAAAATAAACATTTCCTGAATATTCATTGAATGAATGAATTCATTATAGCCTCTAGAAAGAAGCCCAGTACTTTGGAAATAAGGTATGAGTATGTTAATCTGAAATATAGAGTATTACATAAATAACACCAAACCAAAATGTTCCATATTTTTGTGTAAAAGAACAGCATGACTGGTGATACACTGATCTTTAATATTGCAGTGGATTTAAAGACATTTTAAAATAACTAAGATCAATATCATTATTATTGTGTTATTATTTTAAATTATTACCATTTATTGAGTGCTAACATGTCAAGCACTATGTTAAACATGAAACACATGATATTATTTCATTTCTAAGAAACTTTAGAATATTAGTAGACACAATGTTTATTTGTATTTTTACAGATGAAGACTCTGATTACACAAGGAGTAAATGTTGGATTAGGAATTTGAACGTTTCTGTCTGCTTCAAAATTCTAAGCTCTTAGCTAGCGCGTGCTATTGTTTCCCACTTTGCATATAAACTCCAAATGTGCTTTTATTTTTCTGACACAAAATAAATGGAAATGTTCTTTGTGAGTCATTCATTCAAGTACCATCGCTTGCCCTTTTCCTGATAATGGCATGATTCAGAACTTTTAATAATGATTATAATTAAGCAATGATATCATTGCCCCTCTGTTTTATGAGACAATAATCAAATTCCTAAATGGCTAAACTAGAAGGCCAAAGGCAAAGCAGTTTATCACAGCTAGAGAATCAGATTACTGCTGAGCAAAACAGAGAACCTTGATATTATTACTATATAATGCATGTGTGAGGGTTAATAGCTCTCTATCCATATTTTAAATAATATTATACAGACAGTATTTAAAACGGAAGGGAAGGACACTGGTTCCATTGTATAGATCTGCTAAATGCTCTTTGTATGATGGAGAAAAATGGCTTCTCTCAAATAGAGCAGTTGACTTAGAGTCAAGATAATACAGACCTTTCTTACCTGCTATATTCATTAAGTCACTTAACTTCACTCAAATTCAGTTTCCATGTTTAAAGTAACAGACTCCTTGTTCTAATATTCAATAATTAAAGAAGTCAAAAAGAACTTTTAATTCATATTTGATAATGGAAACAAATGTGTGCATTTACATGATCACCCTCAGTTTTTTTATATATAGGAACAAGTGAAGTATTGCATTATATTGGTACATAGCACACATTAGAAAAGAGCAATTTCCATTTTCTACTCTAAAAAGGTACAACTTAATGCCTCTCACTTTCTTACCTCCTATACAGTCATGTTAAAAAGGACCTCTCTACATAGGTTTCTTCCTAAGAATCTGTCACATGGCGGCTGATTGGCACATGTGACTTTCAAAAATATTAGACATTCTCACTTATTTTAACCCTCTGGTTTATGAATTTATATTAAAACTGTCTTTACTTCTCAAAACATCTAAAATCTGCAAGATCAACTATAGATATTTGAAACATATCATTAGCAAATGCATACATGTACCTATCTGAAACTTATTTTAAAACTGGAGTCCAATTTCTGATATGTATACATGAAATCAATAATTTAAACACTCTATTTAAAACTTTAGGGGACTATGTGCATGGCTGTAACAACTAATATATTGTTTTAAGGGAAAAACAATAATGTGTATAATACAATGAATTTGGCTTTTTAAATAACAATGGCATGAACAGCAGAGAGTAACATAATCACTGCCATAAGATTAAAATTTCCCTTTATTTTAGAAATTACTGCAAAATATCTAGGATTTGTTTTGATATTTCATTTAATTTTGAAAATTCAACTAAATAATTCTAGATGATATAACTAGAAATAAAAATCAATTAGTTTCAAACTAGTATAAAAAGTTAAACAATGCTTTTGACTGATTTCTATTAGTTAACTATTTCACAACTATTAACACTCCTTGACTTCCTTTGGGATTACATCCTGATAAGCTCTTCTTAAATGTAAAATGACATAAGCCAAAATGCATTGAATACACCTAACCTACAGAATATTATAACTTAGCCTAGCTTACCTTACACATGCTTAGAAAATTACATTAGCCTACAGATGGAAAAAAATCATTCAACACAAAGCCTATTTTAGAATAAAGCATTCAATATCACATGCAATTTATGGATTACTGGACTGAAAATGAAAACCAGAATGGTTGTATGGGTAATTGAAGTAGAGTTTCTCCTATGTGTCACTTTTGTGTAATCTTCAGGTCAAAATAACCGTAAGTCAAACAATCATAAGTCGTGGATCATCTATGCATAGATATAATCTTAAAAATTACAATTTTTATCATTTACATGGTTTTAGAAAATAAAATGTCTTCCTTACATCCTTTATTTCCAACCATATGCTACTACCAAACTACCATCCACATCTCCATCCCAATGTCCAGATTTTATGCATGCCTTCTTGAAACACACCAACATTTTTAGAATGACAATGGGGTTCAGCACATGCTGCCTTCAAAAGTGGCATGTTGGCATTTGAGACAGCAGCAGAAACAAGAAAATCTCTCTGACTTCCTCCTACTCTTCTCCCCTAAGCAAGCCAGAAAGAGTTATATGCCCTTTCTCTAAAGTAGGTCATAAGAGTTTCATTTGAATGGTGCCCTCTCTATACCCTGAAAAAAGGAAAGTCCTTATTTCTACAGATACAGGAACACAGAAGATAATCTAAACAAATAGGCCTTCCTAAATTCCCCCCAGTTTATTACTATTAGATCTTATCCTCCTTGTCCAACCATACTTCTGCATGACTGTTCACTACTCAATCTAAGCACAAAAATACACGGATTTCCCTATTTCTTTGGATCTTCATTTCCTTATGTAGTTTCCCATCTCATGTAAAAATTATATAATACATTTGTGTGCTTCATCATGTTAATCTCTTCTTCTAGGTGTCACAGTCAGGAACTTTGTAATGGTGAGAAAAAAATATATTACTTTTTTTCCTACAATGGCATGCAAGTCCCTCATATCTTCTATGACAAGAGTCAGTAAAGTGTGTCACGTGGGCCAAATTCAGCCATTGTCTGTTTTGTAAATAAATCTTTATTGAAATGTATCTCCATTCATTAGGTTATGTTAATCTATGGCTATCACTGCTATTGTTAGAGCACGGAAAATGCTACCCCAAAATACGGCACATTGGCATACCAAATGCTTTGAATTAAAGAACATTGAAAAGCCTCAGAAATAAGCCTCAGAACTAAGGTCTCTCTCTGACTATCTCCTACCCATCCATCCTTGCCTTGTTCCTTCTTTTTTTTTCTTTCTGAGCATCAAGAAAAACTCTTTCTGGAATTTTTTAAATATTATCAAAAAGCCTTTCCAAAAAGGAAATGCAATTAACACCTCTTACCTAGGAAATTCATGAAATAACCAGGAAATATTAACCACTGGAGAAGAGAGGGGATTGGGAGTCATTGCTGCGCCCAGACTTTTCATCTGTTTTCCTGATGGCAGCTTCAAGAGGTAACCTGGGCTACTGTACATGCATAAGAAGACAACCTTCATTCCCAATGCAGTCCTGTATCTCACCTTCCTATACCTTGTCCACAAGGTATCATTTGTCCTAGAGTCCCATTCAGCCTCCAAAGAGAGTCATTTACAAACCATTGTCTAGTCTTAAAGCTCATTTATTTACAGTGCCACCAAATTCCTCTATCCAGTGAAGAAAGTATATAAGCTTTAACTATCTTACCCTTTGGGTTTTATTCATTGTTTGTATGGCTCCTGTGCTTATAATGCAGAATTTTTGCTCCTTAGCTCAGCTCTTCCTGGTTCTGATCTCATGACAAAGAAGAATTAGGCACCCAGACACATTAAAGGGTGAGAAGGGTGGACTTTATTAAGAGAAAAGAAAGCTCTCAGCAAAGAAAGGGGTCCTGCAAGCAGATTTCCATCTCCTAAATTGAGCCCCAGGGCCACCACACATTAGCTGAAAAGGCCAGGCTCCTCCCCTGCATAAGGTGTGAATTCCTGATGACTCCATCCCATTCCTTCAGTTCATGAGGACCTTCAGTTCATTGTGGATATGCCCAGGCAAGCCTCCTGTGCAGGTTCTTGCATCTGTACCAAACATCTGGTATAAACATTTGTGGGGTGGGTTGGAGATTCTCTGGGGGACCCTTCCCTGTCTGCCTAGGCCTTGCTCTGCCTCCTGCCCCTATCACTTATGCATGTTAACAAATTTATATGTTTTTCTCTTGTTAACTTGTCTTTTGTCATAGAAGTATACATGAGGACCTTTATGATAGGGAGGATCACCCTCTTTCAACCCACATTATAATGGCAGAGTTACGTAGCTGTGAGACAGAGTGTGTAACTCTCTAAATCTAAAAATTTATTCTTTGGTCCTTTATAAAAATGTTGGCTACACTCTGTTCTAAATAAAAACTTTTATTTCAAGTGGATACTTTGTCTCCTTTCTATTTCTTAAAATCTTATCAAAATCACCTGTAGGATTCTAAAATTGTACCATTTCCTTTTTCTTTCCTGCACTTTACCATAGGTAAATAGCTTTAACAACAGTGGACCTCTTCCATTCTTCAATATCAACAATCATCCTCTTTTTAAAGGCATAAGACAAATTTTGCCCACAATCTCTGTTGAAATTGAGCTCTCCTTCTTCTGAGCCCTCATAGCATTTACTTTAGCAAATTTTCATACTTGTTACATTTTGATAAATATCAGAATTATTTTTGGTCAGACCTGGTGGCTCATGCCTGTAATCCTGGCTCTTTTGAAGGCTGAGGTTGGCAGAATGCTTGAGCCCAGGAGCTTGAGACCAGCCCAGGCAACATGGCAAAACCCCGTCTCCACACACACAAAAGAACAGAAACAAAAACAACAAAAAAAAATAGCCTAGCATGAGAGCATGTGCCTGGAATCCCAGCTACCTGGGAGGCTGGTTTGGGATGATCACCTAAGCCTGGGAAGTCAAGGCTGCACTGAGCCATAATTGCAACACTGCACTCTAGCCCTGGCAATAAAAGTTAGATCCAGTATCAAAAAGAAAAGAAAAAATTAATTATTTTTGCGTGTGTCTCGTATCCCTTACATATTCATTAACTATTAGTCATTGCTGGAAATTACTAATATGATTATCACTATCAGATTGCTGTACGTAAGAACTAATTTTAAGAGCTGATAAATATTTTAGAGTTCACAGTACTTACAGGTGAAGAATTACAGAAAATGCACACAGGTTGCATGATACATAGAACAATCAAAGGGAGAGAGAAAGGAATTGTGGAGGGAGATACAGGAGTTATGCAAAGTATATAATTATTTACAGTGTAAGTAGAGTAAAATCAAAAGGTCTTGCCTGCTTCAAATTAATAAACACTTATTAATGCCTTTCAGAGTGGCCCAAACATCTACTATAGAAATATTGTTTTCAAATGATCAGGTTATTTTATTGATCATTTAGTTTTTTTATTTCCAAAAAGAAAGCGAAATTTTTAGCTCATTTCTATAAAAAATTAGGTATAAAATTAGAAGAAGAAATCAATGAAAAAGATATAGCCAATCAAAAGCCAGGAATATTGGCTGTTTGTCCTGGCTGAAATCTGATATTTGAAAAGCGTTTTTTGTCTTGTTTTGTTTTGTTTTTAAGAGCTCTATGGGGCTGGGCACAGTGGCTCATGCCTGTAATCCCAGCACTTTGGGAGGCTGAGATGGGCAGATGTTTTCTCTTTTAGACCATGTTTTGGTAAAAGGTTTTCAGTTGATTGAACCCCCTATGTAATTAAGCTTGGTCGCTCTGTCTGCTTCTCTACTTGGTGTAATTTTTGCTGAGAAAAATGTAAAACATTATTGACATTTTGGACAGTTTATAATTGCAACAACTTGCCTTCTCTAAGACTGTTTCTTCCATTTCCTTCTACTTTTACTTCTTTTTCTTTCCATCTTTGATAAAACAAATAAATCTAGCAGATTGCTAGAGGCTTTGAGCTACCTTGAGGAATAAGAAAAAAGGCACTACGCACCCTTTTTGGGGAGTTTCCTTTCTTCTTCATAGAATCCCAAAAGTCATGGGCAGGTTTCTTTTAAGTGTAAAACTCTTCACTTTTGCACTGACTTTCCTGGTCCTTTGGCATTTTTGGGTACCAGGGATTACACTAACAGTGAGAGAACAGTTGGCCTTTGTTTCAATGATTGGCAATTCCCTGGTGAAAGCTGCAGTTTTGGAGGTGACAGCAGTTGCTGTGAATGGTTACTATTGCAAGGGGATATTCTTTATGTGATTAGATAAGAAAGATGCAGTTTGAACACTTGGAGGCTGTGAAAAACCTCAACACTGAAGGATAAATCTCCCAAGGGAAATGGGCTGAACAAAGAGTGAGCTGATTGGTGTTTGGTCACCCACCAGCATTACAGAAATATCCTAGAAGCAAGGTGTCCTGTGGAAGTATCACACAGCCCAGTCCTGTGATGTTGCCTCCTATTGTTGGCCCCAGATTTAGTATAAAAACCAGATTCTTGGTTTTTATTGATCTGGGGTGTCTACCTTCCAGTATGCCTGTTTTTCATATAAGAATCAGGCTCTGGAAACTGCAAATGTGTTTTTGGCCCCAGTTGTTGTCTCCACCCTGAGCTCAGTGCCTCAACTAGAAAATAGAGATTAAAGTTAAAGCTACCTGTCTAAATAAAATTGGTGTCCTTATAGAATTCAAGGGTAAATTCCTATAATTTTGTGCTACCTTGGCATCCATTTTTAATCTTCCTCTAACAAATGCACTTAAACTCCTTTAAAAAGCTTAAATTCTGTCTGTGCTTTGAAATGTAAATTTGCCACACTGTTTTCTCTAAAACTTGGTAAGGTTTTTGGCATGTGGGACAGATAAATTTATCTTTTTCCATTTACGGAGGCATAACTAAATCTAACTGTTCTTTTAAACTAGTGACATGTTTTTAAAATGTAAATTAAAGCTATAAAGTCTTTATGCTCGTTTCCATTTTTATGGGTACAGGTCTACATGTCTGTTTAGATATTGTCTACATGATATCAAATTGGCTTATAAATAAATGAGTGCTGATAAATTAAACAAATAAGCCTAAATGCTTTTCAAGTTCATGTGACTTTAGCCACCTTTTATAAACAAAACCAGTTATAAAATTGCTAAGAAAGTGGAATATAAACATCTTCAGAATTTAATTTAGACATTTGTTTCCTGGGTCTACTGGTCAGATAAATTTGTACTGTCTCTGATAGATGTTGTTGTTTCTGTAATATTTTTGATACTTGCTTAAATTATTTGTGAGCTTTGGTTTTTAGCCTTTCGATTCTGGTATCTAGACTACTGGCCATGATGAGGCCAGGGGATATGTGTGTCCACAGCAACTAGCCCACCAGTTAGAAAGCAGAACCAAGCCTGATATGATCCCATTTTCCGTGGCCCAGGTGTGCCTTCTGGTCATGTTGAGAGGGGTTGGATCCTTCAGGAATTCTCTTTACAGCTCTGTTCTCTGTCCTAGGCTATGCTCCTGGTACATAACAATTAAAATTGCATAATTCCTACTTTTTCATTGTAGATTAGGTTTACTAAGAGTTAACATTTAGATTAATATATTTAATTAAAACTGATGTATAAAAAACAATTGTGTATGAGGAAAATAGGATGAATTTTGATACGGAAAGTTTTAAGAAAGGCATGAGAACATGGTTTTTGTTAAAGAAAAAGTAATTGTGCTTAGTTGAAAGGTTATTTAAAAGTTGTTTTATTTATTCATTTATTTTTACATAGCTGGATCTAACTAAGTTGCTGAAGCTGGTCTTAAACTCCTGGGCTCAAACAATCCCCTGCCTTGGCCTCCCAAAGTGTTAGGATTACAGGCATGAGCCACTACACCTGGCCAAGATTGTTTTAAATTAAAGCAATAAAACAAAAAATGATAGATAAAACTGAATTGATACAGAAAGTTGGGGGAAAAGAGGATAGGAAAAATTATAAGAGATTTTAAATTGTTTATGGAAATTTATCTTGTCTGATCAAAGCTGATTGAGATTAGATGGATGTGATTATAAGGTTTTATTAAGATTAAGCTTGATGTTAATAGTACACTAAAATGAGAGCATAGTTTGTTTTTCTCCTTTGAACAAGATTTTCATATAGTATTAATAAGGGACACCAAAAGACTTCTGTTTGCCTTTTAAATAAACTGCAAAAAAAAAAAAAATAAATTAAAAGGTGTGGAAGGAAGGACTGAGAAAGAGGAAAGAGGTAGATTCTGGTTTTCTCATGCTGCCTTTATTAGTTTAAAAAAAACTGAGTCTATTCCCTATTAAAGAGTAAAAGTTTTTGCATTTGGATTACTATTGTTATTTTTGGAAACAGAGTCTTCCTCTGTCACCCAGGCCAGAGTGCAGTGGTGCCATCTTGGCTCACTGCAACTTCTTCCTCCAGGGTTCAAGTGATTCTCATGCCTCGACACACACCACTGTGTCCAGAAAAGTTTTTGTATTTTTAGTAGACATTTGGTCTTGAACTCCTGGCCTCAAGTGATCAGACTGCCTCAGTCTAATAAAGTGCAAGGATTACAGGTGGCAGTCACAGAGCCTGGCCAGCAATTTTGAAATCTTTAAATTACTACTTGGACTAAATGAATGACTATTATTTTACAGTAAGCTGTGATCCTAGTTTGATCAAGTGTTTTAAATCTTTTATATTTGACAAACTTTTCATAATTAAAATGATAAAGTTAAGTCTTTTGACCTCAGACTAATTTTTGACCTCCCAGAATGGTCCCCTGGAAGCCCAGGGCGCTTATTTGCTGTATTAGGCTTATTTGTTGTTATGCTTTATTTACAATGCTTATGAGAAACATTGTAAAATTAGAAATGATGTTTAAAATTCTTTGAGTTATATTTGAAAATGTTATTAATATGGATTTCCAAAATTGTATGAGATTTCTGAAAATTTGATATGTCTTGGTATATTCACTAATTTGCTTTATTCTAATGCTTATTTTCTGAAAGCTCTTTGCAAATTCTAAAGTGTTGATTCTTCAAG
The DNA here is from genome assembly GCA_036589455.1 of Ateles fusciceps. NCBI lineage: Eukaryota > Metazoa > Chordata > Mammalia > Primates > Atelidae > Ateles > Ateles fusciceps. Next base: position 2,398,815 of record JAZHEH010000827.1, on the reverse strand, counting down.
GAGGTTTATGGAAAGATATAAAGACTTGACAGGTACTCTGAAATATAAATCTCTACTTATGGTTTTAAGAACATAAAATTAGATTGGGTGGTTAAGAATTTCAAAAACTCCAAAAGAAAAAAAAAAATTATACTCAAAAACTGTCCAACATTAAACAAAACAAGTGTTAATGACATGGGCCTGAACTGGAGAAAGACTATGTTGAGCTAAAGGAAGAAAATGAAGCAAAATTGATATAAATAGAGTTTTCTTGGGCCAAGGTTGAGGACTGTAGTCTGAAAGTCATAGATTCAAGTTGTCTGAATCTAAATATATGCTCAGATTAGTAACAGTTACAAGTAGGTTTGTAAAGGAAATATAAAAGAATGGAGTTGGTAACAGTTAAGTGTTTTACCAAGAATTTACATTGTTTGATTAAAATAATATAAACTATGGATTGGCTACACACTGTTTTTTGTATCACACATTTCAAAAACATGATGATAATGGGTGAGGGTCATATTGTGTGTGCAACTTGTGTTAACATTTTAAACAGACTTTTGAGAGGAGATGAAGCAAGACGGCAAAGTAGAAAGCTTCATCAATCATCCCTGCCAACAAGGACACCAGGTTAACAACTATCTACACAGAAAAAACATCTTCATAAGAACCAAAATCAGGTAAGCTCATAGTACCTGGTTTTAACTTCCTATCACTGAAAGAGACACTTAGAGATTAAAACAAAACACAAAATACTGAATTGCTGACTCCAACCCCCCACAACTCCCAGCAGCGTGGCATGGTGCAGAGAGCATATCTGTATGCTAGGAGAGGGAGAATACAACAATTGTGAGGCACTGAACTCAGTGCTGTCCTACGAAGGCAGAAAGGAAACCTGTACCAAACTCAGGTGACACACACCCACAAAGGGAGCACTTAAACCAAACCTAGGCAGAGGGGAAATGCCAATGACAGCAGTCGGAACCTGAATACTTGCAAACCATAGCACTGAGGGCTACGGCACTCTGTGTTTCCAAATAAACTTGAAAGGCAGTCTAGTCCATACAGACTGCACCTTTTAGGTGAGTCCTATGGCTGGATTAGGCCTTCAGATGGTGAACTATGGGTGCAAGCAACATATTGTGATACCAGTTGGGCCAGCCAAGGGAGTGCTGACATCACCTCTCCCCTAATCCCAGACTGCACAGCTAGTGACTCCAAAAACAATCCCTTTCTTCTGCTTGAGAGGACAGGAGAAAACAATGAGAACGACTTTGTGATGCACCCAGGATACAATCTCATTCACAGAAGGATAGGGAACTGGTCAGAATTGTGAGGCCCCCATTCTAGGCCCTTTCACCTACAGGACATTTCTAGGCACATTCTGCACGAGAAGGGAACCCACTGCCTTGAAGGAGAGGGCCCAGTCTTGGCAGCATTTATTACCTGCTAACTGCTGAGACTTTGGGCCCTGAATAACTAACAGTAATATGCAGATATGACATCAAGGGCCTTGGATGGGTCTCTGAGACTTGCTGGCTTCAGGTAAGATTCAGCACATTACCATCTATGGTGGCTATGGGGCAAAAATCCTCCTTGGGAAAAGTAGAGGGAAAAGTAAAGGGAACTTTGTCTTGTACCTGAAGTACCAGCTTAGCCACATGAGGATAAAGCAATAAGCAGTCTCTTGGTTCCCAATTCTAGGACTTGGCCCTTGGACTGCATTTTGGACCTACCCCAGGCCAGAGGGAAGACAACTGCCCTAAAGAGTGAGTCCCAGCCAGGCAGCATTCACAACAAGCTGACTTAGAGACCTCGGGCCTTAAGGGAACATTGGCAGTAGTCTGGAAGTACTCCTCATGGCCTGGAGTGGTGGTGGTTATGGGGTAAGACTCCTCCACCTTTGGAAAGGGAAAGGAAGAGTGGCAAGGACTGTGTCTTGTGGTTTGTGTGCCAGCTCAGTCACAATACAATAGAACACCAGATAAAGTTCTGAGGTTTTTGACTCTAGTCCATGACTTCTATATGGCACATGTGGACCCACCCAAGGCCTGGGGGACATTGTCACTCTGAAGAAAAGGATACAAGCCTGGCTGGCTTTGCCACTTGCTGATTGTAGAGTCCAAGGACCTTGAGAGAACACAGGTAGTAGCAAGAAATTTTTTACAGCAGGATTTAGGCAAAACATAGCACTGTGCTGGCTTCAGGTCTGACCCAGTGAAGTAAGAATAGGGATGGACATAGAGGTGCTTGTGTCATTCCACCCTGAGCATCAGGTGGCTCAGAACAGAGAGAGTCTCTGTATGTTTGTGAGAAAGTAAGGAAAGAGAAAAAGAGTCTCCCCTGGTAATCCAGAGAACTCTCCTGGATCTTGCTCAAGACCATCAACATGGTATCTCTGTGAGTCTGCAAGAACCACAGTATTATTGGGCTTGGGGTGCCCCATAAAGAAGATACAGCTTAGATCATAATACCCAAGTCCTTTTAAGTATCTGGAAATCTTTTCCAAGAAGAAAATATACAAATAACCTAGACAGTGGAGATTACAATAAATATCTAACTCATCAATGTTCAGACACCAAAGAACATCTGGCATCAACAATATCCAGGAAAACATGAATTCACTAAATAAACTAAACCAAGTTTCAGGAATTAATCCTAGAGAAACAGAGTTATGTGACCTTTTTATATAGCGAATTAAAAATATCTGTGTCTGAAGAAAATCAAAGAAATTCCAGATAACACCGAGAAGGAACTCAGAATTTTACCAGATAAATTTAACTAAGGGATTGGAATAATTAAAAAAGAATTAGGCAGAAATTCTGGAGCTGAGAAATACACTTGGCATCCTAAAGAATGCATCAATTCTTATTAGCAGAATTGATTAAGCAGAAAAAATAGTGAGCTTGAAACAAGGCATTTGAAAATACAAAGTCAGAGGAGCAAAAGAAAAAAAAAGAATAATAAAAAGAAGCATGCCTACGGGATCTAAAATATAGCCTCAAAAGGTCAAATGTAAAGCTGCACTTCAAGAGGAGGCAGAGAATATGATAGGGGTAAAAAATTTATTCAAAGGGATAATAACAGAGAACTTCCCAAATCTAGAGAAAGATATCAATATCAAAGAGCCAGAAGATTACAGAACACCAAGCAGATTTAAGACTACCTCAAGGCATTTAATAATCATACTCCCAAAGGTCGAAGATAAAGATATGATCCTAAAACCAGCAAGAGGAAAGAAACAACAACGATGGAGCTCCAATATGTCTTGCAGAAGACATTTTAAGGGAAATCTTATAGGCAACGATAGGGTGGCAAGACATATTTAAAGTGCTGAAGGAAAAAAATTCACCCTAGAATAGTATATCTGGTGAAAATATTATTTAAACATGAAAATGAAATAAGGACTTTCCCAGACAAAATCTGAGGGATTTCATTAATACAAGACCCATCCTATAATAAATGCTAAAGAGGGTACTTCAATCAGAAAGAAAAGAACATTAATGAGCAATAAATAATTACCTGAAGGTACAAAACTCACATGGAATAGTATGTACATAGAAAAACTCAAAATATTATGACACTGTAACTGTGGTGCATAAACTACTCTTATCCTAAGTACAAAGACTAAATGATGAACCAATAAAAAAATAACTACAATAACTTTTCAAGACATAGTACAGTAAGATATAAATAGAAATAAAAGGTGAAAAAGAGAGGGGACAAAGTTAAAGCATAGAGTTTTTATTAGTTTTCTTTTTGCTTATTTGTTTGTGCAAATAGTGCTGTTATTAGGTTAAAATAATGTGTTATTATAGAGGGGAACAACACATACTAGGGTCTAACAGAGGGGGAAGGCTGGGAGGAAGGAGAGAATCAGGAAAAATAAATAATGGGTAATAGGTTTAATACCTGGATGATAAAATAACCTGTACAACAAACCCCCATGACACAAGTTTATCTATGTAACAAACCTATACATGTACCATTTAACTTAAAACTTAAATAAGTAATAATGTGCTATAAGATAGTATTTGCAAGCCTCAAAGTAACCTCAGGCCAAAAAAAAAAAAAAAACAACAAATACAGAAAAAATAAAAAAGCAAGAAACTAAATCATATCACCAGAGAAAACCATCTTCACTAGAGGAAAACAGAAAAGAAGGAGAAAGAAAGAAGAAAGAAGGAAAGGAGAAAGAAAGAAAGAAGAAAGAAAACTATAAAACAAACAGAAAACAAATAACAAAGTGAAAGGAGAAAGTTCTTACTTATCAATAATAACATTAAGTGTAAATGGACTAACCTCTCCAATCAAAGACACAGACTGGCTGAATGGAGGCAAAAGCAAGTCTTATTGATCTGTTGCTTACAAGAAAAACACTTAACCTATAAAGCACACAGAGAATAAAAATAAATGGATGGAAAAAGATATTCCATGCCTATGAAAAGCAAAAAAGTGCAGGAGTTGCTATTATTATTTTAGACAAAATAGATTTCAACACAAAAACTGTAAGAGGAGACAAAGAAGGCACTATGAAACAATAAAGGGGCAATAAGCAAGAGAATATACCATTTTTAAATATGTGTGCACCTAACACTGGAGCACCCAGATATATACAAAAAAATAGTATTAGTACTAAAGAGAGTGATAGGCTCCCAAACATTAACAGCTGGAGGCTTAACACTCCTCTTTCAGCATTGGACAGATCTTCAAGAGAGAAAATAGACAAAGAAACATCAGATTTAATCTGCAATGTAGACCAAATGGATCTAATATATTCTTATAAAACATTTCATCAAAGAGGTACAGAATACACATTCTTTTCCTTAGCACATGGATCATTCTCAACAATAGACCCAACATGAAGTTATAAAAACAACTCTTAAAATAGGTTTTAAAAATGGAAATAATTTTTTAAATTATTTTAAATATCTTCTCTGACTCAATGGAATAAAGCTAAAAATTAATAACAAGAGAAACTTTGGAAATGGCACAAATATACAGAAACTAAACAATCTGCTCTTGAATGACTAAATGAAGAAATTAAAAAGAAAATTGAAGAATTTCTTGAAACAAATGATAATGGAAACACAACATACCAAAACCTGTGGGATACAGCAAAAGCAGTACTAAGAGGGAAGTTATAGCTATAAGTGCCTACATCAAAAAAGAGGAAAAACTTCAAATGAACAATCTAATGATGCATCTTAAAAAATGAGAAAAACAAGAGCAAACAAACATAAAATTAGTAGAAAAAACAGGAATAATAAAAATCAGAGCAGAAATAAATAAAATTGAAGGAAAAAAAGTGCTAAAGATCATATCTGTCCTCTTTGGCCTTCCAAAGTGCTGGGATTACAGGTGTGAGCCACTGTGCCCAGCTGAAAAAGTTAATTTTTTAAAAACTTAAGCAAAATCGACAAAAGTAGATAAATAAAAGTAGATAAATAAAAGTAGATAAATTCCTGGACACTATTACGTCCTCCTAAGACTACACCAGGAAGAAGTTGAACCCCTGAATAGACCAATAACAAAGTGTAAAGTTGAGACAGCAATTAGCCAACCAACCAAAAAAAGTCCAGGACCAGATGGGTTCACAGCTGAATTCTACTAGAGGTACAAAGAGGGGCTAGTACCATTCCTTCTGAAACTACTCCAAATAATACAAAATGAGGGAATCCTTCCTAACTCACTTTATGAGACCAACATCATCCTGATACCAAAACCTGGCAAACACACAACTAGAAAAGAAATTTCAGGCCGATATCCATGATGAACACTGATGCAAAAATCTTCAATGAAATACTGGCAAGCTGAATCCAACAGCACATCAAAAAGGCTATCCACCACAATCAAGTTGGCTTTATCCCAGGGATGCAAGGTTGGTTTAACCTACGCAAATCTATAAATGTAATCCATCACGTAAACAGAGCCAAAGACAAAAAACCATGTTTATCTCAGTAGATGCAGTGAAGGCCTTCGACAAAATTCAACAGCCCTTTATGCTAAAAAACTCTCAGTAAACTAGGTATTGATGGAACGTACTTAAAAATAATGAACAGATGCTGGAGAGAATGTGGAGAAATAGGAATGCTTTTACACTGTTGGTGGAAGTGTAAATTAGTTCAACCATTGTGGAGGACAGTGTAGTAATTCCTCAAGGATCTAGATCTAGAAATACCATTTGACCCAGCAATCCCATTACTGAGTATATACCCAAAGGATTATAAATCATTCTATTATAAAGACACATGCATATGTATGTTCATTGCAGCACTGTTTACAATAGCAAAGACTACACAAATGCCCATCAATGATAGACTGGATAAAGAAAATGTGGAACATATACACCATGGATAACTATGGAGCCATAAAAAAGGATGAGTTCATGTCCTTTGTAGGGACATGGATGAATCTGGAAACCATCATTCTCAGCAAACTGACACAAGAACAGAAAACCAAATACCACATGTTCTCACTCATAAGTGGGTGTTGAACAATGGGAACACATGGACACAGGGAGGGGAACCTCACACACCAGGACCTGTTGGGGGTTGAGGGAGTTAGGGGAGGGATAGCAGGGTATGGGAGTTTGGGGAGAAATAACATTAGGAGAAATACCTAAGGTAGGTGATGGTGGGATGGAGGCAGCAAACCACCATGGCATGTGTATACCTATGTAAGAATCCTGCGCAATCTCCACCTGTACCCTAGAACTTAAAGTATAATTTAAAAAAATAATAAAAATTTAAAAAAGTTTTAAAAAAGTAAAGTAATAAATTAAATAATAACTAAAAATCAAAAAGTTATTATTTCAATTGATACTGAAAAAGCATTTGATAAAATTCAATATTTCTTTATTATAAAAACTCTCAAAAAACTGGTTCTAGAAGGAACATACCACAACACAATAAAAGCTATGTATGACAGACAGCTAGTACCATAATGAATGGGGAAACACCGAAACCTTTTTCTCTAAGATCTGGAAGAAAACAAGGACGCTCACTATCACCATTGTTATTTAACACAGTAATGGAAGTCCTAGCTAGAGCAAAACAAGAGAAAGATATTATGGGCATCCAAATTGTAAAAGAATAAGTAAAATTATCCTTTTTTATGGGTGATATTATCTTATACTTGGAAAATTCTAAAGCCTCTGCAAGAATATGTTAGAAATAATAAATTCAATAAAGGTATAGGATACAAAATCAACATACAAAATTCAGTAGCATTTCTATATTCCAACATGGAGAAATCTGAAAAAGAAATAAAAAAGTAATCCCATTCAAAATAGTCACACATAAAAGTAAATGCCTACAAATTAACTTAATCAAAGAAGTTAAAGATCTCTATAATGTAAACTATAAACACCGATGAAAGAAATTGAAGAGCACACCATAAAATAATAAAAAGTATTCTATGTTCATGGATTGAAATAATTAAAATTATTAAAATGTCCATATTACCCTAGCAATCTAAAGTTTGAATACAATCCTTATCAAAATACTAATGACATTCTTCACAGAAATAGAAAAAGCAACCCTATAATGTATATGAAATCACTAAAGACCAGAATATCCATAGCTCTTCTGAGCAAAATGAATAAAACTGGAGGAATCACATTACCTGACTTTAAATTATCCCACAGAGTTATAGTAACCAAAACAGCAGATGACTGATAAAAATAACAGACACATTGACCAAAGGAACAGAATAGAGAACCCAGAATCAGGTCCACACTCCTACAGTGAACTCATTTTTGATAAAGTTACCAAAAATATATACTGGGGAAAAGACAGTCTCTTCAACAAGTGATGCTGGAAAAACTGGATATTCACTAGAAAAGAAGGAATCCAGACCTCTATCTCTCACCATATACAAAAATGCAGTCAAAATTGAATCAAGTCTTAAATGTAAGACCTTAAGCTATGAAACTACTATAAGAAAACTTCAGGGAAACTTTTCAAGACATTGGTTTGGGCAGAGATTTCTTGAGCAATACTTCACAAGCACAGAAAATGAAAGCAAAAATGCACAAATGGAATAACATCAAGTTAAAAAGTTTCTTCACAGCAAAGGATACAATCAACAAAGTAAAGAGATAACCCATAGAGTGGAAGAAAATATTTGCAAACTACACATCTGACACAAGATTGATAATCAGAATATGTAAGGAAGTCAAATAACTCTACAGAAAAAAAAATCTAATAATCTGATCAAAAGATGAGCAAAAGATTTCAATAAAAAAGAAGACATACAAATGACAAACCTATGAAAAAGTGCTCCACATCACTGAACATCAGAGAAATGCAAATCACAAGTACAATGGGATTTTATCTTATCCCAGTTAAAATGGCTTATAACCAAAAGACAGACAAGAAAAGTGAACAATGGTACACATGCACTATGGGTGACTGACCATAGTACAACTACTCTACAGTCCAGTTTGGCAGTTCCCCAAAAACGAAAAATAGAGCTACCATATAATCTAGCAATCCCATTTCTGTGTATATGCTCAAAAGATAGGAAATCAATACACTGAAGAGATCTTTGCACTCCTGTGTTTGTTGTAGCACTGTTTACAATAGCTAAGATTTGAAAGCAACCTAAGTGTCCATTAATAGACGACTGGATAAAGAAAATGTGGTACATATACACAATGGAGTACTATTCAGCCACAATAAAGAATGAGATCCAGCCATTTGCAACAACATGGTAGGGACTAAAGATCAATATGTTAAGTGAAATAAGCCAGGCACAGAAAGACAAACATTGCATGTTCTTACTTATTTGTGGGTTCTGAAAATCAAAGCAATTGAATTTATGAACATAGAGAGTTGAAAGGTGATTGCCAGAGTCTGGGAAGCATAGTTAGGGATTGGGGGAGGAGATGGGAATATTTAATGGATATAAAGAATATAGAAAGAATTAGTAAGATCTACTATTTGATAGCACAATAGGGAGCCTATCATCAACAATAACTTAGTTGTCCATTTTAAAATAACTTGAAAGAGTGCAATTAGATTCTTTTTAATTCAAAGGACAAATGCTTCAGGAAATGGATAACCCATTCTCCATGATGTGCTTTATTCAAATTGCAGGCCTGTATCAAAACATCTCATGTACCCCATAAATATATTCATCCAATATGTTCCCACAAAATTAAAAAAAATAGAAAATATATATTTTTTAAAAATTGGCAATCAATTAGCTAGTCTGAAACTACAGAAAATGAAAAGAATGCCTTGAAACAATTAACCCCAGGTCTGTGTGTTTAGAATGTGACAGAAATCTCATGCTCATGTCTTCCTGACCCTGGTAAATTTTGCATACATCTCATTCCTCAGTCTGCTCTGTGCCACTTTTCTTTCTCATCTGAAATGACTTTTTATGACGTTCTGCTTGAAACATTGCTGATTCTTTTTACATTTTGTTTTCCAGAGTCAAGAAAACTTTTTCCTTTTCTTTTGAGCTACTTATAGCTCACAAAAATTGGCTAAAATATATTTTTTGTGAGCAAAATTGAAACATTTTTCTTTCTGCCTACCTAATTTTTTCAGAATTTGAAAACTATTCATAAACAATTTTATTTTATGGCAATATAGTTATTTGCAAAAGTTCAATAAGAATCTGTTTTCTTTTGTAACATAACACATTGGAAATATCAGTTATTTTACCAAGGCTTTCACTGCAATGTCATATTTTCAAATATTACCAGACTGCTTTGAGATATTGAGATGGATTTTATAAAGCCAATAAACTTAGAAAAAGACTGGCCTGGTACCTTGTCTACATGATTCTCTTACAGGGTTTCTGAAGTAGTAGTAAGTAAAAAATGTGTTAAAAGTAAAACCTTAGACAATGTAAATTTGACAGAATTTAATTGAGCAAAAGAACAATTCACAAATCAGGAAGGCTCCTAAGCCCAAGTAGGTTCAGAGAGACACCAACGCAGCCACATTGTGGAAGAAGATTTACGGACACAAAATGGGAAGTGACATACACAAAATGGAAATGAGGTACAGAAGTAACTAGATCGATATTTGCTTTATTTGAATCTGATTTGGCCACCTGTGATTTGCCAAAACTCAGTGATTGGCACAAGAGTAGGTTACAGTATCTTTACATGTTCGATTAGGTCACAGTCCTCTGTATACAGAGAAATCTTTAGGCCAACTTAAAATATGTAAGGAGGCAGCTGTAGGCTAAACTTAAGTTAACAAACATTACTTTCTGAGAACCTGAGGAACCTCAAAATATTTAGGGAACTTTAAAAAGAGAGGAACACCCAATTTGCACAAGTATTACAAGCACAGTCTGATGGTAAATCTGTGGCTTGGTTTCCTAGTTGTGAGAGGTTTTTAAAAGTCAAATCTGAAATTTATGGAAAAATTTATCAAAGCCAACTTAAAAATATGCTATATGGCCAATTACTATGTTTGCTGCACTTTATACAAATAATCAGGCCTAAGTATAATAAGACTAAAACTTATTTTGTCAATACATTAGTTCTGCTATGATTTATCTTTGCTAAAACAATGGTTGACTGGAGAAAAAATTACATGTCAGAAGAAAACTATAGCACACTTGTTATTATATTTTAGCCCTGTCCATTGTTTTGTGAGATTTTATTATTTTCCTACAATAATTAGACTGAATCCTAAATTATTTCCTGGCTACAAGCTCCAAACTAATGTTTGCATTTTTTTTTTTTCTGATTTGGACTTAATTAAATTGTATCTTTTTTCCTGAGGGTCTGCAAGCTAAAGTTCATGTAAAACTGACCTTGTGGCATACAAAGTTACAGACCTGAAAAATCTGTCAGATTTCCACTGTCTACTTCAACTTTAACTGAAGATGCCATGAGTCTAACATCAACGTACCTCAACTGACTGCCCTCCATGCTCTAAGGAATCTGGTTTATAGACTGTTCCAAACATTAATCTTTGTTTTTCTTCCATCTGAGAGAGTGTCTACAACACCGTGTCTTACAATAAACACAATGTTTCATTGTACTGGCCTATTTCCAGAAATCCTTTGCCACTTGTGTATTAACTCGATTATTCTCTCCACAGACACCAACTCAGCTTTTAATTTGTGAAACATCTATGAAAGTTTCAGACAGGAGAATGTTGGGGTAGAAAAAATAATTTCCGAAGTATGATACTTGATCATACTGAGTGATTTCCAAAGATTGAGAGGACTCGAAAATAAGCCTCAGAATCAAGATCCCTCTAAACCTGTCTTATTTCTCTTCCTACCCCACCTCAAGCTCAGGGAGGGACTCTCTCTGGAATGTCCTTATCTAACCAAGAAAGCATTCTACCAAAAGAAACACAATTCAGTTCATTTATCTGTTAAAGCAGGTAGTTAGGCAGATATGAGTAGGGCAGGAGAGTAATCCCCCCTCGGAATGTCAGGCAACCATCAGGTGATGGTCACGCAGTTGTTAAACAATCTCTCTAAAATAATTGGTTGCAACTGACTCCAAGGAAAGGAAGTCTTCCAAAAGAGAGAAAACACTAACAGCTTCCTGCTAAGAGCACAGGAGTTGGGTAAGTAAGGTTAAGCATGTGCACTAAAATGCAAAATGTAAAAATTTAACTGGTATATGACCTTTCTCTAGGAGCCCTTGACTGGTAAGGAAAAACGCCTCAAATGAGCACGCACACAACTTCGATAAACACACTGTGCATGGGCTCCTTCTAAGTGCTGGCAGGCCAGTGCACAGGCAGACAGCTTGACCCAGAGAAAAATCAAGGGAGAAAGAATGTCAACTTCAGAACCAGGCCAATGTGTGAAAACCCTAAGTCAGGGGTAGGACAGAGCACTTGCATCTCTCAAGTCACCTGCTTAGCCCTCTTCCAAGTGTACATTACTTCCTTCCATTCCTGCTCTAAAACTTAATACATTTTGACTCCATTTTAAAACCTGCCTCAGTCTCTCACTCTGCCTTATACCCCTTGGCCAAATTGTTTCCTCTAAAGAGGCAAGAATCAAGTTTCCTGCAGACAGACCAAATTCTCTGCTGCTAACATACTTATTACCCTATTGAAGTATATCTCTGTTATCTCCAAGTTCTGGTAGTTGTGAATACATTTCTATAAATGTTTATGTAAAGATTTTTGTGTGGATGTAAGTTTTGAACTCATCTGATTAAATACCAAGGAACATGAATCCTGGATTGAATGATAACACTCAATTTAGCTTTGTAAGAAAATGCCAGACTGTCTTTCAAATTGATTGTACCATATTGTATTCTGCCAGCAATGAATGGAAATTCCTGTTGTTCTACTTGCTGTCCACCATTTAGAATTGTCAGTATTTTGAATATTAACCATTCTAATAGGTGGGTAGTGGTTTCTCACTATTGTTTTTATTTGCAATTTCATAATGACCTCAATGTTGAGCATTTTATTCATGCCATTTTTTTTTTTTGCCATCTGTATATCTTTTTGGTGAAGTGTATGTTCAAATTTTAAAATTCTAGTTTTAAAATGGTTTAAAAACCATTTTAAACCATTTTAAAGAAGTTTGAAGAGTTCTTTGTATATTTTGCAATACTTATCATATGTATGTCTTGCAAATATTTTGTTCTGGTCTGTCTTCTCTTAAATCCCCTAAAAGTTTCTGTCACAGAGCAGAAGTTTTTGATTTTAATCAACTTCAGCATATCATTTTCATTTTATTACTTTTCTCAAGATTGAAAAACTGCTATTTATTTGACAAAAAACTTTTGCATTTAATAAAGAAATGTCAATAACTTTTATATACATTAATTAAAAATATTTTCACCAAGCACAAAATACAATAATTCCTGATCTTTTCACCAAGATCCCCTTTGAAAGAATGCCTAAAACTTAATGAGGTTATTTAGGTTTTTAACCAAGAAATCTAAAGCTGCTAATGAGAGTTTTTAATTAATATGAGATGATTCACTTAACAACCTTGAGTTCAGATAATGTGAGGTCATATAATGTGAGATTTTAAAAGCTTTGTTTAATCTACACATTCTAACTGAGGGCATTCATTGGCCTCTGGCTGGTAATCACACATCCATGTGCCAGATAAAACACACACACACAAACAAAATTAAATAGTATGTATTATGTACAGAAGATAAATAATATATGATCTTTGTATATTTAAGGAGAATAATGTTTAATTTTCATTGGTGTTATGTATCAGTTTATTCTCACATTACTATAAAGAACTGAGACTGAATATTTTATAAATAAAAGAGGTGTAATTGACTCATGATTCCACAGGCTGTACAGGAGCATGGCTGAGGAAACCTCAGAAATCTTACAAACTTGGCAAAAGACAAAGGAAAGCAAGCCCATTTTTACATGGTGACATGAGGAAGAGAGAGTGAAGGGGAAAGTGCTAAACACTTTTAAACAACCAGATCTCATTAGAACTCTATCATGAGACAGCACTATGGGGATGGTGCTAAACCATTAGAAACCACCTTCTAGAACCAATCACTTCCCCACCAGTATCAACCCCAACACTAGGGATCACAATTTGACATAATATTTGGGTAGGGACCCAGAGCCAAATCCTATCAGTGTACAATTAGTGAGGAGCAGAGAGACATACAAATTATGAACCCATAAAGAAGAACCAAGCAAGGGCAGTAGAAAGGACACTAGAATGCTTCAGGGACCAAGTGGCATCCAGGCCAGAGCAGGAACATGAGTATATGTTAATGTATGTTGGGAGGGATTTTCAAGGTTGGGGAAAACAAAATGATCTGACACACCAAGCCACAGGAGTACTGCCTGTTCAGAAGACAGTGAAGCATTTTTTCTGGGTAAAAGGATGGAATCCAATAAAAGACTGTATAAAATTCAGAAAAACCTTACCAAATAGGAGCCAAGAACAACACTGGTCTGTATTTTTTAACATCAATTCAGTAGAGAATCAGCAATGCCCTGTGAAACTAAGAGAGCAAAATATCTTTAGAAAGGTGGAGGCACCGCATGGTTAAGTAGATAAGAATCACCCCCACAGCCCACCTCTTCTTCCACACTGAGACCTGAGTATCTTGGAATCAAATCCACTAGCAATAACCTTCCTTAATGAAAAATGCCTGCCTCTGAAAATGTAAAATAAAAATTATACAGGCAAACAAAATTAAAAAAAAAGAGATGACCAGAGCAAACTTTCATCCCTCACACCCCACCTATGCCCTGTCATGCTACTGAAAACAGGGTTGGCCTTGTTACTTAAACTGATTCATTATTGCAAAACATAACAGAATTTAGTATATTAATTCTTCTGCTTCGTCCCTCCCCATCAAAAAAAAGTAAGCACCACACAAAATATAAACTTACCCCAGATAAAACTAAGTATCCATCCACCTAAAGATTCTATTGTAATATTACTGTACTAACCCTGGATATTTGAATTCTCCTACAACCTGTTTCCAAAAACTCCTCATTCTGAGAGCTCTGAAAGCACTAAAAACATTGTTGAATTTTATTCCTCTTCTTGAAGTAGTTCAAAGTCTTGAAACAGCAAATTTACATATTTTTCTACACTACCAATAAGGGGTGATTATTATAAAAGATCTGTAACTAAAATCTTCATCCCCTGATTCTCAGGTTATTATAATATGTTTCCTCAGATTAAGCACTACTTTAACAATGCAAAACACACACACAAAGATGAAAAATCATACAAAAATTTTAAAATGCAAAAGTTAAAAACACAAATCTGTGTCATCACACTAACAATCTAAACTTTGCTAAAGACTATATATATATATATATATATATATATATTTGATTTTCCCAAGCTATTGGCATTTTAAAAATTACTCAAGAAATTAACACCTTATGAAAACATTTGGAAAATTTAAGTAGAGCATAAAACTCAAATCAACTCATTTTCTGGCAAAGGGTTCTTCCAAAATGCCAATTTCGCAAGAAGGGATGTTTGGAAAACTGTTAAATTTTAGGTATTATGCTTTTTGTTGTTATATCTTAAATCTCATTGCCAAACCCAGACTCTCTTAGATTTATTCCTATGTTCTCTAAGTTTTATAGCTTTAAACTTTACATTTGATTCTATGATTCAGAATGAATAAATTTTTGTGAAAAGTAAGAGGTCTGTGACTGGACACATTTCTTTTTGCATGTATATGTCCAGTTGCTCCAGTATCACTTGTTGAAAAGACTATAGTTACTTCACTGGATGGCTTTTGCTCCTTTGTCTAAGATCAGTTGGATATATTACTGTGGATCTCTTACTGGGCCCTGTTGTGTTTCATTGATCTAGACTCCGTTTCTTTCACCAATATGACATTAATTTTGATTTCTGTCACTTTATAGTAAGTTTTGAAGTCAGGTGATGTCAGTGCTCCATCTTTGTTCTTGTTTTTCAAATTTGAGTTGTTTATTCTGTATCTTTTGCCTTTTCACATAAACTCGAATAAATTTGTCAGTATGTTTAAAACAACTTTTCATACTTTTTATTAGAATTTTTTTGAATCTATTGATCAAGTTGGGACAAGTTGATTATATTAACCATACTGAATCTTTCTATCCATCAATATGGAATATCTCTCCATTTATTTAGGACTTTTTGATTTCTTTCATTATCATTCTGTTGTTTTCCTGATAGAGCTCTTTTAGATAATTTGTCGGACATATGTAGGTATTTCAATTTTGTTGGTGCTAATGTAAATAGAGTCATGGTCTTAATTTCAAATTTCTCTTGTTATTGGTGATGTATACAAAATCATTTGGCTTTTGTATATTAACTTTGTAACCTGCAACCTTAATATAAGCACTTTTTCCAGAAATTTTTGTTGTTGTTGATAATTTTTTGAGATTTTCTAAATAGACAATATTATTATCATATGTAAATATATTAGTCTCTTCTCACACTGCTGATAAAGCCATACCCCAGACTGGGTAATTTACACAGAAAAGAGGTTTATGGAGTACTATGCAGCCATAAAAAAATGAGTTCATGTTCTTTTCAGGGATATGGATGAAGCCGGAAGCCATCATTCTCAGCAAACAAACACAGGAAGAGAAAATCAAACACCACATGTTCTCACTCATAAGTGGAAGTTGAACAATGAGAACACATAGACAAAGGGAGGGGAATATTACACACTGCAGACTGTCAAGGGATGGGAGGCAAGGGGAGGGAGAACACTAGGACAAATACCTAATGCATGGGGGCTTAATACCTAAATGATGGGTTGATAGGTGCAGCAAACCACCATGGCACATGGATACCTATATAACAAAACTGCACGTTCCGCAGATGTATCCCAGAACTTAAAGTAAAATAAAAAGAAAAGAAAAAGAGATTTAATTAACTCACAGTTTGACATGGCTGGGGGAGACCTCACAATCATGGCGGGAGGCAAATAAGGAGAAAAGTCACGCCTTACATAGCAGCAGGCAAGAGAGCTTGTGCAGGGGAACTCTTATTTATAAAAACATCAGATCTCATGAGACTTATTCACTAACACAAGAGAAGCATGGGAAAGACTCAATCCATGATTCGAATAACTAACACTGGGTCCCTCTCATGACTTGTAGAAATTATGGGATCTATAATTCAAGATGAGATTTGGGGAGGGACAGAGCCAAACCATATCATTTAACCCCTGGCCCCTCCCAAGTCTTGTCCTCACAATTCAAAATAAATCATACCTTCCCAACACTCTTTCAAGGTCTTAATTCTTTTCAGCATTAACTCTAAAGTCCACAGTCCAAAGTCCCATCTGAGACAAAGCAACTTCCTTCCACCTTTGAGCTTGTACAATCAAATGCAAGTTAATTACTTCCTAGGCTACAGGCATTGGGTAAACACAGGCATTCCAAATGGAAGAAATTGGCCAAAACAAAGGGGTTACAAGCCTTTTAATAATGATATAGACACTATCAGGTCTGAAATCCAGTGAGGCAGTCAAATTTTAAAGGTCCAAATTGATCTCCTTTAACTCCATGTCTTACATCCAGGTCACACTGATGCAAGAGGTGAATTCCCTTGGTCTTGGGCAGCTCCATCCCATTGCTTTGCAGGATACAGCCCCTCTCCAAGCTGGTTTCATGGGCTGGGATTGAGTGTATGTGGCTTTTCTAGGTGCACAGTGCATGCTGTTGGTTGATCTATCATTCTAGGTTCTGGAGGATGGTGGCCCTCTTCTCACAGCTCCACTAAGCAGTATCCCAGAGAGCTCCAACCACATATCTCCCTTCCTCACTGTCCTAGCAGAGGTTCTTTATGAGGACTCCACCTCTGCAGCAGATTTTTTCCTGGACATCCAGGCATTTCCATACATCCTCTAAAATCTAGGCAGAGGTTCCCAAACCTCAATTATTTATTTCTGTGTACCTGCAGGCTCAACACCTTGTGGAAGCTGCCAAGGCTTGGGACTTGCACTGTCCAAAGCCATGGCCTGAATTGTACCTTAGATCTTTTTATCCATGGCTGGAGTGGCAGGGATTCAGGGCACAAAGACGCGAGGCTACGTACAGCAGGAGGGCCCTGGGCCTGGTCAAGGAAATCATTTTTAATTCCTAGGCCTCCAGGGAGTGGGGCTGCAGCAAAGATCTCTGACATGCCTTGGAGATATTTTTCCCATTGTCTTGTTGATTAACATTTGGGTTTTTGTTACTTATGCAAATTTCTGCAGCAGGCTTGAATTTCTCCTCAGAAAATGAGTTTTTTTTTTCTATTACATCATCTGACTGAAAGTTTCCCAAAATTTTAGGCTCTGATTCCTCTTGAACACTTTGTCACTTAGAAATTTCTTCTACCAGAGGCCCTAAATCATCTCTTTCAAATTCAAAATTCCACAGGTCTCTAGGGAAAGGGCAAAAAGCTGTCTGTCTCTTTGCTAAAGCATAACATGAGTCACCTTTTTTTCTAGTTCCCAATAAGTTCCTCATCTCCATCTAAGAACACCTCAGCTTGGATCTTATTGTCCATATCACTATCAGCATGTTGGTCAAAGCCATTCAATAAGTCTCTATGAAGTTCCAAACTATCCCACATCTTCCTGTCTTCTGAGCTCTCCAAGTCTTTAGAAAGTTACAAACTTTCACACATTTTCCTGTCTTCTTTTGAGCCCTCCAAATTGTTTTAACTTCTGCCTGTTACCCAGTTCCAAAGTTACTCCCCACATTTTTGGATATCTTTACAGCAGTGCACCACTACCTGGTACCAGTTTACGGTATTAGATTGTTCTCATGTTGCTAATAAAGAGATACTCAAAAATGGGTAATTTATAAAGGAAAGAGGTTTAATGGAATCACAATTCCACATGGCTGGGGAGGCCTCACAATTACGGCAGAAGGCAAATGATAAGGAAAGTAACATCTTACATGGCGGTGGGCAAGAGAGCTTGTGTAGGAGTACTCTCATTTATAAAACCATCAGATTTTGTGAGATTTATTCACTATTATGAGAACAGCATGGGAAAGACCTGCCCCCATGATTCAATTACCTCCCACTGGGTCTTTCCCACAACATGCAGAAATTATGGGAGCTACAGTTCAAGATGAGAATTAGATGGGGACATAGCCAAACCGTATCAGCAAACAAAGACAATTTTATTTCTTACATCCCAATCTGCATGTCTTTCATTTTCTTGTTTTAAGACATTAGCTAGAACTTCCACTATAGTGGTGAATAGAAGTGTAGAGGGGATATCTTACCTTGTTCCTGATATTAAGAGAAAATTTCAGTTACTCTTTGATGGTTAGAAAAAAATGTGAATAATCTTGAATGCAGTAAAGGCAGAAAGTCCTATATTTGGGGCTTAGTGGAGAGTGGAATCACCATAGTGAAAGTCAGAAGCTGAAATTCACATTATAAATCAAGAGCAATTGATCAGTGTTGGCAGTGTTGTAGGGAATAGTTATCAATGAATAAATTTGAATTTTCTACCTGCTTCAGATAGGGGTCAGAATGGCCTGTCATTTCACCTCTACCTTGTGTTCCAGACTTTAGCTCAAGACTGGTCAAGGCTTTAGTTCACAGGGACTGCCAAATATGTTCTCTGAACACCTTAGAATGAGCCTCTACTTTATATTAGTTCAATAATTAGTAATTATGTAAGGAATCAAGAATGTTTACCTACCACCTAATATATACTAGCCCCTGTAGACAGGGCTATAGAAGTAACTAAATCTCTTATCAAAACAGCCTGTGTATGGAAACTTCCCTTCAGCTCACTTTACTTAAGTGTTAATAGAACTATTTTAAAACATCTGACTTAGGATTTGATTTGTTAGAGTTCGATGAAGAGGCTGATCAGGACGTATTTGGTTTGAGATGGAAAAAAAAGTATTCATGAATCAGTGACTAGGTACATACATTTGCTATTGTAACAAATTACCACTTCAGTGACTTGAAACACCATAAATTTATTATCTTACAGTTCTCTAGGTTAGAAGGCTGACACAGGTCACGGGTTTCACCCAGATAAAACCAAGGAGTCAGTAAGAATATGTTTCTTATTAGAGGCTGTAGGAAAAAAGTCATTTCTTTGTGGTTGTAGAACTGAAGCCTCCATTTTCTTGATGATTGTCAGCTGATTATTATTCCCAGTTTCTACATATTATATGCAGTTTTTTTTAACTTATCGTCCCCTTCCTTTATTTTCAAAGCCAGCAATAGTGCGTTGAATTCTTCTCATCGCTCATGGCTCTGATCCTCTCTTCTCTCTTCCTCTTCTACTTTTAAGGATTTGTTTGATTGTATTTGGCCCACCTGAATAATTCAGGATAATCTCCCTTTATTAAGATTTTTAATCTTAATCACCAAAGTTCTTTTTTTCATGTAAGGTAATATATTCATAGGTTTCAGAGATCAGATCACAGGTATCTTTGGGGAAAGAGTGCAGTATTATTCTACCTGCCACACTTGGTATTAAAGTGAACAAAAGAATTAAAGCCAAGTAACAAAATATTTAAGTGAAGGTCAAAGAAAATTACCCACATTTTTTGGATAAGAAAGACTTTGTGGTTTAAATATCTAATTTATCATAATTATGGGCATTTAATATATATATTTTCAAATTCATAGAAGGCAATTGTCTCAGCATTCATAGATCTTTCAATTTTTTCCCTTTAGATATTCATTTTTTCCCAAAGGTTGAAGAAATACTTGTTTCATTGAAGTATCTGGAGTGCCTGAATAATATAAACATTTTTATATGATCATCTATGACTATGATGACTATTACTAGGAAACCAAAGGATGAAGGGGAAATGAACACAATTTCTAGAATGTTCAGGTTCCAGTTGAATGAAAGTGTCATAGTTGGCTTTTCATTTCTACAGTACTTTTTCTCACCTTAATTTATTTAAGATTATGGTCTTCAATTAAATAATTTAGATTATTTGTAGACTGATCCTTCTCAAATGTGCTATTTTATCAGAAGTCTGTCTTATTTCTACTTGTTATTTTTCAATGACATTGCACATTGTTTGATGTATAGTGAGCACTCATATCTTGCTCATTTGAGTTGAATTTAAAGACACAACAAAGCCATTATTTTTAAATTTGGGTTTTAATCAGTTCCCACAGAAACTATTACATTAGCCCAGCTAAATACCTATTATGGTGTTTTATATAAAATGGAATAAACTCAAGGAGGCAGTTTCACTTTCATTTAACTAGTTTTATGACTTTCTAGTGTGTAGTGGTAACGTTTTAGGAAAAAAGGTAAAATTTTGATTGCAGACTTTGAATTGCCAAGTATATTTACAAACTAAAGGAAGGTCATAAATATGTACTAAAGTATATATAATACAATTATCCTACACATTTAAGGTGGTATTAAGTAAACTTTATTTTTAATCTGCTAAATTCAGACATAATAATTCCTAGTAGAAATAGAAATTTGTTAGCAAACGTAACTGTGTATATTATTGAAGCTCTTACTGATAATCTACTTTAATCAATTTCAATAAAAATTCCAAGGCATATAAATAGCATAAACTTGCATAGTGAATTGTAGGTATAACAGTCTAATGTAAAGATGTAATATTTCTTCCCATAAAGAGAAGTAGTGGTCTTCTGCTGAGTCATAATTCATAGTTTCATTTTTAAAGGGGTTTATTTTCAACAGCAATAATGAGTATTCTTTTGGCCCTTCATGGGAAGTCTCACGTACTATTTCTGGCAACCAGAATGTGAACAATGTCATCAAATTGGTTTAAAGTCTATTGTTACATGTATTGCTTCCACTTGGAGTTATCAGATATGCTGTTTTTCATGAATTGATAAGGAATTTCTCAGTTGCACATAAGCAAAATCTGACTTCAACTGCTTTCTTTTTTTTATAAAGAGGAATTTATTGGGACAGTAATAGTGTGTCTTACAGAATGCAAAGATAAAATCCAAAGCTGGCTATCAGAAGCAACTGGAGATAAGGACTGTGTATCTCCAGATTCTGAGGCCACTGTTTATCTTCCTAAGTATGCCCCATTCCTTCCACTCTTCTTCCTGGCTTCCCTTTTATTTTCCTCATATCACTTTTTCTCCTCTCCTGTCTCCTCATTTTCTCCAGACATTTATTTTGCTCTTACGTGGTAAATACAATAATTTATAGTAAATATTAGTACTCTCAAATGCCATCACCAAGCAGAACATTTATCTCAATTTTTCCAAGTATAGAAAAGGAGTGCGTATTTAAAAGCATTTTTCCTGGTTGGTAGGTTAGGCTTGGCCAAGCAAACATTTTCTGTTACAGGACAGATAGTAAATGTTTCAGGCTTTGTGGGCCATGTTGTCACTGTAGTTTTGCTCAACTTTGCCATGATTGTGCAAAAAGAGTCAGAGAAAATATGTAAATGAAGGAGTGTGGCTGTGGTCCAACAAACTATTTACAAAAACAAATAGTTTAACTCACAGAATATAGGTTGCCAATTTTAAGATAGGCTATACCACATACGTTTTCTCTACTATGGTCTTTTTTCACTATGGACTCAAGTATTTGAAGTGGCTTATCAAGGTTACTTGTTTCCAGTGAGTTTTAAATATTAGTTTGAGTTGCACAGACACCTCTAAGCCTCCAAATTTGTCTGCGTCATATACCAATTTGGTCTTTATAACAGGCCTACTCTCAATCAAAAGAGTTGAAGAGCTATAGATTCTTTTTTTTTCTCTTTTGAAATTTTACTTTAAGTTCTGGGGTACCTGTGCAGATCTTGCAAGATTGTTACATAGGTATAAACATGCCATGGTGCTTTGCTGCATCCATCCCCCCCATCACCTACATGAGGTATTTCTCCTAATGTTATCCCCTCCTCAATCTCCCAACCCCCTTCTAGCCCTCCCCTAGCCCCCCATCCCTAAATAGACCCCAGTGTGTGATGTTCCCCTCCCTGTGTCCATGTGTTCTCATTGTTTGACAACTACTTGTGAGAACATGTGGTGCTTGGTTTTCGGTTCACTGAGAATGATGGTTTCCAGCTTCATCCCTAACCCTGCAAAGGACAGGAACTCATCCTTTTTTATGGCTGCATAGTATTCCATAGTGTACAAGTGCCACATTTCTTTATCCAGTCTGTCTTGAATGGGGATTTGGGTTCCAAGTCTTTGCTACTGTCAACAGTGCTGCAATGAACATACATGGGCATGTGTCTTTATAATAGAACAATTTATAATCATTTGGGTATATACCCAGTAATGGGATTGCTGGGTCAAATGGTATTTCTATATCTAGATCCTTGAGGAATTGCCACACTGTCCACCACAATGATTGAACTAATTTATACTACCACTGACAGT
This sequence comes from Ateles fusciceps, assembly GCA_036589455.1. NCBI lineage: Eukaryota > Metazoa > Chordata > Mammalia > Primates > Atelidae > Ateles > Ateles fusciceps. Next base: position 2,376,063 of record JAZHEH010000827.1, on the reverse strand, counting down.
GTAAAAGCATTCCTATTTCTCCACATCCTCTCCAGCATCTGTTGTCTCCAGATTTTTTAATGATCGCCTTTCTAACTGGCATGAGATGGTATCTCAATATGGTTTTGATTTGCATTTCTCTAATGACCAGTGATGATGAGCTTTTTTTCATGTTTATTGGCCACATAAATGTCTTCTTTTGAAAAGTGTCTGTTCATATCCTTCGCCCACATTTTGATGTGTTTTTTTTTTCTTGTAAATTTGTGTAAGTTCTTTGTAGATTCTGGATATTAGCCCTTTGTCAGATGAGTAGCTTGCAAAAATTTTTTCCCACTCTGTTGTTTGCTGGTTCACTCTAATGATTGTTTCTTTCTTTGTACAGAAGCTCTTAAGTTTAAGTAGATCCCATTTGTCTATTTTGGCTTTTGTTGTCATTGCTTTTGGTGTTTTAGTCATGAAGGCCTTGCCTATGCCTATGTCCTGAATGGCATTGCCTAGATTTTCTTCCAGGGTTTTTATGGTGTTAGGTCTTATATTTAAATCTTTAATATATCTGGAGTTAATTTTTGTATAAGGTGAAAGGAAGGGGTCCAGTTATAGCTTTCTGCATATGGCTAGCCAGTTTTCCCAACATCATTTATTAAACAGGGAATCCTTTCTCCATTGCTTGTTTTTGTCAGGTTTGTCAAAGATCACATGTTTGTAGATGTGTGGAGTTACTTCTGACTCCTCTGTTCTGTTCCATTGGTCTATATCTCTGTTTTGGTACCAGTACCATATTGTTTTGATTACTATAGCCTTGTAGTATAATTTGAAGTAAGGTAGAGTGATGCCTCCAGCTTTGCTCTTTTTACTTAGTATTGTCCTGGCTATGCTAGGTCTCTTTTGGTTCCATACGAAGTTTAAGGTGGGTTGTTCCAGTTCTTTGAAGAAGGTCAGTGGTAGCTTGATGGAGATAGCATTGAATCTATAAATTACTTGGGGCAGTATGTCCATTTTCACAATATTGATTCTTCCTAAGCATGGAATGTTTTTCCATCTGTTTGTGTCCTCTCTTATTTCCTTGAACAGTGGTTTGTAGTTCACCTTGAAGAGGTCCTTCACGTCCTTCATTAGTTGTATTCCTAGATATTTTATTCTCTTTGTAGCAATTGTGAATGGGAGTTTGCTCATGATTTGGTTCTCTTTTAGTCTGTTATTGGTATATAGGAATGCTTGTGATTTCTGCACATTGATTTTGTATCCTGAGACTTTGCTGGTTGCTTATCAGCTTAAGGAGATTTTGGGCTGAGATGATGGGGTCTTCTAAATATACAGTCATGTCGTCTGCAAACAGAGACAATTTGACTTCCTCTTTTCCAAATTGAATGACATTTATTTCTTTTTCTTGCCTGATTGCTCTGGCTAGATCTTCCAATACTATGTTGAATAGGAATGGTGAGACAGGGCACCCTTGTCTAGTGCCAGTTTTCAAAGGCAATACTTCCAGTTTTTGTCCATTCAGTGTAATATTGGCTGTGGGCTTGTCATAAATAGCTTTTATTATTTTGAGATACGTTCCATTGATACCGAGTTCATTAAAAGAGTTTTTAGCATAAAAGTCTGTTGAATTTTGTCAAAGGCCTTTTCTGCATCTATTGAGATAATCATGTGGTTTTTGTCATTGGTTCTGTTTATGTGATGGGTTATGTTTATAGATTTGCATATGTTGAACCAGCCTTGTGTCTTCAAGATGAAGCCAACTTGATCATGATGGATAAGCTTTTTGATGTGCTGTTGCATTCAGTTTGCCAGTATTTTATTGAAGATTTTTGCATGAATGTTCATCATGTATACTGGCCTGAAATTTTTTTTTTTAGTTGTATCTCTGCTAGGTTTTGATATCAGGATGATGTTGGTCTCATAAAATGAATTAGGGAGGATTCTTTCATTTTGTATTGTTTGGAATAATTTCAGAAGGAATGGCACCAGTTCCTCTTTGTACATCTGGTAAAATTTGACAGTGAACCCATTGGGTCCTGGACTTTTTTTGGTTTGTAGGCTATTAATTCCTGCCTCTACTTCAGACTTTGTTATTGGTCTATTTAGGGTTTCAACTTCTTCTTGGTTTAGTCTTGGGAGGATGTAAGTGTCCAGGAATTTATCCATTTTTTTTCTGGATTTACTGGTTTATGTGCATAGAGTTCTTTGTAGTAATCTCTAATAGTAGTTTGTATTTCTGTGGAATCAGTGATGATGTCCCCTTTATCATTTTTTATTGTATCTATTCAATTCTTCTCTCTTTTCTTTTTTATTAGTCTGGCTGTCTGTCTATTTTGTTGATCTTTTCAAAAAATCAGCTCCTTTATTCATTGATTTTTGGAAGGGATTTTTGTGTCTCTATCTCCTTCAGTTCTGCTCTGATTTTAGTTATTTCTTGTCTTCTGCTAGCTCTTGAATTTGTTTGATCTAGCTCTTTTAATTTTGACGATAGGGTGTCGATTTTAGATCTTTTCCAGCTTTTCATATGGCCATTAGGTGCTGTAAATTTCCCTCTAGACACTTCTTTAAATGTGTTTCAGAGATTCTGGTATGTAGTGTCTTTGTTCTTATTGGTTTCAAAGAACATCTTTATTTCTGCCTTTATTTCATTATTTATCCAGTAGTAATTGAGGAGCAGGTTGTTCAGTTTCCATGTAGTTGTGCAATTTCGAGTGAGTTTCTTAATCCTGAGTTCTAATTTCATTGCACTGCAGTCTGAGAGACTGGTTGTTATAATTTCTGTTCTTTTGCATTTGCTGAGGGGTGATTTACTTCCAATTATGTGGTCAGTTTTAGAGTAAGTGTGATGTGGCGCTGAGAAGAATGTGTATTCTGTGGATTTGGGGTGGAGAGTTCTGCAGATGTCTCTTAGGTCTGCTTGGTCCAGATATGAGTTCAAGTCCTGAATATCCTTGTTAATTTTCTGTCTTGTTGATCTGTCTAATATTGACAGTGAAGTGTTAAAGTCTCCCACTATTATTCTGTGGGAGTCTAACTCCCTTTGTAGGTCATCAAGAATTTGTTTTATGTATCTGGGTGTTCCTGTATTGGGTGCAAATATATTTAGGATAGTTAGCTTTTCTTGTTGCAGTGATCCTTTTTACCATTATGTAATGTCCTTCTTTGTCTCTTTTGATCTTTGTTGGTTTAAAGTTCATTTTACCAGAGACTAGACTTGAAACCCCGGTTTTTTTCTCCCTCTTTTTTTTTTTTTTTTTGCTCTTCATTTGGTTGGTACATTTTCCTCCATCCCTTTATTTTGAGCCTTTATGTGTCTTTGCACATGAGATGGGTCTTGGCTTTTTATCCAATATGCCAGTCTGTGTCTTTTGATTGGGGCATTTAGCCTGTTTACATTTAAGGTTAATATTGTTATGTGTGAATTTGTTCCTGACATTTTGATACTACCTGGTTGTTTTGCCCATTAGTTGATGCAGTTTCTTCATTGTGTTGATGGTCTTTACCATTGGTACGTTTTTGCAGTGGCTGTAGTGGTTGTTACTTTCCATGTTTAGTGCTTCCTTCAGGAACTCTTGTAAGGCAGGCCTGGTGTTGATGAAATCTCTCAGCAATTGCTTGTCCGTAAAGGATTTTATTTCTCCTTCACTTGTGAAGCTTAGTTTAGCTGGTTATGAAATTCTGGGTTGAAATTTCTTTTCTTTAAGGATGTTGAATATTGGCCCCTACTCTCTTCTTCCTTGTAGAGTTTCACCTAAGAGATCAGCTGTGAGTCTGATGAGCTTCCCTTTGTGAGTAACCCGACCTTTCTCTCTGGCTGCTGTTAGCATTTTTTCCTTCATTTCAATCCTGGTGAATCTGACAATTATGTGCCTTGGGGTTGCTCTTCTTAAGGAATACCTTTGTGGTCTTCTCTGTATTTCCTGAATTTGAACGTTGGCCTGCCTTGCTAGGTTGGGGATGTTCTCCTGGATTACGTCCTGAAGAGTATTTTCCAACTTGGTTTCATCCTCCCCCGTCACATTCAGGTACACCAATCAAACATAGATTAGTTCTTTGCACATAATCCCATATTTCTTGGAAGCTTTTTCATTTCCTTTCATTCTTTTTTCTTTAATTATGCCTTCTCATTTTATTTCATTGAGTTGATCTTCAATCACTGATATCCTTTCTTCTGCTTGATCGATTCGGCTATTGAAACTTATGTATGCTTCCCAAAGTTCTCATACTGTGTTTTTTAGCTCCATAAAGTCATTTATGTTCTTCTGTAAGCTGGTTATTCTTGTTATCATTTCATCAAACCTTTTTTCAAGGTTCTTAGTTTCTTTGCATTGGGTTAGAATATGTTCCTTTAGCTCAGAGAAGTTTGTTATTATCCAAGCTCAGAGAAGTTTGTTATTATCCACGTTCTGAAGCCTGCATCTGTCAATTTGTCAAACTCATTCTCCATCCAGTTTGTTCCCTTGCTGGTGAGGAGTTGTGTTCCCTTCAAGGAGGAGAGGCTTTCTGGTTTTTGGTATTTTCATCCTTTTTTCACTGGTTTCTTCCCATCTTCATGGATTTATTTACCTTTCGTCTTTGAAGTTGGTGACTTTCCTACGGCATCTTTTAGTGTACATCCTTTCTGTTGATGTTGAAGCTATTTCTTTCTGTTTTTTAGTTTTCCTTCTAACAATCAGGCCCCTCTGCTGAAGGACTACTGGAGGTCCACTCCAGAACCTGCTTGCCTGGGAATCACCTGTGGGGGCTGCTGAACAGTAAGGGTTGCTGCCTCTTCCTTCTTCTGGTATCTTTGTCCCAGAAGGATACCAGCCAGATGTTAGCCAGAGTTTTCCTTTATGAGGTGCCTCTTTGGATATATGGGGGTCAGGGAGCCACTTAAGGAGGCAGTCTGTCCCTTATGAGAGCTCAAGTGCTGTGCTGGGAGCTCTGTTGTTCTGTTCAGAGCTGCTGGGCAGGGATGTTTAAGTCTGCTGCAGTGAAACTCACAGCTGCCTCTTTTCCCCAGCTGCTGTGTCCTGGGAAGGTAGGGCTTTATTTGTAAGTCCCTGATGTGTTGCTGCCTTTTTTCAGAGATGCCCTGTCCAGCAAGGAGGGAGGGTAGTCCCAGTCTGCTTGTGGAGGCATTGCTGAGCTATAGTGGGTTCTGTCCTGCTGTTGTTAGAATTGCCTCAGTAATGGCAGATTGCCTTGGTAATGATGGACTGCCTTGGTAAAGGTGGACAGCCTCAGTAATGGCAGGCACCCTTCCCACCACGGACCTCCACCATCCTGGGTGAAGCTCTAATTGCTGCGCTGGCTGCGAAAACTCTCAAGCCAATGTGTTTAAGATTGCTGGTCTTTGTGGGGGGTGGGACCCTCTGAGCCAGATCACCTGGCTCCCTGTCTTCAGCTCCCTCTTTTTGTCACAGTTGGCTTATAATTCTCAAAATTAATTTTGACTGCTTCAGACATTGGTAGCTACTGGGTGATGCTTCCTATAAGCAAACTTTTCTGGTTGCTTCAGAAATTCCTGACATGCTTCCTTTGACCAACATGAAGACCTACTTAGTCTGTAACTTTTTTGGTCCTTTTTTGGATACCTCTTAATTACTATCTCTATCTTTTAATTTAGATTTGTTGGTTTGCTGATTTGTTCACTGTTCTCATCTATTATCTCCTATTTCTAAGCTCTTCCAAGAAACTGAGACTACCCAGTAAATTTATTCATTCACTTATTTATTTTGGTTCCTATTCCTGCTCTGTTTTGTATCCACGATGATTATTAACAAATATAATTTCTACTCTAAAAGTAATCATTAGCCAGGTGAACACTGAGGAGACATTTAACTACTTAATAATTTCCTTATATTCTTTGACTAAAATGCAGTAAAGTAGATTTAGATAGGTCAATCACGATGCATACTATCTCCTCTTCCCTTTCTAAGAGAAGAAGCTATATTCCCTAATTCCTGCTAAGAAAACAATTCTATTCATTATTAGAAATTACCAATTTCCTACCATGTGAGACTGGCTATATTCTTAGGGCCAGGTTGGCACCTGACTCTATCAAGCCAAAACATGCCTGGTGCATTATTCAGTTAGTAGTGGTGACAGAGCACAAGAAGATTCAAAGAAAACAGAGATAATTATTAAATCATGTTAATATAGCACACTAAATGGAAATTCAAAGATTCCTGTTCTGAATAGGAAACCCACATAAATAGTGGCTCCACTCAAATTGCCTTAGATCCTGAACTGTCTTCAAAGCCATAAACTATGTTTCTATGTTGTTGAAGCCTGAGTCTCTGCCCATCTTTGGTTCCTGTGATTTTCATTTATTTTACTGGCATGTGCTGCTTTATAATAAACCTATTGCTAAAGATAATCTGAGTCTCTCACGCCTGTAATCCCAGCACTTTGGGAGCCGAGGTGGACTGATCACGAGGTCAAGAGATCAAGACCATCCTGGCCAACATGGTGAAACCCCTTCTCTAAAAAAAAAAATACAAAAATTAGCTGGGCTTGGTGGTGCATGCTTGTAGTCCCTGCTACTCATGACACTGAGGCAGGAGAATTGCTTGAATCCAGGAAGTGGAGGTTGCTGTGAGCCGAGATTATAGCAATGCACGCCAACCTGGTGACAGGGTGAAAAAAATAAATAAATACATAAATCTAAAAAAATGAGTCTCTAATCATGTGTTCTAAAGGAAATAATGAACACATAGACCCTAACACACAGCATACAAAAAAAAAAAAATAGAGAGAAACCTTTTTGTACTTGTGTAATCTAATAGAACACCAAGAGAATACAACATTGTAAAAATAATATGTTTCCTGAGTCCTATTTTATTTCTACCTATGTACTTATGCTTGTACCATAAATTAGGAGATATTGAAAAAAGTTAATTATATCACATTACAGCTATATAAGGTTTGGAACACTCTGCCCTTATGAGGCTAATCAAAAAGTGTTGTTAGAAATAAACAGAACAGTGAGGGTAATTAGTTGAGGATTACCTTTAATAGATATTAATTTCATTTAGGTCTGTTAAGTGCGGGTAATTTGGTGGATGCTGTGAATGATAGTAGAAAACATGGAGAAGTTGGATGTAAGCAAAAGATGTAATTTTAATGAACAAAAGACATTGAATTTTAATGAAATTAGAAAGAGTGGTTAATTTTGTGGAAAACTAATGCAATTGTTTAACATATTCTTGCCTTGCATATGTAAAGTTCATAAAGATATGTAGATGTTTCTAATTAACTTGATTGAAATACCAGAGTTTTATATCTTTAATAAGTGGTATATTTGTTGTGTTGACATGAAAACAAAATTTATTCTTGACGTACCAAAATAAAGCAATTGTTTTACCATTAGTTTAGACTTCATTTCAAGCTATGATAATACATATGATGTCAGTGTAGAAGTATTTGTTAATTTTTAAACAGTTAATCAAAAGTAGTCTGACTTTTTATAGTAATAAGAAGATAGCATCAATTATAGTTATCTTGATTTGAAAGCACAGAACTAGGCAACCTTTTCTAAAAACATGGTCAATATTTATTTTCCACATATTAGTCATTAACATTTTACTTGTGAAGCTAATTTCAACACTATCAGATTATATTTATTAAATCATGATGGTGTTGACTGATTTATTTATTGAGGGCTCACATAGTACTAGCACTTTTCTTATTTTGTCAATAAAAACAATAGCTATCTTTCATTGATTTTTAAATATGCATCAGGAAGTGTGTTGAACCCCTACATATATTATCTTATTTAATCCCTCTGACAACCCATATATACAAAAGTAATGAGGTTTCAGGTGGTGAAAGTTTTCCAGAGGTAGCTAAGATGATAATAGAATTGGAATTCAAAGCCCAGTCTTCCTATAATCACTCCAAACATTTTATAATTTTCTAAAGTCAGTGTTCAGAGACATGCTGTTTTTAAGATGCTCTAAATTGTAAATAATTTTCATATGAGCAAATGCATAGTTTTTCAGTTATAAGAGATTTGTCTTTAGCAGTTCTCAGATGAAAATGAATTTGCAACAGCATAAATAACAAATCATCAGTATCATTACTACTACAGCCAGGTAAAGTGGAGCAACAAAAACCAAAGGTTATTACTTGTCTGAGAAATTTACACTTGCTCAGAGACTCCACACTGCATTATTAGCTGTTAAAAATGAAGAAAGCACATGCCTCCACATTTAGATGTGTCACTCGCTGACATCATTTTACATAATTAATTGCCAAGACTCCTCTGTTCTAAGTCAGTTAAAGGCAAAAATCGTATTTAATACTGACATATGGAGTACTTGTTATATTAACATTTTCTCCATGCAGTCATCCAAAATGAGAGATATAATTATCTTTTTCCTGAGTTTATGCCTTCATCTCCTGTAGTAGGTGGTCCATTGGACTTAAGTTTGATTTGAAAAATAAATTGCTATGGAAAGGTTTTCTAGTTTCAAGCTATGTTGAATAACTCAGAAAAATAGAAAAGTAAGCATTTTCACAATTATGAACATATTACAGATATTAACATCCTAATCCATTAACAAATTAAGCAATGGTAGCACTAATTGATGAATCATTATTTCAAAGCTGCTACTGGAGAAGTGACTTTTTTGGTCAGTTTGTTTTTTTTTAGTGTTGTTTTTCCTTTCTTAGAGGAAATATCCAGCCTAAGAAAGCATGTCGTGAGCATTTTAAGATGACAAAAGAGAGGCCAACCAGTGAAAAGAACAAAGGATGATTTATGGTTCTTTAGTAAATAACAATAATAAATAGCAAAAATCTTCTTCATAACATCTTTTATAATTGTGAAATTCTTCTAGTGTGGTTTCCATAACATTTTATTATCACATATTTTCTTTTATAAAGTAAAATATTATTTATTTAACATTTTTTTCTCATACTATATAATGATGAACTGAAGAGACCACTTTTCTGAGTCATATGCTAAATTATGCAAGAGATTAAACTAGTCAACTTTAATATGTATTACACAGATTGTTGCATTTTAAGTCCTAAAAATTGGTGGTCCAAATATGGAGCATATGATGTGTTTCTAGGATTAGCTTTTAAGCATCTCCATATTCTTTTAGCAATGGCCAATGATTGTCAATTTCCAGAATTGCCATTTGTTTTTGGTTATTTTATGTTCCCAGTCTAGTTTTCTGCATTGCTTGCTCTTGGATAGATTTAGGTTTAATTATAATATGTTAAAGCTACATCTTAGATCCTGTGTGTTGGCAACGTTTTTACAGACTTGTCTACTATCTTTACTGATTTAATATATTTGTATGCTAAAGTTAAAGGGGGAGTATCTCTGCAAAGGTAAAACAAATGGAAGGCTAGGCATGAATTACTTTTGCCAAAATAGCAATATATGGTAACTTAATACGTATTACTAATTTTAGTGTTTCAGAGAATAATTTTCATCTTCCTAATACTGTTTTTCATGTTTTGCTTATATTCAAATTTATCTGAGATTATTTTCCCCCCTGGGGTCTATGTGATAACAGGACTGTTTGTCTATGTTGAGACTGGGAAAGAATAATTGAACAGTTCTTAGAAACAATCAAGGACATCTTTATGCATGCAATCTTTGTAAAAGTTACGCTTACTACAAAAAACAACAATAACAACAACAACAACAACAAAAACAAGCCTGACATTTGCTCTAATTTCTTGGCCAGATTAAAATTTGAGGTTATAGTAATGGTATTTTGAAGATGATGTGTACAATACAATTTGGTGATTTTGATACTCTAGTTTTCTAAAAGGATATTTTATTTTGCTTGAGTGTTTTCTTTTGACTATAATATAAAGTGTACTGACAGAGTGAGAGGCTGCAGAGAATGAAGTGGCTGTCTTTGTGCTAATGAAGTGTCATACCTCTTGGCAGCCTCAAGTGCCGAAATCAGATGCTTATTTTCCAATGGATATTAGCTGTTGGATCAGACAATATCTGGGGTCTCAAATGTGTTTAGGTTAAAATTGGTCCTAAATGTTAAATTTAAGTGTTGACTTTGATCTTTGAGCCTCACTCTATGTTTATTGTTGTCTGCATCAAATTACCTTACTACATGTAAATGTTTTTACATGCTGTTGGAAGCAAGCATAGTGGGAAGAGTACAATTAATAATGATCATATATTTGTAAACTAATCCTGCTATGATTTTGGTATTCTTTTCCATAGCAGTGGTTCTCAAGCCTTTAGCAGCTATGATTCCTTTGAGAATACGATAACCATAAATCCATGTTGTAGAAATATGAAGTAAACTACAGATTAATATTAAATTTTCTAACATCTCTATTATGAAATTTAAACAACTAGGTAAATGAAATTTAATACTACATTTATTTTACATATGAATTGTTAGTAGTTTAAAATGTAATCAATCTAAAAATAATTTATGACATGTTTTGCTTTGCATGCTTTTTATACTAATTCTCCAAAAAATTTTATTTTTTTTCTAAGGGCAGCACCTCTCAATTCAGATACTAAATTTTTATTGGCTATTCTTGATCTTATTTTAGATGTGATATGGTTTGGTTCCGTGTTGCCATCCAAATTATATGCTGAATTGTAATCCCCAATGTTGGAAGAGGGGCTGGGTGGGAGGTGTTTGAATCATGGGTGCACACTTCCAACCCTTGCTGTTCTCATGAGTTCTCACAAGATCTACTTGTGTAAAAATGTGTAGCACCTCCCCCTTTGCTCTCTCTTCCTCCTGCTCCAGCCATGTAGGATGAGCCTCCTTCTTTTTCATCTTCTGCTATGACTGTAAGTTTCCTGAGGCCTCCCCAGACATGCTTTCTGTACAGCCTGTGGAACTGTCAGGCAATTAAATCTCTTTTCTTCATAAATTACCCAGTCTCGGGTAGTTTTTTTATAGCAATGTGAGAATGAACTAATACAAAACCTCATAAAATTTACAGCTGAAAAGTATCTTCACATACCCAAGTTCCAAATATACTAAAGGGTTTTTCAATAACTCGATAACTTAATTGAGTCAAAAAGTTATTTTCTTTTATATTGACATTCACATTGACAAAATGGCTTCATTGTTTTTAGAATAAAAAGATTTAACTTTGAAGCAAAAACATATTATTTTCAATACTACTTCTGTCCTAGTTAATTCACTAATTCTTGTTTTGCTTACCATAAAATTCAAAGGATTATTGTATATATTAAAAAACAGTTCTAAATGTATCAATATCAACAAAGTTTTCTTCAAATTTTTCTTGCATGTTTTGCAGTGAATTTGAATTATGTTATCAATTGTAATTAAAATGTATTCATATTCATAGTAAAATGTGTACAATTAGAATTATTGATTTCTATTATAAAAAGTTTTCATTTCAATATATGTCACTTTACCTTTTTAGCTAAGAAACAAATGAGCTTTACTTTTCTTGGAGATTTAAGTTGTCTCATTCATATGCAAGTATGATATTGAAGAGGAAGCATATCACACAGTCATTTTTAGGTTTGATATTGCATTTCTTTTGTTTCAAGAAAACCTAGAATTGAAATTAATACTACAGTAAATCTCTGAAATTTTTTCCAGTGACACAAACAGTAAATCATTAAAGATCTTTAAAATTAAAATCATTAAAATTAGCAAAGAATCATTAAAGATCATTAAATTTATTGTCTTCAATTTCTGTGAACAGTTCTATAAACTGACAATGATTCAGAGCAACTGCATGTATGTAATAAATGTTTAGCAACTCGATCCAAAATGACATAGTTTGGATGTTTTGTCACCTCAAATGTTTTTTCTCATAATTTTCTAAAAATATTATATGACTTAAGTAACCATTTTGTTTTAACATCTTTCTGTGTAATAATGGTTTTCTGCTTTAAGCAAGAATAAACTATCTTATACCTTGCCAATATTATTGGCTCAGTTAAATTTAAAATTATTTTAAATGGTTTTGTTCGACATTAAACTCTGATTTTAGGAAACAAATCTCATGGATTTTTCTTTTGACTGTTGACAGAAAATTTCTTATGTTCATTATATACTTGTTGAAGATGTCTCTTACTATTTCTACTTTACTATCATTAATATAATTTTCACAAACATCAGGGTTTTAAAAATGCTGCTTACCTGTAGCAAATTGCATTTTTATTTATCATAAAATGGGTATCTTCCTCCAGTGTCTTCTTTGTACTCTTCTAATGATTGTACTAGTTTCTGCAACTCCACTTAATTTTTCATTCGTATCATGCTTTTGTTTTAGTTTTTACATTTTATTTTTCTTATTTTTAAACCAGAAAAATCATTTTAGCATACTATAATGAAAATAATACATATTTTATCTTAGTCACCAATTACAACTTACGTAGCTGTCACTGCAACTCATGTTGCTGAATAGAATATGCAAGTAAATACATTACAAGGATATACCTGTGAAGAAAAAATAAAACCAAACTAAATCATACAGTTGATACTAACTAGCTCAATGATATGTTTACATGTAACTTTTGAAGGAGCCACATGTTCCAAACAAATCCAAAATGTGATTCATTAATTAAATTAAATATAGTCCTACTAAAACAACAAAGTTCTGTTTAATGAGAAATAGTTCTCTCTGCTTCAATTTAAACTACTATAATTAAATTAAACTAAATTAATTTTTCCCCCTCAGTTACAATATTCACACTTCAAGTACTCAGTATACATATGTGCACAGGGGGCTACTTGTATTGAAAAATGCAGCTATAGAAACATTTCACAAAATTATGCAATACATACAAGATTAACAAATATCCCTCAAAAGGAGAATACTAATAAAGCATAGACAGACATGGCAAAGCAATCTCATTATTCATTGTTACATAAGTTATTATTTATAATTTCTTATTTTTTCAATAATGATTCTTTTTATAACTAATTTTGGAATAGAATTAACCATCCATTTTTGTTGACTCAATGAATGAACAAATCATGTTGAAATATATATTAGGAGTATGTATGTGTTTTAGAATATATGAAAAGACTTATTCACCTTTTATGTATGCATTTTTTGTTTCTGAGATGTCAGTGTGGTGATTTTAGCAATATTTTTAAACTTTATTATTTGTTCTTAAAATACACTATATATTTCCCAGTAGGGATTTTCCTATATAAAATATTTTGGATGCCCACTGTCAACATATTAAATAGCCCAGACTACACAATAATGATGCATATCTTGAGCCTTATCACTGTTTCACACTTTGCATTTCTGGGATAATGTTGGGAAAGATGAAATTTAGTACAATTTGCAGAATTTATTAATATCATCACAACATGAAAGCAAGTTTAAAAGCAGTGAACAATGTTGTTCAAAAGTAAATCTAGACCCAGGTTTAGATTTACTAACTAAACCTAAATTCTGTTTTTCCTAAAAAACTCTGTTTTTTCTAAACAAGATCCTTTCCATTAGAGAGGCAGCATACCTAGAACATGCTTTGAATCACATGTTACTAATAGTAAAAATTATTTTACAGCAGAATTTTTTCTCATATATTGTGATACAGAATACACAAGAGAAGAATCTAATGAATTGATAGCTTTGAAAGAGTTTAAGTGAAAAGGATTTCAGGCTTTGGAAACTAAAAAATTAAGTACCATGAATGAAAGATAACAAATAGTGGCAGAGCAGTAGGTACCACACCCAACTGAAGAAAGATGAAACTGCTAAATTGCCAAAGTGAACATGAAATTTTCTGATTCACAAGATTATATTTCAAAAGTATGTTTGTAACCAAGTATCACAGCCTCAAAATATGTTTTAAAATTTTTGCTTTTTTCTCTGTTGCTTTCAGCCTTGAAACACTCTTTAAAACTCTATTTCTTCCTTTCCCACCAGGCACTTCTGTGAACAATGCTCTCTTATCTAATTATGTGCTTGCTTAGAAATTCCAAGGGCCAATTTTGAAACAAACCAGACAGAATCACCCACGTATAAAATGCTCCCACTTAGGGGATGTTAGGGACAGTTAGCCCACCTCTACCGAGCGGAAGTAAGTATGATGCAGATGAAGCCTCCGGATAGGCAATTACTCAAGAAAATCATGGGAACAAGACATACAGGCCTGTACCCCCTGTACCCTCCTGCACCACTCCACATATTTCCCACACCTTTCTCCTTCTTAAATCCCTTTGTCCAGCCCCAAAATTTGGAATGATCTGTTAAAAGTATTTGCCTGATCATTCCCCCAACTACTGGTATTTGAATAGAGGTGGTTTCCTTTTACCACACCTTGCTTCTGTGTTTCGCCACTGAGTAACCAGCAGCCAAACTTCAGCCACTATCATGTTTACAAATTCAAATGTTTGAAACTAATGAGCAATTTCAATTTAGAGAGGGTATTATTAATATGGATCATGTTGTTTCTTTGAAAGAAATGTTGCCAAAATGTTGCCAAAATACCAATTATAAATACTTATTTTTTCTCAATACCACCCAATAGCTTACATATGTAGGGCAAAAGAAACACTTACTAGAAAGGAAAAATATTTTTTATATTATTTTTCAAACTGAATGCATTGTCATAATCACAAATAAAAATAATTATTTTAGCCTTAAGAAGATGGCAAAATTATTCTTTCACTTCACCCAATGTTTTATTCTTAAACATTAAAGCAATATAAACTCTAGTACTATTCCAGCTCTATTTTTGAATTCTTTGTAACATGAAATGATGCCAGATAAATATATAAAATATGATTGCAAAGACATTGTTTTGAAGTCTAAGTCTGAAATGCATAACAACAAAACTCCAGAAAAGCCAACTGCATGTATGCGTGTTTGTGCACCAATGTATGTGCACATGTGTGTCTATGTGTATGTCTGTTAGTGTGTGTTTAGGCTTCTAGCACTGTAAGGGACATTTTGAGAAACAATCCAAAGCATAAGTCTTTGTCATAAACACTTGTAGCCAGTAGTTAACTAGGAGGTTGTTCTCATTTTGCCAAAACCAAAGGAAACTTGAAAGCCTTTTCAACACATTGCATTTTTGTCAAAAGACTTAATGAAGAACACCATCCACAGCATCTGCAAAAATCTGAGCAAAATTGACTAATAGAAATGGAGGCGAAGAGTTGTGTTATAAAGCAAGATTATAAAAACTTATAAATGCTGTGATTAGTGCATCATATATCTAGAAATAATTAGTCTGATATGGGCCACTATAAGTCAGTGTGGACCATAAAATTAGCTCATTAGTGTTATTTATTAAATAAACATTTTATAAGTGCCTGTTGTGGGCCTAGTACTTCATTTAACATGAGTAATGTTGAGGTAAACAGAAGACATAGTCTATTTTTGCAAGAAGTTTTCAACAATAGGCAGTGGTTCCCCTTTTAATTTCTTCAGTGAAAAGCGATGTTCACACATGCTAGCCTATGATAAAGAGCATAACCAATTGGTTATAACCCAACATAGTTGGGTTAGGGATGGATTATTGACAGAACTGTGCTCCCCCAAAATTCATACGCTGAAGCCTAAGCCCCAATGGAACTGTATTTGGAGATTGGCCCCTTAAGGAATTAATTAAGGTTAAATGAGGTCATAAAGGTGAAACCTTGATCTGATAGGACTTACGTTATTTATAAGAAGAGTAAGAGACATCAGAGATCTCTCTCTCACACATGTACAGAGCCTGTGGGAGAACATAGAAAGAAGGTGACCATCTACAACCAGAAAGAGAGCTCTTGCCATACAGCAACCCTGACAGGAACTTGATTTTGGATATCTAGCATCCAGAATGTGAGAAAATAAATTTCTGTTGTTTAGGCCAAGCAGTCTGTGGTATTTTGTTATGACAGCCCAAGCATACTAATACAAGATATTCATACTACAGCTTCTCAATAATTTATAATTCCTATGACTATGAATATTAAATAATTGAAAGTTGCTCTCTACTAGATATATGATCTGTTACTTCTCATATACAATTTCCAGCAGACTAGCTATAACCTCATCCTTCTTTTCCACACTCAGAAAACCATATCTAAAGGATGAGGACAGTCTTACTAAAAAATGGTGTTAATATATTATTTTTATTGTTAAGAAAACTGACATTGAATTGTACTAATTTGGTTTTAGTAACAAAAACAAATTTAAGATACCTCAAACAGCTCAAATCAGTAATATGCCTTCATTACTGCGAATAAATAACCTGGTAGATAGAGAACTGGGGAAAATAAAGTGAATACAGAGAGAAATATAGCAACATATATGCCAAAGATATCCAACTTATAAAAGAATTGGTACCAAAAAATAATCACGTTTTAATTAAGTCTGTCTATTGTTTTGTTATGTAATTTTAAAGTTATCTCTTTAGTCAAGATACATAGAGAATTACATAATGTGAAGTCAGTTGTTTTTGATAAATGTTTTGTTGTTGCATATAAAAACTCTAACTAGTATCTCTTTCAAGGAAGCTAGACAGAAAATTTGAACTAGACTCTCTGAGTAAAAAAAAATCTGTTTGTATTTTAGTGATGAGACGAATTTTGGTTTTATGATTTGAGTCTAAATTTGTGTGCACAGGTAAACGATAACCAGTACACAACTGCATTTAAAGGTCTAATTCTTCTCATTGATACGTAACATTTCAGTTCTGCTGCCAGGCTAGATTGTGGAACAATTTCACTCTCACCATAGAGTCATCTTTCCGCAGGAAATAATACTTATGAATACCCTCTCCCTTAACAAGTCCTAGTACTTTCTGTGTAAGACAACTATAATTTGAGTGTTATTTACCTGTTTTGCATCATATTTTCTTGGAGCTACAAAAATAATCCAGTGGATATTTTTATGAGTCATTGGCAAAATTATTTGCTTGTAGAAGCCAATTGTTAGTACCAGGAGAGCTCATGATATTTTTAGGATAAGAAAAATTATAAAAATGCACATAGTATTGTCATTACATTAAAAACTAAATAGTAGGATGGCAGACTAGACACAACTCCAGCACACAACACCCAGTGAAAGAGACGCAGAAACCCAGAGATCTTCTAGCTCCAACAGAGGTACCAGGTGCATTTCAACGGGTCTGGTCCAAGGGTGAGCAAAGCCCACTCAGGACAGACCTAGGTGGGGAGGGGTGCTGTTTCACCCAGAAAGTGCATCTGACCAGCAAGTCGGAGGCTCCATCTCTGGCGCTCTGGTCCAGATACAATGCCTCCCCCAAATCCTCAGCAATACACAGAACAGGGGATCTTTGCCAGTCAAGCACTGGGAATTACAAGTGCGGGGTTGAATAAGAGTCTGCAGACTGAGCTATCGCCCCCTCCCCCTGCCTGGAGAGAGACGGAACTGTAAGCGGGAGCAGCTGGGCGGCCCCTACCCCATGACCGGAGAGAGAAAAGCTGAAAGGGGGGAGACTGCTGGGTGCGGCTGGGAGGGTCCCTAACCTCCCCCACAAACCCCAAAGGGCTAAAGCTCTGACTCTAGTGGGTTGCGTAGCCACTGCCACAGTCTGAGAGGAACCCTGAATGATCCAGCCCAGTGGAGGAAGGGCACAACCCACCACTAGAGGGGTGGGACTGGGCTACATGTTTTAACAAAAAGCACAGGAAGCCTACGTAGCAACGGGATGGCATTCTCGACAACCCAGCAGCGCCCACAGGTCAGCAGAAGAGGCGGGCCTAATCTCCCAGCATAAACAAAAAAGACACAGGAGGCTTCCCTAGTAACCTGAAGGAATCCCTAGAAACCCAGTAGCGCCCCCACAGGCAGACAAGCAACCTCTTCAGCAGCTCTCTGACACCACAGCCAAGTAAATTCACAAAGATAAGAAAAAACCAGCACAAAAAGGTGAAACCACCAAAGACCAGAACACCTCTTCTTCAAGGGATCACAACTCC
Organism: Ateles fusciceps; assembly: GCA_036589455.1. Classification (NCBI taxonomy): domain Eukaryota; kingdom Metazoa; phylum Chordata; class Mammalia; order Primates; family Atelidae; genus Ateles; species Ateles fusciceps. The sequence continues at coordinate 2,358,232 of JAZHEH010000827.1, read as the reverse complement.
TCAACAACACAGGATCACAACTTGACCAAGAAGGAGTGTGAAGAATTAACGGAAACAGGATTCAGAAGGTGGATAATAACAAACTTCTCAGAGCTAAAGGAACACATTCTAACTCAATGCAAAGAAGCCAAAAACCTTGAAAAAAGGTTAGACAAAATGCTAACTAGAATAACCAGCTTAGAGAAGAACATAAACGACTTGAAGGCATTGAAGAACACAGCACTATGTGAAGTAAACACAAGTTTTAATAGCCGAATCGATCAAGCAGAAGAAAGGATATCAGAGATTGAAGATTGACTCAATGAAGTAAAAAGAGAAGGCAATACAAGAGAAAAAAGAGTGAAAAGAAATGAACAAAGCCTCCAAGAAATATGGGATTATGTGAACAAACCTAATCTACGCTTGATCGGTGTACCTGAATATGATGGGGAGAATGAATCCAAGCTGGAAAACACACTCCAGGATATTATCCAGGAGAACTTCCCAAGCCTAGCAAGGCAGTCCAAATTTCAAATTCAAGAAATACAGAGAATTCCACAAAGATATTCCTCAAGAAGAGAAACCCCAAGCCATATAATTGTCAGATTCACCAGGGTTGAAATGAAGGAAAAAATGCTAAGGTCAGCCTGAGAGAAAGGTCAGGTCACCCACAGAGGGAAGCCAATCAGACTCACAGCAGATCTCTCGGCAGAAACTCTACAAGCCAGAAGAGAGTGGGGGCCAATATTCAACATCCTTAAAGAAAAGAACTTTCAACCCAGAATCTCATATCCAGCCAAACTACGCTTCATAAGTGAAGGAGAAATAAAATCCTTTACGGACAAGCAATTATTGAGAGATTTGGTCACCACCAGACCTGCCCTACAAGAGCTCCTGAAAGAAACACTAAGCATGGAAAGGAACAAGTACCAGTCACAGCAAAAGCAAACCAGTTGGCAAGGACCAAAAATGCAATGAAGAAAATGAGTCAACTAATGAGAAAGAAAACCACCCAGTAACAAAATGGCAGGGTCAAATTCACACATAACAATATTAACATTGAATGTAAATGGCCTAAATGCCCCAATCAAAAGACACAGACTGGCAAAATTTTTTGCAATCTACCCATCTGACAAATGGCTAATATCCAGAATCTACAAAGAACTAAAACAAATATACAAGAAAAAAACAAACAACCCCATTCAAAAGTGGGTGAAGGATATGAACAGACACTTTTCAAAAGAGGACATATATGAGGCCAACAAACATATGAAAAAATGCTCATCATCACTAGTCATTAGAGAAATGCAAATCAAAACCACACTGAGATATCATCTCATGCCAGTTAGAATGGCGATCACTAAAAAATTGGGAGACAACAGATGCTGGAGAGGATGTGGAGAAACAGGAACACTTTTACACTGTTGGTGGGAGTGTAAATTAGTTCAACCATTGTGGAAGACAGTGTGGCAATTTCTCAAGGATCTAGAAATAGAAATTCCATTTGACCCAGCAATCCCACTATTGGGTATATACCCAAAGAACTATAAATCGTTCTACTATAAAGACACATGCACATGTATGTTCATTGCAGCCCTGTGTACAATAGCAAAGACCTGGAACCAACCCAAATGCCCATCAATGATAGACTGGAGAAAGAAAATGTGGTACATATACACCATGGAATACTATGCAGCTGTAAAAAACGATGAGTTTGTGTCCTTTGTAGGGACTTGGATGAATCTGGAAACCTTCATTCTCAGCAAACTGACCCAAGAACAGAAAGCCAAGCACCGTATGTTCTCACTCATAGGTGGATGTTGAACAACGAGAACACGTGGACTCAGGGAGAGGAGCATCACACACAGGGGACAGTTGTAGGGGGTAGGGGAGAGACGATGGGGGGTGGGGGAGGGAGGGGAAGGTGGGGAAGGATAACATGGGGAGAAATGCCAGATATAGTATGCACCTAAAGTAAAATAAATAAATTATTTAAAAAAAAAAACTAAATAGTAAATACATTTTTAAATTTAATATAATTAATATAAAGCCTGTGCATTCAGTATTTCTGACTAGAGAATTTAAGCACAAGCACTGATGAATATCATATGGAGGACATAACACAATAGACAATTACTGCCAAAAAAACCAAAATATTTTATTATTTAAAAAAAAATAAATGTTCCCTAGTAACATTAAATATAAAATGTGTCCGCATGGTTCATGCATTATTTGTCATTTATAAGACCTTGAGAACCTCTTTATAGAAAACTTCAAAGAAAGCAAAAGTTCAACTGAAGCAAATATAAAATTAGTAATTTTGGCACATCAGAAGCATTATTTCCTTTAATGTGAAATGCATTAAAATTATATCAGGTTCCTATATGACCCTTAATCAATTTAATATTTGATTTCAAGGAACACATATACTGAACATGTCAAGCACTATGCATTGTGGGAACAAGAAAAGCAAGATGCAATTTCTGCCTTCAAAGAGCTTAGCATCCAAGAGGACAATCTTGTAACAAAAAACAATTTCAATAGTGTATTGAGCTAATGGAATGATTCCATGAATAAAACATGAGAAGAGTGCTTCTCTTAGCTATAATTCAGTTTTCTTTGAGGGAGTAATGTTTAAATTGAACCAAGTAAAGGAAGAGACTATCGATCCAAAGGTAACTTAGATTTTTTTAAAAAAATTATTTTTTACAATGGACAAAAAAGTGGTTGTATATATTTATGGGGTACAATATGAAGTTTTGATATATGCATGCATTGTGGAATGGTCAAATTATGCTAATTAACATAACTATCACTTCACATATTTGTCTTTTTTTATAATGAGAATATTGAAATTTATTCTGTTAGCAATTTTGAAATATACATTATTATTAACTATAGTTCCTGTGCTGTTCATTAGTTCATTAGAACTAATTTCCCGTGTTTAACTAAAACATGGTACCTTTTCAACAACATCTCCCTTTAGCCATACTTTACCCCATCCTATCCCCTCAGGCTTTGGTAAACACCCTTCTACTCTCTTCTTGTATGAGGTCCACTTTTTAAAATTTTACATATAAGTAAGATTATGCAATATTTGACTTTCTGTACCTGGCTTGATGCTGCCTCAAGCCACACTTTCATAACACTTGGGAGTAAATTGGAAGTTAACATTTAGAATCTGATTTGAATTGGCACTGAGTGGAAACTAAAGCTTTCGATATGCACAATATGAACTTTTTCTTTAACAACAGAATGTATTATGAAAGACATAATTATTATATTACCAGTATTATTAGACATTTATACCATAATATATGGTTGTTTAAACTTATGCTAAAAACAAGCAAGATTTTAAGAAAGTAATACTAAAAAATATATATATTTTTTAAATAATAAATTGCTTTGAACTTCCAAGTAAAATATAGGAATTTGCAAAAAGAATGCCTGAGGAGCTTTACAAGTTGCTTAAGTAATTTACCTTATTTAAACCTGGGTGATCTTAGAGTGGAAGCCAAGGTCTACATTATAGGGAAGCCCAATTTCCCTCTGACAACTCAGAACTATTACTGCAAAGCACTATTTTATTTTGAAACACTTGGAAGAAAGACATAGCATGACAAAAAGTAATTCATTATCTTTTACACTGAATAATAAGTAGGGATGTGGCTTATAATGTACAAATGTAAGCTCTGGTGAGTAGCAATCCTTTTCTCTGCAATTTTTAAAAATAAGTAAAATATATCTTTCCATGTTCTGGTGTCTTTATTTTGTACTGTTTATTTTTTTCTCTTTTTTTGAGACAAAATCTCACTCTGTCACTAGGCTGGAGTGCAGTGGCCTGATCTCAGCTCACTGTAATCTCCGCCTCCTAGGTTCAAGTGATTTTCCTGCCTCAGCCTCTCAAGTAGCTGGGAGTACAGGTGCACACCAACATGCCCGGCTAATATTTCGTATTTTAGTAGAAACAGGGTTTCACTATGTTGACCATGATGGTCTTGATTTCCTGATCTCGTGATCCACTCTCCTCGGCCTCCCAAAGTGCTGGGATTACAGGCATGAGCCATGGCTCCCGGCCTATTCTGTACTTTTTTGATGCTTTTCTGCACTCTTTCATAATCCACTAGTAACAACATAAACTTTAGATTTTGATAGGCTCATTTTCCTGGACTGTAAAGTTGTTATAAGCACCTCACAAAACTGTTGGGAAAATTTGACACCAAAAACAATTCTAGACAATCACTCAATATGGTAAGTTTCCTTTCTTCCCTATGATCACCCTTCAACCTTCTTAGAAGCCCCGAAGCCTAATGCTGTCTTGTTCCTCTTCACTTACATTCACGTAAAACTCACTTTAAAATAGAATAGGTTATAGGAATGGGCAAAAGAGAATTATTGTTTAATGAGTACAGAGTTTCTGCTTTTTAAGATGAAAACAGTTATGGGGATGGATGATGGTGATGGTGGCATGACATTATGAATACTTTTAATGCCACTGAATTGTATTTTTAAAAATGGTTAAGATGTTACATGTATTTTATCATAAGAAAAAAATGGAAAACCCCTCATTCATACTATGATGCAAGTGACTAAATTACACCTTCAGCTATTATGAAATAAGATGAAGATTTTGTTTCAGCAAAATTCTTAACTTGCCACACTAAATATGTATCAGCTGAATGGGAATTTCTAACATTGGAGTATACTGATGCTGTAGGATGAAGTGAAAAAAAAAGCAGAGTAGATGCTGCCTTGATCTGTTTGTAACATATATATAATGTGCTTCTCAATATTTAGATTTTTCATTCAAGGAAAGTTGAATACTATTCTTAACAATACAGAGTTGCCTGTACACTAAGATCTAGAATCATTTTGGAAACTACCAAATGCAACCTAATTTTAAATTTATAGAATTTCAAAATTATATAAACTTTCATTATACAAATCATTCCAGCATTAGTAAGCCAGTAAGATATAGGTAAACCCAATACTATTTTATTAAAATCAAGGTGGCTAAAAAACATAAAGCCATCAAATTAATTGTTTTATCAGCTTTATAGTTCACTCTCAAATAGGAACTGACCTTAGGAAAAATAATGAAGTTGGTCTTCAGAGATGCCCTCCACACCCTTGGGTGTCTCATCCCCAGCTCCATTATCTGATCCCTGCAAGCAATCCTCTGGCAAAGACTCTCAGCTTGGACTTATGATCCTCAGTACCCTGTTTTATTTCTTGACATTTCCCTGGGTCATCTCCAGATCAGAAGTTACCTACCCAGTGTGAAGTCTTTCACCTACTTTCCCAAGGCTAATATACATATTATAAAATATATAATAATTATATATATATAAAACATACAATATATAATATGTTGTATATAATAGATATAATTTTATATAATTTATGTAAAATAGATAATTTATATACTATATATGCACATTAGATATTAAGTTATATATAATATATACATTTTATATATATATATATATATATATATATATATAGTTATATATGTTTTCCAGGGTTAAAACACACACACACACAAACACACACACTTGCTAAAACTAGTGTCTGCCTCTTTTTCACAATATCTAATACTCATTTGAACAGATGTGATAATAACAGTAGACATTTAAAAACCTGTTGTTGCTGTTGTTGTTTTTTGAAACAGGGTCTCTCTCTGTTGCCCAGGCTGGAGTGCAGTGGTGCAATCATGGCTCACTGCAGCTTCAACCTCCTGGGCTCAAGCCATCCTCCCACCTCAGCCTCCCAAATAGTTAGGATTACAGGCTTGTGATATCATACCCAGCATTTTTTTAAAAATGTTTTTGTAGTGATGGGGTCTTACCATGTTGCCCAGGCTGGACTTGAATTCCTGGGCTCAAGAAATCCTCCCAACTTGGCCTCCCAAACTGCTAAATTTACAGGCATAAGTCTTCACCCAGGACAGTAGTCATTTTAAAACATTTTGAGGGCTCATCATTTACATCAAGCTTGTCCAACCATGGCCTGTGTGATACACATATTTTTCTCATCAGCTATTGTTAGTGTTAGTGTATCTTATGTGTGGCCCAGGGAAACCAAAGATTGGACACCCTTGATTTATATACTATTCATCAACCACTTTACATGTTTTCTTTTCTTTCTGTGATGTAGGTAGTTCCGTGATCTCAATGGACACAGAGGTATATGGTGGTCAAATATATCAGTGTGACTTATGAAATAAATTAGGGCTCCAGAACAAGAATTCTTGGGATAGTGATTATCTGAATCTTAACATCAGTTGAATCTGAAGCTACCAGTTGAAGACAGCATGTATAAACTTAAGGGATTAAATAATCTTTATTTTCAGAAAAATAGAAAAAATTAAGACATTCATACACAGGATGGCTCTGAAGATTAAGGCAATGCATTACCAGTCCTTCAACACTATTAGCTAACAATATAATTATTATAATAATTAAAATTCTTGTGCAATAGGAACTTGAAGGAAAAGGCAGCTATTTCTAGAGTGTATCCTATATGCCAGACATTCGGTTGGGCAATTAATTTGTAAATACAGTGTCGTCATGTTACAAATATTAGCCTTTTTGCTTTTGAACATATTTTTTATCTGATCTATTATTATTTTAAAAGTACCACTTCTTTAAATAATAAATACAGAAAGACTCAAAGAAATAGCTAAATATCAGGATAAATAATTTAATACATTTTTATCAGTATTTTTTTTTCATTCTTTGACATTATGTTAGACTAGAGTGAAAAAACAAAAAACAAAACAAAAAAATAAGTAAATGGACCTAGAGAAGTTGGTATGGTGGGAATAAATTTTCTGACTTGAGAAGAGGAAGAAGGGTCACCTGTGGTGAGGTCCATGGGATATAATGGAAATCAGCATCAAACTCATCTTGAGTGTGCAACCTCTGCTAATGTGCCACCTGGGAATAGCTCACCATTTAACCGTACTTTACCTACTGGAGGTCAGAAAAAGAAGAGTCAGATTTTGGATATGTTTTGTGGGAATTACGGCTCAAAGAATAAACTTCAATCCCTAACCAAGCTATAATTAAACATATCAGCTTTGGTTATCCCATTAGCTGACACACTGGTGTACACACATTACTAGTGTGCACATTATCTAATTTTATTTTCAGAACAACATTGAATTATATATATCATTAACCTACTAGCACCAGTGAATAACTGAGAGTTTTCTCCATTTTAAATACTTAGTGTCACATACAGCAGTATAAATGGAATATGTGTCTAAATGATGCTTTGATCTACTCAAAATTAATTATGCAGTACTGTTATTTTTTTTTCCCAGAGAAGTAATAGTGACAGAGCTCTTGGCAATAAGAGAGAAAAAGACAAAAAGGAAAAATTTTGACATTTAATAGGATAATGTCACAAATTTGTATTTTAAAACACATGCCATGTATGAAATACACGAATATTGTAAAATAATATTTAACTATAATTATTAAAGCATAAAAAGACAAAGGCAAAGAGAATGAGAAAAGAGACTACAGGAAAACAAAATCAAAAAAGCAAGGATTAGAAAGCAGACATGAGAAAGGTGAATGCTGAGACAACCTTTTTTCCCACATTTGATGGTGGGAAGCCACCCAATTTGCCCTGGAGAAATCCCAAGGAACTCAGTAATTGGTGACATAGGTATGTCATGAAGGATGCAGGGGTAAGATGACAATAAAACTAGAAGGGTTTTGCTATATCATTTTAAGAAGAAATACACTCCCTAATGATCTCCTCTTCCACTTTGTACAAATAGCTGACTTGCTCTTTCTTTGTTTCTGGCATAAGATTTGGGAAACAGTAAAATGGAAACTATTCTAATCAAGAAAATTAGATCCAATTGAATGTGGAAGCTTAAGTAAAGGTTTACATTTTAAACAGTTTGATGAGCAGGCATATTTTTCTCAAAAACCATGAGCTACTGGAAGGCAGGTGGATTCTTCTCTGAGGAGTCTAACTTGTTCAAGAGAAAAGACATTATATTCTAACACTGGAAATCCCCTAAAGAAACCTACAGCTTACAAGCCTAACTCATATACATAAGGTTTCTAATGAGATTTTCAAGCTTGTTTATACATATTAACAACTATCCTACAATCACTGATGATAACCTCTAATAAGAGAGACAGATTATAGAGCAATGTGATTTGAAGGAAGTAGAGACTTTATCAAGAGAAAATAGAGAAAAATGGAAGAGGCAATATGAAAAGGGGTAAACAATCTTTATGAATATTTAAACTTGACTCAATTATATAACATAGTAATGATATTCCTGAGTTTATTGATAAGATAAATGATATCCTATAGACATACATAGACTAGATCACAAATATTCATAGCAACAAATTGTTATATATGCATATAATAGAATATTATGAAGCGATAAAAAAGAAAAGACAATATGAGCAAATAAAAAAAGAATAAAAATCCGACAAAAAGGGTAAATACTGCATAATATAATTGACTTAACATAATTGAAAAAGCAACTTAATATACAGTTTCAGAAAACAGATCTGTAGTTGCTTGAGGATCAGGAAGGGGATGGCAGAGAGGGACGTGAAAGAAAGATTACAAAAGGGGCACAGAGAAGCATTTTTTGTTGGGTGGATAAGTTCTTTATTTTGATTGTGATGTGCCATTTAATGCATGTAATTATACTTCAAAAAATCTCATAATAAGAAAGTATATGAATGTTGATGTGACAAACTTTCAAACACAGATTTTTAATAAAACTGTCAGCTAGAAGGATAAGGTATACTTCAGAAATAGGCCGGCGTTATGGGTTACACTGTGTTCCTTAAAATTTGTATGTTGAAATCCTAACCTTCCGTGTGATTACATGGAAAGATAGACCTTTTAAAGAGGTAATTAAGGTTAAATGAGGTCATAAAGGTGGAGGTCCTAATCCAATAGTCTTCATAAGAAGAGGAAGAGACACCAAGGATGTGTGCAAAACACAAAAGGCCACGTGAGGACACAGCAAGAAGGCAGCCACCTGCAAAGCAAAGAGACAGACCCAGGAGAAATGAAACCTTCCGTACATCTTCACCTTGGGTTTCTCACCTTCAGACTGTGAGAAAATAAATCTGCAATGCTTAAGCCACCCAGGTGATGATATTTTGTTACTGCAGCCCTAGCGGAGGAACGATAGTGAAGGAGTGGCAAGGGGAAAAGGAAGGGAAAATTGATATCTTTCAAGACAAAGAGGAACCAAAAATTTCAAAAACTATAAGCCATCCTTCATATATACATTCAGTAAATTACAGTATCTGGATTCTGCTATATGACAGGAGGATACCACCAAGTTAGGGAGATTGCAAACCATTCCAATATATAAATCATTGGGAAAAGCAAACTAACACTGATATATTACCAAAGAAACGAAATAAAAAGCACGCACATTAAATCGGCCCTCCCTAATATGACGGTTAAGCAAAAGAGAACTGTAGGACAAAACTCCAAACTGAATATACAGTTGGCCCTTGAACAACATAGGGTTTAGGGCTGCTGACCTCCTGTGCAGTAGAAAATTTTCATATAAATTTTAACTCTCCTCAGACCTAACTCTAATAGGCTACAGTTGACTGGAAACCTTATTGATAACAGAGCCAATTAATATATATTTTCTATGTTATATGTTTATTACTGTATTCTTAGAATCAAATAAGCTGGAGAAAGAAAAATGCTATTAAAAAATCATAAGGAAGAGAAAGCAAACTATAGTCAATAATAATTGTACATTTTAATATAACTTAAAGATTGAAGTTGAATATTTGTAGCTTAAAGTATAAATGTTTGAGGGGATGGATACCCCATTCTCCATGATGTGCTTATTTCATATTGTGTGCATGTATCAGAACATCTCATGTACCCAATAAATATATACATGTGCTATGTACCCACAAGAACTAAAACAAAAATAATATTTTTATTTTTAATAAAGTTAGTATAGAATTGTAATGTTCTAGAAACATAAAAATTTTAAAAATACACATAGTAAAGAAAAGAAACATTAGATGAATGTCACGTAATTATAACATATTAGTACGGAGTTGGCATTAATCATTTAATTTTTCTGATAAATATAAATGGACTTAACTCTGTATTCTTTTTGTTAAAAGTAAATTTTAGTTCTGCAGGCAAAGCAAAATTCATGCTGTGTGCAAGTAAAAAACCAAAATCAATATTATTATGAAGAGCTAAAAATAAAGGCATGAATAGAAGTTTACCAGGCAAATAATAACAATAAAAAGGAGATAGTGATACTGATATTATACATGTAATTCAAGCTATAAAGGACAATTGTGAAAAGAAGGGTATATTCTAATGCTAAAAGCCACAGTCACAAGAAAGGTATATCTATGTACCAATGCACATAGCAACCATTTTTTTGAAGCAGGAATTTCATGATATATAGAGGTATAAATAGAAACATCTAGTAATAGGAGACATTAATACGCTATTCTAAGTACAAAAGAGATTGACAGGACAAAAATATTTAAGAAAATAGAAGATCTAAATAACATGAATGTTGACCTTGTAGATATCATCAAACTGTATAAACTGAGAATAGAAAATACAACTTCTCAAGTGTCCATGGAAAAGACTTGAAATTATTAAACCCCACCATGACCACAAAATGATGCTTCCTTCTGGAAATCAAGAAATATTTCTCCTACTCCCTATTTGCCCTGATATATTTTTATAATTTCTAAATCAATAAAGTAGATCAAGTCTCAACATGACTCATGTCACTTTGCAGAAAACTTTTAAGAAGCTGCAGGCTATTGCTAATGTATATCAAGAGGAACTGGGAAAACATTCCTGGGAATGGATCTTGGAGGTGTTGAACCAGGGAAAATACAGATTATAAATCTGGATAAGAAAGAGTTTTTTTATGGGGGATACTTTCCCTTGACTTAGGAGCTAACATGCTACACAGACAACTGGAACTGACCTCAATATGCTGCTAGGCTAGCTCCTTGAAGCATAAAGTGACCATTTATTATAAAAGTGCTAGGAACCAGAATTCATAGGGTATCAAAAAGGGATCAAAAAGCTAAAAATTTATATATGCTCAAATAGATAAGTTATGTAAGGGCAGGTTATTAGAAGACACACCATTTACCAGGTCAAAAAAAAACTTTGCTAATCAGGGTACCACTGATTTCTGTGGTGGCTGTAGTCCTTGTAGGCAATGGTTGGCAGAAGAGGAGGATTCCATGGAATCGTGCTTTTTTGTTAATGGAAATGGCAGATGTCTGGAAAAGCAGAGGCCAAATGGCAGCACTTAAGCATATGTAGTGAAGTGAGTGAAGTGAACATGGTTACTGTAGGAAACAGCAAATTCCTAATGGCAACAAAATGGCCCTGGTCTGAAGATATCTGTGAAACAGGTAGTAGGCTAAGGTGTTCCTGGAGGAAAATATAGATGAGTAATCAACAGAGGTATTGCTTGAATTACACAAACAAAAATGATCAAATGTGTTTGAAATAAAGACAGATGTCAACAAAAGATATCAACCAAATTATTAGATAAACAATTGTAATGTAATGTACACATGAAGTGGGATAGCATTCAATTATGAAAATATATTAAGTCCATACAAGGAAGAAACTTAAAATATTATGCTGACACAGATCACAGAAGGGCACATTGCGTATTATTCAAAGGCAGCCAAAGGTGTAAGAATACATTGTTTAGGTATATATACACAGGAATATAAAGTTTAAAACTATAAGAAAAGCAAGGGCATGATTATGCAATGGTGATCTTATAATGATTAACTTTGGTGACGAAGAAGAGGATATTTTCAGAAAAGGGCAGACAAAGGGCTTTAAAGTTACCTGCAATGATCTGTTTAACCTGCGGTTTTGGTTTAAGTGAATTTCTTCATCAACATTCTAAATAAATAAACTTATTTTAGGCCAGGCTTGGTGGCTCACAGCTGTAATCCTAGCACTTTGGGAAGCTGAGGCAGGCAGATTGCCTGAGATCAGAAGTTCGAGACCAGCCAGGGAAACATGGTGAAATCTTGTCTTTATAAAAATACAAAAAAAATTAGCCAGGAGTGGTGGTGTGTGCCTGTAATCCCAGTTACTCGGGAGACTGAGACAGAAGAATCACTTACCCAGGAGGCAGAGATTGCAGTGAGCTGAGATCACGCCACTGTACTCCAGCCTGGGCCAACCTGGGCAACAGAGCAAGACCCTATCTAAAAACAAAAACAAACAAACAAAAACCTAAAACCAAAGAAAAAGAAAGGAAAAAAAAAACATATGAATGTAAGAGCTTGGCAGATACAACCAAAATTACAAAGTTGGTGTGCAAATGATTGCAGATTTGTTGTAGAGCGTGCTTATGCTCTACAACCACCTAATCTGTGATTCTTCCCTTCGCTGGAGTTGCAGAGATTTTATTTTAAAGAGTGAAATATGCAGTCTTGTTTTTCATGAGCTCTCAGAATCTAGTAGGCATTTGGAAAGGTTTGCTTCTATTTTTGCTTTTCCCATTAGTGGCTTTCCTCAATCAACCCCTTAAATTAAGTGCATTATTACAGTATTGCATGCTTGAAAGTGCTTTATATAGTGATTTTTATATATAAAGAGTGTTATATATGATTTTATATATGCCTCTTAATAATCTTAAGAGGCAAATAGAGGCTCATTTTACAGCTGGTGTCTGATTCCCAAAGAGAGCGAATTACTCATTTAAGACCAAGTTTAATCAGCAGATGGGAATTTAAACCCAGGCCTTCTAACTCACCCATCTTTCACCTCATGATATGATCTCATATTTTACATTCTGGCCCCATCCTATTATATTTTCTCTGCTATACCAGCTAAGGGATTTAGACAGATTCTTTAATGTCTTTTAGTAATTTATATTGTTTATGGGTGATTGGTTACATGGATAATATTTACGTGGATAATATTGTAACTCCAAATTCCTATTTTAAAGATTACCTGAGAAAATAATTTTGGATTGTGTATGAAATATAGTAAGCACAGTATAAATGTTAACTCTTAGAAATAATGCTATTTTTGTTATTTTTTAATGCTGTTCATATTTTGCTTCTATTGCTATTTTAGATTGTAATGTTCTAGAAAAATAGTCTAGTCTCTTTAACATATATTAATAGTATTCATCTCACAATTTTCCCATTGAGAAATTAACAAGAATTCCATGCAGATCATCCAGTGAGTATCATAGTTCCCCCTCCTTCTGGCTAAGCCAGATGGGCCTAAATGAAATCTAAACTTTCCCCAACTTTTCGTTAACTCTACAATTTGCAACAATTATGAGTATAATACTCAGTATCACTTTTACTTCAATTATGAGTAGAAAATACAGATATTGCTGAACTCATTCCACCATTTATTGTAGCCATACCCAACTGATGATACTCTGATAGAAAAAAAAAAATGACGTAGTAGTTATTTAATAACCCCAAGAAACCTAGATTCTATTCCTGACTAAACCTGCCCTTGGACAAATCATTTTCAATCTCTAGACTAGTTCCCTCATCTGCAAAAATAGGGATTTAGTTATATGCTAACTGATGTCACTTTTAGAAATAAAATTTTAGAGCTCTTTCAGTATAATGCAGTAATGAATGCATTAACTAGATCTGAAAGCACATACATACACACAGAGAGACACAGTTTATACACAGTTTAAACACATGTAAAGAATAATTTACTGAGCATCAACATTCTTGGTTTCAAACATAGATAAGTAAAAATTTAGAACTAGAAAAATATAGCTGCCCATAATTGTTCTGCAGGTTATTTTCAGAAATCCTTAGGTTAAACTGCTAAATGCTGGCAACAGACACATTTCTAGGAATGAATTTCTGAGCATGTTCTTAGAATAGCTACAGGCAAAGCACATTTGTAGAGTAGCCAAGTATCAAGGGATTGTGTTTTTTGCGTGTGTAATAATTTAAGTAATGTATTGATTTCATGGTAATATACTGATTTTATGTTAAGTACAGTTCAAGTTTACCTACTAATACTTTAGGCATAATTTTGAGTTACATTGACCCTGCCCCCAACTTATTAGCTAAATGTTTGCATCCACTGGCATCTCTCATAGTATTATGAATATTTCTGTATCCTCTCTTTTCCATTTGTTGTTGTTCTTGTTATTATGTCTCTTGAGGGATGATTTACATACATAATTTATATATCACAAAATTTGTCTATTATAAGTTGGTATTAAGTTTTTACTGTTGTATAATCATTACAACAGCCCACTTTTGATACACAGCAACTATTCTCTGTCTTATTTCCCTCATGCCCTTTGTAGTAAATATTTTCCTTAACAGATAGCCCAAGACAACAATTAACCTATAATCTGTGACTACAACTTTATCTAGTATGTAGTTTTTTTTCTGTAGGTCTTCTTTAATTGAACACAATGTATTTGAATTTCAATCATGTTGTTCCATATATTGCTAGTCTGTTTCTTTTATTGTTGAGAAGTAATATAATGTATGAATGTAGATTGTATTTTTTGCATTCCCAAAGCGAAGGATATATGGATTGTTCCAAGAATCAGTTTTTGAAATAATGTTAATAGGACATTCATTACAAGTATTTATGGTAACAAATGTTTTTATTTTTCATGGTTAGATAACTAGTAGTCAAGGTACTGTTTAACCTTGTAAAAATTAGTGAATTCTTGTCCAAAATATCTGTATCATTTTACATCACCACCAACAATATATGAGAATACTAGTTTCTCCATACCATCGCCAATGTTGAATATTGTCAGTCATTTTACTATAAACATATTTGTTTAGTGGCAACTCATTGTGATATTGATTTGAATTCCTCTGATAAGTAACGTCTTTTCATGTGCTTATTAGCAATTCTATTATCTTCTTTTGTAATGCACCTACTTTGTATGTGTGTGTGTGTGTGTGTGTGTGTGTGTGTGTGTGTGTGTGTGTATATGCAGCTACTTTGTGTGTGTATATATAACACAATTTATATATTATATATACATACAATATATATTCATCAAAATGAATATATATATATATATAAAGCAGTGTTATGTTAAAATATTTAAGTAGTTGTATGCTTACAGAAAAAGTTGAGTAGACAGTATAGAGATTTTTCCACATAGCCACCCAGACTTTTAGCTAGAAGGACCAAGGGAAAAATAGAGAAGACTCAAATCACTAAAACCAGTAGTAAAGATGGGTCATTGCTACTGACTGGAAAGGAACAAGAAAGATTATAAGGAAATATTATCAACAAATGTATGGCAAGAAATTCGGTAACTTAGGTAAAATAGACAAAATCATAGAAAAACACAAACTACTGAGAGTGACTTAAGAAGAAATAGAAAGTCCGAATAGATATATAACAAATAAAGAGATTGACTTAGTAATTTGAAAACTTCCCACCACAAAAGTCCTGCTCAGATGGCTTTTTGGTGAATTCTAATGAACATATAAAATACTAATAATTATCATTCACAATCTCTTCCAAAAAAATAGAAAAAGGGAGCAGTTCCCTAATCATTTTCTGAGTACAATATTACTTTGATAATAAAAACAGACAAAAACCTTACTAGAAAAATAACTACAGACCAAGATAACCAATATATATTATTAACACAGAAATCTGAAAAAATGCTAGCAAACCAAATCCAGTAACATATAAAAAGAATTAGATACTGTAAGTGGCATTTATCTCATAAGTGCAACATTAGTCTAGCATCTAAAAAAATCAGTTAATGTCATACAACATTTCAATAGAAAAAGGACAAAAACTACATGGTCATCTCAGTTGGCACAGAAAAAAAGCATTTAACAAAATTTCTAATCCATTCATGATATAAACACTCAATTAAATAGAATTTGAGGGGACCTTCCTTAGCTGGGTAATAAGCACTTAGGAAAACCAACAGATAACTATATGATATCACAAAGGAAAAAATGAATGTTTTCTTTCTAAGATCAAGAACAAGACAAAGATGTCTACTCTTACCACTTGTATTCAACATTATACTGGAAGATCTTTTCAAGGCAATATGACAAGAAATAAAATAAATCTCACCCTCAAAGAATAAGAAAAACTATTTGTATTTGCAGTTGACACGATCTTGTACCCATTAAAAAAAACCCAGAATCCACTAAAAATATTCACAATCATAAAACATGAGTTAAGAAAATTTGCAGAATGCTAGATGTGGTAGCTTGTGCCAGTAGACCAATTTACTTGGGAGGCTGAAGCAGGAAGATGGCTTGAATCTGGAAGTTTTAGGTTGCAATGATCTATGATGGCACTGTACCACTGCCCTCCAGCCTGGGTAATAGTGTCAGATCCTGCTTCAAAAATGAAAGAAAAAAAAGTTGCAGGGTACAAGGTCAATATACAACAACAACAAAAAACCGTGTTTATATGTACTATGAATGAACAATCTAACAATAAAATTCAGAAATAATTTATAGCCTCAAAAAGAATAAAACACATAGCAGTAAATTTGATAAAATAAAATATTAAACATATACCCTCGTAACTACAAAACATTGTTGAAAGCAATTTAAGTAGGCCTAAAAATGGAGAGATATTTTAATATTCATATTCATGAAAAGATGACAATATATTAAATATTGCAAAATTCCTCAAATTGATCCACAAACTCCTGGCTAAATTTTCTGGATTTACAAGCATGTCCTAAAAGTCAGACAAAAATTCAAGAGACCAAAACAGCCGGAACAATCTAAAAAAACTGGATGACTGAAACATCTGATCTTAGACTTCATACAAGCCTACAATAATCAAGGCAGTAAAAACTATACAGTAGAAGCCAAATAAGGATAGACATCAATAAATAGAATTGAATAGAGCATCTAGAAATAAACCCTCACATTTATAATCAATTGCTTTTCAGTGAGGGTTCCAAGACAGTTCAATGGGGGAAACAAAAGTCCTTTAAAACAAATGGGTGGAATAAACGGGCATCTTAAAAAAAGTTAGCTTCATCCCTTTCCACAAACCTACACAAAAATAGACTCAAAATGGATCACAGTCCTAAATGTAAGAGCCAAAACTATAAGATCATACAAGAATATCTAGAAGTAAATCTTCGTGACATTACGTTAGATAAGCTTTGTTATATATGACATTAAAAAGCACAAATGACAAAAATAAAAAATAGATAAATTAGATTTCAAGAAAACTAAAGTTTTAATGTTTCAAAGGATACCATCAAGAAAATCAAAAGACAGTCCATGGACTACAGTCCATACCTGCAATCATATACCTGATAGGGACTTGTATTTAGAATATGTAAAGCACTCACAACTCAACAGTAAAATAGAAAAATAAACCAATTAAAAATGAAAAAATGTTATGAATAGAATTTTTTCAAAGATATGCATGGCCAGTAGACACATGATCAGATGCTCAACATAATTTGCTGGTAGGAAAATGCAAATCAAAATCATGAGATACCATTTCAAACCTACCATTTCATTTTTATGGCTGTGTAGTATTCCATGGTATATATGTATTACATTTTCTTTATCCAGTACACCACTGTTGGGCACCTAAGTTGATTCCATGTTTTTTTCTGTTACGAATAGCAAGGCAACAAACATATGAGTGCATGTATCTTCTTGGTATAATAATAAAGTTTCCTTTGGGTTTATACTTAGTAATGTGATTGCTGGGTTGAATGGTAGTTCTATTTTAAGTTCCTTGAGAAATCTCCAATATGCTTTCCACAATGGCTGAACAAATTTACATTTCCACCAGTAAGGTGTAAGGTTTCCTTTTTCCACAGCCTCACCCCTCAACAGAATCTATTTTTTTTTTTTTTTTTTACTTTTTAAAAATAGTCATTCTGACTGGTGTGAGAAGATACCTTATTGTGATTTTGATTTATCTTTCTCTAATAATTAGTGATGATAAGCGTTTTTTTCATATACTTGTTGGCTACTTGTATGTCTTTTTCTGAGAGTCTCAGTACATGTTCTTTGACCACTTTTTAATGGACTTATTTGTTTTTTACTAATTGAGTTATTTTACATTCTGGATATTAAATCTTTGTGAGATGTATAGTTTGTAAATATTTTCTACCGTTCTGTAGTTTTTCAGTTTACTCTGTTGACGGTTTCTTTTGTGGTGGAGAAGCTCTTTGGATTAATTAGGTTCTACCTGCCAATTTTTGGTTTTGTTTCAATTGCTTTTGAGAACTTAGTCAAACCTTCTTTGCCAAGGCCAATATAAAGATAAGTATTTCCTAGTTTTTTTCTTAGGATTATTATACTTTGGGGTCTTACATTAAATATTGAATTCATCTTGTGTTGATATTTGTGTATGGGGAAAGGAAAAATTTCAATTTCATTCTGCTTTTGGCTAACCTGTTATCTCAGCACCATTTATTGAATAGGGAGTCCTTTTTCCCTTGCTTGTGTTTGTTGGCTTTGTCAAAGACCAGAGAGCTATAGTTTTCAGCTTTATTTCTGAGTTTTCTATTTAGTTTCATTGGTCCATATGTCTGTTATTGTATCAGCACCATGCTGTTTTGGTTACTGTAGCCTTATAGCATAGGTTGAAGTCAGGTAATGCGATGCTTTCAGCTTTGTTCTTTTGCTTAGGCTCTTTTTTGATACTATATGAATTTTAGAATAGTTATTTTTAATACAAATACATGGAAATTAATTTAAATAACATCTTTCTCTAAAGAATGACATTGGTAGTTTGATAGAAATAGCATTTATTCTGTAAATTGCTTTGGGCAATGTGACCATTTTAATGGTATTATTTTTTTCAATCCATGATCATGGAGTGTTTTCCATTTAATTATGTTGTCTCTGATTTCTTTCAGCAGGATTTGTAGTTCTCCTTATAGAGATCGTTCACCTTCTAGGTTAGCTGTATTCCTAGGTATTTCATTTTTTTGTGACTGTTATAAATGAAATTGTTCTTGATTTGACTTGAATTCTTAAATTATTAGCATCTCAGCTCGCGAATCATTTCCAGATTTTCAACCGACTGCTCAGATTCATCCAAGGATTCACCATCTATGACAGCTAACTCCTTACCAAATGTATCTTTTAAATAATATTACTTGAAAGTCAAAATTCCTTCTTGATCTATTGGATACAGAATGGATGTTGTGTTCACAGGCACAAAAATGACATTAATATCTTTGTACATCTGTATCAGAGCTGTTGGCTGAGAGCTTTGATGTACCATCAGGTGCATTGTCAATGAGCATCACTATTTTGAAAATAATTTTTTTTTTCTCAGCAGTAGGTCTCAAGAGTGGTCTTAAAATATTCAGTAAACTATGCAGTAAACAGATGTGCTGTCATCCAGGATGTGTTGTATCATTTATAGAGCACAGACAAAGTAGATTTTGCATAATTCATAAGGATCCTAGAATTTTCGGAATAATAAATAAGCATTAGCTTCAATTTAAAATTAGCATTGTAATAATGCCTAACAAGAGAGTCAGCCTGTCCTTTGAAGCTCTGCAGCCAGGCATTAACTTCCCCTCTCTAGTTATGAAAGTCTTAGATAGCCTCTTCTACTAAAGTATGAGCCTATTTCATTTACACTAAAATATGTTTTTTAGTGTAGCCACATTTATCAGTTATCCTAGCTGGATCTTCTGGATAGGTTGCTGCAGCTTCTACATTAGCACTTGCTGCTTTACATTGTACTTTTATGTTATAGAGATGGTGTCTTTCCTTAAACTTCATGAGCCAACCTCTGATAGCTTTCAATTTTTCTACTGCAGCTTCCTCACCTCTCTCTGCCTTCATATAATTGAAGAGAGTTAGGGTTTCACTCTAGGATCAGGCTTTGTCTTAAGGGAATGTTGTAGCTGGCTTGATCTCCTATTCATACCACTGAAACTTATATAAGTAGATAGCTGTTTCAATTTCTTATTGCTGTGGTTTGGGTGTAATTTGTCTCTACCAAAACTGACATTAACATTTGATCTCCAAGTTGGCAGTGTTGAGAGGTATTTGGGTCATGAAGGAGGATCCTGTATTAGAAGACTCATCTCCTTTTGTGGGAACTGCTTAATTCCTGAGAGTGTAGGTTATTAAAATGCATCTGGCTTTACTGGTTTCTTCTCTTGCTTTCTCTCTCATCATGGAATCTATAAACAACCACCCACCTTCTGCTTTCCAGCATGGGTCAAAGTAGCCTGAAGTCCTCAATAGATGCAGCTGTGTAATCTTGAACTTTTTAGTCACGAGGATTGTGAGCCTAATAAGCTCATCATATTCATAAATTACCTCTGATATTCTGTTATAGTAACACAAAACAAACTAAGTCAGAAAACTGATACTGTAAAATTCCCTGAAATTGTTAAATTAGTTTCGAAACTGGGTAATGAGCAGAAGTAGGAAGAGTTTAGCAAGCAAGAGAAAGATTGCATAGCAGTAAATAGATCACTAACACTGATTCTGGTGAAGGTTGAGAAGAACACAAAAAAAACAAGGAAAGTTTGAGACTTCTTAGAGATTCGTTAAGTGGTTATGAACAAAATGCTGATAGAAATATAGACAGTAAATGCAATCTGATGAGCTCTCATATGGGAATGAGGAACAAGGTATTGGGAACTAAAGAAAAGGTAATTTGTATTGCACCATAGCAAAAAAATTGGCTGCATTGTGTTCATACCCTAGGACTTTGTGGAAGGCCAAACTTAAGAGTGATAACCTAGGGAATCAAGCAGAAGACATTTCTAAGCAGTAAAGTATTCAGGCTACTGTATGGTTACTTCTAACTGTCTACAGTGAACTGCTAGAATGAAAAAGAGGAGGGTAGGAAAACCTGAAAAATTTATGCCTAGGCCATGTGGTAGTGAAGAACAGAACTGTTTTCAGGAAGTAAATTAAAGAGTGCAGCTGAGAGACTTTTTTAAAAAAGATTAGCATGACTAAAGAGAGCCAGGTGTTAATAGTCAGAACAATGAGAAAAACAACCTCAAGGACATTTCACAGATCCTCAACACTGTCCTCTTCACAGGTCCAGAGGCCGAGAGGTACAGAGGGGTTTCAGGGAATAGGCTTGGGACACCAGTGTCCTGCATCACCTTAGTTACCCTGCTCCATGTACCCCAGGTACACTGGCTATAGCATCCATGGCTCAAACAGCCTGAGATTTGACTTGGGTCACTTTTCTGGAGGCCCCAATAGGTGTCTTAGTGGCATACATGTCAATGTGGTGCTAATTTTTTAATCTTGCAGAATGCAAGAGAAATAGCAGCATTAAGGCTTCCAGATAGATTTCAGAGGATATATGGGAAAGTTTAAGAGCCTAGTGGAAAACTTGTCCCAGGGACAAAATCACAGTAGAGAGTCACTACTATGACAATGCAGAGTGAAGTCTTGGGTTGGAGCTGCCGTAGAGAGCTCCTATTGGAGCAATACCTGATGGGATGAGGCTGCCACTGGGACTTCAGAAACGTAGAGTCATTAGAAGCATGCAACCTCAGCCTGGAAAAGCCATAGACATTCAATTTCAATCCATGTCAGCAGCTATGTGAACAAGACCCAGCAAAGCCATTGGGGCAGGTTCACCTCAGTCTTTGGTGGCCCAAATCCCTCACTGTACCCAGGAGGCATGGAGGGAAAGATTATGCTGGAGCCCTGAGATTTTATGTATGCTCTGCTGTGTTTCAAGCTTGTGTACAGCTTTTCATTCCTTTCTTTTGGCCTATTTAACTCCACACGCCACATTTTTTTTTTTCCAAATAAGACTTTGGAGGTTGGACTTTTGAGTGGATGTTAAAATGAGTTAATATTTGGGGACTACTGGGATGTAATGATTGTATTTTGCATATGAAAATGAAACTGTCTTAGCAAAAATTATAACAGTGAGAGAAATCTAACTTAACTGACCATCTTGCTTCTAACCTCACAAGCTAACTGCCTTTGTTAACTTAAAACAGTTGTTTTTCCAAAATTAACCCTATCCTTGCTTGGGGATGAAATCTACTTTTATAGGACTAATGAAAGGCCATGAGGTTAGGATTACAGTAGAGGCCTGAATTCTGATAAGATAAAGGCATGGTAAATAATAGCTAGCTGGCTGGGTGTGGTGGCTCACACCTATAATCCCAGCACTTTGGGAGGCCAAGGCGGGCAGATGACGAGGTCAAAATTTTGAGACCGGCCTGACCAACATGGTGAAACCTTGTCTCTACTTAAAATATAAAAATTTGCCAGGCATAGTGGTACATGCCTGTAATCCCAGCTACTCAGGAGGCTGAGGCAGGAGAATTGCTTGAACCCAGGAGGCAGAGGTTGCAGTGAGCTGAGATCACACCACTGCTCTCCAGACTGGGCAACAGAGTGAGGCTCTGTCCCAAAAAAAAAAAAAAAAAAAAAAGAAAATAGCTAGCCATTTTTCCAGAGGTCACAAAATTTATATCTTCCCAATTTCTCCTATAGATAACATCACTATTGTCAAAACCTGAGATCAGCTTTTGAGATATTTTTTAGATGTTTGCATTCTGTTGACCAGCTGACTCCACCAAGACCCATGACTTATACCAAGGAACTGATTCCTGCCCAGAAACTGACTCAGTGTATGAAAACAGTTTGAATACTCCTGTGATTTCATCCTCAACCAATCAGTAGCACTCATTCCTTAGCTCCTGGCCACTAAGTTATCTTAGGTTTACTCTAGCTGAATGCTTTTGGGGCAGCAGATTTCAGAAATGTCTTCCATCCTGCTGCTTGGCTGGACCTCCAATAATTAAACTCTTCCTTTGATGCAATAACTGCTGTTCTCAGTGCATTGACTTTTCTGGGCAGTAGGTAGGATGAACCTGTTGGGCTGTTACAAATTATACTTGAGTTTTGAGATCCAAGTGTGAGATGCTGTGATTTATATGTTGAAATTTGGTCTGCAATGTGGCAGTTTGTATCAAAGACATAATTACAACAAATTTAATTTAAATTTGGTGTTATTAGCAATTCTAGAATCAGGCAATACTTTATTTCATAAGATAGAATATGTGTTCCAGCTAGTTAAGCAGAATTTTTTGGTTTAATAGACCAAATGAGCTGAAGAAAGCAGAAGCAAAGAATAACGAGTCTATTAGTTACTTTTCAAAGCTACTTTTCCTTCTAAGGCAGGGCCAGGGAGAAAAAAAAAAGAAAAAAGAAAAAAAAAGCCGATTAATTAACATCATGTTACTTGTGGCTACTTTTTTTGTGTAAGGATTAAAGTAGACAGTTCCTGCTCATTGCAAATTTTAACTGGCCTATTTGGGAAATGTGCTGCTAGCTCTCTCTTTGAATTCTCAGAAGGTCTGATAGCAATTTAGGTTTGGTGATGTGGAACTTTAGCCTGGGTTACTTTATTTTTATTTTCAGTGTGGTCTATTGGGGCCTAGTGAAAAACAATCACCTTCCATAATTTTTATTTCACAATTCCCCACTTTGGTTAGGCTGTCCCCTAAGTGAGAGTGTCACCAAAACCTTGGGTATCAGTGCTACTCTCAGTTAGCATCATTTCAGATTTCTAGTCTCAGAATGACACTTAAAGGTTATGATGTCATTGTCATTATCATGCATTTCTTTGAGTTTTTGTTGTTTTAGCTGGATAAAGACAATTTGACAGATGGTCATATGGAAACATTTAAAATGCTTTGAGAGAACACAGCACATCAGCAAGACTACTATTCTGATTATCAGGGTGATAATACAAAGAGTTTAGAGTATACTCCTTAGCCAGGGTCCCCATGCTCAAACCAACTAAATTCTAATAGCTAGATGAAGAGTCTATCCATTTTAACCAAGTAATTGGATCTACAAACCAACATATTTAACCACGTGCAGCAAGAAGTATCATCAACTGTACAGATTCTTCTCTCTTAATTAGTAGGTATCCTGGCATTCCAAGACTGGGTCAAATTAATGCAGGCAGTGCAAGTTATCCTCTGAAGCTTTTGTAAAAACTTAACTACAGTACTATCCTGCCAAGGGTAGGAGGTAGGCACAAGTAAGGAAAAAGAAAGAAGGGTAGGAATCTTATTACGATGGGGAGTTTATTCTGAGAGTCTTGGAAATAGCTTTTCACAGCATGAAGTTGGCAACTTCTTGTCCTAGTTTGCAGTTTGAGTGTCTATAGTTGTGGCATGGGGTGCTCTGGTAAACCCTTTATGTGGCTTACACATCAGAACTGAGACTTGTCCTTTGAAATTTACATTGACTTGTTCAGTTTTGGCTTATAGGGCTTCAAGAACAGAGCAGTTCTTGCTCTTAGCTGGAGAGCTGTAGCCAGATATTAGAAAAAAACGAAGAAAAATCTGATCCAGTCTGTAGGCAGACAATAAAGAGTCAAAAACAATGAACAGGGCTACAATTTAATAACAGCCATACTACAAATTTCTTTTGAAATTCAATTTTTCTCTCTACATGACCCCCATTTCTATCAAAAATAATTATGGTAAGACCAATTTGACTGATTATTTTTATAAACATAGTAAGTATAAACATATAGGCTTCTTTTAAATTTGCTCTGCTGGAACTTTTGGCAAGGAATCCCAGATCAGATTTCAAAAAATATCTCTTAATGCTAGGAAGGCAAAGCAAGGCAGACATTAAACTTTGCCTGCTCTATTTAACATCCTGAGGTTCCTAGACCTTCCAGGAAGTGACATCTTTTTATTTATCCACTATAAAGCTGGGAAACATTGCAACCACACATTCTATGAACATTTTCAAATATGAAATTCCAGTCAAAGCCTTGGTAATATTACCACTGTTTCCAAATATATCCTGTTAAAGAGAACAGATTATTATTGAATTTATGCAAATAGCTATATTGCTATAAAAAGTAAAAATACTCAAATTCTAGAGGGATCAGAGAGAGGGGAAAATCAAATGCTTCTATTTTTGTTTAGAAATGAATCCTTTACCAAATTTTTGTAAGCTATATACAGCTTAAAGAAAAAAAAATATATTTTCTTAAATATGGAAATCAAAACATTGACGAAATCAGCAACGTTTCAAATAAAGTTTGAAATAAAGTTTCAAATATTTCAAATAAAATTTCAAATGTTTCAAATAAAGTTGTGAAATAAAGAATTGTTTCAAATAAAGTTGTAAAAACCTCATAATTATTTTTCACTTGTTCAATCAGTCTCAAGTAATTAATTCTTGCTCTCACTTTGGTTAGCAGTTTTACAAACACATCAGTTTCTTAGAGTTTTAGAAATGTAGTCCAATGTTACAAACTCAAAGTTATTAGAAACCTGTCATTGTCAGAGTTATCTTATTCTTTCCATAAATCTCCTTGAGACATAACACTTTTGGCTTATAAATTTCTTGCTGGAAACCTTCAGAAAGGCATCAGAATAAAGCAACTACCTGAAGAACAAGACCTAAAATGGCCATGGTTAAAGATTGCCACAGAACTAAGCTCAGGTCCACTTACCCGGTGCAATAAGACCAGATATCCACACCAAGGTTTTGCAGAGGTAGAAAGAGGGCATTTCTTTTTTTTGCAGGGCAGCAAGCAAGGAGGACCAGGAAGGTAATGTTCAAATCCTGACCTCCCTGATTTACAGGTAACGGTTTTAAAGACAGGGGGTAAATTTTGAGAAAACAGAAGTTATAGACAAAATTATGTCAATATATGGAAGTTATACATTGACGTTGGTTAAAAAGGGGTGGATACCTTGAAGTGAAGCTTACAGGTCATAAGTAGTTTCAAAGATTTTGTGATTTGCAATTGGTTAAGGAAGGGAAAGTTTCTTTAAAAATTTGGAATCAGCATGAAGAATATTTCCTCTGGCTTGTGGATGTGACTCCCTCCAGGGCCCCTCAGAAAGAAATTAAGGACAGAGTATGTTGGTCAGCGTTCAGTCTTCACATCCCCCCTCATCTGAGATCTTTTTGCCAGCAGATCCTTTCAGGAGGGGTCTTAATTTTTGGATTTATTCAGGGACATATGTTTGGATGTTATCTTTGCCTCTACGGGGAACCAAATATCTCCTGACTCTAACATCCTTGGCTATTGTTTTAGGTTACTATTACCTTCTTGCTTATAAAATTGTTAATGTACTTCTAAGGGATAGTTAATTCCCTGGAATTTTCCTTGAAGGAGCTGAAGAGTTTTATTTTATTTTATTCATTTCTAGGGACTCACAGATCTCTAAGAGGGTGTCCCCCGATTTGTCACAAGAACTGACAAGTTCATAATGATGATTCAATTGACAAGAAATTTGTTTATTTTTGGTGGCCTCCAACAATTTTACCTAATAGCCATTATTATTACTGATAATGTATACTAAGACATATTAGATTTTTAGGAATCTTACAAAATTTTGGACCACATATTATTAACACACTAATACAAATATAACTCACAAAAGATTAAACATTTTTTATTTGACAATGCTTCCCATATAATTTATCATATTAAATAAGGCTAATTTTTTTTCTTGGATTTACAGGAATTTCTCTTTAATGTTCAAAGGTTAGTTTCAGGTACAAAAGACCTAATTTTGATTTTTGAGAAGTCTGTCAAGAATGAAAGATTTAAAATGCTTGATCAAAATGGAATCACAGGTCACAATGGAATAATACCAAAGTGCCAAAAGGTTTCAAAAGTAACAAGCACAATAAATTATCCTGATGGAACATGGAATCTGTTTTCTAGGCCAGTTACCTAAAAAGTAAAGAAAAACCTGTCCCAATTTTATATTTAAGAGCAGATCAAGGCTCCCAGAAAACCCTGTTGTTCCAACACAGGGGTCCAAACTCTATCCTTACATTAGTGCATTTATGATATTAATGCTCAATTTTTAGAAAAAATTACAAATGGCCAGGAGTGGTGACTCAAGCCTGTAATCCAGCACTTTGGGAAGCTGAGGCAGGTGGATCACGAGGTCAGGATTTCAAGACCAGCCTGGCAAATATGACGAAACCCTGTCGCTACTAAAAATACAAAAAAATTAGCCAGGCGTGATGTCGCACACCTGTTGTCCCAGCTACTCGGGAGGCTGAGGCAGAAGAATCGCTTGAACGCAGGAAGGGGAGGTCGCAGTGAGGCGAAATTGTGCTACTGCATTCCAGCCTGGGTGACAATGCGAGACTCCATCTCCAAAAAAGAAAAGAAAAACTTACAAATACTTCTCTTCAAATTTTAGTGTACTTGATCACACATAAATTTTTTTCATGCATTTTTTCATAAACATTCAGTTTTGTCTTTTACTTCCTGCTTTTTTTTTCTTTAACATTGGCATTCTACTTTAGGATAAAAATTTACTTTCCTTTTCCCCTTATTGTTTTGACCACACAAAGTTTTCACTCATGCAAAAATAAAATAAAAATAAATTTAAAAATTGCTCTTTCTTTTTTTTATTACCAAAAATACAGCCTCATACTTAAAGCTTTTTAATTTTTACATCTCTTCTACTTACTGGTTCCTTTCTGCCTTGTTTCTGTTAACTTCATAATCTGTATTTTGAAACAGCCTTTAAATAACCTTCAAATTAGATGAAATTGCTTTTTTTTTTTTAAGAAGAAGATAGCCTGATGTCTTTTTATAAGTTTTCTCACCAAAAACACATCTTACTTTCATTGTATACTTTGCATACAGAATTGTTTTCCTTAGAAAGTTTCATTTTGAGGACTATTTAGTTTGATAGGTAGTCTTTTCACCTTTGCCTGTTTCACAATTACATTACTATCTTCAGAAAAGAGCCCTTTCAGGAATAGGGCAAAAAATAATTTGTAAAAACAAATTATTTTGTTGGGAGGCCTATTAGTCTTAATAGTTAACATGGACATTATCAGAGAGTGAACAGCCAGTGTTTAGATGCTTTCTACAAATCTTTGGGGGAAATCCTTTTCTCAATGTCCTGGTTGTTTCCACAAACAGCAACCAATTTTTGGAAACTGCTGTTTCAGGGGTCACTTATTGGAAAACTGCCCTGGAGAAAGCTTAAATGTCATTCTAGCTTTTTGGTAGCCATGGAGCTGAACCAATTTGGGAATGATTTTCAAAAGTCTTTTGCAATATCTTTGACTCTTCCTGGCAACAAATGTAGACGAGGTGAAGCTTGTTGGATTGTTGATATTCTCAGGGGAATATCATTCTACCTCTTTATCCATTTATCCCCCAAGTCCTACCAACATATGTATTACTTAGTAGAAGTCAGGTATTCTGAGGTCATGAGTTAGAATTAAGAAATAAATTCTAAGACCACCCCCAAAACAACTAAACAGATTCCTTTTTGGCCAACAGGACCCCAGGGAAACTTTGGAAGCTGAGTTCCTTGCCATGACGGGATCAGAGGTATGACATGCCTTGTTATAGCTCTTTCCTCACTAACCACCATTAGACTTTCTTCCCAAAGAGCTAAACAGAAACCAGTCCTTTCAAAATACTTAGGTGGTGATTTCAACCAATAACCTCACTATGGTCCCCTCCCTTTAGGCATTCACGACAACTGAGGAGTATTTCTTCCTGATGAGAGAACACCAACCACTAAGTGGTTCTGGCCAGTCTATGGAGGATGATCAGTGAGAGTTTTTGTGTTCTCTGCTTTACCTTTTGACATCAAAGTGTTCCCAGACTAACCAAAATTTGGGCTGCTTATTCTCACAGCCCAATAACAAGATGCAGATAAACTAGGAAAGAAGACAGTTTATTTCTGTAACCAGTTACAGGGAGAAGCCTGGGAAAATATTGCCAGACCAACTCAAATTCACAAAGTTTTCCAGAGCTTATATATCGTCTAAGCTATACATGTATGTGTAAGCATGAATTCATCTAAAGACATAAGTGATTAACTTCTTCTAATCTCTGAGACCTGAGCCCTGAAGATCTTCTGCTGGAGCTTCAGTAAATTTACCTAATCTAGATGGGTCCAGGTGCCAGAGGTG
The DNA here is from genome assembly GCA_036589455.1 of Ateles fusciceps. Taxonomy (NCBI): domain Eukaryota; kingdom Metazoa; phylum Chordata; class Mammalia; order Primates; family Atelidae; genus Ateles; species Ateles fusciceps. The sequence goes on along the minus strand of JAZHEH010000827.1, from coordinate 2,329,322 downwards.
ATTACTCTTATCTTGTCTCCTGCTAAATCATGAAGCTTTGAGGAGTTCCTTTATACCCTCAGTAAAATATGTTTGTGGAGGTCTGGAAAGTTCCTTCAGGACCCCAGTAAAACTTGCTTAATCCTAAACCAGTCTAGTTAAGAATTCCTTTGTTATATTGTCATGCTTCAACAAGGCCCAGGAAAGGTCCATGCAAAACTTGATGGGCTTTTGTTACATTCCAACCTTTGTATAAGGACACTGATTCTGTCAATTTTGAATATTGAACTTAACCACTCAGCCAGTACTGAAACAGTTGTCATGGAGGCTTGCCTGTTCAGCTGTTAGTGAGAACTGGCCTGCCACAAAAGGGCTGAAAACTCCATCTTGAATCATGCTGACACTGCCATTTTTAAACATGAGACCAATGGAGAGGCATGAGGCTCAGCTGCACTTGTGCATGTTTCTCCTTTATACATATTCAAGACATATTCTAGCTTAGTGAATATGTACATTGTCCACCCCATTTAGCATAAATCTTGGTTTTAGTCTTCTGACCATCAGGTTGCCCATTTTGGGGTTTTTACTGGATGCCACCTGATATGGTTTGGCTCTGTTCCAACCCAAATCTCATATTGAATTGTAATCCCCAAAGTCCCCCACATGTCCTGGGAGGGATCCAGAGGGAGGTCATTGAATCATAAAGGCAGTTTCCCCCATGCTGTTCTCATGGTAATAAGTTAGTTTCACAAGATCTGACGGTTTTATAAGCATCTTGCATTCCCCCACACTGGCACTCATTCTTTCTCCTGTTGCCTTATGAAAAGGCACCATCCACCATGAGTGTAAGTTTCCTGAGGCTTCCTATCTGTCAGGATTATTAGTTTCCTGAGGCCTCCCAAGCAATGCAGAACTGTGAGTCAATTAAACCGCTTTTTCTCTATCAAATACCCAGACTTGGTATCATGAGAATGGACTAGTACAGAAAATTGGTACTGGGAGTGAGGCAATGCTGTAATGATATTTAAAAATATGGAAGTAATTTGGAACTAGGTTACAGGTAGAGGTTGGAACAGTTTAGAGGGCTCAGAAGAAGACAAGAAATGTGGGAAAGTTTGGAACTATCTGCAAGCTTGGAGGGCTCAAAGACAGAAAGATGTGGGAAAGTTTGGAACCTCTTAGAGATTTATCAAATTGATTTGACCAAAATGCTTATAGTGATATGGACAATGAAGTCAAGGCTGAGGTAGTATCAGACGAAGATGAGAAATTTGTTGGGAACTGGAGCAAAAGTGACTCTTGCTTTGCTTTAGCAAAGAGACTAAAGGCATTTTGCCCCTGCCCTAGAGATTTACATAACTTGGAATTTGAGAGAGATAATTTAGTGTATCTGGCAGAAGAAATTTCAAAGATGAAACAGCATAACATTTTGAAATGCTTGCCACCTGATGATGGGATAGAAAAGAAAAACCCATTTTCTGGTGAGAAATTCCAGCCTGCTGCAGAAATTTGCATAAGTAACAAGGAGGATGTTACATAAGTAACAAGGAAAATGTCTCCAGGGCACGTCAGAGACCTGAACAGCAGCCCTTCCCATCACAGACTCAGAGACCTAAAGAAAAAAAATGATTTTGTGGACCAGGTCCAGAGGCCCCTGCTGTGTGCAATCTCAGGACATGGTGCCCTGTGTCCCAGCCACTCTAGCCATGACTAAAAGGGGCCAAAGTACAGCTCTGGCCGTGACTTCAGAGGCTGCTAGCACCAAGCCTTGGCAGCTTCCATGGGTACACAGCGGACAAAAATTGAAGTTTTGAAACCTCTGCCTAAATTTCAGAGAATGTTTGGAAATGCCTGAATGTCCAGGCAGAGGTGTGCTGCAGAGGTGGAGCCCTCATGGAGAACGTCTGTTAGGACAGTGCAGAAGGGAAGTTTCAGGTTGGAGCCTCCACACAGAGTCACCACTGTGGCACTGCCTAGTAGAGCTGTGAGAAGAGGGACACTGTCCTCCAGACCCCAAAATGGTAGATCCACTGACAGCTTGCAGTATGCACCTGGAAAAGCTATAGACACTCAATGCTAGCCTGTGAAAGTGGCCAGGATGGGGGACTGTACCCTGCAAAGGCAAATGGGCAGAACTGCCCAAGACCATGGGGGCTCATGTTTTGCATCAGGGTTACCTAGGTGTGGGACATGGAGTTAAAAGAAATCATTTTGGAGCTTTAAAATTTAATGGTTGCCCCACTGAATTCTGGACATGTATGGGATCTGTAGCCCACTTTTTTCTTTGGCCAATTTCTCCCATTTGGAATGGGAACATTTATGCAATGCCTGTACCTTCATTGTACCTAGGAAGTAACTAACTTGCTTTTAATATTAGAGGCTCATAGGCAGAAGGGGTTTGTCTTGTCTCAGATTAGACTTTGGACTTGAACTTTTGGGTTAATACTGGAATGATTTAAGACTTTGGGGGACTGTTGGGAAGGCTTGATTGTGTTTTGAAATGTGAGGACCTGAAATTGTGGAGGGGCCAGGGACAGATGATATGGTTTGACTGTGTCCCCACCCAAATTTCATCTTGAATTATAATCACTATAATTCCCAGATGTCATGGGAGGGACCCGGTGGGAAGTATTTGAATCATGGTAGTGGTTTCCCCATGCTGTTTTCATGAGAGTTAGTGAGTTCTCACAAGTTCTATGGTTTTATAAGCATCTGACATTTCCCCTGTTGGCACTCATTCTCTCTCCTGCTACCTTGTAAAGAGATGTTTTCCCTCATGATCGTAAGTTTCCCAAGGTCTTCCCAGCAATGCAGAACGGTGAGTCAATTAAACCTCTTTTCTTTATAAATTACCCTGTCTTGGGTATTTCTTCACAGCAGCATTGGAATGGACTAAGACACCACACGTCTCAGCCTGTCAGAGTGGCCACCCTATGGACTACAACTGTTTATGGGAAAGCTCTCCTTTTCTAATTTGTAAACTCCCTTATTCTTCAGTTGACACAATTAAGATTTTAAAATTTTCAGAAACTTTTAAAGATCTTCCCTAAGTTTAGAAATAATTTTATCTGTGCCCCTGAGCTACATGTTTGTCTAAAGAGTGTAAGGTCACATGGAGATTGTTTTCTTAATTTCAGATGGTTCTATTTTATAAGAAAACTGTTCAACTTTTTAAAAAATATATTTCCAGAGGAGAAATTCAGACAAGGAGTTAGTAGACTGCAAATATTTAGACTAAGTAGGATGGAGGGGAGTAGGAGAAATCATTCTAGTTCTATGGTCCTTGTTATGGAGAATATATTGTATTTTTAACTTTTCTTTAGCTTTTCATGATGAATTTCTTCAAAAAGTTATTGTAAAATCCTATTGTCTTTTTGACGCTTCTAAATGCCAATAAGAATCCCACTGTCTCTGCCCATTTCTGGAAACTTAGAATTGAATTGCACTTCTTAGATAAACCATCTTGTTTATCTGGAATGTTCCACATAATGGTCACTGTAATTCAGAGCTATCCTTGGTAAGATTTTGCTCCCTTGCAAATATTTGTTGCTTTTGAGACCAGAAATCTTATATACAAAAAGGGCATGTCTAAGAGAAGGTTGAATACACAGATCATTAGAAATTCAGGGTCACATTTTTATGTTGGATGTTGGGTACCTCAAAGCCAAGATGGCTCTGAGACATCCTTGGCTAACCTATTTGTATGAACCAGTCAGACACCTGAGGCTTCCTTTATCCAAACCCACAAGAAAAAAGAATGCACATACCTACAAATTCCAAAAGGCAGAGTTCAGGACCCTCCCCAGTCCTGGTAATAATAAATATTTACTGGAATTTCAATCAGTTACCTTTAAAATTGCAGTCCTATATGCTAGCTGAAAATAGGGGGGCAACACACATTTCCGTCCAACCATATTCTTGGGAGCTTAACTAAAGCATTTTATGGAATGTGATGTGGTTTGGCTGTGTCACCACCCAAATCTCATCTTGAAATGTAGCTCCCATAATTCTCACATGTGTGGAAGATTTTTGTTCTCATAATACTGAATAAGTGCCATGAGATCTAATGGTTTTATGAAGTGTTTGCCTTTCTGCTTGGCTCTCATTCTCTCTTGTCTGCTGCCATGTAAGACATCTTTTGCCTTCCACCATGATTGTGAGGCTGCCCAAGCCATGTGGAACAGTGAGTCCGCTAAACATCTTTTCCTTTATAAATTACCCAGTCTTGGGTATGCCTTTATCAGCAGCGTGAAAGCAGATGAATAAAATTATCTATTTATGATTTTGTGAATTTCACAGATTGTGTTTTTTTTTAAAGAATTGGTCCTTTGCCCATTCAGTATGATATTGGCTGTTGGTTTGTCGTAAATAGCTTTTATCATTTTGAGATACGTTCCATCAATACCTAGTTTATTGAGAGTTTTTAGCATAAAGAGCTGTTGAATTTTGTCAAAGGCCTTCTCTGCATCAATTGAGATTATCATGTGGTTTTTGTCTTTGGTTCTGTTTTTGTGGTGGATTATGTTTACAGATTTGCGTATGTTGAACCAGCCTTGCATCCCCGGGATGAAGCCTACTTGATCATGGTGGATAAGCTTTTTGATGTGCTGTTGCAATCAGTTTGCCAGTATTTTATTGAAGATTTTTGCATCTATGTTCATCATGGATATTGGCCTGAAGTTTTCTTTTCTTGCTGAGTCTCTGCCAGGTTTTGGTATCAGGATGATGTTGGTCTCATAAAATGATTTAGGAAGGATTCCCCTCTCTTTGGATTGTTTGGAATAGTTTCAGAAGGAATGGTACCAGCTCCTCTTTGTATGTCTGGTAGAATTCGGCTGTGAACCCATCTGGACCTGGGCTTTTTTGGGTGGTAGGCTCTTAATTGCTGCCTCAACTTCAGACCTTGTTATTGGTCTATTCAGGGTTTCGACTTCTTCCTGGTTTAGGCTTGGGAGGATGCATGTGTCCAGGAATTTATCCATTTCTTCCAGGTTTACTAGTTTATGTGCATAGAGTTGTTTGTAATAATCTCTGATGATGGTTTGAATTTCTGTGGAATCTGTGGTGATATCCCCTTTATCGTTTTTTATTGCATCTATTTGATTATTTTCTCTTTCTTTTTTATTAATCTGGCTAGTGGTCTGTCTATTTTGTTGACCTTTTCAAAAAACCAGCTCCTGGATTTGTTGATTTTTTGAAGAGTTTTTCGTGTCTCTATCTCCTTCAGTTCTGCTCTGATCTTAGTTATTTCTTGTCTTCTGCTAGGTTTTGAGTTTTTTTGATCTTGCTCCTCTAGCTCTTTCAATTTTGATGATAGGTTGTCAATTTTAGATCTCTCCTTGCTTCTCATGTGGGCATTTATTGCTATATACTTTCCTCTAGAGACTGCTTTAAATGTGTCCCAGAGATTCTGGTATATTGTGTCTTCGTTCTCGTTGGTTTCAAAGAACATCTTCATTTCTGCCTTCATTTCATTGTTTATCCAGTCAATATTCAAGAGCCAGTTGTTCAGTTTCCATGAAGCTGTGTGGTTCTGAGTCAGTTTCTGAATTCTGAGTTCTAACTTGATTGCACTGTGGTCTGAGAGACTGTTTGTTATGATTTCTGTTCTTTTGCATTTGCTGAGGAGTGATTTACTTCCAATTATGTGGTCAATTTTAGAGTAGGTGTGATGTGGTGCTGAGAAGAATGTGTATTCTGTGGATTTGGGGTGGAGAGTTCTGTAAATGTCTATTAGGTTTGCTTGATCCAGGTGTGAGTTCAAGTCCTGGATATCCTTGTTAATTTTCTGTCTTGTTGATCTGTCTAACATTGACAACGGGGTGTTCAAGTCTCCCACTATTATTGTGTGGGAATCTAAGTCTCTTTGTAAGTCATTGAGAACTTGCCTTATGTATCTGGGTGCTCCTGTATTGGGTGCGTATATATTTAGGATTGTTAGCTCTTCTTGTTGCATTGATCCTTTTACCATTATGTAATGTCCTTCTTTGTCTCTTTTGATCTTTGTTGGTTTAAAGTCTATTTTATCAGAGATGAGAATTGCAACTCCTGCTTTTTTTTGCTCTCCATTTGCTTGGTAAATCTTCCTCCATCCCTTTATTTTGAGCCTTTGTGTATCTCTGCATGTGAGATGGGTTTCCTGGATACAGCACAGTGATGGGTTTTGGCTTTTTATCCAGTTTGCCAGTCTATATCATACTGAATGGGCAAAAACTAGAAGCATTCCCTTTGAAATCTGGCACTAGACAAGGATGTCCTCTCTCACCACTCCTATTCAATATAGTACTGGAAGTTCTAGCCAGAGCAATCAGGCAAGAAAAAGAAATAAAGGGTATTCAAATAGGAAAGGAGGAAGTCAAATTGTCTCTATTTGCAGACGATATGATTGTATATCTAGAAAACCCCATTGTCTCAGCCCAAAATCTCCTGAAACTGATAAGCAACTTCAGCAAAGTCTCAGGATATAAAATCAATGTGCAAAAATCACAAGCATTCCTATACACCAATAACAGACTTAAAGACAGCCAAATCAAGAACCAACTGCCATTCACAATCGCTACAAAGAGAATAAAATACCTAGGAATACAACTAACAAGGAACGTAAAGGACCTCTTCAAGGAGAACTACAAACCACTGCTCAATGAAATAAGAGAGGACACAAACAAATGGAGAAATATTCCATGTTCATGGCTAGGAAGAATCAATATTGTCAAAATGGCCATACTGCCCAAAGTAATTTACAGATTCAATGCTATCCCTATCAAGCTACCAATGACCTTCTTTGAAGAACTGGAAAAACCACCTTAAACTTCATATGGAACCAAAAGAGAGCCCGCATAGCCAAGTCAATTCTAAGCAAAAAGAACAAAGCTGGAGGCATCACACTCCCGGACTTCAAATTATACTACAAAGCTACAGTAATCAAAACAGCATGGTACTGGTACCAAAACAGAGATATAGACCAATGGAACAGGACAGAGACCTCCGACGCAACACAACACATCTACAACCACCTGATCTTTGACAAACCTGTCAAAAACAAACAATGTGGAAGCGAGTCCCTGTTTAATAAATGGTGTTGGGAAAACTGGCTAGTCATGTGCAGAAAGCAGAAGCTGGACCCCTTCCTGACACCTTACACTAAAATTAACTCCAGATGGATTAAAGACTTAAACATAAGACCTAACACCATAAAAACCCTAGAAGAAAATCTAGGCAAAACCATTCAGGACATAGGTGTAGGCAAGGACTTCATGACCAAAACACCAAAAGCAGTGGCAACAAAAGCCAAAATAGACAAATGGGACCTAATCAAACTCCATAGCTTCTGCACAGCAAAAGAAACAGTCATTAGAGTGAATCGGCAACCAACAGAATGGGAAAAAAATTTTGCAGTCTACCCATCTGACAAAGAGCTGATAACCAGAATCTACAAAGAACTGAAACACATTTACAAGAAAAAACAAACAAGCCCATTCAAAAGTGGGCAAAGGATATGAACAGACACTTTACAAAAGAAGACATACATGAAGCCAACAAACATATGAAAAAATGCTCATCATCCCTGGTCATTAGAGAAATGCAAATCAAAACTACATTGAGATACCATCTCATGCCAGTTAGAATGGCGATCATTAAAAAATCTGGAGACAACAGATGCTGGAGAGGATGTGGAGAAATAGGAATGCTTTTACACTGTTGGTGGGAGTGTAAATTAGTTCAACCATTGTGGAAGACGGTGTGGCGATTCCTCAAGGACCTAGAAATAGAAATTCCATTTGATCCAGCAATCCCATTACTGGGTATATATCCAAAAGACTATAAATCGTTCTACTATAAGGACACATGCATACGAATGTTCATTGCAGCACAGTTTACAATAGCAAAGACCTGGAACCAACCCAAATGCCCATCGATGATAGACTGGACAGGGAAAATGTGGCACATATACACCATGGAATATTATGCAGTCATCAAAAACGATGAGTTCGTGTCCTTTGTAGGGACATGGATGAACCTGGAAACCATCATTCTCAGCAAACTGACACAGGAACAGAAAATCAAACACCGCATGTTCTCACTCATAGGCGGGTGTTGAACAATGCGAACACATGGACACAGGGAGGGGGAGTATCACACACTGGGGTCTGTCGGGGGGAAAATGGGGAGGGATAGTGGGGGGTGGGAAGTTGGGGGAGGGATAGCATGGGGAGAAATGCCAGATATAGGTGATGGGGAGGAAGGCAGCAAATCACACTGCCATGTGTGTACCTATGCAACAATCTTCCATGTTCTTCACATGTACCCCCAAACCTAAAATGCAATAAATAAATAAATAAATAAATAAATAAATAAAGAATTGGTCCTTTTCATCTAGGTTATCAAATTTTCACATAGAGTTGCTCATAGTATTTCTTTATTATTGCTTTAATATTCATGGAATCAGCAGTTGTGGTCTCTCTTTCATTTCTGATAGTAATTTGTCTTCGTTCTTTTTTTTCTTGATTAGCCTGGCTGAAGAGTTGTCAGTTTTATTGATTTTTTCAAACATTAAGCTTTCAAATTTATGAATACACTCTATTCTTTTTCTTTTCAATTTTATTGATTTTTGTTCTGATTATTTCTTTTCTTTCACTTATTTTGTATTTAATTTGCAGTTTCTTTTTCAGTTTCCAATGCAGAAACTTAGCTTTTCAATTTTAGGTTTAATTATTTTTTATATTTGCATTTGATATTATACATTTTTCTCTAAGCTTTGCTTTCTCTGTGTCTTCAAATTTAGATAATTTGCATTTTTATTTTCATACAGTTTAAAGTTTTTAAAAATTAATTAAATTAATTAATTTTTAATTATAGTTTTAAGTTCTGGGATACATGTGCAGAACATGCAGGTTTGTTACATAGGTATACATATACCATGGTGGTTTGCTGCACCCATTAACCCATCATCTATATTAGGTATTTCTCCTACTGCTATTCCTCCCCTAACCCCCCACCCTCAACAGGTCCCAATGTGTGATGTTCCCCTCTCTGTGTCCATGTGTCTCATTGTTCAACTCCCAATTATAAATGAGAACATGCGGCGTTCGGTTTAACAAAACCACAATGAGATACCATCTCATGCCAGTTAGAATGGCAATCATTAAAAAGTCAGGAAACAACAGATGCTGGAGAGGATATAGAGAAATAGGAACACTTTTACACTGTTGGTGGGAGTGTAAATTAGTTCTATCATTGTGGAAGACAGTGTGGTGATTCCTCGAGGATCTAGAACTAGAAATACCATTTGACCCAGCAATCCCACTACTAGGTATATACCCAAAGGATTATAAATCATTCTATTATAAAGGCACATGCATACATGTTTATTGCAGCACTATTCACAATAGAAAGACTTGGAACCAATCCAAATGCTCATCAATGATAGACTGGATAAAGAAAGTGTGGCACATATACACTATGGAATACTATGCAGCCATAAAAAATGATGAGTTCATGTCCTTTGCAGGGACTGGATGAAGCTGGAAACCATTATTGTCATCAAACATTAAAAATTTCCTTTTTTAATCTTCTTGAGATCTCTTTGACCCATATGGAATTTAGAATTGTGTTGTTAGTTTCCAAATATTATGAGGTTTTCAAGCTATCTTTCTGTTATTAATTTTTAGTTTAATTCTGTTACTGCCTAAGAGTATACCTCGTCTGGTACCTATTTTTAAAAAATTTTTAAGTTATGTTTAATGGCCCAGAAATTGGTCTATTTTGGTGAGTATTCCATGTGAGCTTGAGAAGAATGTGTATTCCACTGTTGTTGAATAAAGTATTTAATAAATGTCAATTAGGTCCAATTGGTCTATGGTGCTTACTAATATAGTTAGGATCTGTGCTGGAATTGACATTACTGACAATTACTAGAAGAGTATTAAAGTCTACAACTGTAATAACAGTTTATCTGTTTCTCCTTTGAATTTTATTACTTTTTGTCTTACTTGTTTAGGTGCTCAACTTTTAAGTGCACACATAGGAATATTTGCTGCGTATTGGAGTGTTGACCCTTCTATCATTGTGTAATTATATCCCTTATCCCTGACAATGAGAAGATGTTTAGGCATTCTTCATTTTTCCCAATATTATGAAAATTTACAGAATTAGAGTTCTTTCAAGATGCTCTTTGGTATTTTAACCAATGTTGATAACTCAGGGATCCACTCTGCCATGAGAGAACTTGATCATTGTTTCAGGTCAGAATTAATGTTCTTTGTCATACAGTCATATTAAATAAGACAAAGAAGAACCCAAGGTTGTGGAACAGTTTCCAATGGGTGAATAAATTGCTCAGCATGTATAACTCAGATGTAGACTAAAATGATAATTGCAACCTTGATGTAATCACACTATTGATAAGATACTTAATAACTTTGAAAGGAGATATAAACTATCTGAAAAATCTCTTCTCATCTACTCTGTATTTACATGTTTATTGGCAAGCATTCTGGTATTACACAGGAATACCTTGTACTCTCGTAAAGGTTTTACATGATGTGATGGACAGACTATGAAATTCGGAAGCAATATTAATTAGAAACCAATGCTAAGCTTATTGTAAGTTACAAAAAGGTTCATAACCTTAAGCATATATTTTGTTACTCAAATAGTCAAGTGTGCAACAAATAATGTTAACACTGGGATAGACGCTACAATGAAATTATAAACTTTGCTTTGCTTCCAGAAAAGAGTAATAAGGAAACTCTCCCTGTGGACATTAGGCCAGGTTTTACAATAGGAGAGATAAATGAGCTGATTCTTGAACGTCCAAATGAGAAATAACATTCTAAGTACAAAGAAAATAGCAAACAATCATTTGTATATGACTCATAAATAGGCTTTTTAATCAGTTAATTGGCTTTGTGAATTTATAAGGTTTCTCAAACCAAAGTTAATTTTGATTATTTCTTTGAGGATAAGAATTCCATATGCCCTAAGTTTATATGCACATTATACTAATATATAAATGTAGCCAATGTAAAATTATCTGTGTGCTATAGGTGCTATACTTACCATGGCTTGGTTGTTTACCTATACTTGAAGATTCACTTGTGGTTACTGATAATCCACTTATTACAATAGCTCAAATTCAAAGCACATGTTCAAATAAATATATATACCAAATATGTTTATTAATATGTTAATATATAAATATATTCAATTTCTATTTTAAATTCTATGTAATATATTAATTATTCAATATAATATTCGTGTGTTATTACAATTATAAATATATTATATACAGATGTATACATGTACTTCATATTGAGAGAATATTTTATGTTTTTAAATGGCCATCTTTTAGTAAGATGTGTGGTTTTGGCTTACATTTGGGTAAAAAACAATTTTCTTTTTGTTGAGAGTCTTCATAAATAATTTTGACTAAAATAATTAGAAAGTATTTTGAACATCATTAAAATGACCTAATTTTTTCTTTTTTTAAGGCATGTCACTTTTCATCTAGCACAGATTTGTTGACAAATTTCTTAATCTCGACATGCTTTATTCTAAGAGTTAACAAACTTTTCTTGACTATTTGAGGCCTTGAAGAATGCATAAACTCTGTAGAAGCCACTAAGCTCTGTTGCTGTAGCACAAAAATAGCCATAGATAATATACAAATGAGTGGGCTGGTTGTGTCCCAATGACACATTTACTACATTTTTTTTACAAAATATTTATTTTATTTACTAAAATAGGTGGCTGCAGGCAGGCTATTGTTTGCCACTCTTTGCTTTAGTCTATTTAATTTTTTCTCCCCTAAAAGTGACAAATGCTAATGTATAATATAGAAAAAAATATAACGCTCAATTAATCCTTCAGGCAAGGGAAATTATTAAAAATGTTTGAATATAAGAAAATAATCATGATATATTTGAATGTTTGTTCAGTAGATGTATTTTAGACTTTAAGTACTAAAAAAGCTGGAAATATATGTTTTGTAATTCTAAGTGCCTGAAGGTATTACACAGGAATGTAAGATACTTTCAACTATTTTCATAAAATGATATCATTTACCAAATACAACATTTGGAAGCAATATTAATTGAAAATCAATGCTAAGTTTATTATGATAGAGTTTATCCAAAACTCGTAACTGTCCATTTTAACTTACTTTATCAGAGCCTTACATTTCTACTTTGAATATTTGACTATGTATATTCTTTGTGGATACTGAAAGAGGGCAAAAAGAGAAAAAGGAAAAAGAAATCACCTTGCCTTGAATAACAGTAGCTCACATCAATTCTAAGAAATTGTTACATCAGATTTTCTCGCAAGACTCCACTGGTGGTGTTTATTTTTCATTAAATTGTGATTCTTGACAGAAGAGCTTACTGGTAGTAAAAGTAAAAAAAATAATAATAAAATGTAATACACAAAAAAAACCTTGAGTCATTCTAGGTAGAACCATTTATGTTAGAAAGATTAAAAACATACTTTCAAATCATTTTTTTCTAGTACTAAGTAGTTGCTCTCTAATAATGATTTTGAAAATCATATAGAATAATGCATAAATTTTGAATGTGAGTGAACATTGTTAAGACTTAGGTCACTGACACATTAATTTTAAATTACAAAAATCTGAACCAAGATGACAATAATAATGATAAAACATTTGAAGATCTAAACAAAAGGAAAAGTAACCAACAATGCAATATTTAGTGTAATAATAAGTGAGTATAATAGAAATTAAGCTGATTGTGAATAGCTCCACATCAACTGTACATCTGTATAGGCAGATGTTGACAAAGATAGGTGGTGGGTGAGTAAAAATTGCTAATGTAAAATATGTAATATGGAGTGAAGTAATTGAAATAATTCATCTGGGCCAGATCAAAATAATAATAACACATATATTACACTCTGTCAGGAATAAGTGCCATGTATTTCTTTCTTTTCTAAAATAATGTATACTTACAAACATCCTTTTTGTGTTGAGCTGTCTTCCCCAAGAAATAGTTGATGTCAGTTTCAAGCCAACCATTCACATTGCAATCAAATATCTGAGATGTTTTCTTATGTACTGTGAGGTAGATGAAGAATAAAAATATTAGGGAAGGAAGAGAGGAATGAGAAAGTGAAAAAAGGAGAGAAAAAATATAATTAAAAAGAAAGACAGAAAGGAAACTCTACCCCATGCTTTTGATATTTTTCCCCTTAGAAGCTGGAGAACTAAACACAGAAGTTTCTAAAAGTAGCAGGAAATATATTTTCTCATTGTGGTTGGCTATTCTATTTTAAGATTTTTTTGGCCATATTCAGACGCTATGTTGAGAGGCATAGCAGTGACACTTAAGACTTTATATATATATGTAGTTTTTCACATCTATCAGGAGATTGCCCATCTATTTCAGGAACAAGACATTAAACAGTCTTCGGGTTGCCTAAATAAGATTATATCCATACAGATTATCTTCTTGATATGGCAAAAGTAATGAACTGAAACGTTGTTGTCAATTCAGGCAATTATTTTCCATGGGATAAGGGATGTCTGATATTCTTCTATCTAGACTGTGAAATCCTTTTGTTCTCACACAGGCAAAGAGAAAAACATGACAAGCATTGTCATTAGAGAATCTTTTGTTTCATGATGGATGTGTTTCTTCTAGGAAGAGGAGGACACTATTGGACCTCATTCATTAAGTTGATGTAATGGTGGCATGAACTATCATCCACAGAGATTTTCAATTGAATGTTACTCCACAAACTACTTTCTCACAGCATAATGGAGTGACATTAGCGACTGATAAATGCCCAGTGCCAATTAAAAAAAAACACTTACCCTGCCAGCAATTTAGCTACAATATTCTCCTTTACTAGATTAGGTTCTATAAATCTGACAGGTATGATGAAAGTTTATTTGTAAAATTCTTCAATTGAATTTTTGAAACTACACAGGCTTCTGGGTTTCCACCCTGGGTCCAGTGTCAGGAAGGACACTTATTGATGTCATTTGAAAGCCGTTCTAAGTAGATATATTGCAACAAAATATATAAGGATTCAAACTTTTTAAGTAATGATAATCTGATTGTGAAGAAAAATGTACTCATTCATTTATCAATCATGTATTGACAACTTCAAAACGTCTATGGGCCTGCTTGGTACATAATAAGGCAGTATAAACTTTGAAGTTATATATTGTCCTCTGCCCTGTACCTCCCACCTCTTTAACTCGTCTCAAATTGTTGGTTTTTGCAAAACCAACTCTGTTACCTAGAGAAACATTTTCTACTTTAGTAAGCAGATTTGAATCATAACGCAGTCTCTGAACCTACATCAGCCTCTGCTTCTGTTAGGTTTTCTGCCAAGCTACTGAATAACAGATTTTAATGTTCTTTTTTTACCCCCATTAAAATCTCCTTTAGGATTTTAGTATAGAACACATAAGAAGTAATATTTCTGTGACTTTAATCATGGGAATTATGTAATGAATATAGCCGGTTTTCTTGCTTGAGAAGCAGCATGTCATACTGTTTAAAAACCTGGTGCCTAAGTTTAAATCTCTTTTTCACCATTCACTAGTTATATGATCTTGGGCAAATCACTTGCTGTTATATGTTTCTGTGTCCTTCTAATAATATTATTATAAGTTTTAAATATAAATTAAATTAAGAATTTAGATACGTGACAAGCATATTATTAGCATTCACTGTACACACTTACATCAAATACCAAAAAACCCCCATCTCTTTTGAAACAAAGTAAATCTAAACTTAATCATTATTTCATTTAAAAAGCATTTGGTATACCCAGCCAAAGACTAGGTATTAGAGATATACAGATGCATAAAAAAAGCAAATGCTTCCCAAGAATTTAGGGGTGGCTCAGATGATTGATGCATATATGTAAAGAATTAAGTCAATTATAAAAATATTAACGAGTACTAACATTATAAGGTTAAAATAAATCCATAATTATATTGTTTACTCCTTGGAAACTTTAAAAATATAGCTCTCTATAATCTATATCTCTTTCTGTAGATTCTAGATTCACTGATACCTTTGCCCAAGTGGGTCTAACTAAAGAAAACACATAGAGAAACCATTTGTTAACTTTGCCTAGGGAGCAAGTTTCATTGTGAGGCACTGTATTCTCTTCAGCTTTTTAATGGTGGAGCATTAGTTTAAGATTTCTGGGGGACATACGGTCTTATTTCAGTATTGGAAAATTCCTTCTCATTTTTTTCTTGTACAAAAAAAAATCAAATTGGCAGTATTTCAGGAGCTTCTATGGACTTTTGATATCAGCCAAAATGAGTATTTGACTTATCTGCATATCCATAAACAATTTAAAATTGCATAAACTATAATAAGAACTAATCTTCAGGTATTAGACTATAGCTAACATTAAGCTGTGATTGTTGAGAGATGGGAAAAACAGCAGAGGAGATCCATTGTCTCTCTCTTTTGTGTTTATGTTTTGCCTTAGGATACTTTATAAACAAATGTAATCTCACTGGGCAGAGGAGAATGAGATGACAATTTGGGGCTCCTGAGGTAGCAGCAACGTAATGCTTTTAAGGTAACAGAGAGCAGAGAACTGAATAAAGAAAGCACTCTAGAAATCTACATGGGGATCCTCTTTAGTCTTTAACCACATATGTATGTGTGCTCAGAGCCATGAGACCTGGAGGAAATCAGGTGCTGGAGGAAAGAGGTTTGTGAGACGACAATAGAATCTAGAGTTCACATGGTATAGGGAGAAACAAAATTTCTGAACACTCAGAGTAGCCAAACTCTACGGACTTTGATGAAGAACATATCAGGCATTTAATCAAGACCTCCCTGCATCTTTCCCTCCAAGAATAAAAGTTACACTTTAGGAATGGGACTACTCTAGAACTACCATAATCAAACCTAAAAACAAACTTTGACAGGATAAAGCTGATCCTTCAGAAAACTGACTGCCATAAAGAAAAAATGAACTTAAAAAAAAAAACAAATCAAAACATTAAAAAACATATATTCACAGTGCCTATTATACAAAAAAGGTTATAAACATAGGGATAAGCAGAAAAAAGTGACTGATAACCAAAGTAATAAGCAATCAATAGAAGCAGAGGCAGGGATGACAAGGACATTGGATTTAGAGGATAAGGAATTCAAAGCTGCTATGAAACACTGAAAAATGTGTTCAATCATCTAAAGGAAAAATATAACAAACGCAATGGGAAAACAATTAGGGTCACATTAGACAGATGAAAAACGTGAGAAGGAACCTAGCATAAATGCAAAATCTGGAAAATACAAAATCTAACATGAAATATGCAGGGATGGGATTAACAGTAATTGAATAGTAGTAATTTAAACTATAGAAGAAGAGATCAATAAACTTAAAGAAAGGAAATATACATTCCTTTAATGTAAAAAGGAACATTATATTCCTATAATGTAAAAAAGGAACATTAAAATGCTGAAAATAAGTCAGAGTGACTAGCGACCTGTGGGATGATATTTGGCAGTCTAAGAGCTCATCTCTAAATAATTATGTCTATGTTAGCTTAATGATAATAATTTTTATAAATAACCTGCTATCTCTGGGTTGTTATAGAGCGCCTGGTTCAAAATCTGAAAATATTTAAAAATTACCCTTCATTTCAAGTGATTTGGAGAGCAGTTTAAAAAGTTCTACCTAGTTTTGAGGCAAAAGGAAGAATTCACTATAGTCATTGTCTAAATAGTTAATTAGGAAGATGAAACATACTGTGCTAGGGTTTTCAAACTGGGAATGTCATTTCATAAGAACTTATCTCTTGTGTATGTCAACCTAGAAATAAATTATTTTTCTACAACAGATGATAATTCTGTCTCTACAAGTGTTTAGTTTAGTCAATATTTCTTTATTGTTTATAAAAAATTCAGTTATTGGATTTAAATTTTTCCATTACCTTTTTAAACAACATCAAATACGTAAGTAACTCTAGTAATCCCATTACATTTTAGAATCATCTCTGTTTCTTACATTTTAAGACAAATTATATTTTTTGCAATATCTATCATTTATTGTCAGCTGTCTCAACATTACTGTTTTAAATTTCATGGACTTTAAAAACTTTTTTCTTTACAATTTATTTTGCTTAGCTAAAGGTCATCAGAGAAACAGTACGCATTTTATGTATTATCCTTTAACATATATTGATATAGCTTGATATCTGATGATTGAAAATTTGTAACTAGTATAATGCTGAAATTCTAAACATCTCAAGGAAAGGAAGCAACTGTCACTTTTTAAGGCCTGTGCTGTGTCAGACATTGTATTCACCCTGGACGAGTGATATTATCACCATCTTGTGCAAGGGAAATTTCAGGCTAGAATAGTTGAACAGAGTTAAGCAACTAATAAGTGACATAATTCGAATACAAACTCTAAGGATCATACTCTTACCTCTGGGATGCTTTTACAATAGAGAAGAGGAAAGTTGTAGGTGACTTTGCCTCAGGTTTTACAATGCAGTTACTAAATCATGCTATTTTTGTTACATTCAATAAAAACTTTTTATTGGTTTCTTTTTGTCTACATCATTACCTGGGGGATTGATGTGACTTTATTTTTTTTCTCAAACTAATTTTTAGATAAATATAAACATTTTACTGCATTTGTTGTTGTTGTTGTTATTCACCTTCTTTATAATGGCTTTTAAAATCTCTGAGCTCAAAGTCATACAGGACACAGAACCATATAACACTAGACAGTTACAAACACAGATTTAGTTCAAGGTGATTATGTCAGTGTTAATTTAGGATTGATACTTAGTTCCAGAATTGTAAAGATACATTTGCAAAGTGACAAAGAGTATTTTAGATTAAAGCTACAAAAAACATTATTCAGAAAATTTTTCTGCATATTTCTGTCCCTTTTTCCTTCTTTTTTCTTGTAATATCTCATGACTCAAGCTAAACTTCAAACCTGCATTTTAAAATAATTGTTCTCTATTTGTAGCAATATTAAGAGGTGTTATGTGAAAAATAAGTTTAAAGGTCAAAAAACTGGGAGTAAATGCTAACTTTAACAAAATAGAATAGATTTGCTTAGGGAACACGAGAAGTCTGAAAATATTTCTGTGTATAATGATTCTCTGAATCATATACAGAAAGCAGGTTTCCTAATTTTATTTGATAAATCACTGTTCATAGCAGTTGGTCTTTTAAACTATTATTTCAGGCAACAAACTTTGTAAAGTGTTTTCTGAATGGGTCTGTTGATTTTAACCTCAAAGTCAAGGTCAATTTTCCTTTTAGGAAAGAAATTTAAACTATCAGAGACCTTCTATATATTATTCTTATGGTACATACATTATTTGTATTTAATCTGTACCTTTCATTATATTGTATTAGTTTCAATTTTAGGGATGTGACATCTGAATAACACTTTTATTTGCCAATGGCAAATTTTTGATGGGCAAAATGCACTACTGCCTCACTGCTCTTTCCCTGCCACCCCAAAGAAAACATGAAAAAGTTCTAAAGTAAAACTAAATAAAAAGGTATTTAGGCAAAGCCAGAGTCTGAGCTGTGGGTGTAAACTATTGGCAATTTCAATACCTGTGTGATACCAGCTTCTTCTGAGAAAACCTTAACAAAAACAGTGAAATATTTACAGCACCACAGGAAGAAGTCCCATTAGCAGTACACGAGTTTCAGTTCATCCATATCCTTAGCAACACTTAGTAAAATTCATTTTTTAAATTTTAGACATTCCAGAATATATAATACCTTTTTGTGATTTCAATTTGTATCTCCCTAATTACAATGATGCTAAGCATCCTTTCTGGTACTCCGTCATGTTTCATGCTTTTCAAGTTTTATTGCCATTTATTGATCTTCTTTGGTAAAGTGTCTGTTCAAATATTTGGTACATTTTAAAATTAATTTTCTTGTTTTCTTCTTATTGAATCTTGAGAGTTGTTATAATCTGAATACAAATTTACTATTGGATATATGGTTTGTAAATATTTTCTCCCAGTGTGTGGCTTATATTTGCATTTTCTTACAGTGACTCTGAAGGAGCAGAAGACCTTAGTTTGGACAAATCTCAATTTACACATTTGATTGTCTTGTGGATTGTGCTCACAATTTCTGCCTTTTATATGGAGTGTTTTGGCCTTTTATATTTAGCATAATTATTGATATATTATTATATCAAATCATTAGCTTTTAAAGTCTGTTTGATGTTACCTTTGTTCTCACTCTTTTGAATATTTATTTATGATCCCATTTCATCTTCTATGTTGGCTTTTAGCTATGTGTGTGAAAAATGTTTTTATTTTGTCTTTGCTTTTGAAAGATATATTCAGGGGTTATGACATTCTAGTTCAACAGGGTTCTCTAGACAATCCCTGCGTTGTCTTTAAAAGTAAGTCTGCTCTCATTATTTTTCCGCCCACTATACATGATATCTTTTTATTTACTGGTAGCTTTTAAGATTTTTTTTTCTTTATAACTCATTTTAACAATTTAATTATAAGGTAGCTTGGTGCATTCTTTCTTGTGCTTATTGTATTGATTTTTATTGAGTGAGTTTGGCAGTTAATAATTATTGTCAAATTTATAAATAATTTCAACTATTATTTCTCCATACTTATTGTGTACTACCCCACATTCTCCCTTTTCTTTTAGGGTCTCTGAGTACATATATTATTAATCTGCTTAAAGTTTCACACAGCTTGCTGATAGTGCTCTTATTTTCATTAGTTTCTTTTTTTTCTCTATGTGTTTCATTGTGAATAGTTTCTTTGTGTCTTCAAGTTCACTTATCTCTTCTCCAATGTTTAATATCCTGTTAATGTTTCATCACATGAATTGTATTTTCATCTCTAGAAATTTGATTTGAGTCTAAAATTATCCCATTTCTATTTAGCATGTTTTATCTTCCCTGTACTTTCTCAGACACAGGAGAAATAATTTAGTTATAATAACTTTTTAATGTCCTTGTCTGATAATTCAATCAGCTGTGTCATTTTACAGTGTTTCCCTGGATTAAATCTTACTTTCATTAGAAATCACATTTTCCTGCTTCTTTGCATTACTGGTAGTTTTTGATTAGATGCTAGTCATTGTATATTTTACCTTATTTGTTTAAATAATAAAAAATTATTTCTATTTATATTCTTGAATTTTGTTCAGGTACGCAAGTTACTTGGAAACCATTTTTTGCTTTTGAGTCTGGTTTTTTGGCTTTGTTGGGGGACCAGGGTAACTTGTATTCTAGGGGAAATTTTCTTTCACTAAATAAAGTATAAGAGTCTGAAGACTCTTTCCAATGTTCTATGTGTTAAGAGATTTCTACCCTGGTTGGTGACATAAATCTCCAGTGTGAGCTCCCAGAAATTAATCTCTTTGCCCTTCTTTATAGATTCATTTACTGTCTCAGTTAGTTTCCTCAGGTACATTTGCTAATCAGTACTCATCTAAATATCATAAGATGTATCTTCTGTAAATCTCTGGAATTTTCTTTTTGTGTAACTTCTTTTTTTTTTCAAACAACATTCTGCCTAGTGAACAGTAGCTACTTCAGTTTCTCTGGACATACAGGTTTGTTCTCCATAACTAGATACTCCCTAGGCAGTAAGCTCCGACAAATGTTTGGCTCACATTCTTTGTTTCCCTTCTCTTAGTTATCACTGCCCTCCATTGCCTACGGTTCAAATACTTAAAACCACTGTTTTATTATGTTTAGTTCAGGTTTTCAGCAGAGGATTATTCCAGGTTCTATCACTTTGTCTTAGCTGGAAATGAAAGTTCTATCAATGTGTATTTTTTTCCCATTGAATTTGTTCTGTGTATTTTGATGGAAGAAAATTGAGAGATATGGGATTTATTTTATGAACATAGTCTTCCCAAAATTTACTCTTATAGCCCCTGTTATGGTGGAAAAACCTTTGTGTACCCTTGTAAGCTGTGTACTAGCTTCTTATTTCTGTAAACCATCACAAAGTTCAGAGTTTGACTTGCTTTTCTCTTCCATAATCTCTTGTAGGATGTCTAGAACTTTGTGTGAGCCCTCATGAATTCCTTCCAAGTATTATCCTTACAGTTTCTCTATGGCTAATTTATGGGAGAATTTGCAATTACAAAACATGTGATTCAGAAAAATGCTATTTATTCAGGAATTAGCAAGAGCTTGACATCATTTTCCACACTTTCCACACTGAAACATACTCTTTGAGTAAATTTTCTTTGTTCATTTTTGCCCACTTTTTGCATTATTATTAGCTTGATAACTCTTAAATGGACTAATGTATGTCATAGCAAACAATATTTTACGGTCTGTCTCTCTCACCTTTGCTTTTTTAAGAATGCTACATGAGCTTTATATATACATATATATATACACACACACACACACGTATATATGTATGTATATATAATTTACAAATATAGATTATTTGCATTTTTATAAGTAATATATTTAATTTACATAATATATAATGTAAATTATGTATATATAAAACTCATGAGGCATTCTTAATTATATGTATATATAATCTACACAAATCTATATTTGTGTAGATTAATTGTATGTATATATACATATTAATTATACATATGCATATAATCTACCCAAATATATATTTAAAATTTTATGCATATGGTTGGGTGCGGTGGCTCATGCCTGTAATCCTAGCATTTGGGAGGGTGAGTTTCCAAAGTAGTTCACCTTCTCCAATGCACAGTTAATTTTAAAGTCATCTCAGTTTAGAAATTTATGAGAAGAGTTTCTAAATCAGATTAGCAAAGTCTTGTCACAACTCAAATTGCTAAAAGAGGAAAGTATTTGCAGTAGAGACTGTGCTTTTCTGCTGTGGTGACTAAAGTTAGCTTCACTTCATAAAACAGCATACTAGGGATTATTAAATCCATAATGTGTCTAAAAGCATTTAGATAACTAAAATACTCTAAATATGGAAACTCTTTTATATTATTTCCATTATATGAGATTATGTTCTCATTTAAACAGATTAACAACACTATAATCTGTATATGCAGGGCACACACACTGAAACATTTCAATTATGTGTTCTTTTAAATTTAACAAAAGCTGTTTATATAAATGCCTAATTTTCTATATTTCTTAAGAATCAGAGTTTAGTTCTCACATTCTAGTAAACCACTTTAAGTTATTTAAATAAATGAATATAATACATAAATATTATAATAAAACAACGAAGAAGAAAAATTTTAGTTTAAATTAATTTGATGCATATTAAAAAATTTCATATTAAGTCCGAAGGTGTTTTTTACATCGGGTTCATACTCCACTCATAAATGCTGGTACATACACAAACACACACACGTGCACATTTACACACACATAAACTCCTAAAATAGGAAGCTAAAATCCTAAGTTAAAGTGGCTAGACAGAAACATGTAAACAGCAACATGATGAATTTAGTAATTACTAAGAATGGAAGCCATTAAAAGCTACCTACAGGGCAGTAACTGCATTAAATCACAGTCTTGGGGAATGTTTACCAGTTTAGAATTTACTCAATCCCTTCTCTCTAAGGTGCATAGTAATTTCATTTCCCTTGATTTGTATAATCCTCCAAAATAGAAAGAAGCCTGTTTCTTATAGTTTTTCAAACATTAAGATAGTTATTTTTCTTATTTCTCTTCAATTTTTTAATTAATAGTCAAGTTAATTTAGGGAGCTATTTATATTAATTATCTCAGAAGTACAAATTTTAAAATTAATTTTAAAATTATTTTTGTTTCAAAATAGGCTTTAGTTTTAGAAAATTTGGGTTTTACAGCAACACTGAGCAAAAGCTACAGGGTTTCTCATATTACCCCTTCCCCCACACGTATAAGCTAAACAATTGTCAACATCCCCAATTAGAGTGGTATATTTGCTACAATTTATGAACCTACATTGACACATTATTATCACTCAAAGTGCATAGTTTAAATTAAGATTCACTCTTGGTGTTGTACATTCTATGGATTTAGACAAATATATAATAAATAACATCTATCCACCATTATGGTGTCATACAGAGTAGTTTCACTGCCCTCAAACTTAACTGTGCTCTTTTTACTACTATCTGCATAGTTTTGCCTTTTCCAGACGTCATATAGCTGGAATCATACAGTATTTAGCCCTTTAAGATTGACTTCTTTCCTATAATAAAGTGTAATTAGGTTTCCTCTATGCTTTTTCATGGCTTGATAGCTCATTTCTTTTTAGCCTGGAACAATATTCCAATACCTGGTTGTATTACAGGTTACTCACTTATTCAGCTACTAAAGGACATCTTGGTTGCTTCCAATTTTGCCAATTACTAATAAAGCTGTTGAAAATATCTGTGTTTTGATGTTTGTATGTAAATAGTCTTAAGTTCATTTGGGCCAATACCAAGGAGTGAGATTATTGGATAATATGGTAAGAATATGTTCATATATATATATATATATATATATATACACACACACACACACACACACAAAACTACTAAACTGTCTTCCAAAGTGTCTGTACCATTTTTCATTTCCACCAGCAATAAATGAGAGTTCCAGTTGTTTCCTATTCTCATCAGAGTTCCAGTTGTTCCCCATTCTCACTGAAATTGATCTTTTCAGTGTTCTGGATTTGGGGCATTCTAAAGGGGGTGTAGTGATGTCTCATTGCTGTTTTAATTAACAATTCCCTAAAGATATGTAAGGTGAAGCAACTATTTGTATGCTTATTTGCCACCTGTATATATTTGTTTTCAAAAAATGTCAAATAATTCCTGTATTTTTTAGATGCTTAAAATAGACAAATAATTGTACATATTCATGAAGTACACATTAGTGTTTCTATATATATATACAATATATAGTGGTCAGATAGGGTAATCAGCATATCCATCATCTCAAACATTTATCATTTCTTGGTGCTGGGAACACTCAATATCTTCCTAGTAGCTATGTGAAACAATATATCTATTACTATTAACTAGTCATCCTACAGTGTTAAATAACACTTGAACTTATTCTTACTATCTAGCTGTAATACAAAACTATTTGTATTATTTATTAATCTCTACTAATCTCTGTCTTTTCCTCCAATGGATCTAGTATCCTTTGTTCTACTTTTAACTTCTATGAGATTGAGATTTTTTAGCTTACACATATGAGTGAGAATATGCAGTGTTGAACTTTTTGTTTCTGGCTTATTACACTTAACATGTCCTCCTATTATTTCCAGATTTCTACAATCACAATACTTGATTCTGTTTTATAGCTGAATAGCATCCCATTGTCTATATATATGATATTTTATTTATTCATTCATTTGCTGTTTAGCACCGTGGCTGTTTCCACATCTTGGTATGGTGAATGGCGTTGCAACAAACATGGGGACAGTAGTCGTATTGCCTCACTGATTCTCACCAGAATTAATCCTATTGCTCATTTATTTCTAGATTTCTTGTTTTTATGAGGTTATAGACAGTGATCCCCTGAGGGGCAATGGTGGCCAATATACATTCCCTCCTGTTCCAAGTTTTTGATATACAAGTGAAAGCTACTCCTAAAAGAGTAGGTGGCTCCCTAGGAAGTTGGGGGTGGTTACAGCATGGGACTTCTTCCCATCCATGACCACAGAGAAGATGAGCCCAGTAGGGGCACAAATTGTGGCCCTATGGGGGTGTAATGTCTATGATTTGCTGCCAAGTTGGGTTGCAGAGATACTTTTTCCTTGTTCCAATGGGGGTGGTTGAACAGCTTTTGTTTTCCTGAAAGGGGCAGTACTCCTACCTTCCCAGATCAGGCACCATGTACGGTTTCCTAACTTACAAGTGGGATCCCATTTACCTCATTGTGGCCTTGGGAACTTGGCCACTAGGGCTGGATTAGAGCATTGCAACGAAACTTCCATTTTTGTGTCATTACCACAAAAATGGATGCAAAACGGGGAGAATATCTAACAAGTAAGGGTCTGGATACTAAGGGATCACTATGGCTAATTGAGAGGTCCATAGAGATGGCTGTGAGATTTTCCGGATGTGCCAGAAGATAGAACTCTATCCTGGGGATATTGCTGACAAATCCAGTAACTATTAAGATGATTTCCTGCCGCTATAATTTTTGAAATATTTACTATAGAGTTTTGTTTCCACTCACACTGGATTAGGTTAATTGGGAGAACAGACAATTAACAGAGGCAGCCTGGTGCCTGGTTAAGGAAACTACAGTTAACTAATGAGTTTCGGCGGGGGGGGGGTCCCACTGCTGCCTTTTGTAGTTTCCTCCTACTGTCAGGAGCAGATTGAGTAATAAAATACCTGCCGGAGAGAGCTTGCCCTTATAGGGAGTCAGGGTCTGCACTGGTATACTTCCTAAGGGCCTCATCCAGGTGGCCCTGAAATAGAGTAGGATTTTCATTTTCTTCCTGAATTACTTCTTTAGTCTTGTTATAATTAACTGGCTTAATTATGCACTTTTTTATACCATCTATTAAATAAGTTAGCATGTGATTTCTGCATTCACGGTATTGGGAATCCCTCTGGTAGTCCCACTGAGGTTCCAGATCTGAAACTGCACCTCCCCCTACACAATAAATGGCATGACCTTGGTTACAAGCAGCCATTCCAATTACATATTCATGGGCAATATCTAGAATCTTTTTTTTTTCTCCTCTATGATATAGCAAGTGGACAATAATATTGGCAAGTCATGCCAAGTTAAATCAAAGGACATGGTCAACTTAACAAATTACTCTATAAAATTCTCTGGATCCTCTGAAAACTGGCTAAATTTCTCCTTGCATGAAGCTCAATTGTACATTTTTTAAAAAGCACTTATACTCTGATTTTTCCCCTATCTCTGTCTGTTTTCCACAATGGGCATAGATTTAATTTTGGAAGCTGATATGGGGCCCCAATCCTGATGGTATTGGCTAGGCTTATTTCTGTAGGCTGCAGGAGTATAGACCAGGTTTACCTGGATAAGGGAGAGGGCTGCCTGATGACCTTGGAATGGAATATTGCACTGGAGAACTGGCAGGACTCTCCCTCAGAATTCAGGAACTGCAGATGTTCCAAGGGGAGGCATGAACTCCTAGCAGGTGCAGCTAAAAGATGGTCATCTAAGATATCTAGTGCTGCCTTTGTTCCCTGAAAGTGACATGGGCTAGACACATTCTATAGCATTCTCTTTGGTCGAGATCCTGGTAG
This sequence comes from Ateles fusciceps, assembly GCA_036589455.1. NCBI lineage: Eukaryota > Metazoa > Chordata > Mammalia > Primates > Atelidae > Ateles > Ateles fusciceps. The sequence continues at coordinate 2,303,139 of JAZHEH010000827.1, read as the reverse complement.
AGGGCTATAAAAGCTGCACATAAGAAATTTCTCATCATTTTCCTTCTTTTGTACAGAATAAGTCTAATTGTTAAACCATTTTATAATGTAAAGAACCATATTTAGGTCAAGTCTCTTGGTTCCCCAATTTGTATTCAACCTAAATGGTGCTGCAATAAAGGAAAGATGATATTAAAAAGTATTATGTAAAGGGTGACTTACATTTTGGAAACAACATATTGAGTATAAATTTTGAAGAACTGGAATAAAATTGACTATAATTCATTTAAAAAAAAATGATTTTTTTAAATTTAAATTATCTAGTTTGAATTTGCTCCAATTGTGTAAAACACACCCTAGTGGCCAGTCCTCTGGGACACTGTCATCCTCACTGTCGAATAAGGATCCTTACAGGAGTTTTTTTTTAAGTTTGTCTAAGTCTAGTAAAAGCTTAGTTACTGTCTCTTTCAAGTTCCCACCTATTGCAGAGAAGGTGTAGGTAGAGGTAGTAAAGCTTTACAAAAGTGGATTATGAGATATGAGTGGGCAGTAGAATGCTTTGGGTCTAAATTCCAAAGAGAGTAAAGTAAACATTTTAGTTTCAACAAAGAGGGATTAAAAAAACAAGGTAATTGTAGAAAGGAGGAAGGGTAAGGGTCAATAGAGTTGATGAAAGGGAAACCTCAAGAGGCCCCAAGCCAACAGAGAATCCACCGAGTAAGAGAGACACTGAAGAAAGTGTTCAAGCATCCACTGGTCTGCAACTGTGCGTAGCTGTCCATCATGTCAGGGGGTCAGGAATCCCCATTCCCTTCAACCAGCAGTCCAAGATGGACTTGAGCAAGGGAATTTATTGGACAGAAAGGAAGGCAGCACCCAGAGAGGGGTCCACAACTGGCTCTTAGAGAAAAGGCAAAAAAAATTGAGACCAAAAGACCAAGATTTCCCCAGGGATGGGGCTATCACCCACAATCCTAGAGGGAATGTCAATGCTAAAAACCCCTGAGCATCTAGGGGGTGGCCAACTCTGACCTCCAAACAGAACAACATGACTATGGTAGTCCTGAGTCAACACAATGGAGGTCCTGTCACAACCAAGTGTCCTGACTTAAATAATTGCCCAAATATAGTTAGCAGAAAGCCAAAGGGAAAAAAAGGCTATAAATGAAACATACATTTCAGATTGGAAAATAAATGGCTGGTAGGAAAAGAAAAAGGACAATATAGGGGAAAGGACTAAGAGAAAGGGTGACAAGGACATAGTTGGCCAAGGAAGTTTCTTTCATGGCACTCAAATGAAAGGTGACTTTGAATTGATCACCTAGCCAGAGCCCTTAATTTCCTGGTTTACCTAATATTAAAAGGGGCCAGAGAGGATGCTCACCCATGTACAGGAGCTAAAATGGTCCAAACTGGTCTCCAGCATGGGGTGGACTGGGTGAAGTCACCCCTGGCTTTGGTGGACTTGGCTGCCACAAATGGAGCGGTGTGCGGATTTGTGAGCTGCCATTTGGAGTGGTGGGTCCCACATAAGGCAGCAGCTCTGCAGTTGCTCTCCCCCTCCAATCAGCTTCCCTGCCTCCACCTGTTGAGAAAATTGATGGCTCTGAAAAGAACCTTTGGCTACTGTTACAGCTCTGCAGTGTTAGCAGCTCTTTAGTGTTACAGACTTAGTGTTGCAGGTCTGCAGTTTTGATCACCAATTGCCTTGCTGCTTCACCAACTCTTACCATCTCACTTCTTTGCTGCTATCTCTTTTACAATCAGTGCCTCTCTGCTTCTTGCCATCTAGCTGCCTCTGTAATCACTGACTTCTTCTCTTGCCCCAAACAGGGCACCAGATAATGCAAGGCAGGTTCTTGATTTTGCTCATGAAGGAATTCAAGAGCAATTTGGCAGTGGAAGAAAGGAGCTTTGTTGAAGTGGCGGTGTTACAGAACAGTGACGGCTCCTTGTGGAGCAGCACTAGCCCACAGGCAGTGCAAAAACAGTATCAGCATTTGGGCTATTGACTATAGCAGCATGTTGGCTATTGATGAAAAATGAATATTTAAACTCACTTTTAATTACATGTGAATTAATGGGGGGTTATTCAGAAATCTCTAGAAAATGGGTGGTAACTTCTGGGTGTTGCTATGGAAAGGGGGAAGCAACTTTTGTGTGTGGTCATGGAATTTGTAAACTGTCATAGTGCTGGTGTAAGTGTCTTATGCTGAGTGCAGGGACGGCAACTAGAGGTTGCCTTTGGTGCCACTTGCTAGTTCTAGCTAGCTTTTCATCTGGCTCTAGAAGCAAGTCCTGTAGGTCTCTTACCTCGAGATGATACCTCATTGTGGTTTTGATTTGCATTTATCTAATGATTTATGTTGTTGAGTATTTTTTAAATACATTTGATGAAAAATTGTATGTCTTTTGAGAGAGATATCTGTTAAATCACTTGCCCATATTTTAATCAAATTGTGGTTTTGCTGCTGAGATGTTTAAGCTCCTTGTATATTCTGTATATTAATCCCTTGTTGAATTTGTATATTCTGTATATTAATCCCTTGTTGGATGAGAAAGTTGCAAATATATATATTTTTTAATCTGTAGGTTTTCTTTTCACTCTATTGATTGTTTTCTTTGCTGTGCAGAAGATTTTTATTTTCTATAATCTCATTTGTTTATTTTTGCTGTTGTTGCCTGTGCTTTTAAGGTTTTTCAAACAAAACTTTTTCTCAAACCAATATCCTGAAGCATTTCCCCTGTTTTCTCTAATAGTTTTACAGTTTGGGGTCTTACACTTAGGTCTTTGATAGAGTTTGAGCTCTATCACAGAGATGGAGCTTATTTTTGTACAGGGTGAAGGTGGGGGTCTAGTTTCATTATTATGCATATGGCTATCTAGTTTCTTGTATATATATTTTTAGTGAGGTGTCTATTAAGGTCTTTGGCCCAGTTTTAAATCAGACATTTTTATTGTTGACTTTTAAGAGTTCTTTATATATTTTATACATTTTATTGTTTTATTAAATAAGGTAATGCAGGTGAAAGGAGTATGTAATTTGCAGAATGTTATATGAATGTAAGAAGTTGTACGGAAAATTGAATTAACACAAAAGGCAATTAAAAGATTATTACATTCTTTATAAGAGAGTTCTTAACATTATGACATGATTTACTATAGGATTCTTATAAATGGTGATCACCTAGATAGTTCTGGGAAAATGATTATATTTCCCCATATTTAATTTGCTCTTTTTAAAGAGAAACTTCATAATATACAATTATGCAGAAACTTATTTCTAACTAATCACACAAGACTAAGATATTTTTCCTTATATCATCTGAATAGAATTTTTGCTATATGTTTTAAAGTATTGCATAATAAAACTACTCTTATAATCTGTTAACTTGAATTTTCTAACTAAGGAAACTGGTTAGTTCTAAAGATATTAGCACATGTATTATAAATGGTGGCCTTGTTTTTACACAATCTATTTAATTAAGCCACAGTTTTAGTGTCAGGAAGTCTGGTCATTTTTCTCCATGATATTTTAATGATCTACCCTTACATAATGAACCAGACTGAATTTTCAGTTGGTCTAGTTCTGTCATAAATTTGCCAAAATTACTGACTCAGCCATTTTTCATTTCAGTGCTTTTGTTCACATATTCACAGTTTTAGAGTGCTTCAATTTTTCTGACTGTTAGGTTATAGGGAAGGCCTATTACTGTCTCTAGTTATAACCTAATTCTTCCTGTTCATGACAGGGTCTATTACCTGTTTTAGACCTTGTCTTTCATCTGGTCATGTAGGTGTTTCTTATTTGGGAGCTATTTCTGACACTTCTTTTTCCTTTAGGGTATGGTTTTTTTAATGAAAGTGAGGATTTTTCAAACCTGCCTAAGTGATGGCTGTCGTATACATGCATAGTGCCATCCAGTTTGTGTTTTATGACATTTCTAGGAGAAAAAATTATGATTTGTACAATTCATAAGTTAGCATTTTTCCAGTGCTTTGTCCTGCTGGCACAGCATAAACTTTAGAGATGGCAAAGACTATGGGGAAGGAAATTAATATCTATTGAAGACCAAATCATATGCTAGGTGTTATGTAAAGTATTTACATACATTATCACATGTAAATTCTAAACTAGACCCTTCAAACAGTAATATTTTCCCATTTAATAGGTGAGAAAACAAAGACTGGTAAATTTTTCATGGCTGTATGGCTAATAAATGCTGGAGTTCATATTAACCCCAGGTTTATCTGACTCCCTTGTAACAATTTCTATTGCTTTTCTTCATCATAGAAAAATCTGATCATTGTCTAACAGCTCTCCTTATAATTAACATACAATAAACGACATATTTAAAGTGTACAATTTGATAAGATTTATTATAGGAATTAACCTGTGAAATCATGAACAAAGTCAAGAAAATGAAGATATCCATCTCTCCTAAAATTTCCCCATACCTCTTTGTAGTCCTTGCCTCCATATCTCCTTCCAAACTGCAGATAACTTGTTTTCTATTGCTATGTATCAATTTGTACTCTACGTAAATGAAATCTGAAAGTATGTGCTGTTTTATATATGATATATTTTATATAGCACAATTCTTTAAGATTTATTCATGTTGATGTAAATACCAACAATTCATTTCATTATTAAAAAAACATAATTATAAATTTATCTGTTGATGGATATAGGGGTTATTTTTAGGTATTGGCTGTTACTAAGAGAATTGCTATGAACATTCATGTAACAAGTGTTTGTAAGCATGTATGCTTTCATTGGTCAAATATAAATACCTGGAAATAATACTGGTAAATATGATAGATATATGCTAATTTTTAAAACCACTAAACATATTTCTGAAATGGTTGTATATTTGACATTTCTACTTGAAATGTATGAGAGTTCCAGTCATTCCTCATCCTTGCCAACACTTCATATTGTTCCTTTCTTTAATTTTATTCAGTCGAATATGAGTAGTACCAATTTTATCAATTTATTTTAACATTAATTTTAGTTTCCCTAATGACTAATGATTTTGAAAATCTTTTTATATGCTCTTAAAAATTCCTACATCATTTTGGAAAAATGTCTGTTCAAATTAATTTCTCATTTATTTATTGGAATGTTTGTTTTACTGATTTTGAGAATTGTCTATAAGTTTTGGATATAAGTCTAATGTAAGATGGACAATCTGAAAATATTTTCTCCCTATCTGTGGCTTGACTTGCATTTTTTATCAGTGTTTTTGATGAGCAAAAATCAAAAGTTTTTCATTTTGATTAAATCCAGTTTATTCGATCTATTGTCTATCTACATTAATACCAAATTACAGTAACAAAATATCTCTTATTATGGTAATGAAATATCTTGATTTGTGTATAGTCTTGACTGTCATAGCTTTATGGTAAGACACAAAACCAGGTAATGATAGTCTTTCACATTTATTCTTCTTTTTCAAGTGTGTTTTGAAATATGAGGTGATAATCAGGGTAAGCCTAAAGAGCTAGCACAGGACATGAGTCACCTAGAGAAACCTTGTGAATTTTAGAGGGTTTTGATTTATTTGTGAACATTGTTTAAAAGCTCAAATCTACCTAAATTATCCTGTAATTCCAAACTTTGGAGAGGTAAATTTCTGTAAAAAAATCCATTCATTAAGAAAAATATCACTTAAATCTAAAAATTTCCCTTAAATTCTCTAATAGGAGTTAGATTTAATCTAAATTCCCAGATGGCTCAAACAAAAACAAAAATAAAACAATAACAAATGACTTAGCATTAGTTAAGTGACTCTCAAACTGTACCAGGCCAGCCACCCAAGCAAATGCAAGGCTGACACTTTAAACAAATAAATGTGTCATAATCTACAGTATTCAATGACAGGTTACCTGTGAGTCAAGAGACATTTATGCCATTTACATGAACTCTTTTTGGTTTCCAGTCTCCTGAAATCAACGGTTCAAGGTTCTGCCATGTGAAATTAAGTGAATCCTGGTGAAGCATCTTAAGGCACTAATGAAAATTTCTAATGGTCCCAAATAAGGCAGAGGATAATTTAATTCTTAGATATTATAAAGAGATATCAGATACCTAATTATTAAATAGTACTAATATCTACATCAAATGGGAAGAAAAATAAATGAATACTCCGATTATTAATACTCCTGTTTTGAGAATATAGTCAAACCCTTGAGTGCACATTTTGTTTATGTTGTATATGACCAGAGCTATGTGATTACAATTATGAATAAAATAAGTCATATGGTGAAATCTCTTTGTTTTACAATGAAAATAGCCTCTTTAATATTACTTTAATGAAGATTATATCAACAGCAAATTATTTCAGTGTAGCTGAGTAGCTATTATCATTCACTGCTTTTAGTAATTACCCATAGCATAAATGTTCTCTAATGAAATATTTCTCACACCAATGTCTGTCATATTATTTTGGGGCCATAGTAATCTAAAATAATTTTTTATGAGAAGCAAAATTTCAGAGGAGACAACCAAACTGAAATCTTTTGGTGACTACATTTTTCACAGATTTAGATTTATGTTTTCATTCAACAATATATACAGAGACTATGAAATTTCTTTTCTCTTTTCAAATATCTGCTCAATATTTTCTTTAAAGTGCCTGTATGTCTATTTTATATTTATTGCTTATAATTCACATACCAATACTGCTATCCTTTCATGCTAAACAGGAAGCATGAACAATCATAGCAGTTTATCTAGGCCTTTTGATTCAATCTAAAGGTCTAGATTAACTACTATGGATGCAATTCCAAACCTTGCTCAAATGCAAACACACAGGTCAAGTTGTAGACATTGCTTCTGACTACTGGAAACACACAGGTCAAGTTGTAGACATTGCTTCTGACTACTTTCTCATCTACCTACTGAGGAAGAACTTCATTGGAAAAATTGTTTTTATAATATTGACACTGCTGCTTACCCTAATATTCATCCCTGAAATTATAAGAACTTGTGAGCTTCTACATGGGGACTCCTATACCTCTGAAATAAAACCTGGTAACACAGAAATAAGCTATAGTTGCCAGCCTTCAGTTTTGTTTACAATTTGACACAAATCTGGTGACTATAGCAACAACTTGGCAAGGCCGTACATATGGCAGAGTGCCTGTACTACTGATCATAATTTTCTGTTGATTGACTTTGAATTGGGAAGGCTGGTGACTCTAGGTCAAATTTAAGAGAATGAAATGCTTAGGAGAAAAATTTTAGCATCATTTGTGCTAAGCAATGGAACAATTACAACCATAAGCATATCCATTTTTACCAACTTTATTATTCACATCTATGAATTCATAATAATTATGCTCATATATTAATTAGCTCATGCAATACATACTTCATTATATGTGCTTATAAAAATGTACTGTGAACAAAGTAAATGGGTAAGTATATCCTACACATATGCCACACATTGCTTTTATATAAATCCAAGCATTCACATTTAAGATCAATTAGATTTTTTTACATCGGTAAAAAAAATTACCTCATGCAAATTATAGACTTCTCAGTACAACTGCTATAGTACAAGCAGTTTTTAAGAGAATGTCCCCTAAAGGCACTGGTGATTTGGCATATAAGTGCAAGACAACTAATATGTTCTTACTAACACTGTACAGTATGAGAAACACATGCCTTATCTTTCTCTAATAGAAATTTTGGTTGATTTGTTATAGCTGGTGACAATAGTCATGAACAGATGCCAGTAGGAATGAATGATAACTTAGTTGACTTTAAGTAAGGCTACTAAAGTACAGACATATTTTAAAAGATGATTATTTAGATTTAATAAATTTATAATTGAAAAAGATGCTATAATTTTTTGAAAGAAAATGATCATTTGAAATAATCTGTTTCACCGATTTCATCTTGAAATACCATATCAAGTGTTTACTACAACTCAATACTAAAACTAAAAAAGCCCACGTTACCTTTTTGTGTCTACCTGTAAATTAGGTTCCTTTTTCCAAGACATTCTAATTATAAAATCCATGTTTCAGTTATTCAAGTCAACTGTGAATAAATGGACCTGCTTTAAGTGTGACTTCACCAGCAGTATTAATTTCAGACCACGTGTCTCCTTTCTTTGGTTTCCTCTATTGATTCTGGAAAAGAGAAAGGTATTTGATTAGAATGAAAGTGTATACTCCAGCCAATTTTGATATTTCATTCACAAGTGACTTCCTGTAATGTCCTTCTCATTTGATCTAATAATGAAAATGTGTCAGTATATTCTCATTACAACAGCAAGGTAAAGCAGCCCAAGCCTCCTGGGGCCAGAGGGACTACACTTTGTGAATTTAAAATGAGAAGACTATATCCCAGTGCTTGGCAAGGAGTGTGCTGCAGACCTCTATTTTCTCCCTTCAGCAATTGAACTAACTGAGAATTTAAAAATGGGTGATACATCTCTTGAGTAAGAGATGGGGGGTGGGGAACAAAAAGGAGAATGAGACAACATTAAATAGTAATTATCTTGACATTTTCTGCTCACTGGAGAATTATGATTAACTAAAACAATTTAAAACAAAAACCAAAATAGGTGGTTGTACACCCATTTCAACTTATACATCATAATTCTTTATGGTGTTAATAGTATTTTGAATAGTAAAGTCTGATGTGAATTTGAACTCACATTGGAAAAAACTGCTTAAAACATTTCCCTCTAAGTTCACATGAAAATAAATTCAAGTTACATTCATTTCTAAAAGGCTAACAAAAAATGAATATATCTAGATAGTAACAAAATATAGTGTAATGGGTGACTGAGTTTGATAATTAGATATATCTAACAGAAAATGCACATGCTAGATTTATTTTAATTAAAAAATTCCAGCTGAATTTGTAATTTGTGCACATGTCACATATTGATGTGAGGTAGTTAATATCCTTAAGATTAGAGGAACATTTTCTCTTTCAAAAAAACCGTGAAATCAATATAATATTTTGTTTCAGTTTTGCCTTAAAAGGAAGACTTTAAAAAAAGTGTAATACATATAATTAACATGGTTATACACCCATATTAAATAATGTATACATATTATTCCTTAGATACATATCTTTACAGTTCTGTAATTTTGGTGGGTTGAACACTGTCCGTCCAAAAGATATGTCTGAGTCCTAGTCCCCATTACCTGTGGAAATACTCTCTTACTTGGATGTTGGGCTGAGGTCATCCTGGATTTAGGGTGGGCTCTAAATCCAATGACTGATGTCTTTATAAGACAAGAAGAGATATATATGAAATGCAAGAGGAAAACCATGTGAAGACAGAGGTACATATTGGAATGATATGTCTACAAGGCAAGGAACTTCAGATATTGCCACAGCCCCTAGAAGCTAGGAATAAGGCACTGAACCGATTCTCCCCTAGAGCTTCCATAAGGAATCAGTCCTGCTGACACCTTGATTTCAGATTTCTGGCCTATCGAATTGTGAGAGAATAAATTTCTGTTGTGTAAGGCATCAAGTTTGTGGTAACTTGTTAGACCAGCTCTAAGAAATATAATAGAGTGATCTAGCAATAAATGCAAGCACACCTGATCACAATTTTAATTGGTCACCTACCATCTCAAAGGTCAAGGAAAATTGCATATAGCAGTAAAATAATCCAACAAGAACCATCTCTCGAAATATGAAATTTTAACTGCAGAAGTGACCATGGAGAATTTTTACTGGAAAAACTCAGAGCTTGAATTTAGACATCTCAGAAAAAAAGCAGACATCAAGTTAGGTGGGGACAAAGACAATTCTATAGGCATTCAATGTTCAGAAGGCAAGTTGGGCGTTTAGTGGATGATGTTATAAATCTGCCTTTGATCCTTTAGGAAGAAAGAATAGAGAAATTGCTTCTAAAATGAACTCATGTCTTCAAAGGAGAAATTCTTAGTGCTTTCAAATAATTTGGAATTCACCCTTTGACTAGATTTTAACTTTTTATTCATCTGTCTTTCTGAAACTTGTGTCTAACACTTCTTACTTAAAAATAAATTCCTGGATTCTACCCAAAATACTCTCATTCAGTAGGACTGCAGAGATGTGAGTTGTATTATTAATAATTAATAATTATTAATAATTTGAGTAATTATGACAAAGGAAGTAGTGGTCAACATTTTGAAGTACACTGCTTAGAAAATATGTTGTATCCTTACACCATCATAAAATATCCCATGACACTTACTAAAAATATAGCTTCTCCAATTCTTACTCCTGACACATTGAATTAGAATCTGCAGTTTGTAAGACCTGCTGTGATTATTATGACTAGGCAATTCACAAGACAGTGGCTTAGAACCAAAAATCTGACCTTGATTAATTTTGATACATGCCTTCACATCAACATAAGAAAGCAGGGGTTTAAAGAAGAATATAAACCCATTATCTACCATATATCTCAGTATACATAAGTTGTAGAAAACACAGCAACTTGACCTGGTAGAAAAATTCAAGTTTTGTTCAAAAGTACCTTTGAGGTCAATGTTCATCCTAGTGTCTTTCTCAGCATCTGCAGATTCCCCCAGCCTGCTGCTTGAACAGTTGCTAATGAATGAAGATCACCCCAGTCTGCCCCCCTGCTGTTGCTCATTTGCCCATTAGCATCTGCTTAAGCAGCAGGCTGGGGGAGCTCTGGTGCCCAATCAATGTAGCTGATGAGGGCTGGGGTAGGGAGGCCTCTGTTGCCAACAGAGCCAGAGTATAAATCAACTTCAATCTTGGCAAAGGTTGTTAATCTTTGAAAGGGTGACTTATATATCACAGTGCTGGGATGAAGAAAAGCTATGCTTGACATTTACGGCAAACTACATAAAGCTGAAACATTATTTGTATGCTAACTTGGGCAAATTCGTTGAATGTCTTAAGTCACAGGTTCCTTAACCTGGAAAGTGATTTACAATAAGGTTCAAACCTTATCCAATGCTAGATACTTGCCCAGAGATACAAAAACACCCCAAGAAAGAAAACTACCATGAGGCTTTTTGGGGGTTACTTATCCTATTTTTATTTAAAACACAAGATCACCTTATTATCGAATTTATCAGAAACAAACTAATTCTACTCTCTCAAACTAAATATTTGTGATTTCCAAATTTTACAATTTGGAAATTTGAAGACTTAGAGAGGTTAGTTATAGATAATAAAAGAAGTTGGCTGGAAACTGAAAAGAAAGATCCATTCCATCCTGAGCATGGGTACTAGCTTTATCTCCACATAGAATGGCCTACTTTAAATATTCTGAACACAGGCAGAATGCCTGTGAAAAAGGATGGATGTAGCATTGTAGGGAGAAGAGGAAGGCTGGCACAGATTAGGGTGAGGCTAGGGCAGTATATTGTCAGCAAAACAGACAGAGTTTAAGTTACACAGAACATATGGAGTATTAAACAATGATATAGCATCTGAAAGTAGTTTGCACATTGAGAAGTGCTATATGTAAACAGGTTAGTCTGTGAATTAGATGTCATTTTTCTCTGGTGTGAGGGACTTTTAAGTGACATAAAAAGTAATATTCAAACAGACCCACTGAGGACTGAATGTTAAGTACTTTGCAAATACAAGGCACTTCGTCGAAAAATTGCCACATTTTCTAGAGTTATAGTGGACCAAGTACAGTGCTTGGAATTTCCCTTTATTAGAAAAACATTAAACAAGATTCCTCTCTCAATAAGAATTCTAGCTATTAAGCAGATGTCATCCATATATGAAAAATAAAATCACTACATAATCATATACCTATGTTATTCTATGATACATTGAAATAATAATATTGAAATGTGACAAAATTACTGACACAAACAGTTTGAATACAATCACTTTTGACATCTCAGTAGTCTCTTTCTAAATTGGTATATAATGATTTATTTAATTTCTCCCCCGATATCATCCTTTGCTTCAAAAACTTGGCTTTCAGATGCAAAATCTTATAAATGAGCATTAATCTGTATATTTAATGAAAAATGCCAATGTACTATTAATAGTAAAGTAATAACATTAATAATGTGTCTGTGTAATAATATACAATGGATGACAATTTATCTCATCATCAGCTGAATAAAATGCAAACTCTCTCAAAGCAACCAGGATTTTAAGAATTGCAGCACCTGGACATCAGTGTTTGAGTTTGTCCAATTGTTCAGCAGAAATCGGAACAAAGTGGCACTAACATTTTCAATTAGTTTTGGGAATAACTTTCATGAATAGCAATTTCAATTAAAAAAACAAAATATGTGAATACTCTGATTATTATTCTTTAGAATATTTCATTGCTTTTCTTTTTGCATTGAGTATAATCACCAATCTGGCACTGAGAACAAAATCACGTACAATTTCAGAAATATGTATAGTATCCATAAATATCAAAAGACCCACCTTAACAAAATTAAAAAAAAATAGTGCTTTAAATGGTTTTAAGAGTATGAATAAATGCTTTTAAAACTGTCTTAGAAAGCCACATCAACCAATAAATATAGTCAACTCAAGTGAAGGATTCTAGGTTTGAGCAAGGTCAAAGGTGAATTTCTAACTGCTATTGTCTTTTAATTTTATGTATGTGTGTATGTGTGTATGTATGTATGTATGTATGTAGAGATAGGGTCTCGCTATGTTGCCCAGGCTGGAGTGCAGTGGCTATTTACTGGCACAGTTGTAGTACACTACAGCTTCAAACTGCTGGCATCAAGCAATCCTCCTGCCTCAGCCTCCTGAGGAGCTGGAACTAGAGGCATGTGCCACTGTGCCCAGCTCTTTTAATCTTTTGAACAACATTATTTTCTCCATGTATTCATTGTGTAATGAGGTAAATATAATTAAATGTGCAGAGCATTAAAAGACAATGTCGATTAACCAAACTAAACTGTCCAATAACTAAATAAGAAACCTATAATATACACCAGTATCAAAATAACATTTCCACCTCTAGGCTAGATCTGGATGTCCTAAAGCCAAATATCTAAAGCTGGTATTTTAACTACCTCACCTGATTTGAGGCATGCCAACATTGAAAACCCAAGAGCTATATAACCCACAGATAGGACAGCCAGGCCAGAGCTGCTAAAGACCATTGATTAATCCAGGAACATGTGAGCCACTCCCTGTCCCATGAGTTCCCTTAGGATCAACCCAGATGATTTCTTTCCTTTGGCCACCAGTTTGCAGAATTAGCTATTCTTGATGTGAGGGACTCCAAAAGAAAGTCCTTAACTGGTCCTTATATTGGGGAGCTGGCCAGGGTAGGAGTAAGAAATGACTACTACCCTTAGTGGGTAAAGTTTGAAAAAGGTGAGGTTCTGGTTAGTTCAGACCTAAGAGTTATATAGAGAGGCCTGAATCTGGGGCACAATTGCCTGGAACTGAGAAGCCTCAGGCTTCCCCATGAAGGTGAAAGTTATGAAAACCTATTTTTTTGTTTGTTTGTTTTAGTCAGGATGGTAACAAGAGAGGAGCTGTCTACATGAGGATTAACGTCTTAGTCTAAAAGGAAATTCATTCTTAAAAACTTTGCCTAAGAGGAAATGCCTCCCTCTTGGTCCAGACCTTTACCACTAATCAGTGAGTTTATAACCTCTGGAATAGTCCTTCCTTTGCTAATTCACTTGATTGATTCTAGAGTCCAAGATTCCTTTTCTAGGCCACATCTGGCAACAGTCATCCCAGGACTTCCAGGAGATCTGCTTTAAAACCTTATGAATCTCTGATACTTAGTGACCCATTTTCCTATGCCTTATGTCCCTACAGCTGAAGAGCTTCGACCTCCAGCTCTCACCTTAATTCTCTCTGCTATGAAAAGACGGCTCTACTTTACTCTCATTCCAGAGATCATCTCCCAATACACACCAGTAATATCCACCCTTAGCCCTGACACCCTCCCTTCCAAAACAGACATCTGTTCCTTGATAGCCATCCATAACTATAATGAGTATGGTGAGATTTTCAATAGCATTTATTGAGCCTCTGCATGTTCTCTCTTGTAGAAATTTGAGAACTCTCATTATTACACAAGGAAGGAAAAGTAGATCTTTATTTATTTATTTATTCATTAGTTCATTTATATTATATAATTGTTGAATGAAATGCTTGACTTTGCCTAAAGGACAGAGCTCACTTTGAAAAATTCTTTCAGTCAAAAATCTTAGTTGATGTTATCATTGAGTTATGGGTGGAACTGGGCTTACCATCCCTCATATTAATATGTTGAAATCCTAACCCCTGTATCTAAGAACTAAGAGCACGATCTTATTTGGAAATAGGATTGTTGCAGATGTAATTAAGTAAAGATGAGTTCATACTGGAATAGAGTGGGACACTAATCCAATATGATGATTGTTCTTATATAAAAACAAAATTCCATGATATATACACACACCAGAAGCACACAATGTGGAGATGAAGACAGAGATCATGGTGATGTAGCAGAAGCCAAAAATGCCAAAGATTCCAGCAAACTAACAGAAGCTGTGAGAGAGGCATGGAAAAGATTCTTCCTCATGGCCCTCAGAAGGAACCAAACCTGCTGACATCTCGATCTCAGATTTCTAACCTCCTGAACTGTGAGGCAATAAATTTCTGTTGTTTAATACTCCCAGTTTGTAGTACTTTATTATGACAGCATGCCAAATTAATAACACCTTGATTTTTAAGTTTAAGAATCTATTCTGAAGTAACAACAAAGAAAACTTTTATTTAATATACTAGATAGAAAATTTAGCTTATATTACATTTTGCAAACTGTCCACATTCTATCCAAAGCCACAAACCATAAGAAATGTAAAAGAGATTTCTAAACAGAAAAACACTTCATCATTCTTCGTACACTGTAGAAGAGAATAGAAACTAGGAGTTCACAGACTAAATTTGTTAAGTATTGTAGCTTCCCTGACACAATGCTTTCAAATGTTGGATATATATCAATGCCTTTAGACGGGAATTGGATATTTCAATTGTATACAGAACACACTCCTCTCTGTGGCCGTAGGCTCTCCAATTTTACACATTTATACAGGCTTCTTGGCACATTACAAGCAACTGGACTTATCGTCTTGGCTCTGACTGGTTTAATCCAAGTATACTTCCTATGAAGCACCAATTAATAGCTTTCATTAAACTGTGCTTCCATCTCTGTCCTAGGACTACATTGAGAGACACTGCTTAATCATCAGCTATTTTGAGGACATTGCCCATTCTGTCATTCAGTAACAATGGTAAAAAAAAAAAAAAAAGTATTATTTCTTTACAGATGCTAGTGAAAAATGATAATCTTATAAATGATCATGGGATCCCTTTTAAAAACTCATTTCATTATAGAATGTACACATATATCAGATTATCACATTGTATACCTTATAAGTATGCAATCTTTATTTGTCAATTAATTATTCCAACATTAAAAAAACTCAGTTACATATTTTTTCACATTTTATGTGTTATTTTATACATCTTAAAATCTTTTGCATATTAATGTGAAGTACAAGTACATATGAAACAGGTAGATTAAAGAAAAATGTAGGAATAATAGTATCATTTAATGCAAACATATTCAAATGGCAATATTTCAGGAGTATATTTCTATGCTGGACTAAATTGTGTTTTCCCCACACTCATAGGTATAAGCCCAATGCCCAATGTGTCTGTATTTAGAGATAGGTGTATAAAGAATTAATTAAGATCATAAAATGGGTCCCTAATCCAACATAACTGGTGTCCTTATAAGAAGAAGAGACGTCAGGAGTGCACTCAGAGATCACAGAGAAGAAGCCATGTGAGGACACAGTGAGAAGGTGGCTGTCTGTAAGCAGGAAGAATGACTCACCAGAAACCAGTTCTACCAAAAAACCTTGAACTTGGACACCCAGCCTCCAGAACTGTGAGAAAATTAATGTCCGTTCTTTAAGCCACCCAGCCTGTGGTATTCTGTTATGACTGTCCTAGAGGACTGATACAATTACTTATCGACATAGCCTATCTTTCTGCAAGTGTAAGATAGATAAAATATAATCAGGCAAAAAAAAAGTTATATGTAAAGTTAATCAGACATTGATTATATGTGTATATTTTAATCACACATGCAGAATCAAACTTTAATGTTATCTGAATTTTAAATTGAGAAGAAATTTTTATGATGATTAAAGGACAAAAGATATTGAGAAAATGTGAGTAACTTGAATATATCACTAGGAAAAAATGTTCATTTTCTCACTGTCCCTTCCTACAGTATATCAGTATATTTTCCTATTGTTATCTTTCTTGCTCTCTGAAATGGAAAATATTTTTTCTTTGTGAACCCGCTTTCTATTACTAGTACACAGATTTTCACTTAAATACCACCAACACAACAAAGGATTCAACATTAGAAGAATTTGAAATATGTTTTTCAAATTAAAAATGGAAGAATAACACTCAGAAAAGCAAAAGCGAGTAGTGTACACTAAAAATTTCGTTAGTAATATTATAGAATTTACAAAAATACACCTAACATAATAGTAAAAGTGCTATAATTAATATTTTGGGAAAGCAGCCAAAGCTGAATTCATAGCAACAGATATACACACAGATCAAAGGTTATAATACTCAGGATAGTGTTGTCTTATTGAGATCTGCTAATATTGTCCCTCATAAATCATAATTACATATATATAGCTACTCACATCACACTTCTAAAAGCATATTAGAATACTTTTAGTACTAATTTAAATCATATTTTAAAAATCACACCTAGAATACTTAAAAATATTTTATATGCTTTAGAAAGTGTCATTTAATCATTTGAGTCAATGCTGAAAAGCAATACACCAATATACCTATGTATCAATTTCTTGTATGATATGCAAATGGCAAGTCATTATCTGAATTTAAATACTGATAATTTCTTCAGTAGAAATTCTCAGAGTCAGATATATTTTCTGTTTAAATATATTTCAAAAGTAGTCTCAAAAGCTTGTCTGGGGGAGGATTTGTTTTGAAGTGATCCAGTGCATCAGTGGTATGGAATTGTGCTTATCATTCTATTCAGGCTACTAGTTCCTGGTAGTTTTAGAATTAAGATCATACAGGAGATGAGCTGGTGGACTCTAGAGGGACTGGTGACTGAGACACAGGTGGAAGTAGGAAGACAGTTCTTCTGAAGAACAAGACTCTAAAGCCCTTTAAGTTTTAAGATAGTAAAGAATATGAAAATACAGAGCATTTTACAGTTGTTTTAATTTTGCACTTGAACTCTTAATTATTTTTGAGGATGACTGTAAAGATTAGAGGTCTACTTTGGACTGCTCTTTGAATAGAGCAATAATCTATGATTTAATTAGATGAACTGTTTTTTATTAAGATTTCCCTTGGATTTCATAAAATAGTGATTTGCATTTAAAAGCTTATTTCAAAGAATCTGACTTTAATTAAGGGAATTTAAGGCTCTAGAAAACAATGCTAGACTCGTAGAATTATAGCTAAGACTGAATGAGATTATAGAAACTAATTTTTGACACAAGGCAGGTGCTCAGCGTATTTTAGCTCCTTGGATCATAGGAAATACAGTTCTGTGGGCCTCTCTGGTAGTCAGTGCACCAACAACATCACAACAGGTGGGTTACTACAATACTTTCAAATAAAAGTATTAAGACTTTCAAATAAATAATGCATAATAAATACATAATAAACAAAAAGCAAAGGAATATAGTAGGTGCTTAAGACAAATGTGTTGAACTGAACAGACCTCAGTGAGGGAAAGGTGAGGTAGACATAACTAGAGTGTTAATTATTTGATATTATACAAAGTCACTAAATGTAAAATGTTTCAAAGAATACAATGAAATTAGCATCTTTCTTAATGGCTCAAGATGGCCGTAGACCCTAAATATGTAAAATTAGATTCCTCAATAGCATAAGTTAAATACTTTAGATGGTTCAGAATTATATACTTTAAAAGGCCACTCTTGCTCTTGTAGTAGTAACTTACCCTAAAAAGTACTATTCAGTGCAATACAATAGGGGAGAGATTTGCAAATATATTTTGTTTACAATGTAAGTCCTGAGTTGCTTTCTCAATATATGATCACACTTGTTTTGGGCTAATTTTATCACTCCATCTATTTATAATCAGGATTACTGATTCCACTTCACAACAATCTTGATTAAATATCTCAGTAATTTTGTCTCCAGGAACCCACAGTTAATATGCTTCCTGGGGCCTCCTGTGACCATAGTGGACTACCCTTTCTCTAGAACACATGTCTCCTCACCCTCTATTCCATAACCAGTGCTTCTGTGGCTTATGAACCAATCCTGCAAAGAAGAGAAGAGAAATAAATTTCTACCACATGGTTTCGAATACATTTTCTAATTTCAGTTAGAAATGACATTTATAAAGAGGGAGGGATTTTTGAGTATAGGAAAAAAAGACACTTTTCAACTTCGAAATGAGCTGAAAAATAAAATCTCCAAAACTGGGTTTGATACAAACTTAAGAGAAAGAGGGGGCCGGGCCGGACGCCGTGGCTCACGCTTGTAATCCCAGCACTTTGGGAGGCCAAGGCGGACGGATCATGAGGTCAGGAGTTTGAGACCAGCCTGGCTAACAGAGTGAAACCCCATCTCCACTAAAAATGCAAAATTAGCCGGGTGTGGTGGCACTTGCCTGTAGTCCCAGCTACTTGGGAAGCTGTGGTGGGAGACTCGTTTGAAGTGGGAGGCGGGGGTTGCAGTGAGCTGAGACCATGCCATTGCACTCCAGCCTAGGTGATAGAGTGAGACACCGTCTCAAAAAAAAAAAAAAAAAAAGAGAGACAAAAAGAGGGAGAGAAAAAGACATCTTTGCCTCCACCCTTAGCATTACAGGTAGTAGATGTGGGAATAATCTATTCAATCATCAAACTTATAATCTGACCAAAATGAGAGATGGAATAAAAGCTATCATGTCTGCTGTTTTTTTACCTTACTAAGCTTGTGAATATACATATTACTATATGTAACTAACAATTTTTCATTATTTCATCTAGAAAAATAAAGGTTAAAGACTTTTTCCATTTCTGTAATTGTCTCAATATTGTCTAAAACTAATAATTACATATTCCAATTAAAGTGATCATCAAATGAAAGGTAAACAAACTGGACTGTGTGTCTTGCTTGAAAATAAAGCCATTGAAATATCAAGCTTGCTCCCTCAAGTGTTGATTTGTTTACTACGAACTCAAATTGAGCTAATGATAGATAAGAAAGACAGGTGTATTTGCTGGGTTTGCTACTGTTATGAAGAATTCTTGGATGAGGTACTCTGATTTATTATCTGTCTTTTTGAGAAAAGACAAATGGATTATGTACCATGTCAGGAACTTGTCATTTGCATAGGTGTAAAGTATGACAATTACTAATTTAAAATGTCTCAGAGCTTGAGACAGATATAATCTTTCCATAAACTTTCCACATATAATTTGAAAGGAAGACATGAGTCACATTCTTCATGTGTCTGATATTTTCTTAGATGGGATAAACTCCAAGGTTTACTTGATGCAGAGAGACATATCTTGACTGTGATATTTTGAGGTTTAAGTAAAGTAGCGATACATTTCTTGATTTTTTTTAAAGATTGCAATGTGGAAATACCCAAAATAGAATCTAACAATATGTACCCAAGGGCATTTTATAATCTAGAGCTAGCATGTATTTCAACTTTAACTTATTTCTTGACATCTAGTGTATTTTAGTCTTGAGTTTAAATAAATTTTACCTAAAACTATTGAATTTACTTCAACAGTTTTATTGGTCTACTTTTGGCCAGAGTAAACAGATTTGATATTTCAAAAATCTATCTATTCTACACTTGGGCTTTTTCCCAATATAATTTTGTACGAGTAAATTCAGAAAGATTATGGAGATTTTAGTCTAACTAGTTCACCTAGTTTAGTTACCCAATTAGAATCTTTTTTGCAACATCCCTGAGAGATGGCCACTTATTTTCTGCTTAAATGCTGCCCATAGAAGGCAATCTATCTCAGTTTTGGACAGTGCTAATACCTAGAAAAGTCCAGTTTATATTCTTGTCCTATAATTGACAAGTACTCTTTCTAGCACTGGACACTGAATCACAGCAAAACAATTTCATTTTTTCTTTGGCATTATAGTTCTTCAAACATATTATTCACTCATTCTTTCACTTGCAATCATACAGTGAGTACATACAGGTAGCACAGGCAGAATTAGTTGAATAAAACGTGTCTTCTACATTCAGGAACTTACATTCTGCAGGAGTACATATGCATGACAATGTTTTAAGTGTTCAATTTATGTGAATTACCCAATGAGAACAAAGTGATCTATCATTATGTTATTTTTCTCTCTCATTTTTAGGTAGTATACATATTAAATGTCTACTGCTAAAATTTTTTGAGCATGGACCCCAATAAGTGTTACTTCTTTATATCTATTATATATTAGGAAAGCACAGTAATTTATAACTATAATATAAATTATAAGTTATGCACAAATAGATATTATGAAATAATAAAAATAATGTATATAGAAATTCTGACATTATCTTTCCAAATACCAAATCATCATCTGCCAAAAGCAGAAAATGACATTTTCTAAGTTCTTAGGGAAGACTGGAATATTTTCATTTGGTTATTTTTTATATATTTACATAGTAGAAGAGAGGTGGAGGGCATACTTCATTTTTGGTTGGAAAGTATCATTGTGGTCATGTCTGGTTTTCTGTAGTGGCTTCCTGATCATGACTATTAGCTGATTATGGTGATTTTATGAACAGGTTAGTTGGTCATAGGAAGGTAGCTTTCTTGGTGACTCAGTTCTCCAGGATTTGGTGTTCTTCCTGAATGACTAACATAAAAGTTTCTTCAGTCCTGCCACTGATTTTGTAAGCCATTTAGTACTCAATAGGATATATTTTTATGTTACAAGTAGTTAGAATAGATTTTATTCCATATGATCATAAAAAATACATTGCTATGCTGATATTATTCTCAAATATAATGCATTTTAAATTTATTAAGTCATTCAAGCAGAAGAATGTTTAAAATATATAAATTATTTCCTTTAGCCATGATTTGTGGAGCACCTGCCAAGTACCTGACACTGTTGTTGGTACTGGGAATATATCTACTGACAAATCTAAGAGTGTGTAGATATGATATCACATATTTACAACCAAGATTACTTACTTGCATACTTATACAACTTATAACTTTACAAGTGTAAACACTATCTGATCTATTTTTAATTTCTCACAAATAAATCGTTTCTCCAAATATCTTACTAGGCTGTATTATATTGAGACTTAAACTTACCTGTTAGCCCCATTTGAGACTAATCTTTCAAAATTTTTATTCTGAAGAAATAAAATATAGCTTCTATGACAAATAATGAAAATATATATTTGGATTACATAGCACTTATTAAATATCCCACTAACTACATTTTAGGTAATGAAATGACTTTTTGAATTAATATATAATGTAACATTCTGACTAAAAGTGCTTAAGTCTTTACAAGCACATTGGAAATCTAGTGTTAGTTAAAGATACATAAAATGACTAGCTACTTCTGGTGCTTATTTTTCTTGGTTTTAATAATTCTGTATATTTGTAAGTGCTTTCTTATAACTGCATGCCCATTTTTAAGGAAGAGTAAGATAAAATGATCAAGAGTTGAGAAATATTTTCCTCTCAGAAAATGGCATAGCAAAACATACCTCAATTCCTAGACTCTGAGATTGAGAAAACTCAATTTGAAAATAGATAAAATATGAGGAAAATGCAAGGAAATAACATGAATGTTTAAGGGATTCTCAGAACATAAACTATTTCAGATATAAAGACCATAAATTTGAAGTAAAGCCACATTCATTTGACTCAGAAAATCAAGTTTCTATGTAATTTTGAGTCAAGTCATATGGTTCAGTTTCAAGGAGCTCCTTTGTCCACAGGTCTAATTTTCTGTTTAGCTTTTTGTAGATTTTCTGTTGGCCAGTAAGATAATTAAAATCATGCTCATTCTTATCCAAAGTACTTGGATTAGAAGAGTTTCTAGTGGAAGAAGTCTTGGTAGTACATTCTGAAAACACTAAAATTTTAGTGTTTAATCAGTGCCCTCATTAGTTGGAGTTAGTGCGTGATGCATAAAACGCCTTTTACAAATAATTTGATGATACAGGAGATAAAGGCATAAATAAATCTACTTAATAGTTCTATCTGTTTGATAGTATCAATATTTTCTCCATATGAACTTAATGTGTTTATATTTCATGAACTACCATGTAAACAACAACTTCAGTTATAGGAATCTGGAAATTTGTAGATTCCTTGAATTGAGAACTTCAGTATTTTTATTCTTTTTACAAAATAATTTCATTCACTATTTATCCTACTTTTCCCCAGTTGTATTGATTACATTTCCGTATCTATTTACATAGCATTAGTCTTACCCCTGGGATATGTCAGAAATGCATAAAACCATGCTGTTAATTTTGTATTTCAAAAGTTGAAATATTCTACATTGGTAAGTTAGTAGATATAATTTTTGTTAATGTTATGATTTAACAGAACATCAACTGCTACTAAATGGTCTAATAAAATCTCAGAAAAAACTAAATAATTCTATGTTCTTATCAACAAAAGCATTATAATTTTACAAGTGCAATAATATTCAGTTTTTTCATGAGTTAAATAGTTGAAGTTTAGAATTGTAAATTGGCCTGAAAACTTTGGTCAATGCTGATCATGCTTAAAACTAAATGATCAGATGTAAGTTGAATCCTAACTATGAATTTCACTAATAGGTTTTAGTGCTGGGCAGCCACACATGCTGAAAATATAATATAATTACAGCTGGACTCTAAAGGTCACAAATATAAAATATTAAAGTTTGAATGAGAAATATTATGCAGGATTTAATATCAGGTTTCAAAAGTAGATTATAAAAACTAGAATATTAAAATTAGCATTGCTAGTTATAAATATCTGCAAATATTTGAATTTACTGCACATATGTCTTAGTTTCTTTTTGTTTCCTTTAGAACATTTGTTCTTAAAATAAATCTATATAATTTTCAGCTTTGATATCCCCTTCTGTTTAGTAAACAGTTTTCTTTTGTTAGGTAAACTATCACATTTAAAAAATCTTTACATCATCTCCATCTGTATCACCAACAAAAGTTATATTTATAAGTGAGACAACTTTTCATAAATAATCATAGTTTCATTTTTTTCTTACGCTTATTTTATTTTCTTTTTTGTCAAATTCTCCAAAGTTATTGTTACACGATATCAATGAGAAAATGGTAACACAGACCAATGTGTCAATGGTGTGAAAACACTCCAATACACCAACTCCTCAGTAAACACATTGAATACGTTTTAGTAAAGTTGAAAGCAGTATCACTAAACTTTTATGATCTCTGCAAACTGTGCACAAGATATGTGTACTATGAAATATTCATTTGTATGCCTTATCTTCCTCATGAGGCATTAAGTTTGAAATCTGTTCATCTGATGATGCACTTTTATAGTTTATTTAAGCCTATTATTTTTCTCAAATGTAGGAGGAACTAATATGATTATTTTCTTGTCAAAAGTAACAACAGTTAATAATAAACATTAAAATATATGAATAATTGCAATCACTTAAAAATACTGTTATTGTTTGTGGGGTTTTTTGCTGTTGCTTTCTAAAAATTATTATTATTATTATTGTAAATTAACTTTTGGTTGTGTTTCCAAATGTGTATAAGCAAGCATTATTCAGAAAACCATTAACTATCATTAAATAAAGAAATTTTTATTTCTTCTTATCCTGAAGCTCATTTTATTAATAAGTAGTCACTCAGATTCAGGTAGACTGAAAAATCAACATGCACAATTCAGAACTTTCATGTTTCTGAAATTTGATTTATAATTTACGTTTGCAAACCCTGTTTCCTTACTCTGGTCATAGTATCCTCATATTTCTTGCCTGCATTTTCTGATGTGCGGTCAAAGGAGCTTCTTAGAACACATCGTTTTCAGCTGTGTTTATGACTGGACCACAGTCATATGACTAGAAGCTGACTGTTTATGACTCTGAAGTATCTGCCAGGATTATGCAATAGGAATTATGACAGCTTTTCTTTTTCCCATACTCTCAAATTAAAAAGAAATCATCCAATCTTACCAAAACATAATGGTATCTACATGTAATTTGTATCTGCATCTATCTATATTATTTATTCAAATTAGAGACTTCATATTGGGAAACAAGAAGCATCATTGCAAACTATGAGTTGTGAGAAATCACTAGAAAGTATAATATGATGGAAACACACCAACAAAATCAAAGTAAATCACAACCAAGAACACACATATTAAAAAAAAATTCTCAAATTGGTTCAGGAAAATTGAGTCTAGAACAAGCATATGTGAAATTAAGGAAAAAATTATCAGGGTAATTTATTAAGAAACTTCATTTCTAAGAATTTAGCCAATTTGTTCTTCATCTAATGATGAAGCCAAAAACATGAATGATCCAAATTGTGAAGTATACTCTAAGAGAAAATGAACTTTTAGCTTAAAGAAAGGCTCCTAGTAAAAGCAGTATAGAACCCTGAAAGCCAAGCATAATGTGTGACTGCATTCCCCGATCTCACTGAGGAACTGCAGAGAATGAACCAAGGGAAGTAGGGGGCTGAAGGAAAAGTTATTAAGAGAAGAGAATCACATTAAAGTATCCTTCACTGGAGCATAGACTATTAGTCTGTTCTCACACTGCTAATAAAGACATACCGGAGACTCGGTAATTTATAAAGAAAATAAGTTTAATTGACTCACAGTTCCATATGGCTGAGGAGGCCTCACAATCATGGCAGAAGATGAAAGAGGAGTAAAGTCATGTCCTACATGGTGGCAGGCTAAGAGAGAATGTGCAGGGGAACTCTCCTTTATAAAACAATCAGATCTCACAATACCTACACTATTATGAGAACAGCATGGGAAAAACCCACCTCCATGATTCAATTACCTCCCACTGGGTCCCTCCCATGACATGTGGGAATTATGGGTGCTACAATTCAGTTTTTGATTTGGGTGGGGACACAGCCAAAGCATACACATAGCCATGACTATTTTGTCAATTTTTAGACTAGGAGCTACAAATTAGCAATAAATTCATTTATATATTGTAAACATGACATAAGAAATGCATCAAATAAATAATTAATAAAATATTTTTCACTATCAGATTGGCCATAGTCATAAAGATGGAGGACAAAATTATAGAGTAACTTCATATTCATTTGAGGAAAAATGCCCAAAACTGATTTGGCTTCTGGTTATCTATTCTTGAGAAATATTTCCATAGGCTTATACAATGACATGCACATGATTATTAATTGTATTATTGATTATAACAAAATAATTACAAAAAAATCTTTAAATGAATCCATAAGATTAAGTAATATGTGTTACATTTCCATATATCCATTGAAAATATTGAGGCAGAGATATATGTACATACATAGAAAATATTCAAAACATTGTTAAGTAAAGTAAAATAGTATCATAACAATATGCATTGTAAGGTACAATACCATTTATTAAGAGGCTGTACTTTTTTCTAATATGTTACTGTACCTCAAATAGCTTATAATGAAGGTATATATTATTTCTAATAACAATAACTTGTTAATTTCTATTAGTATTTCCTATGAAGTAACAAAATTATTGCATTCTTCCAGAATTTTGAAAAGGAATAGTATTTAATTATTTAAATAAAATGTTGAATTATAATGAAGTCTCTGATATATACCATCAGTTCTATTTTAATATGTGATGACTTCATAAAAGTAAATACACTTTCAAAATTTTTTTAATTTACATTTTTTATGGGCACATTGTAGGTATATCTATTTGTGAGATACAAGAGATATTTTGATACAGACATACAA
Organism: Ateles fusciceps; assembly: GCA_036589455.1. Lineage (NCBI taxonomy): Eukaryota > Metazoa > Chordata > Mammalia > Primates > Atelidae > Ateles > Ateles fusciceps. The sequence goes on along the minus strand of JAZHEH010000827.1, from coordinate 2,277,210 downwards.
TGTATAAAAATCACATCAGGGCAAATGGGGTATTCATCACCTCAAGAATTTGTCATTTCTTTGTGTTGTAAGCATTCCAATTATCCTCCTTTAGTTACTCTAAAATGTACAACAAATGATTGCTGACTATAGCCACCCTGTTGTGCTATCAAATACTGGATTTTATTTACTGTAACTAACTATGTTTTTACCCATTAACCATCCCTATTTTCCCCCTTCTCCCCGCTACCCATCCCAGACCTTGGTAACCATCGTTCTACTTTCTACCTCTATAAGTTCAGATATTTTAATTCTTAGTTCCCCCAAATGAGAAAATACATAAGTTTGTCTTTCAGTGTCTGGTTATTTCATTTAACATAAATTTCTCCAGCTCCATCCATGTTCTTGCAAATGATGAGATCTCATTTTTTATGACTGAATAGTATCCCATCATGTATAGATACCACATTTTCTATACCCATTCATCTGTTAATGAACACTTAGGTTGCTTTTGAACCTTGACTATTGTAAATAGTGCTGCAATAAATATGGGAGTACACACATTCCTTTGATATATTGATTTACTATCTTTTGTATATATGCTTGGCAGTGAGATTGCTGGATCATATAGTAGTTTCATTTTTAGTATTTTGAGGCGCTTTCATACTATTATTCATAGTTGCTGCACTAACTTACATTTCCATCAACAGTGTATGAAGGTTCCTTTTTCTCCATTCATTATTGCCTGTTATCTGGATAAAAGCTATTTTAATTGGAGCGGAATTATATTAATAGTTCATTATAGTTTCTATTTGCACTTCTCTGATGATCAACGATGTTGAGCACTTTTTCGTATACCTGTTTGCCATTTGAACATCTTCTTTTGAAAAATGTCTTTTCAGTTCTTTGCCTATTTTAAAATTGAATTATTTGAATTTTTTTTTCCTGCACAGTTGTTTCAACTCTGTATATATTCTGGTTATCAATTCCTTATCAGATGAGTAGGTTGCAAATATGTTTTTCCCATTCTGTGGATTTTTTCTTCAGTTTGTTGATTATTTCTTTTGCTGTGCAGAAGCTTTTAACTTGATGTAGTCCCATTTGTCCATTTTTAGTTTGGTTGCCTGTGCTTGTGGGGTATTACTCAAGAAATCTTTGCCTAGTTCAATATCCTAGAGAGTTTAACTAGTGTAATTTTTTGTTGGTTTCATAGTTTCACATTGTTTGTAGAAATAGAAAAAAGAAATCCTAAAATTTATGTGGAGTTACAAAAGACCCAGAATACCCAAATCCATCCTGAGCAAAAGAACAAAACTGAAAAAAATCACATTACCTGACTTCAAATTTTACTACAGAGCTATAGTAACCAAAACAGCATAGTACTGGCATAAAAACATGTAGATCAATGGATCAGAATAGAGAATTCAGAATTAAATCTATACACTTGTAGTGAATTCATTTTTGACAAAGGTGCCAACAGCATACACATTAGGGAAAGAACAGTCTCTTCAATAAATGGTGCTAGGAAAACTGGATATCTATATGCAGAAGAAGGAATCTAGATCCCTATCTCTCATCACATACAAAAATCAAATCAAAATGCATTAAACACTTAAATTTGACCTGAAAGTGAATAATATTATAAATCCTTTTTTCATTGTATTTATGTTCAGCAAATATTTAGCATCTGTTCTGTATCAGACACTGCAATACTTCTAGATACAGTAATGAAGAAAACCATTTCTTATGTATCTTCCAGTGTAATGTGAGGAGAAGTGTCTATCTGATAATACTCCAGCCAAGCAATATCTCACCTTATCCTATTGATGAATTTGGTAGTGGGGATTGGGAATGCCTGGTTTAGTTCTTGTCACCACCAATCCTTCCCATCATACTTCCATCTGTGAGACATTACTTTCTGGTGAGTAAATAGTAAGCTTAGATTGGCAGGCCAGAGCTTATAGGATTAATCTCTTGTTGTTTGGAATAATTTTAATTCAAGGCAAGGGCAAGAAATAAGCAAGCACTTTGTGTACATGTAGCCATATCATTATAAAAATAACATTCTGATATCCATCTCTTGTTATTCTTTGTAGTCATTTCTTACTAAATGTAGATGGAAAACAAAGGTGTATTTATTGATCACCCATGAAAAAAGTGATTATATGTTCTTTAAGTAGATAATGATTTAAAAAATTATTTCAAATTTCATGTAAGTTATTTGATTTTCAGTCTACGCTTTTCACAGATTTTTAAGTCAATAAATACTCAGTGTTTTATTTTGTTTGTTATTATTCATTCACTCTACAAATGCATCAACTCTGAATTTTCTCTACAAAATGTTTGAAATCTCACTTGACACCAAATATTTGCCAGTAAAATCTTCCTTCCCATGTTTTCAATCCACTAATTACTGCATAATCATCTATGTCTGACCACCCTCTGGATTGTCTAACCAGTTCTATGGAACCCCCAAGGAAAGCCAGATAAACAACTGAGAATAGAATAGGAGAAAAGATGCACTATGTTCCCATAACTTCTATGAATGGAGAGTATACAAAAACAAACACGGATCAACTAGATTAGTTTACTTACTAGGCAATATACTGACTTAAAAAGGAATCTGGTTGTGAATAAGTAAATGAAGAAAGTATGGTTGTTATTACTAATCTGTGAAAAATGAATTATAATTGATTTAATTTCTGTGGCAAATTAGAACATGGAAATAAGACAAAAGTAGAATTCTCATTAGGGATTAACTAATGTTACTAATTAAATCTTTCTAGAAAGAAGATATTAATTTAAACCATTTATATTGTAGGTAAGAAATCTGGGAAATCAATTTATATGGAAGGTCACGTTATTTACTCTATATAACAGCATAATAACCTCCAATTACATATGATCTACACAAGTATATATTTTGTCTGGAAAAAGAAACAAATATGAATGTACATATTTTTGTGTTTGCTCACATAAAAAGCTAGATTTAGGTTACATGATGAAGAATTTTCCTCACAGTAATGCCAAAAGCAAAAATATTCTGAAAAATATTAACTGATGGATTTCATTGCTCAATGTGCAGGAGACTGGTGACATTGTGCATTCACAATACATGTTTGGTAAATTGAATTTTCTCCCTAGACATTTAAAAATAAACAGTAGATGTTTAACAGACATTCGATAAAGGCTGACTCAATAATTTTGTTTCTGTGAATGTGTTATGGGAAAGTGCAGGCTTGGAAGTATAGAAGACATGAAAATGAATCCTACCTCTGCTCTCTTTATCACATGCAATCTTGTGCTTCAGCTTCCTTATCTAAACAAGGGTGTTAATAACGGTACCCAGTTAAACATTTGGCTGTTTACCAATATGTTTGTAAAAATTAGAGCTAGACATATACAATATCTATGTGATAGTGTAGGTTTAATAAATTCTGTAGACCATTTTGTGGTTATTGTTATTGTTATTGTTACTTTCCTATTTCTCAGCATGCTTAGGAAACACAGAGAATAATAGCAAATTCCAATTGTAGAGATCTAGCCAGTATGACCTGGCAGCGATTTTCTTGATGTTATTTCCAAATGAAGGTTTAATCACGAGTAACGAATTGAATATGCAAATTACTGCCTCATCACAGCCTAATAATTTCCCACATTTTACTCAAAGAAAGAGCATAGGAAAATGATGAAATAGGAAATAGCAAACATAAGAAATAAAGAACTTCTTTTCATTCTAATAGGTTGTAAGGTGCTATACAAAGAAAAGTGATATTGTAAGCGATGCAGAGACACATGATATTGGACAATACTCTGTGAAGTCCTTTGCTGTTCCATACCCTCCACAGTGTGACACTTACTTGGTTATTTGAAGGATAAAAGGGAAGATGTCTAATAGAAGAATATGAAACAACGGCTCCATCTTTGACTTCCAAGAGAGAGGCCACATATTTTAACACCAGGATCATGAATTGTTGTGCCTTGTAAAAATGGGTAACTCACCCGCCACTAGGAATTTCTAATTTCCTATGCTAGAATTAACAATAATGATGTTATGACTGAACAACATTTTTTTGTGAATAATTATTGATAATGTCTAAAAGAGCCTCTAATATGAGGTAAAGGATTTAGCAAATTTTATTTTAAGTGGCTGGCTGCTTTTCTGGGCTTTTTATGGAGGCTGGAATTTATTTAAAAATAGATTTGTATGTTCTTTTATCATTTTGAGCCAAAATCTCACTTGAAAACATCTACAAGCATAGTTTTTATGACGCCACCAAGGAGGAGCAGACTTAGCACTATGGGGTGCCCTGAAGGGGCTTGGCTTGTTGGCCCCTCTGCTCTGTAATCCAAATTACCCCAGTAACTCTTGGGGTGATAATAGGAAAATCACTTATCTCCTTTCCCTTAGTGTCTTCATTTCTAAAGTAAAAAAGTAAAATTATATGATCTTTAAGGTCTCCTTCATACCTGACTGTAGTGAATAAATGCAAATTGCTGAGACATATAGTTGCTCTCTAGGGAAAGTAAAAAAGCATTTTCTGTTAAAAAAAAATGCTACCTGCGTTCATTATCTCTTCTGGTTTAAAATATTTCTTGAGGACTTTTGCAATGCTGTACAGCTAAATATCATTAGAACGTTTTCAGTTTTAAAATATGCAATATTTAGGGTAATGCTTTGTTTCTTCTCTTTTGTATACAAACTATCACAAGAAGTATAATAAAACTAAACTCCTTAAAGCTTTGAGAAATTATACATGAAAAGTATAGAATTATGCCATAATAGAGACAACACTGTCAAAGAGGAACTGTTATTTACGATAAAAATTTCAATTCTTAGTGGGTTTTTTTTATGTATTTTGTTCATAATTTTAAAAAGTTTAGGATATTTTTATTCTGGAGTATAATCCAAAAGAGAATAATATCATACATACTGAGATCTTTAATTTATACAGTTTATTCATTTTCCAGTTCATTTATTTATTTTCTAAAATTAGATTTTTTGAGGTAGACAAGAAAAGTATTGATGTTTTTTTCTTAAAAACAAATATATTTGAAATTTAGAGTCACACAGCTGAAGTGAGACAGGCTTGAGACTTTTACCAAAGTGTTCTAAGACCACAAAGAACCTATATGCTAAATAAATACTGCGAATCAATTTCAAAAATAAAAATAAAATTAATTCTCAAAATTCACTTTTTGTGCCTCTGAAGACACGTTTTCTTCTCTTGTGAGCTTACCACTCTTTTACTCTTTTTCTTTTTCTGAAAAAAGAAATTTTGAACGAACACTGTGAATTAATTTTACTTAAAGGGGCCATAAGAGGATGGAAGTATGAAAAAAGAGGTAACTGACCAGGCATATTTCTTTTTAGTTTGTTCTTCATATTGCTACATAATTATCCAGTATGCAAACAGACAAGGACTGACATAAAGAAAGATAATGTCTTCCTTAACTCAAAAACATTCATTTTCATCTAAAGAAGATGCCAAGTTTTAATTAACCCTTTTTATATTGTGGGATATATAGATTTTTTCCACAAAAAAAAAAAAAAAAAAGTATCCCTTGTGTTTATATTACATTCTTCTCTATATTGGTTGAGAAGACATCATTTCTCAAAATGATGCCAGAACACTATGAAATCTCAACATAATGCTGTAAATTGATTTTGATGAAGTATTCTAAATTGAAATAAAGCATTAGACTAAATTTCATTTTTAGGCAAAAATTTGTGAAAAAATCTTACAACTGAGAGATTGTTATGCATTAACTCAACTTTATCAGCTAATTGCCAAGAGACAGAGACGTCATTCCTTCATTTTTCATAGTCTGCACCTAATTTTCATCCATCTGTAGAAGAAATTACCAAAGGATAATCAATGTCTGTCCTTGATGAAATTAAAGATAGAAAACTAAGGTTACTAGGCAGAGTAGGGTTACTAGGCAGAGGTAAAAAAAAAAAAGAAAGAAAGAAAAAAGAAAACAAAGATAATATCAAAATTCCGTGCTGACTGTTAAGTCATTTCTGCTGTCTCACCTTCACAATTCCATGAGTCACAATTTTAACACACAGGTAAACTATTTGAGAATAATTCTTGAAGCAATGAGTCATTCCAGAGCAATGGTCTTGAGATACTGATATTTGGAGCTCATATACACATGATTTGGAATCCAAAATATCACCATCCTTCTCAATAGTACTAGAGAGTAAGAATAAATTTAAACGAAGTGCTCAAAATGCTGAGGCAAATTAGTTGTCCTAGAATATACTTTCCTTGCTTTATATACAAAGTTAAACCACCCATCAATTGTACAGAGGTAGTAAAGATACTTTCACCCTTTTACAACTAGACCAACTTACCTTTCAGTCTTATGTTCTTAGAATTAACTATAACATATGCTTCAGCAAACAAGAAAGATGACAACATAATATTTAGGAACCAGGAACTTCAGTTGAGGAGAAGAGTGATGGGAAATTCCCTGGTTAACAGCTGTAAACTTTGCCTAAAGAGCAATACATCTAGATTTTAGCAGAGGACTAAGATAAAATATTTTCAAGAAAAAAAAATAAAAATATAATTGAGAACAAATTTGGAAAACTTTCCACTTGGAAACATTATTTATACATATGTGGCAGTTCTGTTTATACTTTTGAATAAGAGAGAACTAGATATATAAGAAACTAAACAAATAAAAAAAACAGTTGAGTAATTTTTAACTCTAGGAAACAGAAAAATTTCTATAAGAGAGGAAATGTAATTGTACTATATTACCAGTCTTAAAAGTGAGATTATTTTATCTTAATTGTATCAAGTTTCACAACAATTTTAATGTCAATGGCATTAAAAGGTATGGTAGGGAAGGGAAACAAGGTAAAATCATTAACTATGATAAGCTATCGCAAGATATGGCAATGCAATACTTACATTGGATGATAAGCTTTATTGAAGCATTACTATCACTAGATTCAAAGATAGTTCTTGAAACATCTAAAACAAATTAATAAAAGGTTTTCAATGGAATATATCAGTTAAAGATTACAGAATCTTTGCCAATGCCATCTTGAATGTTTCTCAGGTTCTACCCTGAGACAAGTCAATGAACATACAAAGTAACCAAGAATTGGGCTGAACATTTCCTTCATGCTCTTATTAGAATGCAGATGTTTTTCTAATCTTCTATCCAACCAGTCATTGCATCTGAATTTTCACTTGCAGTAGAAAAGCATTATTTTAATATAAAAATAGTTTAAAATTATATATTACTCTCTTTTACATTTTTTTACATGTATTTATCCAAATGTACTAAATGGCCAGGCAAGTTGGCTCAAGCCTGTAATCCCAGAACTTTGGGAGGGGGAAGCAGGCAGATCACTTGAGGTTAGGAGTTCAAGACCAGCCTGACTAACATGGTGAAACCCTGCCTCTACTTAAAATACAAAAATTAGCTGAGCGTGGTGGCGGGCACCTGTAATCCCAGCTACTTGGGAGGCTGAGGCAGGAGAATTGCTTGAATCCAGGAGGTAGAGGTTGCAGTCAGCCCATATCATGCCATTGCACTCCAGCCTGGACAAAGAGCAAGACTTCGTCTCAAAATAAATAAATAAATACAAATAAAAGTAGTAAATATAATCAGAGGTTTTGGAACAAGAAAATACCTTATAGTTTGTAAGTAACAAGAAAAATGTTAATAAATATATGGATAAAACTGTAATTATAAAGAAGAAATAATGACTATAAAAGAAACATTTTGGTTTATTGCATGAAATAGTCAAAAAGCCTTGCTTTTAAAAAGTTACCTTATAAAACAGTTAAGCTTCTTATAATTAATAAAATATAATTAATAGAAAGCATAAAATATATGTTGTGGATATGCATACTAAAATATTATAAAGTAGTTCCTTATAATGATGGCTCTATATTTAGTAAAATTTCATTAGTCTGTATATGTGTCAGCTAAATAATTTGCATACTTAGAAGTCCCTGAGTACTCATAAACATGATCAACTGTAATGTCTGAAATGATTCTAAAGCAAAACCACATTAAGAGAATATTGTAAACCTGACCCAAAACTCACAAGAGGAACTCTATCCTACACTGTTGCTGAGCCTCATCTTTCAAAGAGTTTGCAACCTCGCATTACAAATGAAAAACATTGTTTATTTGAAAGTGGACTAATTAAATATGGATTTCAACTTTGCAGAGACACTGGGTTTCCCACATGTTAACACAATTCCATGTGTTTCAGAGAGTAAGAGAGTGGAGGAAGGAGGGAAACAGAAAGTGTCAAAAATGTCTTATAAAATTTTAATAGAAAAATTTCTTTATCCTTCTATAGGTTCAGCTTAATATGCATTTTATATTTGGATTAATTCCCAGTACTTGAAATCAGAATCACAAAGTTTAAGCCTATGTGTGCTTCTTTAGAACAGAAAACTAAAGGAAATCACCTAATCAAGACTGTTCTCAATAATTTGATGCTTAGCATTTCCCCAAATTGTGAGAAATTTATTAGTAATGCATTGCTGTAAATAGGGAACTTGAAATTGAATGAATAATCAGAGTTAAAAATAAAATATTCAAGCTCAGTTGGATGTTTGCTTCCACATTTACATATTTATTAAGCATTTATTATGTACTAGGAGTGGTATTGGCCCTTTGGTAAGGGTAGTGAGCAAAATCAGAACAATTTCTGACCTCGTAGAAACTGTAGTCTATCAAGCAGCAGCAGCTAAATTACCTAGGAATGGTAATCACTGATAAATATTTTGAAACTAAATCAATAAACCTCAGACCAATGCAAGTTGCCCATTCTAAGGTAAAATTATTAAATTATATTAGTTACCTGAACCAACTGATAAGATATGAAGTATTACTATCTCGTCTTACATGAATTTTAATCTCAGCTTTGTGATACATAATCAACTACTTAAAAATTATAGGTGATGGGGAGGAAGGCAGCAAACCACACTGCCATGTGTGTACCTATGCAACAATCTTAAATGTTCTTCACATGTACCCCAAAATCATTTAATAAAAAAAAATTAGTGAGGAAATTGTAAATACCCTTTTTATTGCTTATTAAAGTAATGAGATTTAGGTAACTAAGCATAATCACATTTTCTTCTTTCTTTGTCATCAAAAATATTATTAAATTTATTTAGCTTCAGAAAACATAGTAGTCAAGATTCTGAATACAAGTATCTCCCTATTAACAATTTTGTTAATTATTGATACTAAATTGTACAAGGAGAGAAAAAGAAAATATAATAAATCAATAGAAAAAATATTACATCTAACTGTATTTAAATGTTTTCAAAAGTGAATTAAAAGAATTGCTGTGTTTTCAGATAATATATATTTTTTCATCACAAGAAAAGCTTCTTAAATAATACTCCCAAGGTAGTGGTTGTTAAGGAAGGGAAGATTTGACTCCCAGGGTACATTTGAAAACATCTAGAGACTTTTTATTTGTCATACCATGGATGGGATGGGAGATACTACTATAATCTAGTGGGTAGAGGCCAGAGATACTGCTAAACATTCTACAATGAACAGGACAGTCACCCAAAGAATTACCTGGTCCATAATGTCAGTAGTGCTAAGGTTGAGAAACTGTGTACTAAGGTCATGAAAAATTTTAAATTGGACAAATAATTATAAGTGCATATGTAAACTTTAAATAATATCTTAATGATGTAAAACATAAAGAAATTAGCATTCTATCACATTCTTATACTCCTCAATTTTAAATTATATAATTTTCTTATTTTATATAATAGTTAATTTTAGTATGTGGTTACATTTTGATTAAAATATTTATATTGTAATGTCCTCCAAATTGTTGACTTATGGTTCTCTATCTAACTAGATTGAATGTTTACTCTCATTCTCTGTAACATGGTGTAGTCTTGCTGAGTTATTTAACTTGGTCCTTTTTAATTGGCTGGATTGCATAATCAAGTCTTTTTCCCAGTCACCATGAGAACCTCAAGAATATCTTTTGGACATTTCAATCACTTTTATTCTGATAAAAGACTTTATTCTAGTGTAATCTTGGACAAAATTTTCCTGAGATATAAAGGAATTTTTTTGTCTTCTTAAATTAAATGTTGCCTGAGCAAAGCAAACTATCAGTTAGTTATCATCTGTGTGCATGCTTGAAAAATTATTTCTTGACCTATAAATTTTAATGATACAATAAGGAAAGATCTTTGTTTTTATTGCTCTGTAATCAATTGTTTTCAGTGTTTTTTCCTTCTTTTTACAAAATTGGCTGTCTTATTACAAAGGACATTTTCTCTATTAAATATTAGAATAAACTATTTCTCCTGTCGAATTTTCTACTTTCAGAATACAAGTTATTGTTTTTAATCTGATAATCTCTGTCTTCTACTCCTTTAACTGCTCTATAATTTCTTAGTTATATTTGCCCTTTTCCTCTGTATTCATTTTTGTATCTAGTTTTTCCTATTAGCAAGTTAATTTCCTGTCTTATCAATCTTTTCTTTGTGGCTTACAAATTATTGTGTAAAAACGCTATTTTGATTCTCATTTATTTAGCTCTATAATGTATCATGTAATGTCACTTGGTATTTTTATGATTTGGCTTTTAACTTATTTATATTACATGGACATGTGTATTTTAATATAAGGGATACATTCTTTCTACTACTTATTTTCCACCATTGCATATCCTGCCCAATGTTTGGTGCTCCATATCTCTGTTGAATATATTACTCTTTTCTAGAGAGGATTGCATAATTGCAAAGCTATTAAAAGTATTTTTGATTATAAATTATCTAACCTCATTAGATCTAGGAAGGCCAACAATTATCAAACTAGTTGTGTTAGAGAAGAGTATGTCTTTTTTACTTTTTGTTTGTAATCCGTTGTGAGCTAATACCTGGTACTTTTGTGCATGACTTATTCATAGACCACACCCCATGTGATAAACTAGTCATATTCAACATCAATTGGACTGGTCTATAATTTACTAAATGAGATGAGTCCACTGACAAAGACTTTGGATACCTCAATAATGTCAAGTTTCTAGCAAAGTTTCTAAGTACTTCCTCTGAATTTTTGTACCTTTCTCATAGTAGGGCAGTGACAGACATTTCATGGACTACACTTTGAGTAATACTATATAGACAAAGTCTAGACTTTTCTAATTTTACGTTAGATTGGTTTATTTTTATTGCCTGGCTACATGAAGGCTGAAGTCTACATATATCATGTTCTTTCCACTTTTATGTATCCTGAGGGTAAACTGTAAAGAGGATTCAGGAGGGTTCATATGACACTAGGCACAGTCCTAGTTGGTTCTGTTTTTTGAGATTGTCTTATTAGTTTATATGAGAGTTTATTCAGTTTATTACCAGAGTTGCTGTTCAATGGGCTATTAGCAGCATGCATTTGCTGGATTGTTGATATTCTCTTCAATTTAATACAGAAGACTACAATCTTCATTTCCATTTGAGAGCAGCACAACTTTCACAGACAATCTCTGATATGCCTCAACTTTCTGACTTTTTGTAAACATCCCTCTCTTTAAACAACCAGTTACTTTACTTTAGGACAATAATTTACCATATAAAATTATTTCTATATAAATCATATTTTCTTTACTATCAAAGAATGAAAAGTCCTTTCGCAAAACAAACTTCCTTCCTCTCTGTGAACTACACTGCCTAAGGCCACAAGATTAGAAGTTAGGGTATTTCACTAAATAATTCAAGATGTAACTATGTTTATTAAACCAATATTAATGTTTCATTTATTAAAAAATTACACAAGCAAAGATTATTCTATTTGGGCTGAGTTACAGTTTTGCAGCCCCTATGCCAAATTTTGACACATTATAATAGTTGGCAGAAATAAGTATGAAATTTCTTGATCAATAAATGCAAACCAAAATGTATGCTGGCAATACTTAAGACATTTCTAATCTTACTTTGCCAGTAAGTTTTAAAGATTAAAGTCACGTGAACTGAAAGGTTCCACAGTTTTTACTTTTCTCCTAAAAATATTTAAGTGCTTATTTTTCTTTGGCAAATTAATTAGAGCTTTTTAATAGATATTGCACACATAACACATATATAGCCACACAGACAAGAAGAAGAAGATCCAGTAGTTATAAGATTTTTTATTTGCTAATTTCCCAATTGGATTATTGGCCTTCGGGTGAGGCCCTTTAAGAACAGGGCTAGGTAAACAACTTGCAGGGCCTAATAAACAAGCACAGCTGGAAGACAAAGACAAATTTTGAGAGGTACTCATCCACTTCTAATTCCAGGGGTTTCATAAAGAAAACAGATATTTTTCTAAAAATGAGATTTGCGGCTCCTTTCTGTTTTCCCAAGGAGTCCCAGGTCATCAAAGTTGTTTTAGGGTTTTTCATACCTGCACCAAGAGTGGTAAGACAGAATGAAGGAACATAATTCAGTTGACTGGGAAAAAACTTATCCAGGAAAACAAGATTTATAAAGAGAAAAAACATAAAGGCCTTTTGAATACACTCATACCTTATATATCCATTTTAATTAAGCAGAACACTCTTTTTTATCAGGGATGAGGGTGGAGATTAGAATTATATAAATATTATTCCAGGTAAAATTCAAGGATTGGGTTATGTGCAGGAATTCCCTGTAATAGTGAGAAAGATTTTCAGAGAAAGATCCCAGACGCTGTTCAATCTGTGACAAATCAGACATGGAGAACGGGACATGAACACCATGAACACAAGCAATGCTTTCAGCACCAGCCACTTCATGGAGAGGGAGAATGGCAGAGGTGGTTTGTTTGGTTGGAGCAGTTTTTGAATGGGTAACAATTGGAGAAGGAGGAGGAGTGGGGTTTGGGGCTGAAGAATTGGGGGGCAGAAAGGGCCACCAGGCCTGAGTGCTTGGACAGGTGAGGACTGGAAGCAGAGGGGGGATGAGATTACAGAGGGGGTTTATCTGCAGGGTCAAAAGGGGTTTCAGAGGGATGGGTTTTTTGAAAGAAGGAGTTTCAGAGGAAGGAGAGATCTGGGGAGGGTTTTCATTAAGAAGAAATATTTTATGTGGGGTGCAAACTTGACACGGGGAGGGTTAGGATCTAAGGTAGAAGTAAACCTGAATATAGAGAACCTCTTGCAATTTGCCATTCCTGCTTATAAAGTTGACAAGCTCCCTGAGAATTTGAAAGTCAAAGGTGCCATTTTTGGGGCCATCAGCTGTCATCTGATTTGTATTAGGGCCAGGCTGTGTTGCAATAAAAAAAAAAATTGACTTTATGCTTCCCATAAGCCAAGCTTGGTGAGGTTGTGAAGGAGACAGCCTAGTGGGGAGGATGTAGAAATATAGGATTGTTTGTCTCCCATGTGGAGTAGTGAGAAGAGACTGAGGGCATCTGTTTTTGTTCTAGGCATCCCCAGACAAAAGACAGAGACCCGGAATCCTGTTTATAAAGAGGATAGTCAAACCGAGAAGAAACTGACCATCCCCAACGTTTCTTCTCATTTAGTCTCACTGTTTCTCTGAGGACCAGGACGGTAGACCTGACTTTTCTGGGTACCACAGGAAAGCCAGGGCAGGGCAGATCTTATCAGTTGGCTGGATTAGTGTCTGACGTGAGATGTTCCTGTTGGAATTGGCAAAGGGCCTCTTGGACTGGAGCTGCACAAGGAAGAGAGAGAAAGAAAGAAAAGAGAGTATGTGACAGAAGAGAGGATGAAGGAGGAGAGGTGAGAGTGAAGTACCCATTGTGGGAAGTCACAGATGGATTCCTGAGACCTAAGGGTTTTGAGCACCCACTGGGGATTAGCCCCAGCCTGAGCCTTGCAGTCCCCCTTCAGGTTAGTTGCCTTCCTCACACAAATCACTAAAAAAGTGAAGTGAGAGACAAGACAACTTTGGTTGCCAGAGACTCTGAGGATCCAGTTTGATAAGTTGCCACTGCCTTGTACTTCCTGGGTTGCAAGAGAGCCTCTATCCCAACACTCGTCCCAGGTTTTGGCACCAAATGTAATAGTTAAAGAAGGAGAAAATAAACATGAAAAGTGGCTCAACAATCCAAGACAGGTTTATTTTGGAGAGGGGCTTCTGGCCAATTTTGGTTTTTCTAGTTCCTGTAAGTGTGGTGGTAGATTGTTAATTTGAGATCTTTGTAACTTTCTGAGGTAGGCCTTTAATAACATTTTAAACTTTGCTCACAACAATACTTTGCTGATTCCCAGAAATATTTATATCTTCTGTCTCCATTTTCATTTACTTCAAATAATTTTTAAATTTCTGCCTTTATTTCATTGTTTACCCAAATGTCATTCAGAAGCAAGCTGTTTAAATTCTATGTAATTGATGAGTTTTAAGAGATGTTCTTGATATAAATTTCTAGTGTTATTTAAGTTTTGTCTGAGAGTAGGGCTGGTATAATTTAAATTTTTCTATTTATTGAGACTTGCTTCATGTCTGAGCATGTGGTTGATCTTGGAGTATGTTTCATGTGCAGGTAAGAAGAATGTATATTCTGTGGTTGATGAGTGGAGTATTCTGCAAGTATTAGGTTTAATTGTTCAAGTGTCAAATTTAAGTCCATAATTTATTTGTCAGTTTTCTGTCCCTATCTTACATTTTAACTTACAACTTTTCTGTGGCTTTGAGATTTTTACTGGTATTTTATAAAAATATTTTTTGTATAAATGAATTTTATATTTTTAAAAATTATATGTGGAGGCAGGTATGTGAAAAATTCAAATACATAAATCATAGTTATGCAAACATTTAATTCTGAATAAAATATAACTTCCAGAGAAGAGATATGAAGCAATTATTATGGAAAACAGGGACTATGTTTGTTGAGCACTTAAAATAGCTTTTTATTGTAATAAGTCTGTGAAATATCCCAAACATAGAATAAACTAACATAATCTGAAGGTATATGAGAATATAAGGGGGCCACTGTTAATATCCTTTAAAAGCATATACACTTACTGATGGGTTACTAACCGCATTTTAAGTTCTAGCACATGTGCATGTTCATGAGTATGTATATCTGTGTGTGTTTGTGTGTGCATGTTAAAGCCAAAGGAAAATACATTTACAGCAAAATCTTTTACTTTTACCTTAAGAATATTCAAAACAGATATTTAAGTACTTATTGAAATTAGGGGCAATGATTCCTTGACCAACATGATTAGAAATCATGAACTATTTGGGAATAAAACTATGCTAACTCTTTCTCTTTGTTTTTTCTATTTAAATGGTACTAATATCTTGAATTTCCTAGGTTTGACAAAACAGTTGCTAGTATTGCCTCCATTTGGCAACATATAATTTGAAATTTTGTTATGTTAGATGTTACTATAATTATTTGCAACATTTGATTAATTAGTCATTTTTAAAAAAATTAAATAGGATGTTTAAAAATTATTTTTAAAAAAGAAGTGTTTTATTATTTGAAGTCAGAGGAATTTCTGGAGCCAAAGTGGCTATAGATAATATTTGATTCCTTTTGTAATACACCATTTATATACATAAGGCAAAAATTAGAGCCCACTTGATTCTCAAATTAGGCAATAATAATACAATCCTGCTGTTTAATGAGGTAATCATCTAATTTGAGGAAAGATAAATTATAAAGTAAAATGCAAATGAACCCACGGTTCAAATAAAACACTGTGTAAATGTATTCCCTATTATGTTATGAGTAGTTTAAATAAAGTCATCCTATTCAAATAATGAAAAACACCTTACTTTCTATTTTTGCTATTATTATTATTATTAATATCTTCAACTTTTAAGTTCAAGGGTACACGTGCAGGATGTGCAGATAGGTACATATCTGCACAACAGGTGCCATGGTAGTTTGCTGCACAGATCATCCCATTACCTAAGTATTAACCCCAGCATCCATTGGCTATCCATCTTGATGCTTCCCTCCCCACCATGACCCCACTCTGACAAGCTCCAATGTATGTTGTTCTCCCCCATGTGTCCATATATTCTCATCAGTTAGCTTCCACTTATAAGTGAAAACGTGGTGTTTGGTTTTCTGTTCCTGTATTAGTTTGCTGAAGATAATGACTTCCAACTCCATCCATGTCCCTGCAAAGGACATGATCTCATTCATTTTTATGGCTGCGTAGTATTTCATCAGGTTTATGTAGCACATTTTCTTTACCTAGTCTATCCTTGATGGCTATTGAGGTCAATTCCATGTCTTTTCTACTGTGAATACTGCTGCAATAAACGTACATGTACATGTGTCTTTATAATAAAATGATTTATATTCTTTTGAGTTTATACCCAGTAATGTGATTGCTGAATCAAATGGTATTTCTGCCTATAGGTCTTTGAGAAATCATTACATTGTGTTCCAAAATAGTTGAACTAATTTATGCTCCCACGTGCAGATAAGAAGAATGTATATTCTGCGGTTGATGAGTGGAGTACTCTGTACATATTAGGTTTAATTGTTCAAGTGTTAAAATAAGTCCATAATTTATTTGTCAGTTTTCTGTCCCTATCTGACATTTTAACTTAGAAATTTTCTGTGGCTTCGAGATTTTTATCGGTATTTTACAAAAATAATTTATATTTTTATAAATATTACTCCCACCAATGGTGTAAGAGAGATCCTTTTTCTCCACAACCTCGCTAGCATCTGGGTTTTTTTTTTTTTTGACATTTTATTAATAATAATAGCCATTCTGACTGGCATGAGATGGTGTCTCATTGTGGTTTTGATTTGCATTTCTCTAATGATCAGTGATGTTGAGCTAATTTTCATGTTTGTTGACTGCATGCATGTCTTCTTTTAAGAAGTGCCTGTTATGTGTTTTGCCCACTTTTTAATGGGGTCGCTTGTAACAAACACTATATTTTTCAAGAGCAAGAAAGTCAGCTAATATTCTCAAGTGCATATTTATCAATAAAAATACAATAAAGAAAATAAATAGAAAGAAAGAACTTCTAGTTACATGTGTCATTTTTATCGATAGTTTAAGTTGCTAAGAACTAGGGAATTTTCAGGAATTGTCTATGTGGTCTTCTAAAGATAATGTAAATGTTGAGATTTTAGGTATGTACGTTAATAGATCTTATAATCCTCTAAAGAGTCATATGGACAAAGATAAACTGAACATTTCAGTCTTAAAAAAATGAAAAAAAAGGCCAGGAAAAAATGTTAAACTTACAACATAGGAAAATGTGTTTTCATAATAAAATTGAAGACATTTTTTGATTTAAAAATATTAGATTACTGATATTCATATGAGGGATACTGAAAACTAAGACATGTATAGGGATTTTAGGCTTTTATTATACATTTTCTCTAAAATAATCAAAATCTACTTTTATTGTTAGCAAAAACACTAAGTGTAAAGGAGATGACAAAAAATACACTAATTTCTTAGTAAACGAAGGTCTCTTGAGTATCTTCTCTATAAATATATATTAAGCCCATTACTAAATATTATATTGTAATAATAATAAAGACAAAAGCTAGAATTCATTATTTTAACCCCAAGGATTTAAAACTTAATAAGAGATAGACAATTAAACCTCTTTGTTGAATGATTGGATGAAATGATGGTGAGAAGATTAATTTGTGTAGAAGTCCTGAATTTGTGGTGAATAGATTCAAGTTTGAATTTTACCATTAAGTTGTTTTACAATCTTCTACAGGTTACTCTACTTCTTTAGCCTCAATTACCATTTTAAATGTGTTGTTTGTCCCAGGTATTTCTTAGGGTTTATGAAGTTTTGGATTCTTTTAGATTATACCACATGTCATTACTCTTTTTGTTAGTTAAGGATTATTACCGTAAGTCATCGATTTTACAGGTTTCACGTAATGATTTAAAATAAAGCTACTGAGGATTCCGGGAAGATGGTAGAGTAGGAAGCACAGAAAATCTCTCTTCCTACCTAGACAACAATTACGTTGACAGAATCTGTCTTATGTATTTATTTTGGAACTCTGGAGCGTATTAAAAGCTTGCAATATCTGGCAGAAGACTTGGATGGTAAACTGTAGTTGATGTTGTTCAATTTTAGCTCTTAGCACAGTTGTATTGACCCATCTGCTATCCCTCAGCCCTGTGGTAGGCAGCTGTGCATATGTTTCTGGAAAAGTTTGTACACAGCTTGTGAGAGGTAAGACAAGTTAAAAAGACTCTGTCCTCAAATATCACAGATTTGTTCTCTGATCAGTAATTGCTTCTTCTGATCACAGAAGTGCAGAAAAAGAGATGACAGTAATCGTTGTTGCATTTTATTCCATTGTTGTAAACCCTTCTCTCTCTGGTTGAAGTGACTTTCTGAGGATTTAAATGGCTGGCACCTTTTCTTCCCATCTTTATATTTTTCTTCTTCCTCATCTGGGAGCTAGATATTGAAGAGTACAACATTTAAAAGCCATCACACATACAAGTGAAGGGGTATTAGAAAGTCACTGTGCATGCCATAGAGAAGTCACAGACTCAGAAAAGACCTAAGAAGACTTTAAATTTGTAACTCAGGCTGAACCTTGGCATAGAGGCATTCTGTAATTACAAAACAAAAAACAAACAATAACAACAACAACAAAAAAAGATAAACTCCAACGAAGGGGAGAATCTGATTTTCAATGTTGTGATTTTTGATTCAAATATCTATTTTTCAAGAACACAAAAACACAAAGAAATTATGTCCCATTCAAAAGAAAAAAATAAACCAACAGAAACTAATAAAAAATTCTGATGGCAGACGACTAGCCAAGGTCCATAGAACAACTGTTTTACAGATGTGTAAAAAACTAAAGAAACACATAGAGAAGTCAAGCAAATAATGCATGAGCAAAATGGAAATGTAATAAAAATATAGAAATCCCCAGAAAACAACATAAATCAATTCTGAAGCTTAAGAGTGCATAAACTGATAAGAAAAAAAATTCTTGAAGAGATTCAAAGGCCAATTTAAGTGGGCAGAAGTAAGAATTAGTAACCTGAAGAAAAGACAATAAAAAGTAATGAATCTGGGCAATGGAAAGGAAAAGGACTAAAGAAAAATAAACATAGCTGAAAGAACCTGTGGAACACCATTGATCATATCTACATATACATTGTGGGAGTACGAAAGAAGAGAGAGAGAAGGGAAAAGAGAATATTTGAATAGGTAATAGACAAAAAATTTCCCAAATTTTATTGAAGACATGAATATAAACACCAAGAAACTCAAGGAACTCTAACTAGGATGAACTCTAAAAGACCTAAACTGAGACACATTATAATCAAACTGTCAAAAGCAAAAAACAAGGAAAGTAGTTCGAAAGTGCCAAGAGAGAAAAAACTGTTATAAAAGTTCCCAATAAGATTATCAATAGATCACTTATCAGAAACTTAAAAGGTCAGAGGCAGTGTGCGAATAAAATTATCCCTTCATATATGCAGGCAATTGGTTCTAGAATCCTCACATGTACCCAAATCCAAACATATTAAAATCTCACTGTTGTTCCTGCAAAACTTGCATATAAAAAACATGGTCCTTCATATATGCAGGATTTGCATCTTGGGAATAGTGTATTTTTCAAAATATGTTTGGTTGAGAAAAATTTGCATATTAAGTAGACTTGTGTAGTTGAACCCATGTTTTTCATGGGTTAACTGTATATTCAAAATGCAAAAAGGAAAAATAAATCCTGTCAACCAGGTATCCTATATCTAGTAAAACTCTTCTTCAAAAGTGACAGAGAAATTAAGACACTCCAAGATAAACAAAAGCTCTAGGAATTTGTTATCATAAGACCCATCCTGTAAGAAATGCTAAAAGAGGTCCTTCTGGTTGGAATGACACCAGACAGAAGTTCAAAGACATGTGAAGAAATAAAGATCTCAGCAATTGTAAATACATAAGTATCAATTATAAAGCCAGTATTAGTGTAACAAAGATAGGATTAGCAAACTAAGTTATGTGTAACCTAACTTTTTGTCTTCTACATAATTTAAAAGACTAAAATCAACTAATCACCTAAAGTAAAGAGAAATGGAGGAAATGAGGAACAGAAAACTATAAAGTATATAAAAAAACTACAGAATTACAAATTAAAAAATTAAAAATATATTGCATTATTAGTAATTACCTATACATAAATGTATAAAACTTCCCAATCCAAAGGGAAAAATAGGCAGACTGGGTAATATCCATGATCCAACTATATGCTCTCTATTAGTGACTTACTTTAAATCCATGTATTAGTCAGTTTCACATTGCTGGTAAAGGCATACCTGAGACTGGACAATTTACAAAAGAAAGAGATTTAATGGACTCACAGTTCCATGTGGCTGGAGAGGCCTCAGAATCATGGTAGAAGGTAAAAGGTGCATCTCACATGGTGGCAGACAAGAGAAGAGAACTTGTGCAGGGAAAGTCCCTTTATAAAACCATCAGATCTTGTGAGATTTATTCACTATCATGAGAACAACATGGGAAAGAAACACCCCATGATTCAACCAGCTCTCACTAGGTCCCTCCTACAACACGTAGGCATTATAGGAGTTACAATTCAAAGTGAGATTTGGGTGGGGACACAGCCAAACCATATCAACTCAGATACATGAATAACTTGAAAGTAAAATAATAGAAAATGGTATTTCATGAAAATTACATTAAAAGAAAGCAGGGTATCTATACTATACCAGAAAAAAATAGATTTTGAATTAAAAACCTTACAAAAGACAAATAAGGTCATTATATATTATTAAATGGTTTAATAAAGCAAGAAGTATTATATATATAACATATAAGTGGTATAAACATTTACACACTTAATAACAGACCATCAAAACATATCAAATCTAAATGAAAGGAATTTAAGAAAGAGAGATAGTTCTACAATAACAGTTGGTGAACTTAGTACATCACTCTCAATAATGAACAGAATAAGCAGAAGATAAGTATGAAAATAGAAGAACTTGAACAGCACAATAAACCAACTAGAGCTAGGAGACATATACAAAATACCTGAAAGTAAAAGAATACACATTTTTCTCAAGTGCACATGGGGCATTTTCCAGGATAGACCGTATTTTAAGCCACATGCTAAGTCTCAATAGATTTTAAGTCTCAATAGATTTAAAAGATAAATGTCATACAGAGTACCTTCTGTGATCACATAGATGAAATTAAAAATAACAGAAAAAGACTGAAAAATATAAATTTATAGAAATTAAATAAAACACTTTTTAAGTAACCTATAGATCCAAGAAAAAAATCACAAAGGAAATTAGAAAATATTTAGAGATGATTGAAAATTTATACCAAAATTTATATAGTTCAAGGAAAGCAGTGCTAAAGAAAAAATGTGAGCTTAAATGCTTATGTTATAAAATAAGACAGATCCTAAGTTAACAATCTAATTTTACAAATTAAGAAACTAGAAAATGAAGAACAAACTAAACTCAAAGCCAGCAGAAGAAAAAAATAATACAGATTAGAGTAGAGATAAATAAAAGACAAAATAGAAAAGTAATAGAGAAGGTTATTGAAACCACAATTAGGTTCCTTGAACAGTTCCAAAAAAACTGGCAAATATTTAGCAAGATGGACCAACTTCCTAAAATCAGAAATGACAGTGAGGACATTACTACCAATTCTACAGAAGTAAAAATAATTATGAGAGTACAATGAGCAGGTGCACTTTAAGAAATTAAATAATCTAAATAAAATGAACAATTTCTAGAAACACAAAATAACCTATGAAGAAATATAAAATCTGACTAGAGCTATAGCTAGTAAAAATATTGAATCAGAAAACAAGAATCTCCCCAACAAAGAAAATCCCTGGACTTGATTACTTCACTGGTGAATCTGGCCAATTATTTAAACAAAAATGAATACAAATCTAAATTTTTCAGAAATTAAAGAAGAGAAAGCACTCCTTAATGCATTTCCTAAGGCCAATATTATTCTGATAACAAAGCCAGACAAAACATGACAAAGAAATCTGCAAAAAAATCTCATGAACATTGTTGAAAAAAATCCTCAAAAATGCCAGTAAACCAAATTCCATATTGAATGAGTTATATATTATGAACAAGTGGGATTTATTCTTGTAATGCAAGAATGGTTCAACCTATAAATATTAATGAATGTGATACACCATGTTAACAGAATGAATGGGGGAAAACATTATTATTGCAACTGATACAGAAAAAGCATTTGACAAAATTCATCATCATTTAATGATAAAAATAATAGAGTAGGAATGGAAGAAACTACCTTAGCATAGTAAAAGCCATATATAAAAGTACTATAGTTAACATCATAAACAATGGTGAAAAAATAAAAGATTCTCCTCTAAAATCAGGGATAAAGTAGGGATGCCCGTTTTCACCACTTGTATTCAACAGAGTACTGGAAATTCTAGCCAGAGCCATTAGGGAAAAAAAAAGAGGAAAAAAAGGCCATCAAAATTTGAAAAAAAGAAGTAACATTATCTCTGTATACAGATGGTATGATCTTACATATGGAAAATTCACAAAGAAATATAGAGAGATTCCATAAAAGAGGAAAAAAACTCATATAATTTATAAATTCAGCAAAGTAGAGGCATACAAAGTCAACACACAAATCAGTTGCATTTCTGTACACTAAAAATGAACTGTTCAAAAATAAAATTCAGAAAGCCATTTTATTTACAATAACCTCTCAAGGAATAACATATTTAGGAATTAACTAAACAGGTTAAAGGCTATAATGAAAACTACACAATATTGCTGAAAGAAATTCAAAAATAAATACACTTTATTTTCATAAATTGAAAGACCTAACACTATTAAGTTGGCAATAGTACTCAAAGCAATCTGCAGATTAGATACAATGCCTATGAAAATCTCAATGTTATATTTTGCAGAAATAAAAAATTCCACCTTAAAATTCATATAGAATATTCAGACACTGCGAACAGTCAAAACAATCCTGAAAAGGGGGAACAAAGTTGTAGAACTCATACATTCTGAATTCAGAACTCAGTATAAACCTATCATAATCAGGAATATGGTGCTGGCATAAAGATAGATATGTAGACAAATGGAATAGAGTCCAGAAATAAACCATCACATATATGATTAACTGATTTTCATAATGTGCCAAGACTATTTAGTGAAATAAAGTTAGTTTCTTCAACAAATGTTACCTGGAAAATTAAATGTTCACATGCAAAATAATAAAATTAGTTATGCTCTAACACCATAAACAAAATTCAAGTCAAAATGGATCCATTACCTAAAGGCAAGGTTTAAAACTATAAAACATTGGAAAATAGCTTCGTGACATTAGATTTGGCATAGTTTACTGGCTGACACCAATGGCACAGGTAACAAAAGAAAACTAGACAGAGTGGAATTTAGGAAAAATATTAAATTAATTCATCAAAAGATACTATGATAGAGTAAAAAGGCAACCTAAAGAATGAAATAATGTATTTGCAAATCATGTGTTTGAAAATGGACTGATATCCAGAATATGTAGAGAATATCTAAAACTCAACAATAAAAACCAAAACAACCCAATTTAAAATAAATAAGGGATTTAAATAGATATTTTTCCAAAGAAGATATAAACATGATGAAGAAGAATATGAAAAGATGCTCAACATAACCAATCATTAGAAAAACAACCCCATATAAAATGGGAAAGGATATGAACAGACACTTCTCAAAGAAAGTCATACATCGGCCAACAAACATATTAAACAAGTTCAACATCATTGATTATTAGAGAAATGCAAATCAAACCACAATGAAATACCATCGTATGTCAGTCTGAAGGGCAATTATTAAAAAGTCAAGAAACAACAAATTCTGCCAAGGTTGCAGAGAAACAGAAATGCTTTTACACTGTTGGCGGGAATGTAAATTAGTTCAA
The DNA here is from genome assembly GCA_036589455.1 of Ateles fusciceps. Classification (NCBI taxonomy): domain Eukaryota; kingdom Metazoa; phylum Chordata; class Mammalia; order Primates; family Atelidae; genus Ateles; species Ateles fusciceps. Next base: position 2,253,343 of record JAZHEH010000827.1, on the reverse strand, counting down.
CCGCTGTGGAAGACAGTGTGATGATTCCTCAAAGATTAAGAACCAGAAATATCATTTGATCCAGCAATCCCATTACTGGGTGTATTACCAAAGTAATATAAATCATTCTATTATAAAAGCACATGACTCATATGTTCATTGCAGCACTATTCACAATAGTACAGAAATGGAATCAACCTAAATCCCCATCAATGATAGACTAGATTAAGAAAATATGGTGCATATTTTCTTAATCTAGTCTATGGAACACCATGCAGCCCTAAAAGGGAATAAGATCATGTCCTTTTTAGGGACACGGATGAAGCTGGAAGCCATTATCTTCAGCAAACTAACACAGGAACAAAAAACAAAATACTGTATGTTCTCACTTATAAGTGGGAGCTGAACAACAAGAACACATGGACACTGAGATGGGTACAACATGCACTGGGGCTTGTTGGCAGAGAGTGGGGGTAGCAGAGCATTAGGAAAGAGAGCTAATGCATGCTGGGCTTTATACCTAGATGATGGGTTGTTAGGTCCAGCAAACCGCCATGACACATGTTTACTTATGTAACAAACCTGCACATCCTGCACATGTACCCTGGAACTTAAAAATATGTATATATAAAGAAAAATAAAAAGTGGGGACTTAAAGTGGTATTTGTAGACCTGGGTTCATAGCCACATTATTCACAATAGCTAAAACATAGAAGCAACCCCAAGTATCCATCATTAGATGAATTGATAAGCAAAATGTGGAATATACATACAAAGGAATGTTTTTCATCCCTAAAAAGGAAGGAGAGTTTGTTGTATTTTACATCATAGATGAATCTTGACTACGTTTTGCTAAATGAAATAAGTAAGTCCCCAAAAAGACAATACTGTATGATTCCACTTATTTGAGGTAGGTAGAGTAGACAAACTTGTAAAGTCAGAAGAAAGTAAAATGATGATTACCAAGAGCATGGAAGAGGAGGGAAGGAGGAGTTATTATTTAATCGATATAAAGTTTCAGTTTTGCAAGATGAAAAGTGTTCTGGAAGTGGACAGTGGTGGATGCATGACAATATAAATGTACTCAGTATCACTGAACTCTACACTTAAAATGGTTATGACAGTCAGTTTCAAGATATATATATTTATCACAATTTTAAAAAGAAGAAAAATGTAACTTATTCTTTCCAGAGTTCCAGCAAACTATTTAGTAGATATTGATAAGTTTATTCTATAGTTCATATAGAATGGTAAAAAGCCTAAATTAGCCAACATAACACTGAAGAATAAGAACAAAGTTGGAGTGAATACACACACATATGGCTTCCATGTATGTATATGTTTATGACATAAACATACACACATATGTTTATGTTTATAGTTTATATTATATGGCAGCACTATGCCAAGTGGTAGGAATAAAACAATTTGTAAGACATGCTCTAAATTTAAAGAATTCAAGTTTTATCCATTCAATGATTTAGTTATGTGAAATATGGTGAAATATTTGTACACCCATGTGATCAACAGCATGCTGGATTTTTTTGGTGGTTCAATCACTAAGTAACCAATAGGAATTGCTTACAGTTATTTGAATGACTCACTTTAAGTCTTTTTTTCAGGAAGATTTTCTGCTGTAAAAAAAAAAAAAAAAAGGCAGGGGAAAACAAAATAAAGAAACAAAACTTTTATTTCTTTTACTTATATTCCAATTTAGAACCTAGGCATATGAAATCATGATATTTGAAGCTATTAAGCAATATGCCTGACATAGGAATTAGGGTATAAAGGACTTGAGCTGCTAAGTCCTACATGAAAATAGGATTCAAGAATAAAGGGAGAAGAGGCTGGGAGCAGTGGCTCATGCTTATAATCCCAGCACTTTGGGAGGCTGAGGCGGGCAGCTCACTTTGAGGTCAGGAGTTCGAGACCAGCCTGATCAACATGGTGAAACTCTGTTTCTACTAAAAATACAAAAATTAGCTGGGCATGGTGGCGGGCACCTGTAATTCCAGCTACTGGGGAGGCTGAGGCAGGAGAATAGCTTGAACCTGGGAGGCCGAGGTTGGAGTAAGCTGAGATCACACCACTGCACTCCGGCCTGGGTTTGGACAATGCTGGACTGCAACTCAAAAAAAAAAAAAAAGAATAAAGGAAGAAGAGAACCTTTTATAGAACCACATGAACCACTAGCTTCAGACATGTTTATGCAGTGGTTAGTTGGTCAGTCTCTTACTGACAATGAAAGCTATGTAACTTGAGTCAAAGAGAAATAATTTAGTTAATTGAAGGACTCATACCTCTCTACTGGTGTTGGATCCCATAATCAAATTATCATAATTAAAGTAGGTCAAAAACCATAATTTTACATAACAGTCTTATGTGAAATAAAAGTAGCTAATGTTGATGAACTCATTAATGAAAATAAGACTAATTGTGAGTCACTGGGAATAAATGGCCAGAATTTATTTCCTGTAATAATGAGTGGAACATGTGTGTTGGGTTTATTTCTTTGATTGTCTCCCTTTCCCTTTTTATCTGTTTTTCTGACTGGACATCCATCACATTATTAGTATAGCAGTGATGTTGAATATTACCTCACTATGCAATATTAAAAAGGCCTAGTGATTTGAAAATTAAGCATCCTATGGAAATTTTTAGTAGCTCTCAGAACAGCATGAGTGTGATTTAAAACTCCTTTAGTCAAAAGCATCTGAAATCAGGATCCATTTACAGCTTAATTATTTATATCTTGTCTACATGTCCACATTAAGCATATTTTGTTTTAGCACCCAAATAATTAGACAGAAAATACTAATTTGGACATGCATATCATTTCAATTTATATGCAATGTAGATGCCAAATGATGATTTGCAAGTTATTTTCATGTTTTAACCTCTTTGAATAGCCCTATTAATGACTGTGCATGTATAATATCAGGCATGCTCGACAATGGGAGGCCTGGATACCAAGTAAGAAATCTATTTTCAAAACAGATGCCAATGCATTGTGTGCCACATATATTCACAATTGCTAAGCAGCCTTTCTAAGTGACTTGTAATCCCTCTGCAGATTATGTTTCTAATTTATAAGAATTTTGCTTAATAGCTATGGATCTCCCTCAAACTTTCATTTGTCAAGCATGAAATTAATTTAGAGATTATTTTGTGTTGTTCTGAGAACATTCCCTTATTATTCACCATATCCTGAGAACCAATGTGCTCATTTTCTAATCCCTGTTAATCTTTCACTTGGTAATGTAGAAGTAAAGCAGCAGTTGATGCTGGCAAAAGTAGCATTAAAATGTTCATTTTTATATATCCTGTGTCTCTTCTCAGCTTGTTAGTCATGGACTAAATAACATTATTTTCAAGTATTGCATATAAAAGAGGGTTTAAATCTTCTGTTGGTATATTTAGTTAACATCTTCCAAGGATTTACACAGATACCTTAAATGATAGGAAGGCACAGACTGCAACAGGAATAGGTTGGTATACTTTGATCTCCTTTGACCTCAAATTAACATTAAAAGTAAAAGTTTTTACTAAGTCTGGATATGTAATTTGGGGGTAAGGATGACTAGATTGATTGTCTAATTTAAAATGTTCCTAAAAGAAATGTACATGTTTTGGAAATTTAAAACATTAACGTAAAAACCACATAAAATTTGCTATCTTATACATGGTTAAGGGACAGCAAAGACCTCTTTGCTAAGTGTTGGTATAAAAGATTCTGTATACATGAAATTTATATCAATTTTCATTGACATTGTTCCCAATGACTTGGGAATATTATTTCCAACTACTTAATTTTTATTAAGTTCCATTTATCTATTATGTTTTATCATTATTCCTCCTGTCTAAAACTTAGTACCTTTAACTGACATCTCCCTATCTTCTCATCCCCTGCTGTGTGGTAACCATCATTCTACTCTCTACGTCTATGAGTTTGACTTTTTTTTTAACTAGTGATTCAACTCTCTTGCTCATTATAGTTCCGTTGTGATTTTCCATTTCTTCCTGAGTGAGTTTAGTAATTTATGTGTTTCTAGAAATTTGTTTATCTAGGTTATCCAATCTGTTTGTATACAATTTTTCATAGTATTCTTTTTATAATTTTTTACATCTGTAAAGTCAGTAGTGTTTTTTCATTTCTGATTTTTATAACTTAAGAATTCTTCAGTTTTTGGCTAACTGAGCTAAAGTTTGTTAATTTTGTTGGAATTTTCCAGAGATTAACTTCTGATTTTTTTTATTTTACATGTAATTTTTCTGTACTTCATTCATCTCTGCTACCATTTTTATTATTTTCTTTAGTCTTGTAAGTTTGGATTTTAACTGCTCTTCTTTTTCTAGTTTATGACATACATTTAGGTTATTCATTTCAGATCTTTTTTCTCTCTAACGTAGGTATTATAAGTATAGATTTCTCTGAGTAGTAGCTTTACTGTATCTCATATATTTTGATAGGGGTTTTATATTTATTTTCATTTGTCTTGAAGTATTTCCTAATTTGCCTTATGCCATGGGATGATTGTGCCCTCTCCCCTGAAAAGAAAATATGGAATCACTAATATTGAGAACAGAATGTAAACTGTATATGGAGAGAGGGCCTTCAAAGAGATAATTAAGTTAAAATTAGACCCTTAGAGTAGGTCTTAATCCATCCTTACTGGTATACTTGTAAGAGGAGATTCAGATGCATAAAGAGATACCAATGACACAGCCACAAAGAGAAAACACCATGGGAGGACACAGTAACCAAGCGACTGTTTGCAAGTGAACGAGAGAGGTCTCAGAAGAAGCCAAACCTAATGACACCTTGATCTTGGACTTATACCTCCCAGAACTATGAGCAAATAAATTTCTGTTGTTGATGCCATCCAGGCTGTGGTATTCTTTTATGACACTGTGTTGCATTGGCCTCAAGTATCTTAGTCAACTAGTCCTGGTCATGAGAAAAGAATCCATATCTAGCTAGATAAGGAGCAAAACTCCTGCAACACATTCTTCTTTCTTTTATTATATGTAGGCTTGTCCACCAAGGGCCCATAGGCTGCATGTGGACCAGGACAGCTGTAATATAGCCCAACACAAATTCATAAGCTTTTAAAACATTATGAGATATTCTGTAATTTTTCCTTTTTACTTCATCAGCAATTAATGTTAGCATATTTTATATGTATCCCAAGATAAGTTTCTTCTTCCAATGTGGCTCAGGAAAGCTAAAAATCTGGACACCCAGCTGTGCATTTTAAAATTTATTTTCTTTAGTGGATGTCTTGGCAAGCACAACCAACATGTTACACTTATAAATAAAACTAAATTTGAATAATACAAATTTCATTTTAATAGCATACAGTATTCTTTTCCTTCACATCTCTGTCCCTCCACTTATATATTGTTCTTGTCACAGAGTACATATTTTACAGTGAGCTGCCATTAACATAGACTTACAATGATTGTTTAGTATATTTTCCTTTTAAATCATATTAAAAAAGAGGAGTCACAAGAATAAAGTACAATTATATTGGGTTTATTTACTTATATAATTAACTTTACCATGTTCTTTATTTCTTCACATACTTTTCATTTACTGCCTAACATCTTTCATTTTATGCTGAACAACTTCCTTTAGAATTTCTTGAAGAGACTCCTTTAGCTTGTTTATCTGGAATGTCTTAATTTCTCTTTTATTCTTGAAAATCGTTTTGCCAGCTATTGAAATTGGTTGACAGTTTGTTTGCTCTTTTCCAGTGCTGAAATATTCCATCTCACAGCCTTCTATTCTGATAAAATATCAGTTGTTAACTTTATGGAGGATATTTTGTACCTAATGAGTCATTTCTTTTTGCCATATAATCTCTTGCTCTTTGTCTTAGGGTTTTGGTAATTTGACTGTAATGTAAATCTCTGAATTTATCCTGTTTGGCATTTATTGAGCATCTTATAAGAATATTCATGGTTTTCATCAGATTCAGAAAATTTTAAGTTATTATTTCCTAAAATATTTTTCCCTTTCTCTCTGTCTTCTCTGGGACTCTTATAATGCATATACTGGTATGCTTGATGGCGTCCCCCAGTTCCCTTAGACATTGTTTATTTTTCTACATTTTCTCTTTTCTGCTCCAATGCTCTTACTTCTTAGGGATTGTCATTGTTACTTGTTGAGGACTTTACTCATACATTTGTATAGGACTTTTTAAAAATATTTTTGCCAAGTTTGAATTTCTCATATGTGGTCACTGGAATTTCTGTTCTGTTAACTCAGTAGTTAGCTTGCGACGTCAAGTAGATTTTCTTACATATCTGGATTGTGAAAGAAAGTGTGTTTGTCATTTTAAATCTTAGGATAGATGCCTCTTGGGAATTCAGTGCAGCCTGAGAGTTTTCAAACAAAGGCAAGTAGGCAAGTGTCTCCATTTCTTCCCTTAAGGAATGCCAGACTGGCTAAAACTTACATTGCTAAATTTTTAGAAGAAAAGAAGCTTACTAGTCCACCCTGACACCAGATGACATAATAGGATACCTATCCCATGTTTGCTAGGAGGATAAAGAATAGGGGGAAATACCTGATTCAAGCACGCTGCTTCCTTAGGAAAGTTTAACAAACTCTGCTTTCATTCATTAGGCACTCCCAACTTGCTGTGTCTAATTAGATTCCAGAGTTCTGAAGCAGTTTATTAGGATAGTTTTCTTTTTAATGGTTATTTTGGTGGCAGGGCCAACTCCTGGAAATTCCTGCTTTCTCATTTTCTGTGACACTCTAACAGGTTATTTCTAAATTGTCATTTTAATGGTTATTTTGGTGGCAGAGCCAACTCCTGGAAATTCCTACTCTCTCATTTTCTGTAACACTCTAACAGGTTATTTCTAAATTGTCATTTTGCAGGATGACCCATGGTCATATTTTTAGATGACATATAAAGCAGTAAAGAGGAGTAAAATTTGAAACCTAAAGACTCGTGCCTGGTTCTCATCAGTATCAGGAAAGACTGTATTTCCCTGGAAAATTTTCTTAATTATTAGAACACCTTTCTCATGCAAAATGTAGAGGGGAGTCAAGATGGCTAACCAGGCACAGCCAAGTGGATCATTTCTTACTGAAAGACTGAGACGTCAGGAAGACTGGCACATTTTGAGCAGATCTTTGTGGGAAAGGCATTGAGAGTGGACAGAGGGCAGACACAGACACTATACTGAAAGGGGAGGAAGCTGGGAATCCTTCATGGGGCTGTTGAGCACCGTTACCCACTCCATGGGGCTGTTGAGCACCATTACCCTGTAACTCCTGGGGAAGGGATGAGTTGAACAGATGAGGAGTGGCCTGCTCTCAGCATGAACCCCATAATCCTAGCTGCAGGAGAATCCACAATCCCCATGGACACTTGGGCTAGCACAAAGCGATGCTTAGAGAGTTGGCAAGGGCATGACTCCAGCATGTATGAAGCCCAGAGAGTTTGGCATAGGAATTGCTGAAGTGGAGCAAGTCCAAGAATGCCCATATCTGCAGGCTTGCCAAGCTTATATAGGTGACTTTACCCTTTGAATGACTGCCAGACAGCAACAGAACAGGGCCGTCTTGCCTGTGGGAGAAAGCCGCTTTGATCTGAGCACCCCTTTGTCTGCTGACTCATCTGGGCCTCCAGCTTGGCCATATCTGCTTGCAGCACAGCCTCAGATGCCCAACAACCATTCTTTCCAGGGGCTTTCATCATAGCACTTTCCATAGCACTTTCACTGGCTGACTGCACCCAATCATTGGAAAGCTCAAGCAGATTGGTCCCTGCCAACATGTCCAGCCCACCCAGAGCCTCCCCTTATCATGACTTTCTCTGCTGCTTTGCTGGCATGAACTTGCTTATGGCCCTCACTTACCACTTTCCTGTGTCAGGGCATTGGCAGATATTGCCTCTGATGATATGCATGTATACACATACCCCACCATTGCCAGCACAAATACACTAGACTGCCCTGCCCACCCCCACCAGCATTCCACTTCTGCTGAGGCACAGGCAGCCCACTGTGCTGTTGTTGCTGCTGCCAGTGTGAGTGCGTACTTAAATACTGGAACCCTGGCCCTGCTGCACTACAACCACTGCCAGTGCAAGCACAAGCAAAGATGCCACCACCCTGCCATTGCCCTGCGCCCCTGCCAATGCACAGGCATTCTGCTGTGCTGCTGCTACTAGCACAAATGAATGCCTGGATGCCCCTGCCCCACTCTCCCTGGTGCCCTGCCCCAGCCAACATGTGTGTACCCTACCAACCTCCATGACAGCTGGAACATGTGAGTGATCATGGTTCACACTGCTGCCACCTCTATGAAGTACTTTTGACAGAACTCCCCCCCCTACATGAGAGTGTTGGGGCCAGTGGACTGGTCACACCTTGACTCCTCTAGCACAAAATATTCCTAACCTCCAGGAGCCAAAGAACATGCTCAGCCTGGGAGTGCTGAGGTGAACCCTGGCCTCTTGAAATCTTCTAGAATTGAAGCCAGTCAACTGAACCTATTTTATACCACAATAAAATTTCCCAAGGGCATCAAAGAAGATAAAAGCAAAAACTCCATCAATAGGACAGCAACTGCAAAGTTTAAAGGAACATCAGCCCATACAGATGAGAAAGAACCAGCACAAGAACTATGGCAACTTGAAAAGTCAGCATCTCTTACTTCCAGTCAAAGACAATTATTCTCCGGCAATGTTTCTTAAGTAGGCTGAAATGACTGAAATGACAAATATAGAATTCAGAATATAGACAACAATGAAAATCATCAAGATTCAGAAGAAAGTCAAAACAAAATTCTTAGAAAGGAATCTAAAGAATACAATAAAACAATAAAGAAACTGAAAGACAAAATAGTCATTTTAAGACAGAATAAGACTAATCTGATAGAGCTGAAAAATATACTACAAGAATTCCAGAATATAAGTGCAAGTATTAATAGTAGAATGAAACAACTAAAGAAAGAATCTCAGAGCTCAATGACTGGTTCTCCAAATTAACTCAGTTAGATAAAAATAAATAGAAAAGAATACAAAAGAATTAATGAAACCTCTGAGAAATATGGAATTATGTCAAGAGACCAAATTTGCAACTCATTCATGTTTCTGAAAGAGAGGGAAAGAAAGCAAGAAACTTGGAAAACATATTTGAGGATATTATACATGAATATTTTTCCAACCTCACTGGAGAGGCCAACACTCAACTTCAGAAAATGCAGAGATACTCTTCAAGATACTATACAACATGACCATCCCCAAGACACTTAGTCATTCAAGGTCACCATGAAAGAGAAAGAAGTTAAATGAAGCTGGAGAGAAGGGATAGGTTATCTACCAAGAGAACTCAATCAGGCTAACAGCAAAACATTCAACAGGAACTGTGCAAGCCAGAGGAGACTGGGGACCTATATTCAGCATGCTTAAAGAAAAGAAACTCTAACCAGGAATTTCACATCCAGCCAAACTAAGCTTTACAAGCAAAGGAGAAATATGATTATTTTCAGACAAGCAAATGCTAAGGAAATTTGTTACCACCAGACCTGCTTTACAGGAGGTCCTTAGGAAGTATTAAATATGGAAATAAAAGAACATTACTGGTTACCACAAAAATATAATTAAGTACATAGACTATTGATACTATAAAGCAACTTAAAGTCTATGCAATAAATGCTATCAATGTGATGACAGGATCAAATACGCACATACCAATATAAAATTTAAGTGGGCAAAATAACCCACTTAAAAGGTGCAGAGTAGTAAGTTGGATAATACAAGACCAAACTGTATGTTGTCTTCAAGAGCCCAATTTCACATGCAATGACACACATAGGCTAAAAATAAAGGGAAGGAAAAAAAATCTACCAAGCAAACAAAAATCAAGGAAATGCAGGGATTGCTATTCCTGTTTCAGAAAAAACACACTTTAAACCAACAACAATTTAAAAAAGAAAAAAAGACATTACATAATGGCTAAGGATTCAATTTAACGAGAAGACTGAACTACTTTAAATATATATACACACAACACAGTAGCACCCAGATTTATAAACAAATTTTTCGAGACCTACAGAGAGACTTTGATAATCATGCAATAATGCAATGATAGTGGGAGATTTTAACACCCCACTGTATTAGACAGATCATTGAGGCAGAAAACTAACAAAAATATTTAGGACCTAAACTCAATACTAGACCAAATGAACATAACAGATATCTAAGGAACTCTCCATCAAAAAATATAAAAAAGAGAAAAAACATATATACATTCTTACTATCTGCACATGGCATATATTTTAAAATCAACCACACAATTTGCCATAAAATTGTACTCAGCAAATTTAAAAAAACTGAAATCATATCAACCACATTCTCAAACCACAGACAATAAAAATAGAAATCAATACTGAGAAGATTGCTTAAAACTATACAGTTACGTAATAATTAAACATTCTGCTCCTGAAAGACTTCTGGATAAACAATGAAGTTAAGGCACGAATCAAGAAATTCTTTGAAACTAATGAGAACAAAGATACATCATGCCAGAATCTTTTTCATACAGCTAAAGCAATAACGAAAGGAATAGTCACAGAGCTAACCACCCACATCAAAAAGTTAGAACTATCTCAAATTAATAACCTAGCATCACACCTAGAGGAACTGGAACAATAAGAGTAAACCAAACCCAAAGCTAGTAGAAGACAAAAAGTAACAAATTAAGAGCTGAAGAAAATGAAATTGAGATGCAAAAAAATGCAAAAGATCAACAAAACCGTAAGTTAGTTAGTTATTTGAAAGAATAAATAAGACTGATAAACTACTAGCAAGACTAATAAAAAAATAGAGAAAATCTAAATAAACATTAAGAAATGACAAAGATGGTATTATGACCTACCCTATAGAAATACAAAAATCCCTTAGATTATTACAAACACCTCTATGCATACAAACTTGAAAATCTACAAGAAATGGGTAAATTTCTGGAAACATACAACCTCTTAGTACTGAATTAGGAAGATATTGAAACCCTGAACTGAACTATGAGTTTTGAAATTGAGTCAGTAACAAAGAGCCTCCCAGCCTGAAAAAGCCAAGAATCAGATGGATTCACAGCTGAATTCTACCAGACATATAAAGAAGAACTGGTACTATTCCTACTGAATCTGTTCCAAAAAATTTAGGAGTAGAGACTCTTCCCCTGACCCATTCTATGAGGCCAGCATTATTCCGATACCAAAACCTGGCAGAGAACCAACAAAAAAAGAACTTCAGGCCAATATACTTGATGAACATAGATGCAAAAATCCTCAATAAAATACTAGAACACTGCATCTTGCAACACATCAAAAACCTAATACACCATGATGAAGTTGTTTTGTCACTGGCATGGAAGATTTGTTCAACATACACAAGTCAATAAATGTGGTTCATCACATAAATATAACTAAAAACAAAACCAGCATCTCAATAGATGCAGAAAAGGCTTCTGATAAAACCCAATATCCCTTCATGTTAAAAAATACAACAAACTAGGCATTGAAAGAACATACCTCAAAATAATAAGAGCCATCTATGACATATCCATGGCCAACAACCTACTGAACAGGCAAAATTTGGCTGCATTCCCCCTGAGAATCAGAACAAGAAAAGAATGTCCACTCTCAGCAGTACTACAAGTCCTAGCCAGAGTAACCAGGCAAGAGAAAGAAATAAAAGGTATCCAAATATTAACAAGAAGAAAGAAGATCAAATGCTCTTTGTCTGCAGATGATCTGATCGTATACGTAGAAAACCCTATAGTCTCTGCCCCAAAGCTTCTTGATCTAAAAAACAACTTCAGCAAAGTTTCAGGATAAAAATAAATGTACATAATTCAGTCGCATTTCTATTTATCAACAACGTTCAAGCTGAGTGCCAAATCAAGAATGCAATTCCATTCACAATAGCCACACACACAAAATAAAATACCTGGAAAGACAGCTAACCAGGGAGGTGAAAGATCTCTACAATGACAATTACAAAACACTTTTCAAAGAAATCAGAGATGATGACACACAAAAAAGAGAAATGTTCATGGATGGAAATAGTCAATATTGTTAAAATGGTCATACTGCCCAAAGCGATGTACAGATTTAATGCTATTTCCATTAAACTACCAATAACATTCTTCACAGAATTGGAAAAATAAACTACTCTAAAAGTTATGTGAAACCAACAAAGAGCCTGAATAGCCAAAGCAATACTAAGCAAAAATAACAAAGTTGGAGACAGCACATTATCTGACTTCAAATTATACTACAAAGCTACAGTAACTAAAACAGCAAGGTTATAATACAAAGACAGACACATAGACCAATGAAACACGTTAGAGAATCCAGAAATAAAGTTGTACACCCACAGCTATCTGACTGTCAACAAAGCTGACAAAAACAAGCAATGGGGAAAGAACTTTCTATTCAATATATGGTGCCAGGATAACTGGCTAGCCACATGAAGAAAACTAACACTATACCCCTTCCTTACGCTATATACAAAAATCAACTCAAGATATATTAAAACTTAAATTTAAAACTTACAACTATGAAAGCCCTTGAAGAAAACTTAGGCAATAGCATTCTGGACACAGGACCTGGCAAAGATTTCATGATGAAGATACCAAAAGCAACTGCAACATAAATACAACAACAACAACAACAACAACAAAGACAAAAGTTACCTGATTAGATTAAGGAACTTCTGCACAGCAAAAGAAACTATCAACAGAGTAAACAGACAAGACACAGAATGGGAGAAAAATATTTCCAAACTATGTATCTGATAGAGATCTAATATCCAGAATCTATAAGGAACTTAAATAAATTAAAAGGAAAAACACAACAATTCTGTTAAAAAGTAGGGATAAACAAGGCGCTTTTCAAAAGAAGATATACATGCAGCCAACAGGCACATGAAAAAATTCCCAACATTACTAACATTTAGAGAAATGCAAGTCAAAACCACAGTGAGATGCCATCTCACACCAATTAGAATGGCTATCATTAAAATGTAAAAAATAACAGACGCTGGCAAGGTTGTGGAGAGAAGGAAATGCTTATACACTGCTGGTGGGAATGTAAATTAGTTCAGCCACTGTAGAAAACACTTCAGAGATTTCTCAAAGAATTTAAAACATAACTACCAATTCACCCAGCAATTCCATTATTGGGTATATGCCCAAAGGAATATAAATGATTCTACTATAAAGACACATGCATGCCTATGTTCTTCACAGCATTATTCACAATAGCAAACTAAATTCCCATCAACAACAGACTGGATAAAGCAAACATGGTATATATACTTCCTGTAATACTATGCAGCCATAAAAAGGAGTGAGATCATGTCCTTTGTAGCTACATGGATGGAGCTGGATGTCATTATCCTAAGTAAACTAATGCAGAAACAGAAAACCAAATACCGCATGTTCTCATTTATAAGTAGGAGCTAAACATTGAATACACATGGAAACAAAGAAGTGTACAATAGGCACCAGAGCCTATTTGAGGGTAGAGGGTGGGAGGAGGAAGGGGACTGAAAAACTACCTATTGGGTACTATGCTTTTGGAATGTCTGCATCTTTGTTCCTGATCTTACTTGAAAAACTCAAGATAAATCTAAAATTTACATTAAATAGTATTAAAAACATAAATAAAAAATAAAGTTGTTTTTTTTTTTCTCCCTGGATCTTTTTAAGCTGCAGAATCTTTGTCATAGCAGTGTTTGTATAATTCATCATTTATTTTCAAATTACTATCATGCAGGGATATTTTGGTGAGTTCCATCTCTATCTGTCTTTTAATCTGTCATTCTCTGCTTTAATCTTCCTCTTTCTAATTCTGACAACTATTATAGCAATGCCCTTTTTCAGAAAATGGCTTTCAAAAGGATTAAGGTTTTGCACTTGTCCTACAAATTGTGAATGAAACAATTAAAAATATAAAGTATTATGTATTAAGTAATAACATTATGCTAATATTCTTGAGAATATGGAGATCATGTGACGGTCTTAAGAGATAATCAATTATATCAACTCAGAACACCTCTTTTCACTTATAGTGGTCAAATATCTGTGAAGCAAAAAAGTAAATTAAAAGGAAAGGTAATGGGAGGAAAGCATAAAGTGTTAAGGATAAACACTCCTTTGAGCCTAATAGTAAGCACCATCAGGCAACATTTTTAAAATGACCCTAAGGTTTTAAAAAACAGATGTCTCCTCTTTGACAATGAGGTAACTAACACATCATTTTTTCTTGCTTCATTCAGTTCTTAACTCTGAAAGGGTTGTAGTTATGGTACATATATTATCAAATAGAACATTCTGTATTATCTTTTAGCAGAAATATAATGTCTTTCCTATTATTTGTATATGATTTGACCTATATTATGTATTATGTTTGAATTATTCAGATCACCACTAAAGTGTGATCTTAACTAATTTTGTCCACTGAATGAATTGCTTAAGAAAATGAGTCAATGGGGACCATATTGGTGAAAACTACTGTCAGTAGCATAGAAATAATCAATCAAGTATTTAAATTTTGCATTTAGTTTCTCATGTTGCATTTGCTTAAAAAAAACTTTATTGTGTCAGCAAATATTTAGGGGCAATGTTTGCAGACAAACACATGCCTTCTTTCTTTTTCTTTCTTTCTGTATCTCTCTCTTGTCTTTTTTCTTCTTTTTTCTCTTTTTCTTCTTGTCTTTCCTTCTTTCTTTCTTTCCCTCCTCCCTCTCTCTCCTTTCTTTTTTTCTTCCTTTCTTCTTTCTTTCCCCTTCTTTTCCCTTCCTCCTTCCTTCCTGCCTACCTCGCTCGTATAGCTCATCTAATACAATAAGTACAAAATAAACATTTAATAATTACATAAATTATATAATTAAATATTAACTTATGCAATTTACTCCTTTTCCTGGCATAGTAATATGGTAACTACAGCAGATAAATAATAAATAATTGAATGTATTTAGAGTTGTATCACATAAAGATCTATAGTTTTGTCTATTTGTCTTTTTTCTTATAGTTTATATCGCATCCAAGATTCCTCTGTCAAAGAAGAATACATATTCTCTTAAATATCAGGTATCTCTTTACTTGTAAACAGTCAGGAAGAGGAAGAAGAACAACTAACATGCCTTTAATGACTTAGAAACATCATACCCTTAAATACAAATCAGGGATTCTCCATTGCTTCATACTAGAATGTTATAATGAGGGTTCTACAAAGGAAAACATCAGGTTGAATTCTGACTGTCCTAAGCAGAAATGCTTCAGTGCCTTTTATTTCTTAAATATAAAATCTCTCAGGTCTCCTAGGTAGATCTGGTGAAATATCATCAGGACTGTGTTGCCAGAATTTCAAACAATACCTTGACTTATACATAATTTACTCCCATGTACTATATGATGCATTTTTATCAAAAGTTGTTGTGGCTCAATAAGAGTCAGAATGTATATGCTACTACTATTATATCTCATACTTATATTCTTATCTTTCTATTTTTTTCATGTTTCTTTTTTAGGTGTTTTTGTAGGTTTAGTGTCAGGTAGCTATAAGGCATAATAATAAGCAAAATGGGCTTTTTGGCCTTATATACAGGAATTAGAGTCTTGACTCAACCTGGCATTGACTCTGAGTTTTCTAGACTGGGAAAATAGGTGGATCAGAATACCTATTTTTTTAGATTGAGTTAATGATTAATCTACAGGTTTTGAGAGGATAATAAGTTCAATCTTCTGATTGCTGGGTATATAGTACTCCTGTGAAAAATCAGAGTGGAAAAGTTGAAAAGGCAGTTGGATATATAGGTTTTTTAGAAGTGAAATATGGGCTGTAGTTATAAATCTGGAAGTTATTGAAAGGTCAAAATAGCATTAGTAAAGAACATGAAGCAGGAAATTACAGCCCAAGCAGAGCAACAATAAACTTACTCAGAGAGGTATCTATATCAAGAAAGTGTTTCCAGAAGAAAGACTGGCATAGTGGGTAGTTGCATAGTTATACAAAGCTAGAACTCAAAGTTTCCTTTGTATTTATTGACATTACAGTATATATCAGAGACTGTTGTCTACCCAATATTTTTTTTTTTACCATTCTTCATTATGATGATGTAGAAAATGAAAATATGCAATTTAAAAACTCTATTCCTAATGCTATCTTACAGATAGGGCTGGGTAATTTCCTATAAGCCCAAATCCTTGGGTGGGGCTTACTCAGGAGGCAATTGCCATGGTGCCCTTCTTTCCTCCTCCCTACCTGGAATATAAATGTAATAACTGAAGCAGGCTATCTAGTGACGAGGTAACCTTGAGCATGGAAATTACTCAGTAAGAAGTACAGAGCAGAAAATAGGAGTCTGAAATTCTAGTAATGTCTTTGAATTGCCATGACAAACCTGATCTGCCTCTGTAGTACATTCTGCATATGACAAAAATAAAACAATTAAAAATTAGTAGGGCAACCATTAGTCTAGGTCACTGTTACCAGAAGCTGAACATGGATCATATCTCATTCAAGGTAATTAGTATGGTAATTAGAAACAGTTAGTAAGGCCTGTTTCTAGGAAGAGGGGAACAGCCCTTACTAACTGTTCCAATTACCATAACCCACCCAGTGACTTCTCTTCAGGGAAAAGATTGAAGAGAAGTCACTGGGTAGGTTAGAAACATTAATTTATTCAACGGCTGCTAAATGCATAATATGAAATTATATTAGTCATTGACAATATAGTGGCAAAAAGGCACACCTGGTTTTGTCACTGTTGGGTTTATGGCCTAGTAACTGGCCATAATTCATTATCCTTTCAGCTAAAAGGCGTTCTCAGAATCCTAAACCAGGATCATTTCATAAATTAAGACCACATAAGTCCAGCTGTGTATTTTAGAGTTTGCATTTTTTTCCTTCAGGGTTTTTGTTTTTCTGGTTGTTGTTTGTTTGTTTGAATCCCAATTGTCTCTCTTCTCTCTGTATTCCCTGATTGGTAAATATATATTACAAGAATAGATTTTCCTCCATATCCTCTTACTTGTCAAGCTAGAATAACTTGTGTACAACTGAAGTCACAATTGACTTCTACATGTCATTTTACCACTATTTTTTATGGTCATGCTGTCTAATCTTTCTTCAGCATGCAACGCTGTTGACTACTGCCTCTTCAAAGCACTCTTCTTTTTTGGCATTTGCAATGCTGTTCTACTTGGGGATTATTTTACCCACTTGGAGTGCTCAATATTTATAGATTAATCTTCCTTACATCAGTTTCTCTCAGTTTCCAACCCAAGATCTTTGCTCTCTTCACTGCATTTATTCTTCCTGAGAAATAATATCCATGAGTATGTGGCTTCAACTATTACCTTTGTCTTAACGACTTTAAAAATCAGTACCTCCAAACCAAACCATGATTTTAAGATTCTTTATTCCTTCATATGGCTTATTATTACTGTTATGTCAAGCTAGTTGGCCTATGAATACCCCAAACATAATTCAAAATTCCTATATCTATATCTGCATATCAAACTATCTCATATTTTTCTATAGCTTTTTCTTATTTTCCCTTTCCTTTAATAAGAATGCACATTTCATTTTTTTCTGATCAATTTCTTATCAAAGTAATTGATACTACCAACTGCAACTTTTTCAAGATAGACATACCAAAATTATCTGTGAGTCAGTCTTCTCTACATAAATCCTTAGCATCCAGTAGGTTATCAATATATTACAATTCTGCTTACAACTGTATCTGAAGTCTGTTTTCTGTTCTCCAAAATAATTTCCATTATCCTTATCCCTCAACTCTCAAATACTTAAAGTAGAATTTAATGAGTGCCTCTGCTTCTATCTCTCTATCTATAGATTTCCATAAATAGATATATCAAGTCTTTCTTTCTCCAACTGGATTGTGTGCAGTCACATATTTTAAAGGTATTTTCTACACCAAAATGATTTTTAATGTATTTTTCCCTTTTATTAGACAATTCTTAGATATCTGCTTTTTTCTAAACTCTGAGCTCTATACTCATCTAGGTAGCTTGAACTGAGGGAGAAATTTCTCCTAATTTGAAAAACAGTTAAACTAAGAAAGGTTCTAGAAAAATACAGCATCTGCTTTTCTGGAATCAGCAGCAGCTTTCTTCATGTTTACGGCTTAAGGCTAATTGAAATGTGTTAGGGGAGATGAACAGTTTCCACCACTAGTTCTGTTTTATAAGGGCAGGGGACAATGTTTTTTAACTCTTTAATTTCTGGCATTTAGCATCATATGCACAAATAATGCTCCATAATTGTGTTAAACAAATACATTGTAATGACACCCCATGATTTTATTTAATTCACAGGAGAAAGTGTATTTGGACAAATCATAGGGGCAGATGTGTTACACTGCCATGGTTTCAATTGACTCTCATTAAAGGTCCATTCATATTTATTAGATGAGTGTTATCAGAATAAGAATAAACATAATTTTTACCATCAAGAGAAATTATCTTCTGCCATTTTTGTTCAAAATCAAGCACATTTTAAAACTATTTATTACTAAAGTAAATGTTTATTATCTGTTGTGCTGATATTAAATAAAGCTATTTGTGACATATATACAACTGAAGTTTAGTCTTTGAGACATTTTTGTCAACTGAGTTTTAACCAAAAAAAGCTAGAGTTTACATGTCCTATCATTCTTAAATTATTGAACATCAATTTAAAATGTGTATTCATTCAGTGAACTATAGAAATCACACTCTTTGGAATTATTGGTAAAATTATGGAACTATGAGTACAGAAAAATCAAAGATAAATGAAAAGAAGAATGAGCTATTATTTGCCAATTTCTGCACTGCCTTGAAAGCTAGCTTCTGTGATAAACCTGTAAAGCAACAACAATCAAGAAAAAGAAGATGATTTATGCAACTGTTACAGCAGTGCTTCAATTACATTTATTCCTCATTTTACAGCAATTCATATATGGATAACATTGAAATTTACAAGCTGAACTGTCAGTTTTTCCATTGGTTTTCACATAATGAATAATATGAATTGAAGACCTTCCTAAAATGTAATTTTTTTTCTGCCAAATGAGAGAGGAGACAATATAATTTCACAAAATTTACATAATAGTTCAAATAGTAATATAAAACTGCCCTAATTCATTTGCTCTGCTACTTAATTTAGCAATTTAACACATATTTTCATCTTAAAAATTAAATATAATTAATAAAAATTTCTAGTTATTAGAGTAAACAGCATTTCATTTTACACACTGAATTTAATGTGTACTATTGGATATTTCTGAATTTTATTTATTTATTTATTCTATTTTTTGAGACAGGGTCTCCCTGTGTCACCCAGGCTGGAGTGCAGTGACACAGTCTTGGCTTACTGCACCCTTGACTTCCCAGATCTAAGGATTCTCCCACTTCAGTCTCCTGAGTAGCTAGGACGACAGAAACATGCCACCGTGTCCAACTAATGTTTTCATTTTTGGTAGAAATGGGGTCTCACTGTGTTGCTCAGACTGGTCTCAAACTCCTGAGCTCAGGCGATCTGACTGCCTCAGCCTCCCAAAGGACTGGGATTACAGCTGTGAGCCACTGTGCCCGGCCTCTTAATTTTAAATGTACTATTTTTTTTGGTTAAAATTTTAACAAACATCAGATTTATTAAAAGTTATCTATTGAAAGACCACATTCCCATTAGTAAAATGAATATTAGTAAATTACATCTTTACTAGAGTTACATTTGATAGCAATGCTTAAACTGAATTAAGATCAATATTCAAGGTAATAATTGAATAGAATTTTGTAATGCCTTTTCAAAAGCCTTCCTACCCCTTTAGTTCAGAAGTTGCAGTAGGCTTGGCAAAAAAATTAATATTGTGTATTGAATGCTATTGGACTGATCATTTCTATAACTTGTTTTGAAACTTGTGCTTAAATGCCCTCTCTCAAACTCTATTTAACCATAGACCTTGCAGGGTTAATATCCATCCCTTTCCCCTGACACGTAATCTAGTCTCTATTGGCTCTGACGCTAGGCAAGCACTTTTAGTTTGCACAGATGGTAATTACCAGAATTCACTGTAGATGTTTTGTGCATTGAAATACCTAGACAGGAAAGAAAATAGTCACAATTGCCTGAAGGTCAGGCTTGTAGGAAAGGAGGAATGTAAAGTCTAAAAGAGCTCTAGTGATATACCCTATTTGCCAGTCCAGCAGTAAACATACTTTGTTTCCTATCCTAATGTGAAATGCTGATGATTTAGCTGTTCTGAGATTTTCTATGATATCTGCCATCAACTTCAAATTTTTGCTCACACAGGAGTTTTAGATTCTGTCCTGTCTATGGGTGACATTTATCCTCTGCTCCCACTACCAATTACTGACTCGCTCCCATTTCCTGCTCAAACTATTCCTAAAGAATGTTTCATTCATTTAGTTTTTCATTAACCAGTTTCAAGAGATTTAAATAGGTCGGTACTTCCATTCCAGGTTACATTATAATCCTCTGGGCATGTTAGAGAGAGCTGCTTATGGCTAAAAAACCAAATCTTGTTCCAGTCATCTGTGACTAAATAAGATAAAGTATTTAATTTTTTTCAAAGAGGTTGTGGGATAGTAGCTTCTATTCTGTGTGCACATTCATTCAGCCTCCTTAGTTGTACCTATTTTTTGGAGTACCCTGAGAACCATTACTTTGAAAATACTGCAAACCCCTAGACAGCCATTATACTATTTTGCTCCTGGGAGCAGTTTCTACCCCAGACTGATCTGACCTCTGAAGTGAGACCCAGCTCTCTCTCACTATCTCACATCATTTAAAGCATTTGCATTACAAATAAGAAAGCATATTTATCTGGCAATAGGTTGACATTAAAAAACAGTTATAGACTGATATGAGTCATATTTAAAACATAAATCCTCTATTATATCTGCATCATTTTGCAATGCAACTAGTAAAATAAGATTTTAATTCTTTAAAATGAAGAATAATTTCAAGGCAAAACATCTTTTAAAAGATACCTATATATTACATTAAGGGGAAGATACTAAGCCTATAAAATGGAAATCTTGAAATTTTCAATGAAATGTGAAATTTGTATTGCCAAGCCAAAAGTGGGATTCAAACTCTAGTCATAATCTAAATCATAACTATAGATTTATATTTATTTATGTGTCAGAA
This sequence comes from Ateles fusciceps, assembly GCA_036589455.1. Classification (NCBI taxonomy): domain Eukaryota; kingdom Metazoa; phylum Chordata; class Mammalia; order Primates; family Atelidae; genus Ateles; species Ateles fusciceps. The sequence goes on along the minus strand of JAZHEH010000827.1, from coordinate 2,232,153 downwards.
TATTGGTCAGCATTATGAGATCTAAGGTATATAATAACCATTTCTGAAAATAAAGCTAAATAAGTAAAAAATTTAATAGTGAGCCCTTAAATGCTAGAGCAGATATTTCTAAATCAGTCCTACTATAAACAGGGTATCTGATGGGGAGGGGGGAGGAGGAATGTTTAGTTTTATGATGGCTGAAACTTAAACTATCTTTATGTCTTCTTTTTTCTCTCTTTGGAAAATCAAGCAAAGTGGCCCATCAGGCAGTATAATCTACAAGTTAAGGGCTTGAACTTTGGCATTGGAAAAATTTGTATTTTCACTCTAAAGCTGCCTTATATTATCTTTGTTAAATAACTTCATTGAATCTAACTTTTCTTATCTGTATAATGAGAATGTTATTTAACCATAGGGTGCAATTATATAGTAAAATCAAATGCTAAATATAAGACCTCAGTTGTAATCCCAACACTTTGATAGGCCAAGGCAAGCACATTGCTTGAGCCCAGGAGTTTGCGACCAGCCTAGGCAACACGGCCAAACCCCATCTCTACAAAAAATACAAAAATTAGCTGGATGTGGAGATGCATTCCTGTAGTCGCAGCTACTTAGGAGGCTGAGGCAGGAGGGTGGCTGGAGCCTGGAAGGTTGAGGCTATAGGAGCCATGTTGACACCACTGCACTCCAACCTGGGTAACAAAACTAGACCCTGTCGCAAAAAAAAAAAAAAAAAAAAAAGAAAAAAGACATCAGGCTGAGTCTATGACACATAATATATGAACAAGAGCTGGTAACTATTCCTATTGCATCTTAAATTTAATAGTGAACTAGAAATCAGGATTGCTATTTGTAATATGAATATGCTACTTCTTCAATCAAGAGAGAGAGTATGTTTCTCCTTCCCATTGATTCTAGGTTGGTCTTGTGGTTGGTTTGCTTTGACTAATATAGCAGATGTGACATTGTGCAATGCCTAAGAGGTATTGCAGCTTCTGTTTACCCATCTTGATATTCTGAAAATAAAATGTAAAGAAACTCAGACTAGCTTCTATGAAGATAAGAGACCTTAGGGCAAGAGAGTTCCAGCTTACAGGTAGCACAATTGACAAGTTTGTAGGTGAGGTCATCTTGGATAACCCAGAATTGGGAGTGAGCACAAATGAGATCAGCAGAATGATTGAACTGAGCCCACATCAAATGATTAACCAATGGAATCATGAACAAATAAAAGGTCATTGTTCTAAGTCTCTGTGTTTTAGGGTGATTTGTTGTGCAGCAAAAAATGACTAAAAACTGTTGTGTGTGTGTGTGTGTTTGTGTACACAGAAGTATATGTGATGCAAACTCATAGCATGTACATAAGTGGCTTCTTCCTACCAGTCTGCACATCAGTTGAATTTTTTGGAAGAAAGCAAGAAATTACTAATTTACCACTCAAACTCAAAATATTTTTCAATATCATTATTTTGACTGAGATATGTTTTTCTAATAGTGGAAGTCTTAACTATATTTATATTTACAATCGTGTACACATATAGCATAATAAAATGAGATAAGTCTCAGCATTATATGCTGTTACAATATTTGAAATAAATTCATTTGAACTTCACACATAAATAACATATTGAAAAATCCTGTAATACAGGCATCAATACTGCATGCCTGCTTTTTTTCTTTTTCAACATACAAAAGTTAAAAGCATTGAGCAAAGTGATAGATTATTTCTGGACACATTTACAAATTGAATGAATAAATAAATTATTCAAAATATAAGCACAAAAAGTATATTTAATGTGGTTGTCATGTAAGTAAATATTTTGTTTTGCCAAAGGTAATTTTAAAATATTCTATATAACCAAACAGATGTATTAAAGAAAATCAACAAAAATAAAATGATCTTTACCAAACATATTTTAGTTGGAGGTCACCACTATAACATAACTCAGAATGCAAGTCAATGCCAATGGCAAAATGAGGTTGAATGTATGAAGCCAAAACAAAAGAGATTAGATAGGAAGATATATTTTTTTTTGTTCCAGAGCTTGATTATTTTTTCTCTTTTTGTAGTTCTGATCTTAATAAGATCTGTGTTGCCTTCAGTTCAGGGTAAAAACAGAGACATTGCAATGTAAGTTATCACCATTCACCTTGGAAAAGTCAGAAACTCTATTAGGGTGCTGTTAATTTAGCAGATATATAAGGAGCTCAATCACTAATAGAAAAGCAAGAAATCTACCTGAGATCTGTCAAATAGTTTACTGGAAAAACCCTCTTCAGATAAACACATATGTTATCCAATGTTATCTGCTATGATTGTCATATTAATTTTTTGAGTCAGTTAGGTATAAAATAGAGCCTGGTATCAATAATTAAATACTTAAGAGAATGAATCCTTCAGGATCTGTTTACTATTAGACCTAATTCTAAGAAGTATTTTTCCTAGACTACAAGCCTTTACATTCATTCTCCTATGATGGGAAGGTGACACAACTTTTTTATGGGATTTTGTAATATTAAATATTAAATTATATTAGTATTTTTAAATGTCATGATAATTATGACAATGATACTAATAAAACTGTTGTCATTACTTCTAGCAAGGGTTTTCATTATTGATCATAATCTTGAAAGTTAACCTAACAAGCAATTCTTATTCTTGTCCCCATTATATAGAAGGAAAGGAATCTTAGCAAGGTAAAATGGCTTCCTACTCCACTACCTTGGTGCTAGCTCTGATTTTGGAACCTGATATTTTGCTTTTGAATCACTTATGTTTATATGTTTTATTACACTAAATGTTCAATATTTTCTGGATTAAGCAGCTCTTTAAGACCATTACTGAAATGTGCCTACAAAAGAAATGCAATTCTGTTATACAACTAAACTAACTGGAAGGAAGGAATCTCACTATATAATGAGTGAGATTCAATAGAACACAGAATTCAAAATATTTACATACAATTGAAATGACAAACTTTTCCAAAGTAAAATGACAAAGGTAGTCATTGACAAATGATACAATTAGTCACTGTGAAATTGTTCCCCATATCAGGTAACAAAAAACAAACATCCTGTGACAAAATTCTGAGCCATTATGATGTGGAATTTCTGATTATCACAAAGTATTCTTTATGGTGAATCCACAGGAATAACTGTAAGGAAGGGGTCAACCTCACTGTTTCCATAGTAGTGCATTTTAACGACCAAAGAACCATCCCTAAGATGGAGAGATGAGAGATGATGATATGGGCTTAACAAATTTTCTACTTGGATTATCACATGTCTTTTTAAAACTAGATACTAGGCATGCTTAATTTAGTTAGCCTCATGAAAGTTAGCCTTAACCAGTGAATAAAAACATGTCATTGATTAATGTTTTATTCCCTTATTCAACATATTTATTGAGCATCTACTCATATAACAGTGTCACATAACCGACACTGTTATATGACAAATGATACAAACTGGATTCACAAAAGAAAAGGTGGAGAGCTAAAAAAAAAGTTACCAAGTAGAATTAAACTGGGTTCATTTCAAAGAGTGTGGCAGATTATAAAAGAAGTAATACATTAAAGACAGAAGAACTCTGTGCATTTCAAAGATGCTTAGGAAGTTGAGGCTTGAACTTGGCCTTAAAGAACAAGTAAAGTTTGAGCAAGTATAAGAAAACAATAAGCTACTTTACACTAGACAATTCATGCTCAAGGGCAGCATGAGTTAGGGATGATAATTTTTGTTTGTTTTCTTTTTCTTTTTGAGATGGAGTCTCACTCTGTGTCCAGGATGGAGTGCAGTGATGCAATATTGGCTCCTGGGTTCAAGCAGTTCTTCCACCTCAGTCTGAGTCAATGGGACTACAGGTGTGTACCACCATACCTGGTTATTTTTGTGTTTTTTTGTTTTGTTTTGTTTTGTATTTTTAGTAGAAACAGGGTTTTACCATGTTAGCCAGACTGGTCTCCAACTCCTGGCCTCAAGTGGTCTGCTCGCCTCAGCCTCTCAAAATTCTGTGATTATGGGAATAAGCCATAAGACCTGGCCTGTTTTATTTTATTATATTTTTGATATTGAAGCCATCTAGGGTTAATGAAGCAGTCTCATTGTCTGAGGTGTTATTCAAGCTCTTTGTCTCATGACCAAGAAAATTAAAGAGCATGGACAACAAGGGTGAGGTTTGTGTGAAAGTTTAATAAGCAAGAGAACACAACTCTCCCCCAGTGGAAAGGGGTCCCAAGGGGGTTTCCATTTTTGAAGATGAATGTAAAGGCTTTTATAAGAAATTTTCCCTATCTGTGTAACTGCCCTTATCTGTGCAGCTTTGCGCATATCCAAGGCAAGCCTCCCTCTTATACAAGTTCCCCAAAAGTCCACCATGTATATGTCCATAGAAGGGGGAGGTAACTTTTTCCCAGAGCTTGCTAATTACATAAAGAACAAAGGTATTTCTATGTTTGGTTTTGCTCCCTTATCTGTGCAACTGCAGCTTGATTTTTCAAGCTGTTTCTATGTTAAAAATATTCTACTAAACCTGTCTTAACTGTCTGTCAACTGCTTTTTTTATTCCTCTCTCATTCGCCATCCCCAGGAATGAAAACCCTAAGTGCAGTTAGGGAGGTTGGGCAATGATCATTCCAACTACTTCATGATGGAAAGGGCATTATGTGGGGGAACAGCAGCTGGGGTTTCACCTGGGGTCAATCTACAGGTCCTCCTAAGAGAGCACATCCATGCATGGTTGTATTTGTATCACTATTTGGAGCTTGATAGGCTCTAGGCAGAAGAAATAATTTGGGTTATAAAAGAACATGTGTTAAAACAAAATAAGGTGGGAGTTAAGGATACTTCAAAAATTCCAAGTCTGCTAGCACAGCTGGAAAGCCAGTTTTTCCAACTGTGGCCTGTCACAAATAAAAATTGACTTTTATTGCACTGAGGCAAACAACTATACTGTCGTAAGTTAAGAATTCTCAGTTTTCAAATTTTAGAGGAACTAGGCAGAGACAAATGAACATGTTCCAAATTTTGTTCATAGGAGTACACATCACTCAATTGTTAAAAGCTGTTGAGAGCTTAAAAGAAAAGTTTCCTTGTCCCTAAAAAAACAAAACAAATGTTAGCAGTGTTTTAAGCAAAAAGTTTAAAAAAATATTTCCATTAGTCCTATTCATTCAGTTAACTCTTGTTTTGCTTGAATTTATAACTTAAATTAATAAACATTTTAGCTCTTCAGGAGTCCTGTACATTTTTTCTTTATTCCAATGTTACAATCTTCAAAGTTATTAAAAACCTGCATATGAGAGCACCTTTTAAAGTTCTACAACTGACAATAAACCATCTTTTGAAGATAATTAAAACAAGACAAATGTCTGCAAATGACAAAATGTCCAGGGTAATTACAATTAAAACCATGATTAACCAAGAAAGTTGGTTATTTCTGTGGTTTACAATCATAAACTTAATTGTGATTGATAGCAAATATTCAGACATTAGAATTTTAGAAATCATACATATTGGAAAAATCATAGAATTTTGAAACATATATTAATATTATTCACTAAAATATAACTTCAAGAAGATTAAACATCATTGTGTTAATGCCATGTACCTAAACATGTCAAATAATCCTGTTTACCTCTCTTTGGAAGCTCCAGGGGTCCTCTGTAACATCCTAAACCTTGAAACTGAAGTTTGATTTTGGGAAGCCTATTGAATTTGTTAGTGGTTTAAATACTTGATGTTATGAAATGGATTCCAGATTATCATAAATTATCGATTTTGCCAAAATGACTAAGTAAACATTTAAACAAGAAAAAAGCCTTTATTTGTAAAAAGGGAAGACTTGGCCTTCTAAACAATGTGTCTCCTGTCTTCTCTATTTTTCCCCTTGGCAGTCTATCCACAAGGGAAATGAAAATCTTTCATTATACTTTATGATTGCATGAAAATCTTTTAAGGGAGAGAAGCCAAACTTTACCCTTATAATAGTTTAGTATTAATGTAAACCCTGAATTTCTAATGAAAAACTATAGACAATTCTAAACAATTTTAATTAGTTGGACCATGAGGTGAGATTCTTATAAACCTTCTAGAACCCTTTTCAAACTTTGCTAAAGAAAAGATTTGTGCCTTAAGAAAATCTTGTTGTGTTTTTATTTAAATGTACAATTTACAGAAATATCATATATTCTTTTGAATTTGGTTAATGTGTTCAAACATGAATTTTTTTTGCAAAATTAATTTTTTCAATTCTTCCACAACTTGTTTAAGTCTTTAGCTTTATCTTATCTAACTTAAAAAAAATTCTTTAACCCTAGGCAGAAACTTGCAGTTTCTTGCCTTCTTAAAATCTTTTAATAAAAATACATTTTACTATGTCTCCTTTCTGCTAAGAAATTGAGAAGAACCTCAGTGCCTTCCTGAGATTTTCTCAGTTGTTTTGACACAACCTTGTATGTAAATCTATGATCAACAGTCTCAATTACATGTCATAATGGTAACTCTTAGCAATTTTTAACCTTAATGTACAACCTGATAAGTTGTTTTAATTATATACTAGACACAGATAAAATGTGACTTTATCCAGCATAGTTAAGGGTGTGGTTAATCCACATGTCCCTAGCCCTTATTAACTGTGAAGCAGGCAAGTTGAAGAGTTCTCAAATGCCAAAGAAGCCCCTTACAGTACTGAAATATTTACCAAACCCAGTATCTGACCAGCATAATTTGGACCACATATTTACATTTTGAAAACATTTGTGTTTTACCAATAATCTTTAAGACAGTTTTTATTTCTCAAAGATTAAAGTTACATGATTTAAAAGGCATTACAGCTATTATTTTTCCTTCTAAAAATATTTGTGTTTATCTTTCTTTAAGCCAATTAATTACAGCTCTTTATATGAACATTAAACATATAACACATATATAACTACCCAGACCCACAGAAGAAGACATAGCAGTTGTAGGTTCTTTTGTTTGCTGGTCTCTCAGCTGGATTATCAGCCTGAAGGTGGAGTCCTTTAAGAGCATGACTAGGAGAGTGGCAAGACAAAGTTGAGAAAAATAGTTTAATCACCAAGAAAAAAATTTTTTCACCATGTACAGTGACACATGCATGTAATCACAGCTCTTTGGGAGGCTGAGGCAGGGAGATCACCTGAGGTCAGGAGTTCAAGACCAGCTTAGTCAACATAGCAAAACCCCATCTCTACCAAAAACACAAAAACTAGCTGGGCATGATGGCAAGTGCCTGTTATCCCAGCTACAAGGGAGGCTGAGGCAGGAGAATTGCTTAAACCCATGAGATGAAGGTTGCAGTGAGCTGAGATTGTGCCACTGCACTCCAGCCTGGGTGACAGAGTGAGACTCTGTCACAAAAAAGAAGAAGAAGAAGAAGAAAAAAAAAGCCTTTCCAAGAAATAAAATCCAAGTCAACAAAAACATAAACGCCTTTTAAAGAAACCTATGACTTGGATATCCACTTTTAATTAAGCTGTGTGTTCTTTAAAAAATTTTTTTTGTTGTTGTTACTTAAAACTTTAAAGACAATGTAAACAGTGATCTTACCATTGTTTTTTTTTTTTTAAACCAGTTTGCATAATGAGAAAGAGGCCAAAATCCAACTGGTAACAAAACATTTACCATTTTGCCAGCATGTCCGGCTGCTGAGTTTTCTAGAGGAGTTCCCTTGAGGTCCTCCATGGATGTATAGGTTTGCACCACTACCTGTTCACAGTCACATTCAGGCTCTCCAGTTTCCTCTGGGAAGAGAGTGGCTGGGTTCAGTCAATGACAGGTTTTTAACTGAACTTCAGATCCCTCTAATGGCAGAGCCTGATATTTGAGAAAGTGATTACCTGTTAGCCAGAGACTTCAGTCCTGCCACATTGTGTGGGGTATATACAGTTAAATTATTTCCCATAGGTAACTTGGTGGCCTCTGGCACCAGAAAAGCCACTGCTGCAACTGCTCAGAAGGAGGCTGACCATCCTTTTTCAACGAAGTCAAGCTCCATGCTTATGTAACCTACTGACTGTTGAGCTAGACCTAGTGCCTTAGTTAAAATTCCAGAGTCATTCCCTTCCTTTTTGATACATAGATATTAAATGCCTTCTCTATGGGAATAATAAGGCCTGGTGATTTAAGCAAGGCTTATTTTTAAACCTTAGATTCCCATGTCCAATGGTGAGTTTTAGCTGCTTAAGTTTCTTTTATGAGTTGATATAATGGGCGATCTATTTCGCACTGCCCAAATATCCATAGTCTGCAAAATCAAATAATGTCTAAGAATCACTTCAGCTGTTTAAGGTTTTTGGGAAGGGAAAAGGAGGAAATAGGCCTAATATTTTTCTCACCTACTTCTCTGGTCTCTTCTGATAAGACTAGACCTAGATATTTTACTGAAGTCTGGCAGAGCTAAGCCTCAGATATTGAAACCCTATTATCTCTTTTTGCTAAGAAATTGAGGAGAACCTCAGTGCCTTCCTGAGACTTTCTCAGTTGGGGTATAAAGGAGAATGTTATCTACATACTGCAAAGCTTCAACTTGACGGTGAGAAAAATCAGAGAGCTCTTTGGACAAGGTCTGTCTTTGCAACTTTCTTCTGAAATCAGGGGCTGCCTGAGTAATAAACTTGTCCTTTAAGATTAGGTGTCCTTCAGTTGAATTGGGAGACAAGGCAGTGTGTTTCATTAGAGCTCTCTCAACCTTTCTGAAAAGGCTGAGGGATTTTTATCTAGTTTTTGATCTATCATGGTAGTTAATAGGTTTGGCTCCAGTCTTTTGCAAGCCCTCCAATGTACACACTTGAAAGAGTATTTTTTTTTCCATTCCCCCAAGGGTCCTCCAAGGGCACAGCTACTCTCCCAACTGGATAGGCTCTTTCCCTTCCCTGGCACTATATGAGACAAAAAGTTTGTCTCCAGTTTTATCTGTTGCTTGCAGGGCTGCCTGTTGCTCAGCAGCACTTGGAGTTTTATTTAAAACTAACATAACATATTTCCAGGAGATTTTAAATACTTGTGTTAAATCCTAGAAGGCCTCTATATGTAACCAAAGATAGGGTTTGCCCAGAGCGAGCTTCAGGGGCTGAGGGTTAAAGGAGATCCAGGCTGAACTTGAAGGGAATACAAACTTGAAGATGTGTGGTTACCCATCTGGAATGACAGTAGAGAAAAAGAATCCCTTAGTCTCTTTATCCTTTCAGAGTTAACCAGGGTGGAGAGAAATATAGAAAGGGTGCCCTCTTCTCTTTTTTCCTCCAGTCTTCTTTGAGTTTCAGTAACTGCCTTAGATGCCACCCACAGATGCAAGCATCCAATTCACCCATGGATTTGGAGGAGCTAGTTAGTAGGAGTAGTCATGTTTACCTGGATAATGACCTACTGCTCCACCTGTCTCTGGGTCTCCCAGACCTACTCGACCCAAAAGGCTTCCAAGTTACCCAAGGGGCCCAAGAGAGATTGTGCAGTAATTGAATTTGGTAAAGAAAATCCAATTTAATTAAGAAAGTGTCCTGACCCTATTCCCGGCTTCTCTTACTATAACCCTAGTGAAGCACCAAATTCCCAGAGAATGAGATCAACTGTCTTCTAAGCCTAAAACCCCCTTTTTGTTTAAATGCCAATGTAGCTGGATGCAGAGCAGGTATCTCAAAAGAACATAAGGATTAAATGGCTGTCCTCCCTTCATTGGCGACACTACTGGGCTAGAATTTATCTCTCAAAGGAAGCTTCCTCCTGACTGTTGAAAGTGGAGATTTTCTGTTTCCAAATAGTGTATTGAGTCTGATCACTGATAGAGGGATGTAAGAGGAAATGGAGTTGGGGAAATAGAGGTTTTGGACAAAGGGCCAGTAGGACCCCCCACAGAGAAAAATCCCATTTCACTAGAAGGTGTGGGCAGCATTAAAATGTTACATAAAACCTCTGACTCCAAATTATTTTCAGGCAGAGGTTAAATAAAGAGGTGTGGTGCTTGGTGGGCTTTCCCCGGAATATGACTCTTAGCAGGAAAAAATTGATTTGTCTCATGGAGGAACTGTTTAAATTCATTGGGCAGTGCTGCACTCTTACATGGAGGAAAATACAACCCAAATGCAGAGTAGAATATTCCCTTGGGGTCAAATACTCCTTTACACAGTGTTATGAATTACTATCAGCGGGAGACAACAAAAGCCTTTATTAGGTGAAAGTTTAGGCTTAAACCTCAAAATATCCCCATCTAAATAAAATCACAGAAGCAGCAATTTTTTGAGTTACATTCCTGATTACTAACAAACCTTCAAAATTTTCCCAACGACATTATGTCCCCAGGCTGCAAAAACTTCCCCCAACATAGCATAAAGAAGGGATAAGAGACATGATAGCCACAAAAAAGAAAAACAGAAAATGTGATAGGAAAGTCTGGAAATACTGGTGCCAACACCCTGATGGGTTATTGGAGACGAATTAGTTCAAGGGCCTTCAGGTAACACTGAGGTGTGGCCTCAGTCAGATGCCTTCAGTTCCCCCAGGACCTCCTTCTAACTCCACATGATGGCTAGGTCCTGTGTGAAAAGAAACTGGATTGGAACACAGCAAACATTCCCAACATCTGAGAGTGATGCAGGATTAACAAAGTCCTCTCCAGCAAGTTTTTTCCCTGAGTCCTATCAGACTGGAAGCCACTCTAGAAGCTTTTAATGAGCTGACAAGAGCCCAGTGTTTTGTTTGATCTTGAGAGGAAAAAATTGAGGACAAGAAGCCTTGGAAATAAAAGTAAAGTGTTGGAGGTCCACTCCTACTCAACATTCCAATTAATCCTGTATAAGCCCCAACAAATGAAGCTACCTGGGGTAAATAAAGCAGTCTCATTGCCTGAGGTGTTATTTGAGCTCTTTGTCTCATGACCAAGAAAATTAAGGGGTTTGGACACTAAGGGTGTGGTTGCAGTGAAAGTCTATTACGAAAACAACAATGCTCTCCACAGTGGAGAGGAAACTCAAAAGGGTTTCAATTTTTACAGCTGAATGCAAAGGCTTTTATAAGAAATTTTCCCTACCTATGTAACTGTCTGTGTAACTGCCCTTATCTGTGCAGCTTTGGGTATGTCTCAGGCAAGCCTCCCTCTCATCCAAGTTCCCAAAGAGTCCACCATGTGCATGTGTGTAAAAGGGGTGGAAACTCTTTTCCCAGCAGCCCACTGATTACACAAAAAATAAAGGTGTTTCTATATTTGGTTTAGCTCCCTTATCTGTGCAGCTACAGCTTGATTTTTTCAGGCTGTTTCTATGTTTACAAGAATTCTACCAAGGACCTCTCTTAACTATCTTTTTTTTTTATTTCTCCCCCTCTCAATATAGCACACAATTTATATCATCAAACCTATTTTATGTATTTTTCTTTATAAAGTAGAACTAGTAATAAGACTATATACATGAGAAGCTGCAATCACTGTGAACCATTTAAACTCAAAACTTGTCTGAAATATATTTTTATCATATTCTTCAATGCACTTTTAAAATTTAAGTTTTATTTAGAGACAGTAAAAGTTATTTATATCAGTGTGTATTTCCATGAGTATTTATAAACATGTACAATTGTCTAATGACACTTAAGATTAAAAAAAAAATCACATCAAAGAAATTTAATCTTGAGGTCACTTTTTTCAGTTAGCTCTTCCCACTTTTCCATATACACAACTGACTTTGGCAATGATGTATCTTTTTCTTTTCATAAATATTTGCCTTTTACAAAATGTCACATAAATGTAATATTGTCTTTTGAACCCTGCTTTGTTTACTTCACATAATATATTTGAGATTAATCCATGTATTGCATGTATTAGTATTTTTTTTGCTGCTAAGTAGCATTCAGTGTATAATGAACATATCATTGATTGCACATTCGTTTATCAGCTAAAGAACACTTACATTATTTCCAGTATTGGTTATTAAAAATAAAGCCACTATAAACATTTACATATAGATGTTTGTGGATACATAAGTTTGCATTTGTCTCTGTTAAACACTGAACAGCAGATTACTTGGTCATAACATAAGTGAATGTTTCAATATCTAAGAAATTCTCAATATGTTTTCGAAAGTGGTTGTAGCATAATATGAGAATACTGGTTACTTTGAATTCTTACCAGCATTTCAATTTTTTATTGTAGTCATAATTAACATTGTTCTGATGACTAATGATGTTGAGCATGTTTATATGTGCTTAGTAGCCATATATATTTACTTTAGTAAAGCATCTGTTCAAATATCTTGCCCTTTTATAATGAACTTGCAATTTTGATATTCCTTGGTTTTTAGAATTTATACACACACACACATACACAGAGAAACAAAAAATATATACATATTTATTCTTTTTCTAGATTAAAGTCCTTGGTCATAATAATAATTTGCAAATGTTGTCTTATTATTTGCTTCCATGATCTTTATAGTGCCTTTCACAGAGCAGGAGAATTTAAATTTCATGAAGTCAAATTTATTAATATATTCTTTTATAAAAATATTATTATTTTTAGATACTACATTATGCTTTTAGTGTAGTATATAAGAACTCTTTCCAGGTATAATATCATAAAAATATTTCTTTAATAAGTTTTCTATAAGTTATATAGTCTTAACTTCTTTATTTACATTATTCATTTCATGTTAACTTTTGTGTAAAATATATGAGTTAAGGTTCATTTATTGACATGTGTGTCCAATTATTCCAGGAAAATTTATTTTCAAGACTATCATTACTTTATATAATAGCCAAAATTTAATCATTTAAGTATTAGTATAATTCTATAGTCTCTATTCTGTTCTAGTTATCTGAGTGTCAGTCCTTATTCTAATATCAAACTCTGTTGATTGCTGTAGCTTGATACTGAGTCTTGAAATCAGATAGTGCAAGTCTTCCAATTATATACTTGTATTTCCTAATATTTTTTGTTTTTCTAATTTTTAATTTTTATGGATACATAATAGATAAATATAATCATGGGATACATGAGATATTTTTATGCAGGCATACAATGTGTAATGACTATATCAGGTTAAATGGGATATCCATCACCTCAAACTTTTATCATTTATTTATAAGATGAACATTGAAATTACACTCAGTTTTTTTTTAAAGTACTATAAGTTGTTGTTGACTATGGTAACCCTGTTATGCTAACAAATACTAGATCTCATTCCTTGTATCTAACTATATTTTTATACCCATTACCTTCCCTACTTCCAAAACCAACTACTTTTCCTAGCCTTTAGTAACTGTCACTCCGTGTCTCCATGACTTAAATTGTTTTAATTTTTAGCTCCCGCAAATGAGTAAAAACATATAAAATGTTTCTTGGTTAATTTTACTTAAAACAATGTCCTCTAGTTCCATTCACATTGTTGTGGATGACAGCATCTCATGGATGAATAGTACTCCATTGTGTATATATATTACATTTTCTTTATCCATTCATCTGTTGAGGGTTGCTTTTAAATCTTGAATATTTTGAATAGTGCTATCAAAAACTATGAAAGTGCAAATATTTCATTGATATACAGATTTTTCATCTTTTCAGTATATACCTAGCAATAGGATTGCTGAAAAGTATGGCAGTTCTATTTAGTTTTTTGGTGAGCATCCATGCTGTTCTCCATAGTGGTTGTACTAATTCACATTCTCACCAACAGTGTATGAGGGTTCCTTTTTCTCCATATCCTCATCAGCATTTGATATTGCTTGTCTTTTGAGTAAAAGCTATTTTAACTAAGATGAGATAATAAAACTGCCTTTGAATAAGTCCAGGAGCTGTTTTTTTTGTAAAGATCAACAATATAAACAGACCACAAGCCAGATTAATAAAAAAGAAAAGAGAGAATAATCAAATAGATGCAATAAAAAACGATAAAGGGGATATTATCACAGATTCAACAGAAATACAAACTACCATCAGAGATTAATACAAACAATTCCATGCACATAATCCAGTAAACCTGGAAGAAATGGATACATTCCTGGACACTTCAACCCTCCCAAGCCTAAACCAGGAAGAAGTTGAAACCCTGAACAGACCAATAACAAGGGCTGAAGTTGAGGCAGCAATTAACAGCCTACCAACCAAAAAATGCCCAGGTCCAGATGGGTTCACAGCTGAATCCTACCAGACATACAAAGAAGACCTGGTACCACTCCTTCTGAAACTATTCCAAACAATCCAAAAGAGGAAATCCTTCCCAAATCATTTTATGAGACCAACATCATCCTGATACCAACACGCGGCAGAGACTCAGCAAGAAAAGAAAACTTCAGGCCAATATCCATGATGAACATAGATGCAAAAATCTTCAATAAAATACTGGAAAACCGATTGCAACAGCACATCAAAAAGCTTATCCATTACAATCAAGCAGGCTTTATCCCAGGGATGCAAGGCTGGTTCAACATACTCAAGTCTATAAACGTAGTTCACCACATAAACAGAACCAAAGACAAAAACTACATGATTATCTCAATTGATGCAGAGAAGGCCTTTGACAAAATTCAACAGCCCTTTATGCTAAAAACCCTCAATAAACTAGGAATTGACAGAATGTATCTCAAAATAATAAAAGCTATTTATGACAAACCAACAGCCAATATCATACTGAATGGGCAAAAACTGGAAGCATTCCCTTTGAAATCTGGCACTAGACAAGGACACCATCTCTCACCACTCCTGTTCAATATAGTACTGGAAGTTCTAGCCAGAGCAATCAGGCAAGAAAAAGAAATAAAGATTTTTCAATTAGGAAAGGAGGAAGTCAAATTGTCTCTATTTGCAGACGACATGATAGTATATTTAGAAGACCCCATCGTCTCAGCACAAAATCTCCTGAAACAGATAAGCAACTTCAGCAAAGTCTCAGGATACAAAACCAATGTGCAGAAATCACAAGCATTTCTATACACCAATAAAATACTTAAAGAGAGCCAAATCAAGAACTAACTGCCATTCACAACTGCTATAAAGAGACTAAAATACCTAGAAATACAACTAACAAAGGATGTAAAGGACCTCTTCAAGAACTACAAACCACTGCTCAATGAAATAAGAGAGGACACAAACAGATGGAGAAACATTCCATGCTCATGGTTAGGAAGAATCAGTATTGTGAAAATGGCCATACTGCCCAAAGTAATTTATAGATTCAAAGCTATCCTCATCAAGCTACCTATGACCCTCTTCACAGAACTGGAAAAAAACCATCTTAAACTTCATATGGAACCAAAAGAGAGCCCACATAGCCAAGTCAATTCTAATCAAAAAGAAGAAAGCTGGAGGCATCATGCTACTTGACCTCAAACTATACTAGAAGACTACAGCAATCAAAACAGCATGGTACCAGTACCAAAACAGAGATATAGAAAAATGGAACAGAACAGAGGCCTTGGAGGCAATGCCACACATCTACAACCATCTGATCTTTGACAAACCTAACAAAAACAAGCAATGGGGAATGAATTCCCTGTTTAATAAATGGTGTGGGGAAAACTGGCTAGCAATATGCAGAAAGCGGAAACTGGATCCCTTCCTAACATCTTACACTAAAATTAACTCCAGATGGATTAAAGACTTAAACATAAGACCTAACACCATAAAAACCCTAGAAGAAAACCTAGGCAAAACCATCCAGGACATAGGCATAGGCAAGGACTTCATGACTAAAACACCAAAAGCATTTGCAACAAAGCCAAAATAGACAAATGGGACCTAATTAAACTCCAGCAAAAGAAACAGTCATTAGAGTGAATTGGCAACCAACAGAATGGGAAAAAATTTTTGCAATCTACCCATCTGACAAAGGGCTAATATCCAGAATCTACAAAGAACTAAAACAGATTTACAAGAAAAAAACAAACAAGCCCATTTAAAAGTGGGTGAAGGATATGAACAGACACTTTACAAAAGAAGATATATAGGAGGTGAAGAAACATATGAAAAAATACTCATTGTCACTGGTCATTACAGAAATGCAAATCAAAACTACACTGAGATACCATCTCACGCCAGTTAGAATGGCGATCATTAAAAAATCTGGAGATGACAGATGCTGGAGAGGATGTGGAGAAATAGGAACATTTTTACACTGTTGGTGGGAGTGTACATTAGTTCAACCATTGTGGAAGACATTGTGGTGATTCCTCAAGGACCTAGAAATAGAAATTCCATTTGACCCAGTAATCCCATTACTGGGTATATATCCAAAGGATTGTAAATCATTCTATTATAAAGACACATGCACCCGTATGTTCACTGAGGCACTGTTTACAATAGGAAAGACCTGGAACCAACCCAAATGCCCATTGATGATAGACTGGACAAGGGAAATGTGGCACATATACACCATGCAATACTATGCAGCCATAAAATAGGATGAATTTGTGCCCTTTGTAAGGACATCAATGAATCTGGAAACCATCATTCTCAGCAAACTGACACAAGAACAGAAAGTCAAACACCACATGTTCTCACTCATAGGCGGGTGTTGAACAATGAGAACACTTGGACATAGGGAGGGGAGTATCACACACTGGGGTCTGTTGCGGGGACTAAGGCAGAGATAGCAGGGGGATAGGGAGTTGGGGGAGTCATAACGGGAAAAATGCCAGATATAGGTGACGGGGATGGATGCAGCAAACCACATTGCCATGTATGTACCTATGCAACAATCCTACATGTTCTGCAAATGTACCCCAGAACCTAAAGTGCAATAAAATGTATTAATATAAAAACTGACTTTGCAAAAATTATAACTGAGAAAATTATGACAGTGAACAAAATCAGACCTAAGTGACTCCATCGTGCTTCTAATCTTTAAGCTGTCCTTGTTTATTCCTGGGCATAGACAAAAATAATCTTGGGAAGAAATTTAGTTTATGGTTTGACTCTGAAACAAAATTGATAATATCCCTTTCCTGAAAAACCTTCTGCCTTGGGACCAGTCTGCCTTTGTAGGTCTAACAAATTAGCTACAAGATTAGAAATTATGGTAAAGGGGTTATGTAGCCTCTGGATTCAAGAGTCTGAACCTTCCTAAACTCCTCCTGGCCATAACATCATTACTGTGAAACCTAAAATCAGTGCTTGAGATATTTTGCAGACACTGCACTCAGAGCATCAGCTGACTCCACCAAGACCCGTAATCCTCCTCAAACCAGTTCTGCAAATCCACCCAGGAACAGAAGACAGCAAGACCTCACTTTGACCCCCACTATGATTTCATCTCCAACCTGACCAATTAGCACCCTTCACTTCCCAAGCCCCTACCCACCAAATTATCTTTAAAAAACTTCAATCTCCAAATGATCCAGAAGACTAATTTGTATAATAACAAAACTGCAGTCTCCTGCACAGCTGGTTCTGTGAATTACTATTTCTCCATTGCAATTCCCCTCTCCTGATAAACTTGTTTTGTCTAGGCAGCAGGCAAGGTGAACCCATGGGGCAGTTACAGTGATACATCATCATAGTTTTGATTTGAATTTATTTGATAAATAGTAATGTTAAGCACAATTTCATATATCTGTTTACCCTTTGAGTATCTATCTTCTTTTGAGACATGTCTAGAGAGAACTGCTAATTTCTTGGGTAGATTATTAGTTATTTTTGTATTGAGTTGTTTGAGCTCCCTATATATTCTGGTTATTAATCCCTTTTAAGATGAGTAGTTTTCTAATAGTTTTTACATTCTGTTGGTTGACTGTTTTCTTTGTTGGTTGTTTCCTTTGATGTGCAGGAGCTTTTTCAACTTCATGTGATCCCATTTGTCTGTTTTTGCTTTGGCTGTCTGTGCTTTTAAGGTATTACTCAAAAAAATATTTGTCCAAATGAATGTCTTAGAGAGTTTCCCCAATGTTTTCTTTTAGTAGTTTCATAGTCTAAGGTCTTAGATTTAAGACTTTAATGCATTTTGATTTGAGTTTTGATTAGGGGTTTGGTTTCATTCATACGTATAGGGAAGTCCAGTTTTCCCAACACCGTTTTTGAAGAGACTGTCCTTTCCCAAATGTATGCTCTTGGCACCTTTGTTGAAAATGAGTTCACTCTAAATGTATGGATATGTTTCTGTGTTCTCTATTTTTTTCTGTTGGTCTACGCATCTGATTTTATTGATATACCTCTATTACTCCGTTTTTATCCTACTTGTTAAAGACATAACCAAGACTAGGAAGAAAACGATGTTTAATTGGACTTACAGTTCCACCTGGCACAGAGGCCTAAAAAAATCATAATAGGAGGCAAAAGGCACTTCTTACATAGTGGTGGCAAGAGAAAATGAGAAGGAGGCAAAATTGGAAACCCCTGATAAACCCATTAGATCTCATGAGACTTACTCACTATCACAAGAATAGCATGGGAAAGACCAGCCCCCCATGATTCAATTACCTCACAATGGGTTCCTCCCACAACACATAGGAATTCTGGAAGACACAATTCAAGTTGAGATTTGGGTGGGAAGATAGGCAAACAATATCATTCTGCCCCTGGCCCCTCTGAATCTCTTGTCCTCACATTTCAAAATCAATCATTCCTTCCCAACAACCTCCCAAAGTCTTAACTCATTTCAGCATTAACCCAAAAGTCCACAGTCCAAAAGTCTTATCTGAGACAAGGCAAGTACTTTCCACCTATGATCCTGTAAAATCAAAATCAAGTTAGTTGCTTCCTAGATAAATAGGGGGTGCAGGTATTGGGTAAATACAGCCATTCCACATGGGAGAAATTGGCCAAAACAAAGGAGTTACGGTGCCCATGCAAGTCCAAAATCAAGTGGGGCCATCATATTTTAAAGCTCCAAAATTATCTCCTTTGACTCTAGGTCTCATGTCCAGGTCATGCTGTTGCAAGAGGTGGGTTCCCATGATCTTGGGCAGCTCTGCCCCCTGTGGCTTACTGGGTAAAGCCTCCCTCCTTGCTGCTTTCACAGGCTGGTGTTGAGTGTTTGTGGCTTTTCCAAGTCCCACGGTCCAAGCTGTCTGTAGATCTACCATTCTAGGGTTTGGAGGACAGTGGCCCTCTTCTCACAGCACTACTAGGCAGTGCCCCAGTAGGGACTTTGTGTGGGGGCTCTGACCCCACATTTCCTTTCTGTACCCTAGCAGAGGTTCTCCACGAGGGCCCCACCCTGCAGCAAACATTTGCCAAGGCGTTCAGGCATTTCCATACATCTTCTAAAATCTAGGTGGAGGTTCCTGGAAGTTCCCAAACTTCAATTCTTGACTTCTGTGGACCTGCAGGCTTCAAGCCAAGATGGAAGCTGCCAAGGCTTGATATTTTAACCCTCTGAAGCCATAGCCCAAGCTCCATGTTGACCCCTCCATGTTGACCCCTTTCAGTCATAGCTGGAGCAGCTGGGACACAGGGCACCAAGGATGCACTCAGCATGGGGGACCCTGTGCCCCACCCATGAAACCACTTTTTCCTCCTAGGCCTTTGGGCCTGTGATTTGAGGGGGCTGCCATGAAGGTCCCTGCCATGGCCTGGGAATATTTTCCCCATGGTCTTGGGGGATTAATATTAGGTTCCTTGCTACTTATGCTAATTTCTGCAGCTGGCTTGAATTTCTCCCCCAGAAAATCAATTTGATTGATTTTTGTTATCTTGATACTTTTTTCCTTGTTACCTTTTTCCAATTTTTCATATTTTTTTATTGTCTTAAGATAGAAGATTAGATTCTTGATTTAAGACCTTTCTTTTTTTCTAATATAATAATGTAATGCTGCTATGGGCTGAATATCTTCCCAAAATTCATTTATTGAAACCATAAACCCCAATTTAGAGATAGAGCCCCTGGGAAACAGGTCATTAAGGTTGAGCCCTCATGAGAAGATTAATGTGTTTATATAAATAAACACTAGAGAGCTGGATTTTTCTCTCTACTCTTTGCTATATGAAGTTACAACAAGATGGCTATTTGAAAAGCAGAAAGATTGTTCTCACCTGAACTCAACCAGACTGCTACCCTGATCTCTGACTTTTCAGCCTCTAGTACTATGACAAATAAATTTATGTTGCTTAAGTCACCCAAGCTATGGTATTTTTACTGTAGCATCCAATGCTAACTTACACAAATGCTATAGAGTTTATTTTTAGCACTGCTTTGGTAACATATCACAAATTTTTATATAATGTGCTTTCATAGTGTTCAGCTCAAAATGTTTTAGAAATTTTGACCAATGCATTATTTGACCAATGAATTATTTAAAAATCTGTTGTATATTTTGTATTTTTCCCAAATAATTTGTGATTTTCTAGGTGTCATTATTTACTGATTTCTAGTTTAATTCAATTATGCTCATACAATATACTATAAGATTTCAATGTTTTAAGCTGGATTTATAGCATTTATACACATACACGCATACAAAAGCGCGCGCGCGTGCACACACACACACACACACACATATACTATTTTTGATATTCACAAGGCAGCAGAGATCAGCAGCTGATAAAGTGAACTTGAAAATCAAGAGAGAATTTATAAAGACATGTTCAACTTTGACACAAGAAGAAAGAGTTAATAACAGGTTTAAAATACATGCAGAGAAGTAACTAATGTAGAATCAAGAAAAACTTGACAAATCCTACCTTTGACCATATTGAAATAAGAAAAATGAATGTATCCATCTACTTGAAACAACTAGAAAATAATAGTATTTTTTAAAAACTGGGAATTATTAAACAAAACATAATGACCCTGAGAAATGAAACACATGAGCTTAAACCTATAATTGCAACAGTTTCCTTCCCCTGAGAGTTTTTTCAAAACACAATGCAATGAAAGGAAACTTGGGAAAATGAAGCAGATGAACTGAAAAAGGGTTAGATATCTAAGAGACAAGGAAAGAGAAGGTAGCTAGAGTTAATAGTTCAGAGTAGAAGAAGGAGAGCTGCAGAGGCAGAACTCAGGAGACAATCAAAGGATGTCCCTCGAATACCCATAAAAATATTAATAAGCATATGCACCTGGTAAGGAAAGTATCTATGGCCAAGAAAAAAATCACACAAAATGATAAGAGAAAATAGAACCTGATTATTCACACAGAATTTCTAAAAATATATTTATTGTTATTTTTAAATTTTATTACTGTTTGCTTATTGCTACCAAACATTCTGGAAAACCTCATAATTCACAGGCTATTGTGAAGAACATTTAGAAAGGAACAGTTAGCTCAAGACTAAACAATAGCTATTGTCCTGTCTGAAAAATATGTAAAGCAAAACCTTATTGAATAAAAGTGTTTTAGACAAAAATGTTCCAAGATGAGGACAGAAATAAAAAGTCATCCCACACTCAACAAGATAGAATATGCATTGTTGGGCATCCAATCAAAAAGTGCTAGGTGTGCAGAGAAGCAAACGTGTATGACCCATTGTTGCAAGAAAAATCAATCAGTTGACACAGATTCACAATTGGCACAGTTGTTAGACTTAGCCGACAAGAATATTTAAAAAGAGTTATTATGAGTTGAGAATACATATATTCAAACATCTAAGAGTGAAAAGTACAATGACTGAGGAAAAAAAAATCCAGACGAGTTAATAGCAGATTAGACATTACAAAATACAATGTTAGTAAGTGCAAAATTATAGAAATATCAGCTATCTAAAACAAAATAAAGAGAAAGTAAAAATATACTTATTTATATATAATAAAATATATATTTCAGTATATTATATAACTCCTATAAGATGTAATAAAACTATATGTACACAAAACATTAGTGAACCATGGAACAACTTTATGGATCCTTATATAGATGTAATTGAAGTCCCCAAACTGGGGTGAAAGAGTGGGAAGAAATACTTAAAGAAATGATAACTGAATTTTTCTGGATCCAAGAAACTCAAAGAATCCAAAGCACAAAAATCAAGAAGAAAGTGCACAAAGGAATACTGTAATGTAATCACCCATTGATTATAGCTGACTTTGGAGAATCACTTCTAACTAACAGAGAATAAAAAATGAAAACAAATAGTAGCTTTACACTGGAGAAACCTGGCAGATACTACCTGACTCAAGGATTAAGGTAAACATTATCATTGATGAATCATCTTCCCAGTACTCTCTGATATTATACGATGAGAAAGGCTCATAATCTCTGGAGTATACTTCTCTAAAATTCATAACCTTATTTTATTCATAAAAAAACAGACACAGTCATATTCAGCAAAGTAACTTAGCAGTATTCTTCAAAGTGTCAGTCATGAAAGAAAAAGATCATCTATTAAAATTGTGAGAGGTTGAGGAAACAGGTGAATGATTACTGTAGGAAAAGGACGTCCTACATTGTATCTTGGAAGGAAAAGAGCACATTAGTGGAAACACTAGGGAAGTCTGAATAAAGTCTGTCATTTAGCTAATAGCATTGTACCAATATTAATATCTTAGGTTTGATAAATATAGCATGATTATGTAGCTTTTAAAATTAGGAGAAACTGAGTGAAGGGTATATGAACAACCCCTGTACTATCTTTGCAACTCTTCTTTAAAGAAATTCAAATTCATTTCAAAATATAAACAGATACGATTTGCAAAGAAATTGTTTAAGTATATTTAAAACCAGATTATGACTTCAGAAGGCTATGTGACCCAAAAGATATCACAGATAATGTTTACTTAAAACACAATCTTAAATTGTGATTTGAAAATATTTCACTTTTCGGTTGCTTATATTCATTTTAAAAATAAAATAGCAGTTCAAATACATTATCTTGATATTTTCCAGTTAGAAATATGTCTTCAAACAATATGGTACCATTATCCCAAGTATTGCAGACATGTGCACCTTGTGTGCAAGGCTGGTAGGTGAACCTGTTATTTGAATCCTTCCGCATAGAACCTTTCAGATCCTGACATTTAAAAAGGGACAATTCAATATTTTCTTTTATATAAATATGAATATAAATATGAAAAATTTCATATCTTTACTATTCCTGGTCCTACTTTCATGCAGCAGAGAAGAGAAATAGGTCATAGTTTTGAAAAAATAAATAAATAAAATAAATAAAATGCTAGTAGTGGGAATGACGAATGACCATTTTCCTTTTAAGTTTAAAACTGTATACAGCATAGAAATCAGAGCAATAAGGTCATAATCTACCAAGATAGCTTCTCACTCAGCAAATACAAATGAGAAAATCTTTTATGTCAAGGCACCACATTAAATTGCTCCGTAGGAGACTGATGAATTTTCTAACAACCAATTTTGCATTCTTAGGAGGCTTTCTAACCATTTAGCATTGCCAGATTTTCTGCTGTTTTGTAGTTGACCATTCTGTTGTATTTTCAGAAGGGTTGGCTGGGGCAATTAGCCATCAAGTGAAGAGAGAAATGATATGCACCTCATCTCATGTTGCAGTTGACACTGAATAAATATTTCTGGTACTGTGTAATAATCATATTACTGTGTTTAAAAAATTCTGTAACAAAATCTTCACAATTGCTCAGTGGGCTGTATTTCAAATACTGCTGCACTTCTGAGGCTCACTCTCAAAAATGCAGAGGGAGAAATTTAACTATATTTACACCTAAAATATAATCCTTACAGACATGAAGGAATTAGAATAGCCCTGCGATATCTGTGGTTTAGATGAACCTAACTCTGCCTTTTGTCCTTATCAGAAAGGCATAGTGTCATATTTTGGCCACTGCACAAATTCAGAAACTGGGAATCATCAGCAATATTAAACTATTTTCTTTCCCCTTTTCCTGCAAAATAATTCTGTGTTGATAGTTTGAGAAAATAATATAAATAAAAAGCCATAAGACTATTAGAGACATTATAGTGATTCTTGCCCAGTGAAATTATAACTTAGAGGATGATCATTAAAATTGCACAGTGCATACATTTCAGTCTCGAAAGATTGGTAGCTCCCCTCTACTGTTTCTCTGAGTGAGGTGCGAGGAATCAAGGCTCACCCCTTTGTGTTAATTTCCTTTCCTGTGATGCTGGACTTTCACAGCTTGTCAATTAATGGCTTCAACCTGGCAAGCTTTCAAACACTAGCTGACTTTCAGTAGTCTGATGGCACCTTTAGGACACCTGCTTCGAAGACCGATCTACTTCAAAAGAAAGCTTGATACTGCTATTAAAGCAAGGCATGTGAATCACACCCTTTCTTTGAAGCTTTCTATTTCTGGATATATCCGTCTGGTCTGTTTACAACAGATGCAGGCTTCTGAAAAGCAGTCCTCCTGGCAATAAAAATTTGTGGCTTCGGAATCTGATTTCTTCTGCAATTTTTTGCAGAAACATTTATTATTTTTTATAAAGCTCAGATTGGTTTGAATCTGTTCTTCTAGATCTCATTCACATCACGTGTAAAACCAACTTTTTCATGTTTTGTCTTGCTGGTTACATTTCTCATAATGCAGTCTTCATCTCTTTTAATCATGCTTTTGTTATTGTGATTACAGAGAAAAGGGGAAAGAAACAGGTGCTATCATCTCTCTAAATAGAATCTTCCAGGAACTTGCCTGCATTTCTAATTCCTTTTCTGTATATTGAGATGATCTTTTAAATAGCCTGGAAGAAAAGTATTCATTATACAATAATGGTTGAACTATTACAGCTTAAGACACAGGATAACATAACCTGCTTCATTTATTAAAACATGTAGAAGTGAAATTATTTTCTTTTCTCCTTAAAATAAAATTTAGCACAACAGTACAGATTCTCTATTAGAAATTAATTTAAAACATATAAGAAAATGAATAAACAACTAAACTTCACTTCACCCCAGTATCTCTTCTTAGAAATAATACCATTTATTTGAAAGAAATACACACATTTTTGACACCATTTTCTATATTCAACTATTCATGGTTACCATTACTTTTCAAATGAATTATTTTTTCCAATAAAAAATCTTTTAAAGATAACAAGGGTAGACCAAATATAAAGGACAAATTAAAATATACTTTTACTAGAAAATAATGACTATGTTCTTTCTGTAATTAATGAATTACTCTGTTTGTAATGGCAATAGTATTATGTATCTCTTATGCCAGGCATTTGTCCTAATGAGTTTAAATGTAGAGACTATTTCATGGACTGACAAATGTCTAAAAAAATGTTTCTCCTTCTTCCCTTTCCTTCTTCAAGATGCTGTAAGGCTATGTTGAGTGTAAAATAATAAAACAGACAAGGATGCTTTATGTGAAATGCTTTCAATTTTGAAAGGAAGATGACATGTACATAAATAAACATGAGTTAAAATGCTGAGAGCCTTACAAAAGTAGAGAGTTAGTCTTTAAGGACTTTAAAGCAAATAGTACTTTAGTAGATAGGGAAAATTCAAATTCCAGAACAGCAGACCTTGAGAAAACACGTCTGTTTCTACATAGCAATGAAGCAATCATGTCAATTAAGATAAAAGATAGTCAATTTTATCACATAACCAGATTGCAGAATATCTCACACTGATATTCCTTAAAAGCTAGGTGGTTCATTATTTATTGCAAATTCTTCATGGACTTTACAGCCTAGAACCTTAAAGATGTAATAAATAATGATACACTCCTATTATCTGATCATCTAACTGTTTCTTTTTACTCATTCAACAAAAGTATGAATGGAAAATATTTCTTGGCATGTGAAAAGAAAATGTTAAAATGCATAAAACTAAATTAATTGAAAATGCAAATAAAAGAATCATAGTTTGAATTTTAGAAGAAGTTTAAATTAGTCCTTGGTCAAAGAGCATGAAAAACCAAGTTGTTATGGACTAATTTTGTTATGAGTTTATCTGGATAACCAATAAGAACCAGTTATATGGTTCTATATGAAAACTATCTCCAGTGCCTGTAATATTCTCTGTCTCATTCTCTAAGATTTTATTGGAATAAATTAGCCCCACTCTAATATGCTGCAGCATTACATCTAACCTCTCATACTGTTATAGCATTCACTGGTGCATTGTTCAAAGCCGCTGAGTACAGCAGCTGAACTGCAATGGGACATTTAAATATTTTCTTGTCAGGTATCTAGCTGCTAGCTTGCTATGTTGAAATCCAGTAACTCCACATCTCCATTTCAACCACAAACATATGCTACTGAAAAACAGGGCATGATAGATATACACCTGTAGATCCTGAGTCTGTGTATACAAAATTTCTGACTATAATTATGATCAGATAGCTAATTACACTCCATGGAAATAGTTTAGTTGTATAAACAAACACAAAGTATGGTTTAACACAGTTCTTAATCCTGTATATTACTGATTCAGGTAATAATTAAGAAATGTCTCACACCTGTTGTTTGTAGACAAATAGTTGCTTTCACATATTTTTTTCTTGACCATCTCTCTGCAAAATATCTTTACAACAATAAAGATACCTCCCTTCCGAAGTACAGTATCTACTAAGTCACTGAAAGATTAGACATTTGGCTTCATTTAATGTGAAAGAAAAATTACTCATTTATCACCCAATATTATAAAGGATTTCTGATTGAATGCATTGTTTTTAGAACTTGAGGTGAGGTGTTGTTACTAACATAGGGATGCTAAGTGTGTTCTTATCAACAGTTTAAATTAAGACTTTTTTTTCCTTTTGCAAATGTTAAAAAAAAAAACATATTTTACTTATATTTGCCAAAGAACAATAAACAACCTTGCTATTATTCAGGCGTTGTTGGTTTCATAAAACATCCTTCTTTGTAGAAAGCTTTGTCATGAAATCTCATGAACTCATGTGCTTGGACACAGTCACTTCTATGTTCCTGTTTCACTAGAATTTTATAAATTGTCTTTTATACTTTCACATTTTGCAGATGTTACAATGTAGAGAAATATAGAAGATAAGACCAATCTGTGCGTTGGTTCATCATAGAGCAAACTCCTGATCCAATTAAAACAACATGTTACATTTCTAAGGAAAATGATCAGAAATATTGTCAGAAGTGTCTAGCACATCTACTACCCTCTGGATCTCTCTCTTCCAATTGCAAATGATAATATGCTTTTACTATGTATCAACATATCCTGAGTTGATTTTTCGTGTTTCATCTTGGTGTCAAGATTTTGAACTGCCTTTCTTTTCTGTGTGAAAGTGTGATGACATGAATTACAAATTTCATACCATTTGACTCAAATGTCTGCAAAGCTTTTGTATCACATTTCCCAGGACCAAAATGACACCCTTATATTATACTATAAAAACAGACATGCTATGAGTAACTCTTAGATATTCTTAGCAAGAACACAGTGATAATAATGATCATAGAATAATATGAAACACACATGCCTTCCACGATATTTGTTTTCAAAATTTTAAAATCTTTTATAGAACGGTTGAGGGTAACTTTAAGAATTTTTTTTTTCCCTTAACTATAGTTTAGTTGCATTTAAACTTCTTTCTTAAAACGTTATTTCTACTTAATATGTTTTGTCACATTCTCTAGAGCTTAGCTATGCTCAAACAGCAAGAACATTTAAATGCCTTGAACAAACTCTATTGGTTAAAGCTTTAAAATAAATAGAATCAACTTCTTGCTTCATTAACATGATGACTCACATAATGCGACTGTAAAACCACATGGGTGGGTCTTATCTCTAAATAAGGTAAAAGTAACTAAAAACTGATACGGCTCATGGACATTTCTCGTGTTGGATTGAAAATGTGGCTCTGAATAATAGGTGTGAAAATTGGGCATGTTAAGATAAACTATTGTGAAAATTGGGCATGTTAAGATAAACTATAATATGAATATAGTTCTCTTAGGACTTTAAATATGATCAAATTAAGGTTTTGCTTTTTAAACTGATTGTACCAGCAAGAAAAATTGATAATAAATCAATAAATTACAAATAACCTTGGGTGCTAGAACTGTCAACTCATAGTTAATTACCCAATGGAGAGTCATTTTTCAAGAAAATAGTGTTTGATTCCTTTTATTAAGCATATTTTTAAAGGAGTAAAACCAAATTTGTGTGATTCATCACCTTCCTAGCTTATCACTGTTTATGTTCTTTTTGGAAGACGGTGCTTGTTTCTATTCTATATTAAATCACTGTTAAGGCTTAGGGTCAGGAAAGCAAACATATAGTAACCATATGCCTAAGAGACTCAAGTAGTGTAAATTGTATAATATAAATATATTTATACTTATGTACAATATATAACATATATGAATATAATTATATTGAAGATAAAATAGTTATTTATATATATATAATTATATTTCATAAATATTAAATGAGTGTGTTGTACATATGACTATCATTATTTCATGCTTTCTGGACTGTTTCTTAAAAAGCATTATGTTTTAACTTTCTCCAGACAGTGTCATGTGCTAGTAGCTCTTTTTACCAATCAATTACATGTTATCTTTTTCCCCCTGAAAAAAATGTACCGTAGGAAGCCTTCAGAGAGAAACACTTGCTTTACCTCCTAATTCCATGATAAGCCCTTTGTTTTACTCTAGCCCAATGGCTGTGGCTACGTATGTTTCGATAGCAATTTGCCTCTGCTGTGAGAAACCAGTGTGCAACTTTGATAGTATCGGCAGTTATGGTTCCAGAACTGATGAATTCTTGAATTGTACACAAGAATCTTGTTTGCCACTTATTTTTAGGGGGAGATTAAATATGTACAGGGACAAATGCAAAAGGGAGTAAGATTCATCATTTTGATTTAGTTACTAAAAAAAAATAATGGTGTAGCCTACAGACACTGGTAGATTGTGTGGAACCTAAGACCTAGAGAGCTGAGACTTAAAGGACTTCTGCCTACCGTGTTTGACCAGGAAAGGAGGAACCTGTGGGGGGGGAAAAAAAAATAAAAATTTCTGAGTGCAGATGTCCAGGCCTACTCCCATGTGGCAATAAACAATAATCACACATTTTTTTAAAGCACATACTTTGTGCCAATAGTATACTAAGAGTTTTTACAAACTATCTAGTTTCATCTTCATGTTATATAAATTTGTAACTGTATTGTTCTCAATTAAATATGATGACATTGATTTATTATTATTGTTCATTTTTACTTATTCATATTTTCTATATCCTCTTGAATCATTTTTGTAATTTTGTCTAGAAAAATGTTTTGCCTTATTTTTGAAATGTATTAGAATAATGTAATTTATTTTAATCTTATATTTAAAACATTAATATTCTCTAAAGCTACTGCTTTTTTTCCTTCTTAATGTCTTTATACTTTTCTCTTTCATATGCTTTGCTAGTGATTTAACTTTTTCCAAAAATCTGCTTTTAGTTTCTTGAAGCTCTTTTGTTAGGGGTTTCAGATTTTCTGTTTATTGTTGTTATATGGTTTAATTGCTTTGTAAATGTGGCCTGTGAACTCTGATTATTTAACACCTGCTGATTTCTCTATGTCTCCATAAATGGCCGAGTTATAAAAATACCTCCTCAAAATTAAAAAAACAATGTATTATTTGTTTGATGCTATGTTTTATAGGTTCCATTAAGTCACGTTTGATAACTGCAGTATTCAAAACTTCTTTGTCTTTGGTATGTTTTCATCAGATAGAGGTAAGTTAGTCTATTGCTATGCATTTCAGAAAGAGGTAAGCTCATCTATGACTATGATGGACATTTTTGGAAAATGGAATGATTGCCTAACTATTATTTACCCTTTTCGTTTCCATGACTTTGTAACTTTGTAGGTCCTCCTCTAGAGGGAAAGCAAATTTTTTTGTGACCCTTTATCTGCTTGACTTGCTTTAAACCATGTGATGTTAGCAGACATTGTATAAGTAGGAGCTTGTAATAGGCTTGTACAATGGAGCTTGCCCCTTAGTTATTCTCCTTTTGAAGAACAGTGCTTCTCCCAGGTAGCTGCTGTAACTAGAATGATTACTTTTAGAGAACACCATACTCGATCATCTGTATAATGCAAGCTCAGCTGTAATTGCAGCTTCAAACAGAGCTGCCAAACTGAATCTGTAATAAGTACTACAGTTTTTTAAAATGTGCATTAATCATCTACTTACTTTTTCTTCCTTCCACTTTCACCTCTTCTTTGCTTCCTTCTCCAGACACTTCTTTCTGGCAATACATGCTTATCTAATTATAATCTTGCTAAGAAATCCAAGAGGATAATCATAAAACAAACTAGACAGAGTTCCCACTGCAGAATCCTCCTGCTTAGGGGTATCGGCAAATAACTAGTCCACCATCATAGATAACATCAACCAAATCTGTGGATGTGTGATTACCCAAGATAGCCATAGGAACAAGACACATAAACCCTGTACTCCACATATCTCCGGCATGTCTCACATACTAAGTTTCCTTTTATAAACACTATGGTAAATTTCAAAATTTAAAATGACATTTTAGAACACTAGCTGGCCATCTCAGTTTGCTGGCTCTCTGATTAAAACTGCTTCTCCTCTCAACAAACCTTGTTCTTGTGTTTGGCTTCTACAACCAAACCTTGGTTGGGTTACAAATTCACACTGAATTAGTTGATCTCCAGCCAACCCACATCTACGAGAGAAATAGGTTCTTATTGTTATATGCCACTGCATATGCCACAGGTTCTTATTATTATGTATGCCTTATGTAGTACTACAGAGTATCTAACTGATTTAGAGGTTTTGTTATTTTCTCATTTTAATATTTCAGCATTATACTCATTTTTATAGCTCATGCTGTCTACAATTATGTAAACATTAAGGTGATTATATATGTGTCTTTCTGTATATGTATATGCTATTCTATTTCATACCTATTAATTACTTACCCTTTATATTTTCTAAATCTGACATAATTATTTTTACACTAATAATATTTAGCTAGTTTTTGCATGACACATGATTGACAAAATTTCTTCCTTGTTTTATTTTGGGTATGTATCTCATATGCCATGTACGTATATAAATATTTTATTTTGAAATAGTTTAGATTTTTAGAAGTTACAAAGATAACACAACACAGAGTTCTCATATACCCCAATTTTCACTATAGTTATCATCTAACGTTAATATAACATATGTGTCACAACTAATGAACCAATACTAATACATTATTAAGTAAAGCCCATACTCTATGAGGATTTTTCCTAAGTTTTTATCTATCGTTATTTTCCTGTTACAGGATCAAATCCGGGATACCACACCACATTGTTTTGTAAATTATCGTTAGTCTCCTCTTTACTGGGACAGTTTATCTGATTTTCCTGGCTTCTGATGGCCTTAAGATTTTTGAGGGACATTGGTTAATATTTTGTAGAACTTCCTAAAATTTGGGCTTGTCTCATAATCATTTTCATAATTAGTGGTCTAAAACAAATTTATTATCTTATAGGTCTGAAGGTCAGAAGTCTGAATGTGTCTCAGGTTTTCATGGAGATGAATTTCTATTTATAGGGAAGAATCTGTATTCAAATCCATCTTCCATTTTCAAAGCCACAGCACAGTATCTTCACATCTCTCTCTTTCTCTCTGACCCCTGGTTTCCAGTGTCACATCTCCTTCTCTGAACCTCCTGATTCCTTATTTCTCTGATAAAGACCCTTGGAATTTCTTTAGATCAGCCAGATAATTCAGTAAAAGTCTCTCACTCTCAAGATTGTTAATTTAATTATATCTGCAAAGTCCCTTTTGCCTTATTTGCAGGAACATGTTCAAAGGTTCCTGCAGTTAAAACCCAGAAATTTAGGGGAGGAAAGGGAGACATTCCCTAGTTACCACACATGCTGGGTACCACACATACATTCATATATTTTCATAGATTTAATTTTTTGTTTGAAAATGTTTCATATTTCAATATTGATTTTTTAAATGAATTTTATTATGTATGCTTATGGTATATACTATGATGTTATGGCAGGAGTCCAAAACCTGGACCAGTACCAGTCTGGGTCCTGTTAGGAACTGGGCTGCACAGCAGGAGGTGAGTACTGGATGAGCCAGGGAAGCTTCAGCAGTTTTTACAGATGCTACCTATCATTCAAATTACTTCCTGAGCTCTGCCTCCTGTCAGATCAGTGGAAGCATTAGACTCTCATAGGAGCATGAACCCTACTGTGAACTGTGCATGTGAGGGATCTAAGATGCACATTTCTCATGAGAATCTAATCTAATAAGGAATCTAATCTAATAACCACTATTTTATTCTCTATCTCTGCATATTGTACTTTTTCTTTAAAAATGAGATTATGCAATATTTTTTCTTTCATGTCTGGCTAATTTCACTTAGCCAGGTTTATACATATTGTGGCAAATGGCAAGATCTTCTTCTTTAAGGGTGGATAATATATAATTATATATATGTATATGTAAATATATATTCTACAGTTTCTTCATTTCTTCATTCGTCTATGAATGTACACTTAGGCTGTTTTTATGTCACATCTTCCAAACATAACTTGCTTTAATGACTCAGTAAATATCTCCCAATTCCTCAACTTATTATTAGAGTTTTAATTATGCTATCTTCCTGAAGACACAACAAATTAGTTATTATTTTTATATTCAATAGGTGACGATTTTTTGAAATAGTATGTCAACTTGCAAGGCTTTGATTCTATTCTATTTATTCTGCTTTGCGGTTCATTTTCATACCTGTAAAAAATGTTTTTAATAGCCTATTGTATCAGAGTCTGTGGCTAAAGAACTCTTATCTCTTACTATTATAAATATTATTTTCTATTCATTTTTCTCATGAATAAAAATATAAATTTACACTTTAAATAAAGTATAAAATTTGAAGCTTATTATTTTTCCATTAATATTTTGAAAATATTTAAAAATTCTTGTCTTGGTATTCATAAGTTATATGTTGTCAACTAAATTATCTATAATTTATAGGCAATTTGCTTTTCTCTCTGATGACTATAAGAATTGTCCCTGGTTTCCCTGCTTTTTGTATCTTCAGTATAAAATTTCTTGTGGTGGGTTTATGAGTTTATTCTTCTAAGTTATTGGTGTGAACTTTTTATGTGAGAACACAAAGGTCTTAAATGCTAGAGATTTTTTTGACAATTACTTTCTTTATATATTGCCTTTAGTATATTCATTCTGATGTTTTATTCTAGAAATTCTGTAAAATGTATTGTAGTCTATCAGTTTCTCCTTCTTGCCAGATGCTTTTGTGTTTTTGTATTTTATTTAAACTTTGCCATTGCATTTTAAATGAATTTCTCAAAATTATCTTCTAATTCATAAATTATCTCTTTTACTGTGCTTAGTTTATCCCCCTCCATTAAATTTTTACTATGTTTATCATATTTTAGACTTTTACACAAATCTCTGAATTCTTATTTAGTTTTACCTGTTTTTATTGTACAAGTCCTTTAATTTATAAGGAAGTTATGTCATAATTCATTTAAAAATATGAATTATGCTTATTTTACATTGTTTGATATATTTTTAATAAAACCATTCCACTTAATTGTCTTGGTTTTATGTCTTTTTTTCATTTGTTTTGAAATTTTGCATTTGTTTCATCATTTAGTGCATAGAATTTCTATGTGTCTTTAAAAAATCTCTTTCCTTTTTCATTATGTTTGACCTGAATTTAACTCTCGTTAATGAGTTTTTTTTTTTCTTTTCATTTGATGGATAGATAATAGCTGTGCATATATGAGGTATATGTGATATTTTGATACAACCAAACAAGATATACTGATCAAATCAGAGTAATTGGGATATCCATCATCTCAAAAATTTATTATTTATTTGTGTTGTGAACATTACAAATCTACTATTTTATTTAGAAATATAAAATATCATCAGCCAAGTTATCCTCTCCTAGCCTCTAAGACCCTTTTCAGAACTAGAAGTCATAGTGATAATTTAGATTTTATGAGATAGCTAGATTCATTAGGAAGCAGTATCTATGTCTTAGCCCTCTGGAACAAAAGTTGCTATAAGCCACATGCCAGACAGCAATTTTAGTATAATTTTACCAGCAGTTTTCAAAAAGGAACCAAGAACAGTCATTTGCTATAGTAAAGTGAACTTGATTCCAGTTCCCTTCTCAAGCGAAGCAATTTATATTCCCTTTACTCTATGATAGCTGAATGCCTGAATGACAGCTGCTTCATAATAGGGCAGAACGATAGGCCAGAATGCTTTATGATTTCAGATGTGCTCATTGATTTGCATGTATTTTCAATTTTTCAGCTATGGAGAAATCACATCATGCTTTTTGAGTTAGCTAAGATATTGTTTTTCTCTTTCTAATTTATCTACTTTTGCCTAGTTTTCAGAGCAGAAAGGATGAAAATAAATATTGTTTTGTTCAATGTGGTAAGCAGAATTTTGGCCCCAGACCTCTGCCACCTCTCATACCCAGTATCACACTAATGAATATGTTCAATTACATGGCAAAAGGGATTTTGCAGATGGTATTAAGGTTGCTTGTCAGTTTATATTAAAATTAGACAATTACCCCAAATAATCTGTATGAGACCAATATAATCAGATGAGCGCTTAAAAGTAAAGTTATCTCCCAGATAAGGACAGAGTAGTAGACAGTCAGAGAGATGTGATAGAAGGGGAAGTCAGAGACATTTGAAGTGCAAGAAGAATTTGATATACTATAGTTGGTTTTCAAAATGAGGAGTGCCACAAGCCAAGGATGCAGTGCAGTCAGGCTTTAGAAAATGAGAAGGAATCCCAGCTGACAAAGTCTTACAATCATGTTGGACTAAATTCTGTCAACAAATATAAGGAGCATGGAAGCAGATTAGTTCTCAAATGCTCCAGATAAAAGTCCAGGCCAGCTGACACTTTCATTTAGGCCTTGTAAACCTAGCTAAGTCCATCTATGCTTCTGATCTGCAGACTCCTGAGATGATAAATGGCTATTGTTTTAACCACTAAGTTTGTGGTAATTTGTTACAGAAACAATACAAAACAAAAATACCCAGATATGTATTTGCAACTAGTGTCAATAAAATCCTCTATCATATATTTGCTAATTAAATAGTAATTAAGTATGTTAAGGTGTGGCTTTCCCTCTTAGGTTGATACAACTGTACTACATGTATTTTGGAACTTAGAGAGTCCAATTTTAAATAGAAAGTGTTTTAATAGGCTTTTAAAAATATTTTGATACTTTCATGTTTATTTCCTTTTTTTTTCTATTAGCTATAGTTTTACACTGGGTTTTTGTTCAGAATATTTTGCTTTAAATTTAAACTATAAATTTAACTATTCTAGTTGTTTTCTGTTTTGGTAAATGTATGCCTTGTTATTTATAAGTATTGGGGGCTTAAAAGTAGTGTGAGATATATCAGTTCCTTTAAGTTCAGTAATTTTATTCTTGCTTATATGATATTCCATATTCTAAGAGGTGATTTTAACTTTCATATTACAATTAAGCTCACAGTTTTCCCTTAGACTTTTTTTTTGCTAAGCTTAGTGAATTTTTAAGGCTATCTAAATGACTCATGATACTTATATGTTTGCTACGGATATTTTTGTCATTATTATGTGTCTTTTTGTTTTAATTAATACATTTCACTTTTAAATCAATTTTTTTCAGACATTAATTTCTTAATCACTGCTTTCTCATTTTGCATTTGCCTTTCTATTGTCTCTATTTTCCTGTTAGAGTAAATTCCTCCTGAAGCCATAATTGTAGCTTGAAAGAAAGGGAGTGACATTGGAGAAGAGACCCAGGAAGCTTCAATCAACTGCTTATGTGTTTTGCTTCACCTTCTGGAATTGATTGTGCCTGGTCTCACTTATTCCATTCATTTCATGAAAAAAATAATCTGCTATTGATGTCTAATTTTGTGATTTATTTGATCAGATAATACCGAGACCAGCTCAGTCGTAGAGACCCCCATCCAGGCGGTGCTGAAGGCATTAAGAAGCAGACACCCAGATAGAACAGCAAAGTGGGACTATCTGGGGGCCAACATTCCTCTGAGCTGAGAGCCTCAGGGGCTGACAGCATTCTGGGCTGAGGGCCTCCAGCAGATTCAGACCCATGTATTTATTCTCTCTGAACAGATGATTATTATTAACAGGTGTTCGGTGTCTTCTCATAAAACCAAGATAAACTAGGTAGGCAGCTGGTGCCTGCTTACCACTGATCGAGGATAAACTAGAAATTATTCTCCACAAGGAAGCCATGGGAGCAGGATCGCATATCCTGCACTTAAAGAATTGTTTTAAATGGTGTATGATATACATATACTGTTTTGCTACTTTAGAATGCCCCAAGTAGTTTTCCACTTGGTCGGGGGAGAGGGGGCGGCTAGGTTTTCCTTGCCATCATTCTTCTTAACAATATACTTGATCATACACTCAACATTTCTCAACAAGATAACATAGCTCCTGATAGGTACTGTGATGTCCTGTGATAGTATATTTAGTGTCTGCCAGTGCCTGGTATTGGGCAGAAACTACTTTAGAAAAATAAACAGGGTTACAAGTGAAGATTTGATACATGAGAATATTGTGTGATACCGAGGTTACAGTGCCAATCTTGTCACCCTGATAGTGAGTACAGTACCCAATAGGTAGATTTTCTAGATTAGAAAGTTATAATAAATTAGCACAATCTTTTTCAAAAAATTGTAGTTGCAAAATTTTTGAACTTCTCTATTGTAGTGTGGCAAAGACTCTCCCTTGTATTTATGTTTGACAACAATGTTACTGAGAGCACTGGGTCTGCTTTGCCATGTTGTCCAAGTAAGAAAAGAGCTCGTGTGGTAGCCTACACCTACCATAGAGCCTCTTATTTGTTTTTGTTTTGCCTCAGACATTACTGAAAATAGCCTTCTGGGATACATAATAAGTGAATCTGAACAATATGCCTGAAGATGGTATATTTTGCTTCCAAATATCAGAGGCATAACCACAAACTTTTGATTTTTCGCATCATGTAGTATAAAGTACAGAATATTTTCTCTTTAGAAAAATACTCCAATATTCCTAGAACTTTTGGTAAGAGGAAGCAAGAAACTTTTCAGTATATATCTTCCTCTCTCTGAAATGCAATCATTTACCAAGGTGTATCTAGATTTTTATCAATGTATCTAGATTGCTTGCAACTTTGAGCTCACCAGGAAAATTAGTGAAATATAATTACTGTAATATTCAACTCTGTAGTTTTTGAGATATTAAGATGATCAAAGACACCCCCACATAACATTATAACAAAGAGAAGAGTTACCTTAACCCTTAGTTAAGACAATGAAGGTATTATGCTGGTCTTGTCATGAAGAAATGAAATGGGATTTTTCTTGGCCCTACTTTGCTGGCCAGAATTCTACTTCTGTGGCTGGCCAGGCCTCTGCTTATTTGTGCCCATCATACTGCTCTAGCCCATGGCTCCAGGGCTGGCCCAGCTCCACCACTGCCTGGTGCCAGCAAAGGATGAGAGGGCTATAGCTTACAGCTTCTTTCACCCCAGCTGTTTGGCAGGTCCTAGGTTCTTGTCCCGTGTCCAAGAAGAACATAATTACTCTGACAATTGAATGGTGAGGAAAGTGGAGAAGAATTGTATTGAGCAGTGAAACAGCTCTTAGCAGAGAGGGGGACATGAGAGTGGTTCCCCCTCAGCCTGGCTGGTCATAGTGGGTGGTTTTTCTCCCAGTGTGGCTGGGTCTGGGCTTTTATGGGCTCAGAATCAGGGAATGTGTGCTGATTGGTTTGTGAGTATGCAAAAATCTAAAACAAAGACACCACTCAAAGGTGGCAGGACAGTAAAAATACCAATTAGGTAAGAGTAGGTATATGTAAAATAGGTGAAAGGTGAGGACCAATCACAGGAAAGTGCATCAAACAGGAAGAGAGGTACTCAGTCTGGTCTGTGGATTTGCATTGTGGCTTGGCTTTCAGGCTTTAAACTGTCTTCAGCTTGAAGGTGGGGTTTCACTGAGGACCTGCCCTATCTGCCTAGGCTTTTGATTGCCTACTGCCACTATTAAACGAAACTGCTTCTGACTGTTTTTCTGATTTAAATAGGAATTAAAGCATAATTTAGGTCAGTAGTTGCTTATATCTGTGTATTAAGTATCAGAGTTTGCATTAATTTGTTAGAATAACAATACTTCATCTGGAACCACAGCTGAGATTGGCAAATGAATGTGTCTACATTTCCAATAACTAATCATTATTATCCATGTGCTATTTGCACTATATCCCTATGATTCTCATAGGGATATGATAGGAATCTTCATCTCCTACATCCCTCTTTAATCTCTGCAATTCTCTTGGAGATATGATATTGCTCTTGTCTTACTTTCTGAAAGTCGGTAATGTGAGGGGTTTTCACTTGCCCTATGTATTATAATAGCCCTGATTCCATAGATCAGAAAACCAATTAGGACTCTTCTCATCTTTAGATATAACTAACACAACACATTGAGAGGACCAGGTAAGTAACCACAGTATGAGTCTCTAATCACATTGGATTCATTGTGAGGCAGACTGGTGCAAGGCTTCTAATATAGACTGAGATATGTAAACCTCATTATGACTAATAAAACACTGTGACAATTTGGTCTCAAGGTGTTAGTGTCAAACATAAGCCAATTTTGGCTATTGTGAAAATGCTTCTAAGAATATCCATGTGCAAGTCTTTGTGTAAATATCTTTTCATTTCTAATAAATACATAATAGAATTGTTGCATCATACAGTAAAATTATGTTAAATGTTTTAAGAAACTGCCAAATGGTTGTCCAAAATGATACATTATTTTACATTCTCACAAGAAACATACAAATATTCCAATTTCCTCACATCGCTGCCATCATTTATTTCATTTTATTAAAAAAACAAAAGCCATCCTAGACAGTATGAAGAAGTATCTCATACTGTAATGATTTATATTTCATTAATGACTAATGATGTTGAGCCATTAAATATGCTTATTGGTCTTTAAACATGCTTATATCTTTTTTGGAGAATATCTATTCAATTTATTTGCCTATTTGTCAATTGAGCTGTTTGTTTTTGAGTTGTAAGCACTTATCATAATATTTTCAATTTGCAGGAAAGCAATTGTAAGGAAAAGTTAAGGTATTTATAATAGAATAGTTTACTAGAACAAAATTTTTATTAAAATTAAAAGAAAAGCCACAGTGAAAGTAAGGTTTCAAGTGACTCACTTGTTAGATACACAATAAAAAGCATTTATTAATAGAAAGTTAATGAACTATCTTGTGACTGCAGCAGCCTAAGAAATATGTCCAAAGAAAATAAATTTGCTTAAGAATGTGAGATCTGTAGTAAAAAGAGTTGTTTTAAGAGTTTAGAACATTTGGTGCAACACCAATAGTCAATCAAACACAAAGCAATTGCGTTTTTAGTTGTTTGCATTGAGTTTTAAAGAATAGAAAGAAAAGAATACTGCTCATTATTTCGGAGTCGATACCCAGGATGAAGAAAGTCAGCCTCTGTGAATAGTGTATGTGGAATAATTACAAGTCCAGATGTTTAAGGAAAAGTTGAGAAAATACTAATAACCTGAAGCAGAATCTGCTAAGAAGTGTTAACATTCATGACAGTAAAAACATATAGGGGGGCAGAAAAAAGGTTTAATTGGACAAATTTGCAAAGATTGTGAAATTTTGAGGTGTTTCAAGCCTATGGTGTTTATTATATTATGTATCAGCAGGTATTTGGAAGAGGAAAATATTTAACATAGTATAATTCTGTAAGTTTTTGCCATAATAGACTTAATATATCGAGTAGCCCTAAATCATAGCCGTTTCATGACTTAGCATATAAACTTTTGTTTTAAGCTTTTCAACTCATGGCCGAGACTGAAATCCTGACTATAAAGATTCATTCTCAACCACTATTATTGAACACTGAATGTTTTTGGAAATTAGCTTTGCCACATAGTGATAACATTTCTTAGAGAATTTAAAATCACAAGGTTAAACAGTGTTCATGTGTGAAATTTATACTGTGACAGTGTCATTTTGACAGAGACTACTGCTGTTTGAATTACAAATAATGTCTAAGTCCTTAATACACTTTTTATACTGTCAATGTTAAAACAAGGAGCAAAATCTCCAGTCCCACAAAAAATGCAGCAAATATATTTTCAAAGTTTAAATTACATTCCAGCAACATTTTTCAGACCTCAATGCAAGTGCAAATACAATTTCCATATTTCTCAATCCACTTAACTGTGTAATTGAGGAGCTTCTACCTAATCTTCATTTGGAAGTGATTGATCTGCAATGTGATGGCATGCTAAATGATACATACCAATAGAAGAATTTAATACATCTGTAAGTGTCCTCTAAATGGTAAATATTCTCAATTAAAATGATTCACTCATAGATTGATAGCAGAATGTATCTATGTGCAAAGACATGTTCAAAGATGACCTACGTAAAATGTGATTACGGATCAGAAGTAACAGATGAAGTTTTGCAATTTATTTAATAGAAATGCTAACTTTGAATCTTAATTGAAAAACATCTGTCCAAATAATACCATTCTTCTAGTTCATAGACATGTATTACAAAAAAAATTGTATGCAAGTTTAATATATATTATAAAATTATATATGCATTTATAGTTTTATATGTATATATAATTTTATCAACTGCAATTTAAGCATTTCTTTCTCTCTTTTACATGAGCATCTACATGTCATTGATTTGCTTCTTAGCCTAATGAGCTTAAACTGCTTCTTATGTGGCCCTTTACAGAAAATGTTTGCTTATCCATAATATATTGTACTCTACTTTTTGTGTAAGCAAAAAAGGAGAAATAAGAACATGCGTATACATCTGCAATTTAGAACCAAAAAACCCACACAGAATAGGTAATCTAGAGATTAATGAAACTGGTTACCTTGCCAGGCATGGTGGCACATGCCTGTAGTCCCAGCTACTCTGGAGGCTGAGGTGGCAGGACTACTTGAGCCCAGGAGTTCTGGGCTGTAGTGTGCTATGCCGATCAGGTGTCCGCACTAAGTTCAGCTTTAATATGGTGACGTGCCAGAAGCGGGGCACCACCAGGTTTTCTAAGGATGGGTGAACCTGTCAGAAACGGAGCAGTTCAAAACTCCCTTGCTGATCATTAGTGGGATCATGCCTGTGAATTTCCACTGTACTCCAGCCTGGGCAACATAGCGAGACCCTCTCTCTAGGAAAAAAAAAAGAAAGAAAGAAACTAGTTACCTTTAGGGAAGATAATAATTCTTTGAATATATCTTTTTACACAGTCCTGTATTTTCAAACCATTTTAAGGTTTCACATTCTCACAAATAAATGAATACATTAGATATATAGGTAAATAAATACTATTGGCAAGTATGGAATGAAAATCTCAAAAATTCAATACAGACTCAAATGAACAAGACTAAATATCAAATGAATAACAGAACCACACTTTTCATGGGATTAAAAACAACATTAATTCAAGTAACTGAATACAGTATTAGAGTTACACATATTTATGAAAAAGCAACAAAGAACTCAAATAGATATGAAGTGCTAATTAGTACAGTTTTCTGAAAATACTTTTTGTACATTCAAAGTTTGAGCAAATAAATAAATGTTTTTTCAATAATGATTTCTTACTGTCAGAGTAGGGAAAGGGCAAAGTATAGCAATATCTTTGGGTGTTGCTAGATTGGGATGGGGTTATTAGTATAACCTGATGATTTGCCTGTGTATTTTTAGATAGTATAATATAGAAATAAAAATAGATTTATTTAGGTTAGTATACGTCACAAATATTACACATAATGGATAGTCAAAAGGAATCACAAGACTCCACAGAGCATAAATATTCAGGACTTTCACAGAGGTAAAGGATATAGTATAGCAAGAAAAGAAAATCACAGGCAAGCTTTAGAGTACATAGAGACTTCCACTCACAGCTACTGAAGATCCTTTATTAGCTGAGTTTTAAAGAATAGAAAAGAAAATGATACTGCTCATTGTTTCAGAGTCAATACCCAGGATGAAGTGATTAAAAAATTAGAGAGTCAGCCTCTGTGAATAGTGTATGTGGAACAATTACAGGCCAAAATGTTTACTTATTTAATAAAATAAGTTTTATTTCCAGATTATGAACCACCAAGTATTGTGTAATCTTTAGTAGAGCTCAGGTAGATAGCTTTGTTTTCTTTTTTAATGCTCCATTTGTTATTTAGGCTAAATAGGCTGTCTACAAGTTTGACTAGGTGTAAGCTATCAATTTACAAATCCCTAAACAATGTAATCTTGTTGGTCCTGAGTGTTCTTATATGTCTCCGCGTGCGCATATCTATGGACATGTGTATATGCATATATATTTATATTTTACTTCCTAATTCTATTCCTTGAGAGGGTCTGGATGCAATAACTCCTCAGTAAGAGTGAACCCAATTAGCACTGACATTTTGGTTATTGGATACTTTTCTCCCTAGAAGAGCCAGGGTTCCTTAGATAAATGAGTTATTATCCAGCTGGGGCAGAAAAAAAGCATAGAATTATCCTGGGGCACTTTCTTGTTCCAAAGAGGTGAACTGCAGAAAGAATGACAGCATATCAAAAAGATACAAGTGAGCTTGAAGATGTCAGTTCTTGGAAAATTTGATGTATTGGACAAATCTGGGAAAATCTGAGCATGAAAATACATGCAAAACTAAAAAAATAACCAATTCAATAAAATAAAAATCAATAAATTCATAGTAATGCAAAAAGGTAAATGAATGAATGAATAAACAAACAAAGGAAGGAAGGGAAAGTGATTTCTTACAGTACATTGCCAACTAATCAAGGAGAAAAAAATGGTGGAAAGAGAAAATCATAATTTGGCAAAAACAATAATTGATTCAGTCAAGTATTAAAGAATACTGAAATTGGCAGATAATTGTTTGGAGAGTAACAAGATACTTACACAGGTCTTAAAAGTGTATGCCCATAAGACACTTACTACTTACAAAGTGTGAAATAGTGATGTAAC
This sequence comes from Ateles fusciceps, assembly GCA_036589455.1. Classification (NCBI taxonomy): domain Eukaryota; kingdom Metazoa; phylum Chordata; class Mammalia; order Primates; family Atelidae; genus Ateles; species Ateles fusciceps. The sequence goes on along the minus strand of JAZHEH010000827.1, from coordinate 2,189,288 downwards.
TACAGTAAAGAAACCTGGCACCCATTACCTAAACCAAATGATCACAGTTAAACATTGTTAATAATGGGAATAATCAACAGAATGTAGCTCCTGACATGATGCACTGAGGCAAACTCAACATCTCTTCTTTGGTATTCCTGCTAAAAATGTGTAACTTGTATTTACTCACAATGAAATATTAGACAAACCAAATTGAGAGAAGTCTTATAAAATGTGTAGAGTCTTATAAAATGTGTAGTTTATCCTGTTTAGAAATGGCAAATTCATGAAATTTGTAGGAAAAATTTAGGAACATTTCTGCATTAAATGTGTCTAAAGACACATGCCAACAACTGAATGTAATTCATGATCGCAGATTTTCTATTACTATAAAAAACATCATTTGACCAGCTGGCAAAACCTGAGTAAGGTTTACAAATTAGGTAATTGTATTCAATGCTAATTTTCTAGTTTTGATAGATAGCTTGTAAGGGAATCTCTTCAAGTGATTCTTGGAAGAAAATTACGAATTTTGATGGTTATAAGATGACAACACAAAATTTAACACTTCTACTTGATGGCAAAAAAAGAGAAAAATTAAAAAGATAGTTTATTAATGAATTATATGTATGCATATATTTTTGAAGACAGGGTCTTGCTCTGTTGCTGGGGTTAGAATGTAGTGGTATAATCACAGCTCACTGGAGCCTCAAATTCCCAGGTTCAAGTGATCCTTCCACTTCAGCCTCCCGAGTAGTTGGAACCACAGTCTTGGGCCACCATGGCTAGCTAATTGTTTTAATTTTGTGGAGTTTAGGGTATCACTATGTTGCCTGGATTAGTCTCAAACTCTGGGGTCAAGTGATCCTCCCACCTTGGCCTTCCATAGTGCGGAGATTACAGGTGTGAGACACTGTGCTTGACCAACAAATTATATTTTTAATAATTTAACAAATGAAGTACAAGATCTTTATTGAAAAACAATATAAAAACTTGGGCAACACTTAATAATAAAATAATTACATATATGTAACATTTAGGGATAAAAATGTAATTTATTATTGGTGGGAGTTTTTCCTAAATTATATAAATATAACGCAATTTCACTGAAAATCCCAGTAGAATGTTTTATAGACACAAAGAAGCCATACCACAAAAATAGCCTCATCCCCTGGATGCTCTCATGAGTCAGAGTTATTTTTTAAAAGGCCAATCTCACAAATTGGTGGATCTAACTAGTAAGGCCTGAATTGTGATACTACACCCTATCTTATACATTTCAGCTATGGTAGTAAGTACATGTATCTTTCCCTCAAAAAGCTCCATACATACAAATGAGGATTTCTCTGAAGGTCAGAGAATGCCTAAACCACGCTTGTGTTTTAAACTACATCTAACATTGTAGACTAATTTTATAATTAAAAATATTTGAGTAGTTAGCCAATTATTCACAAAATATAAATTATACATCTATTACTTAGTTTTGGGTATTTATGAAAACAAATAAAAATGTACATTCCTGGTCTTGATATATTTGCAAAAAAATGAAGCAATTAAAATATATTTTTAAAATTGTGATTCTAGAAGTTAAGGACTTCAATGTAAACATCTATTCAGAGAAGTAGAACCAAGGAGAAGAAGTATTAGATCTGTTGGGAACCATTGAATTAGTTGTTTCTTATAAGGTAGCACCAAAGGTAATAGATGATGGACAAATGAAAATTTCCCAGGCAGAAAACAAATGTGGGAAATGAGAGCTGATGTAACATATCCCAGTACATCAAGTTACAAGCTTATTTTTTTTTTGAATTTTTCCTATCAGCTTCCCAACTACAAATACTGCTGCAAAGTATTCAGCCCCAAAACATCTGGAGATCACGTTTGTAATTCATGATTTAACAATGTAGGCCATTCTGAAGCTTTCAGTTTTAGCAATATACCTTTGCAACCCAGGTTCTAAACTCATTTGCTTCTCTATAGCTAAAAGAAGGCATGTGCTGCAAACATGTGAGTTAACAATATATGATGTGAGTTAAAATTGTATGAATAAAAAAAATAACCTTATGAAGTTTAGGAATCTCCACATTTTCCTGTTTTTAGGAAACCTGAATCTCACATTAAGGTTTTCTCTCATTTTTATTGGTCTTAAATGAAATCTTTTTGTAGATTTGTAAATATATTTAAAGGATTGCATATATTATAATAAAGACCCTTTATAGGCCCTAAAACCTATTTTAAAGTACACTACTATTTATAACTATTGATTATTTGGTTTTAGGTAAAAGTTTTAAGTAAAGATTTCAGGATCTCCCTAGAGTTAACACTGATTATAGTCCTCTTAATTTAATAGGTACAGTGGTTTTCTTTTTCATGGTTACAGTTCCTGTGGTTAACCACAGTGTGAAAATATGTGAGTATGGTATAATAAGATATTTTAACAGAGACAGAGAAAAAAGACCACATTTACATAACCTTTATAATAGTACAATTATTTTATTATATTATTAGTTATTGTTGTTACTCTCTCACTGTGACTCATTTATACATTAAACTTTATCATAGATAGGTATGTATAGAAAAAAAACAACATAATGTGTATACTGTTCCATACTGCCCTCAATCTCAGGCATCCACTGGGTGTCTTGGAAAATATCTCTTGCCAAAATGAGGAGGCTACTGTATAGTGACTTCATTATTAATAATTAACATTTAAATTCAGAAGTTAAATATATACCAATCTCTCTGTCTTAAATATTCTCTCCCTTTTTTTATCTCACCTATCTGGCTAATGACTCTACTTTTTAAGGTTTCAGTTTAAGCATCATTATCACAAGGGATATTTCACTCACCATCACCACTAATTCCATCCTGTAGGGAATCCATGAGCCCACATTGGGTACCAGAATGTAAGGAGCCAGCCCTACATCACCCATGGGTACCCCAAGTTCAGTGGTGACAAACGAATGAGAAAAAGACAGATTAAGAAAGTGGGACCGGGGGCTATCACTTTATTACTCTGGAGGGCAGCAGTGAAGGCCCCGAGCTCTGATCATCCACACTATTTATTGATTACAATCACTTTGATATATAGGGTAGGGGTGGAGTGATGGTGGAGTGAATCAGTGAGCTGGAAATGAATTAGTGAGTCTTAACTGGCATATCATTCTAAAGATTGGTAACAGTGGCGGTTTGGGAGTTTCACAAAACAAGAACATGTGGTTATCTTTAGCTTATTATCTACGTACAACTGATAGAACTAGGGCCTTGCAAGGAGCCTACAAGTCTGGCTATGTCATAGTGCTACGAAGGAATTTTACGTCCTTGAGCACAACGTTTATGGTAACAGAGCGGAGGTCAACCTGCATGGGAACATGAGGCATGGAGAGGCCTTCCTCCTCAGAGGCCTCCTGCAGTCTTCTGCAGTTTGTTGTTCTTTGTTTATGTGTTACTCATAACCAATTTATGTAGGCACTCTGTAAGTCCTTTCTTCTTTGCTGTTTTTCCCAACACATCCCACCTCCGGGACTGGTAGATCTCTTCTTATATACCTGATTGTTTACTTTGTATTCTTTATTAGCACTTATCATGGCTGATAAGTAAAACTGACTCAAGCAAGTATTTGCTTATCATGTGTCTCCAATTTGGACTCTAAGTCTCACGAGAGAAGCAGCCAATTCTCTTTTTCATCTTTTTTTAAAATTATACTTTAAGTTCTGGGGTACCAAACACTGCATGTTCTCACTTAAAGCATGTGTAGAACAATTCTCTTTTTCATCTTATTCAGTACTTCACACAATATTTGATTCTCAGTAAATGTTTTTTGAATAAAAAATAAATAAATTGAACAAAATCTTTTTAGAAGACCTAGGAAGATCATTTGTGAACTACTTGAGGAATTGTCAGGCAAATAACAGGTATAGATACAACTAATTAGTTTCATGTGTAAGTAATTACTGTGAAGATAAAAAATGTACCTCTTTCTTTGATCATTAATCCATCCTCCTAATGTGGCCAACACAATTTCTAGCCACTAACAGTTGAATGAGGGTCTCAGTCATGTTTCTACGGTTCCTTCCTTTTCCTTATCCTCCATTACATGTTTCATTGTCTTGAAATTATTTATTTCCAGTTGACTAATGGGATTCTCTGACTCACTTTACATTTGCACAGTTTAATTTTTTTTTATTATGATTGGATATTAGGGCCCAGGTTGGCGGCTCAGGCCTGTAATCCTAGCACTTTCAGAGACTAAGACAGGGAGGATTGGTTGAGCCCAAGAGTTTGATACCAGCCTGGGCAACATGGCAAAACCCCATCTCTACTAAAAATATGAAAAAGAAAAAAAATTAGCCAAGCACGGAGGTGTGCACCTGTAATACCAGCTACTAGGGAGGCTGAGGCAGAAGAACCTGGAAGTAGAGATTGCAGTGAGCTGAGACTGCGGCACTGTACTCCAGCCTGGGACACAGAGTGAGACTCCGTCTCAAAAAAATAATGCTTATTAGGGATGCAGAAAATATAATATTTAAAAAAAATTATTATTATTTCTATAATTTGTGTACATTTCTGGTTTGAGCCCCTATTATTTTAGGTGGCAGAAACATTGACTTAGCCAACATGGCAATTCAACACATCTCTTTTACTCCAAATTGGATACAAGTTGTTGTGAGTGGAGTGAGGGCAAGGGGGAGGGGTGCTTACAAATGCACGTGTAAATACACATATATGTGATCATCATCAGTCCATGTTGGCTCCCACTGCTGACCTTCTCTTACATTCCAGTTTTGGTCCCTACAAATGTTTTTATAGCATCTCTTTCCTTTCTCAAAGGCTGCTTTTAATCTCATTTCACACTACATCTTCTGGAGCAATCTACATGGCACAAGCAATGTTTGACTGATTCTTTGCCATGCTAGCTTTAGAGGAGCTGGGGAAAGTCAGGTATAATCTAATTTATCTCAGATGCCAACACCTAATAATTCCTTGCATCCTACTTGTATAATTATCTCACTATGTTTTTATTTTGTTGCAAGAATGATTGGTCTGTTTTAGAGGTTTCGAAGATTGTTTTTTCCTTTTGTATTTAGTAATATTGTGAACTAAACCTTGGAAATTTGAGGGTTCTTTGTTTTTGTTATTGTTTTAACTGCTTGCTTACGGTAATATTTATTTCTAGTGGCAATGAATATCTTGGAGAATAACTGACATATGTGGGAGAAAAGTCAACAGGTAAAGAAGAAATCAGGGGGTGATTGCTTAACATTTCCAAATACTAAGCTGTTATTAATAATTGTAACTGTCTAGTAACCTTAGAAAATTTTCATGTTTCTTACTAAGGCTGTATTACTATTGCACTCTTTGCTTCATCCTGGCAATTATAGCATGTTATTTTATGCTGGGTTTAGTTTCCTATATGTGCCATTTTTGCTAATTGACCCTGCATCTGCTTTATATAATATCGACTTACCTTGGCCACTTCTTCTAAGAGCAGCTTAGGCTTCCATTCAGGCTATAGGTAGATAGGCCATTATTATCTTTCTGATCTCACAAACACCACTAGTCTTTCTCATTTTATCCTTGAATCCCTTTTACACAGGCCAGGATAGCTCAGGACAAGTACTGACCTCATACTCCTCAAGATTTCTAGTTTCAATGACTCCCATTAGTTCTGACACATTGGTGACCCTCAGAGCTCTGATTTCATCATCCAGTAGCACAGAAGGACCTATTTGTGCTGCTCCTAGATTTAGTAGAGAAAGAAAACCTTAGGAACAGATTGCTTTTAGGAAAATCATACTCCGTATGAAAAAAATCCTCTCTTCAACAGATTTTGGTGTTTCCCCTTTTAAAAACTCCCCTAATATTTTCTCTTCTTGTTGTCTTTACTCACAAATATGTCATATATTTTTCAAGATATTAATTTTCACTAAAAATAGGTATTATGGTCAGTGAGCAGCTAAAAAACAATACAAAAACAAAAACAAAACAAAAATTCCCATTTATTAGAGTTTACTGGTAATAAATGTCCATATTAAACATATCAACGGCTATTGGTGCTTAGAAATATAAAAAGAAAACAATGGAGCTTCACAATACTTTGAATCCCTAAATCTTTCCTAGAAAATTACTAAGAATATCCTGAAAAATGGAAACTCTAACACCTGTGACCCTCCCCTCCTTCTCTTCCTTTTGTGCTCATTCTTTATACTTCAGCTAAAACAGCAGGATTCTTGCACTCCCTCAGTGACATACATATAGCAGGATTAAGTTACTAGCATTTCCTTCACTTTATCATTTCATTGGTAGACAGATGACTCAATTTTTCACTACTTGTATTGATACTGTCCAAATTGTTAATTATTGAATACTACAACTGTAATATTGGGGTTCAGGGGTTCAGGGTCCCCTCAGCTCCCCTGAGAGGATGTTTCTCCAGGTTCTTGGTCTCCTGCCCTCTCAAGAATGAGAGACTGGACCACGGTGCAGTGCACAGTAAATGCCGGACTAAAAGTCTATGTAGAAAGTGATTTATTTAAAGAGAGAGAGAAACAGAAGGAGAGAGAAAGAAACAGCTAACTTCACACTGAGTGAGAGAATCCAGAAAGATGGAATCCAGGAGAGGAAAGCAGCTTCCATGAGAGTGTTAGGGAACAGAGAGACGGAGTTTAGGAGGGGGAAGATAGGCTTCCACGAGAGAGTGTGGAAGGGGATGCCAGAGGGAAAATCCAGGAGAGAGAAAGATGGTTTCCACAAAGGGAGTGTTTGTGGAAGGGGATTGAAACATGGAGTCTGAAGGGGTATGCAAGAGGGGACTTTTAACCTGAGAGGAACCCCCACCTTTTCTAAGACCCCTAGCCAATGAAAGGAGTTCCTTAAAACTTCTGCTGGAGTGATTAACTCTTAGTTTCTTCCCGTGCCCACAAAATTCAAAAATAAACCTTTAAATCTCCCAAATGGAGAGAGATGGGAGGGGAGCATGGTGCTAGGAAGTTCTTGCCCTTAAAACTACGCCCCCTTGTGGACCCAGAAAGAGAACACATTCCCCTCACAACTATTTTTCCTTGTGTACAAAATGATCGTTCATATAAACACTACTAGTTATAATTGAAATTAAAATGTTTCTGAAAAATTAAAATTTAAAAACTAAGACATAAAGAATGTGGTAAAGAAAATTTGAAGATGTATTTTGCATTAGATAAATGTCTTAAGGTTTTCCAGATTTTGCATATATTCAACATTAACATAGCCCTGGGTAGTGATTTTCCAACACATAGAGAATTTCTCTATCCATTCTCAGCACTTTTCAGGTTCAATTTGAATGCCTGAGTTAAGAACAAAACTCAGGAGTGTATAAAATACAAAGCCAAAGCCCTTGTTAAAAAGTGTAAATGGATTTACATAAGATTTGAAAATATCTATACAGCATTCAATAAGGTTAAGAAATATATACAACATGTAAGTAGGCAAAGAATTTCATTGACTTTCCAAGGATTTTTACAAATCATTTTTAAAGACAAGAGAAAATGGAAAAATGGACACAATATTGCCCAGACAGTTCTATGGAAACTGTAAAGGGGAATCAACATGAAATGTTCAATCTCACTGTGAAGTAAAAAATAATGAAAGGATCAGACACCATGTTTATATACCTGGCATTTATTTTTTTAGTGTAATTTGGCAAGATCTGTCAAAATTAAAATGCATGAACCCTTAGGCTCTATAATTCCAGAGCTGATAAATTATAACAGATATATTTGTATGGTATGCAAAGATAAATCTTGCAATTTTTGAAAGTATAAAGATTAGAAACACCTGTAGTTTGATCTGTAAAGATATACTTAGTAAATAATCAATCACATTTTGAGGCTGTAGGTAACTTGAGGATAATATCAGATTCTCATGCATTGTTGACTACCTGTAGGAATTTGATGTGAACACTTGAGGAACTGTTTCTTGGATTAATGAATGATTGAATTTTAGAAATTGATTTAAAATATTTGTGTAAGTAATTATTGAGCAATTAGGAGATATATCAGGATATATATCAGGCATATGAGAAGTAAACAATAATGGTAGATGTAGTATGTGCTCTTACTGACCTTTAAAAGCAAGATCAAGAGATTGTAATGTTAATTTACATAATAATTCTCAAAGTCATTAGAACTTTATCATCTATCCTTCATGGGATTAATTAGGACAAACGGTAGGAAGCAAATCTTATATTGTACATATATTTTTGATAAACATCTCCTTATAAGTGGGTCATTCAATTAGTTTTCTTTTTCTGGGTAACAAATTAACACACACTTAGCTACAGAGCAACACCTGTTTATAGTCTGTTCTATGCTTAGGTTCTCATAGCACCATAGTCAAAGTGTCATGTGCTGGACTTTTATATGGAGGCTCAGAAAACAAATCTGCTTCCAATTTCACTGTTTTTTTTGTAGAATTCGGCTGTTGGCATTTGGATGACTAACATTTCATTTCCTGGCTGGAGTTCAGTCAGGAGCTCTCTCTGCCTCTACAGGCCACTTACCTCCATACTCAAACTAAGGAGGACAGGTTGAGTCTTTCCTTTGCTTCTAATCTCTTTGACCTCCACTTCAGCAATATCAGTGCAGTTAAAAGGTTTATGTGAATAGATTAGGTTTACCCAAATAATCTTTCTTTTGATTAAGTCAAAGTTAACTGATTAGTGACTTTAAAATTATCTGCAGAAAGTTCATTTTGTCATGTCACCTGGCATAATTAAGGGATGATGTCTCATCATATTCCCAGTCCTCTGGATTAGAGTGAGAAATCTAGAGAAGATATTTTAGGATTTTACAACAGTAATGTACAGTAGTCTCTCCTGATCCAAAGGAAATTTGTTCCAAGAACCCCAGTGGAAGCCAAACTGTGGATAGTATTGAAGCCGAAATATATTACTTTTTAAATGGATACATACCTCTGTTAAAATTTAGTTTTAAATGCAGTAGAGATTAGCAAAATAACTAATAATAAAATAGAACAATTATAAAAATATGCTATAAGAGTTATGTTAATGTGGTTTCTTTCTCTCAAAATATCTGTACTATATTTACCTATTTTCAGACCACACTTGACCATGGGAAATTGAAACTATGGAAAGAGGAACTGTGGATAAAATAGGTAGACTGTATTTGAATTAGGTGACTATGATTGACCATCCAGCTAGATGTTGGTGTTGCTATTGGTGTTTAAAAGAAAAACAAAAAATAGTCTACTAGATTTTATTTGCATAGATATTCACCTGTATCTTTTAATGGGCACCATAAGGTGTGTGTGTATATATATTTATATATATATACATATATTTATATTTGTGTGCATATATGTATTTATATTTGTTACATATTAATTTAAAAGAAAAACCCAGGAAATAAAAAATAAATTATTTAACTTTTAATTTATAATCATATAATTAATCTTTTCAAATGATATTAAAATCATGCTGGTTATAGCATATGTAGTTTCATCTTCTATGTTTGTAGTTAACAATATATTGCTTGTAAAGAATTAAAGGATAAAATAAATACTATAAAATTACAATGTACTACAAATATTCATTACTCTTTCCTTTAGATAAGTCAATATTAATTATGAAGTATCTTAAAAATTTTACAGATTTCTCAATAATTATAATTTCCATAATATGAGAAATCTTTTCTCATTGTTGGTGTAAACTAAATGTAACTCACAGCGTTTTCTTTTTTTTTTCTATTTATTGACACCTTTATTCTACCCATTAGTTTTAGTTTCCCAGGGCTGCCATGGCAAAGTATCACATGCTAATAGCATTTTCTAAGTGCTTAGCCAATACTCTCATTATTCTTTTTGGAGGTGTGAGGAGTTCACACAGGATAATAATCCTTTTTTACAAAAGGTAAAGCAGAAAAACTAAAGTGTAAACTTTTTTTATATATGTCACTAGAGTTATTACTATAAAGATGGAAAATCAAACCCTGACTGTATGAATAATTTCCTAATAATCTTGACTTTATTTTATTTTTGAAACCTATATATACTGGCAAAATCTTTGAGAATTAACATTTGTTATGCATTTGTACTATGTCTTAATTGAGACCAGGTTCTATAACTGTATAGGGAACAGCTCCAAGAGGGTTTTACAATTTTTATCTACTCATATGTGTAATAATATTTATTGCAAATCTACTACTTGCCATGTTTATGTTAATAAAATGGGTCAAAGAACTGGGAAAATCATTTCCAACTCTCACTGTCTTTTATTTGGGGTTTTTGTCTGTTTGTAAAGTACTGCTTCTTTGGACTTGGGAGTACATAACGACTTGTGAGTAAAAGAAAATTTCTAAGCTTTACTTTTTTTTAAATTTACTTTGCTAATATTACTTACAAGCTACTGTTAGAATTTGAATAACCATTGTTTGAAAATGGCAGTTGGAGAGTCAGTGTACATGGTTTAAGATTCAGAGTCATACAACTTAGATTTGCTTTTGACATTATCGCTATATGACTTTGACAAGGCAATTTTTCTTTCTATGTTTCAGCTTCTTCATATCTAAAATGGGGCTAATGGATGTCATCATCTCATAGGATAGTTAAGAGACTTAAAATGTGAGACTTAAAAGCATATAGAAAGTGGTCATTAAATGCTAGCCTTATTATTATTTTATGTACATGTTTTAGTTTAATAAGGGGTGAGAATCAAAAAAGAATAAAGTAAATTACAGTAATTTATGACATAATAATATTTTTTGGAAACCATAAAAATGACTGCAATATCTTAGAATAACTCTTGGTTTGTACTAAAAATATGGTAAATGGTAAAATTCAAAATTATTATCATATTTATTAGACACATTTATTGGTTTCTATGAAACATTGTTTTAAGCACTTTAAAATTATTATTATTATTCTTATTTGAGATGGAGTGTTATTGTGTTGCCCAGGTTGGAGTGCAGTGGAGCGATTTTGGCTCACTGCAACCTCCACCTTCTGGGTTCAAGTGACTCTCCTGCCTCAGCCTCCTGAATAACTGGGATTACAGGTGTGTGCAAGGAAGCCTGTTTATTTTTTGTATTTTTTAGTAGAGATGGGGTTTCACCATGTTGGCCAGGTTGGTCTCAAACTCCTGACCGCAGGTGATCCAACCTGCCTCAGCCTCCCAAAATGCTGAGATTATAGGGGTGAGCCACCATGCCAGGCCATACTTTAAAATTCTTAACTCATTTAGTTTTCATAGCAATGCTTTGAAGTAGATAAGGAAACTGAGAAACAATAAATAATAAAATTATCCATGTTTATATTCCTAGTGAAAAAGACAAGATTTCATTCCAGGCTTTCTCTCTCAGGAATCCAAAATTCAGAATGAAAAGCTATCTACTTCTTTATTTTGAGTATTATAAAATCATCTAAATCTTAAAGTGATTAAGGATACCTCAATAATTAGAAGGTATAGGTGGATCAGAAACTGCATTAACTTAGGCATTTTCTATTTCAAATAATGTGGTATTTTCAATAAACAGCAAGTATGAAGTGAAAAATCCCAAATATCACTGTGAAAATTTTTAATTTCAACATCATTAACATGTTATTTTCCTAAAAGTAGATAATTTCAAAGTAATAGATAAATATTCACAGCCTAATTCTATAATATATAGCATAAAATATCATTTTATAATAATTGATGCCAACTATTTATCTAAGAACAACATAAACAAGGGGAATTACAAACTTATTTACATAATCTCCACACTCATATTGCCAATTTTCTACTTTATATGTTCCTAGGTTGTCCCGAATATTCTTAAAAACAATCATGTCACAAATTCAATTCATGACCTTTATCTTTCCAGATCTCACCCTTTCAGTACTTTTTGCCTATCACCTTCCACTCTAATCATCTATCGCCAACTTAAAAATTTTTTAAAAATATATTTAGCTCCTGTGCACCAGTAACAAGAATGTGCCTAATAAAATGTCTGTAACTTCTAAAATCATTAATAATTCAAAACTGAACCACTTATGACAATGCATGAATAATAGCTGTTTATAAGAGTAGAAACCAGAACTTGTGCTGCACATTGAAAAAAAGAAATTCTTTCAAATAAATATAGTTCCAATGGGAGGCAATCATACCCAATGGAGTGCTACATTTAAGAAGACCGATAATGTCAATTGTCAGTGAGAATCTGGACAACTGAAACCCTCATACTTTGCTGGTGAATGTGTAAAATAACATAAACACTTTGGAAATTAGTACACATTTTGTTTTCATAAAATCAAATAAATTCCTCCCCCTGTGACTCAGAAATTCTACACTTTTTTTATTTACAGCCAAGAGAAATGACAAGAAATGTCCAAGAAAAAAACTTGCATTTAAATGTTCTCAAAAGCTTTATTGATAATAGAATAAAACTGAAAATAACCCAAATGCCCTTGAAAAGAGAATAGATAAACAAATTGTGGTTTATCCATAGAATAGAATACTGCTCAACTACTGAAAACAAAACCAACCAACCAACCAAACAAAAAACCCACTACTGATGCAACACAATATGAAGCTCTAACAATTTTTTACCTCTCCTGAGGGAAAGAAGCCAGGTACAAAAGTGTACATACAATATAATTCTATTTATATAAATTTGAGAAATCAGCAAAACTAATAGAAGTTGAAGAAAATCAGAGCAGTTGTTACTGGAAGGGGATCCTGATCCACACCCCATGAGAGGGTTTAGATCTTGCACCAAGAAAGAATTTGAGATAAATCCACAGGGTAAAGTGAAACCAAGTTTATTAGAGAAGTAAAAACAAACATACAAAAACAAACAAACAAAAACAATGGGCTGCTCCCTTGCCTATATTAATTACTTGTTGATTATAATTATATGCTAAACAATGTTTTCTGGGAAAGGGGTGGGGAATTTTTGGAACTGAGGGTTACTCCTTTTCTTGGACCATATATGGCAACTTCCTGATATTACCATGGCATTTATAAATGGTCATGGCTCTGGTGGGAGTGTCTCTAGTATGCTAATGCATTATAATTAGTTGCATAATGAGCAGTGAGGGCTACCAGAGGTCACTTTCGTCACCATCTCCTTTTGGTTGGATTTAGGAGCTTCTTTACAACATGCTGTTTTATCAGTAATGTCTTTGTGACGTGAATCTGGTGCTGACCTCCTGTATCATCCTGTGACTAAGGATGCCCTTAACCCCCTGGGAATGCAGCTTAGCAGGTCTCAGCCTTATTTTACCCAGCCACTATTCAAGATGGAGTCACTCTGGTTTAAATGCCTCTAACACAGTGATTGCCTCTTGGGATTAAATGAGAAGAATAATTACAGAATGTGTTGGAGGTGAGTTTCATGAGTGCATATATTTCTCAAAACCCAGATTTGCACATTTAACTCTAACTCAATTATACCTCAGTATAAAGATGAGATGTAAAAAATAAATATGACAAATTAAAATAAGTCAGATGAAAGCTTGCATATATGACACTACAGTTATTCCCCACAGCCACAACATCTGCATAATGGGATTAAGAAAAAAAAACACCTTTTATATGAGGAAGACCAGCTTTCTTTAGTTGTCAGGTTCAGAGAGACAGTGAAATGCAGAAGCAGTCCACATCACACTCGCCTTTTGAGCTAAATAAGCACCTCTTGAAGCCACTTGCTTTGTGGGTTCTAGACTAACTGATGCCAAGTAGCATCAGCTTGTACTCTGTGGTTCAACAATGTGCAGCCAATCACTAACCAATGTTATTTCTGTGCCTAGTTAGAATTCCTGTCAAACAACTTTGCATCAGCCCATTCACTGTCACCTTTTTCCTTTAAAACCTGCTTGCAAGGAAGGCCTGATGGAGCATTTCCAAGGCAGCATGGAAATATTTCCCAGGCTGCAGTCATCAACCTTGGCCCAAATAAATGCTCTATGACAGTTTTGCCACACTTTCTTTCTTCAGGTTGACAGATCACATTTATTTACCAAAAATAGTTATTTTACTTTTAGATAGGTACAAAGGCAGTTTTGGGGAGACAGAAGTAGGTATATTAAAAAATTTTCCCCACACTTAAATCCATGTGTAGCTTCATTGGGATGAATATCAGATAGTCTCTTCTTCCTCAGCTTGCTCTGTTTGTTCTATTATCATTTAAATAGAAATCTCTTTGTCCTGTGTTCTGACTTCTTCTCCTATCAGTTCTTACTTTATTCTGGTAGTTGGGTATAATTCTTTAAATTTGTGGTGGTATTTTTTTCCTGACTTGAGCCTGAAGAGTATTTAGAGATTTCTTTACGGTAATATAAATGATGCAGGATTTTCTCTCCACCTCTTTGCCAGGCTTGCAGCAGGAGATGCCCTATCTATGCAGCCCACCAGGCCACATCTGACTTGTGCTCCAGTCCATGGCTCCTGTAGCTGCTGCAACTGTGTGCTCCGCTACTTGTGGGTGGTTGTGTAAGAGAGCAAGTACAGGGTCTGGTCAGCTGTTTGAATTGCCAGCACAGTGATGGGCTCCATGCATGCTTGTGCCTGGACCAGGCATTTTGCCCCAAAGGAATGTGGTGACACCCAGGCAGGGATGCATGTGACCCCAAAGAGACTGGAGGGCTGTTCCAACATGCTAATTAGATCTTTTATTTTTACCATCCACAGCCTGACAGACAGTGGCATGTTAACAACTCAGCCTCATGCCCTACTCTGGCCCATGGTTCCAGGGCTGGCTCAGCCCTGCCATTGCTTCTCATGGTGTAAAGCAGATGCCCTCCATTTGCAGAGGGCAGATGACCACAGTGCTATAGGTTGTCTGAGTACCAACGTTTGGTGGGTCCTGAATTCTTTTCTGGCATCCAAGAAGAATGAAGATATGCTGACAATTAAAGAGTGAAGAAGGTGGAGAAGGATTTCATTGAGTTATGGAACAGCTCTCAGTGGAGAAGGGATGTGGGGTTGGTTCTCTAACCAAAGTCAGGTGGTTTCTTTGCCAGTGTGGCTGGGTCTGGGGCTTTTATGGGCTCAGAATAGGGGAGTGCATGCTGATTTACTTGTGAATATGCAAAAAAAAAAGTTAAAGCAAAGGCACCATTCAAAGGTGGGCACAACAGTGTAAAAAATCAATTAGAGAAGGGTAGGTGTATGTAAAATAGGTAAAGGGTGGGGGATCAATCAGAGGAAAGTGCACCAAACGGGAAGAGAGGTTCTCAATCCAGTCCTCGGATTTACCTGAGACTTGTAGCTAGGCTTTAAACTGTCTTTGGCTTAAAGGTGGTGTTTCACTGGAAACTTACCCCCTGTCTGCCTAGGATTTGTCTGCCTCCTGCCACTATCACAAACACCATTCCAAAGTATTTAAAATTATTTACAATGGAGCATCAACCAGGCTTTTCTTTTAATAGGGCCTTTTCCTCATAGCCAGCTATAAATATTTATCTCTCACTGTCTTACCAAGAAACCACTTCCTTCTAGAGGTGATCAGAAGTGAAGAAGGTTACCAAAATAGGTTGGTATGACAAAACAAAATGCTTTCTTGCTGTACTTACTTATGATATCTGAGGAATAATTCTTAAGAGAACAAGGTATTATAGATCTCAGGCTGGCTCCTAGAAAATGATGCAGAAGGTTTCTCAGTCTTTGGCATGTCTCCAGACTCGGTCTTGTTTGTCTCTCCTAACATCTCACCTTTTCTTTCCTGGGCTCCCAAGGGCAAGCTGCACATGTCTAACAGTCCCTGTGAAAGTGTTAGCTGATAATTAAGATGATAGCTGAAGCCTAAGGTGTTAGCTGACATAGTTTAAGGTATAAGCCTCCTGGTGAATTTACACTTTAATCAGGGACTTTGAGAGGTGAAATCCTAATTTTGTTCTTTTCATTTTCAATGCTCTGTCTGTAATATTTTTATTATGAATATTCATGAAGAATATTCAACTCATGTAATTAGGGTGAAATAAATATATTTATAACTAGATCTATCTATCAGTTCCCACAATCTGATCATCTTTCCACCTGCACTATTTATCAACGACATTCAAAACAAAACAGTGGCAAAAAAACAGCTACATGTACCACATCATGAAGAGCTACTTATAATTGCCTTTATTTCCTTCAGTCAATTCTTTTAAAAGTCAACATGGACTGGGTGCACTAACTTATGCCTGTATTCCCAGCACTTTGGGAGGACGAAGCGGGTGGATCATGAGGTCAAGAGATCAAGACAATACTGGCCAACATGGTGAAACCCAGTTTCTACTAAAAATACAAAAATTACCTGGGCATGGTGGCCTACGCGTGCCTGTAGTCTTAGCTACTTGGGAGGCTGAGGCAGAAGAACTGCTTGAAACCAGGAGGCAGAGGTTGGAGTGAGCCAAGATGACGCCACTGCACTCCAACCTGGTAACAAAGCAAGACTCCCTCTCAAAAAAAAAAAAAAAAAAGAAAAAAATGTCAAAATGACTATTAATAACTTTAATTGATACTTAAATTTGAAGCATGGTCAGCATAGGATTCTTAGCTCCTACTAATATGATTAAAATTGGTGTGATTTCTTATTAAAAGAAAAATGGCACAAACTCACCAGACAAGTATTTTATTGACCTTGTTTACGTTTATTCTAATTGACGACTTTCAGGGAAGAAAATGTCATAACTTTGAATGGTGACAATACCTGTGATTATTTTAAAAGTTTTACTACATTTCACAAACCATGCTTCTGTAATTTCTATGGTTTTCTTAGTACTGTATTTGGATAGTACACTTTCATTAACTATATGCTTGCTAATAATCTATATTTTATGCAGTTATTTGTATACCACTGTGACCTTTCCTATCTAGGAAAAGGATTGCCAAGATCTTCATATAAGGTAGTTGCTAACCAAGTTATCCTTCTCCCTTTCATCTGAAATAATTTTATGTTCTTTTAATTTAGCCTATTTTTAGCTATCAATGTACATATTTTCTGAGACAAGGTCTAGCTCTGTCGCATAAGCTAGAGTACAGCAGCATAGTCATAGCTTACTGCAGTTTCAAACTCCTGGGCTCAAGCAATCTTCCCACCTCAGCTTCCTGAGTAGCTGGCACTACGGGTACATTTTACCAGGCCCAGCTAAATTTATTTATTTATATATGTTTTTGTAGAAACAGGGTTTTCCCATGGTTCACAGGCTGGTCTTGAACTTCTGGGATCAAACAATTCTGCCTCAGCTTCCCACAGTTATCAATATTGAAACTCGGTTACTGATGATAAGACAGGTAAGACTGAACCATGGCTGACCTTGTGCATTCATTAATAATTGGGAAATCCCAGAATCTTTATGCTGTGGGTTGAGGGGTTTGTTCTGGCATCAGTGCAAAAAGATGTATAAGAGGCTGAAAGTTATTAAGGGCCTCAATGTTAGCAAGGCAGAGTGGAACAGAAGGTTGTACATAGGGTTGGACTAAATGTGATATTCATGCTGTTAGGCAAATGCTAACCTGTTGGAGGATGGTGTAGCAGATCCAAAAGTTTAAATGACTATGAATACAAAAGTAACACTGAAATCTGAGGACAATTAGAAGAGGTTTGGGAAACAGAGTGAATTCAAATTGAATATACTGAGGTTGCATTATCAGAAAGGTATTTAAAAATATCTTGAAGATAATATGACACTCTAAAGGTGATGTTAAGAGAATATGTGTGTCTAGAGAATTATATTTCAGAATTAAGGTAGTAGAATTGAGAAGTAAGTTTTTCTTTTCAGAGAGAAGATAAGATCAACCACGGGTGCCAGTGAATAAGAAAAATCTTTAAGAAATATGCAAAAACAAGAAATGGGAGGAAGGAGTGATGACCAAAGGGATTAAAAAGGAGTAATCAGAGAGGTAGAGTGAGAACTGGTCATATATTTCACAGAAAATGAGGGTTCAGAAATATTAAAAGAGATGTCATGTCTAGTATTAATAGCTATCATTAATATGCACTAGACCCTTTACTAAGTACTTTAAGTACCTTATCTCATTTAAAGTTTAGCACATCTCTTTAAAATAGTAGCATTAGTTGCACAAGGTAATAAGTCTCAGAGTTTCCTAAAGGCAACTATTCAGAAATTAACAAAGCTGCAGTTTGAATCTAAGGCTGTATGAATGTGATGTAACAACTTACTTACATTATCTTAAAAAATGACTGCATGCTAAGATTGAGAATGAAAAAGAGTCAAAGTGTTTGTTAACTAAGTAGTGATCTTTGAAAGAGCAGTTTGGGGATATCTATTAGTATAGAAGCTTAGTGATAAACAATTGAGATGTGAATGCATAGTAGACATTGTAAAGAGTGACAAGAAATTTGGCCCTGAAATGGACAACTTAGTTTGATGGGTTAGCAGAGTAGAATGAAGAAAATATATTAAATGCTTTCTCTCTTTCTTTTTAATGATTAAGGAAGCTAGAAAATCACTGTGTGTTAACAGAACCATTTTATATTTGTAATATGGTAGTTCTGTGGGTCATTGACTCAGAGATGAAGGCTGACAAAATTGAATAGCAATTTATACTCACTGATGCATCACTGGGAAATGACCTAAATTAGATAGCCCTTGTTCAAAGTAGTTACATACACAACATTAAAGAAAGTGAAATGTTAAAATACTAGGCAGAAATAAAAAAGAATTACATTAATCTTGTAGAAAATAATGCTTGTTTTGTTTAGTAAATATTAGTATCCATAAACTTTAGACACTATCTCTTCTTGGCACAGATATATAAGTTACAAAAATCTGAAAAGTTATACATATTCTTATAAAGAAGCTTGGGATGGTGCCTTTCAAAATTAAAAGAAAATAACCAGAGTGTTAATTTTATTTTTCTTCTTCAAAGACATGAGTAATTTTATAATAGTGTGATATATTATAGCAACATCATTCAAAGCATGTCGGTCCGAGAACCACTATTTGGGCACTTGTGAGTAGATTTGTATAACTGATATTTTGATTGAAGGGTCTAATTAATTCAACAACATTATCTTAACTTTGAAGGAACTAAACAATTAGGACATTGGTATATTTTGCAAAATTTCAATTGATATGGCCCACAAAGGTGGAAGAAAATTCATTATTTAATATTTATAACGTAGTTTCTCTAATGGACAAAAGACATGTACTTTTTCATGCTGGGGCAGCTGGCACTTAATTAAAACACATTGTCCTTCACTCTAACACATTGAAAGACATTTTGACACTAATCCACATTTTTTAAGACCTTCAAATATAGCATACACATAAAACACATTAAATGGTTGTCTATGGGCAGTGTATGGGCCAGAACACACACACAGACACACACAACACATACACACTTCCTTTGCCTAGGTGTGGACATGTGACCAAGTTGTCACTAAGAAAATGAGAGTAGAAATAAAACATGCACTCACTAGAGGGTCTCCTCTATCTATAGGAAATGTCTCTGAGATTTTTCTCCTTCATGCAAATATGCATTCACCCAGTTCTGACTACACAGAAGATACAATTATCTTGGAAAGACCAGCCCAGCTATATGGGAAAAATATGCCTGGAATGACCTCAGGAAAAAATGTTCTCTTGGTAGCCTAGACTTTTCAGACTGTTATAGAAAGGAAAGAAATAATAATAATATATTGGATTGAAGCAAGCATTATTCTCAGTTGAATCAGAATTACAGGGGGAAAAGACTGAGATGTGTTGCCTTGTCGATGACTACTAATAATAAATGACATTCACATGCAAGGCTGAAAGTTTGGCATCACTGTCACCAAGAAAGCATGACTGGAAAGTACTATTAATTGTAAGTTAGAATAAAATAATATTTTTGGAAAGGGCTGAAAATTATCTAAAGTCTTTCAATTTTCTTCCTAATTATACAATTTTCCTAATTTACACAAATTAGGAAAAGAAAATTCCTCTCCTTGTTGCTCAATATTCCCATTCTACACTCATCCCATAGGTAGCCTTGCCTGGCTCACAGATATACATTTTATGCTGTAAATATATATACTTGCACATGTAATTTTCCATAATAAAACCATGTATGTCATAATAGTTAACTTTTTTTCATTTATAAGAATAATATGAACAGATTCCATGTTCACTACTTATACTTCCACCTCTATTTTTTCTGGAAATGCTGCTTAGTATTTGATTCTATCCCTCTACAAATAGAGGAATAGTCATTTATCATCGTTATTTAGATTGTTATCAGTATTTTTCTATTACAATATATGTTTTAATAAGTTGTGCACAGGTGTGTATATAGATTAATATGTATTTATGTACTCAAGCTACAATTTCTGTAGATTCACAGAAGTATTATTATTTTTAATATAGCAAGCATAATTCATCCAAAAATCTTTTCCCTGAAATGTTGGCCCCACAAATAATATATTAGAATATTCTCTACACTCTCACCACCAGATGTTAGGTTTTCATCTTCAGAATATGATTAAAATTCTTACAATTAGTCAATATGAGATATAGATGCATGTGACATCTCTAAGTAAAAAGGGTGAGAATTATTTAAATATACAACTTTACTCAGATAACATAAAGTAGGGTAATGGTTACTAACAGTGGGTGAGTGTTATATATCTTTAACTTTCCATTAAAAAGCATAGTAATTATATTAACCCTTTTTAACCTTTCAAAATATATGTAATGTAAATGTCTTCTTTTGTTCATATTATTCACTTTAGAAGCATCAGATGGTGTAATTTGGATTTACATCACTGTAGTAATTGAAATATGAATATGAAAATTTGAATCACTTTCACAATTATGAGGCTGGAATTTAATTATTTTCATTAACATGGGTAGTGTGGTACGACCACAAAAATAAACAGTATATTCCCTGCTGTTCATGGCACTGTGCCAAATGCTATACAACATCAAGCTAATATAGAGGACATTACATTAGTTCTCAAAGATTTGTATTGAAATTCTTTAGGATAAAAATCAACATGGAATGAAGTTGATTGTGATTTTAAATAATTTCATATTCTTTGATTTATTTCTATTTTTCTTTGCTACTTACCATCTTTTTGTATGTAAGGGTGAGGGAACTAATCAACTTTTCAGAAAGAATAAAAGAGTAATGTCTAGAAAATATGATGTAGCAGAGTAACTTTGAAACCTCAAGTGATGTAAAGTGAATGGGGCTTTAAAAGATGACACTTAGAAAACCTGATTTTCCCAGAGTCTGAATTACTAGAATGGGAAAAACTATACAGAAAACAGAATAGTGAAAATGTGTGCAATAAAAATGAAATATACCATTTTGTCACCACAGAAATCAGATCAATAATAAATAAATATTCTGGGAAATGCAGGCTTTGTCATTAAGATAGCAAAAGCCTTTATACCAAGTGGCAAGTTCTTTAAAAGAAATGAAAGCAAATTCGAAACAGAGGGTACTGCTCAATTTAAAAATTTATAAGATCCTATGATTCCTCACACAAATGTAATATGGTGCAGAACAATACCAAATTACCATTCTGCCCTCATGCTATGCCTGAGGAGTACATTACTGGGAGGAAGACAGGTTTCAAGTAACATCACAGAAACATATAGAGTAAATGTGCGTGTAAAATTCCCAGTTTGCTTGTTTAATTAGATGCTGGTAACAGCAGCAAACAATAGTAAAGAAGGCATGGAAACACAGTGTTAATGAGATTCAAACAAATCAGATATCACTGTTGGACTACAGATAAAAGACAAGCTCCAGTATATCTGCATTTTAATCAGCCTGATCACAGTTTTGATGAATGTGCCAAAGGGACCATTCTTTGCTCTGTTTTCACAGTGAGTGAAAGGCAACAACAGGAGCAGTTTTGATTTTCACACTTCCTGACAGATGAGTCATATGGGATTAATGTTGGAATTCATTAAAGCTAGAGTTCTACCTGAGGATCATATTTCACAGGATATACACATTACCATTTTATAAATGTGACATTTAAGAGCCTGGTCAGCTATTTAACAGATTTTGGCAGTTGGACAGGTCCTAAGTATATACGCATGACAATAAATATATATGCATACATAAACACATAACACAAAATGTGCTACATTTCTTAGGAAAATATTCTGAGCCATAAACAACAAAAAAAAAATAATAATTTTGCTGCTATCAAATAAAAGAAAGAGCTCCCAAATACAGAGTCATTCTCATTATCTAACCATGCATTAACCAAGTTTCTAGAACTACAAGATATTTTAAGAAGAAAAATTATTTTATTAGGTAAATATTTATTAATGAACTAACTGCTTAAGATAAGCCTCCAACTAAATACTCACCACTGAACATTACAATTTATTCTACTTGGGTCAGGCACAGTGACTCATGTCTATCATCCCAGCACTTTGGGAGGTCAAGGTGGGAGAATCACTTGAAGCCAGGAAATCAAGAACAACTTGAGAAACACAGCAAGACTCAGTCGCTACAAAAATTTGAAAAAAAAAAATAATTGGCCAGGATTGGTGACACACACCTGTAGTCCAGGCTATAGTCCTGGCGATTCCCCTGTGCCCCAGAAAAAAAGAATTTCTTCCACTTGATAAGTCAGTCTTATACTGAATCTCAGGTATATACAACATCTACATTATAGTGAAACTATAATAGAAAATGAGAGCCAATGAAAATTACAGATCTTGAAAAGATGTAAGATTTTATGAAGTTGATGAAATTGTTGGAGAACTGCTCAAATAATCTACAAGAACAGGACAAAGGAGTCTTTTTGATAATTAAAATCAATAAAAGTCAAGTTAATTTTCAAACAATGTTTAATACTTCAAAAGAGGATGTCTTGAAGATCAAAAGACCCAGGATCACGGAAGAAGGTAATGCTCCTGAATATTTTTCCTAAATACCAATTTTGAGAACACATTATGGAAGCCAAAGATGAAGCAAGATACACTATATTACACCATCACATAGTACTTTCTACAAGCAGTACACTTAGAGCAGTAAAACAGAACATGAGATTCAAAGTCTTATTTTTTAAAAAGGAGAGTTTCAAATAAAAATTTACCATGGATGAGTCATGATCTATTCTTGATTTGGATAAAAGAAATGGCAAAGCAAACTGTTAACAGAATTTTAAAGAGGGCAATACAAGTTCAAGACAACAGACTGAAAGCCTTGGAAATGCAGTCAGGTAAAGTAACTGAGGAAACTACTGAAGTTCCATATGATGACCATTCCAATGGCTGTGAAGAAAATCAGTGCACGTAGTTTTAAATACGTAATTGGTTTTGATCATTAGAACATCTTTCTACAATTAACCTTTTCTCAGCAAAGTAAATGAGACCCTGATGGCCTGCCATCATTAATATATCTTTAGAAACTTAGCAATCCTCTTCTTTCTCAACAATGACATTTTGAAACTTACTGCTTTTTGTATGGAAAGCACTTCAGGTATATTAGGTCATTAATGAAATTATCCTCGTGGAAAAAAAGTGAAATTTATTTAACAATTAATACATTTGTTCATTTCTTATAAACTTGTACATCTACAAAATAGCAAGATGAATACCCATTATATTTTTTAATGTTATTGCTATTACTAATTTATTTATTAGAAGATTTGGAGTAGTGTTCCTTTTTAGAGACTAATGAAGTCAAATACATATTTTTATTCAAAGCTCAATTTGGAAACAAAAGCAGTTCAGCTGGGATTTATGTAGCTAGAGTTCTAACTGAGAGCATTGAAAATGTCTAATCATATATATTTTGTAAAAGCTTAAAGTGTCTTTACTGAAAAAATCTGTGTTCATATTTTCCATAGGTTCTTTCATATATGTGTCAAAGTTTGATAAAAACGTAATTGAGAAATTACTTACTCTTTATAGCAGGCATTCTTTGACCCTGTTATGGGCAATAAGGGCAGTGAGATCTGAGGATTGCACTGAACAGTTTTACAGCAGTAGACAAAGTAGTTTCATTACCACAGGCTCAGTTTTCTCTTGTGAGTCTTAGGCAATTCTTTTACTGTCCTTATTGCAGTCAATTCGTTATTTGAACCATTTTCCTCTGAAGTCATGTTGTTTCATGGAATACCTTCATCTGTCCTGACTCTCAAGGCTCCCTTTAACCTAAAAGTTATTCTGATGGGTCTAAGACAGGAATTCCTCTCAAAATCAATTTGAAGTCTGCAAAGATATTTAGTGTAGTATTTGGAATAAATATTACTTTGAGTTGAAACACTCATCCCTGAAGAGCAAAAACTAATATAGTCCAAGTAATATGCTGTTGGCAGATCTTAAATAAGCTCTATCCTCTCACGGTTTGAGAGGCAGATTCCTTATGCTTTATGAGAGTCAAGCTTCTTGTCTCAGGAACATAAAGGTTGAGATTCTGTCCTGAAGGACCATTTCACAAATATTGGAATTTTTATCGTGTATCTAGTTTATTTGCTATACTAAAAAATACCTGTTTTTCGTGTTTCACCAGTTTAGTATGGGGATAAGATTTTTTCTTGCTCAAGCATATTGCCCAAGGCAAAAATTAGCATTTCTGGTGACATCTTGTTTTGGATTATGAAGTGCATCCAAAGTGAGAAAAGGTTCACAGTGAACAATCTGACCACAGACTCTCGAAGATGAGTTATCCTTATAGTCATTTTTCCCCTTTCAGTAATTTACTCACTGTGACCTGGGATTATTTTAATATTTCAGTTATTTTATGTATGAATTTCAACAAAACATTTTTTACTCTACAGCAGAACCCAAATCCAAATCCAAATCCAAACTCAACTTTATTTGGCAGAAATGTTTTAAAAATTTCAGTTTGGGTTTGGAAAATACTATGAAAAAAGTATATGCAAAGCTCTTCAATATACAACTTATATGTGGATGACTAGATATGCCTTTCATAAGCAATGTATAAAATTGTATAACGTGTTTTAATTTTTGTTACAAGTTGCATTATTCTGTTTGAATTAATCTGCATCTTCTCTTCACTAAACTTCTGTTTTGCATATCTACCTACATTGATATAAAGATCTACTTCATTCTTTTAAATCCCTTCAGGATACCATTTTGTTTGAAAATTATCATTGATAGATATCTAGATTGTTTTATAGCTTTTATAGATTTTTTTATGGCTTTTAGAGCAACAAACACCATTGTAATTGTCCCTTTGCAAGGGACACTTGCCAGAGGTTTGAGTTTTAGGCTGGATAAATTTTCAGTTTTACCACCATCAACTTTATTTGTGATTTTATATTTTTAAAAATAATACCAAATTAAAAATTGCTTTTATTTAACTAAATCTATGACAGTTAACTGTTCCTTCAATTTCTTAAACTTCTTAAGGCTATTCAACATAATTTTTTTTCTGAAAGGATTATGTATACATATTTCATATTTTAAAATGAAGTAGAGGACTTTCCTCTGAAGATGGCCGATTAGGAGCAGCTGAGGATTGCAAGCTCCCAGTGAAAGCGTGGAGGGTGAGTGGATGCCGCATTGCCAGACGGATTTTTATTGCCCACAGACCAGGAGATTCCCAGGGGGAGGAGCCCCCACGGGTCGCCAGCGCGGCTGGTTTGGCCTGCGCAGCTGTTTTTGCTGGCGCGACTGTTTTCGCCGGCGCTGCTGTTTTGGGTGGCATCCCGGCGCAGCGGTTCCCCATACAAAATACATGGGTCCGGGTGCCATTTTAGCTGGCAATTGAAGCTCCGGGAAGGCAGAGCCGCCCATTCATCTGATTAAAAAAGGGGACTGAAACAGGCAGCCAGGCCAGGAGATTTCCCGGGCAAAAAACGCCATGAATCTCAGCGCCCACGGGTTCAGCCAGCGCAGTGGGTCGCCGCACGGGGAAATCACACAGATCCCCGGCGCCTTTTCAACAGGCGGCTGGAACACCTGGGAGACTCTGAGGCAGGGAGCCAGGTGATCAGGCTCGGCTGGTCCCACCCCTACAAAAAAACAGCCATCAGAAACGCTCTGGATCGAGAGTTTCACAGCAAGCACAGCTGAGCCCGGGACGGCCCAGCTCTGTGGGGGAGGGGGCGTACGCCATTACTGAGGCAGTCTGCCACTATGGAGGGAGTTTGCCATTGCCAAGGCAGTTCTCACTACACCGGTATAAACAGGACTACAGGGAAGTTCATACGGCAGCTGGGTGGAGCCCACAGCAGCTCAGCAAAGCCTCTGTAGGCAGACAGTGACTAGGCTGCCTCATCACTGGGCAAGGCAGCCCTGAGAAAAAGGCAGCAGCACCAGGGAAACTCATAAATAAAGCCCTAACTCCCCCGGGACAGAGCACCTGGGGGAAAAGGGGTTTATGAGTTCTGCTGCAGCAGACTTAACGTACATGCCCAGCAACTCTGAATGAACAACGGAGCTCACAGCTCAGCATGTGAGCTCCTATAAAGGACACTCTGTCTCCTCAAGCAGCTCCCTGACCCCCGTATATCCAACGAGTCACCTCACAAAGGAGTGGTCAGACGGACATCTGGCGGGTATTCTTCTGGGACAAAGATAGCAGAAGAAGAGACTGGCAGCAACCCTTACTGTTCTGCAGCTGCTGCAGGTGATTCCCCCAGGCAAGCAGGGCCAGAAGTGGACCTCAGCAGTCCTACAGCAGAGGGGCCAGACTGTTAGAAGGAAAACTAAGAAACAGAAATAAATAACTTCATCATCAACAAACGGGGACGTCCACTGAGAGACCCCATCTGAAAATCACCAACCACAAAGACCACACATAGATAAATCCACAAAGATGGGAAGAAACCAGCGCAAAAAGGAGGAAAACACCCGAAACCAGAAAGCCTCTCCTCCTACAAGGGATCACAACTCCTCACCAGCAAGGGAACGAGGCTGGATGGACAATGAGTGTGATGAAATGACTGAATCAGGCTTCAGAAGGTGGGTAATAAGAAAACTTCTGTGAGCTAAAGAACATGTTCTAACCCAATGCAAAGAAACTAAGAACCTTGAAAAAAGATTTGACAAAATGCTAACGAGAATAACC
Organism: Ateles fusciceps; assembly: GCA_036589455.1. Lineage (NCBI taxonomy): Eukaryota > Metazoa > Chordata > Mammalia > Primates > Atelidae > Ateles > Ateles fusciceps. The sequence continues at coordinate 2,162,332 of JAZHEH010000827.1, read as the reverse complement.
AAATTAGAGAGGAATGTAAGTAAATTGATGGAGCTGAAAAACACAACACAAGAACTTTGCGAAGCATACACAAGTTTCAACAGCCAAATTGACCAAGCAGAAGAAAGGATATCAGAGGTCGAAGATCAACTCAATGAAATAAAACGAGAAGGAAAGAGTAGAGAAAAAAGGGTAAAAGGAATGAACAAAGTCTCCAAGAAATATGGGACTATGTGAAAAGACCTAATCTACATTTGATAGGTGTACCTGAATGTGACGGAGAGAATGAATCCAAGCTGGAAAATACTCTTCAGGATATTGTCCAGGAGAACTTCCCCCAACATAGGAAGGCAGGCCAATATTCAAGTCCAGGAATTACAGAGAACACCACAAAGATATTCCTCAAGAAGAGCAACCCCAAGGCACATAATCGTCAGATTCACCAGGGTTGAAATGAAGGAGAAAATGCTAAGGGCAGCCAGAGAGAAAGGTCGGGTTACCCACAAAGGGAAGCCCATCAGACTCACAGCAGATCTCTCAGCAGAAACCCTACAAGCCAGAAGAGAGTGGGGGCCAATATTCAACATCCTTAAAGAAAAAGAACTTTCAACCCAGAATTTCATATCCAGCCAAACTGAGCTTCATAAGTGAAGGAAAAATAAAATCCTTTGCAAACAAGCAAGTACTCAGAGATTTCATCACCACCAGGCCTGCTTTACAAGAGCTCCTGAAAGAGGCACTAAACATAGAAAGGAACAACCAGTACCAGCCACTCCAAAAACATACCAAACAGTAAAGACCATCAACACAATGAAGAAATTGCATCAACTAACGGGCAAAACAGCCACCTAGCATCAAAATGGCAGGATCAAATTCACACATAACAATATTAACCCTAAATGTAAATGGGCTAAATGCACCAATTAAAAGACATAGACTGGCAAACTGGATAAAAAGCCAAAACCCGTCGGTGTGCTGTATCCCAGGAAACCCATCTCCCACGCAGAGATACACAAAGGCTCAAAATAAAGGGATGGAGGAAGATTTACCAAGCAAATGGAGAGCAAAAAAAAGCAGGAGTTGCAATTCTCATCTCTGATAAAATAGACTTTAAACCAACAAAGATCAAAAGAGACAAAGAAGGACATTACGTAATGGTAAAAGGATCAATGCAACAAGAAGAGCTAATGATCCTAAATATATATGCACCCAATACAGGAGCACCCAGATACATAAGGCAAGTTCTTAATGACTTACAAAGAGACTTAGACTCCCACACAATAATAGTGGGAGACTTGAACACCCCGTTGTCAAATGTTAGACAGATCAACAAGACAGAAAATTAACAAGAATATCCAGGACTTGAATTCAGACCTGGATCAAGCAAACCTAATAGACATTTACAGAACTCTCCACCCCATTCTTCTCAGCACCACATCACACCTACTCTAAAATTGACCACATAATTGGAAGTAGATCACTCCTAAGCAAATGCAAAAGAACAGAAATCATAACAAACAGTCTCTCAGACCACAGTGCAATCAAGTTAGAACTCAGAATTCAGAAACTAACTCAGAACCGCACAGCTTCATGGAAACTGAACAACTGGCTCTTGAATGTTGACTGGATAAACAATGAAATAAAGGCAGAAATAAAGATGTTCTTTGAAACCAACGAGAACGAAGACACAACATACCAGAATCTCTGGGACACATTTAAAGCAGTCTCTAGAGGAAAATATATAGCAATAAATGCCCACATGAGAAGGAAGGAGAGATCAAAAATTGACACCCTATCATCAAAATTGAAAGAGCTAGAGGAGCAAGATAAAAAAAACTCAAAAGCTAGCAGAAGACAAGAAATAACTAAGATCAGAGCAGAACTCAAGGAGATAGAGACACAAAAAACCCTTCAAAAAATCAATAAAACCAGGAGCTGGTTTTTCGAAAAGGTCAACAAAATAGACAGACCACTAGCCAGATTAATAAAAAAGAAAAGAGAAAATAATCAAATAGATGCAATAAAAAATGATAAAGGGGATATCACCACAGATTCCACAGAAATTCAAACCATCATCAGAGATTATTACAAACAACTCTATGCACATAAACTAGTAAACCTGGAAGAAATGGATAAATTCCTGGACACATGCATCCTCCCAAGCTTAAACCAGGAAGAAGTCGAAACCCTGAATAGACCAATAACAAGGTCTGAAGTTGAGGCAGCAATTAAGAGCCTACCACCCAAAAAAGCCCAGGTCCAGATGGGTTCACAGTCGAATTCTACCAGACATACAAAGAGGAGCTGGTACCATTCCTTCTGAAACTATTCCAAACAATTCAAAAAGAGGGAATCCTTCCTAAATCATTTTATGAGACCAACATCATCCTGATACCAAAACCTGGCAGAGACTCAGCAAGAAAAGAAAACTTCAGGCCAATATCCATGATGAACATAGATGCAAAAATCTTCAATAAAATACTGGCAAACCGATTGCAACAGCACATCAAAAAGCTTATCCACCTTGATCAAGTAGGCTTCATCCTGGAGATGCAAGGCTGGTTCAACATACGCAAATCTATAAACATAATCCACCACATAAACAGAACCAAAGACAAAAACCACATGATAATCTCAATTGATGCAGAGAAGGCCTTTGACAAAATTCAATAGCTCTTTATGCTAAAAACTCTCAATAAACTAGGTATTGATGGAACGTATCTCAAAATGATAAAAGCTATTTACGACAAACCAACAGCCAATATCATACTGAATGGGCAAAAACTAGAAGCATTCCCTTTGAAATCTGGCACTAGACAAGGATGTCCTCTCTCACCACTCCTATTCAATATAGTACTGGAAGTTCTAGCCAGAGCAATCAGGCAAGAAAAAGAAATAAAGGGTATTCAAATAGGAAAGGAGGGAAGTCAAATTGTCTCTATTTGCAGACGATATGATTGTATATCTAGAAGACCACATCGTCTCGGCCCCAAAATCTCCTGAAACTGATAAGCAACTTCAGCAAAGTCTCAGGATATAAAATCAATGTGCAAAAATCACAAGCATTCCTATACACCAATAACAGACTTAAAGACAGCCAAATCAAGAACCAACTGCCATTCACAATCGCTACAAAGAGAATAAAATACCTAGGAATACAACTAACAAGGAACGTAAAGGACCTCTTCAAGGAGAACTACAAACCACTGCTCAATGAAATAAGAGAGGACACAAACAGATGGAGAAATATTCCATGTTCATGGCTAGGAAGAATCAATATTGTCAAAATGGCCATACTGCCCAAAGTAATTTACAGATTCAACGCTATCCCTATCAAGCTACCAATGACCTTCTTCACAGAACTGGAAAAAACCACCTTAAACTTCATATGGAACCAAAAGAGAGCCCGCATAGCCAAGTCAATTCTAAGCAAAAAGAACAAAGCTGGAGGCATCACACTCCCGGACTTCAAACTATACTACAAAGCTACAGTAATCAAAACAGCATGGTACTGGTACCAAAACGGAGATATAGACCAATGGAACAGAACAGAGGCCTCCGACACAACACAACACATCTACAACCACCCGATCTTTGACAAACCTGACAAAAACAAACAATGTGGAAGCGAGTCCCTGTTTAATAAGTTGTGTTGGGAAAACTGGCTAGTCATGTGCAGAAAGCAGAAGCTGGACCCCTTCCTGACACCTTACACTAAAATTAACTCCAGATGGATTAAAGACTTAAACATAAGACCTAACACCATAAAAACCCTAGAAGAAAATCTAGGCAAAACCATTCAGGACATAGGCGTAGGCAAGGACTTCATGACCAAAACACCAAAAGCAGTGGCAACAAAAGCCAAAATAGACAAATGGGACCTAATCAAACTCCACAGCTTCTGCACAGCAAAAGAAACAGTCATTAGAGTGAATCGGCAACCAACAGAATGGGAAAAAATTTTTGCAGTTTACCCATGGGACAAAGGGCTGATAACCAGAATCTACAAAGAACTGAAACAGATTTACAAGAAAAAAACAAACAAGCCCATTCAAAAGTGGGCGAAGGATATGAACAGACACTTTACAAAAGAAGACATACATGAAGCCAACACACATATGAAAAAATGCTCATCATCACTGGTCATTAGAGAAATGCAAATCAAAACTACATTGAGATACCACCTCACGCCAGTTAGAATGGCGATCATTAAAAAAATCTGGAGACAACAGATGCTGGAGAGGATGTGGAGAAATAGGAACGCTTTTACACTGTTGGTGGGAGTGTAAATTAGTTCAACCATTGTGGAAGACGGTGTGGCGATTCCTCAAGGACCTAGAAATAGAAATTCCATTTGATCCAGCAATCCCATTACTGGGTATATATCCAAAAGACTATAAATCGTTCTACTATAAGGAAACATGCACACGAATGTTCATTGCAGCACAGTTTACAATAGCAAAGACCTGGAACCAACCCAAATGCCCATCTATGATAGACTGGACAGGGAAAATGTGGCACATATACACCATGGAATATTATGCAGCCATCAAAAACGATAAGTTCGTGTCCTTTGTGGGGGACATGGATGAACCTGGAAACCATCATTCTCAGCAAAGTGACACAAGAACAGAAAATCAAACACTGCATGTTCTCACTCATAGGCGGGTGTTGAACAATGCGAACACATGGACACAGGGAGGGGGAGTATCACACACTGGGGTCTGTCGGGGGGAAAAAGGGGAGGGATAGTGGGGGGGTGGGGAGTTGGGGGAGGGATAGCATGGGGAGAAATGCCAGATATAGGTGATGGGGGAGGAAGGCAGCAAATCACACTTCCATGTGTGTACCTATGCAACAATCTTCCATGTTCTTCACATGTACCCCCAAACCGAAAATGCAACAAAAAACAGAAAAAAAAAATGAAGTAGAATATCTTAATGTTTCTGCTAATGTTCCATTTACTTTTAAAGACTGTTTAAGTAATATACTCTGTGCACAATTCAATTATTGATTTATAACCAGATACAAAACAAAATCTAACAATAACAAAATGCTCATTAAATTTCCTCTACAGCAGATTTTAAAAAAAAAGAAAAAAAAAACCTTACTGTTATTCTAAGCAAATACAATGACATAATATCTCATTTCATCATATTAAACTTCATTAATAACTTGAGGCATCATTTTAATAAATTAACTAAGCAAATGTTTCTTAGGAACAGTTCATAAATAACATCTTGTCCTTACAAGATGATTTTTATACTTCTTATATAAGTTGCAAACATATTTTTCTACAGTTGAAGCACTGACACATTAACTTTTTACAACTTCAAACATTTTTCCATAATATCAGAAACATCGATATCAGCAATATAAATTTTCTCTAAAAAACAATAAAGGCTTACTTAATCTAGGGTATTATTAAAAAGAAAATGCATTATGATCCCAGCCAACTTGGGAAAGGAAAAAAAATAGAAATGTTAATATTTTGATGTAAAATAATATTAAATTTAATATTAAGGAAAAAGTCACTGGAGTTTAAATTCAGAATTTATTAGTTCTGTAAACCAGTCTTGTTTTAAAAAGTCTTTAAGCCTTATCTGAATCACATGAGGTGGTATCTGCTGTATTGTCTTGTATTTTCTTGGCTACACATGACCACATTCATTGGTCTATAGTAGGCATTACTTGTTTTATATTAATAACATATTAATAAATCCAGATATTTGAGTGACTTCAGAGGACTTACACTTTGGTTGAAAAAATTCTAGCTAGCTTCACAATGGATTGTAACTTTAAAAAAAGAGAAAATTTCCTTTACAATCTGTTTACCAGTTTGAAAGGGATTATATGCATTTACACACACATGTATATACTAACAACATGGTAAAAATCCATTAAATAACTAATAATAGCAATATGAATATTATAATAAGAATAGGAAATTGGTCAGTATTATAAAAATTGATTAGGGCCAGCTGGGCGTGGTGGCTTACACCTGTAATCCCAGCACTTTGGGAGGCCGAGGTGGGCAAATTACTTGAGTTAAGGAGTTCAAGACTAGCCTGGCCACCATGTTGAAACCCTGTCTCTACTAAAAATAGAAAAATAAGTCAGGCATGGTGGCAGATGCCTGCAATCCCCCCTTCTTAGGATCTGAGGCATGAGAATCACTTCAGTCCAGGAGGCAGAGGTTGCAGTGAGCCAAGATTGCACCAGTGTACTCAGCCTGGGCAATAGAGCGAGACTCTGTCTCAAACAAACAAACAAAGAGAATTGATTAGGAATGACATAAAAAGGCCTTTTCATGGCTTAGACATCTGGGCAAAAAATATGAGCCTGCTAATAATTACTAATTAATGAAACTTTTATTTATTATGTTTCCCTTAACATTTCTTTTTTGAAGAGAACATTGATTTATGTCCTGTACTATTGATAATTTGTAATTGTTGACCTGTATTTACTCAAGAAAAAAAAAAGCAAATGATCAAAAAGCTGTATATTTATAAATTATAAATGGAGTATCACTGATGTGCCAAAATTATATCCTTGCTCTGAAAGAGATCACAAAATAGATTTAGACACAATTACAAGAATTACAAAGAATGATATATGTATGTAATTTATTTTAAACATACACACACACACACACACACACACACACACACACACTTAGAAGAGTTATCTGCTTTGACGTGTAAAAGATAGCCAGCAATGATGAATAGAGACCTCAGGTGAAGGTGTAAATTTATGAGGGAATGAATGTGTGGATATGCATGTTTCTGTATTTATGTATGTGCATGTTGGTGGAAGAGGTTGCTGAAGAATACATGAGGAGGGAAGGGCAAGAGAGACAAAGAAAGAGCAAATGCAAGGCAAAAATCATAGCACTCATGGTACTAAGGAATTCCATGGAGAATAGTACTGATGAAAAGTAAAATACTGGCCAGGAGTGGTGGTTCACGCCTGTAATTCCAGCACTGTGGCAGGGGGGATCCCTTGAGCCCAGGAGCTTTAGACCAGCCTGGGCAACATGGTGAAACCTCTACAAATTAAAAAGAAGAGGAGGAGGAGGAGGAAGAAGAAAAAGAAGAAGAAGAAAAAGAAGGAGGAGGAGGAGGAGAGAGAAAGGAGAAGGGGAAGGGGAAGGAGAGGAGGAGGAGGAGGAGAAGGAGGAGAAAGAGGAGAAAGAGAAGGAGAAGGAGGAGGACGAGGAGGAAGAGGAAGGTAGAATGATAGAAAAATTTGTGATTGAATAAAAATTAGGGGCTACATACCATTTTTGATTAAATGAGAACATGAGTCAGAACTGCCATGTAATCTAGACTAGGTTGTTTCAATTTTTTTCCTTCTTTATATTACTGTTTTATTTTAAAACTATATCTCTACTTCTAATATTGGATGTGCATCATGGCTGTCTAAAAAAGTTCCGCCATTCTCTAAATATTTTGTCCCAGTTTCTTTGTTTTTGAAAATGAGAAAAAATACAGAATTTATTTCAAAAGTTCCTTTAACATAATTAATGACTTTATATATGTAGAGAATGCATAATTGTCTATGGCACACGTTCAGCATTCAATCAGTAAATGGAATATGAATAGAATGAGAGACACTGGAAGGACATAAAATTAAATATTAGCAGTGCTTATCTTTGTATGGTAATATTACATTTTATTGTCATTCCCACTTCATACCCTTTGGTATTTGTATTTTCTGGTGTTGTCTATACTGAATATTCAGTTATTTTCATTAGGAAGATGTTTCTGAATTTATAGTAATGTTTTTACCATTAAGCCTTATTGCCCTTTAATAGGATTTATAAAAGTTACAGCAGGAGGTCAAGTCCAGATGAGTTATTGTGTTTAATTGGCAATTTTTCCTTTTTTTATGTTACTACACAGTTGGGATTATAGGTCAACACTTGTCAATATATTTTATTCTTCATACTTTTCCAGAAATCAAGCAAATGATGATTTTAAAAAAGTCTGTTTTTTTTTCCATCATTCCTTCCCCTACCTCCAACTTTGCAGCTTTGTGTTGTTATTGTTATTGTTTTCATTGTTGTTTGAGTTCATTTATGCTCATATTTTGTTCATTTGTTTGTTTTTCTGTAGGTTAGGAATCTGATCAAACTTTAGGATTATTTATAAAGAGAGAGGGGTGATGCATTCAGTCAGAGTTCTGGTGTATTTTCTAAACAATTCTAACCATGGTGGTTGAGAAATGGTAGAATTAAAGGATAGCCTCCAAATTATTTAACTCCGGGGCAATGATCAGAATAGTGGTAGAAAAACTGGGTTGACTGGTGACCAGAAAGAATATTAAGAATACTTTGAAGTCTAACTGTGTATGCACATACTGGTCATTTCCTCGTTAGGATTCTTCAGGACAATTCTATACACCATACTACAACCTACTCCCATCTTCCCTTTCTGTTGCTATATTTAAAAGTAGGCAAAAAATTTAAAGAATTTGAAATCCCAACCTACTCACTTTTAAATTCTTTCATTTACTTTCAAAATATTAAAACAGCCCTTTGACTTGTGTTTTACTTATTCAGGATATGGGTGGAGTCAGTAATCTGATTTAAATTTCAATCCTATCAGCACACACACACACACATACACACACACACACACACACACACACACACACACACACACACACTGTCTACCCTCAAGAACTGTCTCTAGAGAGAAACTTTATATCCAACTCTAGCTAAACATATTTCTTAGAATCATCCAGGGAAAAATCTTGATTTTTCCAGAAACTGAAGTTTTTATATGTAGTATCTGACAGATTTCAATTATTTATTTATTGCAGATGAAAAGAGAGCGGGAGAAAGATTAAACCTTTTGGGAGAAAGCTGGCTGTACATTGTCACCTTGAAATTGAAGGTTCTACTAAATTCAGGTTGTTATTCCTAGAGTTTTAAATCAAAAGCAACTTCCTTTCAACAAAATTGTTTTCCTTTTTCCACTGTGTATGGTTTAGATAAAAGGTAAATGACTGTCTTTGAGTGACTATTGATGAACTTAACAAAAGATCTTATTAAAATGTTATGGAGATTCTACATAAATCAAGCAGAATAAAAAATTAAAGGTAAAAGAATTATTCATTTAAATACAAAAAATAAAACGAGCAATATCTAACGTTGCCTTCTTTAAGAAAACTCTATGTCTGCATTGCATAAACGTTCATAAAATCTCCAGGCACTGTGGTTCATGCCTATAATCCCAGTACTTTGGGAGGCCAAGGCAGACAGATTGTGAGGTCAGGAGTTTGAGACCAGCCTGGCCATCATGGTAAAACCCCGTCTCTACCAAAAATACAAAAATGAGCCAGGCGTGGTGGCATGCCTGTAGTCCCAGCTACTTAGAAGGCTAAGGCAGGAGAATCGCTTGAACCCAGGAGGCAGAGGTTGCAGTAAGCCTAGATAGGGCCACTGCACTCCAGCCTGGGCAACAGAGAGAGACCTCATCTCAAAAAAAAAAAAATTCATAAAATTGTTTTCAAAAGCTATTTATTTTTATAAAACATCCTTAATAAATTTATTATTTCATGTTCTTTTGAATAATATATTTTTTTCCTATTTGTCAGTTATTTATAGGCCATTTTTTGTTAGTCTACAGAAAGTGTAGCCTAGAAAACTCTATAAAGAATGTTCAATGCATAACTCAATCTAATCAAACTATATATTCATTCTTTTTCCCTGACTCTCATTCATTTACTATATCTGATTTCAATAATTACTTTCACCTATTTTGTAACTTCTTGGTTCTCTTCACCATATGTGTACTGTATCAGCAGTATTCCAAAATGTGGTGATAAGAAAAACAGATGAAAATATGAGCAATATTTTAGTATAAGCACAGGTACAATGGACTCCACAGACTATTCTTACTCTCTCTCAAAAATACCAGTCTTGACATGCATATGCTCATGCCTGATCAAAATTACACACACACACACACACACACACACACACACACACACACATTGCAGCAAGGTCAGGTAGAAATTAATTAAAAACACATGAATTTGAATTCTTTAGCTTTGGAAAGTATGGTTGTATAAAATCTGCACAAGCAATGTACTAGGACACAAATATGAAAATCATGTAAAGTTGAAGGTTCATTCAACAGGACTCCCATTCCATTCAGAATTAGAGAAACCCAAAGAAATAAATTATCTGCTTGTGTGGTTGTCATATACTCTAGACAGGCTGCTTAATAAGTTAGTTTTTCTCTATGGAAAGTATATCTATAGATCTTGTCCAGAGATTTTGGGTGAGAATTCCTCCTGGATTATTAACTAATGGAGGGTAATAAAACAATTAATCAGTTTAAAGAATAAGAAGACAAATAAAAGTCAGAAAACCTATGAACATATCCTGAATATTATGGGGAAAAATGATATTCATAGAACATTAAGTTATTTCTGCAAATAGATATAAATCAACAGGTGATACCAATTTTTATAATGTATTTAGTCTGTATTTTCCACAAAAAATATTGCTTCATTGCTGTCAAACAAACAAGGATGAACAAAGAGATAATCCACACATTAAGTCTCCTAGTAATTGTGTAGATTTGGTTGGAATCTACAAAACTACAAAAGAAAAAAAAAGGAATTCTCTTATATAATCATATTTTTATGAGAAAGGTTTTGATGCTGAAACATGATGAAGTTGACCCTGGTACCCTTGAGTTCCGTGTCTGTGGATTTCAACAACTGCAGATCAAAAATATTTGAAAAAAAAATTTGTACTGAACATGTACAAACTATAGACTTTCTTGTCTTTATTTTCTAAAAAATACAAAAAGTATTATTATAGCATCTACCTTGTATTCATTATCATAAGCAATCTAGAGAAGATTTAAAGTATGATTTAAAGAATGTGCATAGGTTATAAGGAAATTATGCCCCATTTTATAACAGGGACTTGAGCATCTACAGATTTTGGTATCAGCAACAGTTCCTGGAAACAACCCTCCTGGATACTGAGAGATGACTGTACATTGTGAGATAAAGCTGTTGAATAAAACTAATAAAAAAGCATCCTCAGATATCTATTCAAAAATAAATATACATAAATATATATTTACGTATATTTAATACATATAATATTTATATAATATTATTTACATATATAGGATTTTTCCTAATGAAAACAAAACAAAAAAGTAAAGACTTATTTCAGAGCATGGGAGTATCAAAAACTGGAATTGTGGATCTAAAAGAAAATTGGTGAAAGAGAGAAAAAACTCAACCATATTTTCAGTAAAATAATATTATCATAATGTTTTCAAACAAAATTGTTTTGTATTTATTTTAGTTTGCTAGGACTACTAGAAGAATGTAGCACAGATTGGTGTCTTAAACAACCAATTTTGTAACCTAGAAGCCAGAGATCATGGTGTTGATAAACTAGGTTTCCCTTGAGCCACCTCTCCTTGGCTTGTAGATGACCACTGTCTTACTCTTTCCTCACTCTTGTACTTTTCTCTGTGCATGAGCATCACTGGTGTCCTTCTTTGCATGTCCTAACCTCTTCCTAGTCAGGATACCAGTCAGATTTGATTGCCCGTCCTAATGGCCTAATTTTAACTTAATTATCTTTGTAAAGGCCCTGTCTCCAAATACAATTATATTCTAAGGTAACAGGGTTTAGAGCTTCAACATATGAATTTTGTGGGGAACATAATTCAGTCAATAATAACGAAATGGGAGAATAACCTGATCCCGCTTACAGGAAGTACAACAGGGGTATGGCTCACCTATTGGTCACAGTTCCTGCTCAAACCCCTTGTGGGAGGTGGAAGCACACAGATGGGCAGTTGCAGAGGCCGGGGCAAATGCTTTGGTCTCTGGCTGGTGATAGTGTTTAGGGCTGGGTGCCTGTAACCTCAATGTTACAATGCTCTATTAGCCTTGCCATCCGCTGACAGCTTTAAGTGTTAACCAGCTCAATGGACCCTATGTCTTTTCCCAAGGGTGGAGGGCCAGTGTGACAGCTTTCTGTATCCTGAACTCTTGCCCAGCATCCTAGAGGAATCAGGTCACACATGGGCTTGAAGGATGAATGCAAGGTTTTATTGTGTGGTGGACTTGGCTCTCAGAAGGATGGATGGAAAGCCAGAACCGGGGGAAGGGGTAAGATAATCTTCCCATGAAGCTGGGCTGTCCAGCAGCCAAATTCGTCTCAGCAATCAATCTGTTCCTCCTCTTCTCTCTCTCTGCTGTGTCATTCTGCCCATTCATCTATTTGTCTTGTTTCCTCATTGGCTGGTCTGCTTTGGAGCCTGGGATTGGGGTTTATATGGGTACAGAATAGGGGGATGTGGAAGGACAAAAGGCAACATTTTGGGCATGAAACAGGAATGCCTGTTGTCGTTTAGGTCTGCAGGTATCCAGGCCGGGGAACCTCCCTCTTCCACCCAATATTTCCTTTCTCCTGTCCATATCAATAATATTGGCTTACGTAAGATTGAAAAACAAAAAACGTTTATGCTCTTTTAAAGATAAGACCTTCGAATAAGAGTTATAAATCAAGACATTGAGAAATAAACACAAGAATGTCAATTTCTATTTGGAAAGTTTAAAGCTTATATATATATATATATATATATATATATATATATATTTTTAATACCATAACAGAAATACAATCCATGAAATAAAAACATTGATAAGTTACATGTCACTAAAACTAAAATATACTTTGTGAAAGACACTGTTAAGAGAGTTACAAAACAAGCCATATACTGGGAGAGAATATTTATAAAATATATATCTAATTAAAAACTATATGGAAAATATACAAAGAACTTTTCCAACTCATTAAGAAAGCAAAAAAAAAAAAAAAAAAACCTCAAGTAAAAAATCTGTAAAGATACCTCACCAAAAAAGATAAATGTAAAAAATGAAAAAAATGCTCAATATCATTTATAATGGGGGGGATTGCAAATAAAAATAATACTACACAGTAGTAGTTCCTTGGTTTCTAACCAAGTTAGTTAAAAACTTTTATCTCCACAAAAACCTGCACATAAACACTTGTAGTTGCTGAATTCATAGTTTCCCAAACAACTAAGGGGTCTATAAATAAGTAAATGTATTAACACATTGGAGCAAATCCATATGATGGAATATTACCTAGCAATAAAAAGAAATGACCTATCAAGCCATAAAAAGACATGGAGAAAATTTAAATGCCTATAGCCAAGTGAAAAATGCTAGTCTGAGAAGGCTATATACATTATGATTATAATTATTTTACAATCTGGAAAAGGCAAAATTATAGAGGTGGCTGCAGTATCCATAGTTGCTAGAGGTTTGGAGTAATGTGTGCAACACAAGGAATATGTAATGATAGGTTGAGCACAGAGGACTTTTAGAGGGGTGAAAATGATTCTCCATGATACTATAATGTGGACATACAGCATTATTCATTTTTCAAAACCTATAGAACTTTACAACACAGAGTTAACCCTAATGAATGCAAAATTTTAAAATCCTGTAGGAATTAAGGGGTTCACAAGAAAGAATTCAAACCATGACAAAAGATTCTAGCTATATTAAAACTGAAAGAATCAACCTCACTGAAGGGATTGGGGGAAAGTAGTAAAAAAATGAATGCAATATATACAAATAAAGGCTAAAAAATTGCACAGTTATGTTGTCATAATTTTGACTAAATATAAATGATACAAGATTCAGAAACAAAATTTAATAAGATTAACTAATCTAAGCATAGATAAAACAGTATAAATTGCCTTAATTAAAAGTGTGGGAGAATTTATTATGCAAAGCACAAATAAAGATGGCATCAATTATAAGAATATTAACACTATATAGGGAAAATGTGAGGCATAATCTGCTTAATGGTATAGTGTAAATTTATGTAAATAAAATACATTTAGAATTAAACACATGGTCATAAACCACAGTTGTGCTAGCAGTTATTTTTTAAAAAGAAGCAAAATAAAATTGTAAAATGGAACAAATAAAACAATGGAAGATTTTTGCCTGATTGTATATACAGGCATACCTCTGAAGTATTGTGGATTTAGTTCTGGATAAGTGCAATAAAGTAATAATGCAGTAACGGTCAGTCACATGAATTCTTTGGTTTCCCAGTGCATAAAAAACTTATGTTTACACTATACTATAGTGACATTGAATGAAATAAACTAAATGCCAGTAAAAAGATATAGAGTGGCTGAATGAATAAAAAACAAGACCCAATGATCTGTTGCCTTTAAGAAATATACTTTACCTATAAAGACACACATAGAATGAAAATAAAGGGATAGAAAAAGATATCCCATACCAATGAAAACCAAAAAAAGATCAGAAGTAGCTATACTTATATTAGACACAGTAGGTTTCAAGACAAATATTGTAAGAATTGACAAAGAAGGTCACTATAGATTGGTAAACGGTGAATTCAACATTTTCTTTCTTAGTACATGGATTATTCTCAAGGACAGACTATATGTCACACCACAAAACATGTATATTAAAATAGTCAAAAAAATCAAAATAATATCAAGCATCATCTCTGATCACAATGAAATAAAACTACAAATCAATAATAAGAGGAATTTTGGAAACTACTCAAACACATGGAAATTAAACAATATATTCCTGAATAATCAGTTGGTCAATGAAGAAATTAATAAGGAGATTGAAAATTTCTTGAAAAAATGATATTGAAATACAACATACCAATACCTATAGGACACAATGAAAGTAATACTAACAGGTAAATTTATAGCTATAAGTGCCTATATCAAAAAGGAGATTTTGCTCAAGCAATAAGAAAAAAAATAGTAATAATAAGAAAAAAAAAAAAGAAGAAAACCTTTTAATGCACAACCTAATGGTGCAACTTAAAGAACTAGAAAAGCAAGCGCAAACAGAACTCAAAATAAACAGAAAAAGAAATAATATTAAGATGAGAGCAGAAATACATGAATTCAAATTGAAGAAAAGATCAATAAAATTAAAAGTTATTTTTTCAAAATATAAACAAAATTGACAAAGCTACATAGCGACATAAGAAAAGAGAAAACCCAAACAAATATAATCAGAGAAGATAAGGAGATATTACAACCAATAGTGCAGAGATTCAAAAGATCATTAGTGACTACTATTGGCAACTATATACCAATAATTGGAAAATATAGAATAAATGCATAAATTCCTAGACACATACAACCTACCAAGACTGAACCACAAAGAAATTCAAAACCTGAACAGACCAATAACAAGTAATGAGATCAAAGACAAAATTAAAATTTTGCCAGCAAAGAAAAGCCTAGGACCCAATGGGTTCACTGCCAAATTCTACCAAACATTTAAAGAAGAACTTATATAAATCCCAATTAAACTATTCCTAAAAGCAGAAGAGGAGACTCATTCTACAAGGCTAGTATTACACTGATACCAAAACCAGACAAACACGCCTCAAAAAAGAAAACTATAGGCCAAAATTACAGATAAATATTGATGTGAAAATCCTAAAGACAATACTAGCAAACCAAATTCAGCAACACATTAAAAAACATGTTCATCAATACATTCAACATGACAACATAGGATTTATCCCAGTGACTTAAGGATGGTTCAACATATGCAAATCAATAAATGTTACACATCAAATAAACAGAATGAGGAAGAAAAGCCATATGAGCATTTCAATTGATATTAAAAATCACTGAATTAAATTCAATATATCTTCTTGATAACCCTCAAAAACTGGATAAAGAAAGAACTTGCTTCAGCATAATAAAAGCCATGTAGAAGAGACCCATAGTTAGTATCATAGTGAATGGTGAATCGGGAAAAATTAAAAGCCTTTCCTCTACTAACAGAAACATGACCAGGATTCCCACTTTTAATACTGTTATTCAACATAGTACTGGAAGTCCTAGCTGGAGCAATCAGACAATAGAAAGAAACAAATGAATTCGAGGAAAAAAAAAAGTCAAATTATACTTGCAGATGATATAATCTTACATTTAGAAAAACCTAAAGACTCCACTAAAAAGTAAATAGAACTGATAGACACATTCGGTAAAGTTGCAGTATACAAAATCAGCATACAAAATTTAGCAGCAATTTTATATGCCAAAAGCAAACAATACGGAAAAGAGATAAAGAACATATTCTCACTTACAGTATCTATAAATTAAATAAAATACCTAAAAAATCAACTTGACGAAAGTGAAAGATCTCTACAATGAAATCTATAAAATACTGATGCAATAAATTGCAGAAGATACAAAAACATGGACAGATATTCTATGCTTATGGCTTAGAAGAATCAATATTGTTAAAATGCCCATACTACCCAAAGCAATCTATAGATTTAATGCCATTCATATGAAAATACTAATGGCATTCTTCATAGAAATAAAAAAAAATCCTAAAATGTATGTGGAACCACAAAAGACCCAGAATAGCCACAGCTATTCAAAGCAAAAGAACAAAACTGGAGGAATCACATTATCTGACTTTTTATTATACTACAGAGCTACAGTAACCAAAGCAACATGATACTGGCATAAAAACAGACACATAGATCAATGGAACAGAATGGAAAAAACAGAGATAAATCCATACCTCTACAGTGAACCAATGTTTTACAAAGGTGCCAATAACATACTTTGGGAAAGTCCTCTTCAATAAATTGTGCCAGGAAAACTGAACATCAGTATGCAGAAGAATGAAACTAGACCCCCATCTCTAGTCATATATAAAAATCTAATCAAAATGCTTTAATGACTTAAATCTAAGACCGCAACCTAGGAAACTACTAAAAGAGAAGTTTTAGAAAATCCTGCAGGACATTGAACCGGGCAAAGTTTTCTTTTGAGTAATACCCCCAAAGCACAGACAAGCAAAGAAAAAATAAAGAAATTAGATCACATCAAGGTAAAAAGCTCTGTACAGCAAAGAAAAACAATCAACAAAGTAAAGGTACAACCCACAGAATGGGAAAAAATTTTACAAACTAGCCATCTGACAAGGGATTAATAACCAGAACATACGAGAAGCTGAAACAACTCTAAAAGAAAAAAATCTAATAAAAAAAATGCGCAAAATAGATGAATAGACATTTCTCAAAAGAAGGCAAACAAATGACAAACAGGCATATGAAAAGGTGCTCAACATCACTGATCATCAGATAAATGAAAATCAAAACTACAATGAGTTATTATCTACTCCAGTAAAGATGGCTTATATCCAAAAGTATGGTAATAACAAATGCTGGTGAGGATGTGGAGAAAGGGAAATCTTTTACCTTCTTGACGGGAATGTAATTTAGTACACCACTATGGAAAACAGTATGGAGTTCTTCAAAATACTAAAAATAGAGATAATGTACGATCCACCAATTCCACTCCAAGGTATATTCCCCAAAGACAGAAAATCAGTATATTGAAGAGATACCTGCATTCTGGTGTTTCTTTGTAGTACTATTCAAAATAGCCAAGATTTAGAAGCAATCTAAGTGTCCATCAACAGACAATTGGATAAAATAATTGTGGTACATTTACAAAATGGAGTAGTATTAAGCCATAAAAAGAATGAGATTCTGTCACTTGCATCAACATGGATGGAACTGAAGGACATTGTGTTAAATGAAATAAGCCAGGCACAGAGAGACAAACTTTGTATCTTTCACACATTTTGGAAAGGTAAAACTTAAAACAAGTAAACTTATTGACATGGAGAGTAGAATGATGGTTACTAGAGGCTGGGAGTGGTAGTGAGGCGGGGTAAGCATGGTTAGGAAGTACAAACATATAGGTAGAATGAATAAGATCTAGTAGTTGATAGTATAACAGGGTGACTACAGTCAACAATAATTTATTGTACATTTTTTAAAAACTAAAAGAGTATAATTGGAATGCCTGTAATATAAAGAAATGATAAATGCTTGTGGTAATGGATACTCCATTTACTCTGATATGATTGTTAGGTATTGTACGTCTGTATCAAAATATCTCATGTACCCTATAAATATATACACCCCATATCTACAAAATTTAAAAATTCTCTATACCTGTAAAATATAAAAATTATAATTTAACAAAGGTAATACATTGGAAAACATATTAGGTGGGTTGGTCTATAGCAATCTTTCATGTCTATATATGTATATATGTGTGTGTATGTGTATAAATATATGTGTGTGTGTATATATATAGATAGATAGATACATGTATCATTATGCTGATACATTTGGGGATAATAACACTTGCATCTGTAATATTGCCATAAACTTAATCATTATTTATAATGAGGAAGACTTGAGTTTTACAGAGAGTTACTAATTTTCCTGATAATCTGTGTATAATTGAGTATATGATAGAGGCTATAGCTGCTAAACAATTTACCCACATTATTTTATCTGCTATTACAGCACTAGGGAAGCTGAAATCCATATAGTGAATAATAATACCCGTTACTCTCAGTGTGAAGTACACCAATGTAAAGTTTTTTCAAGGCAGATAGGTTTCCTAAAAAGATACAGAGCTATATTTAATCCAATATGCTTTTCTTTATATATTAGTGAAAACATTCTTTTTCTACATTTTTATTGAAAATCCTTAACAAAATTGCACATATTTCAGAATTTCATTCTGATATGCATAATGATATAATCAGTCTTGGAATATTTTATTATATTGTTCATAAATATGGTCGAACTACAGAAATGGATCCCAGTATACTCTAGTGACCTTGTAACAAGTGAGAACAAAGACACACTTTGGGCTGATTATCACCATAGATTATCCCATTGGCTCAGCACAGTGAGTAGACAAAAGCGTCAGCTCTTAGGTTCTCTCTGAGGAAAGAAGGAGGTTTACTACATATTCAAAGCCCCAACTTTTCCAGGAACTTTTTAAAGGAACAGCCTCTGTCTTGCACAAGCCCCCTGAAAAGGCTTAGCACACTGTTGCTTCCTGGGAAGCAGTGAAAACAACATTGACAGTTAAAACTAGCAGCTTCCGTAACTCTTCCATCCAGGTTAGTGCAAAGTGAATGGGTACAAAACTCCAAATTCCAGCTTCTCTCTGGAGAGGACAAGAGTTGGACAGAATGTCAAAGGATTCAACTTTTCTGGAGGAAGCCTGAGTGATTGATTTTGGTCTCCCTTGTCTGGAGCTTTGAGGAGACCTGGCATACTCTTGGTGCTTGGGGGTTGCTGAGAACCAGAAAGAACATGGACCAGCAAGTAGGTTTGAAAGACCCCCCAAATCTTTGCCTGGTTGATAGGTGAGGGTCTTCTCATGTTTGAGGCTAATCAGTGAAGACTGAGATAAGCATCTGTTTTCTTTTATGTGTAATAGCAACACAAAAAGTCAAGGAAAATAAATTAAAAAAATAAAATATTTCCCAAACAAGGAAACAATAAATTTTCTGAAACTGACTTTCTAATAAAACATATCTAGTTTACCTGGCATAGAATTCAAAATGCCTGTCACATAGATGATCAATGAGAAGAGAACAATGTATGAATAATATAAAAATTCTGAAAAAGAATACACACAGAAATCATAGAGTTGAACAATCCAATAACTTAATTGAAAAATGAGCTAGAAAAGGAAGAAGCAACTAAGCACAAAGCTTGTAGAAAAAAGGAAATAATAAAGGTCAAAACAGAAATAAATGTAATAGAGACTATAAAAACAATAGAAAGATAATTGAAATGAAGAATTGGATTTTTTAAATATAAAAAATACAAAATCTTTACCTAAAATAACTAAAAAAATTAAAAATGTTTAAAATAAATAATGTAAAAAATAAAAGACACATTGTGACTGATATCACAAGGGATCATAAAAAACTAAAATAAATAATTACATACCAACAAATTTGATAACATAGAAGAAACAAATACATTCATAAAAACAAAACTTACTAATACTGGATCATGAAGTAATATAAAATCTGAACAAACCAATAATGAGTAACAAATTAGTTCAGTAATAAAGAGATTTCCATCAAAGAACTGCCTAACTTGATGGCTTCACTGGTAGATTCAATCAAACATTTAAAGAAGAATTAATACCAGACTCTCAAATTATTCCACAGCTTAGAAAGTATAAAATACTTTCAAACTTATTTTAGGAAGCCTGTATTACATGAAACCAAAGCCAGGAAAAACACGATAAAAATAAAAAATAAAATTATGAGCCAATATCCCTGATGAACATACATGCAACATTCCTTAGCCAAATATTAGCAAACTGAATTCAATAGCACATTAAAAGTGTCACTCATTATGAGCAACTAGGATCAATCTCTGGGATACAAGTATGGTTTAACATATACTAATCAATAACATAATGTATCACATTAACAGAAAGATAAAAATCATCTCAATAGATGCATGAGAAACATTTGATGAAATTTGACATCATTTCATTATAAAAATTTCTCATCAAAGTAGGTATAGAATAATTTACCTCAACACAATAAATATCATACACCACTAGCCCACAGCCAACATCATACTCTATGATAAACTGTCGAAATCTTTTCTTCTAAGGTAAAGAACAGGTAAAGGATACTTACTCTCCACATTTCTGTATAGCTTACTAGTGAAAAGTCCTAGCCACAGCAACTAGGCGAGAAAAGAAATGAAGAGCATCTAAATCTAAAAGGAAGAAATAAAATAATCTCTATTTGTAGATGGCATGATCTTGTGTATAGAGAAACCTAAAGATACCACCAAATAACTGTTCAAATTAAGATATAAATTTATTTATGTTGCAGGAGATAAACATATAGAAATAAGTATACATTTTTTCTATATATCAACAACAAACTACTGTAAATTATAAAAGCAATCTCATTTGTAATAGCATCAAATTATGAAATACTTATGAATAAATTTAACCAAGATGGTATAAATCCTGTACTCTGAAAATTATCAAACTTTGATGAAAATAATTGAAGACATAAAAAATCTTCTATGTTTATGGATGAGAAAAATTCATAATGTTAAAGTATCTATACTAAAGTGGTCAATAAATTAAATAAAATTTTGATCAAAACTCTAATAACATTTTTTTCACAGAAATAAATTAAAAATTCACAAATTTGTTCAGAGCTTCAAAAGACTTCTAACATCCAAAGCAATTTTGAGCAAATGGAACAAAGCTGAAGATCTTAAACTACCTTATCTCCAATTTCCTGCAAAGCTATGCTAATCAAAATAGCATGGCACTGATACACATACTCAAAGACCAGTGGAACAAAATTAAAGGCTCAGGAACAAATTCAAATGTTCAAGGTAAAATGATTTTGTAAAAAGTTCCAAGAGATTGTTCAAGAAATAAAAACTTTTAGTTGTGCAAGTTAGACATGTTTTAGAAACCTTTTGTGTAGTATCTTTCCTATACAGTTGGTTCCTGAATAAAATGGGTGTTAGGGATGCTAAACTTTTCTCAAGGCCAAAAATCTGAAGAGACAGAAAACATTTATTTTTCTTTTGCTTATTTAAAGTAAATAGCATTTATATCATGGCAGTGGACTGTTAACTTTGTATCTCAGTGAAGTACACTGAGGTATAACATATAAGAGTTCATCAGGTTTAAATTAAATCAATATTCTTAGTCAAGTAAAATCAAAGTGTGAATAAATGACCATCAGTGCTAAGCATACCAAAAACTGGACATCTTCCCAGCAGTCTGGTTAGTTCATTTCTCAGATCAGATTTTAATACATTGGGATAGCAATCTGAAAAATTATAATCTCTCTATCAAATTCTAGCAGCATGGACAACGTTGTACTACTCACACTTTGCCACTTTTTTTTTTAAACAAGTTGCTATCTGTGTATTAATCAGGTCACAGCTTAGCACTTCCTTTGGGAAATTTTTTCTGACCATAGAAGAGTGTTTTAAAGTGACTCCTGAAAGAGTTTAAAGATTAAACATGTCTCTCTTTCTCTTCTCAAGATTCTTTACAAATAACAGTAAAATTAATAACATTTATTTACACAAAGACAAAGAGAATAAAGGTAGGCAACCAGTAAGGTATTTAAAAACATGATTGAAATAAAAGCTAGCTATTCATTCAACAAATACATATTATTCTATATATCAGGTAATATCCTAATTACTGAGAATATTGTGAAAAAAATGATAAAATTTATGTTAACATAGAGCTTGCATTCTTGTGACTAAGTAAATAGTAAGCAAATAAATAATCTTTATATTAAATTTAATAAATTATTTGTAAATGCATGTTTATATGACATATGTAATATACACATATATGATGAAACACAATTTAAATATATATTAATATTTTACGTTTTAAATCAGAGGTTGGTATGGTTTCACTGTGTCCACATTCAAATCTCATCTTGAATTGCAGTAATTGCTGTATGTCAAGGGTGGGGCCAGGTGGAGACAAATCATGGGGCCAGTTTCCCCATACTGTTCTCCCAGTAGTGAATAAGTCTCACAAGATCTGATGGTTTTATAAATAGGAGTTCCCTGCACAATCTATCTTGCCTGCCACCATTAAAGACGTCCTTTTGTTCTTCTTCATTTTCTGCCATGATTATGAGGCTTCCCCAGTCATTTGGAACTGTAAGTCCATTAAACCTTTTATTCTTTATAAATTATCCAGTCTCATTATGTCTTTATTAGCAGCATGAGAACAGACTAATACAGATGGAGATGAATCCTATGAAGACCAACTACAAGGTAAGGGGTTAGTGAGTGAATGAGGAGTGGTAGAGTGGCTACATAATAGAAAATGGTCAATAAAGGCCTCTAGGACTAGGTGATAATTGACTAAAACCTGGATGAGTTTCAGAGGCAAGCCATGCAGATATCTAGGAGAGAATAATTTCAGGAAGGGAAATCAGGAAGTGTGAGCATTCTGAGGTAGAGTACGCCTAACCAATGTCTTATAAGACAGCATAAAAAGGCTAGTGGGCCTGGAGTTCAGGGAATGAGGAGACAATGTTGAATTCCCTGTGTCCTGGATGTGATGTTTCTTTCCAGAATCCTCCTTCAAGGAAACTCAACTTCCACTTCTTTTTGGAGAAAGAGTCCAAAGGAAAGTAACTTTTTGAGTCCTTTAATGTCTGAATGTCTTCACCCTACTCTCATACTTGTTTGAAAATGTAACTAGATACAGAATTCTAGATTAAAAATAATTTCCTCAGAATTATAAAGAAATCACATTTTTTTAGCACTCGGGAAAGCTGTTAGAAATATGATTTCAGTCTCATTCTTTTTCTTTTGTGTACCTTTTTACCTATTCTTCCATAAAAAATGCATTTTTGCTATATATTTATAGATATTTTGAGAACCCTTGAGTTTCTTTCATATCTATATTTTAATTTACGTATAATAATCATAAAATATGTGTATGTAAAATAAAATATATACATCAATGAAAATGTATAATAATACAAATAACATAAAATAGCATAAATAAATCATAAGTATTTATTCATGGGGTTTGAAAACTATGTATAACTGCACAATAACTACACAAAAAATGTTATTTTAACCATCTCAAAATGCTTTCTTTTGATCAATTCTACCATGCCAATGTCTACAACTACCTCTGCCAATGACCGATCTTATTTCTATGATTATAGGTTAGTTTTACCTCTACCAGCATTTAACATAGATGAAAACATGAAGTGTGTTATCTCTGTTTCTGAATTCTTAATTCAACATTGGATTTTGAGATTTATCGATACTTCTTTTATTTTCATTCTTGTGTAGTATTGCAGCATACATATGCCATAATTTGTTTATTCATTGTGTTGCACATTCTGGTTTTTATTATTTGCCTATTTGGATAAAGCTGCTATACATACCTTTCCACAAGTGTTTGTGAATGTATATATTTACTCATCCTTCTTCTAAAATTCATTTAAATTTCTAAGAGTGCAAATGCCTTATTATAGGGTAGATGTGTGACTGACTTTATAAGTAACTATAAATTGTTTTTCAAAGATATTTTATACACCAACAATCACACAAGCGATCCATTTACTCCAAATATTTAACAGTACATATCAGCGTCAGTTTTTTTAATATAATTCATTCTACTGATTTGGAGATGGGAGAGAGGATGTAAAGAAGCTGTTCTGCCATCCATGAGTTCACTTTACCAGGTGGAAACCTCTGTGGGAAGGGAGACAAATGATTTGGTCTAATATCTTTATCTAAATGAGTTTCTTCTTTTGAAAGAGTAAATAATATCTATCTAAATATTATTTTTATTTACTCATTTTCTTTATTTATTCATCTACAGATGGACCTAAGTTGATTCCATAGCTTAGCTACTGTGAATATGCTGCAATAAACATGGGAGTGCAGATACCTTTGGATATTCATTCTCTTTGGATAAATACCCAGAAGTGAGATTACTGGATCATATGGTATTTCTGTTTTTAATTTTTTTGAAAAGTCTCCATACTTTCTTCCATAATGGCTGTGCTAATTTGCATTTCCATGAACAGAGCAAAAGAGTGCTCTTTTTCCACATTCTCACCAAGGCTGGTTATCTTTTGTCTTTTTGTAGCTATCCAAACAGTAGTCAAGTGATATCTAATTGCTGGAGACTTTGTCTCTTAAGTGTCCTTGGTATAATGTTCATGGCAAAAAGAATTACTTGTAGTAACCTACACACAATAATTTATGAATCAGAACTTCCTAGAGAATATGTGAGTTTTGCAGTTCTCTGAAATATAACATTGAAATCATTCATAACTTAAAGAATCTCCTTCCTGAAGAATCCCACAAAGCTTATTGGGAGAGATTATTGTTTATTCCAGGCCTAAGGGAGCATGTTCCCTTCTGTACATTTTTTTTTAATTATGCTATTTCATCTACATTGCAAATTTTCTCCATAGGACTGGTAGTCTCTGGTTTTCCTTTCACACTTAAGAGAAAGAGACTATATTGCTGTTTATTAGAATGTCTATGGCTATAGTTAGACCTCTGAGCTTAGCTGCCTTCACTTTTGAGTGAATAAAATGGCAAACACACCTTTTATTTGTGGAAACCACTTATAAAAATGCAGAACTTTTCTTTGAAAACACTTTATTTTCTAGGAAAAATCATTAGATTATCCATAGAAAAACGTTATATTTTGTACTTGGGAGAGAAAACGACAGCAGCAATGATCCAATGATCCAGTATGACAGTGATCCAGGAGACAAAATATTCAAGTAAAGGTTGGAAGAACGTCTAAGGAAGTAAAAATAGTAAGCGTAATGGTTGAAGATGAATTTACGCCCAGCGTGTTCTAAGTAGAAAGAAAGGAAAATGGTCTAGAAGCTCCGTAAACACACACAAAAAGAACCCTAACACTGTGGAAGATTTAGTGCCTTTAATGGTGAGCCATTTTTAATAAAAGTGAGAAGTGAAAATAATTTATTTAAGTTTATTGGATTTGTCATATAGGAGGTACTTGTCTCAGCAGAGAGTGTGTTTAGCAGAATGTAACAGAAAATTGAGCTATGGGGCTGAAACGATCAAGGCTTTATTTTTCTCACCTAATAGTCTAAGTAGGCATTTTCTGATTTCTGATTTGGTGTCCGCAGGAACCAAAACTCATCTGTTTCTGTTTCTCTATTCTAGCCACTAACTTTTTATGCCTACACTTCATCCCTAATAAATGTGAGCTTGCCACTAAAAAGTCAAGTATCTAAATTTTACATAAGGCAGAAACAAGAATGAAAGTGTGTCACAAAGATTTTTTTTTTTTTTCCTAGCATTTGTCCTCTATGTAAGCAAATCTTTCTCAATATGCCTCCTGATTCTGTTGATATCATACTGGCCAGTTGTCAGTCATCTACACATCCCTCGTTTCAAAGCGATCTAAACGAACTTTGCTTTTCCAGCTTCTATATCAAAAACAAGCAAGCAAGAAAAAGGTTAATTATGGTATTTTGATTTATTGAGCAAAAGTATGAGCCAAAACTCTCAATGCTAATACACTGAATTTATACTTTTTAAGAACTGTAGAAGTATTGACAAAAAAGATAATACTCCTTTATATAAAATAATCTGAGTAAGCTCATGAACTGCAAAAGTGAGCTAGGATTGAAGATAAAAAACAAACTTGTAGTCTAATGGAAAACTTCAATTTTTAAATGTCAATGTCTTTGTAAATATTATCAAAATAAGATGTAAAAATATTTTCACTGAGATTTAGAAATTAAATTGTCTACTGTGTAATCATGACATTAGTGTATTATATAATAAATCAGGAAAATATTTTAATGACAGAGACTGTATCATTTGCATTTTAGATAAGTATCCTCTGGGAACAGAAATATCTGTATATTCAGGTGCAATCTCTCTGCTGACATATCACCTCAAAAATCAAAATCTGAATTATCAACTACTTTGTATTATATTAAAGGTACAAGTAGGTAGGAGAATAGATCTGATGTGGATGTTCAATATAATAAGGTAAGTCAAATAAGTGGTCAATTTTGGTATAACCATATAAAAACTAAAGTTATTTTCTATTATCTATTTTGTTATATAATAAATAGTTTTCTGAAAATTGTCTTTATATATAAAGTTGTACCTATCTCCTCGGGGTCCAAGTGCTATGTTATCATGACTTGTAGCTACATGACTATTTCTTTAGCAGGGAAATATGTTTTTTTTATTTTTATAATGGCATCTTCTATTTGTATAGAACTGTAAATTACAAACTCTTGTTTTGCTTGATCCTTCTAATCACTGTGTGAGGCACACAGGATAGAATACATCAGCTTCCATTTTACAGACAAAAAATAAAAACACTTTACTCATATTTAGTATAACACAGAGCTGGATTATAAGCCCTGGGCTTCCATAACTTTGTGATACATCACTTTAAAGTAATCTGATTTCACAATGTTTTACAGTGCAATAGTAACATCTATAGCACTATTCCTGGAAGATTAACTCTGAAGCCAACCGACTTAATGAATTATCTCAGAAGCTGGCATGTTTTAAGGTAGTGTTATACTGCTAACTGTTTCACAGCTATGTTTGAGGGCCTCATGAATCAAAATTCCAGCAAAACTGATTGGAAAGGACTAGAGGACACAAAGGTCAAGCATGTTTAACCTAGGCATGACACATCCTTGCCAATTGCTCGGATGGCAAGCCAAGGCAACTAAGTGAAGAAAGTAGTGGAAAGACCCACTTAGGGGTGGACACGGACAAAAAACACTAGCAGTATCAGACCCATTTTTTTCATGATTAAAATCCTGAGAAGCCCAGTTCCTGGTCTACTATTTAGTACATCATTATCATTAGGACAAAGGGCAATCATCCTGAAGAGTAGAATGTGAAAGGGAAATGTTAATTAGGCTGCCAGCCTGGGCACCCCAAACAGTATTAATTTCATTTGTGCCAAATGAAGAAACCAGTTCCTTCCTGATCTGGTTATTAAGGAGAGAATTAATCAGAGAAACCAAGAAATTCTATCCTGAAGTCCAAGGGGGAGAAACGTTGGGCATTTCCCAGGGTTATAGATGGTTCACCGGTTAACACAATCTGTCCCCTGATGGGAAAAAATCTATCTCACTAAGCTTTGGTCTTCCACAAGACATGGAAACCGAGACCACAAAGATCTGGGCCTGGGTGACCAATCCTGATAATAGCAGGACTTCCTCACATAAAGTACATAGGTACCTTAGAAAAAGCATCTAAACACCCAGAAACTTCAAGTAAAATTTTGAGTATATAAATGTTTTCCTGGTGAAGGGGTCTGTCATTCTCAAATAGTGAGCTATTAGATAAAAAGACTAAGTCAGTTGCAGGCTAGGATACAAAAGCCACCATATGTACTTAGAGCCAGACAAGTCTGAGAGCTCTCAAAGACATCAGTGATAAGTTACAAAACAGAATCACAGCAGAGGGCCGGGCGCAGTGGCTCATTGTGTTCCTATCTCACTTCAGTTTATGAGTACATTTCAGGCAATTTAAAATAAAATTAAACATTGAATTTACAAATTACTATGCAATATGTAAAAACATTAAAGCTATGATATTAAAATTTAAGTCTTAATTTTTAACCTTTTAAAATGTTTTACTGTTTCAAAGATTCATTCCTACTTACATGCATGTACTGAAGATACTGTAATAATCTAGCTAAAGATTTCCTGAAAATATATTGTTCACATTTGTTTTCATATGTTTCAAACTTTATACAACAATGTGTATCACTGGTGTTAGGGACAAGGAAACTCCCTCCAGGAGCAGGCTGACCCCTTCCTCCCATTCTGATTGCTCTGCAGCTGCATTCCTAAACCACTACCTAGGTGCCACATCAAGGCTGGTGCTACAATTAAGCAAAGCCTGATTACACCCATCCTGGCAGCTGGAGGGAGGACAGGAAAACATGTTGGTTATCCATACCCGTAAATTCCTGTTTGACACATATCTGTAAAAAACTCCTGGATTCTCTCTTTTTTAAAAAGACTGCCACCACAAAAGTCACAGGATAATGTATTGCAGGTCTGTTACAAGTTAACTATCTCTGTGCCTGTTACCAGTGGATAGATTATGCCGCTTTCACCCTATATAAACCCCTCATTTTGTAAGCTCAGGGCTGCCTCCTCTGACTGTTACAGAGCAGCCCGGCAGGTTAATAAAACTTTCTTGCCTGACTTTGGGTCTATTCTCCTTTCTCTTGGCTACCCTTACAACTGGAACTAGATTTTGTGTTTTTAAAAAATTGTCAAAAAGACAAATTGTATTGATTCTTCTTACGAGTTTACAAAACAGTAACACCCACTAAGATAAAGAACTATGGATACATAACCTTTAGGCATGTGAAAATTAAAATATTTCCCCGAATCCCCAGTTAGTTATTTTAAAAAAGCAAGTAAGTTTCAATCAAAGTAAATAAAATAAACACTTGTTATTTCTTTTTCTTTCTGAGTGAAATGAATGATAACAGTTAGGAATGTCTGTCATCAATTGTATCTTCTCTACTCATTTGCGCTCTTTAGCTAATCTGATTCTCTCTCCAGTAAAAAGTAACATGATAATTTTTTTCCACTTTCATGGGATATTGAGTAAAATTACCTGTATTAAATAGCATAATTAAATGTGCTTTTTCTATGTGATTAAATAGATACAATTAGAATTTACCTTACTGCAATTAAAAAATTGGTAACATGCTAAGTCACTGATTTTTTTTCATCCCCTCCAATTTTCTAGCCTTCAGCTTGATTTTATTTTTGCTTTTTTCCCTAAAACTTAAGTACAATAAGAATAATGAATTAATTATTTGGAAAATTATAATCAGTAATCTTGATCTGGAATAGACATCTCATATTTCTTTCTGATAAATTAAGTTTCTCAGATAAAGTTTGAAGTAAAGAAAATGGTAAATATACTGCTTTCCAATTGTTTATTAGCATTTTTTCCTTAAATATATATCCTTACTTAAATAATTTACCTTCTCAAGAATGGAAACAATATAAAAACATTAATTCTTATTTAATTTTGAAATTCTTCTTAGTTTCAGGTGAGACTATAAATGATGGTGACTAACAGGTATTGGGGGCCTGACACATTTTGAGTTTTAATCCTAAACCCTTTATAGGCATTATTACTTTTAATCCTTGCAAACCTATATGACATGGGTAATATTTTTATCATGTAAAAAAGCTGAACTTCACAAAAGTGATATTAACTCCCTTCAAGTCATCTTGCTAACAAATAGTATGAACATATGCTACAAAGTGTAATTTTAATCATCATGCTGTTTCAGATTTTTTTCTGTGGAGACTGGGACAGGGCTTATACAAATGGCAATATTCACAGAGTGGACTAGAGGAAACACAAGAAGATAAACTAAATAGATTGTGTTGCATTTTTAGGTAACATCCTCCAATCTAATATTTGCCAGTAGAAAAACTAGTGATGTTTTCTCATTAATATTTTAATAGTTCCTAAATTCAAATGAAGAAGGGGGATATTATTTATTGGGCCCTTCTAACCCTATCACAATATAAATTTTCACTATTATTTTAACATAACACAACTTTTCAATACTATGAATGAATATTGTGTGAGTTAATATTTGCTAGTGTATTATTTTGTAAATTACACATTTCATGTGCGTAAATAGCAATTCTATAATGCTTATCATTGTACCTCTAGAAAGTGCCTTAGCCTTAGCATCATTTACATTTTGAATGGTATAGCTCTTTGTTATAGGGCTGTCTTGTGCATTGTAGGATGCTTAGAAACATTCCTATCCTTAACCCACTACATGCCAGTAGCAACCTCCAACTCTGACAACCAAAAATGTCTCCAGATATTGCCAAATGTCCTTTGAGGAACAAAAATTGTCTCTACTGAGAACTACTGCCCTGTTGCATAGTAACTGGCACATAGTTACACATTTTTATTAGTTTTTAACTTTGAATGTTTATGCATACATAGTTTATTTACATAAATTAGAGAAGATATAAATAGCTAACACTAAATAGTATATCAACAGGTGATCTGTCATTAGTTGTCATAGGTAGTGTTTAGAACAAGCACAATGCGACTTTCATATGAATGCTTTGAAAGTTTTAGGCAAGAGCGGGTGTAAAGAAAATCTGTGTGTAAATTACTGCACACAAGTCAAATTGATTAAAGCCAATGTTGATTGCATGCATTTATTTCTATTATGTTCTTTGAATCTAATTTAAATACACACAGGTGTACATTCCTTTTTAATTGATTATTAGTTTGGTGCAAAAGTAATTGTGTTATTTTGCCATTAAAAGTAATGTTTGCTTTGTCAGCAATCAAACTTACTGTTTTAAAATTTAAAATCACACATATCAGTTTTAAAATTCATTTGAATTTCAAAAATTCATATGAATTGTAAAACTGTTTTGATGTGTTGATAAGAAATAATATGGAGAGGAATATAGGAAGGACACATTTCTCCTTAAATCACAATGTCATAGTCAGCCCAGGCTGCATAATGAAATTCCATAGACTGGCAGGTTCAACAACCCATATTCACTTCTTCCAGTTTCACAAATAGCAATCCAAGATCAAAGTGCTGGCAGATTTGGTTTCTGATAAGAACTGTTTTCCTGGCTTGCAGATGCTCATCTCCTTGCTGTGGACTCACATGATGGACAAAAATGAGAAATCTGGGTTTCTACTGCTCTTCTTATAAGGACATTAATCTCATCCTGAAGCACCCACTGCATAACCTCATCTAGTGACTGCAGGACTCATCTACTTACCTCCCAAAAGCCCCACTTCAAAATACCATCATATTAGGGTTTAGGGCTTCAATATACAAAATTTTAGAAGACACAAATATTTACTCTATAATATACAGTAAGATAATGAGATCAAAGTAATAGATTTGTTTGGGCTATGGCAATTTTCGTACTTTTACTAATAAATTGTTGAATACAGAGATTCTTATGTTACTCAAATTATTTTTAGGTTATATATATATTATAGATATGTATATATATATATATAATATATATATATATATATAATGACAACAAGTTATTAGGTAATGGATTGCACTCCCAGGATAAATAAGTAACACACTAAAATTAGAAGTACTTAAGGCCGGGTGCGGTGTCTCACATCTGTAATCCCAGCACTTGGGAGGCTGAGGCTGGTGGATCACCTGAGGTCAGGAGTTTGAGATCAGCCTGACCAATATGCTGGAATTCCATCTCTACTAAAAATACAAAAATTAACCAGGCATGGTGGCCTGCGCCTGTAGTCCCAGCTACTCGGAAGCTGAGACAGGAGCATCACTTGAGCCGGGAGGCGGAGTTTGCAGTGAGCTGAGAGTACGCCACTGCACTCCAGCCCGGAAGACAGAGCTAGACTCCATCTCAAAAAAAAAAAAAACAAACAAACTTTAATTTTTACCAGAGAAAAAAATCTCCAAAGAAAAAATTATTTTGATAATGTTCCACCTATAACATAACTTTCAGAGAAAATAAAATACCCCCAACATTCCAATGGGTTGGCAAGATTCCACTTCAGATGTGTGTGCATATGTGTGTCTGTCTAGATATGGGTAACAACAATATGTATGGATTCTATAACAAATATTTAAATTTATTTTTACAAATATAATTTTTATTTATATAAATTATTTGCAAAAATTTATTTTTAAGTTCCTATTCTACTTTTGTAAGTCCTGAAAAATATCCTAAATTTAATAGAAGTCTGAAACATTTATTTAGCTGCCTGTCAAGGTCTTTCCTGTGCTCCAAAGATACAAAGATATTAGAGTAACAATTTTGCCTCTAGCAAATACAAATTTATAGAAACTTAGAGGCTACTGGTTAAAATAAGCAAGCAAACACAAACCCTCAACTAGAGAACTTCACAGATTTTAAATGAAAAATAATCTTATTTGTGTTGGGGGATGAGCATATTGCAAAGATGCAAACTTGAGATTTGAGAAAAAGACAGGATGGTTTGTGTCAATGAGAGTGCCTCCTAAAACTATTTTGCGTGGGATAAAAATTAGAAAGTTCTAGGGAATTATGAAAAACAATTCATTACAGTGAAAGATAATAAATTGGTCTTAACAGAAATATCAGAATTACAGAAATCATTTTTCTACAGTATAATTTAGCTATTTTTAAATAAATTCTTATAGATCTTCTTTTCTTCTCTCCCATCATATAGCCATCCTTCATCAAATATTATTTACTCTATCTTCCAAACACATTGCTACTTCTTCCTTACCACCCCTACTGGTAGTGCTCTTATCTAAGCTATCATTGCTCATCTGATGTTGTGGCCAGAAAAACATGCCACATCAAATTCTTATTTCATATATGAATGAAAACATGCAAAATATATCCTTCTGTGCCTGGCTTATTTCACTGAACATAATTTTTTTCATTACACATTTTATAACTATATTAAAATATCATGTACACACCATAATTACATACAACAATTATATACTCTTATATAATTAAAATTAAAAGAAAGGGTTACTGCTTCAAGAGGCTTACTAGATTAATAGATCCATCTTCAGCACTTTGAAATCCAAAGCTGCATTTGTGCTGAAGTCAAAGGTTCCATGGGCTGCTCCTGACCAATGACTGAAGATGGCAAAGATCTAAGAAGTCATATGCATTCCTAAGAGATGTGGGATCCACCTGACAAGATGTTCTTGACTCTAGAATTCCCTGTCAGTCTGGCCAAACTTTCTTAGATGTGTACTGAAATCCAAGACCAAACTTTCTTTTCCTCCCTGTCTCCCTCCCACCTTCCCCCATCCCCCCTCTGCCCTGTCCCCTTCCCCCCCTCCCCCTCCCTCCCCCCTTCCTCCCCTCCCTCCCTCCCTCCTTCCCTCCTTCTTTCCTTCCTTCCTGCCTTTCAGAATAGTCAGACCTTAACCCAGGTCTTTTGGCTCTCCCAGCCTCCTCTCATCCCCTCTTCATTTTCCCTCACAGACTTTCCCTTCAATAGATTTCTTGGACATGGAATCCTGTTTTGGAATCAGCTTCCCAAGAGTTCCAGAATAATACACCATTGTTATTAAAGTAATATTCCAAGTGATCTTGCTCTTTTACTCTTATTCCCGAACAAACTATTCTCATTGACCAAACAGCTAGAATTCTCTTTTAAAAATGTAATTCAGAATATTACTTCTATATCATATCCTTTTACAGCTTTTCTGCATATTCTGATTAAATACAAAAGTCGTTACATTTTATAAGACTGAGGTCCTTGTATTAATACATGCTGTGCTATCATCTAGGAATTCTCTTTATCAAATAACCACATGACTTACTCCTTCATCTGCTTTAAAGTTTTACTTAGACATTTAAATGAAGCTACCCTGAGTACCCCTTTCAAAACAGAAACCTTTCCCACTCTTCAGATATATTCTATCTCCTTTTCCTACTTTCCACAGAATGGCTACAGCAGTTCTCTCTGGTTGCATAACAACATATAGTAGAGACTAATGGGACTAAAGTTCCCTTGTACCACTCCCTGTCCTTTACTTCTAGCCTCCATTCAATTAAGGTCTCTAGGTTATCAATACAGATATACAGCTCACCTGGGCATCTGATTTCAGCCGAAGGTTGTTTGATCTCTCAGGCAAAGCATCTTAATGGTGATAAAATCAAGAAGCCACATGTTTGGATTCTACCTGTCTCTAGAGTCTTTACAAGATGTGGAACAGTAATTAAGAGCAATCACTCTTTTGGAAACAATGCAAACTGCATAATGGCAGTGGCAAGCCTGGACCCTGAACAGCTTTTTGTAGCACAAGAGTCTATATTGGAATCTACTTTTTATTTCACTGCTAACCCTTAGCCTGTGAATTTTAGTCTACACTATGTGTGCTGATTTTTCCAATGCTTTATTAGATAACATTTCAAAATATCATATATTTTATTTGTGTTGCATAATATTTGCCTTCCTAATTTAGAAGGTAAAACCCATGAGGGCAGGTTATTTTGCCCCTTTTCTACTTTATTTATATATTTCCTGTACCTATAATACAGTAGTCACAGAAAAAATATTTCTGTATGTATGAATAACATACATACAGATGAATTGCATATGAATGAAAGTTATGGACAAAATCAATCAAAATATTTATATATTTTGCTAAAGAAAAACTTATAAAAATCACTCCACAAACACAAAAATGTTAATATTTCACATGCAAAAAGAGTTCAAACAATTTTATTAAAAATATTAATATATAAAAATAGATGGAGTAGAAAATGAACAATATTACTTAAAACACAAATGTAAGAGGAAATAGAAAAATCAAGTTTTAATAAAAATATTAAAATAAAACAACAATGGATTTGCCTATCTACTTTGAAAGAATCAAATAATAATGATAATATTCAATGTAACCAAGACTTCAGAAAGCCAATTAACTGTTTTCTGCATTGGTTTATATGTATTTTCCAGAAGACAATTGAGAAAGTGATTTCAACAGTTTTAGATATCAATTTTCTTTAAATAAAAGCTACAATTCCACACAATTGCTAATATGGGAAGGTTAGTATAAAACATGATATAATTGTATTTTTTAAATTGTAGACTTTATTCTCTCTCTCTCTCTTTTTTATGAGACAGAATTTTGCTCTTGTTGCTCAGGCTGGAGAGCAATGGTGCCACCTTGGCTCATCACAATCTCCGCCTCCCAAGTTCAAGCGATTCTCCTGCTTCAGCCTCCTGAGTAGCTGGGATTACAGGCATGCACCATCACACTTGGCTAATTTTGTATTTTTAGTAGAGACGGGGTTTCTCCATGTTGGTCGGGCTGGTCCTGAACTTCCAACATCAGGTGATTAGCCCTTCTCGGCCTCCCAAAGTGCTGGGATTACAGGCACGAGCCACCATGCCCAGCCCTAGACTATTCTTTAGAGTTTAGATTCACAGCAAAATAGAAAAGAAAGTACATAAAGTTCCCAAACACTTCCCTATACTCTTATCACACATCCACAAACATGCAGTCTCCCCCAACACCAACATGCCATATAATTATGGTACATTTGTTATAATCAGTGAAGCAACCTTAACACATTATCCACTAAAGTTCATACTGTACATTAGGGCTCACTCTTGGTTTTGTACACTCTTTGGGTTTTGTCAGATATGTAATGCTATGTGTTCACTGTTACATTATCATACAGAATAATTATTCATCTCTTTTTTCATTTCCTTTTTCCTCTCATCACCACCCCACTGGAAGCCCTGGGAACCACTGACCTTTTTACTGTCTTTATGGTATTGCCTTTTTCAGAATGTCATGTTTTAAACCATATGTAGCCTTTCCGGATTGGCTTCCTTCACTTATCAATAGGCTTTTAAGATTTTTCCACATCCTTCCAAGATGATAACTCATATTTTTTCAGCTCTAAATAATATTCCATTGTATGTTTATACCACAGTTTCTTTATCCACTTACCTAATTAGAGACATCTTGGTTGCTTCTATGTTTTAGTCATGAATAAAGCTGCTATATACAATTGTGAATCATTTTGTGTGGACATATTTTCAATTCATTTGGATAAATAAGAAGGAATGAGTTTGCTGGTACAAATATGTTTAGTTTTGTAAGAAACTGCCAAACTATCTCCCAAAGTGGCTGTACCATTTTGCATTGCCACCAGCAAATAATAAGCATTCTTATTGCTCCATATCCTCTTCAGTGTTTGGTGTTATTGTTTTTATTTTGGCCATTCTAACATGTGTGTAGCGGTTTGTTACTGTAGTTTTAATTTTTAATTCACCTATGACATATGCAGATAAACATATTTTTATATGGTTATTTACCATCGTATATTTTTGACGAAGTGTCTAATTTTGTAATCATTTCTTAATTGGTTTGTTTTTTATTGTTGAGTCTTAAGAGTTTTCTGTGCATTTTCATTTCAGTTCTTTATCAGATACGCATTTTACAATATTTTCTATTTTCTCCTGGTCAGTGGCTTGTCTTTCATTCTCTTATCAGTGTCTTTTGCAGGGAAGATGTTTTTAATTTTAGTAAAGTCTAACATCAATATTTTTCATGGATCATGCTTTCTGCATTGCTTCTAAAAGGTTGTTACCAAAACCAAGGTTATCTAGATCTTCTACTATGCTATAATATCTTCTAGGTGTTTTCTATTCCAGCTTTCTATTCTGTTTGTGTATTCTTTCATCAATATCACAGTATTGATTACTATAACTTTATGGTAAGTATTGAAATTGAGTAGTATGAGTCCTCTGACTTTGTTTTTCTGTTTCAATAACATTTTTACTAGCTGGGTATTTTGCCTTTTATTATAACCTTCAAAATCAGTTTTCTGATATCCACTGTATAACTTACTGAGATTTTGGTTGAGATTGCAAGGAATTAATATAGATTAAGTTAGGAAAAACATACATTTTAACAATATTGCATCTTCTATCTTTCAAGACAGTTTATCTCCTCATTTTTATTTAGATCTGATTTGATTTCTTTCTTCAGAGTTTTACAGTTATTTTCATATTGATCTAATAACATGTTTTATTTGATTTATACTTAAGTTTTTCATTGTGAGGTTCCTAATGTAAGTGGTATTGTGTTTTTAATTTCAAATGCCAATTGTCTATTGCTGGTATATGGGAAAGAATTGATTTTGCATAATATTTATATCTTGAAAATGTGCTGTAATTGTTTATTAGTCCAAAGAGGTTTTTGTGGTGGTTGTTGTTGAAGATTCTTTTGGATTTTATTCATAAACAATTCTGTCACCTATGTACAACAACTATTTTATTTCTTCTTTCTCTATTGTATACTTGTTATTTTCTTATCGTTCTGCTTTAGATGGGACTTCCAGTGTGATGTTGAAAATCAGTGGCAAGAACATGACATCATTGCTTTGTTCTTGATCTTAGTAGAAAATAGTTTTCATCATAAATATGTTATCTATATGTTTTTGTGCAGACTTGTTTTTTAATTTGAGGTATTTCCTTTCTATTTCTGGTTTTCTAAGAACTTTATCATGAGTGAATTTTATTTTTTAACAAATAATTTTTCTTCATTTATTGACATATTCATATAATTTTTAACTTAATGTGAATAATTATATTAATTGATTTTCCAGTGTTAAAATGACCTTGTATGCCTGGAATAACATGCTGTTTATCATACTATCCCCATCAAGCTACCAATGACCTTCTTCACAGAACTGGAAAGAAACCACCTTAAACTTCATATGGAACCGAAAGAGAGCCCACATAGCCAAGACAATCCTAAGCAAAAAGAACCAAGTTGGAGGCATCACACTACCTGACTTCAAACTATACTACAAGGCTACAATAATCAAAACTGCACAGTGCTGGTACCAAAACAGAGCTATAGACCAATGGAACAGAACAGAGTCCTCAGAGGCAATGCTACACATCTAAAACCATCTGATATTTGACAAACCTGACAAAAACAAACAATGGGGAAAGGATTCCCTGTTTAATAAATGGTGTGGGGAAAACTGGCTAGGCATGTGCAGAAAGCAGAAACTAGACCCCTTCCTGACACCTTACACTAAAATTAACTCCAGATGGATTAAAGACTTAAACATAAGACCTAACATCATAAAATCCCTAGAAGAACGCCTAGGCAAAACCATTCAGGACATGGGCATAGGCAAGGATTTCACGACTAAAACACCAAAAGTATTGGCAACAAAAGCCAAAATAGACAAATGGGATCTAATTAAACTGCAGAGCTTCTGTACAGCAAAAGAAACAATCATTAGAGTGAACTGGCAACCAACAGAATGTGAAAAAAAGTTTGCAATCTACCCATCTGACAGAGGGCTAATATCCAGAATCTACAAAGAACTAAAATAGATTTACAAGAAAAAAACAAAGAACTCCATTCAAAAGTGGGTGAAGTATATGAACAGACACTTTTCAAAAGAAGATATATATGAGGCCAACAAATATATGAGATTTATTCTTAAATAAGGCATGAGAAATGCAGTTCTTACAGTTGTCTTCTCCTGTTATGATACTGGAGTCCAATTTATGTGTGTTAAGATGTTGGGAAAGAGAAAGTGTTCTATATTCCTGTGACTATGCCTCAGTCTTTTGGTGAGTCTGTGTCCCTGGGTTGTGACCTTAACAATTGCTTCTCTGTTTCTACTCCCTCCTCCCCCTTTGAGACTAGAAAGAAAGGATGACAATGTTGGAATTTGATACTTCCCTTTCCCACATGTGAATGCTGGAATTGTCTAGGGTTGAGTATTTCTCTTTAACCAGATTAATTAACTTCTGGTAAAACCCAGGGTAAATTAGGCTCAGGTAAAATTACTTCCCTGGCAGTCAGTTTCATTTCCCCCCCCAACCCAGTAAGGAGCACTGGGGGATTTTAATCTAAATGACACCATAAAATCTTTGTGGGGCTAGTGGAGATAAAACTCTTAAAAGTTTGCCCCCTCTCCAAGACTGTGCCTCTCTGGAGTCTTAACTCTCAAGCTTGTTCATGCTGAGCCTCTAGATATGTATAAACTACATTTTAAGGTTTTCTACTCTGGTACCAGTTTCAGGGGAGGATATAGCTCTTAGGCTTCTGCTCCCCCCATGAAAAACTGAAAACGAGAATGTTATAGTTGTATTTTATTCATTTGTTTTTTATTATTAACTATAGAGGACATATATATATGAGACATTCAAAAGACATTGTAGTTAATTATTTCTAGAAATGTTAAGGTGTAATATCAATATCAAAAATAAATTGCACTTCAATATTTGAGCATAATTCAGAAATGCTGAAAAGAAGAAAACTTAAGAGAAAATATTTATATTGATAAATTAACAGCAAAGCTATATCTTTTTTTAATACTTATGCACTAAAATAATATGTAAAAATACGTACAATATGAACAATTAAAATAAATTGACAGCCAGAAAATAATGATGGGTTGTCTGCACAATGTTTTCAGTCATTGAGAAAGGAATAAAATGAAAAGCACCCACATATATATATATATATATATATATATATATACACACACACACACACACACACATTTAAATACAAATTTGTATATATATAACTAATATAATCATTACATTCATTTCAAAAGAGCCCATAAAATTTCATGAATTAACTATTAAAATACTGAATCTGGCAAAACAATATAATCAAAACAAAAGTATCCAATAAAGTTCAAGTAAAATAAATACATCTGAAAGTAGCCAAAAAACCTTAGAATGGACTAATATAACAGAAAAATTTTCAGGTATATCTCAAAAACAATTAAACGAGAGCAAAACAAAGGGCAACGCTAACAACGTAGAATTTGATCACAGTTACTCAGAATTAGCAACACTATATACTTAATAGACTCCAAAATGTCCCAATATATGGTGAATTTTTACAAATATACATTTATCTAAATTCATCAAGAAATGCAAAATATAAAGATACTATACATTAATGAAGACATTGGCCATATTTATTTTTCAAAATACGCTGAGGGCTCAACTGCTATAAGAGCAAGACATAGCATATTTCAGGGAGGACAAATAGTATCTGAGAAATTGCTCTGCAGAAAACAGAATTTATGCCAGATATTTGCATGTGAATAATAAATTGCAATGCATTAATGAATTTTCAGTTGATTTCTAGAAATTTAGATTTGTTAAAAAACTAAAAAACGGAAGCTTGGCTGAGCCTCTAGGAAAAACTCTCAGAGCCACACTTGAGATATTCCAGAGTTTTCTGCCTATATACATCAAGATAGTGTTTAATCAACTGCTATGCAGCATTCGTTCTAATGTTGTTTCTCTCTCACCATGATCTGAACTATGAAATGGGTGTTCTGAATTTTCCCCATACCCTTTATGAAGCTAGAAGGTTTTACCAAAGCATCTCTGATACAACAGCAAGAAAATCTAAGGTCTTTTGGACCATACTAGCTAGCGGAATGGCCAGTCATTGGTCTCCTCATGTTGCTTTATTTCTATTTTCCGGATTCCTTATATATTCTTCTTATTGAGGTAACCTGTACCACATTTGAAACTCTAAATCCAAGGCAGTGTAGGATATGCATTATTCCATACAAAAGGAAGATTTCACAATACAAACAAAAGTTGATGTAGCTAATGAACTGGCAAGATGATTATCAAACATTTAGATTCAAAGAACTCTTCATATGCTAAACACAGTTTTGAGAATTCTAACAGACTGTTACTTATGTGAGTTTTATTTATCGACAGTTGTCACATGAGAAATTAAAACTGAATTTCAGAGGTATGTGTTTATTATTTTATTTTAAAATATATTAAATCATTTATTAAATGATTACATAGCACTTTTTCCCATGAAAAATGGTTATATTTTCCAAAAGGAAAAAAACATGGTATGAATTTTGGCATGTTTTTACATTTTTGAAATTTTTTTTATCTGTAATTGAATAGAAGCAGCTGGATTTTTCATATTTTCTTCTGTATTCAATCTATTATTCTCTTATGTTACTTTAATATAAAAAAAAATGGCCTTGCCCAGATAATGTCATTAGAAAGGAAGAACATTGTGTACCCCTGAAAAGTTCTCAAAGACATTGGGTTTTCTTAGGCCATACTTTTCTCAGAATATATATATTTTTCTCTCTCCCTCTCTACATGTACATATTACATATATGTTACCTATATATGTAAATTTCAGTAAGTATATATGTATATAGAAAAATAAATATACATAAGAATGTATAAGAATGTAATTTATAAATATATATACAAATTAAGCTATTTAAACTCTATCACATTTAAATTGAAGACAGAAATAATCTCAAAACATTTTTACAGAGGAAAAAAAATAACCACAAAACCTTTCTGATATAAAGCCTAGAAATAAATACCATAGCATACTAATTAAAGAAAGACCAATCTCAGTAATGAACAACACACTTGTGTAGGTCCCAAATAAATTTTAACAAGTTGATATAGTGATGTCAAATAATTATATCTAATTTAAAAAGTAGATTTTAATCCAAAAGCATAAAATATATTCAGCAGTAGGCAGTGTATTAATTAAATTCATTGGACTTATATTTCAAAAGTATAAAATATAATTTTAAAAAATCATTGAAGTTGACATAAAAATTTATTGATAAAATTAACAATATTGTAACAAAAACCACAAACCCTAATAATTGGCTATAATGTTTTGTATTTTTTACTACTGAAACATTACAGACATTCTCTTTAATGTCAGAGAAATACTAAAATGATGTTACTTTTGATATAATGAGCAATAAGGATTATATATAAGACATCTGAAAGAATATGCCAATATATAAACAGTGTTACTCTCTGGTGTGAGATAATTATAGAGATTCCTTTTTTGCACATTCCGTTTTCTAAAATCAATGTGTCTTATTTACACAGTAAAATATTTTTAAAGAAATTTAAAGGCTGCTTACACAAGAGACTTAACAAAATCAAGACTTAATCAAAACAGAAAATTTAGATATTAATACAGAGGGAGATTCAGAAAAAGAGAATAAAGATGGCAAAATTATTTTCAGGCAAAGTATATTTTATGAAAAATTAGTTCAGAGAGCCAAATGGTATATTTCATATAACTAAATCTCATGAGCAACAACATTAGGTCTGTACCAGGCATTAACTTTTGTGCGACAATGGCATAGACTGAAAACACACAATCACTACAAATCATTTTCAAATGGGAGTAAAAATGAGAAAAACACAAAGATAAGACTGACAAATTATAAGATTTGCCATGAAGAAACCCTGAGACTAGTGGCCATTGCAGCTCTTGCAATTCCTCTACTAGATCTCTGACCATTCATGAGCTGACTTAACACAATGGGTAAAAACACAACAGTAATAAGAAATTTTACTACACTCTTAACAGGCTTTAAAAATCTGAAGTTGCTGTAAAACAGACATAGACATTTTAAATCATATTAAAATACTGAATACATATTTTATATGCTAATTTTTATCATATATGTATGTTATACATAAGATCATTGTTGTATACCTATTATTTCCAAAATAAAGAAAACAAATGATCACATTGTAAATCCTTAAGGTGAAATTAAATATTAGAATAGTCTTCAAAATTTGCATAATTTTAGTAGGTACAATAATGTAATTCTCAGCTTGTAACTCGACTTTATTATTTTGAACCTCCATTCTAATAATATAGTTGAAAGCTAACCTTTTTAATATTTAATGACCATCTAGAATGCATTTTACAGTATGGGTCATTGATCATTTAAAATATGAACATATTTAATCTCTAAAGTCACAAATCATGCAAATAATAAATCATAGGCTATAGTATTACCATATTGTGAATTTCAAAATACCATGGAATATAAATCTGTAAATAACAAACTTATACTATTCACCCAAACCCTAATAGTGATCCTTCATAATCATATTTCAAGTTTTATCTTCTTTACACTACAATATAATTTCTTTTTGCTATAATGTATGAATTTATTTTTTTCTTTAAAATTAGATTACTGAAATTAGATTTTCTTTAAAATTAAATTACTGTATTGTGTTAATTTTCCATAATCAAACAATTCAGATCACAAATGTGAGATAATTTACTGATCATGCCTTTCATTGCATGTAATTGAAATTTACATTGTGGTTTTAATTAGCATTTCCCTGATGATTGGTGATGTTGAACATTCTTTCATAAAACACAACACTTATACACTGTTGGTGGAATGTAAATTAGTACAACCTCTATGGAAAACAGTACAGAGATTTCTCAAATAAATAAAAGTAAATCTACCATTGGATTCAGAAATCTTGCTACTAGGTATCTAATCAAAGGAAAATAAGTCATTAATTATATCAAAAGACACCAGCATCCATGTTTATTGCAGTAAAATTCACAACTGCAAGATATGGAATCAACCTAAGTGCCCATCACCTGACGAATGGATAAAGAAAATGTGATACATATCACATTTTCATATATGAAATCTCCCATGCAATATCACTCAACCATTAAAAAAGTATAAAATAATGTCTTGCAGCAGCTTGGATGGAACCAGAGGCCATTAACCTAAGTAAAGTAACTCAGGAACAAAAAACCAAATACCACAAAGATAGCCATACACAGTGGTACAATGGACATTGGAGATTCAGAAGAGGGGGAGAGTAGGGCATAAAAAATTAGCTATTGGGCACAATGTACACTGTTTGGGTGATGGGTGCACTAAAAGCCTCAAATTTACCACTCTACAATTTAGCCATATAACCAAAAACCACTTGCACCCATAAGCTACTGAAATTAAAAAAAAAAAAATACAAATAGATACAAAGTGAGATTTTTAAAGAGATGGTAACTTTCACACAGTATTTCCTGGGGATCAGATATTTAAGTGTTTATTTAATATGGAATATTATTTATCTGTTAAAAATGAGATAGTCCCTTATTTGTAAATATGGGAGAATGGCAATGAAAGAATTTATATAAAAAGTCCAATTGCAAAGTAATGTATATAAGATGAAGTTATAAATGTAAGTTTATGAAATATATAGGGGAGCAACTTATGTGTAAGTTTATATTAAAGGAAGTTATACAATGATTCACATTAATCTTAAGGTGAGGTATCTGTTTATCCTTCTGCTGAATCACAGGAGATTAACTTTTTCTCCAGGTCTCTAATTATCTGCTGAGTAATATCATAGAATATGAATATTATTTCTCTTTAAACAAGATATTCCATAAAATTAGTCAGGGATTATCATTATACTCCAGGAAGGCTTTGAGATAAGCATGTAGTCCATCTAAACCAGCTGAGATTAAAACCATGCT
This sequence comes from Ateles fusciceps, assembly GCA_036589455.1. Taxonomy (NCBI): domain Eukaryota; kingdom Metazoa; phylum Chordata; class Mammalia; order Primates; family Atelidae; genus Ateles; species Ateles fusciceps. The sequence continues at coordinate 2,118,011 of JAZHEH010000827.1, read as the reverse complement.
ATGCAGCCTAGAAACCTTGGTCAAAATCTTTTATAATGAATACTTTTATATACTTACATTACAGCAGCTATATAGTATGAAAATCACTGACATAAAAATAATTAAACTGAATATTTGTAATAGGCATGGAGAAATTGCATTGACTTAAGACAACTATGTTCTAATTCCCGCATAAGTTTTCTCATGTTGGTGCACCATGTTAACAATTCTCTTACACACTTTGTGTAGTATAATTGGTACTTATAAATTTGAACTGAGTAATTTACAACCATATTAAATTTTTAATTTCTTCAGAAAGAGTGTGAAGATTGTGGAAATGTATTTATGATCATGAACTGAGTGACAAGAGCAGAGCATATACTTTTGCATGTATCATAAACATGCCTTTATTAAAAGACTATATATACAGACTTCTTTAACCACTTATGATGTAGAAAGCTGCAAAGAAGATCACTTTTATCCTAATGTTGACAAAAAACCTGTATAAACTACAAAATCATGACTTTGTCAAGTATAAACTACAAAATCATAACTTTGTCAGTTAGGAGCAGCCAAACAAACTCATTCTACTCCTTAGTCAAACCAACTGCACTGGAGGATGTGGGGGAAGAAAAAGGGTAAATTTAGGGCTTGAAATTCACATCTCAAGTGCTACATACATGATCTAAAAGTTTCTATGTGTGGCCTGAAAGAAATCCTTACCTTCTCTAGCCATAGCACTAAGATTTCTGAAAACCAGACCCTAATCTCATCCTGATAGTGGCTGAATAACAATACACATTGAATTCCCAGCACCAAAGGGTATTCACAGAAGCTGTGGCCAGTCTGGAGTGGCTGCTATGAGGCCGGCTACAGTGGGCGAGGCATGGCTGGTGCTGCACACTCCATGGAGCTGGTACAAGGCAGAACAGGCAGAAGCCCCACCCCCTTTCATGGAGGAGGGGTGGAGCTCTGCCCTCCTGGGTGCAGCTGCAGTGGCCTAACCACAGCTGCAGACCTGGGAATTCTCGAGGACCCTTCTGCCCCACAGGCTCAGAAGTGCCCATTCCCACTGCCTGGCCTCTTCCCACTCTCGGCACTTGCTCTGGTTTCAGAGGAAAGTTCTGGCCAAGCCTGGCACTGTCACAAGCTGGCTGGGTGTGCACATACTTGGGGCAATGCTGACATACCAGCTCCCTGCCATCTCAGTGTCTTCTGGACTTTGGGCAAGGTGAGAGGCTGAGAGGGGGCTAACAATGGTGTAGTGCAGGCCTGCAGGCAATCCTCGGCATGAATAGCCTGGGTGCTCTGGGCATCATGGATGGCCATATAATGGCTGCAGGAGGCAGACAGGCTCCTGGGCAGAAAGGAGTTGGTCCCTGGTAAAACCTCACGTTCAGGCCAGGGACAGCCTAAGGCCTTGGGGCTGTGCTGTCAGTTCTGTGGACCAGAATGAGAACTTAGGGTGCTTTCTCTGGGCCTGCAGATGGCCACCCAGGGACCAATCAGCATGCACTTCCTCCGCTCTGAAGCCCATAAAACCCTCCAGACTCAGGCAGATGATGGGATGACCTGCCTGCAGAAAGAAGCTACCCACTGTGGATCTCCTCTGAGCTGTCTGTCACTCAATAAAGCATCTCTTCACCTTGCTTACCCATCACTTATTCACATTCCTCATTTTTCCTGGATGCGGGACAAGAACTCAAGACCTGATGAATGGTAGGGCTGAAAGAGCTGTAACACAAACAGGGTTGAAACACACCCCTTGCTCACTACGTTGCAGGCAAAAAGGAGAGAAGAGAGAAGGAAAGAAGATCTGAGGCCCTTTGGGGAGCCCAGACCAAGAAGCTCCCCAGCCAGGACTGTGACACCCTCTTTGGGGCTCTGCAGTTCTCAGTGTTTTGAAACTTCTGGACGTCACAGTGTTCTTCACTGCTAGCTGTGAAAGCTTCTTGTGAGATGCCTGGTCCAGCCTCAGCCTCGCAGAAAGCTGGCACACATGCTGGTGCTTGTAGCTGCCCACCCTGCCACAGCCAGAATGCTTGGCTATGCCCTCGCTCACTTACAGACCCCTCATCTCACCACTCAATGTCTGGCTTTCCATTGGTATATACAGGATCCAGGTCAGTAGCATGAGCTGAATGCAGCCTGCCAGACTGAGTGGGTGGAATGAGAACAGTAGGCCCGAGCAAAACTTGGGCAAAGGTGCCACCAGCCACAAAGGTTTCCAGCCTGAAAAGTGACACCCTAAGAATCCTGTGACAGTGTATTTTATTAGATAAAGTCACTAATTGGTAAGGAATGGGATCCTGATAACTGGCATGGACACATATGGGAAAATGTCAATGAAGCTGAAGACACTGAACCTTTAAATTCTATTGAGTGTTAATTTTAGTAGTAGATGTAGCTCTTACACTTCTGTCAGAAAGGATAACCCTACTTTTTCTGTAGTAGCCTTCCCTGAAGTAGTTACCTTGCAAAACAATGCTAATTATACTTGCCGTGAAATGTGACAATAGGCCTATGCCAAAGGAATTCACTTGTATTACCATGTTTCTTTTTATCTTGAAACAGCTAGCGTGTTAAAATTGTGCAATGCTAATACCTTGCAGGGCTTGGGCAGTATGCTCCAAATGGGTGTATATGCTGTCCTCTTGTGTCCAATATATGGTGCTGTTTCTCTTATTACTAGGCTATTCTGGTCTGGGAGTCAAGGGGTGAATGCAGTACAGTTATCTGAGTAACCTTGGAGTGATTCAGTTCTATCTCTTTTCAAGCTTGTCTTTATCAAGAATAACTGTCAATCTTATGTTTAAATCTTTAATCCATCTGGAGTTAATTTTTGTATGAGGTATAAGGAAAGGATCCAGTTTCTGCTTTCTGCATATGGCTAGCCAGTTTTGCAAACACCATTTATTAAATAGGGAATCCTTTCCCCATTGCTTGTTTTTTTCAGGTTTGTCAAAGATCAGATGGTTGTAGATGTGTGGCATTATTTTTGAGGCCTCTGTTCTGTTCTATTGGTTTATATCTCTGTTTAGGTACCAATACCATGCTGTTTTGGTTATTGTAGTCTTGTAGAATGTTTGAAGACTGGTAGCATGATGCCCCCAGCTTTGTTTTTTTTTGCTTACAATTGTCTTGGCTATATGAGCTCTTTTTTGGATCGATATGAAGTTTAAGGTGTTTTTTTCCAGTTCTATGAAAAAAGTCAATGGTAGCTTGATGGGGGATAGCATTGAATCTATAAATTACTTTGGGCAGTATGGCCATTTTCATGATATTGATTCTTGCTAACCATGAGCATGGAACATTTTTCCATCTGTTTGTGTCCTCTCTTATTTCCTTGAGCAGTGGTTTGTAGTTCTCCTTGAAGAGGTCCTTCACATCCTTTGTTAGTTGTATTCCTAGGTATTTTATTCTTTTTGTAGCAATTGTGAATGGCAGTTCATTCTTCATTTGGCTCTCTTTAAGTATTTTATTGTTGTATAGGAATGCTTCTGATATTTGCACATTGATTTTGTATCCTGAGACTTTGCTGAAGTTGCTTATCGGCTTAAGATGATTTTGGGCTGAGATAATGGAGTCTTCTAAATATACAATGATGTCATCTGCAAATAGAGACAATTTGACTTCCTCTTTTCCTAACTGAATACCCTTTATTTCTTTTTCTTGCTTGATTGTCCTGGCCAAAACTTCCAATACTATTTTGAATAGGAAGGGTGAGAAAGGGCATCCTTGTCTTGTGCCAGTTTTAAAAGGGAATGCTTCCGGTTTTTGTCCATTTGGTATGATATTGGCTGTGGGTTTGTCATACATAGCTATTATTATTTTGAGACACATTCCATTGATACCTAGTTTATTGAGAGTTTTTAGCATAAAAAGTTGTTGAATTTTGTCAAAGGCCTTTTCTGCATCTATTGAGATAATCATGTGGTTTTTGTCTTTGGTCCTGTTTATGTGATGGTTTACGTTTATAGATTTGCGTATGTCGAACCAGCTTTGCATCCCTGAGATAAGGCCTACTTGATCATGATGGATAAGCTTTTTGATGTGTTGTTGAATTCAGTTTGCCAGTATTGTATGGAGGATTTTCACATCAACGTTCATCATGGATTTTGGTCTGAAATTTTCTTTTTTACTTATGTCTCTGCCAGGTTTTGGTATCAGGATGATATTGGTCTCATAAAATGAGTTGGAGAGGATTCCCTCTTTTTGTATTGTTTGGAATAGCTTCAGAAGGAATGGTACCAGCTCCTTCTTGTAACTCTGGTAGAATTTGGCTGCGAGCCTGTCTGGTCCTGCACTTTTTTTGGTTGGTAGTCTATTAATTGCTGTCTCAATTTCAGACCTTGTTATTGGTCTGCTCAGGGATTTGACTTCTTCCTGGTTTAGCCTTGGGAGGATGTAATTGTCCAGGAATTTATCTATTTCTTCTAGATTTACTGGTTTATTTGCATAGAGGTGTTTATAGTAGTCTCTGATAGTAGTTTGTATTTCTGTGGAACCAGTGGTGATATCCCCCTTATCATTTTCTTTTTTCACTATTTGAGTCTTCTCTCTTTTCTTTTTATTAGTCTGGCTACCACTCTATCTATTTTGTTGATCTTTTCAAAAAAGTGCCTCCTGGAATCACTGATTTTTTTGAAGGGTTTTATGTGTCTCTATCTCCTTCAGTTCTGCTCTTATCTTAGTTATTTCTTGTCTTCTGCTAGCTTTTGAATTTGTTTGATCTTGCTCTTCTAGTTCTTTTAATCGTGACATTAGAGTGTCAATTTTAGATCTTTCCTTGTTTCATTTAGTGCTATAAATTTTCCTCTATACACTGCTTTAAATGTGTCCTGGAGATTCTGGTACATTGTGTCTTCATTATCATTGGTTTCAAAAAAAATCCTAGAAAAATACCTAAGCAATACCATTCAGGACACAGGCATGGGCAAGGACTTCATGACTAAAACACCAAAAGCAATGGCAACAAAAGCCAAAATAGACCAATGGGATCTAATTAAACCAAAGAGCTTCTGCACAGCAAAAGAAACTATCATTAGAGTGAACTGGCAACCAACATAATGGGATAAACTTTTTGCAATCTACCCAACTGACAAAGTGCTAATATCCAGCATCTTCAAAGGACTTAAACAAATTTACAAGAAAAAAACAAACAACCCTATCAAAAAGTGAGTGATGAAAATGAACAGACACTTCTCAAAAGAAGACATTTATGCAGTTAACAAACATGAAAAAAAGCTCATCATCAGTGGTCATTAGAGAAATGCAAATCAAAACCACATTGAGATACTATCTCATGCCAGTTAGAACGGCGATTATTAAAAAGTCAGGAGACAATAGATGCTGGAGAGGATGTGGAGAAATAGGAATACTTTTACATAGTTGGTGGGAGTGTAAATTAGTTCAACCATTGTGGAAGACAGTGTGGTCATTCCTCAGGGATCAAGAACTAGAAATATCATTTGACCAAGCAATCCCATTACTGGGTATATACCCAAAGCATTATAAAACATTCTACACAGGCACACGTATATTTATTATGGCACTGTTCACAATAGCAAAGACTTGGAACCAACCCAAATGCCCATCAATGATAGACTGGATAAAGAAATTGTGGCACATATACACCATGGAATACTATGCAGCCATTAAGAAGAATGAGTTCATGTCCTTTGCAGGGACATGAAAAAGCTGGAAACCATCTTTCTTGGCAAACTAACACAAGAACAGAAAACCAAACACCGCATGTTCTGACTCATAAGTGGGTGTTGAACAATGAGAACACATGGATACAGGGAGGGGAACTTCACATACCAGGGCCTTTGGAGGGTTGGGGATATCCCTAGAAGAGGGATAGCAGGAGGTGGGGGGATAGGGGAGGCATAGCATTAGGAGAAATGCCTAATGTAGAGTACAGGTGATGGATGCAGCAAACCACCATGGCACGTGTATACCTATGTAACAAACCAGTATGTTCTGCACATGTACACCAGAACTTAAAGTATACTAACAATAATGATGATGATGATGATGATAAAGAATAACTGTAGAATGTGCTGGGAACGCAATGCCATGAAGTAAGGGGTAGCTAGCAGAAACAACCTGGGCTCTGTTGCAGCCCTCATAAAAGGATGTCATTCAAAGCTTTTGCCCAGTGCATCAGGTTGCCCTGAGGTATAAACCCTATAGTGGGCTGCTTTCCTTTGTCTCTCAGCTGAGGTGCAAATGTCACATGCATAGTCAGGTTCATCTCTCAGCTGAGATGAAAATGAGACGTGCATAGTCAGGACTCTTTCTGCCCTGAGCAGCTTTCCTGAAACTTGAGTCACTTGTTCTCAATGAATTCCAGGTTTTGGCTGTCCTTTGCTGCCTATCTGTGAGTAATACATCTGCTTCACATAACTTGTTGCTTATGATTGTATTCTGTCTCACCAGACCCAAACAAGTTGGTAACCAATGCACACTGAACCTGCTTCACAGTAGAAAATGAAAGTGGCATCACTTACTATTATTTTATTTTATTTTAGTGACCCACTAGCAAAATGTTTTACCTCCATTCCTCATTACCACCTACCCTACTAGTTTAGATGGTTTAGACCATGTAGCATACCAAAGGAGGGAATGCTTCCTCTATGAGACACAATAATAATTTAATTAAACTGTAAGTTAAGACTGCCACATGGCCACTCGGAGCTTTTCATGCCCTTCAATCAATTGGCACAGAAAAGAGTTACTGTACTGGTTGGGATGGTGGATTCTGATTACCAAAGGGAATTAGCATGCTTCTATACAAAGGAGATCAGGAAGATTATGTCTGGAATATAAGACATTCCTTAGAGTATCTGAGTATTACCATGTCCTGTGATTGAAATCAATGAAAAACTACAACAATCCAATCTAATCAGTACTACTAATAATTAAGACTCTGAAAATCAAAGTTTGGGTGATCCTACCAGGCAAAGGGTCATGACCCACTGAGTGCTTGCCTAGGGTAAGAAAACATATAATGGGTAGTAATAATTTTTATAAAAAAACAACAGGTGACCAGTTAGAGAAATTAGGAATACAATTGCTATCAGTATTACTTGCCTATTTTTTATAAATATATTTGAATGTCTGTATTAAAGAAATTTTTTTCTTCCCTTGCTTATTTCATTATCTTCTAACATAGAATGTATTAATAAGAGCCAACTTTACATCACAGTATTTCAGTCATAGGATGCCAAGGAGAAGAGTAAGTATCACTCAAGCCTTTTGTATCTTTTACTAGCAAAGGGCTTATCTTGGTTTCAAGAAATAATTGAAGAATTGTAAGTGTAACTTGGAACTTGATGTTTCCAGTTACTTTTACCCATGAACCTGAAGTAAAAATACAGTAGCAATCATGTATACAATAAAAGGAGAGAAATTATATGTTCATGTAAATATTTCACATATTAAACAATTAAAAGGATAATATGGTAACTGTTATCTTAATACAGATTTAGAAAGTGACTAAGGACTAAGTTTCAGAAAGTTGGCACTACAATTACCTTGGCATCATTTTGAAGGCCCTTTCTACTAAATGCAATGCATTCATAAAATGAATACCACTGCATGTGAATGCTTTCAAAAGGAGAAAAGTAAAGAATTTGATGAGTAAAGAATGCAATTGTTATTTTGACCTTAATTAGAAAAAAAAATCTAAAAACATCAGAATTTGTTGACAAAATAGCCATTCCATCTGGAATGTAGATAATAAAGAAATAAAAAATTAGGAGATCCCCCCAATATACCCATCTTTCATAAAGGTAGATACTTCTAATGAAAACTATTTTATTTTTCAAAAACCCAGATCATAGCTATTTATGGTGCTGTTTTGTGAATCATGGAGTAATGTCACAAAGCTCTTTTTGAAACATATTTGTGTCATTTTTAAAGCAAACAAATATACCAAAACATCTCTTTATCCTGGAAAGAATAAATGTGCTTCTGGCTGCATTGAGATTAAAAAGAAATATTCTTTTCAGGTATTCTATCCAGTAGCGTTGTTTTCTGTTCCACAAAACCTGGTTCAGAATATACCCCCAATGAATGAAGAATTTTTATTACTGGCAATGGCTTTCTTTAACGATTATTTAGTAAGACAATTTCATACACGTATCATGTTGAATACACACAGAAGAAAGACTTTAAACCCTTGCAGTAATGGACTGCACTTGTAATTATAGTTCAGTTGGTTAAGTGACTGAGGGAAATCAATTTACTTCACATTACCAGTGGATGTCATTGTTATACCCAAATGAAGCCCCCACTTAAAATGCATGTTCAAGAAATAAACTCACTCAAAGAACAATTTTGTTTTATATCATATTGCTGTGTTTCAGGTGATTTTCTTATGATTCCCACTATCAAGCAGTAAAGACAATGGTTTCTCTAAGTTCTCTGTGAAGCAACGGTAGGAGAATTAACTACCATTTCAAATGAAGGTAAAATAACCTGTTTGGAATTATGCCAGTTTCACAGGAAAAGGCAAGAGAAACTATTTAAGAAACAGCAAATAAATTTAAAATTTTATGGTTATTTTTAAAAAGAACTGTTTATGGAAACATTTAAAACATTCTTCACACTAAAGAAAATATTATTGTACATATTGTAATAAATTATTTGGACATCCTTGCCAGCTTTTTTCCCCCTTGTGAATTGATTAGAACATGTTGATTACTAATTTTTTTTGGCAATGGTTAAGCACAACAGCCTCCTTTTGCCTTTATTTCTTTAACTTTTATTCAGTTCATTTGTAGTTTGATAACTTGACATTTCTGTTTTTTCTCATGGTGAAGTGTAGAAAGATTTATACTACTCCTTTCTGAGGAACTGAAATGCTCGCAAAGGCCTTGCTTAAGAGACAGGCACTTAATGTGAGAGGAGTTTTTTTCTGTGACACTTGAACCTTGGCCTTTCCAATAGAATATTGACAAGAGTGCTAAATCTGGTGGTAGCCTTCTATTTATCCTATTATGGACATTCTGTCCCTTAAGCATTGGCCTGAAACCTCTAATTCTTTGCTAAGAGACTGTCGACAGCAAGCAGATGGCAGTTCTTTTAGTTAAAATAAAACTGAGTTTGAACTTGCATCTAAATGTGAACTGTGGTATAATATACTTTCTTATTATATATGGTTCTTTAAATTTTCTAAATGTAATGCCCAAAGAAAACCTATAGCTATAAAAGTTGTAGTTTAGCGATGCACACAATATAATATTGATGACAGAATAGTCATCATTGCTTAGACGTAACTTAGACATTCTCTGTAAGTTATTTCTTGAGACTCAGTTATACTTTGTCTACTATGTGCTAGACACTTTACACTCATCATCTTATTTAATGCTCAGAGTAACCTGCTGAATTATTAATTCATTATTATCATCATTCTATTTTTATTTATTATATTCATTTATTTCTTTTGAGACAGAGTCTCACTGTGTTGCCCAGGCTGGAGGGCAGTGGCACTGTCTCGGCTCACTGCAGCCTCTGGCTCCCAGGTTCAAGTGATTCTTGTGTCTCAGACTCCGAAGTTGCTGGGATTACATGTGCATGCCACTATGCCCAGCTATTATCATTTTATTAATAAAGGAACTAAAGTTCAGAAAGGTAAATTATCTTGCAATTAATGATAAATAGATTCTTGATCATACCCAAATCTGGGTAATTTCAAAGCTCTTAACTTATTCCACTAAATTTCAAAGCTCTTTACAATCTTCCTCCAAAATACCCCAATCATAGTATTAGCTCAGAGAGCTCCCTGCAAATTTGACATTTTATGAAAATCTTATTTTTCACTTTGAAAATGATTTACACATTGTATTATATTATGCATCTGAAGTTGCTTATAAATATTTAAAATTATTTCCATGTTAAATTACTGTTTTTTCTTCAAATACTGGACAAAAATTTATATTCTAAGATGTAACATTATGTTTATCCTGCCACTTTATTCAAGAATTACACTCATTTTTGTACTTCCAAAATTGTAGGAATATGCACACACACCAGCACAAAATAATACAATACATGAAGTAAATGTTATAAACAAGACTGTGGGACTACAGAGTGCTTTGCAAAGTAAAAGGACTTCAGTGTATGGGTGAAGAATAGGGTATATATGGACATATGCCAGGTTCATTAGAGGAGAACCATGGAAAGCATGAATTATACTTATTGTTTTTAATTAATTTCTTTGCAGTCTACTTGGAAAAGAATAGAGAACAACTGGTCTATAAAAGCAATGAAGTGAAATCCAATACACCCTTTATTAAGTGATTAGTAAATTGACAAGCAAGGCAGCAAATCACACTGCCATGTGTGTACCTATGCAACAATCTTGCATGTTCTTCACATGTATCCCAAAACCTAAAATGCAATTAAAAAAAAAAAAACTTCACGCAAAATAAAGAATTAAAATGATCCAAAAAAAAAAAAAAAAACTTCACACAAAATAAAGGTAAGAATTAAAATGCTCAAAAAATAAATAAAAAATAAATGTTTGAGATGATGGACATGCTAATTACCCTTATCTGATCACTATACATTGTACATGTCAACATATGTACTCCATGAATATGCAAAATTATTTGTTAATAAAAAATAAAATACTGAAAAAAAGTAAATTGACAAGCATCATGCCAGTAGGCTTGAACGGTGTAAACATTTCTAAAACATGATTCTTGCCCTCAAGATACTATTATAACAACCTGAGACATGTATAACTAATATTAAAACATAATGTGATAAGTATCATAATAGAAGAATGTAGAGGATACACAGAAACCACAGAGATGGATATTATACTTGGGGCACTGTCTTCCCTAGATTTTTAAAAATCTGTTACAGTGGAAGATCAAGAATGGGGAATAAGACACAAGTATGTGTCTAGTAAATGTGTTTAGCAAATGTTTAGTTTAGTAGGCCTAACTTAAAAGGAAGGCTCATGGGAGAAAAAATATCATGAGAAGAATAGTCTGTAAAGTGAAATAAGGTAAATAAGGCCCCCTTTAAATGTTCACATGACTTGCTGCAGTTTTCTTTTCTAAAACTCAATGTCCTTGTAATTACTTGTTCAGTGGCTGTCTTCTCTTAATGGAGTTTAAAATAAAAAAAAATTGCAGGGGCTGTGTCTTGTTTTCCTCTGCTTAACAGTTTCTGACACATAACATACCTGAGACTTTGGAAAATCTCCAAAGAAAGAAAAGAAAATACGTACTTGATGTGATGTACCAGAAACAGTCAGCGATTAAAACTAATGGTTAGGGGAGTACCACCTGAAAACCAGTGTCTTCAGAGGACTTGGCTGGAAATAATATGAGAAATGGCTTGTGGAAGGTGGATGAGGTAGTACTCCACCCTCAGAACTCAGAGCTGGTATAGTGAAAGGCATTACTAAAGTAGTGGCAGATCATGTAGGAAAGAAAAGAATGAATGAGAGATGTCTGTTCAAGATAAAATTGTTCACAATTTTGCATACTGGTATAAAAAGACTGAAGGAAAAAAATAAGATAGAAAGAGGACAATTTCTAATATGAAGGGCAGGGGGTTGAAAGGTGACTGAGAAAAATGAAGCTTGTTTGGGAGAAGAAATTAAGGTTTGTTATCGAAGAAATTTATCTGCCAAGGATCTTTTGTCTGTAAGTTTTATTATTGATATGTTAAAATTTCATAGTTTAAGAGTAAGGATAATGCTGTAATTCTATAAGCTTGCTTTACTGCCTAATATCTCTTTTTTTCTTCAAGTCACATTCTGAATGGTCCTTTTACAAATGTGATTGTTGTTTTAAAATTTAACATAATTTTTTTTGGAAAAGTGAATTTGCAGATTCAGATCCTCCTTGTTCACACTGATTCCAATCAGCAGGGATTATGTATATCCTTTGTGAATGGCTTGTATTTTAATTAGAGGCCTACGTGGTGTGCCCTTGAAAAATCTTCCCGTTCTAAAGGTACCAACAAAAAGTAGTAAAGACACTTTGAACTCCTCTATAACAATATCTATTTTTAATTTTTCTTAGGGAAATATTTCAAAGCCTTTCTTTGGTTTTTGTTTCTTTTGTTTTAGTTTTTATTTATTAGAAGAAAAAAAAATCTGTCTTGTACACCATATTTGAAGAACCTCTGTTTTTTGTTTTGTTTTGTTTTTCAGATAATGAGGGACCTACAGGTCTGAATTAATATCTCAATCACATCAGGTTTCCTTTAAGTTTTGGATGAAATGAACAGGAAAGACCAATTCAATGACTTAATCTTTCCTCAAATGTTTTGCCTCCCAATGATCAAAAGGGGATTATAACAGTGTTTACTTTGTTCTCTCCTATGATCAGAACTTTCCAAGTTGATTTTTAGAGTGTAGTAAAACGGGCTTTATCTTCGCTTATAAAACGTATCACTAGCAAGAGGAGGAGACAGATATTTCAAAAGGTATTAGAAGAATCATAACTGAAGTCAGGTAAAATAGATAAATATATTATAAAACTTCTGACAATAAGACAAAAATATAAGGTAAACCTAGAAGATATGTTTTAAAAACATCTCTTATTTTAAGAAAAAAGGTAAAATATTATTAGTGGATGAGTATGTTTGAGACTGTGATGGAACAATGACAGAGAAAGGAAAGCAATAAAACAGACATTTGATTCTCAAAGCTCAAGTAAAGTAATTTACATGAAATGAATTTAGATAATGGTATAGTGGCCCAGAAAAAGGGCACCAGGGAAACATTAATTATTTCATTTGTTTGCATAAAAATGAGTAGAAAGTGAATATTTGGATGCTGAAGAAGAAACAAATAAGTATACTGAAATCAAATTTCTCAAAATTTATGATATGGGACATGAGTCCCTGGTATTATAAATTTTTAAAAATCCAAACTTCAGTATATCTAAGGGTAGGCAAGCTATATTTATGATGCATAATGTTTATAGTGCATTACACTACTTATAAATACTTATTATATTTATAATACATTATAATGTTAGTACAAGCCAATGTCATAGTAGGTTATAAATGTTAAGTTCTTATTTATAATGTTGAGAAAATTATTCTTTCAGATTCTAAATTTAGATGAATATATAGCCAAACCTAGTTCTTTTACACTCAAAATAAATGTATCCATATATATTTTATGAGTAGCTTTAGATGTTGTACGATTTTTCAAAATACTCTCTAGCACATTAATAAATAATGCTGAGTAATGGTTCTAAGACTGTATACACCTGTTTTAATCAAATTCTTCTCTGCCCTAATTTAAATTAAGGCAACTAGGATGAATTAAATATATAAAAGCAAGATGCTATGTGATATTTGCGGGTGGTGAACATGAAAGTATGTTGTAATCCTATTTTCAGTGCACTCAGAATTGAAGCAAATGTTCCACTGGGAAAAAAACAGTATCCTAGTAGTCAGAAAACCTGAGTTCAAGATCCAATGAAGTTGTGAAAGAGTTCATTATTTTTGACAGAATTTTTTTTCAGTTTTGACATGACAGCATTAACTCTCTAAATGTAGTGTGATGAGATTAAAGAAGACAGAGAAAATGAAAGTAAAATAGACCACTATGATATCATTACACATAATAATATCTATTCTGTTCTTTGCCTCTGTACTGACCATGTGGCCTTTCTAAGAGAAAGAAAAATAATAATAGTAGAAAAGTTTCATTTTATTTTATGTATGTATACCTAGTCTTCCCCTTAAAATGGCTTGTTGACAATGAAAGTTGCTTCCCTTGGTTTTTAATAATAACAACACGAATATGCCTGTTATATTTCTTTAGATGAGTGCCTGGATATTTGCCTTGAATCACAGTTTGGCAATCATAGCTTTGCTAGGATAGAGTCAGACCTCCCATTAATTCCTGCCTACCTAAGCTCATCCTGCAGTGCCAGCTAAACATTTTTAATCTCCTTCTTCTGACAAGGAGCCACTTTTTCAAAATTTCAGTTCATGGAGCCAAAGAGGAAGTATCAACATGTTTATCTGTTAATTTCTCAGTTGACAGTTAATAGTATATTCAAGAGATATCCTGATGGACCAGAGAAGGCAAGAAAAAGAGACAGTATTAGGAATAAGTAATAGGATATATTATCTCTAAAGACAACAAAATTATATAACACACCTAGTTTTGTTTCATATGTGCTTCATTTTAAGAGCCAGTAGAGAATAGATTCTGTCCCTGAATGATTACGATGCTGAGACTTAGGTTTATGTATTCCTCTCCCAAGGCCCTGATGTGCTCTGTTACTTTCCTAAAGTGATATATATATTCTAGTGGTTGCTCTCTTGGTTCATATTCCTCTCAGATACTTTGGAATAATATCATCACAGGAGGAACATGGAAGTTCTACAGCACATGTAAGATATGCATTCATAGTCACTGGGTAGGTTACAGGCAGTAAGGGATCTCTACATAGAATGGCTATGATAAAAATATAGGGATAGAAAAAATATACATAGAGAAAGGTAGGCTTGGAGTTATAGGAAGTGGTAATATAGAGTAAATCTTTAAGACAGGGGGTGTCTAATATTTTGGGATTCCTTGGGCCACATTAAAAGAAAAAGAATTGTCTTGGCCACACATAAAATACACTAACACAATATCTGATGAGCAAACACACACACACACACACACACATACACACACACACACACACACGACGCGCAAATCTTATAATGTTTTAAGAAAGTTTACAAATTTGTGTTGGGTTGCATTCAAAACCTCCTGGGCAACATCGCTGCTTTGTGTAGTCTCAGGACTTGGTGTCCTGTGTTCCGGCTGTGGCTAAAAGGGGCCAACATAGAGCTCAGGCCTTAGCTTCAGAGGGTGCAAGCCCCAAGCCTTGGAGGCTTACATGTGATGTTGGCCCTGTGGGTACATGGAAGTCAAGAATTGAGGCTTGGGAACCTTCACCTAGATTTCAGAGGATGTGTGAACATCTCTGGATGTCCAGGCAGAGGTGTGCTTCAGAGGCAGAGTCCTCATGGAGAACCTATGCTAGGGCAGTGCAGAAGAGAAATGTGGGGTTGAAGCCCCCACACAGAAGGCCCACTGGGCATTGTCTAGTGGAGCTGTGAAAAAAGGGCCACCATCTTCCAGACCCCAGAATGATAGATCCACTGACAGCTTGTACTAAGCACTTAGAAAAGCTTCAGACACTCAATACCACCCCATAAAAGCAGCCAAAAGTAAGGCTGTACTCTACAAAACCACAGGGGTGGAGCTGCCTAAGACTATCGGAACCCAACTCTTGCATCAGTATGACCTGGATGTGATTCATACAGGAAAGAGGTTTAATGAACTATCAGTTCCATGTGGCTGGGGAAGCCTCGCAATTATGATGGAAGACGAAGGAAGAGCAAAGAGATGTCTTACCTGACAGCAGGCAAGAGAGCTTGTGTAGGGGAACTCCCATAATAAAACCATCAGATCTCATGAGACTTATTCTGTACCACAAGAATAGTATGGGGGAAACTTCCCTAAAGATTCAATTATCTCTACCTGGCTTTGCCCTTGACACATGGAGATTATTACAATTCAAGGTGAGATTTGGGTAGGGACGTAACGATATATCATTCTGCTCCTGGTCCTTCCAAAATCTCATGTCCTCACAGTTCAAAACCAATAATGCCTCCTGAGTAGTCCCCCAAAGTCTTAACTCATTTTAGCATTAACTCAAAAGTCCACAGGTCCAAAGTCTCATCTGAGACAAGGCAAGTCCCTTCCACGTATGGGCCAGTAAAATCAAAAGCAAGTTAGTTACTTCCTAAATATAATGGGGGTACAGGCATTGGGTAAACACAGCCATTCCAAATAGGAGAAATTGACCAAAATGAAGGAGCTAAAGGCCCCATGCAAGTCTGAAATTCAGTGAGGTAGTCAAATCTTAAAGCTCCAAAATGATCTTCCCTGCCTTCATGTCTTACATCCAGGTCATGCTGATGCAAGAGGTGGGTTCCTATGGTCGTGGGCAGCTCCACCCCTGTGGTTTTGTAGGGTATACTTTTGGCTGCTTTTGTGGGGTGGCGTTGAGTGTCTGCAACTTTTCCAAGTGCCCAGTACAAGCTGTCAGTGGATCTATCATTCTAGGGTCTGGAAGATGGTGGCCCTTTTTTCACAGCTCCACTAGACAATGCGCAGTGGGCCTTCTGTGTGGGGGCTTCAACCCCACATTTCTCTTCTGCACTGCCCTAGCATAGGTTCTCCATGAGGACTCTGCCTCTGAAGCACACCTCTGCCTGGACATCCAGAAATGTTCACACATCCTCTGAAATCTAGGTGAAGGTTCCCAAACCTCAATTCTTGACTTCTATGCACTCATAGGCCCAACATCATATGTAACCCTCCAAGGCTTGGGGCTTGTACCCTGTGAAGCTAAGAGCTGAACTCTATGTTGGCTCCTTTTAGCCACAGCTGGGACACAGGACACCTAGTCCTGAGACTGCACAAAGCAGCATGCACCTGGGCCCAGCCTGGGAAACCATTTTTTTCTCTTAGGCCTCCTGGGATGGGAGGGCTGCCATGAAGACCTCTGAGACATGCCCTGGAGACATTTTCCCCATTGTCTTGGCAATTAAAATTTGGCTCCTGGTTACTTATGTATATTTCTGCAGCTGGCTTGAATTTCTCCTCAGAAGATGAATTTTTCTTTTCTATCACAATGTCAGGCTGCACAGTTTCTGAACTTCTAGGCTCTGCTTCCCTTTTCATTTCAAACCATAGCTTTGCTAAGAAATAAAACTGAATGCTTTTAACAGTGCCAAAGTCACTTTTTGAACACTTTGCTGCTTAGAACTTTCTTCCACCAGATGCTCAAAATCATCTCTCTTCAGTTCAAAGTTCCACAGATCTCTAGGGCAGGGGCAACATGCCACCAGTCTCTTTGTTAAAACATAACAGAGTCACCTTTTCTTCAGTTCCCAACAAGTTTCTCATCTTCATCTGAGACCACCTCAGCCTGGACTTCATTGTCCATAACACTATAAGCATTTTGGTCAAAGCCATTCAACAAGTATCTAGGAAGTTCCTAACTTTCCCATATCTTCCTGTTCTTTTCTGAGCCTTCCAAATTATTCCAACTTCTACCTGTTACCCAGTTCCAAAATCACTTCCACATTCTTGGGTATCTTTATGGCAGCACCCCACTCTACCAGTACCCATTTACTGTATTACTCTTTTTACATGCTGCTGATAAAGATATTCCCAAGACTAGGGTAACTGATAAAGGCAACAGGTTTAATATACTTTCTATTCCACATGGCTGAGGAGGCATCACAATCATGGCAGAAGAGGAAGGCAGAGCAAAGGGATGTCTTACATGGCGGCAGACAAGAGAGCTTGTGCAGGAAACTCCCATTTATAAAACCAGCAGATCTTATGGGACTTATTCACTACTATGAGAATAGTAAGGCAGTCTTTTACACACTAACTGAAAGTGTGATTGGTAGACTCAGAGAGTGTAAAAGCTGTTTAACTTATTACATAGCTGTAACTGGTAGTAGTTGTAGGTTGATTCTGTGAAAGAAAAGTACCATTGTTCTAGGTGCATCTTCTAGCAATACAATCAATTATTAGCCATGGAAAAAAATTATTGCCATTCTGATGACATTTAAGAGATGTTCTGGAATTGAAGTTTAACCAAGTAAAGAAAGGCCTGTCCAAACTTTCAGACCTACTCTTAATCTTAGCATATTTTCAAATCTCAGAAAAGTTCTGTGTTTAAAATATGATCACTATCCATATTTCTGGGCAATATTTGCAAACATAAACAGACTGTCATTGTTACCAGATAGAATAATGGTCTGGTTATAGTACTTGGACTAGGTGCCCTGGCAAGAATACACAGCTTCCACCCTTATAAAAAAATCTGAATATTCAAGGACAACCTCTGCATTACCCTATATGTCAATGTTGATTTTTTAATCCTCTGATTTATGTGCTTTGTCACATCAAACCACTCTTTTGGCTAGAGGATTAGACATGTAGCTATGAAAAATTTGCTGTAGTGAAGTGACTTTTTACTTCAGAAAAATAGATACACAGTCGTGCATGTCCAAAGTAGAACACTAAAAGAAGGGAGATATTAATTTAGCAATGAGTACTGTGTGAGAAGCTAAATGAGGATGGAAGATAGAGGGAGAACAAAATGGGAGAAACAACTGATGTAAAGACAGAGATTGAAAGCAGATTCTGGAGTCAGATGTTCCGGGTTTGAAGCTAGATTAACCACTCACTGGCTAGAAAACCTAAGACAGTCTTTAGATTCTCTGTGCCTTAGTTTCCTCAATTGTAAAACTGGATGATGAGTGCCTATTTCTTAGGGTTTCTATGAGGATTAAATCTGTTAATATTTGCAAAGTACTTAGAAACGTTTCTTGAACATAATTGTATGTATGTGTTTAATGAAATAATATGCATAAAAATTGAGCATGAGATGCTCTTGATAAAATATGAAGTAGGAAAAAGTATTTTTGCCTAGAAAGTAATAGCTAACCTTTAAAAATGCTTTATCTGTGTACTGAAGACAGAAGATATGCATTGCCACAGGTTACAAGGTTGTGCAGGTATGGATCACTTCAGGAATTCATCACCTTGAATTACCTTCTGCATTCAAACCTTACTGGTCTAATTTCCCCAACTCAGTGGTCAACGTAAGTTGTTACCACAAGCGTGACTGTGACTGAATATATTTGATATGATGTGGGTGCAATTTGAGTACACTGTATTTACACAGAAATCATCTTATCTCCAAGGGCAGTGTCAGCTGAGGACATTCAACTCTTGGATGCAGCTCAGTTTGAGCAAGCAAGAGGCTTACTGTAAATGGCCTTTCTAAGGTTCCAGGGGAAAGTCATCAGCAATGGTATGTTCTAACCATAGCATTCTTGGACATGATTCTGATCCTGTGAATGCCTGCATATAGAACATTCCATTCACATTATTATCTGCTATAGTCAAAAGAGCAACAGTGACTTCTGCAGGTAGGGGTGTTATGTAGCTCTTTGAACCCAATAAATTTTCTCAAAAGAACTTCATACTGTTTAAAAGCACTCAATGTATCAGTTGCTGGCTGCCTCTCAGTATATCCTGTATAGAAAAACTCTTAAGATTTTTCTCAAGGGTACAAAAGAACTAATATGGCAAACATAACCAGCATATCATAATTTGAAGTTGCAAGTTAGTATTATGTAAGCAACTCATCAAGGGACACTGTTTATGATTCTTTTTCTTTTCTTCAAAACACCCAAATAAAAAATACTCTGGTAAAACTTGTGTGTCAACTTCGATCCAATTTACTTCCTTGAGGGTATCTGAATGATTCCCGATTGTTTACATCCCATTTGAGAGAAACAGGGAAGAGTGTTATTCTCTTGAATTCAAATGCCTTTGGAAAAAGAATAATGATATACTTCCCTGTGTCATTATCCATTTACCTGTCTTTTCCCATTTGCCACATTTGCCTTTTGCTCCCTGTATTACTCGTCTTAACTCAGACTTTACTTTCCTGGGTAGGAGTTTCTGGTTTAACTGCACTGTCCATGCACACAACTGGTAGGAGGAAAACACATAGATTTTCTCCTATTTGCATTCTCAGGAAGAAGACAAAGATAAAGGAAAATGGAGAAATCACCAATTATTACAGCAATACCAATAATTGGTCAGTTTATTCAGAAGACACGTCATCATCACTTTCCAATTCAACATTCCACTAGGAATATGTCCAATGAACACTTTCCAAGCCAATATTCCATTAGGAATATGTCCAACCAAATTCAGAGTAATTGAAATAATGTGCTGAGTAGTAATCCCATTCTCACTGGACATGCAAGTATTAGACACTGGCAAGAAATTCACAAGGAGACACTAAACACATAATTTCAGGCTCTGTAGAAGTGACATAGAAAGGTAAATTCATGAATCATTCCTTTTTAAACACATCATAGTGGTAACTATTTTTATTGGTAATACTTTATACGTAGTCAACTATTTATTAGTGGTAGAAATATAAATTGTTTTATTTTCTGACAAAATTTCTTGATGCAAAGAATATTTTTTTATGTTGATACAATAATTTCCTTTATACTAATCTCTCTTAAGGAAGTAATTGAAGATTTCTGTCATTTTTGTGTGTTGATAAAATAAGTTTGCTTAATCTATGTTGTGAAAATATACGTTATTATAGCTGACACTGGCTATTTCTGCTTTCTGAATAGTAACATAATTAATCTTCATGGTAGAATAAGTAGCTCCTTCAATAAAACAGCACAAAATAAATACAGTTCTTTAATAGATTTTGATGGACTTTTTGGTGGAGAAAGGCAGGACTCCTGGGCGTAAATAACATAGATTGTACTAAATTGTCCTGTATAATAAAATGTGAGGTTTTGAGTGTCAGGAGCACCCAAGAGAAAAAAAAAAAAGGAGAAAGGGAATGTTGGAAAAATAAAGAGGTGAAAATCAAGAGAGGGAGAGAGAGATATATAGTATATATCTAGTCCCATGGGAGGATGCTGGAATGCCAGGAGCCTGGGAAAGACTGTTGACCAGTGAGAAAGTCCTTGTTGTTGGAGTTCTTGAGAAAATTTTTTGCAACAATACATAACATTCAATTTCAAATAATTTTCTCTGCCATTATGTAATCCTCATCTATGTCACGACTCCCTTAATAGAAATCACCAACATAGAATAATATTGTGCTTCTGATGCTCTAAAGAACGAGATTGCTTTCTTCAGTTTTGAGGAAATATGTGGAAAGTAAAAGATTGGTTACTTAGGGCAAGAGATCAATGAAATTGCGAGAATAGAGGGAAAAAGAAATTAAGCTGTGAGAAAACATGTCAATGTAAGCTTCAAGAATAAACCAAAATCTTGGGAAGGACATTGTAATTCCCACATTATTTGACATAGAGACTTAGAAAGCTTATATTTTTTGTTATTTGTTCATTTGATTCTAATATTAATGAGAAATAAGGAGCCATTTATGTTACATTATGCTAATAATTTGGAAAACACCTAAATATTTAAACACTTGAAAACTGTAAAATTGATTATGTGGCTTTTATAGGATTAAATAATAGACATGAGAAAAGCTCAAAAATCAGTGATGGGAAACAAAGGCATATATAAAAATATATATTTTATCCAGTGATAAATTGCACAAACTGCACACTATTGTTTTCTAAAAGACTATGAGAAAATGTGCAAAAAAGTCTGTAAGTGCATATCTATGGATAGAGGCATTATTAGAGGAATTGTTTTAATGCCTTCCTGAATTTACCTAGTTTTTCTATATAATAGATGTATTTTTGCTATAATCAAAAAAATGTCATTAAGAAACTCAAATTTATCAGTTTATTCTCATCCCATGCCAAAAGGCAACCTTTCTTTGGTAATTGATGCTACTCGTATACTTAAGTCATGCTTAAGTTGTATAAGAATTTAAACGGAAAAAAGTAGGAGAGGAATAGTTGAATTTGGGTTGAAAAGAAAAAAATCCTTTGGTTTACAGACATGGCAAAAAGCCAGAGTAAGGCTTAAAACTGTCAACAGCAGAGAATGAGATAATGAAATCTTGGAAAGTAATGGAAATTTTGCAAAATTACCACTGGCATTACAGCATCAAACTATAAAAGCTGGGCCATTTTCAGATGTTTCTAATTTGCTCTATTGGGCATTTCTTTTCAATGGGAAATCAAGTTGGAATTTAAAATTGAAGTCAATGAGAAACTAGACTCATTTCATGCAATTCAACTCTAGAGCCAACTTTTGTGACTCACATTGAGTCCATAAATATGTATTATTAACATTCTGTTAATACAACAGAACTTGTTATAGTAAAATTATTGAAGCTCAAATTTGCAAAACTGTTTCTATTATCCACCTTAAAACTTACAGTGGGAAATAACTTCCCTTTTCAAGTATTTTACATTAAAAGTGGAGAAGAATGCCATCTATCCAATTTTCAAGGTTCCTTGCTGTAAAGATAATGTTTTTGTTTTCCAATCACTGCCTCTCCAACTGGTAGGTAGTAGAAACAGAAGAACCGCAAACTTGAAATTGACATGCTTTGCAGAATCTGAGATGGAATGTTTCTCTGTCTATCAGTTCAGGCAGAACATATAATTATTTTCACATCTCACAGGAGCAGTCCTTTCAGCGTTAGATTTTCTTAATGCTCCGAGTCGGCAATGACAGGGAGAAAAAGAAAAAGAAGGAAGAAACACATTTGGGTACTGTCATTTGCAGCCAGTTCTTTGAAACTAATTTTGGAATGACTTTTAAATTCTGCAAAACATTTATCAGGCAATTCTCTTCATGTAGAAAACAGTTATTTCTCAGTTAAATTTGCCATAAAGTTTTCCCAACTCTTTGTCTTCTTTTTGACAGGTTATTTTCAGAAAGTCATCACTGCAGGGAAGGTAGAAGAGTGACTGCTGTTGTAGACAGACTTTTTTGTTAATGCATTCTTGTCCAACTCTATATTGTGAGGTACTTAGGTATGGCCATGCCATAGGTACTTATATGAATAGAAATGACATCATTATTGCAATCTTTAGGACTCAATTTGCAAACTGGAAAATGACAGTCATTTGGATCTCATGAAAACTCTTCCATCTTTCAGCAATACAGTCCATGATTGGATTCTGTAGATAATTCAATAGAAAATGTCTTGTTAACAGGAGGCAGAGCAGTTAATAACATGGAATTGAAACTACACTAAGGTGTTAGGATATATAATGAAACTTAGGTAAATTAAATGGAGCTCTAGTAAAACCATTGCCTGATCACACCTCTGACTCTAATCCATTCATCTAACACTTGGCTGCAAATTAAAAACTGACAATTTTTACTGTAGGTCACCCCAGCATGGAAATACCAAGATTATTTCTTTTGTGTCCTGAAGGGAGATACATACTGAATAGGCTCTAGAAATGTAAAAGAGAATTTTACTGATAATGATGTAAGTCTTCATATCCAATATCCCTGATACTTTCCATAGAGTCTCATAGATGTTAAACAAAAAATGAAGCTGACTGATAAAACTCTTGGCATAATTCTCTCTAGGATGAGCCCTGGAAGCTTATTTTGAAACAAATTCTGTCAGCTCTGAGAACCATGGCATACTAAGCTAAAATAGTAATTATTCTACAAACATTGCTAAGGATTAAATTAGATGCAATCACGGAAGACCTCAAATATATCATTTAAAAAAAATCTTTCCTTCCTGTTTTCACTGAAATTAGAAAGAATAAACTCAACAATTACTGAGTGCTCACCACTCTGGCAAGAATCTAGTTCTAAAAATTTAGCATTAGACACAGTATCATTCACAATCTGCAGCCAGTCCTTGAATTGATTTCCTATCACCTTTCTTCTCTTCTCCCACAACCTCTTTCCATGGCTTCTCTTCAAAACGAGACAACTCTATGCCCTTCCGTAATTCCATATCTTTGTGTCCATGTTATCTCTATTTGTACAATTCTTTTAAAGTTTAAAAATGATGGATTCTGTTTTTTTTTTCAGGATTGAGTTTTACAAAATCTTCCCTAACACCACAAGATAGCCATCCCATCCTTGTTTGCACTATAGAATTTTACATAGTATTCTACTGGGAATGAAGTCACCCTAAATACCCTTTTCATTGGAAATGGCATGTTCCTATCAGAGGCAAATAATAAGACAACAAATTCCTGCTGTTAAAGTAGTTGCCAACCTCACTTGCACTTCTAAACTGTTGACATAACATTGCCCTATTACCTTCTTCACCCACTGATGACACAACACAAGAAAGAGGAGTTAAGGTATATAATATTACATATATTTTCCCATTTTTTCCTAAAGACCTTGCCTGTGCCAGGTCATCTGTATCCCTATATACCTCACTAGAAAGAAAAAAGTTTCAGTGACAGGACAGATCATGTGATACAACTGGAGATGAGCACGGCACAGGAAGGTCACATTATAAAATTCAAGTTTTGGGAATAAGGCAAAAGCCTTCTGGAAAAGAAAATGAAATGTAGGACTGTCTTAAGAAACTATGCATAAAATTAAAACCTGGACCAGAAGACTACATGACTCTTCTAACATAGCTAAAGAATTCCGTGATAGGAGTAACTGTCAAATAGCAGAACACAGAAAATAGCTGCAGTTTAGTTGCGGCATTTTGATGAGAAAAGCTCCAAGATTGTGACCTTTTCACAACCTTTGTTGACATATATTGTGCTACAATGTAATTATTTCTTGATAATGCTTCCATAAACAATTTTGAATTTTTAGAATTATAAATACAATGTAATTTTTAAAATTTTGTATCACTAACACATCAAACAATAACTGACATAAAATATTTTAGTGGACTTTTGTTGGAATAATTAAAACAGGAACAAAGCAGGTTTTTAAAATTAGATATCTAGCAATTATCTAATGATCAATTCATAGCAATTCAGACTTCTTTTCATCATAAAGTGGAGGGAAAATGGAAATAAAAATAAAATTTCTAACCCCAACTTTAGGAAAATTATTTTGAAGTAGTGTTGAAAAAAATAAAGGTTAGAACATAATTTCCACAGTAACAGAGCTTATGAAATTAATACAGAAACCCAACCAAAAGTTCATCATACATGCATTTATTGTTTTGATATATATTTATTGAGAATCTATTTTTATTGAGAAAACTCAGGCTTTTTTTTTTATATTTATTTTTTTTATTGCATTTTAGGTTTGGGGGTACATGTGAAGAACATGGAAGATTGTTGCATAGGTACACACATGGCAGTGTGATTTGCTGCCTTCCTCCCCATCACCTATATCTGGCATTTCTCCCCATGCCATCCCTCCCCAACTCCCCACCCCCCCACTATCCCTCCCCTTTTTCCCCCGACAGACCCCAGTGTGTGGTACTCCCCCTCCCTGTGTCCATGTGTTCGCATTGTTCAACACCCGCCTATGAGTGAGAACATGCGGTGTTTGATTTTCTGTTCTTGTGTCACTTTGCTGAGAATGATGGTTTCCAGGTTCATCCATGTCCCTACAAAGGACACAAACTCATCGTTTTTGATGGCTGCATAATATTCCATGGTGTATATGTGCCACATTTTCCCTGTCCAGTCTATCATCGATGGGCATTTGGGTTGGTTCCAGGTCTTTGCTATTGTAAACTGTGCTGCAATGAACATTCGTGTGCATGTGTCCTTATAGTAGAACGATTTATATTCTTTTGGATATATACCCAGTAATGGGATTGCTGGATCAAATGGAATTTCTATTTCTAGGTCCTTGAGGAATCGCCACACCATCTTCCACAATGGTTGAACTAATTTACACTCCCACCAACAGTGTAAAAGCGTTCCTATTTCTCCACATCCTCTCCAGCATCTGTTGTCTCCAGATTTTTTAATGATCGCCATTCTAACTGGCGTGAGATGGTATCTCAATGTAGTTTTGATTTGCATTTCTCTAATGACCAGTGATGATGAGCATTTTTTCAGGAACCAAAAGAGAGCCCGCATAGCCAAGTCAATTCTAAGCAAAAAGAACAAAGCTGGAGGCATCACACTCCCGGACTTCAAATTATACTACAAAGCTACAGTAATCAAAACAGCATGGTACTGGTACCAAAACAGAGATATAGACCAATGGAACAGGACAGAGACCTCCGACGCAACACAACACATCTACAACCACCTGATCTTTGACAAACCTGACAAAAACAAACAATGTGGAAGCGAGTCCCTGTTTAATAAATGGTGTTGGGAAAACTGGCTAGTCATGTGCAGAAAGCAGAAGCTGGACCCCTTCCTGACACCTTACACTAAAATTAACTCCAGATGGATTAAAGACTTAAACATAAGACCTAACACCATAAAAACCCTAGAAGAAAATCTAGGCAAAACCATTCAGGACATAGGCGTAGGCAAGGACTTCATGACCAAAACACCAAAAGCAGTGGCAACAAAAGCCAAAATAGACAAATGGGACCTAATCAAACTCCATAGCTTCTGCACAGCAAAAGAAACAGTCATTAGAGTGAATCGGCAACCAACAGAATGGGAAAAAATTTTCGGAGTCTACCCATCTGACAAAGGGCTGATAACCAGAATCTACAAAGAACTGAAACACATTTACAAGAAAAAACAAACAAGCCCATTCAAAAGTGGGCGAAGGATATGAACAGACACTTTACAAAAGAAAACTCAGGCTTTAAATAAATATTTTCTATTTTTCAAATGAGTAGCATGTTTAATGAGCTAGTCCTACATTTCTTATAAAAATGATAAATACTGTTAATTTAAAATGTGAAACTGCAAGATACCTTATGATCTTATTTTACAAACACCTACTTCTCAATATATAAAAAATATTATAGATGATCCTATTTTATAAATCTACTTACAAAATACATAGTAGGCTGTGTGTGTGGCTCACACCTGTAATCTCAGCACTTTGGGAGGTCAAGGTAGGAGGATTGCTTGAAGCCAGGAGTTAGAATAAAATCTATAGCATGTGATATATGATTTCACAAATATACATATTTTAAATATATACAAAAAAATGAAATATAAATGTATACTTCCTATTTTTCTTCTTAGTCATTTTCCCTTTTTTTGTATTGCTTTCTGTTTTCATTCCCTCCAGGGAGTGATATGACAGAGTATAAAGAAGAAACAAAGTCATTTTCATGATTTCAGTCTCTTAAGTGAAATATCACAGGGCTCACTTATTTAGTCAAAAGAGTTGATGTTTAAAAGAGGCAAAGATTTAATTTCCCTTCCTGTTTTTCAAATTTAGGTTTGGAGAAGAGAGGGAATTGCTAGAATGTAGCAATTTAGAAACAATTCCCTCTCTTCTCCACACCTGTTTTAGAATTGTTAGAATGCAGATTTTTATGAATACATCCTAAAGTTCCCATGTTTTTTATTTTTTTCTCAGCCCTTTGGAGAGTATCTAGGCATGGGGATTTTGATGACCCAGAGCAGTAGAAGACATAGTTGAATTATTTCATTGTCCTCAAACATCACGCATAAGTGTCCACTGGAGACATCACATACCAAGTGGCTTTGCTTGCTCAATGCCTGAGACCAGGACTTGCAAACCGGGATTGCTCAACACTTGCAGGCATGGATATGAAATGATGGGAGATGCATAACACACACACACAGGCTTTGGTTCTATGTAAGTCCTCAAGTGTTTAGATTTGACTTCAGAGAAAAGAGTATTGGGTTAAACTAAGTCTCAGCCACTCTAGCAGCAAAAGGTTATCAATTTATTGTCAGCCCTTTTCTACCTTATCTAGCAGATATGATGACAATGTAACTAAAATTGTCACTTATTTATCTGGCTTCTCTTACTCATAGTGGGTAACCAATCATTTTGTTCCATATTGTTCTTCAATATCTATAGTAGCTGAAAAAAGGTAAGTTACTTTTGAAGGTTTAGTAAATGATACTCAGATTTACCCTACTCACATCTATTCTGAATGTGCCTGATTCTGCTCCTCAAGAGAGTATGGGCATGGCTGAGCATCTGTATGCTGTTTAGATTCATTAAATTCATGGTAATCTCTTCTCCAACCCTCAGAGGATGCTCAAAAACCTGGCTGATGAGATCCTCCAATTTTTAACATTGTTAATAGTCTATTCTAAACTTCTTAAGAATTCAACCATAGCCAACAGTTTCCCTGTATTTGAGAGAACTAATAGGTCCAAAGCCCAGGATTTTAAGAAGTTTTAAATTGCGTTTCTTCCTTTGAATCTCTTGCAAGCTCTTGTGGTTATACTCTGGCCCAGAGTCTTTCAAAGATTTTGCCTGTGACTCCACAGTAACATATATTCAATAGATACCAAAACTAATAAAATTATAAAAGAGCATCTTTACTATGAGTGGTATACTCTAACATTTTTCTTTTCTATTCTATTCCATTGTAATGTTTTCTATATCATTTAAAAATATTGGTTATGACTAGACTGACCATACTGAGTGTATCCAGGAAAATCCTGGCTAATGTTTGTTAATTCCACATAATTATTAGTACCATTTCCATTTCTCTCTAAAATGTCTCATGCGGTATAATAAATTATTTGTTTATCCCAGTTAAAACTCACTAAATTGATTTCACATCATACTAACAGTTGTAATTCAAATATTTAGGTATCTGTCTTCTGAATTAGCCATCTGTTTCTCTGAAAACATCTCTAACTTTTCATAATTTGTCATCCTCCCCCATAGACTGAATTTTTTTTTGCAATTTTCTGAAATCTTAACCTGTTTCTTGGTGATGTGCTCAGGACTGGACTCTAAGCACGTTCTTGATACACTATAATTCTTACAACCTCAAATACAAGTGTCATTAAATTGTCAGAATGTGGATAAATTAACATCAAGAGGAAGATCTACATGCTAGAAGTGAGTGACAGGAAGATGGAAGGAGACTGTTGTTTTCTGGTAAGGTTTGGACTATCCAAATGAAATATCCAGCATACCCCAAGATAACATACTGTATAAAATATATAATTAAACATTATTTATTTTAATATACATATTAAATAAATATATATTTTACTATTTTCATATAATTATTAAATAAATATTATGAATAAATATTATTTATTACTTATTTTAAACATTCAGCATACCCCTAGATAACTTACTATCTAAAATAAATAATTAGTTATTGCTTGAAGCCACTATTGTAGGATTTAATATTATTTGCAGGATATAATATCCTGATAGATATTTTGATACCAGAAGTGAATGGTGCAAGTAACAGAACTTAAAATATGAATTATTTGATTGGTTGGGTAAGAAACTGTATAGTGAGTATCCTAAATCCTCAGGCTGAGAGACAAGAGACCCTTTTGTAGAAGTGACAAAATATTTGCTAAAACATTTAATTGCTATACCCTGTGAAACAGAACACTTGTCTTCTGTGATGTGAGGGGAAATTGGCGTGTATCTTATTCCGGGAAAATCCTTATGAGAGAACAATGAATTCAAGCCAGAGCCAGCCATATACTTCATATATACATATGTCTTCCCTCATTAAATAATAATTTGTAAATATTTTAAGATCACTCCAAATGTGATTTGTATACCTTAAAGGTACACTTCTTTTTTATCCATATTCTCTATATTTCTGTTTGTGGTTTTGCTCTAGAAATTCGCAGGACAAAAGTTGCACAACAGGGAGAGAAATGCTGATAAGGTTGGTAAAGCTAAGTTTCCATAAATATTTCCCAGAACCACTCCTAATAAAGACATTTTGTGGAAAGCTTTAACCTTACTAATATGGTATGACTCCGTGGCCCCATCGAAATTTTATGTTGAATTGTAATTCTGAGTGTTGGAGGAGGGACCTTGTGGGAGGTGATTACATCTTGGGGGTGGATTTTTCCCTTGCTGTTCTCATAATAGTGAGAGAGTTCTCATGATATCTGGTTGTTTAAAAGTGTGAAGGACTTCACCTTTATCTCTCTCTCTCTCTCTTTCTGTCTCTCTCTCTCTCTCACCTGCCACCATATGAAGATATGCTTGCTTTCCCTTTGCCTTCTACCATATAGCATTGCTATAATGATATCTGAAAATGTGGAAGCAGCTTGGGAGCTGGGTAATAGGCAGAGGTTAAAACAGTTTGGAGGTCTCAGAAGAAGACAGAAAGATGAGAGAAAGTTTGGAACCTTCTAGAGACTTGTTGAATGTTTGTGACCAAACTGCCTTTAGTGATACGGACAGTGAAGTAAGGCTGTGGTGATCTCAGATCGAGATGTGGAACTTATTGAGAACTGGGACAAAGGTCATTCTTGCTATGCTTTAGCAGAGAGACTGGTGACATTGTGCCCATGCTCTAGAGATTTGTGAAGCTTTGAACTTGGGAGAGATGATTTAAGGTATCTGGAGGAAGAAGTTTCTTAGCAGCAAAGCCTTAAACATGTGAAACGGCTGCTTCTAACTCTGTAAGCTCATATGTGTAAACAAAGAGATTATCTTAAACTGGAATTTACATTTGAAAGGGAAGTGGAGCATAAAAGTTTGGAAAATTTGTAGCCTGACCATGTGATAGAAAAGAAAAACTTGTTTTCCAGTGAGAAATTCAAGCCAGCTATAGAAATTTGCATAAGAAAAGAGGAGCCAAATATTAATAGCCTAGTCAATGGGGATAATGCCTCCAGGGCATGTCAGTGACCTTCATGGTACCCCCTCCTAGCACAGACCTAAAAGCCTAAGAAGAAAAAATAATTTCATGGGCTAGGCCCAGGGCCCCACTGCTTTTTGCAGCCTTTGGACATGGTGCCCTGCATCCCAGCCACTCCAGCTCCAGCCATGGTTGAAAGGGGCCACAGTACATTTTGGGCTATTGTTTCAGAGGATGCAAGTTCTAAGCCTTGGCAGCTTTCACATGGCGTTGCTTCTGTGGGGTGCACAGAAGTCAAGAATTAAGGTTTGAGAGATACTGCCTAGATTACAGAGGACGTATGGAAATGCCGGATGTCTAGGCAGAAGTCTTCTGCAGGGGTGGAGTCCTCATAGAGAACCTCTACTAGGGCAGTGCGAAGGGGAAATATGCAGTTGGATCCCCCATGCAGAGGTCCCACTGGGGCATTGCTTAAGGGAGCTGTGAGTAGAGGGCCACTCTCCTCCAGACCCCAGAATGGTAGATCCACCGACAGCTTGTACTGTACACCTGGAAAAGCCACAGGCACTCAATACCAGCATGTGAAAGTGGCCATGGGGGCTGCACCCAGTAGAGCCACAGGGGTGATGCTGCCCAAGGCCTTGGGAACCCACCCTTTGCATCATGGTGCCCTGAATGTGAGACATGGAGTCAAAGGAGATTATTTTGGAGTTTGGAGCTTTAAGATTTAATGACTGCCCTGCTAGGTTTCACACTTGCATAAGACCTTTAGCCCCTTTGTTTTGGCTGACTTCTCCCAATTGGAATGGGGGAATTTACCCAATGCCTGAACTGCCATTGTGTCTTGGAAGTAAGTATCTTGTTTTTGAGTGTTGTCTTTACTTTAACCTTTTTTGCATACTCACAAACCAATCAGAATGCACTTCCCATCGTGTGCCTATAAAGACCCCAGGTCAGATGGTAGAAGAGGAGATGGCCTGACTTTGGGGAAGAGATGGCCTAACTTCAGGGAAGACCACTTGCCTTTCTCATCCCCTTTCCTCTCTCCTCTTTGCTTAGAGCCATTTTTAGGGCTCAATAAGATCTCTGCCTTCACCATCTTTCAGTTGTTCCCCCAGAGAACCACTATTAATAAACCACTATTAATAAACCCCATCTCTACTAAAAATACAAAACAATTAGCTGGGCATGGTGGCACACGCCTGTAGTCCCAGCTACTCAGGAATTTGCCTCAGCTACTCAGGAGGCTGAGGCAGGAGAATTGCTTGAACCCAGGAGGCAGAGATTGCAGTGAGCCAAGATCACACCATTGTACTACAGCCTGGGCAACAATGTGAGACTCCATCTCAAAAAAAAAAAAGAAGTTAAAAATGTGGGTCAACCTCCTGGGCTCAGAGGCTCACAGCAGAGTGGGCATGGGAGATGAGTACATCTAGAAGTCAAATAAAAAGTATTCAAAGAACATCTTCACTAGGAGTCCCGGAAAGCATACTGGTGATTTTACTGCATTTTTTATTACTGAAGAGTGCTGGGTATATTTTCCACACAATCAAGTGTTTGTTGTTCCATCTTAGTCTCCTGAGTAGCTTTCCAAATTCCTGAAAATTTAATAATGGCATCTCCTGCGTAGGTCTAAGCTGGAGTCAGAACTCCATCGTTACTGTCTCAAAGAGCCATTTTTGGGAGTACATTTTTATTATACTGCTTTGTTTTGGGAGATGGTTTCAGGAATCTTAGAGAAAATCTCACTCATGTCTTTCTACACATCTCGTTGTGTTGATCATGGGGCACATTCAGTGAGAAGGAACAACTGTTCATGTGACCTCATTCTTCTTGGATACTGGACAAGAACTTGGGAAACACCAACTGTGGTACCCAAGAAAGGCTGTCACATTGGCCCTTTTCCCTAACTGGAGGGCATCCACCCCATGCAACAAGGCAAGGGGCCAAATGAGCTGCTAACATGCCACTGTCCATCGGACTATGGAACTAAAGGAGCACTGCAACACCCCCCTCTGGGGCTTTAGAGTTACAGGCACTCACACCTGGGCACCACCGCATTCCCCTTGAGGCTATGCGTCTAGTCTGGCTATGATTCCCGCACAGAGCTTTCTCTTGTGTCAATACCCAGAGTGGCTGGCTGGATCGTGAACTCGCTTGCTCACATGCTTCCTCCCACAAAGGGTTGAGCACAGTGGGTTGAGTAGATGAAATGTCTCTGATGAGAGTCTGGTGAAGGGTCTGAGAAAAATCCTGCATCAATACCACACTTCATGCTAATATGATAGATGGGAGCTACAGAGGTAAAGGATGTATCATTAGATATTTAATCATGTTTTGTGGAATTTGGGGATGTAGGAGCAAGTATCTAAACAGATGTAAAAAGAAGGGGAAAAAAGAATATGGTCCAAGAACATGTTGGGATGCTGAAGCCTCTATAGAAAAGGTAGCAAGTTTTAATGCTAGAAGCAGAAATGATGAGGAAACTTTTAAAAGAAGATTAAAGTCTCATTTTAAGATTAAAGTTTGGTGAAGTAATGCCATATCTGTCTTATTTTGAAATTCTCAAAGTTCCTTTTTATTTGAATCATATTTGAGGAGAGAATGGGTCAGGGTGCTTTCCTAGAAGCTGTCATAATGTAAAAACAGACAAAATATTTCTGAAGAAAAAAGAAAGTGAACATTTATAATCTCATGGACTTTGGGACAAAACTTCTTAAAAGAATTATTATTTTATATCTGCTGCCCAGGGTATCCCCTGGAGACATTGAGAGGACTCCTGTGTTTTCCACAATATGAGAAATAAAGGACAAACCAATTTTAATTAAATCTTAAAGTACTGGATAACTTTAAGTAGCTGGAGGGTTTAGGGTCATTGAGAAGAAAGACATGTCAGTTACATTTGTATTACTACCTTAGAGCTATTTTCCTGTAAAGATTTTTTTTAACAGTAAGAGTAAAATCATATTTCACAAGTTGAGTAGGTGAAATTACAGAATGAAAATGTATTCGCTACTCTCTAAGGAGATTCTAAATAGGCTATAAATGACTTACAAATGTGAAGTTTAACTACAGAAGTCAAATTAAAGATTTACATTAAAGACAATGTAAGTGACTAATCTATAGTTCATTCTTTTTTTAAAAAATAGGCATTGCTAATTTATCTTTTCAATGTACTTTGGAAATAGAGATGAATGTGGAATGGTTTCTCTTGAGCAATCCATTGTACAGAATAAGAAACAGATACATAAGCAAGTGCTTTCATTAATATAATAATAATAATATTAAAAGTTCTGAGTGTCTCAGTAATGATACAGATGTAGAGCATGGAAGTACTGAGGAAGAGCAACTTATGCTGCATTGAGATGTGAATAAGCCACTTTCATTAGAGGAGTCTTCATGGAGAAGTGGAATTCCACTCAGCAAGTAGAGGGGAAGACCTTTCATGCAGAAGAACACCTCTATGCCAAGAAGAAAGATGCCTGTAGAACTCTGACACTTACAGTAAGGAGAAAATAATTTAGTATCAATAGGGAACAATGGTGAGAATGATGCAGGAAAGTTAGGCTGAGACATTTCTGTAGGACTTTGAAGATTGGAATGGGAAGTTTAGACTTTATTCTTAGACCACTGAATTTTGAAGAGGCGAGATTGTAGTGATATATTACAGAACTAGCCAAAAGTGTGCTTGAACATTGTTTTCATCAGTGAATTAAAAAAAAGTAAAGGGCCGGGTGTGGTGGCTCATGTCTGTAATCCCAGCACGTTGGGAGGCTGAGGCGGGTGGATCACCTGAGGTGTCAGGAGTTCAAGACCAGCCTGATCAAAATGGTGAAACCCTGTTTCTACTTAAAAAAAAAAAAAAAATTAGCCAGGTATGGTGATGGGTACCTATAATCCTAGCTACTCCAGAGGCTGAGGCAGAAGAATCAGTTGAACCTGGGAGCTGGAGGCTGCAGTGAGCTGAGGTCATGTCATTGCACTCAAGCCTGGGCAACAAGAGCGAAACTCTGTCTCAAAAATAAAAAAAACAAAATACATAAATAAATAAATAATGATAAATAGCCTTCAAATTTCAGTGGATTAAAGCTCTAGAATTTTATTCTTGCTCATGTAACATGTATAGGTGGGCACTCAGGTCAGTAGGGCAGCTCACCTCCAAACTGTCATGGAAAGCCTCCTTTTATCTGGAGGCTCTGCCGTCTTCAGAGGCTGGGCATCTTTTGAACCTAGCTGGTAGAAGCAGAGAGAGAACATGAAGGAGACCTACTCCTTCTCCTAAAATGTCCAACCAAGAATTGGCACATGTTAGTCTCACTGATTTGTTTATAGTCATGATGTCATATCTAATTGCAAAGTAGATTAAATAATATATTACTGTTTTATGTTCAGAGTAAAAAGACTTAGAGTGTGCAGCTAAACTTCAAATATATTACATACACTTAAATAAAGGTATATGGCTTTTGACTAAAGATATCTCATTTTTAATGCAATCATTGATAAGAAAACTAAAATACGGAATATCGAAGATATATATATTTGAAATTGGGAGCAATAAACTGGAAAAAACTTGACATTCCTAGCCTTGCTGTACTTAGATAAAGGAATATTTTCAGCCATATATTTGCTTAAAATGAAGCCTATAGATCCTTTCAAACATTTCTCCAAAGTGCCCTTTCATCTAATGACCTCTGAAGAGGATTTTGGTCCCCCGCACAAACTTAAAATGAATATGGCACACATATAGATTGGGGGATAACTTTGATAGGCAAAGATAAGATAGCATATGAGTTCACAAGCAGTAAACAGAATGGGCATCTCTTATTTGTGAAAATCAGTGTTTTCTAGTTGAACTTGAACGCTGCTAAAAAAGAAAAAGAAGAAGAAACCATCTTGTATTCCACAGAGAGTATGTGAAATGATGAGATTTTTTAAAAGATAAAAAAGTAATCTTTTGAAAGAATTTTAAAGTAATGTGGATGGCAGAGGATACAAAATCCTCTTGACCTGAATAGACACTGAGAAGAAAGCAGTTTCCCCATGGAGTGTTTTAGCTATGGAAAATATTTATGTAACAACTCAGTTATACTCTATATGGTTGACAGGCCTGACACTAGTGACCTGAGCAAAACCAGCTCCTTTCATCTCCCCATTTTCATTCACCTCACATCACAGTGATATCAACTACCTGTGGTTAGTATCTGTAGCAACTTTCCCTGATGCATTAGTAGCTTTGGGATAAGCATAGATCTCATAATATACACAATTTAATCTTAAATAAATGTTTAGCGTAAGTTGCATAGTAAAAAATGTTATTGTTTTAATTTAAATCTCCATTTTCTCTCACTTGTCTTACTAGAGTGACTTAGTACTTGGCTCACTTTATTCCAATTTATTCTACACATTACTTCCAGAGTAAATATTCTAAAGTATGATTTTGATCGTTTCACTGCCCAGAATAAAACTTTTCAGTGCCTCTGTACTGCCTATAGGTTATACTACTTTGCATACCATACATACTTCTTTATTATCCAAACCCTGCCTGCCTTTTCAGTGTTACCTCTTCTGCTTTTCCCACTTGCATGTTATGCTATAATTATGTTGAAATATTTTCTCAAATAGAATAGATTGTTTTCTACTTCCATATGATTATGGATTATTTTGAATACTCTACTCAATTCATATCCATATTATTAATATAATAGTATCTATATCAACATTTATTTGAAATATCCATTTCCAGAAAACTTCCTCTGTTCTTTACAGTCTGAATGAGATGCCCCTTCTAGATACTCCCAGATTACCAAGTACATATTTTTCTTTCTTTTTTTTTGAGATGATCTTCTATAACTACTGTTTTACCTATCAATCTTCGACTTAAACTTTTAAGCTCTTTGGAGGAGGGGCCTATCCCTGTTTTCTTCCTCCTTTTATGTAGCCCCAATATCTGGTACAGTATACGGTGTATAGTAAACATTTGGTACATATTTGTTGAATGATTTATGTTCAGTGTGGTGGATACAGAGACTTGCCGTTGTAAAAGGAATTGGTGCCTAGGTGCCATCAAACAGCCTCTGGCTAATGGATTTGCCTTTACCACAGACAGCTGCCTAATATCTGAGGACATATCTTTCCTAGTGTGGCCTACATCCAATGACTCCTGAAGCTGAGTCATTATAAAGTCCTGGCAAATTGATCTAGGGTGGAATATCCTGATGGACTATGAATCTTCCTTTGTGGTGATCACTGAAGCTTTTTAGGCATACAGGGTTGAAAGATTTTTTCCTGCTATTCCATACTCCTTCTATCTCTTTGTTTATGCAAGTATTTAGCCCCAATTAATGGTCTTCCCATGAAACTCCATCTTATCCTTGGTATTTGGATAGTACAGCTACAAGAGTTGATATCAGAAGTGGTCTGAGAAAGCAGGCAGGGAGATAGAGTTTGCGAGGTGGATAACTTCACTTGTTCCTGGTTGGAAATGAGGACCTTATCACTACTAGTTGATTGAACTTAGAAAGCCCTTGGCATAAATTCCCACTGTGAAAATCTTTACCAGTGATCAACTGTGATGTTGTATAGGTAGAAGGCCTGTACTTGCTGGTGCTAATTATTAGAAATATCAGAATTACAAGGAAATTATAATGATAAGGGCAATGGAATTGGATGGCTAAACATCACTGATACAGAAGGAAAAAAATTGCTGCTGGTTATTGGTAGACAAGTAAATGTCAATCTTGAAAGTCAAAAGATACCCTCTGTAGAATAGAAAGAGGCTTTAAAAGCTGAGGACAAGGATAAGGATTTAATAGAGAGAGGAAACTCTGGAGAAAGGTGAATGCCTAACCAAGGCTATGTCAATTATGGCATATCAGGGCCTCAGTTTGGACAAATAGGGCCCATGGTATTTAATAAATATATATTTAGAAGATTCTTCACAACATTTTGAATTATCTTAACAATTTTATCCTGTTTATCAAGCACTATCATTCTAACTCGATTGAAAACAATAAGGAAGGCTCACTGCTTTAAGAAAATACGTATCTTCTTAGGATCTGCCACCACCTCTGCTTCTGACTACTAGACCTAAAACTGTGATTAAGTTGTATCATGGCCCAGCTGAGAGCATGCTGAGCCTGATAAAGGAAGCAGAAGTCTGTTCCCCAGTGAAGGTGTAAGTCCTAACTAGCATGTACCAGCATAGAGTGGAGGAGCAGATACAGATTGGGTTCTGAGAAAGCTTGATCCAGGGACATGGGGCAAAAAATCAGTGTAAGGGGAGAGATTATTGATTTAGAATCACTCTCCTAAGCTGTGGGATTTAACAGCCTGGTAAGGATCCCCCAAATTCTCTTAGAATTATGGACAAAAGGTTAGACCATTTATGTGCAGTGAAAATGCCAGAATTTCCGTGACTGATGGGTTAGCAAAGGACTAAAAGATTCAGTGGGAGATGCATCAGAGCATTATGTCCATGATATGACCTAGACAATGCATGATTTATTTAAATCCCAAAACACATGCTCATGAGAAGGGTGTTAACATAACTCAAAAGTCAATGGTGATTCTCATTCCTCAGTGGAAATGACCATTACAGAATTATATTAGCTGACAAGAAAGGGGATAAAAGGATCCCCAAAACAATAACAGCAAAATGCAATGTTTAACTATCAGAAGATAGATGTACTGAAATTTAATATAAGTAGCATGTTTAAATTGCAGATGAGGACTACCCTATGGAGAATTGTGGAGATGGGTTAATAAACTTAATGTCCCTAGGGAAAAAATAAATGAGCAGCCAGTAAGTACACTATCAAAACAAAATCAGGGATGAATTATCAGGTAGCTAGGGAAGTTAATTCACCCAAAGCAAAACCAAAAGTCCTCCAGATCTTGCCGGTTTTCATACCCAGAACCTATTGCCTAAAGATTTTGCTGGGTCTCCTGGAGGAAGAACTCTGCAATACCAGGGAAAGCACTTCAATAATAATTCTACATATTCTTTCTCAAAGCTTCCTACAGTAATTTATTTAGATGAATGTATGCTGGTGAATGAAGGAATATCCAAACCCATTGAATAATTAAATTTTATTGTTAAAACTTTGGCATTGATACCTGTTGACTTTTACATCATTATGTGTATGCCCCTCTTTTGTTCTAATAAGGGTACCAATTCCCCTTTTGAGGGCTTCACCCTCATGACCTAATTACATCACAAAGGCCTTTCTTCCTAATAATATCACATTCACAGTTAGAATTGCAACATATGAATTTCAGGATGAGAAGGCCAAAACATTAAGCTTATAGCAGCATCCATTGGAACCACCCCTTATCTCAGCCAAAATAATAATGTTAAAGTAATATCATACTCCAAAGGAATGAAAAAATAACTCCATTCTCAATTATCTAAAATACACAGAGGTGGTAATATTCATTTCATTCAACAGACTAATTGGGTCAGATGAGCAAACAGTGGCAAGTAGGTCTTGCTAAGATACATGCACTCCAATAAATGATAGATCCCACAGAGATTCAGGAGCCTTCAACATCAGTACATCTTTTTAGGAGTTTAGTGATCATTAGCATGCTTGAATATCCATTCCAAAGTAAAGGACAAACAATTGCAGCTTGTAACTGCAATCATGATTAAGAAAGTGTATTACCTGTTAGGCCTCTTCAGGTTTGAGAGCAGTTCTTTCTACATTGGGTAATACTGTCTGTCCAGGGTAGTATACTATGTGACACAAAATTCTACCAGCAGGAAGTGGGCCCAGAATAGGAAAGAACTCTGCAGCATATCCATATTATGTTCTCATAGACCCTATGATATTAGTGGTAGCAGTACTGGCAGGATTAAATATCTTGTGGAACTCATGGAAAGTGCAAGGGAAAGAATAACAACAAAGGCTTCTGGGGTTTTAGTGTAAGGTCATGCTATGTGCAAGAAAGTATTATAGGCCCTTAGAGAAACAATTTCCAGCATGCTCTGCTGGAGACATAGTGCCTAATATAGTTTGGCTCTGACCTCACCGAAATCTCATATCGAATTATAGTTCCCATAATCCCCATGTGTTGTGGGAGGGAGCCGGTGGGAGATAATTGAATCATGGGGGTAGTTACCCTCATGCTGCTGTTCTGATGAGATCTGATGGTTTTATAAGGGGCTTTTTCCCCTTTTGCTTGATACTTCTCTTTCCTGCAATTATGTAAAGAAGGATATGTTTGCTTTCCTGTCTGCCATAATTGTAAGTTTCCTTAGGCCTCCCCAGTCATGCAGAACATTGAGTTAATTAAACCTCTTTCCTTTATAAATTACTAGATCTTGGGTAGTGCTTTATAGCAGCATGAGAATGGACTATTACAGTAAATTGGTACTGGGTGTTGGGACGCTGCTGTAAAGATATTTAAAAATGTGGAAGAAACTTTAGAACTTTGGAACAAGCAAGTGTTGGAACAGTTGGAGGGCTCAGAAGAAGACAGGAAGATGAGGGGAAAGTTTGGACCTTCCTGGAGACTTACTGAATGGCTTTAAACAAAATGCTGATAGTGATATGGACTATGAAATCCAGGCTGAGGTGATTTCAGATGGAGATGAGGAACTTGTTGGTAATTGACATAAAGGTGACTTGCCATGTTTTAGCAAAGAGACTGTTGGCATTTTACTTCTGCCCTAGAGATCTATGGAACTTTATGCATGAGAGAGATGATTTAGGGTATCTGGCAGAAGAAATTTCTAAGCAGCAAAGCATTCAAGAGGTGACTTAGGTGCTGTTAAAAGCATTCAGTTTTATGTCTTCACGAAGATATAGTTTGGAATTGGAACTTGCATTTAAAAGGGATAAAGAGCATAACAGTTCAGAAAATTTGCAGCCTAATGATGTGATAGCAAAGAAAAACCCATTTTCTGTGGAGAAATTTAAGCCAGCGATAGAAATTTGCATAAATAACAAGGATCCAAATGTTAATTGCCAAGACAATGGAAAAAATGTTTCCAGGCCATGACAGAGGTCTTCAGGGGTGGCCCTCTCATCACAGGATCAGAGGCCTAGGAGGCAAATAATGATTTCATGGGTGAGGCCCAGGGCCTTGCTTCTATGTGCATCTCGGGACTTGGTGCCCTGCATCCCAGCAGTGGCTAAAAGGTGTCAAGGTACAGTTTGGGCTGTGGCTTCAGCGAGTGCAAGCCCCAAGCCTTGGCAGTGTACATGTATTGTTGAGCATGCAGGTACACAGAAGTCACAAATTGAAGTCTGAGAACCTCTGCCTAAATTTCAGAGGATGTATGGAAATGCCTAACTGTTCAGGCAGAAGTTTGCTGGTAGGGTCAAATATTTCTTTTGGTAGGAAATGACAGAAGGCATGGATTTTCACAACTGCTGAACCTCGGCCAGCACCATGATCTGAAAGCTTATGGCTAGTCCACTGGAATGGAATTTATACAAATTCCAATGCATAGGAATAGGGAAGGGAGCTTATACCATGTGAATAAGCTGGACAAAGGGATGATTCACATCCAAGAAGGGATGGTGCAAAATTTCATTATACTACTCAGAACAGTGCACACTTTAAAACTTATGAGTTATTTATTTCTGGAATTTTCCACTTAATATTTACAGTCCATAGTTGGCTATAGGTAACTGCAGCCATAGAAAGTAAACCAGCAAAGGAGGTATGAGAGAGAGTCAAGTTACATGAGACCTACTGGTTGCATGAAATACCATACCACCCATTTGGCTTGGCCTGATAGCCTATCAGTATGATCTCCTGAATATGCAGTTGAAGTATCAGCTTGAAGATAATACCATACAAATGGGAGACACCATCTTTTGGGTGTAGTATATACACTGAATCAAAATCTTGATCAGTTGCTATATATTAAAAAAAAATACATGGATTTCTACAATTCTGTCTCTGTAGTGCTATAGGTCCAGATCTGCACATTTGACATACTTCCATTAGGAAATTCAGAAAAATTCACATTGGATTTAAAAAATATGGTGTCATATGAGCACTACAAGTTCCTTTTCTAAGGACAAAAATTCAAACAGAGAGATCATCACTTTGGCAGAGGTAACTGATGACAATCATCAGGTTGTAAGACTACTATTACTCAAAGAGGACAGAGAGAAATATTTGTACATTCAGTTGATATACTACATTCTCCTGACCAATAATTATTGCACAAAATGAGTAAGCACTTGAGAAAATCATGGTGATCAGAGACTCAGGCACTTCAGGGACAAAAATTCAATTTCTACCACTAGTAAAGTCACTAAGACTAGCAAAGCGGATCGCTAAGGATAAAGAAAATCTAGAATTGATGGTATTTCATTAAGGCAATAACTATTAATTGTGACTCTGTGAAATGCTGCAATGACTAGGGCTGTAGGTTATCCAACTAACTTACTATGTCTGTGTTTCCCCCAGGTAGAGATTCACTAGAATCCTAGAGAAGCTGCACTCTGAATGGATATAAAGAAGTAGACCCAAGCTAAAAGGGTGGAATGTGTTGGACATTGATAATAGTAGTAAGACCCTTCTTTGAGGCAGGACTTACTGCTCTAACAGCACACATCCTCAAACTGTTAATAACATCAGCCTTTACCTCAGTTCTAGAAAGCAAGTTTGCCCACAGTTGCTCATTTCGTGGAGTAGCCCATTTTATGACTGATTTTGGTGGTTATATAAATACAGAGAAATGAAGGTTTGGACATTTCAGTCCAACACATAACACTATATGAACTATAAAGCTCCAGAACTCTTGCAGGGTTATTCTACAATATAGTTGCGGGCTGGACATGCTTATCTCTAATAAATATCCTACATGTCAAATTTCATCTCAGCCTCTGCTGCTGGAAAACGTAACTAGCAACAAGCAGTATTAACATATAATTGCTTTATCAGATATGAAAACTATATTAAAACTTCATTTATAGACAGATTTCTTGAACATATCACAGTTGGCATCAACTAACATGTATTCTAACTCCATACTTCAATATGATATTTATGTATATGCTGAAAACAATAATATAGATATTATTTATGTATATGCTGAAAAAAATAATATAGATATGAAGTTAATATGAAAGTTAAAGGTCATGCTAACTGTGTGACATGCTTTTATTGAAGCTTTCCTGAGAAGAAACAAGGCAAATGACAGTTTATGCATTTAAACAGAAGAGTAACACAAATATGTCACAACTCTAAAGACAATAAATGATTACTTCTACTCAGTTATCATTTGCCTATCCCTGAAAAGTAGGAACCTCATTTCTGCTATTCACATATTACTACTTACCAGGGGAACAGAAAATGATGGAACATAATTACATCAAAATTGCCAAGAATTATACTGCCAAAGATTATTCAGGGGCTGTGCTTAATATTTGTTCTATCATAGCAGAAAGGAAAAAAAAAGGAGGGGGAAGGAGGAGAAAACCTGTGAAAATATATTTGAATAAAAAATCAAATGTGTTATATTATTGTTTATTACATTTTGCACTTCTGCAGATAAAAATCCAGGAAGAACCTAGAGGTTGCTAAAGAAACACAAACTCTATAATAAAGATGATACAATATAGAGTTCAGAACTGGAGGATTTTAAACACTAGCATGGATAAAAAAAGTGTTTGATTTTCTTATGGTATCCTGTGAAGACATAGACATGTGTGCAGGAACACATGTGCATTAAACAGTAAAATAGCAAAATGTGAATGAGACAGCTGTCTCTTTGACCCCAGCTGCTGCATTAGAGGCATTATTATTATTATTATTATTATTTTTGAGACAGAGTCTTGCTCTATCACCAGGCTGGAGTGCAGTGGTGCGATCCTGGCTCGCTGCAACTTCCGTTTTCCGATTTAAAGCAATTCTCCTGCCTCAGCCTCCCGAGTAGCTGGGACAACAGGCACACACCACCATGCCCGGCTAAGTTTTTGCACTTTTAGTAGAGACGGGGTTTCACCACGTTGGCCAGGATGGTCTCGATCTCTTGACCTTGTGATCTGCCCACCTCAGCCTCCCCAGGTGCTGGGATTACAGGCGTGAGCCACTGAGAGGCATTATTTTAACACTAGGAAAGTAACAACAACAATAACTCCAACTGCTAAAATTACCATTTGGATGATGGCCCCATGTACCACTTGAATATAATTTATCTCGATTTATCATTTAAAATGATCTCCACTTAAATGATTAGAAAACTGAAGCTTAGAGAATTCAAGGAGCCTCCTCAAATTCACAACACTAAACAGTAAAGGAGTGGGTAGTAACACCTAAGCCTTTGGATCTGTCTAACCAGGTTAATACATTAAATATTCATATATAACAAAGTCTCCAAAAGTGATAAAGAATTGAGCAAGTCATCTAACAAATAGTATAAGTATGGAATGTCTATGTTTATGTTTATGTCTGTGTCTCACATCTATGCCTACTTCTACATTAATATCTATATCTATGCTTGTTTTTTTTTTTGTTTTTTTGTTTGTTTTTACCATACAGACATAAATATCATCATATGGATTCTCAGGGAGGCATTTTATCTGAGGCACTTTTTAGAAAAGATGTTCAGAGAAAAATCTGTGTTAAGGAGAATAATGCCTTCTAACAACAGAGCATATGCTTGCATTTTCTAGCAGTAAGTAGAAAGAGAAAAAGCTAGAATATGTGATGTAGAGTTTGAAATCCACATGACTAAAGGAGACTGAACTTGGATCAGCTGACAAGGTTGTGATCCTGCATCAATTAGTACAGTGGCCACAATATCAGGAGAGTGACTATTTGGCACTGTTGTTGAATGTTGAATGAGACACTGCACTGCAGAGGTCAGAATGGTCAATAAGATGATAAAATCTGGGTAGAATTAAGACAATTCATTCTCTGGCCATTTCATCGACGTCCTTATGCAAGAGGATTGCTTGTAATAACCAGAGCCATACAGTTATATCCCAGATACTTTTAAAATTTGCTAAGTATGTGTTCTTATCCTCGTAAACTGAGATTCATAAGGGAGAATGCTGATTTCCCTTTTTTCTTTTTAATTATTTTGTTTATTTAGTTGTATAATCT
Organism: Ateles fusciceps; assembly: GCA_036589455.1. Classification (NCBI taxonomy): domain Eukaryota; kingdom Metazoa; phylum Chordata; class Mammalia; order Primates; family Atelidae; genus Ateles; species Ateles fusciceps. The sequence continues at coordinate 2,073,801 of JAZHEH010000827.1, read as the reverse complement.
GGAATTACAAGAATCTCTTCTGTGTTAATAGCTAAGAAATAACCAAAATCCTGGGAATAAACCAAAATATATGAGTCACCTCCTTAGGACATACCAGATAAACATAAATGACACTTAAAACGAAATAATGTCTAAATATCCCTTTGCTATTGCTGTTATTAGTCTGAAAGTGCACTTATAAAATACCTGAAAAACCAAATGACTAAGCTACTGATAATGATTATAACAATGACAATAGATAGCATTTTATCAATTACAAATACTTTCATGTTTCAAATCTTTCTCAAAATAATTTTGTAAAGTTACATGATACCACTCCATGTATAAAGATGAGAAAATAGACTCAGAAAGTACAAGTGATTTTCTGAGAACATACACGTGACTAATGGCAAGCTGTCTGGTTTCAGTTCTCATGTTGTCTATTGAATCATACTGCCTTTCTGTCGTTGAAGAAAAAGAAAATTAGCAGAAAATATACTCTTCATCATAGCACAAAAATCCAGAAGAAAAAAGCCTATCACATTGCAAGACCGATTTTTGAGTGAAAGATAATTATTTTTGATAGCAAAAATCTTCAGTTCACAGTAGTAGCACAACTTTGGAGACAGCTGGTGTAAGTGAACAGCCACATGGTAAATGTATTCAGCCCTGAAATAGCCTCTGATACTACTCAACGAACTTGTAATGTATCTAGCAGATCACGCTGCTCTTTGGGAAACCACTGAGGGTGCAATCCTGCTGCCCTTGCATTTCTTTTATGCTCACATAACTCCCATTAACATTGCTCAAAGTTCAGGGTACCAGGAAGTAAGGGCAGTTTTTCTCTGCTTCCTCAATTCTCAATAGCTTTGCAGTCATAGACATTTAGCGGCATTTTCTCAATAAGAAAGAGGTGTTTTGCAGAGAAACAAGAAAGCTGCAGGGGAAGCCCTGCTTACTGCAGGGAATCTCTGTATGTGGTGCCATGTGACACATGGCTCTGGTAGGGCACCAGCTGCTTGGAACCACCTCAGGGCTCTATACCGTGGGAAGAGAACTCCCATTGGCTCTGTGTACACCTGATTGGCTGTTTTGACAGCAATGCCTTCTAGCCCAGCAGTTTTTGTTCCAGTACTCACCAGATGCAATTAGCAGAGTCAGAAGGAAACAACTTAAAGTCTGCCAAAATAGGTCAGTAACCTCATTGTTCGCTCATTAGTATTACAGGATATAGGTTTAGAGCAACAAAAGTCCTATAAAAATATACAAAAGATTTCTTCACTCCTAAATTTTGTCAGTTTCTCACTTTGTAAATGTCTTTTATAAAATTATCTCATAAAAATGAGGAGTCGTTTTCAATTGAGACCTGCTTTTGTTGAAAATTTATAAAACTCATAAGGACATTTAGCAAAATAATAATTGGAGAAGGCCAGGGTATTAATGTAAACTTCTTATTATTTAAGATCCTACGCATTGCTTTCATATCTACTCAATTTCCCTATGAATAATTATCTATACGTTGCCTTATTCATATATTAAATTATATATTAAATGCACTGAGTGTTGATATTTTTAGAAATGCAAACTTAACATTATCCCTCAAAAACACACAAAAAAATCCTCCCTAAGCAAAATATTACACCTTAATTTATTATTTTTTGATGAATATGCTGTCTTTGAGATTTGAACTATGTCAAAATACTACTGGGTAAAACATGAGTTCTGTTTTGAAGCCAATGCAATTGAAACTCTTTTAAAACCTTCTTAGCATTCCCAGATTATGAAATAGGTAAGAGGCTGGAGTAAAGAGAAAAACGAAGAGAATACACATGTGCCTTTTTTTCAAATCTACAGAACAATTTTAATTTTTCTTCCACTGATCCTTCCTGTGTTTTGATTTTTTTTAAAACAATGCAACATATGTTATGGCTAATCATAGTTGAGCCACTGGGAGAATAAATGCTGTCACTATAATTAATGGTTTAACTCACTCTGAGTATTTTCAGTATTAATAACCAAAATGGGACTTTTCTTTTAGTGTGAACAGGAACATATGTTGCTTTTGCATTTTGTCTTTAAGAAATGAAAATGGTGAGCCTGCTCATTCTTTTTTAGGTTTAGGTGACTGTGTTGATTAAGAGCACATCAGACGAGTATGGTCAATTCCCAGTGTGCCAATGTAGCACAATGTGTTGGCATTCCATTAGCCCTCAAACCTCACTTTTTTGCCTCTATTCTCAAGATGATACAGGATAGTATAAAGGATTTCAGAGGTAATGAGTTAGTTCTCTGGATCAAACAAACAAAAATATAAGCAAGGAAGCAAACAAAAATTTCATAACCGTGATAACAAACTTTGCCTGTGTTTCTAGGTTTGTATCAGAAGCCTTCGTTAAAAGGATTCAGTGTTAAACAGTAATGTTCTTGTCTGGCAGTAAAGAGATTTCTTATATTTAAATCTGCTTTCTGTTTAAAGCCCTTAAAGAGTGTTACACTTAATAGTATAAAAAAATGATCTCCATACATATGTAACTATAGTTTTTCCATTATAATTTTTGTTCATTTGTTTTATTTTTTTCTATACTAAATTAGGACCCTAAAATGTTAAAGTAGCCTCCTGGATATTTTTATGACCACATTAATTACCATGACTGAAAAAGGCATGTGACAAAAACTTCTCCACTCTAGCAGTCAATTTTAGGATCCTTTTTAGAAAACCAAATAGTTTATGAAAAGACTACATGTATTCAGGAAAGGATCTGCCTATATGTTCTGGTTTCAAGGCAGACTTACTTCTTTTTTGCTTGTACGTTTTAATTTGTTATATGGTACTTTGAAAGAAAAAGTAGCATCATATGTTTACCTACAGACTTTCAAATAAAAATTTATATATTTTCAGTATCTTCACTTCAACTCTGGCACCATGTTGATTCCAAAGCTACCTAACCTGTAAATAATATTGAGAATTTACTTCCAAAACTCACTAATAAATAGTCGTATATTTAAAAACAGAACCGTCTTTATTTTCCTCAATCTCTTCTAACAGACACCAACACATTCTAAAGTGATATACGAGAAAACTGCTTTCTTATCTATTAACTTTTTACGTAAATAAACCAATGGCAAAAGTATGTCTTCAATTAGAATTGTCATTTAGAACTACAGTTTGGTTATAACATTATTATAATCAATCATTATTGAATCTACCACTAATCATCAATATCATCAGCAAACAAAACTAACACCAAGACCGAAATAAATAAATGGACTTTTGTATGTGTGTGTAATAAATATTTGATGTACAACAATATAAAATTTTTATACACAGAGACCGTATGTGGCTACTCAATCTCAGTCTTTTGCTTCATGTACATTTGCTACCTTACTCAAACCATTCCACAGAGGTATTTATTATGATCCCTATTTAGGGATGAGAAAATTGGGACTCATACATGTAAAATGACTTGCTCAAGGCTACTCACTTAACTCTATAGGCTGAAATTGTTATCCTTATCTCAGTTTCTTTGCAATGTTTTATACTCTTCTGTATCCTACTGCTTTTAAATGGAATTTAAATTTTATTTTAAAGGAAGAAAAAATATTTTTTAAAATTTGAAACATTTCAACGGTAAATTCAGGCATAGGATTATAACTTCTGTATGTATTTATAAAAAGCACCATTTTGTCAACAGTAGGTGCTCATTATTTTTAGTCACTGAAATGGCAGAGGGTGGGAGAAAAAAGATTTTGGTTGAAAGAAAACAATGAACAAAATCATGTTTGATCTGCTTCGCATAGGATTTATCCAACAAGGTAAAATTAGTCCCACCTAAAAAGTAATACAAAGTTCATAAAAATGTCTCCCAATGCAGGAATAGGTCCAGAACAAAGCAATGGGAAGTAAACTTTGGTTAAATGTTACTGTTATTATTATTATTAGCAGTAGTAGTAATAAAAAGCGAACAGCAAAAATAAAATGAAAGCAGTGAAAAAATTAAAATAAATCAATATTCTAGGAAGAAAATATTGAGGAATGAAATAGTGAGTAATTGAGTTATCAGTGCAATTAGTATAACAACCTTGAAGCAAAGAAGTGATCTGTGGCTGGGCGTACCAACTCATGCCTGTTATCCCAATACTTTGGGAGGCCTAGGTGGGGTGGATCGCTTGAGCCTACCAGTTGAAGACCAGCCAGGGCAACACAACAACAAAGCCCCATCCAAACCTCTACCAAAAATACAAAAATTACCCAGGCGTGGTGGTGTGTTCCTGTAGTCCCAGCTACTTGGAGGCTATGGTGGGAGGATCACCTGGACCTGGGAGATCAAGGCTGCAGTGAGCTGTGATTGTACCACTGCAGTCCAGCATATGTGACAGAGTGAGAACCTATCTCAGAAAAAAAAAGTGATTTGTTTAGAATACTTCCACATGGGCTATGACCTATGTTCACTGTTGTTTCACATGGAATGGCTAAAATGTAGTTGAGTCCCAAGAAATATCATTAAAAACAAAATTATCTACTTTATAACATATAAATAGTATGCTATATGAGTAGACTGTATGTGAAAATAGATGTAATTATATAATTATACTACATCAAATGTTAATGCAAAATGTTTGTATTTTATTTAGTGAGTTTAGTTACTCCAAAGTAATCCTTTATTATATTTATAGATTTGATGTAAAAGTTTCCCTTCAGTCAAAGCTGCCAAATATAGATATTAAAGCTGTCACAAGTGCCTCAACAGGAAGTCAGTCATTTAAGAATGTTCTATAAAATGGCACCTCAACTTGAAATATTCCTACTTGTGTAAATAAAACTTTAGATGTTTTCATATTTGTCTTTTAGAAAATAACGTCATCTTGGTTATTTACCTTTGCATACTTTTCTGTGCTTATGTTTTATAATACTTTAAATTAGAAATAAATTTTGCATAATTTTGTTAGTAAACTTGCTAATTTGTCTCTGAACCTCATTGATACAAGCAGAGTCAGGTGGTGATTTGAATCTTAAAGGAGTTTGAAATCTTTGTTACTTACTCTTTCTCACTTCTAAAGCATACATGGGCAAAGGAGAAAGTGGTTTGACACATCTTTTGGATACCTCAGTTTTTTTTACATCACGCGAGACTCAAAGATTAAGAATCATCACGTTCACAATTTACATATGAGTTAGATTAATTTCCTAATTATAATCTGAAGATTATACAACAGTTGGTTTCATTTTGTTTTTTAATCATTCAATAAGATGGAGGGCGTGCTTGCTGTTCTTTACTACAAAAAGAGGGAGGAGGTTTTTACTTGAGACATAGTCATATAATGACACGTTCGTACTATTAAGGTTTATTAACAGTATACTTTGTCAGGATTTAGCACAGATATTTAAAATGAAAAGTAGATTAACAGATGGAATTGTGTCCTTAAAACTTTTTGGAACAACTGGAAGATGAGAAGTAAGTACAGCTAAAATTTGACAGTAGATTCCAAGAACTACCAATGAGAGGTAAGAAAGTTATGCTTGGTTTTCCCATAGCAAGAATTCCTACAGTTATATTTTTCACAGAGACAAAAGTGGTGACTAATAAAAATAAAAAATTACAAATATTACTTTTTGTTTAAAATATATAACTTAAAAATAGTATGTATTCAAGGTATACAGCAAAATGATTTGATATATGTATACATTGTGTACAGATTGCCATAATCAAAGTGATTAGAAATTTATCACCACTTAGTTATGTTATGTGTGTGGGAGTGGGCCAAAAGCACTTAAAATCTGTTCTTGTATTAAATTCCCAAACAATACAGTATTATTAACTACATTACTATGCTATACATTAGATCTTCAGAACTTACTCATCTCATAACTGAACATATGTGCCCTTTAACCAAGACCTCTTCTCTTCATTTTCCCTACTCTAAAGTCCCTGGCAACCACCATTTTACTCTCTGCTTCTATGAGTCAACTTACTTTGTTTTTATTCCATATGTATGTGAGATGATAAAGTGTCTGTCTTTCCGTATTTTGCTTGTTTCCCTTAGTATAATGTCCTCTAGGCTCATCTATTTTATTGCAAATGGTAGGATTTCCTTCTTTTTATGCCTGAATAATATTTGTGTGTGTGTGTGTGTGTGTGTGTGTGTGTGTGTGTGTGTAAGTGTATGTATGTATGTATGTACTACATTATCTTCATACATTCATCTACAGATTAACATTTATGTTGTTTCCATATCTTTGTTATTAAGAATAATGCTGCAATAAACATGAGAGTGCAGATATCTCTTTGAAATACTGATTTTATTTCCTTTAAATGTATTTCCAGATCTGAGATTGCTGAATTATATGATAGTTCTATTTTTATTTTTTTGAGTAGTCTCCATGCTGTTTTCCATAATGGTTATACCAATTCCATTTCCATTACCAGTGTACAAGGATTCCCTTTTCTTTAAACTCTCATTAACATTCATCATCTTTTTGATAATAGCCATCCTAATGGAAGTGAAGTGATAAATTACTGAGGCTTTGATTGGCATTTCTTTCATAATTACATTAAGTACTTTTTCATAGACCTGTGGGCCATTGATATGTTTTCATTGAAAAATGTTTATTTGGATTCTTTGTCTATTTTTAAATCAGTTTATTTATTTATTTATTTGTTTGTTTGTTTGTTTGTTTGTTATTGAGTTGTGAGTACCTTATACATTTTGGATATTAGCCCCTTAGATATATGATTTGCATTAGTTTCTTTCATTTCATAGGGGGCCATGTTAATTCTTTCCTTTGCTGTGCAGAAGCATTTTGATTTTGTATAGTCACATTTGTTTATTTTTGCTCATACTGCCTATGATTTGGGGTTATATCTTTTTTAAAAAAATCATTGCCAAGACTATTGTCAAGGAGCTTTTCTCCTATGTTTTCCTCTTTGAATTTTACAGTTTCAGTTCTCACATGTACATCTTCAAACTGTTTGGAGTTCTTATTGTCTGTATATGGTAAAGGCAGGGATCTGACTCCATTTTTTTTGCATTTGGATATCCAATTTCCTCACCATAATCTATTATAAAAATTATCCTTCCCCCACTGTGTATTCTTGCTGCTTTCTATTCCATTCCATTGGTCTATTTGTTTTTATATAAAGATCATACAAAATGTTTGATTACTGTAGCTTTGTAAAATGGCTTCAAATCAGGGACGCCAATGATTTCACCTTTGTTTTACTTTCTTAAGATTCCTTTGGCTATTTGAAGTTTTTTGTTGTTCTACAGGAATTTGGAGATTGTTTTTTCTATTTATCTGAATAATGGCATTGGAATTTTGATAATGATTTTACTGAATCTGTAGATTCCTTTGGGTAATATGGACATTTTAACAGTAATTATTTTAATTTATGAATGCAGGGTATCTTTTTATTTACTTGTTTTTAACTATTATCATGCTCTGTCTTTTGAACACTGGACTGTAGAATCTAACTACACACACATCTCTATTACTTTACTCATTATCAGCAAGAGCAGCAAAACGATGCCATATACATTAATATCTCAAAATGTCAATATCTCAATATGTCAAAATGATTTTCATTGTTGAATCAATAGGTAGTTGCAAGGTATCCTGGGAAATTCACCTTTTTCTTTCTGTTTTCTTGCTTCTGAGATACTGATAGTTGTGTTTAAGTGTTGGGCTGAGGGTCATAACCTGGATTAAGCTAAGTCAGTTTCAAGATCTAGAAAAGTACTATTGATTTGGAAACAAAAACGAAGAAATGTTTTGTAACCTTGCTAAGGAATTGGTAGTAAAATTATTCCTTAGTCTTGTCTGGTTTCAATGGGAAGATAATAAAAAAGAAATCAGTATTCATTTTACCATAATGTAAACAATTTGTTAATTGTGGTTTTGTATTTATCTCTTTGGGATATCAAAGTATTATAAAGTTTTATTAAAATTAACCTATCATTTAGGAAACTGATATTTTCCATAACAAAAAATGCATTTCCATTGCAAGAAAAATAAATGTCATTCATTTTCAACTTAACTATTACAATGCATGTCTATTGGTTCCTACGAATGATGTGGAAAGACCTGTTCATCCTTATGTAGTAGGATGATAAACTTTTGTTCTTCTGCCTTGATCTTTCAGCATTACTTTTGAATTATTAAAGAGAGATTCAGAACCCTCCAGACAACTATGCAAAGCACCTATTTAAAATCAGACAACAATATAAAATTCTAAACATTCTCCAAGCTTTTATAAAGTTTGATTAAAGGGTAAGATCTGTCAGCATGCATTGCGGTATATTTTCCCTTTCAAGAAGTGAAAGAGAATAGATACATACAAAAGAAAATGTGATTAAAAGAGAGAGACAGAACTGCATTAATAGAAATGACTGATATCATTTCCCTATATAATTTTGAGAAATACAATTCTATTAGTCATGACTTTTTAATTTTGTTTTTTTAAAGATTCATATGTCCTTCCAGTATATGAAAGTTTCTAGGTAGGATAATAATTAGCATCTACCTAAATTCTTTTAAAAATCCTTAGACAGTCATCTAAAATTATGTAAATATGTTATTAGGTAATATTTATAAGTGCATGATGCTAAGGACAGTCTATTATTAATAGAGAATTAATTATGTGTTATTAATAGAGAATTAACAAAGTTTATAGAATCTAAATTCCAGACTTTTTTTTTCTTTTTGTTATATCCTGAAGTGGTATAAATCCAGAATGGGCAATAAATTCTATTACACAAGACTCGGTAATTCTATTTAACATTTTCTTGATATACATTTGAGAAAGTTCTCTCAAAATCATAAAATAGAATTAATAATCATTTATAAATATCATTGAAAATCATGTTTTAATGTAGTTTTTAAGAAATTAATATTTTATTATTAAAAATCAGATTGCATTAGAAAGAAATATGTAAAATTTCATGAAACAATATTTTAAGCATAATTTGCATATTTATATATCACCAAATGATTAATATATTTCTATACATATGTTTATACATATACACAGCTGACAATTCTAAGCCTGTGATAATTGAAGAACAGTTTGGATAATTTTCAGACACAATTAACTTTGAATACTTGTGGTAACTTTAAAATGTTTCTATTATTACAATCAAGTTTTAAAAATGTATAAATACCCTCATTATTTAAAGTGTCTATTTTATATTTGAATAGAAAAGTGAAAGTGTAAGGAAAGCATCTTGAGCTTTCATTTTCATTGTGCTGCTCTGAAAGCTGTGGAGAATTTACTGAAAATGTTTAAGAATTAATATAATCTGTAAAATGAGTGAATTTGTGACTATTTATAATGACTTTTTTCTCTCAAAGATAAAGGAAAATTCTCTAGGTTTGGAAATCTCCAAGTCAAAAAATTACTCTAATTAAGCTATTTCTTGGTGTCATATCTGAAATAATATTTGCATGTAGTTAAGAAATTATTTAAAGATTGTGGAACAAACAGTGTAAGTGGTTCTTCAAATTCAAAATTGCAATTAGAATCTATGCTTTGATAAAATTAAAAATATAAATAAAACACAAATCACTAACACTACTCCCTTTAGTTGCTAAATATAATGATGTTATTTGGAAAATCTCCAAAATGTTTCTGTTTTCTGTATTAACTTCTCACTATACATAGGGATGATTTATCATCACTCTTAAGAGATAATTAAGAAAACATTTAAGCTAATAAAATTTTCATTTTAAGAGTGTACATTAAAACTTCATTCATGTTGTTTTGAACATCTAAGAATATTTTAACATTAAGTCATTTTTTATGGATTCATGAATCCTTTAAGCATTGCAGACTTTTATACCCAAACTCATGAAATTTATCTGCATTGAGTCCATAATCAACTACAGTAAAGAATACTTTCGCATTAAGAGCTAAACATGCCTCTGTTATGCCTCACGTTTTATTATTGTACCAATAAATAAATGAATAAACAAAATGCATAAACAAAAAAATACACTTTTTGTTTCATAAATGTGTGAAACAGTTCAGATTAAGAATACTATTCTTTTCCATATTGGTGTTCATATCAGCCATCCAAAAAAGCCTACATTGATGTAATTCTTAGTTCAAAGGATCAGGCATTATCTTAAATCAGTCTTTTAAGTTGATTTTTTATGTTAGAAGATGATTTTGGCAGAGTAGAGGCAATTGTTTTCCTCCTTCTATTTTCAAGTGTATTTTCTACCTAGTATATTCATTTAAGAAATTTCTGTTTAGGCCGGGCATGGGGGCTCATGCCCACAATCCCAGCCATCACATATTTTGGCTTTTATTCTCACAAATAAAAAACAATTTGAACAGCAACATAAATTAAGTAGTTTTGGACTATAACCCAATGCATAAAATAAATAACTTTGAATCCATACTGATATAAAAATGATAGAGTTAATTTCAGAATGGAAGATAATAAACAAATATTCCATGAAGGATTTTAAATAATTCATGCAGCTATACTATCCTCAAGGAGAGTAATCATAGTTCACTGCTTCTTAAATGCGGGCTGTTCATGGTTATTTCCTTCTAAAGACTAGAGTATAGAAAGTGGAAAAAGAGGGAGCTTTTACAAAGGAGAAATCTGGCAAGTACCACCTCAAGTCAGGTAATGAAAGTCAATATCAATGATAAATTATGTTGATAGCATGTAACTTTAATATAATGTAATAAAATGGTACTTTACTTCTATAATCTTCTTCTCCAAAATACATAATACCAGTTTATTCATGAGGCAAAAAATTGGATACAATTCAGTAACAAGTATCCTACAATACACCTGACCAGTATGTTTCAAAATTATCAAGGTCATTAGAGACAAAAAATTCTGTGAAATTGTTACAGCCACGGGGTACCAAAGGAAATATAACTACGGTAATGTAATATTCTATATAAGCTGTTGGGAGAAAAAAAGGACATTACGTAAAAACTAAGGAAATCTGGATAAACTATGGACTTTATCTAATAATAATATATCACTATTGGTTTATTAATTTTAGCAAATGTGCCATACTAAGGTAAGATGATAATAAGTTGGGAAACTGTGTTCCAGGGTATTTAGGAACTCTCTGTACTATCTACTCCATTTTTTTTTATTTCCCTATATATGTATTCTTAAAGAAAGTCCACTAAAAACACATAAATAGCCCAAACTCATTGTATGAATTCAATTTGTAATTATACAACTTCCCACTAAGAAATGTCCAGATTCTGGTGGCTTTACTACTGAATTATATACAATTTATAAGAAAAAAAACATAATTCACACAAAAACTATTTCAGGAAATAAAGAATCCATTAATATTTGCCATCTTATTTTATGAGGCCAGTATACATTTTGGCACCAAAAAAAGGACAAGAAAATTATAAAAGAAGAGAATTACAGATCATTATCCTTTATTAACATAGATGCAAGAACCTACTGCAATATGTTAATCAAGTGCAGTAACATCAAATAAAATATATAAACATTAACATTGAAGAAAATATATTATGATTACATAGAATTTATCAGAGTAACGCAAGGTGTTGTTAGCATGCGAAAACGAATAAATGTATTTCAGTGAATTAACTGAGTGAGTAAAGCACAATGCTGTATTTATTTCAAGAGATATTTAAAAAATCATTTTAACAAATGCAACTCCTGTTTATGGCTTCAAAAAAACCTCAGCAAGTTAGGAATGAAAAGAAACTTTCTCAACCTGATAAAATGCATCTATGAAAACTATACATCTAATATCCTATCTAATAATACAATGTTGAGTTCTTTTCCCTACAAATTGGGAACAAAATAAATATGCCCATTTTTTCTGTTTCTAGTTATTAATGTACTGGAAGTTTCAGTACAATAGGAAATGAAAAGTAAATATCACTATTCCCAACGGTAAAGACACGTAATCAACCTAAATGCCCATCAATTATAGACTGGATAAAGAAAACATGGTACATATACACCATGGAATACTATGCAGCAATGAAAAAGAATGATATCATGTCCTTTTCAGGAACATGGATGGGGTTGGAAGCCATTATCCTCAGCAAACTTACCCAGGTACAGAAAACTAAACATGGTATGTTCTCACATATAAGTGGGAGCTGAATGATGAGAACACATGGACACTTGGTGGGGAACAACACACAATGGGGCCTGTCAGAGGGTGGGTTAGAGGAGAGAGCATATCAGAAAAAGTAGCTAATGCATGCTGGGCTTAATACCTAAGTTAAGGGATGACCTGTGCAGCAAATCACCATGTCGCACATTTACCTATGTTATAAACCTGTACAACCTGCACATGTACCCCTGAACCTAAAATTTGAAGAAAACATAAAGAAAAGTAATTAATAGTCACATAGTTTAGAAAAGGAAAAGCAAAATTGTCTTCATTTATAGCTAGCATAATTTTGTATGTAGAAAATCATAAAGGATCTTCAAACAGTAAAGTTAATCATTGAATTTAGAAATGTTGCAGGGTATAAAGTCATTAAACAAAATTAATTTCATATATAATAGCAACGAAATGTTTAAAAATCTAAAACCATGGCTTTCAATAGAATTACAAAATATCAAATCCTTAGCATTGTATGTCACATAAAATGTTCAAGATTTCTAACCTAAAAGCTACAAAACATTACAAAGAAAACTAAACAAAAGTTGAATAACTGGGGAGATGCACCACTGCTGGCAGCAGTGGCCCATCTGGAGTGGCAGCTGCACAGATGCTGGCTGCAGCAGGGAGGTGTAATCGGCGTTGCATGCTCTGCAGTGCTGGCAGGAGCCAGGAGAAGATGAGAGCCCCGCCCCTACTGAATTGGTGGGGTGCACAGCTGCAGCTGCCGGGGCAACTGGACCCGGGCATCCCTGCACTCTCGGGGGCCCAGGAAGTCCCTTTCTGTTGCAGATTTGAAAGTGCCTGCTCCTGCTGCCTGGCCTCTTCTAGCTTCCAGCACCCACTCTGGGGTGGAGCAAAGTTGTGGCTGAACTCAGGTGCTGTTTTAACCCAGCCAGGTGTGCATGCTCAGCGAGGTGCTGACTTAGTCTCCTGCCACCTTAACTCCTCCAGACTTTAGGGATAAACAAGCATGGGAGGGAGGCTGAAGCAGGGCTGAGGGTAGTGTGGGATGGGCCCACAGGTGCCCCTTGACACAAACAGCCTGGGCACCATGGATGACTTGGTGATGGTGGCAGGAGGCAGACAAACTCTCGGGCACAAAGGGTCAGTTTGCCAGTGAAACCCCACCTTCAAACCAGGGATGACCTGAAGCCTGGGAGCCAGGCTGCCAGTTCCAGGTAGAGTCTGCGGCCCAGAGTGAGAACATATGGTGCTTTTTCCAGGCTCACTCATCACCTCCTATGGACCAATCAGAACGTACTTCCTCTATTCTGAGCCCATAAAAACCTGGACTCAGCCAGACACACAGCCTTCAGGACTACCAGCTTCAGGAAGAAGCTATTAATTTCAGGTCTCCTTGACTTGTGGGGGATGACCTGCTTACAGAAAGGAGCTACCCACTAGCAGTCTTCTCTCTACCTGAGAGCTGGAGGCCCATTGGGACAACCTGCCTGTGGAAAGTAGCTACCCACTTCAGGTCTCCTGAGAGCTGCTCTGTGGCTCAACAAAGCTTCTCTCTGCCTTGTTCACCCTCTAGTTGTCCACATACCTCATTCTTCCTGGACACAGGACAAGAACTCAGGACCTCCTGAATGGCGGGACTGAAAGAGCTGTATCACAAGCAAAGCTGAAACATTCCCGACCCCCCCCCCCCCCCACCCACCATCCCCGTGAAGAAAATATACTATAAGGCAACAATAACAAAAACAGTATGGTACTGGTACCAAAACATATATATAGAGAGAATGGGACAGAACAGAGACCTCAGAAATAATATCACATATCTATAACCATCTGATCTTTGGAAAACCTGATGAAAACAAGTAATGGGGAAATGATTCCCTATTTAATTAATGGGGTGCTGTGAAAACTGGCTAGCCATATTCAGAAACTGAAACTGGACCCCTTCCTTATAACTTATGCAAAAATTAATTCAAGATGGATAAAAGATTTAAATATAAAACCCAAAAATATATAAACCCTAGAAGAAAATCTAGGCAGTACCATTGAGAAAATAGGCATAGACAAAGATTTTATGATGAAATCACCAAAAGCAATTACAACAAAACTAAAATTAACAAAGAAGATCTAATTAAACTAAAGGGCTTCTGTACAGAAAAATAAACTATCATCAGAGTGAACAGGCAACCTACAGAATGGGAGAAAATTTTTGCAATCTATCTGTCTGACAAAAGTCTAATGTGCAGAATCTATAAAGAACTTAAACAAATGTATAAGAAAAAACCAAACAACACCATCAAAAAGTGGGTGAAGGCTATGAAGAGAAACCTCTCAAAAGAAAACATTTATGTGGCCTAGACCATACAAAAAAAAGCTCATCATCACTGATCATCAGAGAAATGCAAATCAAAACCACAATGAGATACCATCTCATGACAGTTAGAATGGCAATTATTGAAAAGTCAGGAAACAACAGATACTGGTGAGGCTGTGGAGAAACAGGAACACTTTTGCACTGTTAGCAGGTGTGTCAATTAGTTCAACCATGGTGGAAGACAATGTGGCTATTCCTCAAGGATTTAGAACCAGAAATAACATTTGACCCAGCAATGTCATTCTGGGTGTAATCCCAAAGGATTATAAATCATTCTACTATAAAGACACAAGCACATGTATGTTTATTGCAGTACTATTTACAATAGCAAAGACTTGTAACCAACCCAAATGCCCATCAATGATAGACTGAATAAAGAAATTGTGGCACATATACACCATGGAATACTATGCAGCCATAAAAAAGAATGAGCTTATGTCCTTTGCAAGCACATGGTTGGAGCTGGAAGCCATCATTCTTAGCAAACTAACACAGGAGAAGAAAACCAAACACTGCGTGTTCTCACTCATAAGTGGGAGTTGAACATTGAGAATACATGGACATAGGGAGGGGAACATCACACACCAGGGCCTGTTGGGGGTTGCGGGGCAAGGAGAGGGAGAGCATTAGGATAAATACCTTATGCATGAGGGACTTAAGACCTAGATGATGGGATGATAGGTGCAGCAAACCACCATGGCACATGTATACCTATGTAACAAATCTGCACTTTCTGCACATATATCCTAGAACTTAAAGTAAAATGAGAAAAAATAAATGTTTACCTGCATTTTACAAAGAGGTAACTGAAGTAAGTAAAAATAAAATATTTGCCTGTGATTACTAGTAATTATTAGAACCACAATTTAACTTCAGGTTTCATGTTCTTAACTACTATGCAAACGTGTCCTCTCTGGAAAGATGGTTGACCTCATTAGCAACTAATCACTTCATGAAAGTCAGTTCAAGAAATTACTTTTCCCTTCAACATTTATGCTATACATAGTATCACAAGCGACGTCAGGAAAGCTTTACAGTAAGTAAGTCAAGCAGTGCCTATCTGACCAGTGATGTTCCTTCCAACGAATAAACTTCTACTATAATTGTAAAATTTAAGACACTTGGATAGAAATGATAATTTGCCAAAAGATTTTACAAGTACATGGCAATCATGTACTTTATAGCTAATATTTATTATGGAGTTTATTATGTGACAATAAGTTTGATGAGTCATTTACATATAATATTGCTTTTAATCATTAAAGCAAATATTTAGTAAATATTATTATTCCTATTTATGCAATTGAGAAACCTGATAATTTAACTTGTGTGAAGACAAGTGAAGACATGTAGCATTACATTTTAATCCTTACCATTTTGCCTCATGAAACTGCATTTTAACTCTTACATTGTATTTTTTACATGATATAGACATAGATGTCTGCACATATTCTAACTACATGGATAGCAATTACTGAAAACAGCATCTTGCTGAGTAATTGGTCATAAAGTAATATAACATTTTCGTTTTGATAGATCTTTTTTCTTTTTAGTGTTACTGACAAAAATAAAATAAATTGGTACTTTATTTTGGCAATTAATTCCAGCACTTTGTGAGTTTGAGGTGGGTAGATCACCTGAGGTCAGGAGTTTGAGACCAGCCTGGCCAACGTGGTGAAACACTGTTTCTACTAAAAATAGAAAAATTTGCCTTGTGTGGTGGTACACGCCTGTAATCCCAGCTACTCAGGAGGCTGAGACACTAGAATTGCTTGAACTCTGGAGGCGGAGGTTGTATTGAGCTGAGTGAGATCTCATCACTGCACTTCACCCTGGGCAACAGGGTGAGACTCTATCTCAAGAAATAATTTTAAATAAAAATAATAAAATTAGAATATAGGTTAAAATTCTGATGTCTTTCTTTACCCAGTAATGGAGCTCAGCATCAAAATTCAATAATTATTCACATTTTTGAAGTGAACAGCCAACTTTCTTTTATTATCTGATACCATCTTGATTTTCCTATCAGAAGCTTTTAGAACAAGTACAGTTGTTTCCAATAAAGTCATAAATATACATATGTGTAAATTTAATATTTCAATTTTGTCATGCCATTAGTGAGAATGAATACCTATCACCACATATACTGTGGTTTTGTTTTTGTATGTTTACAGTTATTTATTAATATGAAACCCTGATATAAACTTAAATATTCACAAATAGTATTCACATAGACCAAAAATAGAATTCTGTATTGTAACTATTTTAGTGGCTATACAAAATACTTGTTTTTCATTAAGAAGTAAGTTAATAAAAATAAAATTTCCAAAACCAGTATTTCAGTATGTCTATTCATACCTTAATCAGGTAATTTGTGTCTTTTCACTAAACCCTTTCTACTAGATCCTTAATTATAATGCATTTCATCTATTTGATAATTCTTAACCATTTAAAAAAATAATTTATAATAATCTCAAATAAATAATAGTGCATGTTTTACAAGATGATACCTATCACCAAAAATGTCACTGAGAAGTAGAATTTAGTTTGTGAGCTTGAGAGACAGAGAAAGAGAAAGAAGGAGAAAGAGAGAGGAGAAACTCACCAAATTTTAGCATTAAATATCCCCAAAATAGATTCCATTAAAGACCTGCCATCTTAGTATTTGCACTGTACGTAATTCAGTGGAAATTATAGCCATTTAAATGCTCCTTTCAAAACCCATGTATTAGAGTGTGGGACAATGAATGCAACAGTAGCAACTTCTAAAAATCAGATTTATCTTAAATCATTGACTTGCTCTTAACAATTGACCTTTGAACAGCTCTTAGAAAACTTAGAAAAAAGCTTTCTAAAAGAAGGATTTTAATGAAACATCAATAAACGTTCAATGTTCAGTTAAAAGGAAACATTATTTACTAAAGAATTACTTTTTCTGATGAAGAGCTATATTTGAAGTAGTAAAAATTATAATTTAATTATGAAAAAATAGAGTTGACTTGAATTTGAAAATAGTATGTGTGGCTAAGAAGCTATCATAATACTGCCACTATAAAATTGCTGTTATTTTCATCACAAACTTTGGTAATTTGATTTTCTTTATAAACTTTTCAAACAGTTACAATAAGAACAGCTTTGAAACAATTGAAATAACTACTGTTTGTTTTATTTAAAGTCAGTCAAGTTATACTTCCTTTAAAATGTTTTCCTTATATCAATATTAAACTACTAATACAAGTTCTCTTTAATAATGAAAGAAAAATGAACTACTTAAAGTAGAACATGAGGTTTTTTTAAATTATACTTTAAGTTCTGGGATACACGTGCAGAATGTGCAGTTTTGTTACATAGGTAGACATGTGCCATGGTGGTTGGTTGCATCCATCAACCCATCATCTACATTTGGTGTTTCTCCTAATGCTATCCCTCTGCTAGCTCCCCACCTTCGACAGACCCCAGTGTTTGATGTTACCCTCCCTGTGTCCATCTGTTCTCATTATTCAACTCCCACAATGAGTGAGGACATGCAGTGTTTGGTTCTCTGTTCCTGTGTTAGTTTGCTGAGAATGATGGTTTCCAGCTTCGTCCATGTCCTTGCAAAATACATGAACATCATCCTTTTTTATGGGTGCATAGTATTCCATGGTGTATATGTGCCACAGTTTCTTTATCTAGTCTATCATTGATGGGCATTTGGATTGGTTCCACATCTTTGCTATTGTGAACAGTGCTACATTAAACATATGTGTACATGTGTCTTTATAGTAGAATGACTTTAATCCTTTGGGTATACACTCATAATGGGATTGCTGGGTCAAATGTTATTTCTGGTTCTCGATGCTTGAAGAATCACCACACTGTCTTCTACAATAGTGGAACTAATTTTTGTGTGGATGTCCTTTTGTTGATGTTGATGCTATTCCTTTTTGTTACTTTTTGTTACTTTTCCTTCTAAAAGTCAGTCCCCCTCTCTTGCAGGCCAGCTGGAGTTTGCTGGAGGTAAACTCCAGACCCTGTCTCCCTGGGTATCACCAGCAGAAGCTGCAGAGCAGCAAAGACTGCTGCCTGTTCCTTCCTCTGGAAGCTTTGTCCCAGAGGGGCACCTGCCAGCCGGATCTCTACTGTATGAGGTGTTTGTGGACAGCTGCTGGGAGGTTTCTCCCAGTCAGGAGGCGGGGGGTCAGGGACTCACTTGAGCTAGTCTGTCCCTTAGCAGAGCTGTGCTTGGAGATGTACTGCCCTCTTCAGAGGCAGGAATGTTTAAGTCTGCTTAAGCTATGCCCAGAGCCGCCCCTTCCCCCAGGTGCTCGTCCCAGGGAGATGGAACTTTTATCTATGTTTTTATAGATAAACTGAGCTTCTGCCACAAAAACAAAAACAAAAACAGTTGGGCATTGTGGCACATGCCTGTAGTCTCAGCTATTCAGGAGGCTTTCTTGAGCCTGGGAGACAGAGGTTGCAGTGAGCTGAGATCATGCCACTCCACTCCAGCCTTTTTGACAGAGTGAGACCTTGTGTCAAAAAAGGAAAAAAGAAATGATGGAGGCATGCAAAGACTTAATGACATATGTGTTGCTAACCCAGAAGTTTAAAACCAGAAGGTGAGAGTGAAATAAAGAGGGAAAATGACATGGTTTTCCTCTCATCAAAGGTTTCAACTGCACTCATTTACCTCTTCAGGCTGAGCACTCTTATGGTCATGAGTGCTGTTTGAGGACATGGATGAGGGTATGACTTGGGCTTTATTAGTGAAAGCACATGCTCTCAATGTGGATCTGCAATTAGATTCGTCTCCAGAATCTTCTAGTGGTGTGAAGAATATAATTCTTGCTTTAATCAATGAGCTTCTTCAGTGATATTTCAGTAAAATGTCATAGCTAGAAGGGATAAGCTAAGCCAATGGTTCTCTGTCTATTTAAAATACACATTTTTAATTATAATTATATTTTCATTCCCAATACACAAAACAAATCAGAATGGACTTTTTAAAACTGGTGTTAGTGATGTCATGGGACTTTAGGCCAACATTTGTGTCCTTCATCTGACACCTTGATGGCTCCTAAAGACTTGTAAATATAACAGAATGAATGGTAGTTTAATTAAATCTTCCAATTTATACAAGGAAATGCTGAGATCCAGAGAGATTAAGTTCCTTGCCTAGGGTCATATAGATGATTGGTGTTTAGCTGGGGTCCTGGCCTTAGGGTCTTTTACTGGCAATGGCTTCCTGTTCTCAAATCCAGACCACCCGGTCAAAACTTTCTCCTGTAGACCTGGTTTCCATTTCCATTTCCATTTCCAACAATTACAGGAGTAACTCTGAAGTCCTGAGTAGATGCAGAAACTTTAAGGAATGTTAAAACTAATACACTGTAGTTTGAACAGTATATTAGTTAGGGTTCTCCAGAGAGACAGAGCTAATAGGATGTATGCATATATGAAAGTGAGTTTTTCAAGGAGACTTGGCTCACAGGATCACAAAACAAAGTCCCTTAATAGGCTGTCTGCAAGCTGAGGAAGCAAGAAACCAGTAGTGGCTCAGTCAGAGTCCCAAAGCCTCAAAAGTAGAGAAGCTGACAGTGCAGCCTTCAGTCTGCGGCCAAAGGCCAGAGAGCACCCAACAAACCATTGGTGTAAATCCAAGAGTCCAAAGGCTGAAGAACCTGGAGTCTGATGTCCAAGAGCAGGAGGAATGAATGGAAGCATCCAGTACAGGGGAAAGATGAAAGTCAGAAGATTCAACAAGTCAGGTTATGTCACTTCTTCATTCTGCTCTGTTCTAGCCAAACTGGCAGCCAGTTGCAGGAAGCCACGCTTCCTCTTTGAGTTCACTGACTTCAATTTAACCTCCTCTGGCAACATCCTCACAAACACACCCAGAAACATACTATACCAGCTATGTAGGCATCCTTCCATCCAATCAAGTTGACACCTAATATTGACCATCACGAACAGCCATAATTTGTCATTCTTATCATCAACACACTGAATTCAGAGTTTATTTTCTTCAAACCTTTAATACAGACTCATATCCATGTACTGCTTTCTGTTGTTATTTAAATATTTCAGGGGTGTGTGTGTTGTCTCCAAAACCAGTGAGCCAGTGAGAATGCCCCTGGAGGACAGGAACATATATTAGAGTCATATGAAGAAAAACAAGGGGAAACAACTATATCTGGGTCATTGCTTACCTAATTACTTTTGAGGGCAAGAGAATTACAGAGTAAGGAGATTTTAGTGTCTGTCAGCAAACCTGTAGAACTATGCCATAAAAAAAGATGGCAGCTTAGGTTTTGCTTTGTCTTTATTCAAAAGGAATTTTGAAGTAGAGCTGCTTTCTGTTATTTTTCTAAGCTATTGCTATATCTGTGATCTTTACTGTTCCTCTATTGTTTGTTTGTGAAAGCTGTAGTTATAGATAATTGTAATCTCTCTTAATTAAATATTAACATATATTCTAATATTTATCTTGTTTACTACATTAAATACATTTTGCTGACTTCTAGATGAATATAGGAATATGTATATTTGACTTCCTAGAAGATCACTTCATATCAGTATAAACAAGCATAAACCTCTATGTTTTGGGGGAAAATACAAGGCTTCTAATGTTCACATTTTGTGTAAGCAATTTAGAGGATTTGTCATCCTTTTTATTCCTTAACACTTAGTCACAATATTATGTGTAGTAGAGTATTTTGGTACAATTGCAATCAGTACTTTATAAATGCATGCAAATATCAGCTATTACAAGTCAATACAAATGAATTCTACTTTGTTTACTTGTATGCATGATCTTAAACTATTATTGCCAAAGAAACAAAATTTTTGTTACCTGTTGGAAAAAGTTACAAGTGATTAAGTCCTTTGACTTCAATGGTTAGTAGAGCAGAGACCAATTAACTGTGCAGGAGACACAAAGATATTATTTAAGTTTACTTTTAAATAGAGAAAGGGATCTTTTGGACTTGGCTATAATTTGACCAATTATTTTGAATATACAATTTCCCTTTTTCCCCCTTTCCTTCATTATTAGGAGTTGTACTATGAATAGCAGAGTATCTGAGTTTAAGAAATTAAAGGACTGGGGAAATTTCCTGAAACTTTTGCTTTGGGTGTAAAATTTAAGTAGTTGTCATTGGCTAAGAATATTAAAAATATATGAAAGCGAGAGCATGTAAGATTGACATAAGTTTAAATTACAGTGCTGGAAGACTGATTTAATATGAGCATGAAGAAGCTTTAAACTGTGGTAAATTTCATTATGGTATTAGGAATTGGAATAGTATATAGGAATGTTTTTCCAACCCTTATACCTCTGATGATTCAGAAAAAAAAAGAGCATACACATTTATGCATCACAGAATTGAGACTAAGTGAAACTATTGTGTGTGTGTGTATACACATACATCATATAAACTAACAACTGATACAGATAAAAGATAAGTAATAAAATACTTTGAGATAATTGTGCTGCAAATCAACAAACATTTTAAGATACTTTGTGAGAAACATCTTTATTACATTTTAAACTGGAGCAAATGTTGTTGACAGTAACATAAGTAAGAAACTATCAGTGGCAGATCTAAATTACTGCTGAGGCTTTGGGTTTTTATAGTTCTAATTTATATGATTCTGCTGGTGTATAGAAATTATTTTTATAACATATATATTCTCCATAATTAAAAATGCTGACTAGAAAAATTTATCCTCTTAAATATGTCTAAAAAATTCTTATCTTAAGGGATACTAGGGATAATTTATCACCATGAAAATGGCTAAATTTTTTTCTAATATTAAGGGATCTCACCTTATAATATAAAGGCAATAGCTAGATTTATGGAGTTAAAATATTGTTTAGCTCAGAAGTGATTACATATACACATTGGACTAGTAGCTAATTGTATAATAGGCTTACAATCCTAATAGTTATTTCAAATTTAGCTTCATTTGGTTGGTATTCTTCTGGTTTTGTGTTTATATATGAGAATTAACTCTTAGACATTCAAATGTAGCCTTCTTTCTTTTAAATTAAAACATTTAAAAAGTGGTTTACATAAATATACTGTTCACCGAAGAGTCAGGCCCTGTAAAATATTTGAAGAGATTTATTCTGAGCCAAATATGAGTGACTGTGGCCCATGACACAGCCCTCATGAGACACTGAGAACATGAGCCCAAGGCGATTGGGGTGCAGCTTGGTTTTATATATTTTAGGGAGACATGAGACTTCAATCAAATACATTTAAGAAGTACATTGGTAAGGTCCAGAAAAGCGGCATAACTTGAAAGGGATGGGGAGGGATGTTTAGGGGTAGAGTGGGGTGGCTTCCAGGTTATAGGTAGATTTAAAAACGTTTTGATTGACAATTGATTGAGTTTATCTAAAGACCTGGGATCAATAGAAAGGAAATGTCTGGATTGCCTTAAGAGGCTGTGGAAACCAAAGTTCTTTCATTCAGATGAAGCCTTCAGGTATCAGGCTTCAGAGAGAATAGATTGTGTTTCTTATCAGACTTAGGATCTGTGTTGATGTTAATGCCTGAGAGGTAGAATGAAGCATGTCCCACCAACCCCCACTTCCCAACATGGCCTGAACCAGTCTTTCTGGTTAAATTTTAAGAGCATCCTGGCTGAGAAGGAAGTCTATTCAGATGGTTGGGGAGCCTTAAAATTTTATTTTCAGTTTATAATACAAAACAAATATTAGGGCTTAGTTGTCAAACTGATGGGGTCTCCCTATGTTTCCTGGGCTGACCTTGAATACCACACTTAAGTGATTATCCAGCCCCAGCCTCCCAAGTACCTGGGATTACAGTCACAGTAAACTCACATTTTAAGCCTGAATTGTGTCCCCATAAAATTTATAGGTTGAATTCTTAACTGACTGTACCTTAGAATGTGACTGTATTTGGGGATAGGTCCTTTAGAGATAATTGAGGTAAAATAAGTTCAGAGGAGTGGGCCCTAATCCAATTATGACTGTTGCCCTTATAAGAAAAGAAGAGCGGGGCACAGGCACACAGACCAAAGGAAGACCATGTGAAGCGGTCACACAGTGAGAAGGAAGCAAACAAAGGAGAGAGGCCTCAGAAGAAAGCACATTTGCCAACAACTTGATCTTGAACTTCTAGCCTCCGGGACTGTGAAAATATAAATTTATATTGTTTAAGCTACCCAGTCATAGTACTGATAGGAACAGGAGGCAGGATAATTCTGCATAGAAGACGGCAGGTCCTCAATGAGGACCAAAGTGAGAACTTATATCCCTGTTTTCCAGCTTGACTGTTGCCTTTTCTAAAACCACCCATGCCCACCCTGACCCCACTCCTGTGCCCATTAGAAACCCCAGGCTCAGCCAGGAGAGAGGAGAGGCAGCTGGACATCAGTGGCTATGGTTAGATGTGAGAGAGAAGTTGCTTGACTTCAGAGGGACAGCTTGACAGAATAACTTTGGAGAGGAGTGCAGCCATCCCTACAAGATTACCTTCCTCCTCCATCCCTTTTCAGCTCCCCTTTCCACAGAGAGCCACTTTCATTGGCATAAAATCCTCCACATTTACTATCTTCAATCCATTCATGCAACATCATTCCTCCTGGTCACTGGACAAGTACTTGGGTGCCACAAGTGTGGGTTCAAAAGATTGTCACACTGATCCTTCACTAAACTGTTAATACTTAAGCAAACTGCAAATGGCAAAGCTAAAAGGGCACTGTAACACTTCCTTTGGGGCTTCAGGGGTCATGGCCACCCTGCCCTAGACGCTGCCATGGGGCTGGTACAGAATTTGCTCTTGCCGGCATCCCAAGTACTTGCCTTGGCTGTTGCACCTGCTACGCATGAGGGGTGGAGCAGTAAGTGACTGGAGTTCACCCCTGTCAGCGCCCCATGTACTCCAGTTCCTGCCTATGAAGTGGTCAGGGAAATATCCTGCTTCAGTATTTTGTTATGACAGCCTTTGCAAACGAATTCAAATACTAAAGACAAAACGTTAGCATGTTAGGCACTTTTACAATTGATGTTGCCTGCTTTTCAACACAATTCTTAACCTTCATTCCCACAAGAAAAATGCTAAAAATAACTTCAGCATAAGCTTCAGATAAGATGCAGAAAACTGGATGGTATCTCTCCTGCAAACTTACTACATAAACACAAAATCACAATTTTTCTTGAATTTTTCATAGTTGAAGTCTCACAGCAATCAACTAAGTTAAAATATTCACAAATTCAGGCACCCACATGAGGAAATGTGATGCAAGCAATTAAAATTGCCTTTGCAAAAATTCTATCAGTAAGAAAATGATGGCATTTGGGGAGATCTGATCTAACTAAAGCCTCTCCTGCTTTTAGCCTTCAAGCTGTCTTCATTATTCCTAGGCAAAGCTAACTTTGGTAGACATTTAGCTTATCCTTTGAATGTTAATAGCCCTTCCCCCAAACTCAATTGCCTCTGTAAAACTATTGAGAGACCACCAGGCTACAAGGAAGAGAGAAGCCTGAATTTTTCAAAGTATAAACATAAATTATTTCCAACTGTAGGGAATCCATGAGCCCCACACACTGGGTGCCAGAATGTAGGGATCCATGAGCCCCATGTTGGGCACCAGAATATAGGGAGCCAACCCTACATCACCCGTGGGTACCCTGAGTTTGGTGGCAAAAAAAGGAATGAGAAAAAGACTAAGAAAGACAGTGGGACCAGGGAGCCATCACTTATTACTGGCGGCAGTGAGGGCCCGAGCTCTGATCATCCACACTATTTATTGATTACAATCATTTTGATCTATAGGGTAGGAGTGGAGTGATGGTGGAGTGAATCAGTGAGCCAGAACTTGTGTGTCATCCTCAGGATTGATAACAGTGGCGGTTTGGGAGTTTCACAAAACAAGAACATGTGGTTATCTTTAGCTTATTATCTATACACAGCTGATAGAATACGGACCTTACAAGAAGCCTACAAGCCTGGCTACGTCATAGTGCTACGAAGGGGTTTTATATCCTTGAGTACAATGTTTACGGTAACAGAGCTGAGGTCACCCTGCACCGGAACATGAGGCATGGAGAGGCCTTCCTTCTCAGAGGCCTCCTGCGGCCTTCCACAGTTTGTTGTTTCTTGTTCATATGTTATTTATAACCAATTTATGTAGGCACTCTGTAAGTCCTTTCTCCTTTGCTGCTTTTCCCAACACCAGCCATTTATTTTGAAGGTCACAAGGCATGCAACTTCCTCAATTACTTCTTCAGATAACATCACTGTTATAGAACCTAAGGTTGACCTTTTGAGATATCTTTTTGTAATGGGAAACATTTCCTTGTCCCCCTAGCAGGGTGTGCAATGAGGGTATGGTTCAAATCTTCAGCACCCCATTGCTTAAACCTACAGGGGAGCATACAGATGGGCAGACTGTGGGGCTCTCACCCCACTGCAGTGTCGAGGGGTCAATGTTTACAGCTGAAGTCCCAGTGGGTGTGTGTTACAGGGTGCTCTTTTAGTTTAGCTATCCATATGTGGCTTATGTTAGTCAGATCAATTAGATCTCTGCCTTATGTCAACTACGGAGGGCTTTCTCTATCCTGGAGTTCTTGCCTTCATGTATCGGAAGAATCAGGTCACACCTGGGCTTGGAGAAAGAGTGCAAACTTTTATTGAGTGGAAGTAGCTCTTTAGGAGATGGGGGAGCCAGAAGGGAGACTGGTTTTCCCCTGGAGTTGGGCCACTCAGTGGTGCAGGCTCTCCTTCAGTTGCCCCAGCCAAACTCCTTGTCATTCTGCCAGTCGGTCACCTGCCTGCATACCAGTACCTGTTGGTGTGTTCCTCTACTGATGTGCTCCTCTGGATGTCCAGCCACCTGTGTGCCTGCCTGCTAGGGTCTTGGGGTTTTTATATGTACATGATGGGGGCATGGCAGGCCAGGACAGAAATGAAACATTTGGGCAGGAAAACAAAAATGTCTGTCCTCAGGCCCAACAGTGGAGCCCTAGCCAGGGACCAAACCCTTCCAATCTTCCAAATTTTGCACTTGTGACACCCATGGCTCCACATAGACCCACCAACCCATGGCTCCTGTGCCCACCCCAAAGTGACCCAGCACGAGAGAACAGCTGCCACTCCCTATGATTTCATCTCCAACCCAATTCGTCATCAGCAAGTGCCCATTGCTGCCACACTACTACTTCCTCCAAACTACCTTTGAAAAACCCCTAACCTATGAGCCCTTGAAGATATTGATTTGAGCAATAACTTCGTCTCTGGCATGGCATGGCTGGCTTTGCATCAATTAAAGTTGCTTTACTGTAATTTCCTGAATTGACTTTGTTTGTGCAGCAGGCAGTAAGAAACTCAGTTACACAACTGCTTTTCTAAGAGAGAGACCAGACCTCCTATAAACCAGAAAGGAGCATGGTGTTATAAATTTTTAACAAATGGCTGAAGGCTCAGTTTGAGGGGATTACAGAACTGGTGGTAGCAACAGATAGGGAAAATTCAAAACTGCTTTCAGTCTTTCTTCTTTTTCTCATTAAGGACATGAAAGCAGGACTGGCAAAAGAGGAGTGGGGGAGACGGGAAACTCTGTCTTGTGCTGGAGGCATGAGGTGGAGGGAGGGAAGGAAACAATGAAGGAAAGACAAAACAGGCAAAAGGGGGTAAGAATCCCTAAAAAATAGAAAACAAACAGCTGGGCTCTAGATTACCGTAAGACCGGCTGCCTTGCCGGGAGCTCGGACAGGCCCATCCCTCCCTGAGCCTGGAAACTACGTCACCATTCCGCGCTCATCTAGCTCCACCACGTAGCTTCCCCAACGCCCACTTCTGCACTCTGCACTCAAATCTGCACTCAACACCAAGCTCTGCACTCGGCACCTAGCCCGCCATTGAAAAACCCCGCCGAAATTTGAAAAACCCTGTTTCCCAATATCCAATCAATTGCCTCATGCTTTGTTTCCCTAATATCCAATCAATTGCCTCATTCTTTGTTTCCCTAATATCCAATCAATTGCCTCTAATGCCCACGCACCGAAAATCCCGCCTACCTACCAGTAGCAGCTCACCCCGTCCAAGCCCTGTTTCCCAATATCCAATCAATTGCCTTATGCTTTGTTTCCCCCAATGTCCACTCAATGGTCTCTCACCCCTATAAAACTCCTTACCCTGGGAAGTTAAGCACGACTTCTCTGGCCCCCTTTCCCAGACCACAGAACCTCACTCGGGAGCTTAATAAATTGGCATTTAATTTTCTAGGCTGATCTCAGTTTCCTCATTTTAAACTTGGCAATATCCCTTGCAGTTACCTTGGGAGCACTTCTAGCCTATAGTACAGGGAAAGGGACTGGAGACTTAGGCAGAACCCAGCCAACTGTTTGATTTGAGAAGATGAAGCTAAGAATATGGGAAGATAAAAGTGGCTAGAGTTTGTAGGACAGAATATCACAGAACAAAGAGCTGCATAGAAAAAGAACTACAGAGATCTATAGACTCCACCTAGAATACTTAGCAAAATACCTATGAGCACATGCATATAAGAAAATTACTTGGGAATAGGAAGAGAAACACCTGAAGTGATACAAGAGAATAATGCTTGGCACTTACTCAGAGCCAGGAATAGTACCTGTTCCCACCAAACAGATTGAAAAACTCAGGACACATGGGTCATTAGATAAGATACAGTAATCAGAAAGATTTTGCCTCAGAAATGTAGAATACTTAACTATAGACAAAATACTGCTCTAATAATGTCTAACTGTTGTGAACAACAAAAACTGAAATGATTGCACTGTTTCCACGTAGACTGTGTGTCTCAAAACAAATGTCAACAATTTATAAGAGTATAAAAATATCTGTCACCCACCAATGTAAAATTTGCAATGTATAGATCAAGTTAAACATTATCAGGCATGCAAAGAAGAAGAGAAATATAACTTGTAGTGAAAGAAATATTCATCAAAATCAGACTAATGCAGATATTGGAATTACCAATAATATTAAACTATTATTATAACTTCATTCAATATGTTTAAAATTTTAAGAACATAGAAGAAAAAGATTAATCAATTCCAATTTTTTTAGCCATTATTTTGTCAAATATTTGCTCTTTAATCACATCTGTCTATTCTTTTCTTGGGACTTCATTGACACTTATATTTGGCCACCTGAGTTCACATAGCTTGGGTATATTATTTTTTGTGTGTTTAATTTTGGACAGTTCCTATTGTTATGTCATTGAGTTTACTAACTTTTTTTCCTTTGTAATATCTAGTGTGCCATTCATATCATTCAATGCACATACTTAGTTTTTATCTCTAAATTTAGATGTCATTTTTTAACGAAGTTTGTCTTCATCTACTTAAATTTTTAATGTATCAATGTTATTACAATTGTTTTAATGTATTTGATAATTTAAAGATGTAAGAAATTTTCCACATATTTGTAAATAAAACAGCACTTTTTATATAGTGGATTGGGCCAAAATAGAAGCCTCCAAATTTTGGAAAATATAGTGAATTGAATAAAAATGAATACTACATATATTGAAATTTGACATGAGCAGCTAAAGCAGTGCTTTTTGGAGTTTTAAGGCATAAGTGTTTTAAGCTTTCGTATTAGGAACTAGAAACAAAAAAAAACTAATTACAACTAATTGCTGTCTCTCCCCCTCAAAAAAGCAAAGGAAGTCAAACATAAAAACAAAATCAATGAAATTGAGAACAATAAAACAATAGAGCAAATAGTGAAAATGTATAACTATTTATAAAAATCCATTAAAAGTCAATTGTCTATTTAGACTGTCCAGGAAAAAAAGTAATAGTGTACACACAAATTGCAAATGTCAGGGGAGCATTGCTATATATCATGAAAGTATTTAAATACAAATAAGGGAAAACTACAAAAAAAAAAATTTAAACATCTATCAATGTACATGCAAGATGAAACAGATAACATAAATAGTAGTGAATCAAGTTCTGGGTAAGAAATAGTCTTAGATTAAGAAAATTAAATTTGTGAGGAAAATATTCAGGAGAAAAAATATATTCTTGGTTCAGATTTCTGCAAATTCTACCCAACATTTAGGACATAATATTGAGGATGACTTCAGCAATGGTACAGTAAAAACCTTCAAAAGTCTGCTGTTCTGTAAAAACACAGGAAACTGGCAAAATGGTCAAAATGAATTTTTAAGAGGAATATATATCTAAGAAAAATGGCTGAATCTTGGTAAGAATGGTGAGATTTGTGGCATTTAAATTTTCCCTATTTCATCCCCAAATCAGTACTCTATCATAATGTTGAAAATGTAATCACTGGATGAGTCTTCCTGCCCACTGCACAAAGACCATGACATTGCCATAAAGAAACAGTTTAATTGACATGAGGCCGGCCAAGCCACACAGGACACAGAATTAGTACTCAAACCCATCTTATTGAAGGCTAACAGAGTAGCAGCTTTTCAAAGGTAGTTTGGGGAAGGGGTGGATGTGACTAGGCAATGGGTGCTTGCTGCTGATTGGTTATGTTGGAGATGAAATCATAGGGAGTGGAAGCTATTCTCTTGTGCTGAGTCACTTTGGAGTGGGGCACAAGAACCATGGATTGGTGTGGGTATGTGGAGCCATGGGTGTCAGACATGCAAAAAATGAAAAGGTATCTCAAAAAGTCAATCTTAGATTCTGCAATAGCAATGTTATCTGCAGAAGTAATTTGGGAATTTGCATATTTTGTGATCTCCAGAGTAATGGCTGTCAATTGTTTATGTCTACGTATTTGCAGACTTTAGGCTTCTCTCTTCCTTCTAGCCTGGTGGTCTCTCATTAACTTTATAAAGGGAGTTGAGTTTTGGGGAAGGACCATTATCATTCAAACTATAAACTAAACTTATCTTAAAGCTAGCCCAGCCTAAGCTCAGGAATAATTAAGGCAGGTTGAAGGCTAAAGACACAATGCCTAATGCTAGTTCAGATCTCCCCCGACAGCAGTAATTTTCTCACTGCTGTACATTTTGCAAATGCAGCTTGAAAAAATAATAGCTTCACCATGATGGTAGCCATGAAAACTAGGAAAGTAGCAGCAACCAGAGGGGAAGAATCTGTTTCAATCTCCCCCAAAAGTTAGCAAACCAGAAAATAGTCATTATTTGACCTGTCTTGCAGCTTTGTGGAAAAAAATCTCAGGTATGGGTTTGACCTGACTCGGAGCTTACTCAATGTGAACAGGCTTTGCCTGAAACCCTTATCAGAAAGAGTGCCAGTCATTTATGCCAGTCATTTATTATTGCATCTATTTGAGACAATAGTAACAGTCTGGGCAAACAAGTACCTGACCAAAATATTGAAAGAAAAGCTGAGCTAAACCAGATAAACCATGTAGAGATTCCCGACCCCAAGAAAATATAAACAAATAATTGCTTTAAGCCACTAAATTTTGAGTAATTTTTAAAAATGCATCAATAGATAACTAATAGAGATCACATGGCTAGAATCTGAGTAAATATCATCTTATAATAATCCAGTCTAGCTTCATTTCTGATAAACAATCTTTTGTCACTATGCTCAAAGTTGACCTTTTATAATTTTGTGAACTATACAACTTCTAAGAGAAAACACATGAGAATATCTTCTGTGATTTATAAAAGGAAATTCATGAAAAAAGTTTTGTGACTTCTGTGGATATGACACAAGAGCACAAGAGCTTCTATTTTCCAAAAAAGATTAAGAGAATAAAAAGGATTCACAAATTGTGTGACAATGTCTGCAAGTTTCATATCAGATAAAATATTTATAATTAGAGTATATAATTTACTCTCAAAACACAGTAATTGGAAAAAATTCCATTTTTAGAATAGGAAATAATTCATAAAAAGAGAGATGCAAAGTAAAAGTACAATGAAGTACCACTATACAACTATTAAAAGGAATAATTTTTAAAATTAATTTCTGATGAAGATGCTGAGCAATGGGACTCTCATATTATCCAATGAGAGTGGAAAATAGATATCACCTTGAAAAATAGTTTTTTGGAGTCTTATAAATTTAAACACATACTTGCCACATGAACTTGTAATCTCTCACCTAGGTATTTGCCAAGTGAAATAAACACTGTTTTTACAAAAACTTGTATGCAAATGCTTATTACAATTTTATTTAAAAAGCTTGACACAATTCCATGGTTTTAAATGGCAAAAGGATAAACAAAATGTGCATATAAATGAATAAATGCCATCTAATAATACAAAGGGACCAACTACTGATAAACATTAACAGTAAGGAATCTCTGGCTTTAGTTCATATACCTCAGAAATATGGCATAAGCATATATTCAACCACTATGCAAACTAGTGTTTTTAGTACAATGAACCAGGAATATCATCACTTTCTTTTATCCTCTAGAGCAGAATTGCTCCACATGCCAAGCAAGCTTTATTTTTGGTCCCTGACTCTCAGTGTTACCCGTTCCAAAGATACTAATAGAGTGTGGTAGTGAAGAACTCCAGTTTTGTAGTTAAACTAATCAACCATGGCAGAAGTCTCTAACTCATTTATTTTAAAAATGTGAATTTAATAATAGCTTTTAGTCTTTCTTTTAGAATCAAATAAAATAGCAAAAGCATTTCGCACAGTTTTTGGTCCAGTTTAAATGGTAACTATTCTTACCATCATTAATGATCACATACTACGTTTATTAATATAAAACTTCCTGATATAAATAGTTCACAAAAAGGTATATATAAGCATTTTAAATAAAGATAACCATTAATGTAATCCATCCTGTCTCTATCTCTATATGAATATTTGCATATATTATTTGGAAAAATGTCTACTCAAGCAAGTATAACCTTGTCTGCATTCGTCAACTTGTTGCAGATGACACAATTTCCTTCTTTTTTCAGGCTGAATATATAGGTGTCTAAATATAAATATCTACATATATGAATCAATAATATTCAAGATATAAATCTCAAGTGTATGCACATTACATGTAGAGGTTGAACTGTAGCTTCTCAGAAGAGCTTATTATTAAGTGCCTCAATTTTCATAATACCAAATAGATAATGCAGGTGATTCTTGGGTATATCACCCTAGGACAGAAAATGATTTTATATATATATATATAAAACAGTTACAAGCTAAACACTAATAACACTTAAACAATAACTTTTATCATATCCTTAATGTGATGAATAATAGCTAGTGAAAACTAAATTATAAATTGTGAGTTGACTGTAAAAATGTGTTTTGTATTTATATTTCACTTGTCATTGGTTTTGATTTTTCTTGTTTTTGAGCATAATGGGGCATTATTGATGTTATTGCCTTTATCTTATCTTTTCTTTCTTTCTTTTTTTAGTAGAAATAGGGTCTCATTATGTTGCCCAGGCTGGTTTTCAACTCCCGGACTTGAGGGATCCTCTTCTGCCTCAGCCTCCCAGTGTGCTGGGATTACAGGTGTAAGCCACTGCACCTGGCCTAATACAATTATATATCCTTTATAATTGTTTTTAGTTTTCTTTTTTTTTTAAAAAAAATTTCAAATATCATTGATATACAAAGAAATGCACATATTGAATGGGTACAATTTAATGAATTTAAACATATGTGCACATCCATGATACCACTACCACAATCAAGGTAATTCACGTCTACCATCTCCCAATATCTTCTTGTGTTTCTTTGTTTCTGTTCGTGTTTATTTTTTACTTTTGCTTGCTTGTTTGGTTTTTATTTTTGTGGTAAGAACACATGAGAGATCAATCATCTTAAAAATGTTTGAAGTGTACAACACTGTATTTTTAACTACAGCACAATGTTGTACAGCATATTTCTGAAATTTATTCATCTAGCATAACTGAAATTTGTGCACGTTGAAAAACAACTCCCCATGTACCCCTTCCTCCCATCTCTAGCAACCACTATTGTATTTTCTGCTTCTATTAGTTGATTGTAAAGATGCCCCTTATTATTGGAATTAAACAGTATTTGTAATTTGTTGACTTGTTTATTCCACATAGTGTTACCTTCTCTGCATTCATCATCTTGTTGCAGATTATGTAATTTCCTTCTTTTATAAGGCTGAATAATATTCCATTGTTTTATGCCACATATTTTATACATTCATCTGCTGATAAATATTTAAGTTGTTTCCATATCATGACTATTGTGAATAATGTCGCAAATAACATAGAGTGCACCTATCCTGCCAATTTCAATTATTTTTAATATGTATCCAGAAGCAGGATTGCTGGATCATATGGTAGATGTATTTTGAATTTTTTAGAATACTCCTTATTGTTTTCCATAGCTGCTGCAATATTTTACATGTCCACTCAACAGTGTACAAGAGATCCAGTGTTTCACGTTCTTTGCAACATGTGCTACCTCTTTCAAACTGATAGTTGTACTAACCACTGTGAGATGATATCTCATTGTAGTTTCGATTTGTGTTTCTCTGATAATAATGTTGATTTTTTTTCATATACATGCTGGTTATTTGTATATATTATTTGGAAAAATATCTGCTCCAGTGCTTTGCCAATTTTAAAATCTAATTATTATTATTATCATTATTTGCTATTGAGTTGTAGGAGTTCCTTACATATTTTGAAAATTAACTCCATATTGAATACATAATTCTGAAATATTTTCTCCCATTCAATAGGTTGCTGTTTCATTATTTTTACTGCTTCCCTTGTTGAATGGAGCTTTTTAGTTCAGCACAGTTCCACTTAACTATTTTTGCTTTTGTTGCCTGTGCTTTTAATGTCATATACAAAAAAGACTTGTACACTGAAAACTGCAAAACATTGATGAAAGAAATTTAAAAAGACACAATTAAATGCAAAGCTATCTATAGTCATGGCATGAAGACGTTAATATTATTAACATGTTCTTACTACACTATGATCTATAGATTTAATATTATTAACATAAAAATTCCAAATATTCTGTATTTTACATAGAAAATTTTTAAAGTATCTAAAATTCATATGCAACCACAAAAGACCCAGAAGAGCCAAAGTAATTTTGAGAAAGTAGAACAAAACTGACTTTGATTTTAAAAAACATATATGATAAAGCTACAGTAATTAAAATAGCATGGTACTATCAAAAATACAGACCTATACATCATGGAACAGAATCAAGGGGCCAGAAATAAACTTGCACAAATAAAGACAACTGATCATCTACAAGGGTGCCAAGAATACACAATGATGAGTGAATAATCTCTTCAACAAATATCCACATGCAAAAGAATGAAATTGGACCAGAATTACCTTATGTCATATATAAAAGTGAACTCAAACTGTAACAAAAACTTAAAGTAAGACATGAAACTGTAAAACTTCTAGAAGAAAACATAGAAAAAACTCTTTTTGACATTTATAATTTGCTTTCTTGTTAATGATGACTTTAAAAACCAATCATCCATTATTTCTAATGAGGTGATCAAATTTGTATACCAAGACACAATAATGGTAAGAATCAAAGACAATGTGAACTATATATAAGCAATGTGAGACTTGTACAGGATATAGACGAGTTGGTAAAAACAAAGGTAAAGTGATTCAACTTACAAAGTACCTCTGTAAGAAAAATAAAATATGATTCTAGGTTTTTGTTGAGGAATAACTCTTGAATTGTGCCCATACTAATGCAAGAATGCTGTTGTTACAGCACTAAATGGATTTTGATTTTAAAATATGTTTATGTAAAAATAATGCCTAAGGGATGTGGATATAAATAAATATAAATAAATAAAAAGATATACCAAAGCCTAAGGAACTGGTATCTATTAAAATATTCTGGTATTACAGTGATATTGTTTGGCTGTGTCCCTACTCAAATTTCATCTTAAATTGCAGCTCCCTTAATTCCCAACTGTTGAGATATTAATCACTACCTGCAGAGGTCTGTCCTGCAGACCCTGACTCAGTGACAGATGAATGAATGCACTCTCACACCAAGTACAGTGATTTGAGCAGGCTAGGGAAGTTGTTAGCTGTTCTCACAGGGTGATTACAGCTAACTAACCACGACTCCCTGTTTCTCCTCACATTTATTCAGTATAGATTTAATAACAGCAGTTCTAAGTCAACACGCTTGTGGATAATTAACATGGTTAAAAGAGTGGTTTTATGAATGATAAAAGGTCTTGGTTTTGGGGCCCAGAATAAATACCATTAATGGGTAATACCACTTCAACCTCCCCCGAGAGTGCCATCCAGCACAAAGTTTACATGAGTAAACAGAGTAGAGACAAAGAAATGTGGAGTAAACAGACTTAACTGGGGAAGCTTTTATTATTCTAATCTTTACCCTATGACTTATTTCATTAAAATCTTTTGGTATTCCAAAAGGTTTGTGATTTTACAGGCTCATAGACAGAAAGAACTTGCCTTGTCTCAGATGAGACCTTAGACTGTGGGCTTTTGAGTTAATGCTGAAACCTTTGGGGGACTGTTGGGAAGGCATGATTGGTTTTGAAATGTGAGGACATGAGATTTGGGAGGGGCCAGGAATGGTATGATACAGTTTGGCTGTGTTCCCACCCAAATCTCATCTTGAATTGTAGATCCCATAATTCCCACCTGTCATGGAAGGGTACAGGAGGGAGGTAACTGAATCATGGGATGGGTCTTTTCCATGCTATTCTAGTGGTAGTGTATCAGTCTCATAGGATCTGATGGCTTTATAAAGGGGAGTTACCCCCTCCTGAACTCGTTCTCTTGCCTGCCACTGTGTAAGATGTGTTTTGCTTCTCCTTCACCTTCTGCCATGATTTTAAGGCCATGTGGAACTCTGAGTGTATTAAATCTCTTTTTCTTTGTTAATTAACCAGTGTCAACTATGCCTTTAGTAGCAGCATGAGAATAGACTAATACACACAGTAATTCAGTATTATTCACAACATATCATATGTCTACATTTTAAGTTTATAGCAGGTTTATGTAACAGGATTATTGTTTTTCCATTGTCTTTAAAAGTTATTGTTTTTCATTAGAATATTTCACCTTTTAGAAAAGAAAAACAAGCAACAGTAAACATTTCACTATTTAATAACCAGTGTGGAGATTTTAAATATATCACTTTTTAGTAACCAGTTAGGAGGTTTTAGGTCACAATTTTTTTCAGACATTACATTTAGAATGGAAAAATACAACATTCTATCTCTCTGTCTTTCTCTCTCTCTCTCTGCTTCCTCTTTTGCAAACAAAATTTCTAAAGAAAGTAAAAGAAAAATTTAGTTTGAGTGAATTTTCAATGAGCTTACTTCCTACCATTTGGATATCTTTTTAAAAAATAAATTATATAAGCCTACATTACTTTATTATATAATAGTAGTTTAGGTAATGGCCAGTAGTTACAATGAGTGAAGCTAAAATGATATTATATAATTATTAGCATGAGTCTGGTAGTGTTATCTTCGCATATTGAAGACAAAATAAGGAGAGACAGCAAGAGAGAGAGTCCATATTTATACATTACAACTGAAATACTGAAACAATCCAACCTAGAACAAAGGTGGTATAAACTTTTGTGGTCTAATTTCACTATTAAAACATATAAAAACTACAGTCACAAAGTTAGGCACAGTTAGGTAGCTTTATGATTTTTTTAAGTGTTCCAGAGAAACTTTAATTGATGTCGTCAAGACTGAAAGACTCATTGTAAATTATCACTTGAAACCAGAGATACTGTATACTACTGAGTAGTATGCTGGCTGACAGGTGTAGGACAAAGCTGTTTATGATGATAAAACCTTTCAAATGGTTTATGTTTGTCAAACAGAATATGTCTATTGAAATATATAAATTTGAATGACTCACTATGTTAGAGTTCACGTCTTCTAAGATGTACTTTCCATATATAACAAGCACTAAGTGCTTCTTTACCAAAGAGAATTAAAAAACAAACAAGCACCCCTCTCTATTGTCCCAATGTCTTACTCTGCCCTCTTGATAAGTGTTTCTTCTGTTTTTTTCACTCTCTTCTACAGAACTATCAAAGTTTTCTTGTTAAAAGTGAAATTTTTATTGTATTATGTTCTTGTTTAGGGACTTTCACTGAATTACGGTTTTTACAGATAAATCATAAACTCTCTACAGTGAGATAAAAGATCATTCACACAAAGCCTCAATCTTTCTTTTCTTTGACATGTCCCAATATTATTTTTTCAGCACTAGCTTCCCTATGTACCAGATGTTGTCATTGGTTTACACATTTGTTTTCACCTTTTCCTATCCATTTAATGTTCTTAGAATTATGATATTTTGATTCAATAAAAAGAAGTAGCTTAAGTCTACTTTTGTCAGGTCCTTTCTCATTCTTTTAGAAATAATGGGTATTTTGCTTTATATTCACAACATATTGTTAATATCTCTGTTACGACACTAAGCCTATTGGATTGGATTGCCATCATTAATTTATGCATCTGTGTTCTTTATTATACTGTGAGTTTCTTGAAGATAAAAAATTGTATTGTCCAATTATATTTCCAGATCTAGCACAATTCTTTGAACATACTAGGTGTTTATTCAGTATCTGTTAAATTTTAAATTTGTGTTAAATATTTAGGTATGTAGGAGGGGGAGGGAAAAATGTTTAGGAACATAACCCTAGATAAATACTTATAGTTTTGTTAATAATCCATTAAAGATACATATACATGGTTAAAAGATGAGCCTATTTGTAGTATTACTTATAAAAATTATTTGATTAAGTTTGACAAAATCTAAATCAAAAAAATCATTAATTTTATCTCATGAATTTTTTTTCAAACATTTCCCATTATTCGAATGCTTCACAAACAAGTAATTGTTTGCCATGGTTTTATCAAGTACTATTTTATACATTTTTGTGAAAAATCTTAGATATTTGCTATTTATATAAAGCACTATGAGTTAAATTTGTGATAATGTTACTTTCTTAAAGGTAAAAAATTGGTATTATAACTTATTCATATGATAATTTAGAAAATACTAACATTGCTTGATGTAGAACAAGCAAAAGTATGAATTTTTTGGTCCATCTAGTAATCATTTTACTAAATACAGCTATACACCAGTTGTTACTAAAAAGAAGGCAGATTAACTTCTTGCAGAAAGTTGACACTGAAGAATCTGATATTAAATTTGAACTGAATTTGAAAAGGTGCCAGATGAAATAAGTTGGCCATATGTACTATATGGTCTTGGAAGGGTTGCTGGTACCCAGGTACTAAGGAAGAAATCCTCAAAGTCTTATATTTCGCTGGAAGAACTATATCAGCTACTACTGAAAGAGATTCAACTACGAAGAACATGAATATGTTGAATAATAGGAATAGATTATGGTTGTAAGACATCTTAGAAAAATCTCTTACTTAAGGTTGGAGGCATAATTATCTGTTTATGGCAAATCAGAGAAAAGGAAAGGACAAATGCCATAATAAAAAGGTGTCAAGCCAAGATACGTAAAATGAGCTAATAACAAAATTCTGAGATAGCTGCTGTTTAAAAAGAAAAAAAAAAATTAAAAGGAAGGAAGGAAGGAAAAATGTTTGATCCAAAGCTTGACACAAGGTAATTTTGGGAAGACTAGCTATCTGTTTTATTGAAATCTGGCATAAGCAGAACATTTTTACACTCTGCTGAAAACAAAGGGCATTGTTACTTGTTTCTGAGAGAAGGTTTCTTTATCTAATTTTATTATATTAGCAATTATAAGAGAATGTGAAAGTACTCATATTTTGCCTTTTTATTCCGTCAGTGATTTTAGGTTTGTTTCATTGTTCTTCTTCTGTGGGCTGGGTCACTATATAAATACAGATTATACTTAGTTATTTCTTAAAAATTTTTGTATGAGTTTATTTGCATAATAGATCTTACTGGTGTTAACTTCCTTTCCTCTGGAGAGCAAACTAGACAAATGATTCAGATATAATATGGATCAAAGCAAATACATGTTTATTTTTGGCTAGAGGCCAATAATTTAAAAGCTAGTATGTCAGAAACTATGCTAGTACAAGTAGATTTCATCAATATGTGACCTAAAATTAAACATCATTATGTATTGAACAACATAACCTTATCCACACAGGTTCTTCATACTCATATCCTACCTTCTTCCCCAACCCATATATGTAGGGCTTCCATTCAGAAGGGTCTGATATGGTTTCCATCTGTGTTCCTGCCCAAATATCATGTCAAATTGTAATACCCTTATGTTGGAGGTGGGGGGCCTAGTGGGAGGTGATTGGATCATGGGTGCAAATTTCCCTTTTGGTGCTGTTCTTGTGATAGTGAGTGAGTTATCACAGATTTCTAATAACAATTTTGTCATTTTCCAGCTTCAAATCATCTAAGTCCGTATACTGATTTCAGGCCAAGTGAAAGGAGATAGTGAGACTTTCCCTTTGAATAACAATTAGCTTCAGGATTAACTGAACACTCAAGAGATCTGGCAAGAACTTCGACAGGTATATGCTGGTCTTCATCCATATCTATACATGTTAATTGCTATGCATAGAATCTCAAAACAACATACCACTTTAAAAATGTAACCCTGTACATTGCATTTAATGAGCAAAAAAAAGAGAGAAGTCCATAAAAGAAGATAGATATTATCAAATAAATGGTTGAAACTATACATTTAAAGATAGATTTGGTCAGATAGTGAAATATTTATGAAGAAGCCCGAATCTTAGGTGGGTCCAGATTCAGAGAATACGATTGAACAAAGTTGTAGAAATGTGGATCAACACTACTTATGTAGGAAAGAAAAAACAGACCAACTGGCTAAATCAGACAGTTTGTAAAATAATAAAAGTGACAGAAGTTACCTAGGCATCCAAATATATTTGAATCTTATATGGATGGGTTTAAAAGGTAGCATTTAATATGTTCCACAGAAGAAATAGGTATAAATGAATTACTGGAGTTGTGGGTTTTTCCCCCCACATTGTTGGGAATTGGCCCTAAGTACATTAGAAATTGATGGCATATGTCATTCAGTATAGGTTTACAGTATTAATGAAATTAGTTGTCTAATGTGCATAAAAATGGTATTAAACATATACCTCCCTCCCAGAAATTTAGAATGTAAGTTTCATTGAACTTGGCATAATTCCATAAAATTCTAATTTAATATTTAAGACTATAATTCAGAAATAAAGCACTCTGTATAAAAAATGACCCACACAATTTGTATGTATAATTCCAGGCATGTATATATTGCTACCATTTTCATCATATCTAATTATTTTTTCATGAATATCTTCTTTATATCTCAAAATATAACTATGTCATCTAGTAATAAAATCATCTAAATGTAAATAACCATTCCTGTATCAGATTTTTGCTGTCTCAGACTTCTTTTTTTTTTATTCAGTTACTGTTTTTCCTCTTAAAATGATATGTAAGGCAGAAGTTTTTCATAAAATGTGTTCAGATATTTTTCCCCTGAGAAAAGTTTTTAACAATGAGTGAAGTTGTATATTTTAAGAATTTTAAAAAATCATAGTATTAATATTATAGGTCTTTAGACACATATATATGCAGTATGCATTCATTTTATTTCATTAAAGATCTGCACTTCCAAAACAGTAAGTTTATTATATCCTGCTGGAAATCCCTTTGTGTTATTTTATTTAATGGCATAATCAGGTACCATAAGAACATGGGTCCAGAGCTACAGATTTTTTTTAAATTAACAGAATCTCTTAAGTTTTATTTCCACTCTTTCTATTCTACTCTAATTTTGAACTAGACTCTCATCTCCCATCTAAACACTAAGCTTTGCAGTGGTTTTCGTGCTTTCAGGCATCCTTCACTTTGACAATAGAATGATGCTCTTTAATTTTGCTGTCTCAAGTCCTTTCACTGACTGAAATTTTTTAGTTATTCCGCAACAAGCGCAGGCATGCTTCCACCAATGTACTTACACTTCTATCTATGTCCTCAGTTACCTAGGAAATGCTTATCAAACCATTTTTTATTTCAGATAACACTATTTAATTCAACATATCACAGAAAATAACTGTATAAAATACAATAAAAAGGGATTACTACAGAGTAAAATGTAGAAACAAAGATTTAGAAATACGAAGTCATTTAAATGATTGCATTCCACAGATAAAAAATAAGTCCAACAAATGTCTATAAGAAATAATAACACATGCTCTTAATTTCTCCATTCATTTTGTCACAGACCAGCAGTTAACAGTTTTCAGACTGGCTCTGATTAATGGACCACATTTTGAGTAGCAATGCACTGAAAAGCATGAACAACCTCCCTGAATAATGGCTATTAGTAAAAAAACTTTTTGAATAATTGTCACTAATTTTCACACTTAAAAGATATTGCCACTTATGCATCTAAACTATATTTAAAAATCTCTATGGTTTTTCTCTGTATGGATGTAATAAATCAGAAGAGAAGACATTTTTAGAGTTAGTGAGTGAAGTTTTATTTTTATTTATTTAGGAATCTAATATCAGATACAGTGGGGTAAGGTATGGTATGATGGGGCCAAGGCCACAGTACACTCTGGTCTTTATAAGCAAAACTGGCCAAGTGTAAAAACAGGGCAGTTAGCCAATATGGACCAGAAAAATAGCAAAATTAGAATCATAGAACCATTAATACCCACTGAACAAAATATGTATGCTATTCAGTCTCAGTTTAGAGAATATAGGCAAAAATCTATAGGTTTTAAAATCATATTGATCTGAATATGGTTCAATTTTACCTATATTTAGTTTCATTTTGTTTTGCCTCTTGAAAACTAAAAGATGGGACCTACATAGCAGCACTGTATAATGAAATTGAGCACTCTTTGGAAATCTGGCAGATAGAACGGGAAGACAAGACAGTTTTCTCCTTCATTACCTATGAGCATGTCAGGAGAAGACCATTAGAGTCTAGTGTTGAGAGGTTGATTTTTAGAGTTCTATGACTACGGAAATTACAGTGTAAATTAGCTCCTATTTACTCATTAATAGTGAGGTATAAGACATTCTGATTCTCCAAAGCAAAAGTAAGCTATATGTATCAGCTGTGTCTTATTTGTGTCTGTAAAAGTACAAGGAGGATAGAAAGCCTTATAGGAGTTCCACAGTAAGCTTGCCACAGTATGCCAAGTCAAGAGATCTGCCAGCATCTTTCCACCTGTGGATTTCTCACTACAAAATTCTTCAAATAACTGCTTTTAAATTCCAGTTAGCTAAGTGAAGCTTCAATGCAACAAAATTAATTGTTTGTTATAACATTAAACCGACACTCTTGAGAGGCATATAAAAGAGTACAATCGGCCGGGCTTGGTGGCTCATGCCTGTAATTTCAACACTTTGGGAGGCAGAGGTGGGCGGATCACGAGGTCAGAAGATAGAGACCATCCTGGCCAACGCGGTGAAACCTCGTCTCTACTAAAATACAAAAAAAAAGAAAAAAAAAATTAGCCGGGTGTAGTGGCACGCCTGTAGTCCCATCTACTCGGGAGGATGAGGCAGTGGAATCGAATGAATCCTGGAGGCAGAGGTGCAGTGAACCGATATCGTGCCACTGCACTTCAGGCTGGCAACAGAGTGAGACTCTGTCTAAAAAAAGAAAAAAAAAAAAGGTACAGTCTCTGCACATAACAAGGAAAATGTGATTCATTCTCAAAAGAAAAGGCCATCTGAGATGACACAGATATTGGAATTAGACAATAGTTTAAGTAAGCGATTATAAATATGCTTGAAGTTATGTAATAAAACATGCTCAGAGTGAAAGAAGATAGAAAATACTTGCCAGATATATGAATTATGAAAAAAAAACTTAGAAGCTGTAAATGGAAATATGTAAGTGGAATATGGCAATATCTGAAATAAATAAATAAATAAAAACATACATATGCTAAAGGGCAGAATGGGGAAGGCAGAGAAAAGCATCAGTTAACCTGGATATACATTAATTGAACTCATCTTATTTCAAGAACAGTAAAAAAATTGGGAAAATAAGTAAACATTCTCAGTGTGGGATAATATTAGAAACAATAAATGGATGTAATTGGAGTTTCAGAAGAAAAGGAATAAGAGAATAGGGCAGAAAATTATTGGAAGAAATAATCTTCATATTTTCTTCATTT
Organism: Ateles fusciceps; assembly: GCA_036589455.1. Lineage (NCBI taxonomy): Eukaryota > Metazoa > Chordata > Mammalia > Primates > Atelidae > Ateles > Ateles fusciceps. Next base: position 2,030,261 of record JAZHEH010000827.1, on the reverse strand, counting down.
ATTTAAAGATATAAACTTGTGGCATCAATAAGTCTAGTGAACTCCAAGCAGCATAAATATGAAGAAAACCACACCTAGGCACATCATAGTCCAATTGATGAGATCCAAAGATAAAGATAAAATCTTAAAAACAAAGGAAAAGAAAGAAGGAATATCAATATATTACATAAGAGGTGATTGCAATTTGGTTAACCACTGGCTCCTATCAGACTATAGAGGCCGTTAAGACTATGAAACAATAGCTTTAAAGTGCTAAAAAGACACAAAAATAAATATAAATAAAAATCATAACCAAGAATTCTATATCCTCAGAAATATTTTTCAAAAATGAAAGAAAGATATTTTTGATAAAAAAAATCTTAGAAATGCTTCACTAACAGACCTGCATTACCAGATATATTAAGGAATATTTCTGAGGCTGCACAGAAATAATAATATATGAAAAGTAGGCTCTTCAGCAAAGAAAGAACATAAGAGAAAATGATACTAATATTTGTTACAAAAATTAACATTTTTGGTGGACAGGTGATATAACACCTGGTCCTTCTTCAAGAAAGAACTATTTTGAATTTCCCCTACAGCTGGCAGTGCTGTCCAGAGATGGCCTTCAGTTGACAGCATCTTCTGGGGTCACTTCAGGTAGACATTCTTTACATGTAAATACTATTCAAGGTGGAGACGTAAGTGTCTAGTCAGTTGTGAATACACAATAACTCTGATGGGCTGTTTCAGCTGCAGAGCTCCTGATAGGGTAAGTTGGACCTTCAGGGTCTGTGTTGCAGGTAGACTACTTCCTCTACATAATTGTTTTACCTCACCCTTCTTCTATTGGTGTTGTTCCAAGGAACAATACCTAACAAATGTTATGTACACTAAAATAATGAGAATAAAGGAAAATACGCCCTTGAAGGTAGAAATCATTGGACAGGATAAAAGGGCACTGGGTCATAATAAAGCATAGAATTTATGAAGAAAACATAGTTAAAAAGCTGTATGCAAACATCAAAGTAGCTAACGAGTTTTTTTTTAAGTTTAGAATTGTAAGGAGATCTTTCTAACATTTTATTTTTATTAGTAGACTTCTATCAATATCATTCATAACTGAATGAACATATTAGAAAAAATGTTTAGAGAAATTAAAAATTTGGTTATATATTTAGAAATTACATACACACACTCATATATCTCTATATATACATATATACAGTCATTCATCATTTAATAATGGGGAAACATTCTGAGAAACGTTTGTTGTGTGAATATAGTAGGATGTACCTCTACTAATCTAGATGGTGTAGCCTACTACACACCTAGGCTATAAGATACAGCCTATTACTCCTAGTCTACAAACCTGTACAGTATGTTACTGTACTGACTTCTTTAGGTAATTGTAATACAATGGTAAGTATCTGTGTTCTAAACCTATCTAAACATAAAAACAGTAGAGCAAAAATATGGTTCTACTTTTGGTCCCATAATTTTATGGGACCATTGCCTTATATATGATCTGTCTTTGACCCAAAAATTGTTATGTAGAGCATGACTGTATATATATATTTATATATGTATCCCTTTTTATTATTATGCCTATATATGTTCTACTGGGAAATGTAATAATGATTAAATAGAAAATTTAATACTTGTAAGCTTTAAACTTACAAGCAAAAATTTAAAACATGTAATCAAGGAAGATTCAGAAAAATTTAAAGTATTGTGAATTGTGACTGATTACCATTTCCCCTGAAACTCTCCAAATTGACCTTGACTTTCAAAACATGCAAGAAACCAAAACTAAGAGCAATCTAATACAAAATGTAGCTTGTATTTTGAGATTTATTTAACTATAGCTGTATAGTCAACTACATGTACATGAGACTAAATTGACAGTCTGCCAGGTAGATCCTTCTGTCTTCGACATCATTCAGTCCCCCGTATTGCATTTCCTTCAGTGATAACAAATTAAATGTGCTGCTTCCTCCTGCACTGCAAGAAGTCTCCTGCCTGGTGTGAACATCATTTGGCATTAATTAAGACTACCTATCTCACCAGAGATCTAGCACTTCTAAAAAAGCTTTAGTTCACAGCTGTCGTGTAGAATAAGCTACTGGTCAAAATTGCTGCTTCCACTTAATATATTACCAACTTTACATTTGTTTAGATATAATCAGCAAATAAATAAATTGAATTTCATTTAATGAAATTAAACAGGGGCATTATCAAAACATAACAATGGATAATAGTTTCAAATAATGGATAAAATAGGAAGATATGGGAAGTTTATGATTGAAGGACATAATTTTACTCTAAAAAAGTAAATGAAACATTGAAACCATAAAGTATAAATAAGATAGCTTCAAGAGAAAAGTTAATAAAGATTGTTTTGCTTAGTTATGTTTTTAATTTTTAACAAGTTGAAGAACTGTGTCAACATGCTGTATTTAGGCTACTTTTATAACATGCGGCTACTATACCTAATAATGTTTTCTGTGTAAAGTATTAGGGATACAAATAATAGAAATATATTGTCCTGATTTTTAAGATCCCACTGTTCAACTAAACCAGTTGTTTTAAAACTGTCTGACATTGTAATCACCTAGGATAAAGTGGTGGCCTAGAAAAATATAGATGATGAGGTTGCAACCTAGACCAATTAAGTAAGAATATCTTCAGATAGAGTTGAGAATACTATGATCTAAAATATTTAAAGATGATTTCAATAGGAGACAAGGACTGAAAAATAAATGTATGCAGCCCACAAAAAACATACCTTTTAGGAAAAAAATTTAAATGTAAAATAAATTCGAAGATATTTTCTAATAAAACTTTAGGTTACATATTTAGAAATTTCTAAAATATCTAGTTTTTATTTGATCTTAAGGCAAAACAATTAGTATAGTCTAAGTCTACAAAACTCATCCCTTACTAAATTTGACAAAAACAAAAATAGTGCAAAAAGACCTTTGATTTATCAATAAGAAAACATTGTTATTCTTGTTATTGTTTCACTAAATATAACATATATAGTGTGACATATAAAATATGCCCTGATACTAATAGTATAACTTGATTTTTTTACAATATGTATACATGTGTGTAACTACAAATCATATAAAAAATATGGAATATTTCTAGAAATCAGGTGAGTTTCACTTCTGCACTTTCAGGATATATCTCCCTCTACAGAAGTAATCAGTATTATGATATTTATACTTATTAAACTTTTATTTTCTTTAAAAATATGTAATGAAATACTATAAATAGAATTACACAGTATTCATATATAATTTTCCATCTTATTTCCTTGTAACATCTTATTTCTGATAGAATTTTAAAAATGTAAATAATTTTCAAATTATCAAAAAATAAAATTTGAATATCAGTATTAATGTTGTTTTGTTCTAAACTTAATATTCATTATTTTAAAAAAACCTTTCATTTGAGCAGCTGTTTTGGCTGTTGAAATTTTCTTTGCATAAAGAATAAAAATACATAAAGCAATAAAAGTAAAAAACAGATCTTGACAAATTCAGACTATGGTGATATATAAGCATGAATAAACCTGCCAAGCATGCCTTCTCTCCCTCCAAGAGTATTTCATTTCTCTCTGAATCCAGGCTAGTTTTTTCACTTGTGTCTAATGGAATGCAGTAGAAGGGATGTTGTGTCAGTTCTGGCCCAAGTTCTTAAGGTCTGGCAGCTTTCCTCTTTACTTGTTTGTTTATTTTCTCTTGACTACTGCTCACTATATTGCAAGGAAGTCCAGGTAAACTGCTGAAAACGGAAGATTTAAGAAAAGGCCCTGAAGAATGAGCCACAACATGGAGAGTTGCCTCATAAAAGAAAACTGAAGTGTGTTGGCCCAGCTCATAGCTGAGTACAAACACATGTATTATTGCATTTAATTAATATGAAGCAAAAGAATTATGTATTCAACCCAGAGAATTATGAAAAATAATACATTTGTATCATTTGGCTCCAACACATTTTAGAGTAGTTTGTTAACACAAACAACAAACAGCCATAGACAGCTGAAAAAGAAAAAATGCACTTGGAACTCACATTAAAGCAGTCATTCTCATTGTATTTAAGATGAACATGGAATACCCTAAAATGCAGTGGAAACTTAAATTTCTGCAATAATTATTAGAATTTCATAAATAATAATATTTAGAAGGATGAGCTAGTATCATTTGTTTTAGCCTTTAGCACGTTGTTATTCATTTGCTATTGATAAAAATTCCTTGTATGTCAGCTTGCAACAGTGTTCCCAGTTCATCCTTCTATTATTAGAATAATATACATCCATGTTTTTCGTACCCCCCATTAAAATAGAATTATTGTCTTTGCCCCTCTCTGGTTGTGCAGATTTGATCATGGGATCTGCAGTTGGTAGTAGAATTTGAGCAGAATTAACAGTAAGCCAGTTTCTAACTGAGGCTTTGAGATATGTCACATTTCTACACACTTTTCTGGTACTTCTATGGTTTGATTAAGGCAAACACACTCTGGATAGCCACAGATCAATAGCTGCTGGAAACCAAATCCAGATTTTCCCTGCTGAGCCCCATAGTACTATAACCAAAATACCCAGGGAGTAAAAAAAAAAAAAAAAAAAAGTCTGACTATATAAATTACTGAGGCTTTGAGGATGTTTACTGGGGGGGATATAGGAGAGTTGGTAACTGACTAATACAAATTTGATCATGTCCTATGTGTTATTGCAATCCCTTCATAAAATTATATTAGTTTTCAATCTTTAGAAATATCATAACCTAATACAGAACATTATGAGAATGATGTTAACAACTTTTAAAGCATTCAACATTTTTACAAATTATGAAAATTTCTCTAAATAAATTACAAAGAACAGAGCAATGAAATCAGAATAAAAATGTTTTAAAATATATTTTACATATGTATACATACATATACAAACTTCATATGCTCAATTTAGCTATTAAAGTATAATTGACATCAATTTTGAGATTTTCTCTTTTTTTTTGAAACATCATGTCTAAGATGTATCTTTCCTCAAAGAACAAATTATTATATCTCACAGCAAATGGCTTAGGATAAATCTTAGAAGTTCCAGTAATAGATAACATGTAACATAGAAAACTCCCCATGGAATCTGAATGAGGACTTTTCCTTTGTATTCTTTGTAATGATGCAATATGATAATTACCATTTATAATTTTTATTTAATCGTCATGGTCACCGAAAATTAAGTACCAAATAAGTCTATATTTTGCTTTCGCTAAAGAAAGAAAGATAATTGAACAAATACTAATAGCAAATAAAATAAGACATTTAAAAATGAGTGTTAAAATGGTCAACGTATTCAGAGAAAACTATAAAGTTTGAATTTTTCTATAGTGTACTGAAGAGGTCTGCAACTCCTAGGTCATGGACTAGTAGCAGTCCATGGCCTGTTAGGCACTGGGCTGCTTAGCAGAAGGTGAGTAGTGGGTGAGCAAGAGAAGCTTCATCTATCTGTTCCTCACTGCTCACAATACTGCTTGATCTCCACCTCCTCTCACATCAGCGGCAGCATAAAATTCTCATAGAAGCATGAACCCTATTGAGAACTGCGCATGAGAGGGATCTATGTTGCATGTTCCTTATGAGAATCCAATGCCTGATGATCTGTCACTGTCTCCCATAACCCCATGATGGGACAATCTAGTTACAGGAAAACAACCTCAGGGATCTCACTAATTCTACATTATGGTGAGTTGTGTAATTATTTTATTATATATTACAATGTAATAATAATATAAATAAAGTGCACAGTAAATATAATGTGCTCAAATCATACTCAAACCATCTTCCACCTCTAACATGCGTGATTAAAAAAAATTGTCTTCCATGAAACTAGTCTCTGGTGCCAAATAGGTCGGGGACCACTAGTGTATTGGTAGTAAGCAAAAAGATTAGAAAGCATAAATTTGAAAAGCCATAGGAAATAACAAGGAAATATTATGACATATATAACTACTTGTTGATATACACTTATTATTGGTATATTTTCTATAATTGTACTTTAATATAAAGGTAAACAAAATAAAATAAAAGCCAGTGGGTTTAGTAAGAGAGATGAGCAATTGTATTGGTATCATTTGTATGAGAAATAGGTAGGGAGAGAGATAGACAATAAAAAAATAGGACAAATGGAAGGAAGAAAAGGAAAAAAATGCATAAATTAAAGAAGGAAATTATAAGAGAGAAAAGAAGAAAAAAGAAAACTGTCCTAAATAGGAGAAAATGCCAACATACTTATTGCTTCAAAGTAGTAGTTGTCACTCTTTTAGATTCTGGAGGTGTTTATTAGCTAACTAGTCAGCAGAATATCTGGAAAAATGGAACCATTTGCAACCTACCTGAAGGAGTCCAGACTTCATTCTTCTGATAGAGAGTTATGACTACATTGATTTCCGTGTCTCTTATTAAGAATTAAACACTGGCCAAGACATTTTATTTTTGCCAACCTGAATGAACTAATTAAATCTTGCCTACATATAAATACTCCATTTCTACCACATATTTCAAATTAATGTTAAAAAGCTCTGCTTCATATGAACTTAATATCTTCTTCAGAGGGTTATTATAAGTTCTTTTTGATTAGTAGTGACTCAAATGTTATTTGTTTGCTCTAGTTTGATTATATTTTAGAATTGCAACACTAGATATTGTAAAGCTATATAAATTTTCTCTTTATTGTTTTTCAACATACTAAATACATAGTTTAACCTAACCATATGCTGCCTACAAGAGACTCAAATCACCTCTAAGGATACACACAGTCTGAAAGTAAAAAATGTAAAAATATATTCCATGTGAAAAGTAAATCAAAAGACAGCAAGGATAGCTATACTTGTCAGATAAAATAGACTTTAAGTCAAAAACTGTAAACAGGGACAAAGAGATCATTATATAATGATAAAGGAGTCAATTCATAAAAGGATATATAACCATTATAAATATATATGCACCCAACATTGGAGCACCTAAATATATAAAGCAAATATTAATAGATATGAAAAGAAAAACTGTAATACAATAATAATATGGGACTTCAGTACCCTACTATTTAAAATGGAGAGATCATCCAAACAGAAATTCAATAAGGAAATTATGGAGTTGAACAACACTATAGAGCAAAGTGACCTAACAGACATATACAGAATTTTCTACCCAACAGTAGCAGAATTCGCATTCTTCTCAGGTGTACACAAAATATTTTCCAGAACACATCATTTATTAGGACAAAAAACAAATCCTAATAAATTCAATAAGATTGAAATTACATCAAGTATCTCTTTCTACCATGATGGTATAAAAGAAGAAAACAATAACAAAAGAGAATTTGGAAAATTCCCAAATATGTCCTGGAGAATCCCAATCTATTTCTCCAGGGACCATGTGTTCATTTTACTGGGATTGTCATTTAAAGTCTTTAAAATGCCCTGGCACTTACTTAGACTTCTCTGTACTACAGAAATCTTTAGAAACAATAGAAATAACAAATGGAATTATAAATGAAAATAGAAAAACTCAAACGTTCAAATTAAAATATACTATTGAGGGCTTTATGAACAATTTACCACTTCTGTTTATTTTTTTTCTTTCCATTACAAATTAGTAACAAGCCAAATTGTTTATGTAAAAATGCCATCTTTAACACTAAAAACTTTACTGCAAGCAGACATGACAAAATAATACATGGGGATTATAAAATTAATATACTGTTTTATCAATTGATAGTGGCCTATTTTCTTCAACAGCCTTCAAATCATATTTGTATTACTTAAAATCTAGAGACTGTGTCTTCTAGAAGATTCAGAGAAAGGCAACCCTTTATTCCTAGTGAAGGATATTATCAGGTATTATCAAGAATAAGCACTGCAATAAAATTGCAAGGCAATAATCATTAGATGTATGATTTCCACGTATTCACGGATTACTGAAAACTATTCTACCCTGAGACTTCAAGCTTAAGAATAAAATAATTTTCACAAAGAAGCAGCATCCACCTAAGATGTTTCAGATTTAGTAGATTGCTGTCTGAAGTATTTAGCTTATTCCTAACTTCAATAGAACAAAACCCAGGTTTAATCTTCATGTACTTATTTATTTCCCTCACTGTGTAATACTCCTATATCTAGTTCTGAGGAATTTTCAGCTTGGAAGCAAGAATTATATCTAGCCTTTTTTTTTTTTTTTTTTGTGAGCACAATGTGATCTGGCTTAAAAGTGAACTATCAACTCTGATCATTCATCTGTTAGTATTTGTCTGTGTTGCAGCAGTCATATATATATAATTTTCAGAGCCTCAAATTTTGCTGTGCATTTTCAATCACATCATATTATTTGATAAATGACCATTAGACAAATGTTCAAAAACATCTTAACACATATGCAGGTTAAAACTCATCAGAAACTCAGTACATTAGCACAATATGTCAAAGATACCTATCTGGAATGAATATGTTCTCAGATTATGTTCCTAGTCTGGGCTGTAAAATGACTTAAAAAGAACACCAAGAACAGAAACAAATATTGTCTGTATTACTGATGAGTGTAAAAATAGTTATAAACACTTGGTTTAAAATTTAGCATCATCTTTAAAGGCAGAATTTTCTCCTATCCTATGATTAAAAGGTTTTACTTTAAAAATCTGAAAAAAATTACACTGGCCCATGTGGATCTGAAGATATAAACAGGAGAATAAGTAGCATTTCTGTGAATAATAGCACAAACAGCACAAATGATCATTGACAAGGGAATAAAAAAATTATGTCATATTTACAGAATACAGTTATATTTAGCAGTAACAATGAGTGTACTGTATGTAATAGACTTTCTGAAAATTAGTCACATAATGTCATAGAAGAAAAGCAAGTCACAGATACATGGCTTCTTCATAAAATGTATAAATAAGCAGAATTCTTAAAAATTGCTACCAGAGCAGAGCAAGGGGTGTTCAGAAATCCGCAAAATTACTATTTTAAATAGGTTGACTAAAGAGACTTATGCAGTAAAACTTGCATAAAAACTTCAAGACTGTAAAGAAGTCAACCATTTGTCCATTTAAGAGGAGAAAGCTTCAGAGAGAGCGAACAGGTGAAGTGAAAGCCCTAAAGGCATGCCCAACTACTATCTAATTCAAATTTTCCATTGGAAATATTTTAATCACTCCATTACTTTATCTGTGCTCTGGAGTCTTTCTCAAACTAGGCAATTACTACTTAAAATGTAATACATCATTTCCTGTGGAAAGACTAACTTGAATTATAGAAACTCATATAGATTCTTCCCTTTTTTGCTTACCTTTAACAGAATGATTAGTATACTATTTACAAGTTCTGTTTTCTACTGTCTCCTCACATTTGAATTTGAGTATGTTTCAAATGTTGAGTTAATTTAAATCACTGAATTTCTGTTATGCAGCACCATACATACCTAGAACATAGTAGGCACTCAGTATAAGTTATCAAGAGAATGAATAAAAATTAAGTAAATTATGAAAGAACAATAAAACTTTGTCAGGAGATAACTACTAGATTAGGCTAGGATACATTCAAATACAAAGTACTCAACTTCAATATTAGAAAAACCATAATACACAGATTATATACATACAGAAATTCAAAGATATCACTGCACAGCCTCTACCATGATGCAGCCTACCCAAAAGTAATAGAGGTAAGTATTAAGAAATAATCATGCTACGAGAGTAAATGTGTGAGCTATAAGGGAATAACAGGGGCCTAACGTGGATTAGGTTCAAGGAGAGGCTGTTAGTTAAAATGAAAAACTGAGAACTTAAGACTGAATAGGACTTAGATGATAAATAGGAGAAAATGTGTTCCAAGGAATGAAAATAGCTTGTACAAATGCCCTAAAATCAAGTTTTACAAAATAGAATAGGCAGAACAATTTATAAAATGTACAAATATGCTAAATAATTGAACAGGTAAATATATGTTTTATACAATAAGGAAAATTTAGCTTAAAACTGTATTTTTTATTCTTCATATATTTTTAATATTCTGTATTTTAGGGCTAAATGAGTAATGTCTCTAAGGCAACCAGAGCAAGTTAGACAACCCAGTGCGATCTCTTTATTTTTAACTTTTGCCTTAAACAAAACTTATTAAAATTGCAATTGGGCATATCAACTGTATTTCAAGAAATATGCATGCTAAAATAGAAAATATTCAAAATACAAATCCTTTAAAAATAGGACATAATATTCAGATTTATTAATAAAAACACTATCTTTAAAATTTACATATATTTTGAGAAATGTGTCATTTTTTAACATAAAAATGACTACAACTTGTTGACAAATAGTGATAAAATATAACATGAACTCCACAGGATTAACACTTCTGAGTTAAGAAGCATAATTTATATATATATATATATATATATATATATATATGTATATTTTATTGCAAAAAAAAAAATCATGTTGTACTGCCTCTCACCTCCAATGTTTAAACAAAAAGTGAACAGCAGTAACTTGCTCACTGTTATGTAGTAATAACTGGAAAGGAAAAACAAAAGAAGCATAAATTGCTTATATTCAATATGCACAATAGAAATTGTCAGTGATACACATTACCGTTGTGGAAACAAAAATTTTTAAAGCTAACTTCTAGCTTAAAGAAAAAATAAGCACTGTATCTTCAAATAATAACTGGTATAATAGAAATTCATAAGTCTCCTGGAAAAGTACCTCTTAGTAATATAATGTCTGTCAAATATGTCAGTCATGTAAAATGTTTAACTTACCCAGATAAGTAAAGATTCTAAAAAAGAAAACAATCTATCTCTAATTATCTCACAAAAGAATTAAAGACTACTTTAAAAAGTTAAGTGTTCTTCTCATGCGATTTGGTAAAGTGTTAGAAAAGGAGGAAGCAAATCATTACATATTTTCAGCCACATTTTCTTTTTGGCTCTAATTCAAATCAGATCATGTTAATTAGAAGGAATCATTTGTTCTAATATTTAGCTGGAAGTTATTAGGACATTTGTCAGGACCTACTGGACTTTCTACTCTTGAACTTCTCTTGAGAATGTATGTGGCTTTCTGTTGCAAGTGTATTATCAGCTATGTCCTTGTCCTTCTTCTAAAAAGGGGATGGCTCAGTTTCAAGGTGATTGTTGCCAACAGTCCTACCTAGAGCTATTACTTTTCTTTTTGATGATTAGTTTTGCTGTCTACTATCAATTTGTCTAAACTCTATGTTTTTGTTCCCTGTCTGATCATCATTCTCATGGGTGCTGAATCTTATTATATATTCCATTATCCTAATTATGACTTTTTGTTCCATTTAACTCAGACTTCTGGACTGATACGTTAATAGAACATATAATGATGGACTCTCGATAGGTTCTTAATGAACAATATAAAATTTGAACCAAATCTGTTATGGATCAAAGTCTAGTTTCTTGATATACCTTTTTCAAAGTTAGCCATAAATTTGCAGAAAATATTTTCTGACATATATACAAAGATACAAGTCTTTCTGTTATTAAATAGTCAGTTGTCAGTTTATGATATAGTTTGGATATGTGTTCCCCCCAAATCTTATGTTGAAATGTGACCTCCATCATTAGAGGTGGGCCTAGTGGGAAGAGTATGGGTTATGGGGGTGCATGCTCTATGGGGCTTTGTGCAATCCCCATGGTAATGAGTTTTCCCTCTGGTAGCTCATGTGAAAACTGGTTGTATAAGAGTCTAGGGACTCCCCCTTCTTTCTCTTGTCCTCTTTTCTCCATGTGATAACACCATCTGCCATTTGCCTTTCATCATGAATGGCAGCTCCTGAGGCCTTCACTAGAAGCAGATGCCAGCACTGTGCTTCATGTACAGCTTGCAAACCATGACCTAAAATAAACCTCTTTTCCTTTATCTCAGTTTCTTTATAGCAACACAGGAATGGGATAATAGAATCTCCTACCAAAGACCAGCAGGAAAAGTGTTACAAAATCTAAGTCTATTAAAACAGCTTAAGTAAACAACACTACCTTGAAAAAATTTTAATTGTACTCTATAATGGGGGGTATACAGGGAATGTATTTATAGACTTCGGAGTCTGTCTTAAGGAGTGTAAGATGTTCCTTAAATTAAATTCAGTGAATTTAATTATGTAATAGTGGCAAGAAAAGGTTCTTAAAGTTAACCTTGAAAAGTAAGGTGTTTGATAAACAAGGTGCTAGTCCATGTGAGCAAATTTTTCTCTGTATAAATTGATTTGCAAAATTTCCCAAAATCTATCAATGAAATTATTTGTTGCTTTACGCCCTTATCTTCCTGAAAAATAATTTTTGAATAAATAGTAAACTTATTTTGACAGAAGTAATTTCAACTCTCAAATAATTAAGCTATGTAGCTAAAAATAGTCTCTGTCAAAATATTATGGCAAATGTACTTTTCTGCCTGAATGTAATTTAAATTATAAATTTTAAATACATGTTTCAATATATGAGTATACACATGAAGTAGGCACTGATTTTTCTTGCTTGTGAAAGCAATGCAGTGATTTGGCATAAAGTAAACACCTATATTCTGAAATTATATCCTCTGGAAGTTTTTAAATTTTGACAGGTAATAACTTTGGGATTATAACTAACAGAAACAAACAAACAAAAAATAACTGTTACCAGTTTCAAGGTTAAGTTATAGAGCAGGTACTTGGATGTAGGTTTAGCAGGGAATTTTGACTTCCAATTTCTCCTTGAAACATCTTTGCAAGACAAAACAAATCTCAATTTGTGGTAATCTTTTCCTTCCTCCTACCTACATTGTGTTTGGTCAACAATCCTCTCAGTATTTGCTGTCCCACCTAAATGTCTAAAACTTTTCCTTCTCAATGACCTTCACCTCACATAGTATTTATTTAAGTAGCTGCATTCCATCATCCTAACAGAGTTTTGCCTTATTACTGAGGAGTCATAATCTTCATTTCTGGAGATTAGGTCCTTTCCTTGGTTGTTTGGGTCTGTTTTGATAATCTGTCTAGCATCTCTGACACCATGTAAATTGTTCCTTAAAACTTGCCATCAGTATTCCAGACATATTCATCGTTGTTGTTGTTTTTAAATTGATTTACTGATTGATATTCTGCCTCGGTTCAAGAAAGATATGTTAACTTACAGAGAAAAAAGGCACACCAATATAAAATAAAGCAAACAAATAGATGAATGGACCGCAGGATAAGAAAAAATTATGCTCTAAAATAAGAAGAAATTGGAACAGAGACCCCATGTAATAAATTATAATTGCTAGAGGTAGATCCAAATGGACTTTGGACTTGTTAGCAAGAAAAGGGGAAAACATAAACATTTCTAATGGTTATTCTGTTGACAACAGAAAGCAAGCTAGATGTTTGAAAAACCACAGCCTTAAGAGAGATCTATGCGATATAGTAAATGCTGTACTCAGTGTCTTATCAATTCATATTATGATGAGTTAATATGATTCTAAGTGACCTATTACTTTTCTTAGTAATTCTCCTGAATGCTAGCCTATTATATAGCATCTAAGCGAAATAATAAAAAAAAAGGTAGTAATTCTCCTGAATGCTAGCCTATTATATAGCATCTAAGTGAAAAAATAAAAAAAAAGTATCAGAAAACAAGGTATATAGTACAAATTCACAACTTTTAGTCATTTTATCAGAATATTATATTTATCAAATCTTCTAAAAATCAAGTCAAATTTTTTAAAAATTAAAAATATATATGTCAAATTTTCTAATTTTAAAAGCTGGTTATAATTCAGAAACTACATTTCTCGAGAGATAATGGTGTTACCTGAGGAGAAATAATTATTTGTTTATAAACCATAGTGAGGAGGATAAGGCTACCTTACCTTTGGGATTAATGACTGTTAGAGAGATATCATCAGAGAAGAGTTATACAGAGAAAACTGTATTCTTGGGGCAGATCCAAATTATATTTAGATAATGACATTTAGAGAATGTCAGGTACAAGATTAAATTTATGAGATTTTGTTGATGGTGGACCATGATTTCCGAAGTGTTAAGTGGAAAGATTTTAACACTTTGGGGCAGGAGAATGATATTGGAGGGAGGATGTTTAATTAGGTTGCCTCTCTAATTAGTAGCATCCCTGCCCATTATTCCTCATAGCTCTGACACCTGAAACATTATTCCATTTACATTATCCTCAAGTAGGCAATAATAAATTTGCCTGTATTAAAAGCTCAACTGATTTCTCAGCCCACTTACTCTTCAAATAGTTGGAGGCCCCAATGTCATTTTTATCCTTAAAGTACGTTTAAGTCCAAACTTGTGCTTCTTTTAGCCATACATTTCTTTCAAATTTGAAAGAACTTATCAGCAGATTGATTTCAAACAGCTCTATGTGCCAAATTGCCCCATCGAGAAATCTTTTGAGTTATAATTTTCATATTTATTATATTTCTTTCTTCCTTATCTCCATATTCTTTTCTCTCTCAAGGTCACTGAGTGCCTGGAGCCCATCATGTAATAGTGAAAAACACACCCCCTTTGTTAGTTTTCCATGAGCCATTTTGCAACTGTCTTTTTTTGCTTGCAACACACCACTAGTTGAATGTTTACTCCCATATGCTTTAGTTTATTCAGAGGTTTGTACAGTGGTGTAATGGCCTTAGCTGAAAGCCTTAACACATTTTGTTTCTGTAAGCCATTTTTACATGTATTTTCATTATTTCACATTGAGAATCAGTTATATCTTCCACCCCTAAAAGTTTCCAATGATTGATTATCTCTAATAATAATTAAAAATAAAACATTGGCTGGGTACAGTGGCTCACACCTGTAATCCCAGCACTTTGGGAGGCTGAGGCGGGTGGATCATGAGGTCAAGAGATTGAGACCATCCTGGCCAACGTGGTGAAACCCTGTCTCTCCTAAAAAAAAAAAAAATTAGCTGGGTGTGGTGGCGCACGCCTGTAGTCCCAGCTACTTGGGAGGCTGAGGCAGGAGTATTGCTTGAACCCGGGAGGCGGAGGTTGCAGTGAGCCGAGCTCTCGCCACTGCACTCCAGCCTGGTGCCTGGCAACAGAGTAAGACTCTGTCATAAAATACAAAAAAATAAATAAATAAAACATTGGAAAAAGACAAAAACATCTTCACTACATCTGTTTCCACAACTCCACAACTGATTCCATAACTTGCCTCAATATTCTTTGCTCACTGTCACTAATAATAAACAGTCATAAGAGAAGTTATTTTCATAAAGAATCATACTTTTTGACATGAAAAGTACTACAGACAGACCATTCCATTTCTCACCTCATGTTAAAAATACTTAGGTCAAGGTGGTTGATGCCAAGTTCATCTTCAAAATTATATGCATAATATATAGGCTTTGCACATGAAGTAATATGTCTATGGGAAATATCGTATTCAGTATCTTTCTCCCATTGCAATGCCAGAAAAAAATTTTTTTTTTTTTTTTTTGAGACAGACTTATCCTCTATCACCCAGGTTTGAGTGCAATGGCATGATTTGGACTCACTGCAACCTCTCCCTCCCGGGCTCAAGCGATGCTGGTGCCTCAGACTCCTGAGTAGCTGGGATTACAGGCATATGCCACCATGTTAGGCTTATTTATTTATTTTTACTTTTTGCATTTTTTTTGTAGAAACAGGTTTCACCATGTCATCCAGGCTGTTATCCAACCCCTGGCCCCAAGAGATCTGCCTGCCTCAGCCTCACAAAGTCCTAGGATTACAAGTGTGAGGCATCACCCCTGGCCAAAGAAAAGTTTTCCGAAAGCAAGAAATGTCTTTCTTCTCAGAGGCATGGTACATGCATAATTTTGTCTCAAAGCTTAACCTAACATCTATTTTTTAAGATCTGAATTCCTCTTTCACTTTAGTTGAGGTATTCTTTCAGATTGAAAAATAAAAGGAAATAGTATTAGTTGATAATTTCACGTTACATTGTGGTAAACCTCTTTATTTCTATTTTATGTGACTTGTTATCATTATTGTAAACTTAGGATAATTTTTTCTAAAATGTCTTAATTTGTACAGAATTATGTATAGTGGAGGCAGAATTAAGTATCAGATTTGAACTGCTAGTTTTATCAACCACATTACATTTTGACTCAAAGTACATGGAAGGGACATGGCCATCAATACATACTAATTCAAAGCACTGTGGTAAACCCAGCATAGAGGCAAAAATAAAAAAAAAGAAAAGTCTCATCCTTTTTATAAGTGACTTTATGATCCTATAAGCGCTGGATTACAGAGAGAGTATTTGAGATGAGCTTTGGAAAATGAGGTTCACATGGCCTGAGCATCAGAAGTCTCTATTTCATTCTAAGAATATCGTTAGAAAAGTCACAAAGGGAGTGTACAATATCTCTGCATGACTGGTACCTATACTAAGAGCTAAGTCTGGTGAGAAAGAAGGCAGTAGATCAGAAAACCTCAAAGATCATGCTAGAGAATTTGAACTTTTATCTTAAATTTTATAATTATTCTCACCTCTTTATAAATTCAATAGTTTGTTTCTAAAGACATTATTAATTCCCTCTCCATATATCCTTGCTTGAATATTAGCTACAAAATAGTGAATTTATCTCATGCTCTTAAACCATTTTTATGAGTGGGACCCTTTGATACTAAACCAAACTAAAAATATCATTCTCAGTAGCCTTGGAAATTGCAAAACTGTTCTTAGGAACACAACATAACTGCTCTGAAGATTTCTTTTGGATTCTAATTATTTTGTGTCTGAATTCTACTCCTATCCATTAGCACAATGTCCTCTCTTATGTCCTTGTTTACTCCCAACCCTATATTCTGAATAGAGAAATGGTATGATGTATTTGGTTTAAGCTGGACACTGACGGAGTGATGACATTTAGGCACATTGTGAGTTAGAACTAGTGCAGTATAAACAGCAATTTTGGCTGAGGAGTAAGGAGGATGGGCAATTATGCTTCTAGTGGACTATTTTTCATGTCTATAACTGGACGCAAATATAGGCAATTCAGAACAGGAAGAAATATGACTAGAACTCAGCTTGGCTGACTTAGTTGCAAACAAGAAAAAGGAATCCTGAAAAGGGCTGGAAGTTGATTCATTTTTGCTTCATTTCTTTTCAAGAGGAGTCTGTTTCTGCCTCATTGATTTCTACTCCTTATTGAGTCATGCTCCCATGCTTGTTAAATATCACTTCTTTGCTTCCTACTTCATTCTTCTTAGTCAGCATCTCTCAAGTAAGCTAATGCATAGTAATAGCAAGAAGTTTCAACCTTCATTTAAGTGCTTCCTGGCCTTATCGTTCCAATGTGTTCGTTTACCAGACTGATCTGAGCCATGAAACTTTTCCTACATGTTAACTACCCTATTGTATTACTACATCAAGGGTCTTGTTGCCACTGGGAGCAGTGACATATTTGAAACAATAGGAAACGTGGTCATCTAGTGGTATTTCAATAGCACTCAATCATGAGACACAGGACACAGGAAAGTGAACAATTTTTCTTTTGCCCTCCTTAAAATATGCCTTTTGCCCTTGTATCCCTACAGGCATATGTTCAACAGTTTCAAGAAGAAGGACTTACACTGTACCCCACCCCCATGCCAACTGTTTAGAATCATGGTTTGAATTAAATGTGCTACTTACTTTAAAACAAGAAATGTATCAGAATTTAAATCATCACCCTTCATAACCCCATTCATCTCAGCCCAATAATTACCATATTCAGAGGACAATCATCACCATACTAGTCCACTCATCTTAAAAACTTAATCCCCACACCCCTCCTCCTGTCAAACTTTTTCATTGGGCCCTCTGTATTTTAGACATGTGATTTAAACACACTGTCTCCAAATTCAAGATGCCTTTTTGATGTTTCCTTCATCTTTTCACTCTTGGTAGGAACTGAGTTCTCTTTATTGATGAAACAATTTTCTTTGTAGGTTCTCTGGCAGGAGACTTTTTTTTTTTTATTTCATTCCTTATAACTAGGCATCAGCAGGTAGTGTAGGTTATTTTTCTATATTCTACTCTAAAAGCAAATCAGTTATTTTAGATACTCCTTCGAAATGTCAGCTTCTTTGAACTTCATGGCATCTAAACAACTAAAACAAAAACATTACCCATCCTTCTAATTTGTCACTGGCCAATTGCTTAGGTATCTACAACACACGTTTCAATCACTGAATAACATTTTGCCTTCTACTTCACTTTATTTTGTCTATTTCTACTTTGGTCACCACCTTGGTGACTTCAGTATCCATATGGGTAACCCACAAACACTCTGACTCCTCAGTGTTTTGAACTCTTGGCTTTCAATAATGTCTTTCTTCACCCCATATGTTTCTCTTAGAATGGTCACATATTTGAATTAATCATATCTATTCATTTTCATCAATTCCCAGTTACATGTATTTTCCATTTCATCACATGAGATAATAAAGAATTAATAAAAATCTTAATTTTTACTGTATCATCAAGGATAACCTTAAGTTAAACCCTCTTATCTTGATTCTTCCTTTTATCATGGTAGTGACAGAGAAAATAACTACTAGTCTTGTTTGGTGCCACTTCCATAACTTATGAAACGGCAACAGCAATTTTTTTGTACTACTGTTGCAAAATGCTAATGCAGTAAAATAAAAATAACAACTTAGTGTTATTTTTAAATAATTTTGCTATTATAAATCTTCTGAAAGTATCTGAAAAATGCTCATTGGTCTGAACTAAAATGAAAACAACTGTTCTAGAATATTTGTTTGAAAGTGAGGAAAACCTCACCTGATGTATATATTTTGAATTAGATGCAGAATTTCTGATGTTTTGACATTTCTAGGATACTGAAATAAACAGAAGATGGGTGTTTAATGTGGTTTTTATAACAGAGCAAGAAATAGCATAGACCATCTTTTGATTCTTAAGAATGGCGAGATTTTGAAAAATAGAGGAAAAGGAGGTTTAAAAGAAAGGTCTACACCTAAGTATTCAAAGGTCTACACCTAAGTATTCAAATCATGTTCAAGGGAATGATTTAAGGAACAGGGGGGTGATTGATACTTAACAGAAAATAGAGATAGAGTAGAAATATTTAGTTATTTGAGTTATATTATGAAATTGTAATATTTATTTTCATGTTGTTTAGGGGGCAAACCAAAAACAACTTGGTAGAGATACAAAAAGGCAGAATTCAGCTTAAAGAACATTTCTAGTTATTATGCCAATCTTGCGAAGTTCTCACTGAAAATATTAATGTTCAAATAGATTCCCATTTGTTTGATCATGCTCCAAGGATAAATGATGCTTAGAAGAAAAGCACTCTATGATTTCTAAGGTGCATTACCAAACTAAGATTTTACTTTTTCTTTCATACACTGTAGTGCTCAAATGTACTATTTAAGGCCTAAAGTATATAACAGCTTAGATATTCAACCAAATGTATTTTCCTCTAATACCACCCACACAAGGAAACTTGACTTTATCTAGGCTTAGAATATCCTTACATCACACACAAGCTCTCTCCCCCAACAGATCACTACATGGTTTCATCTTTATAACATGTTCTTGTCTAACCTGCCTTATTTGATAATTATAAAAATTATTTAAAAGTGACTCCAACACTGTCCAGTAACTAGACACTGAAAGACATTTATCAACTTTCTTTTTCAGTTAAAATATATACTACTTGGTTAGAAACTTTTGCACTGCCAAGGCAGAAAAGAGGCAGAGATTGTCATCTTTAAAAGTTTGAGAGCCAGAGTAGCTAATCAAAATTTACTGCCAGAGGACATTTTAAAAAATTAACTTTATTTCACTTTCTGGCCTCTGGGATACAGTTATTTTGGAATTTAGTAGTTTCTAGATATGTATATAATGCCTCTGAATTTTAGATAGTCTTCTCAGAGCCTAACTTGGCTCTTTGGTAGGTAATCATTTTCAAATGTGCTGGAGAGGTCTGTATATTCAGATACAGAATCTAACATGTTCTGATTATGGGATTTCAATGAGATCTCTGATTACTAGATACCTGTAATGTGTAGAAGAACTATACCTAAGGCTCCTAAGTTCCTCAACTTAGCTTCCTAGAATAAATTTCATATAGAAAAAAGAGTGATAGAATAAAATAGATTCACCTCTGCATGATACATTTCCAAACGGCCCAAAACATTTAATTTGCAATTCTCTTATTCTGAGAAATAAGAACTAGAGAGAAAAAAAGTGACAATTGATGCTATAACTTATAGCTTATTTAACTTGAAAATTTTTGCTTTGAATATAACTATCTAATTGTTTTAATTTAGTCATGGCTATTCTACACATTTTTAAATTTAGATACATTTAACAATATACTTTCGCACTCTTTAAAACTTAAACTGCTTATTATAAAAGCAATGTGTGCACATTTAAAAATATTTCAAAAATAAAGACTTCTTTCCTGTTGCCTTAAGTTTCTCTTTCCAATGTAAAATATTTTGCTTATCCTCTCTCAGAAATTCTTTGTGTATATATACCAGTTTAAAATAGAATTATATTTTATATGTTATATATATTTTTAATTCATTTTTTTACTATATATTTGAGATTCTTACATGTCAATACATACTAAATTTTCACTTTCTCCTTAACAGTTTAATAGTATATTACTGTATAGACACAATATAATTTGAATAAGCAGTCCTAGATGAACATATTAATTCCAGTGTTTGGTACTTGAAAATCAAGTTACAATAAATAGTATTATCCATATACTTTAGCATAATTATAAGATTTTATTTTGTGACTTTTTCACAATTGGGCTTGCTGAATTAAATGGTAAATGTATGTAACATTTTTGTAAATATAGCCATATTCTTTATTCAGTTTCTGTTATCTTATTATCATAAGATAGCCTCATTTTAGAATTCTGGTAAATATATTTATTTTATTCAGTTTCATATTTATTTTATATATAATTTTTGTTCAGTTCCTGCTATCTTATTATCATAAGATAGCCTCATTTTAGAATTCTGGTAAATATAAATTCATAAACTGAGAGTAAGGTGTATTGTATAGAACAATGATCAAATGAAGGAAGACAGCTTCTCAGTGATATAAAATGACACTATTTGTTCCATGTCTGTTAAATACAAATGAAAATTGATCTCCTGTTTTATTCAGAGAGTTGGTTCAGTATGACTTACAAATGAGATTTATTTGATAGATCTAATTAGTTAAACACAATGTATCATAATTTATTGATTCTATGAGATTTTAAAAATATTTATATACATAATATAAATATTTATTTGTTTTTGGCCCCTAAAAGCTATTTTTTTAAAGAGCTGGTTAGCTCGTACACAAATTAGGTTATTTTACAATTGAGGAAATAGAGAATTAAAATATTAATGTTACCACATTAATAGACCTAAAGAAAAATGTGATTATTTTCATAGATGCTGAAAAGACTTTCATAAAATTTTAATAACCATTTCTGAGTAAAACACACATGTTATATATTAATTCACAGAACCTTACCATTGCAAAGCACATGTATCTCATTATGGACTCACATTTCTTCTTAATGGTAATAGCCTTGAAGTATTTCCATGAAGCATAGAAAAAGGGCAGGGTTGTTCACAGAATAGCCCTTTGCTACTTAACATATCATTCAAATTATCAGACAATGCAATTAGACAGGAAATAAAAAACTGAAGGCAAAAAATTCCAAAGAAGTAATATTTTTTCTCTTTGTGAATGATTTGTTTGGATAACTGGAATATCCACGAATAATTAATAAACATAAATGAATTGAAGATGTAGCAGGAAATAAATATACATAAGTGGTGCACAGTCTCAAAAAATAACCATTTAGAAAATATAATAAAGCAAAATACATTTATAATAGCGAGAAAAATACATAAAATAGAAATACATTTACAAGTTTTAAAAATAAATGTGAGGAAATATTTAAAACATTGATAAAAAAACACAAAAGTCTATTTGGAAAAAGAAACGGATAGTTGATTTTGGATAAGAGAATTCAACATTGCAAAGATGACAATTCAACCTAAAGAAGCTTATATATTTAGCACAATCCTGGTAAAAATGCCAAGATATGTCCCTTATTGAGCTAGGCCAGCCTTATCTATTATGCATATGAAAAACGAATATGAAAGATTTACATTTTTATCCATGAGGCAATGTTTAATATTAGATTCATCATCCCAAGATAAACATTAAAAACACTATACAAAAGATGAAAATAAGTTTTTTTTTTATATTAGACAATAAGCAAAGCAGACCTTGTTCTGATAGAAAATATTCAAATAAGACAAAACCTAGCCTCGGCCTGCTTTTCTGCCCACAGCACTATATGGACCCTGACATAGAGAGAAGAGTTTAAGAAACACAAATTGGTCTTTAGTTTCCTTGGGTTGAGAAGACAGAAATCAAAATTTGGAAGGTGCAAGAGAGTGAAAATACATGGAACTGAGAACTAGAGAGAAGGAAGCTACACAGAAAAGGAAACAGAAATCTGCATTATGTATATCAGGCTGAATATTAAGTTGTCAGTCTAAGCGAAGCTTTACAAACTGTAACTTAAACAATTTGAAGAGTGTGTATAAACACACTACCATCACCCCTGCAACTACCACTACCACCAAACAACAATCAAACAGAAAACAGGGGCCGGCTGGCTCATACCTGTAATCCCAGCACTTTGGAGGCAGATCACTAGGTCAAGAGATGAGACCATCCTGGCCAACATGGTGAAACCCGGTCTCTGCTGAAAACACAAAAATTAGCTAGGCGGGGTGCCTCTTGCCTGTAGTCCCAGCTACTCAGCAGGCTGAGGCAGGAGAATCACTTGAACTCAAGAGGGAGAGATTTCAGTGAGCCGATAACACGCCACTGCACTCCAGCCTGGTGACAGAGAAGGAGCCATCTCAAACAAAACAAAACAAAACAAAAACAGAAAACAGGGCGTGAGCTAGACATGTCTCCTAAAACGCTGAGAGACATTTGAGTTTTAAACAGCCAGAGTAGGAAACATTTAATAGAGAACCCTGAAGGGTTATTTCTTACTAGTAGGGCTTACTTAAGATTAGATTTGCTAATTACTAACTACTGGTATAATTATTAGCATCAATTAGCGCAATTAGTAATTGTTTTGCAGCTGGGAGCGTGGACAAGAGGGGGATCACTAGGCAGTAAACTCCCCCGGGGTGAGCTGAGGGGTATCCCGTTCCCGGGGCTCCCCTGCACATCTGCCTACCTTCCAGGTTCTGAGGCAGCCTCAGGAGGGGGCAGGCCGGGAGGGGCTGCTGGGAGGGGGCTGCTGCAGCTGTTCACTTAGTGAAGACATCACGTCAGAGGACTTGGACACCAGTTTCCAATCGCGGGTCTTAATCTACTTCACAACCACGGCCTGGTGGTGCTGGTGCGGCTCAAGGAGCTGGCGCCTGCAACAGAGCCAAAGCTGTAGCCCAGGCTGTAGCTGAGGCCCGTGCTTGTGAGGCCCCCATAGGCCTAGCACAGGTCACCTGCATAGCCGCTGAGGGTCTTCGTGTGGAGGGCGCTACCTACAGGAAGCTGCTAGAGGGTGGTGAGAGCCAGCTGGAGCCCTCTAGAAGCTTCCTGTAGGTGGCGCTCTCAATGTCCAGGCCCAGCTTGAGGGCCTCAAAGGGCTTCCCTGGAGGCCGCCATGGCAAATGCCAAGCAGCGCGGGAACTGGCCGTTAAGATGCCGACACCAAGCTGTCTGAACTGGAGGGCCGCCCTGCAGCGGCGGAGCAGGACATGGCACGGCAGCTGTGTGAGTACCAGAAGCTGAGAAATGCGTATTTCTATATGTAAAGCGGAAAAAGTACAAGAAAAATATGGTACATTGCATCTTACCAAAGGCAAAAAGCTTTCCAAGACTAATTTAAAGGCTGTCAAGGGACTCTCGGGAAGATGGGGGGATGGGGAGATGGAGAGAAGTTAGTCCTCAGTGGTTATTGTAACCGAGGGAGTTAGAAGGAACCCGCCACGCTCTGAGTTTCAAATTAAGAGTCTTTTGTTGATTTGCCGGCGTCTGAGAGAGGGCTAATGCTCAAAATTTTTTCGGCTGAAGAAGGGGCCTGATTATCTTTTATATCTTGATTTAGGTAGGAGAGGGGGAGTACCTACCTGAAGCGTAATTTTACAGAAGCAGAAAAGCAGGTTTGAGGAAGGGGTTGCAGGCACAGGTGGTTTCTATACAATTACCAAGAAGAGGGGCAATCAAGCTCCTTCTACACAATGATGAAAGGGAATCTTTTTTTCCACAAAAGCAGTGGGGAGGTATGTCAAGCAGGAGCGATTACAATGGTTTCAAGTGTTAAGAATAGTAGGCTTCAATGCTTCTAAGTGCAGCATGACCCAGTTATGCACCCAAAGGGGCTGTGGTTAAGGAGGGGGAAGCCAGGTTGGAGTTTACAGCTAAAATGGAGTCAGTTATGCTAGCCCAGCATAGGTTATTACAGTATTATGTTACAGTTAGATAGAAGGAATGAGACAGTTTTCTATTGTACAGTATAGTTAACAGTAATGTATTGCAGTTTTCAAAAGAGCTAGAAGACAGGAGTCTTTGTGTGTTCTTGTTGTATCAGAGCGAGCATAGAAAATCAACACCGAGACAAAAGTATGCCAAATTGCAGGGTCTTTATTGCCGGCAGCCACGGAGGACTCACGTCTCTCCAACCCGTGGCCTCGAGCTCAGGGGGGAGCAGGGTTTTTAAACTTTAAAACCACATCCTGGTTTTAGGACCAAGAGGGTGAGGGGATGCAGGGCAAGCAAATTTACAGCAAGCTAGCTGTTTTTAATTTACAGAAGCCAAGGTCAGCAGTTATTGCAAGGAAAACGGGGCAGCAAGCAGTTATCATAAAGGAAACGGGGCAGCAGTTACAACTTATTTTTGGAAAAACCGTTTTTTGGTGTTTGCAGGGTACAGGGTTTAAGACGGCGTTGCTTAGGTTCTAACTCTGGGTTAGCTATGGCACATTCTTACCACAAAGAAATGATAAATATTTGAGATAATAGATATGCTAATTACTCTGATCTAGTCATTACACCTTGTTTACATATATTGAAACATCACACTGTACTCCACAAAAATGTATATAATATGTACCACTTAAAAATAAAACAAAATAAAAAAAAGACACAGAAGGTAAATAAAAGGTAATCCCTAGTCACATTTGACAATTAAGCACTTAAACATTACTAAGAATGTTACTATAATTGATTGTTAGACACTAGGTATATAGATATATGTAGTCCATGTTGATCCTCATGAGAGAATGAAATGAAAATAAATGACTTATACAAATCCTTAATAAATAAAAGGTTAAAGAATCAAAAAGAAAATAATCAAGATTATATATTGCTTTTTATAGAATTGTAGTTCATCATAGTTCTCTGTGAAGAACATCTAAAAGTTTATCTTATGTTAAGAATCAAAAGAGATGTAAGAACCAAATATAATGTATGACTTGAGTGAATGATGATTTAACAATAGTAAGCCCGGCGCGGTGGCTCACACCTGTAATCCCAGCACTTTGGGAGGCCGAGGCGGGCGGATCACGAGGTCAAGAGATCGAGACTATCCTGGCCAACATGGTGAAACCCCGTCTCTACTAAAAATACAAAAAAATTAGCTGGGTGCGGTGGTGCACGCCTGTAGTCCCAGCTACTCGGGAGGCTGAGGCAGGAGAATTGCCTGAACCCGGGAGGCGGAGGTTGCAGTGAGCAGAGGTCACGCCACTGCACTCCAGCCTGGTGCCTGGTGACAGAGTGAGACTCTCTCAAAATAAATAAATAAATAAATAAAATAAAACCAAATTAAAAAAAAAAAAACCAGTAACTATGAGAGGTATTTTCAGAATAATTAACAAAATTTGAGTGTATACTATGTATTATTTGATATTTGAAAATTGTTTATTTTCTTTACTGTGATAACAATATGAAGATATTAAGAAAGACCCTTTGAGTAGATCTCAGGTGAAACATTAGGCTTGAAGTGTCATGGCCTCTGCAACTCTTGCAAATGGTCCAAGAAAACAAAAATGGTGAAGATAGATGCATAGAAAAATATATTAGATAGATAGAAATATGGCTAGATAGACAATAGATATATAGGGCAAATTTGAAAATATTAATTGATAACTCTAGATGATCATTTTATTATTTTAACCTGTTCTCTATTTTTGGAAATTTTTATAAGAAAAAAATACACAATATAAACAATATACACTTCAAGAGAGTTAATTCTTCATATTTAATTTGAATAAGATTTTAAGAAAAAGTGAAAATATGTAAACTTTCCTCCCAGGTACCAACAAAGTATGTGTCTTACTCTATAAACATTTCTTTGGAATGAAAGTTCAATTAGATACAATGAATATGGTCTTATTCACTGCTGTAATTCTGTTTGTGCTTGTCACATAGAAAGTTCTCAATCAATAGCCTATTTTTATGGAAGTGACATAAGCTCTTTCACATCTGACCATTTTATTATTACATTCTGCAAATAAGCATTCTGCAAGTAAGGCTGGTCATATCTCACATGTTTGTTTGTTTTAAATGTCATTTTTCTCAAAGCGATTAAATGGGAAGTTTTAGGTCCAACTTTAAGAAAAAGTACACCGAAGTGAAAATACATCTGAAGAAAAGCAACTAACACATTTACATTTGGAAAATAGCTTATTCAGGAGCAGGAACTGACCCAGTGTCACGCCTATAACTCATAGTATCTTATATTTTAGAAAACCTCAAAATGAAATCTTTGTTGTTGTTAATCAGATTTTCAAGAAAAAAATCACAATTATCTTGATAAAATAAATACATCACATTTTGCTTTCCTAAAACTATGATGTTTATTTAAGAAAATGTTAAGCCTCATTGGCTGGTATTCTAGCAGAGTAGATGCAGTTTATAAATTCATGTACCTTGTCATGCCAAGGTTTCTTGGAGAAGATCCAGCTTTTGTGCTGATCTTTGTGGTTTTTAGTAATTTTGTTTTCTTGTGCTAAGAGTCCTTGGTCTCTCTTAAAACACGTTTTAATATTGCTTTAATTGAGACTGACCTACAATTCAAAAAAAGCCTCTATGTTTTCCTTAATTAAACACATTTATAACTTTCCTAGGTCTTTTGGTTTACATTCAGAATTACTTTTACTATCTAGGTTTCTAATTACATACAAAAATGGAAGGAACTATTTTTCCCCCTCTAATCTTTAGTAATTTCAAGTAGTCTGTTCGGCATTTCCTGGTTTTATTATGCCTGTTGTTCCCTTTGCTGTATTGTTTTTACTATGCTGTGACAGCACAAGAAAAATATCTGGTTTGAGTTCAGTAAGAGTAAATAAATATTTATCTAATGACAATACTAATTGTGTGCCAACATTGCTCCTTCAAAGCAATCTTTTTCTCTCCAACTTACTCTTCTGCAAACACACACAAATATTAAAGATATTATTGGAGCTTATTTCCCTTTTTTCTGATTAGTTTTAGTTACTATACTTCCATTGTCTAGTAAAACATGTTCATTGAGTTTTGTTACCAACTGTTAGGCATAGTTGGTCACATGGGAAAAAAACTTTTTTCTCAACTCCTATGTCAGGTCTAGGTTTCCAAAGCCTAGGGGAGAGAATGTAGTGGGAGCCAGAAATGCTTCAGATGTGGCATAGATTGATGCAAATGCATCTGCATTCTGCAAATAAGCAAGTCACTTATCAACATCAAACTCTGATCTTATATACAGTACCTGACATCATTACCACACCATAAAATAATTGCATCATATTAAAAGGCTGGTAGCAGAAAGAAAATAAAAAATATTTTATTGTTTTAAATACATCTTTCTAAAAGCATCAACAAATTAAATTTCTGTGCTATGGGATTCTCCAATATAACTTAGTAGACAAGCCTTGAATCTTGTCAAGAATGGATTTTGCATGCAGTCTTGGAGACACGTTTTGCATCTGTCCATGCTGTCTGGATTCCTGGTGTTCAATAACAACTTTGTTGGAAATTTCCATCAAAATCTAACTGTATAAAGAAGCCATTACTTGAAGCTGTATTAAACCTCTGTATATCAACTTTTAATCCACTTTCTCCACAATATAAATCAGATTTTCATTAATTTTTGAGGCTATATTTTTATGTTTTCATTTATAAACACTTGGCACCTATGTTGATGACCTTCTAATCTACCTTCAGATCACATCACTGGATGGATATTTTTATCTGGTCATTAAGGCATTGATTATTAAGGTAGTGACTCATATTAAACTTTATCACTTCTTTGCTTTTTAAATTCATTTAATTCATTTGAGTAATATTTATTGAACCTTTTCAATAGCAAATTTTCACCCTGGAAATTTTTCCTTTGTTTTAAACAACTTTTTCTCAGTTTAATGATGTAACATAAATAGCTGAAGTCTTGGCATCTTAAACGTTGGGTTTACTCTTAGTATTTGTGTGACCTTGAGAAATTGAGTTCCCTTCTCTGAGTCTTTTTCACAAATTTCAACGAAACAACAAATTTGTGAAAAAGAAATAAAGGAGAAGGCGATAACTAAAATATCATCTTTTTCAAATTTTTTTGTAAAGTTCTTTTCACATCACCATATTGCCTGCAGACCTTAACTCTGATTTCTCTTAAATTTGTGTCTGTGATATTGATCCTGCACTGAGTCAAAATTTTTATTTTCTTTATTAATCAGACTCATTATCATTCAAGAAAATCTGCTTCTATTTGGTTTTATCTAACTGAGTTAATGTTATCGCTATCATTCTAATTATCCAGTAGAGAGACTTCTGAGTCAGGTTTATCACAATATCTTTCTTTTCACTACTTCACCTATTTCTTTTATGAATCCTAAAATAATCTTACTTTCTTTTTATTACATATTTGCTTATTTACAAAAGCATTATGACTCCTTAGAAAAATTAAAATTACACTTCTAAGGATTGTGTATGCTTACAAGTGGGAAAAGTAATTTTGTTTGCTTGCTTGTTTGTTTAAGACTGCTTAGATATTTAAAGTTCTTTTAGGAATCAAGCCATGAGATTCTTATTTTATTTTTAATCTTGGTGCTATTGAGAAATGTGAGTGTGATTAGAAATATTTTCATCCATCAGATTGAGTAGTGGATTGGCTCCAGGACCACCACCCCCAGGAATACCCAAATCTTCAGATGCTTAAGTTCAGTTCCTTATATAAAATGGCCTTGTATTTGCACATAGCTTATGCACATCCTCCCATATACTTTAAATCATCTCGATTACTTATAATACCTAATAGAATGTAAATGACATATAAATAATTTTTATGTAGCAGTGCTTTTACTTGTAGTATTTTTATTGTTGTATTTTTATTTTTTAAAATACTTTTGATGTGCATTTGGTTGAATATGCAAATGTAGAGCCTGCAGAGGGGTGACTGTATTTTATGTCTTGGTTGTGATAAATGAGCTATTTTTGAATACCTTAGAGATAATAACCTTGTCTTATTTCTTAAGATGATTTTTTTCTACCTGCAAATTAAATAGTAACAAAAGAGAATATTTTCTATATGGAAAATGGTAAGCCTGTATTGATTTAGACTGTGTAATAGTTAATTCACATAAAATTTGTCCCATGTTTTGCCAGGAAGCATAGTCTTTACCTCTTAGAGATTTTTAAAAATTTATATTTTTGAACAACTTTTTATTATTATCAGTCATGCTGTGTTTCAGATTTTAGTTATAAATTTATTATTATGGAAAAGTAAATAGTCTATATTTCTGAACTCTCATGTTCAAATATTTAAATCAAGATGGATACTACTTACTGAAACCAAGAATGGACAGTCATCAGTTTATTGTTATTCTTTAAGCTGGACATTTTAAGAAAAATTGGTGGTTTTGAAGGGGCTAAAGTTTTATTTTGAGCTATTAGTTTTTTTTTTCTTGTTAACATAAAAAGTTATCATTGAACAAATCCATTATATTCTCAAGCTTAATCCATATCTATAACCTATGTGGAAATTACCATGGAGATGTGCCAATTTTCTTCTATTAGGTGTTGTGAATAGAGAGTATCATTTTGATCTCTTTAGAAAAGGGTTCTTTATACTTTGTAGCACATTAGCATTAAAAATATGGCATTGATGAATTCGGCTTCTATCAAAATGTACTTTGGTGTCAATGTGACCATGGTCACATACCTATAAAAATCTCCACTTTATTTTATTATCACTAATCAATTTTGAAAAATTTATATCTCCAATATTTTTGAAATGTTTTCTTTCTTTTTAAAATTACTTCAAATAAAAAGAAGCATTAAGTCTCAAGCATTGAATACATAATTAATTTAATTTTCTTAATGAATTCCCAAGATTTTCTTGTAATAACAGAAGAAAGAAATCCTAAGCCTCGGTTTAGTAATATTTTCAGAAGAGTCTATATTTCTTAACAATACAACCAAAAGTTTATAAACTATTCTATTGATGAGTTTTATTTAATTAAATCTCAACATTTCTTTATGTTTTTGGAAAAGAGGCATTTAAAATATTAGCAATGATTTGGTTTTTAAAATCATTGAAAATTAATTCTTTAAGTTTAATACAACAATGGCAGTTAAAGCATTAAAATAATATTCAAAATTTTTATTCTAAACGATGAGCTATATAAATCAGAAAAGAACTGTGATAAATATTGGTATACTAGTAGAAAGCACCGTAGAAATAATATTAAACCTATTTTAATGATACAGAATTTAGATTATTTTGAGTCTTGTTTTAATTTAGTCTATTTGGAGGATTGTTCCTTGTTCTGTGTTTTAAGTCATATATCTCAGCCTTAGGAGAGAAAGTACAGGAACTTAGAAGAAAGAAACATAAAAGAGAAAAAAAGTAGCCAAGAGGAACTGGAGATAGAGGGGAATAATAATTTAAAATAATAAAGTAGGAAAAAAATTGGGTCTTTCTATTAAAGTTATTTTTTAAATTAACATATTCAAATTAATATCTTATTTGGAATCAGTTGTAAAAATACACACACATACATTCACAATTTATCTAATGTATTTTTTATATAAATTTCAATAGCTAGTTTTTGTAAATTATAACTAGTTAAAATGAAATAAATTTTGTGTTAACTGAATTGTTATAATTCATACATAGAAACAAGATATTTATGGCCAGCTAATGTCATTGATTCTATTTTCATATTAAGCTTAGTGTCTACCAAATGAAATTAGTGATAGAGAACCGAAATAAAAGTTCTATTTTATTTATAGTAAATATTAAAACTGTCCCAATAGAATAATGTCAAATAGTGTAAATTATTCATAGTTGAAATTTTGATACAGTTGTTAGAGATGGTATTCTGTGAATTCTTAATACAATTATTTAATGATATCATGCAATATTATAGAAAATAACCATCACACTCCACTAAGAGCCTTGACACATCTACCTGGGTTTAGATGACAGATCCTTACTGATGAAGTATTATAGTCATTGTTTATGTTTTTGCTCCTCTGTTTGAAGGGATGGTATCTATTCACCATGTTTGTTTTATAAAAGGTGCTATGCTTGGAATGTTTGTGTTTCTCCAAAATTCTATGTTGAAACCTAACTCCCAGAATGATAGTATTTTGGGAGGTGATTAGGTCATGAGAGCTCCTCTGTCATGAAAGGGATCAGTACCTTTATAAAAGAGTTATCAGGGAGGGTGTTCAACCTTTCTGCCGTGTGAGGACACTTAGAAGTCTTCATCTATGAGGTTGAGTCCTCACAAGACACGTAATCTTCTGGCAGTTTGATCTTGAACTACTCAAACTCCAGAGCTGTGAGCAATAAATTTTGTTGTTTATACTTTACCTGGTCTAATGCATTTTGTTAGAGCATCCCAAGTGGACTAGGAAAGAACACAACTGGGGAAATTTCATATGAATCATTATTTTAAAAGTTACTTTATTCTTCACCTTGGCTACTCTTCTTCTTACCCAGTTACAAACTAAATTAAGAAAGCAGTGCATTTAAATAAAACTCATGTGTGGAATATTACCTTTTCTTATTTGTTTTTATTTTAAATTTTGGTTTAGTATTCTCCCGGAGATATTACATAAACTCAGTTAAAAGTTTCCAATTTTAATGTTATTAACTGTAGGAACTAAGGAAATTTTAGATCATTTTGAATTTTGTGAAGTTAAATTTACTTCATCTAAGAAAATAAATACATTTTGTTTTTCTGGAATTAAAAATCTCCAGTATTCTGTGCAGATTTTACTTAGCACAACTTGCTCCCTAGACTGCCCTGAAATTTGGAAGATATTCCTGAATATCCCACCAGAGACAAAGGGATTCCTAGCTATTCTTGTGGGAAATACAACGAAACAGAAAATTAGATGTTTAGTCCTATAGAAAGAGTATATCGATGTTTTAGTTGTCAGTATTGAAAATTTGGCAGATCTTCCAATAATTCTAAATGTACATTTTGCCAATTCACTTTTATATTTTGGCAGTAAGCCACTCTTTTAACCTTTGTTTTCACGTTCACAGCATACCGAATACCATCTCTTTACAGAACATATTACAATTAATTCATTTCAATACAATGTAAAGAAAAAAAAGACATAATCTCAGTCCTTCATAATATGTCACAGGTTGTAGTCACAGTTAAGTGTTGTGAGACAATTACTGAATCCATGATTAAGATATTTGGATATCATTGAGCAGAAAGTTTCAGCAGTAAGTGAATTTGAAATGGTTTTCATGTCAATAAATGTTTTCTGACTACCTCCTGTGTGTCTTGTTTTGTGTATGTTGAATGAGATAAGGAATCAATGTATTTAGCAGAGTACTGTGCACATAGAAGATAATTTAACTGGCAAATATTAACTAAAATCAATCTTAGTTAACTTAGAATATGTGGATCATTGTACTAAACATATTTTCAATTAGCATGTTAGGTGGATTTACTAAACATTTGAGGGAAAACTGTCTACATGCTTTTTCTCTGTTGTTATTTTATAACCATTCATCTTTCTTCTTTATTCATTCTCTAACATTCCCAGAAGCAGATATTAGTCTTTTCCATTTTTGGATACTGGTTCCAGTAAAACTCTATCTAATTAAATCATATATCTAAAAATGTGATATAATTTGGCCTTTATATCCTAATTCTGCCTCTTAATTTAGAAATAACAAGACAATCTTTTTTCCTATTGAACATCAATATCTCAAAAGCAGTACAGTAGCCTTCCTAATTTGAGCCCTTATTCCATGTGGTAGTTTAGAACATTATGCCTCTAAAAGTGTGCAGCTACACACTGACTAATCTGTGTTACTTGAAGCTATTGTCAGGTACAAGACAGTAAAATTAGGCTACCAAAGTAATTAGCCACTATATTAGGTCTTACTAGGCGATGGTGCATAGAAGATTAAAAAGCATTTGTGAACAGAACTGAATCTGCAGCTGCTCCCTAGCATCCCATAAAAAATTCACTTAGTATCATGAAAGATGAGGATGGGATACATGTCTCCATGGTGAATGCTTTTTAAAAATAATTCCCATTCATGGCTCTCCCAAAATCCAGGGACCCTGATTTCTCACAGTGATCTTTTGAATGGCAGTACTTGAAGTTCCCATTCCAATACTAATGATTAATTTATAAGAATTGTGTAGTTTAATATCATTTTTTCCCTCCCTGAAGCTTCTTGGATTCTGATTTCAGTAACTGATTTAACATATAAATTGGCCCAAACTTGGCAAAAATCAAGAATATTTAACAGGGCACAGATGGTGCAGCAGAAAGCAATATCCTGAGATTTGGGTGACTCCAGTGCTCTCTAGCCCTTCACCAGCTGCTTTAGCTCAAGTGTGAATAAAGACCTTTTATGAATCAATGAAAACATCTCATGTTGTGCCTAAGTATTGCCCACCCAACCAAATTGACACCAAAAACAGAAACAACCATATGGTTATAAGTGTATTAGAGAAAAGTAGGTTGCAGCTTGATACTTAAGATTAACTATGTTAACGTATTACTGCTGATGGCTTGCACATTGCATACTTCTAAAGAGCATATTAAAAGAAAATACTCAGCTCTGCCACACTTGGCTGTTACATTTTTGACTTAAATATACAAGAAACTAAAACAGACAACCATTGCCAATGGTCAGAGGATAATGGAGAATATATCCCACAGTTTCCTTTAACAATTGAAAGGAAATAACTATTAAAATTTTTATATTTTAGCCTTGATAAAATATGAACTAAAGTGAACAATTAATTTTTTTCAATGGCCAGAGGTGTTGTGTATGTCTTGTCTGCTTGGAGGAAATGATCAGTGATTATACACACTGATTACACTTAACATGTGAACTTTGATAACTTTTCATGTAGCTAAAGACCTCCAGCACCTGCTTCCATTTTCATCGGGTAAAGTTAAATAAATGGATCATTTTTCTATACATAGACATCAAAAACTTCAGTGGGCATGTTCATATGGAATATACTTTTAGCCTAGAATCTACAAATATTTTA
The DNA here is from genome assembly GCA_036589455.1 of Ateles fusciceps. Classification (NCBI taxonomy): domain Eukaryota; kingdom Metazoa; phylum Chordata; class Mammalia; order Primates; family Atelidae; genus Ateles; species Ateles fusciceps. The sequence goes on along the minus strand of JAZHEH010000827.1, from coordinate 1,995,703 downwards.
GTCAGATTTTGTATTTTCATGTCTTTTTATTAACCACAGGAGTGAGAATGTAGAAAGAACTTACTAAATAAATAGAAAATAAAAGAAGCACTATTAAAATGCAGCAAAGGAATTTAACCAATTTGACCCTAATATGTAAGGAGAATTATTCAAATATTTATACCGCATATGATATTTTACTAAAATGGTAAATTTACCTTGAGAATTAAGTGCTTTAAGTTACCTACTTGTCATTATAACTGTATGTGATTTATCATAATTATATATTTATAATTATTAATCATTTGGGTATATTTATGAAAAAATAATTATATCTAAATTATCCCACTTCTGAATTGAAGTATTTTACATGTTATCTACAAGAGTACAACATGGACATGTTTTATATGTTTATTTGCTCTTCCAAATGAAATTTTATATGGAAGATTATATAGAAAATTCCAAAACATTTGTGAACGGAATTGAATCTGCAGCTGCTTGCTAGCATTCCATAAAAAATTATTTAGTATCTTGAAAGATTAGGATGGGGTGCATTTTTAGTTGAATGGTTGATGTTGAATGTTTTATTTGAATATCATAAGGAGGCAATAACATGAGCCTTATCTTTAAGGATAATAGGGCAAGATAAAACTGCAAAAAGTTGGAAACAGGTAAAAGATGCCAGTGACAAATCTGATGTGTGTTTATTTGGCACCTTTAACTGAATCTTTTTACAAGTAAATGAAAAGATTATATGAAGAAATATTTTGTGCTATAATGTGTAAGAGAATTGAAGAGATAAAATAGAACTCAATCTTACAATTAGTTTGGAAATTCATGGGTTAATTAGGAGGACAAAGTAAAGAAATAATAGAAATGAGGTGAAGTAGACTGTAATTTAGGATGTCACTTAATTTGTGTGATTATAAAAAATTAAAAATACATCTGGTGAAAAGATGCCACAAGGGAAAAGTTACAATCACTCATCCACTTCTTAGACCCGATCTTGTTATCAGATCCAAAACACACTGACACAGGTGCTGACTGGGTTCCTTGAGGAAGGACACTACAGTGCTTCCCAATCCTTCATCAAAGGAGGTCAGTGGTATATTAGAAAAAGTAGACTATTCGGACATTTTGAATTCTGTTACATGCAGAGTTTGAACTGGCACTGATAACAGATATCCTGAAGTGCTATTCTGGCCTCCTAGCTATAGGGGGCCTATGAAGGCCAGGTAGTAGAGAGAATTTTGGCATGAACATCTCACATTGGATTCAATAATTCCACATACCAATTTGTGCTTATTTACTTGGTACTATGATAAATAAGTAGGATGAATGCACTTAGTTGGTAGTAGAATCCTCACAGTGATTTTCCGATTTAAGATGTTAGAAAAATCTGAGGTGAAGTCCCCCCAAACTATTTCTCATCTCCCTACACCAAGTTAGTAAATCATAAGTTGTACCTCTCTCATGTGAGAAACTGTTAAAATTTTCAATGTAGCATGTGACATTAAGGGATGTAGAGGTTTGCGGGTCCCATTACATCCCTTTTATTTCACATGGTTGATGTTTGCCATCAGTGCCCCCCCACTACATAAAATAGGACCAAAATGAAATGTAAAAAACTTAGTCAAGTGGTATTTCCAGTTGCAGCCACAATCTTCTGTGTATCTCATTCTTCCTGGATTTGGGACAAGAACTTGAAACCCACCAAATGGTGGGACTGAAAGATCTGTAATGTAAACAGGACTGAAACACACCCTTCCATGCTGGCCATGTTGCAGGTGACAAGAAAAAGAGAAGAGCTGCAGCCTTTCTGGAAGCTCAGACCTAGGGGCTCACCAAGCCAGGGCTGTTATATCCTCTTTGGGGCTCAGTAGTTTCTGACATCTCCAAGCATCTGGGCACCACTACATTCTCCTAATTAAGATGCAGGTGCCTACAGTGGAAGGTGCTTGCAGTGCATCTGATCCAGCTACAGGCTTGCACAGAGCCAGCATGCTTGGTTGTGCACCTTGGCTGGACCCCACACTTGCTGGTTTGTGTACCATCACCGCTCCGTGCCTGGGTCACCCTTGGCAGGTGTGGCATCTGGGCTAGCAGCATAAGCCAAATGCAGCCTGCCAGGCTGAGTGAGTGGAATGAGCCCAGCAGGCCTGAGCAAAACTTGAACAAAGGCATTAACCAGCTACAGAGGCTTCCAGCTGGATAAGCAACACCCTAAGGATCCTGTGGCAGTACCAACTGGTTCCAAGAGGCACAGAAAAGTATACAGTAGTATCCCTTTATCTATGGGGGACATGTTCCAACACCCCCAGTGGATGCCTGACATTTTGGATAGTACTGAACCTGAGTGCTGTCAATCAAAGCACATTTCAGTTCATATCTTCCGTATATAAATTTAATTCTGTTTTCATCTTAACTAAGCACTTATGCTGTGGCACCAGCTTTTACAGTTTGAGGTGCAAGAGCAAAATGAGTGTAAATTTCTTTATCCTTCTTCATAATTCTATGGATAGAAGATTTGTTCTTACCACAGATGTTAGGAACCTCAGCATAAAATACTTTTTCATTTTCAAGTTGATAACTTTGCATTCTGACTTAAAGGAAGCACTTTACAGCTTTTCTTTGGCATATTCAAATTGCCAGCATCACTACTCTTATGCCTTGAGGGTGTTTATTAAGTTAAAAAAGGATTACTTGATGACAACAACTATCATAGCACGATAGTCTATGCAATAATAGAGATGCCTACTGACTAACAGGGTGGTAGTCACTCAGGCAGGGCAAAGCTGGAAGTTGTGAAATTTCATCCCATTACTCGTAAGGGCCAACTATTTAAAACTTATGAAGGGTTTACTTCTGGAAATTTTCACTTAACATTTTTGGGCTGTAGTTGACCACAGGTAAATGAAACCCCAGAAAATGGATTCTCATAGTATCTCCTTGTGTTGCTACGATGACTTTGCCCCAACAAAGCTATGGACTTATAAGGTGTTTTTTTTTTGTTTCCAATAATAGAGGAGAAATAAAAGTTGGGTATGTTCATGGATGGATCACCTCAATGTATGATGTGAGCTGCAAGTAGAGAACCACTGTACTACATCCCCCACTTAGAGATAAAGTTAATAAGGAATAGGGAGAAGAAATTCTCTGAGTGGGCAGTTTTGAGAACTATAATTGTTTTTTTCTATGTGTGGTGGGTAAAATGCTCTAAGAAAACCATATGCAGAAACTATTGGTCAATGGCCAACAGCTTTTCCTCAAAGTAAAAAAAGGTCTAAAAAACAGAAATAAACATGATGAGCTCTGTTTTATTTTAATACCCATCAGTGAACATTTACTATAGAAGAGACTCTCAGAAACCAGGTAGACAGATTGAAACATCCAGTGAACAGCATCCAGTCTCTGTTCCGGCCAGCTTATGGCTTGTTAAATGAGCACATTCTATTGCAGAAGGAATGGAGACCATTCATGGGTTTAACAGCATCAGGTCCTTCTTCCCAAGACTGGCTTAATGTGTCTTGCGCTCTGCCTTAATGTGTCAGCTTTAACTGGTTTTTGCTGCATCATGTATGGAGAGTTCAATATAGCACCAGCATAAAAATGACAACATACAGATAAAATAGAGGCTAATTTACTATCAATAGTGATGCAAAAATTTTATGTAAATTACTTGAAACTTATTAAAATAGCTAGATTGTCAAACAGAATTAATTCAATAAATTTAAGATTGGATCAAAAATAGAAAATATTGAGTGAAAGTATTGAGCTGCAGAAGACGTAGGAAACATAATTAATCTTCCTCTCCCACATACTGATTCTCAAATATATGCTTCCCATCCTTGGTGCTCCTAAATTCTAATGATAAAAGATACCATTACCCAGGCAGAAACTTTCTTTCAAGGGATGCAGTAAAGATTATACTAAACCTAAAGTAATGACTTTTTTCCTGGCCACTTTCAGTATTGTAAGCTGGTATATATGTAAGAGAAGAAATGAGTTATAATAGTAGCATGAGTAAAACCTGTATTATAATTAGGAGCTGATGCTGAGTGTTACAGTAAAGTAGCTTTAAGTATGTCTGGAACTCAATTCCCCCTGGGAAACATCTTGGTGTTTTCAAGCTCAGTGATAACCCTTGAATGTGTCCTTGATGGAAGGACTATCTGACAAAGATCAAGAAAAACAAAATCTCAGACCTCTCTGGGGTAAAAGTCTGAATCACTCAATCAGGCAAGCACACCAAAGTAGCTGAAGAATTGACCAACAGTGAGGGAAATCCAGAAAGGTTTGTGGAAAAAAGAGATTACAAAAATAAATTGTGGAATAAGGACCAGGTGCAGCAGCTCATTGAAAATTTAATCACAAAGTAGGCTTAAGGTGGGCCACAAGTGTATCTCAGTTATATGTCCTAAGAGACAAAACATTTTCCAACGTATATTGTTAGGAAACAAAGGTGGTTTTGTAATAGTATGCTTATATTTAGGTATGTGTAGGTATATTAAATGCAGTTAATACCGTTTACTGCTGTGGACTGGAGAACAAGTTTGGATGCTAGGGTGGTCTATTTTTACTAGGGTGGCCTTCTGATCTGTTTGCATTTTATACTTGTACTCATTTTATTGTAAAATTAATTTTAGTATGTGTATATGTACAAAAAATTATCCAACGTCATTAGAAAAGATCTCAAAGAATAATTAGACTCATCGTGCTCAGAGTAACACAAGCCTACATAGAAACAAAGACCTGGGGTTCTCAGAGTCTGATATTCATAGATGTGGTAAATCTAATTTGAGATACAGGTTAGTGGACAAGCAGATAAGACTATGAACTACAGCTATGAGGAAAAGACCTTGAGAAAATCATGTAGCAGAAGTCACATGCCAAGAAAAGAGATGTTTATATGATCCTAGAGGATGAATGGAGTTAAAAGGAAATGAAGAAAGCTGTGAAAATGGTTAGGCTAATACTGCTGAGAATCAGCTTTCTAATTTGGAGTTCCACTCAGAGAGTTGTTTGGGCTTAGCTCTTTATATTAGGTGTTAACATTGGCAGAAACATTAAGCTCAGATATTAGCAGTGTAACTTATAAATTTGGCTTTAGACTGAAAGACAAGTTAAACTCTTTTCATGTTTATAGGCAAGAGGCAAAAATGACACATGAAAGGAACATATTTAAAGGTAATTCAACTATTAGGTTATGGAAGGGGATGTATTCAATATTAATAGTCCTATACATATCTATGATTTTGTGCAGACATTTGTCCTGCACCAAACGGTTTAATAAAGGCAGTAATGGTTTAATTTAAAAAAGACAGATTTCTTCGTTCAAGGAATATTTCCTCATTTATTTGCATAGAGCTAGGCTGTCTGTGCATCTGAGGTAAACAATATGACCACTATATTACCTTTCTGCCTTGTTTCCAAAATTCTCTTATTTCCAATAATATTTGCATTTTGCAAAGTAAGTTATGTATAAAATTGCTGCAGGAATAGTCAAATATATTTCCTTTTAAGAGTGCCTAATTTTGTTAACAACATTTTAGAATTATATTCTCATTTTTAATTGAATTACAAAACCAGCTCACAGGGTGATCGACAGGAGATACTTTAAAAACTGATAGTAGTGTATACTGTATATGTTGCATGCTATTATTAGTGTTTCCTTACAATAAAGTTGAAGAATAGTTACATTTTTTTTCTATCTAAAGAATTATTTCTGTTCACACTCTGAAGATCAGTAACAGATTTCTTCTTCCTGATATTAGGAATATGCATGTCATTAACTTTTCAATTGAAACTGCAAGAACAGCTATTCAAATCTACATTGTTAGATAAGTTGTTTCTTCTCTTCACAATGGAAACATTAATGTTATATTCTACTTAAAGAGATTAATGGACAGCTATTCATTATTTAAACAAAGAGAGTAGTCTCAATTGATAATAGTTTTGTTTTTTTTTTACGATTAACAGTGAATTCAGTACATGTCCAAATAAAATCTGAGAAAAGTTAGTCTTTGTATGATCAGACTAATTTTATATATATATGTATTTTTTTAAAGAAAATTTGAATTTCCCTGATAATTAGTGATGTTGAGCCATCTAAATATATTTGCTGATAAAATGTCTATTCAAGTCTTTTGCCCATTTTTAATGGGGTCATTTGATTTTTTCCCAGTTCATTCGGTTAAAGTTTCTTATACATTTTGAATATTAACCATTTTCCAAATGTATCGTTTGTAAGTGTTGTCTCTCATTTTGTGGTTATCTTTTCACTCTGTTTATTGTTTTCTTTGTTATAAAGAAACTTTCTAAGTTGATATAGTTACAATTTTCTATTTTTGCTTTTGTTGCTTGTTTTTGGTGTCTTATTTAAGAACTAATTTCCAAGACCAATGTCATGAAGGTTTTCCCCTATTTTCTCCTAGGAGTTTATCAGTTTCAGGTCTCACATCTTTAATCCCTTTTGAGTTGATTTATGTTTATGTTTTAAGATAAGAGTTCAATTACATTTTGTATGTGGATAACCAGTTTTCCCATCACCATTTGTTGAAGAGACAACCTTTCTCTGTTCTTTGCATCTTTGTTGAAGATCAGTTGATTGTATTTAACTGGGCTAATTTCTTGTGTGTCTATTCTGTTCATTTGGTATATGTGTTTGTGTTTCTGCTAGTATCATATTATTTTAGTTACTATAGCTTTCTAATATATTCTGAAATCAGAAAGTGTAATTCTTCAATCTTTGTTCTTTCTCAAGACTGGGCTATTTTGGATTTTTTTGTATTTTCATATAAATTTTAACTTTTTCTACTTTTATAAAAATATTACTAGTATTACAGATTCAATGTATATAAATTGTATTGCATCTGTAAGTAACTTTGGTAGTATGTCCATTTTAACAAGGTTGTCTCATAATCCATGAACACAAGTTATCTTTCTATTTATTTGTGTTTTGCTTAATTTTATTATTTAGTGTTTTGTGGTTTTCAGTTTACATACCTTTCACATTCTTAATTAAGTTTATTTATAAATACCTTAGTTTTGATGGTACTGTAAATGAGAAGTTTTCTTAATTTTTCTCTTCAGATAGTTTGTAGTTACTGTATTGAAATGTTGCATGTTAATTTTGTACGTTTTCCTGTTTTTTGTATGTTGATTTTGAATCCTGCAATGTTACTGAAATTGTTTATTAGTTCTACTAGTTTTATTGTGTAATCTTTAGAGTTTCTACATACAAGATACATCAGCTGTAAAAAGAGATAATATTGCTTCTTTCTTTCTGATTTGGATGCCTTTTAATATATTTTTTTAATTTACTACTTGATCTGGTGAAAACTTCCAATATTAGGTTGAATAGAAGAGGCATAACTGTCTTGTTCCTGATGTTAGAGGAAAAGCATTTTAGTCTCTCACCGTTGAATATAATGTTATCTGTGGACTTTACAGATATGGTCTTTATTATTTTAAAGTAATTTCTTTCTATTCCTAGTTTGTAGAGCGTGTGTTTTGTTTTGCTTAATCATGAAACAATGTTGAATTTTTTCAAAGGCATTTTCTGCATCTGTTGAGATGATCATGGTTTTATATTTCATCTGTTAATGTGGTGTATCACATTTATTGATTTGTGCATATTGAAACATTCTTGAATGCCACAGGTAAATCTTGCATGATTATGGGGTATGATCCTTTAAGTGTGTTGTTAAAATCAGGTTGTTAATGTTTTCCTCGGGACATTTGCATCTGTGTTTACCAAGAATGTTTGCCTGAGGTTTTGCTTTCTTGTAGTGTTTTGTCGGGCTTTGGTATCAGGATAATTTTGGCCTCATAAAATTATATTTGAAGTGTTCCCGCTCTTTTTTATGTAAGAGTTTGAGAAGAATTGGCATTAATTTTTCTTTAAACGTTTGATCGAATTCACTCATGAAGCTATATGGTCCTGGGCTTTTCTTTTTCGAGAAGTTTTAAATTACTGATTTAATCTCCTTACTAATTCTTTTATAATTAGTCTTGGTAGGTTGTATATTACTAGAAATGTATCCTTTTGTTCTAGGTTACCTAATTAGTTGGTGTGAAATTGTTTATAATAAAACTCAAATAATTTTTTTTTGTATCTGTGCTGTGAATTGTAATGTCTCTTTCATTTTTTATTTTTTTTTCGATTTGAGTCATCTTGCTTCTTGTATATTAGCGTAGCTGATGGTTTGTCAATTTTATCTTTTCAAAAAATCCAGTTCTGTTTATTTTCTCTATTGTCTTTCTGTTTTCTAAACCTTTTGTTTCTGTTCTAATCTTTATTATGTCTTTCCATCTGTTATTTTTGGTCTTAGTTTGTTCTGCTTTTTCCAGTTCTTTAATGTATAAAGTTAGGTTTTTTTATTCGGTATCTTTTTTTTTTCTTAATGTCAACATTTATCACTAAAATGTCCGTCTTAGTGCTATTTTGTTGAATTCCATAAATTTTGGCATGTTGTAGTTTCATTTTCATTTGTTTCAAGATAGTTTAAATTTGTCTATTGATTTCTTATTTGACTCATACATAGTATGTTGTTTATTTTTCACATATTATTGACTTTTTACAGTTCTTCTGCTACTGATTTCTGGTTTCATTTCGCTATGGTTGGAAAGGATACTTTGTATGATTTTCATCTTAAATTTGTTAAAACTTGTTTTATGACATAACATGTTTTCTATTCTGGAGAATTATCAATATATACTTGAAAAGAATATATATTTTGTTACTGTTGGGTGCAGTGTTTTGTATATGTCTGTTAGGGCAACTTGGTTTTTACACCTGTTCCAGTTCACTGTTTCCTTATTGCTGATCTGTCTGAATGGCTGAATGGTCTATCCATTATTGAAAATGGGAACATTGAAGTCTTACTATTTTGTATTGGTATCTATTACCTTCTTCAATTCTGTCAATGTTTGTTTATATATTTAGGTGCTCTGATTTGGGACATATATACGTATATATATACATAATTGTTATATTTTCCTGGAAAATTTACCTTTCATTATTGCAAAATTTTTTCTCTTATGACAGTTATTCATGTAAAATTTGTGTTTTCTGATACAAGTATAGACAATTCTTCTCGTTTTTATATATTGTGTGCATTGGATATCTTTTATTTCCTGCCTTCATTTTTAGCCTTTGTGTACCCTTAAATCTGCATGGAATTCCCTGTAGACAGCATGTAATTGAATCTTGGTATTTTGAATCCATTGAGTTACTCCATACTTTTTTATCAAGTAATTTAATAATTTATAACTGAAGTAGTAGTAAGTAGAAAAGGACTTAAAATTACTATCTTGTAAATAATTTTCTGTTTTGTTGTTATTGTCTCTTTTACTTTATTATATTAATATGCTTTTCATTCTTTTCTCACTATTTTTGAGTTTTTCTTCTATAGGTATTTTTTTCATAGTTGACATAGGGCTTAGGTAAATCAACTTATAACAGTCTATTTTAAGTTGATAAGAACTTAACTTCAATCCCATATAAAAACATACTTTTACTCACACACTTTATGTTATTGATGTTATAATTTACATATCTTTAGACTGCATGTCAATATGCATATTTTATACTTATGGTTATTTTTAATGTTTGCTTTTTAATTTTTTTACTTTAATTGAAAATGATATACCTAACACTGTTACACTATTACAGTTTTCTGTATTTGTATACATACTTTCTTTTTTTTTTTAATTGTACTTTATGTTCTGGGGTACATGTGCAGATCATGCAGGATTGTTGCATAGGTACATACATGGCAAGGTGGTTTGCTGCCTTCATCCCCCCATCACCTATATCTGGTGTTTCTCCCCTCATTATCCCCTCCCCACCCCCCACTGTCCCTCCCCTAGCCCCCCTCCACTGACTGCAGTGTGTGATGCTCCCCTCCCTGTGTCCATGTGTTCTAAATGTTCAACACCCGCCTATGAGTGATAACATGTGGTGTTTGGTTTTCTGTTCTTGTGTCAGTTTGCTGAGAATGATGGTTTCCAGATTCATCCATGTCCCTATGAAGGACACGAACTCATCATTTTTTATGGCTGCTTAGTATTCCATGGTGTATATGTGCCACATTTTCTTTATCCAATCTATCGATGATGGACATTTGGGTTGGTTCCAGGTCTTTGCTATTGTAAACAGTGCCGCAATGAACATACATGCGCATGTGTCTTTATAATAGAACAATTTATAATTCTTTGGGTGTATACCCAGTAATGGGATTGCTGGGTCAAATGGTATTTCTATTTCTAGGTTCTCGAGGAATTGCCACACTGTCTTCCACAATGGTTGGACTAATTTACACTCCCACCAACGGTGTAAAAGTGTTCCTATTTCTCCATATCCTCTCTGGCATCTGTTGTCTCCAGATTTTTTAATGATCACCATTCTAACTGGTGTGAGATGGTATCTCAATGTGGTTTTGATTTGCATTTCTCTAATGACCAGGGATGATGAGTATTTTTTCATATTTTTGTTGGCCTCATTGATATCTTCTTTTGTAAAGTGTCTGTTCATATCCTTTGCCCACTTTTGAATGGGTTTGTTTGTTTCTTTCTTGTAAATCTGTTTTAGTTCTTTGTAGATTCTGGATATTAGCTCTTTGTCAGATGGGTAGATTGCAAACATTTTTTCCCATTCTGTTGGTTGCCAGTTTGCTCCAATGATTGTTTCCTTTGCTGTACAGAAGCTATGGAGTTTACTTAGACACCATTTGTCTATTTTGGCTTTTGTTGCCATTGCTTTTGGTGTTTTAGCCATGAAGTAAATACTTACTTTCAACAGTGAGTTTTATAATTTTTATGCTTCTTCGTTTCTCTTTAGTATTATTTCATTCCACTGTTCAAAATTCCCTTTAGAATTTCTTGTAAGACAGTTCTAGTGTGTATATCTCCCTCAGTTTTTGTTAGTCTAGGGACATTTCTTTTCTCTCTTTCATTTTTGAATGACAATTTTTCCAGGTAGAGTATTCTTAGTTGACAGTTTTATTTCTTGCAGAACTTTAAATATGTCACCTCACTCTCATCTGTCTTGTAATGTTTCTGCTGAGAAATTCAATCATAGTTTAATAGAGTTCTCTTGTACATTAAATGTCACTTCTCTCTGGCCACTTTGAAAGTTCTCTCTTTGTTTTTGACTTTTTACAATTTTATTGTTATGTATCTCACTGTGAATTATTTTTGGATTTATCTGTTCTTCAAGCCTGTTGGCCTTCTTGAAAGTGGAAGTAAATGTCCTTCCTCATATTTGGGAAGATTGGGCCACTATTTCTTTAAATAAGCTTTCTGTTCCTTTCTCTTTTTCTTATTTGTCTCCTGTATTGCCTAAGTTAATCTGCTTCATGCTGTCATCAATTTCTTAAGCTTTCTTCATTCTTTCTTCTTCTTATTTTCGTTCCTCCAACTGAATTATTTCCAATGACATGTCTTCAAGCTTGCTAATCCTTTCTTCTGCTTCATCTATTCTGTTATAGAACATCTATTGTAAATTTTTTAATTAAATTATAATACTCTTAGCTCTATGATTCCGTTTTGGCTCTTTAAAATATATTTTCAGTTTCTTTGTTAAAATTCTCACTTATTTCATAAATTATTCACCAAACCTCACTCATCACCTCTATAATTGTCATTTGAATTCTCAGTCACTAAATCATATCTCTATTTCATTATCATGTTTTTCTTGAGATTTATTTTATTTATTTGTTTGCAACATACTTCCCAGTGTCTTCATTTTCCTGAACTCTTTGAATTGGTATCTGCACATTAGATAAAACGGCCATATCTTTCAGTCTTTTTGGATTGGTCTTATGTAAGAGATGACCCTTGCTAATAAATCTGGTGAGAGATTCTGAGGAGCTCTCAAATCTTTATGCTAGTTCAAATTGCTAACTTTGTGATAGGTGACCTCTAGGCGTATAAAATATGATAGGTCTTATCAAAGTTCTGAGACAAGAGGAACAGACTCTATTGCTTTGGATACCTCTAGAAATGTAAGAGCATTGGACATACTGTCTACTACTTTTCTTCCCTACCTGATGAAATACTGGAAGCTGTTTCTTTTTCCCCTACTCACTCTGCACTGTGCTAGGGTATAGCACTGTGGCATGTGTTAGCTTGTGAGTTCAAAGTGGGTTTTTAAGGTTTTTAATCTCAGTGTTCCGCAGGTGGCTAGAGGGTGCTAGGTCCCATTGGTTCTCAGGGATAGGTAAGACAGAAACCAGCACCATGGGCATGCCCCAGAAATATCAGAATCTTGAACATATAATCAAGTCTTTTTCCTACTTCCATGTGGAGAATCTGTGAGATGGGTATTTACTTTTAATCATTGGGCACTGTGTCAGGGGTAGAGCTTATGATGAGATACAATTTTGAATATTTCTACTGGTTTCCATGTGGCTAGTTTCATGCTTGTTTGGAATGTAGGAGTCTCTCAATTAGTTTCTGTATTTCACACAAAAGAAATTATTTTATGCTTCATTTTGAATCAATGTATTCATGGAAGGAAGAAATATTCAGTTCTTTTTATTCCATTATCTTTTTGATGTACCAAATTATATTTTATGTCTTGAATATTTTAAAGATCTTAGAAGGATATAGATGATATATACAAATATGGATAATTCAAGAAAGATTTAATAAAGGGACTATTTACAAAGCTATAGGTAGTTGAAACTGTATGAAATAGTGCTGAACCACAAGGGTAATGAAAAGTAGCTTCTATTTCCCTGTAGAGTAGAAGAGATTTGGGAATGGCATGATGCTATAAGGTGGGAAAAATATAGGGTTAAGAAGTATGATGAGTATGGTAGGCCTGTCTTAATACCTGAAATCTGTGGATGTTATATGGCAAAAATATAAAATTCAGTTAAATATCTTGAAATGGCAATATTATTCTGAATGATCAAGGCAGATCTTAAATGCAATTACTCATATCCTTAAAAGAGGGAGGTAAAGAGAGATTTGACACAGACAGAAGAAGATAAAGCAATGCGACCACAGAGGTAGATATTGGAATTAAGCAATTAAATCCAGAGAATGCTGGCTGCCCCCAAAGCTGAGATGACAAAGAACAGATTTTCCTCTAGAGCTTCTAGAGTGAGTACAGCCCTGCCAACCCTTTGATTTGGGCCCAGTGATAATGATTTCAGAGTTCTGGCCTCCAAAACTGTAAGAGATTAACTCTTTTATTTTAAGCTCCCAAGTGTGTGGTAATTTGTTAAAGCAGCTGCAGAAAACCAACAGAGTGAAGGGAACTGAAAATAGAGGATAAAAAGCATAAAGTTAGAAATATAGTGGAAATAAAACTTTGGAGCCAGAAAAATTTGATTTGAATTTCAGATTCCAAACCTATTATTTCTGTAACTTAGTATTTAGAAAAATGGTGATAATTCTCAATTAAGCAATATTCCTTATTATCTGCAATGTGCCATATATTCTATATGAAGGTGTTGATGGCACTTTAGTAGTTGCTAAATAGTAACATCTATCATTCAAAGTAATTGATAGAAAAAGATATTGGCATTATCATTACGGAAAGGGGACTTGAAAATGTTATATGAAAAAGAATGGAAAAAACTGAGACCATATGTTACCAGGATCAATGAATAGAAGCAACAGAACCATAGTAAATATGGATTACCTAAATTATCTCATGAAAACTAAGAAGACATTGTATAGGAAAGAATGCCTGAAGTACAAGAATGTGTATCCAGAATGTCAGAACTAATATAATTTCTGAAAAGTTCACCTGAGTGTTGGAACAAATATTAAATATTAAAAATATCTCAATGGAGGTGAGAATTAGTTCCTGAGTCCAGTGTAATACTAGATTAAAAAGTGTGCATGGATGTGCAGAGCAGGAGGCTGAAGGTGAGCTGCTATGCAGATTTGGTGGCTTTCTCAGTCTGTAGAATATGTATAAGGAGACAAAGAGTTAGTACATATCTATATCTAGATTGATAGACTTCTTGACACCAGTAAATGCTCTAGTATAGGCCTTCTTTTCTAACTCTTACCAGACATCTGAAATTTATATATTTAATCCATCTTTATCGTATATTCTGTTTTTTTTTCTAAAACCACAGGCAAAATCACAAGCAGCCTGTATTTGTATAAGAGGATATACTTCAAAATAAAAAAATTAAATTACATGTCAGCATGTCAGATGAAGAGAACATCTTAGCCTTCATCTCAGTGTATCATCAGTGTCTAAGGACTCTCTATTCCCTTGCCACTCCTAGTCATTGTGGGGCAACAATCAAACATAGAGATAAACCAATGGAAGGGAAAGGCCAGATGTAATTACAGCTGGTGGGGTAACATAAATTTAGATTGTTTCGATTCATTAAGTTTTTTAGCTTTTATAGAAACAGAAGCCTCCTATGAAAACTTAGGGCACTGGCATATGAACCAGGCCACAACTGATATTCTGAAATTTAGTAGAGGAGTGACAAAATAAACCATTCTTTAAGTTTCATGGAGAAGAATGTACCTGGACCAACATATACCAACCTCACTCTTGGCTGAAGGTTGGTATGTGTTAATCTCAACTTTCTACCAGCAGCACCATAGAAAGTTGAGATTAAAATTATCTAAGTGCAAAACATCGGTGGGACCAATAATCTCATTCTTGCAGGTATATCTTCTTAAATTCTTTGGTTTTAATGCCAAGGTTATTTGAGTTGTCATCAAAGTATACTTATAAGGAGGGCAGAGAGAACACAGTAGTTATGCTGTGGAAGGAATTCAAAATGACCTGTTCCAAGCTTTTAGAATATATGTGTATGACTAGAATGAAGTGTTTGAAATTCACCCTACAAACTGCTATAGGCCTTCAAGCACTTAAAGGTGGGATTTATTTTTTATGAAAGGCACAGGTGTGACAGTATTTAAGCTACAAAGGTAAGATTTAATTAGAGAGTACAAGTATGTCAGAGAGTAAAAAAGGCTATTAGTAGTATAAAATTTTTGAGATGAGAAAATAGATGGTGTGGCAGACTCTGTTAGTTGCCTATCCAATTACATTATCTTATCTATTATAAGGTTCTTGATTTTTTTCAGCATGACAATGGACCTATTTAAAAATGCTCATCTTATGATTTTGTTGCTGTTAGATGTGGCCATGTGATCCATTTTAAATGAACACATATAAACAGAAGTTAATGTTGAGGATTCTAGCAATGCTTATCTAAAGATCCAACTGAAGCTCTACGAAACTATGAAAATGAATCTGTGTATAAGGCTTCGTTAAACTTAATTGAGAATTATTTCTCTGTAGAGGAAGAGGAAGATCAAAATGTTGTGCCAGAAACTACCTCTGAAGGCTATACCTTCCAAGTTCTGGATGGGACTCCTAGGACCTTTAACTTTTAGATTATGTATCTAAGGCATAAATTTGTTGTGTACTATGTTTGGTATTTTTTCTTGTTTTTCTACAAAGAACTCTTTTTAAATGTGGTTTGTTATCATAGCACTTTTTACACTGAAACTATACTTGAACAATTCCAACTGTACATATTGTATTAAGCTTGTCCTCTGACTAGGTTTCTTATCTATGTGGAATTTCATATCTTGCAGCATCCTGTGAATAAACATTGAAGTGCACTCTTCAAAAAAAAATATCCAAACATCTTTCATCTTTTTTAACCTGAAAAAGATTTTTATTTTTTGTTTGTTTTGTTTTTGAAATGGAGTCTCATTCTGTTGCCAGGCTGGAATGTAGTGGCATTATCTTGGCTCACTGCAACTTCTGCCTCCTGGGTTCAAGCTATTCTTCTGCCTCAGCCTCCCTAGGAGCTGGGACTACAGGCATGTACCACCATGCCCATCTCATTTTTGTATTTTTAGTAGAGACGGAGTTTCACCATGTTGACCTGGATGGTCTCTATCTCTTCACCTTGTGATCTGCCCACCTTGGCCTCCCAAAGTGCTGGGATTGCAGGCGTGAATCACCAAGACTGTTCTTTTCTTTTCTTTTTTTTTTTTTAACTAAGGAGATAAACCAACAGGTAGAATATCAGAGAGTCATCCATATGAATATTGAGCTCATACAGAATGAAAACATGGCTTGAGTTGAGGAAAACAGAGTCAAGGGCAAAGAAATACAAAGCATTACATTTCTGATATGTCAAGTGATAATTAGGGATTGTTGGTTTTCTATTCACACATTTTTAATGTTTTAACTAATATTTAAAAGATGTAAATGTGATAGAGTTCTGGATGGCGTTTCTTCCCATTTATGTTTTTATATTTTTCTTACGTTAGGCAGCTGTGTGAATAAATAACAAAATCAAAAGATTGAGTCCTCGTTTTTTTGCCTCAGTTTAGTTTCTTTTTTTGAAAAATTCCCTATAGTGTCTGCTTTACTGTTTATTCATTTTTATTTTTTTATTTTCATGGGTACATAGTAGGGTATATATTTATGGTTGCATGAGATATATTGATACAGGCACTGCATTGTGTGATAATCACATCAGGGTAAATGGGGTACCCATCACTTCAAGTATTTATCTTATGTATTACAAACAATCCATTCAAAAACAATTTAAAATGTGCAATTAATTATTTTTTACTATAATCGTCCTGTTGTGCTAGCAAATACTACATCTTATTCTTCCTTTCTAATTATATTTTGTACCCATTAAACATCCTCATTTCTCCCCCACAGCCTCCCTCCTAACCCCCAACTCCCTTTACTAGCCTCTGGTAACCATCTTTCTACTCTATATCTCTGTGAAATCAATTGTTTTAATATTTAGATTTCACAAACAAGTAAGAACATGTGAAGTTGGTCTTTCTATGCCTAGCCTGTTTCATAAGCATGTTGGCTTCTACTCCGACCCATGCTGTTGCAAATATAACAGGATCTCATTTTTTATGGCTGAATAGTTATCCATTTTTTCTGTATCATATTTTATTTATCCATTTATTTGTTGATGGACACTTAGGTTGCTACCAAATCTTGGCTCTTATGAATAGTGCTGTAGTAAAACTGGGAGTTCAAGTGTCTTTGATATACTGGTTTTCTTTCTTTTTACTATAAACCTAGGAGTGGAAATGCTGGATCATCTGTTGGATTTATTTTTTGTTTCTTGAGGAACCTGTAAACTATTCTCCATAGTGGTCATACTAATTTACATCCCCACCAAAAGTGTGTGAGGGTTTCCTTTTAACCACATCCTCACCAGCATTTGTTATTGCCTGTAGTTTGAAGATAAGCCATTTTAAGTGGGGTGAGACAATATCTCACTGTAGTTTTGGTTAGCATTTCTCTGATCAGTGATGTTGATCACCTTTTCATATACCTGTTTACCATATGTATGTCTCCTTTTGAGAAATGTCTCTGAAGATCTTTTGTCCATTTTTAAATCAGGTATAGATTTTTCCCCTGTTGAGTTGTTTGACCTTCTTACGTATTCTATCAATCCCTTGTCAGAAGGGTAGTTGGCAAGTATTTCCCCCCATTATGTGTATCATCTTTTTACTTTGCTGATTGTTTCCTTTACTGTGCTGAAGCTTTTTAATTTCATGTGATCCCATTTGTTCATTTTTTGTTTGGTTGCTTGTGCTTGTAGGGTATTTCTCAAGTGATCTTTGCCCAGTCCAATGTCCTAGATTGTTTCCCCAGTTTTCTTTCAGTAATTTCATAGTTTGAAGTCTTAGATTTTATATGCTTAATCCATTTTGATTTGGGTTTTGTATATGGCAAGAGATAGGGGGCTAGTTTCATTCTTCTGCATATTTATACCCAGGTTTCTTAACATTGTTTCTTAAAGAGATTGTTTTCCCCAATGTATATTCTTGCCATCTTTGTAAAAAGTGAGTTCACTGTAGATATATTGATTTATTTCTGGGTTCTGTATTCTGTTCCACTTTTCTGTGTATCTGTTTTTATGCCAGCACAAGGCTGTTTTGATTACTATAGCTTTGTAGTATACTTTGAAGTCAGCCAATATTATTCCTTCAGTTCTGTTCTTATTGCTTAGGACAACTTTGGCTATTCTGAGTGTCTTATGATTGCATAAAAATCTTAGGTTTTTTTTATGTCTGCAAAGAATGTATTAGGAATTTTTATAGGAATTATAATGAAATGGTAGATGGCTTTCAGTAGCATATTATAAATTAAATTAATAATAATTAAAGTCAATTATAAATATATCATTATGTTATTAATTTATATTAATTTATGTTAAATTAATATAAATTAATAAATTATTTTTTAATCCATAAATATGGAATATCTTTCCTTTTTTTGTTTTCTAATTTCTTGCATCAATGTTTTATAGTTTTCATTGTAGAGATCCTTTACTTCTTTGATTCTGTTAATCTAGGTATTTCATTATTGTCTAACTATTATAAATGGAATTTCTTGCTTGATATCTGTTTCCAGTTGTTCACTATCAGCATATAGAAATGCTATTGATTGTTGTAAGTTTGATTTTGTGTCCTGTGACTTCACTGAATTTGTTACCGGTTCTAATAATTTTTTATGGAGTCTTTAGTTTTCTCAAAATATTTAATAATATAATCTGTGATAAAAAGGATAATTTTACTTCTTCCTTTCCAATTTGTATATTCTTTATTTCTTTCTCTTGTCTGATTGCTCTACCTAGGATTTCAAACACTATTTTGAATAACTGTTGAAAGTTGGCATCCTTGTCTTGCTCCAGATCTTAGAGAAAAGACTTGCAGTTTATCCTCATTCTGTCTGATGATGGCTGTGAGTTGGTCATATATGGTTTTTATTTTCTTGAGTTGTGTTCCTTATATATCAAGTTGTTTGAGGGTTTGTATTGTGAAGGGATGTTGAATTTTATCAAAAGCTTTTTCAGCATCAATTGAAATGATCATTTGGTTTTTGTCTTTCATTCTACTAATAGGATGTGTCACACTGATTGATTGATCTGCATATGTTGAACCATTCTTGCATCCCTGGAATAAATCACAATTGGTCATGATAAGTGATCTTTTTCATGTGTTGTTGAATTCAGTTGCTAATATGTTTTAAAGATTGTTGCATCAATATTCATTGGTAATATTGGCCTATAATTTTTTTTTTGATATGTCTTTGTCTAGTTTTGGTATCAGCTCTTTAAATATGTCATAGCACTCTCTCCTGGCCTATAAGGATTCCACTGAAATGTCTGCTGCCAAATGTATTGGAGCTCTATTGCGTATTATTTCTTTCTTTTCTCTTGCTGCTTTTTGGATTCTTTCTTTATCCTTGATCTTAGGGAGTTTAAGTGCCTTGACATAGCATTATTTGGGTTAACTTTTCTGGGTGTTTTATAACTTTCCTGTATTTGATATTGACACATTTCTCTAGGTTTGGGAAGTCATCTGTTATATTTTTGAATAAACTTTCTACCCTGTCTCTTTCTCTGCCTCTCTTGAAAGCCAGTAACTTGTAGATTTGCTTTTTGGAGGCTATTTTCTAGATTATGTATATGTACTTTATTCTTCTTTACTATAATTTTTTTGTCACTGTTGGCTGTGTACTTTCAAGTACCCTGTCTTCATGCTCACTAATTATTTCTTCTGCTTGATTAATTCTGCTATTAAGCAATTCTTTAACATGTCAATTGCATTTTTCAACTCTAGAATTTCTGCTCGATTCTTTTTATTTCAATCTTTTTGTTACATTTATGCGATAGATCTGCATTTCTTTTCTGTATTATCTTGAATTTATTTGAGTTTTCTCAATACAACTGTTTTGAATTCTCTGTCTGAAAGATCTAATTTCTTGTTTCTCCAAGACTGGTCCCTAGTGCCTTTGTTAGTTCATTTAATTAGAACATGTTTTCCTGGATGGTCTTGATGTTTTCTGATATTTGTTGGTATTTGGACCCTGAAGACTTTAGTGTTTATTGTTGTCTTCACATTCTGTGCTTGTTTGTACCTATTATTCTTGGGAAGGCTTTCCAGGTATTTGAAAGGACTCGAGTGTTGTGATCTAAGCTATATCTGCATTAAGGGGTTACTCAAGGCTAAGTAATGCTGTGGTTCTTGCAGACTCTTAGAGGTATCAGGTTGGATAAGATCTCAGAGAATCCTCTATATTACTAAGCAGAGATTCTTGTTCTCTCTTTTCCCTTACTTTCTGTCAAACAAATGGAGTTCTCTCTCTCTGTGCTGAGCTACCTGTGACTGTGGGTGGTGCGACACAAGTCCCCCTGTAGCCAGTACCACTGAAACTGATGGGTCAGACCTAAAACCAGCACAAAGCTGGGTCTTGCCCAAGGTCCAGGGTTACCACCACCTTGCTATTGCCTGTGTTCACTCAAGGCCCCCAGGCTCTACAATAGGCAGATGGTGAAGCCAGCCAAGCTTGTGACCTTTCCTACAGGATGGTGAGTTCCTCCAAGACCTGGGTGGATTCGCAGATGCCATCCAGGAGCTAGGGACTGGAGTCAAAAAATTAATACGTCTACTTTGTTTTCCATTCTATTAACATGTTTGAATTGGCCCTCAGAACTGAAGACAGTTATTTCCACTCTTGCCTCTCCTTTCCGCAGAAAAGGAGCCTCACTCTGTGGCTACCACCATGACCAGAGGCCCACGGAAGTACTGCCAGGCTACCATCAATATTTGTTTAAGGCCTAAAGGTTCTTTGGTTAGCTTGTGGTAAATTTCGTTAGGCCTGGGACTCACTCTTCAGGGCAGTGTGCTCTCCTCTTGCCTAGGGCAGGTCTATAAATGCCATCCAAGAGCTCAGGCCTGGAATCAAGCCCCCAAACCCCACCCCATCCCCTCCCATGGTGCTCTACATTACTGTGGTCAAGCTGGTCAAAGGTGCAATAAAAAGTTCTCTTTACTATTCCCTCTGCATTTATCAAGCCACAGCCACCATAGAAGAGAATATGCTGGGTCTCATTTGAAGCCAGCACTTCTTTCAGTCTTACCCAAAGTCCATAGCATACTACCTGAATATTACTGCTGACTCTTCAGGGCCCAAGGGCTCTTTAGTCAGCATGTGATGGGTTCTGCCAGGACTGAGTCCTTCCCTTCAAGGCAACAGGTTATCTTCTGGCCTAGGTTGTGTCAAAAATGTTTCTCAGAAGCTAGGTCCTGGAATGGGGTCTCATGACTCTGACTAGTGTCCTATTATAGTGTGATTGAACTGGTATCCAAGATCCAAGACAAAAGTCCTCTTTATTCTTTCCTCTCCTCTCTTCAAGTGGAAGAAGAGATCATTTTTGGAGCTGCAAGCTGTGCTTCCTGGGAATAGGAGAATGGTGGCACAATACTTCCCTAGGTGATATGTCCCCCAAGACTGTTGGCTCTGAGTCTAGGTCAGCACTAGGACTTGTAGTTCTTATGTTCTAGACTATACTTCAGGTTTATAGGGCCCCATAGCACTTTAGCCCATGGTGGTGAGGTTTGCCAGAACTCAAATTCTAACCACTGGTATGGGTGGTTCCCCTTTGGCTAGGGCTGGTTGAAATACTCCCTCTGTAGGGGAGTGTGAGTTGAGTTTAATCCAATTGTGCTTTCCACTGTGACTGGGCAGCACTGATTTCACTGTAACATCTCACAATTGCTGTGGTCTTCCTCTCCCCAAGCACACCATTTCTCTGTACCATGTGGTTGCCATGGAGAAATAGGAGTGAGGTGGAATCAGCAATTGAAAATTATCCTTCTTATCCTCTTCAGTGCCTCTTCCAGTGATATGAAATTAAAACCAGGTACTTGGAAGGCACATCTGATTTTTGGTTATTATGAGGGTGCTTTTTTATATGTAGATAGTTGTTAAATTTGGTGTTTCTTCAGAGAGGGAGACAATTGTTGGGACCCTCTCTTCTACCATCTTGTTCCACTCCTTCTCATTTCAATTTCTATTAATGGATATTACACTAAAAATAATGTATTATATTTTTTGTGTTTTCTATCTTATTTGTGCTTATGATCTTATTTCATCTTTACTTCTTTACCTGTAGTCTTCGTATATTCATTTGTCAACCTAACTGCTAGGTATCTCCCCTGTTGTTTTCCACTATGAACTTCCTTCTGGTATTATTTTTCCCCTCCAATCTTTACTAATAATTTCACAAATTCTTTTTTGATCCAAATGGAAATTATTTTATTCCCTTTGGTCTCTTCTGAACTCTATTTTTAAAAACTGATTTATCTTAATTTTTCAAGCTTTTAAAGTTAACTGGAATCCACTAGAAACATGATTTTAGTTAAAATTTCATTCTATCATTTAGATTATTTCCCTTATACATTGAAGGGTTCTATTTAATTTGTCTCATCGAAAAAGTGCTAACATATAATTCAGTTTATCTGCCTTGGATATAACTACTGTGCATATTCAGTGCATTCTGACATTGATTAATAAATAATCATAGAAATATTTTGGGGTTTGTTACTAAGAAAGACAAAAGTTAACAATCTCTTCCTAATTTTCATTATCTTAGGCAAGGGACTCATATATATATGTACAAATAATCATAAGGCATACAGTTACTAGAAGAAAAGGAAAAATAAAAACATAATTTTAGATTTTCACATAGAAGTACAGAATAATTTATAATTAGGTGATCTGTTAGAAAATTAATTAGAAATTCAAAAAATTAACTCTACAGAGATGAAGGAATGGAGAAAGATAAAGAGGAGAAAGAATAAAAGAAGAAAGGAGGGCAGTAGAAAGATGAGTTAGGAAAGGAGGAAGAGGTAAGAGCTCATAATACTAAAAGAGACAGGGATATCCAGGAAATGGTAAAGAAAATCACCAAATTTATGATTATGAGAGAAGATGGCACTTTCAGAAGATGAGAAGTAGCTGTAACTAGCCTACAGGGGGGTATGACATATAAACAATTATAGAGAGAAACTGGGGAACATATTGAATGTTCTCTTACAGCATTTGGTAGACTTCAAGAATGATTGTCTTAGGCTTGCAAAAATCAAGCAAGCCATTGTTAAAAACACAATTCATAAAGAGGGTTCCAAATGTAATGTGCCATCCTTTTGGCCTACTTTCTATACCTTTATTTAATCATGGATGGTAATTTGGTTTTTGAAGTATTCTCAAGCATTGGATCTATGGGAACATCATTATTACAGGCAATATTACAAATAAAAAAGAAATAATTCATATATATTTTCCTCATTCATTATAAAACAATATTTATAAATAAAAATGATTCTTGGATTTGATGTTTAAAAGATTATTTTTTTAGTAGATGAACAGAGACAAATGAAATGCATTCACTTACATAACACTCATTATTCACCTGCTTAGTGATGTTGCTATCATATTAGTTATGATAATGTATACAATTAACCTTATATAATTGGTTTAAAGACCTTGTGTAATAGGGCAGCATTTTAGTTCCTTGATGGAATAAATGAAGAAATATCAAATCTGAAGCAATTTCCGAAGACAGTGTGGCGATTCCTCAAGGACCTAGAAATAGAAATTCCATTTGACCCAGCAATCCCATTACTGGGTATATATCCAAAGGATTATAAATCGTTCTACTATAAAGAAACATGCACACAAATGTTCATTGCAGCACAGTTTACAATAGCAAAGATTTGGAACCAACCCAAATGCCCATTGATGATAGACTGGACAGGGAAAATGTGGCACATATACACCATGGAATATTATGCAGCCATCAAAAACGATGAGTTCGTGTCCTTTGTAGGAACATGGATGAACCTGGAAACCATCATTCTCAGCAAACTGACACAAGAACAGAAAATCAAACATCACATATTCTCACTCATAGGCGGGTGTTGAACAATGAGAACACATGGACACAGGGAGGGGGAGCATCACACACTGGAGTCTGTCGAGGGGAAAAAGGGGAGGGACAGCAGGGGGGTGGGGAGTTGGGGAGAGATAGCATGGGGAGAAATGCCAGATACAGGTGATGGGGAGGAAGGCAGCAAATCACACTGCCATGTGTGTACCTATGCAACAATCTTGCATGTTCTTCACATGTACCCCAAAACCTAAAATGCAATTAAAAAAAAATATATATATATAAATGTATTATTATCACAATCCAAATTTTCCTTTTATTTTCTTTTTTCTCTTTACTGTAGTTGGAGTTATTATTTAAAGAAAAAAAATCCTAATATATTTTTCAGTATCCCCGAAAGGACTTTTGCTTTTGCCTGGTTAGGTTTATAGTTCTTATTATTCAAGAAGAGAAAGTAATGACAAATCATTATTCAAAGTAAAAAACTGGTTTATTTCAACCTTCTCTTCTCAATTAGAGCCAAAAAATTTCAATCAAATAAGCTTTCAGGAAAAGAAAGATAGTAAATGCAATAGTAAAGTAGTATATATTTGTGTATTAAAATTAAGTCACCACATGCAATTTTTGTGCTTCATTGTTCAACGCATGCTGATAGAACAAGGGCTGGTGAAAGGCATTAAACAGGTAATAGGCTTTGGAAAAACTGGCCTTGTGACAGACTACTATATCAATCAACTCAGCACAATAAAGGCATTGTGTTTTAAAATAAAGCCAAGGCAATAAACATGGGCAAATTAAAATATAACTTATGATTTGAGTCTCAAATTTTTATCAAATAATCCCACAGGTAGTAGAGTCTCCACATATGCAAAGCTGAACTCATTATCTCCTTTCCAAAAATAAATAAATAAATAAATCATTTCTATTTTGTTATACTCTCCCAGAAGAGCTGCTGTACAGGAAAAGTGTTAGTTAGCCTGGAAACTTTGGAATCATAGTCAAATTTTCACTCTGGCTCATTTCTACATTTACTTCTCAATGGTTATTATGTTACATTAAGTTACTTCATGTTACCTTTGTTCTGTTCTCTTCTATTTCACATACATGTTTTAATCTGTCATTGTTTCTTTTTCACTTTCTTACCTCTATTTCTAATCTGCCTTAAAATTTAACTAATAATTATATCATAGCCTAAAACATCTCTGTTGAAGTGTGATTGAAGATTCTACTTCCTATTTTTCTGTCAATTCCACCAGTTACTTGTGTGATTTTCTTAAGTAGAATGTCCTGGAAAAACCTTGAAAGTGTTCTGAAAGTTATTACTTATACATTGTTCTTTCATCGACATTTAGACGTAGATGTTACCTTATCTTGACTATAAAACATAAAACCAAATATCTAAATTCTCCATTAATCTTACCACTTTTTTTTTCAACTATTATTTTATTTTCTTCATCTGCCTTATGGAAAACTTCTGGAAGAAGTAGCTCCATTCCTTTATGTTCCAGCTTCTTAACATAGAGACATAAGTCCATGTTCTCAAATTCTACTCATTTTTAATCTCACTCCAATCTAGATCTCATTTGCATATCCTCCTCTGCTCTGACCTAAGTGAGTGAGCCTATCACTTCTGCTTATGTTTCATTGGCAAAAACAAATAGTCTCCACCTAACTTCAAGGGGGTGAAAAGGAAAAAATCCACCAATGCACACTGAAGGGGCAGAAAAACTAGTGGATAGACTAATTATCATATTATCACCCTGTCAGTACTGTTCCCTCCCTCAATGAACTATCAAGCCGAAGTCTGATGTGTTTTTAAGGACATTTAAACATCTCTCTATTAATCAATCTTCTCTCACTTGCAGATAGAGGGTCAAAAATAACTTAGTAATTTACTAGACTATTGAATGTCTCAGTATGACTTATCACCTTCCTCTGTCACTGAATACCTGAAACACCCAGTATTATCAAATAAGTATGTCATGAAAATTATAGTACCAATTTTTAGCACTAATTTGGTGCAAAATCTTATGGCTATATGAGGAAAGACTGCCATGATTTCCCCTGTCACAGATGAGCCTATAGGTAACCCATCAGAAGAGAAGATTCCGTCTGCCTTTATTATAAGCCCATGATTTCATGCTCTCTGACTCAATATATCCAAAACTAGATATTTGTGTAGGTGTGTAAACTTTGTATTTTAGAATATATATTAAGGATCTATTCCAAAAGAAAAAGTTTACACACACACACACACACACACACACACACACACACACAAACATATTCATTGTAGTGTGGTACTGTATAGATAAAATCTGAACTCAAACTAAGTGTCCGAAATCAGAGGTTTAACTACCTAAATATTTACACATCAACTTACAGGAATATTTTTAGCCATGTATAATAAATGGGCATTATGAAGATTTATGTGAACATAGATAATTATTTGTGGTATGTTCAGTAAAAGAGCTGTATGAAGTAATGCACCACACCAATTAAAATAGGTGTCTGGAAATTAACACTAATATGCTGGGCAGTTTTGTATAGTTTAGTGAATTAAATCACCATTGCAATTGTTATATTGATGAGTTATACAATAGAAAGTAACTACTGTATAGTAGTAATATGGCTATGAATAAGGAAGCTAAAGTTCTGCCAGTGGGAACTTCTTTTATGAGATTATGCATTTGTTTTGATCAAGACCTCAAAGAGGATATAAATGACAAAGGAATGGTTTATAAAGAAGCTACCAACGCAGTGAGTGTAAAAACATGAGATTTTGCAGTCAGAAAAGGTTGGAGATAAGGATATTATTTTCTGTTATAGTATTCAGCTATGTAGCGTAAAAAGACTAACTGAGTCAGAAGCAGCGACAATATCTCATTTCCTTCTTAGGCCTGATTACTGCTTTTATGCTTTTGGTAGCTGACAGCTAATTAGTAATGAATAGAGTGAGAACATGAGCCCTTAGGGAGAAAAACCCATTCTTTGGAAATATGTAGTGATATTAATCCGGTAGAAAGTAACTGTATGTCAATTATTTAAGAAAATGACAATGTAAAACATTGCTAACTAGATAAGACAGTGTTATATAGGTAACTTGAAATGCACAAAGAGAAAGCTGATAACATGGAGGTAAACCTGATAGTCCTAAGGCTGAGGGAATGCAAAACACGGTTTGGATTATAGTACCCTAGCAGCTTTAAGAAAGGGCCCTGCAAACTGAAATTCAGATCTCTGAGGAGGTGGGTCCTGACTGACTGCTACAGTTACTTCTGAGCTTGAAGGAGCCCAGAACTATGAAGATGGGGTCTCAGCCCAAGGTGCTGGTGTCTCTGAAGAGGAAAAATGATATTCTATTTCTGACATTTAGAAAAGCTGCAAACTAGATTCGACTGCTACTATTGGAAGTTACTGCTGCTTCTATGGTGAAGAAGCAAGGTTGCTAAAACAGTAAGAGACAAACAGAAAGGAAGGCCTTTCTCCCACCTCAAGCTTTTCAGTCTCTCTCAAGGGTCCATTACCAGCAGAACCTAAAAAATAAAAACAAGATGGCAGAACAAAAATATGGAGTGTAGCACCCCATTCCCAGAATTGTAAAACAAATTACTGATAGAAGTATTAACTGGCGCCATAGGAGTCACCAGAGGTCACTCTCCTGAGTATATATGTATTGAGTCATTTATTTAAGGTTTCATTTGTACATACAGGTGCCATAAACATTAATGCACATTGATTACATGCCAAGAAAATTGCTAGACTCCTTATATAAAGATACATATATTATATACGGTCCCCAGATACCACATGATTGTTATTTATTAGTGGGTTTGAACCTAGGTTCCAAGTTAGCATCTGGGTTTATATCAGTTAGCCTGAACTTATTACTTAAAGCAGCACATTTTACTTCCAGAAGTGTTTCAATTTGGATCATAAATTACGTGGTTACTGAACACATAACTTAAACATAAACAGACATGTTCAATACACATTAATTTGTCTTTGTTTTGACTAACAACATATATAAGAATGATTAGCGATAAAATAGAGGAAACAGAATTATATAGCTGTGGATAGTACAAAAAAATTGAAAGAAAATATTTTGGAAGAATGAAATGTTTAAGTTAGGTATTAGATTAGTGAAAGTTTGCCATTGTCCTGAGGCAAATAAAGTCACTCTGAATAGCATAGACAATTTGGGACCCACAGGAAAGCATAAAGTTTTAACCAATAAATGAAATATTTTTGCAAGTTTATACATAGGCATAAGCAACCAATAAAAAGTATCTATTGGTGCCTCTGAATCCTAACACTTTAATTAAGACTCTATAATATTGATATTGCTAGGAGCATTGCAGATGTTATCTCATTTATAATTAAGAGAAATGCAATCTGGAGTTATTATTTTCTTGTTATGAATTAATAAGAAAAATCAGTATCATATATCAAATATTAAGTCTTTCTTTTACTTCAGAATCTGAACGTGACCTTCACATGATATGTAAAATAGAATCAGAGATGCATACTCAAAATTTATTTTCCTACAGTCTTTGTTGCCAAGATTACCTCAACCTTTTATCCACCCCATGTCACAAGCCTTATCTAATATCCAGCTTACCATCAACATCTTAAAGATGGTTTCTATGTTGAATTGCTTATATTTACCTAATGCCTCCAAAAATAGTAACACTAACAGGTTACAGAATACATATAAACTCATAGCTGTTTTTTAAATGCAAGTTTTAGAGAAAAAGCCAATCTCAGTCAATGGAATGGTAAGAAATGCTAAGAAATTTATTTTTTTGATTACTTGATCTATATAGTTAAAGTATATCATTTTAAAAACTAATTTTTCATGTGAAGATAACAAGGTTTAGATGCAGTTGAAACAAACAATACAGAAATCAATAATAGAGAGTTATCAAGTTATCACTTTTTCCCATCTTGGAAAACCATACTGTAATAACACAACCAGGATATTAATATTGATATGATCAAGATACAAAATTTCCATCACTAATGACAAGGATTTATCTTATTGCCCTTTTATAGCTGCGTCCAGTGCCCTCTTGTTCCTACTATCTCCTTAACCTCTGGAAATCACTACTTTGTTCTCTATTTCTATAATTTTGTAATTTAAATATATTATATAAATTGAACCATACAGAATATAATGTTTTGAGCTTGGCTTTTTTCACTCACCAGAATTTTTTGGAGAGTCATCAGTTTATATCAATAATTTGTTCTTTTTTATTGCTAAGTAGTATTTCACTGTATAGATGTACTATGATTTGTTTAACCATTTACCTAGGACATGGGGGAAGTTTCCAAGGTTTGTCTATTGTGAATAAAGCTGCTATAAACATCTATGTACATGTTTTCCTGTGAACATAGATCTTCATTTCTCTGGGAAAAATGCCCAGAAATATAAATGTTGGGTTGAAGATGCATATTTTCAATGAAATATTTTAGCTATTCTACACACCACACCACACCACACACACACAGACACACACACACACACACTATATTATATATGCATATATGATATATATTTTCTCTTTTTTACGCTTTAATAACTGGCATAATCATACTTTCTCTTGAATGGGCATGCAAATTGTGTGTGTGTGTCTGTGTGTGTGTGTGTGTGTGCGCGCGCTTGCGTCTTTTTCTATGTGGAGATCTACCTCGTGGAGAAAGTATTTGTTTGGAAAGATTACAGTTCCAAAAGGAAAAACGAGATAAAACTTCCAAAACATGATTCTGGGATATTTTCAGGTCTAAACAGAGGTAGGTGAATAACTATTAATATTAAATGTGCTATTGAATAAAACATATGCTAGGAAAACACTATACTTCTTTCATAATTTTAAGATACTGTCTATCTTCCCTTATTTAGAGAAGCATTTACTTAGTTTACACCAGTGTAAATAAGTACAATGGTTTTAGACACATAGTAGAATCCATTCTGGGTATGTTTTCAGGGAGAGAGGCACCTGGGAACTGAGCAATGTTACACATCACTGAGCTGGAACATTTAATTATCACTGGTGAGGGAAGCCCTGAATCAGTCAGCTTTTAGATAACATTGCTGTATTTGTTTGTGCTGTCAAGGTATGTGCTTGTCATTTAAGTAGCTGCTGATGAATGCCTCTGTTCATCAGATATCGGAAAGCAATGTGTCATTGGAGGACAGGCATTAGTATCCAGGTTTGAAAATACAATATCTAGTGAAATCAGCGAAAACAGAACTCTAATTCACGACTCTTTTGTAGGATGTAAAACACGTGGTAAACTGAGTCCTGCATAATAATCTAATAGATAGTGACAAAGGAAGTTCCGCACAAACTCTGATACTAGGTTCAATTTCCCTGATCATACTTAAAAATAAAAATTAAAAAATCTAAAAAATATTAGCTGATGTCCGATTACTTCTCTCATCCACCTAACAAATCTTTTCAGGTTTATTCTTTTTAAGGCCTTCTCTCATGTAATTATCTAGTTGAAGCTTTTATGTTAAGCTTTCTAGATAAAATATTTTCATTATACTGTTAATTAAATACTTGCCAGTCACTTACAACAACAACAAAAATAGTCATTTTTAGAATGATGAAACGGTCATTTTATTAAACTTTTACTCCAGTTTAGTGCAAGCAGATAAGATCTCTTACTGGCTAAATTAAACAAATACATTGATGAAACATTATTGTGGGAGAATTTTTCAGGCTGCATAGTTAAAGAAATAATTTTGCTTTATTCTGAAAATTCTTGGTATAAATATAAACTCATATACTCTGGTATAAGAATACTATTCAATTTAAAAATATATGCTTGAACACTGTAATTTTGGTATATTTATATACTTATTTTAACTATTTTGCATAAGCAATTTCCATTTCAACATAGTTTTCCATAACAATTGATATTTTTCAAATGTATGTAATTTTTAAGAAATGACATAATATAACAATTTTTTAAATGCAATTTAGGAAGAATATACTAAAGCTCTACATTTATTGTGATTTTCATGTTAAGTTTGGTCTTAGGAACTTTTATTCAGCTCTCCCTTTACTGACACTTCTTTGAAAGAGTCAGTTTCATGTCTCCTAACACAGTATCTACTACTGAGAGCAGCATCACGTAGAAAACACTGTAATGACCATTTCCTGTGTTGAGCATAATTCTTATCCCAGACAGTTATGATTTTATCCTCTCATCTCTGTTCAAGAGAGTATATAATGATTCAAACAAGTAATGAGGCAATTGTTTGCAAAAGCAAAACATTGGATTTTACTGCTACCATTATTATTTATTAATTTGTAACATATCTCAGAATTGATCTTAACATTTCAGAATCATAACACACCAGTTGAAAAACACTATTTTACAAAAAGTATAGACATACATATAAAACACTATGGTAAACATAAAAGCTTGCTTTAGACATGTAAAGTGCATTGGGGCAAAGTTAGTCAGAAACCCTATGTTAAAATTTTAAGTTATATATTCCTGCTTCCTTAACTGCTTTTAAATTATAATTGATAGGAAATGTACATAAAATAGCTGAATTTTTCAGTGTCAATCAATATTATGTTTAATTAGAGGGAAGATAACTGAAGAAGAAAAGATTCAAAGAACTGAGAAGTTCTTTTGCTGAAAGATTCAACTTTACAAAATAAACAGGTTTCTTTTCAGAAGAAACAGGAAGTCAAAAGTTTTAAAAATAATATAGATTAGAGATTGAAATATTTAAATTTGGATGCAAGGCTCACAATTGCACTTCACACTAGATGACTTGGTATTAAATCTACCAAAATTCTCCCTCCTCTGTGAACTCTTTCTCTTCCTATCTGTTATTTCCTCTCCTGAGCTTCTAAACATCCTACTGTCTATACTATCTATTAAGTTATTAATCTTGTGCTGTTTCTAGTATGTTTTATATGGTTATCATAAGCTACAATGCATTTTTTTTTCCGTTTACTAAAGCCATTTCCATAAACTCCTTCAGATTAGAAAATATTTGTTATACTCCTTTCCAGAGTTTACCATGATGTAAGGGGCTACATTCAACAGTTGTGGTGTTTAATGTTATTAAATTACAGACAAGTAAGACCTCATAGAAATGCCAGTGCTATGTGCCATGGATTATGGCGCTAATCTAGAGTGTGTGTATGTATGTGTGTATGCACACACATAGACATCTCCATTGTAATTGGAAATGATTAAAGGCTAAACATATGTATTTGTTTGTTCATGTTATCTAGAATATTTTATTTTTCCAAGCACCACAAATGATTCATAAATATTTATGCAACATTTAAAATGGGAGAGTCCTGAAATAGTTTTGGACTTTATCCAATAGTGCATATTTATCTGTGTCTTTAGCATTATTACCCACACTATGTCTATGTATACTTGACTAAATGTCTCCCCTTGTCTAGCTTTAATTGCTTTGTTACAATATAAGTTCTGTATTTCTTTATTTTGTTCACTTATCAATCAACGTTCTGAACCACTGAAGTCAGTGCAATAGCATTTCACCCAGATATATTATTTGTCAGTTCAAACACTGATTACTTTACTTCAGAAGTATTTCACAAGGTTGTTTGTGTGACTATAAAGCATTTCATACACCAAAAATATGTTTTGTTTGAAGGACAGCACAACAGAATAAAATGGTACTTTTAAACTACTGGAAAGTAGGCATAATAGAAAACAGTATTTTCTACTAAGCGATGTTAAAGCCTGGGATATTTTTTTCAGTACTATCCCCTAGTATTTCATATTTGATCTATTTCCATTTCACTTCTCATTGATTAGTACCCTCATTTACCCTGTAAACAGTATGCCAAAGTGGAGACTGAGGCTCAAATAAATACATCATGTTTATGTACTTGTATTAAGTGCATTTTTGCTTCACACATCCTTGTTATAGTTAAACAAGTGTATATTTTTTAACAAACTGCCTCCAACATTCTCCTAGAAATCTAACAATTATTCCACCTGAAAACTCTTTGAGATCTAATAAAGCTTTTATTACAGAAATTATTTGTTATGTTTGCCCCCACTAATCTAGTTATTTAATGCCATGGTCCAGCCCACAGACCCCAGCTGCATGATGGATGAATAGATGCATTCATACACAAATTCCCAGTGAACAAGTAGGCCAGGAGGTCGTGATCCACTCACAGAGAGAGAGCACAGCTACACGACACTGACCAGTTGGCCCTCCTTGCATGTATTCAGTATAGATTTAATAACAGAGGCTCTAAGTCAACACACTTGTGGAGAAAGATTAAAGGCCAGGTTCTGAGCCCAAAGCAAACACCATTAGAGGGTAATTTCCCCTGGTCAACCTCCACCAGAGAGGGCCATCTGGCTCAAAGGTTATTTTTAAGACCTCATGAGTAAACAATTTAGTTAAACTCCCCCACATTCCTTTGTTTCTACTCTAATTTATTTAAGGAAACAAGGCTGCCTTCAGTCAATAACTAAGAAAAAACCCTTAGGGCTTCCAAAAGGGTTTGAGACTCTATTCTATAACTTTCTCTACTATATTTCCCTTAATATTTTTGCCACCATCCTGACTGAGTACCCACAATGTAATATCATTTTCTATGACATATTTAGTGGAAACCAAAATTAATAAATAGATATATATCTTTATATATAATTAGCAACTATAATACTGAAGAAACAGTGGAAGTTGTATTTTTATCTTTTTCTAAAAGAAACATAAAACACCATAAATGACTACTTTTTAATTTACATGTATCCAAAGTTTGAGTATGTGTGTGTGTATGATAACCCATTAGAATTAACCATAACTACACATATGAATGACAACCTGGTAGAATTAAAAAAAAAAAAAACATGTTTTTTGAACTCATGGTAGGTAGTATAAATTCTTTGCCTTTAAATTTTTGAGGTATTTCTCGATTTAGAGGCAGTTGTAAGAAGTAATACTGACAGGTTCATAGAGTAGATGGCTTATAAACAACATAAGTTTATTTCTCACAGTTCTGGGGGATGGAAGCCCAAGATCAATGTGCCAGCATGGTTGGGTTCTGATAAGGGCCTTCTCCAGGCTACAGGCTGCTAACTTGTTGTAATGTCACATGGTGGAAACACTGCTAGCTAGGTCTCTGGGCTCTTCTTACAAAGAGTACTAATCCCATTTATAAGGGCTTCACCTTCATGATCTAATTATCTCTCAAAGGCCCTACCTCCTAATACCATTACATTGAGTTTAGGGTTTCAGTATATGAATTCTGGGAGAATAGAAACATTCAGTCCCTAATAGTATATTAACATACATTGCATATTGACATTTGTACTGTCAAGATGTAGAACATTTCCATCACAAAAAAGATCTCTTGTATTTTAGCTTTTATAGCTGTATCTGCTACCCTCTTATACCTACCCTCTCGTTAACCCTGGTAAACATAACTCTGTTCTTTATTTCTCTTATTTTGTCTTTTAAGAATGTTATATATTATGACATACACACAAATACTAGTGTAAGGGCCTTTGAAATATGTGTTTTTTCATAAAAGCAACAATAAAATATCTAAAGTTGTTTGAATCAACTTTTCAGAAATCTGAAACTTAACCAAAGCAAGTGGCTAAGTATTTGTTCAAGAAAAATGGGTGACCTTTGGTAACAAAAGTAAGCTTTGTTGTGTTTTAGTTTACCTAGCTTCATCCCACGCTCCTCAAGTCAGTAGTAGCTTTGAAAATGACATCCATATTACTGGTACTAGAGGAAACAGAGTAGAGCTGGAGCTCTTTAAAAGACTCATTCTCATAACCATTATTATTTGACTTGTCTGTTGGTTTTCTAGAAGACCCCAGTATAGAGGCTTATCTTTATTTAACCTGATTCAGAGTCAATCCACTGCTAAAAGGGGAAGAGAGATGAGGGAATGGTGAGGCTGAGTTTATTAAAAACATTTCCAAGAAAGTATTTTAACATTGTACCTGCATGAAGCAATAGATAACAGTTTGAAAAAATAAAAGTTTAACTAAGAAGATTTAAAATATGGCTAAAGAATGAGACACCCATATGGATTTTCAATAGCTTTGATTTATTCCGTGGAATCTGTAAGACAATGTATATGTGTAGGGCTGTGTGCATGCATAGAAAATACAGGAGGAACCCTAGGCTGTAACCTTATACTGATCTTAAGTCTGTGCTTATGCAGAAATGGAAAACTAAGGTATAATTTTATGTTTCCTGGCTGAGTATTAAAATTAAATCTAAATATGTCCACAGAACCCGTCATCAAAGACTCGAACATGTGTTGGTTCCAGGCATTTATGGAAATCTCTGTCTTATTAGCTAATCCTTAAACTAACCAAGAAAATAATTCAATGGGCTTATATGGCAAAGAAGACTTTACTAATTAATTTGAAGAAGTCACAAACAAATAAGCAATGACTATAATAAGCAGCAACAAGAAACTGTAGAGAAATGAAAGAATCTAAATTTCAGAGTAGCCAGATTGTATTGTTTAAAATATCTAGTTTCAAATCAAAAATGTAAACTGTGCAAATAAATAAGAAAGTGTGGCCCATACGAAGAAAAGTAAACAAACTGTTCCTGAGAAAGCCAGCACATTAAGTCATCTATTTTAAACATGTTCAAAGAGGCAAAGGAAACACTATGTAAAGAAATTATGTAAATAATATTTCATCAAATAGTATTAATAAAAAGATAGAAATTATAAAAGAGAACCAACTGGAAGTTCTGGAATTTAAAGTACAACAGCTAAATACAAAATTGACTACAAGGGCTCAACAGCAGATTTAAGTAGACAGAAATAAAAATCAGTGAACCTGAACATAGGTTCACTGAGATTATTCAGCCTGAGGAGAAGAAAGAGAAAAAAAAACCAAAGTGTCAGAGACCTGTGGAAAACTATCAAGCATGCTAAAATTCTCATGATAGAAATCTCAGAAGGAGAAAAGTGAGAAAAGAATCAGAAGGTATGTTTGAAAACATAATGGCCAAAAACATTTCTTCTTTGATGAAAAAAATATTTATCTCCATTAATCTACCAGGAAGCTCATTGAATTACATATTCAATCAAATAAAAGAGGTGCATAGGTATTCATATCAAAATCATGTATTTGAAAGCCAAATGCAAAAGACAAATTTTTTAAAAAGCAGGAGAGAAATGATAACATATTCAGGTGATCCTCAACAAAATTAACTGATTTTCATTAGAACTCAGGAAGGTCAGAAGGCACTGACATGAGTTAATTAAAGTGCTTAAAGAAAAAAAAAAAGTAAAGAAAAATTCCACGTCTAGCAAAGCCATCCTTCAAAAATGAAGTATTAATTGAAATTTTCCCAATCAAACAAAAATTAAGCCAATTTGCCAATAGCATAATGACCCTACAAGAAACTCTAAAGAAAGTGGTTTAGGACAAAATTCAAGAACAAAGAGAATAATTTGAATGCACGTAGGAAAAAAAAATGATACTGGTAAGAGTAACTGTATAGGTAAATTTAAAAGAGAGAGATCAGCTTCAGGCATCAAAGTGTGAAGAGTGCCACTAACTCCCCACCTACTCTCCAGTGAGACTGGTGAAACTATGTGTTGCATGTGTGTGAGTACATCTGTGTGTACATGTGCTCAAGGCCTTTGGCAATGGTCCTGAGTACAGCATCTAATAAAAATATATATTCTAAAAGATACAGAAAAACATAATAAGAATACTTTTTCTCTTTGTCCTTTATGCACAGAAAGATGCACTTTATTCCAGATTGTTGTAGCTGAGAAGACAAGGCTCCTGTTGTCCAGTTGGAGGGTTTCCTTACCTGGAGAAGCAGAATGTCAGCATTACTCACCCTATCCCAATTACCTATTGCTCAATTTAAGAGTGGTTGAGAGATGAGGGTCCCTTTTTGCTACCCAACCCTCACTTTCGAAAGGAGACTAGAAAGGAGACTCTAATTTGGGCATGATGTGCTGAGAAGACAGGTCCTAACCACCTTTAACACAGCTTGTCAGGCGGTGGTTCCGAAGTGAGGAGGCAAGTTGAGAGGACTTTGGGCTGCTGCCTCCCCACCCTCAACCAAGTGCATAGACCCTTGCACAGAGTCTTAGAGAGACCCTGGCTATTGTCTCCACCCTTAGGTACATATTCCTAGCTCGAATATTTTACCTGGGAGGAGCAGAGGCCATAAAACCAAAAACTCTTAATCTGTTTACAAAGGAACTAACTTTATTTCCAGCAAAGTTTGGAGAAGTTGAGGCCTAGGTGTGCTCTGAAGAACAGTGGAACAGAAGTGGTAAAAGGAAAGTGGAGATTCAAGATACAGGTAAAACTATATTCCAGTTAGTTGGCAGACAAGATACCAGGAATAACACACTTGAGAAAGCACTTTTAGTGTCAAGACAGAAATCAAACACTGACCCCAGAAACTATTCCTTAAAAGGAGCTAGGATTTTGTAGGGTTAAATTTAGAGCAGTTTATCGCCCAATGGTATGATTACAAATAATTGAGCAGTCCTTTGGCAATTCACAGAATCTTACAGTTGAGTGTCATTAGAGAAATAAAGAGCCCTACAGTACCACTATCCCATGGAGACTTTTTTTTTTCCCCATAGATTTTGGAGGAACAGGTGGCATTTGGTTACATGAGTAAGTTCTTTAGTGGTGATTTCTGAGATTTTGGTGCACCCATCACCTGAGCAGTATACACTGAACCCAATTTGTAGTCCTAATCCATCACCCCTTTCCCACCATTTCCCCAAGTCCCCAAGGT
The DNA here is from genome assembly GCA_036589455.1 of Ateles fusciceps. Taxonomy (NCBI): domain Eukaryota; kingdom Metazoa; phylum Chordata; class Mammalia; order Primates; family Atelidae; genus Ateles; species Ateles fusciceps. Next base: position 1,958,215 of record JAZHEH010000827.1, on the reverse strand, counting down.
CCACTGTATTATTTTTATGCCCTTGCATACCATAGCTTAGCTCCCACTTATGAGTGAGACCATAGGATGTTTGGTTTTTCATTCTTGAGCTATTTCACTTAGAATAATAGTCTCCAGGTTCATCCAGGTTGCTGTGAATGCCATTAATTCATTCTTTTTTATGGATGAGTAGAATTCCATCATATATATACCACAATTTATTTATCTACTGGTTGATTAATGGGCATTTGGGCTGGTTCCACAGTCTTGCAATTACAAGGCAGTGGGTGAATACCTAGCAGTATGTTTAGTGGACTGTATGGTCAGAATCTGCTTAATCGTGTAATAAAATTTCAGACATTCTCCTAAAATGGCTGTGTCATTTTAATTAGTTCTAACAATGAATGAAAGTTCTTTCTTATTTGCATTATTTCCAGAAGTTGGTATTGGCAATGTTCTAAGTTTACCGATCCTAATAGGTGTGTAGTAATATTATATTGTTTGATTTTGCAATTTTTCATTGGCAAATGCTGAGGATCTGTTCATATACTTATATTTTTAGTTCTGTGTCCTCATTTGTGATGTATTTCTTCAGACTTTTATGCATTTTAAATTAGACTTTTTGTTTTCTTAATGTTGAGTTTCAATTTTTCTCCATATATTTTGTATACACATTCTTTATAAGAAAAGTCTTTAACATATTTTCTTTATATATATGTATTTTATTACATTTTGGGTTCTGGGGTACATGTAAAGAACATGCAGGATTGTTGCATAGGTACATACATGGCAATATGGTTTGCTGCCTCCATCCCCGTCACCTATATCTGGCATTTCTCCCCCATTATCCCTCTCCAACTCCCTATCCCCCCACTGTCCCTCCCTTAGTACCCCTTCATAGACCTCAGTGTGTGATGTTCCCCTCCCCTGTGTCCATGTGTTCTCATTGTTCAACACCTGCCTATGAGTGAGAACATGAGGTGTTTGATTTTCTGTTCTTGTGTCAGTTTGCTGAGAATGATGGTTTCCAGGTTCATCCATGTCCCTACCAAGGACACGAACTCATCCTTTTTTATGGCTGCATAGTATTCCATGGTGTATGTGTGCCATATTTTCCCAATCCAATCTATCATCGATGGGCATTTGGGTTGGTTCCAAGTCTTTGCTATTCTAAACAGTGCTGCAGTGAACATACATGTGCATGTGTCCTTAGAACGATTTATAATCCTTTGGATATATACCCAGTAATGGGATTGCTGGGTCAAATGTTATTTCTATTTCTAGGTCCTTGCCGGAATCTCCACACTGTCTTCCACAATGGTTGAACGAATTTACACTCCCACCAACTGTGTAAAGTGTTCCTATTTCTCCATATCCTCTCCAGCATCTGTTGTCTCCAGATTTTTTAATGATTGCCATTCTAACTGGCGTGAGATGATATCTCAATGTAGTTTTGATTTGCATTTCTCTAATGACCAGTGATGATGAGCATTTTTTTCATGTTGGCCTCATATACATCTTCTTTTGAAAAGGGTCTGTTCATATCCTTTGCCCACTTTTGAATGGGTTTGTTTGTTTTTTCTTGTAAATCTGTTTTAGTTCTTTGTAGATTCTGGATATTAGCACTTTGTGAGATGGGTAGATTGCAAACATTTTTTTCCCATTCTTTTGGTTGCTGGTTCACTCTAATCATTGTTTCTTTTGCTGTGCAGAAGCTCTGGAGTTTAATTAGATCCCATTTGTCTATTTTGGCTTTTGTTGCCAGTGCTTTTGGTGTTTTAGTCATGAAGTCCTTGCCTATGCCTATGTCCTGAATAGTTTTGCCTAGGTTTTCTTCTAAGGTTTTTATGGTGTTAGGTCTTATGTTTAAGTCTTTAATCCATCTGGAGTTAATTTTAGTGTAAGGTGTCAGGAAGGGGTCCAGTTTCTGTTTTCTGCACATGGCTAGCCAGTTTTCCCAACACCATTTATTAAACAGGGAATACTTTTCCCATTGCTTGTTTTTGTCAGGTTTGTCAAAGATCAGATGGTTGTAGATATGTGGCATTGCCTCCAAGGCCTCTGTTCTGTTCTATTGGTCTGTATCTCTGTTTTGGTACTAGTACCATGCTGTTTTGATTACTGTAGCCTTTTAGTATTGTTTGAAGTTAGGTAGAGTGATGCCTCCAGCTTGGTTCTTTTTGCTTAGAATTGACTTTGCTATGCGGGCTCTCTTTTGGTTCCATATGAAGTTTGAGGTGGTTTTTTCCAGTTCTGTGAAGAAGGTCATTCATAGCTTAATAGGGATAGTTTGAATCTATAAATTACTTTGGGCAGTATGGCCATTTTCACAATATTGATTCTTCTAACCATGAGCATAGAATGTTTCTCCATCTGTTTGTGTCCTCTCTTATTTCATTGAGCAGTGGTTTGTAGTTTCTTGAAGAGACCCTTGACATCCTTTGTTAGTTGTATTCCTAGGTATTTTATTCTTTTTGTAGCAATTGTGAATGGCAGTTCATTCTTGATTTGGCTTTCTTGAAGTATTTTATTGGTGTATAGGAATGCTTGTGATTTCTGCACATTGATTTTGTTTCCTGAGACTATGCTGAAGTTGCTTATCAGTTTAAGGAGATTTTGGGCTGAAATGATAGGGTCTTCTTAATATACAATCATGTCGTCTGCAAATAGAGACAGTTTGACTTCCTACTTTCCTAATTTAATACCCTTTATTTCTTTTTCTTGCCTGATTGCTTTGGCTAGAACTTCCAGTACTATATTGAATAGGAGTGGTGAGAGAGGGCATCCTTGTCTAGTGCCAGATTTCAAAGGGAATGCTTCCAGTTTTTGCCCATTCAGTATGATATTTGCTGTGGATTTGCTGTAAATAGCTCTTATTATTTTGAGATACATTCTGTCAATACCTAGTTTATTGAGAGTTTTTAGCATAAAGGGCTGTTGAATTTTGTTGAAGGCCTTCTCTGCATCAATTGAGATAATCATGTGGTTTTTGTCTTTGGTTTTGTTTATGTGGTGAATTACATTTATAGACTCGAGTATGTTGAACCAGCCTTGCATCCCCGGGATAAAGCCTACTTGATTGTAATGGATAAGCTTTTTGATGTGCTGTTGCAATCAGTTTTCCAGTATTTTATTGAAGATTTTTGCATCTATGTTCATCATGGATATTGGCCTGAAGTTTTCTTTTCTTGTTGAGTCTCTGCCAGGTTTTGGTATCAGGATGATGTTGGTCTCATAAAATGATTTGGGAAGGATTCCCCTCTTTTGGATTATTTGAAATTGTTTCAGAAGGAATGCTACCAGCTCCTCTTTGTTTGTCTGTAGAATTTGGCTGTGAACCCTCTGGACCTGGGCTTGTTTTGGTTAGTAAGCTATTAATTGCTGCCTCAACTTCAGCCCTTGTTATTGGTCTATTCAGGGTTTCAACTTCTTCTTGGTTTAGGCTTGGGAGGATGCAAGTGTCCAGGAGTTTATCCATTTCTTCCACATTTACTGGATTATGTGCATAGAGTTGTTGGTAGTAATCTCTTATGATCTTTGTTGGTTTTTTTTTTTTTTTTTTCTTTTTTGATCTTTGTTGGTTTAAAGTTTATTTCATCAGAGACTAGGATTGTAACTCCTGCTTTTTTTTTTTTTTTTTTCTCTCAATTTGCTTGGTAGATCTTCCTCCATCTCTTTATTTTTAGCCTATGTGTACCCTTGCATGTGAGATGGGTTTCCTGGATACAGCACACCAGTGGATTTTGACTTTTTATCCAATTTGCCAGTCTGTGTCTTTTGATTGGGGCATTTAGCCCATTTACATTTAAGGTTAATATTGTTATGTGTGAATTTCGTCCTGCCATTTTGATACTAGCTGGTTGTTTTGCCCATTAGTTGATGCAGTTTCTTCATTGCGTCGATGCTCTTTACCATTTGGTACGTTTTTAGAGTGACTGGTACTGATTGGTCCTTTCTATGTTTAGTGCTTCTTTCAGGAGCTCTTGTAAAGCAGGCCTGGTGGTGATGAAATCTCTGAGCAATTGCTTGTTCATAAAGAATTTTATTTCTCCTTAGCTTATGAAGCTTAGTTTGGCTGGATATGAAATTCTAGGTTCAAAGTTATTTTCCTTAAGAATGTTGAATATTGGCCTCCACTCTCTTCTGGCTTGTAGGGTTTCTGCTGAGAGATACATTGTGAGTCTGATGGACTTCCCTTTGTGGGTAACCCTACCTTTCTCTGGCTGCCCTTAGCATTTTTCCCTTCATTTCAACCCTGGTGAATCTGACGATTATGTGCCTTGGGGTTGCTCTTCTTGAGGAATATCTTTGTGGGGTTCTCTGTATTTCCTGGACTTGAATGTTGGCCTGCCTTGCTAGGTTGGGGAAGTTCTCCCGGATAATATCCTGAAGAGTGTTTTCCAGCTTAGATTCATTATCTCTGTCACATTCAGGTACACCTATCAAATGTATATTAGGTCTTTTCACATAATTCCATATTTCTTGGAGGCTTTGTTCATTTCGTTTTACTCTTTTTTCTCTAATCTTGCCTTCTCGTTTTATTTCATTGAGTTGATCTCAACCTCTGATATCCTTTTTTCTGCTTGGTTGATTTGGCTATTGAAATTTGTATATGCTTCGCGAAGTTCTCGTGTTGTGTTTTCAGCTCCATCAATTCATTTATTTTCCTCTCTAAGCTGTTTATTCTCTTTAGCATTTCATCAAACCTTTTTCCCAGGTTCTTAGTGTCTTTGCATTGGGTTAAAACATGATCTTTTAGCTCAGAGAAGTTTGTTATTACTCACCTTCTGAAGCCTGTTTCTGTCAATTTATCAGACTCATTCTCCATCCACCTTGTTCCCTTGCTGGTGAGGAGTTGTGATCTGTTGGAGGAGGAGAGGTATTCTGGTTTTGGGTGTTTTCATCGTTTTTGCACTGGTTTCTTCCCATCTTTGTGGAATTATCTACCTATGGTCTCTGTTGTTGGTGACTTTCAGATGGGGTCTCTGAGTGGATGTCCTTTTTGTTGCTCATGACGTTATTTCTTTCTGTTTCTTAGTTTTCCTTCTCAACAGTCAGGCTCCCCCTGCTATAGGACTGCTAGGGGTCTACTCCAGACCATTCTTGCCTGGGGGATCACCTGCAGTTGCTGCAGAACAGTAAGGGTTGCTGCCAGTATCTTCTTGTGTTATCTTTGTCCCAGAAGGATACCTGCCAGATGTCAGCCTGAGCTCTCCTTTATGAGGTGTCTCTTTTGTTATATGGGGGTCGGGGAGCTGCTTGAGGAGACAGTGTGTCCTTTATAGGAGCTCAAGTGCTGAGCTGTGAGCTCTGTTGTTCTGTTCAGAGCTGCTTGGCAGGTATGTTTAAGTATGCTGCAGTGGAACTCATAACCACCTTTTTTTCCCAGATGCTCCGTTCCAGGAAGGTGAAGCTTTATTTAAAAGTTCCTGTCATTTTGCTGCCTTTTTTCAGAGATGCCCTGCCCAGCGAAGAGGTAGCCTAGTTACAGTCTGCCAGCAGAGGCATTGCTGAGCTGCTGTGGGCTCTGCCCAGCTGCTATGTGAACTTCCTTGCAGTTTTATTTATAGGGGTATAGTTAGAACTGCCTCAGTAATGGCGGTCTGCCTCATTGATAGGGGACTGTCTCTGTAATGGCGTATTGCCTCAGTAATGGCAGATTGCCTCGGTAACGGCGGACTGCCTCAGTAATGACAGACTGCCTCAGTAATGGCAGACTGCCTTGGTAGTGGTGGACTGCCTTGGTAATGGTGGAAGCCCTCCCCCCCCACAGAGCCGGACCATCCCAGGTCCAGCTGTGCTTGCTGTGAAACTCTCAATCTAGAGCCTTTCAGATTGCTGTTCTTTGTGGGAGTGGGACCAGCTGAGCCAGATCACATGGCTCCCAGTTTCAGCCCCCTTTTTTTCAGTTGAATGGGCAACTCTGTCTCCCAGGCATTCCAGTCTCCAGTTGAAACAGTGCGCGGATTTGTGTGAGTTTTTATGCGGAGACCTGCTGAGCCGGCTGAAACAGCCATGCTAGAGACTCATGGCACTTTTCCGCCCAAGAATCTCCTGGTCTGTGGGCAGTGAAACTTCATTTGGACATGCAGTGATCACTCAGCCTCTACATTTTGCTAGGAACTGCAGTCCGGAGCTGTTCCTGTTTGGTCATCTTCAAAATCCTCTTTAACATATTTTCTCTTGGTCTGCAGCTTCTCTTTTTATTGCCTTAACAGTATATTTTACATAGCAGAAGCATTTCATTTTATAAACATCAATTTGCCTTTCCTTTTTCTTTTATTTTATAAATAATGCTTTTGGTTTTGTATATAAAACTGATTGCCAAACCCAAGGTCATAAAGATATTTCTTTATATTTTCTTCTAGTTCTGTAGTTTTGTTTTCCATTTAGGCCTGTGGTCAATTTTGAGTTAATTGTTTGAAAGGCATGTGCCCTCCATTCCTTTTTAAAATGTTTTGCATTTAGCAGTTCAATTTTTTCATAAACATTTGTTAAAAGAGTATTTTTCCCCCACTAAATTGCCTCTGTTATTTTGTCAAATATCAGTTGACTGTATTTGTGTATAGGTGTATCTCTAGGATCTTCATTATTTTTTATTTAACTTCATGTCCATTTTCTTGCCTATGCTATTCTGTCTTAATTATCGTAACTTTATAATAAGACATAAAGTTAGGTTGCATGATTTCTCTGATGTTTTGTGTATACTTTTTCTTTGTGTTTTGTCTGTTCTGATTTTTCCTTTCTATATAACCTTAAGAATTGGCTTATAGATATCTACAAAACAGCATGCTAAGATTATTACTGGAATTTCATTGAATCTATAGCTCAATTTGAGACGATCTGTGTTTTTTAGACTATAGAGTCGTCCAATACATGATTAAAGAATATCTCTCCATTTATTTCTATTTTATTTTACTTTTTTATTCAGAGTTTTATCATTTTCTAAAAATATATTTTGCACATATTTTATTGTATTTATACTTAGGTACTATATTTTAGGTGCTATGTTAAATGGTGTTTTTTTTTTATTTTAAATTGAAATTGTTCATTTCTGGCATATAGAAAATAATTAAATTTTGTTCATTAATCTCATGTCCTGCAACCTTGCTATCATTATTATAGTTTTTTTATGGATACTTTGGAAATTTTTCTATGTAGACAATCGTGTTATCTGTGAACACAGATTGTTTTATTTCCCTTCCAAATTTGTATCTTCTATTTTATTTTCTTGTTTTGTTGAATTAGCTAACATTTCCAATATTATGTTTAATTGAAGCTGTGAGTGGAGACATTCTCGTCCTACTCCTGATCCTAGTTGGAAAGTATCTGTTTTCTCAGCAGCACGTTTGATGTTAACTGTGGCTTATTTGTAGATGTTCTCTCTCAAGTTAAGAAACTTTCCCTCTATTCCTAGTTTGCTGAGAGTTTTTGTCATGAGTGAGTAATGACTTTGTCTAATATTTTTTCTGAATCTACTAATAAGACAATTTGGTTTCTTCTTTAGCCCGTTGATGTGATGAATTATATTAATTCATTTCCAAATGTTGAATCACCCTTGTAAACCTAGAGTAAATCTCACTTGATCATGTTGTATAATTCTCTTTGTACATTGTTAGATTTGATTTGCTAATATTTTGCCAGTTGTTTTCCATTCTTATAATACCTTTATATAGTTGTGGTATTAGAGCTTTAGGTGGCATGTGCTGACATTGCTTTGGAAGTGAATGACCACTGCCTCACTATTTTGGGTTGAAGTAGAATTCCAGGCTTTCTAATTGGCTTCCAATGATACCTAAGGGAGTTTCTTCTCATCATTGTTTGGAAGATGTTGGAGTTTTGGTTCCCCATGAGTCCTTGATTGATAACTCCCGGGCTTTGAAGAGTAACCGTGGCTATTTTACTTTCCCTACATGTTCTCTACTCATGTAGAGATGGGGGAGGGGGTGTTTACCTCAATACTTCTCAGAAAAGGTGAAAGTCCTGACTCTTCTCTAGGCCATCTCTGATACCACTCCATGGAAAGTGGTAGAGGAACCCATTAGTGCCTAGCAAGTTGGGAAGCCTTAGATCTTCATTCAGATTTTGCTGGAGTGTGGAGTGTGTCCCTAGTTTTTTTTTTTTTTTTTTTTTTTTTTTTTTTTTTTGAGACAGAGTCTCACTCAGTCACCAGGCGCCAGGCTGGAGTGCAGTGGCACGACCTTGGCTCACTGCAACCTCCGCTGCCCGGGTTCAAGCATTCTCCTGCCTCAGCCTCCCGAGTAGCTGGGACTACAGGCGCGCGCCACCACGCCCAGCTAATTTTTTTGTATTTTTAGTAGAGACGGGGTTTCACCATGTTGACCAGGACGGTCTCGATCTCTTGACCTCGTGATCCGCCCGCCTCGGCCTCCCAAAGTGCTGGGATTACAGGCGTGAGCCACCGCGCCCGGCCCGTGTCCCTAGTTTTTATGTGTACATGTGTGTGCCTCTGTTTCTGTGTGTGTCTGTGTGTGTTGTTTGGCTGCAGTAGAGTCGTTATTATCTAAAGCTTTTTTATCTAGTCTGCTTTTCTGGTCCCTTTACTAGACAAAGTAGGCTTTTGGTGCTTTTTTTGTTGGGAGGACACGCACCAGTGATTTCACATTAGTAACAAATGCTTGGACCACTATGAAATAAGACTTACTAGAGACTTCTATACAATGAGTAAAATAAAAGGAGAAAAATATTATTTAATAATTGCAACTGATGAACACAGAGCACATCTACAGAAATTATTACGGTTGTACTATATGTGCTTATGCAGTTGACAAAATAAAAATTAAAAAGAAGAAATTCTTCACGTAATGATATATTTTGAATTATTCAAGCTGTTATATTCTAAATTGTATCTTATTTGTTTTTAATGGTTTAAATGTTTTTTTTCACAGTGAGCATTATTCTACTATAAAAAGTTACTTATTTTTTCATTGCTACAAGCTACATACAAATTTCATCTGGTGCTTAACTAAAAACTGATTTCAGTATTAATGGAAAAATGGTTTTAGTTAGAACTGTTAAGAGAAAGAATGTGCCTCCACTTTGATGAATTCTTGAGTGAATTTTGGAGATAATTGTGTTTATAACTGCTTTTCACTAGGTTTTCTGATTTTGAAGCCTAACTTGCTTCTGTGACTCATGATTTACATAGGTTCTGTAATTGTTTAATGACTAGTCTTACATTAATATACTTCATAGTTATGGAAGAATAAATTATCTGCTATATATTTATCTAAGCATCAAAAAGTAGTGTTTATTTTAAAAGCCTCTAAGCTGCAATAGTTTTTCAGAAGCATTTTCATTTTGTTCTTACATTTGCAAAACAGCTTCATCCTTAGAAGTCCACTTGGTAATTATAAGCGCACACACACACACACACACACACACTCACACTCACAAACCAAAAGAAAAGAACAACACAGAATACTTGTAGTAAAAATGGATTGTTATGATATAACATATCCCAGAGTTAAATAATTTTAAAGATGTCAGAGCTCTTTGAGGATGTCATTGTACAAAAGCATATTAATGTTATTAATGTCAATGTTATGACCCTCATTCATAAAAAAATACTTAATGTTCAGTATAATTTTGTTGATAAATGAAAATAGTGTAAATTAGAACAAGAAGCTAAATCTGTTAATATTTTTATGTGTTTCTGTATTCTATTTTAGTAAAGAAAAGAGTTTAAGTAAATAATTGTAGTATATAAAATTCAAGACACCATAAGTTAAAGTAGGAATATTATGTTATAATGAACATAGCTGACAATAAAACTGAATCTAGGAATTAACTTCAGTGTCAACTAATTGAATATCATGTATGACTTCTTCTTTTTTTTTTTTTTTTTTTTTGAGACAGACTCTTGTTCTGTTGCCAGGCACCAGGCTGGAGTGCAGTGGCACGATCTTGGCTAACTGCAACCTCCGCCTCCCAGGTTCAATCAATTCTCCTGCCTCAGCCTCCCGAGTAGCTGGGACTACAGGCGCATGCCACCACGCCCAGCTAATTTTTGTATTTTTAGTAGAGACGGTGTTTCATCATGTTGGCCAGGATGGTCTCGATCTCTTGACCTCGTGATCTGCCCACCTCGGTCTCCCAAAGTGCTGGGATTACAGGCATGAGCCACCACACCCGGCCTCATGTATGACTTCTAATACGTATTTCTAATTATTTATTTAATTTTATTTATATTTTATTTATGGGTTTGTGTATTTATGCCTTGATTATTTGTTTTTAGTTTGTATTTTAATAGGATACATTCTTTAAAAAGTTGTTAGATAATGCTTTATGTAAGAAATTATTAGATCTTTCATTATATTAGATGTATTTTTACTACTGCACTTAGATTTCAAGTTTTTTAGAGCAATAATTATCTCTAAACATCTGTATCTATATTGCCTAATAATGTGCTTATATGTATACATTATTGTTGGAATTTCATTAATCATTTTCAAAGAAACCATTCTCTTCATATATTTTAACTATGAAACATAGAATTTTATCTCAGTTTCACAAACATATCCAAATTGCTATGATGCAATAAAAATTTATAAGTGAATAGATATTATAACATTTTAAAAGTAAATTTATTTTTCTTATTTATTGATACTTGATTTTTTCTTATTTACATTTAAATGATTAGATTTATTTTTGAATTCTGAGTAAATCTTTATTCCTCCAACTTCCTTGCATGAATTTTTGCAAACTTTTAAAAATAAAAACCAATATCCACACTTCTTTTTTGTAACCTATGCTGACCCACTTTGATGAATGAGGTTGAATACTGAAGACTTGACTAAATCGAGAGAATTAGTTGTTGAGAAAAAGGCTAGTAGATTAAATATTTCCTGTTTGTTTTCTAAAAGATGAGCTAAAAAGCTAGAAAACATAGAACACTCTTGAGAGTTTAGAAAACACTGAATTCATCACTCTAGTATACAATAAATTTCTTCCTTGAACAGATTTATTTCTTTTATCAAACAGGGCTTCACATAATGGATAACACCGGTGTAAAATGGTGACTATCTATGACACATGCTGCTAAATGCAGGCATTATTCCAGTGAGGAAGAGAAGGTAGACCCAGGGTAGAACAAGTGCACAAGACTGACTTTAAAGAGATTGTTTCCATTCAACTTTTAGAATTACTGGAGCCTCTATAAAAGTACATTCTTTCAGTGATATAAGCTTGAGGAAGGGCAAATAGATGTTAAGAAATCTTCCATAAGAACATCAGCACAAACTCTACATCGAGACTTAAAAATGTTTTTTATCCAGGTCTGTGTACGTTTTTTCCAAGTACAAGGTTTAGATACACTGCCGTTCTTAGTTTATATGCATGTGGCTTTTATGGTGTAAAAAAAGAAAAAGAGAAAAACTCAGATAAGGGCAAATTTAGCCGAATTTAGTGACATGATGTCACTTTGTCTTTGATTTATGTCTCTGCTTTGGCCTTAAGCTTCATTTACAATAGCTACAGTTAAGCCTCTCAGCATTTAAAAGTTCAATTCTTTTTTCTTCCTTTTTTTTTTAAAAAAAAAAAAAGAAGAAGAGTCAGTGCTGACCTTTAGTGATTTGGGGTAATGAATTCTCAGACATAAAATGTCTTAGGCTCTCTCACAAGAGATCAGTTGCTAGAGCTTTGGTCAGGTCAGTATTATCAGATAAAAAAGTCTTTCTAATGATAAATTTAGTTCAGGATATCTGCTCAAACTGAAAGTTCAAATATGAAAGAAAGGGGCACAGTTCCTCTTCTTACTGACTCATTCATATCTCCAGAGTCACGCACTTTCTAAAGCAAGAGAAATTTGTCAAGATGATCTGTGGGCTATACTTGGTGCACTTTTAAGGTACTATTACAAACAAGAAAATTACTCTCTGCTCAGAGACAGGCAGGGATCAATACCCAATAATGTAAATCAAGCCTGAAAAATATTGAAAGACAGGTAATGTTTTGGGTCAGTAGTTTTATAGAAAAGTGGTTATTTCCGTGTTTGCCAACTTAGAAAAACTGAGGCCATTTTTAGGAGTCATGCAAAATAATATGTAGAATACACACACACACACACACATACACACACACCCCAGACCAGTCTTCTTACCAAAGGAAAAAAAAAATAGATTAAGAAGAAAAAAAACTCTGACACTCATGACTATAAATGCTTTCCTGTTAGAGATATTCTTTAGATGTATTATTGACTGAGTGATACAAGAAAATCCCCTTTAAATAAAGTTTACCTGGGGAGAAAAGTGTTACAATATTTTCACATATGCTTACTTACTGAAGTCATTTTAGTTGTCCATATTATGATAAACAAGTTATTTTGAAGACAGCATTTAAGACACATATGGTACATTCAACTTATGATTTCCTTTGAAATACTTTTTAAGTTAATTCAATGACTGCAGGTGTGTGTAAATGGTTACTTAAAATATTTGTCTACAGAATTTAAAAGCTAAAATAATGAGAAGTGTGGGGGTACTTAACATATTTTAAAAAGGGTAAATCCTCTCAGTAAATCAAGGTGAATAAATGGTCCTTACATGATAAAACATTTGACAATATCCTAAAACCCCCAGAAAAATAACTGCTCTACTCTAGGATCAGAGGGGGAGTCAAATCTACAGAAGCTAATATTATAGACACAACAATCTGTATTGCTTTATACCAGCAGTGGGGCTAGCAGCTCCCACACCAGAGTCTCTAAAAAGTATAACCATCTTACTATCTGCACTTGCAGAGGGTGAAATTGTGATTTATCACATATTATGCTAAACCTTGCACATCTCCAAGAGAGTGCAGAATTTAAGAATGAGGGGGAGCCTTTGGTGTATACCAGCTAGAATGTATTTTTTTCTCCAGTGATGCCTTACATTTTTTGGGCTTGGCATGAGAAGCATGGCCTTGGAGACTAACATAGAAAAGAACAGTGTCTCAACTATTCTTTTTGGAAAAAATGTTAACAGTCAGTATCTACATAACATTAAAATACCTTTCATGAATAGCGATCCGCCTTCCATTTTGACACTATTGTTATAACATCTCTACACATTAAAAGGACAAGAAAAAGGAATAGTGTACATAGTTATAAAAATCTTGAGATGTCTGAAAATAAATCCACTTGCAAACACTGCAAATTCATTAGTTTGTAAAGTAAAGCATAATAAAAGACATTAGATTCAATTTTTCTAAAGATGGAATGTATTAAAAATGTATCAAATGTTAACGTAGTAGGGAAAATGATGGAAAACATGCCTTTTAATAGGATTGTGGCAATCAAGGTTGAGTATATTTAATATAAAAAGTAAAAAAATAATTAAATCTCTAAAGTAAAATAGTATTTTTTCTTTTCTCTGATCTGTTACATAGTTGTTAATTGCAAAACTTAATACATACATATATATGTATATACATGTCTATATAACCTATGTCTAATTCAAGTCATGAAAAAACTCTTAAAAATTTCTAAATAATCAAATGCACAATCTACTTCCTATTCTTCCACTTCCCTACTATTTGCAAAGAGATTATTTTATAAGCAACACTGAGAAAAAGTTAGCATTTTAAAGCTCCATGCTCTAATGTTAAAATTTATAGACAGTGTGTCTTTAAAGTCAATGAAAAAGAAATTATTGATGTCCTTACTGAGATAACAAGGTTGATATAGATGTATATGTATATAAAATTCTTGATAGTTTTAAAAAGATTGTAGAAGCTGTTGGCTGAAAATTGGTCAAGTAAACGGGCTTTTTGTTTCTCACCGTATCAGATTCATCAGAAAGTGAAAAATTACTTTCATACATTATTCTCATGCATTTAGGATCACATACTTAGGATAAGAAATGCAAATATCAGGCCTCAAACAATGCTTACTAATTATTCATATTTTTCTAAGCTATTTCTGGTTCAGGTATCATTTGGCTATGATCAAAAGAACAAAATTTATTAGTGTTAAGATTTTTTTAGAAGTACCCAAAGATTAGGAAATTCACGACATATATTCTTGAACCTGTCACTAATGTTTTAAATTAAGCTGAAAATTGGTCTAACTTTTTTAATATGTAAATTTATAGTGAATGTTATAATAATCTTTTTCCTTTCCCAGCAATTTGTGAAAGGAAATTAGAGGATATTTAGATATCATAGTTACATAACCATGAAATGTAATGTTATTCAAGTGGATAAAATATGGCTAGATAATAATATGTCTGAAAACAAATTAAATAGCATTTCATTAGATAACTATAAAATATGCTATTTCACTCTCAAGTATAAATATATTAATTGCCTAACATGTTCTTACCACTGTGCTAGTAACTCAGTGTATAGTCATAAACGTACAAATATAAATAAACATCCAGTCCCTAGTGTCACAGATTATACATTTCAGTTGAAGCTACAGATATTATGCAACTACATATACAGATAAAGTGTGTCATTTTGGTAAAGGACGAGAACAGGGTACTTAAAGTATAAGTCATTGACTGTGGAAGCCAGGGAGAGTTTCTCTAAGAAATGGCATTTGAATTAAGGTTTCCAAGGTGAAAAGAAGGAAGCAAAGCTCATAGGGAGGAGAGAGGCAAGAAGGATCACAGAGAGAAGTATCTGAGGTTAGGGAGAGCTCCATTCATTTGAATATTTGCTGGAATTTCTGTATTATTGAAAGACAGAACTAAAAGAAAGAAAAGAAACATGTTAGCAGATCTAAAAGAGATATTTTAACATGTTTTATTCCACAGAAAGGAACTTAGACTAGAAACAAAGAAAAATGCATGATAAAATTATAATATCCTATTTTAACTGCTAGGAAAACCAAGAAATAGAAGAGGAAGAAATGAGTATCAGTCAACATTTTCTGTTACAACTATATGTTGCATCCTATTTTGAAATATTTATGTGTTCTCAGAGAAAGACCTCTATAGTCTTTTCTCTCTTATTTTTTTCTATCAGTCTGATCTCATTTTTTTCATGTATATTTAATGGACTAAAGCCTTGAGGTCTGTTTCTCATCACTCTCTATGTACAGACACACATATATGTTTATAAGGCACACATTTTAAATATAATACATATGTAATTATAAACATGTTTTTCATTTATGTATTTAGTACATAACAAATCACCCTAAAACTTAGTGGCTATACTGTATTATTATCACTCATGACCCTGTGTGTTAACAGAGCTCAGATACATGATCCTCACTGATACATTCCATGCCTAATTTAGTCAATAGCTTTTGGGCTTGGAATCATCTGAGGGCTCATCTGGATTGGGAATCCTCACTTGTCCATCTGACTTTTCAGCTGGGCTGGCTAAAAAACTAAAAGCCACTTAGTTACCTTTCTCTCGTTTCCATGAGATCTCTCAGCAGGGCTACTTTGCGCTTACTGAAAGTATATCTGTCTTCTATTGGATTTTCTACGTGGTAGCTGCCTTCTCTCAGAGATCCCGGCAGAGGGATTTACCACAAACAAGCAAATGTTGCATACAGATCTGCTTGCAATATGCAAAATATGTGTAGAATATGTTATACGAAAACCAACTTGTATTTTACTGATATTTTTAATAGCAATACAATTGATGGAGATAC
Source organism: Ateles fusciceps (assembly GCA_036589455.1). Classification (NCBI taxonomy): domain Eukaryota; kingdom Metazoa; phylum Chordata; class Mammalia; order Primates; family Atelidae; genus Ateles; species Ateles fusciceps. The sequence goes on along the minus strand of JAZHEH010000827.1, from coordinate 1,942,626 downwards.
TACATTAATATTGTTCAACCATGAGAAATATTTAATGCACACACATACATATTCAATCACAAATTTCATATTTTGTAACCAAATGTTGTGTAGGTTCAAAAGGTTTGGTCCTCTGATGAGAATTGTGTTATATAACATGTGGACTCAACTAATTGATCTATTTAAAGGCATAGATATAAACATGATAGAAAAATTTGACTCCTAATAATTTACTATACTTATATAAGGACTGTAAAATTTTTCTCAAAAAGCAAAACCCAGTTTTTAAGGTCTAGAGTTTTCTTCTATTTGTATCCTGTTTAATAGGGTGATGTAACATGTGCCTTTTGCTTTTTGTTTTGAGAAACTTCCCCTACATCTTGGCTCTTGTTCTTATTTTGTGTTTGTTCATACTTAAATCCAGTAAGTTCATTTCTGATCCAAAGTGAAAGGTTATTTCAGCACCATCTCATATATACATATATATGAGGTTGGCAAAACAGTAGAATATGATTAGGGACCATTTTTAGAATATGTTTGTTCCAAGCATACCTTCCATGAAAATCTTTAAAGATCTTTTTGGGTCTGCTAAAGTTAAGATGAAGAGTCTGCATTTGCATAATTAAAACAGTTAAATGTAAGGAAATGCATAAGCACACACTTGGTATTAATAACAACCACTACATTTAATGAAAAGACACAAAATAACTGCAATAGTCATTACAATAAAAGCTCTTTGAAAATATTAAATTTTTCTACTAAGATAATTTTTAAAAAGTATAGTAGGATTAGTAGAAATAAATAAGAAACAAAGGAACTAATTACATGTGCCTATTTGAGGCCTATGATATAAACCAAGGACATATCTGGAATCCATCTAAGAAAGATGGAGATCTTGACCAAGATGGAGTTGCAAAATATTCTGATTTCTATGGTTATTATGAGCCCTACTCTTTCTATTAATGCTGTGTCCTAATTAAGAAAATAAACCTTCCTCTGGGATTTAGGATCACATGACCTTGGGAAGATCCATCTTGTGAGAATAATGGAGAAGACATTTGGGACGCGTTTTTGAAGTGGGCAAAACGTGAGATAGGAGATCAGAAGAACTTGATTTGTTACTGAAACATAGAATGCACTTGAGCCTGTGTACTCTCTGTTTCAGTTCTCTTTCCCACATGGTCTGAGTGAGTAAATTAAAGCCACCTCTCTGTAGACCCACATTGTCTCATCTGGACTGTCTGTACTCTCCTTGTTTAATGAGTTCTCTAGAGATGTAATCCAGTGTAGAAGCTTGCCGTTCAGATTGCTCAGTAATTCTAAATTACAGCTAAGGATGCCTGAGTTTTTTCCAAGGGCTTATGAGTAACACTAGAAAATCAAAATCTTAGACAAAAAGAGGCCTTGAAGAAGTTATGTGTAGACTCATGTTTCTACTAGAAACTAATTTAAGCAGAATTGCAACAAATTCTTCTGGTAAACTCTTTATATCAGATAGAAGGTAGAATTGTAACAAGAAAAAATTTTATTGATACTGGGATATTTTTCTATTTCAACACAAAATAAAGCATAAATTTTTCTATTCATCAGGGCGAGCTGAGTATAACTTTTGCAGTCTTTTTGATGCCTAATACATGTTAATTCCTGTTTCCTCCATATAGCCACAGTATTGTTTAGTGCTTGGTATAAAACTTTGAGAAATGTAGAACCTCAAGGACCATTGCAGATCCACAAAATTTAAAATTACATTTCAGCAACATTTCTATGTTCACCTTACAATTAAGAAACACTAACGTGGTAACTTAGAATAATTTAATTTTTCTTAGGCTATAGGTAATTCTTTCTGTATTATTCACTATACATTATAGGAGAACAGTAATTATAAATTATTATTTTTTTTGCCTCAGCATCAAGATCTATCAAATTTGGTTGTTCAATAAATGCTAACAGGACTGGATAGAACTGAATTTATTATACCAGTTGCATTAAGTAACTTTTTATTTATTTTTATTGTCCTATCATGATAGTATCTGAATACCTTAATAAAAATTAGAATAATTTTGATTGAAACAAATAGCTACTTCTAAAATAATTTTTACAAGAATAAGTTGGACAATAAAACTTACCACCCTTTTGATGAGACAATCACTTATTCATGGGCTGTTACACAAGCTACAGTGTCTAGTGAATGTTATGTTTCTGAACTTCTGTCTCTTTCCAGATGGGCACAGTTGCTTTTTAATGATATTTTCTGCTAATAGCTAACCTTCAAAACAGATATCAACCTTACTTATTTTGATAATCAACAGACATTTAGCCCAAATTAGAAAAAAAGTCAAGTCGTGGAATAAAAACCATTCTGTAGGTCATATGCATGCTTTTATTTGGTACTTAGATTATCTGTTTTTGCAGTGTCGATTCCAAATTATTGCATGCAACAGTGAAATAATTAGATAAGAGCATAAAATTTTTTATTGATTTAAATATATACTCTATTATTTTGTCCTACTTTTATTATCTTTGCCAAAAAGTAATAAAATTTTTTAATGATCTGAACAAATTACCACTCTGACTGTCATCAGAGTTCAGTAGGATGAAAAGAAACATTTAAGGATGATGGGCACTCATAAAATGGTGTTAGTGCTAAAAGTACCAATGATAACATTTTAAACTGTGGATATGTGTGTTAATCTTTTAAATACTTTTAAACTTTAAATGAGTTATAGTCCTTTTTTTAAATTTATTTTTATTATGCTTTAAGTTCTGGGGTACAAAATAAAATTTATGGTAACTTAGGCTATTGATATTCAGAACTGAAATCATATTATTTATTCCAAATTTTCCTAGAAATACTCTTATGTTAATGTATGTATTAATTCAGTAGGTGTTGATTACCTACAACATGCTAGGCACTATACAGATTATGAGCATTAATTTAATCTATGGCTAAGTGATATGGATTTTCCCATAAAAGGGATAGAAATATAAACAGCTTATGCTTCTAAATGCAATGAGTATTAGAATAATGTTTTCTATTAAGTACAGTGGAAATGTCCAAATGCAGGAGGGTCAAAATAAGCAAGTGTAGAAGGAAAATCTTTTATTATTTTGAAAGACATAAGAAAATAATTTAGCATTAACAAAGGAAAAGAAATGAAGGTGGAGGAAAATGAAAGAATACAGTGAACTGAGAATAAGAATTGTGCCTCCTACTTCAAATATATGAAGTGTTAAGAAATGTTGTCTTTGTGACATTATTTTTGTTATTGTTATAAATAGAAAACTGAACTAGAAAAGAAGGAGAAATCTTAGGTTACTGCCTTACAAATTATACTAAGGAAAGTCCTTCAAGCTAAATAAAATGATGTTGGATGGTTACTAAAATTTCCCTCAAAATATATGAGGAGCAAGTAAAGGTAACAAATGTATAAATAAATATAAATGGCAGTATAAACATATTTAATACCTATTCATTTTCTTATCTACTTTAAAGGAAAACTACATAAAATAATAATTATAAAACTAGTGTTAACAGCCTTATAATGTATAAAAGTATGTGTAATTTTATGACATTTATAGCACACAGAAAGGAGGAGGGAGTGGACGTGTACTAGAGCAATGTGTTTTGCTAATTATAATTAAATAAGTATAAATCAAAACAAGAATATTTTAACCTATGGTTCTAATTACAATTTCCAGGGAAAAATTAAACATAATAACTCAAAATATTTTAAAAGAGAATCAAAATGGTGCATTTGAAGATATCTGCATAATATAAAAATACAATAAGGAGATAAAAATTAAAAATCCATAAAATATGAAAATAAACAGCAAATTGAGAACATATACTTTAACTTATTGATGATTATATTAGATATAAATGGTTTCAATGCTCCAATGAAATGGCCAAAATTAGCATAATAAACTTAAGAAAAAAATAGGCTAAAAATTATATAAGTTCACTGGAGAATTACTTTAGATTCAATGACTGAATATCAGGAAGAAAATTCATTTATGCTAATTGTTACCATGAAATAAGCAACCAAAGGTAGTTGAAATGACAATCCTAATTTTGGGAGAAAATATCCCTTTGAAAAATTTGTTACTAGAGACAAATAAGACATTTTAATTATAACAGGGTCAGTTCATTAGAAACATATAACAATTATAAATATACATGAACCTAAAAACAGAGTTCCAAAATCCATGAAGCAAAACCAGACAGAATTAGCTATGTAGATAGATACTTCAGCAATAATACTTGGATAGTTTAATACTTGATTTACAGTATTGGATATGGCAACTAGACAGAGGTTCAGCAAGCAAGTAGGACATTTGAACAACACTATAAACAAACTAGCCTTAGCAGATAACTGTAACACTCTTGATCCAAAATAAACATTCTTCGAAAACATGCATGCAGTATTTTCAGAAGACAGCACACAGTAGGCCAAACACAAAAAATTCCTAAACAAATTTAAAAGTATTTAGATTTTAAAAAGTACGTTCTCTGAAAACAGTAGAAATACATTAGAAAACAAAAAAGAAAATTTAGATTCATAAATATGTGAAAATTAAATAAACTCAACACATAAGTCAAAAGAACATCACACTGGAAATCAGAATATACTTTCATATAAATAAAAAAACAGAACATGAATATTTATGTAATAATTGCTTTGAAAATCAATGTTCTAAATATACCAATTAAAAGACAGACATTGTTATAGTGAGTTATAAAACAAGACCAAACTATATGCTACCTATGAGAAAAACACATTAAATATAAAGACATACTTATATTTATATTAAAGGTTAAGAGATGGAGATTAAAGGTTAAGAGATGGAGAATGACATAAAATAATAACACAGTCAAAAGAAAAGAAGAGTACATAAATTTCAAACAGCAAGGACTTAGATCAAGGAAAAATAATAGACATGAAGAAGGGTATGAAATAATGATAAAAAGGTCAACTGTCCAAGAAGACATAAATATTCTTAATGTATGTGTCAAAAAAGCATCAAAATGTTTGAGGCAAAAACTAACAGAAATGTGAAGAGAAATAAATAAATCCACTATAGTAGTTGAAGACTTTAACAGCCCTCTATCACAAATGGACAAATCCAGCAGCCAAAACTTCAGCAGGACCTCATTGACTAAACAGCACTGCTGAGAAGCTAGATGTAATTGACATCCATAGGTTACTTTACCCAATAACAGCAGATTACACATTCTTCTCAAGCTCGCAAGATACCTGAAACAAGATGGACCAAATTATTGGCCATAAAAGACCCCTTAACAGATTTTAAGGATTGCAAGTCATACTTTCTCTGCTCTCAGAACACAAAGGAATTTAACTAGAAATCAATAATAGAAAAATAACTGAAAAAATAATACCTAAATACTTAAAGAACAAAGGATGTTCTTCTAAATAACACATGAGACAAAGCCGGAAATTTTAAGAAAAAATTGAAAGTATTTTGAACTACATGGAATGGAAAATACAATTTATAAAAATTTGTGGGATCCAATGACATTAGTGGTTACAGAAAAATTAATAGCATTGAATGCAAATATTGCAATAGAAGATTGATCTAAAATCAATAATCTAAACTTTCACCTTAGATAACTAGATAAAAAAACAAATGTCCAAAGTAAGTGGTAGACAAGAACTAAGGCAAATAAGAGCAGAAATCAATGAAATTGAAAACAGAAAATATTTTTTTTTAAGTTTTTTTAAAAGATCAATTAAATTGATCAACTTCTATCTAGGCAAAGGAAAAAAAGAAGACACAAACTTCTAGTATCAGAAATAAAATGTAGGACATGACTATAGATCCCATAGACATTAAAAGGGTAGTAAAGACATATTATGAACAAATTTATGCCCACAAATTTGATAACCTACATGAAATGTACTAATTATGCAAAAGACACAATATAAAAAACATATAAGAAGAAATAGTTATCATTAATATGCTTATATTGATTTTAAAAATTGAATCAATAATTAATAATCTTTCAAAAGACAAAGCACCAAACCCAGATGGATTCAGTGGTGAATTTAACCAAACACTTCACAGAGAAATTTTACCAAATCTTTACAATCCTTTTTCAGAATATAGAATCAGAGAGAATACTTCCTAATTTATTCTATGAGGCCAGCATTACTTTAATACCAAAATCAAATAAAGACATTTTGAGAAAATAAAAAAAAACAGATGGCAGACCAAGATATTTCATTAACATAAATGCAAAAGACTTCAACTCTTCATCAAAATATTAGCAAACTAAAATGTATAAAAAGAATTATTCACCACAACCAAGTCGGATTTATTCTAAACATGTAAGGCTGATTCAACATTTGAAAGTCAATTTAATGTAATTCATCATATCAACAGGCTAAAGAACAACTGTGCAATCAAAAGATGTGAAAAAAGCATATAAATTATCCAATATATATTCATTATAAAAATTCTCAGCAAACTACAAATATAGGGAAAATTCTTCAACATCATAAAGAAGGTCTACAAAAACATACAGATAACATACTTGAAGGTAGGAAAGTAGAAGCTTTTCAGTAAGATCAGGAACAAGATAAGTATGTGTCCTCTCCCTACTGTAATTCAACATTGTTCTGAAAGTCCTAGGTAATGCAACTGGACAGGAGGAGACAGAAAATGTATACTGATTGGGAGGGAAGAAATAAAACTGTCCTTGTATGTCAATTACTTGGTCATCCATTTAGAAAATATTATACAAAAGAATCAATTATAAAAAGTTATAAAACTAGTGGTTATTATAGCAAGGTTGAAGGATATAAGGATAATATGCACAAAAATCAGTTGTGATATACCAACTATGAACAAGTGCAATTTGAAATTAAAAACATGACTGGATATTGTGGCTCACGCGTGTAATCCTAGCAGTTTGGGAGGCCGAGGCAGGAGGATCAGGAGGTCAGGAGATGGAGACCATCCTGGCCAACATGGTGAAACCCCGTCTCTACTAAAATACAGAAAATTAGCTGGACATGGTGGCATGCTCCTATAGTCCCAGCTACTCAGGAGGCTGAAGCAGGGGAATTGCTTGAACCCAGGAGATGCAAAGGTTGCAGTAAGCTGAGATTGCGCCACTGCACTGCAGTCTAGCAACAGAGCAAGACTCTGTCAAAAAAAAAAAAAATATATATATATATATATATATGTATATGTATATATAATCATTTACATTAGCATCTTCAAAAGTGAAATAAATAGATACAAAAACTAACAAATTTTTTATAAGATTCAGATGAGAAAAACTACAAAATTCTGATAAAAGATAATAAAAACACCTAAAATAATGGAGAGATATTCCACGTTCTTGGATAGGAGGACTCAATTTTGTAAAGATGTCAGTTTTTACCAATTCCATTTCTATATTCAACACAATTCCAAAAAATTTAGCAAGTTATTTTGCATATGTAGACAAGTTGGTTATGTAATTTATATAGAGAGGTCAATGACCCAGAATAGCCAACTTATTATTGAGAAAGAAAAGCAAAGTCAGAAGATTGAAGATTGACACTATAAGATTTCAAGACCTAATATAAAACGGCACTTTTAAGACAATGAAATGCTGACAAAAAATAAAAATTAAAAGACGAATACATCAATGGAAGAGGAGAGCCCACAAATAAACACACATAATTAGAGTTAACCAATCTTCGACAAAGAACAAGAAAATGCAGTAAAACATTGATAGTTTTTTTCAACAAATGTGCTGGAAAAACTGGACATCAACAAACAAAAGTAAGATGAATCTAGACACAAACATATTTTGAAAAAATTAATTCGAAATAGAACATAGACCTAAATAAAAATACAAAAGTGTAGAGTCCTGCAAGATAATTTGGGAGACCACTTAGAGGACCTGGGGTATGACAATACTGTTTTAGGTAAAACACCAGAGAAAAAACCAGTGAAAAAAATAATTGATAAACTGGACTTTATTTACATTAAAATCTGCACAGCCAAATACAAGGTCAAGAGAATGGGAAGGCTAGCTATAAACTGGGACAAAATATTTGCAAAAGGCAAATCTGAAAAGGGATTGTTACTGAAACTATATAAAAGACACTTTACACAGTAAGAAAATGAACAACCCTATTAAAAAAAATGGACAGACAACTTGAACAGACGCCTCACCAAAGATATATAGATGATAAGCATATGGAAAGATGTTCAAAATTATACATCATTGAAATTGCAAATTAAAACAATGACACATCATTACACATCTAACATAATGACCAAAATCCAAAACACTGACAATATCAAATGCTGGTGAGGATGTGGAGCAACTCATTGATAACTGATGCATGGGTATTTTAAACTTGACATTAAAAAATTGTATTATAACATAAAAATATATTTCATATTTACATAATTGATTCCTTATATATGAAAAGCAACATGTAAATTCTATAAGAAATTGTAGTCTTGATTCTATGGTGGAAAATCATAAATTAAAAAATGAAAAATTACTGCATGGACTTTACTGATATTTTTAAATGTTTCTAATAAAATTATAAAAAATACAGTTAACATACAAACTACAGGCTAAAAGCAGACATTTGTAATTTATATAACTAACAGAAGCATTTTATTCAAAATTTAAAAACACCTAAATTCATAAATAAGAATATGTGAGTAGCCACAATTTACCTGTAAGGAGAAACTATCCACTACAAAATGTTCAAGGATGAAAACGGTAAACAGTAAATCTATTGAAAGCTAAATTAAATAGTCACAAAAACATAAGAGTATCTGCTCAACCTCAGTAGTAAATGCATAAAAAGTAAAAAAATTTTTTGAAAAATGATATTTGTGGCTGTATGAATGGCATATATGGGAAAAATCTGATAAGGCCAACTTTATAAGGTTGTGAGGAAAAGAAAATGCTAATACATTGATAATGGGAGTGTAGATTTTTGCAACGAATTCAGTAGTACTCTGGAAGTTTCTAATAAAGATGTATATGTGTATTTATTATCTTTCTTTAATTTAGTATATTTACTGTGTTTGTATGTTTGTGTATATCATAAAAACCTACTACTGTGGTCAAGAAGATATATGTTAAGCTATTAAGTAATGTTTCAAAATAAAGGTCTTGTTATACAGAAATGAATTAATAAGATATCTATATCTCTACTTTTTATTCTTCCTTTTTCTCTCTTGTACTTTCCACAGAACTTCTGACATAATCAGAAATGACAATATTTCCAACCTTTATATTTTACATAATTTCATCACAATCCCAAAGCACTCATAACGTGTAATGGGTTATTTTATAAATAAGCTTATAAAATAATTATTTCTTTGTATTTTGTAATCACCACTCTATAGGATAGCTAAGGGGCAATCCAAAGAGTTATTGTTTATGTTTATCTGTAACGATGTAATGCAATATTTTCTAGAAGCAACAGAAAAAGGCCAAAAATTAAAGACTTCTGAGAATTTATAATTGTCCAAATTATTGACAATGTAAATTTTAGATATTTTTATGTGAACTTATTAAAAATCATTAAACTTCTTGATTAATAATACCTTTATTTGGTATTTGCTTGCTAAGAAAGAAAACACTTGAAAAATAACACCTTTTTCTACACTTAAGTCTTGGTCTCTGGAGAGAAATACGCTCAAATAACATCAATGAAACTAGGCTTAGTTATTATTGGTTATAGTGAATATGCTCCCAAGCCTCTGTTAGTCAAGAGATATGATGAATTAGTTTCCTTTAGAGAAATTATCCAGTTGCCTCCAAAGCAAAATGTGCATCTTATCCAATCGATTTTTTAACCCCTTTAACTGAAAAAATTGCTTAATAATTGCAGGGACCAAAAAGTAGTTAAAATTATCCTACCAACCAACATAAAGTTAATGAAAAATGAAACTGTTATAATTAAAAACAATTTTCAAGGCCAGGTAGATACTTGCATGATTCCTCTGAAATCATGCCTTTAAATACCACTTGAAATAATAAAGTGAGAATTCCTGATACCTTTTTCTGCTGCTAAGTAGTTATGACTACATTCTGAAAAAGAAAAAAAATTTTAAAGAAGTTTAGAGTGTACTCTAATTGCTTCTACTTTTACATAACTGTAGTATCTACTGATATCTTTCCTAAATAAACCTGTAACATAAAAATTATAGCAAAACAAAATGACTTTGCTTAGTGATCTTTGCAGTAAAAACTATTCTTAATAGTAGCAAATTACAATTAACTTGCATAATTTTGAACAAAATATATGTAATTTAGTTGTTAGACAGTTTTTTGAAGCTGATGCCTCTGTTTATAATGTATGCTATTATTTTATGCAACATTATGTGAAAAAATCCATTACACTTGCTTTTTTAAATCATGTATAATTTCAACATTCTTTTTATAGCAAAAGCTGTTGTAAAATAATTAAGCCTGTCAGACTATTCTGATTACTCTTTTGTCTTTGCTGTCCATTATGGTAGCTACATCCACCTTTCCTTTGATTGTTGAGTGATGCCACGTGGCCCCTGCTACCTTGGATCCAATTATTCCAACTGTATTTAAATTTTGTAGTTGAGTGGACTGTTAGATCTGACAGTTAGATCTGACATATAGAGAAGAGCAATTACAGGGCTCTTCAAAGATGCAGGTGCTGCCCTCACAAATATATTTTACAAAGCATTGGTTAAGGGTATATCTTCTGGATCCTTCCAGCAGGGATGAGTAGGTCTAAGGTGACTAATCCACTCCACCACCCCAATCTTCCTAAGCCTTGGATCCCTTCCTCTACATTAATACAATGGAAATCAGGCATATCCAGCTCTCTCACAGTGGGCCATCCATATTTCAGCTAACCAAGCAAATAAACTACTATAGGGCTTTTTTTTTTTAACTCCCTGCAATATTAAATATAGAATCCCTACTAAGTGGGCCCAAATCAATACATTTAGCCTCACCCAACTCTATGTTCCCTCCATCATTATCCCACACCTTTAATTCCATTCCCATGCCTGTTCTCCAGTTTTCTGCTATATAAATGAGAAAACTCAAGCAGTTCTTTCTGAGTGTAGCACACCTCCTCCTGGGTCGTATTGTCAACTTCACCTCTAGGGTCCTGTTGAGACTTGAGTCAAGTTATATATAGATATAGAGGCAAACAGCAGTGGTGTTGGGGATAGCTCCTAAATAGAATCAACTTTATCTTTCCTGGCAACTGCCTCAGGTAAAGCTATCACTATTGTCTCAGGCAGTGTGGGGTTTATTTCCTCAGACAAAGGTAGAAAGGCTGATGACAGCATGGGTCAGGGAGGGTATGTTGCCACTATTAGGTATAGGGAAGCTGTTTCTTCAGGCAAAAAAGGTTCATCAGAGTTTATAAGCTCAGTGTCCCTCACTTCATTAGGATCCTCCTGCACATCCCCCATTCCATATTGCAGGTCTCATTCTTTTCCAATTAATGCCCTCACTTTAAAAGTAGACACCTGGCGAGGTTGTGCATGCACTTTCTGTTGCAGGTCAGCCACTCACATGATAAGAGTTTTTGTCTGATTTTCTAGAATTTCAGCTCTTTCTCTACAGGAGATAAGACTCTCCCTCAGGGCATTCTTAGCAGATTTGAGGCTCAGTATCTGCCTCTGAAGCTGAGAGTTAGTATTTTCTCACTCTTTTAATCATTTTATTTCATCACTTTGTTCACTGAACTTAGGAGCAACCAAACAACTTCATTATGTTCCTGTTCTCCACATATAGTCAATGGTATTATGCATATAGTCACTAAATTCCTTGCCTCTCAGGAGTGGTAAATCAGGAGTGTCATATGCATTTATTGCATAACTCTCTAAACAGTTCATGCCAAGGACTTTCCTGTTCTCTATTAGAAGTAGAATCCCTAGCATTTTAAGGTCTAATTATATTAAGCAGCCACTCCAGAAACCCCAAAACCAATGAAAGAACTCCATCCTTAATATTCTATTCCTCTACAACCATTCCTGGTACCAAAAATCTGTATTAGAGTCTCTAGAGGGACAAAAATAATTATTTTATTTATATATATATATAAAATTATATATGTTATAATTAATATATATATATTTAATAATTAATATATATGAATATTAACTATAGTTAATATTTATATATTAGTTAATATTTTAAAATATACTATATATAGTTAATGTGTAACTATTAATATGTAAATATTAATAGTTAATATGTAAATATTAACTATATATAGTATATTATATTAATATATATATTAATATTTATATATTAATATTAACTATAGTATATTATAGAATATTAACAAATATATAAATATCAACTATATATTATAGAATATTAACTATATGTATAGTTAATATTCCTTAATAAACAATATACATATGGGAGTTTATTAAGGAATATTAACTCACATGATAACAAAGTCCCAATATTAAGATATTAATATTATATCTTCCTGAGGAATAAATTAAAGAACTGGTTATATAAGTGGAAAATAGTCAAAAAAAATACAATAAAATCAAGGAAAATCTATTCAATTGAAAATTTAATAAGGGGCATTTATAAAAGTAAGAAAATGACAGAATGAAAATGATACAAAGAGAGAAGAAAAATGTGTCTAATGAATGTAACAGAAATGGAAAATGGAGAATAAATAACATCTCTATAATTGAAGTACTTTAAAAAATATTTACAAAAAAAAATTCAAGAAAAGTTTCCCAAAATGGAAGAATACCTGAATCTATATCTTGAAATGGCCTGACAGGCACCAGGGAAAATTAACCCAGAAATATAAACCTGAAGGTGTTTTTCTTTTCCTTTTCTTTTTTTTTTTTACAAAAGGTAAGATGATAAAGAAAAAAAGTTTAAGTCTTCAAACAAAACCCCTAAAATAAACAACAACAGCAATAATAAAATCCACAGCACCACAAAATATGTTTCAAAAGTTGGATTGCATGAGATTTTTTTTTTAAAAAAAAAACAACCATACAAATTAACTTTGGAGAAGTATTTTTGAAAAAAACTTTAGTATCTGGTTAAGTCATTTCTTATGTATTGAGGCTATGCAAAACAAATTTCAATATACAATAACTTTGGGAATTTGCTATCCATGAGAGCTTTCAAGAATTTTTTTACAGGATAAGCTTAACCAAGGAGGTGAAAGATCTCTATAAGGAGAACTACAAAACACTACTGAAAGAAGTCATAGTTATGACATACAAATGGAAACACATTCCAGGGTTATGGGTTGGAAGAATTAATATTGTGAAAATGACCATGCTACTCAGAGTAATCCTCAGATTCAATGCAATTTGTATCAAAATACGAACATCATTTTTTTTCACAAAATTTGAAAAAGCAGTCCTAGAAGATAACCTAGGAAAACCTATTCTGGAAATTGGCCCAGGCAAAGAAGTTATCACTAAGACCCCAAAAGCAAGTGGAACAAACAAAAATATCATTCTTCCAATGAAATGAAATAGAACTCTTAAAAAAATATGAATGCAACAGCTAGAGAAGCCCAGGATACACCTGAAACACTTGTAGTGTCAGAAAGTAAGGCATTTCATATTCAAAAAATGATGTTGGCTTATCTAAAGGACACAGAATTTAACTTGAAAGATCTCCCATTGGCCAAATACAGAAAAATTTTAGGAACAACAATAATGAATTATTAACTAGACAATAAATACATTATTTCATAACAGTATAATTAACTATTGAGTAAATTAGTACATTGGGTAGAAGAGATCACTTTCTATTACAGTAGAATTCAGATAAAGAAATGTAGAAAAACAGAGAAAATAGAAAATTATCTTCATTAGTCACTATAGTAATAACTTCCATGGGCAAGAAGCATAGTAAGTACATGGTAATACTAATTAATATTTTTGAGAAAATTTGATTAGATATGATATTTTCAGAGCCTTAAACTATCTTTACACAAAGTATTTACTGAATGCAAAAACAAAAGTCATTACACTGAAGTGACCTGGCAGAACTTAACTGAACAAAATTATCTGGGTTAACATGACCAGTATTGGGACAAATAGGTGTCATGTACCTTCTGATATGATATACTGGGAAGGCATTAAAGTACTTCTGTTGTAAAATTACCAAAAATGCGCAACTTTAGGTTAATTATAAAAAAGACAAATATAAAATAGAAGAAATTCTACAAAATAACCAGTACTGTTTCAATACACCAGTCATTTAAAAAAATGAGAAGCTCTCCTGTATTGAAGATTGGAAAAACATGACAATTAAATATAATCTGGGATACTGAATTGGACTTAGATAACAAAAAAGTCATTGATAGGATAGTAAAAATTGAATAGGGCCTATAGATTAATTAATACTATCATAGCAAAATTAATTTCCTGGATTTGCTAATTGTACTACCCTATAACTATGTTTGATGTAAACATTGGAGAATTTGGGTGAAGGGCATACAAAAGTTTTTGTGCCATTTTTGGAACTATTTTATGTCTAAAATTATTTCAATTTATAAAGTAAAAGAAAAAATACAGATGTTAAAACAATGGTATAGGCCACACTATTATAACAATTCACAATAATAAATAAATAAAATTGGGAAGGAAAGAAATAGAGTGACAAGAACAAGATTTTCAGAAACAGATATATTATAAATCTTTTCTTTTTGCTAGGCAGTTTACTTATTTATTTAATTTATCATATTACCACAATATCCATTGAGAAAATATAATTTTTATTATCTTGCAGATGAAAAAATAGTATATTATTTAGTATGTTTGATGTAATCACATGACTATATATATGTAAACATATATACTATAAAATTCATATTACATAACATATATATATATATGAGGCAAAACAAATAGAGATTACCAACACTTTTAGGCTACAGTTGTGTCCCACAGAACCCAAATATAACAAGGTGCTAGTGACCCAGAAAGGAGCATAAGAAAAATATTAGAGAGCCACCTGTGTTTTCTGAATCTCACATTTGTTCTCTATTTGCATATTTTTTAGTCTTTATTTCTTTATTTTTAAACTTACTTTTGGTACTTCTAGTCCCATGGTTGATTACTGAAGCCTTAGACCCCTACAATTATGTTTTATAGCCATACAGAGATTAACTGGATTAACCTAAATTGCAATTTAAGCTTTACTGTAGAACAAATATGGTTGCTTCAAGTTAAATTGTGTGTGGTTTGGAGGAAGAGAAAGAGAGGGAGTGAGATTACGTGGAGGCAGCACTGTTTCCAGAACCAGTAAAAATATAGGTACTATATTTTGCCCTTCTTACCATCTTATCTCTGGTTCTGCTTTTGTATCAGCCTTACTTTCTTTGTTTAGACTAGCTCTCTGTAGTTTTTTGCTTACAACGTGCATGCCTACACACACACACACACACACACATGCGCACGTACACAGGCTTCCTTTAACCAGTAAAGAAAATACATTTTTGCAGCTAGCCATACAGGTTTTATCAACTGTGACCTGAGAGTTTGTTCTTATAAAATGCAACCATGGCTGTTAGAGGCCACATACACAGCTGAGCTAAGAACATTCTGGAAGAAAGAAAAGGACTGATAAGAAAGGCAGACACACAAAAGCAACCACACTGCGTAGGTTTGAATTTCAGATCAATTGCTGTAAAGCAAATGACTTTAAGCGGTTGCTTAACCCCTCAGAAATTTTTCTCATTTGTAAATAATAATAATAATAATCTTCTAGACTTAGTTTTAGGATTAATGAATTGATACATCTAAAGATCTAAAATCACTTAGAAAAGTTTCTGGCACATATAAAGTACAGGGTAAATATTAGTTATCTATTTTTATCAGCAGAAAGTAGACCTTCTTGGTAAAAGTACAAGAGATGAAGACAAAAGTAATGCAGTAATACCAGTAAAAATATGTTTCAATATGAAGAAAATAAAATTCTATTTGATTAGAGTTGCAAAAGGAAATAGAGTGAGTCCAAAAATATGGGAATGAAAGATTATTAAAAGTCTAGAAAGTGACATAAAGACACCCTCTCATCCTACCTTTAGCTTCCAACATCACTTTGGATATAAATACATGAATAAGCCTCAGTAAAAATGCTTTTCCAATGTAATCTGTATAAAAAGTCTATATATTTGTCAAGAATTACTGGTTGTGAAAGAGAAGTGAGTGTCAGCTTCAGCCTTTTGGAAGAAGAGACCCATTTATTTATTTTTTATTGGTATTGTAGCTACTAGATCATCATGTTGTTTGTCTTATCTGCAATGTCCTTTTTGGCCTTGCATTTCAGGGGAATGTAAATCAAAAGCCTTTAAAGTTATGGATCCTGATGATTCACAAGGTAATCTTGCAAACATAGCAGGGAAATATACGATTTGCAAATTGCTTAACTGACATCTCTGTTATTATCCTAAAATATCGTTGCAGTAGAACTCATTTTATAATATTTCAGCTTGATTATATTTTAAAACTTTACCTTTCTCAAGATAAATATATTGTTTCCCATTTGCATACTTTTATTTTTTAAATTATATGTGGATTGAAGAGCAGGGTGCTTTATTTCAGAATGAGTAAAATATACACTTTTTATATGACCCCTTCTTAAATATGTTAAACTTCTCATATTAAATTTTTAAAATTTCTTAACACTTGAATTTCTTATAATTATAAATTATGATTGGATTTGCCTATAAATTAATACTACAGCATTGCTAAAGATTTTCAATGTTGGATTACCCTTATTCCATAAAAAAATGCCTATTAAATGTATAATTAATCTTTGATGCTTTCAAATGATGATCATATCTCTAATGTAATATTTCATCAATCTAATATACTTTTCCCACAATCAGTTTTATAATGTACTTACCAATTTTGCACGTGGCTCTTTTCACTTAAGTAGCTCATGCTGCAGAAATGTAAGTGTAGAGCTGTATTCTCACAGAGTGTGTGTGATTTAATTAAACCTAGATTTCATAATGACATTGTCATTGTGATTTCAGTGAAGACATATGCTCTCATACACATTTAAAGAACAATATTGAAATTATTTTCATATATTAGAAAATATTCTCATTATCCATACCTTGTCATGTAGATATTGCAAGGTATAATTAGGGAAGTGCTGTTCAACTCAAGGAGTATTAGACTAAAGGTTAATTCAATGGCAAATCATATAATCTCTTATAGATAAGAAAAAAGGGGGACTGATGCATGTTATGACTAAGAATGCTGCTAGTTTTAACTATTAATAATGACACTTTAGGCCATGCACAGTGGCTCATGCCTGTAATCCTGGTGTTTTGGAAGGCCAAGGTGGGTGGATCACCTGAGGTCTGGAGTTCAAGACCAGTCTGGCCAACATGGTGAAACACTGTCTTTCCTAAAAATACAAAAATTACTCAGGCATGATGGTGGGTGCCCGTAATCCTAGCTACTCAGGAGGCTGCTGCAGGAGTTGTGTGCCTGTAGTCCCAGCTACTCTGGAGACTGAGGCAGGAGAATCGCTTGAACCCAGGAGGCAGAGGTAGCGGTGAGCTGAGATCGTGCCACTACGCTCCAGCCTGGGCCACAGAGAGAGACTTTGCCTCAAAAAAAAAAAAAAAAAGATATTTTAACTTCAATTATGGGTGAATATGAAAGATTATGAGAGATTTTACATATTTATAAACAAACACATATACGTATATATAAAATGTGGACAATAATTTGTGTGTGTGTGTGTGTGTATTTGTGTATATATGTACTTTTACTAAAACCTTCTATCTTTAGGTATACATTTTTTAATTAAATGAGAAAAAATAAGAATGTAAATGAAAAGGAGAGAAATGTTTCTTTTGGTGTAAAAAAAAAAAATTTGCATTGAGGAGCAAGATTGATTTAAAATACGAAATTCTTATATGCAGACATTCAAACCAATTTTGTTCAATTTACATCAGTAAAACTAAAGATACCCATCTTGATCCACTCAACACTGAGAAGGAGAGGGCAATCAAATAAGTTCCCTCGTGAAATAAAATATTCTTTGCAGTTTTTGAGCAATTTTTGCTCTCTAGGTTTTGCCTCTTATTACTATTATGTAACAATTCCAAAACTCGCCAAGGTGAAATGTTTTGAAACATGAATGCATCACTGGCACTACTCATCATGCTCTTAGTTCAGGCTTTATCGGAAACTGAAATAGGAATATATAGACGAAGTATAATATAGTAAATATGAAAGAAACAAAGAGGAATAACATGACATCTACTGAAGATAGGCAGGACAACTTGAATACAAGCACAAACAATGGAACATGTGGACAAGAACTTAAATTTGTATCCATATAGGCTATTGAGTTTTAACATGTTTATTAATAATGGTGATCCTAATTTGTAACAGGAGTTAATTTTCTTTATGCCTGCCCAGTGGGAAAAAGCAAGGTCTTAGTAGACATGAGAGATATTTTCAATATATTTCTAGGTTATTCAAATGAATGCCTGATATTTTAAATAATTTTATTAATTAGTATTTTCAATAATGCCAATGCATCTCTAATGTAACTAAATTTTCTTCCCAGTAACTGAATTTCCTCCCCAAAATAGTTAATTAGTAATTAACATAATTAACATTTTTATGAATATATTTTCTTTATGAGATGGCATTGGTGAAGTTTCTAGTTCTCAAGCTTATTATGTATGAAACACTGACAAAATTATATCATCATCATAAAGCATTATATTTACACACACTTATTTTCCCTTAGTTATGGCTGAAAAAACAAAACTTGTAAAGGTATAAATGTTGATCAGGATATACACAGTTACTGAACAGAGAAAATAGATGATTGACACAGATAGATAGATAGATAGATAGATTCTCAACTGATGTGTAAAGTTCTTTTGATCAGTTTTGGATCCATTTCTTATGGTCTGGAAATGAAGTATGAATGAACAATTATATACTCTTTCCCTTCCAATATCAAATATTAGCTTCAACAAGCATACTACTCTCTGTAAAGTTCTGCTTCATTAATATCATCCTTTGTCATATTTGAAGGTATTTAGTTGGTGCTCCTTAAAGAATGCATGGTTTTCATAACCTTCTATTTGCCGAAAGGATGTTTTAAGGGTTCCTGGATAATCACATGCTTTTTAGTCTGGGCTTGTGGTTTCTCTAGCAATCAATTGTTTCAAAGTCTTTTATATTCATCTGTTTAACTTCCTTGCGACATCAACTCCATCTAAAGATCTTTACTAGATATTTTGCAAAATTATGTTATTTCCTTGACTTCTCATTCCCTTCTCTCTCAATTTAATGGCAATATACAACACTATTTAATGTCTGAAGCCAGATGGAATAAAGGGTGGGAAAGCCATATATTTGATCTGTTTTGTGCCAAAAAGAGGCATCGTTTTGATCAGCTGAAAAATATTGTGAGGGCTGTGTAGCTGAGAGCCTTTCCATCTTGTCTTTCACAGGGATCTAGAAACATTTTGTCTCATTCAATTTTGGGACATTGAAAACTTCTAGACACTTTTCATTTGCTTCATTTCTACTTGCAGAACTGGCCAATTCTCTCTGGAGCTTGTATGTTTCGGATTTAACATTGTCAAATATGACCAATAAAAACCAGTACACATTACTAAAATTCTGTTTTTCAAATTATTTCCTTAGAAATACAAATTTAGTGGTCATATATTCTAACTTTCACATTATCATAGATAAGTTTTCTCCCAAATTCTTTGGTAGTGTATAGATGGATTTTCAGCAGTGAAACCTGCTTTATGTGTCAACGAATTGCCTTTTGTAAGAATGCTATGTCAATTTTACCTGTTTTAGATTTACTTTTTATCATTGTAAACTAAGTAGTCTAATGAACAATTTTAAAGACTCACTGGATTTCTTGTTCCTGCCACAGCCCAAAACAGTTCAGTTTCACTTTTCTAATAGATGACTAAAGACCACCAAACATTGACCATAACCTTTTGGTGCAAGTTTAGCTTTAGGAACTGTTTTGGAGATTCTTCTCAGCTCCACCTACTGAGCTAGTCGTCGCTGGTTGTTCTATAAAATCCACTTTTTGTCACACATCACAATCTGATCAAGAAATTGTTCATTGTTGTGTAGAATAAG
The DNA here is from genome assembly GCA_036589455.1 of Ateles fusciceps. Lineage (NCBI taxonomy): Eukaryota > Metazoa > Chordata > Mammalia > Primates > Atelidae > Ateles > Ateles fusciceps. The sequence goes on along the minus strand of JAZHEH010000827.1, from coordinate 1,922,511 downwards.
AGAAGATGACACTTCAAAACAACTATTTTTTTTTAAATTTTCACTCAGCTTACGAGGCGCTTACTTATCAAGCTTCTTCACCTTTCCAATTTGCTTCAGATGCCAAATGACTATAGAATGGTTGACGCTGATTTCTTCAGCACCTTCTCATGTAGTTGTAAGAGAATTAGCTTTGATGATTGCTCTCACTTGGTCATTGTCAACTTCTGATGGCTGGCCACTATGCTCTTCATCTTCAAGGCTCTCCTTTCCTTTGCAGAACTTCTTTAACCACCACTGATTGCACTATACTTTCCTTAGCAGTTTCTGGGCCAAAGGCATTGTTAATGCTGCAAGTTGTCTAAGCTGCTTTACTACCCATTTTGAACTCAAATAAGAAAATCACTTGAATTTGCTTTTTGTCTAACATCATTTCCACAGTCTAAAATAAATATAAAATGAACAGCAAGTAATGTCATTAACAAAAAAATAAAGTGAGAAGTGCATATTAAAATCATAACATAATCACATTTATTAAGAATATATTCCAATATCAAATGGCAAATGTCCACAATGCAAAAATTGTGGTAACTTTTGGACCAACCCAAAATTACCATTTTAACCAACCCAAAATTACCATTTTAATTACTGGTTCTTAATGTACCTTTTTGGCTTAAAGAATTTCTCAATCTACCCTCTACCTACTCTTGAGATGCAAAAGAGGTTAGTTTCTCTCTCTCTCTTTTATTTTTTTTTATCTTGAGACAAAGTTTTGCTCCTGTTGCACAGGCTGGAGAACAATGGCACAATCCTGGCTCACCGCAGTCTCCGCCTCCCAGATTCAAGTGATTCTCCTGCCTCAGCCTCCCGAAGTAGCTGGGATTACAGGTGCCTGCCACCATGCCCAGCTAATTATTTTGTATTTTTAGTTGAGACAGGGTTTCCATGTTGGCCAGGCTGGTCTTGAACTCCTGACCTCAGGTCATCCACTTAAAGTGGCTTATCTGGGTAGACACTTCTCATGTGCCCCTTTAGTTTGCTGGTTGAGTGCCTCCTCTGCAGCACTGGAAGAGAAAGACTTGGAGTCTGCACCTGACTTCGCTTGACTTTGCCCAATGCGTATATTTTTCTATTGTTTTACTATGTAACCTTTGCTGAAATAAAATTTAGCCATGAGTTTTATATGCTATTGAGTCCTGTAAGTCCTTCTAGTGAATCATTTAATTTGAGGGTGATCATGGAAAGTCCAAAGCACTGGTGATTGCAGACAAATCCATTGCTAACAAACCATTTTTTTTTTCCCAGAAAATTTTCACCTCGTGTGTGTGACTAAGTTGATTTAGTTTGAGCAATTTTCCTAGGCATATATATACCATATAATGTGTTTATTTGAATATGTTCTGCCAGTTAGAGTAATTACAGTGATACCTATTTAAATCATAATTGGTAATGAAATTGAAATACTGATAATTTCAACAGAATTAAATTTATTTAGTTTAAAAAGTAAGTATAAAATATTTTAAAAGACTATAATAAATTGAAGGCATATTTCTGATTTAATATCTAGTACAGATGCAGAAACTGCTACTAGATACAAAGCTATTGAAAAAGGTCTGTACCAAATGTTACAATGAATGACAGTTAAAATAGTTTGTTGTAGGAGAGTAAAACAAAAAGCTGTTTGTTAATTGTGTCAGAACAAATTTTTAAATAATAAATAGACAATATGAAGAGACCTTTCCCATAAATATATAGTGAATTTGAGAAAAAGTTTTCTCTGAACAGTCAAAAGACAATATCTGAAATTAATCATTTGAAATAAAAACCAAGTAACTACCAAAAAATTTTAAACAATTTTTAATAGAATCTGATCTTGTAAATTTAGCAAACCATAAAACAGCTTGGATTTCTTTTAAAGAATAAGAAAGAAATAATTTATAAGTAATTATTATTTGTTATTAAATTTTTTTTAGAAAATCATGAAGAAAAAGCTAAAAAATTATAAGTGAAAGGTTTTCATGTAAACCACCAAATAATTGTTCTTAAAATAATCACTTTAAAAATCCTAGTAGTCATAGAAAACCTTTCAAATCATATTAAACATTAATTTATTAAAAATTTGAAGAATTTTTAAGTAATTTTCTTTAGTTTTAGGTGAGTATTGCAATATAAGAGACACTGTAAAATTACTACTTTTTGACTGTTTTGTCCCAAAGGACTTTTAAACTTGCAAATAAATATTTTGTTGAATTCACCAACAGTAATATTGAACTCTTCACAGACATGTTTTAGTTTATGTACATCTGTCAAAGAATATCAGCTAGACTGAAAAAAAAGTTTCTGTATCAATGGACTGCACTCCAGCTGTATTAGGTAATGATCTATAGTGATTAACATTTTAAAACAATAGATTGATTTTTCTCTTATTGGTTTACTCCATTCTATTAAATAATTAAAAATATTTGTGCTCAGTTTTCTTAAGCAGATTTTGTGGAAAATGTCATGGATACAGTTGTTAAAAATCATTTAACACTGAATATGAAACTGGATTTAATAATTAGATTATAATAAATATTATGAATTTAGTTCTTTTTCAATGCTTATTGGTTGTTTTGTAAAATAATTTTATAGAGATTTACTCTACTATTAATTAAAATTCCAAATAACCTTAACACACATAAGGCATACTTGGCAGAAAAAAAATATTTCATAAAAGTCAAAAATGGGCTAGTGATTTGAATTTTCTCACAGGTGTTGCACTGCATGAAGGAGCTTAGTTTAGAGCTACCACGAAACAAAAAAGTTTATTTGTGACCTAGTTAACTATGTACAATGATTTGTACTGGAATTAAATTTTAACACAATACAAACAATGTTGATTTTAGATATTTATCCTACATTAATCAGTATTGAGAAGGTTTTAATTCTTACTGACAGCATTATGTAAATTGGCTTGAAAAACTAAAAGAAAACTTGAAGAAAATTTTTTGATATTGACAAATCTAAAGCCACTTTTCTTTTTATCATATCTTGGAATTTGATATTAATAGTACTGAATTTATACAAAGATTATTTAGTTAACTTGGAAAGATGTAATTTTTAAAAGGTGTTTTTGGTTAAAAGCAAAATAAATTATTATCAGTTGTGTTACTGTGGAATCAAATATTAAATGAAAATATTCTTTGGATCCTTAGTACAAACAAGTATGTAATGTATTGAAAATATTATGTTATATTTGTGCTAAACTCCAACATACATCCAAGTAAAATTATGTTTCTTCACTAGACATAAAAGTAAATTACAAAACAGAAATTAGGGAGAATTATGAAGTCCTCCACAGAGTTATAGGACATATACTGTCTAATACTGTTTGCACTCTGCTATTAATCTTGTATTCCTAAGAAAGATAATCTCAAAACAAGGGCTTGGGCAGTTCCATAATTGCCATTTTTCTGGAGAGAAAACACCTGCAATGGTAAGGCACAAAGAAAGTTTGAACTCTACCAATGACCCAGTGTGTTGTCTTTTTGTTGATCTGAGTTCAGTTATAATGGATTGAATTTTTCCTTTGAATGAAACTTCTGCCAGAGACTCAAGGATATATTCAACTACTATAAATGGTTTCAGTAATATAAGGAGAGAGAAAATAAATATCCCAAATGCAACATTAATACTTTAACTTATGGCTAACATCTGAAATTCAGATGCTAACTTAGTAACTATAGCAAGATCATTGTGTGGACTGTAACTATGGTCATCAGTTACATTGTGAGTGAGAATGATGATGTAATATCATAGTGCCTTCATCAAGAGACTTGAATACTAAAAGTTTGCTAGATGCAATTGATGAATTTCAGTTTCTGACAGGCAATCTTTCTTTTTTTTTTTTTTTAATCTTGAGTGAAGCAATGATTTATTTTCGTATTTAATTTTTTTATTGCATTTTAGGTTTTGGTGTACATGTGAAGAACATGCAATATTGTTACATAGGTACATACATGGCAGTATGGTTTGCTGCCTTCCTCCCCCATCACCTATATCTGGCATTTCTCCCCATGCTATCTCTCCCCCAACTCCCTATCCCCCACTGTCTCTCCCCTATTTCCCCCCGACAGACCCCGGTCTGTGATGCTCCCCTCCCTGTGACCATGTGTTCTCATTGTTCAATACCTACCTATGTGTGAGAACATGCAGTGTTTGATTTTCTGTTCTTGTGTCAGTTTGCTGAGAATGATGGTTTCCAGGTTCATCCATGTCCCTACAAAGGATAGGAACTCATCATTTTTGATGGCTGCATAATATTCCATGGTGTATATGTGCCACATTTTCCCTGTCCAGTCTATCATCGATGGGCATTTAGGTTGGTTCCAGGTCTTTGCTATTGTAAACAGTGCTGCAATGAACATTGATGTGCATGTGTCCTTAGTGTAGAATAATTTATAATCCTTTGGATATATACCCAGTAATGGGATTGCTGGGTCAAATGGAATTTCTATTTCTAGGTCCTTGAGGAAGCGCCACACTGTCTTCCACAATGGCTAAACTAATTTACACTCCCACCAACAGCGTAAAAGTGTTCCTATTTCTCCACATCCTTTCCAGCATCTGTTGTCTGCAGATATTTTAATGATTGCCATTCTAACTGGCGTGAGATGATATCTCAATGTAGATTTGATTTGCATTTCTCTAATGACCAGTGACAATGAACATTTTTTCATATGTTTGTTGGCCTCATGTTTGTCTTCTTTTGTAAACTGTCTATTCATATCCTTCACTCACTATTGATTGGGCTTGTCTGTTTTTTTCTTGGAAATCTGTTTTAGTTCTTTGTAGATTTTGGATATCAGCCCTTTGTCAGATGGATAGATTGCAAAAATTTTTTCCCATTCTGTTGGTTGCTGATTCACTCTAATTACTTGTTTGTTTGTTTGTTTTTGCTGTGCAGAAGCTGTGGAGTTTGATTAGGTCTCATTTTTCTATTTTGGCTTTTGTTGTCAGTGCTTTTGATGTTTTGATCATGAAGTCCTTGCCTACGCCTATGTCCTGAATGGTTTTACCTAGGTTTTCTTCTAGGGTTTTTATGGTGTTAGGTCTTATGTTTAAGTCTTTAATCCATCTGGAGTTAATTTTAGTGTAAGGTGTCAGGAAGGGGTCCAGTTTCTGTTTTCTGCACATGGCTAGCTAGCTTTTCCCAACACTATTAAACCGGGAGTCCTTTCCACATTGCTTGTTTTTGTCAGGTTTGTCAAAGATCAGATGGTTGTAGATGTGTTGTGTTTCTTCTGAGGCCTCTGTTCTGTTCCACTGGTCTATATCTCTGTTTTGGTACCAGTACCATGCTGTTTTGATTACTGTAGTCTTGTAGTATAGTTACAAGTCTGGTAGTGTGATGCCTCCTGTTTTGTTCTTTTTGCTTAGAATTGACTTGGCTATGCGGGCTCTCTTTTGGTTCCATATGAAGTTTGAGGTGGTTTTTTCCAGTTCTGTGAAGAAGGTCATTGGTAGCTTGATGGGGGATAGCATTGAATCTGTAAATAACTTTGGGCAGTATGGCCATTTTCAAGATATTGATTCTTCCTAACCATAAACATGGAATGTTTCTCCATCTGTTTGTGTCCTCTCTTATTTCGTTGATCAGTGGTTTGTAGTTCTCCTTGAAAAGTTCCTTTACATTCCTTATTAGTGGTATTCCTAGGTATTTTGTTCTCTTTGTAGCAATTATGAATGGCAGTTTGTTCTTGATTTGGCTCTCTTTAAGTCTGTTATTGGTGTATAGGAATGCTTGTGATTTTTGCATATTGATTTTGTATCCTGAGACTTTGCTGAAGTTTCTTATCACTTTCGGGAGATTTTGGGCTGAGACAATGGGGTCTTCTAGATATACAATCATGTCATCTGCAAATAGAGACAATTTGACTTCCTCCTTTCCTATTTGAATACCCTTTATTTCTTTTTCTTGCCTGATTGCTCTTGCTAGAACTTCCAATACTATATTGAACAGGAGTGGTGAGAGATGGCATCCTTGTCTAGTGCCAGATTTCAAAGGGAATCCTTCCAGTTTTTGCCCATTCAGTATGGTATTGGCTATTGGTTTGTCGTAAACAGCTTTTATTATTTTGAGATACATTCCATCAATACCTAGTTTATTGAGGGTTTTTAGCATAAAGCGCTGTTGAATTTTGTCAAAGGCCTTCTCTGCATCAATTGAGATAATCATGTGGTTTTTGTCTTTGGTTCTGTTTATGTGGTGACTTACGTTTATAGACTTGCGTTATGTTGAACCAGCGTTGCATCCCCGGGATAAAGCCTACTTGATCATGCTGGATAAGCTTTTTGATGTGCTGTTGCAATTGGTTTGTCAGTACTTTATTGAAGATTTTTGCATCTATGTTCATCATGGATATTGGCCTGAAGTTTTCTTTTCTTGCTGAGTCTCTGCTGGGTTTTGGTATCAGGATGATGTTGGTCTCATAAATGATTTGGGAAGGATTCCCTCTTTTTGGATTGTTTGGAATAGTTTCAGAAGGAATGGTACCAGCTCCTCTTTGTATGTCTGTAGAATTCGGCTGTGAACCCATCTGGACCTGGGCTTTTTTTGAGTGGTAGGCTCTTAATTGCTGCCCCAACTTCAGACCTTATTATTGGTCTATTCAGGGTTTCGAATTCTTCCTGGTTTAGGCTTGGGAGGATGCACCTGTCCAGGAATTTATCCATTTCTTCCAAGTTTACTAGTTTCTGTGCATAGAGTTGTTTGTAATAATCTCTGATGATGGTTTGAATTTCTGTGGAATCTGTGGTGATATCCCCTTTATCATTTTTTATTGCATCTATTTGATTATTTTCTCTTTTCTTTTTTATTAATCTGGCTAGTGGTCTGTCTATTTTGTTGATCTTTTCGAAAAACCAGCTCCTGGATTTATTGATTTTTTCAAGGGTTTTGTGTGTCTCTTTCTCCGTCATTTCTGTTCTGATCTTAGTTATTTCTTGTCTTCTGCTAGGTTTTGAGTTTTTTTGATCTTGCTCCTCTAGCTCTTTTAATTTTGATGATAGGTTGTCAATTTTACATCTTTCCTTGCTTCTCATGTGGGCATTTATTGCTATATATTTTCCTCTAGAACCTGCTTTAAATGTGTCCCAGAGATTCTGGTATGTTGTGTCTTCATTCTCATTGGTTTTGAAGAACATCTTTATTTCTGCCTTTATTTCATTGTTAATCCAGTCAACATTCAAGAGCCAGTTGCTCACTTTCCATGAAGCTGTGCGGTTCTGAGTTAGTTTCTGAATTCTGAGTTCTAACTTGATTGCACTGTGGTCTGAGAGACTGTTATGATTTCCGTTCTTTTGCATTTTCCAAGGAGCAATTTACTTCCAATTATGTGGTCAGTTTTAGAGTAGGTGTGATGTAGTGCTGAGAAGAATGTATATTCTGTGGATTTGGGGAGGAGAGTTCTGTAAATGTCTATTAGGTTTGCTTGGTCCAGGTCTTAGTTCAAGTCCTCGATATCCTTGTTAATTTTCTGTCTCATTGATCTGTCTAATATTGATAATGGGGTGTTAAAGTCTCCCACTATAATTGTGTGGGAGTCTAAGTCTCTTTGTAAGTCATTATCAACTTGCCTTATGTATATGGGTGCTCCTGTATTGGGTGCATATATATTTAGGGTTGTTAGCTCTTCTTGTTGCATTGACCCTTTAACCATTATGTAATGTCCTTCTTTTTCTTTTTTGATCTTTGTTAGTTTAAAGTCTGTTTTATCAGAGACGAGAATTGCAACTCCTGCTTTTGTTTGCTCTCTATTTGCTTGGTAATTCTTCCTCCATCCCTTTATTTTGAGCCTTTGTGTATCCTTGCATGTGAGATGGGTTTCCTGGATACAGCACACTGATGGGTTTTGGCTTTTTATCCAATTTGCCAGTGTGTGTCTTTTGATTGGGGCATTTAGCCCATTTACATTTAAGGTTAATGTTGTTATGTGTGAATTTGATCTTGCCATTTTGATGTTAGCTGACTGTTCTGCCCATTAGTTGATGCAGTCTCTTCATTGTGTTGATGCTCTTTATCATTTGGTACGTTTTTGGAGTGGCTGGTATTGGTTGTTCCTTTCTATGTTTAGTGCCTCATTCAGGAGCACTTGTAAAGCAGGTCTGGTGGTGATGAAATCTCTGAGTACTTGCTTCTGTGTAAAGGATTTCATTTTTCCTTCACTTATGAAGCTTAGTTTGGCTGGATATGAAATTCTGGGTTGAAAGTTCTTTTCCTTAAGGAAGTTGAATATTGGCCCCACTCCCTTCTGGCTTATAGGGTTTCTGCTGACAGATCTGCTCTAAGTTTGATGGGCTTTCCTTTGTGGTAACCTGACCTTTCTCTCTGGCTGCCCTTAGCATTTTTTCCTTCATTTCAAACCTAGTGAATCTGATGATTATGTGCCTTGGGGTTGCTCTTCTTGAGGAATATCTTTGTGGTGTTCTCTGTATTTCCTGGACTTGAATATTGGCCTGCCTTGCTTGGTTGGGGAAGTTTTCCTGGATAATATCCTGAAGAGTGTTTTCCAGCTTGGATTGGTTCTCTCCATCACATTCAGGCACACCTATCAAACATAGATTAGGTCTTTTCACATAGTCCCATATTTCTTGGAGACTTTGTTCCTTCCTTTTTTCTTTTTTCTCTAATCTTGCCTTCTCATTTTATTTCATTGAGTTGATCTTCAACCTCTGATATCCTTTCTTCTGCTTGGTCAATTCGGCTATTGAAACTTGTGTATGCTTCACGAAATTCTCGTATTGTGTTTTTCAGCTCCATCATTTCACTTGTATTCCTCTCTAAGTTGTTTATTCCCATTAGCATTTTGTCAAATCTTTTTTCAAGGTTGTTAGTTTCTTTGCATTGGGTTAGAACATGTTCTTTTAGCTCACAGAAGTTTCTTATGACCCACCTTCTGAAGCCTGATTCTGTCAATTCATCACACTCATTCTCCATCCAGCCTTGTTCCCTTGCTGGTGAGGAGTTGTGATCACTTGTAAGAGGAGAGGCGTTCTGGTTTCGGGTGTTTTCCTCCTTTTTGCGCTGGTTTCTTCCCATCTTTGTGTATTTATCCACCTGTTGTCTTTGTAGTTGTTGACTTTCAGATTGGGTCTCTGAGTGCATGTGCAGTTTGTTGATGACGAAGTTATTTCTTTGTTTCTTAGTTTTCCTTCTAACAGGCCCCTGTGCTGTAGGACTGCTGAGGTCCACTCCAGGCCCTGCTTGCCTGGGGGATCACCTGCAGCAGCTTCAGAGCAGTAAGGGCTGCTGCCATTTCCTTCTTCTGCTATCTTTGTCCCAGAAGGATACCCGCCAGATGTCAGTCTGAGCTCTCCTTTATGAGGTGATTTTTTGATATACGGGGGTCAGGGGAGCTGCTTGAGGAGACAGTCTGTCCTTTATAGGAGCTCAAGTGCTGAGCTGTGAGCTCCGTTGTTCATTCAGAGTTGCTGGGCAGGTATGTTTAAATGTGTTGCAGCAGAACTCATAAACCCTCCCCCCTTTTTTTTTCCCTAGGTGCTTGGTCCTGGGGAGTTAGGGCTTTATGAGTTTCTGTTGTGCTGTTGCCTTTTTTCAGGGCTGCCCTGCCCAGCGAGGAGGCAGCCTAGTCACTGTCTGCCTGCAGAGGCTTGCTGAGCTGCTGTGGGCTTTGCCCAGCTGCCGTGTGAACTTCCCTGCAGTCCTGTTTATACGGGTATAGTTAGAACTGCCTCAGCAATGGTGGCCCACCTATATAGTGGCGGACTCTCTCTCTAATGGCGTGCTGCCTCGGCAATGGTGGGCTGCCTCAGCAATGGCAAGCTGCCTTCGTAGTGGTGGACTGCTTTGATAATGGTGGACGCCCCTCTCCCCGCAGAGCTGGACCATCCCAGTTTCAGCTGTGCTTGCCGTGAAACTCTCAATCCAGAGCATTTCTGATTGCTGTTTTTTTTTGTGGGGGTGGGGATGAGCTGAGCCTGATCACCTGGCTCCCTGCCTCAGATCCCTTTTTTTCTTTTTTTCAGTTGAACGGTCAACTCTGTCTCCCAGGTGTTCCAGTTGCCTGTTGAAAGGGTGCTGGGATCTGTGTGATTTCCCGTGTGGCGACTCACTGCGCCAGCTGAAAGAGCTGTGCTGAGATTCATGGTACTTTTTTGCCCAGGAATCTCCTGGCCTGGCTCCCTCTTTCAGTCCCCTTTTTTGTCAGTTGAATGGGTGACTCTCTCCCAGGAGCTCCAATCGCCAGCTAAAACAGCGCCCGGACCTGTGTATTTTGTATGGAGAACTGCCATGCTGGGGCGCCAGTCAAAATAGCGGCACTGGCATAAACAGCCGTGCCAGCCAAACAGCCCTGCCATCCAAAACAGCCACACCAGCCAAAACAGCCGCGCTGGTGACCCGTGGTCCTCCTCTGCCTGGGCGTCTTCTGGTCTGTGGGCAATAAAAATCCATCTGGAAATGTGGCGTCCACTCACCCTCCGTGCTTTCGCTGGGAGCTGCAATCCTGAGCTGCTCCTAATCAACCATCTTCGCAATCTTTATTTTCTAATTGATATCCATTTGATTTTTTTAACAAATGATATTTTTGTGCCAGTGATTAAGATTTGGATAGGCCCCCCCAAAAGTAAAGAGCAAACATAATAGAAAACTTAGTTACTATTATATTTTAATTCAATAGTTTCCTTCTGCTTGCATTTCACTGAAAATTGCTTAATTAGTTGGATCAATTTAATAGCTTTTGGTTATTATAAAGCCATATGTAGCCTATGATATAAAAGTTATCTTCTCTTACCATCTGTCTACTCTGACACTTTTCCCCTTCTTCCATGTCTCAGTTTTAGAAGGCAAGTACTGTACACATAACTGACAGGATACAAAGCAAATTTATTTTGTAACTATGTTAGAGGTTGAGAATGTTCTAAAAAGTGGGTTAACATTTAGAAACATAGGCTTTAGTTTCAGTTGTAAGCTACAAAAAGAGTTTATGACATCTGTTAATTAATCCTTTAATACTCTAGCACTGTGAATGTTTACTGACAAACATTTTGGAAAATTAATAAAACCAAATCAAATCTAATTGGATCTCTTTAAGACCAAGATACAATTAAAAGAGAAAGCCACAAGTTTTGGTAAATCAAACCTCCTGAGTGTAAAGAGCAGAATATAATTTATGTTGTAAGAATGAATAAGACTAAATAAAATATTGGTATGATGATTTTAGAATTGTACTGGTAATCTGGAGGCAGTGTGAGGCAGAAATGAAAACAGTTAAATTGTCTCAGTGCTGTTGGAGTTGGGAATTCTGTGACATTCTTCGAATCAATTTAAATGTGGCCTATGAAATATCAAAAATATACAAGAGTGAGCTACACAAGGTACAAAAATTAATATGACATTAAGATATTAGCTGATCTTTTAAGTAAAAATAAAAGTATTCCTCTGTTGCGACTTTGGAGTCTGCTGTAGTAATGTCATGATAAATGGTGCAAATGTAGTGAACACATTGAGTTTACAATTTACATTATAAATGAGAGTGTCAATTTGGTGCCAACAGCTTACTGTACTAATTTGGCCTGGATATTTTCCTCCTTTGGTTATTTTTTTTATTCTTTTTTTGTTTAATTTGAAATCTTGTTCTGTTACGCAGGCTGGACTGCAGTGGTGTGATCTTGGCTCACTGCAACCTCTGCCGCCGAGGTTCAAGCAATTCCCCTTTGGTTATTCTATCAAATTCTTGAAGTGGCATTGCATAAAACAGCAAGTTTATGATGTGAACGCATGTCAAGACAGTGTTTACTATGATAATCAACCAAGAAATTAAAGTCTTTGTAAGACTAACAATAAAGAACTGGAACATCTACATGTAAGGGTTTGGAAAATTGATTCTGTCTTTCTGTAGCTGACTAAAATATTCAACATATACAGGAAAGCAATTCTTTTTACACCTGTTAACATCAAACAATAACTGCTCAACTCTATGCACCCTAAAGAACAGCTCTTGGAAAAGACAGAGGAGGAGGGCAAGGAGAAACATACATGGGATTGCATTACTTCTCTGTCTTATCACCCATTCTTTTCTATTATAATGCAGGACAAAGAAGAAAGACCATCACCTACTTCACTTTATTGCAAAATACAAATCAGTGTGCCCTCAAAAACAAGTTTGTTTATATTTAATTGGGAAAAGAAGATCACCTAATGTAACAGAATACTTTGCGGTATATTTTTTGGAAACATCATTCTTTTAACAATGTTTAATTGAATACCTATTTCCCTTCAGGCACTGTTCTAGCTGCTTGTGATATAGCTTGTGATATAAGATAATGATAAAAAAGTATCATGTCATAGAAGAATAAAGCAGTAACATAGCCATTTAAAATCAAGTATATACTATACATAATTGTATGTGCTATACTTTTATACAGCTGGCAGCACAATAGGTCTATTTACATCAGCATCACCATAACCATATGAATAATGCATTGTGCTATGACCATATGACAGCTACAGTGACAGTAGGCCATAGGAATTATTCATTTCCCTTATAGTTTTATGGGGCCACCATTATATATGTGGTACTTCATTGACTGAAATGTCATTATGCAGTTTATGACTGAAAATAAATTGGTATTACAGTATAGTTTGAGATAAAAAACAAATAAGTAATAAAGAAAAGTTTAGAATGTAAACCAAAAATAAAATTCTAAGCCCTCCCAACCATCTGAATGGACCCCCTCTTCTTAGCCAAGTGTATTTCAAAGTTAACCTGAAAAACTAGCTCAGGCTATGATGGAAAGGAGGGGTTGGACATTTCTCATTGTAGTCTCCACCTTTTGGAATTTGGGCATAACTGACCAACGTTAATATTAAAACAGAGACTTTAAGAGTGACAAAACAGACACTTTGTAGCAATAAGATACTACATGACAGATAGGAGGCCCTGAAAGAAATTGAAGTATTTTACCCATGTCGACAAAAAGAGTCAAATTCTGTAAAATATTTGAAGATATTTATTCTGAGCCAAATGTAAATGATCATGGCTCATGGCACAGTCCTCAGGAGGTCCTGAGAACCTGTGACCAGGGTGGTCGGGGTGCATCTTGGTTTTATACATTTTAGGGAGGCATGAGACATCAATCAGATGCATGTAAGAAATACATTGGTTTGGTCCTAAAAGGCAGGAAAACTGAAAGCTGGGGGACTTCCAGGCTATAGGTAAATTTAAACATTTTCTGGTTAACAGTTGTTTGAGTTTGTCTAAAGACCTGGGATCCATGGAAAGGAAATGTTCAGGTTAAGATAAACAACTGTGGAGACCAAGGTTCTTTTGAAGTCTTACAGTGCCTGCCCTTAGAGACAATTGATGACAAATGTTTTCTACTCATATCTTTAAAAGATGGTAGATTTTAGTTAATCTCTTTAGGATTGGGAGGGCCTGGAAGAAAAAGATCTAGCTATGTTAATAGATATTCTTTACAGATAAAAATTTTCCCTCACAGAGGACAGCTTTGCAGGGTCTTTGCAAGATATGGCAAAGAAGCATGTTTTGGGCTAAAATAGTTTGCTTTTCCTTCTTGTCTTGTAATGTTATGCTAGAGTCAGGTTGGGAAGTATATTATGATATATAGAATTTAATAAAACCCATCTAATGAGAATTTATGGTTTGTAGGGCATGACTCCCCAAATCACTTAGATAGGAATTTAGCCCCCCCCCCCCCCCCAAAAAAAGAGCTTAGTCATCACCCTCAAATATATTTCTTGACATAGTCCTACAAAGAAACTATCTCTTGTGGGGAAAATCTACCTTCTGTACAGAATCTGCTTTCCTTTCCAGGTCTTTTCTCTGGTCTAGGAAAGAATTAACTGAGTCTGGCACCTTTTTAAGTCTGAAAAAAAACACAATCTATTTTCTCTGAAGCTTGCTACTTAGAAGCTTCATCTGCATAATAAAATCCTTTGTCTCCACAACCCCTTATCTTTACCCAGACACTCCTCTCTGTTGATTCCAGATCTTTAGATAACTACAATCTTTAAACCAATTGCCAATCAGAAAATCTTTGAATCCATCCATGATTCTAGACCAAAGCAATATATGTCTTATATGTATTGATTGATATCTTATGTCTCCCTAAAACATATAAAATCAAGAAGTAGCCCAGCCACTTTAAACACATATTCTTAGAGCCTCTTTAGACTGTGCTTTGGGCCATGGTCACTTGTGTTTGGCTCAGAATAAATCTCTTCAGATTTTTACAGAGTTTGAATCTTTTCATCAAAAAGAGCAAGATAAGAAAAACAAAGAATGCCATTGTAGGTGGGCAGGTGGAAGAAGCTAAGTTAAGTAATGTAGTTAAGTTAGAGTCATTCAAATGCTGAGATTTGGGCAAGGATTTCAAGAATTAAAGAGTGTTAGGAAAATGAATTTGTAGAGAAGAAAAATCAAGACAAAAAGAACTGCTAGAGTTGTGCTGTTCAATATGCTGTCCAATACAGTAGGCATTAATTACATATAGCAAGTGTATACTTGAAAGATGACTAATGAGTTAAATATTTAAATTTATAATACTATATAGTTATAATTAATTAAAATTTAATTATAAAAATTGATAATTTAAGTATTTTTGAAATAGCTTAGGTATATAAATCTTTTTAGCAATAAATTTAATAAAATACCTATAAAGTATTAATAAAAAATTAGCATGCAAATTGAGATGTGCTATAAGAGTATAGTACACACCAGATTTAGAAACTTAGTACAAAAATAATGCATAATACCTTGTTAATAATTTTGGTATGATTATGGGATAAAATGTTAGTACTTAGATGTTTTGGCTTAGCTAAATGTATTTTTAAAATTAATTTCCCATATTTTATATGGATCAGTGAAGAGGGCTGGATGCACAAAAATCTTGATTAATTATACTTCGAGTTGAGTTAGGTATTCTTATGAGGACAGAGAGCTTTGGTAGCTCCTGTCCATGGAGATGATAGGCTTATAGTATAGTTACGTACAGGTAGAAAAATTTAGCAAGCATAAGGAGAAAACACCTAACCTTAGAAAACCTTTGAGATTGGTGGGATGAATCAATGAAAGCACCAATGAGAGGAAAAATAGCTCAGTCAAACAATTTTTTGCCTGTCAGTCATCCCTCTCCCGGAGTTTTGTAAGAAAACAGCAAGAAATGGGAGAGATTAGTAATATATAAAAATCATATACATATTTCTGTATACTCTCATAGTAACTGTATTTAAGGACACTATTAATAGAGTAAAACTGAAAAGTAAGAAAAATTAATTAAATTTTTGATTAACTTTTCATCAATCTAAATAATAAAAAACAAAACAAAAGAAATCCTGGTTTAGGATCACAGGCATTGGAATAATCAAAGATGAATTCAATATATCTTAAATGATGACCTATCTCTAGTTCAACTCCATTGTAAAAGTAATTGATATGATAGCCACCTCACCCTAACAATCTCTCATTGGAAATGCTTTGACTTTTTAGAAATAAATATTTACAACAAAACAAAATGTTATACTTCAGGATTCACATTTCATTCTTACACATTGTCTGAAAAACAATTTAAAAGTACAAAAGACATGAAGAACATGTAAAATGTGTGCAAAGATTAATTAAAAAACACTTCAATAGAAGCCAATTTGTGGATGACTTAGGTATTTCAATTAGCAGATAAATTCTTTATAAAATTAGTTTATCAATGATTGTTACGAATGATCTTTCTACCTTTACATGCATATACCAAGTGAAATGTCTATCTGAACATTTTTTCCTGAGAAGGCATATGTAACTCACTAAATTATTAAGGGTTGAGACTTAATAATACAAGGAGATTAAGATCACTGAAGAAAACAGTGAAACCAATAAAATCCATATACCCAAGTGCCGTAATCTTCAGAAATTTGTATTCTCTATATTTTCTGACAACACAAGATAAATAAAAGAGAATTTCAGCATTTATTTGTGTGATATCTTTCAAAGAATTTTGAGGAGAATATTGCCCATAAGTGTACATTAATCTTCCTTTACATTTTGCTTCCCTTCCTTCTTTCCTTCCTTCCTAACTTATTCCCTCCCTCCCTCCCTTCCTCCCTTCCTTCCTTCCTTCTTTCTTCTTTCCCTCTCTTTCTTCTTTACAAATGCATTTTAATCCCCTGTAGCCTCTTCAGAAAAATGTACTAGAGAAAAGATTTAAACGTTCTAATGTGCAGTCTTCTAGATTTTTTTTATAACTTCCTCCAACATTTCCATTTAGAAGTTACTTATTTCTTTTTCTTTTCAATATTTAGACATAATAAATCTGAATTTAAAAATGGTTATTTGATTCTCCCACTTTCTGTATTCCCCAGAGAAGGTTAATTGCAAATGATAAAGGAACTCAAATAAAGAAGTCCAAGTAGTATTTTTGAAAAAAAAAAAAAAAAGTATAATAAATTATCTAAAAGAAGTAAACATTTTTATTAACTTTTTTATCTGTACTAAAAAATTTGATATTTTTTATTTGCATCTGCCACATTCACTTATTTTCTATATTTTCTTGGTAAAAGGATTTGCTTTCTGTATTTAGGCACTAAATTGAATAATTAATTGTTACATTTTCCACAGAAATTTCAGGAAGGTTTGATCTAATCTTATTATTATCCTTATCTCTTATTATCATTTTTTATTTGATTTATAAGTATTTCACTTAGGAACAACTGATGTTAATTACTTTCTTAGCTAATGAAAATTAAGTTGGGACTCTCTTTCCAGCTAAAAATTCAATATTGATTTATTTTCCTTTGTCATGCACAATTGCTCTGTTATGCCAGGTATTCTGAAATTACTTTTCAAAGCCTATATATTCTGGTGGTTTGAAAGCATGGGCTTGGGGTTAGAGAGCTCTCCCAATTTCTAGTCAAGTAAGTGCCTCGTTTTCTACATTTAGCCTTCTTAAAATTTTTTAAATATATTAAACATTAATAAATTGTACCTGTTAGTATATCAGCATACTTCAACTGTATGTACATGTTTAGTATACATTCAGTTTAATACTCACAAATCTATAGATACCTTTTTGCTCATTTTCTTTCCAAAATAAGGTTTTTAATTGATGAATACTATTACTCATCATATGCATGCTGTTTTGAAATATTTATACCTTGTAGAATGGCTAAATCAAGCTCATTAACATTTGCATTACTCTGTATACTTACCATTTTTGTGTGATGACAGCACTTAAAGTTTACTCTCTTAGAAATGTTCAAAAATACAATACATTATTAACTGTAATTCTAGATTACTAAAGTAATTATCTCTGTTCTCTATTTTTCTTTGAAGCTATTATTATGGGAGGAATCAGTGCATGGATCAAGTGCTATTTTTTAACGAAAGAGAAGTAACTATTCTCATACATAGAATAGCCTCATGTACTGAAATAAAACTCAAAGGGGTGATGGGTATTAAACTTGCATAATTACTTTTGGAAAGAGAGTTGGAATAGTTACAGTGTTACACTTTCTCCATTTCCATCCTTTCACCTACTGCTTATTTCCATGGACTCTTCTACCACCCAATGCATTAGTTAAGCAGAAAGAACTATATATACATAGAAGGTAACATTCAGAATTAAATAAATTTGATAATCCAATTGTTACAGAACTTTTTTCTTGCCTTTTGATTCTAAAACTGAATATGCAAGCTCTCTTGGAAAATAAAGAAAATATTGTTCCTCTAAAAAACTTCATTATTAACTATAGTCACCCTGTCGTACCATAGATTTTTTGAACTTATTCCTCCTCTCTAACTGAAATTTTATATCCTTTGACCAACATATTCCCAGTTCTCCTACCCACCCCCTGGTAACCATTATTCTATTCTGTACATCCATGAGTTCAACTTTTTACATTCTGTGTCTAAAGAAGTGAGATCATGCAGTATTTGCCTTTTTGTGCCTGGCTTGCTTCATTTAGCATTATGTCATTCAGGTTCATCTATGCTGTCACAAATGACAAGATTTTTTCTCTTTCTTAAGAATAAATAGTATTCCATTGTGTTTACATGCTTACCATAGATATATTATGGGTTTGGTTCCAGACAACTGCAATAGTAAAGCAAATATTGCAATAAAGTGACTCACATGTTTTTCTTTCATGCATATAAAAGTTATGTTTACACTATAGTCTATTAAATGTGCAATAGCATTATGTTTAAAAAAACAATACACATACCTTAGTTAAAAATATTTTAAAAATCGCTAATGAAGTGAGTACGTGCTGGGTAATTTGTAAAAGAAATAGTTTTCATTGGCTCATGGTTCTGCAGGCTGTACAAGAATAGTGCCAACATTTGCTCAGCTTCTGGTGAGGGCCTCAGGAAGCTTATAATCATGGCAGAATGTGACAGGGAGCCAGCATATCTCATGGTGAGAGTAGGAACAGAGGTGTGCGGTCTCAGACTCTTTTAAGTGAGCAGATCTTATACGTACTTACTAAATGAGAACTCACTTATTCAAGAGGATACTGCTAAGCTATTCACAAGGGGTCTTCCTGATGATTCAATCACTTCCCACCAGGCCCCACCTTCAACAGTGGGAACATGTTTCCACATAATATTTAGAGGGGACAAACATCAAAATCATATTAGTAGCATTATACAGTAATTCTATTTTTAATTTTTTGCAGAATCTCTATACTCTCTTTCCTAATAGCTATAATAAATTACATTTCCACCAGTGGTATGCAAGAGTTCCCATTTCTCCACATTCTTACCAAATCTTATGTTTTGTCTTTTGGATAACCGTTATTCTAACAACTGTGAAGTGTTACCACATTATGAGATTAATTTACATTTATCTGATGATTAGTGATGTTGATCATTTTTTCATGTACCTGTTGGTCATGTGTTTGTCCTCTTTTTAGAAATGTGTATTTATTATTCAAAGATGTCCTTTGTCTACTTTTAATTTGCTTACTTGCTATTGAGGCAATTAAGTTTCTTATAAATCTTGAATATTAATCTTTTAGTAGATATATGATTTCCAAATATTTTCTCCCATTCCATAGTTTATATCTGTACTCTATTGACATCTTGATTTTTTAATTTATATATATGGTTTATATATAGATATATTTTTGATCTACAGAAGATTTTTAGTTTGATATAATTCTTCTTGTCTATTTTTATTTTGTTGTTTCTGCTTTTACATTTATATGCAAAAATGTATTGCCCACACCAATCTGTATTTTCTTTTATTAGTTCTAAAGTTTTGGTCTTACCTTATGTCTATAATTCCTTTTGAGTTAATTTGTGTGTATGGTGTGAGATAAAAGACTTATTTTTTCTTCTGCATGTGGTTATATAGTTGTTCCAACACTATTTATTGTAGAGATTGTTCTTTTCTCATTGTAAGTTTGTTGTATCTTTGTTGAATATCAATTATTAATATGTAGATTTCTGAGTTCTCTACTCTGTTCTATTGGCCCATATATCTCTTTTTATGCCTGTACCATAATGTTTTGAGTATTTTAGCTTTGTAGTATATTTTGAAGTTAAATAGTATGATGCCTCTAGATTTGTTATTTTTGCTCAAGATTGCTTTGGCTATTCAGGGTCTTCTGTAGTTCCATACAAATTTTAGTATTGCTTTCTCTATTGCTTTGTAAAACTTCATTGGAATTTCAATAGGGATTGCAAAATGTATGTAGATAACTGAATACTATGGTGATTATAACAATATTAATTTTCCTATTTCATGAACATGGACCACATTTTCATTTATTTCTATCTTCAATTTATTTCATAAATGTTTGATTTTTTTCTCTAGTGAATAGCCCATGTGTGTGATAAAAATATAAATGCTTTATAGTTTTTTCCTAGAGGATGTTCCATGTGTGTGAAAGTAATGTGTATTGTACTATTAGATGGGATATTTTGTATATGACTGCTAGATCCTTTTGATCTAAATTTAGAATAAATTTAATGCTTCCTTATTGATTTTCTGTCAGGATGATCTGTCTATGGCTGAAAATGGAGTATGGATGTAGCTCACCTTTGTTGTATTATAGTATAACTATTTCTTTAGATTTATTAATATTTGCTATAAATATTTGGCTTAGTACTCTGATGTTGGATGCATGTATATGTTTACAATTGTTACACCCTTCTTGATGACATAATCCCTTTATCATTATATAATGACCTTCTTTGACCTGTATGACAGTTTATGACTTAAAAATTTTGTATATCTGACGTAAGTATAGCTACTCCAAGTCTCCTTTATTTTCCAAGTGTATTGAATATTTTTTTCCATCATTTTAATTTCAGTCTACATGAGCACTTACAGATGAAATGAGTCTCTTGTAGGTAGTATATAGTTGGTTCTTGTTTTTTTATCTTTCATTCATTCTGTGACTTTTGATTAGAAAATTTAATCCGTTTACATTCAGGTTAATTATTGATATGTAATAATTCACTACTTCCATTTTATTTATTGCTCTCTGCTTGTTTTGTTGCTCCTTAATTATTTCTTTTTCTGTTGCTGTCTGCTTTGTTATTAAGCTATCTTTCTCTGGTGGTATGATTTGATTCCTTGCATTTTATCTTTTGCATATTTACTATAGATTTTTGCTTTATGGATACCACAGAGATTACAAAAAAAATATTATGTAGTTATAACAGGCTATTTTAAGGTTCTAACTATATAATTTGATCTCTCATAAAAATGTTTACAATTTTACTCCTTCCATGCCATATCAGTTTTTGATGTCACAATTTACACCTTTTTATTTTTTTCCCCTTGTGAAATTATTGTAATCGTAATTATGAGTAGTTTTTTTCTGTTAACGTACTGATATTGTTTGGCTGTGTCCCCACCCAAATCTTATCTTCAGTTTTAGTTCTATAATCCCCATGTGTCATCAGAGCTACATGGTGGCAGGTAATTGAATCATGGAGATGGTCATCCCCATGTTGTTGTTCTCATTATACTGAGCAAGTATAATGATGATTTTATAAGGGGCTTTTCCCCCCTTGTACTTGGTACTTCTCCTTGCTGCCACTATGGAAAGAAGGATGTTTTTATTTCCTCTTTCTCCATGACTGTAAGTTTCCTGTGGCCTTCTCAGCCGTGCTGAACTTCTAGTTCATTAAACCTCTTTCCTTTATAAATTACCCTGTCTCAGGTATGTCTTTATTAGCATGGTGAGAATAGTCTAATACAGCAAATTGGTACTTCAGAAAGTGGGGTACTGCTATAAAGATACGTGAAAATGTGGACCATTCCAGGCTAACTAAGGCACTGAGGTGGGCCATAAGACTGAATCTTCAGGGGATGAGAAGATGCTGAGATAAGCCTTATCCCTGATTCCGCTGGTTCGATCCTGAAGCCTGAGTCCAGGAGGGCAGGTCTGGGTCCTAAATCCATGTGGTCTCTCTTAGTACCTAGGTCTGCTATCCATTCTCTTATTGATGTACCTTATTATTGTTTACCACTTCACAATATTATAAGTCATATTACTATTACAAACTAAGATTTCTAAAGTCATGTAGAAGTCTTTTGGAGCCTATGTGTTTTATTTTCTCTTGGCAGAGTACTTAGAAGTAGGACAGTTGAGTTATCTGGTAAATGCATTTTTATGAGAAATAAGCAAACTATTCTTTCCAGGAAGCTACATGGTTTGCATTCCTACTAGCAATGCATTAAGGTTATAATTGCTCTACATCCTAGTCAACATTAGGTAGTAAATATTTGTAATTGTAGCCTTTTTAGTGTGTCTATGGTGGTATCATATTCCAGATCTAAGTAGCAATTTTCAAATAACTAATGATGTTTGTCATCTTTTAATGTACCTATAGGAAATTTTTAGCATATTCTCTACAAGTCTCTGTTCAAATATTTTGCATTTTTTGTGCAGTTTCTTCATATTGGTAAATATTTCTACTATTTGTAGCTTGAATATTGATTGGTATTGCATTGAGGAATAAGATCAATTTGGAGATAATTAACATGGTATAGGACCTGATATTCTGCATTTTACATATTGCACTATCCAGAGCAGTTTTCCTAAAAAGGCACTGTAATGGCCTGCTGAAGGGAAAGCTGATGTCCTAGCTAGAGGCAATTTGAAAGAATGAGGTACCATCCCCCAAGATGTAGTATATGCACTAAATCAAAGATACCTGTATGATACTATGTTCCAATAAGAACATATATGGGTACAGAAAGCAAAGAGTGAAAGCTGGAATATACCACTTACCATGATTCTCATTAATGCACTGGAGAAATTGTGCTTAATTGATATTATATGGTTCACAGTTTTTCTTTCTTATTCTTTTTGAGGCAGGATCTCACTCTGTTGTCCAGGCTGGAGTGAAGTGGCATGATCATATCTTACTGTAGCCTCAACCTCCTGGCTCAAGTGATCCTCCCAGTTTAGTCTCCCAAACAGCTGGAATCACAGATGCCTGCTACTATGCCTAGCGATTTTTTTTTTTTTTTTTTTTTTTTGTGGAGATGTGATCTCACCATGTTTTCAAGGCTGGTCTCAAACTCTTGAGCTAAAGTGATCTGCCCACCTTGGCCTCCCAAAGTCCTGAGATTACAGGTATGAGCCACTACACCTGGCTGTGCTTCAGAGCTTCCTTCAAATCATATGTGATTACAGGAAAAGTTGGAATGGTTTAAAGGCTTGAGCTGCTCTGAAGAACAAAATCCTTCTGCCGACTCACAGGAAAGATATAAATCTAGGAAGAAATAAACCTTAGTTTTATTTAGTCACTGTGATATTTAAATATTTTGCTATTGCAGTATAACTTCGGTTATATTTCTTGATATACCTGCACGTAGTAGGTGTTTATAAATCAAAGAATGAATAAATAAATAAAAATGAATAAATTAATAATGATAATTTAAATAGAGTTGAAAGTATCCTTGGAAATTTGCATATACTTTGTTTATATGTACCTATAATTAGCTTATCTAAAAATGCTAGCTTCTGTTATTTTTTAATTTTCATATTATTTTTTTATCTCTATCAAGATTATTAGCTTAAAATTTAAAAATTTATGTATTATAAAGTGGTTTTCATGATATAGATACTGCCTTTTTCCTATATAACTTATTTCTTACTTAAGAATGAAGTATGATGTGGTGGCTCACATCTGTAATCCCAACACTTTGGGAGGCTGAGGTGGGCAGATCACAAAGTCAGTAGATCGAGACCATCCTGGCTAACATGGTGAAACACAGTCTCTTCTAAAATAGGAAAAATTAGCGGGGTGTGGTGGCAGACACCTATAGTCTCAGCTACTCAGGAGGATGAGGCAGGGGAACTGCTAGAACCCGGGAGGCCGAGATTGCAGTGAGCCGTGATTGCGCCACTGCATTCCAGCCTTGTGACAGAGCTACTCTGTCTTAAAAAAATAAAAACGAATTTTGAAATTATATTTAGCTAGCCATTCAGTATCTTATTTGAATAAGTTTTATTGAATATATTTATGATAACAGAGTAATTAAAAAGCCAAAAAGAGGTTTGGCATGACTATTTGTGAAGCTTCTTGAGATTTTTTCCCTTATACACAATCTGTTCAGGTCATGGTGTATTAGTTCATTTTCATGCTGCTGATAAGGACAACCCAAGACTGGGCAATTTACAAAAGAAAGAGGTTTAATGGATTTACAGTTCCACATGTCTAGGGAGGCACATCTCACATGTGGCAGACAAGAGAAGAGAGCTTGTGCACAAATACTCCCAGTTATGAAACCATCAGATATGTGAGACTTATTCACCATCATGAGAACAGCATGGGAAAGACCTGTCCCCATTATTTATTTACCTTCCACTGGGTACCTTTCACAACATGTGGGAATTCAAGATGAGATTTGGGTGGGGACACAGCGAAACAATATCATTCCATCCCTGGTCCCTCCAAAATCTCATGTCTTTGCATTTTGTAAACTATCATGCCTTCCCAACAGTCCCCCAAAGTCATAACTCATTCAAACATTAACTCAAAAGTTTACAGTCAAAAGTCTCATCTGAGACAAGGCATGTCCCTTCCGCCTGTGAGCCTGTAAAATCAAAAACAAGTTAATTACTTCCTAGATACAATGGGGGTACTGGCACTTCATAAATAAAGCCATTCCAAATGGGAGAAATTGGCCAAAACAAAGGTTCAATAGGCCCCATGCAAGTCCAGAATCTAGCAAGACAGTTATATCTTAAAGTTCCGAAATGATCTCCTTTGACTCCATGTCTCACATCCACTTCACACTGATGCAATAAATGGACTCCCACAGCCTTGGGAAGCTCTATCCCTGTGGCTATGTAGGGTTTAGCTGCCACTTCTGGCTGCTTTCACAGGCTAGCTTGAGTGTCTGTGACTTTTCCAGGTGCATGGTGCTAGCAGTTGGTAAATCTACCATTCTAGGGTCTGGAGGACAGTGGCCCTCTTCTCACAATTCCACAGGATGGTGCCTCAGTAGGGACTCTGTGTGGGGGTCCCAACCCCACAGTTTTCTTTCACACTGCCCTACCAGATGTTCTCCATGAGGGCCCTGCAACTGCAGCAAACTTCTGCCTGGGCATCCAGGCATTTCCACACATCCTCTGAAATCTAAGTGGAGGTTCTCACATCTCAATTTCTGACTTCTGTGCACCCACTGGCTCAACACCAAATGGAAACTGCCAAGGCTTAGGATTTCCGTGCTCTGAACCAGCAGCCTGTGCTGTACATTGGCCCCTTTTAGTTGCGGCTGAAGCAGCTGGGATGCAGGGTACCAAGTCCTTAGACTGCACACAGAAGACGGTCTCTGAGTCTGGCACACAAAACCATTTTTTCCTCCTAATCCTTCAGGCTGTGATTGGAAGGACTGCCACAAATGTCTGTCATGCCCTGGAGACATTTTCCCCGTTGTCTTAGTGATTAATATTTGGCTCTTTGCTGCTTAAGCAACTTTTGGCAGCTGGCTTTGATTTCTCCTCAAAAATGAAACTTTCTTTTCTGCTGCATTGTTAAGCTGCAAATTTTTCAAAATTTTATGTTCTCTTTCTCTTTTAAAACTGAATGCCTTTAATAGCACACAAGTCACCTCTTGAATGCTTTGTTACTTAGAAATTTCTTCCACCAGATACCCTTAACCATCTCTCTCAGGTTCAAAGTTCCACAAATCTCTAGGGTAGGGGCAAAATGCTGCCAGTCTCTTTGCTAAAACATAACAGAGTCACCTTTGCTCCAGTTCCCAACAAGTTCCTCATATCCATCTGAGACCACTTCAGCTGGATTTCCTTGTCCGTATCATTAACAGCATTTTGGTCAATGTCATTCAACAAGTCTCTAGGGAGTTCCAGACTTTCACACATTTTCCTGTCTTCTCCTGAGCCCTCCAAACAGTCCCAACCTCTACCCGTTATCCAGTTCCAAAGTCACCTCCATATTTTTTTGATATCTTTTCAGTAGCGCCCTGCATTACTGGTACCAGTTTACTGTATTAGTCCATTTTAATGCTGCTGATAAAGACATACCCAAGACTGGGCAATTTACAACAGAAAGAAACATTATAGACTTATAGTTCCATATGGCTGGGGAGGCCTCACAATCATGGTGGAAGGTGAAAGGCACATCTTACATGGTGGCAGTTAAGAGAAGAGAGTTAGTGCAGAAAAACTCCCCTGTATAAAACCATCAGGTATCATAAGACTTATTCACTATCACTGGAACAGCATGGGAAAGACCTGACCACACGATTCGATTACCTTCCACCAGATCCCTCCCAAAACATGTGGGAATTCAAGTTGAGATTTGGGTGGGGACACAGACAAACCATATCACATGGCTAACACTTTTTATTAAATAGCAGTTGTTTGAACACAGTTTGAATACACTGTTTTGTCATAGTATTCCCATAAATTATCTGAAATTATTTTAACACAAATAGATGGCTTTATACTCTTGCTAAGTACACCTATAAAAAATATATAGCTTTATTTATGGGTTTATACTTACTAAATTTTATTTAATGTGTACAGTTGGAACTGCTGGTTGATTTTTAAGCAAGGTGATCTTTTATAATTTGTGTATTCCATTTCACTATTTATATTAATATCTTTCCTTTTAAAAGTAAATATATCCATTAAACATTCTTAATGTTGGTTGAAAATGATCCTATTCAATCAGCAATTATATGAACATTGAAGCAAAGCCTCTGGGTATATTTGCATAATTGAGAATAAACCCATAGTTTCCCTATTTGAAAAATCAAAGACTGAAACAGCAGTAATTTTAAAAGTTCAAATTCAAAGTGAGTAAGTTTTGTGTATTTGTGTATAATAACTATTAAAAATAACATTTTTATTTTAAATAAATTTCCCCTCTGTCATTTCATCTTCATGCAATTAAGATAGTCCTGTTTATTTCTGGCCTAAATAAATAAAGAGAAGCTTTAGATTTTTATGCAGATAGAGAGTGAATAGGTAGGGAAATATAACAGGTTATTATAATAATTTCCAATGTAATTATAGGAAGATAATGGTGCTTAGTACCTCCACCAACATCAAACTATATATTTAATCTTTTGATTTTTATTTAATCAGCTTAAGCAGTATGTTTCATGCTTAGATACAGAACCTTAATATGTAACTTCTAATTTCACCCTAGCTATGCTCTTCTAATTTATCTAACACTCTCAATTTTACTAATTTTGACTTGTCCATATCAATTCATAACATAAGGAAAAATTTTCTTATTTTACAATATAAAATATTATTACAAACATTTTCCAAAACAAGACAGGTATTCTTTACTGGGTTACTTACACAGTCAGAATTACCCAAAATCAGTTTCCAGCATTTTTATTATTATTATTATTTGAGATGGAGTTTGACTCTTGTCACCCAGCCTGGATAGGCTGGGATGTGGTGCAGTGGTACAATCTTGGCTTACTGCAACATTCGATTCCAGGGTTAAAGAGAGTCTCCTGCCTTAACCTCCCAAGTAGCTGGGATTACAGGTGGCTGCCACCACACCTGGCTAATTTTTATATATTTACTAGAAACATGGTTTCATCTTGTTGGCCAGGCTGGTCTCGAACTCCTGACCTCAGGTGATCTGCCTGCCTCAGCCTCCAAAAGTGCTGGGATCACAGGCATGAGCCACAGCACCTGGCTAGTTGCATTGTTTTTATAGTGACATGTTCATAGTGAATGAAGAAGACACATTTGAACAATACAGAATCTATCAGACAGTACATATAGGACACATAGAAGACAGAAAATGATAAAATTTTAATCTGTAATGCCTATAAGGAAACAACATGTACTGAAAACCCAGGTATGAGATAAAAACTGAAATAGAGAAGCATGGCCATAACTTGGTAAGCATCTTTCTTTCTCTTGGCCTGAGTTTCTTCATTTCTAAAATGGAGAGGATGGAGATAGTGGTAATTTTTTTGAATAGAAGTTACATACTAAAAAAGTCAAATGCATACTAAAAGATACACAGATACAGTGTAATCAAATAATGTAAGCTGAGGAAATAGCGATTTTGTGAGCTTTCAGATCAAAATAAAGGTCATGCAATCAAATGGTGGCACAATCAGAAGGATTTCTGAACATTAACTGGTTAAGCAGCCTTCTGACTCTTGGCTCTCCTTAGTAGGAATCCTAAGATGCTGTCATAAAGAAATATTACACTAAGAATTAAAGAAATAGACAACAAAAACTAACTCTATAATCACAGATTTTAAGATTAGTCAGGGTTCACTACCACAACTAGAAAGGTTTTCTAGTCTGTAAAACTGCCGTATTTTAGGAGCCCTGGGAATCAATCTGAAATGGAGATTAAGTTGATTAAGAAATATACTTTGAAATCAATACCTGGGCAAGGAAATCGAAAAGCAGCAGGAGGGAGTAAGAAAAGTCCAGCTGTTATGCAGACCCAAGAACAGCCTCAACTAAGTCGGTGAGAATTTCAGTAGCTTGAATAGTCCTTGGGAGGTCACCCTAAAATTGGGTTGGATACCCCAGAACTTTTGTTTCAACATCAACCCATTGCTAAACATGGGATTCTAAAAAAACTACACAGTCATAGGATAGGCAGCTCTCTAATAGGTGAGACAATCCCTGAAGAGAAGTTTGTCATCTGATAGCATTCCCAGTGACAGGGTAGTAAGTCGTTCATTGAATGGAAAACTGGAGACCTCATAATAGTAGCCAGTATAGTCTATCTTTTGCGGCATTCTGATGGACTTCTTCATACACACCCTGGGAACAGCTTTTTCAGGATTACAGTTGACCCCTACTTTTGGGGAAATTGAAAAAGGAAGATTCAAGGAGTACTCTAACTCCCCAAATGCAGCAGCTAGTGTGAGGATGCAAATGATTCTCATTGTTTCTCACTACTATTGTATATTCTTGTATTTTATATTCTCAATCTCCTCTAGCACCTCTACTAATCATGATTATATATCTAATCTTTGACTCATGGAATATCAAACCTACTCATCCTGCCACTAATTTACCAGAGTTTCTTCCCTTGTGTTTATTGTCACAGTTGGACAAAACAATTGCAACAAATGGTCTCCCAAATATATAATTAACAGCACACTTAATTACCAGTCACATTTTTCATCTCTAGGGTATTTTAATTCAACACCACTGATAGTGTTAACAATTGGTTTGCTTCTTTACACTGGGTGCTATATGTGCTCTTGTACTCCTCCATGATAACCAGAAGCCAAGTGATAAAATGTCTACAACATGATCTTAGTGCTTTCTTTATCAAACAAGGATTGTAGGCTATGATCCACAAGAAGGTGACTCTCAAATAGAGTTTGACATAAAAGTTGCTTACTATTAAGGGCATTTGAGATCAATATCTATGGAAGGGAAAGGAAGGAAGAAAACTAGGGCAGAAGATGAACTGTGCTGCAAGCTCAACAGTGCCTTTACTAATCCTGCCAAAATGGCTCTTAAGAGTTTGTCCTGAATTTGGTTCACTATAGTCAGTACTTTATACTTCCAATTTAGTATTTGTTAGAGGTGAGCCAGCCCAGGAAACAGAATTACCTTGAGACAGGCTGAGGCAATCTCTGAAGATCCTTCAGAGATGAAGGTTTTCTGCCATCAGTATATTTAATAGTTTGTGCCACAAGTCCTTCATTGAAGAGGAATCTATTTGGTACATTGCAGAATCAATCACTTATATATAATAATAATAGCCCAATATTCAGACATATGATATTACAATTTTAAATTCTTTCTTCATGTTTAAGAAGTTTCAGATAATACACACATTTATCTGAGTTTGAAAACATTCTAAACACTTGAAGTTTAAAAGCTTCCAATATTAGAAAATAAAATAAAAAATATTTAAATTGCTCCATTCACATATAGTTGATACATTCATTCTTCTGACAACAAGTCTGATTATTGGTAGATTAACAATATGATTAACTAGTTAGTTAACAAAGTTAATAGGTTTGGGTTGCCCTTCATTAGATATAGGCGTGAATAAAATGGAGTAACTCTCATGGAACTTTCTTAGAGAGGAGAAAGAGAGTTTTAAAATGCATGAATAGATGCATGGGATGTGGTTATCAGTTCTGTGGAGAAAATAATAACACCAGAATGATAAACAAATGAATAAACATTTGATGGTCTCCTCATAAATGTGTTCTAAGTTTATATAAAAGTTCAGAGTTGCAGCAATTTTTATTTCATTGGTGATAAAAATAAGACCAAAATGTAAATAAATTATTTAAAAATCACACAATTAAGTGTTAAAGCCAGCATTCAAACCCAGATAACTTAGGCTTTAACAACCAAACTCTTAAATCTGCACTCCCATGTATGTTGCAGCATTATTCAAAATATCCAAGGCATGGAATTAGACTAAATGAACATCAACTGATGAATGATGAAATAAAATGTGGTATAAATACATAATGAAACACTATTTAGTGCTAAAAAGAAGAAAATTATGTCATTTGTAGCACTATGGATGAACCTGGAGGACACCAAACTAAGTGAAAGAAGCCAAGCAAAGGCAGATAAATACTGCACAATCTCACTTATATTCTAATATGATTTGTCTCTGTACCCCACCCAAATCTCTTCTCAAATTGTAATCCCCACTTGTTGAGGGAGAGATGTGGTAGAAGATGATTGGATCATGAGGGGAGGTTTCCCGCATGCTGTGCTGGTGATAGTGAGTGAGTTTTCATAAGATCTGGTGGTTTTAAAGTGAGGCACTTCTCCCCTCCCATTCTCTCTCCTGCCACCATGTGAAGAGGGTCCTTGCTTCCCCTTCACCTTCTGTCATAATTGTAAATGTCCTGAGGCCTCCCCAGGCATTCAGAATGTGAATCAATACCAGGAGTTGGGTATTGCTTTAAAGATACCTGAAAACGTGGTAGTGACTTTGGAACTGGGTGATGGACATAAGTTGGAAAGGTTTGGAAGGCTCAGAAGAAAACAGAAAGATGAGGAATAATTTGAAACTTCCTAGAGACTTGTTGAATGATTGTGACCAAAATACTGATAATGATATGGACAATGAAGTCCATGTTGGGGTGGTTTCAGATGGAGATGAGTAACTTATTGCAAACATGAATAAAGGTCACTCTTGATAGCTTTAGCAAAGAAAGTGGTAGAATTTTTCCCCTGCCATAGGGATCTAAGGAACTTTGAACTTGAGAGAGATGATTTGAGGTATCTGGCAGAAGAAATTTTTAAGGAGCAAAGCATTCAAGATATAACCTGGCTTTTTCTGAAAATATAGAGTCATATGCATTTACAAAAAGATGGCTTGTAATTGTAACTTATGTTTAAAAGGGAAGCAGAGCATAAAAGTTTATAAAATTTACAGCCTGACCAGGCAGTAGGAAAGAAAAACCAATTTTCTAAGAAGAAATTCAAGCCAGATGAAGAAATATGCATAAGTAATGAGAAGTGAAATGTTAATATCCAAGGCAATGGGGAAAATGTCTCCAGATCATTTCAGAGTTCTTCACAGCAGCTCCTCTCATTATAGGCCCGGAGGCCTGGGAGGCAAAAATGGTTTTGTGGGCCTGGCTCAGGGCCCTGCTACTCTGTGCAGCATTGGGACATGGCACCCAGCATCCCAGCTTCTCCAGCTGAAGCCTTGGCTAAAAGGGGCCAATGTACAGCTTAAGCCATTGCTTCAGAGGACGCAAGCTCCAAGACTTGGTGGCTCCCATGTGGTGTTGGTCCTGCAGGTATACAGAAGACAAGAGTTGAGCTTTGAAAGCCTCTGCCTAGATTTCAGAGGGTATATGGAAATGCCTGGATGTCCAGGCAGAAGTATGCAGCAGGGTTGGAGCATTCATGGAGCACATCTATTTGTGTAGCACAGAAGGGAAATGTGGGGTTGGAGTCCCCACACAAAGTTCCCACTGGGGCACTGCCTAGTGGAGCTGTTAGAAGTGGGCTACCATCCTTAAGACTCCAGAATGATAGATCTACTGACAGCTTGCACTGTGCACCTGGAAAACACAGATACTCAACGCCAGCCCTTGAAGGAGCTGCCTAAGATCTTGGGAGCCCATCCCTTGCATCAGTGTGCTCTCCATGTGAGACATGAAGTCAAAGGAGATCATTGTGGAGCTTTAAGATGTAATGGTTGCCCTGCCAGGTTTCAGAGTTACATGTGGTCCCTGACCCATTTGTTTTGGCCAATTTCTCCCATTTGGAATGGGAATATTTACCCATTGCCCTTACCTCCATTGTATTTTGAAAGTAACTAACTTGTTTTGGGTTTTACAGGCTAATAGGTGAAAGGGAATTGTCTTGTCCCAGATGAGACTTTGGACCTGGACTTTTGCTGAAATGAGTTAAGACTTTGGGGGAGGATTGGGAAGACATGATTGATTTTTCTTTTCTTATTTTTCCTGAGATGGAGTCTCACTCTGTCATCCAGGCTGGAATGCAGTGGTGCGATCTCGGCAAAATACAACCTCAGCTTCCTGGGTTCAAGTGATTCTCCTGCCTCAGCCTCCCAAGTAGCTGGAATTAAAGGAGCTCACCATCATGCCTAGCTAATTTTTGTAATTTTAGTAGAGATAGGGTTTTACCATGTTTCCCAGGCTGGTGTCAATGACATGATTCGATTTTGAAATGTGAAAAGAACATTAGATTTAGGAGAGGCTAGGAGGGGAATCATATGGTTTGGTTCTGCACCCATATCTCATCTTGAAGTGTAATCCCTATGTGAGAAGGGAGGGACCTGGTGGGAGGTGACTGGATCATAGGAGCAGTTTCCCCCCATGCTGTTCTTATGATAGGGAGTGAGCTATCACAAGAGCTGGTGGTTTTAAAATGTGGCACTTCCATCTTGCACTCTCTCCTGTCACCATGTAAAGAAGGTAGTTGTTTCCCCTTCACCTTCTACCATGATTTTAAGTATCCTGAGGCTTCCCAACCCTACAGCACCGTGAGTCAATTGAACCTCTTTTCTTCATAAATTACCCAGTGTCAGGTAGTTCTTCATAGCATTGTCAAATTGATCTAATCTATATGCATAATCTAAAACTTTTAACTCATAGAAGTAGAGAGTAAAATGGCATTTACCAAAGCCAAAAGAAGGGAATGAATGAGGAGATGTTCATCAAAGTGAACAAAGTTTCAGTTAGTCAGAACAAATTTCTGACAACCTTTGCAGAGCAGGTTGGTTATTTGTCAAAATATATTGTACATTTCAAAATTGCTGAGAATAAATTTTGTATATCTTACCACAAAAAAATGATGGGTAAGACCATGAATATGTTAATTAACTTGAATTTTAATCCCATATTTTATACATATATGAAAATATCACATTGTACCCCATAAATATATACAACTATAGTTTTTCAGTTAATATTAATAAAGAAATACTAGCTGATAACAGTTACAAATATTGGACAGAGTAGATTTGGAATAATTACAAAAGTTCATAAATACAATTTCAGTTACAGTAGATATTAACCTTTAAGTTTTCTGTGCTGTTTAGCTTAACTAAAGCTACTGATTAATACCAGTAAAATAACTTTTACTGCTCTATATAAAAATGTCTATTTCCATTATGTATAATAAGATATATATAAGATATGTAATATTGTATAGATATAGCATGAGAACATTAAGATATGCATTTATTATTTATATTCATGTATGAATGTGTTGTTGGCTTTGTGTTTGTATGTGTGTATGTGTGTATTTGACGGATTAGGAGAGAGAAATACACAATCCTGGAATGCACAATATCAGGATTTTCATCAATTCTATTTTGGAACTTTATGAGGAGGCATGAGTTACTTATTAAAAATCAGTTCAACTATTAGAGATAAAGAGATAGACTATAATTACTGATAAATTTTCATATTGTAGCAATTATTTTAAATAATCAATTGAAACTGGTTTCTTAAATTCCATTGCTATTTGTAAGGAATCACAGCTTGTATCTGTTAGAGTTAGCTCCTTTGTGTGGGAGAAGAGCAAGTAAAAGTCAAATTATTCAAAAAAGAAGGCCTCATGAGGATTTTTTTTAAATGATAAAATTTACAGAATTTTTCTTATAGTCATAAAGTATTGGCTAAAGAAAAAACTGTTACTAAGCAACACCTCCACCCCCCTACCCACTGCCTTATATAGTTTCATGTGCAAATTCACGGAATAACTGTCTTTGCCAATTTTTTTTTTAACCAAAATATGCCCAAATCATGATGAAACCCACCATCTAGCCAAACAGAAAACTCAGGAAGACATATTACTGTCTACTGTCATTATTACCTAAAACCTCAACTTGCAAATGTTTCATACAGAATACACAAATTTGGTTAATTATCTTTTTTAGGCAGTTTTCCAGTACATGGATTTCAATCAGTAGTTTAACCTTCTCTATTTCCAAATATTGTATCCCTTTGTTTCTGCATAAAAAATGAGAAAAATTGCCAGGTGTGGTGGCTCATTGCCTGTAATTCCAGGACTTCGTGAGGCCGAGGCGGGCAAATCATGAAGTCAGGAGTTTGAAACCAGTCTGGTCAATATGGTAAAACCCTGTCTCTACTAAAAATACACAAAATTAGCTGGGTGTGGTGGTGGGTTCCTATAATCCAAGCTACTGGAGAGGCTGAGGCAGGAGAATCGCTTGAACCCAGGAAGCAGAGGTTGCAGTAAGCCAAGATCTCGCCACTGCCCACTGCACTCCAGCACGGACAATAGTGTGAGACTCTGTAAAAGAAAAAAAAGAGAGAAACTTTTTTTTTTCAGTGTTCTTTCTTTAAGTAAAGTGTCATTTTGGTTTTGAAAATGAATGAGTAAAACCTTATAGTCTATGCCAAATGTTTAACTGCATTTAATATAATTCGGTCAACATATTTGACTCTTTGTTATTACAAACTACTTGTCTAACAAAATGACAGAAATTAATGCATAATTATGGTATTAAGAGTAAAGTTTTCAAATCTGATGATCCTTATATAAAACTTAGAGAATGCCTAAGAAATTAAAAAAATGTAATATAGAAAATTATAAGAAACCAAAATCCACCAGTAGTAATTTTACTCCACTATTTATCATATAAGTATTAGCATTCAAAATAGCCATGTGGTTATGTTAAACTTTCAGGAAGTGGCAAAAAAAAATTCTTATTGACAAGTTATATTAGTTTATATTCATTCAGTAACATTCACAAATCTTAAGTACACAGCTGATACGTATTTGCAAAGGAAAATATTCACCACTGCTGAGATCAATCTGTAACTTACAATATGTTCTCCTCCCTGTCTATTATTCCAGAAAAATAAGAATAATTTTTACTTCAGTTGCCATAGATCAGTTTTGCTTTCTTCTGTTTTCAACATGGGATGATTCAGCAAGTTATATTTTGAGTCAACATTCAATCTGTGATATTTACCCAAGTCATCCAAGTTTTTGGAATATAACAGTAGTTGGACCTCTTTTTCAATTCTGTGTAATATTTTTGTCCTGTGGAGTATATCGTAGTTTTTACATTTTACTATGGCAGAAATTGGATGATTTCCAATTGCATTATTTGCTAGATTCATTGCTGCAGTGACCCCAGTTTTTCACACCTGTCTGTACTCATGTTCTTTCATACTGTCCTCCAATACAGATTTGCCTGGTAGTCAGACCTTCCCTGGCCAATTGGAGAGTAGCAAGCATAATACAAAAAAAAACCCAAAACAGTACTTGTGAATTTCATCTTTATTGGATCTCTACCCTCTAACATGTCTTAAGAACATACCTGGCTTGTATGGTTGATAGATGTGAAAAATATATGGACAATGGCTGAGACCATCCTAGACTAGCCAAGAGTATGTGAACACTTACATGCCAGACAGCCGAGTCTGACAACAGAACTCTCCACCTGATGTGCAATGAAACTCTTGATGTTGAGTGAGTTCAGACAAGGCCATAAGTGAAGCTACTAAGTTTTGCAGTGGTTTGTTACGACCCCCAGACTAACTAATACAGACTATATTGTAACAGCCACAGACACTGCAGCATGTCTTTTTAGTGTATACATTTATTTACATTGAATAAATATCTAAGAGTAGAATTTTTAGAACATACATATGTGCAGTTTTGCTGCATACTGTTAAGCAATTTCTTAACGTGTTTTCACTTGTTTACATTCTCACCAATAGTAATGGAGAGTATTGGTTTCATCATTCCATTCAAAAGTATTTTGGCTATTTTGGTAGATTTATTGTGGTATTTCATTGTAATTTTAATTTGCATTCCTCTGTGAAAAACTATTTAAAATACCTTTACTTCGCATTTTGGTCATTTGATCATTGTCTTTTGTGAAGTGTCTGTTAAAGTTTTTTTTTTTTCCCTTTTACAAAATGAATTTTCCTTGTCTTATTGTTTTATAGGAAGTGTTTATATATGTTAGTCATGAGACCATGGTTCAATATCTTCTCTCATCTGTGGTTTGACTTTCAAATTTGCAATTGTGCCTTTAATTTTTTGTATTTATTGTTAATTAAGTTACATTTATACATATTTCTTATCATAGTTTTTTTGTATCTTTTATGTAATACATTTCTGCCTATTACCAAATCAAAAAGATAACCTAGTTTTAAAAACATTTTTTAGCCTTTCCTATTTAAAATCCATGAATTAGCAGAAATTGTTTTTGTAAATCAAGTGACATATTTAAACTTTCATTTTTGTTACATGGGTATCCCATTGAGTCATACCCTCTGTTGATATAAATTTTTGTTTTGTTTTGAGGCAGGTTCTGGCTCTGTCACCAAGGCTGGAGTGCAGTGGCACAATCTTGGCTCACTGCAACCTCCACCTCCTGGGTTAAAGTGATCCTCCCATTGCTGCCTCCCAAGTAGCTGGGACCACAAGTATGTGCCATCATGTTTGACTAATTTTGTATTTTTTGAATAATTTTGTATTTTTTGTAGAGATAGGGTTTCACCATGTTACCTCAAGTTCGAGGCTTGTCTCAAACTCCTGAGCTGAACCAATAAATCAGCCTCAGACTCCCAAAGTGCTGGGATTACAGGTATGAGCCACTAAGCCCAGCCCTCCAATTGTTTAATAAACCTTAGGAATGATTACAATTACATATTAAATTTTCTAGTGAATCTCTGAGCATAAAGGTATTCTTGAGAATCCTTGACAAAGTCATCATTTCTGCACTGCATTGCCCTTGCTACTTCGATATACATTGGGTGATTGTTTATGATCATGCTTTTAAAATCATTATTAAATTTCATTGATCTATTTTTCTATCACACAAATAACTTGCCATTTTATTTGTAACTTTACAGCAAAATGTAGCTTCATAATAGGTCCTAATTTCATATAGCATTATAATAAAAACTTGATATCTGTTACTGTAAGGACTCCAACTTGTTCTTGGCCATTTTTGGCCTTTCTACCTCAGATTTGCTTATTAACACGGCATTATGTAATTTTATAAAATCCATTTATTAAGTCTAGTAATTTATATATATATGTTTTAAACATTATCTGGGGTTAAAATTATGCTATTTAGAAGTAATGACAGTTGTATTTCTTCTATTCCAATATTGGTATATTTTATTTATTTTTCTTGATTGACTAGATCCTTCAGTACAATGTTGAATACAAATAATTATGGTAGATATTATTGTTTGATTCCTAATTTTGAAAGAACACTTACCACATTTCACCATGTTAATAATTTTCATTGTATATTAAAGAACATACCTTCTATTTCTGAATAACTGAGACATTTTATGAACTATTTTTTATTTGTGTAAAATGCGTTTACTATGCCTATTGAACTAATTAGATGACATTTTATTCTTTTTCTAGTTAAGGAAGAAGGGTAATTACACTGATTATATTCAAATGTTAAATCACACTTTCATTCCTTGAATTAATCATATTTATATTGATTTATTCCTTTTCCGTATTTCTGCTGGAATTTTACTAATATTTTGGTAAGAATTTTTTTTTTTCCCTTTGTAGTTGTGAAAGATACTGGTTTGTGGCTTTTCTTGTAAATTTTTAAGAATTTTTTTCCTTAAGATAATGCTTGCATTATAAAATGTGTAAGAAAGAAATTCTACTTTTTAAATTTTGCAATATTAATGTTATTTCTTTCTTAAATATCTGAAAAAAACCTCAGCCATGAAGACATCTTGAGCTGGAATTTTGTTTGTGGGAAGATTTTTAAGTCATGGATTAAATTGCTTAGTAAATATAAAACTATATTTATAAATGTCTTCTCATGTCAGTTTTGCTAGCTAATTTTTAAAATAAATGTGTATATCTTATTCAAATTTTAAAATTTATTGCCAACTGATTATTAATATTATAGTTTCATTGCATTCTTATTATCTATACTATTTACAATGATGTCACCTCTTTCAATGATGCCATTAATTATTTTATATTCACTATTTTTGCTGATTCTTGCTAAGTGTCCCTCACTATTAAAAATTATTTTCATACAACCAATGTTTTCCTAGATAATTTTCTCCTTTATACCCACTTCAGCTTGCTTTTGATTAGTGCAACCAGGGTAATTTTTTTTTGTCTTTTATTAAAACATATTTGTATCTTTATGTTTTAAATGTGTTTTTTTGTTGGCAAAATACGGGTTAGTCTTGCTTCCTTCTTTTTTTTAATCCAATCTGCCAATCTCTGCCTTTTAATTTGGTCTTTAAACATGTGTATTTAATATGATTATAGATATGGTTTGGTTTAAGTCCATCATCTTGCTGTTTAACTCCTATGTGTACTTTTTTCTACTCTTCCTTCTTCTTTCTGAGATTTTTTTTTTCATTTTAATAAACTTACCATACTATTTGTTAGATTTATAGCTCTTTGTTCCATCCTTGTAACAGTTATTTTAGGACTTATCATAATATAAATAGTATAGTAGGATTTATAGAAATATTGCACTGTACCTGTAAGTGATACTTTATCAATTCACACATAATGTGAGACCCTTAAAGTATTATATTTTCATTTATCTTCCTCATTTTTTCTGTTATGGTTGCCATATATTTCACTTTTACATATTATAAATCTGGCAGTACAATGTTATTAATTCATTTACATGTATATTTATGTTTCAAACACGCTCTAAATAATTAGCCAAAAGTCTTACATATTTAGTTGTGTAATAATCATTTCAAATGGCCTTTATTCCTTTGTGTAGATCACATTTCTATGTTATTTTGCTTTTCTGCCTGAAGAACTTGCTTAAACATTTATTGTAGTGCATGTTAGCAAGTCATTGATTTGTCTTTGTATAATTCAAAACTTTTATTTAATCGTTAAAAAAACACTTTTGGAATAGAATTCTAGGATGTTATATTTTTCTTTTCAGTGCTTTGCAGATGCTGTTCTATTGTCATTTTTCTTGTGTTGTTCTAACAAGTAATTACCTAGCATCCTTTACTTCCTTCTGCATGTCAATTTTTCTTCTCTTGATTCTTTAAAATATTTTTCACTTTGTCACTGGTTTTGAGCAGTTATGATGTGAACCCTAGTATTTTTGTTTCTTTGTTTTGATTCTTTGGTTGGAATTTTTGTTGTGGTTCTTGGTTTTCTGGAGTTATAGTTTTCATCAAATTTAGAATATTCATGGTCATTATTTTTTTCTTTCAAATGCATATGGTTAGCTTTAAGTTTCTACTCCTCTCTCTTTTCTAGGACATGGATTACTTTAAGTGTGGGAGGGCACTTAATCTTGTCTCACAATTAAGTAATACATTGTTTATTTCCTGTCCTCTTTCTGCTTCATTTTGAATAGGTTCTATTATTATAACTTCAAGTTTTCTTCTTCTGCAATGCCTAATCTTTTTCTGACCCCATTCAGTAAATTTATCGTCTTCACATATGGTAGTTTTTATTTCTATAAGTTAAATTACTCTTTTAAAATGTATTGTAAGTTCCTACTTAATTTTCTGAAAGAAAGAATATCTTTTACTAATAACTTTTGATGTGATTATAATATTTATGTCATATCTAGTTCAGTTTTGATTTATTTAATTGATATTTCAGCATGGGTTGGATTTTCCTATTCTTTTCTTACATGATCAGATTTTATTGGATTGCAGAATTTTACCTTTTTGATGAATAATTATTTTTGTATTCTTATGAGTGTTATTGAGTTTAATTATTGGATACAGCTCAGTTACTTTTAAATAGATTGATCATTTTAGATTTTATTATTATGATACGTTAGTCAAGGAAGACAGCAAAGCTCTGTCTGGGGCTGATTATTCTTCATTGCTGAAAGAAGACCTTCCTCAATATTCTACAAAATGTCCTTTGAATCTTGAAATTTCTAGTCTGGCTATGAGAACAGTCACTATTCCTTTATAAATGCCATTCATTATTCTCTCTATTATTTTGGGGTTTTCTTTTTCTGGTCTCATGTATGTGCTGTTTATTAATCTGCTTAATATTTGAGGGTTCTCATTGCAGATCTATGGAGTTCTTTCTCAGTGCAGCTCTCTGTCTTACTCAGTTCTGCAAAGTCTATCCACCCTGATCTTCCTGCATCTCAGCTTTCTATTCTTAACTCAAGGAGCTCTCTTTGATCTGCCTGGGCTCCACACCCTGCATTGAGGCCTGGCCTCTCTTTCCAGGAAGTGTCCTTAGTTAACATATGAATCAAATTAATTTTGTTTTTTCATTTCTTAGCAATCAGTGATTTTCATTGCTGGAAATCTGCAACTGGAAAATCAGTGTTTTAAATACTTTGTCTGTTTTTCATTTTGTCCAGAAAGTAAACCTAATCACCATCACTCTATGTTATCTGGAAACAGAAATGTCATCTATAGTATTATAATCTTTAGTCTTGTTAAATTTGTAATTGGGAATGTGGACTTATTTACATGCCTAGAGCAGGAAATCAAATTTTTATAAATTTATGAAAGAGCAATTAACTCTCCTTCCTACTGTGTTTATTATTTGAGTCTTCTGAAACATTCTTTAGAGATTAATTTATTAAAAGGAATAAGGAGTGAGAGGTAAGAGGAAATGTTTACTGCCTCTCATATCCATTGGCAATAAAATTATAGATTCAACACCAAGCAAAGATGTATAGAACCTTTGACACAAGATCTGGTCACAAATAATAATTTTATTGTTTATTAAGAGAGACATCTTTTCTACAGTGATTTATGTGAACATTGAGCACTGCTACCTCAAATGTTTTTGCATAGTTCTTTGTCAGCTCTGAAATAGTCTTTTCACATGCATAAACTAATGATATGCAACTAATGAATATGCAGAGATCCTCTACAGAGTTATGCATATTCTTTCTGGGTATATCTTTCTTCTCTAATATGCTGTACTGTGAACTCTAGCTGCTTTATCCCCTGAAATTTTCCACTCAGAGTGTCCACCCATCTTTGCCAAAATTTCCCCTTCCCATGGGTTGACTTTAAGAAAATAAACTGATGTGATTATGCAGCTCATCTAATTTGTTTACTATTGCTCAAGAGTAACTAGCCTTCATTGGTAAAAGGTCAATTTATTGTATATTATTTTTATGTCCAATATAAAATATTTTATATGCAATATAAAAATAACATGCAATAAATTGACCATCCAGCAATGAATGTATATGTATGTATTTTGTTGTTTCACTAGGCAGATGAAAATAAATCTAACCTCTGTTACTTCATCATTCTTTAAAGAGGAAATCCCAGCACAGGATTAAATTATAATGTTTTTATCATCATTTAGCAAATTTTTTTCTGGATTCTATAGAAGACTGTTTTGCTATCTTTAAATATTAAGAATTTTATTTTACCTTGGCTTATTGATTTATATGTCAAGTGCACTGTGACATATAAGATTTTAAGATTTTAACTTGAAATTTATTGATATTTGCATTATGACACAGCATATTATTTATTTTGGTAAACAGCCCCTGTGCACTTGAAGAGAATGCATAATTTGCACTTCCTGAGTGTCAACTAAATAAACTTCATTAATATTGTTTTTCATATCATCTACACACTTAAAATTGTTTACTTGCTTTATCAATTAATGGGAGAATTGTATTAACCTGCGCATCGGTGTTTATAATTTTGTAAACCCTTGTTTTATAATGCTTAAGTTTTGTTATTCAGTGTACAACAATACTTTAGGATTAATACCTTAGAATTTATTTATATGTATTTAATATATATAAATTGAATTTTTTAAATCATTTTGAAATATCTCTGTCTCTGTTGGTATTTTGGCCTTACTTTATCTCATATAATTGTAACTGTACAAGCTTTCTTTTTTTCCAGTAAATTTTTATTCTTTGTATTTTTAGCCTTTATGGACAGATATATTTAAAGTATGTCTCTTTCAAGATGGATATAATATTACTTTTTAACCAGTCTAAGAATCACAGACTTTTAACTGAAATATTTAGTTCACTCATATTTACTGTAACTATTAACATATAGAGATTCAATTCTACCATTTTATTAAGCAATTTATATTTGTACCACCTTGTTTCCCATTTTTAATTTTTTTACATTAAAAAAGAAATTTTAATATTGTTTTCTATTTCTCCATTATCGTTTACATCTTTCTTTCTTATTTTGTTATGATTTCACTTTCAAATATTTTTGACTTGTAAGAGTCTATCTTGAATATGTAGTTTAATAACCTCAGAAAATGCAAGGATTTTCTTCATCAATACTGCCTAACATCATTTTTAGAGCTAAAACCATTTATTGATAGATAAAACAAGATTGAGAAATAACTGTACAATACAGAATTGTTTCCATGTTGGAGTTTCCAGCTTCATTTATGTACACGCATGCTCCATTTTTTATCTCAAGTTGATACCCCAATTTTTTTCTACTTTATCACATTTAGAAATAAATAATTGTATCTTATTTCCCAAGTTAAAGTTTGCCCAAAGTTATTAAATATTCCAACCCTGAAGAAGGTTCCACATTATCAATGAAAACATCTGTGATAACTATCTTGTAGAGATGAATGTTGTCTGGAGTTCAAATAATAATAGAAATGTTTTTGCAAAAAAAGTTATTAGTAAGTAAAAGAGGTGATAACAATAACCACAATATGTGGTTGCAAATATTTTTGAAGTAGAAAGTAGCAATTATCTGGAGAATAGGAAATATTACTGAAAAATTTGTATATAGATGAATCGTTCGAGGCTTCAAATAATATATAAAAAATGCCATTTATGTAGCATTTAGTAGGTACTAATCTAAGAATTATGAACAGAAATGTGCATACATACTTATTTTTGAATACACAATAATGTAGAAATTTGCTACTATACTTTAACGTCAAGTAATGAATGATTAAAGAAGTGAAATGAAAAGCAAGATCTGTCATTTGAAGGAATGATGAACATTTAGTTATTAGAAGGATAGAATGTAGCCCAATGGAGTAGTCTATTGTAATTCCAAAGTTTTACTCTCAAGTGAATGGTAATTAGACAAGAAGCATAAAAGAAAAAGTAAATTTGTGGGGAGAGGAAACTAAATTTTAATTTGCACATATAAAATTTAAGTTTCAATGATTGATGTAAATGATGGTTTCAAGCAAGTTGTTGGATAAACAGGTCTGAAGAGATTAGCAAAAGAACCAGTTTTGATCAGCTCACCACTGAAGCTATGAATTGTTATATGGAATTACTGTGGGTGAAAAAACTAGAGAAAAATATTTTAGAATTTAGGAAGAAGTACCAGAAAAGATTGCTTGAAACTATCAGAGAAGAAAAGCAGCAAGAATAACTTCCAAAATAGTGCATTGTTAATAATTTCAGTAGAATGTTAGTAAGAAATAGAATATTCTGTTTCTTAGAATGTTAATGTTGTCATATCAATTATTTTGGCATATGTGGTTAGTACTAATTTGAAAAAATCTGTGATATTAGTTACAAATGCAGAATTTTATTAGATTAGGAAATAATGTTTTCATTGCATAGTATTTCCACTTATTTGATCAGATAATAATTACCTTTTAAGCAAATTATAATGTTATGGAAAACTACACCATGGGAAGTTTTGACCACTGTATGAATATATATCCTTTTTTTTTTTGGGACGGAGTCTCACTCTGTTGCCAGGCTGGACTGCAGTCGTGTGATCTTGGCTCGGCTCACTGCAACCTCCACCTCCTGGATTCAAGCAATTCTCCTGCCTCAGCTATTCAAGTAGCTGGGACTACAGACGCCTGCCACCATGCCTGCTTGATTGTTATATTTTTGGTAGAGATGAGGCTTTGCTTGTTGGCCAGGATGGTCTCCATCTCTTGAACTTGTGATCTGCCCACCTCAGCCTCCCAGAATTCTGGGATCACAGGTGTGAACCACCTCACCCAGCCATGAATATTTTTACATACCTATTTTATCCTTTCCACATGTAGCTATATCTGCTTTATGTAAGGGCTATTATGATGTTATATGTTACACATGTTTTCTAACAGGTTATCATCATTCAGTGTATGTCATCTACTTTATTTTGTGAAACTTTAATTTTATATTGCTTAAAACAATTTATTCATGATTTTCCTATAGTGTAGGAGGTTTTGATGGTGGTTTCAGAAATTGAAGCTGAGATTTCTTCAAGATTTAGTGAATAGAACTAAGA
The DNA here is from genome assembly GCA_036589455.1 of Ateles fusciceps. Classification (NCBI taxonomy): domain Eukaryota; kingdom Metazoa; phylum Chordata; class Mammalia; order Primates; family Atelidae; genus Ateles; species Ateles fusciceps. Next base: position 1,878,414 of record JAZHEH010000827.1, on the reverse strand, counting down.
GTTTTGTTATTTGTGAAGGCTATATACTTGATGTTACTAACTTTTGACAATTATGTAAGACATACATTTATATGTGCCAAGTTGTTTTCCAAACTATAACTCAAAGAATTCTGCATTTATTACTCAGATTCACTTATTTCACGGGCTGGATTAAAGATGATAAATCACTGACCCAAACTGCATTCTTTAAGATTTCAGCAATCTGGATTTGAAAATATTTCTATTTCCTTTAAATATATCAAAAGTTAATATTCCTGTTTTAAAAAAAAATATTCCTAGAATATTGTAAGGGTATCCATGCTGACTTTCTTTGACCTTTGCATGTATCTTGGGATGTGTACAATGCTTCTTAAGGTATTATTAGTTTTTTCTTAAGAAAGAAAAAGAAAAGAAAAAGAGAGAAAGAAGAAAAAAGAATGAACAAAAGGGAGAAAAAGAAGAAAAAGAGGGAGAGAGAACGAGTATCTTGCTCTATTTCCCAGGCTAGAATGCAGTCTAAAAATGGGTATTGAAAACTTCTTTTATACTAATAATTGTGTTATACAATGAAGACAGGAAGGAATAAAGGAGGAAAATAACAAACAAACAGCCAACCAATACTTCATTTAAACCTATGAAATGCTATGCAATTGCTGGGGGAGTGATTTACTTCCAATTATGTGGTCACTTTTAGAATAGATGTGATGTGTTACTAAAAAAAAATGTATGTTTTGTGGATTTGGAGTAGAGAGTTCTGTAAATGTTTATTAAGTTTACTTGTTCCAGGTCTGAGTTCAAGTCCCGAGTATCCTTGTTAACCTTCTGTCTCATTGATCTGTCCAATATTGACAATATAGTGTTAAAGTCTCCCACTATTATTGTGTGGGAGTCCAAGTCTCTTTGTAAGTCACCAAGAACTTGCCCTATGTGTCTGGGTGCTCCTGTACTGGGTGCGCATACACTTGGGATCATTAGCTCTTCCCTTACATTGATCCCTCTACCATTATGCAATGTTCTTCTTGTCTCTTTTGGTTTCTGTTACTTTCAAGTCTATTTTATCAGAGATGAGAATTGCAACTCCTGCTTTTTTTTTTCTCTCCATTTGGTTGGCAAATCTTCCTCCATCCCTTTGTTTTGAGTCTCTGTATATCCTTGCATGTGAGATGGGTCTGGATGCAGCTTACCGATGGGTTTTTTGGAATGGCTGATACTGGTTGTTCCTTTCTGTATATAGTGCTGCTTTCAGAAGCTCTTGTAAAGCAGGCCTGGTTGTAATGAAATCTCTGAGTACTTGCTGGTTCATAAAAAATTTTATTTTTCCCTCACTTATGAAACTTAGTTTTGCTGGATATGAAATTCTGGGTTGAAAGTTCTTTTCTTTAAAGATGTTGAATATTGGTCCCCACTCTCTTCTGGCCTGTAGGGTTTCTGCTGAGAGATCTGCTGTGAGTCTGATAGGCTTCCCCTTGTGGGTAGCCTGACCTTTCTCTCTGGCTGCCTTTAGGATTTTTTCCTTCATTTCAACCCTGGTGAATCTAAAGATTATGTGCCTTGGGGTTGCTCTTTTTGAGGAATATCTTTGTGGTGTTCTCTGTATTACCTGGAGTTGAGTATTGTCCTGCCTTGCTAGGTTGGGAAAGTTTTCCTGGATAATACCCTGAAGAATATTTTCCAGCTTGGATTCATTCTCTTCATCACATTCAGGTACACCTATCAAACATAGATTAGGTCTTTTCACACAGTCCCATATTTCTTGGAGACTTTGCTCATTCCTTTTTACCCCTTTTTCTCTAATCTTGTCTTCTTGTTTTATTGCGTTAAGTTGGTCTTCGACCTCTGAAATTCTTCTGCTTGATCAATTAGACTGTTAAAACTTGTGGATACTTCATGAAGTTCTTGTATAGTGTTTTTCAGCTCCATTAATTCACTTATATTCCTCTCTAAATAGTCTATTCTCATTAGTATTTCATCAAACCTTTTTTCAAGGTTCTTAGTTTCTTTGCATTGGGTTAGAACATGTTCTTTTAGCTCACAGAAGTTTCCTATTATCCACCTTCTGAAGCCTGATTCTGTCAATTCCTCACATTCATTCTCCATCAGGCCTTGTTCCCTTGGTCCTGAGGAACTTCAATCCTCTGTAGGAGGAGAGGCATTCTGATTTCGGGGTGTTTTCAGACTTTTTGTGCTGGTTTATGCATCTTTGTGGATTTATCCACCTGTCGTCTATGTAACTGCTGACTTTCAGATTAAGTCTCTAAGTGGACATCCAGCTTGGTGGTGGTAAAGTTTTTTTTGTTTCTTAGTTTACCTTTGGTGGACGCCCCTCCCCCACAGAGCTGGACCTTCCCTGGTTCAGCTGTACTTGCTGTAAAACTCTTAATCCTCAGCAGTTCCAATTTCTGTTGTTTTTTTTTTTTTCTTTGGGGGGGGGCGGCCAGCCTTCCCCTGTGGCAACCCACTATGCCAGCTGAAACAGCGGCATTGAGATTCGTGGCGCTTTTCTGCCCGGGAATCTCCCAGTCTGGTTCCCTGCTTCATTCTGTTTTTCAATCAGCTGAATGGGAGACTCTGCCTTCCTGGAGCTCCAACGCCCCAACTAAAAGGGCACTCAGTCCCGTATACTCCGGACTGAGAACTGCCGAGCTGGGGCGCTGGCCATGCTGGCCAGAAGAGTCGTGCTGGCAACCTGTGGGGCTCCTCTGCTGGGAATCTCCTGGTCCGTGGGCAATAAAAATTCATCTGAAAATGTGGTGTCCACTCACTCTCTTCACTTTCACTGGGTGCTACAATCCTGAGCGGCTGCTAATCGGCCATCTTGGATCTCTCTCCAGGTATTATTTTTTGAGGTAATATAGAAACACATTCTGTACTTAGTAATGTGTAGTTATTTCTCAATCAAGTTTTATCTATCAATAAATGGCTTTAGCTTTTTAAAATAATGTTAAGCAGTATTGCTGAAGAAGTATTTATTCTCACATGTATTTATTAATTTTGTGTTTTTTTCTGATAGTGTCTACCATATCCAAGCCATTCAGTAGTTTCTTAAATAATTCTCTTTTATATGCATATTATGTTGATATACATATAGTTTAATAATGCTATGTCAGTAAAGTATTATACTTAAACTGGTTTGAGGTCAAACTCAAACTTTTGGTCAGAAAGCAACAAGTTCAGGTGTAATAAAAAGTAGTCTAATAATATACACACTATGCAATTTATTTTACAGGTAGAATTGAGGCCATTGATTGTATGACATTAGTTTGGTGGAGGTCAATTATTCTGATTTTATCAATGGTGATAAAAATTGATAGCTTCAAGCTCCTCAGAGAAACCAACAAGGAAATACGATGTTGTTAACATGATGTGTTAGAAAATGAATAGAGTAAAAAAAAAAAATGAATTACTGATATCATAGATAGTCATAATGGCAATGATCAAATTAACGACCCTTAGCATTCTTTGGTGAAGGATACCAGTTTTTTGTGTAGTGATAAGTACAAGTTGCAGTGAACAGAAAAAATGAAAGGAAGCTGTTAATAAGGGGGCATCTGCTTCCTTAACAACTTGGCTCAGATAGTGCTTATTGCATCCTTACTAGGGAAATAAACCATTGCTTGAATGATAAACATCTCTATGTATTTGGAGGAGGCAGGTGTGTCATCGCTCAGGAATTACAGTTGGTATACCAATTAATATGGGAGGAGTGTATAAGTAAAAACATTTAATTTTTACATTGTTAATGATACCTTGCCAATCATCTTTTTCTGGTAATAACAGAGAAGCAAGCTAATTATTTCTTACATGCCAAATGTAAAGATAATTTTTCTAACTCTTTTTTCATGCTTGGTTTTGCTTCATTTGGATAGGCCAACAGCTGGTTAGATAACGTATATTCTTATAACAGCACCTTATGGTTCACCTTGAGATAAATGCTTTCTACATATTTTTGGGTTTAAATGAATGCAACTGCCTTCCTGTTGCTTTCATTCTCAGGGAATTGACTGTTTGTTTATTTTATTCTCCCAGCAGAGGTATAATGTAACCTTTTATATAATGGAACCTCCCTACTGTCAGAGAATAGAAATAGTCACCCACTGTTTTAGGGAAACAACATCTTTCTTTTAAAAATGTATTTTGAAACTCTTTTCAATTCAATTTTATTAATAAACTGTGTGATATTCCTGAGTAAAAGTACCTCATTTTTTGATTCAGAAGAGAGGCTGATTTCAGAATACAAAGAGATTGAAATAAAAATTGTTCTCTTTTCTTGAATCTTATCTTTTAAAATAGGTATATGCACAAATTATTATATAAAGTTTCCAAATATGAAGTGTGTTTACCCATGTGTAGTTAGTAAGCTAAACTTTGATCTAATTTATGATGAAAATGTATATTTTAAAAGGAGTACTAATATTTAACATTTATAACATAAAAGAGCTTAAGCAGATATTGACTTTTAACAATAATGTTCTTAGATAAAAAGTATAAAGTTCCAGGAAAGCAGTTGAATTTATCTGAATTACAATCAAATAGTATATTAATATTTTATTAATAAATAATATATACATGTAAAATAATATGTTAATATAAATATGCATATCAGGCTTTACTTTTGCATCTTGACCTTAGCAAAGGCTACATTGGACTGAAGTGAAACCAAGAGAATGTTAAGGGTTCTTGAATTTACAGAGATTAATATACTATAGGTTGGGACTCCCAGGGATTCAAAGAATTCTCATGTGGTACATATCAGCATGGAGGAGTAATTAGAAATCCTACACTTGTTGCCAACATAGTTTGGGTTAATGGTAGTGACCCTACAGCAAAGGTTAGCGCATGTTTTCTCCAAAGTGATTAATTATTAATGACAATTGTTGAAGTGAATACTTGGGATTTTTGAGCCAGACACAGTGTCTATTGCATAGTCTTATTTCTTGTACAATAGTTTGAAATGTAAAAACCAGTATTAGATAGTGGGCCATAAACTATAGGCCATGGGCAAAATTTGGCCTTCTGTAGAGTAGTTTACTCACTCCTAGTTTGTAGGAACACTGATGAGAATAATACAGATGAATTCTGAAACAGCAAAGATGATTTAGGAAATACAACAAAACTGGGGATGGAAAAATAATTCAAGCCTCAGTGCTGATAAATTTGAGAAGGATAGAAGGAGAATGCTTCCTTGTTTGAGAATGTTGACATGATCAAGAGCTCCAGAAGAACACCTCAAAAAGTGTGGGTGAGGATAAGAAGGATGACTTACGAAAGATACTATTAAAAAGTCTTTGTCTTTTATTTGGTGTTATAAAGAGAACAAAACCACTTATTCAGGGTTAAAGGAAATCATTACTTTGGTACCATCAGTTCAGGTATTGGTGGCTGGGCAGTTGTAGATTTATCACATATATAATTCCTGACTGCTATCACATATAAAATTCCTGACCGTTACAGGCATATTATAAACTAAAAGGCAGGACAATTTTAATGAAGAAAAAGTTACATATGGTTGAATTTTTAAAGAAATTCTTCTTCAAAAGGGAGATAGAAATGAACATTGAAAGATAATTCTGCTTAAAACTGCAGCTTCTGGAATAAAACTTGCTAACAATTAGACATTTCAGATAGCCTGTATGTATATTAACTGATTTTCTTATTAATATAATATAGCAGCAAGAGGTGAACATATGGCAATTCAAGCAAAAGGGTAGCATGTGTATAAGCACAAAATGGTCTTTAATACCTTTGGGGAGATAGGAGGAGTGTTGGAGCAACATTGAGTCTAACCCATTTAGGGTTCACAAGCAGATAGACGATTAAGGAAAGGAGTGGGGAAGAGCTTCCCTTTCCTTCCATATTGACCGCCCTCCTGTGCTCAAGATCAAGGCCTCACCTGTGTTGTTTAAAGGGGAGATGTCCAGACATGTTAGGTCACACAAAACAAATTTATTTATGCAACTTTTGATGGACTATCAACTGCCAATATTTGGACTACTGTAGCTGAGGTATTACCCCTATCTGAGTGTTAAAAAAAGACATAATATTACAGTATGCACAGGAAAGGTTAGTGCATGTTTCTCACTTCTAATGTCAACTAGTGAAAACCTGGTTCACAGTTCAGTTGCTTAATGACAAGAAAACACAGAGCTTATTCTTCTTGGAGCTATAGTATGGTCATTTAGTCCCTCCAGATCCAATTCCCTAATCCTAGTTAACTCCTCCTCCTGCATCATCTTCTTTATTCCCTATCCCACACCTACCCCCCGCCCCTGCCACCTCCCCCGGCTTCTGAGCCCCAGGATTTCTTATTTATCCCTCTAGGGAGAGAGTAATGTGGATTTTCCTCTCTTTCACTGAAAATTTACCACATGTAAACTTTGGCTGTAGGTTCCCCGGCTCTTCTGATCCCCAAATTTTTTTTTTTTTGTTTCGAAGTGATGGTCTTTAGGTCCTTAAACCTGAACATTTAACAGAAATTCAAAGTGGAACTAGACTTTTTGTTGTTCACATGTTTCTATAATAACAAACTTATATTAAAGACAATGTATGTAGAAAGCCTTTATTGATCCTTATGTGAAAGTAAGGGGCAGGAAACAGAGTAAAGACCTGAAAAATTATGTTGGGAAACAACACATATAATTTAATATAAAATTTTTCCCCAATACATAAATAATAATGAGTCATCTGGCTTGATCCTCTTGTTAAGCACATGTAGAGAAATAGTAACAACTAAACCTGAGTTCAGTAACTCAGGCTATAAATTAAAATGTGCCATGAAAATGAATCCCTTCTCCCTTTATTTTGACAGGTAAGAAAGAATTGTTAAATGTTTTGAAAACTAAGCAAGACTTGGTCAGTTTCTTTAAAAATTTGTTAAACACAAATAAACTCAGAAAAGAAAGTGGGCTGGATTGACAGGATAGGAAAGGTAGAACATGATATTGTACATGCCCACTGACTTCAAGTTTCAGCTGGTTATCCAGCTGCCCCAGTTTCAGTTGCCAGTTATCCCAGTATAATTATTTTCTTTTACCCTAAAAAAGTACACCAGAATTAATGATAAGATTTTTCCTCTCCTAATTTAAAAACTATTTAAATGGTTGACATCATATTATAGAGCACTGGAGTTAAAAATGCAATAATAACAGATTCATAAAATCTATTAAGCTATTTGATTTTCTTAACAGCATGGTGAAATCTTTCTTATGGATATGAATGCTTCCCTGTTTAATTCATAGGTTATGGAGTAACGTAACAGTTTGTGTGTGTGTGTGTGTGTGTGTGTGTGTGTGGTTTTCCAGTAATTTGTGCTTCACTTCTTTATATGGTGGTACAATAAATTAAAATCAAATTTCTGTTCTAAATTTAGTCTTCAATGTTCATGCTAATTGTAATAAATATCTCTTCCATGTTTACAAGATGAAGCAATTATTCCTCAAAAACAAATCCAAAAGATTTCTCCAGAGGAGCCATCCTTGTCCTCTGTAAATAAATTTCAGACCTCCTTCATCTTGTGATCTCTGTATCTAATACATTCTTTTATCATTAAGCTTCTGACATTGTTCTATAATTTAGTTCTTTTTCTATCTCTGCACCTCAATACATAGTACATTTCTTGAAGTGGACGGCTTTTCTTTTTATCCCATCATTCCTGGTGCCTGACAATGGGTCTGACCCAACATTTTCTGAAATAATTTCGATCAGTTTAATTGAATGTATTTGAGAATTTTCATAGCAAGTAGCCAACTAATTGGAAAATAAAACCTGATTAATTCTGAATATGTCTACTTGCAATACTTTATGGTTTCCAGTAAGGTGGTTTTTAAACTTACACATTGAATTAGCTATCAGAATGTGTGAACTTTTATGTTAGCCCAAGATATTACTAACTGTCACCCAGGCTGGAGTGCAGTGATGCAATCATGGCTCACTGCAACTTGCAGCTCGCTGGTTCAAGCAATTCCCCTGCCTCAGCCTCCTGAGTAGCTGAAATTGCAGATGCATGCCACCACAATGGATAGAAATTGTTACTGTTATTAACAGACATGCTCTCTCAATTAGTATAATAGGAAGCCTTAACCTGTGTCAAGATCACATATGGTTGTTCTTAATCTTCTTATTTTCACCACAGAATTCTATGGTGAAATAGGTTCCACTTTTATTTACATTGTGAAGAATTATGAATTCCTTATGATGATGGCTCAGAACCAGATTCTGCAGATTCAGATTGGATTCTTCATCAATTATTACAGTAGATCTCCATTAATGGAGTAAACCAAACTGCAGTCAAACTAATAGAGGTACATAAAGCATATGTATAACAACATTAAACGGCATGCCCAGGAATGACTGTGGGGAGACAGTCTACTTTAATATACATTTTACTACTACAGATAGATCTAGATGACAATTTCAATTTAAAACCATTGATCTTTCTGAACCTTTATGACTGTTTCAGATACCAGCCATTTCAAATGATTGACAATAAGTTTTCAAAATGTATGGTGCCCTGGCTTTAGTGAAAACCATGATGTCATGAGACAGCAGTGATATTTCATTCCTAATCTTACCTTAGACACTTTCTAGCTTTTCCAAAGTACGTTATATAGTGTCTTAAAGAGAAAGCCAAGAGTCTAAGGATATGTTTTTATTTATGTCCTGGAACTATAATTCTAAATCTAAAAGAAAAAGATCAGAGAGAGAGAAAAAAAAATATATGTCACACAGCAAATGCCTGAGAAGCAGTGTTCTCAGAACTTCTTGGAAGACTCATACTGTAATTGTCAGACTTTATTTGCTAGAATTTCATTAAATAGCATGTGTAGCAGTGGGGAAACTTGGGATAAGAACAGATATTCCTGTCCTATTGAGGCAAAATAAACAACCCAAAGTTAATGATATAAAATAACAACCAGTTTATTATGCACACAGATCGTGTGGCTTAGGAATTCAGACAGGGCAAATGAAATGGCTGGACTCTGCTGTATGTGTTTGGGACTGAAGCTGAGAGAATTTAATTAGTTAGGGATGATGTGAACATTTGGGAACTAGAATTATTTTTATATTTTTATACTCATGTGTCTGTTTAAATTTGTTCTGATATCATGAAGGCCATTCTTAGCTGGGTCTGTCACCCAGGGGTTCGCAATGGTAGATTATATTTTTCTAGGAATTTACTTATATCCTCTAGGTTATCCAGTTCTTGGCAATTAATTTATAATAGTTTCTTATAATTTTTTTGAATTTCCAAGCCACCTGTTGTAATATGTCACATTCATTTTAATTTATTTGCATCTTTTCTCCTTTTATTTTAGATATTCTGGTGAGAAGTTTGTTAATTTTATTTTTTTAATTACAACTCAGTTTTATTGATATTTTTATGTTGATTTCTTTATTTGATATTTGTTCTAATTTTAAATATTTTTTTCTTATGCTAACTTTGAGTTTAGTTTTTCCTTCTGTTTTGTAACTTTTCTAGAAACAAAATGTTAAGCTTTATATTTGAAATATTTTTTCTTTTTAAGGTAGGCATTTATTATAGAATCTGCACTCTTAGAACTGCTTTTGTTGCATCCTATAGATTTTGGTATGTTGTGTTTCCATTGTTATTTGTCTCAATATATGTTTATTTGTCATTTTGATGTTTTCTTTAATCCATTGGTTGTACAGAAGCATGCAGCTTAATTTTCATATATTTGATAATTTTCCAAATTTTTTCCTGTTATTGACTTCTAGTTTCACACAATTTTGTTTGAAAAAAATTGCTAGATTTGATTTCAGACTTCTAAAATTTGTTAATACTAGTTTTGTGCCCTAACATAAGGTCTAACATGGAAAATTTTCATGTATACTAGAGGAGAATATATGTTCTGCGGTTGTTAGATGGAAAATTTTATATGTCTGTTCCATTTGGTCTAAAGTGCAGTTCAAATAGAATATTTTCTGTTAATTTTATGTCTGGTTGTTCCATCCATTGCTGAAAGAGGAGTATTTCAGTTACCTAATGTTGCATTGCCATCTGTTTTTTCCTGTATATTCATTAATATTCGCTTGATATATTTAGGTGCTCTGATGTTAGGTGTGTAAATATTTACTCTTGATATGTCCTTTTGATTAATGGACACATTTGTTATTAACTAGTGACCTTATTAGTGTTTTGTAATAGTTTTAAATTTGAATTCTATTAAATCTGTATAATTATAGACAATCTTTCTATTTTTTGTTACTATTTGCGTGGAATATGTTCTTCCATCCCATTCCTTTCAGCCTATGTGTGTCCTTAAAATAAAATGGGTCTCTGTTTTTCCATGATTCAATATTTATTGGTTTAACATTTCAAAAAATTTATTCTGAGTTTTCCAATTTATTGATATATAGTTGTTCATAGAGTCCTTATGATCTGTTGTATTTCTGTAGTATCAGTTATAATGTCTATTTTCTCATTTATTTATTTGAGCCTTCTTTCCTTTCATCTTAGTTTGTCTGGTTAAAGTTTTATCAATCTTATCTCTTTTTAAAAAACTTTTTTTTGTCAATCTTTTGTAATTTTATAGTCTCTGCTTTATTTCTGTTGGCTTTTATTATTTATTTACTTATAATTTTTAATTTAGTTTGCTCTCATTTATCTGGTTCCTTGAAGTGTAATATTAGGTTGTTCATTTGAAATCTTTCTTCTTTACTGAGGTAGGGGTTTATTGCTATAAATTTTTCTCTGAGTACTGCCTTTGTTGTATCCCATAGATTTTGATATGTTATGCTTCCATTTTAACTTGTCTCTTAATTTTTTAAAATTTGCTTTCAATGTATTTATTCATTGATTCATTTATTGTTTAAGAGCATTTTATTTAACTTCTGTATATTTGTATAGTTTTGGAGGGTCCTTCTGTTGTTGAGTTCTACTTTTATAACATTTTGGTTGGATATAAAACTTAATATGCTTTTAATTTAAAAAATGTATTAAGACATATTTTGTGGCCTATCCTGGAGAATGTTCCATGTGCACTAGAGAAGAAAGTGTGTTCTGCTGCTGTTTGATTAATAGCATCTGTCCATATATATATAGGCACATATATATACAGAGATATATGCTTATATATAAACATATATATGTGTGTGTGCATGTGTGTATTCAATTATATATGATGTTCCTTCTGTACTAGAGAAGAATGTGTGTTCTGCTGCTGTGTGTTCAGCTGCTTCTGTTCTGCATCTGTCTAGATAGATACAGATATACAGAAATAAATATATCTGTTAGGTCCATTTGGCTTAATATTCAGTTCACTTTCACATCTTTCTTATCCATTTTCTGTCTGGTTTATCTGTCTATTATTGAAAATGGTGTTTAGGTTCTCAAATTGTATTGTTATCTATTTTTCCCTTCATATCCATTATTATTTGCTTTATATACTTAGGTGCTTCAATGTTGGGTGCATATGTATTTACCATTGATATGACTTCTCATTGAATTGTGCCTTTTATCATAAAATAATGTTCTTTGTCACTTATGACAGTTTTTTTTTACCTGAAGTCTATTTAAGTTTTCATATAAGTATAGCCACTTCTGCTCTTTTGGTTACCATTTGAATGAAATACCTGCCTTTGTTTTTTCAACTTTCAGTTTATGTATGTATTTAAAGTGGATCTCCAATAGGCAGCATAACTGAAACTTCTTTTGAATCTTCTTCTACTCTCTTTTCTGACTGGAGAATTTATTGCATTTACAATCAAAGTATTATTTATAGGTAAGAAATTGCTACATACATTGTGTTAGCTGTTGTGTTTATTTTGGTTTATTTTCTAGCTAAATTGTTTCTTCCTCTTTTGTTGTATATCTTTGATTTGGTGATTTTTTTAGCCTGAATTTTTTATTTCTTTATCTTTATCATTTGTATATCTACTACAGTTTGGTTTTGTGTTTACCATGAAGATTACATAAAACATTTTATAGTTGTAATAGTCTATTTTACACTGCTAACAACTTAACATCAGTCACATATAAAAGTCTGTAGTTTTAACCTACCCTCCACTAATTTATAGTTTTGATGTCACAATTCATATCTATTTAAATTATGGATTTCTTAACAACTTATTGTAACTATCATTATTCTTGACTATTTTAACTTTGAAACTTCATAATAGAGAAATATATGATTTATAGAGTACCATAACAGTCTTGGGGTATTTTAAGTTTAACTATATATTTTCTAGTAAATTTTATGCTTTTTTTCATGTTAATCATTAAAATTCTTTGTTTCTACATGAAAACTTCTTTAAGCATTGTTTTGCCAGGTAGGTCTGGTGGTAATGTATTAACTAAACTTTAGCTTGTGTGAGACAGACTTCTCATTCATTTCTCAAGGGCAGCTTTTCTGGCTATAGTATTTTAGGCTGATAGTTAGCTTTTATTTTTTTGCAGCATTTTGAATATATTATCTCATTTTCCTCTAGCATGCAGGGTTTCTGCTGCAAAATCTGCTGATAGTCTTTTGGATATTTGCTTATTTGTAACTTGATTCTTTTCTCTTGCTGTTTTTAAAATTCTCTGTCATTGACTTTTGTCAGTTCATTATTATGTGCCTCATTCATTAAGATCTTTTTTGATTTGAACCTGTTTGGGGACCTTTGGGTTTCATGGATCTGAATGTATATGTACCTCCTAAGACTTGAAAAGTTTTCTGTAATTATTTCATTAAGTAAACTTCTTATGCCATTCTCCATATTTTCTTTCTCTTGAAATTTCTTAAAGGAAAAATTTGTTTAGTAGTATTCAATAATTTTTTTAGGCTTTCTTTACCATTTTAAACCTTTTGGATTTTAAATAAAGTGAATATGTGCTTGTTAAATTGTTGGTAATCTCTACATTTCCATACAGGCTAAAATACTTTTGTAATTGGTTTTCTCCCTTGTTATAGTGAAATTCTGTTATCCATTTTGGCTAACTGACTTGAAGAACTGTCTGTGGAAACTATGGGACTGTTTATTGCTGTTGCTGGCTCTGTGTCAGGTCAGGTGTAAGGAAGTATAAACTCAGTTCAGGTCAAGGTTACAAAGGTAAGAGAGGATGTAGTAATGTTTCAGTAAGAAGCATGGCTAGAAAAGATTTTACCCTTCTTAGAGAAGAGTTTACTTTATTAGATCCTCATTTTATAGTTGAGGAAACTGAAGTTCATAGAGCATATTTCATGACTGCAGATCATTCAGCTTCCTATATACAAGAAATAGACTAGGAATCTGTGGCTTCCATCTTTCATATCCAGCTTATTGCACTGTATCAGTGGGGGTTGGCTTCATTTTAACTGATTTATATAACTCATAATGTGTATAAGCATGCTGAAATACCTGGTTAGAATCATGTTTTATGATGATTTACCCTTGTAATATGTTTTGTTTAGTATTGTTAGCTAGTCCTAACGTTAAAGTACAGTCATTAAAATTGCCTTGGTTTGACATACATTAATATTAAAATTTTCTAGATGAAGGCACTGAGTTTCAAAAAGATTCAGTGAATTGTTCAAAGGATAACTTAGGACTTAAACTCAGCTCACTTGAATTCTAAACCTATTACTGGGATGCTATACAAAATTACATTATCATTGTACAATCATATTGTTAGAAATGGCTTTCTGTATTTTATAAGCTCTGAAAATCATGCTACTATTCTTTCACAGTTACAGGAGTACTAATTGTAGAAGCACTAAACTTTGTTATTATTTCTATACTCTCTGCAAAAGTATATTTATTTAGTACATGAAAACCTAAAACTTGATGCTATAAATTTGGAGAGGGTGGTAAAGCAAAGCTAATATTTATCTTTGATTATGATTCCGCACTTTCATTAATTTGAATTTCACCAATTCACACTTCAAAATAATTAAGTTAGGGTATTTGCTATACTCTAATAAAATGGCCTCAGCTTTGACTTATGTGTAATATGGTTTGGTAGGAATATTAATACTTGCACATAATATACTGAAATTGCTAAAAGAACATAAGGGATGCTTTCAGGTGTCTGATCACTCTAGAAATCATTTACATGCAAGCAATTGATGAGCTAATTTCAAGTCATTCTTATGTATTTGTTGAAACTAATAAGATTCAGAACGTAAGTGCATTGTTAGTCTAATTCCAGTTACAGTACATAACAGAGTGTTGAAAATGCATCTTGTTAAAAAAAATTATAATTTGGAACTTTCACCAAGGGAAACTAATCCAGATTGGGAGCCAGATTAGTGAATTTTCTATCGTAATGATAAAAAACTTTATGCTTTCTGATATATTAAATAAAAGAAATTATCATCTAGGTTTTAGTTTGCATTCTCAGGACAGATTGTTTTTTTAATCAAGAATTTCTGCCTTGGTTATAATTTTAATTATTCAATGAATACACATTTGCATCTTTAGAAGTACACAGAAACTTAACAAATTTTTATTTTAGAACTAGAAGTCCAGGCAAAGAATGTATCCAGTAACAGCTGATTCTGGATGTTAGGTGAAGAATTCAAAATAATCTAAGAAAAATGAGCAAATATTAGTACAAGTCAAATCATTAATTTGAAACTATATCTGGTAAACTACTGATATGCAAGTGTGTTAGAAGTCATCAGAGAAAGGGCCAATGAGTCAAGTATTTGCATGTTGAAGAGGCACTAGAGGATGTATGAGTTACTAGAAAACTGTTATAAAAAACTATGGTTACTGAGTGAGGAAAAAGACCTCAAGTCTTAAGACTGTTCAAGTTTTTACACTGCCACTTAATAATTACCTGGTTTTCTGCAAATTAACTTTGTGGTATTTCTATTTCCTTCTCTGCAGTAATACTGAAGAACCTGAAGTACCTGCATTCTTCACTCTGGTGAGGTTGCTATGAACATTAAAAAACACCAGTGCATTCTGAAAATGGTAAGTTGTTCTATAAATATAATGTCTATGTTAGTTTAAAAGATGGCCTATTAAATGACTAATTTGACCTAAACAAATTCTGGATTTAAGGATACAAAGAAGTTAAGAAAGATCACTTTGTTCTCCTCATGCTAGCTGTGAGCTCTCCATTCTTTACCAACAGAAAATCTGTCAGATAAGAGATTCTAACCATGAGTGCTAGAAAAATGCATGATGGAATGGCACTGAAAATAGTGGAGCTGTAGGCAAGGGCATGATTGCATTAATTGGCAGCCTGCAGGCCCCTAAAAATGTACTGAAGCACTGGAGAGGGAATTTGAATACAAAGGCTCCTGAGAACAAGTATTTTCTCTTCATTATGGTATTAGAGTTTATACATAATGTCATCTCAAAATTAACGTTGATTTTATCATCAAGCTTCAATCCTCTCTCACTTAAAGTATATTTATTTGATCTCTTTTGTTCTAGACCAAGTTACTTATCTAAGCCCTAAGGAAAAGCAACATTGATTTGTTCCTTTTATTTTTTTTTTTTCAGTAGACACTAGTCAAGTTTCAGAAATAACACTAGATAAATTATTTAAAAATTACCACTGTAATAAAGAGCATAGGTGTCACGTGGGCTGTAAGTTGTCCTGACAGCCCAAGGCAATGAGCTGCAAACAATTTGCACAGGAATATTTCAGGAAGGCATCAGCTAAAGTTTCCAAGAAAAGTCACAGGTCAGGGAAATTGTTCATCTGAGAACTGCAGTTGGTCACATAAATTCAAGATATAAATTAGATAAGATTCCACTGAATCAGCATCTATTCTAATACTATAAGGACTAGGGAACCAATTCTTATCTTTTAGAATCTTCACTGGATTTAGGTTCCTGAAAAAAAATTAGCTCAGTGGAAACTTGGGTTTCCAGAAGACTTCAGCTGGGGGATAGAAACTCTAATTTCAATTCTATTAGTAACTAGATATTTAATCTTGAGCAAACAGAATAAAATCCTTAAGTCTTATTTTCATTTTCTACGAATACGAGAACATGTAATGGAAAGAGTATTATCTATCAAATGGCTTCCTTAACATAATCAGATGGAGTTATATATTCCAAACAGTCAGAATCTATTAAGTTCTTATTGATGGTCATTACACTGGAGTTTTAAATGTTGCTTTGTATTATTTGGACCTTAGTCAGATGAGTTTTTTCTATTTAATTTTGCAAAATTGATGTGTTGTTATGTTGTTTGGGTTTATTATTGTTTTAATGACCAGTCCCCAGAAAGAACGTGAGGTCATCCTCTTCACCAATTTCCTGGACTTCTTTCTTCCTTTTCATTTGCTTTCTTCTGTCAGTCTCTCCTCTCTCATTCGTGTTTGACTCCCACAAGAAAACATGCCTGACAGGGCTCTTCCAGGTTCAGCACTAATGTTCCCACTGAGGGAGCTGTCATTCTCTTTGTCTACAACCTATTAAACTTCAGTTATTTAAGAAGATGCTTCCTGGCTCAAATCCCCTTAGTTCAGCAAATATATTTCCACTGCCCTTATTATTTCTGTTCCTAATTGTTAACGGCAGAAATATCTAGGGAGTACAAACTTCAGAAGGTGCTGCTTTACCTAGGAAATTTTCTATGGTCTTTAAAGAAAAGTTTGATTTCCTTTGTTCTATCTTCACTAGATAAGATAGATTTAAGAAATGATTAAACACAATGGGAGTCAGTATGTTGAGATGAGTATGGGGATGTTGAGAATGTTTTCCAATTATTAAACAGCAATTTTTTTGATGGTTATTTGCCTGAGTTCAATTCCTGGCTCCAGGCAATGTCTGAGAACAGCCTTCAATTCATGGTAAGCCCATTCTTGAGAGAAGCAAGCCTCTTTAAGTGGAAAGTTTGGTAGGAGACTTCCATGGGCCTGGCCAAACTTTTCTTAGAACCATGTTGCAGCCCCCAAGATCTTTCATACTCAAGCTTCCTACTTTTCCTCTCTCCTTCACAGATATCCAATCTGTACCATAGTTGGAAAAACCCCTCTTGTTCTGTTCTCCACCCTATCCCTCTATCCTACTCAGAAATTGACTATCCTTAATAATCTCTTGGCATCTGCTTCTCTACAAACAGAAACTAATTCATCATATAGTACATTGCCTGGCACATAGTGTTTTAGAAATATGTTTTAAAAACCTTGTAGGAACAAATACCACAGGATAGGTAAATTCTATTCAGACATTGTGTAAAATGATTATGCAGAACTTTTATTATCTTCTTTGCAAATTTTTTATTGTTGTATATTCAATCTAAAAAATAATTTTCTTCATTTATTTTACATTGCAGCAAAATTATTAGTACACTCTATTTTATTTGTGTGTTTAGATTTTTTTCTCAGCAACCTCTTCAACCACTTTTTATTTTCATTTATGCATGCATGGATATTTCAATAAGTCTGACTTTATTTTTATTTAAAAGTCTGAGTTGAGTTAATAAATTCTGAACTTAGCCATATGGTGTCTAGGTGATTTTAAAGTTGCGAGATTCACATGAAATGGACATATAAACAAGTAAAAATGGAAATGATCACTCAAGGAATTTGTGTTGAACACAAAAGAAAAACTGAACTGATCATACTTTTCCTCCTTATGGCCCAATGCTATTTGTATGTGGGTGGCAGAGGGTACTAAGGAGGAAAAGTGGAAATAAGTGAAAAAGAATGAGAAAGGAAGACAAGAGCATATACACCTACAAAAATGGAGATTTCAGTTCTCCAAGGGATGAAGCAGCTCTTTCTTGGTTCACATATTTTGTCATCTCTTTTCTCTGTGTTTGCACACTGTAAAACTGAAGATTTGCCATTCTTGCCATGAAATTCCTGAGTATCATCTTTGATTCTGGAATTATCATTGTTTGCAGATACTTAAAATATCTTCAATAAAATGTAAAAAGACAAGTTTCTCAGAATTTTTTTCTCACTAATAGAGAGTCCCCATTAGTAATTTGATAACTTCTAAAGAAGTAATAATTTTGGGGGTAGATACCCAGTAGTGGTGTTGCTGGGTCAAATAGTAGTTCTATTTTTAGTTCTCTGAGAAATCATCAGACTGTTTTAGATAAAGATCATCTAAATATACCTTTCCATCATACTGTATAAGCATTTTCGGTTCTCTACATCCTCACCATCATTTGTTGTTTGACTTTTTAAAAGCCATTCTGACTAGTGTGAAATGGTATCTCAGTGTGATTTTAATTTGCATTTAATTGATGATTAGTCATAGTGAACATTTTTTCATACAGTTTTTGGCCATGTGTATGTCTTCTTTTGAGAAATGCTCATTCATATCATTTGCTCACTTTTTAATGTGATTATTTGGTGCTTTTACTTTTATTTTTTTTTCTTGTTAAGTGGTTTTATTTTCTTGCAGATTCTGGATGTTTGTCCTTTCTCATATACATAGTTTGCAAATATTTTCTTACCTGCAACAGGTTTATTTTATTGATTTATTATTATTGTTACTTTTTCTATGAAGAAACTCTTTAGTTTAAATAAATCCTATTAGTCTATTTTTGCTTTTGTTACATTTGCTGTTGAGGCCTTAGCCATAAATTTTTTTGCCTAGTCCAATGTTAAGATGAATTTTTTTCAGTTTTCTTCTAGGGTTTTTATAGTTTCAGGTCTTACATTTAGGTTTTTAATCAATATCAAATTAAGTTTGTATGTTGTAAGAGATAGATGTCCAGTTTCATTCTTCTAAATATGGCTATTCAATTTTTACAGCTCCATTTGTTAAGTAGGATATTCTTTCCCCATTGTATATTTTTGTCCACTTTGTGATATCAGCTGGTGATTAATGTGTGGCTTTATTTCTTGGTCCTCTTTTATATTCCATTGATTTATGTGTCTATTTTTTTTTACCATTAAAAATATTATTTTTGTTTACTATAGACTTGCAGTATAATTTGAAGATAAGAAAAATGCACATACTACAATTGTTGGGTAGAGTGTTCTGTAAATGTTTATTAGGTCCATTTGGTGGAGTCCAGTTTAAGTCAAGTTTCTCTGTTGATTTTCTGCCTTTGTTGATTTTTCTGCCTTTATGATCTGTCTAATAATGTCAGTGGGGTGTTGAAGTCTCTCAATATGTTGTATTACTGTCTCTTTTCATAGAGCTGGTAGTATTTATTTTGTGAATCTGAGTGCTCCAATGTTGGATACATATATATTTAGGATAGTTATATCTTCTAGTTGAACTGAACCCTGCATCATTTTATAATGACCTTCTTTGTCTTTTTTGAATATTGTGGATTTAAAGTCTTTTTTATCTGAATAAGTATAACTATACCTGCTTGTTTTTGTTTATTGTTTGCATGGTAATTTTTTTCCAACTCTTACTTTGAGTTTTTGGATATTTTGACCTGTTATGTGGGACTTTTGTAGGCAGAAAATGAATGAATTTTGTTTATCCAATTTGCCAGTCTATATATTTTAAGTGGAGCATTTAGACAATTGATATTCAAGGTTAATATTAATATGTGGGGTTTTTTTTCTGGTCATAATGTTGCTACCTAATTACTTTGGAGTCTAAATTTCATAATTTTTCATAGAATCTGAGAGCTCTGTACTTATCGTACTTTTATGATAATGTGCATCATTAGGCACTTTTTAATAATGCTCAGAAGAAGGGTTTGACAAGTACCTTTACAAGCCACTCCAGAGGCAGGGTTCTAGAGCATTTTTCCCCCACTAAAACAATTCTTGTAGTATTTATAGTTTTGCTGCACTTGACTTGCCTACATAAATGCTTTATTGTTATTACCGCTATCACCATTAAAGAGAGATTGTATTTTTGGAAAACTCTCTGCATAGAACAAGAATATCACCTTAACAGTTTTTAGGTTGTTGAAATCCTCTATAAATCATTCAATGCATAGACAACATTACCTCTGGCATGAGAACATGTCTGTCTCACTGAATGGGCCTTAAGGCTTTGGACTCTGACTATTTTTAAAGGAATAAGTGAAAATAAAAATAGAGTATTTTAAAAACAGAAGAAAATTTAAAACAAAGAAAATGCAAATTGAAGCCGTGTTAAAAGTTCTTTGTACTTCACAGTTTTATCAAGCATCTAATATATAAAAAAATTCTGGATAAATACATTTTAAGTTCAAGGAATAAAGGATTTTTATAATGTTTTTAAAAGTATAAGGCCCAGTATAAACAACTGTTACAGAGATATAATACAAAATAGAATATATTCATAAAATCAAATTTTTTTTCTGCTTTACAAAGAAACATAAATTACATGTGGTTTAGTTTATCCTTCTTTGTGACGAACAACAATAAATATGAATAATAGAATTCCTAACACTAAGCATGCATTGAAGAAAACTTGTGCAAGGATGATTTTAAGGTAGTCATAAAATAATACTTTTATTTGAGAATAAATTTTATATGATTAAAAAATTATATAATTTGAGTTCATTAAATACATTTACTAAAAATGAATATTCATACTCATTTTTAGATATAAGCAGAACTACTATACAATATGCTAATGAAAAGTGATAAATTGTACTTAATTACATAATAACCTCTAATCATATAAGTTAATGCTCTGTTCCTGTTTTCAACCCTACTTGACACTAAGTCTACCATCTATTTTTTGTTGATGTTTAGGGCAATTTAGGAGTAATCATGATAAGAAGATTATAAATTATTCCATAATGAACTATCTAAAGTAGCCATTTACACTTTAAAATTAATAAAAATATGCTTCCTTTTTCTGCATCATTATACCATCTTATTCCGAAACACCTTCCCTGAAGTAGCTTGAGCTTGTTATGTACTTAATCAACTCAACAATAATGCTTTCATATTATGTTTTCACATACATACATGGATCTAAAACCAATGCATATTATTGTTTCCTGTGTTTTTCAAAATATATGTTATGTAATAAGACATGTCATATTTCAACTTTATTTTTTTCACACATGTTAGTTATTAGATTGAATTATGATAATATATATTGTTCATGTTTATTTCATTTTTTATTTTTCTAAGATAAATATTTTGTTTTTTAGTACTTACCAGTTCAAATAAGGTGGTAATAAACTTTTTACATTAAATTTTATTTCCATATATAAAATACTTTGTATATATGGAAGTAGGCTTACTATTTTATACAAATTTTGAATTTCGCTAGAAACTACCCAAAATTGCTGTAGAAACTTCTTCTGGAAATTTGCATGAGTTTACATCAAGTATAGACTTTCATAAAGTGTCTAGTTTTCTTGTGGAAAGACATCATGTACTTTTGATTGTCTGTTTCCACCAAATTAGATAACCTTGGCCATCTATCAGTGATATCATATCAGTAAAAGTAATGAGCAGTAACAATAACAACAAAATTTTTAAATATGTGATGTCTGACAGAATACTTAAAAATCCTGACAGCATCTACAAATAAATATAATAAATTAGTTCAATCATTGTGGAAGACAGTGTGGCAATTCCTCAAGGATCTAGAAATAGAAATACCATTTCACCCAGCAACCCCATTACTGGGTATGTACCCAAAGCATTATAAATCATTCTATTATAAAAACACATGCACAAGTATGTTTACTGTGGCACTGTTCACAATAGCAAAGACTTGGAACCAACCCAAATACCCATCAATGATAGACTGGCTAAAGAAAATGTGGCACATATACACCATGGAAAACTATGCAACCATAAGAAAGGATGAGTTCATGTTTTTTTGCAGGAACATAGATGAAGCTAGAAACCATCATTCTCAGCAAACTGACACAGGAACAGAAAACCAAACACCACATGTTCTCACTCATAAGTCGATGCTGAACAATGAGAACACATGGACACAGGGAGGGGAACATCACACACAAGGGCCTACCAGGGGATGGGAGTCAAAGGGAGGAATATCATTAAGAGAAATACCTAATATAGATGACGGGGCGATGGATGCAGCAAGCCACCATGGCAGGTATATACCTATTTAATAAAACTGCACGTCTGCACATGTACCCCAGAACTTAGAAGTATAATAAAAATAAGTAAATAAATAAATAATAAAGCAAGAAGCCAAATATGTAATATTGGCTGGATACTTTTCAGCCAATATAATTGACTGAAAATATTTTTTATCTTTAATATACTTGTTTAACTTCAGTAAATATGACTTTAGCGTTTTATACACTAAGCATCAGAGAAGACAGGAAAATTAAGACTGGATCTCACTTAAGATATGTAGTTTGGCAGAAAAGCATCTGTATAAAGTTGGGTCTTCAAAGGACTATGCATTCAGTTGAGAATAAATTTAAATTGAATTACCACTTCACTATAAAGAAAGAAGAATGGTAGTTGCATATCTAGAGCCATGAGTTAGAACCCAGAGATAGGGAGATGACATATGTATGTATAATATCCTAAAATGTATACTCATAGTAACATAAAAACTAGTACTGCATAAGTTAATTTTAATATTTTTGGAAAATCTCAATTTGGGCAAAACTTAATAAATCATCACCTAACATCCTCAAAGAAACATGAAATCACTTAAAAAAATCACAAAACCAAAAGGAAAACAAAATGCTCTAACTTAACTTATCAAAGCTAGTATATAGCAGAACTAGAAAAGAAGATGGTAGTTATAACAATTACAAGACATAGAATGTAAAGTATCAATTAACTATTCAAATAAATAAGGGGGGGGATTAAAATACAAGTAAGAAAAAAACTATAAAACGTTAACATTAAAGTTAAACTTTCTTCTGTCGTTATGTTTCTTCTATAGCCATTATAATTAAATAGAACTAGAATTAAAAAAAAAAAGAATGTGTCTAATAAGTTATTTGACATACCTTAAAGAGAATTAATAAACTGCAAGACAAAAGGTAGAAAACATCAACAAAACTTAGAGTTTATAAAATGTATGTAATTGGGGTTATTGAATTAAAAAATGAGTAAGAATAAGGGGGAGAAATATTTAATGTGACAATCTCTAGAATCTTTCAAAACTCAAGAACCTAGTTTTAATTTTTTGTTCCCACAAATGAATGAGAACATACAGTTTGCTTTCTATGCATAGCTTATTTCACATAACATAATATCCTTTAGTTCTACCCATGTTGTTGCAAATTATAGAATTGCATGCTTTTAATGGCTGAATAATACTCCTTTGTGTATATGTGCCACATTTTCTTTATTCATTCATCTGTTGGGTGGACACTTGGATTGCTTTCAAATCTTGGTTTTTATGAATTGTGCTGCAATAAACATGGGACTGTAGACATCTCTTTAATATACTGACTTCCTTTGTTTTGGGTCTCTATCTAGCAGTGGAATTGCTGGATCTTATGATAGCTCTATTTCTAGTTTTTGAGAAGCCTCCATGCTATTCTCCATAGTGGCTGTACTAGTTTATATTCTCATCAACAGCATTTATCATTGCCTATCTTTTGGAGAAAAAACGTTTAAACTGGAGTAAGATATCACATTATAATTTTGATTTGCACTTCTTTGATGATCAATAATGTTGAGTACCTTTTCATATGTTTGTTTCCCATTGGTATGCCTTCTTTTGAGAAATGTCTTCAGATCTGTTGCCCATTTTTGAAATAATTTTTTTCCTATTGAGTTGTCTGGGTTCCTAATATATATTCCAGTTATTAACTTTCATCAGATGAGTAGATTGCAAATATTTTCTCCCATCCTGTGGGTTGTCTCTTCACTTTGTTGATTATTTCCTTCACTATGAGAAGCTTTTTAATATGATATCATTCCATTGTCCATTTTTACTTTGGATGCCTGCGCTTGTGGCTATTGCTCAAGAGATCTTTACCCAGTACAATGTCCCAAATATGGATTATTTCTCCATTCTGTTCCCTTTGTCTACATGTCTATTTTTATACCAGTTTTGTGGTTTTTTTCCTGTAGTATAGTTTGAAGTTGTGTAATATGATGTTTCCAGACTTTTTGTTCTTGCTTAGTCTTGCTTTGGCTATGTGGGCTCTTTTATGCTTCCATATGAATTTTAAGATTGTTTTTTCTAACTCTGTGGAATAGTTTCCTCAATATTTCCTTTATTATTATTATTATTACTATTTCAATGGTTTTGGAGGAACAGGTGGTGTTTGGTTACATGGATGAGTTTGTTAGTGGCGATTTCTGAGATTTGGTGCACCTATCACCCAAGTATGTACATTGTACCCAATGTGTAGTTCTTTGTTTTTCACCTCCCCTCCTGCCATTCCCCTTAGTTTCCCAGAGTCAGTTATATTATTCTTATGCCTTTGTGTCCTCACAGCATAGCTCCCACTTATAAATGAGAATATATAATGTTTTGGTTTACCATTCCTGAGTTACTTCCCTTAGAATAATAGTCTCCAATTCCGTCCAGGTTGCTGTGAATGCCATTATTTCATTCCTTTTTATGGCATTCCTTTAATGCTATTATTTCATTTCTTGTAGTACAGTTTGAAGTCAAGTAGTATTTCATTATATATATATATATATATATATAAATTATGTATGTAATATTTATATCTATCTATCTATATATATATATATCTCATTTTTTATCCACTCATTGGTTGATGGGTATTTAGGCTGGTTTCATATTTTTGGAATTGCATATTGTGTTGCAATAAACATGCATGTGCAATCTTTTTTTTATATAATGATTTCTTTTCTTCTAGATAGATACTCAGTAGTGGGATTACTGGATCAAATGGTAGTTCTACTTTTAGTTCTTTAAGGAATCTCCACACTGTTTTACCTAGTGGTGGTACTAGTTTACATTCCCACCAGCAGTGTAAAAGTATTCCATTTTCACCACAACTATGCCAACATCTATTATTATTATTTATTTTTTTAATTATGGTCATTCATGCAGAAGTTAGGTGGTATCACATTGTGGTTTGTACTTCCCTGATAGTGATATTGAACATTTTCTGCACATGTTTATTGGCTGTATGTATATCTTTTTTGATAATTGTCTATTCATATCCTTAGCATACTTTTTGATGGGAGTGTTTGTTATTTTCTTATTGATTTGTTTGAGTTCCTTGTAGATTCTGGATATTAGTCCTTTGTTGGATGCATCATTTGCAAATATTTTCTCCCACTTTGTGGTCTGTTTCTTTATTCTGCTCAGTATTTCTTTTGCTATTCAGAAGCTTTTTAGTTTAATTAGATTCCATCTATTTATTTTTGTTTTTGTTGCATTTACTTTTGGGATCTTGGTCATAAACTCTTTGCCTAAGCCAATGTTTAGAAGAGTTTTTCTGATGTTATATTCTAGCATTTTCATGGTTTCAGGTCTTATATTTATGTATTTGATCCATCTTGAGTTGATTTATTATAAGTTGAGACATGATGATCCAATTTTATTCTTCTACATGTGGCTTGGTTTGTTAAACAGGATGTCCTTTCCCCACTTTATGTTTTTGTTTGCTTTGTCAAAGATCAGCTGGCAGCAATTATTTGGCTTTATTTATATATGCATTTTCTATTCTGTTCTATTGGTCGACATGCCTATTTTTATACCAATACCTTGCTGTTTTTGTACCTATAACCTTGTAGGATAGTTTGAAATCAAGTAATGTGATGCCTCTAGATTAGTTCTTTTTGCTTTGGCTATGTGAGCTCTTTTTTCTTTTCACATTAATTTTAGGATTTTTTTTCTAATTATGTGAATAATGATGGTATTTCAATGGAAGTTACGTTGAATTTATAGACTGCTTTTGGTATTATGGTAGTTTCACAACATTGATATTACCCATCTATGAGCATGGGATGTGTTTTCATTTGTTTGTGTCATCTATGATTTCTTTCAGCAGTATTTTGTAGTTTTCCTTA
Source organism: Ateles fusciceps (assembly GCA_036589455.1). Taxonomy (NCBI): domain Eukaryota; kingdom Metazoa; phylum Chordata; class Mammalia; order Primates; family Atelidae; genus Ateles; species Ateles fusciceps. The sequence continues at coordinate 1,852,678 of JAZHEH010000827.1, read as the reverse complement.
TTGAGATATTTCACCTCCTTGCTTAAGTATATTCCTAAGTATTTTATTTTATATTTACAACTGTTATAAAGGGGTTGAGTTCTTGATTTGATTTTCAGCTTGGTTACTGTTCGTATATAGGAGTGATACTGATTTGTGTACGTTGATTTTGTATCCTGAAACTTTACCAAATTCATTTGTCAGATCCAGGAGCTTTTTGGTTGAATCTTTAGGGTTTTCTATGTATGCAGTCATATTATTGGTGAACAGCTACAGTTGGACTTTCTCTTTAATGATTTGGATGCCCTTTATTTCTTTCCCTTGTCTAATTTCTCTGGCTAGAACTTCCAGTATCATATTAAATGAAAGTGGTGAAAGTGGGCATTCTTTTGTTAGCTCTCTGGGGGGAATGCTTTCAACTTTTCCCCCATTCAGTATAATCTTGGCTCTGGGTATGTCATAGATAAATTTATTACCTTAAGGTATATCCCTTATATGACAATTTTGCTGAGGGTTTTAATCATAAAGGATGCTGAATTTTGCTAAAAGCTTTTTCTTTGTCTATTGAGATGATTATGTGATTTTTGTTTTAAATTCTGTTTATGTGATGTATCACATTTATTGACTAGTATATGTTAAGCCATTCCTTCATCAGTGATATGAAACTCACTTGACTGTGGTGTATTCTCTTTTTGATATACTGTTGTATATCAAAAATATATATCAAAAATATATTAGCTAGTATTTTGTTGAGGATTTTTTGCATTTATGTTCACTGGGGATATTGGTCTGTAGTTTCCTTGTTTTTTGTCATGTCCTTTTCAGGTTTTGGTATTAGCGTGATATTGGCTTCCTAGAATGATTTGGGGAGGATTCCCTCTTAATCTTCTAAAATTGTTTTAGTAGAATCAGAATCAATTCTTCTTTGAATGTCTAACAGAATTAGTTGTGATTCCATCTTGTCCTGGACATATTTTTTTGGCAATTTTTAAATTACTGATTTAATCTTCCTACTTGTTATTGGGCTGTTCGAAGTTTCTATTTCTGTTTGGTTTAATGTAGGAGCGTAATATATTTCCAGAAATTTATTCATCTCTTCTCAGTGTTTTAGTTTATACATGTAAAGGTGTTCATAGCAGCCTTGAATAACCTTTTGTATTTCTGTATCATTTGTTGTAATATTTCCTGCTTTGTTCCTGATTGAGCTTATTTGGATCTTCACTCCTCTCTTGTTTAATCTCACTAATGGTCTATTGATTTTGTTTATCTTTTTAAAGAACCAGTTTTATTTACCTTTTATGTTTTTTGTTTTATTTACTCTTTGTATTTTTTGTTTATTGGTTGTTTCAATTTCATTTAGTTCTGCTCCAATCCTTATTTCTTTTCTTCTGCTGGGTTTTGATTCGATTTGTTCTTGTCTCTCTAGTTCCTTGAGATTTGAGCTTAGATTGTCGGTTTAAGCTCATTCAGACTTTTTGATGTAGGCATTTCATGCTATGAGTTTTTTTCTTAGTACTATTTTGGCTGTATTCCAGAGATTTTGATACGTTGTGTCACTGTTATCATTCTGTTCAAAGAATTTTTAAATTTACATCTTAATATCATTGCTGAACCAAGAATATTTAGGATCAGATTATTTAATTTCCATGTATTTGTATAGTTTTGAGGGTTCCTTTTAATTTCCAATTTTATTCCACTGAGGTCTTATAAGATACTTGATATAATTTTGATTTTCTTAAATTTATAGAGACTTACTTTGTGGTCTACCATATGACCTATCTTGGAGAATGTTCCATGTGTTGATGAAATAATGTATATTCTGCATTTGCTGAGTAGAATGTTCTGTAAATATCTAAGTACATTTGTTCTAGGGTACAGTTTAAGTTCATTGTTTCTTTGTTGACTTTTTGTCTTGATGACCTGTCTAGTGATGTCAGTGTAGTATTGAATTCCCCCACTATTATTGAGTTGTCATCTATCTCATTTCTAATGTCTAGCAGTAATTATTTTATAAATTTGCGGGCTTCAGTGTTAGGTGCGTAATACTTAGGATTGTGATGTTTTTCTCTTGGATCAGACCTTTTATCATTATGTAATGTCCCTCTTTGTCTTTTTAAACTGTTGTTTTAAAGTCTGTTTTGCCTAAGAATAGCTACTCTTGCTCACTTTTGGTTTTCATTTGCATGGAATATCTTTTTCCACCCCTTTACCTTAAGTTTATATGAGTCCTCATGTGTTAGATGAGTCTCTTGAAGACAGCAGATACTTGGTTGGTTGATTTTTATCCATTCTGCCATTCTGAACTAGGGGCCAATTGGAAACCAGATTATTTCTTTCCATAGGCAAATAAGAAGTACAATCATTTTCCTGGCGTGAGAAAGAAGAGACTTAATAGCATCTCAGCACCAGAGGGCAGTTGCATGGCCTCATTGCTGCAGAATGACACAAATACCCTTTTAGAGAAGCCACAGGAACATTTAGATTGGTTAGAGGTAACTCTGTTGTCTATGTCTTTCAGTGACCAGGGCCATAAAAATAAAACAAAAAAGCAAACAAACCAAGACAGCAACAATGACTAGGAATGAAGGAGGATGTGTAGCTTGATTTGAGGTCATTTCCAAGAATAGTAAAAAATGAAGAAAATAAGGGAGACCCAGGGAAAGAAAAAAGAAAGAATGAGGGAGAGAGGGAAGGAAGGAAAGAAGGACATTTATAATATTAAATATCTCTGCAATGACAGGTCAAGAAAATATGTGAGCTGTATTTCCTTATTTCACTGAAGTAAGAATATATGGAGGTAGAGGAGGCATCACATGATTTTACTAATAAAAATACAATTGTGGAAAATATAGAGAAAAATGATACTAATGATAATGATTAATAAGTAATTTTCTGGCCATTTGATAGGGCTTTCTCTGATTTTTTTGGATCCAATCTTTAAAGAAAAAACCTGTAAGATAGAGATACATACTATTTCCCTTTTAAAGATAAGAAAACTAAGGTAAATATTAAATTATTTTTCTAAAGTCACCCAGTTTTACAACCTAGTGATAAAATTTGATAATGTTGTGAAATTGTAAAAGCTGAACTTTCAATCATAATACAATAAAATATATTATTATAAGGATTTGTTCTGTCCCTGCACTCCAACCTTTTTTTACAAGGTTGTGGCAAGGGGAACATAAGATATGATGTATGTAATAGATATGACCATACAACTAAATCATCATTTTAGTACCTTAAAATAAAGAAGAGACTGCTATCTAAATACATGCTGATATAATTTTCTCTAGTGCATCTTGAATAAATTTTGTTAAAGTACATCTAATCCTTGAACAACACAGGTTTGAACTGTGCAGGTCTACTTATATGTGGATTTTTTTCAACAGTCATTGTGCCTGCCTCTCCTGCCTCCCCCTCCTACGTCCTCCATGTTTGCCCCCTTGAGATAGCAAGACCAACCCTCCTCTCCCTCCCTCTCTTCAGCGTACTGAATGTGAAGACTAAAAGAAGAAAGATCTTTATGATTATCCAGTTCATCTTAATGGCTAGTAAATATATTTCCTCTTCCTTATAATTTTCTTAATTACATATTTTCTCTAGCTTACTTTATTATAAGAATACAGTACATAATATATATAATGTACAATATGTGTTAACTGTTTATATTACTAGTAAGGCTGGTCAACAGTAGGCTATTAGTAGTTAGGTTTGGGAGTCAAAAGTTATATATGGATGTTCTACTGTGCAGGGAGGTCAGTGCCCCTTATCCTTATGTTGTTCAAGAGCCAAATGTGTATAATTACATCATGATTTTGTAATCAGAGACACTGTTACTTCAACCATTTTTGTTGTTTTGTAAATACATAAAATCCTGTATACTTTCTAGGTATCACATTCAGATCCCCACAATTTTCTTACGCCCATAGTACAGCTCTCTGGTATGCTAATGTAAGTAAATATGTGGGGTGAGTGTGTGTGTGTGTGTGTGTCTGTGTGTCTGTGTAGGGGGTGGCTTACAGACTTTTCAATTATTTTGATCTTTTGAATGAATCTCTAACTTTCCGCTAGAATCAGAAGGATTTTCAAAAATTTTTAAGTCAAACAATTAATTCACATTATTGTCCTCCACATTAAATTATGAGTAGTCATCTCCCATAAATGTATGAATGAGTTTTCTATAAGCACCCATTCTCTTTATCCAACAGCATGTCTGCTTCACTCAGTAGAGGAGAGATTAGTTTATTAGTAAATGTTCTTGTATGGGTAGTAGTGTCTCCATAAAAATGTTAGTGTATTGAATTTATGTGACATTGCTGTTCACTATTTTTAACTGCTAGAATGTTCATTTTGATCTTGTTTATTTTTAAGAAAATCCAGTGGTGCAGACAATAATCAGGTAGCTTTTTAATTCACTAGAGAATCCTTTAAAAGATAATCTCCCTGCAGAAAATCAATTTAAGTTGTTACATAAAGTTTTTAAGAAGTTCTAACTCGGTGCCATAAAGAAAACATTTAACTTTATTTTCACTTCCTTGACTCCAAGGGAATCTTGACTTATCTTTGCTAAGAGGCTGAGTTCTTGTTGAAAATATTTTAACTCTGAGAGGAGATACTAATTAATTTTTAACTCCTTCCCCAGGATCGAAGAACCGAAAAAAATCCATACACAAATTATTCTCACATTAGAAGTTCCTCCTATTGCTAGCATATTACACAGTAGTTGTTAATGTTTAGTCAAAATGAATTAACCCTAGATAATTTTCAAATAATATTTAAAAAATCAGATGTTCCCTCAGAGGTGAGATTTCCAATTTGCGATACTTCTAATTCTATCTGTGGAAAGAAGTACAGAAGAGAAGAGTGGTACAACAATGATATAGAGAGTAAGAAAACCAGTCTGAAAATAACAATACAACTTGGGAATCTCTGGAGAATTGAAGAGATTTTTTAAAATATTGATAAATACATTAAGCAACACTAGTGATTTCTCATTCTCCCTTCTTCAGACATTTATAGTCCTGTGCTTTAAAACAATCCATTGAAAACATTTTGAAAAATTCAATTTTAATTTTGTATCATCTTTTCTTTTGAGAGGCAGAATACATAAATTATTTATCTGTGATGACCTACTTTTCACCTTCTATAATCTGAAGGACATGCTTGTCAGTGTTTGAGAAAATAAATTTTTTAAATCTTGAAAAGAGAACTCATTCTAAATGTAGCATATACTTCAGCACCATCTGTAATCTTGAAACAAAATGAAAATTTCTTGCAACAGACAAATCTTACATCTATCAAAAAGATATGAGCAGGTAACCAGCTTCAATTATTGGAGTTTCAAGATGAATGAGAACTGTGACTGTTCTTGAGTAGTCTGGAGGTGCATAATAATATTTTAATAACAAGTATATTAATGACCAAAAAGGAGATATGGAAGCTGTTAGAATACTGCTCAAGGTAGCATATATTACTTATCAAAAATGAAGATAAAAAATAAAACAGAAAACTCTAGGCCAGTGAACTTGTCACAGAAAACAAGTAGAGATGACATACTAACTTTCTAATGGCTATGGTAGCAATATGTTAGAAATGGGGAGATGTTTCACAAAAGGTGATAGAAAGGCTGTTTTATATCTGCTAAATCTCACAGAAATGAGAGATCAGGGAAATCATATTAAAACTTTGAGGACAGATTAATATGATTCATGAATTAAACATTTTCTGTAACTAGAGACCATGAAGTTTTATAACCTTCCAACAAATTAAAAAATACAGCTTTATGACAAAAATTATCAGGGCATCATTTAAGACTTAAAGTGAGGACTGTGCATTTGAATTTTTCCTCCTCCAAAATATTATACTGAAATGATGTTAATTATGTATAAATGATGTATGTATATGTATACACACACACACACACACACACACACACACACACACACACACACACCTATATACACTGATAACTGATCTTAGGTACCATCAGATATATTTCTTAAGAACAGGGTAGGGGAAATAGAAAAGAAGAGGATAATCAAAAATAGAGAATACTGAAGCTAAAATATGCACCAAAAAAGGCAGAATCAAAAGGAATTCTTTTCTATTGGCAGATGCCTGAAAATGACAAGGGCTTAAATTGGATACTATAGACAGCAGAAGTAGGTTGTGGTTTAATAACAGGTTTATATCATTTGTAAAGTATATATGGATAAGTGGATGAGAGGTCCTGGTTAGTTCTTTCACTTCTTTACACATAGAAAAATTATACTAGAAAACCCTACTCAAAACTGATATCTGGTCTCTAAGATATTGAATATTTTTCCAAGGGAATACAAAAGATATCTTGGAGATTAAAAATTACATTTTCCAATAATGGAATCAAAATAGTTCCCTGGGATGTAATTCAAAATAAATGTCTAAAGTGTAGAGAAAGGGAAAAAGAAGATGGGAATAATCAGAGAAGAGTTAAGTGGCATTGATAATCAGTACAATATACTCTATATCTAAATAGTAGACATTGTACAAAAAGAGAACATGACAAATGATGAGATAAAAGGTTACCAAAGAAAAGCCAAAAGGGGGAGAAAATAAACATGAAAAATAGTAAAATATTCTGAGACTTGAATAATCTATAGAGGCGTATGCCTGTTTTTTTCCTCCCTAGTGAATTTTTTAATTTTTAAAAATATTTTTATGAAATTTTTTATATTTTTAAAATTTTGTTTTATAATCTATTTATTTATATATATTTTATAAATATAAATTTTTTATATTTTATATTTTGTTGCCCAGGTAATCAGCATAGTACCCAATAGGTAGTTTTGCAGTCCTCTCTCTCCTCTCACCTTTCAACCTCAAGTAGGCCCCAGTATCTGTGGTTCTGTTTTTTATGTTCATGTGTCCTCACTGTTTAGCTTCCACTTATAAGGGATAACATACAACACTCGGTTTTTTGTTCCTGAATTAATTCTCTTAGAATAATTGCCTCCAGCTTCAACCATGTTGCTGCAAAGGATGTAATCTCATTTTTTATGGTTGCAGAGTATTCCATGGTATATATGTACCACATTTTTTTTTACCCAGTCTACCATTGACAGTCATCTGGTTAATTGCATATCTTTGGTATTGTGAATAATGCTGCAGTGAATATACAAATACGTGTGTCTTTATGGTAGAATTACTTATGTTCCTTTGAGTATACCCCCAGTAATAAGATTGGTGGATCAACTGGTAGTTCTGTTTTAAGTTCTTTAAGAAACCTTCATACTGTTTTCCACAGTAGCAGAACTAATTTACATTTCCATCAGCATTAAATAAATGTTCCCTTTTCTTCACAACTTTGATATTTTTTGACTTTTTATTAATTGCCATTTAGACTTAATTTGTTTGGATATAAAATTCTTGGTTGGAATTTATTTTCTTTACGGATGCTGAATATAAGCCTCCAATATTGTAAAGTTTCTTGCAGCTTGTAAAGTTTCTTCTGAAAGGCTGGCTGTTAGACTGATGGGGTTTCTTTTGTATGTGACCTGCCTCTTTTCTCTAGATGCCATTAATATTTTTTTTTATTTCATATTGACCTTGGAGAATCTTATGAATATGTATCTTGGGGGATGGATGTCTTTTTTAGTACCTCACAGGGGTTCTCTGAATTTCCTGAATTAGAATGTGTACCTCTCTACTGAGATTGGGAAAATTTTCATGGACAATAATCTCAAATATGCTTTCTAAGGTGTTTGCTCTCTCTTCCTCTCTTTCAGAAATGCCAGTGAGTCATAGATTTGGTCGCTTTACATAATCTTATATTTGTCTGAGGTTTTGTTCATTTTTAATTTTTTTCTTTATTTTTGTCTGTGTTGACTCAAAGAACTAGTCTCTGAGTTCTTAGGTTCTTTACTCAGCTTGCTCTATTCTGCTATTAATATTTCTGGTTGTGTTATGATATTCTTGTGCTGAGTTTTCAACTCTATCAGTTTAGTTTGGTTCTTTCTTAAAATGGCTATTGCATCCTTCATGTCTTGAATCACTTTACTGGATTTCTTAGATTCCTTGAATTGGGTTTTTAACTTCTCCTAAATCTCAGGTGATGTTTGTTGACAACCAGATTCTGTAGCCTTTCATTTCAGCCATTTCATTCTGGTTAATAATCATTTAAGGGGGAGCCAGTGCAGTCATTGGGAGGTAAGAAAACACTCTATCCTTTACAGATGTCAGAGTTATTGTGCTTGTTCTTTCTCTTCTGTGTTGGCTGATATTCCTTCAACCGTGGTGTAATTTGAATATAGTTAGTTGGCTTTGTTTCTGGATGTTTTCAGAGGGCGGAGGCTTTCTGCAGGGTCTTTATTTGTGACTGAATTCTTGTCCTTGATTTCACAGTGGGGCATATTAGCAAAGTATTTTTGGTATTGAAGTGAAGATAGCCTGGCCTCTTCTCTGTAGGGCAGTTGTGATATGCTAGAAATGTGAGTAAAGTACTCAGGTCTTTGGTCTTTCTCCAGCCTGGTGCAGTGGCTGTGACAGATAGACCATCGGTTGCCTCTGGGAATACTACCCAGAGAGACACAGAGCTGTTGCTAATAGAAATGTTTAGCCAGTGGTTGTGGGATGCCTGTACTGGCCTAAGCTTGGGCCCTACCTGGTGAAAAATGAGATCACGGCTCACAGGGAAGAGAGACTGGGCTCCTTTCTGTAAGGCAGTTGTGGCATCTGGACGGTACTACCACAGTGTCAGTGGCATAGAGCCTGTAGGCCATCTCTGGGGTTTCTTTCCAGAGAAACACAAAGCCACACCAATTGAAGTGATTTGCTGGGGGTAGGGTAGCTGTCCTCAGGGCCCAGGTTAGGAGCCCCTGTCCAATGAGGAGTAGCAGAAGAGAAACCCATGTGGAAAGCACTCTGGCCACTCTTCTGTGTGGCAGCTGTGGTATGCAGGAGGCTCATGATAGGTATTGGGTTCTTTTCTGTCTTCCCAGTCTGAAGGTAGTAGGGGCAGGTGCTGTGACAGTGGCAAAAGCTTTAGGCCTATTGTTCACTTCTGGGACTTCTGTCCCAGAGACCTGCAAAGCTGTGACCAGCCCAGATGCTCAGGTGGGGGATGGAGTGGCTGTGCTGGGGTCTCATGCCAGTCTGCTTTACCTGGTGATCTGTAATGAAGGTAAGGCATGCAATTCACCTGCTCAGCACCATGGAAGTGGCCCCTATCTTGGGAGCACAGGAGAGAGCCTGGCCTCCCTTTTTGGTAAAGCTGTCACAGCTGGTGCCAGGGTGCTGCAGGGTCCAAGGCTCCATGTGGTCCTGAACAGCAGCTCTGCCCAGACTCCACAGAGCTTTCCATCATGCCAGTCTGTAGGCCCTCAGGTGGGGTTGGGGATGTTAAGGGGAATCTCCTATGCCCAGGATTGCCAAGGCCTGTGTGAGAAATGTGGGTTCCTGGTGCCCTAGTCCACCCACCGTTACCATGAGGTGGGGGAGCTTCCCTTGGCTCTGTACCAATCCCCAGTGGGCAGCTATCCTGCCTAATGCCTTTCTCTTCTCCATGGGTCATGTTCTTCCTTGATGAATACCAATGTGCTCTCCTGGATGATACAGTTAAAGGGCTAATGTTTATCCACAGCTGTCTCTTCTCTCCATGAGAGCAACACAACGCTAGTTGCTTATAGTCAGCCATCTTGAAGCAAGGTTAGTGACTCCTAAGAGTGGAGCAAAATGGAAAATGTCCCCATCTAGAAGCATTCCTGTGGAATTTCCTTGTAATAAAAGTGGAATTACAATCCTAAATATTTTCAGAAAAAAGACCCATGTCCCTAAAGAGAAACATAAATTCAACAAATATCAGACTTCATCAGTTCATTGGTAGAAATGGATGCTAGAGAAGGCATAGAATAACTAGATCCTGGAAACAAATTTTCAGGTTATGTGTCACCAGACAAGCTATTTACCCTCTCTGTGTTTAAGGAGAGCAGAATCCATCTGTCCTTTGATTTTAGAATGGCAAAAATTTCCCTTAGGGTATCAATAGTTTAGTGGCAAGGATTATATTTTCTACCACAAGATCAAATCATACTGTGATGTTTTATTTTGAGCTAATAACATAACCTATGTATATTACATTTTAGTTAAATTTCATAGTGTTTTAAAAGCATTTGAACAAAAATTAAATGTAAGTATGAGAAACCAATTTCTTAAAAGAAGCAGAACCAATTATTCAGGAATGAAAAAAAATAAAAATAAAAAAGTAAGTAGGTCAAGGACCAGCAAAATATAATGAAAACCAGAAAACTATCTCATGATAATAAGGAGAATTTTTACTGAAAGAAGCTGAAAATTCTCCTTATTATCATGAGATGGTTTTCTAAAAAGCTACATTAAGTGTTATCTACTGTATAGTATTGAAGACTTAGTAAGAGCTCCTTAGGACTGAGCAGGAGACAAAACAGGTTAGAGAGGGAATAGAGAAAGAAATGTTGGTGTTATGTAAAACTGTACATTTAAGCCATCATGTTTGAAAATTTGTCAGATACAGCAAGTCTGCATCATGACTATGATCAAGCACATAGCATAATAAATGTTCTATATGCCTCATTTGTTACATCTTGCTTAATTTGTTACATCTTGCTTCTTAAAGAAATCACTGGTAAAAATGAAATGAAAAATTACTGTCCTCCTACCTTGCGTAAATTGGTCAGTAGTGAAAATGTTCTAGTCTATTCAAATAATTTTCTGCCCAGGCACAGTGGCTCACACCTATAATTCTATCATTTTGGGAGGCCAAGGCAGGTGTATGGCTTGAGCCCAGAAGTTTAAGACGAGCTTGGGCAACATGGAGAAATCCTGTCTTTACAAAAAACACAAAAATTAGATGGTCATGGTGCTGTGCACCTATAATCTACTTGACAGGCTGAATTGGGAGGATTTCTTGAGATCTCCTGAGTCCTATAGGTGGAAGTTGCAGTGAGCTGAGATTATGCCACTGTTTTCTAGCCTGAGAAAATGGCCTGTCTCTTTTTGAGACGGAGACTCTGTCTCCAAAAGAATCCTTTTTCCTCATTTTATAACAGCTCATGGAGATTTTCCATGACAAAAAGAGTTGAACAGGCAGTCAACTATTATATTAACATAATAACAACCACATGAGCAAAAATTTCTTTATTTTATACATTCAGAGTCACTTTAAACACCAACAACAAATGGCTCAGTTGCTCTATAAAACTTAATTGTTCCATACCTTGATGTTATAAATGTAATATAACAAGTAAACGTTAAATGATGAGATAAAGAAGGTAGGGTCTAGTACAGAAGCATACATTTATTAGTCTTGCATAAGAAATAGGTGTGATCTATGTCTGATACCTAAAGCAATATAAATATTAATTCATTTTTAGAAGTAAAAATTAACAAATAGAATAAAAATATACACCTCATTTTAAGAATGGAAAGAAGGAAATTTTGGATGCTATATGAGAGTTAAGGAGCTAGAATATATTCTTTCCAAAAACTGATGAATAATAAATGGTAAACAGGCTGAGTGTGGTGGCTCACGCCTGTAATCTCAGCACTTTGGGAGGCCAAGACGGGTGGATCACCTGAAATCAGGAGTTTGAGAGCAGCATGGCCAACATGGTGAAACCTTATCTCTACTAAAAATACAAAAATTAGCCAGTGAGGTTGCCTGTGCCTGTAATCTCAGCTACTTAGGAGGCTGAGGCACGAGAATCACTTCAACCCAGGAGGTGGAGGTTGCAGCGAGCCTAGTTTATACCTTTGCACTCCAGCCTGGTATTTGGATTAAACTCCCTTTTACTTTGAGTACGTAAGAAAAGGAATATGGGAAGGAACATAAGAAAAGGAACATCATCTATATCCATACACATAAGCAGTAGAAAAAGTTTATGTTTAGGGATATAGATCTTGTTGTGGCAGCATTACATGCTGGATCTGTAGGCTCCAAACTTTTCATGTTTTCTTTACTGAACATGATTTTGGGAATGTTAGTAATTTGCATGGTCTGTAAATTGCTGGGCTCAGACCCATTGCTACTCTTGCTCATGTGTAAGGGCTGTGCTTTATTTGGAATACAATGGGAAAAAGAAAGAGTGATTCTTACTGATCTTTGTCCACATTTTTACACTCACACTTGCACTTTTATACTATGTGTATTCACTACTTATTTAAAATAAGCAGAAGAAAAAGAAAGAAGAGAATGAAGAGAAATAAAAACTTTTCACCACTTTCTAACATGCTATAATAATTAATGGTGGCAATGTTATCAAAAGCAATAATTCACCAGAAGAAATATTATTTTTATATTTGTGATTCTTTTTAAGTTTATGCTCTTTTAATAATTAACTGACAATTGTTATGAACAAAATAACAATTCACTGATATCAGGGGGGAACCAATTAATCGTTTTGAAGGAATAATTCTTATTCTACTCTCATAGCAGCAGGTAAGAATATATGTGGCAAATTTAATTTTTCTCCCTGTTTTTTGAAGTAAAGAATTCCTAAGGTCCTGTAAACAAATATACCAGTATTGAAATAAGGAAATTAAGTAGAAGTTCACTATTTCTCTGATAATAGCATGATACTATCAAAACAAAAGTTTATTTTTAATATTTAATGTTTATGATTATTTTTTAATTATTGTTTTAAAAGAAGGCTGTAATAAACATGTAGTGCCTATTAATTATGAATGTTGCTATTGGTAAATTCACCTGGCTAAATTGACCACATTTCATTTTCTGCTATAGTTTTTTCCACATATGGTGAACTCATATTGATCTTACTTATCATGCATGATGTAGCTCATTGTTGGGAATAAAAAGTATTTCTCCAATGGACAAACATACAAGTATGTACATCCACCCCATCACAAATTGTTAGAATGTGAAGAGACATAATATAATCTCTATTCTTTTCTGCTCATTTAAAAATGAAGGCTCAAAGCATATAAATTCTTACAGGAGGACTCAGATTTCTGACTACTTTGTCTAATGTTCTCTTTATATTATTACAAAGTATATTTTATTTGTTTTATATCTTGATATATATTCACAATAGTGCTGTTATTTCTATGTGAATTTTTTAATATTTTAGTAAAAAAACCCTTTTCTTATTGGCATACTTATGTATAGGTATTTGTTTGTAATCCTTTTTATAATTCTGCCATGGAAGAAAATTAAAACTATTTTTTACCTTATGTTTCTCAGAAACCTTGTGTTTGTTTATTATTACAATGAATACTCTTAAAATGTTATGTTCAGTAAATAGCAAAAAATAATTTTAATAAGTATTTGTATTTATTTTTCTTAAATAAAAACATATAATAAATTTGTTAAAAATATACAATAGTTCATATACTGGGGAAAATTAAGGCAAACTTATTAACCAAGAAATCTAAGTCAATTTTTCCTAGTAAAAAGCATGAAATTATACTTAAAATTGAGTTAATTAAACATAGTGCTACTTCAGAAGATGTTATTTTCAATGAATAGATGATGATTATAGAGTTCTGCTACTGTAACTCTCAGATCATAAAGAATATGTGAAAAACAAGATATTTCTGGTGGAATCTCAGAATACACATTAAATATATTTAAAAATATTTGGTTTGAAATCTTTTAATATTTTAAACATTTCATTGTTATATGATGCTTTGCATCATACAATAATCATATAATAATAATTTGGAATAAAATTTGGAATAATTTGAAATAAAATGACCAGATTCAATGAACATATTTGAGTATTACAAAGTAAATAATGCTTTATTTTCACAACCTCTTGAGTTAGGCTTTATATTCAGAAGACCGTGGTTAAAGGATAGGGCAGTATATTGGGAATTTGGAGACCTAGCGTCCTGTCCTGGTTTTCTAGTGTCCTGTCCTGGTTTTTTTGTTATCTGCTTCTATGATCTTAAGCAAGTCGTATGTCCAAGACAGCCAGGAGGTACATGCTTATACACAGGATATACAACATGTATTTGTTGGAAGGGTATTAGAATTGCCAAAAATGCATCAAATCAGCTACATAACTTCCATAACAAAAGTCATGAATTGTTTTTTCTGCATCAGGAAAAATAGCATGTTTGTCATCAGGGAACGTAAACAAACACAAATGCCAATATTATTAGTAGTCTTCCCAACCAGTCCACACATTTTTCTTCTACTCTCCCTGTCTCCAGGCCCTCAGTCACATGAAGTCTTTAGACTTAAGACTGTATCCAGTTATGTATTTCTAAAACATTATAGCACATTCAAAGATCTTCCAACTCTCTAGAAACAGACTATTGTAATTTGTCTTTCAAATGTATATAAAACTATCTTTTACTTATTTTTATCTCTTTGCAAAATAGGTTAGAAACATATTCTTCCATGCAGTTTCTTGAATCTTTCTCTGGTAATACTCTCACTGATTATGGTTTTCTTTAAAATTCCTACCAAAAGCAAGGAAATGTCCTTTACAAAGAGATTGGATATAAATTTAATAAATTAAATATTGAAAGGCTGCAGCCCTCAGAGGATGTTTAAAATAATCAGATGCTTCATAAACGTATGAAATGAATGAATGAATGAATGGTTAGAATAGATTTGACTGAAGCAATAGCAGGCATATAAGTTCTGCAGGTCTTTCATTAGGCCTAGAATTCAGTATATTTCTCACTAGAGACTATCTGCTATAAATGTGTTTCAATGGCATTAGTTCACAAATGTAAAAAATAAAAATGGCTTCAATTACAAATGTTCAAAAAAGGGGATTTTTTTTTTGCCCATTAAAGACACTCAAACTGACAAGGATTTATTCACATCTTCACTGATTTGATGGCAATAAAACAGTGATGTTTATTACCCTCTAAGCCGAATGTGTCCACCATTATTTTAAGCTGTCCTTTCACACTGAGATTATTGCCTAAAGAGTTGCATTAATTCTGGCAGGCTACTTCCACATAAATCAGCACAATATGTAATTATCTTCAAAATAAACAATGCTTCTTAAGGCCCTTAATTTCTATGAAAGAGCATCTTAAATGCTAAGAAAACATTTATCTTATCACAACTAAAATAATATTGCTTATCATGAATTTAAGCTTTCTGGAATATATATCATTCTATTTTTTTGAGATGGAATCTCACTACAGCCTCCACTTCCCAGGTTCAAGTGATTCTCATACCTCAGCCTCACAAATGGGTGGGATTATAGGCACCCACCACCATGCCTGGCTAATTTGGTATTTTTAGTAGAGAAAAGTTTCACCATATTGACCACACTAGTCTCAAACTCCTGACCTCAAGTGATCCACCCGCATCAGCCTCCCAAAGTGCTGGAAATACAGGCGTTAGCCACTGCACCTGACCTATAAGTCATTCTTGACTGTTTTATTAATAAAGCCTAGAATCTGTTATTGTACTCTTGTAACTTTCATACTGGTGATTTTGAAACATCTGTTAATACTTTGGTTACATTGGTTTAATATGTATTCCCTTTTTTCCCAAATGATAATCATGCCAAGCTGCCAACTACAGGTAGTATCTTGGTTTCAGCCTCTTCTTCGGGTAAAATACTTCTTTTTCCTTTGAGTTGCACTGCCAACTCTGAAGGATGCCAAAATGAATATTGATTATGTCATATAAAATGTATTTTAAATATGCTCATTCTTAAGAATGCACTATAAAATGGTGGGAATTCCTTCAGCTTCTTTTGCATACCACAGCAAATATTGGATTTTGTAAAGAAACTACTGCACACCTTCCTTAAGTTATGCAATTTATATTCATTTATCCATTTAAACCTTAACTATAAACCCTGTATTAGTTTGTTTTCACATTGCTATGATGAACTGCCCAAGACTCGGCAATTTATAAAGAAATGTGGTTTAATTGGCTCACGGTTCTGCATGGCCGGGGAGGCCTCAGAAAACTTACAGTCACAGCAGAAGGGAAAGCAGGCACCTTCTTCACAAGGTGGCAGTACAGAGAGAGTGAGAGAGGAAGTGCCACACTTTAAAAATAAACAAATCTGTGAGACCTCCCTCATTATTTCCAGAACAGCATGGGGGAACCACCCCCATAATCCAATCACCTCCCTTTCTTCACACATGGGGAAAGTTTCTTCCTCCCTTGACACCTGAGGATTACAATTTTAGATGAGATTTGGGTGAGAACACAGAGCCAAAGCATATCAAACCCTAAGGTGTTACTCTTCATATCTTGTATAGGAAGAACACATGATACAAAGAAGTTAAGCATTAAATATCTTACCTAAGTTTATGCCCCTAAAAAGTTGCATAAAATGCATATAAATAAAGTTTTGTATTTTTCCGACTATGCTTCATGTTGTTATGTTCCTTGATTTAATGGAAGTATATAACCAAAAATACTTCATCCATACACCATAAGTTCTTTGGTTGAGCAAGGACACAATTTATTTTATCCTCACACCAAATCAAACAAACAAAACACATTAGCAAATGTCATCTTACTCAGTGTGTATGAGCAGTATGAACAGAACAAACTTGCTGCATGTTTTACTGACTGGTCATTGCTTGAGGGTGTTTTGTAACTTAAACTGTCACTTTCTAAAACTAAATAGAATATTCCTACATATGGTCCAAATGAAATACATAAGATTTTGAAATAACATTCTCCATTTACATGTGACTATAGGATATCTCCAAGTGGATATCCCACTAGTACTTCGAATTCAGAGTCCTGAACTATTACTACATCTTGTTCCTTTTCAAACATCCTCTTTCCTTTGTGTTATGTGCAGACCTGCTACCCAACAGTATAGCCCACACCCAGTGCTCATTCTACTTGATCAGTATTCATATCATAGCAGTTATATAATATTTTAATATTACCTTTAATGATTTTTCCTATTAAGCAAAGCACCACAACATTCTAAGGCACAAGTTTCAAAACTTTTAAATTTTATTTATGCATTTTCAAATGAATATATAATTATTCCAATATTCCTTATAAGTAATTCAGGATTCTGATCTTGTCTCTTTGCTTCCATTGTTTTCTCTCAAAACTCACTACCTGATACTTGGTCTACGACAATAGACTTCTACTTAGTGTTCCCTTCTTTCTTCTTTTGTTCCATGTGCTATTTTATGAAGCACCATCTATTCCTCAGAAATTTCTTCGTGATTGTGTATGATTACTGAAATATACCATCTAATATTATCTTAGCCTTTATATTTTCTACAATCTATTCCCTAGTTATATTTTCAATATTATGTTTCATTGTTACCTTTTCATCTCACTACATTGATTACACTGAACATCCCTTTTACTGTAAGCTTTCCTTGCCTATGAATGCACCTACCTGTGTCTTTGCTTATGATGTTCCTCCACCTACAATGTATTTTTTAAAATATTAATTTACTCAAATCCTGCCTAACTTTGAAACAACAGCTCAAATGCCACTGGATTAATGACATTCTTCTTTGTTCCCCCTGTTCATAGTAGTCTTACTGTTTCTCCTCTAAATTTCTATGCCCCCCTTATTTACATGTTTTGTGACACTTATTTTCTTTGCAATTACAGTACCATTTTGGTTTTCCATCTACAGCATAGATACATAGAACAATGGAGGAGATCATCCATTAGAATTTTAAGCACAAGATTCTTATTCATGTATTTTTATATCACTTCCCATGTCTAACACAGTGTCTGCCTTAGAGTAAGTGTTCAAATAATATTGGAGAAACTAATATCACCCTATATATTAGTGAACAGCATAGTTATCATATTGAGTTAATAAAGCTCAAAATACAGTCATATTAAAAGTCTTATAACAAAATAATATAAAGGTTAACATAATTCCCTATGGGTTTTATAATCTAATTACTTTGTAGATATTGTCATGCTTTCAGATTGCTTTTCCCATGTCGTATCTCAATGCCAATTAGAACATTTATATTAATAACTTTCAATCTATTTACCTATTGCACTTTTTCTTAGGACACTCTGACTGTATTTACAATAGTCATCTCAAATTTAGCAAATATTGAATCAAATTTACTGTTTTCCTTACCTATTGACATAAATATTCTCTGATAATTTCTGCTTAGTTTAATAGTGTCACCATCCAGTTAGTCTACCAAGTCAGACATCTAAGAATCATCTTTGTCTTTTTCCTCTTCTTCATCTGCCCTCTAAGTAGTACACTACCAAGTCTATGAACTGTTTCTTATTTAATATGTGCATTTTGCTTTTATAGTTAACGTCTGTGCTACATACCAATTGGCTACAGGATAAATGTTAAACACTTAAAGGAGAATTCAAAGTCCTGACAGTCTGTTCCTAATCTCTTTCCAGCCTCATTTCTTGTCATCATGATCTGAATCCTATTCACATTTAAATGCTATCTATAGCACAATCACATCTTGAGGTTGTATACTTATGTGGTGCACATCTTTTTTCCTGAATTGCTTTTCCCTTTCTTTGTCACCCATCCCTGTGGCAACGCTTTTCATTCAACATTTCCATTTTCTTTCTCCCTAGATAAGCGAGCTTATCATTTACTCTACGTTAATTTCCTAATATGATACTTGACACCTGATAGGTCTTCAGTAAATATTTTCTAACAAATAATAAAAGATGTTTCTGTACAATTGCTTATAAGCTTTTGTGTGATCCACAACAATGCAAAATGTAACTTTTGTAGTTTTCATTGTTTTCTTAGGATCAAAAATACATGATTCTGAATTATTCAGTAGAAGAATGCTACTTTTAAGCTTATGCATATGAATGCATTTTCATGTAGCAGAATTTCACACTTTCAGTCATTGAGTAAGCCAATAAATGGCTATGAGCGCAATATTTAATTCTGGGAATTTTATAATTAAATTTTATCACACTTGAATGTATTAAATTGTACTAAGGCTGACATGACAGTGCTATCTAATAATGATCTGACCTTAATTATGTCAAAAATTATGATTTATTGTGAATAAATAACAATACCAGAGTGTTTCTTTATAGCTTTTCATAACTGCAATATTTTATCTTATAATGTCTGCATAACCTCATTCCAATTAATATTATCAAATTATTTCAATAAATAGTTACCCTGACCATTAACAAAATTTTTTTAATAACAATGTTTTAATGTGTTTTGAAAAATCATTTGAGGTTTTTCAGCTATGTCAGTAAGAAGTTTTACCTTTCTTTGCTATTATTTTAAAAACACAGATTTTTAATTTTTTTTTTGCAACTCATAAGCATCATGGCTCTTTCCAAAGAAAAAGAGTTTTTAAACATTTATTCTTATAACAGACATTAGCCCAATATTTAAAAAGACCCACATCAAGACACATTAAAAAATTCTGACCTATCGGCCATCAACCTATTTTCCCTGACAATAACAAGATCTAGTTATTGGTGTTGTCTTTCATTTTGTACACAGTGTATGTCGTATATATGGGGAAAGGGGTCATTCTTATCCTGAGATCTATAGTTATGTGTTAATTTCTTTACTGTGGGAATTTTACATCCATTATCTCAGGTTTTTTTTTGTCTAGTCATAGGCAAAAAGCAAACAAACAAAAGTATGTTTTTCTTTTGGTATCATGGATTTCTGAATATATGGTGGAGGTGGAAAAGATAATTAGATAGGGAAGATGTTATATTTGATTTAAATAAAATTGAGTCACCTATATATGGGATTAACACAGGAACATGTCTAGGGTATTCAAAAAGGTATACAAGGAAATTTCAAAGTTAACTAGTCAAAAATGTTATGATTTTTTTTCTCGGTTGTATTTGCCAATTGTTATTCTATTACTACATACCTCCCATGTGGACAAGATTTGAGTCTCCAGAAGCAGAGGATTATCAAACAAACTCTAAGAGATTGTGAAAGAAATAATAATGCTTATTGCCCTTCTTATTTGTTTATTGCAATATAAAGTTGCTAAACAAATGTCACTATGCACCACTCATATGCCACTCTGTTAGGCATTTGCATACACATGCACACAGACACACAATGTGTACTCAGAGTAATGCTGATAAATCAACACATGAAATTACTGAAAGACAGATATTCAAGTTATCCCAAATCTCATGGATAAGTGTGATTTTTATTAATAAAGATGACTGTACAACTCTCTAATCATTTATAGAAATGACAAAATTACACTGTAACTGCAAATGAGAAGGTCCGTACATATGTATACTAAAACATGAGATTGCCTCACAGATATTGCTGAATTCATGTTTATGAGTGTAATTGAAAAACAACTGGTCCATAGTCATTTTTATGAAGCCATGAAGCCTACTCTTTTTTTTTTTTTTTGAGACAGAGTCTTGCTCTGTTGGCAGGTGCCAGGCTGGAGTGCAGTGGCGCTGATCTCGGCTCACTGCAATCTCCGCCTCCCGGGTTCAAGCAATTCTCCTGCCTCAGCCTCCCAAGTAGCAGGGACTACAGATGTGCACCACCACGCCCAGCTAATTTTTGTACTTTTTAGTAGAGACGGGGTTTCACCATGTTGGCCAGGATGGTCTCGATCTCCTGACCTCACGATCCGCCTGCTTTGGCCTCCCAAAGTGCTGGGATTACAGACGTGAGCCACCACGCCTGGCCGAAGCCTACTCTTTACACAGATCCTAGTATGCTATAAAAGAAAAATAAATAACATTTTTGGGCATTGTAATAGTCCAGACATGATCTAACAAAAGCCTAAGAAAACATGCATCTTAGAAAAGAGAAGAAAGTATATAGGAAAAATAATTTAAGTGGCCAAGAAATCCATAATTTTCTAATTCTCAAACCAAATATTCCCAAAGCGAACCTTTCAAAAGAAAATAATTGCACCACTACAAGGAAGTTGCTGATACGTTACTAATAAACACAGGCATTGTGAACATTCATTCCATTAAACTCTTTGCAAACGTCTTTTTTCTAATAATATGCAGGATATTTTTTATAAAGCCTAGATTTCTTGCACAAAACACTTTAACCTCTTATAAATAACTTATATATGGTAGATTTTATTTTCAATATATCATCTAAACAATGATATTAATATAGCCATATTACTATGGGAAAGAACCAACCCTGTAGCTGATAGTTTCTAGTCTTTCTGAAAGGCTCCCCTCATAGCTTACAGCTTACAAGAGGTCTTGGATTGCTATCTGTCTGACACCATCTCAGTCACATAGATTTCCTCTTACTTGGTGCAATTTTTCCCTCACTTGTAGTTGAGGATAGAGTGATTGAACTAATGATAATGAAGTATGTTAATACACTGTAGGTATTTGAAGCCATACAAGACTGATGATTTTCCCATGGAAATACACACACCCACCCACCCCCCCACACACACATACATTTATATTTAAGAAATTGAATGAATTTTTGATTCTTAAATATAACCTCATTATTGATAAATCCATCCATTTCAGTTACATCACACAGTTGCAGGTGCAAAGCCCAATTTAAGTTATTCTTTATCCTCCTACCTAGGTATTGGTTACAGACTATCATATGACAATTCAGGAAAAGTTTTATACATAAGCATCTGCCTTTTTAGTAAGTCAAGCAATTCTAGGTTTTCTAATGTTTTATATTTCCATTAGTTTATTAATTTTCCTTACAAATTCTGAAAATTATCACAATAGTATGTAAAATATTTTTAAAATTCCTTCTTATAATTACTCCAGTCATATCCCTCTTTCTTCAGATTATTCTGACTAAATTTGGAGAAAGCAGCTATACTTTTTATTCTGCCAAGAAATCTAAAAATCTCAGACTCAAATGAAATTTTAGAGCCGAACCATCTGATGAAATTTCAGTACTGCTATTTCCCTGAATTGATCACTTAAAAACCTAAATAGAAGGAAAGTGGTTGACAAGAGATCCCCAAACAGCACAAAATAGGGGAAACATATTTCACGTATAGAAACATAAATCACAATTTTGGTTGTAGATTTTAAAAAGTAGTGTCAAATTTATTTTCATGGAGTAACTTGCCACAATTTTGGAGATACTTAAAGGGAACGATTACCTACAAAACACTCAATACCAGAGAACAGGCTTTTCCTGGTTAAAAAAACTCAACACATATCACTAATCACTCAAATAGGCTATGGTGCTCAATTCTCCATAAAATGATAAATTCTGATTTTGTGGATGAAGGCACTGTAGCTCTAAGAGAGAAAAGGATGTGTTCGGGTTCTCACAAGCCTTTCTTGGCAGAGCTGGAAATAAAATCTTGATTTTTAAAAATTACAATCCATGACTTTCAGGGCTTTTTCAAGATATTTTACAAAAGGAAAAACAAGAATATGGGGTATCATGAGAGCTTTGAAACTCTCACCTAAATAAGCTGATTCATTATAACTCCTTTTTATTGAGCATTTAAATGGTGTTGCAAAATTATATCTACAGTGAAGTGCCACTAATATGAAAATATCAGCAATAGCTTTAAATTACATATAAAGAACATAATACGAAATGAGATCACTATTAATACTGTAATATTTATGTAACAGTCCCTACATATTACAATCCATCTCTGAAATGACTATGGTTATACATAGTATAATCTTAGAATGAGTATATTCTCTTGTTCCAAGAATTAGTGAACTGCCTAGAAATTCTCCCCATACATGCATTTGAAATTGTTTCTGAAAATGTTTCTCATTTTCCCTACTTGCTTCTTTCCTGATCTCTCTTTAACTTCATGTTATGGGCATCTGAATGGTAGATTTAAGGCTTGGAAGCAATAGTTTTCCCTGGATACTATTCAGATTTCATCCTAATTGTTTTATGCTGATAATCCTGCCAAGAAACATCCTTTGTAGATAACTTCCAAAATTAGACAACAAATAACTAATTTAAACCTGACATTTGATTTCTATTTTACTATAGATACATATTTGTCTACAAGTATTCAAGAATTAGTTGAAAACATAGGACATTATTTCAAAAATAAGATAAAGGGAAAATGTACATTCTATAGTAATACATGAAACAGAAGCAACATGCTCAAATTACAATTTACAAGAGTGTTAATACAGTAATAGGCTTAAGTTTCGACCAGGTACTGTTTCATGAAAGTTATTTCATATGCTCAGTAAATTACCAAATATACTGACTTCTAGTAAAGATCTGAACCTTCCTATGGTCAACTCTTAGAGGTCACTTGTTATTCACACACGTTATAAAGTGTTTTAGGAAGGATAGTTCCAATATCTATAATTTTATTCCAGTTTCACTTATACATAAGCATTACAATAGGAACAATGAGGTTTGATTCCCAGGTAAAAGATGTATTCCCTGAAATGCTATTTGTTCACTCACTGTTCTTGTGTCACTCCTTTGTCCTTTGTGAACAGCTACCAGCAACTGCAAAATGAATGTCCAATGCCAATTTGCAAAACCATTTCTTTACAAATTATTATATCTTGTTTGGAAAGCTGAGAGCACCAGTATATTACATCTGATCTTTTAAAAATTAGCAAAGATAAATGGGAAAAGGAGAAGTAAAATCAGGAAAATTTTAAAAGAAGAAGAAATATTTTCACTTAAAAAAATTCAGTGTGTTAAAATAGAAACTTTATTCATTATTTTATGCTACTGGAGTGCCCTCTGTCTTTTAATGTTATTATGTGCATTTAATTGAACCCTTGGGATTTACCACTTATGTTCTTCAATAAAGAAAGAACAGTACTTCATTTTTATTTTAAAGTGGATTTTTAAAAATTTTAAAGCAGTTTTGCTTTCTGTGTTGTTTTAAATATTAGATTATTTTAAAACTAATTGAATAGAGCAGTAACTATTAGTGCAATGGTAATATATTTTCTCAGTAGAGATAAGACAGTTGGTATCTTAATATTTTCCAAGAATGTAAATCAAGGATTAATAATATATTCAATAATCAGTTTGAGGATAATCTACTACAGTAGTCAATGTGTGATGCTACCAATTAGGACTGAATAATTAATGCCAATATACCAGCACTTCCAGAGGGCTCTCTATTGTTTCATATGATTCAAGAAAATGCCTGTCATATAGACCTTTTATTAAATTTCCATTAGAAAATAATGGTGCTATGACTTTTACATTACAGAAACAGTATTGTATAATGGGACACATAATGGTTTCAGAATCAAAGTGTCATGTTTCAAGTACCTGGCTCACTGATCAGCTCTGTGTTCTTAGGTTAAATGATGTAATCTCCATTTCTCATCTGCAAAAGGTGGGTATTTTAGATTCAGTGTCTCCCAGTCTGTTTTCATTGAATAACTTATCTAAAACATTTGTATTATTTATGTCCTAGTTCTATTGCAACATGTTCCCTTGCAGGGGTCAGGTTGATCTGGAATTCAATTCTAATATGTTCCTTAGTAATTCTTACGCATACTAAAATATGAAGAATCCAGACTACATTAGTCTTAAGATTCCTTTAATCTTTGGCATTCTGATTTTAAATTTCAATAAAATAATTTCATATACAAAGTATCAAATAACAAATCTGATCTTATGTAAAGAGAGACTTTATTAGAAAGGATTATTGTCATAAGGATAAAGGGAAAATTGTAATGGTAGGAAGGAGACTACTATAATAGATCTACAAACACCTTAAAGATTAGGTAGAAAGGGGCTTTTTTAATATAAGAATGGGTAAACAGAGGTAGAAAGAATGGAGTGTTGGGGAGTGAGAAGAGACAGTGATATGATTGGATAGTTGATCAGGGAATATCTTTCCTTCAGGTCAGCACATTCTCAGGAGAGATGCTTGAGGGGTTTGCTTGCTAAGGCTGATGGTGGGTCAGAATTCAAGGGTTCTAGGAGGGAAGAAGTCTGACTTAAGTCATTAACAAGCTGATATAGTTAGGCTTTGTGTCCACACCCAAACCTCATCTTGAATTGTAATTTCCACAATCACCATGTGTTGAGGGAAGGACCAAATGGGAGGTGATTAGATCATGTGGGCAATTCCCCTCATGCTGTTCACTTTTTAGTGAGTGAGTTCTCATGAGATCTAAGGATTTTATAAATGAAGTTTTTTCTGCGCTATCACATGCTCTCTAGCCTGCTGCCATGTAAGATGTATTTATTTCCCCTTTTGCCATGATTGTAAGTTTTCTCAGGCCTCCCCAGCCATGCAGAACTGTGAATCAATTAAACTCCTTTTCTTTATAAATTACCTAGTCTCAGATAGTTCTTTCTAGCAGTGTGAAAACAGACTAATATACAAGCCTTTTTTCTCTTTGGTCAGTGGGGGACAAGCAGTTCAACTAATCTTTATGAAGCAAAGAATGGGAAATTGGAATGATCTGTGTCTGGCTTTGTCATAGGCAAACAAGGGGACCATCTGTGAATCTTACATAAGTCATATGGAGAAAAGAAGAAGGTTCCCTGCACAAAGCTACTTCTAGAACACAAAAGTTTGGGGGTTGAGGGAAGCAGTACTTAATATTAACTATTTGCCAGGACCCAAATAAAATTCACCGCTGTCAAAAACAAGTTCTGTATTAGATGAAAAAATTAAACTTTTAAAACTATTACAGAAAAGAATCACTCAGTTTCAAAATTCCACAAAAGAAGGCACTGTTAAATGTATGATGAATTTCTCTAGCAAAAATAGTGAAGTTTTGCAAAGACAGAACACAGACCTCAGTTTAGTCTGCGACTTTATTCTCTCAGGGTGCTATTTTGTGAAAGCCACAGCTGCATTTTTATTTCACTTCCTCATGACCATGGATTACCTTTTTTTGGATAGAAAAATTGTGTGTGTGTGTGTATATATGTGTGTGTGTGTGTGTGTGTGTGTGTATATATACACACACACACACACATATATATTTCCCTGTCAGCTTACTGTCCCCAGCACAAAAGAGCTCAGCAAGCTGCAAGTTTAGGACAAAGGAAACAAATCTGGGACACCCTGCCCCCAGACTGCTCCAAGTAGAGGCTGAGTTACCACTCATAGCAATGAAAAGCATTAAACATTTAAATAGCTGCTTGTTATCAAAATTGCTTATCTTGTAATTTTTAATAATCAGTCCTTTGATTTTCTGGAATGTATCATCCTACTTAGCAGGAAAAAATGTTCTTTATTTCTTCTGTTCACTATAGCCTACTTTTCCTACCCCACCCAACACATGCACACACATAACACACACACACATGTACACGCAAAAGCGTTTTGGTGATGAATTCCTCAAAGAAAAAGATATAGAGCATTTGAGGAAAGAGTCAGTTGCTGCTCTCTCATAGAATAGATTATTGTTTATAGGCATGGCTTGACAATTCATGTAGTACATGTTTTGTCTGTGAAAAAGATTTAGTTGTTACAGTGGGTAAATTTCTTCAGAGATGCATCTATGTTGTTGCCTACAGAGTATGTCTGTATTTAGACTCTCCAAAAGATTTTTTTTTCTTGAGGAATACATGAGAAAATAGGAAAGTATTCTCAGTCTTGAAGCTTATTAGTTGATTATTCAATGCTTATTTTTATAAAAAAGGGTGGGATGACATGGAGGATCCATACTTACTGAAAATCAAGTTTAATTTTTTAATACTCTTTAAAATTTACTGGCATTAAAAAATCACAAACTCCTGGCCTTGACTTAGTTTGGGGTAAGTCTTGAGTAATTTTTTCTAGAAAGGAACTTCTTGAATGCGTTGTTTACAAACAGGTTTTATAGTTTACCATTATTAAAATATATTAGTAACATTATTAATTATTTAAGTAACAATTAAAATATGGTAATAATGATAGCTAAAGAGGTCATTCTGTTTGGCTAGCACTTGACAGTGTTTCATTTAATTCTTACAAAATCCGGCTTATAAAAATATTATTATACCTATTTTTCAGATAAAGAGCATGAAGTTAGAATGGCAGTTATGATGTATTTCTCAGAGGCATTCAAACCAGAGCAATTCCATCTTGAATAAGGGCTTGGTAAAATAAGGCTGAGTTTTATCGAGCTGCATTCTCAGGTGGATAGTTGTTCTGAGTCACAGGATGAGATAGGAGGTTGGCACAAAATACAGGTCACAAAGACCTTGCTGATGAAACAGATTGTGGCAAAAAAAAATAATAATAATAAAAAAAGAAAACGGACAAATCCCACCAAAATGAAGATGGTTAGGAAAATGTCTTCTGGTCATCATCACTGCTGATGATTCACTGATTATATTGCATTGGCATGCTAAAAGACACTTCTACCAGTGCCATGACAGTCTAAAAATGCCATAGAAATGTCAGGATGTTACCCTATACGGTCTAAAGGGGAAAGAACCCTCAGTTCTAGAAAGTGCTTCTTGTTAGCTTGTAATGATCCACCCCTTGTTTAGCACGTAATCAAGAAATAACCATAAAAATAGCCAACCAGCAGCCCTTGAGTCTGCTTTGCATAGGGAGAAGCCATTCTTTATTCTTTTACTTTTTTAATAAACTTGCTTTCACTTTATGGATTCACCTCAAATTCTTTCTTCTGTGAGATCCAAGAACCCTCTCTTGGGGTCTGGCTCGGGACCCCTTTCTGGTAACATAATCAGAGGCATGTACTCTCAAGTTTCACTGTCTGGTTTAGAATCTGAGTTTTAATAACAAGTTATGTGACAACTTTTAAGTTAATAAAAATATTAGGAATAGGCCAGGAGCAGTGGCTTGTTCCAGTAATCCCAGCACTTTGGGAGGTTGAGGTGGGAGGATCACCTGAGGTCAGGAGTTCGAGACCAGCCTGACCAACATGGTGAAAACCAGTCTCTACTAAAAAACAAAAATTAGCTGGGCATGGAGGTGTACGCCTATAGTTCAAGCCACACAGAAGGCTGAGGCTGGAGAGTTGCTTGACCTTGAACCTAGGAGGCAGAGGTTGCAGTGAGTTGAGATCTTGCCACTGCACTCCAGCCTGAATGACAAAGGGAGACTTTGTCTCAAAAGAAAAAATAATTAGGAATAATAAACCATATGTAGGACATATCTGATTGATTTGCTTTGAGCACTAAGATTTTATAAGTGAAACATTATCAAATCAAAAATTGCACATGACAAAGTTGAACAGGCAATAAGACATTATTTAGGGCTATTGCAATAGGGGAATGAGGAAACCAGATCCTTGGCTCCCTGGAGGTTCACTAAAAATCACTGACATGAGCCAATTGATTAATAGAAGAAAAGGCATACAAATTTATTTGACATGTATACACAGGAGCCTTCAGAATGAAGACCCAAAGGTATACAGAAAATTGTTTTTTTATGCCTAGGTTTAACAAAGTGTAGACAGCTCTGTAGAAATATGATAGGAAAAACAGGGCATGATCTAATGTTAATAGACTGAGTGTGAAAATTCAGCAATGCCTGCCTGTCTAGATTCTTCCATGCCTTTCGGAGCATGCATTCCTCTCCTTTCGTATTTGAGGCAATTGGAATGGGGATCTTATGGCCCACAGTCAGTCAAGATAGGTCAGGTAATTTCTTTATGGCCAGTTTACACAGAAAGGTGGAGAAAAAATTAGAGTAATATTTTTAGGTTTTACGGCTGACATTGGGAAAAAGGGTTGTGATTTCTCTGACCCACCATGGGAAGAGGGATTCTAGTTTCTTTGACCAGCCTTGGGAGAAAATAGGACTGAGTGATAGGAGGGCAGGAGGTCAGCAAAAAGCTTTTACTTCTGAGGCTGCTTCTGAGGCTTTTATTATGAGGTATTGTCTGTGCCCCACCAGAATAGAGACTGGAATGCAGTCTGAACTTTAACTTCACTGAAACAAACCTTGGGAGAATTTTTTAGAACTAGGATGACAGGGAGAGTTAGGCCATCTGTGTTTGCCTATTAGTTTTACCCCAAAGGAAAGTAAACTTTCTTCTATCATCATAAGAGAATGTAATTTTACAGCTTGGAGCAAGGAGTCCATCAAGTGTGTCTCCATCCTTCCCGCAGGAACTGGGAGATAGGAATGCCATCTTCTTTGATGTTTACATTTCAAAGGGATGTCTCCCAGGTCCTTAAGAGAAACAGTCCTGGATTGGAATACTGGCAAGAGACCTTTTTTAATATTTACATTTCAAAGGAACAGAAAAAAAAAGTACAATTACAAGTTTTTCTAAAGTAAATTATCTAAGAAAAGAAGGTCAGGGATCTAGAGGTAGGAAGAAGCTCCTCAAGTTTAGTCAAACTGAGAAAAACTTCCAGGACCTTTTGGTCAAGGCTTAGAAGACCATTTGGTCATTTTGAAGATATCCACATTATTAGGCTCTTGTTAGAGAAGGCAAATAATTTTTCCATGGTCACTTTATTTGGATTTCTGAAGTAAGGATTGTAAACCAGTGGCTGTTTGATTTTAATATCTATGGTCTTAGCCCCTGTGCTAACCTACTCTTCTAAATTAGGAGATCACTTTTTTACACATCTTCCCTAAGGCATCTAGACCAGTGACTTGCATAATATGGACTGCCTCTACAGAAGTGAAAAATACAAGGTACCAATTGACCCTATATTTTTGAAACATTTCCAGAAAAGAATTCTATAAACAGAACTGTTTTGAGCAGCATATTCCAAAAACCTTTTCTTAATATTCCCCCACCTCTTCTATGAAGTAATCTCCAGGCAGTAAGTATATTTCATGCTAAATGTCACCTCTAAAACCAGGGTAATGTTAGTCAATAAAAATCAAGCCTTCAAAAAGATATTAAGATTAGGCATGCAAAGAAAGCAGTTAATTAACATACTCCTTGTTTTTTTTCTTTTGAAGCCAGTGGTGAGATGAAATTATTTAATTTCTGTAGTGTTTAAAATCTGGAGTTATGTAAAAAGCAGAAAAACCTGATGGAAGCCTCACTGCTGGAATAGCACCTGAGGGCAACCTGAAAATAAATGGATTTTTTAAATGTGAAATATAGCATATATTAAAAACATTCTCACTGCATACATGTATAATGTAATGGATAGTTACAGAGTCGAACACTCCTGAAATCACACCTGAAGGAAGCCAGGCTGACAGTCTCAGGGGGTTCTACTTGTTTTTTACCTCTCAGGAGATTGAAGGGTTCATAAGAGAACTCAAACTCTCTGATCATAATCTGAATGAACATTTCTGCTTGTCTTTTTCTGAAGCTTTCCTTCTCATTACTTCCACTACTCTATGACAACTGAAATCTAAAATTTTCTTCCACTGGTTACTTCTGTATTCATAAAGCTTCAGAACTATCCTGGATGGTTCTTTTACAATCAATGTTCTTTTCCCTCTATCAGCAGAATCAAGTTGTTATTTGGAAATTAATTTACGTCATCTTTCTTTCAACTATTCACTAGGTCCATTTTGTCACCCCACATTTCACAGTGTGACATCTTGTCAAAACCATTTTGCTGCAAGCCTTTTGAAACCAATTTCACAAGTCAAATGACTGGTCTATATACTAAGACTAAAAATCTCTCCAGTCAGCTAAAATGTTTCTGTTGTCATTTTTAATGAGGTTGTCCTGTAATAGCAAAACACTCAATTTTGACAGACTCACATACCCATTTACAGGTACAAGACAGGTTTAAGTTAATGTAGCTTTAAATTAAAATTAGAATTGATTGCATATTTAGATGAAGCTAATTTAATATACCAATAAAAATAACTGTATATGATAGAAAGTATACCTCTGTAATTGTTTGCTGTTGTCAGGTCCAATACTTGATAAAATTAGGAGGAAGGCTGCTAGGGGAATATTAGAGAAGATCAGTGAATTATCATCTTAGACATAGTGCAAAGACAGTGGTCTCTCCAGTCCCACCATTAGAAGAAAAATTCAATTCCCTTCCATCAGTCTTCCTGTATAAAATTATATGAATATTATTTTTAAATAGTCACATTTCTCAGATTAAAGGACTGCTGTTTACTTTCCCAAAAATTTTAAATAAATATATATATATTCTTGAACATGTAAAACATAGACAAATGAAAAACAATCATTGTACTTTGCTTACAGCAAAAAATGTAAACAAAAAGTCTTAAGAACACTTTCAGCAAATGACCTTAATTGAGGCTATTTGCTTCTCTCCAAGTAAAAGAAAAAGAGGCATTTTGAGGTTTTATTCTTGGACAGAAACAGACCTTTATTGTATATTTAGGAAGGAATTTAAAATTTTACTATATATTTTGGTGGTGCTTTACTATTTTCAAAATGCTCAAAGATTATAATCAATGTTTAGAGAATGAGTAACAGTAAATATTATGTGGACAGAATTAGAAGATTATCTTTCCAGAATTGTGACAGGTAAAAATTAGTGTAATATACTAAGGTTGATTTTCTACAGAAATAATCCTCAGTTACAGATGATTTGGTGAGGAGCTGCCTATGAAAATAAGATACTTTTATACCTCATTTAATGACTTAAGGTATTATACAATAACTCAATAAGGAACTAGACTGCAAGAGCATTATCGCAAGATTCACTATGATATACTTATTTAATGCATTTACTGTCAAACCAACAATATGCAAGTCTGTATGGGATCAAAAGAAAAAGAAATATGAAGAATAATAGTTTCTGTAACAATTAATGACTGCAACAGAGTAGCAATATTATTAAGTCATATTCCTTATGTCCTTAGTTTAATCAAATAGTGTCAGAGTGCTCTTCACAACACCTGTACCAGTCTACACTCTCACCAGCAGTGCATTAGAATTCTCACGTCTCCACATTCCTGACATTTCTTCCAATAATCTAACATTTCAATTTTTATCACATTGAGATAAAGTAAAATGTCTTTTTGTTTGTTTGTTTTGCATTTGTCTATTGACAGTAAGATTGAACATTTAGTCATACTAACTTCTTTCCTCTATTGTAAATTGTCGGTTAGACTTCCTATGTTTTTAAATAGGGATAGTTGATTTTCCTTTTTCTTTTTTTTTCTTGAGTCCTGTTTTATAGTAAATGTTATTCCCATTTCTCTTTTATATGGCTTCTCTGATACTGCCAAGTATCACAAACATTGTTCATTATATCTAGTATTTATCAAAATAAGTTCTCATACATAAAGAAGTCTGTCTCTGATCTCTCTTTGTCATTGATCAAATTCATTGTATGAACTTACACAATGTCACACTCTTTTGTTACTGTGAGTTGGAGTACCTTTTTATTTGGTAGGACAAAGCTCACTTCTTTTCCTTTTTCTGTTTGACTTAATTTTCATGGAAAACATATATATTTTTAAATGAATTTATCATATTTTTAAAAATTCACTGGGAATTTGTATTTATATAGAATTAGGGAGAATTTTACAATTTCTGTTTTTCTAAAGACATGAAATGTTTATTTATTATGTTTATTTTTTAAAATAACATTTCATGTTTATTAATAATTTTTAATTGTTATGAATTATTAATTTCATTATTTTACTCTAGTATTGTTATTATGAATAGTATTCTCCTTTATTATATAATTTAGTTGGATATTACAGACATAGGTTTTTGTAAGTTAATCTTATATTCTCAATGTAAGTTGTACAAGTTGTTTCTTGAATATTCCTTAGCTTATCTAAGTTAATAATATCTTTTAAAAAATGTAAGATTTCACTTTTTTACTTTTTTGATGGATAACTGATTTTATTTTTTCTTGTTTTAGTGAAAGAGTTAGCAACCCATGACCCATGGGGCATAGCCCATTGCCATTGCTATTTTTGTTTATATTTTTTTCGCCTACATTCTGGAGCTAAGATTTTTTTTTTTTTTTTTGTATGGGCACTCATTAAATGATTACATGAATTCTTACATAATCCTCTCAATTTTGCCTCTTGGTCTCCAAGGAGTAAAATATTTTCTATCTAGTTCTTTAAGAAAGTTTGGTAGCCACTGTTATAGAGCACTGCCTGACCTCCAGTATGTGAGCCCCTTAATGGTTACCATTCTTACTTTTCAAATGATATATAAATTGCATCTAAAGTTTCTCAAGTAAGTATTGCTTTAACAACTTGTTTCCTTGCATCTTTTGTTTATTAAAAAATAGACAACTGATGTTACTTAATTTACAAATGTGATGAATATTAATGTATTTCTGTTAAATCACATTTTAATTTGTGTGGCACATTCTACTTACAATAATAATTATTACTTTAACATACAGTCATCCCTTAGTATACACAGGGGATTGGTTCCAGGATCCCCTCATATAACATTATCAGCGCATACTCAAGTCCTGCAATGGACCCTGCAGAACCTGTGTATATGAAATATTAGCCCTTGTTATACATGGGTTTCTCATCCAAGGAATACTGTATTTTCATTTATGTTTGGTGAAAAACATCTGCCTTTAACTATACTCATGCAGTTCAAACACATGTTGTTCAAAGGTTAATGGTAGTATGAAATTAGATTAGGTAATATTTTATTTAAAGTTTTTACTTTTTACCATCAAGTTGATAATTAAAATAGACCTTTAAATACTCCCTGTCTTTCTCTTTCATTGTTTTGTATTTCTTAGTTTAGTTTTTCATTAATTACATGAACCTTATAAGACAAGCTGTAATTAAAAAAAATTCTTCCTTTTTTAAGATTAAACTTGTATGTCATGCTAATTAATCATTCATTGGCTATTTGCTGTAAGTCAAGTATAAAGCTATCTGGGCCTGGGTTTTTATTGGGAGGTACATTTGTTATCTATTACTATGAAACAATGTGGGATTTAAAAGGATGTTTTTATGTTTCTGCATGGTTAAGTCTTTGAAAACATTTTACTGAAACTTAGAACCTGTGGTAATAGAGAAAGCCACAGAAGTTAGTTTACAACTATACAGATATTGTAAACTCCAAAGAGAGTTATTTAATTATTGATAATAACTTACTTAGGATAGTGGGACTTAATATTTTTTCAACTATTAAGTGGGTTTGTTGGTCTATAACCCTATTGTAAGTGTAGGAGCCTCTGTGCAGTAGTATGTTTTCACATTTTAATGGAGAATAAGTCATCTCTGAGTTGTAAAGCTTGAGGCAATAGTCTTACATTTTCTCAGGAGAGAATTTATTTAAATTCCAATATATTAAAGTAAAAATTTCCAAGATGACTTACAAGGGTAGAGGGGAATCAACTGCTTATTTTTTTTCTGTATACAAGTACAGAAAATTCATTTTATTTTAGGCCTGCCTGCAAGACAGTCTTTATTATGTGTAGGATATGTGACCTGGTTCTCATAATGTTGCTATTGTAAGAACTGAGATGCAAAGGAGGAACATGCAATTATTTGCAGTAAGATACATAATAAGAAGTCTGTTCTGATGAGAGATCTCATATATATATATAAAAACAAAATAAAAATGAATATTAAAAATGTAGCATTCTGCCTAGAAAAAATTTTGCTGACATTTTCATTAAAACGTTATTAAACCTATAAATAATAAGGAAAGAATTGACGTCTTTGCTGTGTTGTCTTCCAGCCCATTAATATATTTCTCCATTTATTTAGATTTCTGTGGATTTAAAAAAAAAATTAAAGTGGTTGTTAATGAGATTGTATCTTAATTTTAGTTGCTACTTGTTCATTATATATAGAAATGCAACTACTGTTTGTGTGTTCGTCATGCATCTTGCATAATTTCAGAAAACAGTGAATACTTTCAATGGCTTTCTCTTGTAGAAACCTTGGGATTTTAAAAATAGTCATTTATATCATCTGCAAATAGAAAGTTACGTTTATTTCCCATTTATATGACATTATTTCTTTTTATTGCCTTTTTTCAATGGCTACACCTTTCAGTATTTAGTTGAATAATAGTTATGAAAGTGGGCACACTTCTGTTTTTCCTGATTTTTGAAGAAACACATTCAGTCTTTCATCAAGTGCAGTGTTATCTGTCGGTGTTTTGTAAGTGCTCTTCATCAAGTTGAGAAAAATCCCCTTCTATTCTTAACTTGCTCAGACTTTTCATAATGAATGACTGTGGCACTTTTCTCAAAAAATATTTTGTGTGAATTAACAATAATTTTGTCTTCTTTGTGGTGATGTGGATTCTAAAAATAGATTTTCACATGTTGAACTAGGCTTACGTATTTAGAATAAATCCAATTTGGTTGATTATAATTCTTTTTAAACATTGGTACATTCAATTTGCTAATATTTTGTTGAATATTTTTACTGTATATTTATGAGAAGTATTTGCCTGAAGTTTTATTTATTTATTTTTGTAACATGTGTCTGTGTTTTTTGTTTGTTTTGTTTTGTTTTGTTTTGTTTGATACTGGCTTGTAAAATGAGTTTGGAAGTGTTCTTGTTCTGTCCTATTCTATTTTCTGAAAGAGATTGTGTAGAATTGATGTTATTTCTTTTAAACATTTGGTAGCATACTCCAGTGAAGCCATTAAAACAGGGAAATTCTTTTTGGAGGCTTTCAAATTAAAAACAAATGTTTAAATGGTTGTAGTGTTATTCCGATTGCCCATTTCATATTGATTGGGTTTTAATAGCTTGTGGCTTAGAGAATTGGTCTCTTTTTCCTAATCAAATATATGAGTATTAATTTTTATAGTATTGAATTATTATATTCTTAGTGACTCTAAGATCTATAATCATACCTCATGTTTCAGTTTTAATACCAGTGATTCACTGTGGTTTTTCTCTCTTTCTAACCTTAATAGATGTTTATAAATGTCTTGATTTTTTTGAAGATTCAGATTTTTGGTTCATAGATTTTTTTTTGCTATTCTTAATTTCAATTTCATTGACTTCTGTTCATATCATTATTATTTCTTTTCTTCTTTTTCCTTTGGGTTTATTTTGTTCTTTTTAAAATTTCTTTAATTAAGAACTTAGGTTAGTGATTTGAGACCTTTCCTCATACGTAATGTAAATATTTAGTGGTATATATTTCTTTCACAGCATTGATTTAGATGCATTTGATAGATTTTGATGTTTTAATTTTGTTCTCATGCACAACTCTGAATCATTTTTATTAGTTACAGCTATGTGGTTTAATTTCCGTGTATGTAGAAATATTTCTGTGGCTGTTTGGATATTGGTTTCTGGTTGAATTATATTATGGCCAGAAAGCAAACTTTATGTTTTTTTCAATTCTTTTAAATTTGTTGAGGTTTGTTTTATGGCCCAAGATACCATATGTCTTAGTGAAAATTCCCTGGCCACTTAAAAAAAGTGTATTGTGCTCTTCTTGGGTAGCATGATCAACGTCTACTACGTCCTTTTGGCTAATCATTTCATTGAGTTCTTCTAAATCCTTGGTGTTTTTCTGTTTAAAGTTTTATCAATTGCTGGGAGATGGGTGTTAAAAGTTTCCCAAAGAGAATTGTGTATTCGTCTTCTACTTCTTTCAGCCTTTTCAGTATTGCTTCATATACTTTACGATGTGTTTTGTGTACATATGGCTATAGTTTCTGGGTGAATGAATCCTTTTTTCCTTATGGAATATCCCTTTTTGTCTGTAGTAATTGTTTTTAACTCTAAATTCTACTTTTTCAGATATTGATACAGAGATTCATGACTTTTCAATGAACAATATATATGGTATACCTTTTCCTATCCTTTTACTTTCAGTATATGTATGCCATGTATTTGGAGTGTATTTCTTTGACACAACATGTATTTGAATCTTATTATATTCTGAAAACCTGTGTCTTTAAATTGGAATATTTAGATCATTTACATTTAAGATATATATATTTTTTTAAATGTTGGGACTTAAGTCTACCATTACATTATTTGTTTTCTGTTTCTTTTTGTTTCTTACGCTTATATTTCTCCTTTCATGCCTTTCTATAAATTACTTATGGGTATATTTTTATGATTCTGTGTTTACTTTTTTATAGTACTCATGTGTGTATCACTTTGTATGGGTTTTTCTATACTTGCCATTAGTATTAAAACATATGTATATCATATACATAATTTACCACAGTCTACTGGTGTACATATTTTACAAATTTATTAAAGTATAAATAACTGTTTACTTCCATTTAGGTCTTTTTTTCCTCTCCACACTTTCAGTGTGATTTCCATAAACACATGAAATTATGTTATATCTTTTCTTATAATAATCAAATATTATTTAAAAATCATATGGATACAGATAGTTTATTTTATTTTTTCCTTAATTTTTATCTGTTTATTATTCTATTTTTTTTCTCTCCCCTGGCCTTCCTGTAATTTTTTTGTTTCCTAATTGGAGAAATTTTAGCCATTTTATAAGAGCAAATATGCCCATGACATTCTCTAGTTTTCATTTACCTGAGAAAGTCTTAATTTCTCCTTCATTTTTAAAGGATATTTTCACTGGATATAGAATGCAGAATTGACATTTATTATCTTTCAGAACTTTTAAATTATAATGACACTTATTTCTGGTCTCCATAGTTTTAGATTAAAAATATCTTGTAGGGAGCCAGCCCTACATCAACCATGGGTACCCCAAGTTTGGTGGTGACAAAGGAATGAGGAAAAGACAGATTAAGAGAAAAAGTGAGACCATTGGGCTATCACTTTATTACTCTGGAGGCAGCAGTGAAGGTCTCGAGCTCTGATCATCCACACTATTTATTGATTATAATCACTTTGATCTATAGGGTAGGGGTGGAGTGATGGTGGAGTGAATCAGTAAGCCAGAAGTGAATCAGTGACCCAGAACCCATATGTCATCTTAAGGATTAATAACAGTGGTGGTTTGGGCGTTTTACAAAACAATAACATGTGGTTATCTTTAGCTTATTATCTATGTACAGCTGATGGAACTTGGACCTTACAAGGAGCCTACAAGTCTGGCTATGCTATAGTGCTACGAAGGGGTTTTACATCCTTGAGCACAACGTTTATGGTAAAGAGCCGACGTAACCCTGCACTGGAACATGAGGCATGGAGAGGCCCTCCTCCTAAGACGCCTCCTGTGGCCTTCCGCAGTTTGTTGTTCCTTGTTTACGTGTTACTCATAACCAAATTATGTAGGCACTCTGTAAGTCCTTTCTCCTTTGCTTTTTTTCCCAACATCTTCTGTTATTCAATTTGTTTTTCTCCTGTAAATAAACAACTATCTTTTTGACATGCTACCAATTCCAATGTGTGCAGAAAGCTTTGGCTCACCCTAGCATCTTTTACTAAACCTATAAACCAATTTGTAAAAGTAGACTCTGCAAAGTTTTTCACCCTTATCAGAGTACTTTTGTTTAAAATACTTTTATTTGAAGGAGGACAAATTCAGAAGTCTAACTTGTATACTTTAGCATTTTTCTTGTGCATGGATCTCAGGGACACTTGTTCAGAGGGTGTCAGTCTATATATATGATGTCTGACTAACCATCAGCAGCAACATACATCAGCCTTGAAACCATCTGTGTTTCTTGGCCTCATCTCTAGAGAGCCAATCCCTTATACCCTGCTTTATCTTTGCACTAGTTCAGTTAGTTTTGTGAGCCACATCTACTGGTGGATTTCTTTTTAGTTCTGAGAAAGTCTGCTCTGGCACCAAGAATCTGGACCTTGACTGTTTTTAAAACAAAAGTATTAGCTTATTGGTTAATGTCTATTATTTCAACAGGCTGGACCTCAACCTCTAAAGCCAAAAGCATTTTCATTCTCTGACCTATGCGTATCCTCTTTGCAAACTTTTCTTGACATTTTCTCCTCAATATGTCTGTGAAGACAACCATTTATATGCTGTTGGTCTCTACTACCTAAATGAGAATAAAACATATATCACTACATCTTTGTCTATTAGCATATCCACATCTCCCCATATACATGCTTATCTTATTGATTATTTTTATTTTTTTATTTGCAATTAATTATACCATTGTATTGATATTAAAAGCTCTCAAATGCTAGGTGTAGTGATACACCTGTAATTCCAGCAACTTGAGAGGCTAAGAAAGGATTACTTGGGGCCAGGAGTTTGAGGCTATATAGTACACTATGACCATGCTTGTGAACAGCCATTGCACCTCCAGCCTCAGCTATACAGTGAGTGAAAACCAAAAAAAGCTCTCAGAGAATTTAGAATCTGAGATCCAGTGTCACCTTAATTTTTCTCATCCTTCAACGGCTAGCTTAAATTCAACTTACTCCATAATCACTCCAAAGATGTTCTTTGTTGAACCATCTTTATTCATATAATGCTGGTTTTATAAGGATATTCTTCTTGCTTCCAATATTTTCAACGTTTTTTGAAAGTCCAACCCTATATGTTTTGTTAAGTCTTTATCCTATCTTGATTAGTCACCCCAACTCCAGTGAATTCTCAAAAATATTATTGTGCTTTCTTTTGGCCAAATTTTTGTTTGGAATAATAAATATAGGAAAATATATACAATTATAAAAGTGTTTGATGAAAAATACCTGTCACTTTGTGAAGAAAAATTAATCATATTCCAAGCATTAAAATAATGATATTTTGTTTTATAAAATGCTTATATAGGTGACAAATTTCTGTGTCTTTTCCCTATAGTTAGAAACATGGCAAAAACAATAACAGAAAATGGAAGAACACATCATAAGAATAGATTGGGTTGGATGAGGCCTGTGCTGCTCCCCCGCATGGCTCTAGAAGAGAGAAGGCCACTTAATTATTAGTTTGTCAGATATTTTGTGTTGCCATCTTGCTCATCTTGCAAGAGAAGGGGAGGGGGAGAAGATTTTATATCCCTTGCACAAATGCTGAGTCTGTGTCAGGGAACTAAATTCCCATTCTAAACTAGTCAGAAAAAAGGGCTGAAGGAATAAATCTAAAACAATAGGAAGGGTTAATTCATGACATGTTCCTCAACTTTTACTAAATCATTCCATGTTCTAATCACTGTGCTCAGTATTATTGATGCAAATGAAGAATCAGACTTTGTGATTCTCTCTGGTCTTCTATATATTATCTAAAATTACACTGTTATGCTGAATTCTTTGGTTTTGTTCAACCAACACACTGTATGCTACATCTCTTTGCATCCTGAATCTTTTCAACCTTCTAGGATTAACTCCTCACACCATCCAGGAAGTATTTTGTTATTTTTACACATTGGCCATGACTTAGTCTTTTTATGTTTCAGAAGTGTCCTAATATACCACCAGCTGGAAATCTTTACATGTTTACCTATTTTTCAACCACTCGTGCAGAATTCTAATCTCCCAGTGTCTACCCTATAACCTTGAAGCAAAGTTGGCAATATTTCTTAAGGTACCATGTGGAGAAATTTAATCCTAAAGTGAACATGAAAAATGATGCGTGTACTACCAATTTAAATGCTGCACTTCATGAATTCAGTTTGAAGGAAGAAAATATACGTTGTTGCATAAACTCTGAATCTTTTTGGAGGATAAAAAGATACTGTATGAAAATTAATAAGTTATTTCAAAGATCATAAAAGGCAGTGCATTTATTGGTATTTATGATTAAATGTGATATAAAATGGACTATGTTAGGGAATCATATTTTAATTTTTATCAATGTGAATTTAGGTGTTGCATTTTACTATACATAATTTCAAGTAATTCATAATATACAATTGTTTGTTTTTGCTATGAGATTCTCAGTAGAGAAGAAATAGTACTGTATATACTTATCAAAAAAATGTACTGCATTCATATATTCACTCATGAATGTATCCAGTATTTCCTAAGCGTCTCCTGTCTGTCTCAGGAACTCTGCAAGGTTACTGTGATTAAAGAATGCTATAAATGGGCTTAGTTGCTCTGTACCTGCTTTTAAAGGGGCTTTCATGAAATTGTTATTTGTTTGAAAATCAACAATTCCCATTTTTCTTAGATTGGAAGAATGAGCTACATATTAATAAAGGAAACTCTGGTAACTTTATATGGTACCACTTATATCATTTTCTATTCTGATGATTGAGCAAATTAGCTAAGCTTCCTTAACCAGGACTCCTCACTTATTTATTCTTTTTGAAACCATAAATACCTGAAATATGCCAGGCACAAGTTTAAACACAAGCATATGAATTATTTCATGTTGTAGTCTTATTGACAATGAGAATAAATATTTATTTCTCATTCACAAATGAGGAAATTACAAAATGGAAGTTAAATCCATTGTCCAAAATGACTTAGGTTAGTAGAAATTAGACCCAGGATTTAAAACAGGCTTACCTGGCTAAAATAGAGCTCAAAATCTTATTATGAAACCACCCTGCTTCCTCTGATGATGTTGGACCTTCCACATAGATGTGTTTTGAGGATTCATTGGTAACTAAGAAAATATCTGTGACTTCTAATGAACATTACAAATGCAAGGCATGTATGCATTTATGATTTACTTGAACTTATTGTTTCTCTGAAAAGTATTATTAATTTGAACGTAAATCTACATTCATTATAAGAAATTACCTTTTTATTTTATATTTTTATTTATTCTTAAATAATTTTATCTACATAACTATGTATTTACACTTACATAAAATAATTCAAAGTATAAAGATGCATAAATAAAAATTGAGCAAATCAAAAATTATGATAAAGAAACATTTTTTAACTTTCCATTTTTACTTGAAATAATATGAAAAGAAAGGAAAAGAAGGTTGTAGATATTTAAAAACATACAAAACTGCCATATTTATTTTATTTTAGTTTTAAATTATAAACTTATTGTCCAAATCCATGTGGCAAGAATCCAGATTGACTTTTCGTGATCTGAGAATGTGTTATTTCCCCTTCATTTCTGAAGAACAGCTTTACAAGCTACATATTTCATTACTAGCAGTTGTCTTCTGGCTCTACTTTCTTCTGGCTTCCAATGTTTTCATGGGCATTTTTAATAACAAGAATAAATCTATTGTTATTCAACTTGGTATACCCATTGTAATTAATGCATCATTTCTCTCTGGCTGCTTTCAGAATTTTAAAATTATTTTCAAAAGTTGTTTATGATGTGTGTTAGAGTGAATTTCTTTGGATTTCTTTGTGATTATCATATTCAAAAAATAGCCTCTTGTATCTGTAGGTTTGTGTCTTTTGCCAAATTTGGGACGTTTCCAGCTGTTATGTATTCAAATACTCTTTCAACAACACTCTTTTCCCTCTCTTTCTAGGACTCTGATAGTATAAAGCTGGATGTTTTCTGTTGTTTCCTAGGTCTCTGAGGCTTTAGTTATTTTAACTTTTCCATCTATTTTCTCTACAGTTCAGATGGAATGAATTCTATTGTTCTTTCCTCAAGTTTATTGATTGTATCTTCTGTCTGCACTCTAGCCCATCATGAGTATTTTTTAATGTCGTCATTGTATTTTTTTAATTCTATATCTTTCATTTGTTTCTGATTTTAAAATTTTCTTGGTTTTTTTTGACATCATATGTATTTGATTGTTGAAGCATTTTTAATGAGAGCTGACTTTAATCTTTATCAGATAATCCCACCATATGGTTGACTTTATTATTGGCATCAATTGAGTGTCTTTTTTTCATTTAAGCTGTGATTTTCTTGGTTCTTGGTGTGACAACTGATTTCCAATTGTACCATGAACAATTTCTCTAGTATGTAGGTAGACACTCGGTCCTGTGTAAATATTTTATTTTAGTAGGCAGCTACCCTGCTGAGGTTTAGCATATGGGTTTTGCTCACTTTTGTGGGGTGTGGCTTAAATGGCAATTTAATTTGCTGAGAATTAGTAGTGTTGTTTTGTTCTGGTTGGTCTATCTACTGCCATTAGGGCTTCCACTGGTCCCTGATGGTGCTGTCTAAAGAAAGGGGTAGAAGAGATTTCTTCAGGCTACAGGGTTGCCTGATATCCCTTAGTATGTGGTAATAGCTTTCCTCCCAGTAACCCCTGTCCTGCCAGGGTGTCTGAGGAAGCAGGATAGTTGTCAGGCAGGGATAGAGGTGTTTCCCCACACCAGGTCACACACTGTGACTGGATTCTGCCTGCCTGCCTCCTGCAGGAGAAAGGGCGTTAAGGGAAGACCACACAGGCTTTCTGGGCCAGTCCTCTTGGTGTAGTTAGGCCTCTTCTGCCACCTCTACCTCGAAGGACCATATCTTTCATTGTCATTGTCTCTTGCCTCATTACCAGATTTATAGTTTTGCTTAGCAGGCAGAAGAAAAGAGGTATAGGTCTATGATATCTTGCTTGGTCAGGAAGCCCCATATTAACTTCCCTACTCATCAGAGATATAAATCCAGGAGGATGTGCAATTTAACAATTGCTAGTCATCTTTCTATGCATTTTCAGGGTGCTTGATAATTATTGTCATCTTACTGAGAATAAGTATTTATTGAAAATAATGACCATTTACAAATTACTTAGTAATCTAATTCTTTTGTGTATGTATTACTTAGCATTTTCCATGTTGGGAAACTCTGGTTTCAGTTTTGCATAAATTGCATATTACAACATAATTCTTGTAAAAATTAAATGAGTTAAGCTGGGTAAAAACCTGAAAACTTACCAGCAGAGATTATCTTTATTTGTAATTACAGCTAAAGCCACTGGATGTGATCTCCTAACAGTGATCAGGTTTATGAATGGAGGAAGGATATTTATAGTAGCATCAATAAGTCTTTGAAGCTAGATCTGGTTTTGACATTCAGGTTTCAATCTTTTAAAATATATTTACTAATAATTTACTATGTTGTAGTCACTATATTAAGTACTAAGATGCAAAGATGAAAAGATATACATAGTTCTGCCCCTCAGAACCCACATTATATTTTGGGGAAATATAATTTTAAAATGAATTTATGAAGTATATAATTTCCATAATAGGTAAAGTAAAATCAATGAAGAAACATTTAGGCAGGCTTCAATCTAAAGTGGATGTGTTCATTTAGGAAGGCACAGTTAAAAGAGAACATGCACTTTTGGAGTAAGGGAGAGAAAACAAATGTAGTGTACAAAATGGAATAGTAAGCAATAAACTACTGACAAATGTATCTTTTACAGTTGTATAATTTTAAGTAAGTAATTTAACTTCTGTTAATCTCAATTTCCTATTCTGATGAAAGGAAAAAGTGATGTTCATCCTTCTCCAAAAGATGAAAATTGCTAGGATAATATTTATAATGCTCTTAACACATTATAATGTATAAAATATGTATTCAGTAAGTATTTACTGTTACCATTATAATTATTTAGAAAATATTTCAATTATGTAAAACAGAGGATGGAATTCGAAGGTTAAATGAAAACAAGGTACTCACGTTTTTATTTTATATTGTCCCAAATAAGGTGACAATGGCCACCCTTTATAACCTGAGGGAAGCTTCACTGGGAGAAAAGTAAAGGGCTTTGTCCTCATCTCCCATGATCTGCCAGCAAAACTTGACACTTTTGAGCATCCTTTCTTCCTTAAAATATCTTCTACACTTGGCTTCCAGGATAGGATACTACATTGCCTCATTCTAACTCCTTCGATCATTGGACACTTTTCAGATTCCTTTGCTCATTTCTTTGTTTGATTGTTTTGA
This sequence comes from Ateles fusciceps, assembly GCA_036589455.1. Lineage (NCBI taxonomy): Eukaryota > Metazoa > Chordata > Mammalia > Primates > Atelidae > Ateles > Ateles fusciceps. The sequence continues at coordinate 1,808,346 of JAZHEH010000827.1, read as the reverse complement.
GATGAAGTCTCACTCTGTCATCCAGGCTGGAGTGCAATGGTGCAATCTCAGCTCACTGCAACCTCTGCCTCCCAGATTTAAGTGAATTCTCCTGCCTCAGCCTTCCAAGTAGCTGGGACTACAGGTGCATGTGACAACACCTGGCTAATGTTTTTGTATTTTAGTAGAGACGGGGTTTCACCATGCTGCCCAGGCTGGTCTGAAACTCCTGAGCTCAGACAATCCATACACCTTGGCCTCCCAGAGTGCTGGGATTACAGGTGTGAGCCACTGTGCCCAACTTCCTTCTAATTGTTCTCATTTGGCAATTCCTATGAGTTTTGCCTGCTCTGTTTCACAGTATTAGCGATTTCATTCAGAAACCACGCTTTATGTAGGATATATATATATATAGATGTTTCTCAAAATTATACCTTTATTTCAGAAGCTCTCCTCTACACTTTTAACTTACATTTCTAACTACTCAGTATGTCTTTTTGCATGTCATATAGGCATCTCATATGTAGTATAGCAAATATTGAGCTCATGAACTTTTTCCCTTATTTGCTCTTTCAAAATCATTTTCATTTAAATTAATAAGAATTAAATTATTCCTCCTATTTAGGAGAACAAACAAAACCCCAAAGCTTTAATATCAGCTTCAATTTCTTTCTCTTACTGTCCTTATTTAATAAGACAATAACATCTTTAGCGTTCAAAATGTATCCAGAACTCTCATAGCTTCCACTGCAATTGTTGTGGGTCAAGCCAACATTATCTTTTACCTGGATTATGACAATATCCTGACTTCACCCGTTTTCCCAACAGCAGTGTTAAACTTAAATGAGAACAAGTCACTCCTCTGCTCAACACTAACAGCTATCATCATTCTAAGTATAAGCCAGCGTCAATAAAAAGTCAGCAAGTCCTTTCGTGGTCTTTGCCTTCCCCTCCATCTCACGTCTTCCTACTGTTTCTGTCAGTCAGTCAGATCCAGTGAAACTGATCTCCATGTTCTTCACGCCTGCAAGCATACTTCATCCTGCGGGAAGTGGGTTGTACTTGCTGCACCCTTTGCCTCTACTTGCTCTGAGATTTGTGCAGTTTCCTCCCTCATCTACTCTTTGCTTTTCTTTGGGAGACCTTTGTTAACTGTTCTATTTAATTTCTTAATCTTCTTGTTACTCTGAAGAGATACTCTGTGCTTTATAGTTTTAGTCACCACTTTTTATCATAACAAAATAACATTGTTAATTTATTTATAGATTTATTACCTGTCTCTTGACATGAAAATCAAGTTTCCATGAAGGCAAGTATTGTGTGTTTTACTCATCTTTATTCACGAGTACCTAGATCATATGCCAAGCAGATACTCAGTAAATATCTGTTAAATGTTTAAAATAATTAGTGTCTTCCAGATACATACAATATTATTTGTTGTCATTAACAGATAAATTATCTGGTTAGCATTTTTTAACATGTTGCTGTATTTACCTATAGCTTTTGGGAATATGAGCAAATTTGTGGACTCCAAAGACTGTTCACTTTCTGGTTTTTACCTGGCCACCTGGCTCCTTTTATTATTTCCTTCATCTGTACACAAATTTACTGGTAATTTCCTCCAACTAGATCCTGTTATTTCACACTTTCTTTCTATATATATGTGTGTGTGTGTGTGTGTGTGTGTGTGTGTGTGTGTGTGCGCGCACACATATTTGTTTATTGGTTTTCCTTTGGGGAGCTAATTCTTTCTAATGTTTATAATAATTATTATAAAAGATATAATATATAAAAATATTAGGATATATGATAATTTTAAAAGATAATAATTAAATGAACTTAGACACACATACCACTCTGATCAAGAAATAGAATATTTCCATTAGCTTAAAAGTACCTTCTTGTCCTGCTCAGATCATAGTCAAGAACGTATGCAATTTCTTCTCTGCCTTATCCTTCCTCAATGATAAGCATAACTTTGTATTCCCTGTTAAACATTCTATTTATTTAGTTATTTTTTTGTTTATTTTTTAAGATAAGTTCCCGCTCTGTTACCCAGGCTGGAGTGCAGTGACACAATCAGTGCTTACTGCAGCCTCTACCTTGTGGGCTCAAGTGATCTTCCTACCTTTAGAGTTGCTGGGACTACAGGTTGGCATGCATTATAATCCCAGCTACTAAAATTAGCTTGGCCAATTTAAAAATAATCTTTTGTAGAGATAGGGTTTCACCATGTTGCCCAGGCTTGCTTTAATTTTAGATAGATTTACAAGATAGGTTTTAGGCTAATAATTACTTAGATTTTCTTGTTTTAAAACTTTTAAAATGTGAGGTTGGTTTATCAAAGTGGTCTCGATATTTGAGGGAGAAATGGAGATGGTTTAAGAGAAGATAGAAATGAGTAGTGTATTGAGGGTAATATAAAAAGATGGATTACTCTAAATGAACATGATCATTTGCAAAGACAGGAAAAATAATATGAAAATATCACTGAAGAATGGTCAGGCTGGCTTAGAGTCATTCACCATTACCTACTCACAACAACCTTTGCAACCAATCCCTCTTTTTCTCTCACTGTATGTATTTCTAAGCTTGGACCCAGCCTTGTTCTGTCTTTACTGTTTTCTTTTTCTGGCCATTTGCTCTGGACTCCATTCTTGCTTTCTCTATCTTTATGCATAGTGAGTTGGTCGTTTCTTTGTTTCTCACACCATACCCAAAGCTTGGTCAGCAGTCACACTTTGCTCCATGCTCAAGTGACATGGGCTAACATTACCTGCCTCCAGCCAAACTATTTACACCTGGTTCAGCTTGTGCCAGAACCCTGTAGACTTTTAGGTACACTATGCTAATATGTACCCTAAGCCTTCTCAACGAACTTATTGCTAAAAATGGACTGTAGAGTGATGTCAGTAAGATGGCAAACTAGGCATTGTCACTCTCCAGTCTCACTTACAGAAATACTATTAGCAACTATCCACAGAAAGAGTAACTCTGAAAATATCCTAAAACACAAGAATAAGACTGAGACATCCCCTTGATGCCTACATCAAGTGCTACAGTACTACAGAACTGGGAAAACCACAATGAGTAAAATTTTATACCTGTTAAGATGGCTTTTATGAAAAAGGTGAAAGATGTTGAGGAAAGGGAACTCTTGTAATTTGTTATTGAGAATATAAAATAGTACAGTCATTATGGAAAATTTTATGGAATTTTCTCAAAAATAATAAAATAGAGCTACTACAGGATTCAGAAATTCTATTTCTGGACAAATAGCCAAAGGAATTAATATTCATATGTTGAAAGGATATTTGCACTCCCATGCTCACTCCGACATTATTCACAGTAACTGAGATACAAAATCATCCTAAGTGCACAATAATGAATAAATAAATAAAATGTAGTATGTATAAAAAATAGAATAATATTCAGCCTTTAAAAAGAAGGAAAGTCTGTCATTTTCAACAACATGGATGAACCTGCAGGACATTATGCTGAGTGAAGTAAACCAGGAATAGAAAGACAACTGCTGCATGATCTCACTTATAGGTACACTAAAACAATTGAACTCCTAAAAGTAGATTGGGGAATGATGGTTATCAGAAGTATACATAGCAGAAGTAGTTTTGAGATCTATTATACAGCAAGGTGAGTATAGTCAACAATAGTGTATTATGTACTTCAAAATAACTGAGAGTACATTTTAAATGTTTCACCATAAATATGATAGGTAACGATAGTTACGTTGGTCCACACCTATAATCACAGTGCTTTGGGAAACCAAGCTGGAAAGATCACTTAAGTCCAGTAGTTCTACCCCAGCCTGAGCAATATAGTGAGCTCATGTCTCTACAGGAAATTAAAAAAAAAATAGCCTGGCATGGTGGGACACGCCTATAGTCCAGGCTACTCAGGAGGCATCAATATGGGAGGATCACTTGAGTTTGGGAACTTGAGACTGCAGTGAGCTGTGACCATGCCACTGCCCACCAGCCTGGGTGACAGACTGAGACCCTATCTCAAAAATAAAATTAATTAATTAATTAAGATCATGGATATGTTAATTAAATGAAGTTAAACATTCCGCATTGTATACATATATCAAAATACATCACATTTCACATCCGATAAATGTGTACATTATGATTTGTCAAATAAACATAACATTAATTTCCAAAGAAATTTTTTAAATAGATTGTGACTTTTAACTGAAATATGCATCTTCCTTACAAGATTGTAAACTCTTTGTTTTCTTTATTCCCAGTCCTAGTTCATTTCTAGTTTATTGCTTGTCACATAGCTTTGCTCAGTAAATGCTTGCTAAATTAAAACAGGAATGAATGAATGCCAAAGGTAAAGTATTACAACCCAAATGGATTTTTCCAGTGACTGGGAATTTAGAGCAACTTTTCAAAGATTTAAAATTGTATTTCTGAATTCACTTCACAACTCCTGTATTTTCTGGCTCTGTGACCCTGGACAAGTGACTTACTGTCTCTGACTCTCAAACCATTCATCAGTAAAATGAGAGATAATAACAACTTACCTCATTGAATTGTTGTGAAAATTAGATGAGTACAGTGCCTGGTACCAACTTAGCATTTAAAAAAGCTATTATAAGAAGCTATTGCAGTGAATGGCACCTAAGTAAATCTGCTAGGTTGTTCTATTTTTAAATGCCATCCTTTTAAAACTAATTTGCTTGCATTCATTTGTTTTCCTTGAGTGCAAAAAAATGTTGCATCTGTCTAGACTCTTAATACACTCTACCAAATTAATTAGAAGAGATGTATCCTTCACTACATTAATAATAACAAGTCACACTATAGAAATTTGAAATATTATTGCCTTATCAATGTTTTTTGAAATAGGCAGTGGACTGTGTCTATTATATATAGAAAGAGTTTCCTTTAAAACATAACCGTGGGAACATTTTCTTATTTTGTATTTGCAAAAAACATCTATTTTTTTCTTGAACACCACTTTTCATGTAGCAATCAGAAAAAGGGTTACTGCACTAATATTTTTAAGCTTTTGGTCTGGTTATGCATAATCTAATTTTTATACAGTCTGCACTAATTGTAGCCACTTTGTCAATGTCTTATGATTTTTTTCTCTTAATAATGCAATGACAGCGATTAATTTCTAAACAACGGTAAACAACAACAACAAAAAACCCTTTCCTTGAAAGTGATTAAAACAGAGTTGCAAACTGTATGAGGGCTGACACATATATAATTTATACACATAATAATACACCACACACACCCTGTGAATGGAATGAATGGTACATCTAAAATATTCCTATAGAAATAATAGAAAACAAAATAATTTGTCCCACTAAATTTTGGTAAATGTATTTCCTAGCCCTGGTTACATTTTAATTGGTAAAACAGCGACTATTAATAGCCACATGTGAGGAAGTTAATGAATTTTAAAGTATGGATTTCAATATAAACAGAAATAACTTACTTTTTAGAGAATATTCCTATAAAATACTAATTTTTTTTTTTTTTACTTTATCACTGTGCTAAGTCTGTGTAATGAAATCAGGCTTGGACTATTTTATCACAAGCAAATTAGATCATGAACAAAATGGACAATATTCATCTTGGCTAGGGACATTTTTCTTACTTATTTTAGGGTAAAAAATTGCTTGTTATAATAAGTATCTCTTGATTAGAGCTTCGAAGTAAGCAATGAAAATTAAACCTAGAAATTTATTTATTTTTTATTGGATATGTTTTTGATATACATATTTAGCCCATAATATAGTAACTAAACAAACAGGAGCATTCTGAGATGTCTTGTTGTTGCCAGGGGATGTGTAACAATATAACCAAGAGTTTTGGTGCTGCACAAAAAAGGACCCACTTTCAGTTTAAAGTCTATCCAATAAAAATAGAAAGACAAGAGAGTATATGGGGTTGGAGGGCTGCCAGAGGAGACTATAAAAGATAGACTATAGACTAAAAAAGTATTATTGACAAAAACTCAACAATACTGTTAAATTTTCTCTGGGATGTCAAATTAAAACAATTAAAATGGAAGTATGCCAATGCTCCTCATAAAGTGAAGATGAAGAAACAAAGCTATGACCAGAAAAACAAACAAAAGTCTCTCAAAGAAGGTATAGTGTAACATTTCATGCAGAATAGCATTGATATTTACAGATAGAGGAAAACAATACTGTTTATTTAGAAATTAAATTACTTTATTTTTTAGGGCAGTCAGGTTTACAGGAAAAAAAAAAAAAAAAAAAAACCTCAGTGAAAAATGCAGTGAATTTCTGTATATCCTCTCTCCCCCAATTTCATTTTCCCTTACTATTTACATTTTACATTAGTGTGGGTACATTTGTTATAATTGATGAGTTGTTATTGATAGATTAATATTAACCAAAGGTTATAGTTTACATTAGAGTTTACTCTTTGTATTTTATAACATAGGGGTTTTGACCAATGTGTTATATCATGTTTTTACTGTTATCATATCATGCTTAATTTTGTCCCACCTATTTATTTCTCTGTCACTCTTCTTGAACCTTTGGCAACCACTAATCTTTTTACTGTTTCCAGCATTTTGCTTTTTCCACAATGTCATATAGTTGGCTTCTTTCACTTAGAAATATGCATTTAAGATTCCTCTATGTCTTCTAATGGATTGATAGCTCATCTCTTTTATCACTGAGTGATATGTCATCATGTGAATGTTCACAGTTTGTTTATTAATTTACTGATTGAAAGACATCTTGATTATTTCCAACTTACCATAAAAATTCATGTGAAGGTTTTTGTGTGAACATAATTTTCAGTTTATTTGGATAAATTCTAAGGATAATGTTTGCTAGATCACATGGTAAGAGTAGGTTTAATTTTATAAGAAATTGTCAAACTATTCTAAAATTGCTATACCATTTTGAATTTCTACTAGCAAAGAATAAGAGTTCCTTTTGCTTCACATTTGGTGATGTCAGTGTTTTTGATTTTGGCCATTCTAATAGATGTGTGTACTGGCTCACATTGTTTTTCCTTAATTCCAGTTCTCTAAAGACATATGATTTTGAGCATTGTTTCATATATGCTTATTTACCATCTTTATATTGTTTTTGACTTACGATTTTATCTTTTCAGTGTTGATTTTACAAAGTCACTGACAAAGCCAATGTCCTTTTGTGTGTCTTTTGCCTTTATATATCAACCTTAGGATCACTTTGTAGATAGCCACAAAAATAACTGGCAGTGAATTTGATTGGAATTGCATTGAATCTATAGATTCAGTTGCTAATAACTAGTATCTTGACAATATTGAGTCTTCCTATCCATGTACATAGAATATCTCTTCATTTATTTGAATATTAAAATTTTTTTAAACATAAGTTTTTTAGTTTTCTCTATGTATTTTGTTAGATTTATACCTAAGAATTTTCTGGGGGTGCTAATATAAATGGTATTTTTTTATTTCAAATTTTAATTATTTATTGCTGACACAATAATAAAGCAACTGAGTCTTGTGTGTTAAACTTATATCCTACAGCTTTGCTATTGATATAGTCACTTTTAGTCTCAAGGGATTTTTGTGTGAAGAAAAATAGTAATACTTTATCTTTCTCAATCTGTATAACTTTTAATTCCCTTTCTTATCTTTTTGCACTAACTAAGACTTACATTATGATGTACTAGGAGTGGTGAGAATGGACCTTTTTGCCTGCTCCTGATCTTAGTGGGATACCGTGTAGTTCTGCCATTAACAGTGTTTTTTAGACATTCTTCATCAAGTTGAGTAATTTCTCATTTTTTTTCTATTCTGTTGAGAGTCTTTACCATTAATGGGTATTGGATTTTGTCAAATACTTTTTCTGCATTCATTGATATAATCATGCAATTTTCTTCTTTACCCTGTTGATATAAGGGATTACATTAATAGATTTTTCAATGTTTAACCACCCTTACACATGTGGAATACATCTCACTTGACTGTGATGTCTAATAACTTTTTAAGCATTGTTAAATTAATTTGCTAAAAAGTTCTTCAGGACTTGCACCTATGATCATAAGAGGTATTTGTCTGTAGTTTTTCTTTATTTTAATGTCATTTGTTTTGGTATGAGGATAATGTTGGCTTTACAGAATTAGTTAAGATGTATTCCCTCTACTTCTGTATTCTGGAAGAGATGATAGAGAATTGGTATAATATCATTCTTACATGTTTTGTAGAGTTACACATATCCTGTTACATTCTGATTTGGGATATTATCAATATCATCCTAATCAGATTTTCTATTTCTCCTAGTGTGAGTTTTGGGGACGTTGCATTTTTTTAGAAATTTGTCCAATTCATCTAGGTTTATCAAACTTGTGATCATAGAAGTGCTATTAGAATCCCTTTATATGCATTGAATGTCTATAGGATCAGTAGTGATTACCTCAGTTTGAATTCTGAAATTAGTAATACATTTTTGTCTCTTCTTTTTGTTATCTTTTCTAGAGATTTATCAATTGCACTGGTCTTTTCAAAGAAACAACTTTTTGTTTTGTTGATTTGCTCTATTGATTTGTTTTTCATTTTATTTATTTCTGCTTTAATTTTTATTATTTGTTCTGCCTAGTTTGCATTTAATTTATTGATCTTTCTAGTCACCTAAGATGCTTCAGACACTAATTTTAGATATCTCTTCTTTTTCACATATGCATTCATGCTATACATTTTCCCCCTATGCACAGCTTTGTCTGTCTCCTAAAAATTTTAATGTTTTATTATTAATATCATTTAGTTTGAAATATATTTTAATTTATCTTAAGACTTATGAGCTATGCTATTTAGTAGTGTATTGTTTAATCTTCATTTATTTAGGTTTTCTGGTTATCTTTCTATTATTGATTACTAGTTTTAATTTCATTATGGTCTAGAAGACTAAATATCATTACCTTAAATTTGTTTAGATATGTTATGTTTCCCCAAATATTTTCTATATTGATAAATATTAAATGAGAGATTGACAAAAAAATATGTATTTTTCTATTTTTGGATAAATTATTCTACAGATGCCAACTTGGTCTAATTGATGGTTTTTGTTAGTACCAATTATAAGTTTTATCTTTTAATTAATAATCTAGATGGGTGATACCAAAGAAAATGGCAGAACAGGATATTCTATAAATTTTCCCTATCATAAAAGCAACAACAAAACTGACAAAAATATGTCAGAATCAACTTTTTCAGAAATCTGGAAGTTAAGAAAAGAATCAACAATCTAGAAAACATTTATTTAAGTGAAATGGATGAAACTTGGTAAACAGTAAGCTTTGTTCCATTTTAACATTCCCTATTTCATCCTTCCTACTTCAGCTCCAAGGTAAACTTAAAAATCAACAGACCATGATTAGATTAAAAACAATACCCCAACATATTTCTGGTGCTGATGAAAGGAGAAAAATGTTAGAGCTTCTTTAAAGTCACATTCCCAGAGAACTGTGATTAATTATTTATGTTGGCAGTTGTGTGTAAGATGCCACATTCAAAGCTGCGTTTATTGGAGCTAATCCAGTGATTACTCAGTGTGTAAAACCTTTTCTCAGAGGAGCATTTGCTATAAACAATTAGAGTCCATTGTTTAGCTTTATTCTTGGCTACCTGAGGTGGTGGATGACAGATGGAAAAATAATATTGAAACCAAAAACCTATGTTTTCAAAAGCTAATAAATGATATATACATATGGGCTTTAAAAAGTGCTGTGATAGTCAAAGGGAATGCTTCCAGTTTTTACTCATTCAGTATGATATTGGCTGTGGGTTTGTCATAAATAGCTTTTATTATTTTGAAATATGTTCCATCAATACCTAGTTTATCGAGAGTTTTTAGCATAAAGGGCTGTTGAATTTTGTCAAAGACCTTCTCTGCATCTATTGAAATAATCATGTGGTTTTTGTGTTTGGTTCTGTTTATGTGGTGGATTATGTTTATAGATTTGTGTATGTTGAACCAGCCTTGCTTCCCTGGGATGAAGCCCACTTGATCATGATGGATAAGCTTTTGGATATGATGTTGGATTTGGTTTGCCAGTATTTTATTGAAAATTTTTGCATCAATGTTCATCATGGATATTGGCCTGACATTTTCTTTTTTAGTGGTGTCTCTGCCAGGTTTTGGTATCAGGATGATGTTGGTCTCATAAAATGAGTTAGGGCACTAGTCAAGGGTGGCCCTCTTTCAACACTCCTATTAAATATAGTATTGGAAGTTCTGGCCAGAGCAATCAGGCAAGAAAAATAAATAAAGCGTATTCAGTTAGGAAAAGATGAAGTCAAATTGTCTCTATTTGGACACAACATGATTATATACTTAGAAGACTCCATTGTCTCAGCCCAAAATCTCCTTAAGATGATAAGCAACTTTAGCAAATTCTCAGGATACAAAATCAATGTGCAGAAATCACAAGCATTCCTATACACCAATAACAGACAATTAGGGAGCCAAAGCATGAGAGAACTCCCATTCACAATTGCTACAAAGAGAATAAAATACCTAGGAATACAACTAACAAAGGATGTAAAGGACCTCTTCAAGGAGAACTACAAACCACTGCTCAACAAAATAAGAGAGGACACAAACAGATGGAAAAACATTCCATGCTCATGGTTAGGAAGAATTAATATCATGAAAATGCCATACTACCCAAAGTAGTTTATAGATTCAATTCCATCCCCATCAAGCTACCATTGACCTTCACAGAACTGGAAAAAACCTCCTTAAACTTCATATGGAACTAAAGAAGAGCCCACATAGCCAAGACAATCCTAACAACAACAAAAAAAGCTGGAGGCATCAAGATACTTGACTTCAAACTATACTACGAGGCTACAGTAATCAAAACAGCATGATCCTGATACCAAAACAGAGATATAGACCAATGAAATAGGACAGAGGCCTTGGAAGTAATGCCACACATCTACAACCACCTGATTTTTAACAAACCTGACAAAAGCAAGCAATGGGGAAAAGATTCCCTGTTTAATAAATGGTGTTGGGAAAACTGGCTAGCCACGTGCAGGAAGCTGAAACTGGACCCCTTTGTTACACCTCATACAAAAATTAACTCCAGGTGTATTAAAGATTTAAACATAAGGCCTAACACAATAAAAATCCTAGAAGAAAACCTAGGCAATACCATTCAGGACATAGGCATAGGCAAGGACTTCATGACTAAAACACCAAAAGCAATGGCAACAAAAGCCAAAATAGACAAATGACATCTAATTAAACTGAAGAGATTCAGCACAGCAAAAGAAACAATAAATCGTTAGAGTAAACCGGCAGCCAACAGAATGGAAAAACATTTTTGTGATCTACCCATCAGACAAAGGGCTAATATCCAGAATCTATGGAGAACTTGAACAAGTTCACAATAAAAAAAACAAACAACCCCATCAAGAAGTGGGCAAAGGATATGAACAGACACTTCTCAAAAGAAGACATTTATGCAGCCAACAAACATGAAAAAATGCTCATCCTTACTGGTCATTAGAGAAATGCAAATCAAAACCACATTGAGGTACCATCTCATGCCAGTAGAATGACAATCGTTAAAAAATCTGGAGACAACAGTTGCTGGAGAGGATGTGGAGAAATAGGAATGCTTTTACACTGTTGATGGGAGTGTAAATTAGTAAACCATTGTGGAAGGCAGTGTGGCAATTCCTCAAGGATTGAGAAATAGAATACCATTTTACTCAGCATCCCATTACTGGGTATGTACCCAAATAAATCGTTCTATTATAATGACACATGCACACCTATGTTCATTGTGGCACTGTTCGCAATAGCAAAGACTTGGAAGCAACCCAAATGCCCATCAGTGATAAACTGGATAAAGAAAATGTAGCACATATATACCATGGAATACTATTCGGCAATAAAAAAGCATGAATTAATATCCTTTTCAGGGACACGGATGAAGCTGGAAACCATCATTCTCAGCAAACTGACACAAGAACAGAAAACCAAATACTGCATGTTCTCACTCATAAGTGGGTGTTGAACAATGAGAACGCATGGACACAGGGAGGAGAACATCACACACCATGGCCTATTAGAGGGTGGGAGGGCTAGGGTAGGGATAGCACGGGTTGGGGGATTGGGGGATGATAACATTAGGAGACATACCTAATGTAGGTGACGGGGGGGATGAATGCAGCCAACCACCATGGCATGTGTATACCTATGTAACAGTCCTGCACAATCTGTACATGTACCCCAGAACTTAAAGTATAATAAAAAAAAAGTATAATAAAAACAAGTGCTGCATTATTTTTTGAATTCTAGAAAATTATGCATATATTTAGAGCTCTGTGTATGCCTAGAACGCTTGGCATCTCTACAAAGATACGAGAAGATCTTAATATCTGAAATTGAAGATCCATCCTAATAAAAAGTGAATGCTAGGACAGAGGTGTCAGTTCCCTTCCTGAGTGTTCAAGTTGTGCTCCAATATACATGCATGCATACATAGCTTCTCAGAAAAGCTTGTGAGAGTTATTGGTTCCAAGTAAATATTAAAATAATTAAAATTAAAGTAATGTATGTCCTACCAGTATTAGACCACTAACACATATAAGTATAGACTTTAGTGGTCATGCATGACAGAACATTTAACACATTAATTAGAAAAGTCACTAGACAGTCTACAATCAACAACAAAAATAAACACTAACACCAAAAAAAAATCCTGTGGAGGAAGAGAATCTGATTTCCTGAATTATCACATTACATTACTTAAATATCCAGTTTACAACAAAATAATACATGAAAAGGAACAAGATAATATGACCCATACACAACAAAAAGCATCAATAAAATGCCTGAGAAAGCACAGACATTGGACTAACTATACAAAGAGTTTAAATCAGCTATTTTAAATATGTTTGAAGAACTGTAGGAAAATATGTTAAAGAACTAAAATAAATTATAATATTGAAGCCTCATCAATGAAGGAGAAATAATAAGAAAAAGACAATAAGTAGAAATTCTTGAGTTGAAAAATACAATAATTGAACTAAAATTTTCCAGAGGGATTATGAAAGACTTAAGCAGGCAGAAAAGAAGAGTTAGCCGAACTGAAGACCAGAGGATTTGTTTTTGTTAGTGTTTATTTTTATTGTGGTTGATGATAGACTGTCTGGTGACTTTTCTAATTAATCTTTCAAATGTTCTGTCATACTTGACCACTAAAGTCTATACTTTTGTGTGTTAGTAGTCTAATAGTGGTAGGACAAAACATTTTCTTAAACACTTGGAGCCAATAACTCTGACAAGCTTTTCTGAGAAGCCATGTATTTATTTTGTGTTTCTGGAACTGAAAGGAAAAAGAGCAAAGAAGAATATAAAGATTTGTAAAGACATTTAAGCCACCATCAACTATTCCAACATTTGCATAATGAGAATTCCTAAAAAGGAGAGAAAGAAAGAGACAGAGCGAGAGACAGAGAGAGACGGTGGGGGGGGGGAGAGAGAGAGAAAGAGGGAGAAGAGAAATATCTAAAGAAAGAATTCCATAAACTTCTGTAATGTAATGAATACACTAAACAACACAATCCACAAGCTCACTGAACAATAAATAAGACACAAAGACATTCACACCTAGATGTATTATAACTAAGCTGTTGATGACAAAGATGAAGAGAATAACAAAAACATAAGAAGCAATTTATTGCATTAAGAAGATTCTCTGAATAAGCTTAATAGCTGATATCTCTGCAAAAATTATGAAAGCCAGAAGATAGTACTTTGATATAATAAAAGTTCTGAAAGAAAACAACCTTCAAGAAAAAAATTGCATAGCCAGATATTGTTCAAAAATTAAGGAGAAATTAAGACATTCCCAGGTAATAAAAAATTGAGAGGGTATGTCAGTAACTGCATTGATTACAAGAAATATAAAAGAGGGACCCCAACGAAGATATGAAAGCACACTAGAAAGTAAATCAAATCCATATAAATAAAGAGCATCAGCAAATGTAACCACAGAGGTAAGTACAAAAGAATATACAAATGCATTTTTGTTTGTAGCTTTCTAAAAATCAACTATAATATTTAAATGACAATTTAAATACTTTTTAGATTTAAAGGACAAGGAATGATTATAAGTCTTTGTTGAGTACACAGTGAATAAATATAGATTTTCATGGCAATAACAGCATAAAGGTGGAGGGACTTAAATAGGAGAAAAGTTATCATATATTATTAAAATTAAGCTCATATTAATTAAATATATTTTATTAAAAAGTAACATGTTAATTGTATTCCCCAGGGAAATACCTAAAACAGAGATTTTAAAATACAATTAAAAATAAGAAAATTAAAATGGATTGCAGAGACTATTTAATACAAAAAAAGTGACAATAATAAATGATAGGGGAACACAAAAGACTAAGACATATAGAAAACACATAATAAAAATCAGACACAAATCTTATCTATTAGTGATAACATTAAATATTAATGGAATAATTGGTCAAACTAAAAGGCAGTGATAAGCAGGATTAATCAAACTGCAAGGCCTGATTGTATACAGTCTATAGGAAACCTGCTTTGGATTAAAAGACATAATAGTTTGAAAATAAAAGGACAGGAAAAGATACACCTTGGAAAATGTGGCTTTATAAATATTAGACTAAATAGACTACATGGAAAAAATTGTTACTGGAGTCAAAGGTGGACATTTTATTATGATAAAAAGTCAATCCATTATAAAATACAATAATTTTAAATATAAATGCAACCTAATAGCAGAGTCCCAAGATACATGAAGGAAAGGCTGACATAATTGAAGAGGAAATAGACAATTCAACAAGAATATTTGGAAACTTCAATACCCCAGTTTCAATAATGGTTAGGAAAACTAAATATCAGATCAACAAGAAGTCAGAATGCTTTAACATTGCAAACTAAACAAAAGTAACAGAAATGTATAAAACAGTCCTGCCAACAACAGAGAAGTACACATTCTTCTCAAGTGCACTTGGAACATCCTCTGAGATAAACCATGTTAGGCCACAAAACATGTGTTAATAAATTCAAAAGGATTTGAATCATATAACATAGGTGACAGTAGAATTAAATTACAACTTAACAAAAAAGAAAATGTAGAAATTTACAGATATATGCAAATTAAGCAGCACCTTCCTCAATAAGCAATGGATCACATAAGAAATCATAATGTTCATTAGAACAGTACTTTGACATAAATGAAAACCAAACCATACATATCAAAATTTATAGGATTCTCATAATTGCTTAGAAGGGAAATTTATAGCTGTAAATGACATTTTAAAAATATATTAAATTAATAACAATCTTTAATCTCAGGAAACTGAAAAAAAGGAACATTATATGGGCAATATGGGGATGTTTCTAGAAAATGCACAATAAATTTGAAAAGAAGTTTATTTTCCACAATCAAATACACTACTAAATTTAGTGACTTGAAATCACAATAATGTCTAGCTATAAAATTGTAAATTATCATTCAACAGGAGCCAAGCACATAAGCTTGTACAAGTATAAAATGGCTTGGATTCTGACACAAAAATAAAACTATTTTATATAAGTAAATGGTAAAGTAAATTACCATTTAATTTATATAAATTTGTTGGAAATTAAGAAGAAAAAGTTAAAAAATAAAGCTTACAAAAAGGTAAAGATATTCACTTAAACCACCAAACAGTTGATGATAAAATATGTTTATAACAACATGGAAGATTAGTTAGGCAAGGAGAGAAAATTTTGTCTACAAGGGCTTTTAAATTTACAACAGAATTTCAATCTACAGCTTAAAAATATTAAACTTGTGGGGTAGAAATAGTTGAATCATTTATATTTGTCAAATAAGATTTTTAATAGATAAGGCAGGAAATTAATTTTTCATTTATTGAATCATATGACTGTATGATATATATTAAATATAGTTGTCTCTGTTTCACAAAGAAAATTCTGTTAATAAGTGTCATGCATATTGTCAGTATAATCAATCATTATATAGGTATAAATGCCTTAGAACATAGACAGATTATAGAATTGTTAAATAAGATACAATGAATTTAACAATTTTTTTTTTTTTTTGCCATACTCATTGGTTATGCCATGGAAAAATTTTATAAAAATTTTCTGTGCTGTTAACTTTTTTTCTAGTTTATTCTGAGGAAAAAAGTAATGCACAGAATAAAAGAATTTAAATGAAAGGAAAATAATGACAGTGAGAGTTACATTTGCTTAATGATCATATCCTGCATAAAAATAAGCTAAGTATGAAAGTGAAGAAAATGAAAACCTTATATGTAATTTAACTATTCTGTTATATTTAAGTTGAAATTAGTATTTTTCATTTTACAAAAACATAAAAAAACATTTTTTACATTCCTCTAACATTAATCAATAGTCAAGACATTAATTAGAATCAACAGTGTTATGTAAATTGGCTATAAAACTAAAATAGTTATTTTTCATATTGATATAGTTAAATCTACTTTTCAGTTTATTGAACACTTCTTTGAATCTGATGTTAATAATCGTGTTCACAGAAGAGACAGTAAATGTTCTTTTCTTAGACAACATAGCATTAAAAACTTAAAACTTCGATGCAGATACAAATACAAAAATATTAATATTTGATTATTGAATCTTCAATAAAAATTTAGTGCACAAGTTATTAGTATAAAATTCATGCCAAATATTTTAAAAAATAGTACTACAAAATGTAAAATGGCCCACTAGTAATTTTATATTGATTACATGTAGAAATGATATTATTTTGGATATGTTGGGTTAAATAAAATATATCATTAAGAGTAATTTCACCTGCTTCTTTTTCTTTTTTATTGTGACAACTAGAAAATTTAATATGACAGATGTGCTCCACTGTATATTCATACTGGATATCACTGGTATATACAATGCCTGTATTTCTATTAAAGGTATTATTTAAGTGTCCCTTTTCATATTCTTCAAGTATCTCTCATGTTTTCAATTATTACTTATAGATTGACAATTAATCATAATTTGGTAAATTCTTTTGTTCATTGCTAACCACCTGGATCTAGAGGACAGAAATTTGGAATAGCTGAATTATTTCATAGCATCTTTTTCAGAATTCTCAGCTTTAATTATTTCAAATGAATGTTAATTCTATTATTTTAAATAACTTGGTAGTGTTTTTTGATAAGTAATACATAGTCGAAATCAGAGTTTGTGATTTACAGTCATTTATCTGTTATATGATTCCGTAAACACCAGTTAGCTTTTCTGTCTTTCATCTTGCTCTGAATACAACATTGAAACATTTGTTGTTTTTGAAATTCTCCAAAAGCCTTTCATTTGGGGTTTTGATTCAATTTTTGTAAGCCTGTGACATTTATATTGGTGCTTAGTCAATGATGCTCCTTCCATTTTGGGATCTGTAATTACTTTGTTTCTTCTGTGGTTTTTAATATCTGGTGTATAAAATGTCTTAAACACAAGGACACAGGGAGGGGAACATCACACACCGGGGCCTGTTGGGGGTTAAGGGGGTTAGGGGAGGGATAGCAGGAGGTATGGGAATTGGGGAGGGATAACGTTAGGAGAAATACTAAATGTAGATGATGGGAGGGATAGATGCAGCAAACTACCATGGCGTGTGTATACCTGTGTAACAATTCTGCACAATCTGCACATGTACCCCAGAACTTAAAGTATAAAAATAATAAAAAAGAAGCCTTAACTGACATTGTCACACAATCCATGTGTGTTATCAGACTTCTATCAATGGTTAACCTTGCTATTCAATCAGGCAAATGTCCAGTCACTCTTAATTGGTTGGATATTTTATATCTATTGAAATTCAGCCAATGTTTTGCTTCTAGAAACTGGATTTTCTTCCATGCTCCCTGTGAATTGTCAACCTTCCATGCTTTCTTTTTAACAAAAAGTTTGTATAGCCATGCTAAATTGAAAACAAATATCAGTAAGTTTTATGCAAACTCATTTTCTGCCATTTTCTGTAACACAAACTAGGTACTTGGACTTGACAACCTTCTAGAACCCATAAACCTGAGCCTGTTTCATCTTGGGAACTCCCATTCTTTAGATTGTTAATTGTGTAGTTTCTTTAATAAGGTTTTCACTTAGTCTAAAGCTGAATCAATTTCACAGCTTTTTATTTCTCCTAAGTGAGACATCTCTTCTTCACATTAGGAAATCTGAGTAAAAACATTCATGGATTTAAAATTGTACCCATTGGCTTTACAAATAATTTTATTTTGCCATGCCTATTTTCCTGAAACCCTTATACTTAAATGAGTCGTTATACCTTGATTGTTCTCCTTGAAAATGTTTTCAGGATTTTTCTGGTCTATATGTCTGTTCACCATTCAGAATCTTGGAAATGTAGCTATTATTCATTTCTCTCCTTGTACAAAACTATACACCTGTCATTCTAACATATTTCTTCCATTTTCATCTAGAGAAGTAATCTGTATTAGGAGATATAAATTCCATAAGTTCTGGGTCTGGCAGGCACATTAGTTATGCAAATAGATGCTTCTTGCCCTCTCCATTTTTAGTAGTGTAATTCCATCTAGAAGAATATTTTTAAACCTTTTTGTTTCAAGAACCCATTTAGCAGTCTAGTGAAGCTGATCACTTCTCAAAACAATATTTTAAACAAAAAAGGTTAAAAATAGAAAATAAATTATATTAACGTAGATATCAAAATATTAGAAATTGAGATATAGTAATAAATGTTTCTTCATTGATCATACCTTTCTCTGTGTCTAAAACCTGCCATACTGTTTAGAATGATAAACATAAAAGATAGTTCAAAATATTTACAATTGTAAATGTGTTATAAAATACCTGTAAATTCTATTAGTGATAATCCATGATATTGCTAATATGAATATTTGTTGCCTATGCTCACAATTGAAAGGAATAGTATATTTCAATTACACCTTAGTGAGAATGAAAAATGTAACATATTCTCATTCAGGTTTATGAATCCCTAAACTCTATTCAAGTTTCTCTTTGTGCTGATGTACTCCTGGTTAAGAAAATATGATCCAATATAATCCACAAAAGCAAAACTACCTAAGGTTCAGGAAAGACATAATGTGGAATTACAGGTTTACCTGGGATTGAAAGACTTACCAGATACAACATTTTCAGTGCTGAAACAGAAACAATCTCAGGCAAACTTGAATGGTTGGTCTCTATGGAACTCCTACCACTGAAAGACACCTAGTGAAATTCAGTTTTTTTTTGGAAAATCGAGAAATTCAAGGGAGAATAGGGTGGAAATGAATACTGAGTACAAACATTATATTTCACATCATTCATACTCAACATTTATACAATCATCTTCATATGATACTCTTTTGAACTAACAAATATTCTAAAAGGAAGCAATTCCTAAATCTTACCAATTACCTGTACTGCAGACGGTTCTATATTAATTTCTACTTGCTGCCATAAAAATGACTATAAATTTAGCTATTCAAAAACACAAATATATTCTTTAAACTTCTGAAGGTAAGCGTCAAAAATGGGTCTTCAGGGCTGCATTTCTTTAGGAGACTCTAGGGAGACTTTCTGTGCCTTTCCAGCTGCTAGATACTACCTACATCCTGTGGCTCAAGGACCCTTCCTCCATCTTCAAAGTCCCCAGCATAGCATTATCTGTCTTGTCTGACTTCCTGGCTTTCTCTTATAAGTGCCATTGTGATTATCTTGAGGCTACCTAGATAATGCAGGATAATCTTCCTATCACAAGGTTTTTGACATAACCACATCTGCAAAATTTCTTTGAATTAAGGTAACATATTCACACGTTTCTGGAATCAGGATATGGGCAGTTTAGGGAGCTTTATTCAGCCTACCTCAAAACCCAAGTCTAGAATTCTGGGGTCATACATGGATTAACCTTGTCTAACAAAGCAATTAGATTAATACACAATCAAGGAAACAACTTTATGAAAGCAGAGCCAGGGGCTATCTCATTGGCTAACTGAGAGATTTTCTCCCATGATAGGACATGGGTTCCCCAACTGTTCCTGTCAAGTGAAATCTGATGTCTACCTTTGACTGCTGGACATGGCTGTTATGTTCTCTTCTCTATTGTTACTCCTGGCCTCTCTGTCAATTTGGATATTTCCTTCTGATTTATTTCCAATCTTAGATTTCAGTTTTAATCAGCATGTAATCTGATGTTAAACTTGTCTTCTGAGTCCTTCATAACTGCTATGGTCTGAATATGTGTGTCTTTCTCCTCACAAATTTAAAATCTAATCACCAGTGTGATGGCATTAGCAGGTATAGTCTTTGGGAGATGATTAGGTAGTGAGGGCAGACCTCTCATAAATGACTATTGCTCTTTTAAAAGAAGCCCCAGAGAATTGTCTTCTCTTGCATCCTGTGAAGACTCTAGAAGTTCCATCTGTGAACCAGTAAGCAGGTCCTTACCAGACAATAATTTGCCGTGCTCTTACCCTGACTCTAGACCTGCAGGAAGTAAACTTCTTCCTTTATTAAATAAGGTATCAGATAGATAATATTTTGTTATTACAGGGCAAACAAACATGTGGAATGTTTAGCTTTAGATATTTTCTTGTGATTCTTGTTTATAGATTCCTATAATTTGGTAAAGACTCTGCAGGGTAAAAATCCTTTGCATAATAATTATATATATTTATCGTCCTTGTTCTATAACTCTATTACCTTGTGTTTTATTTCCATTCTTTTTGTTTTACTTTCTTTCTGGCTGTTTTGTTCCCCCAATTTGCTTTGCTAGTTTTTATTGAGCGTCAGACACTGTATATGAAATGTTGTAGAGACTGATTGAGAATCTAATGATGTTATCTTTCTCTAGATCCATTTGCTTGCTTTGTTGGTAAAGAAAGGTGATCTGGTATAATCTACTTCTCAACTAAAATCCTGGATAAATAGTCTAATTACAATTTTTTTAAGAAAGTCCTTTCTATTAACAGAATGTCCTTTACAGAACACTACAGTCATAAAAATCTATTCCCTTATCACCTAATTTATATTTGTCAGTGCTCTTTGTTTACATATAAAATCTGTTGTATGTATGTATGTGTATTATTACAATAAAAATAATGTTTAGCAAACTAAGATAGAGCCTATTTTTAATGCTCAGCACCATTATGCAAGTGAAAAAGTTTCAATTCATTTTATGATTTTCACTATAGTTTTTGCTTATGCTACATATCAGCTGTCTGGTTAACTATATAGTTTCAAATACTAGGCACAGAAAAAATGCTACAGGAAATGAGATACCATTAAAGAATTTCTTCCACTCTTCCAAAAGGGCAAGAGTGTTACATATAAATCTTCAAAAGGTATCTCAATTCATAAATTCTTAAGAAGTCCTCTTGTGTTAGCAATATATTTCCTATAGCTTCCTCTTTTATAAACTTTGCAGAAATCCCATTATCATAGCCTAGGGCAGTTAAAACCTTCTTCATATTCTAGGCAATTCTTCAATGTTATTTTACTGTTTCAAAATCGGAATAATTTTTAATATGACAGTCTATTATTGTCAGGAAAATAGAAACTCCAGTCATAAATATCATCATTTGAACAAAATTACTGAATAATTTGGAATGACAGCTCTTCAATGGGTAGTTATACCAAATTATTTTTCTTTGTCCAGCTTTGATTAGTGAATAAATTTAATTGGTAAAGAAATGTTTCTATATTGAGTTATTCTTGAGATATTTATACAATCTCAACTTTCCCATTTCTGTCACATATGTTCATTTGTAGCTTTATACTGTTACATTGATTATAGTTTATTCAACATATTTCTAAGTATGTCCTTTCTAAATAATTAATGTATTTGCATTTACCTCAATTTCCATTCCATCCAGAGTATTATCAACTTCTAGAGAGGGGAAAATAAACAAACACTAGCAACCAGAAAAAACGTGTTATGATCAACAATTGATACTTTGACTTTTCCAACAGCCTAAAATTCCTTAACATGACTGACAGATAAGAAGATAAAGTACTCTTAACAGGCAAAATAGACACCACAAAATATGTAATAGCGTATATAAAAAGGACAATCAATACATCATTATGAATTATAATAGCAGAAAGCTGAATAACTGGGCTAACGTGTACTTGGCTAGTTTTCACATCATTGGCTATCAGAAACATCAAATCTTTCCAAAAGGTGCATAAAAATAAACTAACACAGCCGCTGGATTATTTAATGTAGTGAATTATCATTATATTTCTCACAAATAATATTTTAGGGTATTAAATTATGCCTACTTCTTTTACTGTCTGGAATGCCTGTCCTCTTGAGTCAATATGTATACATTTGAATTATCTTCCAAAATTTAATATTGCTATAAAAGCATTACACAAGCCTTCTCTAACCTAATCTACCAACCTTATATAGCATACACTTCCTGAATGTCTCTTTTATTCCTTTCAGGTTTATTTTATTACTTATTTGATTATTAAATTGTATTTAAACATTTATTCAACTAGAAATATAAGAGGAAAATATGTTGCATTTCAAATGCACATAAAAATAACTTTGATTAGGTTTGGTTTAAAACATTTCTATTTCCTTTTTATGTTTAGTATTTCTATTTGTGTTTTAAATATAAGAAATAATAATGAAATAATCATAATTAGTATTGAGCTGTATAAGTTATTGGATTGCCTAGATGCAAATGCTAGTTTTGTCATTCATTAGAGCAGTGACCTGTGCCTTAATTTGAAGAGTTTGAAGAATTAAATGATAAAATATTAAGAATGTGCCTTGCACTTGCTGATATTTACCCTGTTTTTCCTTTCTTAATCAGTTGAGTATATTATTTTTATCTGATTTATACTTTCAAGTTGTCTACCATTTATAATGTTGACTAGGAGAATCTGGGTGGGGATGGAGTATTCCTTGTCATAACGATGATGTGGGCTACATGGGGCATCTAATTTCAAAACTGTACAGGTGAGATTTCTTTATATTTGTGTATGTAACTTTCTACTAAAAATCTGAACTGTCATTAGGTACAACTAATAATTTTTTTTAAAATATTGAATCAGTCTATCTAACAATACAGGCTCTGCCTTTCTCCCCCCAAACCAACTAAAATTCCATTTCTCAATGAAGAGTTTCCTTCTCGGCCACCCCAACTCTGGCATCATAATATAACACCTCTCTGTACCCCAGTGTGTGTTTGTATAAAAACAGAAATAAACATAGTACATATCTGATACATTCATGAGTTAATGCATCTATGGAGAGGCTTAGAATAACATTTTATACATAGTATACATTCAGTAAATGTTAGTTAATATGATTTTGATTATTGTTATTCTGGTCCATAAAGATTATCTTATTTGAACTTTGCCATTGTACTTTTTTTCCTATGTAATAATTACAGCATTTAATTTATATTTGTAAGTTTTTGTTTTGAGTTTGATTTGTTTTTTGTTTTTATTTTTTTAGGAGACAGCTTAGTTGTTGTGGTAAATTAAAAATAATATCATAACAGCAATGGTTGAGTTACATGACAGTAATCCCAACCATTACTACCTAACCCAATCATTAATGTTATGGTATCACCTATAATTCTTGAAGTATCTATTTCCTCAGAAGGAAAATGGAAAAACTTATTAGTAGAATTTTCTGTGAGTTAAATGTAATATATTAGCTCTAAAAATTATTTGTGATACAATTATCAGTACAAATTATCTGTAGTACAGTTGATAAGAAATATTATTTCATTATTTTTTCTTTAATCATTAAAGTTATTTACTGTCGCCTAACTATTTAATGTGCTATTTCCCTTAACACAGTAAAATATAGTAGACTTTTATGGAAGATAGGCATATACCCAAACTGGGGCTTAGGCTGGGAGGGTTCTTGAATTTGCCCAGGAAAGAATTCAGGGGTGAGCCAGTGGTGTTAGACAGCACTCTTTTATTGAACAGCACTGCTCCCTGCAGAGCAGTGCTAACTAATAGACAGTGTACTCAGTCCAACAAATGGGCTGTTGGCAAGTGTATTTATATCCACTTATACCTACTTTCAATTGCATGCAAATTAAGGGATGGGTTAAATCAAATTTTGAGGCTAGTTATTTAGAAGTTTCTAGAAAATGAGTGGTAATTTCTGGGTTGTTGCCATGAAAAAAAGTGGCAACTTCCAGGTTGTTGTCATGGCATTTGTAAACTATTATGGTGCTGGTGGGAATGTCTTATGTTAACAAGCAATGAGGTGTCACTTTTTGGCCATCTGCTGGTTCCTGCTAGTTTTTTCACTTCATCCTGTTGGGACTGGGAAATAAATTCTGCCTATCTCCTACCTCAATTCTAGTAACCAGGGCTGAAAAACAGAACTACAAAACATATTTAATGTCATATAATCCTTGTAATAATAACCCAGAACAAAAGGCAATTTTGTTTTATATTCATAGTTATGTTATTTCAAATTGCCAAATGACATTTTCACCTTCACATTAAAGGACTAAAAATTTGATAAATATGAGACGAAAAAATTCTCATCTAGTTTTGTTTTTCATCACAATAGTTCCTTTTTAGACTCTAATTAAGGACTTACTTTATTCAAATGGACATTTTACTAGTTATTTCATATACACTCATATTTTACAATAACGTACCAGGCATTGTTATTATTTTAATCATTTATTTTCAGATAAGTAGAACAAAGCTCATCTATGTTTACCATATTTATTAAGACAATAATTAATTGAATAGTGAAGGTTTAAGCCATAGTCTAATTTTAAATTTATTTTTTTTATGGGCCTTCACATGGGGACTTTATTCAGCTTAATAATTTTTATTTATTATGTAATAATATATCTCCATATCATTATATATTCTTTGTGTTCATTTTTATGTATAATTTACAGGCAATGAGATGGACAGCTTTTAAGTTGCTTTCATTTGATAGATTTTAGCAAATGTACATAACTTGCAACCCAAATGCCCATGGAGATACAGATACATAAAGAAAGATCCTCTTCAAGAGGTTCCCTCACACCATATCTAGTTAATTCACCTTAATTTCCCCCTCATACATGAAACAACTCATAATTTATTTTATACATTCAATTTTAAAATGCAAGTCAGATGACTTGGTGTGAATGCTATAGCAGCCATTCACATAGGTTACATGTAAGCTCAGAAACACAAGGTTGAACAAAACTGGTGTATGAATTCTATCCCATTATATTTTATTTATGTTTTAAATATATCTTGAAAATATACCAAATGAATGTTCAAAATATTGTACTATTTTTTCTGAATTTGAATACTAAACATAACTTTATGAAAACTTTATTTTATTTATTTATTTACTTTTTGAAACAGCATCTTGCTCTGTTGCCCAGGTAGGAGTAAAGTAGTGCAGTCACAGCTCACTGCAGCCTTGACCTTCCAGGCTGAAGCCATCTTCCTACCTCAGCTTCTTGGGTAGCTGGGACTACAGTTGTTCCGGCACACCTGGCTAATTCTTTCATATGTATATTTTTTGTAGAGATGGAGTTTCACCATATTGCCAAAGTAGGTCCTGAACTACTGGGCTCAAGTAATCTACCTGCTTTGACCTCCCAAAATGTTGGTATTACAGGTGTGAGCCACTGTGCCTAGGCAAAAATTGTGTTTTCTAGGTTCCCTATGATAGTCAACAGAATTTATTCAACAGCTAATTGTTTGGGGCATTACTCATTACTCATAACAAAACCCATTAAAGTATTTGTTCTAGAAGCTAATCATTGAGGTCAAAAAGACTAAAGTATTTACTGAAGTTAATATTTTAAAATATGTGATGCTTTGTTTAAAAATCATGAAAAGCATATTGTGAATACATTATAACTTTTCTAGCTATTGTTACGTGGGAAAAAATGTACAATACTAACATTTCCTGCAAACCAAAGTTAAATGATGTTTACTTACATATCATGCATTCTTTATCATAGTCAATGTACTTGGATGAAGTGTGATTGAAATCACTTATAATATCATTTCTGGTATTTAAAGTTTTAAGTTAATGTTTTTAATGGACAATATTTTTTCCTTGCTTTCAAAATATTTCTAAGAGAACCTAAAAAGTTAGCTAAGATATCTTCCTTGTATGCATGCTATTTGATTTAGACACAGGCTCTTAAGAATTACACATAAAACCGTTTAGCATGGAATTCTGGCATATTGCTATGGATTTATCTCTTGACACTCTTTCTCAAACTACTGTACTTCAGCCCTATCAGAATACTGCTATGCCTAGCACTTCACTGTTTGCTGCCTCCTGTCAAATAATTGCTCCCTGAAAGTACCATCAAGACAACATGATGATAAACACAAACAGCAAAGCTGTTTTTGTTCCTACCATAGTATGGGAGTTTAACTTAACAGATTCTTAGTAGTGTCTCATAGAAAAAGAGTAGTCTGGATATATTTCTTTGGAGTATGACTTAAAGGAAGTCTTTCAATGTGTGAGGCCTTGACTAGAACTAGGTAACTATTATGACATAATAGATTAGGACTGGTGGACACAGCAAGACAAGAATTTTGAAGAGGTTTGTAAGCATCATAGAATTAAACAATCATTTGATTCTATCCATTGAAAAGTCAAAAAGTCTGACATTCATTTAAATGTGTTTCTTTTTTTCCAACAAGTTCCTGAAACATAGAATAAGGATATTGAAGTTTATATTTTCCTGCAAAGAAGTTTCTAGGTATATATTAAATTTATCTTGATGAGGATCGTAGACTAGTAAAATCATATTAATGAAGATAGATAAAGAAAGTCAAGTAAATATAGTTAGTAAGCTGTGTGGCTATACTATAGATGGTGTCTGTCTGTCAATCCTTACCTTCACACATATCTATCTTATTTTTCTAGAATGCTCTCTTTCTCCTTATAATATTGGAATCTTCTCCTAATTTTTTTTATAATGCTTTACTTGCAGATGTCCCTCATAATTCACTTGTTATATTCTTGTTTATGTTATTATTTTGGTTACTAATCTTATGAATCAGTTATAAGATTGTATCATATTTTTCCTTTTATATATTTACTTATCCTATTACCATTTTAAATTCAAACTGCCTGTAAATTTTCTTCTATGCAGTATTAGCACACTAATTTACTCTTCTTTTTCATCGTATGTTAATTCCCACCTGTGGTCTTCCCCAGCCCATTGCTTGCAGTCATTCCTACTTACAGGATTTAGAAGAAATGCTCTGGCAGAGTAGACTTCTGTGTATTCTCCTGCTTGAGGTGTTTCTAGGAAGGGGACTGTTGCAGAATAAGTACATACAAGCAGATTTCTCTTTAGTGGGAAGTGAGAAAAAACCTGGTAATTCTTTCTTTCTAATTGCAGTTGAATCTCTGTGTTACAATTACTGGGTTGCAAGTCTCTATCTTCTAATAATCAATGAAAACCTTGATAGAGGGAACAAATCATATTTATTATTGATAGTATAAACAAAAGTGTCATTAGATGGCATAAGATTTTGAAAACTGCCTTTTTCAAACTCTTATTATCTTGTTAACTTAAATGGCATAAGATTTTGAAAATGCCTTTTTTACTTTTTGTAACATTTATTGTATAATAAAATCTATGCATGTTCTCTGTAAGATCTAATTGATTCTACATTTCAAATGTACAATAAATTAGAAATTGTACATTTGAAATGTAGAATGTAATATAAGTGTATATATATTAAATATATATTATGTTCTTATATATAATAAATATATAATAAAAGTTTATATATATATATTATATAATAATTTTTTAGTAAGCAGAGTATTTTGTTGGTTTCCTTTTACTTTTTTTAAACTTAAAAATGCTTAAGTTCTCATCACTTCACCTGTCTCCTTAAGCCTGTGAGCCTCCATTTTTAGTTTTTGATCAACAGTGCCAAATTGTTCTCTAAGGTGATTGTGCTAATTTTCATTTTTTGCAACTATACACTGGTTGATGAAAATTTTAGCCTTTTTCCATTTTTGTCAACCTGAACTGTGTACAAGGGTACATTTTTAAATTATGCCTTTTACTGATTGATTGCAAGTCCTCTCAATATGTATTTTGTCTTTTTGTTTATAGCGATATTATTTATAGTTGTTTTAATAGTAGTATCATCAAATTTATCTATATTTTGAGTTATTTATTATTTAATTAACCTAACTCTTTTATATGTATGTGATGAGAAAGAGTGTATAAAGTAAGATAATTAATTTTGTTTTTCACTTGAAAGCAATTGCAGATGCTTTCTCCACTAAATTCTAGCACCACATTGATCCTACACTAAAGCCCAAAGTGTGGCTAAATCTATTCCAAGTTCTTTATTCCAATATTATCTATGTATATGGAGATCAAAATATTTAAATTCTTGTAGCTTTATAATAAGATTTATTTTTAGTAGAAACCTCTCAATTCCTGCCCTTGTTTTCCTGTTTAATACTTGCTCATGTACACTTTAACTTTATTCTGCTATACGGGTTTTGAGTTGTCTTTGATTAATACCATAGCACATCCTTTCACAATTTTAATTGGAATACATTTATGAATAAATTTGGAAAGAATGATATCTTTCCATTTATAAATATTGGATACATATTTTATTATATATAGATATATATTCTGGTAATATTTTTAAAGCATTTTCATAAAAGTGCATACTTTGAATACATATTTCTTAATATATTTTATTATTTATTAATAATGTATGTTTGCTAAAATTTGTAATGCTATTGATTTTTGCAAGGGGATTGTGTATTTAGTAGCAGAATATTGTTCAAAGCTCTGAAATTATGCATTTTTGGCTGGGATAGGATTTTCTGTTAAGATACCTTTATCACTAACAATAAAGAAAATGTCCCCTGCCTTCGTATGGGATGGCAAACTCTTTCTTCTTGCCTTATTAAATTGGTTAGGGCATCCTATAATGCATTTAATAAGTGTGCCTTTGAGAAGCCATATACTTTTTCCAAAAGCACTTCCTAAATTTTGCTTTTTTATATTAATTTTATGTAGATTTTTGATGAGTTCATTTGTCTTGTTTGAAGTTCATTTGTCTTGTTCCTATATTCCAAGTTGGATTTTTTTGAAGTAATATAAATTTTAAGTAAGAAGCAATATAACAATGTTGCTAGCCATGCAAATTATGGAACCATGTTCCCAAGGTTCAACTCTTGTCCCTACTAGCCTTGTAACTATGGCCTGTTACCAACTGCTCTGTATCTCAATTACCTCATCTGCACAATGGAAATAATTATAATAACCACCTAAAATGTTTAGAACTGTACTTGGCACTACATAATAAATGTCAGTAAAATACAAAATGATACATTTCCACTCTATTTGTTTAGATCATATTTTCTTCCTTACCTATTAATATGTAGAATGATGTTACTAATTTTCCAACATAAAAACTTTCTTGTGCTTTAGAAAATAATCTCTAGACAAAAACAAGCAATGTGGAAAGGAGTCCCTGTTTAATAAATGGTGTTGGGAAAACTAGCTAGCCATGTGCAGAAAGCAGAAACTGGACCCCTTCCTGACACCTTACACTAAAATTAACTCCAGATGGATTAAAGACTTAAACATAAGACCTAACACCATAAAAACCCTAGAAGAAAATCTAGGCAAAACCATTCAGGACATAGGAGTAGGCAAGGACTTCATGACCAAAACACCAAAAGTTTTGGAAACAAAAGCCAAAATAGACAAATGGGACCTAATCAAACTCCACAGCTTCTGCACAGCAAAAGAAACAGTCATTAGCGTGAATCGGCAACCAACAGAATGGGAAAAAATTTTTGCAATCTATCCATCTGACAAAGGGCTGATATCCAGAATCTACAAAGAACTGAAACAGATTTACAAGAAAAAAACAAGCCCATTCAAAAGTGGGCAAAGGATATGAACAGACACTTTACAAAAGAAGACAAACATGAAGCCAACAAACATATGAAAAAATGCTCATCATCACTGGTCATTAGAGAAATGCAAATCAAAACTACATTGTGATGCCATCTCACGCCAGTTAGAATGGCGATCGTTAAAAAAATCTGGAGACAACAGATGCTGGAGAGGATGTGGAGAAATAGGAACACTTTTACACTGTTGGTGGGAGTGTAAATTGGTTCAACCATTGTGGAAGACGGTGTGGCGATTCCTCAAGGACCTAGAAATAGAAATTCCATTTGATCCAGCAATCCCATTACTGGGTATATATCCAAAGGACTATAAATCATTCTACTATAAGGACACATGCACACGAATGTTCATTGCAGCACAGTTTACAATAGCAAAGACCTGGAACCAACCCAAATGCCCACCGATGATAGACTGGACAGGGAAAATATGGCACATATACACCATGGAATGTTATGCAGCCATCAAAAACGATGAGTTCGTGTCCTTTGTAGGGACATGGATGAACCTGGGGAACCATCATTCTCAGCAAACTGACACAAGAGCAGAAAATCAAACATGGCATATTCTCACTCATAGGCGGGTGTTGAACAATGCGAACACATGGACACAGGGAGGGGGAGCATTACACACTGGGGTCTGTTGGGGGAGAAAGAGGAGGGACAGCGGGGGGTGGAGAGTTGGGGAGGGATAGCATGAGGAGAAATGCCAGATATAGGTGATGGGGGAGGAAGGCAGCAAATCACACTGCCATGTGTGTACCTATGCAACAATCTTGCATGTTCTTCACATGTACCCCCAAACCTAAAATGCAATAAAGTATACATATATATATAAAAAGAAACTCTTAATGCAAACTCTTGTATTATCCATTTTTCGTAATTAATATGATGAAATTACTCTTTCTATATTTAATATTCATTTGAATTTTCCAAAATTATTAAGTCTTTTTTTGTGTAAACCATTGCTTCTTGCATGCCAATATTTTCTTCTGCATTAAGTTCTTCTTGAGAAAATATATAAGTCAACAATTCTTTCAAAGATTATAATCATAAGCTCTCTCAAAGTGTCTTTCACAATAGTATAACTGAATAGAATTTTGGATTAACTGCCAACCACTTTGTATTTTCAAGAGATTGATTGTCTTTAGACGTCTTTTGTTATTGGTGAGGAGACTAGTCTCAGTTGGGTCCTCCCCTTTTAACTTTAAATATTTTTCTTTCTTTCATTTATATTTTAAATCAGTGAATATTGATGTTGTTGATTTCTCCTTCATGGAACTAATCTCCTTTAATCTGAGCTCTCATGTTCTCCTCAGTCCTAACACTTTCTGACATTATTTTTCTCCTGTTCTCTCCTTTTAGAATTCTTAGTGGATATACTCTGGGAATTCTTATATCTTCATCTCTTTGATATTGGCTATGTCTTTTCCATGTCTTTTTCTCTACCTGCTGCATTCTAATTGCTTTTTTTAAACCCATATTTAAATTTATCTTTCAGTTATTTCTACAGCTATATCTAGTATTTTTCAAGTATTTAATAGAAGTGTGGCTGTATGTGTTTTAATTTCATTAGTTATATATTCATATAACTCAATTGGTTTTTTTTTTTTAGAATATGTGAGATGTTATTTTTCTTGATTTTTATCTTGTACTTTATTGTGTTGGACATTTTAAATGTGACTATTAAACATAGCAAACTTAATCTGTATTTTTTATGATGCTTATCCATTTCTAAAACTTAGTGTTTATATATTGGCTTTAGTGTCCAGTTATCCCTACATATAAGTGTGTATATATTTATGTGTGTGTCTGAGTGCATGAGTGACTGCATTTCAGAAAGCTTGTTTTCTTAAATACATTGTTTTTTAAAGGTTAAGCCTTGCTCAGTGGGGTTGTATTCCTTAGTAACGTGGCATGTGATGGGTTGTGGGACTCTTCCTTTAAAGCAGATTAGTGTTTGTCACTGCTGAGACCATAAGAATTTTCCTAGTTATGAACTTATTTTGAGGTTAACTTCTCAATCTGTGTTCCTATGAACCACATTAAACTAATTATAATCGTACACCCAAGTATAGTGCATTACTCATTCCCAAGTCCTCATGAGAGACTCTTGTTCTAGTCAAGATTCCACATGGGCCACAGGCTTCCTTTACACTTCTATTTGATACATAACAGATATTTTCACTTATGGCTCAGTCTTTCATGACTCTCAACTGTTTACAGTTATCTCAGTTGTTACTTTTATTTGCAGATATTAGAATCCAACCCCCCCCATCTGATATTTCTGGGGTACAAGTTCTGACAGTGTGATGTGGGGATTTCTGGGGTCCTTAGACCCTTTTAAAGGGTCTGTGACATTGAAAGTATATTCATTCATTCTCTCATGAGTGTCTAAAATTTTTTCTTCATCACATGTGGTATCAAAACAGATTTAATTCCGAAAAAGATAGGTGACTCTGGCTATCATCTATTAATCTTGAAATGAAAGAAATTTGAAAATTCTATGAAGCAATATAACTCTTCTAATAATAGTAATATTCTTTTGTAAAATATTGTTACTATTCATAAAAAAATTTTGTTAGCATAGTACAAATTTATACGTAGTATTTATGTGATTTAGAAGTAATTTTCAAATTCTCTGCTTTAATTTCTAACAGAGTAAATATCAATCCATCATTCTTGGGCAGTAATAAAAAAAACAGCTCTTTGGGATCTTTATTAATATTTAAGTGTGTGTTTCCTAAGACCAAAGAATAGGATAACTACTTCTCTGGAGCATCAAACCTTAACTCTTAGTCATTATAGATTATAGCTTGTTTAAATTTTGGTATTTAGTTTCTTCAAAATTCTGACTTTGAGTTTCCTCTTTTATGGCTTTCTTAACTTTAAGCTCTAGAATTTATTGATTGTTTTTCTTCTAATAATTTTGATGTGAGAAATTGGAAAGGGAAATTCACTTATCAGTTTAGTCTGCCAAATTAGTTGACAGTGGCCACTAATTGACCTTAATATTCCCCATCCAATCTACTTTCATTTTTATTTTCCCCAGTGTTGGCAATTTTCCATAGCAATGCCATCTGGGTAACTATAAACAAATATTAAAGTAAATGGAATTACAGTTATAGAAGTGCTTTCATTAATAATGTTTTTTTCACAATACCAAGTCTTTAGTCAAAGTTTTATAACTTCATTTCTTCACATGAATATAATAACTTAATTATATTTTATGACTGGGTCAAAAAGACCAAATTTGGGTTCAAAAACAAAAGAAAACACATAGACACTACAAGGACTATTTTCTCATTTCTTTTGAGAAAAAGTAGGAATTATTACTGTGCTTGATAATGCAGAAAGCTGAAATAATTGGTGTGTGTGTAAGTTCCCCTTACATGGCTCTTTGGCAGGGTAGAAAAACCTCATCCACTTAGCCCTTTGCTTGACACTGATGACCCTGCCGCATTCACCACTATTTGGAATATCAAAAGTAATATACAAATGATGAACCTGAGACAGAATGGCTTCTCAAAGCTCCGCTTCGCTTTCTAATGCACTCCAGGTGATGGCAATGATCAATACTTCTCGTATGCTGAGAAACTGGGACTAGAGTGACAAACATCCCTGTTTGATAGGGTGTGTTGCAGTTTTAGCATTGACAGGAATAGGTGTTGGAAAACTCCACAGTCAAGAGCAAACAGAATAATTGGTCAATAAGATCATGAATAATTGGTCAATGAGTCCCTGATGAGGGACTATCATAAAAGGCAGCAGTCACACTAGCACACTCTTAAGCTACTAATAATGTTCAGGTCTAATGTCAGGATATTAACCCTGAATTCATTTGAGCCCTGTGTGGCAGATAGAATTCTTAGATGTCCCTCTATATTTCTGCCCCCCCAGAATACTCACCAATATAATTCCCTCTATATGAGTATGGGTGGGTTCTGTGAATATGAGGGACTATTACTCCCAATTTTATGTTACCATATGTGGCAATATTTTTTTTAATGTGTGGTTAAGGTCTCTAATCAGCAGACTTTGAGTCTAACTTAATGGAGTGAACCCCTAAAAGAGAGATTAAACGACCTCAAATACTCTGCTGATGGCCTTAAATAAAGTTAACAGTCATATCGAGAACTTTCTATAAGAGCCATGTGGTTAAGAGGTGCAGGTGGCCTCTAAAAGCTAAGAGTCTTCACTGGTCAACAGCCAACAAAAAAATCTGGGCCTCAGCCATACAGCAAGGAGATAAATTCTGCCAACATCTTGTGAGCTTGGAAGAGGATTGCAAAACTGAGATGAAGATTGCAGCCACAGATGACATGCTTAATATTAGCCTGGAAATATCTGATCAGAAAACCGAGTTATCCTGTACCTAAACTCCTGACTCATAGAAACTTTGAGATATTAAATTTGTTTTGTCTTATGCTGTTGAATATATGGTGTTTTGTTATATAGTATTAGAAAATTATGCACTTTGGATACATAATTTTTGAAGCATCTGCACTGCTTGTTATGTACCTTGCCTTTGCCAATAATTGCATTACCAGTACTAGCAGTTGTTTACTTATGTCTTCTAAAGTACCTGATGTTGAAAATTAGCAGAAATCAAAAGCTAAGTTTTAGAAATGTGTGGTAAATTAAAGAAGTTATAATATATATTTAACGTCTGAAGTAGGAAGAGAAAACACAAACTGAAAATGGCCATTAGAAATAAAAAATATGTTAAGAATTATTATCTAAAATTATTATTCCAGTCAGTCTTCTAATAAAAAAGAAAAACCAAATTAAGGGAGCTATTTGTGGGGAAGACGAACATGATTGTTGTTAGCTTTCATGTCTCATCTAGGAGAAAATATGAATTACAAAAATAAGGCATTTCATAAGAAGAAATTTAAAACTCAAAAGATGTTTCAAACATTAGATAGTGAGATTGATTTTAAGCACACTTTGAAAGAGAGGTTTAGCCTATTTGTTGAGGAATAGACAAAGCATGAGTATATATTAGCATTATGTAATAGATAGATGATGGTGCATGAAGTAGTTGTCAGTGGCTGTGGTCTCAGGAAGGGACATTTGAAGCCATAAAAAAACCAAAAACTTGTACAAAGCAGTATTTTTGAATAACTATGACCAGAGCATCAATTTTTTTTTGTTTTTCACAGACTTCATATATATATACATATATATATTTTTTTTTTCTTGGACCTCTCACTTCCGTCCATTTTCTGCCACATGTTTATTTTCAATATTATGTGCTTTAAGATTTACTTATGTCTTTTTTTATTCATACTGTCATAGATATGACCTTATTAAACCACAATTTTGTCTGTAAAAATTATCAGTACTACTTACATTTTTAAGTAAAATTTAAACAAAAAATAAATGCATGTTATAAAAGAAACAAAATTAACAAAGTTTGGTTTACATGCTACATTAGAGAAAAATGACACAGATTATCCATAAAATAACTAGTTGGCCCCTACATAAATTAGAATTTACTGTATTATTTTATCATATACTGTTGTAATAATAATAGTACATCTTATATAAGTGAGGTAGAGTTTTTATTCTAATATTATACTGTACAAGTAAATATAAATCGACATAGTAGAAGACACCATGAAAACTTTCTTTAGATGTCAGGTGTATCTTCTGAAACTTCTTATTTAGTTAGTAGTTTTGTGTTCCACCATAAGAAGGTTAAATCTTTTGCCAATTTAGAAAAAGGAAACAGTTTCATATCTTTGACTACTTCAACTAAAACTGTAATCTATATCATCTCATGGGTAAAATGCGAATGAGTGGTCTAAGAATCTGTCAGCATTCAGGACTAGAAAAACAAGCTTTTCTAAGAAAAATAAACTTAGCTTTTCTGAAGAAATATAATTGCTTTGAAATAATGATGCCACATAAAGTTGAGTAACTATTGGTATAAGAACTACTCTGAAATCACCTGGGTTTTCAAGATGATTTAAAATTGCTCTTGTAAGAAAAAGAAATGCTAAAAATTGCAGGTCATTTTAGTTGAAAATCAAGGGTTCATGTGTTGAGTGAGTTTTAAAAAAATAACACATGAACAACATGTGAGTTTTAAAAAAACTCAACACGTGTCAAGGGACTCCGTCTATATAAATTACTATGCGACCTTATTAAGCCACAAGTTTTCATCTACAAAAATCAGTACTACTACTTGGATTTTTAAGTAAGAATAAAGTAAAAAAGAAATGTATGTTATATTTTATGTCCTTTCTGAACAATCATTTTTGTTATGAAACATAATTTAAAAATCATTTTATCTAAACTAAATTACAATAATAAGCACCATGAAAATTCAGGTAGGTATATTTGTTGTTGAATCCTTAAAAGTGGATGTTTAAATATTGACTCAATAACCATGTTAACAAAAGATGATATACCAGAGAGTAAAATTTTAAATTTGTAGGTAATTAATGGAGAATGTTTCATTCAAAATACACGAAAATTTTTGATGGCCCTTTGAGCATACAAAAGCTAAAAACAATGTCTAAAGCATGTTAAAATCTGAAAATAAAACTTCAATGATTACAGTTAAAAGGTGAATAAAATTCCAAACTGAAAATTTTTTACCTTTAAACTTTTAAAAGTATTGTATTTAAAAATTGCAGATAGTGTAGCTGTTGAGAATTGGAACTATATTGGTGGTATCCAGAAATGTGCATAGGCATAGTATCATTCTTGGTAATATGGTTAGAAATTAATACTTGAGTAAGAGAGGTAGAAGGATCCCTCTTAATAAATTAAAATGAGACAAAGACATTAGACTACATTTCAAATAGTGCAGTAGACCAGACCAGCAACAGCAAAAACAAGAAAACATATTGTTAATAATCATTATCTATAGTCATTGTTCTGAAGCTAAGGAAATAATGAAAATCACATAGGAAGAAGTTGACTTCCTGTCCTCCTAAAAATGCTTAAATAAACACTTGAAATGCTCTCCTCCTGCTTGAAACTCTGAAGATATCTATTGGTCATGTATTGCCACATAGATATATGACCTCCACTCTCATTCAGAATAAGACAAAATTTTACATCAAAACAGATTTATCAATATATTTCTTATAAAATTCCCCAACTGGAGTGTTGGGAAAAATAGCAGAGGAGAAAGAACTTACAGAGTGCCTACATAAATTGATTATGAGTAACATAAAAACAAGGAACAAAAAACTGCAGAAGGCCACAGGAGGCCTCTGAGGAGGAAGTCCTCTTCATGCCTCAGGTTCTGGTGCAGGGTGACCTCTGTTACCATAAACATTGTGATCAAGGACGTAAAACCCCCTCATAGCACTATGACATAGCCAATCTCGTAGGCTCCTTGTAAGGCCTGCGTTCCATCAGCTGTACATGGATAATAAGCTAAAGATAACCACATGTTTTTGTTTTGTGAAACTCCCAAACTGCTACTGTTATGAATCCTTAGGATGATACATCAGTTCCGGCACATTGATTCACTTCTGACTCACTGATTCATCCCACCATCACTCCACCCCTACCCTATAGATCAAAGTGATTATAATCAATAAGTAGTGTGGATGATCACAGCTCAGGGCCTTGACTGTCACCTCCAGAGTAAAAAGTCTGGTCTCACTTTTTCTCTTAATCTGTCTTTCTCTCATTCCTTTGTTGCCACCGAACTTGGAGTACCCACAGGTGATGTGGGTCTCATGGATTCCCTACATTGGAGTATATTGTGTTTAATTTGAACATAAATAAAATGCAACCCTAATTTATTTAACAATTATGTAATAGAATTGATTAAAATAATATGTATAAAAGTTATGTTTTCAGTAACAATTTCAATTAGAATTTGAATATCTTACTCATACTGTGAATTAATAAAGAACTTATTTTCTATTGTAACTTGAGGAAAACTGACTTTAGAACTGCAGTGCAATTAATGGCAGATTTATTTCAAAATAATACATATTTTGTAATAGATTCCCTTGCTTGGGCTTAATGATTCGCTATCTTGCATTAAAGTTAAGCAGAAGTAGCATTGGGTACAATGCGTCCATCTTCCAAGTCTTACTTGGAGCTTCCAAAACACATTATTAACTATACTTAATAATGTTTTGTTTTCTATACATAATTATAAGGATAGAAAAAAAGCTTAGGTGCTGAAGATTATTATTTATTTTTGAAAATTCTAATTTCTGAAGTATTTTGAAAAATTTATTTCCAAATTAGGCAATGCTATTTTGCATATTGTTAAAAGAAAATGTGTAAGAGGTAATTGCTGATGCTCACTTTAAAAACCTATAGTTCCAAGCAGCATTGCTCATCCTGGCTAGTATAATTATGATATCTGGTAATGTAGGTTATATAATTTTCATATTTTTAATATTGAAATAAAACAACATACTAAGAATTTATTCTTATATTCCTCATACTTCTTCCATCAAAATTTCCTTGACAAAAAGAAAACAGAGTAATTGAAAAGGATGTGGAAAAACAGTATCATTAACAGATTAGTTGCTCTTAAATAAAACGTTGCAATTTTGTCCTTTTTAGCTTTTATTAATTCCTATACATAACTGTAGCAAATGATTTAAATGAGCCACAAAGCAAAATTCTAATTTTCATATATAGAATAACTAACTTAAAACAATTACAAAAAGATAACTCATTAGACACAATATCCAACTTCCATCAAAGTTATCATTCAGAATCTATTATATTGTCGTTTCTTGTTAGTCTGTAAACACTTGCTTCAGACTATAGAGCAATAAAGCACAATGGCTTACTATTTATTCTATCCCAACACTTTGTGTGGTATATGGAAACATTCAGTAAAGATTCAATAAATTAAATTCTCTTATTTCTTTTTCCTTGCCTTCTCAAAACAAAAAGGATATAAAAAATCATCTAAATACACTGTTCCCTAATTTAACTAGATTATATTTAATACCTAGAAAATGAATAGAAAGTTTGGATATTGACAAGTGAGGTAAACTAGAACTTGTCTTTGTAACCTCAGGAGAGATAACGAATAGCTTTATTAAGATTAGCATACAGTTTTATAAGACTACATAGCAATATGTATTAGGAAAAGTATTCTTCACTTTGTCATATTTAATTAATTTAGTAAGATTAATCTAAAGCTTTTACTTTCTACATTATCAAAATTACTTTATGTCTCTAAAGCTAGAGCATAATTATTAGAAGGTTCTGTTTAACCAAAATTAAGAAGTCTCATGCATACAAACATATAGTAGGTAAATGTATCAAATACCTATTCTAACTGGGCACTGTGCTGTGAAATAAAGGTATAGAAATGAAGGTGCAGTTTTTACCCTCAAAAGACTCTCAATTTAAATGCCAACTTTTAAGAAGTATGGATTTTGTTTTTAAAATGCATATAATGAGTCCCATGTGTGAGGGCAATATGCTTTATGGCACCAAGAAACACCATTCATTGGTTTCCTGAACACACTTCATTCTAACACTAAATAGACATTTGAACCAAGAGAAAAAGGCAAAACAGGGTCATGCAGATAATAGTGTCCTAGTGTTATCTTGATGAATCTGCCTTGAGAGACAGACCACTAGTACTAAAGGCCATAATATAATGAATTTTGTAAATTTCATTTCAAACTTTGTATCTTCACATGTACCACAGAACTTAAAGTATATTAAAAATAAAACCCAAAAAAAGAAGAAATGACATATATAGCCAACAACGACTCCCTGTTTCTTTTGAGAAAATGCTTTATATATCTCAAAGTGAATTGTTCATCACTAGAGATTGTCTGTGTGTTCTGGTACAATCCTCTCTCAATTTCCTGAAAGGATCTGACATTAAAACTTCCAGATAAGGAAAGCTAGCAGAGAAATCTCACAAAGCTCTAGCAAGCTGCAGAGATAGACTAAAGCTTAGCAGCAGCTCAAATTAAGACAGTTCAACATCTAGTATCCCATTTATCTGTACCAAACATTCCAGCAGAGGTTATTGGCCACACAAGAATTCCAATTCAATTGAAATCACTTATTTTAGTTAACAAACAATAAAAAGACCAAATACTTCAATTTAGCACTCAGTATGATTGGACATTTTATTTTGATTTTATTTAAATATATTTTAATCTACTAGTCATGTGAATAAGTTATTAGATTTAAATATGCAAAATATGATTATTTAATTCTTCTAATTAAACACTAGTAACTCCCTTATGCTGTGATTTATATTGTATATATCATATCTCTTGAGTCATATTTGTGCTTAAAAAAAGTCTTCGATACATTTCACATTTTTCACATATCTTCTCTCCAAACCATATTCCAGTGCCCTGCCATACAGCTAGAAATTTTAAGTCAGAGAACCTGTTTAT
The DNA here is from genome assembly GCA_036589455.1 of Ateles fusciceps. Taxonomy (NCBI): domain Eukaryota; kingdom Metazoa; phylum Chordata; class Mammalia; order Primates; family Atelidae; genus Ateles; species Ateles fusciceps. The sequence goes on along the minus strand of JAZHEH010000827.1, from coordinate 1,768,022 downwards.
AACAACCTATTGTAACAAACTCATTTCTTTATGTTTTTTTTTCCTGGAAAACAGACTCTATGTATACTTTTTTCTCTCAGAACATCTTATGTTAATACTTACATTAATTTTAATTCATATCTACAGACTTATTGGCATTCTATTTTCATTTGTATTGAAGATCATTTGTAATGTGCACCATCTCTCAAAGAAAAAAAGTCCAGAACTAGGACATACTCCAAAAAATATGCCAGTAGAAATATCTATGTAATACAGTCAAATTTCAAAGAAATATTCACTGTTCAAATGATTTTATTTACTAGGAATCTTATATTGATTGGCATCTTTGATTTATTAATCACATAAATATATCTACCCTCTGTTAAAGGATATAAATGGCACTTATCAGTGTAAAATATTCATTTCCATTTAAAAAAATAATTATACCATTTTGAAAAAAGTATAAATTCAAATGCTATTTTTCTTTAAGCTTCTAAATTCAGTTTAAATATCTCATTATTTATAAGTTTAGTAAAATTTAACAATCATAGTTAGAACTTGATTATGTAGGCAATTAAACTTCACTAAATATTATGAAGAACATTTATACGTGTTCCTTTTCTGTACTTCAGCTGTCTAACAACAAATGTTCCTTAAGTATTTTAGAAATGAATATAATTGTTTCCCTAAATATTGTAAAATGCATATGTGTATTTTATTTTAAGCACTCTAACAAACATATCCTTACCAAACTCCTTTACAATCTTATTAAAAATTTCACACGTTAAATTTATAAATGTAGTTATTTATAAGTTTTTCTAAACATGCTAATTTGTTTGCAAAGTTTGCTAAATTTTGTTTTGTCTTAAAAACGCTTACCTAAAATATTTAATTAGTATTTTTAATTGGAATAAAAATATCTGTCACCATGTAGTCACATTGTGTTAAATAGTATATTTTAAAGCCAAATAACCAAAATTTCTCTTAAAATTATAAAAAATATATTAAAGATGTAGATCTGATTAAAGCTATTATTCTAGGCTTTGCCTTGTGGCTTACACCTGTAATCCCAGCACTTTGGGAGGCAAAGGTGGGCAGATACTTTGAGGTCAGGAGTTCAAGACCAGCCAGGCCTACGTGGTAAAACCCTGTCTCCATTAAAAATACTAATAATTAGCCAGGCATGGTGGTGCATGCCTGTAATCATCCCAGCTAGTTGGGAGGCTGAGGCAGGAGAAACACTTAAAGCCAGGAGTCGGAGGTTGCAGTGAGCTGAGACTGCCTCCAAAAAGAAGAAAAAAAAACAACTATAATTCTATATATACTTGTATGACTTCTTAGGATCTTAAATCCTTATGTATTATACATCAGGTTAATTTGGGGTTAGAATTACAGATCAGAAAGTTTTGGTGTGAGTTTAAATTGCATGCATAAATTGCCCAGAAATGAGATTTTTGATCAGGCAATGGGATCTAGAGTTGCAGGGATTTCCCTGTAATTATAATTAACAGTTTGATCCCTGCTATGATCTCTGAGCCAATACAGAATTAAAATGCAGTGTCTAAAACTGGAATTCTCAGACAGCTTGAATCTTTTCACTTCAAGATTTATTATTTTTAGCTACTTTGGATTTTATCACCTAATTACAGTAGAAGAAATATGGCAAATCTAGCCTAGGTGCTTTACTACTTAATAAGATCTAACTAAATTATTTACCACTGATTTAATTTTTGAATAATTTGGATCATCTCTCTGGTCTTCCACATTTATTTTTTAATACATATAGGCAGAAATCTAGCTATACAAAAGAACATTTGTGCCTAGTTAAGTCTTAGTTATTAATTTGGCCATTTTCACATAGGCATGTTAAAATGCTTAATAAATATTTATTTAATAAAATGTTAAGAGGATTATAACTTCATGAATAATTCTATGGCTACGTCATGCCTATTGTGAACCAATTATTGAAATGTGGTTATGCATGCCTCAGTGTTTTCAAGTACCCTCTCCCCTCAAAAACACGTACACCTTCCATGCAACTGAAATGAATGTTAAAAAGATAACTAATACTTGTTAAATATTATATAGACTTTTCAGTCATTAATTAATGTATATCCTCCTGATCACATCCTCCTTGAAATATTTCTTATCCATGATTGCAGCATCTCCTCCTTAAACCTTCATGGTGATTTCCCCAAGTGTTTTAAATGATATCTTCTCTTAAAATTTCTAAAAATTCTGGTTTAGCACTTCTTCAGCCCCACCTGCAATCTCCCTAGTTATGATACATATTAAGAAAGAGAAATTGGTTCCTGGAATTGGCTTGTTACTAACATTCTGGTCCTGCCGTTGCTGTATGCTAGCCTGGTACTTGACTATTCAGCTGATTAAACTTCACTAAATATTATGAAGAACATTTATACGTGTTCTTTTTTTTTGTACTTCAGCTGTCTAACAAAGCTAGGTCTTGGTGTTCTCTTGCTCAGCAGAAACAATTCAGTAACAGAACAGAACATCAACATCAGAGAAGGCCACTCTGTGACTATAATGAATCAAGACAAAAATAAGACTACTCATAATGATGTCTGAATACAGAGAAAAGTAAAAGACTTTCCAGGCCACAATGTACCAAAGATATCCATATCATGGCTAAAATGAGTGACCACCTGCTCGTTTATTAATCATAGCTTTAGCTTCACTCTTATCTCTACTCCTTATAAATAATATTTTTAAATATACTGAACCTTACATTTAACTATACTTTGTAACAGCATCCCATCTATAGCAAAGCCCTGCTATCATTAACTGTCTCCAAATTCAGCTAACAAGCCTAAATCTTTTTTACCATCCAAGTATTGAGCTGGCTTTCCATGGGGTATGTTTTCCTTTGCCCCAGTGAGTAAAACACTCAACTGTTCAACAACAGGTGTGTTCCTAGTGGTCTTGGTGGGAATCTATTGACAATATTCATTAAAAAATCCATGCTTTTGCATACCACCTACAGACTTAAAACTCTGTCCATGAAGAGACTTCTATTCTAGGTCAAAATTCACTTAATCGCCCTTTGCTAAACTTGTTCACTTACATGATACGCAGGCATACCAAGTTCAATATACTTAAATTGAACAGATTGTTATCTTCTCCAAAAAAGCCCTTGCTCTTATGGTTCCTATCCTGTTGAAGAAATGCCTTCTATATCCAGAAATCCAAGAGGCAGCTTTGACAGTTTTCTAACTCACCACATGCAACTTTCATTTTCTGGCTTCTAAATATCTCCCTTTATTTTACATTGCCACGGTTACTTCTCAAGTCATGATCCTTATTATTTCTTATCCAAGTAGCCAACTGACAGCATTAATTTATGTCCAGTAGCATCTGGCTCCTACCATGTCAGATGCCCAAGTGATCTTTCTAAAAGACAAAACTGATCAGGTCAATTCATTATATAAAATCCTTCAATTACTTCCCAAACTTACAGGATTAATTTCAAATTCCTTAAGAGAATTTGCAAGCCAAATCATCAGTCTTTTCCTATTTCTCATGTTTTATCTCTAGAGAGTTCCAAAAGACAATCTCAGAACAATGTTACTATGCTTTATTTATTTATATTTCTGCCATTTTGAGCCTGTTTTCTAATTTAATTTTCATTGAAGCATACTTAATATAGACTAAATTTCTAAGACCCTAAGTATTCAGTTTCATGAATTTTGAAATTTTTATACCTACATACCACAACATAAAATATGCCTCCTTTCAGTCAATTTTGCTGTTACGTGACAACCAATTTCTAATTACTGTTTCATTAAAATAATTTGTGCTATACTTCATATAAGTAGAGTATTAAATTTTAGCTTTCATTTAATAAATCTTTATGGGATTCTTAGTTTCTTGTCTGAAAATCAATTCAAATTTTATGTAGATACCTATTTCAGCCAATCTATGCCATTTTATAGTGTTAATTTCTCTATTTTTATATGATACTACGCTGCCTTAATGAAACTTTGTAGTAAGACTTGAAATGAAATATTTTAGCCCTCTAATTTTATTTTTGACTACGTAATAGTACAGCCTATTCTAGGTCCTTTGTGTTTCTTATCAAATTTATAATGAACATATTAATTTCTTCAAAAAATTTTAGTTAAGAATATATTAGAGATCTCTAGGTTTCTTTGGAGTAACAGAATCCATAGGATATATGAGGGAAAATTTTTTATGAGAATTGATTCACATGACCACAGAAGTGGAGAAGTCCCATGATAGGCTGCCTGCAAGATGCAGAACCAGAGAAGGTGGTAATGTGGCTCGTCTAGAGCCTCAGAACCAGGGAAGCCAATCGTACAGTCCCCAGTCCAAGGCCAATAGGCTGAGAGTCCTCAGAATGCCACTGGTGCAAGTCCTAAAGTCTAAATTCTAAATAGCCTAGAGTCTGGTATCCAAGGACAGGAGATAAAAAGGTGTCCTGCTTTGGACTGGGGACAGATGAGAGTCTTGGTCCCATTTTTTACCTGTTTTTCTCAGCCCAGTCTGCAGCTGATTGGATGTTTCCCATCCACATTGAAAGTAGGTCTTCCTCTCTGAGTCCACTGACTGATGTTAATCTTCTCTAAAACCACCCTCACAAACACACTCAGAAACAATGCTTCACCATTCATTTAGGCACCCTTCAATTTACTCAGGTTGACACCTAAAATTAACCATTAGAGTAAGTGTGTTGAATCTATAGATCAATATTAGAAGAATGTATATCTTTTATAAAACTTAATTTATTTTTATTGTTTTATTAACACATAACAGATGTAAATATTTTGGGGGTACCATCTGATAATATGATGCATTCATATAATGAAACAGGGTAATTGGGATATCTATCGCATTAAATGTTTATCATTTTTAGTGCTAGGAATATTTGAATTTTTTTTCTTCTAGCTATTTTTGCATGTGAAATTGATTAATGTTAACTGCCGTCACCCTGCTGATCCATCAAACATCAGGTAGATGTCTTCACAATATTGAATCCTTCAAACCATAAACATGGTAGATATCCTCACATGTTTAGGTTTTTCAAAATTTTGTCATTAACATTTTGTAGACTTTAAGACAGAGAGTTTGACTAAAAGTTGGAACATTTATTGCTAATCATTTGATACTTTTTGAAACTATTATAAATGATAGTGTTTTAATATTTCAATTGTTTGTAACCAATATAGGTAATCCTTTTCATTTATATCTTGACTTTGCATATTGCATGTTTTTCTTTTATCTCTTAACTTTTGATTAATTTATTTATTTTAGATTGTTGTAGACTCTACAGAATTGCCTATATTTACAATCATGTCATTTCTGAATGATGACAGTTTTACCTCTTCCTTTCACATGTTTTTTATCGTTATTTATTTTCACTTGCCTGTTTGAACTGCCTAGACTTCCTTGTATAATGTTAAACAGAAGTGGTGATTTTTGTCTTGTCCCCTGTGTTGTTGTAGAACACTCAGTGTCTCACCATTAACTTTGATGGAGCTATAGGTTTTGCTAAGATTATTTTCATCAAGCTAAGAACGCTTCCTTCTATTTGTGTTGCCTAAATGTTCTTATTAAGGTGTTTGAATTTTGGTATGCTTTTTAAAAAGTCTGTTTATATAGATTGTATTTTTTTTCTATTTTACTTATATGATGAATTCTCTGTATTAGTTTGCTTTTACACTACTATAAAGGAATACCCGAGACTGGATAATTTATCAAAGAAAGAGGTTAATTGACTCACTCTTTCACATGGCTTGAAAGGCTTCAGGAAACTTACAATCATGAAGGAAGGGGAAGTAGGCACATCTTACATGACAGCAGGCAAGAGAGAGATCAGGGAAGCCCATCACTTATAAACCCATCAGATCTCGTGGGAATTTACTCACTATCATGAGAACAGCATGAGGAAACTGCTCCCATAATCCAGTCACCTCCCACCAGGTCCGTCCTGCAACACCTGGGAATTACAGTTTGAGGTGAGATTTGAAATGGGGACACAGAGCCAAAACATATCAATTACATTAATTTTCCAATGTTAAACACAACTTGCATTCTTGTGATAAATACTATGTCATAATATATTCTCTTTATTATAAATGCCAGATTAGATTTGCTCATATTTTGTTACTGTTGGTTAAATCTGTATTTAGGGGAAAAATTGAGTTCAGTGTCATGCCCCTATAACAATTTTTTTTCTGGTTTTATATTAGGATTTTTCTAATATTAGAAAATAGTTAAAAACTTTTCAGTTTTCTGTATTTTCTGAAATAGGTTATGTAAAATTATCACTTAATTCTTGAAAAGCTTAACATTTAGTATAAAATTGTTCTGGCTGCTAGTGTCATACCAGAGACCTAGTAAAAACAAATACACACAAAACCTTTTTACTGGGATACACTTGAAAAGCAGTTCAAAGTAATACTAAAGACTAAGTGTCTTGACATAGAAAGAAGTTATGATTGAGAGTGTAAGCAATAAATTACATCATCAGAAATACATTTTCTTTTTATATATATATATTTTATTGCACTTCAGGTTCTGAGGTACTTGTGCAAAACATGCAGGATTATTGCATATGTACATACATGACAATGTGGTTTGCTGCCTCCATCCCCCTGTCACCTATATCTGGCATTTCTCCCATATCTGGCATTTCTCCCATGTTATCCCTCCCCAGTCTTCCTACCCCCCACTGTCCCTCCCCTGTTTCCCCTCAACAGACCCCAGTGTGTGATGCTTCCTTCCCTGTGTCCATGTGTTCTTATTGTTCAACACCCACCTATGTGTGAGAACATGTAGTGTTTGATTTTCTGTTCTTGTGTTAGTTTGCTGAGAACGATGGTTTCCAGATTCATCCTTGTCCCTGAAAAGGACACAAACTCATCTTTTTCTGTGGCTGCATAATATTCCATGTGGTATATGTGCCACATTTTCCTTGTCCAGTCTATCATCAATGTGCATTTGGGTTGGTTCCAAGTCTTTACTATTGTAAACAGTGCCACAATGAACATATGTGTGCATGTGTCTTTATAATAGAAAGATTTATGATCCTTTGGATATATACCCAGTAATGGGATTGCTGGGTCAAATGGAATTTCTATTTCTAGGACCTTGAGGAATCGCCACACTGTCTTCCACAATGGTTGAACTAATTTACACTACCACCAACAGTGTAAAAGTGTTCCTATTTCTCCATATCCTCTCCAGCATCTATTGTCTCCAGAATTTTTAATGATCGCCATTCTAACTGGCGTGAGATGGTATATCAATGTAGTGTTGATTTGCATTGTTCTAATGACCAGTGATGATGAGCATTTATTCATATGTTTGTTGGCATCATAAAATTCTTCTTTTGAGAAGTGTGTGTTCATATCCTTTGCCCACTTTTGAATGGGTTTTTTTTGTTTTTTTTTTTTCTTGTAAATATGTTTTAGTTCTTTGTAGAGTCTGGATATTAGAATCTTTGTCAGATGGGTAGATTGCAAAAATTTTTTCCCCTTCTGTTGGTTGCCAGTTCACTCTAATGATTGTTTATTTTGCTGTACAGAATCGCTGGAGTTTAATTAGATCCCACTTGTCTATTTTGGCTTTTGTTTTCAATGCTTTTGGTGTTTAAGTCATGAAGTCCTTTCCTATGCCTATGTCCTGAATGGTTTTGCCTAGGTTTTCTTCTAGGGTTTTTATGGCGTTCGGTCTTATGTTTAAGTCTTTAATCCATCTGGAGTTAATTTTAGTGTAAGGTGTCAGGAAGGGGTCCAGTTTCTGCTTTCTGCACATGGCTTGCCAGTTTTCCCAACACCGTTTATTAAATGGAATCCTTTCCCCATTGCTTGTTTTTGTCAGGTTTGTCAAAGATCGGATGGTTGTAGATGTGTGGTGTTGCCTCTGAGGCCTCTGTTCTGGTACCGGTACCATGCTGTTTTGATTACTATAGCCTTGTAGTATAGTTTGAAGTCAGGTAGCGAGATGCCTCCAACTTTGTTATTTTTGCTTGGAATTGACTTGGCTATGCGTGCTCTCTTTTGGTTCCATATGAAGTTTAAGGTGTTTTTTTTCCAGTTCTGAGAAGAGGGTTATATGTAGCTTAATGGGGGATAGTATTGAATCTCTAAATTACTTTGGGCAGTATGGCCATTTTCACAATGTTGATTCTTCCTAACCATGAGCATGAAATGTTTTTCCATCTGTTTCTGTCCTCTCTTATTTCCTTGAGCAGTGGTTTGTAGTTCACTTTGAAGAGATCCTTTACATCCTTTGCTAGTTGTATTCCTAGGTATTTTATTTTCTTTGTAGCAATTGTGAATGGCAGTTCATTCTTGATTTGGTTCTCCTTAAGTCTGTTATTGGTGTATTGGAATGCTGTGATTTCTGCATATTGATTTTGTATCCTGAGACTTTGCTGAAGTTGCTTATCAGTTTCAGGAGATTTTGGGCTGAGACAATGGGGTCTTCTAAATTGTCTCTGGAAATAGAGACAATTTAACATCCTCCTTTACTAATTGAAAACTTTTATTTCTTTTTCTTGCCTGATTGCTCTGGCTAGAACTTCCAATGTTTTATTGAATAAGAGTGGTGAGAGAAGGCATCCTAATCTAGTGCCAGATTTCAAAGGGAATGCTTGCAGTTTTTGCCCATTCAGTATGATTTTTGCTGTGGGTTTGTGGTAAATAGCTTTTATTATTTTGAGTTGCATGGATACCTAGCTTATTGTGAGTTTTTAGCATAAAATCTTGTTGAATTTTGTCAAAGGCCTTCTCTGCAACTATTGAGATAATCATGTGGTTTTTGTCTTTGGTTCTGTTTATGTGGTGGATTATATTTATACACTTGTAAATGTTGAACCAGCCTTGCATCCCAGGGATGAAGCCTACTTGTTGGTGATGGATAAGCTTTTTGATGTGCTGTTGCAATCAGTTTGCCAGTATTTCATTGAAGATTTTTGCATCTGTGTTCATCATGGATATTGGCCTGAAGTTTTCTTTTCTTGTTGAATCTCTGTTGGGTTTTGGTATCAGGGTGATGATGGTCTCATAAAATGATTTTTGAAGGATTTCCTCTTTTGGATTGTTTGGAATAGTTTCAGAAGGAGTGGTACAATCTCCTTTTTGTGCGTCTGGTAGAATTCAGCTGTGAACCCACGTGGACCTGGGCTTTTTTTGGTTGGTAAGCTATTAATTGCTGCCTCAACTTCAGCCCTTGTTATTGGTCTAAATCTCTTTGTAGGTTGTTAAGAACTTGCTTTATATATCTCGGTGCTCCTGTATTGGGTGCATATATATTTAGGATCATTAGCTCTTCTTGCTGGTTTGATCATTTTACCATTATGTCATGCCCTTCTCTATCCCTTTTGATCTTTGTTGGTTCAAAGTCTATTTTATGAGAGACTGGGATTGCAGCTCCTGCTTTTCTTTTTTTTTTTTTCTCCACATTTGCTTGATGAATCTTCCTCCATCCCTTTAATCGAGCTTATGTGTGTCCTTGCATGTGAGATGGGTTTCCTGGATACAGCACACCAATGGGTTTTGACTTTTTATCCAATTTGCCAGTCCGTGTCTTTTGATTGGGGCATTTAGCCCATGTACATTTAAGGTTAATATTGTTATGTGTGAATTTCATTCTGCCATTTTGATGCTAGCTGGTTGTTTTGCCCATTAGTTGATGCAGTTTCTTCATTGTGTTGATGCTCTTTACCATTTGGTACGTTTTTAGAGTGGCTGGTACTGGTTGTTCCTTTCTATGTTTAGTGCCTCATTCAGGAGCTCTTGTAAAGCAGGCCTGGTGGTGATGAAATCTCTGAGCAATTGCTTCTTCATAAAGGATTTTATTTCTCTTTAGCTTATGAAGCTTAGTTTGGCTGAAAATGAAATTCTAGGTTGAAAGTTTTTTTCTTTAAGGATGTTGAATATTGGCACCCACTCTCTTCTGGCTTGTAGGGTTTCTGCTGAGACATCTGCTGTGAGTCTGATGGGCTTCCCTTTGTGGTAACCATACCTTATTCTCTGGGTGCCCTTAGCATTTTTTTCCTTCATTTCAACCCTGGTGAATCTGATGATTATGTGCCTTGGGGTTACTCTTCTTGAGAAATATCTTTGTGGTGTTCTCCGTCACATTCAGGTACACCTATCAAACATAGATTACGTCTTTTCACATAATCCCATATTTCTTGGAGGGTTTGTTCATTTCTTTTTACTCTTTTTTCTCTAATATTTGCCTAGCAAGGAGGTAGCCTAGTCACAGTCTGTCAGAAGAGATGTTGCTGAGCTGCCATTGACTCTGCCCAGTTACTGTGTGAACTTCCTTGTGGTTTTGTTTGTAGAGGTATAGTTAGAACTGCCTCAGTAATGGCAGTCTGCTTTTGTAATGGTGGACTGTCTCAGTAATGGTGGACTGCCTCAGTAATGGTGGACGCCCTTCCCCCCACAGAGCTGGACTGTCCCAGGTCCAGCTGTGCTTGCTGTGAAACTCTCAATCCAAAGCATTTCATATTGCTGGTCTTTTTGAGGGTGGGACCTGTGGAACCAGATCACCTGGCTCTCTGTTTCAGCCCTCTTTTTCAGCTGAATGGGCAACTCTGTCTCCCAGGCTTTCCAGGTGCCAGTTGAAATGGCCACCCAGATTTGTGTGAGGTTTTGTGTGGAGACCCGCTGTGCCAGCTGAAGCAGCTGTGCTGGAAACTCATGAAGCTTTTCAGCCTGGGAATCTCCTGGTCTGTGGGCAGTAATAACTCGTTTGGATATGCAGTGATCACTCACCCTCTACGTTATTCTCACTGGGAACTGCACTCTAGAGCTGTTAGTATTCGGCCATTTTGGATCCGCCAAAAAGAAATACATTTTCTAATATGTAATGAGGAAGTATTGCAACAAGCAAAACTGAAATATAGATTAAAAAATAAAGAGGCCAGGCACGGTGGCTCACAACTGTAATCCAAGCCCTTTGGGAGGCTGAGGTGGGCGGATCACCTGAGGTCGAGAGTTCTAGGCGAGCCTGACCAACATGGTGAAACCCCATCTGTGCTAAAAATACAAAACTAGCTAGGCATGGTGGTGCATGCCTGCAATCCCAGCTACTTGGAAAGCTGAGGCAAGAGAACTTCTTGAATCAGGGAGGTGGAGGTTGCGGTGAGCAGAGATAGTGCCATCGCACTCCAGCCTGGGCAACAAGAGTGAAAGTCTGCCTCAAAAAAACAAAAAAAAAGAAAAAAGAAAAGAAAAAGAAAAAAATAAAGAAAGAATGGAAGTTTTGATAAAAGAAGTTATAATAGGAGTATACCTAAAAATTCTGAGTGAAAGGTGAAAATGAACAAATTCTCACACATGAGCATGTACTTGGACATTTACAGAAATATTGTTTATAAAAGCCTGAGACTAGAAATAACCTGAATATATATTAACAGGAGAAGTGTACAATAAAGTATGATTTTTTTGTGATAAAATTCAAAATCAAAATAAATGAAATACAAATTGGTTAACAATTGGAAATTATATACAGTAGAATTCCATTTTTATATGGCAAATAAAATACAAAATAAAAAAGATATACAATTTACAGAAATAATAGTGATCTATATGCCTAATGAAGATAAATGCAATGCACAAGGGCAAAATAGGGCTTTCAATGTATATAGAGTATTTTGTTAACACGTCACATAGTTTGAACGTTTGTCCCTTCCAAATTTTGTGTTGAAATGTAATCCCCAAACACCTGTTAAAAAATGCTTGGTAATCAGGATGGAACCCTTGTGAATGGCTTGGTGTGAGTGTATTATACTTCCCTTACAATGAGAACTGGTTACTGAAAAGACCCTGGCATCTCTCTTGCTCCCCTCTCTCTCCATCTGGCATGCCTCCTCTCGCTTCACCTTCTGCCATGAATAAAAACCTCTGAGATCTCACCAGAAGCCGAGCAGATGCCATGCTTGTACAGCCTGCAGAACCATAAGCCTAACAAATATCTTTTCCTCATAAATTATCCAGTCTCAGGTATTACTTTATAGCAATGAAAATTGGACTAACACAATATGGTTGTTGGGAACATGAGTATTCCTATATTTTGTATTCTGTATATTTAGTTCATATATTCTTTTTTGTATGTTATATTTTAATAAGTGCTATTAGGGATTATGTTAATATATTCAATTTTTGAACAATGCATTAAAAGTTCAGATAGGCTATAAGACATGTTCAAGTGTCAGAAGTAGATTTCATATCTGAAGTTTGTGAACCTTGGTACTTCTTAACATCTCATGTGTTTCAGGCTGAAGGAGTGGTCCAACAGTCTTTGTTTTTGTTTTCATAAAGTGTCAAATAAATTATTTGGAATAATATTTAATTTTTTATTTATATGATTATTCTTTTAATGATACTATGATGTTTTAAATTTGGACTAATACTTCATATTGTTTGTAACTCCATTGCTTCAGGCTTAAGGCTCTTTGTTTAGGAGTGACACAGTATGTTATTTCAGACTTCTGGGGCATGATTCCTTCTCAATAATTCTGGCAAAACAAAAGAAGAGAAAAAGAAAGAAAAAGAAAAAAACAGAGGGGCCACAATTATATGTAAACTCAGATTTCTTAGTACTATGTTCCACACTTACTTTGCCATCTAAAATATGAAAATAAAATTATTACAAACTTCAATTTAATTCTGACATTTTCAAATAAGACCATACCGTTTATGTATTTGCCAATATAGTTTTTTGGCAACATGGATAAAATAAACTACAAACTGAACTAAATCTGTTTTCTGCACTACATTAACCTGAAAGAATGTAGTTGATAAAGGCTTACTGGTACTTTCCTCAGCATTAGAGCAAGCTTGATGCAAGAAAGCACATTTTCATTTCTCACAAAATGACAGAGTACCCTTATTCTCCAACTACCCAGCACCTTGTTTCTTGTAAACTTTCTGTGACTAATTACATCATAGTACCAATCTCCAAGTCTATTGATGTCTACATATTTCACCACCACAACATATACTCTCAGAAAAAAAACAAATTGTATAAACTGTATTCCTACTTGGGGGATTGCAGCAGTCTTTCGTATATGTAACTGTGGAAAATCTAACTCCCCTCTTTATCTCTCTCTTTCTCAACCTACTATATATATATATATATATATATATATATATATATATGTATATATACACATCACATATTTTTCTATGCTGTTTGTGTGCATATATATTTGTTATATGTGTATATATATGTATATAATATATATAACATAGGAAAGATGTTTTCATATCTCAAATCTTGAGCGTCTTATATGAAAGAGACTATATAGCATGTTCAGTTCTCTCACCGTTTATGTTATCTCTCCACTCATTTTGTTGTGATCATATCTTCCTGCATCTTCCTCATGATATTTCCAAAGCTCAGAGTGCTCCATTCTGTAGGAAAATACATTGTCATATTCCTATATGTTGAATAATACTCTATATATTATTTATGAAGAGCTTATTATGCCAAAGTAGGAAATAAAGTGAATTTTCATGTGTCATATATTAGTGGTTTTAGGCATCATTTCTGCATTCAAAAATAGTTTACACTGTGATATGTGTATAAATTTGGTAAACATTTTTAAAATGTACAATAATTTTAAGGTATTTTTAAAGAATATTGTATTTTATATATGCATGAGCTTTGAATCAGTGTGTTCTCTACCTTATAGCTGAGAAGAGTTAGAAAAAATAGTTACTGAAAATACTTTACCTTCTTAGTTTAAAAATGGAATACTAGTAGTATATGTGGCTTTTGTTTTAACCTATTTTTTCAAGGTACATATCCTTTCTACATTGGCAAGCTCAAGTATAGTTTTGCCTAAAGACAATTTTACTGAATAAGAACCACACAATTTATAGAGTTAACTCCTTGAGCTATATCTTGTCAGTGTCACAAGCCTGTTAAAACAAATAATAAGTAGTTAACTAAATAAATTTATTATTTTTATTAATAGCCACTATTTTCAATCTTGACAACTTATTTTTCCTTAACAGTATAAAGATCTTGTACTCAATGAAACATGGTAATAAAACATAATCAAATATTAGATGTGCTCTAATCTTTTAGAATAGGTTTAGCTTAATCTAATCTAAATCTGAAATATAAAACCATTTTTAATTATATAATTATAGGTCAAGTACTAGCTCTCATTAGATGATGAAAATAAGCCAAAACTGCTTTGCACACTTCAGCTGATGATCACAGCATCAGATTATTTCTACTTATCCAGTTATTTCTACTTTCCCACCAATGTAATTTGCATTAATATACATGACATGTAAATATATGTTAAAAGTAACTATGTTTCAATTTTACATGTAATTGAATTTGGACACCACTTTTTATATATTAGAATAGATGACTTCATGATTAGGCAGTGGTAGCCAAATTCAGTTGCACTAGGCTGGCATTTCTAAATGACAGTGGATATATATATGCATACAGCCAGAGAATCTCTTTGAAAAAATATAAGTCCTTCAAAAGTGGAATTGTTTTGAAGACAATAAAAATTTAGGCCTGGATTGTTGCTGGCATACCAAAGATAGAAATATAGACACAATACACTGATTAATGTTTAAGCTTGTAGAATAAAAAGTTACATTGAAAAAATAAAAGATGTAACAAAGTAAACCTCATAAAATTTCTTTAATGCAGGGACAGCAGGAAAGAGACAGGCAATCAAGGGAGACAAAGAAAGAGCCGTAGAGTGATATGAAAAAATACCAGCATAGATAAATGTATAGAAAACATTTACTCAGTTTTCATTTCTGCACAAGGATTTTCATACATTTTATTATTTAATCATGACAGAAACCCATATGAGAAATATTATCTTTACCTTCTAGATTTAAAAAAATATGATGTAAATTTAGGTAATGCATCACAAGTTTTAGCTAGGAGCAGCTTCAGAAACTGAAATCTCACCCAATCTATGACACTGCTTTGATAGTACTACCAGAAACAATGCAGGAGGAGATTTTAAGAGAAGAAAGAAAGCATATCACATAATGCAGAACAGTCAAAAAAAAAGTAATGAGAGGATTTTTCATTGTTTAGAGTGGTAAGCAAAAGAACATTTGAATTATTGGGATGAAGTGTAACAGTGAATGATGGGGAAAGGCAGCTTCACAATAAAGACCTTCCAGTGAAGTCTTAGGAAATCATGGTTGTCAAAAATGGAGCGTTTTCATTTTTTCTTCCTTCATTTATAAGTTTTTAAAATGTAAAATATGTTAATAGAGGTAGGAATTAAAGAAAGTATTAATAAATGCAGCCCAGTAGATTTTAGCCTCATTTTACCTTGTTTCCACTTAAATAAATAAATAAATAAATAAACAAACAAACAAACAAACAAATAAAATATCAAGTTCCCATAAAAAGAATTATAAACTTTAAGTGTGGGAACATCATGTTTTGAGACAGGATAAAAGATAAAGTACATGCAATTTTGTAAAGAACACTGTTGAAATCATAATTTGGAAAGATAAGAGTTTTATTCTAAATACCTAAATTCAGTGGTCGTATTCATAACTTTTTTATTTCTACTTATAAACAAGACCAATAAATATCTTAGGAAGAGTACAAACAACAATACCATAAATTAACATTGGCTATCACAAGTGTTTATAAGTATTAATATAAACAAATTAGTTATTACTTCTTTCATTAAATCTATACTAAATTTGTTACTGAACATTTATTTAAAACTGGAATAATTCCAAAGTTCAATATCTGTTGATATACTCCTCATTTACATTGATAATTAGAAGGAATTCTGATTCCAGGAATATGGGTTTTGTTAGCACTTGAGTTAAATGCAATATTTTGAGATAAAAGGACTATTATCTGTCAGTATGCTTTCAGTTATTTGATCTCCCTGTGGAACATGGTCTAAAGTTGATATGTCGTACTGCAAATTTCTCTTTAGACTGTCTCACAGGTTATTTTAAGACAGTGAATAATTTCTTTTATCAGCCAAGTTTTGTCATATCTTATGCACATCTTCATATACGGAAATGTGTCAACCTCAGTGATATTCAGGCTTCTGAACGCCACTAAAAGTGACTATATTTCCCCATTTTCAGAATTTATATTTAATGTCCACCTCATTAAAATGTGTATATGAAAATGAAAATACTTTTAATGTGCTAACACAGAAAAATTTTTACAAAATTTAAAAATGAAAACTATAATATAAAGAATAATTTAAAATACACAAAGTAATACTGTCCAGATATAACACCATGAAAAAATTCTCTAGCCCATCAGTATTTGCTTTTGAGACACAGTTTCTATTGTTAAATAGGTAAACCTGCTGCTACTTGTGGTGGCCCACTTCCCACAGTGGCCACGTGCAAAGTGGCTGCCTTGTAAATCAAAGCCTACAATTGTGTTTATCTACCCTAGTGGCTCTAGGGCTCAGATTTGGCAGTACAGATTTGGTTTTAAATATTTGTTGTCTTAATTTTTATAATATTCATTTCTAAATGAGGAGCCATATAGTCTTGTGCATGCTTTAATTTGCTTGGAGAATGGCTGCCTATTTCACCAAGACACCTCCCAATACAGACCAAGATCCCTGAATTAGAACTTGAATCATAGGCAACATGGCTTATGAAAGTTGAATTGCAAAAATTCTGAATTTAAAAATTTAAATTTAGCCAAACATCACATAATTCACTAAAAAAATAAAATTTTGACATTGTTTTATTCATATTGATTATGTATATTAATTGCACATGCTAATAAACTGTATAACCTGCGTTTTTCTTAAAAAAATCACATCACCATGTGCTAATATATCCTACTACATTTTATTGTTAAGAAATGCATAGCAATACAATATATTTTGTTGCCAATCCATTATATAATCTAATCCATTGTATGTCTTAATGCCAATCCATTATATAATCTATTATATACCTTAATATTGTATTAGTCCCTATTTCTTTCATTTTATTTTTACCGTTTTTGATAATCCTGTGATAATCTTTTTTTTGCAAATGTATTTTCATACCCTTGTCCAATTATCTTCTCAAATGAATTTCTAGAAATAGAATATTTGCTTAGGAATATACCTATTTTAAATTTTTACACATTTTGTAGCTGTATACCCAATGGGGAGTTTCTATTCACACTACTAGGAGACTGCTCTTTTCCCACATTTCAGTCCACACAAATATTATTCATTTTGTTTTAATTTTTAAACTATGATATGTTAATAAAAACTGTATCCAACTAGTTTTTATTTGCACTATGATTCCTATTAAGGGCTAATATCTCTTTGTATGTTTCTTTGTCACTTTTCGTATTGTTTCACTTTTCTCTTGAATCTGTGCTAGTATTTTTCTTTTCCCTTGCAAACTATTTATGTTGTCTAATTTATTCATATATTACAAATTTTTCTCTTATGCAAAATGAAATATTCTAGTTTCCTTGCTAATTCCAGGTTGTTCTGGGGCTTTCCATTACATGCATTGTTTTATCAGTCAATTTCTAAACAAATATCACATGTTTTAGTTAATAAAACTACAATATATTTTTACATCTAATTGAGGTGTTTCCCTATCACTCAATTTAAATACCTTCTAATGTCCATGGGGGATATGGGGTCTCCTACAGCTCGGATTCTGGAATTCTGTATGCCAGAATTCTGGAATTCTGGAATACTGTGAAGTGTGGGCCACTTCACACCTATTTCACTCACTTTTTTCCTGGAAGCTACTTGGGGCCAGAAATGAGCCCTGGTGCTTAAAACCCCATGCACAGTCCCCAGCTTCTTTGTCTTTCTGCCTGGGGTCTGTATCCTTCCTCCTTCCACTCTAAATGCCTCTTTCTGAAGATCTGTTCAGAGTGTGCTTATCTACTTGATGGTTTGATCTGTCTTGGAGGGAGAAGTTCTTCCTGGCTATGTCTAGTTGACCATCTTGGCCTCCTTCTTTCAACTTGTTTTTTGACAAAGGCCAACCACCACAAATAAGTAGATAGGGTGGGCACAGTGGCTCATCCCTATAATCCCAGCACTTTGAGAGGCCAAGGCAGGTGGATCATGAGGTCAGGTAAGACCAGCCTAACCAATATGGTGATACCTTGTCTCTACTAAAAATACAAAAAATTAGCTGGTTTTGGTGATGCACTCTTGTAGTCCCAGGTACTCAGGAGGCTGAGGCAGGAGAATCACTTGAACCTAGGAGGCAGAGGTTGCAGTGAGCTGAGGTTGAGCCTCTGCACTCCAGCCTGGCTGACAGAGTAAGACTCTTTCTAAAAAAAAAAAAAAAAAAAAAAAAAAAAAGTAGATAAGGTGATGGATATATTAGTTTTATTAAATGTTTCTACATTGTATATATCAAAACATAACATTATACCCATAAATATGCACAATATTTTGTCAAAAAAGTTAATTTTAAAAAGACCAAAGGCAGTAATATGAAAAAATGGTTACTCTTTTCAATAAATGGTTCTGGAACAATTGGATATCCACATAAAAAAAACAAAACAAAACAACAACAACAAAAAAACTGGATATAGGCCCTTCATCAAAAACGAAACAATACAAAAACTCAAAATGTGTCATACTGCTAAATGTAAAATGCAAAACTATAAATTCCAAGAAACTAACATAAGAGACCATCAAGATGACCTTGAGTTTGATGATGCTTTTTATATACAACACCAAAGTCACAATCTGTGAAGGTAATAACTGACAGGTTGTACTTCTTTGAAATTAAGAACTTTTACTCTTCAAAAACAAATGTCAAGAGAGTGCAAAGACAAGTCACACAATGGAGGAAAATATGTACAAAAGATTCATTTAATAAAGACTTTCATCCAAATATACAAATAATTTATCAAGCTCAAAAATAAGGAAATAAGCAACCCAATTTAAAAAATGGGCAAAAATATCTAAACAGATATCTCAAAGAAGACATATGTCTGGCAAATATGCATATGAAGAGGTGATTACATCATATGACATTAGGGAATATCAAATTAAGAAACAATCTGACCTAGTATTAGATAGATCAGTAGGGTGACTATAATTTGTAATAATCTATCATATATTTCCAGACAGAAGAAGGCTGGGTGTGGTGACTCCTGCCTGTAATCCCAGCACTTTGGAAGACCGAGGGGGGGGCAAATCACTTGAGGTCAGGAGTTTGAGACCAGTCTGACCAACATAGTAAAACCCTGTCTCTACTAAAAATACAAAAATTAGCTGAATGTGGTGGTACACATCTGTAATCCCAGCTGGGAGGCTGACGCAAGAGAATCACTTACAACCTGGAGGCTGAGGTTGCAGTGAGTGGAGATTGTGCCACTGCACTCCAGTCTGAATGACAGAGCAAGAGTTTGTCTAAAAATAGAAATCTATTAAGTATTTTTTAATATTTAAGAAAAGAATATGTTATCATCACACATCTAGTAGAAACAAATACCACTACATACCTATTAGAATCGAAGACCCCTACACACATATTTGGGGAAAATCACAAATAATACTCAAAGCTGGCAAGAATGTGGAGCAACATGAACTCTCATTCACTGCTTAGAATATAAAACAACTTTAGAAGATACTTTGGCAATTAGTTACTAAAGAAAATCTTATCATTCAGCAGTTGTTCTCCTGGTATTTACACAAATTAGTTGAAAAGTTATGTCCATATAAAAACCTGAACAAGAATGTTTATAATAACTTTATTGATAATTGCCAAAACTTGGTCAGGTGTGGTGGTTCACACCTGTAATCCCGGCACTTTGAGAGGCCAGGGTGGGTGGATAACTGGAGGTCAGGAGTTCAAGACCAGCCTAGCCAACATGGTGAAACCTTGCCTCTACTAAAAATACAAAAATTAGCCAGGTGTGGTCGCACACACCTGTTGTCCCAGCTACTCAGGAGGCTGAGGCAGGAGAATCACTTGAACTTTGGAGGCAGATGTTGCAGTGTGCCAAGATTGTGCCACTGCATTCCAGCCTGGTGATAGAGACAGATTCTGTCTTAAAAAAAAAAATTCAAAATTGCCAAAATTGGGAGTAAGCAAGATGTCATTCAGTAGGTGAACTGATAAATAAACTGTTACATCCATTTCATGAAATATTATTCAACACTCTAAAGAAATGAGCTTTCAAGTCATGGAAAGACATAAGGAAAACTGAAATGCATATTATTAAGGGGAAGAAACTAATCTGAAAAGGCTAACACTGTATGATTCCTGCAATACTTATATGACTTTCTGGAAACAGCAACACTATGGAAAGAGTAGAAAGATCAGTTCTTACCAAGGGTTAGGGTGAAGGAGGAATACATAGGTGGAGGAGAGAAAATTTTTAGGGCAGTGAAACTGTTCTATAAACTACAATACTGGATACATGTTAATATACGTTGACCTGACTCAAGGAAATAAAACACCAAGAATTAATTCTAATGTAAAACATAGGACTTAAGGACTTTAGGTGACAGTGTGTGTCAATGTATGATCATGGATTCTAACTAACATACCACTCTCATGAGGAATGTTGACAGATGGGCATGTTGATATGTATGTGTATGGACAGGGGTAAATGGAGCTCTGTCTCTTTCCACTCAACTTTCCTGTGAACCTGAAACTGCTCTAGGAAATAAATGTATTTTTAGAAAAGGAAATTATTATTAAAATATAATGAATAACATTTAAATACTCATATGTATTTAATACAATTAATGGCAAATCTTTTTAATGGTAACTAACAGCAAATAATTAGTAGCATTACTATAAACTGAAAATCAATTATTATTGAAATAAGCAATTCAGACATGCTTTCCATACAGTTCGCCAGTTTTTTTATACCTACACTTTGAAAAACTAAAAGGTTAAATGATTGAATACGTTATTCTTAAAAAAAGGTATATAACTATGTCTCTCACATTTTTCAGATGCAATAAGTTAAACCTGAATATTGCCTAATAACCAAGTAGGTTAGATATTAATCTATATGGAAAGGTTTCCTCTTTACGTTACTCCAGAGCCTACAATGTTCTCATGGTAATGAGTAAGGTCTCCTTTCAAGGAAGTAATCTTAGCATATTTGGTAGGTCAGCATGTAAGCATGCCAGTTCCAACGAGATGACTTTGTAGATCACATTTCTTTGAGTATATATACATTTTCTAAAATGCAAGTTTCACAAAATGAAGAGGTTTGAATGAGATAAAATTATTCTAGATAAATTTTTACTATTTCATTTTTCCTTTCTCAATACCTAAAAAAATGATAAGGCAATATATTAGATGGCAATCATTGAAAAAATATTCTCAATGAGCATACTTTAGTTGATGCTAAAATATGAGTATTCAGAGTTCTTATTTTCAGAATTAAAATGTTTTAACAAAATAAAACTTTACAGAGTTGGAGGATGTGTCATATTGGTGCTTGTTATATAGTGTTTTCTTTATGTGAATGTCTTGCCCCTCTAATCAACTCCTCAGCAATAAAAAATGTATCTAATGTGTAAAGCTCCAAGACTTCTTCACCCATTAATATTTACTCACCTTACTGTACCATATGTGTGGTTAGGAAATATGATGGTCTTTTCACCTCAAAACCCTCCTTAAAAAGATAGCCCTATCAAAGTATCCAGCAAAAATGTCTGATTCCAAGAAAGGAAGAAACTTTAATTTAAGTAAAAATATAGGCTTAGAGTTTTATTACAAAGCATAAGCTAACACGCTTGTTTTAGGTATCTGGAGCAGAACTATTTCAATAGATGTTCACTTTAGTCTGTGTTGGCCACTTTAGGTATGGACTCGCTGATTTATATTTTAAAACCATGCAGCAGCAGCATGGACAATAAAATAAAGTAAATCTAATAAATCAAAAAATAAAACTTCATGGTCCCTACAAAGTCTAGAAAGATTTGTCTGTAATATTTCATAGTAGTTTCTCAGGAGCAAACAGAATCATTTCCCTGTATTTATTGTGAAATGAACAGAAAAAATTAATCACATCTATAATAGATAAAAGCTCTAAGAGTTAAATAATTATCTTGAAAACCATTTTGATCTTGGAATTAATAAAGAGTCTGAAATATCTTTATTATTTTTATAAAATATCACACACTGTGATAAATTTTAGGGTAGTTAAGAAAATAGGACCCAGGTTCACAAAAAAACCTGATTTGAATCCTGGCTTAAGCCCTTATAAGCTGTAGGCAAGTAATTAATTTGAGTCTCCTTGGATTTTCTGTTTCTGAGTCTCATTTCCCTAATTTATAAAATGTATATAACAGTATCACCTACCTCATAAGGTTATAGTGAATATATTGAATATTAAATGAGACATTTTCTCCAGCCTAACTAACACTGAGTAACTGGCAAGTAGTGAGTGCTCAACAAATATTTATTTTAAATTACTTTAGGAATCATGAAACAACAAATACAAACATAATATTTCTTATCAGTCTCCTCATTCTTTGAGGTTTCTAGTCTGAGACAAACTTTAGACTCATAAGGAATTTGAAATACAGATTCTGGTGAGATTAGATCCACCAGGATTTCTCCACTTCTATTAGATAAAGAAATTAAATTTTCAAAGATCTCCACCAGGTTGCAAGTATTTCACATTTACAACACATGTTCTAACTTATTTTCATTATCTACAATAAAAAATTAGTATGTTCAATAATGTATTTCAAATAAGTTATCTGCATTACTGACAACATTAGTACAAATATTTTCTTTTAAAAAATCTTGTTATATTTTAATTGGCAAATAATAATTATATATTTATGGGTACAATGTGATGTTATGATACATGAATAAATTGTGGATTGCTTGAATCAGGCTAATACAACATTACCTCACATACTTTTCATTTCTTTGTGGTGAGAACATTTGAATCTACTCTTTTAGCAAATCTGAAACATGCAATAACTATTATTTGCAATAGTCATCATATTACACAATAGATCATTAGAACTTATTCCTTTTGTCTAACTCAAATGTTGTACCCTTTGATTACTATTACCCCTTTCCCCATCCATAAGTGTATTGAATCTGTAAAATAATATTAAACAATATTAAAAGGTTAGATATTTTAATGATATTGAGTCATGTAATCCAGTAATGTTATATACTTCTTTATATATTTATGCTTTTAAAAAGCACTTTCATTTTTCTTTTTAAATTGAAAAGTAAAAGCTATATGTATTTGTGGGGTACAATATGCCATATTTATACATTATGGAAGGGCTAAATGAAGCTAATTAACATATGGATTATCTTACATCATTTTAGAGGATGAACACTAAAAAATCTACTCTCTTAAAAATGTTTAAATGAAGAATACGTTATTAACTATAGTCATCACATTATACATATCTCATAAACTTATTTCTGTCTAACTGAAATTTTGTACTTTATACCAACTTCTTTCTGACACCACAACCCCTCAGGTCCTGATAACCACTATTCTGCACTCTGCTTAGTTTGTCTTTTTTAGATTCCACATTAAAGTGAGCTCATGAAGTATTTTCCTTTTTTGTATATGGCTTATGTCACTTAACATAATGTCCTGCAGCATCATTCATGTTATCACCAATGACAGGACTTCCGTATATTTTTAAAGACTAGTATTGCATTGTACAAATATACTGGATTTTCCTAGTACATTCACTACTCTTTGTTGAAAATATAAGTTAATTTTATATATTGGCTATAGTGAGTAATGCTGCAGTAAACACGGAAGTGCAGACATCTCTTTGATATATTTACTTTATTTTCTTTGAATGTATGCACAACAGTGAGATTGCTGGATCATACAGTAGTTCTATTTTTAATTGTTTGAGATATCTCTATATGGCTTTCCACAATGGCTGCATTAATTTACATTCCCACAAAGAGAGTATAAGGATTTCCTTTCTCCATGTCCCTGCTAATACTTGTTGTCTTTCTCTTTTTTTTTAAATAATTTATTTTACTTTAGGTGCATACTATATCTGGCATTTCTCCCCATGTTATCCCTCCCTTCCCTCTCCTCCCTTCCCCACCCCCATTGTCTCTCCCCCTACCCCCCCCCCCAACTGTCCCCTGTGTATAATGCTCCTCTCCCTGAGTCCACGTGTTCTCGTTGTTCAGCACCCATCTATGAGTGAGAACATACGGTGCTTGGCTTTCTGTTCTTCGGTCAGTTTGCTGAGAATGATGGTTTCCAAATTCATCCAAGTCCCTACAAAGGACATGAACTCATTGTTTTTTATGGCTGCATAGTATTCCATGGTGTATATGTACCACATTTTCTTCGTCCAGTCTATCATTGATGGGCATTTTGGTTGGTTCCAGGTCTTTGCTATTGTACACAGGGCTGCAATGAACATACGTGTGCATGTGTCTTTATAGTAGAACAATTTATAGTTCTTTGGGTATATACCCAATAGTGGGATTGCTGGGTCAAATGGAATTTCTATTTCTAGATCCTTGAGAAATCACCACACTGTCTTCCACAATGGTTGAAGTAATTTACACTCCTACCAACTGTGTAAGAGTGTTCCTATTTCTCCACATCCTCTCTAGCATCTGTTGTCTCCCGATTTTTTAATGATCACCATTCTAACTGGCATGAAATGATATCTCAGTGTGGTTTTGATTTGCATTTCTCTAATGACCAGTGATGATGAGCATTTTTTCATACGTTTATTGGCCTCATATATGTTCTCTTTTGAAAAGTGTTTGTTCATATCCTTTGCCCACTTTTGAATGGGGTTGTTTGTTTTTTTCTTGCATGTCTATTTTAGTTCTTTGTAGATTCTGGATATTGGCCTTTTGTCAGAGGAGTAGATTGCAAACATTTTTTGCCAGCCTGTGTCTTTTGACTGGGGGAGTTTAGGCCATTTACATTCAATGTTAATACTGTTATGTGTGAATTTGATCCTGCCATTTTGTTACTGGCTGGTTTTCTTTCTCATTAATTGACTCATTTTCTTCATTGCATTTTTGGTCTTTGCCATCTGGTTTGCTTTTGCAGTGACTGGTACTTGTTCCTTTCCATGCTTAGTTTTTCTTTCAGGAGCTCTTGTAGGGCAGGTCTGGTGGTGACAAAATCTCTCAATAATTGCTTGTCCATAAAGGATTTTATTTCTCCTTCACCTATGAAGCTTAGTTTGACTGGGTATGAGATTCTGGGTTGAAAGTTCTTTTCATTAAGGATGTTGAATATTGGCCCCCACTCTCTTCTGGCTTGTAGAGTTTCTGCCGAGAGATCTGCTGTGAGTCTGATTGGCTTCTCTCTGTGGGTGACCTGACCTTTCTCTCTGGCTGCCCTTAGCATTTTTTCCTTCATTTTGACCCTGGTGAATCTGACAATTATATGCCTTGGGGTTGCTCTTCTTGAGGAATATCTTTGTGGAGTTCTCTGTATTTCTTGAATTTGAAATTTGGACTGCCTTGCTAGGCTTGGGAAGTTCTCCTGGATAATATCTTGGAGTGTGTTTTCCAGCTTGGATTCATTCTCCCCATCATATTCAGGTACACTGATCAAGCGTAGATTAGGTTTTTTCACATAATCCCATATTTCTTGGAGGCTTTGTTCGTTTCTTTTCACTCTTTTTTCTCTTGTATTGCCTTCTCTTTTTACTTCATTGAGTCAATCTTCAATCTCTGATATCCTTTCTTCTGCTTGATCGATTTGGCTATTAAAACTTGTGTTTACTTCACATAGTTCTTGTGCTGTGTTCTTCTACTCCTTCAAGTTGTCTATGTTCTTCTCTAAGCTGAGTATTCTAGTTAGCATTTCGTCTAACCTTTTTTCAAGGTTTTTGGTTTATTTGCATTGAGTTAGAATGTGTTCCTTTAGCTCTGAAAAGTTTGTTATTATCCACCTTCTGAATCCTGTTTCCGTCAATTCTTCGCACTCCTTCTTGGTCAAGTTGTGATCCTGTGTTGTTAAAGAGTTGTGATCCCTTGAAGGAGAAGAGGTGTTCTGGTCTTTGGTGGTTTCACCTTTTTTGTGCTGGTTTTTTCCCATCTTTGTGGATTTACCTGGCTGTGGTGTCAGAGAGCTCCTTGATGAGGTCGCTTGTCTGCCTGTGGGGACGCTACTGGGTTTCTAGGGACTACTTCAGGTTACTAGGGAAGCTTCCTGTGTCTTTTTGTTTATGCTGGGAGATTAGGCCCACCTCTAATGCTGACCTGTAGGAACTACTGGGTTGTCGAAAATGCCTTCCCGTTGCTACGTAGGCTTCCTGTGTTTTTTGTTAAAACATGTAGCCCAGTCCCACCCCCTCTAGTGGTGGGTTGTCCCCCTTCCTCCACTGGGCTGGATCATTCAGCATTCCTCTCAGACTGTGGCACTGGCTACACAACCCACTAGAGTCAGAGCTTCAGCCATCTGGGGTTTGTGGGAGGAGGTTAGGGACCCGCCCAGCCATACCCGGCAGTCTCCCCCTTTCAGCTTTCTCTGTCTCCTGTCATGGGGTAGGGGCCGCCCAGCTGCTCCCGCTTACAGCTCCCCCTCTCTCCGGGCAGAGGGAGGGGGCGGTAGCTCAGTCTGCAGACTGTTAGTCAACTCCACACTTGTAATTCCTGGTGCTTGACTGGCAAAGATCCCCTGTTCTGTGTATTGCTGAGGCTTTGGAGGAAGCGCTGTATCTAGACCGGAGCGCCAGAGGTGGAGCCTCTGACTCGCTGGTCATATGCACTTTTTCGGTGTAGCAGCACCCCTCCCCGCCTAGGTCTGCCCTTATGTGCTTTGCTCACCCTTGGACCAGACCCGTTGAAATGCACCTGGTGCCTCGGTTGGAGCTAGGAGATCGCTGGGTTTCTGCATCTCTTTCACTGGGTGTTGTGCGCTGGAGTTGTGTCTAATCTGCCATCTTGGATCCTCCCCCTTTGTCTTTTTAATAATAGGCATACTTACCAGGTGATAGCTTATTGTGGTTTTATCTGTATTTCTCCAATGATGAGCAATGTTGAGTATTTTTCATATACCTTTTGGCCATTTGTAAGTAATGTTTTTGCTGAAAAATATATATTCAGGTCCTTTGCTCAGTTTTAGTATGGGCATTTGTTTTCTTGTTATTGAGTAGTTTGAGTTTCTTACATATATTGACTATTTGCCTCTTAGTAGCTGTATGATTTATAAATATTTTCTCCCTATCTCTAGGCTCTCTCTTCACTCTATTAATTTTTTCTTTCTAGCAACAGAAGCTTTTTAGTTTGATTTCATTACCTTTACCTATGTTTGCTTTTCTTGCCAGTGCTTTTAGAGTCATTTCCAAGAAAGTATTGCCAATACTGACGTTGTAGAGTTTACTCTCATGTTTTCTTCTAGAAGCAGTACATTGTCAGGTCTTATACTTACATCTTTAATCTATTTTGAGTTGATTTTTGAACAAGGCACAAGATAAGGATCCAGCCTCATATTTTCCAGGGGGGATATCCAGTTTTGCAAGTAGCACTTATTGAAGAGGCTATGATTTTCCTATTGTGTGTTCTGGGTGCCTTTGTGGAAAAAACCCAACTTAATATAAATACATGGATGCATTTCTGGACTCTCTATCCTATTTCATTGGTTGATATGTCTATTTTATTTTTATGCCAGTGGCATGTTGTTTTGATTATTACAGCTTTGCATTATATTTTGAAATTAGGTAATGTGGTGCCTTCAGTTTTGCTATTTTTATTCCATATTGCCTTCGCTGTTAACAGACTCTGTGGTTCCATCTGGATTTCAAAATAGTTTTTGTTTCCTATTTCTATGATAAACGACATTGGAATTTTGATAGAAATTATACTAAATCTGTAGATCACTTTGAGAAGTGAGGACATTTCAATGTCAATTCTTCCACTCCACTAATATGAGAAAATCTTTCTATTTGTGTCATCTGAAATTTATTTCATCAATGTTTTATAATAGTTTTTGATGTACAGATCTTTCATCTCTTTGATTAAGTTACTCCTAGATATTTTATTTTTTGACACTACTGTAAATGTTATTATTTTCTTACTTTTTTTCAGATACTTTACTGTTAGACATAATACTGATTTTATTTAATTTTTTTGTTTTGAGAGGGAGTCTTGCTCTGTTACCCAGGCTGGAGTGCAGTGGCACAATCTCAGCTCACTGCAACCTCTGCTTCCCAGGTTCAAGAGATTCTCCTGCCTCAGCCTCCCAAGTAGCTGGGATTACTGGTGCCTGCCACCACATCTCACTAATTTTTGTATTTTTAGTAGAAATGGGGTTTCATCATTTTGACCAGATGGTGTCCAACCTCTGACCTCAAGTAATCCACTCACCTAGGCCTCCCAAAGTTCTGTGATTACAGGTGTGAGCCACTGTGCCCTGCCAATACTGATTTTCTTATGTTGATTTTTGTATCCTGGAACTTCACTAAACTTGGTAACTTAATGTGTTTATCAGTCCAATAGGTTTGTCAAGTCTTTAGAGTTTTCTGCATTTAAGATTACATTGTGAATAAGAAGAAATTGTTTGTTTGTTTGTTTGTTTGTTTTTTCTATTTTGATGCCTTTTATCTCTTTTTCTTACCTAATTGCTCAGGCTAAGACTTCCAGCACCATATTGAATATAACTGGTGAGAGTGGACATTCTTGTCTTTCTCCTAATCTTAAAATGAACAGCCTTCAACTTTCACTCTGAGTATGATGTTAGCTCTAGGCTTTCCATATATGTCTTTATTTTGTTGAGAAACATTGTATCAATATTTAATTTGTTGAATGTTTTTATTGCAAAAGGAAGACAATTTTTGTCAAATGCTGTTCATGTACTTAAGATGATTATATGTTTTTTGTCCTTAATTCTGTTAATATGGTCAATTACTTTATTTATTTACATATATTGAAATATATCTTTATCCCAAGAACAAATCCAGTTTGATTATGGTGAATGACCCTTTTAATTTACTGTTAAATATGTGTGGGTAGTATTTTATTAACAATTTCTGCAACTATGTTTATCAAGGATATGAATTGTAATTTTTATTTCTTTCAGTGCCTTTGTCTGGCTTCAGTATCAGGATGATTCTGGCTTCATAAAATAAGTTTGGAAGTAATAATCCCTTTTCTTCAATTTTTGGAAGAGTTTGAAACAGATTGATGTTAGCTTTTTAAATGTTTGGAAAATTAAACTCTGAAGCCATCTGGTCCTGGCTTTAACAGGACCAAAGTATCTTTGATAGGAGACTTTATTTCTAATTTGATCTCCTTTCTGAGTATTATCTGCTCAGAGTTTTTTATTTCATCATAATTCAGTCTTAGTATGTTATGTGAGTCTGTAAATTTATCCATTTTCTCTAAGTTGTTCAATTTTTGACACATAATTGTTCACAGTATACTTTTGTAATCCCTTGTACTTTTTTGGTATCAGTAGTAATGTCTCTTCCTGTATTTCTGATTTTATTTACTTAAGTCTTCTCCCTCTGTCTTTCAAGTTAGTCTACTTAAGAATTTGTCAATTTTTTAAAAACAAATTATTAGTTACATTTCTATTGTTTTTATAGTCTATTTGATTTATTTCTGTTCTGGTTGTTTTATTTTCTTCCTTCTGCTGACTTTTGGATTAGTTTTTGATTTTTCTAGTTACTTGAGATGTAATATTAGGCTGTTTATTTAAGACCTTTCTTCTTTTTTTATATAGATATTTAATGCTATAAACTTCCCTCTTAGAACCAATTTTACTGCATCACATAAGTTTTGGTATGCTGTGTTTCCATTTTTATTTGTCTCAAGATATTTTTTAAATTTTACGTTCATTTCTTCTTTGATGCAGTTGTTCAAGAACATATTAATTTCTACATATTTGTAAATTTTCTATGATTTATTCTGTTTCTGAGTTCTTGTTTCATACCCCTGTGGTTAGAAAAGATAACTGATATTATTTCAATCTTCTTAAATTTTTAAGGCTTATTTTATGTCCTAACATATAATCTGTCTTGGAGAATGCCTATGTGTATTTCAGAAGAATCTGTATTCCATTGCTGTTGGATGGAATGTTCCTGATATTTTAAGGTGGCTATTAAATGTTGTGTTTGTCCAAACCGTGTTTCCATTTCTGGTGTCTCCCCCAGAAGTTTAGGATATATCAAGTTCTGTCAGTACCTTGAGACAGATAAGATAAGAGCCAGACCATCTGTAAGCAGCTGAAAAGGTTGAGGTGCGAACTGAGTGTTCCAGTTTCTTTTATCCTCAGGGTGAGGCTGAGAGGGAGTTTGTCTCCCACTGTCTCTTGACTGAGCTGTGAACAGAATCTGTGGCAAATGCCAGCACTCTCATTCAGACTGCACCCTGTGATCCAGGCTGGATAGCTGCTCGAAGTGGGCCCATAATATGTCCTTGTTTGTCCTGATATTGGGGAATAAAGCCCCGGGATATGCTCCTACACTCATACAAAACTACTACTATGCTCTGGGTCTAGGGAGAGTTCTGTATACCTAATCCCTTCTCCTCCCAGAGATAAGGCCCATTAAGAACCAATCCATGGGGAATCTTAGAGTTAAGGTGCTGTATGTGTGGTCCAAAAATAAACACAAATAAAGTTATTTTATCTGATGCATAAATTAATGGAAAAATCAGTAAGATGATAAAAATCACCTCAAATGAGAATCTTAAGAACAGACATACATATAGGAAAAAAATAAAAAATATGAATAGAAAATAGCTTATTATGGTCTGTACGTGGTGGTTCATGCCTGTAATCCTAGCACTTTGGGAGGCTGAGGTGGATAAATCACGAGGTCAAGAGATTGAGACCATCCTGGCCAACATGGTGAAACGTGTCTCTACTAAAATTACAAAAATTAGCTGGGCATGGTGGTATGCACCTGTGGTCCCAGCTACTCAGGAGGCTGAGGCGGAGAATCGCTTGAATCCGGGAGGTGGAGGTTGCAGTGAGCCAAGATTGTGCCGCTGCTCTCCAGCCTGACAACAGAGAAAGTCTCCGTCTCAAAAAATAGAAAAAAATATATATATACATTAATAAATTAATAAATAAAATAGCTCATTATGAGTAAGATTGTTTGCATCCTAACCTAAAAATTTAATTTTCATTACTATAGGCAACTATGTATATAACCAGCTGTTTTCTACAATTTGAAGAGTTGCAAAGTAGCTCAAATAAAAAATGCAGACTTCTGTAAAATCAGATAAGGAAGGAAAAGGACATATATACGAGGCAACATTTAGCACTACATTTCAAACATTTTTATGATATTTTCCTGAAAGAATTTAGAGCAGGGTGACATAAGTTAAAGAACATTACATTGATTGTATTGCATTTTCACAATTATTCACAAGTTACACAGAGGCAAAAGTGGTAAAGTCAGATTAACATTGAGTGCCCATAATGTATAGGCTCTTAGCTAATCTGTTTAAGTATTCTATTTTACTTTAAGATTTTAAATAACTTTTTGGTGGGTATTTTTGGTAGTTGAATTGTGCCCTCTCCCCCTCCCTGAAACAATATATATTGATATATATAAATGTAGTTATAAAGTTTAAATGATTTACAGTATTTTAGGGGTTTGCTTTGGTAAAACGTTTTCCATGTCGTGTCTGTGAGCTTTGGTTTTATAGTTCAAATAGGGAACTGAACAGAAATATGAATTTTTGTTTCAGGCTTGTGAAAACTAGCCATAAAAATGATTACAAATGAAACACTAAAATATTAAAACCACATATAGTTTCACCAACCAGACATATTTTGCATATTTGGCATATTTTGGCACATAAAGTTTTGCTATATTTTTAAATATGTTTGAAATCACTACACATACATATATGCAAACTTTTTTTTCAAGCCATCATACAATTGAAATTCTATGATTGGAAAATGTGTACATATTTGTTTTGAAAACACATTATTTCAGTTTGGTGTCTATTAATTTACTGGGATGGTAAATTTTATTTTAAGTATAGATCTTCTAATAATTTGTACTATATACCTATGTCACAGCATATTTATTTCTTAGGAGACATAATATTTAAATAATGTTCTAAGAGTCATGAAAATAAATAATTTATTTAAAACAAGCAATTGTATTCATTTTTTAAAGTTTTCTTAATGACAATATTAAAACTGCTATATTGATGTTTTTACTATTAATCTTATGTGCTATCTCAGTAGTTACACAGCAGTAGTAAAGCCACATCTTTGTTAAGAATACCAAAGCTATAACTAAAGAATAATGTTTATTTTCCACTTGAACTATTATTGATTTTATTCTTGTAGGTGCTAGTAACTGAATCTATATGAGTCAAGTTTTTTTGTTCACTAATTTCTTATCTGTCACAATTCATTCTTTTGGGATTTATCTAGTCTCTATTACTGCCATGCAAACATTACAGAATGACAAGTTAATTTTCAAAACTATCAGAGAGATTCTCAAACGTAAACATTTTCCCTTGATCTTAAAGCACATTAGATATTCCTGCCTATAAAATCAGGCAAGAAAATGCTGATGTTTCAGCACAATACAACATACTCTTATATACTAATCTCATTGAAAGAAAATAAAATGTTTCTGGCTGACAATGAATTCAGAGAACTACAAAAATCTTTATTAATAGGATGGCAGAAAAAAAACCACTAGTTTTTTTTTTTCAGTTATATTACTGATTTTTGACTCACTTAGAAAAGAGTTAGATAAGAGAGAACAAAATGTCTTTCTTCTGTCAACCCATTAATTTGTTGTGAATATGAAAGCAAGAACATACACATGTATAGGAGCTCACAACATTTTCTATAGTAATAAAGTCACTCCCATAGTCCCTATGAATTTTTCTTCTCCTGCTTTCACTAAATTTATTATAGAACAAGTGTACCTATACATGATGACAATATAACTTTAAGGCAAAATATTGATTTAACCTTTTAGGTTGAGAAGCACATGTGCAAGTTTGTTATATAGGTAAATTGCGTGTCATGGAGGTTTGGTGTATGGATTACTTAGTCACTCAGGTAAAAAACATATTACTTCATCGGTAGCTTTTTGATCCTCTGCCTCCTCCCACTTTTCTCCCTCAAGTAGGCCTGAGTGTTTGTTGTTCCCTTTTTGTGTCCACATGCATGCAGTATTTAGCTGCCTCTTATAAGTGAGAGCATGTGGTATTTGGTTTCATTTATTTATTTTTTTTTAATTTATTTTTTGAGATCGAGTCTCGTTTTGTCACCCAGGCTAGAATGCAGTGTTGTGATCTCGGCTCACTGCAACCTCCACCTCCTAGGTTCAAGTGATTCTCCTGCCTCAGCCTCCCGAAGAGCTGGAACTACAGGCTCCTGCCACCATTCCCAGCTAAGTTTTGTATTTTTAGTAGAGATAAAGTTTGACCATATTGTCCAGGCTGGTCTCTAACTCCTGACCTTGTGATCCACCAGCGTTGGCCTCCCATCGTGCTGGGATTACCGATGTGAGCTACTGCGCCGGGCTGGTATTTGGTGTTATGTTCCTGAATTAGTTTGCTTAGAGTTGTGGCCTCCAGCTCCATTCATGTTGCTGCAAAGAACATGATCTTGTACTTTTTTTGTGGCTGCATAATATTCAACGGTATATATGTACCACATTTTCTTTATCCAGTCTATCATTGATGGGCATTTAGATTGATTTCATGACTTTACTATTGTGAAGAGTGCTGTGATGAACATAGGCATGCAAGTGTGTTTACAGTAAAATGATTTGTATTCCTTTGGGTATATACCCAGTAATGGGATTGTTGTATTAAACGGTACTTCTATTTTTAGTTATTATGAGTATCTGATTGTATAGT
Source organism: Ateles fusciceps (assembly GCA_036589455.1). Classification (NCBI taxonomy): domain Eukaryota; kingdom Metazoa; phylum Chordata; class Mammalia; order Primates; family Atelidae; genus Ateles; species Ateles fusciceps. The sequence goes on along the minus strand of JAZHEH010000827.1, from coordinate 1,734,273 downwards.
TGCATTATAGTATCAGTGGTCTATGTACTCAAGTGTATTTTTGTGGTGGCCAGAAACAGTCTTTCCTTTCCGTATTTAGCATTCCTTTAAGGACCTCTTGTAAGGCAGGTCTGGTGGTAATGAATTCTCTTAACATTTGCTTCTCTGAAAAGTATCTTATTTTTCTTTTGCTTATTAAGCTTAGTTTGGCTTAATATTAAATTATTGGTTGGAATTTTTTTTAAGAATGCTCTCTATAGGTTCCCAATCTCTTCTGGCTTACACTGTTTCTGCTGAAAAAGGTCTGTTGTTAGCCTGATGGGATTCCCTTTGTAGGTGACCTGTACCTTCTATCTAGCTACACTTAATATTTTTTCTAGCATTTTGGCCTTTGAGAAACTGATGACTATGTGTCTTCTGGAAGGTCACATTGCATAGCATCTCACAAGGTTTCTCTGCATTTCCTGGATTTGAATGTTGGCCTCTAATGAGGTTGGGGGAAATATTCATGAATGAAATCTTCAAATATGTTATCCAAGTTGCTTGTTTTATCTCCTTCTTTTTCAGAGATGCCAATGAGTCATAGATTTGGTCTGTTTGCGTAGTTCCATATTCCTCAAAGGTTTTGTTCCTTCTTTATTAGTTTTTCTTTGTTTTTGTCTGTTTATGTTGAGGAACTGGTCTTTGAGCTTTGAAATTATTTGTTCAGTATGGTCAATTCTGCTTTTAAAACTTGCAACTGTGTTACGATATTCTTAAAGTGATTTTTTCACTGTTATCAGTTCGGTTTGGTTCTTTTTTAAAATGATCATTTCATCTTTTATCTTTTGTATCTTTTTATTTTTATCTTTTTGTATTTCTTAGATTCCTTCAATTGGTTTTCAACTTCCTCTTGCATGTTGATAGTATTCTTCCTATTCATCATAAGATTTCATTACTATCCTCTTAATACCAACTGAATTCTTTTTCTGACACTCAGCTATTTCAACCTGGTTGAGAACCATTGCTGGTGAACTAATGTGATCATTTGGAGATAAGAAGACACCTCTGGCTTTCTGAGTTGCTAGAGTTCTTATACTGGTATTTTCTCATCTGTGTGGGCTGATGTTCCTTCAGTCTTTGAAGTTGCTGTCTTTTAGATTGTTTTTCCTTTTTTATCTTCTTTGATTACCTGGGGGGTTGATTGTTGTGTAAAGTGGGTTTAGTAGATGGTTTCTATTACTACTCCACTCTTAGGACTTGGAATCACCCCCTGCAATTACTGTCTCTGTGCTTGCATATCTTTCATTGGGTGTTCTGGTCCATGAGGTTCCATTTGGCAAGGACTCCAGTTGACAAACAGCTTATCCTTGCTGGTTCAGCCCTAATTTGCTCTCAGGGTGTTTTTTGTGGGAACACAGGGTTGCACCTAACAGCATCTTTCAGGCAGAAGTGGGACCATCAGGCTGGAAACTTGATTGGGTGTGGGCCATCCGGCTACAAGAAGCAGAGGTAAATGGAGTTGCCTGCTCTGCTATCTGCATGTTTCTAGGGCAACAGAAGGCTATATCCCTGAGCAAATTAAGATGGAAGCTGGGCTAGGTGTCAGGTCACCTGCCATCCAGGGGCTTTCAAGACAACAGGAGGCTGTACCTGCTGGCTGAGTTCAGACAGAAGTGGGACTGCTAAGCCAGAAGCACTAGCAGGCATTGCTCACCTGGTTACCAATGGTGGAGGTGGGTGGGGTCTCCCAGCCTGCCATTCTAATGCTTCCCAGGACCACAGGTGTCTGTGCCTACCTGAGTTCACACAGAAAGAACACTGAATGGGTAAAAGTTCTAGCAAGTGTTTTCTACCTGGCTACCACTCCCACCTGGCAGGAGTGGATGGGGTCACCTGCCCTACTATTCAGATGTTTCCTGGGATAATAGGAGGTTGCACTCGTTAGCCTTCTGAGTTCACACAGAAGCAGGATCACTGGGGTTAGAAGCTCTAACAAGCATTGTCCTGCTCTCTACCAGTGGCAGGATGGGTGAGGTTCCCTACCCTGCTGTACAGATGTTTCTGGGTACAGCAGGAGGCTATGCCCTTCCTCTGTCTTCACAAAGTTTGACTTCTGGGCCAGGAGCCCACACAGTCATTCCACCTGGAGATGTGTGGCTAGCGTGGGTGTGGTCACTTGCCCTGACCTCTGGGTATTTCCTGGGACATCAGGAGACTGCACCATCCAGATGAGTTCACACCAAAGCAGAACCATTAGGCCAGAAGCTCTAGCTGGCATTGCCTGCCTGGCTAGCAGTGACAGGAGTGGATGGAGTTGCACACCCCACTATCTGTATGTTTCCTGAGACAGTAGGAGGATGTGGCTGCAGTCCAAGTTCAGGCAGAAATGGGACTGTTGGGTCAGAAGCTGGTCCTGAGCCCCATCTGATGAGTGAGAGTAGAGCAATTTTACACTTCCCAGGGACCCTCTATTAGGGATATGGCACTGATGCTGGTCCACTCTGAGGCTCAAGTCTTGTGAAGTCCCCTTGGACTAAACAGTTGCATCCACAAAACACCTCGGTGGCTCTCTGCCTCTGTCTAGAAGTCAGTAAGGGAGTGAGAGGAGGCAGGGAGATTTTCCCATTCCTACTTTTGCACTGATGACTTTAGATAGTGTGAATCCCCCAGGGGACTCTCGAGCACTCAGCCTTTCCTGCATTGGAAAAGTTCTCTTGGCTGCATGATGAGCCAAACAGGCTGATGCTCAGCTCTGCTCCTCTCTGCTTTCTGTGTGCTCCTGATGCCTTGATAGATCCCCATGTGGTTTCTAAGATGATAGGCCTGCAGGGTCAGTGTTCCGTAGCCCTGTTGTTTCCTCTCCATGAGAGCAGTGCACAAGAGATGCTTCTAGTCTGACATGTTGGCCCCCTCCTGCTGTGAGAATTTTTATATGTCCATTAAAATATATTAATATGTGTATTAGTCCATTTTCTCACTGCTATAAAGAAATACTGAAGACTGGATAATTTATAAAGAAAAGTTCAATTAACTCACAGATCTACAGGCTGTACAGCAAACATAGTGTCTTCTGCTTCTGGGTAGGCCTGTGCTTCTCGGGAGGCCTCAGGAAACTTACAATCATGGTAGAAGGTGAAAGGGAAGCAGGCGTATCTAGCACGGCTTGAACAGGATCAAGTGAAAGAGAACAGAGTTGCTACACACTATCCCAACAACAGCAAGAAGCCGGGGATGGTGCTAAACCATGAGAAACCACCTCTATGATTCAATCACCTCCCACAAGACCACACCTCCAGCATTAGGGATTACATTTCAACATGAGATTTGAGCGGGACACAGATCCAACCCATACTATATGGAATAAAAATAACTCTAATATTCAATGCATTCCTGTAGTGAAATCAAAATAATAGACGAGAGATGTGATCAAAAACTATGTTAGAAATTTTTATCAGTTAAGCTCAAAGAGTGTTTACAGATCAGCAAATTTTATCTAAAAGCTTGTTTTCTAAATTCCTTTATAAGTTATCTTTTATATTCCAAAAAGAAAAAATAAGTAAGGCAAGAAAATTGTGGGAAAAAAGGCATTTTTTTTGTTTGTTTTGATTTGATTTTCATGAAGAGAGTAGACAAAATACCATTGCTACACATTAATTGAAAAGACTCATTAGAAAGAAAATAATAATGATACAAAAGACATAAAATAAAATTGCTAGTATAAGTGCAAGAGAGTAGATTTGTTTTCATGAACAATAGTGGAGAATTCATTTTATATTGCTGCACAAATTGTTTCACTATCATAACATATGAGGAAACAGTGTGGATTCACCTATACTTATATGAAAGATATAGAGAAAGAAAATGACACAGAGGAGGATAAACTGTAGAATCTAATTCTTTTTATAGTTATATTATTAACTGACATATAGTAATTGGAAATATCTGTGTAGTACTGTGTGATGTTTTAATATAGGTATACAATCAGTAAAATAAATCAGGTTGATTAGTGACACTACCACTGCAAAAATTTTTCATTTTTTTTTTTTTTGTGTTAGAAACATTCCAAATTCTTTCTTCTAGTTATTTGAAAATATGCAGTGAACTGTTAACTATAAGCACCCTACAGGGCTATAGAACATTAGAACTTTTTCCTTCTATTGAGCTGTAATTTTGTATCAGTTAACACACCTGTTTATATCTCTCCTTCCCCCTCTACCTTTCTCTGATAACAATTATTTTACTATAATAACAATTACTTTTATGAGATCAACTTTTTTAGCTTCTACATATGAGTGAGAACATACAGTATTTATTTTTCTGTTCCAGGCTTATTTCACTTAACGTAATGTCGTCTAGGCTCATTCATGCTGCTGCAAATAACAAATTTGTATTATTTTTATAGCTGAGAAGTATTTCACTGTGCATATATATTATTTTACCTTATCCATTCATCTGTTGATAGGCACTTAGGTTGATTAAATATCTCAGAGATTGTGAATGGTGCTGCAATAAACATGGGAGTGCACATATCTCTTTGACATATTGATACCATTCTTTTGGTATCAATAGGATTGTTGGAAGATATGTTAATTCTATTTTTAGTTTTCTTGAGGAAGCGCCATACTGTTTTTCATAATGCCTGTACTACCGAGAGTTTACCAGAATTCCTTTTTCTCCATATCCTCACCAGCATTAGTTATTTTGTTCTTTTCAGTAATAGCCACTCTAACTGGAGTAACATGTTATCTCTTTGTGGTTCTGATTTGCATTTCCCTGATGATTAGTGCTTTTGAGCATTTTCAAATACACTCTTTGGCCATTTGTATGTCTTCTTTTGAGATATGTTTCTAGTTTGTTTGCTTGTTTTTTTATTTGGATTATTTATTTTGTTGTTGTTGAGTAGTTGAGTTCCTTATACACACACACACACACACATATATATATATATATATTTTTTTTTTCTTATTGTACTTCAGGTTCTGGGGTACATGTTAAGATCATGCAGGATTGTTGCATAGGTACATTTTTTATATTAATCCCTTGCCAATGAATAGTTTAGAAATATTTTCTCCTATTCTGAAGGTTGTCTCCTTACTCTGTTGATTATGTTCTTTGCTTTACAGAGACTTTTTAGTTTGAAATTTTCTCATCTGCCTAATTTTGCTTATGTTGCCTGTGTTTTGAGGTCTTATTTGTAAAATCTTTGAAAAGGCCAATGTTCCAAAGTGTTTCCCCTGGGTTTTCTTTCATTGTCGTTTGAGGTCTTACATTTACATCTTTACCAATTTTGAATTTATTTATGTGTATGGTAAGAAATGGAATCCTAATTTTTTTCAATATATTGGATATCCAGTTTTCCCAGTACCATTTATTGAAAGGACTAGCCTTTCCTCAATGAATGTTATTGGTGATTTTGTAAAAAATCCATTGGCTGTAAACACATGGGTTTATTTATGGGTTCTCTATTCCTTTCCATTGGTTTATGTATTTGTTTTATGTCAGTATCATACTGTTTTGTTTAATATAGCTAAATAGCATAAATGTCTGGTAATGTGATACTTTTAGCTTCATCCTTTTACACAAAATTTCTCTGGCTATTCAGGATCTTATGTGGGTCAGTACAATTTTAAGAATTTTTTATCTTTCTATGAAGACTGTCATTGATATTTTAATAGAGATTGCATTGAAACTGAAGATCACTGTAGGTAGTATGGCTATTTAACAGTATTAATTTTTCTAATTCATTATTGGATGTCGATGTCTTTCCATTTTTGTCCCATTTAATTTTTTTTTGTAAGTATTATATAGTTTTACTTGCCACAATCTTTTACCACCTTTATTAAATGTCTTAGATTTCAGGTTGGCTATTTTAAATGGAATCATTTTTTATTTCTTTTTCAGCTAGTTCATTGTTGTTATATCAAAACACTACTTATTTTTCTGTGTTGCTTTTATATCCTGCAAATTTATTGAGTTTATTAGTTCTAAGAGTTTTCTGGTGGAGTCTTTAGGTTTTTCTATATAAAATAAAATATATTGTCTGCAATATATTGCAGACAAAATATATTATCTGCAAATGGGCAGTTTGACTTCCTTCTTGCCAATCTGAATGCCCTTTATTTTTTTTCTTTTGCCTAATTGCTCTGTCTAGGATTTCCAATGTTATTTTAAGTAAGAGTATTGAGAGTGAGCATTCTTTTCATGTTTCAGTTCTTACAGGAAAAGTTTTCAGCTTTTCCACATTTGGAATGATGTTAGCTATGGGGTTGTCTTTTACGGTTTTTAGTGTGATGAGATACCTTCCTGCTGTACCTAACTTGTTGAGAGTTTTTAGCATAAAGTGGTATTGTATTTTATCAAGTGCTTTTTCTGTGTCTATTGAGATGATCATCAGGTTTTTGTCCTTTATTCTGTTGATGTGATGTATTGTGTTTATTGATTTATATGTGTTGAGGCATACTTGGATTCCTGGAATAATTCCCAGTTGGTTATGGTGTATAATCTTTTTGGTGTACTGTTGGATTCTGTTTGCTAGTCTTTTGTTGAAAAATTTTGCATCTATGCTCATCAGAGACATTGCTCTGTACCTTTCTCTTTTTTTGTTGTGTCTTTGTCTGGTTTGGGTATTAGGGCAAAGGTAATCTTGTAAACTGAAATTGAAATAATTTCTTCTCGTATTTTGGACTAGCTTGTGAAAAATTGGTATTACTTCTTCTTTAAAAGCTTTGTAGAATTGAGCAGTAAAGCCATCTAGTCCTGAATTTTTTTCTGTTTGGAGACATTTTATTGACTCAATTTCATTACTTGTTATTGGTATGCTCCCATTTTCTATTTCTTCTTGGTTCAATATATGTAGGTTGTATGTTTCCAGGAATTTACCCATTTTCTCTGATTTCCAGTTTGTTGGTATACAGTTGTTCATAATAGTCTCTAATTATGCTTTATGTATGTAATATCAGTTGTAATATCTCCTATTCTGCTTCTGAATTTTTTTTATTTGGGTCTTATTTTCCTCCTTAATCTAGCTGATGGTTTGTCAGTTCTGTTTATCTTTACAAAAAAAAAAAACGGAAAAAAACTTTCATTTTCCTTGATCTTTTTGATTTTGGGTCTTAATTATATTTCTGCTCTGATTTTTACTATTTATTATTTTCTACTATTTGTAAGATTTGTTGGTTTGTTTGTTTTCTTGCTTTTGTAGATCCTTAAGGTGCATTATTTGGTTGTTTCTTTGAAATTTTTAACTATTTTTTAAAGACAGGAAAGCACTCTAAATATCAGATTGGAGTACCGTAGCAAAATCATAGTTCACTTCGGCTCTCAGGCTCAACTGGTTTTCCTGCTACATAGCTAGGACTACAGCTACATTATACTACATCTGGCTAATTTATTTTATTTTTTAAATTTCTCTTTTTTAGAGATGGGGTCTTGCAGTTTTGCCAAGGTTTGTCTCAAACTCCTGGACTCAAGTGATCCTCCTGCCTCCACCTCCCAATAACTTTTTGTGACATGGGCTTTTGTTGCTATATAGTTTTCTGTTAATACTACTTTTGCTGTATGACATAGGGTTTGGAATGCTGGATATCTATTTTAATTTGTTTTAAGAAAATTTTAATTTTTCTCGTTAATTTCTTTATTGACTCATTGGTCATTCAGGAACATGTTCTTTATTTTCCATGTATTGTGCAGTTTCAAAAATTCCTTTGGTTATTCATTTTTAGTTTTATTTCACTGAGGTCAGGAAAGATACTTGATATGATTTCAGTTTTTCGTACATTTTGTTGACAATTTTTTGTGTCCTAAAGTAGAGTAAATTCTGGACAATGTTCCTTGCACTGATGAAAAGAATGAGTATTCTGCAGGTGTAAATATCTATTAAGTCAATTCGGTCTATAGTACAGTTTAAATTTCATGTTTCTTTGTTGATTTTCTGACTAAATGATCTGTCTAACACTAAGAGTTGGGTGTTGACGTTCCTAACTATTATTATATTGGAGTCTGTCTCTCCCTTTAGTTCTAGTAATATTTGCTTTATAAATCTGGGTATTTCAGTTAAGTACTATAGTTCTATACCACCAAATCTTTTGGTCCACATATTGCTGAAAACTATAGTATATATGTTATATTGACAAGTAGTTAACAACACTGTATAAATACATACACAGCCATGTTCTTCAAGGTATATCTATAATGCTAGGATATTATGTTCCAGTGGTTGGATGAGCCCAGAGCCAGACTTCACCTATTATATCTATTCAACCCTTAAAAACAAAATCATACATCTATCAGTACCAATCAAAAATATCAAGATACTGGTTTTCCTTTACAGGGTATTTCTGTACCTTTGCTACACATACTTTCTTATTCCTTATTAATTTTAATATCTTAGATGTTGAGTGTTTTCCAGGAAAGAAAAAGAATATTAGTTAAACAATAATCCTTGTTTTAAGAAACTATAACTCACCAATATTCTGAAAGGACTTGAAATATTTCTTATTTGCGATTGTACATGGCATCAGCTCAACAGCAACAAGATTAAAGAAAAACAAAACAAAAAAACTAAAATGCCAATATTCCTATAGGATTAGAAGGTAATTTTATTCCGGACCAGGCTGGTCAACATGGCAAAGCCCTGTCTCTACTAAAAATACAAAAATTAGCTGGGTGTGATGGTTCGCGCCTGTAATTCCAGTTACTCGAGAGGCTGAGGTAGGATAATCACTTGAAAATGGGAGGCAGAGGTTGCAGTGAGCCAAGATCACCCCACTGCACTCCAGCCTGTGACACAGAGCGAGACTGCATCCCCCAGCACCCTCCCCCCCCAAAAAAGAAAATAATTTTATTCTGGTGTCTTAAATCCTTATCTACTCCAGTGGCAATCTGATTGTAGTGTCTTGTCCATTCCTGGACTTCTTCCAAAAGCAGATCTAGAAGTCCCTAAGCAAATTTTCATCTACACTAAAGCCTTTATTTCTGCTACTACATGTTATAAATCATGTTTGTTGTGCCTTGACCTGGATCCCTATTTGATGTCAGCTATAAGAAGGCTAAGGTACCATCTCTGAGTTTATTGAGACCTAGGTCACGGTTTCTATTACCTCTCAGAAGCTGATATGAACCTTGTAAAAGTTGGCTTCTTGGAATTATCATGCCATATCTAGAGGCATTAATGATTCAGTGCCAGTGCATAGCTATTTCTGCTTGATTTTTTTAAAGCCTCATAGACTTTTCTTTAGAATGGAGAACTTCATTCACTTACTATATTTCTCATGTTACACTCTACTATCTCACATACAATGTAATTTATAAAGTGGCTTTTAATAGTTTGTACTCACATATCACTGTAATCTTCTCTCCATATATCTCAAGTATATGTCTACATGTCTTAGGACAATCTAAAACTGGTTGTGTACTATAATCAGAATAATCTTTCTTTTCCCCACACTAAAACATTGTCTTAAACCAATGTTTACTTATGTTAAAGCTTATGTTGATATAAACATTTTTTCGCATGTTTCCATAGTCCTAATGACAAGTGATAGCTGATGGTGGTATCCCTTGTGTCCTCAAGACAAGCCTCTGTATGTTTATTCCTAGGGAATACATAACTCAGATTTCCAAACCAAGATCTGTACTCACTTATGGCTATTATGTAAAATTTTATTTGTAATATACACAGAGTTTGGAGATAGATTAGATAGAGTTTGGAGATTTCTAATCCTATCATCTGTCTTATCATCTGTTGATTCTATCCAGAGATAAAACACCTCCAAATCCATGTTAAAGTCTTATGACTAAAAAATGCTTTTTAATTCCTGGAAAGCATACGTACACATAATTTCATGTCTGAATCCACTTTCTACTTCTTTATAAATTACTTCTAAGTATAACTCATTTGTCAAATAAGGAACTGAGACATTTCGTTATTTCTTTTAAGTTAGCAACTCGATGTAAGACAAAACAGTCTTATGAATTTATAATTAACATACGTATTTTTACTCAAGAGATAGTGATGGAAGCTATTATTTAATACATTAAACAATAGAGTAAAAATGTTTTTATAAGAGCCTTTTGGAACTTTTGGCATCTTAAAAATTCTCTCAATATACCTCACTGAAGTGATATCATCTTCCAGCCATGATTTATGCACCCACTCTCTTTTTCACTAATATTGAATGTTTTTTTGTATTACTTAAACTTCATTTCCTTTCTTCTGGATCGCCTAGGGAAATCCAATCTGTCTACAATACTATGACAGCAAATGGATTTCTTTTACTTCATGAATTGGCATCAGCCATCATCCAGGTTCTTAATACCTTCCATTTATCTTGATTACTCTCGAGTTATTTACACAAACAAAAATGGTTTCATTTTTTATTTGACTTTCAGTAGTAACTCTTTTGGAGATACTTAGCCTAATTTTGTCTAATATATTCTAACATTGTATATTGTAGCTATATAAAAAGAGAACCGTAGATATTAAAGAAGATTATTGGTGCCTGGAAATGGAAGGAAATTAGACACACACACACACCTTTTTCTCACAGAGATTTTATTTTTGTAAATTTTTAAGTTATAGAAAGTCATATGTAACATTTTTCCTCTGATCATACAAACAATCCAGATGGTTGATTACAGAATATCAGAAGATCTTTAAAAGTAAGGTTAAGAGAAAATTGTTAATCTTGTAGCAAAATGATAAGAAACCAGTTAAGTTATCCTTTTATAACCAGTCAAAACTGGTTGCTATGGTGTTCTTTTCTCCTAAAAAAAAAAAGGCTGTGAAATAATAAAAGACACCAGGGTATTTGGAAATACATCACCAACTTTTGAATTATGCACAAGCACTATTTTTCTTTATCTTGAGAACATTTGCAAGTGACTTTTAGCACTTGCATTTGTTTTCTGCTAAAAAGTTTCTAATTCTTAATAACAAATAATAATTTCAATTTTCTTTGTAAGAAGATAGACTCAACTTTATTGACACAAGATGCTTTCAGAGATATTTTGGCTCTGCTTAACTGAGGTAGTTAGTAATATGATTTTGCATGCGTTTTTTTCTGAAGATTTTTTTTAATTTCAAATAATCTATAATAGGAAGAATATGAATACTTTTTGAACTGAGCTGTGTAGATAGCTGGAAAAAAAAAACATGCTTCTGTTTATACAGGTAAGAATAAGAGGAGATACAAATAATAGGCCCATGGTTTCATAAGGATACATAAATCTGAAAAGCCAGATCGGTATGAGAGCGTTAGGTTTTTATATAAAACATCCGAATTGACATTGAATCCTATATACCAGGATTCATAGAAACTTTAAAAATCAGTAATGATGAGAAAATGTTATTTGGATTCAAATGCATTCTCTAAAAGATACATCTTTCCAAAAAATGATGAAGCATGAATGAAATCGACTTTACATATAAAGGTCTAGATGAAGCCAAGTTTTGAAGCAATCTCTTTCCTTGAGATTTCAATTTCTAAGGAGATACTGGGGCCACCATTCGTATCTATCTGTCTTCACATTTTCAGGACCATAAAACTGCTGTGAAATAATGAACAGCAGAATCTATGTGGTAGGAGAAAGCCTGTTTCCAATGGCCATTCTGAATACAGGGATTCCAAAACTTCATCTTAGCTAAATAAACAATTCTCTACCAAGCTGTATGTAATTGTAAGTATTTAATAGTAAGAAACAGAATCCACCAAAGCTGAGGTAAGTATAATAAAAGAATGTGTCTGAAAACTTCAAGAGAATTGTCATACAGAAGCCAAGTAAGTACAAGTTCTTAAGAGGAACTGGAGCCAACTGCAGCCCACTCTTTGCTGAACTTGAATAAAAGAGAAATACAGTCATTTCAGCCTAGGATTTAAATGAATTTCTAGGTTTTAATAGATAGAAACAAACTGAATTTTCTAGGTTGCAAATCTAAATTTCTGAGAGAGACAATCTTATTGAAACAGATTGAACCAGAGGTCTATCCCTAGTCCAGTTGTTTGTGTACTAATATTCAGAGAGGTGGAATTTTCTGAAAGGCAGTCAGAAGGCAAAGCTGTTTGGGGTAAGAATTTTTCAGAGAACTTAGTAAAAGAACCTTGGACATTTACAATCAGAGTGTAGAAGAAAATTGGTTTTCTTTATAATAAGTACTAATAAGGTAGGGGATACTGATGGAACATGAGGTGATTTGATAAAAATCCTGACACAAAGAAACTCCGTAGGTGTTCAGCAATGAACACAGAGGTCTCTGAGAACAAAGGCACACAGAGTGTGTTGGTGCCTGTTTGTGAGGGGGAAGATAGGCACCTTCTTTTGTCCCAATGGTGTGGTTCTCAGAACTTAGCATCTTCCACATATTTTTATTTAACAAAACCACAAGTCTATGCCAGCACACAAAAATGCAGAAAAACATCCTGCTTCCCCTTACATCTTTCAAAATACCGCTGGCTTCCCTGCAGCACTGATAGCTCTGGCTGCTTCAGAGAACCTAGTTAGGAACTCAAACCTTGAGAGCTACAGCACATTGTGATGACATTTGACCTTGTTCCCATCACTTGGAGATTGCTTAAAGGAATTCCTCAACCATTTGTCCTACATGCTGAATAGTATTGTTAGGATGGTATTCATGGACTTTGAAGAGGATAACTAAATCTAGGTTCCATATGCCAAATATATCCTGGCACCAGCTGGTTATAAATCTGTTCTCATCTCTCTGAGGAAGTTCTTTTTAAATTCGTGACTTAAAATAATCCCTTGTATACTGTGCATGTATGTGGATTCATTTACAGTTGCACTGAAAACTCAGTATTTATTTCCCTAATATAAATTATATTATTTTAAAAATAAACAAAAATAGCATAAACTATATATGTTGCAGAGGGTATTTCTAATTTTCAGTCCTGAGCTGTCATTGTATTGCTTCAACACAGACCCAATTCCAGGAAAGATTGGGCAGGTGGTATGTGGAATAAAAAGTGTCATGCTTTTCCCAGAATATTTTCTCTTCTCTGAGTCCAGGATAACTGGTCAAAGCTTCTTTGAGCAATCTTCTTTTAGCTGAGTTTTCTCCTAGGAGATTTATTGAGTTATAGACAAAATATGCAGGAAGTATCATGCAAAAAGAAAATCTGTTAAATATTGAGACATAAACAATGCTGCTTTGAAAACTACTCAAAATAATGTAACCCACAAGGGAGGATACAATCTTTTGTTTCTCACATCAGAACACAGGGAGTCTGTCTTCCTTTTTTTTCCAGAAAAAATGATCCCTCTTTCCCACTAATAAATGTGCTGCCGCATTTACTCAGTGATGGTACATCAGTGATGGTACAGGCCCTGAGGATGAAAAGGTGTCCAGTCTTAGTAGCAACAATGCCTTGTGTAGCTACACATTTATTCGTGGGAAAGGGGCTCAAAAGAAGGAACGACTATCTTACAAAAGAGATACCGGAGCTGGGAAGAGCAATACCAATCATAGCCCCCAATACACCGTAACTGACTTTTTGTAAGACAAATACAATGAATAATTTAAAGGAATTACATTGTCCTGGGGTCTTGATTGAATAGGTGCTAACATAAATGACAACACATGTAGCAACATAGATGATATTCAAAATTCATTAGAAAGCCCAATCTCTTAAATTATGTTATAATATTGCTGACCTGAAAGGGAGAAACTGGGGGAAAAATTAATATAAGTAGAGAGTTTATTGGGCTAAGCTTAAGGATTGCAACCCAGTAGCATAGATTCAAGTTGCCCTGAATATGCACTCTGACTAGTGGCTGTCACAAATGAATTTTTTTTTTTTTTTTTTTTTTAGAGATGGGGGTTTCTCCATGTTGGTCAGTCTGGTCTCGAACTCCCGACCTCAGGTGATCTGCCCACCTCTGCCTCCCAAAGTGCTGGGATTACAGGCATGAGCCACCACGCCCGGCACAAGTAAATTTTTAAAGGAAAGGAAGAGGCACTTTTTGAGTTGTCTACCAAGAATTTACATTAAAATAACAGAAGCTATTGATTGGCAATACATTGTTCTTTGTATCACAAATTCCAGAAACAAAGACAATGGCACAGGTGCAGGTACAGGGCTCAGACTGCTCTGAGCTATTTTTTTTTCTTTATATCAAATAACAGAATGATTGGTAATCGACTGAAAGATTTTACTATGAATTAGACCAATTAAGAGTGATCTTATATAGGAATATTCAATATGTCAGTTTATATATTTTTTAAATATTTTGGAAATATTATAATTCATCATTTAGAATTCTATTCTAATAAAAGTAAATACCCTTCTTCTAGCAAAATTTTAAAATTTTGGCGTTTACGAAATATAAGAAGGCTTACACTTTCTTATCCTAACCACATTCCTTCTACATTGTGGGACCTGGAACAAATCATTTCATAACCATAGGACTGAGTTTTATTGTCTACAAAATTAGTACAAAAGCCTCCTTCACCTCTAACTTTTAAAAACTATCTCACAAGATGTCATTCTCAACCACTGAAAAAATTGTTTGAAATTTAATCTATGTTGGATTTGAATGATCAGTCAGTAAGTTGAGTAAAAAGGTATTAACAAAGACAATGAGACTCTTGATAAAATATCATAAAATAAAACATCTAAAAGTTTGGATGTAGACAAACAAAAAGAAAAAAACAAAAACAAAAGACTAACAATTAGATTTACATACTCTATTCAGCTTATAGGATTGGATATTTCAGCTATCATTTTTATCATTTAATCTTTTTTAAAACACCAGTTGCTAAATTAATGTTAATTATAGCGTCTATATTTGTACTCACTATAAAAGAGATATTAATCTATGGCCATTAAAAACATCAGCATTTTCCACCCTAGGTAAGGCAGGTGATGTTAAACATGCCGAGCAGTTACTTCTTATCAACAAGTACAGAGTTCCTTAGGGTCTTCCAATGCAAACAAAAGATATATCCTCCAAATACTAGAGTGGACAGATTTCAGGCAGTATCTAGCTCTTTGTGTTTTCTGTATTCAAGAGTGCCAGAGTGCCAGGTTCTCTCTCATTTATTCCAAAGAAGTTTAAATAGAGTCTTTTCTCAAGGTTGGTTTATTGATAACAATAAATACCACTAATGAGGCTATGTTTTCAGGATTATGTCAAATGTAATATTTAAACCTGCACAATAGATGCCTAATAGTCCTACTTTGTAGTAGAATATAATCCAGAGATTCAAGAATTTAACATCACACAACTAATAAGGCAGCAAAGTTAAGCTTCAAAACATGTTCTGTTGACTCCATAAGCTATCCCAACATTAACAAAAACTTGATAACTCTTCATAAAATTTCTGAAAATACTAGGAAGAACATTAATTTTGTCACAAGAGATTAGTTTCAGCTGTAATATTTTCTTTTTGGTAACCTCAGACAAGTTTCTAAACTATGTATTGGTTTTATTGTTTTCTAGTTCATTTCCCAAAAGTTATGAAAATAATATAAGACTAACACAGTTCATGCATGTTAAATACTATAAATATAGTAAGTTGTGAATATAAGTACTATTGGTTAAAATAATAAGCTAAACAAGAAATACCAAATTAGGAAGAAAATGGGAACAGAGATAGTAAATGCTGTCTCCTAGTTTGGGGACTTTTTGTTAGTCATGAATTTGCCTTCTCACACCATTATTTTTGATGCTGAGGACACTTGACTCATTATGGACAAGTCTGAGGCCACGTAGATGCTATTTCTATGGCATAGTCATTAAAACCTTTCCGATCAAAAGAAAAAAATATTTTTTAATGAATCTTCAGAAAGATTTAGAAAGAGAGTAAAAACATGTTTTTTTTCCATAATACACTTAATAATAGTTTATTATAAGCACCAGTGATTTAAATTTGGGCTTATACCTAGGAGCAAGAACACATCACAGTTAAAGTCACAGATTTTGGAATAAGCAGACACAGTTCAAACCCTAGCTATGACACTCAATAACAACACGATTTTCAATAAATTAATAGGCATTTTTCATGGATGAGTTGGAGGTAACTCTTGTAACAATTAAATTAGCTAGAATATATAAATTAGTTATTGCAGTGCTTAATTACTGTGTAGCAAAGACTCAGTGACTTTACTATTCCTGTTTTTATTTCAAATTTCCATATAATTTGAATAATATTTAAATGATAATATTTAGAACCAATACATTTAAATAACAAAATTAAAAAAAAGCCTTGGTGACTGAGAAAAGTAAACATCTGCTAGGATTCATCGGAGCTTTTTTTTAAAGTAATTTAAAAACTCAAGGCCTAACTCTAAAAGAGAGAGTAAACACATCTTCACCAGATCTTAAGTAACTAACAGTATTCTCCATGAATGCTTATTTCTCTTTTGGAATAAATTTTATAATAAATATTAATATTCAGTACAGAACCAAATGCTATTGGAAAATTCTTATAGAATCTTCCAGTGTAGTAATAAACAAGGCCAGTTGATATCCTTAATCCTTGGGTGTTATACCTACAGAATTCAGTTACTGAGAAAAGTGGCTTAAAACTACAACTCTAATTTTCTTAAAGCAACAAACATTTTTATTTCTTAAAATCCTGTGACTTAAATAAGCAATTCTTCTCCTAAATTTTGTGTGTTTGGATGATTCAGGATAGCCTCACTCAAAACATTCATTCTGCAGCCTATGGATCAAGGAATGATTTTGACCCTTAAGTCTTATTCTTTAAGAAATATATTTCATAATGTGTAGCCTACCATATACAGCAATTCCTCTGATGGATCTGGGGAAAGTAAATTGAAAACCTTCTGGAAAGAAGTTTCTATATGCCATTGCGAGCATTAGTGATTTATTGCAAGTCGTAAAAATATCAACATTAACAGAAATTTAGAAGTTGATTCCATCCTTCATGAATGACATTGAGGGGTTCAAGACTTCAGTGGAGTAAGTCACTGACATGTGATAGCAATACCAAGAGAACTAGAATTAAATAGAAGGCTGAAGATGTGACTTGACTTGTGGCAATCTCATGATAAAACTTGAACTGATGAAGAGATACTTCTTATGAATGAGCAAAGGTAATGATTTCTTGAGATGGAATCTACTTATGGTGAAAATGCTATGAACGTTGTTGAAATGATAACAAAAGATTGATAATCCTATGTACACATAGTTGGCAAAGCAGTGGCAGGATTTGAGAAGATTGACTAATTTTGACATAAATTTTATAGTGGGCAAAATGCTATCAGTCAGTGTTGCATTCTACAACAAAAGCTTTTGTGAAAGGAAGAGACAATCATTGTGGCAGACTTTGCTGTTATCCTATTTTCAGAAATTGTAACAGCCACTCCAGCCTTCAGCAATCATCACCCTCATTGGCCAGTAGCCATCAACATTGAGTCAAGAGCCTACACCAGCAGACAAATTGCAACTTGCTTAAGGCTCAGATAATTGTTAGCATTTTTAGCAGTGAAGTATTTTTAAATTAAGATATGTACCTTGTTTTCTTAGATATTGTGCTACTGTGCACTTAAGAGACTTCAGTATAGTATAAACATAACTTATACATGTACTTGGAAACAAAAAAAAAATTGTACAATTTGCTTTATGGTGGTGATATTTATTTCATTGTAGTGTTTGAAACTGAAACTGCAATATCCCCAAGTATGCCTGTTATTAGAATCTAGGAACAGAGAACAACGAAGTGTATACTAATTGATAAAATATATTTTTATAAAGTACTAATTAACTAAAATTTGTATTTTCTCAGTCACTTGGCCTTCATTATTTTACCTTACGTATCACCAAACCCCTCATATACTTATTTCTTTCTTAGCATACTTGGCACAGAAAACATGCTTTTGAATAGATAACTCTGAGTATATCTAGAATATTATGATAAATGTCACATTTGGCCTACAGAAATTAATTATACCCCTAAGCTTTTATTTCAAATGACCTCTGTGGAACATTTGCTTGGTACTGCAAATTTAAGGAAACAAAGGACACCTAGACGTGAGGAGCTTATAGTCATGGAAAATTCGGATATGAAAACAGGTAATTGTAATAAACCCTGACACAGTTACCCATCTCAATGGAAAGATTGATTGGCCAATGGAAAATTAATTCAGGTTTATATAATTAATGGATGCATTATGGATGGAGAAGGGTTTTTCCTTTTAGAGAAACTGAGTAAACTGTTGCATCATCACTTTGTTACATCATCACTTTTGTGAGAAGAGCATGTTTAGGTCTGTCTGATAGAACATCCAGACGGATACCAGCTAAGTTCTTGCGATAGTCATTTTCAAGGTGATAACTTCAACAAAGAGAAACTTCACTTCCAACAGCAATGATTCTTGCACCTCTGTGAAACAATAAAATAATATTATCACAAATAAAAATTGTGAAGGCAAATATTGACTTGGAATAAGTGGCATTAATAAAATTTAAGAAAAATAATGTTTAGATGAACAGATTACCAAAGCTAGAAACACAAGACAACAACAATAATAACAACAAATAATATAATTTATGTAAATTAGTAAAGCCACTGTGGAGAACAATAGAGGTTCCCCAAAAACTCAAAATAGAACTACCATGTGACCCAGCGATTCCATTGCTGGGTATATATTCAAAAAATGAAAAGAAAATTAGTATATTGAAAAGATGTCCACACTCTCATATTTATCATAATGCTATTCACAACAGCCAAGACAGAGAATTAACTTGTGTTCATCATATTATAAATGGATAAAGAAAATACATACACACTGGAATAATATTCAGCCATAAAAAAGTGAAAACTTTTCATTTGCAGCAACATAGGTGGAACTGGAGCACGTTATATTAAGTGAAATAAGCCAGGTACAATAGTACATACATTTCATATTCTCATTCATATGTGGAAGTTAAAAAAGTTGATATCATGAAAGCAGAGAATAGGAGATTGGTTACCAGAGGTTGGGAAGGGTAGAAAGAGGTGGAGGTAAAAGGGGGTTGGATAATAAGTACAAAAATACAATTAGTAGAAGTAATAAGTTCCTACGTTCAATAGCACAGTAGGACTATTATAGTTAATAACATATTGTATATTCAAAATAGACAGAATAGAATATTTGGAATTTTCCTAACACAAATAAATAATACTTGTTTGAGGTGATGAATATTGCAGTTATTTCAATTTGATCGAAATTATTAGACATTATTTGTCTGTATCAAAATCACACATGTACCCCATAACAAATGCAACTCTTATGTATTAGTTTTAAAAAGCTAAAAAATGAGAATAGAACCATAATTCCACAAGTTGTAGAAGATAGTTATAGGGTCCCGAAAAAAGAAGAGAATAAAAAGACATGATGATCAAGTCCTATTTAATATTTTACTATTTGCAAATGTAAACTACAGAAGAGATTGGAGAGTTAACTAAACAATATTTAGTTAGAACCCATAATTTTTATACTATAGTTAAAGTATGTTATTCACCTAAATTTATTAAATATGCTGGATTACATGGATTAAGATCGAAGGAATGATATTAGGCAGAAGAAGGATTATTATTAGAAATTTAGAAAGGAAGTGTTCTCAATTGCCATTTTTAACTCTTATTCTGAGAATTTAATTTAATGGTGAACGATGATTTAGAAAATCCAGCAATGTGAGGGGTACCTATCTTGGTCATTTCCTCATTTGAAATAATGCAGAGATGTTTTTGGTTTAATTTGTTTTAAATGAACTGCAGCACACTGCAAAGGACATCCACTTTTGTTTAAATGGGGACTAAAAATAAGTATATTTTTAACTAAAACCAAAATATTATTTCTAGTCATTTTGGACATACTCAACCTTTTGAAATAGTTCCCTGATAGGAGAGTCAATGTTTTATGTTTTCCCTACAAAATATTGTGTGAAACAATGATTTTCTTTGATACATAATTTGATTCTTAGATATATTTATCAATATCTTAGAAAAATACCCTGATATTTGTATTCTATTTACTGCTCTAGAGCCACTGACAAAATTATTTCATTTGGAGTGATTCTGTTTTTTGATGTATTAAAAATGTGGTGCAGGCTAATGTGGAGCATTTGGTCTGCCACTTTAAATCAATAGTGATCTACAGAACTATATGAGGCCAATCTCTGTTCAGGCTACCCTTGCAACAAATCGTAATGTCACATTAATTACTTACAGAATGTTATTAACCAAAGAAAACCTCCTGGGGAAAGGAGAGATTTGTTGAAGACAGCGTAAGGAAGGCTCTATAGACAGATATTCAAAAATATTGCGTCAGAACAGAGACCTAATGCAGCAGGAGACAGAAAACAAGAATAATAAATAATACCAGATGATATTAGGTATCATAATAATGTTTGCATTTTTTAGACAGGCATTTAGTTTTAGAGAAAAAAGGAAAAATATCAGCTTCTTTCCCAGGGGAAGTTGACAAATCTGCATAAGCAAACCTAGTCAACTACCAGAAACACTTCTGTCATTTAGAATTTTAAATAAGAAGGGGAAAAATAGGAGTGTGTGTGTGTGTGTGTGTGTGTGTGTGCGCATGGAGTCAAAATGAGATTGGACTAACTGATAATTCATCAAACTGTTCCTTGTTGTAAATGTAATTTACTGTGTCTGTTATTTTAATTTCACTTATTTATTCATTGTCATGTATTTCAACCAACTATGAGCCAGGTTCTGTGCCACAAACTGAATTACGGTGCAGAATAAAACAGATACCGCCTTGGTCTGTGCTCTTATAAAACTTAGTAACAACTTACACTCTGGTAAGGGGGATGTTTTAAGGGGGTATGCTTAGATTTGAGGAAGCAAACACATCCATTTGGGGGAACGCAATGTTCAGATAAAGCAATGAAACAATAGATAAATCCTTGGATAAGAAGATATAACAAAAGCAGTTGTGGTGAGCTGCAGAATCTCATGTGATCTAGTTGTCTTAGTTTTACCTCAGAAGTCTATATCCTCTACTCTTTTCTCTAGTGATCTATCTCATCTTTCTCCACTTCTATCCACTTCTATTTCCATTCATTATCCAGCTTTGCTTCTGATTCTGCTGTTCTTCTGTCTCCATATCATATTCTCAAGTCTATAAAAGAGAGGCTCAGGCTAGCTATGTACCAGCTATATCAATCAGAATTCTTATTTATGAGCAGCATTATACACTTCAATTATTTTAATTTAAAAAACTACTAGGTAACTCACAGAATATACGGAAGGGGGCAGATAATCAGGTGTAGGGAAATGAAGACAGAAATAATGTCCAAATTACTTCCAGAGGTCTCATTTAGCATAGGATATCAACACCTCAGGAGTCTGCACAACCTGGACACTGGGTGATGCTCTTACACAGCTACCTTAGAAAGTGGATATATCTGCTAATGTCCTCAACAGAATGAATTATCTGTGGTATATTCTTCATGAAATATCTAAGCATAAGAAGGGGGTTCAAATGTGGTTAGAAGCCAAAGACATGCTGTAATTTTCCAAATGGAAGTCTCCTATTGTACAGAATTTTGGTGTCTTACAACTTAAATGTCCCTGAACGCTATAAAATTTATTGAGTGTTTTGTTATTTAGCTACCATTCCTTTATCAAATTATTAGAGGTAATGGTAACAGACTCAAATTACACAACGGAACTCATATAGACTGTATATAACTATGTACACATATACATATATACACATATATATAGATATGTATATATCTGTGACTATTTCTCAGGGGAAATCATGGCTGTAAATGGTTAGAGTTTAATGAATTTGTCTTAAGTAAAATGGGTTTAGTAATTTCTCATCTTCCCTTTGTAAAATTATAAGCATAATGCTTTTAAAAACATAAATTCGATTCTATTCCAAAAAGTTTATATAGAAAATGATGAAATATATGTAATACAATGGTAGAAAATAATACAAAATTGAAAGAAAACAACTTTTGAAAATGACATTAAGTAATGTAAAGATGGAAAACAATTGTTTTGTTATCCTTTATACACGCTATGTGTGACCTCAAGTTCTCAAAATTAGATTCTGAGCATTTTAGAAGACAATGCAAAGAAGGATATTTGACAAGTTACATTATCAGTAGTGTTTATGATTCAAACAAAACAATACACATTACTCAATATAGCAATTACTTTTCAAAACTCCAAAGAAATAGCTCAGTGATTGTATTCCTCATAAAAAAACTACCGTAAAGTAAACTGTAGTGGCAACCAAGTTATGAAACGTAACAGTTTCCTATAAACAATTCTTATATTGTCTCTTACAGTAAGTTGATAGACTGTGCTAAAGCCTAATGTTATTTTTAGAAATTCTAAGATATTTAAAATATTATATATAATAGATTATTATAAAAATAAAAACTACACAAAGTAAACATTTATAGATTTTTTTTTTACTGGTAGATCTGTGCAGATTAGAGCCTGAGTAAAGATCTTAGAGAATTCAAGAAACACTGATGTAGAGGAAATGATAGACTGCATATTCTCTAGTTCAAAGTCTATTAATATGAATTTTCTCAATAATTTGGCAGATACTAATCCGATGTGAATTTTGGATTACACTCTGGCAATTATTTGGAGCACATATTTTCTATGTTGCTAAATGCTTTAACAGCCAACTAAGCTTGATATAGGTTTGCTAGGCTAAGCAATATAAAAAATCTGAAAATGATTTTTACATTTAATGCATGACAATATGTAAAACTATTACTACCCTTAATTTACCTTATCTCAAGGTTAACAGTAAACTCATCTCAGTTCTAACTTACGGATAAAGATAAGACATATTTCATAGGTCCCTCATGAAGATGTTTCAAAATAGGTTACTAAAAAGAAGCTGGTTGATTTCTAAGTCAGCTCCCTGGAGGGAATAAAAAGTCAAGAGTGTGAATATCTTAGAGAATAAATTGCAAGTAAGTATCAAGAAAGCAGGGAGAGTTAACTTTTTTTTATCTTAGCCTAGAGTTTGAAACTTAGAATCAATGGAGGTGTTGGGGGTGGAGGTGCAGAGTGGGGAAGAGTGGATTTGTGTCTTCAAACTGAAAAATTCAAAAATTATAATATAGGTGAGCCAGATGTACACACATCTACCAAAGTCTCTTTCAGGGACAAAGCTATATTAGTGTTTGTTGTGAATTATATGTGATCAAGAGTGAGGATAGCTCACTCGTAATTGCTCTCTTTGGTCTTGTAGTATAGACTCACCTACGGAAGGAAACAGGCTTGAAAGAGGAAAGTAATAGTATCTCTGGAATCCTGCATTTAGCAGGGAAGTCAGGAGACAGCAGAAGGAGCTATTCATATCATCTAATATATAACCAGTAAAAAATTTTAATAAGGGGAAATAATTCTCAAAAAAAAAACAGAACAGAAGAAATTTCAAAAGTACTTATTAAAAGATTGGCTTATTTTAGTTGCACATCAGGTAAAAAGATTATAAAGCCAAGTTCGAATAGTGCCAGCAAAATTAGAATGATTTTGATGAGATTAAATTCTTGTTACATTCTGATTCTTAATAGGTGTGGAGAAAGAGATATGGTGTCAAAGAAAAAGTCAATAGGCATCTCTATCATGCTGTAAGACGTCTTTCTTCTTGTCTACAAATCTCTGAAAACAGAGAGGAAAAATGTTGTATCTTTGAATTTTTAAAAGAAAATGTGTATTACGTAGGTCTGAACACTTTTAATTTTCTAAGTGAGACAGTATTTTAAGATTTAAAAATATTATAGGGCTTTTAAACAACCTAACAGTGAGCAAAAAAAAAAAAAAAAATCCTTGAAACTACAAGAACTTTCATCTAGGGTCAGGGAAAGAAGAAGTCTACTGAATAAATGTTAAAGGGGCAGCAGCTGAAACCCAAACTATAGTTTTATTTGACTGCATCCTAAAAGTTATGCTTGCTCAGAAATCTGGTGTGTGTATGTGTGTGTGTGTGTGTGTATGTGTGTGTAAGATGGAAAGGGAGAGAGAGAGAAAGAGAGAGAGAAGAGAGAGAGAAATAAAATAGGGAACTTTTCAAAAAAATCTGTAATCAAAACATTATCTACAGCATTAAGGTCAATTAGATGTTGATTTTATCTCCCAATTAAATAATAAAAAAAAATCAGCTTCATTCATGCTTAAAGTACATTAGCAAATCACTAAAGAAATTAAATCCTGATGGAGGATACATCTATCTATCTATCTATCTATCTATCTATATCTTATCAATATGTAACATTCACAATACTTATGAATAAGAAAGAAAGGAAGCTACAATAATATCTGTTTATCACATTAGGGTGTAATAGCTGTTTACTGTCATGAAATGATGGATATTTGTACTTGCTTCAGAATATCATACATATAACACACAGATGGGTGTACTTACATTTTATTGAAGTATCAACTGTTGGTGTCATAGGTAAGGTCAGGGAAAGTGTTCAAAATATTAAATTTAGAATGACTGGAGCATAACTAAAAAGTGAAACACATTTTTCTTTTAATATATGTTTCTACACTGCTCTCTTCTGAATCTAACATAGCATTCATAAATATCTAACTCAGTCAAATAGAGCACAATTTACAAACAGAATAGATTTTGGTTTTTTGCATTCTGTTTCTACAAAATTAATTCTCTTTTATTTTTTCTAGTGACTATAGTTCAATGAAACAAGCTATGAAATGAAGCTTGTTATACAAGTGGACATTAGGGTGCATTAAAAATGATTTTGTGTAGACAACAGAACATTAAAACATATTTTCTTAGGAACAGATGCCAGCTGACTGGGAATAGAACACTTTATTTAATTTTGTAACCCAGACAGCTTATGTGTACTTCTCAAATACAATATTACATATAGGACAATTTACTGCCACCATTTCAATGGAAACAATTCAAAACTGCTTGAGTAGACATATTATTTTGTTTTTCTATTTTGTTTATAGTAAAGATAATCCATTTCAGGCAGTTGATAGTAAAATAGCAATTAGTAGAGTCAAAAATAGATTTGTTTATATAAAAAAAGTAAAAAAAATCCAATACTATCAAGTAAAAGATTCATATAATATGCACTTAGAGGATAACATAAAAGTTGAGACAGAGCTTGTGTTCAGAAATGGTTAAGGGAATTTCACTTTCTATATGCTTTAGAAGACATGTAGTGTTACACATCATAAAAATGTTGTATGTTAGAAATCATAGTCCTCTATTAATAGTCTAAATGACATACTACACAGAAAAGATGTGTAAACATGGAAGCAAAGCCAAGTTCCTCCTTTGTAAGTCAGCCTTTTAATTGTTCGAAATAGACAGGACCAGCCGGGCACGGTGGCTCACACCTGTAATCCCAGCACTTTGGGAGTTTGAGGCAGGCAGATCACCTGAGATCAGGAGTTTGAGACCAGCCTGGCCAACATGGTGAAACCCCGTCTCTACTAAAAATACAAAAATTAGATGGGCATGGTGGCTGGCGCCTGTAATCCAACTACTCAGCAGGCTGAGGCGGGAGAATGCTTGAACCTGGGAGTCAGAGGTTGCGATGAGCTGAGATTGTGCCATTGCACTCCAGTCTGGGCTACAGAGCAAGACTCCCTCTACAAAAAAAAAAAATAAATAAAAGAAGAAGAAGAAGAAAAAAAGAAATAGAACCATTATATCTTCTTTGGATTTACTCTTTTATTAAATACATTGCTTACTGTATGTCATTTCCTTTAAAATGTCTAATATTATTCTGTTATTGGAACACCATACAAAGTTGGCTATGTTCCCAGAGTAGAGTTTAATTAGTCTATTGTAGACTTCACTACCCTCCTTGATCTTTAGAAATGAATTTTGTAAGGCTCTACAAGATTAAGATTGTATTAGCACACATCAATTCTCTCAATTTGGTGAAATAAATATTCTGAAAACCTTTCAAATAAAATAAAAGAAACACACCAAAAAGAAATTTCTAGAGTTTTTCTAAGGATGGAGTGGGCACATTCTACTATGGCCTGTCCTTGGGGATTATATGGGATGCCTGTGGAATGTTGGATGTGTCATGTGCGACAAAATTGTTGAAATTGTTAACTGGCATAAGCCGGACCTCTATCAGTTTTAATTTTTATGGGTCACCCCATAAACGCAAAAGTTAAAAGAAGATATTTAATAATTTATTGGGTAGATTCTCCAAGAGGAGCATGTGTGCTAATTAAATGAGAACTGATATCAACGGATACATGTAAATATCTTAGTTTTCCAAGTTCAGGGATGTGTGTAACATCTGCTTGCCCTAACTGATTAGGTTTTAGTCCTCTAGGGTTAACACCTGTAGAAGGCGGGGACATGCCCATGAGCTGGCAATCGTGGCATTGCAGAATAATTTGTTTAGCTAGTCTTTGGGTATGTTGAAACAGTTTAGTTAAGTTTCTCCCATTTTAGTGGAAAAATTGATGTGATTCGTTGCTTGGTCAAGCAGTGACATCATAACTTGTAGGTCTGCTTGATCATTGCCATAATTCAGCGGGCCAGGGAGTGAGCTGTGGGCTCGAATATGTGTGATAAAAGTAGGATGTGTTCGTTGATCTAGCAGTTGCTGAAGTCAAAGAAAAAGGGCACGCAAGGTGGGCTCCAGAGTAGACTTAATGAGGGCTGTCTCAAGGTTCTGCAATAAATACACAGAGTAAGCAGAGTCACTAACAGGAGTATGAGATAAGACTGAAGTAGTTTCTCAGCAGGAAGGGCATGGTCTATATTGCCTGCATAATTAGAGAGTGCTATCTGAATATCTAGAGATAGGGGCAATACTGCTTTGAATAGCATTTTACTCAAAAAAATTCTTATAACATCAGGGTCATAACATCATAACATCATAGCCACAGTTTGCATCCTCTGCAACCCATATAGATGACTTTACTAATTAGCTGGATATAGGGAGATAGTGTTTTGGTCCTGGTAGATGAGCAAAAAACCCATTCTAGGAGGTGCAGCCCTGGGGCCATCTGTCGTATTAATCCTATTGGGAAATGTTTAGTAGGAAAAATAAACAATTGAACTGAATATTTCGGGCCTGTGTGATCTAGTTGCCTTGAGAAATAGCTTGCTCTATTTCTTCAATTTCTTTTTTTGCTGTAGGTGTTAAAAACCTGGAAGAACCTAGGCCTGTATTTTCATTTAGGATAGAAAACAGGTTTTGTGACTTATTAGTAGTTATGCCCAAGGTGGGGTGAAGCCAGTTAACATTGCCTAGTAATTTTTGATAATCATTTAAGGTAGGTAAGTTGCTGATATTTAATTTAACCTTTTGAGGCCTTACTGATTGGGAAGTTAGTATGCATCCAAGATATTTCCAAGGAGAGGACATTTGTACTTTTTAGGTGCCATGATTAAACCACTCAACTGTGTATTCCTTTGGACAGAGGCATATAAACTTAAAAGTACTGGCTCTGTTGGGGCTGCTAATAAAATATCATCCATAAAATAAATAATCTTGCAATTAGGAAATTCTTTTCTTCTGGGAAGCAAAGCCTGATCTACATGATACTGACACATGGTAGGACTGTTCAGCATTCTTTAAGGAAGCACTTTCCAATGAAATCATCAAGCTGGCCTTTCATTATTGATAGCTGATATTGGAAATGCAGATTTTTCTCTGTCTTGCTCAGCAAGGGGAATAGAATAAAAGCAGAAAAGCAGTCTTTAAGTCAATAACAACTATAAGCCAATTTTGAGGAATCACTGCAGGGGAAGGGAGCCCCTGTCGAGAGGCCCCATGGGTTGCAGTTTAGGATTAATAGCCCGTTAATCATGCCAAAGTCTCAGTTTGCCAGACTTTTTGGGAATGATGAAAATGTGCTAATTCCAAGGGCTGTTAGGTGGTTCTATATGGCCGGCTTTTAATCGCTCCTCAACTAATTCATGGGCTCGCTCTGATTTCTCTTCCTTTAAAGGCTACTATTCTACCCAAATAGGATTATGAGAGAGCCACCTTACGGGTAGGGAGGAATAACAGTGGCCACTAGTAGAAAGAGGTTTGCTTTTCACATAATTCATCAAATTCTGCCTTCCAGAGGAGGTATTGACTGGTGTCTCAAGTTGTTTCAGCTAGCACTAATCAGTCCTATGGGCTCATATGGAAGTTGTCTATGGCTTCAATTAATCCTTTTGTAAATGGGCTAGTGGCTCCATTTTCTTTAATGCTTTTTCTTATCTCTTTATAAGTGTCAGAAAAAAAATGGGTTGATATATCTGATTGTCTTGTCAATCTGGCATTACCAGGCAGGCCAGGAACTCCCCCTTCTAACGCTGCTTGCCTGAAACAGGGTCCCATAGCTATAGTGTTCTCCCTTGTCCTTTTTCCAATTTATTGCGGGAGGAGCTCAGGGGAAGCCTCTGTTACCTGTGTGGCACTTTTACCAGGTAATTTCGGGGCTGAAGGAGAAGGAGGAGGTGATAAGGTAGGTGATGGTTCCTCTTCTCTTCCCTTTTTAGGCTCTTTTATGTAGAACAAGGCCAAAGGAGTCCTAACTAAGGCCCATAACATTAAAGATGGTACTGGGACCCATTGCCCATGAGCATAATGCTGTTTAAGTTTTCTCCCCCACTTGTTTCCAGAGCTCTATGTCTAGTGTATCTTCTTCTGGGAACCATGGTTTATGGGAAACAGCAGTTTGCATTAGGTTCCTTAATTGAGCCTAAGAAACCGAGCCTCTGCTAGCTTTAAGCAGCTGTTTCAAAACTTTTATATACTGTTTCTGTTGTGCTGATAACTCTTGTCCCATGACAAAACCCTAACTTGAACAATTCCCTTAAACTTGGAAATCCTGAGTGGGTACCAATGACTTACTGACTTACTGACTGTTCAGGCTCTTCACTTTTGTTTTCAAGGGTTCCATCTCATTCTGTTGCAGCATTCCTCATGCAAGAGCACCAGCTGCCAAGTCTGTCCCGTAGACTGGCTGAGTGAAAGATGAACAGAGCATGCAGACACAGGTGTTTTTGCCTGTTAGCATGACTAGGGAACCACACGGCTTAGCACAGCCAATGAGGAAGTGCAGCCCCAATAAGCCAGAGATGCTCACATTTACATAGTACAGATTTAATGACAAAGGCCTAAAGCAAACACCACTTGTGGGCAATTAACACTGTTGACCCCCCCAAGTAGGGGACAGTCCTGCGTGCTCATGATCTGGCTGGTTTCCAGAGAAATAGGTAAATCAACTTATCCAGATAAATTTCTTTGCACTCGCTTGTTATCTACCCTTTGCCATTAGCTCAAGGTAAGAGGATTAGGCTGCCTTCAGCCATAACCCTTTCCCGAAGCTTTTACAAAACCTCCTGGCCTTCCAAGAAAGTTCGTCTCTTTCCTATAATTTTTCTCACCACCCTGACTGATACCCTACACATATAGTTCTGATAAAAAAGATAAATAAGAAAAACAAATATGATGCAAAGTTTTAAAATGAATAGTTATTCTAAGGTACAATGGAATTTCAAGCTGTAATGAACAGGTTGATAATCCATTTCTGCTGGGTCACTGTATTAGTGTTTTCACACCGCTATAAAGAACTACCTGAAACTGAGTAATTTATAAAGAAAAGAGGTTTAATTGACTCCCAGTTCCACGTGACTGGGGAGGCCTCAGGAAACTTACAATCATGGCCAAAGGTGAATGGGAAGCAAGGCACTTCTTACATGGTGGCAGAAGAGACAGAGAGAGAGTTAGGGGGAAGGTGCCACACATTTTCAAACCATCAGATCCTTATGAGAATGCTATCATGAAAACAGCAAGTGAGAAGTGTGCCCCCATGACCCAGTCATCTCCCACCAGGCCCCTTCTCCAACACGTGGGGGATTACAATTCAGTATGAGATTTGGGTGAAGACACAGAGCCAAACCATATCAGTTATGAACATATAATCTGAGGGATAAATTCAATATTAGTTCAATGTTATGTTACCAAATGTAATATCTGGGCTTTGGAAATATGCTTGATTTTTCTAAGGGACCAGTGGAAATCTCAAACCACTAGATTCGTGGACGATATAACAAATCTCTTACAAAACCCACAGCTTCAAGGAAAGATTGCATTTTCTGGCAAGGCAGATTCTTTGACTATGGTGTCATTTTGCCTTTTTCTGCGTTGCTACTTATTTCCACATATCTCTTTACATTCTCTTTAGCTTATACTAACATCACTCTCCTGGGAATATAAAGGTACCTAATCCCTCACCACACTCTCATTGATATCTTTTGAATTTAAATAAAACTTTTCAAGAATGATTGACTTCATCATAAAATTTGGCCTTAATTTTTTACTAAACTTCTACACTGATCAACTTTCCCAGTGCCTTCTTTTGTCCTGGAATATATATTTTTACTTTCATATACAAGTGTGTTACATGAAATATATCACACATTTAACAGTGGGTTGTCACAGAGGTCATAGGAATGATGTATGGCATAACAGGAAATGTGTTAAACAGGCAGGCTGGGAATAGACCACTTGTTCTTGAAATTAAAGGCATTAATAATACTATTAAGGCACTAAATAATATTATTAAGAAATATGACAGAAATAATTTTTTCTATCTGTGGCATAGAGTGCCCAGTGAACCCTATATCCTTAATTTTTGATCCAGTTTCAAGGGCCAAGATATAATGCCTTCCTAAAAGAAGAACTGATGCCATGAATTTGTTCCTCAGAGAAACTTTACTTTTTCACCTTATTTTGACTCTTCTCAAATACTTCAATCTTTCTTGTGTGGATTGCTTTGCCTCTTTGCCTAGGACCCATTTTCCCTTTTCGTGGCCTTGTTGGATACCTGTGTTCTCTGAACTATGTCTTGGATCCCTGTGTTTACCTATTCCCAGTATGCTTTTTACAATTTCCACTTTTCTACACTGCCTGCTGAAAACAATAACCAACTTAAACAAGTCTCATGATCAATTCTACCTCCTGAAATTACAACCAGATTTGCATTCTTGTTCCATTTACTGCCCCCCACCTCCATTGAGATAAAAGAGTAGTTTATGTACTATTAAGCTTTATCTGAATTTTAGTTCAAAATCTTTTGTGAAGGACATTGAGCATGATTTAATCATTTTCTACACAGAATTAGAATAAAAAACTGTTTAAAAATTCATATGAAACCAAGAAAGAGCTCATATAGCCAGGACAACTCTAAGCAAAAAGAACAAAGCTGGAGGCATTGTGCTACTTGACTTCAAACTATACTGCAAAGCTACAGTAACCAAAACAGCATGGTGCCATACAAAACCAAACACATAGACCAATGGAACAGAATAGAGAACACGGAAATAAGGCCACACACCTACAACTATCTGATTTTTGTCAAATGACAAAAGCAAACAATGGGGAAAGAATTCCCTATTCAATAAATGGTGCTGGGAGAACCAGATAGCCATATGCAGAAAATTGAAAGTGAATTTCTTCCTTACACATTATACAAAAATTAACCCAAGATAGATTAAAACTTAAATGTAAAATGTAGAAACTTAACACTTAAATGTTAACAAAACTACATAAACCCTAGAAGAAAATCTAGGCAATACCATTCAGGAAATAGGCATGGACAAAGATTTTATGATGAAATCACCAAAAGCAATAGCAACAAAAGCTAAAATTGACAAGTGAGATCTAATTAAACTAAAGAGCTTCCTGCACAGCAAAAGAAACTATCATTGGCATGAACAGACAACCAAAAGAATGGGAGAAAATTTTTGCAATTTATCCGAAAGAAAAATATGGCTAATATAAAGAAATCTACAAGGAACTTAAACACATTTACAGGAAAAACATAACCCGATTAAAAGTGTGCAAAGGATATGAACAGACACTTCTCAAAAGAAAAATACATGCAACCAATAAATATATGAAAAAAATGCTCAAAATAACTGATCATTAGAGAAATGCAAATTAACACCACAATAAGATACTATCTCACATAAGTTAGAATGACAATTATTAAAGAATCAGAAAATGTGAGATTTTAGTCAGGTTGCAGAGAAATGTAAATGCTTTTTACACTGTTGGTGGGAATGTAAGTTAGTTCAACCATTGTAGAAGACAATGTGGCTATTTCTCAAAGACGTAGAACCAGAAATACCATTTGACCCAGAAATCCAGTTACTGAGTATATACTCAAAAAAAATACAAATCATTCTGCTATAAAGATACATGCACACATATGTTTATTGCAGCACTATTTACAACAGCAAAGACAAGGAATCCACTCAAATGCCCACCAATGATAGACTGAATAAAGAAAATGTGGCATTTATACCACATATATGGTACATACATATGTGTTACATATACCACATATATTATGGAATACTATGCAACCAGAGAAAGGAATAAGATCATGTCCTTTTCAGGGACATGGATGAGGCTGGAAGCCATTATCCTCAGCAAACTAATGCAGAAACAGAAAAGCAAACATCACACATTCTCACTTATAATTGGGAGCTGAACAATGAGAAGACATGGCCACAGGGAGGAGAATAGCACACACTGGGGCCTATTGAGGGAGAGTGGGGTTGGGAAGAGCAGTAGGGAAAAAGAGATAATGCATGCTGGGCTTAATACCTAGTTGACGGGTTAATAGGTACCGCAAACCACCATGGCACATGTTTACCTATGTAACAAACTTGCACATTTTGCATATGTACCCAGAACTTTAAAAAATACAATAATTTTAAAAAATTATGTCTTTCAGCCAGCTCAGCCTGGTTAAGACTTTTTGTTGAATAACTGACCAAAGAAACTAGATGCCTATCCATGTTTGAAGATCTGATAAAGGCTGTATGAAAATAGACAAGCTATTTAAATATATAAACATTTTTTAGTATAGATAAGACATTCTAAGTAAAATATTTTTAAGTAGTAACTAGCAAAATATAAAAGTAATAATATAATCTTAACGATTAGTATTTTCTCTAGAAATGCATGGATTATTCAATATTAGGAATTTTTCATAAAATTAACTAAAGTAATAAATTAAATGGGAAAGAATGTACTTGGGATTTTCACCAGTAAGAGTCAGAAGGGCTTTTTAGTTGAGGCACCCAACTTCTAACCTGGAAACTTCTATCAGAAGGAGTCAAGAGGTAGACCTAAATATTGCATAATCTGTCAAGATACCTACCCCTCCATTGCCTCATAAACATGATCTGCCTTAGGGTCATTAAGGATTCCCACTTATAATATTCCATAGAGAAGCCCAGTTGTCTCAGGTTATACCTCATTTGACTACCATTCCCCTAACCCCCAGCATATGCCCATAAAATATAATCCCATTTGCCTCTATACACACTATATTATAATACTTTTACCTTACATTTTTCAAATCTTGGCATCCTGTCAATCTCTTTTCTAGGAT
Source organism: Ateles fusciceps (assembly GCA_036589455.1). Classification (NCBI taxonomy): domain Eukaryota; kingdom Metazoa; phylum Chordata; class Mammalia; order Primates; family Atelidae; genus Ateles; species Ateles fusciceps. Next base: position 1,700,930 of record JAZHEH010000827.1, on the reverse strand, counting down.
TTGCAGTCAATCATCAGGAAATTCCCCATACTCTCAACCTTTTTCTGATATTTTGTTCCTATTCATGTTCTTACAATAACCACTTCTTGGAAAATACTGTATCCTCTGTAGCATACACCCTTCCAGTGGTAAATTTTAAATTTTAAATCCCATGGTTTCCTAGGCTTGATGTTGAGTTTGGTACCCTTTTATTTATTGATTCTCTTCTCAGACTATATATCATCCAACCTCCAGTTAAAAACACAGAGCTTGAATATCATACTGAACCACAATTATTGTTTCTTATTGAACTAATATACAGGAACCCAGGTCTCTTAATCTTGAATATTTTAGCTCATGGCTCAGTTTAATTCTGCAACATTGCTCTTTCATAGTTAGAATGATTTAGGTTTTCATATATATGAACATTCAATGACCTAGTGTGGCAAAAAGTGGATATTTTGTTATCAAAACAATTTCTCTTTCTTTTTGATAAAGAGCTAGACAATATATAAAAGTTATCTTCATGTGACATGTGGATGAATTATGGCTAACAGAATATTAGCCATAATGTGAAAGACATTTGGTATCACATTATATTTCAAAAAATAAAGTATACTTTCACATTACATTTCAAAAAATAAATATACTTTTGTAACTTGAATACACCTAATAATTTATTTCAAGGAATGAATGAAAGGTGAGAATTTTGAGGCAAGGCTGATAATTTCTTTTAAAACACACAAAGGAATAGGGTAAATTGCAGCAAATATGAAGTTAATGTAGAGTTGCTTTGTTATGTGTTTTTTATTTCTTTTATGTTTTTTTTTTTAATTTAAAAGGTAGATTTTAAAATAGGTTTTTCCGTGAGTGAAAATGATCCTTTAGAGACAGAGAAACTGAAGATACAGATGAGAGGAAAATAAATAAACATCAGAAATAGGAGTAAAGATAAAAGGCCATTGATGCAGGCTGTTTTGACTTGGTAAAGGGAAAAAGAGTAAATTCCCACAGATAGGTTTCCTACTTCTGCTAAATTATGAGGCTAGGCCATCAGTTGAGATTGTGATTAGGAAGAGAGGTGGAGACAGGTTGAGGAGAAAAGAGGGAGGAAAAAGTAGCACATTCTAGAGGGCAAAGCCTAAGGTCTCCTTTCATGTAACTTTTTAAAAAGGCAACTTATTTTGAAAAGAGATTTTCTGAAAAACATTCTACTACATGGATAAAAATCTGTTTAGAAATGATTTTTTTTTCAAATCCATTCTACCACGATCTACTGTTCTACCATTTCTAACAGAAATCTGATCTGATAAATGTATCAAGAATATGTGTATTTCTTAAATACATTTCATCATTCAGAACACAATAAAAATTCTGAAATATGTTCATTTAGAGTGTATAAAAGAACAGTAGTATAAAATTAATGCTTTGTTGTGATCACTTCACTGGCCTATGTGTCAAGAAGGGAAAACTTCTGGAAGGAAGTTATATAATTTCAGGGGCTGTGAAGTACTAGAGAATTTTAGTTGCAGGGAAAAAGATTAGATGCTTGAAACTTAAAATAATTTCAAATCATTTCACTAAAGCTAGCTAAGTTTTTCTTGAGCACTGGCTACATATAAGAAAGTACAACACATCACACCATTTGGCTAACAATAATGAAGTGAGATATTCAATGAAGAGAGACTGTGATTGGTAGTATCATAGTCATTTTAAAGGTTAAAAAATAGGCCAAAAATTGTTACGTTTTTTTTCAAGGTCATATATACAGTCAGAGAAGAGGAGGAACTTGTTCTAGAAAATCTTATTTCAAAGCACAGCCTTAATTTCTATGCATAAACCTCCTATTTTATATATTATCTCATTTATTAAATTTTACCAATTTACAATACATTCTATTTTTTTGCCAAATAAATTATGAAATAAGGCTTTTCTTCTGCATTGATTATAAAAGGCATCTTGATTTCAGAGATGTTAAACTATGAAGAAATTAAACTATGTGGCTTAGAATTAATAAAATATAGTAATTGAAACCAAATATTTTGAGTTAAGGAACGTCAATTTTATAGATTAGGGAGCAGAGTACAGAAAAGATTCAGTCACCTTGCTATGATAACAAAGTTAATGTGACAACTGCAGTTGAAAATATACCTTTAAAACACCAAAACATACTCAGTTAAACCCCCTCCTTCCTTCCTTCCTTCCTTCCTTCCTTCCTTCCTTTTTCCTCTCTCTCTTTCTTTCTTGACAGAATCACACTCTTTTGCCCAGGCTGTAGTGCAATGGCACTATCTCGGCTCACTGCAACCTCAACCTCCTGGTCTCAAGCAATCCTCTTAACTTAGCGTCCTGAGTAGCTGGGACAACAGGTGTGCACTACTAAGCCAGGCTAATTTTTGTATTTTTTCTGGAAACAGGGCTTCATCACTTTGCCCAGGCTGGTCTCAAACTCCTGAGCTCAAGCCATCTGCCTACCTCAGCCTGCCAAAGTGCTGGTGTTACAGGCCTAAGGCACCGTGCCAGGCCTAAGCTATTTCTTAAATCAATAATGACATACCTGAAGCTATGATTTCTAGATATTTGCAAAATTACTTCTATTTTGAAATAGTTCCATTAAAACTTAATTTTGTATCCATTTTCAATTGTGTTAAAAATTAAAATCCTTAAAATGAAAAGTCTCTGCATTGCATATAATAGAATGGTTTACTAAAAAATAAACTTGCACTGGTGTCCCAGCCTCCTTCACCTTAGAGACACTAAAAAACCTACTTTTGAGGAGCAATTTTAGAAATTAAAGATGCCTATATTGAGAAGGGAGATTTCAGCTTTTAAGACAGTCACCTTTAGAAGTGAAATACTATATCTGTGGCTTAGGGAAAGTACTGAATTGATTATTTCTGTTTTAAGAGTTAAAAATATGGTTTATTGTTCCAGCTACTTGGGAAGCTGAAGCAGGATTTGTGGAGTTTAGGAGTCTGAGGCCAGCCAATCTGGGCAATATAGTGAGACAACATCTCTTAAAAAAAAATGGCCTCTTGATTTCTAGCTTAATACCCAAGAGAAAGATTCTAACTCCCTTAAGGCTGGATGCTGCAGTGAAGTGTCAGGGCGAGAAATACCGGAACTGCCTTCTGTAACAGCGTAATATGGCAGAGTAGGGAAATCTGGACAAGGGTTCAGTTGAATATCATGCACCAGGGCTGTTGAAGTTTGATGCTAAAGTTCACAAATCTTTGTGAACTGTATAAGCCTCTATATTTTGATGAACTTTTTAATGTTATTGCTTTTTTGTTTGTTTGTTTAAAACATATAGGATAAAATCTAACCTACCAGGATGTGATACTGAACCAGCTCACTGGGATTTAGATATTTCATGGGATTTTAATTTGGAAAAGGAAGAGAGATATATGATCATGATAGCACTGGGAGTAGTGAAAAAACGTGACATTCTAGTTAATTTTGTCTCATTAGCAGAAAGTTACAGCTGAGGAGGGTAGTAGAGAGAAAAATCCTGTATCACAGTGGGTCCTGGTGGGGAGATATGCCAATGTATTAAGTTGAAGGTGACAGTAATAAAGAGGAAAGAACAGTAATAAAGAAAAAAGGAAGCAGGGTAAGTCCCATGGGCTTGGAATAAGATAGAAAGAGGAACACAGATGTCAACCAGGGGCAAAGAAGCTGATCCAGGTATTTAATAATAGAAGGCCCCTTTGAGGTCCTCAGAGCAAGGAGCTCAAGAAACTTTATTTGGTTAAGTTTTACAGTAAATATATAAAGCTCAAAATAGACACAGAGAAATCATACCATCCAGGCATTTGATATTTGTTTCCCTAGTTTTAAAATTTATCTAATAAAAGAGAGCATACTTGCCAGATACGACTCTTTTACTGTTGAAATAATTTGTTTATCCTTATCTTACAGAGTATATATTATGCTTTGAGATTTCAGAGCAACTCTGCTACACTTTATTTCTATATAAATATACATGAACTAACTGAACTAGCAGTCAAAAAATAATGATGCAATGCATTGTCAAAATGTTGAACTAGACAGTCTAAAAAAGATGCCAACTAAATTAAAATCTTCATTTATTTCTATATTGAAGAATTAAACTCTAAGTTCAAAAATGATTGAAAATGCTAAAGTCAAATTTAAAGCACAAAAAATATAGTGCTCCTCTTTTACAAATTGTTACCACATACCACATCAATTAAAGCTAGTTGAATTTCTGTTTGCATGCAAGGAGATAATATGGCTCTTAAATAATAGTTGTCATTGTTTGTTTCCTCATTTTATGATGATGATATGAAAATACCTGGATATATTAAGAGTCAGAAATTTCTGAAATCAGAATACAGTCAGTGCTAGCACATTGATGAGGAAATAGTCTACGTGGGTTTTTTAAAAAAATCGTGATCCTAAATAATCCACTCAATTTAATTCATAGTCTTTTAACTGTCTAGAAAAAAATGTAAAAAAAATTTTTAAAAATTCATTACCTGTATGTCATATTAGTTTGGGGACTTGGGATACAAAGTCTATTGTACGACTTTAGTAACCTATCATAGAAAGTTAATTAAACCAGTAGAAATCTTTCACAATTCAGTGTCTACATATAAGAAAAGGAATACCTTAACATGCCCATTGTTGCATGCATTCTTCTGAGAATGACAAAATTACAATTTTGAAGAAGTTTTAGGATTTAACCGAGCTACTCTTTTTTTTTCAGTGGGAACGGCTAAATAAATGATAAAACTCAATGTACTTTTCAAAAAGCAGATTGCATTGTTCTAAAACTTCCATATAGTATTCAATAACACATAATTTAAAAGTAATATCTGGTCAATTATTCATTCATATATTATTCTGAAACGGTAAAAAAAATCCATGTTTGCAACATTGATAATGATGTTACTTACGATGATGAGGATGGAGATGTTGAAATGACATTGATGATGATAGTGATAATAGCAACCATTTATGGAGTATATACTATGTTTCAAAGAAAGCCTATGCAATGGATGTTAGAATTTCCACTTTTTTCCCAGAAGAAAGGTGATTGAGATAAAGAAAATAAATTGCTCAAAGTTGCACATGAATTTGTTGACCAGAGCTGGAATTTGCACATCTAATGTAACCTTAAAGCCTTTCTACTTATGTAAAACCAATGAAAATTTCTATAATAACAATTACATTTTTTTCTCTAGTGATCCATAAATAAAACTGAGTCTAATAATTCTAGCATCCAGTTTTTAACATTAATTAAATAGTGTAGGATTGCTACGAAGTCAAAATGTACACTTAGTTATATATCAAAAGAAAGACATAAAAATTTTGTTTTCACATTAATTATGACCCACAGCACTAAATTTGTATGTATATAAGTATTAAAATCTGGTTTGCTTTCTAATAACACTACAAAATTTTAATTCATTACATATTTGACATAAGGAATATAGTTATTACTATTAACAGCTACTCTTTTTGTGTACCCATACAACCTGGCACTGCCTTGGAGGCTTTAAAAATAGTATCACTAAAACTCAACAGTCCACATGATGTAGAATAATAATATAGTGTCTATAATTAGTTCATACAGGTGGCAAAAGTCACACAATGTATTTTTGTTCAATCCCATATCTGACAATGGATTCCTTATGACACTTCCCTGTCATGTGCCAGACAGCATTAACTGTAGTAAATAAAAGCCTGAGATTCCAAAATCAGCTGTGTCCTAGTTAGTTATATGACTTATGGGAAAACATTTAATATTTAAGAATTTCAATTTTCTTAATCGTAAAAATGGAAAGGGTAATAATGCTGATTACATAGTATACACTTCAAATCTTAGCACTCTCCCTGAACCACAGTAAACTCTCAAAACTTGTACCAATAATAATGATAATGATGACCATGAACGTGAGTTAATTGTGAATTTTTTACTTACCTGGATTTGCAGTATATTCCTTATTGATTCCTTATGCTGTAATTTTTTTTTAGATAAACAACATAATATGCTTTATATTCTAATCTCCCCTGGCTAGCTCTTTCTCTCCTAAACAGTATATAATTATATTCATTACCCCATCATTCTATTCATGAGTTATTATCCACCAGTCATTGACAACCTTTGCAGTAAGATTTCAGCATTTACAGATGGCCTTCCACAATTATTTTAAATAAAATGACTAGTTTTTCCAACATTTAATTCCAGAGAAGCCTTTTTTTTTTCCAATTACTGTGCTCATAATTTGTACATAATTTAATCCTTATTAAATGCATAATGTATATTCTATGTTTCTCATAGTATTACCTATCATATTCTAATGATGCTGTCCTTAACTACCATTCACTGAATAATGTCTCATATGTTATTTTATACGTGATAATATAATGGACTAAACATAGAAAGGAGTAGTTAGCTGTTTTGAGTGAAAAGTTAAGAAAGCAAGGCAAAAGTTCTATACATTCAAGGAGAAGTGCTGGAAAGGGTACACTGAAGAACAAAATCTCAACTGTCTTACTCCATTGAAGATATAAGGGATTATTTTTTTCCTAAGAAGATTTATGAAAAAATCAAATTGACCTGAATTTTATTTACATCTGAACAAGCCATACTAACAGCACCTTTAATTACATGAAAATAATTGAAAGGTATTTATAAAATATCTGACAAATATCCAGTTTGCAATTTATCTAACCACCTGCATACCTTTTTCTTCGCAGTTGCCTCTTCTAATACAGTGATTAAAGAATTGTAAATAATAAATGACCATATGAGAATGACTGATTGAATTAAATTGTTATGTTGAAAATAGTGCCAATTCCAGAGAAAGGTGAAGTAGTCTGGGACTGATGACATTTTTATTTCCTAATTAAATCACTACAGAAATGAGGAAGAAATGATATAATTAATAGAGTTAAACATCCAATTGACTGTGTTTATTCTCCAGTTTAAATGATTTAAAAAATAATCGAACCTTAAGAGATAAAATAAATGACCTCTCAAAAATATCTTGTAATTAGTCTGTTAGTTGGTCATAGTTCCTCTTTTCTCGTAAATATCTCCAATGATGTCATATAAACTTAGTAAAACACACACACACACACAAATCTACCTATGGTTAATTTAATGCTCAACAAATGGCAGTCAGTAGAAATTTATCAAATTACAGCATAAAATAAAGATTGAATCAATTAATTAATATCTAAATGCCCCATAAGTAATCAAAACAACAACAAGGCTGTGTAGTTTTAAATCATTAAATAAACAATAAAAATATTTCTATTCATGGTGACCTTATGAAAATTTATTTTCAAAGTTTATGATTTTCAAACTTCATTAGTTTTATAGAATATATATATAAAACACACATTCACATACATATATAGTGTGAACTCCATATAAACATGTACTATTTATATACATACATTTATAATAAACTACATACTTATATATAATATACATAAAATGGATATATAAAACTATAACTGTATATGTGTTTGAATTATACTAATGATGTATGTAATTTTACTATGGTTGGCTTTAGTCATTTATTAAGTGTTTAGTTGAATAATCTTTTTTTTTTAATTGGGGCAATAAAATAAAGGAAATCGTGCAATTTTAATTTGAGGAAATATGAAAGATCAAAAATAGACATAAAGTTGTGTAAGGTAGTTTTCTATATTTAATATCTTTTCTTAATTATATTTGTGTCTACATAAAATCCTCTATATAAGATGAAATTCAGTATATATTTGAGCATCTATTATATGTCCATTGCTATTCTAGAAGATTCAAATGTATTAACATTTTTTAAAAATATTAATGTATGAAATATTTTAAGTACAATATAAAGAACATTTTTTTCTTTCTTTTTTTTTTTTTTTTTTTTTGAGTAGGAGTCTTGCTTTGTTGCCCAAGCTTCAGTGCAGTGACACAATCTCAGCTCACTGCAACCTCTGTCTCCCAGGTTCAATTGGTTCTCTCGCCTCAGCCTCTCAAGTAGCTGGGATTATAGGCTCCTGCCACCACATCTGGCTAATTTTTGTACTTTTAGTGGAGGTGGGTTTTCACAATGCTGGCCAGGCTGGTCTTGAACTCCTGACCTCAGGTGATCTGCCCACTTTGGCCTCCCACTGTGCCTGACTAGAACTTTTATTTCCTGAAACATTTGAGACCTAAGTTTCTGATGTGATGCCTCATCACCTCCAAATAATTTATGCTGTATTAAAAAAAAAAAAAAAAAGGACATTTTCCAACATAACACAATACAGAGAATCAGAACATTAACTTGGATCTCTATCTAATTTTCAAGGCCCATTCCAGTTTTTCCTGTTATAACAATAATGTTCTTTATAGGAAATGGTCTAACCCAGAATCACAATTTGCATTTAGTTATCCTGTCTCCTTCAATCTGGAACAGCTTTGTAGGCTTCCTTGGACTTTTATGACCTTAATACTTTTGACAGGCCAGGTTTTTTTGTTTGTTTGTTTTTGGTAGAATATAGTTTATTCAAGATTTGTCAGATTTTTTAATGATGAGTTGGAGATTAGCTTAAATTGGAACACCACAGAAATTATGTTGAAATTTAAAAATCATTACTTTTAACGTAAAATAATTGTACATTCTTATAGGGTGTTGTGTGATATTTTGGTACATTTATACAATGTGTAATGATCAAATTTGGATAAGATGTCAAAAGTTCAGGCAAAGAAGCCAAACTAGATAAATTGATTGTATCAAACTAGAAGGTTTCTACATAACAAAGGAAACAATCTACAGATCGAAGAGATAACCTGCAGAATAGGAGAAAATATTTGAAATATCCATTTGATAAGAGATTAATATTCAGAATATAAAAGGACCTCAAACAACTCAACAGCAGAAGAAATAATCTGTTTTTAAAATAGGCAAATGATCTGAATAGACATTTTTCAAAGGAAGACATAAAAATTACCAAGTATATATAGGCATGGTAAATATCTCTAATTATCAGGAAATGTAAATCAAAACCACAATGAGATATCATCTCACCCAAGTTAGAATTGTTATTATCAGAAAGATAAATAATAATAAATGTTGGTGTAATAGTCATACACTATTGGTAGGCATACAAATTAGTAGCACTATTTCAAAGAACAGTGTGGAAGTTTCTTTAAAAACTAAAAGAAAAATAAATAAATGAAACCTAAAACTATATTAAATCTTCATAGAAACTCTATTTAATATATTTTATTTCTTCATCTTATTTTCAGATGAGAAAATTAAGAGGTGTAGAATTTAAGTAACTTCCCCAAGGTCACAGATATATTAATTGTCAGGAGTAACAAAAACTGCTTAAATCTATTGCACAGAATCATATTTGCTAAACTGTACTGCTTCCCTAAATCTTATTGCTGAATGATTAAAAGTCAGATTAATGGAAACATGGTGGTTCTGAAGCTAGTACTAGTGATAAATTATTAGGCTAAAATTTTTGAATAACACTACACAAGAGTGGAAGTATGATATCTTTATAAATACCAAAGATATCTAGTTTTATAACTTTCTAACAAGCACAGCCTATAAAGAATAATTTTGAGCAGAAATGGTTGTAAATCCTAAGTTAATAAATCAAACTAATTTTCATTGCCAAATTTCCAAACACAATTAAAATGCTAATACTCATTGAGAATCTCCACAAATAGTGTTTTTCAAACTTCAAATAATTTTGTTAATGTTTCTCATGAGTGTTAAATTCTGTGGAACTTTTAAGAAAGCACTGTCTTAGGGGACATCTTGATGATTCTGCATAGATTATGCTATTTGGTGCTGAGCTATGTACTCAGATGATGTATGAAAATTAATGCTTGTTAGGCCATAGCTAAAACAGTGAATCTATGGATGTGTACTAATTCAGATACATTTTTAAGGAAAGAAAAATGATGAAAAGCAGAGTGATCTCAGAACATGGAAAGAGAGCAAAAACAGCAAGCCAAGAGGATCAGGAAAAAGTGGCAGAATTCTATTAAATTAGGACAAAATATAAAAATAAAATTTATATTAAAATATACTTTATAAGGACAGCATATAATTTGGAAATGCTGATTTACTAGAGAAAAAGAAACAGACTATGCAAATAAAATGCACAATAAAAGACAAATAAGAGAATTTACATGTATAATATATGTTATTAAAGGAGAGTTTATAGATTTCAGGTTCTAGGTAGAATATAGGAAGATATGGCAGCCCTTTGCTCCCTCTCCAAGAAGTAAATATAAGCTACAAAACTCATAGCTTTAAAATCATCAGAGATCTATGGGAATACTGAAAACAAGACAATTAAATTTCAGGAAGGCAGGAGTTGTTCTGAGATGGGCAAATAATCATTGGTAGTTTTCTGCCTTTAGGAAGTTGTTGATTCTAGGTGTAGACAGATTTGGCTTACACATTTACAGAGACTCTCAGAATAAATAAAAGTCACTAAGAATTTTGGTAGTGCATGGAATTTGAATGAAAATTGTGGAAATTTGAGTGGCCACAGATGCATTTGTTTCTCCTTGTAGGAGCCAAGGAAAGACTTTCCTTTCACTGTCGAAGATTTTCTTAAAATCACTGAAGAGAGGCAGATAAATAGGAGAAAGTGCGTACAAATTTATTATTATTATGTACATGGGAGCCTTCAAAATGAAGACTCAGGAATATAGAGGATATTGTCTATTCTTATCCTTAAGTTCAAGAAAGTAAGAACATCGATGTAGAAATATGACTGGAATATAAGTATACAATCTAGTGCTAATAGACTAAATGGGGAAATCCATCAAGGCCTGTCTGTCTAGCATCTTCTTAGCCTTTCTGAGCATGTATTCCTTCCTTTTGGGTATGGGGCAGAATACTCTCTGGAATGAGAGTCCTATGGCCTATAGTCAAACAATGTAGGTCAGATCATTCCTTTATGTCCAGCTTTTACACAGAAAGGTGGAGGAAAAGTTGGAGTAATATTTTTAGGTTTTATGGCTGGCTTTGGGGAAAATGACTTCTGATTTCTCTAAGACCTGTTTTGGAAAACAGGGATTCTAATTTCTGTTGCTAGCCTCTGGCAGAATGGGACTGAGAGACAGAAGGGCAGGAGAAGGTCAGAGGAAAAGTTTTGCTTCTGAGGCTGCTTCTGAAGCCTTTATATTTGGGTATTGTTTTCTGAATCTCAACATCCTCATCAGGTATTTGCTTAGTTTGGGGGATATATTTGAGTGTACCAGAAACTAGATTGAAGGCTTTTAAAAATTAATCCGAAATTTGCCAGAATACTATGGTATTTAGATGACAATTCGCTGCTGAAAGGAAAGAACTTCCTTAAACATAAAGTTGCTATCCCTTTTGCCAATTTATTTGCCAAACCTCAAATCGTTCGGTTAAATTTTTCAAAAGACAGAACTAAATATTTCATAGTCTTTTAGGTAGAAAATAAAGAGATCACCGAACTCTCAATTAAGAGATCAGAAATAAGTATTAATAAGCCAGGGGTAGATAGATTAAAACTTCAATCAAGCCCAAACTAGATCAGTCCTTGAGAGGGCTTTAGTTCTTCCCCTATCTCTGCCTAACAGAGAAAAAAAATATTTTTTGGTAGATATCGTTTGGAATATTTACAGATATTAGTGAAAGAAAAATAAGCAGTTTAAAACCAAGCATTATTGCATATGCTTGAATGTATTTAAAAAGATAAAAATATAAAATTAAGAGAAAATCAAATTATTTGACATATATTTTATACAAGGATTTAAAATAACTGTTATTAATGCAGTAAATGAAATAAAGAAAAATATCAACAAAATAGATGAAATCATGGTGAATTTCAACAGAAATTGAAATCTGTAAGAAAGAATAAAATCATTTCAGAACTTGAATCTGAGAGTAAGACTTTACTGAATGAATGTACAAGATATGTCACAGTAGTAGACAGGACTATTGAACTCAAATTCCAGGCAATAGAATAGATTTCAAGTGAAACAAAGAGTAGATCAGAAAAACAAAAGGATACATATCAAGCCCCAGTTAAGCCCAATGTGTGGAACTGGATCCCAGGAGGACAAGAAAGATTATGGGAAAGATGAGAGGTTATTATGTGAACCCATAATGACTGAGAAATTTCTAATATTATAAAATATGTCAGCTCACAGATTCAAGAAACTTAGTGAATCACAAACAGTAAACACAACATTTTTTTTTAAAGTCCCCACACCCAAGCACATCATCATCGAACCACCAAAAGCACAGGAGAGACAGAAAAAGAAAATCACAAAAGCCATTAGAGAAATGAAGAAACATAAAAAAAAAATACACTTTTGAAAAAGAAACCACAAGACCAATAGCCAGTTTTCTTTAAAAAAAAAATCTGGAGTAACATCTTTTAAAATGCTAAAAAGGGGAAAAAAAAACAAAACTAATACCAATGTGTACATTCTATACCCTAAATTACATTTTTAGGAAACAAAGACAATCAGAAAATGTTTTAAGACAATTTGTTTCTACAAACACCCAGTAGAAGAATTACCAGTGTTGCTGGGTGTGGTGGCTTACACCTTTAATCCCAGCACTCTGGGAGACTGAGGCAGGTGGATTGCTTGAGATCAGAAGCTTGACACCAACCTGGCCAACCCAGGCTGAAAACCCATCTTTACTAAAAATACAAAAATTAGCCAGGCGTGGTGGTGCCCACCTGTAATCCTAGATACTTGGGAGGCTGAGGCACTATAATTGCTTGAACCCAGGAGACGGTGGTTGCAGTGAGCTGAGATCACACCACTGCACTCTAGCCTGGCAGGCCAGCCTGGGCAACAGAGAGAGACTCTGTCTCAAAAAAAACAAGTTACCAGTGTTTTTCAAGGGGAAGGAAAGTGATCACAGAAGCAAACATGAATCTGAAGAAAAAAAAAAAAAGACAATGAAGCAGGATAGATATGGTGGTAAATAAAAAAATAACTAATCTATAACACATCCAGAAGTAAAATATAAAACTCTAATTGTAAAAAGTTAGAGGTGAGTGATATAAGCTGCTGTGAAATCCTGTCCTTTTCAAGAGGTAGGATTGATGGTAGACAATATATGTGAGAGAGGATATATGGTGTAATTCTTAGGTTAACCACTAAAGCAATCATGCAATAATGTATAACTAAATGTTAATAGAGGGCAAAACAGAATAAAAGCTATGTTAATTAAAAACATAGCAGGAGAGGAGAAATAAAAGAAGAAAGAACAAATGAACAAACAAAACCACACTGAGATGATAGAATTAAATTCAACTATATCAGTAACTTCATTAAATATAGTTTGAATAATAGAAAGGATGGAAAAGCTTTAAAGTCTACAATAATTAACTTTATTTTAAATTAACAAGAAAACCAAACCTCTATTAAAAATTAACAATTTTAATACTCAAAGTATAGAGAAATAGCTAGATACAAAGTGCATATTCATCACACACACACACACACACACACACACACACACACACACATACACACACATAGAATATTTGAATAAAATAAGAGACATTCCTTGTTTTTGGTTACAATGATTAATGTTAAAGAGATTTATTCTCTCTAAATTGTCTCATAATTTAGTGAATTCATTTTATAGCTTATTGTTAAGAATATATTTTAAAGGAAAAGCTAAGTTAACCTTAAAAAAAAGAATAAGTTATACTTGCTCTGGCCTACTTTAAGACACATCTCAAAGCCATATTATCAAAAAACCGGTGGGCAAATATACAAACAAATTCAAGGAGCTGAATAAATATTATAACAATTAATGATGGAAGGATAGATTTTTTTATTAGATGTTAGGAAACTGGCATATGATATGGAGAAAAATAAAACTAAATCTCCACCTATGCTAGAAGCAAAATAGATTCTAAGTGATTAAAACATAAATTTTTAGAATTAACTATAAAATGCATAGAAGCAAATGGAACATACATTATTCATTGGTAAAGGATTTCTTTTTAAAGCCACTAGTATAAGGTATCTTAGACTGCCTGGCCAAAACTTAGTAACTTTAGTTTATCAAAATGCAAGATTTCTGAACTGTCAGAGATAATAGATAAAAAGAGAAAGGGTTTAACATTCACTATACAGAAATGAGTCTTGATTAACAAGAGTACAATATAATACAACTCCAGTATAAAGGTGTCAATAATAAACTGGCAATTTAAAACCCCCAAAGTTAATACATATTTGACTAAATGTTAAAAAATCATTGGTAATTAGATGAATTAAATGAAAATGGAAATGAGATATTTAGAAAGAGTACATAAAAAAAAATAGAAATCTGTGCACTGAGGGAGATATGGGAACATGAGGCCTTTTATATGCCCTGGTAGTAGAATAAACTAAAGCAGCTACTCCAGAGAACAATTTGGCATCCCAGGGTCCAATTGAGGATGCACCTACTCTGTGGCCTATCAATTTCACATCTGTCTATATCCCAGAGAAATTATTACACAGATTCACAAGGGAACATACATGACATTGTTTATTGCAGTAGAATTCACAGTGGCACAAAATCGGAGAGACTGCCTTTTTGTTTATTCCTAAGAGAATAAACAGGTAAACTGTTGACAGTGATAAAAAGAAAGTACACATAATGTTTAATAAAAAAGAGTCATAGAGAATGACGAACAATTTAATGTTGTATGCAAAAGTATATGTACATGAAACTACCATATGCATAATGCAGGAACTCACCTTTGTTTCCATCTAAAAAAAAAAAAAACAGCAAAGATGTCCATTGAATATATTAGAATGGCTTCCTATGGAGAAGTGTGAGAGAATTGGGGGGAAATTACAGTGAGGTATGAGTATAAAATAAAAGGGAAACAGGCAGAGAAAGGAATGTGGTGGTGTCAGGGGAAGAAATGAAACAAAAGAAGAAAGAACAAAAGAAAAGATAAAGAGGCTGGATGACATAACAAAAACTCATCTTTACTAAAAATACAAAAATTAAATGGGAATGGTGGTGTGTACTTGTAGTCCCAGCTACTGGGGAGGTTGAGGTGGGAGGATCACTTGAGCCTGGGAAGCTGAGGTTGCAGTGAGCCAAGCTACTGTCATTGCACTCCAGCCCAGTCGGCACAGTGAGATCCCATCTCAAAAAAGAAAAAGAAAGTATACATATATATGTGTGTGTGTGTGTGTGTGTGTGTGTGTGTGTGTGTGTGTGTATGTGTGTGTGTGTGTGTGTGTGCATACTTTATTCTTTATATCTTTATATATAAAAGATATATATATATATATAAAGGATATATATATATATAAAGGATATATATATATATATATATATACACACACATACTTTTTTCTTTATATCTTTATATAAAGATGGAAGGATAGAAAGAAGAAAGAAGGAAAAAAGTAGTCTTTGAGTTGTGTTCTATTAAAGGAATATGATTGTACATGACATATACTTTATTAGTAAGACTAAATAAAAATCAGGGAAAGAAAATGTGTTAAATATTATATTCTGTGTTTTAAATGCACAGATGATAGATATTAAACAACTGTTATTCAATCGTGTTCCCCTGATGAATGTTAAAGTTAGAAGACCAGCATGCTAAAACTCTTCTCTGAAGTAAATGACTCCAGTGCATACATGAACAGATACGTAAATGAGATTTTTAAAAAAGAACAGATTTATTAAAATGAATACTACAGAAGAATTTTATTGCAATGTCATTTTACCTTCATAACATAAACACATTATATATTGAAAAGCTCAAACATGCTTTTATTTGCCCTCTCCTAAAGGCTCCCTCCTGCATATTATCAGTTCAGTTTAAACTTTTTTATTTTTTTTAAATGCTTCAAAGTACTTTGAAAATTGTTGATAAATATGGGATCATTTATGTCACACCCAACTAAATCAGAGTCCAGGGGCCGGGGGGAAAAGTAGTCAGAGTACATAGCATCTATTTCAAGAATTAAATGCTTCACAAGCCCAGCTACTGAAACAGCCTGCTGTAATCCTAAACCAGTTTTACCTAGTAGCTGTTAAAAAAACCTGCGATGACTGTGAGACTGATTTTACCTACCATAATCACTCACCAGTCAGAGCTTGTCTGCTCCCCAAAGCTTCTCTAGTGCCAATAAACTTTCATTTAAAACAATATGTAACATCTATCTTTCCATTAACATCCCCAACCTTCTCTTTGTTTTATGGACATATTGAAGACTATCTGGTTTGTGTGTATGCCCTGAATTTAAATTATTTCTTCCTAAATAAAACATCAAATGTAGAGACTTGTCTCTATATTTTATTTCGACTTTGATAATATACAACATAACTTTTCGGATTTAATTTTTGTTTATTTACAATTTAGCATATATATATATTTTTTCCTATACTTCTTTTAATGTAAGAATGATTTGCTGACTGGTCAGTTCACCGAAATATAACTGGGTATATGGAGACATTTTTTCAAAAATAAATAAGGAGGACACAGTCTCCCCTCCGCTTTTGCCCAGAGCCTCTTATTTTTGAGGGCCCTCTTAATGAGGCTAAGTGTAGCTACATAATAGGAACTGCACTGATATTAACTGACACTCTTAAGGGGAGATTCCATTTCTACACACAGACATTACTTGCTACCAAGAATGTAAACATTTTCTCAAAATGATATCAGAGACTTAATAACCTGTCACATCCTTAGGTGTGTTTACATATTTGGAACTACTTACAATGTTATTATGATAAGAAAACAGATTGTTTATTTAAAAAAAAAAGAGTGCTTTGTCTGATTATTCTGAGTTTCTTTTGTTCTAAATGTCTATTTATATATAATATGTAGTACACATGCAAATTATCTTATATATTGAATGACAGTAGTAACTAAAATCTAGCTATGGTAACAAAAAAAAGTAAAATGATTAATTAAAGTTCATAGCAGATGTATGTAAATTTTTTAGCAGACAGAATAAACTGAGCTATTATAAGGTAATTACAGAGATTTATACATGCATTTTGACTTGAATTCATAGAGCGTGATTATTCTGTATATGTGTTTGTGAGTGATGCTCATTCATTCACTGATTTATTCATCTCTAAATTTTTTCTCCTGAACAAACATCATTTCTGGGATTACATATGACATAAAATATTAGGAGTCATCCTCATGAATCATGCACACTACACTACCTGAAATGCATATTGTGTTTGTGCAAATGGTAATATCAGAAGTACCTATGTCTAAGGTAGTCGAGCAAACATATGTACAAATTTCCGAATCCATCAAATACCCTTTTGGTGAGATTTTTATGTACATATCCAAATATTGAAAGTCATAGATGATGACATTGCTGTTTATATTTACTATTAAGATAATTAGGTGAATAATTTATAACAAATAGACTTGCAAAAATGGCCATTCTTATGTCATTGGTCATTAAAAAGAACATAATGCAACATGATGCAAAATATGAATATGTTTTTATTTATAAGGTCACTAAAACTTAGAATTGACTTCCAGACCTTTATATGTTTTACTAAAGCTTTGGGTAGTATAAATATATTAATTGAGGTCAGGTGCCTTGGTTCATGCCTGTAGTCCAGGAACTTTGGGAAGGCGAGTCCGGCAGATCTCTTGAGTCCAGGAATTCAAGGCCAGACTGGATAATATAGCAAATCCCTGTCTCTAAAAATATGTGAAAAATTAGCCAGGCTTGGTGGCACACACCTGAGGTCCCAGCTACTTGTGAGGCTGAGGTGGGAGGATTGCTTGAGCCTGGGAGATGGAGGTTTCAGTGAGCCAAGATGATGCCACTGCACTTCATCCTGGGTGACAGAGCAAGACCCCATCTCAAAAACAAATATTTATCTATATACACATATTGGTATATTTATAATATATACACATAATATATAATATATACATTATACATATTATGTATAATAATATTTATTATATATACACAAATATATAAAAGATAAAGAAACATAACACTATTAAATAAGCTCTTTGAAAGATTATCACAACCTGATCAATTTTGTAGTTGGAGGGTCTCTGGTATAATAGTACAAAAACCACACCTCTTACATTATAAGAAGTTTATCTACTCTCTCTACATTGTTGAACAAATTCAGCAAGAATTATTTTGATCAATGGGCAGAATAAATAAGGACCTGTGGATTTGAATTTATACCCAACAAATAAGCAACAATCAAAATATTCACAAACATTTCTGTTACATTCCACAGAATCTAAAATTTTGTTCTTCAGATGCAATATATTAGATTAGAATTCTAGCTTAAGAAATCATGTGAAAACAAAAATGCTGATGGGAAAGTTAATAAATTCAATCTAACCTTAAGGCTCTTGAGGCCTCTTTTGCTCACCACTGAATTGCTCAAGCATAGCACAGGCCAATCCAGGAATTAATCATTGATTAAAAGTTTGCCGAAAAAATGCATAACTAAGCATATTTTTGTTAAAAAACAGATTCCAGAGGCAGACATTTTTAGAGTTAATTGATAGCTTATTTAGTCTTATTCGGCTATGGGACCTTTAATTTCCCTCAACCTTAATTTTTTAAGCTGTAAAATAGGTAGAATAATGCAGAATTGGATTGACTGCACCAAAGATGAAGGGGAAAGAGGTGTAGAAAGATGTGCTAGGCTATCAATCAAGTAGTCTAATGTCATTTATTTTGCCTTGTTAATGAAAACATCATTATCAGTATGTTGGGTAACCAGGAGTAACAGAGAGGAAATGTGTGAGATAAACGTACAGTGAGGGACAACTTCAAAGCAAAATTTGCCTGTTTCAAGAATTTCTTAGTTAAAAAGCAAAAAAGGTAATATTTGGGACAATCTTATTCAGTTAAATTCAGTATTTTGACAGAGCTTTTGCTCTTATAGTAACTGTAAGGCCTCTTATTCAGGGTATGAGGGCAAAGGTTTTCTGCCAACGGAATTCAAGTACTGAATAAGTAATAAGAAGCAATGAAAAGTTCTAAATGGAACCTAGAACCTAACAATATTCTGTCTCTGCAAAAAACTATTAGACTAGAACAAGTTCTTCATTTTTTGGCCACAGAAACCATCACCCTGTAGTTTTTTTCATCACATGTGTCAATTGTTTTCTCTTGGTCACCTCCAGAATTTTGTGATTTGGAAACTGTAATTAAACTAATCACAATCTTGACTTGGTAGTATTTAAAATATCCTCCCACTGCAGTACATGCATAAAGCTTTGTTTGAAGTTTGTGTCAGGGGAAGAAGGCATTTCAAAGAAAGATATTTACATTTCAAATAGATGTTCTCAATGCTTGTACTTCCTCCAGTCGTTTATAATTCAATCAATTGGATATGAAATGCTGATGCTGAAATGCAGAAGTAGGAAGTTCCCATTCTCTCAACTTTAAAAGTATCTAAATCAAATCTGGCTCTGGTCAGTAATGGATGTGCCAATACTCTGAATACTGCTCTGACTTAAAAAGGAGTTGTTTTAAAATGGCTTGAAGATTATAAAAAAATACATTTCCACTAACACAAAGGAAACAACCTCACTTCTAAAATGTTATGTAGTAGGAATATAATCCACTTACTATAAAAATATTGAGGGATATCGAGAAAGTGAATATAAATAACCTGGCTGCCATAGCATGCATACTCATATGAGTGTGTTTGCAGGAGTATGAGGAGGTAGTTTGTTTTGTGAGTTAAAATTAAGTATCAAATACTTCATTTAGAAGTGTATCCATTATATATAATGTTTCTATCTATGTAATATAAAATATACTTAATGTGTAATATATGCTATAATGTTTATGTAACATGTGATACAGATATGTTTATAAACATATATGTGTGTATATATACATATATATATACACACATACATGTTTGGGATAAAAATAGAGAATTGAATCTTTCTATTTTGGCAGTCTAGGAGTGATTTTTTTCCCCCATTCTTTTTAACTCCCTCTTTACTAGTAAGTAGATATTCTATAAGTGTTTATTGAATGAATATTTGATGCCCTTTTAAGTGATTCTAGAATGGTGGGGCAATTATCTTTGATGATAGGTTATTTGCTATTCCTACCCACAACATAAATAAATTGGAGTAGATGGCCAAAGAAACAGAAATAGAATGGTGCATACAGGAAAAAAATTAATTGGCTGCATTAAAAAAATCATCAGAAAGTACAAAATATCCCAAAGATGAACGATTTCTCAAGGACTTATTTCTTCCTCGTGACTATCAGGAAAACCAGTGTTCCAGTGCTGTAGTAGGAAGAAATGAGGCAGTTCAGGTTCTGTGAGAAATGTCATCAGTTCTGCAGTATAAAACAAGCCAATAAAACTAATCTACAAGGGGCTTTTAGAATTTGATTAGATTGTAGATTGCAAGCATTTTGTGTAGTTTTTGTAAAAATAGAATTGATTTTCCCCTTTAACCAAGCAATTTAATCTATGGTACAAGTCTCAAAGCCAGCTGTGGGATAGTGGGTTTCCCTGCAGGATCAGTGAGCTAGAAGCAATACACCTGCCACTTGGCTTCTAAAATAATCATTTGGCAACGATAATTTTATTGGGCAGGAATAAAGGTTAACAACCTCTGTTAAGGCTCTTTAGAGCCAGAATAATTCAAGGACCACATTCATCTCACCATTCCTTCCCCTTTCAGTTTCATTGCTTTTTGTGATGAACAGAAATTGAGACCAACATGTTTTAGTTTCACAGTTCATCATACTTGTTCAAATATGCATGTATTTATGTGAAATATATTAAATATATGGCATGCTCTGAGCAGTATGCCAGAAAATGGGAGGTAAATATAAGAGAAGCAGAGGATCTTGTACAAACAAGGAAAATACATTTAAAGAAAAAGCTGAATCTGACTAGATAGCCACACAGAGTTAAGAACTAGTTTACAGAACTTGCTTTTTCTCTGGGAAAGGGATATAGTGAATGCTCAAGAATTGCATTGGGCTTGACTTTGTAGATGTCACTTCTAATGTACAGCTATTTTCCAACCATTGCCCTGAAGTTCCCTGCCTGGGGCCAGAGTGTTTTTTTAAGGAAGACATTTAATAATAGGTACCAGTGACTGTCCAGAGAGAAGAGAAACTGGACTGGGGAAGAACTACTGAAGTAATAATTAGGGATTGGGAGTGGCAGGGGAAGGCAGCAGTATGAGCAGTTAGTGGTGCCTACGGATCAATAGTAGCCAAAATAGTGTATTTCCCCCAACATTGCTTCTTGAGAAGATATGTAAACACATACTCCTAGGTCTTTGCTGGTAACTGTCCCCACTCTGAGCCAGAAAGATTTTCAGTGGTCTAGCAAAGCCACAGCTATAGGATGTTAGAAACAAGCCCGCCATAAACTGCTGTTAACTCTCATCAAGTCTTGATATTAACTGTAGTGTCACTTTGAGCAACAGAAAACTATATGAGCTCTTGTTTTCTTATTTTGGAACACAAAAATAATAACTCCTACCCAGAATGTTTTATAGAGACATTATGAGGAATAACATATTACTTTATAATAGTAAATAGTCACTATTATTATGTTAGCCTATCATTTATTGATTACTTAAAATGTTTCAGACACAGTTTCAAACATGTTACATATATTATCTTAATGTGTCATAACAAAATAATATCTTTAATGTAAAATGTAAAGAAAGATGACAAGAAATTTAATTTGTAAAATTCTCTCTCCCTTTGTTATATGAGAGTTTCTCTAGCACATTATTCTCTCTATTATTAAATCAAAAAAATATTCATATAAAGTTTGAAGAATATTGAAAATAGAAGAGAGGAGAACATAGTCCATTCCTATCATACAGACACAATTCTTAATATTTGGATATACAAGTTTGCCTTACTATCTAAATCTTTTGTATCTTGAGTTCAGGTAGTGCAATTTTGGATAGCAAGTTCAAATTGAGGCATACTAAATTATTCAAATATTGAATCTCAGATATTACCTAGTAAGACAGAAAGATATAAAATGCTGTCTGAATCTATTCATTTCCTAAGTTCTGATATTGAGAGTTCAAAGAGTATTCCTCCTATATTTATTCGTGTTTTAAAGAAATATTTCAAAAATATGCACAAACATATGTAAAAAATAAGATACCAGTATATAATATATAAATATTATTTTAAAATATATATTGCTTTTTCACTTTTTTTAGTTATTGTGGAACAATTCCTTGACCAACTGAATTTCTGATTTTAACATAGAATTTTTAAAATTCGCTTAATTGTTTTCCTACTTTTGAGTATTTTGTATGTGCTTTCTGCCAAAATTAATCTATTATTAATTATATCACAATATTTATTTTAATTTTGTTTTTCTTTGTGTCTTTTGCATTCTTTTCTGGAATATATCCCAAAAGTATAATGAGAAAAGTAAGAAACTTCAGCTGTTTATGATTTGCTTTACAAATTGCTAAAGAGTTTTCAAATTTACATTCCCATCTTCAATTGTGCTGGTATCTTCTACCTGCATAGCCAGGTCTCTGCTGTATTTCAAGTTGTCTTTCAAAAAGTATACAGTCTTTAAGTTTGAATTAGTTTATTTTGATTTCTGGTCAGATAGGTTTTCACCTTCCCCCGTATATAGTTGTTGACTGTATGCTTTTCTTTTTACTCTTTTTAGTGAAAATTTTAGCATTTTATTAGTATCCTAGTTCCCTTATTTATTTACTATGCATCACCAACTTCAAAGTTATTTAGCATAATTTATTAAAAATATAAGTAGATAGGATTTATGAGCAGGAGTCCCTTTGTTGTTGCCTTTTAATAAAGCTCCAACATTTGCCATTGAGCAGCCTGTATGATTGCTTTTATTAAAATTATCTCATCCTGCTTCTTTTTAAAGAATTGAATATCTTTTTGACTCTGTAATAACCATTTAGATAACAGGGTGATATAGTATCAAGAGCACTCAGATACATTTAGTGATTCCATTTTGGATAGCCTGGATAAAATGTAAAGGGTATAGTAGACAAATTTAATCCATTGTGTATTAAGATTATTGCCCACAACCAATTTTATTTTTTAACCCTATATGTTTATTAAAGACATAGAATTCCTCACTTTTTATGTAAGTTTCTTTGGTTATCTTATTTAAATACTTTGCAAATTTTTGGTAAGACCAGCTAATCTTAATTTGAACTCAGTCTAGTAAAAATGTGTTTATTAGATTTGCTTTATATATTTATGAAAATCTAACAAATAAAAATTATCTAATATGTAATTTAATCACAGAATGACCCAATGTAATTTCAGATATTCTATTATTATTGACATAATACAAATTCACTTAATTTTTCCTCTTATCATTTAAAATTATTCATTCTACAGAGACTTCTCAATGTTTTAGAATACATTATTAACACTGAATAACCCTCAAAATTTTATTTTATTTTCCTTCAGGCAGGGTTTTGCAGTCATGCAATCTTGGCTCACTGCAGCTCGAATTCCTGGGCTCTAGTGTTCCTCCTGCTTCAGCCTCCCAAGTAGCCAGGATTACAGGTGTGCATCACCCGGGTAGTTTTTTTATTTTTTGTAGAGATGAAGTCTCACTATGTTACCCAGGTTGGTCTCAAACTCTGAGCTCAAGTGATCTTTCTGCCTCACCTTCCCAAAGTACTGGGATTACAGAAAAGAGCCATTGCACCTGGCCTACCAAAATCTGATGATTAACAAACTAATCTAAGTTGTTCTATGGCATTCTTGAAAGTGAACCTCATTTTCCCTGTCCTAGTTAGTAACTTTTTATTTATAGTAACTTCAATAAAGATCTTGTTCTTTTTAAAAATTATACCTCAAATTATCACTTGGCAATACATATTTCAAACCATCTTTCTTTGACATTGATTGGTGAACAATGTTGGATTTATAAGTCGTTATAAAGTCATTCTTCGGTGTGTCCTGCAATTAATTAAAAGCCAAGTAATAATAAAATGCAATTAATGTGTACAAATTTTTAAAAATTATCTATGAAAGAGAAAAAAAGCATAAAATCACATGGAGAAATAATTTCTATTCTAGGAAGTATGTAACAGAAAATTCTCTGCCTCTTTTAGTTCATCAATTCGTATCATCTTTAATTAGTATGTCATTAAATTTTGTGACAGATTTAATAGCAGCTGACAATTGCAAAGTGCTAGCTAAAATAAAATCTAACACAGCAAATTTGTTACTTGCAAAAAATATCATCATTGCCTAGTCAACCATAATTTGCTTTTCTCTCTCTCTCTCTAAGGAAAAGGTTGCAATTTGGGAGAAGGTTTAAGCTTTAGCCCCTACATATTAAGCAGAATTAATTATCTATTTGCTTAGAAACCATATATTAGCTCCAGTTTGTCCATCCACTGGGTAAACGATAGACATTACTTGGTCACTATGATAGATTTGAATGCAGGCAAAAGCATCAATCAGTGTCTACAGCTGATTAGTTGTTGGTGTCTTTGACAGGCTCTTCCATCTCACTGAATGAAAGCCAGCTGATTGCTTTCACGTCTCTCCACATCCATTGCCCTCCACTGCCAGTATATTACATAGCAATGCTAAGGGTAGAAATTTCTCTGTGTCAGCTAACAGTGAATTTTTCCACTTCGCTTATGATTACATCCACGTTGATCTTTTACTTCAAATTACAGAATGAGACTGGTCAACAATGTGTGGAAATGTGAACCTTTAAAGCAGCAAGTAGAAATGGGTGAAAACAGTTGTGTTTTTAATAACAACATCTCTTCTCCTAAAGGCAGAAAAATGACATAAATGTACTTTCTTAAAATGTACCTTTTTAGATAACATGATAAAAATTGGATATGTCGAGATTAAGAACTGCTAGTTGAGAAATAAATGACTGTAATAGGAGGAAAACATTACCCTTGAGATGAATTCAGGTTCTGAAAGTACAATAGCAATTAGCACTAAAACGATCATTAAATTGATGTTCATTTGCTCTTAAAGTTTGCTCAGGCCAATCTTTTATTACTAGGATATATGTTCAAACTCCATTATGAACACTGTAGCTTATCTGTGAGCCTGAAGAACAGATGGAGTGAATTTATTTGCAGAAATATTTGAGCAAGTGGAAAGATATGAATTTTGACTTTTTTGACACCCAGCAGTGTCTGGCATATGTGCAACTGTTATTACTAAACACATATAAGAAACAGATCATCCATAAACAGAATGAATTTCTTAATTAACTTTCATTTGTATACTGAATTCAGGGTGATAATATCAAGTCCTAAGAAGCCATTTATATATGTTTCAAATGACACTACATCTACATCATAGATTCAATAGCAATGCAAATTCATGTTCTTCCCCTACTTTTTTTTTTTTTTTTTTTTTTTTTTGCTGTATCTACCAGATTTTATGTTCAATGCTTGAGGTTATTCAGCAAATAAACGTGAATACCTTCAATCTTCAATTAACAATATGCATATTCCAAATTTTACTTTATAGCCCATAATTAACGAATGTGGAAATTGAGTACAATTGTACAATCATGAATTTCTAAATTTCATGTAATTTTTAAAGAAATTTAAAAAATTAAATATAAATGTGAATATTATTTATAAATATAATCACATAACGAGTTAGTTTTCAATTTTTCTATGAATATTTTCATTGAGTAGGGAAAAGGAAAGAATATTTATGCATAAATGTAAAGCAATTATGTAAGAAATGTGAAGACAGAATTCAAAGTCCATGAAGAGAGTGATGCCTAGGGTGGCCCCTGGTTAACTGACATAACATATTCCTAGACTGAGTTGTTCAGACATGATGTGTGGTGTAGAAAAAAGCTCACAATTAACAGTTATCATGTATTAAAGTAATGAGTAACTAATTTCTATATCCTAACTGATCTTGTGAAAAATATACATATTTATAATTGACAATCATATTTAGTTCAATTTATCTTATTTAGCTCACTTTATTTGTTTTAAATATTATAGTCAGAAGACAGAGACTATTTTAAAATATAGGAATCCAGGGCAAAGTCAGTGTTAGAATATTTGTAAAAATGTTACAATATTAGAATGAAATGTGTACCTATAAACATTTCATAAATATAGTAAGCTACTAGTCAAAGGATAACTACATAAGTAACATATATGTTTAACTAGACATATAGTTGTATAGGACAGATTTCTCCAGGCCTCAGCCAGTCAAATAAAATAAAATGTTCTCTATTAGAACCCAAGAAAAAAAGAACACTTGGCTGCAAAGTGAATTTAGTCATTTAACTTATGATACATATGGTAATTAATCAGAGTCATAATCAGAAATCACTGGTCATCCTAGAAAAATTGTTTTAACTAAGAATTTCTAAGAATATATCTACATGCTACTTACATTGTAAAGACTTGTCTGCTTCCTGGTTGGAAATGCAGCAAAACATCTACTTAAAACAGAATTAAAATGTATGAAACCAGATATGGAGGACACTAAGAAAGATCATGTTAAGGCCCAATGTCTGGATTTTCTAGCAGAAAACATCATTATTAATTAAAGTTATTATTCTGGAAAATACTTATCCATGATCATTTCAGAATCAAGAACTTGTTCCATCATTAAACCAAGGATATTTCCAATATAGAGACAATGGCTTTAGCCTAAGTTGTTTACTGCCCTACTACCTACAGCAGAGAAAATTGGGAATAGCCTAAATAGCAAATAATAGAGGAATAGTTAAGTATGCAATATTACATCCACTTATCATAATATAATTGCAGAGGTGACCTTAGGCACCTCAGACGTGGGCCTGTAGCAAGAAAATCCTTGGAAATAATCTTTAACATCACCATATCTCTCACTAAACATTCATGGGCATACCGGGACTGTTCAACATGAGATATTTGCTCCATAGGAGCAAACAGCATTGCATGGAATCTCTGGACCAGTCAGGGAGCCCCATAAAAATATCAAAGAGAACAGGTCATGCCTAGAAGAATCTTCACTTTGACTAGCATCAGTCATAGTTTAAGGTTTCCATGGGGCACCTTGTATGAAGTTGGAAGCTGTTCATTCTCTGGGAATATGCTGTTTCAGCATGTGCATTACATAGACAAACAGCCAGGCTCTGCATCTTTTGTTATTAAAGAATCTTCACAATGTCTGTTTATAGAGTCTTTCTGTCAACCACATTGTAATTCATTTTGATAACAGCACAATTATGATATAATTAAGATTATATTTATAAAGAGAAAGTAACAATATCAAATTCTTATTCTACAATGCTAAGTAGAAAATGACAGGATACAAATTTGAATATATGCTTTTAGAAAACAAGTGATATTAAAGTATAATAATAAAAGAAATGTAGTTGATACCCCAAAAATACATGTTCATTTTATGTTTTCTTGAGAAGATTAAAATTCACTGGTGCATTCATTAAAAAAAAATAGAAGACAAATAATCTTTATAAAATATTTCATAATATTTCTGTATGCTAATCATTACTATAAAATAAATTTACATTCTTTCCTCTTATTTAAAATTTGTAATGGACAGATATTACTTTAAATAGAAATATCAAATATATTTATTTTCAATTAATCTAGGTCAATTATCTCACCCTTATAAATAAAAGAATCTGTAAAATTTGTATCCTGTTAAAACTGGACAGTTGGGGCCATATTAAACATTGATAGATTTATGTCAGAAACTGAAGGTGACAATAAGGCTATAGGTAGTTCTTTCTATTTTTTTCATCTTCAGTCCCTTGAAGATATCTACATGCTACCTACGGTGTAAGACTTCTTTATTCCCAAGCCAAATTTCCAAAATCAAAAGATACAGAAAAGTTGTCAACAATACCATTCTATAAGGCTTGAGATTTAATAATAACTCAGTTATGATCATGGACCATTAGGTGTGTCAGAAACAAATTCAATTTTAACCTGTCAGCTTGCAGAAAGGCTCTTGAGAACTGCCTGCCTCTGCTTCCCAAAGTGCTGGGATTACAGATGTGAACCCATGTTGTTATAAGGGGAAACTCAGAAGTATTTACTTTTATTAACAATCCAGAGTTTCAAAATCATTCTCAGTTCACCTACATTTTTGTAAGGGGAACCGAGGATGATTTTGAAACTCTGGATTATTAATAAAAGCAAATACTTGTAAACAACCTATTACATCTGAAGACAACAGAATAGATATAAAATATGTTAAACTCATGTAAGAGAATGCTTTATAGAAGATAAATAATAAACTAAGTTTCTGTATGAGCCTGAATAAATCTCAAAGCATGATATTAAGTGAAAACAGCAAGTTTCAGAATTTTAAGTACAATAAGACAGCCTTTATGCTAATTTTTTTTTAAAAAAATATACATGCAAAGTGGTTAACTATGCAGTCTATTACAACTGTGATTCTGTAATGGGAATTAGGTCATATGCAATTAGTAAGCATGAGAAGGATATCAGTATAATAGGAAAGCACTATTAGTTTAGGCAGAATTTTTGTCAGCCTAATATTTTCCACCACCAACTAGTAGTATCTTCATATACAACAAGATCCAGAAATACACAGCACTGAACAAGATGTGAATTCACCAGTGGTTCTCGAAAGTGGGTCATAGGAAACCCTTGGGTTCTCAAGAGCCTTTCTGCAAGTT
Source organism: Ateles fusciceps (assembly GCA_036589455.1). Classification (NCBI taxonomy): domain Eukaryota; kingdom Metazoa; phylum Chordata; class Mammalia; order Primates; family Atelidae; genus Ateles; species Ateles fusciceps. The sequence continues at coordinate 1,672,317 of JAZHEH010000827.1, read as the reverse complement.
GACAGGTTTAAATTATTAATGAACAACATTAAGATATTATTTACTTTTTTATTCACATGTTCTCAGAAAATACAGAAGAGTTTTTCAGAGGTTATGTGATATGTAATTTTGTGACGGATTAAAAACAGAAATAGGTCTAAAGATCCAACTAGTTTTTAATTAAACCCAACATTACAAAGATTTATAAAAATGTAAGACACTGTTACTGTTCTTACTTTTTGTTTGAAAAATATAACTATTTCTCATAAAATTTTATTTTTATATATAATAGTTTTACTATCACATTTTAAAATAGAAATTTAGATTATTATAGTTAAATGATTAACTATTCTACATAAATAAAAGCTCTTTGGGACACTCTAAAGAGTGTAGGGGGTTTTGAGAACAATAACTTTGAGAGCCCTTGTGCTATATATTTTGTATTTAAACTCACTTTTTTTGTCTTAGAAGTCATTGATACATAATGCTTAATAATATTTGTGTATTTACCATTGCCTGCATAATTTAGCATACTGAATCCTTCTGTGTAGTTCTTTCTGTCAAATTATCTTTGTCATTTTAAAGGAAGTTCTAAGTTTTCTAGAGTATTTTTATGTAAAAGAAATTTAATGCCTTTTAATTTAGTAATATAATTTTGAGAATTTTTGTTGTCATTTCATTGTTTTATTTTGCCAGTTGCAAGTTGTATAAGTTATGAATGGTCTACCACATTCTGGTTTTCTTAGGGCCTTTTATTTTAGTGACTCATTTTGCAAAAAGTGACACTTTAAAAAATGTTTATACTGTATTTTTGCAAAAACCCTTACAGTATATCATTTTAGTAAATCTAGCCACACATAATCATACATGATATCAAGATATAGTTATATATTTGAGTAGTTATAAAATGTAAAAAAGAAACAAACACAGGCTGTAGTATAAAGGCATGTTAGTGGTACCAGTGATTGAAGAGCTAGATATGACCCAGGAAGCTGGATAAAATTAAACTTTTGTTTAAAATATACTTTAATATGAGACTGTATTAAGTTATAAAATATAATAATTCATACATTTCATGTTCTTTGTTATTCTTTGAACTTTTCTGTATATTTAACTTTTTTCAAAATAAAATATTTATTAAAAATTACAGGTTATAATTCGCTTAATCCATGGCCCCGTTTTGGAAGGAAACAAAAAAGTAAAAATTAAGTAGTTACACAAGTAAAGCAGAAAGTAGTTTATATGCTTTAAAATCCTGACATGCTAAACTCAACTTACAGCTTTTTCTATTTTGCAATTAGTGACATATTGCCAAGTTTACTTATTGATAATTGTGTGCATTTTTTTAAGAGACCAGTAAGGAAATATGCTGTCAAAATACATGGAAAGAAAATGTTATATTTATCCTAGAGATGGTTAGTATACTTACAAACTTTTTGTGAAGAGATGTATAGTCAATATTTAGATTTTGTTAGCAATGGACAATCTCTGCCACATATATTTTTAAGTAATATTTTTTAAAAATTAAACATCATTCTTAGCTTGGGGCTGTGTAAAAACAGGGCCAAAGGCAGGATTTGGCTTACAGGCCATAATTTGCAGACCCCTGCTTGAATCACATAATTTCTCTGGAAAGTATATCTAGATAAAAAAGGTTAAAAAAATAAATAAAAAAGAATAGGACAAATGCTGTATACATTTGATTACTAAATTGATATTAATGTTTTAAAATTAATAAAAACATAATTTTCACACCCCACAGAAAAGAGTTTTCCTCTAATATTGTTTATATACAATATCAATGTTCTGTTTAAAGATTAAATTCCAAAAATCCCCTTGTAGAGACTAATTTTTAAGTAACATAAAAATTAAAAAAAAATTAATGGTAGAAGATCTTTTTATCTTTTACTCTTTAATATCAGACAACTCTAACTAGCCCAAACTAGATAGTGTGAAAAGAATAAAGAGAAGGCAGTGAAGAGAAAGAGGAAGAGGAAGAAAAAGTAGAAGGAGAAAGGGGGTGTGTTCAGTAAAATTCAAAAAATAGGCACAAGTTCATGTCTCCAAAGATTACAGTCTTCTACCAATTTGCATGATGTTTTGAACAAATGGAGAAGAAAGCAGGGAGGGAACAGGTATCTATTAGGGTGCAGATTTTCCACATTAAGTGGCACGGACCTATGACTCAACCAAAATTTCCTTGTTTCTAATGGAAGAGTCTGGTTATATGGACAAACATCAAGAGTACAACTGGAGTTTATTTTGTGCTACAGAATTAAAAAGAAGACTTAAACTGAAGGAGGAATAATATTAAAGACCATGTTAATGGAAGATGATATGACAGGGTAAAGAAGACATCTGGACAACAATCAGCCAAGCAATTAAAGAATTGTAACTTTCCATTGAAACAAAATAAAGATGGAATAAATCTATGACATGTAGGCCTTCCTTGTTAGCCAAAGTAGGCATGCTGCTCTCCACAAAAAGGGAGATGCTCAGAATAAAGTTCTCAAAACAGTAATATCAAACATGCTCTGATGAAGATTAACCTATAGATTTGGAAGTAAACTGTTAAAACAGCATGACTTAATTTAATGTTTCCTATTTTCCAATTCCAATCATAAACTATTTTCATAAAATATATAACTTAGAAACAACCTACATTCTCAGAAACAGAGACCCGATTACTTGTATTCTGGTACATCCATCTGATTAAAATATGGACTGTAGTTAAAAATAAAGTATTAATGATAGTTTATTAATAATGACAAGTATATCATTCTAATGGAAGATGTTAATCATAGAGGAAACTTGGTATAGGCTATACAGGAATGTTCTGGTTTCATCACAATTGTTTTATAAATATAAAGCTATTCCGAAATGAAAAATGTTATCTAAAAAGAATACGTTTGGGGTGATGATTTTATATTTATAGCTAGTTTTAAAATTAAGATCTATTCCAATGGGTACATTTTCTCATACAAAGAAGAGGAGAGCATATTGTAGAGCATGGCCCAGATGAGCTTACCGTGGAGAGGGTGTGTAAAAGTTATGTTGCCAGTGGGCAGGAAGGCGTGAGGATAGTTAACAGAACAGAGTAACATGGTTGTGTGTTACTTTACATAGATGCTGTAAAGTTTCAGTATCATCATCTTACTTTTGTCGGTGAAGTATGAAGTGGAGTAGAGCTCATAATAAAAGAGTGAAGTTGAGTGTGTTGGTTAAAGGGTTGGAAAAGAAAAGGACATTTCAGAACTGCTGGGCAGGGAATGGGAAAGCTTGATAAGCAAAGGTAAGTTGAAGGGATCATGGACATTATGGTTTATACTGACAAACTTCTCTCTAAAGGAGCCTGCTCTTTCCCACAGATTCCATTAAGCTAGTTGCCAAAAGATTACTTGAGCACTAAATGCTTTTTTAACATAAAATGTCTCAATAATCTTGACTCTTTCTTTGTTTTCCAGCTCACTACAATGTTTAAGTGATCTCTACTCTTTCAAACATGCCTCTACACTTGTGTCCTATATGCACCTATTATACCTAATAAACTACAATTTTCCTGTTTAGACCCTTGAAACTACTTTGGTTATCACTTAATTATAATAGCATATCTGTACATAGTGCTTATTATGTGCCAGACAATGCTCTAACAGCCTTGATTATGCTGTGTAATGTTTATCACAGACTTCCAAGTTGGATCCTCTTGTTATCTCCATATTATAGTCAAAAAAGTAACTTGCTCCAGGTTACAGATTTAGTAAGTCGAAACTTGGTGGATGTAGCAGATCTTTTAACTAATATGCTCATACTAAAAGTGAAATGATGTTCCCAGTCATGAGGTTCTGTTTCCTGTTTTTTGAGGCAGCAATTAGTTCTAAGCCATAAGAGGAAATGTTGTTCAAAATCCATTAAACTTGTGAGCCATATGTCAACACATAATAATAAAAGAATAGCATTTAACCACATACAACTTTAGTTGTTGAATTCTAACCATATTTTAAACATACCTCTCAGAGAGTAGAAAATGTAAAGACATTTAGATAAATTCAAGAGAAAATGAGAAATGCATTTTATGTATTTTTAGATATTTCCAGGAAATATATTTTCGAAGTCTTGAGTATATCCCCCATCTAATAATATTTCAGTACAGAGACTAAGCACATTTTCAAGGCACAAGTCCAGAGTCCTACTGCTACGCTATTTTATCTTCTGTCTTTGTGTGTACGTCTGTCAGATACTAAAAAATTCCCTCAGAAAGGGAATTCAAACATTGTAATCGACCTATTGTCCAGAGAGTTTCATGTTGTTAACTAATTTCACACTCCTAACTTTATTTCCCACTTTTACATTTCTATTTCTAAAATTTAATAGATTTATTTCTAAAAGCATTTCTGAAATGATCAAAGGAAACATCAGATCTTGTGGAAACATTGTTGTAATTGTTTCCCTCACATTTTCACAAATATGTAGGACTTTAAAGAAGAAAATTTATTTATTTGGGAGAAAAAAAACTGCAACAAATCATTGTACAATTTATTCAAAGCTTTTTAGAAATTGATTAGCAGCTGAAAAATGAGTAGCATATGTATATTGCATAAACATAGGAGTTATGATAAAAGAGGCCAAAGACATCATGAACACCATCTTTTTTTTAATGTGTAAGGAAATAATTTCACAATATAAAAGTAATTATAAGGAAATAATTTCACAATATAAAACTAATTTCAAACAGATAATATGTCACAGAGCTTATACTAAATATTGTATTTAGACTGTCAGAACATCAGTCAATTTCAACAAAACTTCAAAATACAAAGAATGAAAATAATCCTTGTTAAATCTTTAAAATTTTATAATGGCAAATGAAATCAGTGATTTTGTATCCAAATGGACACACAATATTTGCAAAATATGAAACTTACCAAATGAATGATTAATGTTATTTTTTTCACTTTTGTGCCATGTGAGTATAGCAAAATAATCTTAGTAAAGACAAGTTGATAATATTGACAAAAAATTATTATATCTCAAATGATAAAAATGTCATGATTTCTGATGTTGAACTGCAAAGTAGATAATCTATAAATAAAGAAATGAATCTTGTGTATATATTACTTTTGTTATTCCATTATTCCTTCCAGTTAAAAGTAAGTTTCTTTGACTCTAAGGCCAGTATAATAGGGGTGGGGAATTGGGTGTGGGTAAGGGTTAGTATTCAGTATATTGGAAAACATAATTAGTAGTATTTTACCAAATTATTTGATCCTAAGTTAAAAAATATGAATCACCTATCATATGTCAAAAAAAGTAATCATAAAATGTAGTTGATTTACTAGAATTGCGGCAGAATGCCACATTCAAATTAAATGAAATCATTCCCTTAGAGCTAGACTTTCTTTTGACCACACATGCACAGAGTGATTTCAAATGAAGGAAACTCATTGTTTTCAGCTTTATCAATAGGGTGATTTAATCAATCACTTTATGATTAAAATTGAAAACAAAGCAGGCACCACAGACTAGACATAATAGTATCTGTACTACCAAACAAGGCTCAAGTCTTGGCATCATTTTCTAAGGCCACTATTTGTTCAAAAAGCACAGACAATATTATTGTATCAATATTGTAATAGTATTAGTCTAATAAGTACTGAAATGTAAGAGATGATGCTTAGAAAAGATGCTTACATACACAATAAATAAGTCATATTTTGGTGGTTCATTTGTAATCTATAGAGAGACACAAGACTCACTCTATAAAATATGAATCTGTGTTCCAATTTCTGCTTGGTCACTAAAATATTTTGTTTCAAGAAGTATTTCATGAATTCTCTCTTGAACACATTCATTGGTTTCTTCAAATCTAGCACATTTGTTCTTCATGTTTTCCTATATTTAAACACTGAAACCTAAAACAAAGGGTAGCAACTCAGTATCTATCCTCTCTTCTTCTCTCTCTCTCTCTCTCTCTCTCTCACTCTCTCTCTCTCTCTCTCTCTCTGTGCGTGTGTATGTGTGTGGGGGTGTGTGTGTCTGTGTGTCACAAAACTAGATAATTAATCCAGTTACTAGATCAATATTGTAGTATAGGAGTTAACTCCAACGTCCTCTGGGAGTTAAACTCAAATGGCCTCTGGCTACTTAAGCAACAGAGATTTTACAAATATGATATAATTTTTTCTCCACTCTTATAAGCATATATAAATAATACATTTTACCTTTGGCTACATTTTAGATAGCAAACAAAACCACACATTAAATACTGCTGCTGTCTCTTTGGCATCACTGGAGAGATGTAAATAGAGGGATAAGGGAAGATAACTATGTATGTGAAAATAACTAACAATATATAAAAACAAATAATATATTTGTCTTTTTTATAGTGAGCCTCTCTTCATTATGTGTTATGTGGAAAACAGCAATTTTCTTTGAAACAAAACCCAGATGACTAGAAAAAAGTGACAAGAGTTATATGAAATTGTAAGTGCATATGAGGGTAGGGTGAGGAAGAGGGAGAGGCTTAAAATAAACCTACAAATAAAAACACCATAGCTGGTGAATTTGTAAATTTTATTCCCCATATAAGCACTTGTATATTTTTAAATTTCCGAGATAATCAAAATATGTCCTATGATCTTGTTTGTGTTTCCTTAAAATTTACATGTTCAAAATCTTTTATTTTTATTATTATTTTTTTTGATGGAGTCTTACTCTGTCACCCAGGCTGGATTGCAGTGGCACAATCTGGGCTCACTGCATTATCTGCTACCTTTGGGGTTCAAGTGATTCCCCTACTTCAGCCTCACGAATAGCTGGGACTACAGGTGCCTGCCACCATGCCCGAAATCTTAACTCACAAAATGATACTAATAGGAGGTGAGACCTTTGAGGAGTGATAGATCATGGAGGCAGAACTCTCATGAATGTGATTAGTGCCCTTATAAAATAGGTCTAAGAGAGTATGTTGGCCCCTTTAGTTCTTCTGCAATGTCAGAACATAGAAGATGCCATCTATGAGGAGCAGACCCTTATTAAACACCATATCCGCTGGTGCCTTAATCTTGGACTTCCCAGCCTCCAGAGCTGTGAGCAATACAGTGTTTTTTATAAACCACTTAGCATACAGTATTTTGTTACAGCAGATCCAAGAGACTGAGCTAGTACATACCATTAAAAGAATAAAATGTAAGGCAATGTATCTCACCATAAACTGTGAGTTTTAATTCTGGGGTGTTTGAAAGTAAGATGCAGGAACACATTAATATAAAAAGAAGTTTCCGGTATTTGAAAAAATAGTGTTTCTAAAGATGACACTGTACAAATAGTCATTTTAACAAATAACATAGGATATTCTGTGGAATGCAATAAAATAGCCATATTCTACAAAATAGAGGAACCATTTTTCCCAGTGAAATTAGTACATTGACTGTAATAGTCAACTTTGCATAAGGTGAACAGAACAATGGTGAGGAGGTGAAAAATAAAAAGCAGGAAAGTAAAATACATGAACAAAAATGCAGTAATAATCCACATGTACTTATATATGTACATAAAGGATACAAAACTAATATAACCATTGTAAATGCTGAGCAATTCTCAAAGCAAGGGAGTCAACCTCTACCAGCAAAATACTGAACCATGTTCTAGAACACCGTGATTTTCTTGAGGCAACAGAGTAGGCACCAAGAAGAAAATATAAAAGTCATCAAGAGAGATTTAGGAAACACACTTTTATTAATGAGTGTATTATGAGTGAAATGTAGGTAGAAGGAGAGAGCAAACTCCTTCAAGTTCTGACAAAGGCAGAAGGTGTCCACTTAGAAGAGCTGCTAAAGAAAAATCTAAGGTAGATATAGGTAGAATAAATATGAGAAAGTAAATTAGAAGGTCACAAATAAAATTAGAAAATTTGAAGTGAGTGAAAATTAAGGCAACTATACCAAAAGATATGGCAGTTAAAATTGTACTGAGAGGAAAATTTGCAGCAGTGAACATGTAGATTCAAAAAAAGAGTAGACAGAAAAACAAGCACCACTTGGCAGAATCCAATACCCTTTTCTAATAAAAACACTCAACAAATTAGAAATAGAGGACAACTTCTTCAACTTGAAAGATGTCATTGATTAACAAAACACAATTAACATAATATGAAATGGTTAAAAATTGATTATTTTCCCTTTTAAGATCAGGAATAAGACAAAGTACGGTCTTGCCACTCAAATTCAACAAAGTACCGGCAGAGCTAACTAGGAAAACTTGACAAGAAAGAGAAGTAAAAGGAATCCAGATGGAAAAGAGAAGTAAAATTATCTCTATTTGTAGATGACATGATTTTGTATATTGAAAATCCTAAAGAATACACACACACACACACACACACACACACACACACACACACAGTGAACTAGAGCTAACGATAAATTTCAGCAAGATTGAAGATACAAAATCAATATCAATATTTTTCTCTTCTTGATGCCATTTTACATAAAGTTGTTTTCATTACCATAGTAATGAAGACTTCATAAATAAAATTATTAAAACAACTTTATTTACAATGGCATCAAAAAGAATAAATACTTTGGAATAAATTTAAACAATATTTGAAATAATACTCTAAAAACAACAATACATTGTTGAAAAAAAATTAAGAAGGAAACATAAAAGACAAAGTATTCATGGAATTCTTAAAGTTGTTAACTGGCATTACTCTCAAAACTCATCTACAGACTCAGTACAATCTATATCAACATTGCACTGGCTTCTTCACAAACATTCATAAGCTAATTCTAAAATTATATGAAAATACAAGGGGCATAGAATAGCCAAAACAACCCTGTAAAGAAGAACATATTTGGAGAACTCACACTTCTCAATTTCAAAACTTAGTTCAAAGTTACAGTAATTGAGACTATGCAGTACTGACATAAAAATAAACATACAGATGGAACTAATTTGGAGTACAGAAATAAACCTTTCCATTTTGGAACAAGGTGCCAAGACAACGTAATGAAGAAAGCCTAGTCTCTTCAACCAATGTGGAAGGCCTGCCTGGCAATCCACCTAGAAAGAATGAAGTTGGACTTCTTCCACATACCATATACAAAATTTACTTCATAGACATTAACACAAGAGCTGAAACTATAAAACTCTCAGAAGAAACTGCAATAGTAAATTTTTGTAACCTTGGTTTTGGCAAAGCCTTCCGGATGTAACATCAGTGATACAAACAGCAAAAGAAAAATAGATTACTTGAATTTCCCCAAGTTTAAAAACTTCTTTACTTCAATTAATACCTGAGAAACTAAAGTAGCAATGTACAGAATGGGAGAAATATTTTCAAATTATGTATCTATTAAGAAACTTTGATCACAAATGCATAACACTTAAAGTCAATAATAAAAAGAGCACAATTACAAATTGAGCAGATAATCTTAATAGACATATCTCCAAAAAAGATATACAAATGGCCAATAATGCAAGAAAAGATGTTAAATATTATTAGTCATTTGAGAAATGAAAATCAAAACCAAAAAAAAAGATACCATTTAATCCACACTAGGATGGTTAAAATAGAAAAGATAGATAATAGTAAGTGTTGGTGGGGTTGTGAAAAGATATGAACCCATTTACTCTGTGGATGTGAATGTAAAATGAGGTAGCTACTTTGCAAAACATGTGGGCAGTTCCTCAAAATGTTAAACATAGAATTATGGTTTGAACCAACTTTGAATTCTAGATCTACTCTCAAAAGACACGAATCCTGTGTCTAAACAAAAATTGTTCACAAATATTAATAGCATCTTTATTTATAATCAAAAAGTGGACACAATCCAAATTCCATAAAGTGCATAGGTAAATAATATACATTAGAATATTATTCAGCAAAAAAAATGGATTAATACACTGGAATATTATTCAGCAATAAAATGAAATAAGTTCTGATTCATGCTATAGTAAGAAAGAATCTGGAAAACATTAAGTGCAAGAAGCCAGTCAATAAAAAAGCAAATCTTGTATAATTCTTTTTATATAAAACATGTTAATCTTTATAAACAGAAACTACATTAGTGGATGTCTTGGGTTGAATGGGGATTAGAGGAAGGAAAATAGAAAGTGACCTAATATCTTCAGATTTCTTTTGGGCATAATAAAAATATTTTAAACACAGATTGCAGAGATGGCTACACCAGTCTACGAATATATTATAAACTATTAAATTGTATATTCTAAATATGTTAATTCTATGTTATCTGGACTGTATTTCAATTAATGTGTTACATTTTAAGAGTAGTCCTAAATTGCTACTAAAATGCAGAGTCATTGTTCCCACTTCCATTAAAAAAAAATTGATTATTTTAGATACATGAGTTAAAGGGGGAAAGAAAAATCCCAAATAATATTTTACATAAATATATCACAGTGGAGAAAAATTTTAGCTACATGTTATATATAAATCCATTTTAGTGTTGGAAAGATTCTTAATAGCATGAGTTCTGTTTGAAATATACAATCAGATAGCCATTAATAATTCAATAAATCAATAAATAAAAAGCATACACATAGAACTAACTCTTTGCCAGGAATTCTTTAGCTACTTTTTATATATTAATTGATTTAATTGCTATAAACTTCTGTGATGAATACCAATATTTTTCTCATTCTATAGCTGAGGAAACTGAGGTCAAATAATTGGGAGGTTGTACAACCACTATTTTAATTCATCAGTGTAGTTCCAAAATCTATGCTGTTAACATGATACTAACCACATTGTAGTCTTGATGTATTTAAACAATAATCTTCAGTTATTCTTTCCAAGGATAGTGTTAAAAAGAATAGGTGGGCAATTTCTTGGCATGAAGAAAATTCATGTTCCCCTTGACTCCCAGACCAATTGTGCCTCCCATACCCAAAGGAAGCTGTAGTTGCCTTCTCATTCACCACAGCAGCAGAAGTTAATCGGTGTTGATTTTGTTGTACAAGTATAGTACTGAATACAATTACTATGAACTACTTTAATTATAAATAGAAACATTTGCAGCTTAAAATTTTAAAAGGAAATGACAAAATGTTGACACATAACTTTTTTGTAAGAGACAAAATATCTTCAGAAGATTAATGAATCTGGACTTGAAACAAACTTTGAATAACTTCATTGGCAAATTATGAGAATAATTGTAATTTATAATAATCATTACTTTTCTACTGTGCTCTAGGTATTTGGTTTGTGCTGCCGGATAGTATATACTATGAGCGTAGCCAAGGTTGAAGGTATAGTACTATTTAGTGAGGGAACCAGTGCATGATTTGAGGTCACTGAGAATAGACAACATGTATACCAGATTCCAGTGGTACACAACTAACTGACAGAAAGGAGAGAAAGAGTGTGCACAACATCCAGTCCCTTTGAATGCATCAGTCCCCCATGGCCAGCAGATCTCCTCAGCAAAAGTGGTGAGTGTGATTACATGGACCTCACTTTTGCTGCAGGAGAAAGACATCTCCCCCTCCTTCATGGAGTCTGGAATACAGAAAGTTGGGAGTGTGCCTAAAGGCCATAGACAAATGTACTTACACATCTTTATTTATAATCAAAAAGTGGACACAATCCACTTAAGCTTGTTAATATGGCATTACTCTCAAAATTGATCTACAGAATCAAAACAATCCATATCAAACTGCTTATTAGGACCAGAGAAGGGAAAGATTTTCTCTCACAAACCAATAAGCCCAACTCAGCCAAAAGGGCACTTTAACTACAAATAAGGAATTTTTCCAACCCCAGTCCATTCATATGAAGGCAAATGAGATCCACAGACTGCTCTGGCTGCCTTTTCAGTAACTACAGAGCAAAAAAGTGAACAATTCTAGCATATATTTACAAAAGCAAGAACAACACAAGAGCACTCTATATTTTTATAGCTACCTAAATTTTCCTTTTTTAGCAAATGTCACAATGATTAAATAGAACATAATTACTAAAAACATAAATTTAGTAAAATATAAATAGCTTTAAGTTTCTGTTCTGCCTCTTAACTAATTTGTGACCTAGGTGAAGTACTTAAATAGTTAAAGATATAATTTCTTTCATAAAACTGGAGGAAATTGTATTCATACCCATAAGAGTACTCTGAAAATTAAGCAACTGCATGCATAATCATTACATCTATTGAACTTTCTGGTACATAAAAGCAAAAAGCACAAAAATGATAATTATTTTTATTATCATTACTTTTATTCTGTTCCCTTGATAAATATGTCAATTTCATGTCAATACCACATCATCTTGATTAGTGATTACTTCTAAAAAGTCAGTCGTTATTCTTACCTTTTATAATATTTTTTCTCTGTACTGTATACACATTTTTTTCTGACTGCTTTTAATATTTTTTCTTATCATTGTCTTTTAGCAGTTTGATTATGAAGTGCCTGTGTAGCTTTCATTAAGCTCTTGTGCTCAAAATTTATTGTAAACATTGCATATTTGTGTTCAAAATTTTCATCAAAGTTCAAAAAATTTCAGCCACTATATCTACAAATATTTCTGCCCTTCCTATATTTCTGATAATTCACCTTCATGTATATAATGTCACTTGATATTATGCCACAGCTGACTTATTCTCTGTTAACTATTTCTAGTTTTTTTTAAATCTGTATTTAATCTTGAATAGTTTCTATTGGTGTGTTTTCAAGAAAGTTTCTAACCTTTTCTCCTGCAGTGTTAAATATATTAATATTCTCAAAGTGTTTTGTTGTTGCCTTTTTACCTCATCCACTTCGTGTTTCATCTTTAGAATTTTTTTATTTTCCATATCTTTATCATGTTTATGATTTCATCTGCTTCTTGGATATATGTTATATATTTACAAAAATGTCTTTTAATGTTTTGAATTAATTGTATCATGTGTATCATTCCTGTGTCTGTTCCCATTTTTTTTTTTTTTTTTGCTTTTTTTCCTCTTGGTTATAGATGTATTTTATTACTTTTTTTTGTATGACTTCTAGTTTTTTGTTAAGATTCAGTGTTACGATTTTATATTGTTCAGTACTGTTTTGTGTATGGGTGTGTTTTCTTTTGTATATCTAAATATTATTGGGCTTTATTTTAGATACTCTTGTTATTTGAAAATAGTATGATCTTTCTGAGCTTGTTTTTTTAAACCTCATTATGAAGTATTAGAACTTAATGTAAGGCCTATTCGACCCTACCACTGAGACAACACCTTTTTGGATACTCTAATTATCTGTATGTTTGGAGGTCTTTCCAATCTGGGTTTGGTAAACAGAAATTTTTCATGACTTTTTTAAAGTCCTGGGGACTGTTTATTCATTTGCAGTGGATTCTTTCTCTGACTTAGGTAATTTCCTCCTATAGAAGAGCCTATTAGTACTTAGCTAGACTAAAGGCTCTGAGTATCTCTTTAGGTCTCCTTTTCTCCAGCTGTTGTTAGCTAGTTGTTTTCCAAAGCCTCAATCTTTATTTCTTTAATTCATCTGGATAGGCTCTGCTTGGTTTCCCCCTCCTCTGAACCAGGGCCTAGAACAGGGGGTGTCCAATTTTTGGCTTCCCTGGACCACATTTGGGAAGAAGATTGTCGTGAGCCACACATCAAATACACTAATACTAATGATAGCTGATGAGCTGAAAAAAAATTGCAAGAAAACTCCTAATATTTAAAGAAAGTTTATGAATATGTGAGTATGTGTTTGGCCACATTCAAAGCCATCCTGGTCCTTAACGCAGCCTATGGTCCATGGGTTGGACAAGCATGTCCTAGAGACTCTCCCCATTCAGTGGTCTGAGCCTACATGGGCTTACTTAGTTTGCTTCCTTTCTCTCAGGTATTACATGTCGGCTCTTCCTGTTTCCTGTTGTGTGCAACCATTTTCTCATCAATTTTAATCAGTGTTCTAATTGCTTAAGGGCATATCAGGAAATCCAGTACACATTATTTCAACATACCTTAAAGTACCATTATTAAACATATGAGTGTAAACACACACACGCCTATGTGAAAATGACATATTTTCATATCTAAATGCATATATGTAGATGGATATGTGTTTCTGAAATGCATTGATAAACCATATGATTTTATTTAATCCAAATATGGGTTGTTGAATAAATTTAGGTAAGACTAGTAAAGAAAATGAGCAAAATCACAGCTAGGATGATTTTCTCTTCAAAAAAACCTGGTAAATGATTTTTAGATAATTAAAATTTCTAAAGTCTTACTTGTTATATGACAAGATAGTTACAAAACATTGATATAACTTTCTCTTCTTTGTCAATAGTTTGGTGCTATTGTGTTTTGTTTTGGTTTTGGTGTTTAGTTCTGACTTTTATTTTAGGTTCAAGCGGTACATATGCAGGTTTGTTACATGGGTAAATTATGCATCTTGGCTATTTAAAAATTATTTTGTTACACAGGTAATGTGCATAGTACTCAATACGTAATTTTTTGTTCTCACCCTCCTCCCATCTTGCACCCTTAAGCAGGCCTTATTGTCTGTTGTTTTTCTTCTTTGTGTTCATGTGTGCTCAATATTTAGCTCTAATTTATGAGATAGTACATGTATTGTTTGCTTTTCTGTTCTCGCATTAATGTGCTTAGGATAAGGGCATCCACCTTCATCCGCATTGCTGCAAAGGACATTATTTCATTTCTTTTTATGGCTGCATAGTATTCCATGGTACTTATGTAACACATTTTCTTTATCCAGCTTACCACTGACAGGCATCTATGTTGATTCCATGCCTTTATAATTGTGAATAGTGCTGCAATTAACATGTGAATGCATGTCCCTGTATAGTAGTGCAATACGTATTCTTTTGTGTATATATCCAGTTATGGAATCACTGGGTCAAATGGTACATCTGTTTCAAATTCTTTGAGAAATCTCAAAGCTGCTTTGCACAGTAACTGAAGTAATTTACATTCTCACCAGTAGTCTGCAAGCTGACCATTTTCTCCATAACTTTGTCAACATCTGTTATTTTTGAATTTTTAATAATAGTTGTTCTGATTGGTGTGAGATGGTATCTCATTGATGCTAATAGTGATGTTGAGCTTTTTTTTTTTCATATACTTCTTGGCCTTATGTATGTCTTCTTTGACAAAGTGACTGTTCATGTCCTTGGCCTATTTTTTAATGGAATTGTTTGTTTTTTGCTTGTTAATTTGTCTATGTTTCTCATAGATTCTGGATATCTGACCTTTGCTAGATAGTTTGTAACTATTTTGTCCTATTGTACAGGTTGTCTGCTTACTCTGCTGAAATTTCTTTTGCTGTACAGAAGCTCTTCAGTATAATTAGGTTCTACTTGTCAATTTTTTTTAAGGTCTTATGCTTTTAGTGTCTTCATCATGAAACTTTATCAGGGCCTATGTCCAAAATGGTACTTCTTAGGTTATCTTCCATGGTTATTATAGTTTTTTGTTTCACATTTAAATCTTCAATCCATATTGACTTGATTTTTGTGTATCGTGAAAGGAAGGGGCTCAGCTTCAATCTTCTGCGTATAGTTGGCCAGTTGTCTGACTACCATTTACTGAATAAAAAGTCCTTTATTCATTGCTTATTATTGTTAATGACTTTGTTGAATATCTGTTGGTTGTAGGTGTGTACCTTTATTTCTGGGTTCTATAACCTGTGCCATTAGTCTGTGTGCCCATTTTTGTAAGAATATCATGCTGTTTTGGTTACTATAGCCTTCTACTATAGTTTGAATTCAGGTAGTATGATGCCTCCAGCTTTGTTCCTTTTGCTTAGGAATACGTTGGCTGTTTGGGCTTTTTTTATTCTATATGAATTTTATATTTTATTTCATTTTGTTTGTCTGAAAATTTACTTCCTGGTAACCTCAGCTGTGTAGAAGACAGCAAGAATTAAGGGTAGATGAAGAATAAAAGCTTCTAAGTAGTCAAAATGGACTCTAAATCTGGTGGAAATTTTTCAGAGCATCCCTCACTCTGGTTTTTCATATTACAGTCATCTCTCAGTATCTGTGTGGGACTAGTTTCAGTACCCCTTAGAATAACAAGATCCACAGGTGCTCAAGTCACTTATATAAAATGTCATAGTGTTTGCATATAACCTATGCACATTCTCTCATATATGCTAAATCATCTCTAGATTATTTATAATAATACAACGTAAAATTCTATGTTAACAGTTGTTATAGTATATTGGTTATTAAATTTGTATTATTTTCTAACATTGTATTGTTATTTTCATTTTTTTAAATAATGTCAGTACACACTGGTTAAATCCTCACATGTGAAGCTCTCAGATATGAGGGGAGGAATAACTATATTTTTTTGTGAATGTTATATGTTTTCTCAGATCAAAGTAATTTAGAAACTGGTAATTTAGGAGAAAGTAAGCATAGCATTGTGGAAAGAATCATTGACTCAAGATGATCCAAGAAGCAAATCCCAGTCATGAAACATAAAATACAAGATAAGTAAAATATTTTGCCCTTCTGGGCCTCAGTTTCCTCATCTATAAAATTGTGGCAATAATGGTATACCTATTACAGCCTTCCTTCTTACAGCATTGCTGCAAGAAGGAAATTAAGTCATTGGTGTAAAATGAAGATAATATTATCCAGTTTAATTGACTACCAAACAGGTTTTATTCCTTCTCAACCTCGGTTTGTTTATTTATAAATGATGATTGATAACAAAAGTCATCCTAGGCTATTTTGCAAGCTGTTGAATAGCAAAGTAAGTTAGTGGTAATAAAGGTATTTTGTAAGTGGTCAAATGCTTCTTAAGTGTAAAGCAGAATTCCATTTTTTATTGCTATAGCAGAAGAAGTTATACTTTTTTTGTGGGGGGAAGCAATAATCAGATCCTTTTACTTGGTGGTCTTGGCTGTCACGTGAGTATTTTTCTTTTTTATTTCAATACGTTTTTAGGAAACAGGTGGTGTTTGGTTAAATGAATAAGTTCTTTAGTGGTGATTTCTGAGATTTTAGTGCACCCATCACCCAAGCAGTATACACTGTACCCAATGTGTAGTCTTTAATTCCTCACCCTCCTCCCAGCCTTTCCTCTAAATACCCAAAATCCACCATATCATTCTTATGCCTTTGCATCCTTTAGCTTACCTCCCAATTATGAGTGAGAATATACAATGTTTGATTTTCCATTCCTGATTTACTTCACTTACAATAATGGTCTCCAATTCCATCCAAGTTGCTGTGAATAACATTATTTCATTCCTTTTCATGGCTGAGTAGTATTCCATGCTGTGATATATATGTATGTGTGTATGTGTGTGTGTGTATCTTAAATTTTTTATTCACTCATTGATAATAGACATTCAATGTGGTTCCATATCTTTGCAATCGCAAATTGTGCTGCTATAAACATCTAAGTGCAAGTATGTTTTGTTATTGTTTTTGTTTTGTTTTTGAGACAGAGTCTCACTCTGCCACCAGGCTGGAGTACAGTGGCACAATCTTGGCTCACTGCAACCTCTGCCTCCCGGGTAGCCCAGGTTCAAGCAATTCTCCTGCCTCAGCCTCCGGAGTAGCTGGTACTACAGATGCATGCCACCACACCCAGTAGAGATGGGGTTTCACCATGTTGGCCAAGATGGTCTCAATCTGATCTCTTGACGTCATGATCCACCCGTCTTGGCCTCCTCTGGTTAGATACCTAGTAGTGGGATTGCTGGATCAAATGGTAGATCTACTTATAGTTTTTTAAGGAATCTCCACAGTTTTCCATAGTGGTTGTACTAGTTTATATTCCCACCAACAGTGTAAAAGAGTTGCCTTTTCACCACATCCACACCAACGTCTATTATTTTTTGATATTTTGATTATTTCCATTCTTGCAGAAGTAAGGTGGTATCATACTGTGATTTTGATTTGATTTTCCTAATAATTGGTGATGTTGAGCATTTTTCCACATGCATGTTGGCCATTTGTATATTTTCTTTTGAGAATGCCTGTTTATATCCTTAGCCCACTTTTTAATGGGATTTTTTTTATTCTTTGATTTGTTTGAGTTCTTTGTAGATTCTGAATATTATTTCTTTGTTAAATATATGGATTGTGCAGATGTTCTCCCACTCTGTGGGTTGTCTGTTAATTCTGCTGATTTCTTTTGCTGTGCAGAAGCTTTTTAGTTTAATTAAGTCCCATCCATGTATCTTTGTTTTTGTTGCATTTGTGTTTGGGTTCTTGGTCAGGAAGACTTTGCCTAAGTCAATGTCTAGAAATGTTTTTCCAGTTTTATCTTCTAGAATATTTATGGTTTCAGGTCTTAGATTTAATCATTTGATCTATGTTGAGTTTATTTTGTATAAGGTAAGAGATGAGGATCCAGTTTCATTCTCCTGCATGTGGCTTGCCAATCATTCGAGCACCATTTGTTGAATAGGGTGTTCTTGCCCCACTTTATGTTTTTGTTTGCTTTGTCAAATATCAGTTGGCTCTACGTATTTGGCTTTATTTCTGCATTCTCTATTTCTGTGCCATTGGTTTATGTGCCTATTTTATGCCAGTACCATGCTGTTCTGGTGACTATAGCATTGCAGTATAGTCTGAAGTCAAGTAATGTGATGCCTCCAGATTTCTTCTTTTTGGTTAGTCTTGCTTTGGCTATTTTTTTTTTTTTTTTGTCCCATGTGAATTTTAGGTTGGTTCTTTCTAGCATTGAAAAGAATGATGATGATGAGAATTGCACTAAATTTGTAGATTGTTTTTGGCTTTATGGTCATCTTCACAATATTGATTTTTACTCATCCATGAGCATGGGATGTGTTTCGATTTTTTTGTGTCATCTATGATTTCTTTCAGCAGTGTTTTATCGTTTTCCTTGTAGTAGTCTTTCATGTATTTGGTTAGGTACATTCCTAAGTATTTTATAGTATTTTTTTGCAGCTATTGTGAAAGAAATTACAGTCTTGATTTGACTGTCAGCTTACTCACTGTTGGTATATAGCAGAGCTACTGATTTGTGTACACTAATTTTGTATCCTAAAACTTTGCTGAATTTATTTACCAGTTCTAGGAGCTTTTTGGATGAGTCTTTAGGGTGTTTTCGGTATATGATCATATAATCAGCAAAGAGCAAAAGTTTGACTTCCTCTTTACCAGTCTGGATGCCCTTGATTTCTTTCTCTTGTCTGATTGCTCTGGCTAGGTCTTCCAGCACTATGTTGAACAGAAGGATCTTTTTTTCTTGCAGTTCTCAGGGGGATTGCTTTCAACTTTTCCCCTTTCAGTAGTATGTTGCTTCTGGGTTTGTCATAGTTGGTTTTTATTACCTTATGTCCCTTTTATGCTAATTTTGTTGAAGGTTTTAATCATAAAGCCATGCTACATTTTGCCAAATGCTTTTTCTGCATCTATTGAGATTATCATGTGATTTTTGTTTAAATTCTAGTATGTGGCACATCACACTTATTGACTTGTGGATTTTAAACCATTCCTGAATCCCTTGTTTGAAACCCATTTGATCATGGTAGATTATCTTTTTGACATGCAGTTGGATTCAGTTTACCAGTATTTTGTTGAGGATTTTTGCATTTATGTTCATCAGGGATATTTGTTTGTAGCTTTCGTTTTTTGTTATGTCGTTCTCTGGTTTTGGTATTATGGTGATACTGGCTTTATAGACTAATGGAGGGAGGTTCCCTCTTTTTTATCCTGTAGAATAGCATCAATAGGATTGGTACCAATTCTTTCAATGTCTGATAGAATTTGGCTGTGAATCCATCTGGTTTTGGACTTTTTTTTGGTTGCAATTTTATGAATACCATTTCAGTCTTGCCACCTGTTATTGGTCTGTTAAGAGTTTACATATCTTCCTGGTTTAATCTAGGATGGCTATACATTTCCAGGAATTTTTCCATCTTCTATAGGTTTTCTAGTTTATGTGCATAGAGGTGTTTAAGTAGCCTTGAATACTCTTGTGTATTTTTGTAGTATCAGTAGCAATATCTTCCAATTCATTTCTAATAGACCTTGTTTTGATCACTCTTTTTTTATTGGTTAATCTCACTAATGGTCTATCAACTTTATTTATCTTTTTAAAGAACCAGCCTTTTGTTCAATTTATCTTTTGTGTTGCTTTTTGTTTAAATTTCATTTAGTTCCTCTAATCTTGGTTATTTCTTTTCTTCTACTAAATTTAAATTTGGATTGTTCTTGTTTGTCCAGTTCCATGAAGTTTGGGCTTAGATTATCTATTTGTGCTCTTTCAGACTTTTTGAATTAGGCATTTAATGCTATGAACTTTCCTCTTAGCACCACTTTTGCTGTATCCCAGAGGTTTTGGGAGGTTGCATCACTGTTATTCATTTCAAAGAATTTTTTAATTTTTATATTTATTTCATTGTTGACCCAATGATCATTCAGCAGCCAGTTATTTAATTTCCATGTATTTGCATGGTTTTGAGGCTCCCTTTTAGAGTTGATTTCCAATTTTATTCCACTGTGATCTGAGAGAGTGATTGATATTTTTTGATTGATATTACTGAGACTTGTTTTGTATTATGTGGTCTATCTTGGAGAATGTTCTCTGTGTTGATGAATTGAAAGTATATTCTGCACTTGTTGGGTAGAATGTTCTGTAAATATTTGTTAAATCCATTTGTTGTAGGGTATATTTTAATTACGTTGTTTCATTGTTGACTTTCTGTCTTGATGCCCTGTTCAGTGCTGTCAGTAGAGTATTAAAGTCCCCCACTATTATTGTCTTGCCATCTATATCATTTCCTAGGTATAGTAGTAATTGTTTTATAAATTTGAAAGCTCCAGTGTTAAGTGCATATATGTTTAGAATTATGTTATTTTACTGTTGGTGTAGTACTTTTATCATTGTATAATGCCCATCTTTGTCTTTTTAACTGTTGTTGCTTTACAGTTTGCTTTGTCTTATATAAGAATAGCTGCTTCTGCTTGTTTTTGGTGTCCACGTGCATAGACTATCTTTGTCCACCCAATTATCTTAAGTTTATGTGCGTCCTTATGTGTCAGGTGAGTCTCCTGAGGACAGCAGATACTTGGTTGTTGATTTCTTATCCATTCTGCCATTCTGTATCTTTTAATTGGAGCATTTAGGCCATTTACCTTCAACATTAGTATTGCGATGTCATATACTATTGGCTTTATAATGCTATATGTTGCCTGAATACCTTTTTTTTCCCCATTGTCTTATTGTTATTGTTATATAGGTCCTGTGATACTTATGCTTTAAAAAGTTTCTATTTTGGTTATTTCAAGGATTTGTTTCAAGGTTTAGAGCTCTTTTAGCAGTTCTTCTAGTGCCAACTTGATAGTGGCAAATTCTCTTAGCATTTGTTTGTCTGAAAAAGACTGTATCTTTTCTTCATTTATGAAGCTTAGTTTCCCTGGATACAAAATTTTTGGCTGATAACAGTTTTGTTTAAGAAAGCTAAAAATGACTCCAATCCCTTCTAGCTTGTAGAGTTTCTGCTGAGAAATCTGCTGTTACTGATAGGTTTTCCTTTTTAGGTTATCTGATGCTTTTGCCTCACAGACCTTAAGATTCTTTCCTTAGTCTTGACTTTGGATAACCTGATAACTATGTGCCTATACAATGATCTTTTTCAATTAAATTTGCAGGTGTTCTTTGAGCCTCTTGTATTTGGATTTCTAGATCTCTAGCAAGGCCTGGGAAATTTTCCTGGAGTAGTCCCTCAAATATGTTTTCCAGACTTTGAGATTTCTCTTCTTCCTTGGGAATACCAGGGTAGGTAATACCAAGGTAGGCAACCAGGGTAGGTAGAGAAAGACCACTAGGTGGGGACAGGGATTAGGATTAGGTGTGTCTAAGCTTAGACTCTCCTTATGCAAAGCTTGCTGAGACTTCTGTGGGGGGATGGGGTTATGCTTCTCAGGCCAATGGAGTTATGTTTCCAGGGAGATTATGGCTGCCTTTGCTGAGTCAAACAGGTCACCAAGGAAATGGGGGAAAGCAAGCAATCGCAGCCGTCACCCAGCTTCCATGCAGCCCTCTGTCCTAAAGACAGGTCTCAGTACCACCATGTCCCTTCAACAGCACTGAGTCTATTTCCAGGCAGCCAGTGACAAGATCCGAAAACTTGCCCAAGACCACCAGCTTCCCTGCTGAGAAAGCAAGCAGATGAACAGTTTTCAGGCATCTCAGGGAGCATTCAGTGGTGATCCAGTTTCTTGAAAGGGTCTGTAGATTCTCTCAGCTTTCCTGATTTTCTGCGGTAGTTCTTGGAGCAAAAATTTATGATGTGAGTCTCCACACACTGCTCTGTCTGTCTCAGCAGGAGTCACAAGCTATTCCTGCTTCCTATCCACCATCTTAATGTCCCCTATATAAATTGTAAAATATTTTTTTTTCAGATTCTGTAAAAAAACGTTCTTGGAAGTATGATATTATAGAAATAAAACTGAATCTATAAATTGCTTTGGAAAGTATTAACATTTTACCAATATTGATTCTTCCTATCCATGAGCATGGAATGTTTTTTCATGTTTTGATGTTACCTCTAATTTCTTTCAGCCAGTGTTTTGTAATTCTCATTGTAAAGGTATTTCACTTTCCTAGTTGCTGTATTCCCAAGTATTTTATTATTTCTGTGGCTATTCTGAATGATATTGCATTTTAATTTGGCTCTCAGCTTGGACATTATTGATATATAAAAATGCTACTAATTTTTTTTACATTGATTTTGTATCCTGAAAGTTTGCTAAAGTTATTAATCACATGTAGGAGGCTTTGGATAGAGACTATAAGGTTTTCCTCGTTTAGAATCATATCATCTGCAAAACATCTCTATTTGGATGCTATTTATTTCTTTTTCTTGCCTGACTGCTCCATCTAGGACTTCCACTACCATGTTGAATAGGAGGGGTAAAATTGAGCATTCTTATCTTGTTCTGGTTTCCAGTGGAAATGCTTCTAGGTTTTGTCAGTTCATAATGGTTGCTGTGGTTTTGGTCACAGAGGGCTCTCATTATTTTGAATTATGTTCCTTCTATGTCCAGTTTGTTGAGAGTTTTTTTTTAACATGAAATGATGTTTAATATTTTTATATCTGTTCTGCATCTGTTGAGGTAATTATCTGAGTTTTGTTATTGGTTCTGTTTATGTGATTAATCACATAGATTTATTTACATATGTTGAGCCAACTTTGCACCGAGGAATAATGCTTACTTGATAATGTTAGATTAGACTTTTGAAGTGCTGCTGCATTTGGTTTACTAATATTTTGTTGAAGACTTTTGTGTCTATATTCAGCAAGAATATTGGCCTGAAGTCTCCTTTTTGTTGTGTCTCTGCCAGATTTTAGTATGAAAATCATGCTTGCCTCATAAAATGATTTAGGGAAAAGTCTCTCCTCCTCAATTTCTGGGAAAAGTTTCAATGGGATTGGTACCAGGCCTTTATACTGGTAGAATTCAGTTTGGTAGAATTCAGTTATGAATCCATCTGTTCCAAGGCTTTTTTTGTTTGGTTTTTATTACTGATTCAATTTCAGAACTCAGTATTGGTCTACTCAGGATTCCAATTTATTCCTGGCTTATGGAACTTGTATAATTCCAGGAATTTATCCATTTCTTCTAGTTTTTTTTTGTGTGTGTGTGTGCATAGAGGCGTTCATACTAGGCTTTGAAGTTGTATTTCTCTGGGGTCAGTGGTAATGCCCCTTTGTCATTTCTGATTGTGTTTATTTGGATCATTTATCTTTTCTTCTTTATTAATGTAGCTACTGCTCTATCAATCTTAGCTATTTTTTGTAAGAACCAACTTTTATTTTTTTTATTCGTTTTTTAATCTCAATTTCAATCAGTTCAGCTCTGATTTTGATTATTTATTTTATTCTGCTAGCTTTGGGGTTAGTTTGCTTTTGCTTTCCTAGTTCCCCTAGATGTAAAGTTAGGCTGATAATTTGAGATCTTTCCAACTCTTGAATGTGGAGATTTAGTACTATAGAGTTTTCTCTTACATTGCTTTAGCTGTGTCACAGAGATTCTGTTGTATGATTTTGTGTGTGTGTGTGTCAAAGAACTTCTTGATTTCTGTATGAATTGTATAATTTACCCAATAATCATTCAGAAGCAGATTGTTTAATTTCCATATAAATTTATGTTTTTAGATATCTTCTTGGCATTGATTTCTGTTTTTATTGTGCTGTGGTTTGAGAGTGTAGTTGGTATGATTTTGGGTTTTCTTAATTGAATTTGTTGCAAGTTGCTATATTGCCAAACATGTGATCAATTTTACAATATGTCCCATGTGCAGAAGAAGGAAATGTATATTATCTGGTAATTGGGTAGAGTGTTCTGTAGACGTCTGTTAGGTCCATTTGGTCAAGTTTCAAGTTTAGGTCTCAAAAATATGTGTTAGTTTTCTGCCTCAATGATATATCTAATACTGTCAGTGTGGTGTTGAAGTTTCCCACTATTATTGTGTAGTTTCTAAGTCTCTTTGTAGGTCTCCAAAAACAGGTGCTCCAGTGTTGGATGTATATAAATTCAAGCCACTTCAAACTTCTTGTTGATGTGAACCCTTTATCACTATATAATACTCTTATTTGTTCTTTTTGATTGTAGTTGGCTTAAAGTCTATTTTGTTTTCTTTTTTCTGAAATGAGAACAGAAATCCCTGTTTTTATTTGTTTGTTTGTTTTCTGTTTGCTGAAAAGATCTTTCTCCATCCTTTTACTTTGAGCCCATGGGTGTCATTACATGGGATATGAGACTGTGTAAGACAGCATACAGTTGGATTCAGCTGCTTTATACAACTTGCCACTCTGTGCCTTGTAAGTAGGGCACTTAGCTCATTTATGTTGAGGGTCAATATTGATATGTGTGGATTTGATCCTGTTATCTTGTTTTGCTAGCTGTTATGCAGACATGATTGTGTAGTTGCTTTTTAGTGTCAATGGTCTATATGTATAAGTGTGTTCTTGTGGTGGCAGGTAATGGTCTTTTGTTTCCATGTTAGCATACCTTTAAGGACCCCTCATAAGGCAAATCTGATGATAACAAATTTCCCTAGCATTTTCTTCCCTGAAAAGTATTTTATTTTTTCTTCACTTATGAAGTTTCCTTTGGGTAGATATGAAATTATTGGTTGGAATTTATTTTTTTTTATTTACTTTTATTTTTTTTAATTTTATTTATTTATTTTTTTATTGCATTTTAGGTTTGGGGGTACATGTGAAAAACTTGGAAGATTGTTGCATAGGTACACACATGGCAGTGTGATTTGCTGCCTTCCTCCCCATCACCTATATCTGGCATTTCTCCCCATGCTATCCCTCCCCAACTCCCCACCCACCACCATCCCTCCCCTTTTCCCCCCCACAGACCCCAGTGTGTGATACTCCCCTCCCTGTGTCCATGTGTTCACATTGTTCAACACCCGCCTATGAGTGAGAACATGCGGTGTTTGATTTTCTGTTCTTGTGTCAGTTTGCTGAGAATGATGGTTTCCAGGTTCATCCATGTCCCTACAAAGGACACGAACTCATCGTTTTTGATGGCTGCATAATATTCCATGGTGTATAT
Organism: Ateles fusciceps; assembly: GCA_036589455.1. Lineage (NCBI taxonomy): Eukaryota > Metazoa > Chordata > Mammalia > Primates > Atelidae > Ateles > Ateles fusciceps. Next base: position 1,646,804 of record JAZHEH010000827.1, on the reverse strand, counting down.
GTGCCACATTTTCCCTGTCCAGTCTATCATCGATGGGCATTTGGGTTGGTTCCAGGTCTTTGCTATTGTAAACTGTGCTGCAATGAACATTCGTGTGCATGTGTCCTTATAGTAGAACGATTTATAGTCTTTTGGATATATACCCAGTAATGGGATTGCTGGATCAAATGGAATTTCTATTTCTAGGTCCTTGAGGAATCGCCACACCGTCTTCCACAATGGTTGAACTAATTTACACTCCCACCAACGGTTGAAATTTATTATATTTAAGAATGCTGAATATAGGCTCCCAATCTATTAGGGCTTATGAGATTTCTGCTGAAAAGTCTGATGGTAATTTGATGGGGTTCTCTTGGTAGGTGACCTGCTACTTAGCTCTAGCTGCTTTTAACATTTTTTTCTGTCATGCTGACCTTAAAGAATCTGACGACTAAGTGTCTTGCAGATGGTCATCTTGTATAGTATCTCGCTACAGTTCTCTGAATTTCCCGAATTTCAGTGTTGATTTCTCTAGTGACATTTGGGAAATTTTTGTGGATAGTACCTTCAAATAAGTTTTCCAGTTTGCTTGCTCTCTTTCCCTCTCTTTCAAGGACACTAATGAGTAGTAGGTTTCATCTCTTTATGTAATTCCATATTCACAGGAGGTTTTATTCATTCTTTTTTACTCTTATTTATTTTTCTCTGACTGAGTTGAAGAACTGTTCTTTGAGCTTTGAGATTCTTTCCTCAGCTTAGTTCATTCTGCTGTTAATGCTTTTGATTGAATTATGACGTTATTGTAGTGAATTTTTCAGCTTTAGAAGTTCAGTTTTGTTCTTTCCTGAAATGACTATTTGGTCTTTCAGCTCTTAGATCATTTTACAGTGTTTCTTGGATGGGGTTTTATCTTCTCCTGAATCTCAATAATCTTTGTTGACATCCACATTCTAAATTCTTTGTCTGTAATTTCAGTCATTTCAGTCTGGTTAGAAACCATAGCTGGAAATGAGTGCAGTCATTTGGAGATAAGAGGACACTCTGGCTTTTTGAGTTCCCAGAGTTCTCAGGCTGGTTCTTTCTCATATGTGAGGGCTGATGTTCCTTTAACCTTTGAAATTGCTACCCTTTTGATGGGTCTCTTTGCTTTTTTATATTCTTTATGCCCTTAGGAGTTTGGCTGTGCTATGTGTTGGATTCAGTCAACTGGCTTCATTTCTGGATGATGTATGGAAGCCAAGACTTACCTCAGCATGCTTGGGCTGCATATTCTAATCCCACGGGGCTGGGATCAAGCCCACAGCTTTGTTCTCTGGCCACAGCTTTGTACTCCGGTTTAGTACTTGCTGTGCTCCACTGACTACAACACTCCAAAGGAGGGTGTCAGCCGAAATGCTTCATGGTGGTGGTGACATTAGGGCTTATGCATGCACTTATGCATCATTGGTGGCAGCGTGATGGGTCCACACATACGTATGCACTAGCAGTAGCAGGATGATAACTTTTTCTAGTTCTTATTTTTTTAAATATAAATTTTTATTTCAATAGCTTTTTGTGTATAAGTGGTTTTGGGATACATGGATGAATTGTATGATGGTGAAGTCTAAGATCTTAGTGCACCCATCACCCAAGTAGTGTACATTATGTTCAATATGTAGATTTTTATTCTTCATCCCCATTCCACCATCCGTCTTCTGAGTCTTCAAAGCTTATTATACCAGTCTTTATGCATTTGTATACTCATAGCTTAACTCCCACATATATGTGAGAACATTCGTCAGTTAGTTCACTTAGAATAATGATCTCCATTTCTATTCAAGTTTAAAACCCCTATTTTGTGAATACAATTTATTCTCTAATAAAGTATAAATTGTCAACATTAACATTATTCTGTACTTAGAAATTATGACTGATTTTTACAATTAGTGAAGACGTGTGTTTTGCAAATAGTTATTAGTATATTTCTGTTGTATCAAATTGACACTGGAAAATCAAGGATAATAAAATTAATTTCCCTTAATAAAATAATATATGGTATATGTCCCCTAGTCAAATTACTTTTGAATTCAGTTATAAATTTCCGAAAACCTGAAAGATGTATTACACATATATTGTCAACCTTATTTTTCAAATATATCCCTACCCCAATCCCCCCAACACAATACACCTATGTCAAAAGAAAACAAAAAGTCTAAATTGGCCTAATTGTTTTTTACCGCATTTCAAAAGAGCTCTATAGAGGTAGAAAATGACATATTTGTATTTCTAACTGGACTATCCTGTTTAGAAACTGTTCACATAGGCAAGCAATTTCCTCTGTGGCATAGCCTAAAGATATTTAATATCATTTTCACATTTTCTCCTATTTCATAGTGCACTGTAAATGATGCTGATATTGCTGCATCATAAAACTAGACTTCCCTTGCCCTAAAGAATAATAATTCCATCTAATACTAAATTTTAGGTTAGTAAATATGGTTACAAGGAACATTCTTTTAAAGCAATTGCCTATTTGAAGAATCAGATTTCACATTTATTTTAGAAAGAAATAGTTTAATTTTTATATTTCAATATAAATCTGCAGATATATATTAATAAAATAAAATACATTTTTCAAAATTATCTAAAATAAACAGTGAATAGGGACAGATTAATTTTTTATTTAAAATTTAAATATAAAAATAAGTCCATTAACTTTTACTGCAAAATTTTGCAAAGATTTGTTATGGAAAATCTGTGTAATAATATCAGTCAGAATGGACTACACTCAATTGTTGTAACAAATAGTGTGTGTAATAAGATTTGGGGGTTGCTTGTTTTCTCCTGAAGTTTGTATTAATTTGTCAAGAAATAAAATGTGAGAGATACAAGAAATCAAATAAACACTTTTTGCAATCCAAGCGTCGAAATGTCGAATCAATAAATATTTATTTAATGATTAATATTTTCTAAGTAAAGTACTATGTGGCTTTAGACTAGAATGATAATGTAATATTTAAATAAATTTCAATTCAAAATATAAGACACACACTTAGAGGTGCATTTCTGGAATTTTCAGAACAAAACATATATTGAAAAATTGTATTATTTTCTAAAATACATTGCATAATGTCCCTGATACAGAAACTATATTTATACTATGAATGGAAATCTAGATGGCTGAGCTACATTTCAATGTGTTTTCTTTCTGTTTTTCCTAAAAAACAGAAAACAAAAGAAAGAAACCTTCTAATTTGTATCCATTATATTAAAAAAATGACAAGTAATATATGCTTTTTGGGGAACTTAGAATATTCAAGGGATCAATGGATAGATAGGAAGAGATACAGATATCTATGTATGTGTATGTGTGTATATATACATATATATTTTGTATATTATATATTTGTATATATGTAAGATATATGCATATATAGAATGCATATATGCAAAATATGTATATTTTGTATATATGTATACATACAAAATATATATGTATATACACATATTTTATACATATAAAATATGTGTATATACAATATATATACCTATATTTTGTATATATGCATATTATATATATATTGTATATATGTAAGACATATATGCATACTTTTTACTTTATTAGACTTGTGGCAATGATGGTGAATATTTATGTTGTAGCAGAAATGAACCCTCTATACTTAAAAACTATCTTTTTGTTCATCTTGTGACCATCAGAGATTTTTTTGTTTTTGTTTTTTTGGTATATTCACTGGTCATAGCCATGTTCTTGTTAAGAGATTCAGATAAATATACTGAATGTTTAAAATATAAGAGCTCTGGGAAAATACTAGTTTCTTATTTATCTTTTCAGATCTAATGCAAACACAAAAGATAAATTCATGGAGTGATCTAAGGTATGTATCTAATATGCAACTTGTTGAACAGGTTGCTTGCATCGTTAATTTCAGGGTATATTCAATTATTATTTACTACTCCTTTATCTATATCCCCCAATTCTTTACTCATAGATGTTTTTCTTTTATCTATCTTGTTTCTACCACGGAAAACAAATAACAAATAATTTACTCTTAAATACAGTTTTTATGAAATTTGACATATAACTTGTAATTGTTCAGAGTTCTAAATATTAGTAATGTCTCCCATGAGCCGGATGTTTAAACTTTTAACATTAGCCTCATGTTTAACACTTCACAAGCTGCTAAATTATGGAAGCTATTAAAAGAGAATCACAAAAATCTAATAGTAGGCAATATGATCTTAAATAAAGCATGCCATAGTTGAATGGAAATGGTAGCAGCAGTTTGGATTATTGTAGTAGAAGTAGGAAGATTACTTTTTTGAGAACAAGAACCCAGTCAATATTTTCCTCTGAAAATAAATATAGGGTGTCTTAGTATAGATGTCCTTAATATACAGAGGTGACTTCTTTAATCTCCCAACATAAGAAAACTCACTCAACGTTTTTGGTTTGTTTTTGTTTTTATTTTTTTTCTAGACAGGACAAGGAATTTAAAGTCTATTGTCTATGTTTATGTGTCCCAGGGATCCCACAGTATGCATTCATGTGACTTTCAGACAATATTCTCTAGTAAATCTAAAGAACAATCAAATGCCACAAAATTTATTTTAGGATTATATATTGCCCTAGCTTAAGTGTCATTATTTTCTAAATATTTGAATTTACTAGTTGAATTTTTTTTAGAAAAGTGCTAAATAAGTGACATAATATGTCATTTTTTCACAGATAAATTTTACAATTGCCACAAAATGCTTTCTTTACAATTCATTTAATTCAATAAGTTATTAAATGCCTATGGCTTTGCACCATATATTTCCAAAAAGTTCTCTTTCCTTAACACCCCAAATGTATATGTGTTTATAATGGAAGCAGCCAGGTTTGCAAATGTGACCCAACATATCTAGGCATAGGATTTTGATGTTTTAGAGGATTCTGACCTCAAGAGCGCCAATCATAGTTCAGCCTCTAGAAATTTGAAATTTGTCATCTGTGGACTCAGTTTGCTACATGAGCTTATAATGCATAGAAAGCCAGTATGAGGCAGAAAATTAAAACCAAGTTAAAATGTGACAGGTAACTTCTGGACCTGTCTTCATCTCACACCAGACATCCAACAGAATAAATGCTGTTTAGTTATGTGAGATATCTTTTTATTTATAGCAAAGGTTATCTTGAGTTTTATATTAGAAACCTTGACATCTATCACCTATAACAAAATGAGTTTAACTAACAGTGTTTCTTCACATGCAAATAAATAAATGATTATAAAATTCTGTCATTAAAATTATAATTGTAGTCAAACTGAGTATTGAAATCCAGCAGTGATCTAAATAAGGATAAAAAATTGTATTGTACAAATAAATGAAAAGTAGAATCAAGTCAGGCCTCCATATTTTATGTATCATTTATACATAATCATTAGATAAAATGAATTATTTAGAACTTCCTCATCTAAAAGCGGTATTGCTCTATTTTCACTTCCAGCCGTGAGATAGTGTCTGGTACTGGACTGGTCCTCCTGCTACTAGAAGCTGGGAAACTAGTGAAAACATATAGAACAATCAGTTTTAGACAGTGGACATTAGGCAGCAAAGAACTTTAAACTCTGAGAGAACAAGCTAAATTCTATGGTTGCCTCAGGTTTCTTCAAGAAGCGTTTTATAGATTGTGGTGCTGAGAGGTAAACTCAATCAGAAAAGATGGTATTTGCTGAGTTAGAAAAACAAAAATAGAAGCTAACGGAAGTTGAGACATATGGAATTCACAGGAATTCCTCTCCTAGTCATTAGAATGGAGGGAACTACATAGGAAAATACTTCCAAAAATCCATATGTCAACCTTGAGTTTGTTAGTCAAGACTAAGCTATGCAGATGTAGGCCAAAATTTCACGAGGCTGGCAAAGAACAATAACTGGAGAGCTATAAGCTAAATTATTTTCAGGAATAAAGTGTGCAAGTTCCAACCAGGCAAAGCTGAGAGACTTGTTGAACACTTTGGACATTCAACAGGGGGTGACAGAAAAGTCATACCTTAGTTAGTGCTAGGGTAAGTGTTACACTAGACCTGCCTAAAAAAGCTTAACAAAAAGTATTTAAAAAATCAAAATGATCTGCAAGTAACTTAACTGCTGCTAAAGAAAATCCAATAACTTTTTAAAAGGAGATAACAAAATCCAGACACTAAAAACCATAAAATTTTAAATGCTCATCATCCAATCAAATATTGCTAGATATGTCCCATAACCAGGATAAAAGTTAGTTATAGAAACAGATAGAAAAGGCAGAAATGATGAAATTGCATATAATAATTAAAAACAACTATTAAAGTATGCTCAAAGATTTAAAGAAGACCTAAGCATAATAAAAACAGAAATAGAAACTATAAAATAATGTTATAAAGTGCAAACAAATTTGTCTACTAAAAGACACATCCACTTCTATGTTCATTGCAGCACTTTTCACAATAGCAAAGACATAGAGACATCCTAGGTGCCCATCAACAGTAGACTGGATAAAAAAAAATATGATAATACACACCACAGGATACTATGCAGACATAAGTAAAAATGAAATCATGTCCTTTTCAGCCACATGGATGCAGCTGGAAGCCATTATCGTAAGCGAATTAATGAAGGAACAGAAAAACAAATACCACATGTTTTCACTTATAAGTGGGAGATAAACATTGGGTACTCATAGACATAAACAGGACAACAATAGACACTGGAAACTATTAGAGGATGGAAGGAGGGACAGGGGTAAGGATTGAAAACCTAACTGTTGAGTAGTATGCTCAGTACTTCAAGGATGGGATCATTGATACTTCAAAGCTTAGCATCACCCACTGCATCTAATATAAAAGTTGAAAAATCAATTTAAAAATTAAAAATAAATAAATAAAAGGGAAAAAAATTACAAAACAGTACCACAAAAAACTTGCAAAAAAGTTTCAGTTCATTAAATTATGTGAAGAATGACATCAAGTATTGGTGAGGATATGGAGCAACCAGAATTTTTACACACATTTTTTGGGACTATAAACTGACTCAAGAACATTGGAAATAATTTTACACAATTTTAAAAAATAAAATCAAGCACATACTACTCTATTACTGAGGAATTCCTCTGCTAGGCATTTACTCAGGATAAATAAAAATAAAAGTTTACAAAAAGACTTCTGCAAGAATGCTCATAGCAGCTTTATTTATAATTGTAAGAGATGAAACATTCTGGTGTCTATCAATTGAAAAATATGATATATTTATACATTGTCATATTTAAAACTGCATTTTTTTAAATTGGTGAGTGCTATTCTAATATATGAGCACAGCTGAATGAATTTTACCATTTTATTCTTACATCCACTACTTTGATTCTACTATTAACACTTTATTTGATAGATAAACATGGATATCTGTTTATCTATTCCTCTTTTCATCTAATAATCCATCTAAATTTTCTATGTATCTTGGAAAAATGTGCAGATATCATTACATTTCACTCTAAATACAGTAGCAAGCATAGCATTAATTAGAGTGTAATATATGTTTACAATTTTTTATCTTGCCTTAAAGTTAAAATATATAAAAATGTTTAAAAATTAAATATTCATTAACTGAGATTTGACAAGTGAAGACAACTCTGTAACTCAATCAGCCATCCTAGATGTATGAAACCAAGGAAATTATTATTTGGGGTCACCTTTCTATATTAAAAAGAATTGAATTACCCTAAATTAGCATGTCAGAGATATTCCAACTGTTTAATATCATGCAATTCTGTGAAAGAAATACCACTCTGGCTTGTAGGACAAGGCACTCACGAAGTTAAAAATCCACAGGGCCTCAAGGAAACCACATTTCATAAGTCTGAGTTACCCACCAAGAGTTAGCCTTCTCTGTTCTGTACATAATACAAAAGAAATTACATAATCTCAACTTTTTTTTAAGTCTCAAGTTTCAATTAATTAAAAGGAGTTTATCCTAGGTGGGTCTGGACTAACAAAAGGACCCTCAAAGGAAAGTGAAGAGTGAGAGAGAAGAACTCTTGGAGGACTGAAAACAAAACAAAACAAAAACAAAACACCACACTGTGAACTCCCTCTTGGGTCCACACTATAAGGAACTATAATCAGTCCCTAGGACCTGAGATTAGTCTCTGGCTGAAAGAAGGATAGCCGAATGAAAAAAAGAAACCTACATTTATAGCTACAAAGAAATGAATTCTATCAACAATCAGTGAACTAGGAGAGGATCTTGAGCCTCAGATGAGAAATGAAACCACAGCTGATGCCTTTTTTTCAGTCTGGTAAATTTCTGAGCTGAAGATCCAGCTAACACATATCCAGACATATAACCCAAGGAAACAGTGAGATAATATATTTGGGGTTGTTTAAGTCATCATTCTGAAGTAATATCTTGCACAGAAATAGAAAACTTAAATTGTCCAGGGACCCATTACTAGTAGAGTGTCTCTGCTCCTAGACCATCTTGGTGGGCAGAATTAGATTAATTTCTAAATATTATTCCATGCTATAAGGAACCAGAGCCCCTTGCACAATTAGCTGACTCAAGGGTTCAGGTGGGGAAATACAAGATTAGCTTAGATTATATATATATTTTTTTAAAGAGAAAGAATGTATTAAAATGTGATTGGTGCACATTAGAATCACACAGAAACAAGCTTGAAAGGCAAGCTCCATAGAACAAATCTGGGATAAATTCCACTTAAAAAGAGATGCTGTTAGTGGTGGAGATCACCGGCAAGCACGAGGAGCGGCAGGATGAGCACGGATTCATCTCCCGGTGCTTCACTCGGAAATACACGCTGCCCCCCGGTGTAGACCCCACCCAGGTATCCTCCTCCCTGTCCCCTGAGGGCACACTGACCGTGGAGGCCCCCATGCCCAAGCCAGCCACGCAATCCAACGAGATCACCATCCCCGTCACCTTCGAGTCGCGGGCCCAGCTTGGGGGGCCCAGAAGCTGCGAAATCCGACGAGTCTGCAGCCAAGTAAAAGCCTCAGCCTGGATGCCCACCCCTGCGGCTGCCACTGGCCGTGCCCCCACCCCCACCCCCACCCACCTGTGTGTTCTTTTGATACGTTTATCTTCTGTTTTTCCCAAATAAAGTTCGAAGCAACCCAAAAAAAAAAAAAAAAAAAAAAAAGAGATGCTGTTAGTAATATATTTCTGTTCATTAAATAAGGTAGAATATAATTCATCCATACTGATATAAATAAATAAATTGGAAGATTAACGAAGCGTGAGATGTATACATATTTTCAAATATTTCTTTTCCAAAATCCGTTATTTACAAAGAGTGAAAGAGAAGCCATGCAATGGACAATCCTGACAGACACTATGTTAAGTAATCATGGTAAACCTCCCTTGTATTGGTACAAATTAAAATAATGGGCAACCTTATAGGATGCAATTAAAAGACCACAGTAGTACTACTCTGATATGATAACCCCTTCAAAGATTTATAACTAATCTGAATCTAATAATGAAGAAACATTAAAAACAAAAACAAACAAAAAGAATGGCATTCTATAATAATTGACCTGTCATCTTCAAAATATGTCAAGGCCATGAAAGTTAAGGAAAGTTAGAGGAACATGTCCCAATGGAAATAGATTAAGGAGGTATGACAACTAAATGCAATGATGATTATTTACTGAATATTTTTAGAAATAAAATTTTAGAACTACTGGAAAAATTGGAAAGGCATTAGATAATTATATGCATATATAATTATGTGTATAAAAAGTAATATATACATAAGAAATGTGTAAGTCCTGATGTCTATTTCTATAACCCTATTGTGTTTATGTAAGAGGATATTATTGTTTTGGAAAAAATGTAAAGTAACACGTTTAGGTGTGGTAGTACATCAGGTTAGCAAATTGTTCTCAATAGATTTTGAAGCAGAAAGCTTTTAAAACTCTACTTGCAATTTTATTGTGTGGTTGATATTACTTAAAGAATTGAAATTGTTACATTTTTAAAAATGCAATAAAGAGAAAAATCACAGAACAATAACATATATTTATAATGAATAGATGTGTGAGATCTCATATCCAGAATATGTAAATAATTCTTACAAATCAAAAATTAGATGACTATTCAAATTTTAATTTTTTTAAATATAAGGAATACATATTACAAAGAAAAATATTTAAAATGCCAAATAACCACATGAAAAGATGCTCAGCATCATTAATCATAAAAAATAAAAATTTAATGAGCTACCAGTAAACATTGACTGCACATCCATAAATACAATTTTTAAATGTCTAACAATTCTAAGTGTTATTGGTGTGGGTGTATTGCAACAAAAATTGTCATGCATTGATGATTTTGTCTTTGGAAAATAGTTTTACAATGTCTTATAAAATTAAGCTTACTTTTGCTATACAATCCTGTGAGTCTATTCCAAGATATTTACCCAACAAAAATAAAAACTTATGTCTACTCTAGAATACATACACAAATGCTCATAACAGTTTTATCCATATTAACTGCAAAGTACAGAGAATACAAATGTCCATCAACAGGTGAATGAGTAAACATATCATGATATATTAACAGGATGGAATGAGTCATCAATAAAATAAGTGTATGAGTTATTCAATGAAATATTTTGTTGAATCGTCAAAACAGGTGTAAGAAACCAGAAGCAAAAGATGGTATGTTTCCATTTATGTAAAATGCTACCAAAAGAAAAGCTAAAACAAAGCAACAGTGGCGTGGCAGAAAACTGGTCAGTGGTTGTCAGGGCTAATAGAGATTTTGATTGACTACATTGTGACACAATGGAACTTTTTCAACTTATGAACATGTTCTACTAATTGGCAGAGATGGTGGCAACATGAATGTAAACAATTGCCAGAATTCATCAGATTGCACAGAGAAATGCACGTGTTTAATGTCATGTAATTTATATGTCAGTGAAGTAGACATAAAAGTGAAAATAAATTGCTAAATGTTATGATATAGATTTGAAGTTTAATAAGATTATGCAGGTCATATGGTTACTCATGAAAACTCACATATTAAAAAATTGTTTTTGTTTTGTTGTGTCTGTTTCTTGACAAGGAACTGAAAAGATGTCTCAACTTTAATTTTGCAATTGTGAATTCCTTGCTGGATGTACAATGCTCATCATCATTCACAGACATTATTCTGGGGCTTAATCTTATTCATCAAATGTGATCATCTTTCCATTACTTGACATTAGTTCAAAGCTACCAAGGAAACCTTTATGGAAAGTGGATAGATTTTCCTGTTAATACAATGATGCGGCTGATACTCACGGAGAATGTCATAAAGAAAGCAGATTAACTTTTTTTTTTTCATTAGTACTTTGCTGCTTTCTCACAATCCAGCCAGAGCTCCCACTAGTAATGAAAAACCTTCCACAACAAAATTTACAGTAGGAGTATTTACATTTCCAGATGGCTAGCCTAAGAGCATTTAGATGAAATTAATTTCCATCGGTGTGCATGCTGAAGCATTTATCCCTCTTAAATGAAAGTGAAAACATATCAAGGTCTATTGGAATTTTTCCTTGTAGGGTTAGAAAAGCCGACATAGAAAAAAAGGTAATGAATAATATTAGGAATGAAAACTATATAGCAAAGGATTTGTTAGAACTCAGGGAGAGATAGAAATGTATTTATTAGAGTTTTTATTATTTTACTTGATACCTCATTTAAGTCCTATAGAATGAAGATATAGAAATGTTATTATTTATAAAATTTTTGACTTATATTTTGTTTTATTACTGTGTTTTCACTTAACAAAACTAAAGTCAGTTTCAGAAAGCATTATGACCAGCTATGGTATCTTTAAAAGTAAGTTTTATTGTACAACAATTCCTTTTTATATAGAAACTGATACTTGTATTATTGTTTCTCCTTCCTAAGCCCTCAAAGCAATTTATCTCATTTCCTTTTTTTTTTTTTTTTAAGGATGATTCTCTCTTGGTGGCTCAAAGTGAGATAGCTAGAAGCTGCTTTCCCAGCTAGCAGTTACCTTTGGTCTGCTCGGTTGAACAGCAGATACTGAACACGTAAGTAGTTATTTTCTATTTTATTTTTCTCTTTTTGTAGTTTTTCCATAAATGCTGCTTTACCAGAGTGGAATCATTGCTTTCCCTGTCCTGACACACATCTCCCCCTGACCTTACACATGATAACCATATTTCTGACAGTGTAACAAAGAAAGTAGCAGTAAGACTTATTTCCAAAAGTTAACCAAATATTGAGATTGATAGGATGTGAAGCACAAGTTTAAAAGAAAAGTCAACAGCCACCACTATCAACTAGAAAAATTAATTTCTTATATCCTGGCTTGCAAATTTTAGAGCCTTCACATCAGGCACTCATTACTTAGGGTATCAACTGCTCCTGCCTGGGTGGAGAAAGGAATGGATGGATGAGGGATAAGAATCAGGTTGGATAACCTACTGGCACAACTAGTGAAGACAAAACCACTACAAACCACTGATTTAATTGATTTGAAGATTATCTTTATATACCACAGTATTTTGCATGTAAAATATATGACACAACAGTTATTTCACAGGATAAATATCCTAATTTCTCTTATATACTGTACATCAAGAAAAATTCATTAAAATAATTATACATTTAATTAGTACAAATGTACATGCAACCCATATGACATGCATATAAAGTAAACCTAGAGAAAACACTACTGGAAGCACATCTAGATGCCAATTCAGGAAGATTTGGTTGCATATTTTCTTTCAAATAGAAAAATCCATTTTCAACTGAGACCTAAAATAAATGGAACACAACTCTTTTCTTCAATGAATACCAAGAAGAATGCAAAGTGGGTAAAACAAGGGTCATAAAATTTACAAGACGCTTAGTTTGTCAATACTATTTGTATCCAGCAAAGAGAGTAAATCAAGTAAGAAAAAATTCCCAGGCAATGACTTAGTACAGGATATTGTGTAGAATAGAACAGATAGAATAAACTTGCAAAGTGCATTTAAACCCTTCAATTTAAATACATAAGCAGATGTTGCAAGAAAACAACACTTCAAAAGAGACTTGATGGAGGTACAGTAGAACTTCAATAGCACTGAAATAAGAGAAATCCAAGCTAAACAAGAACAATGACTGCTCTCTTCCCCAAATATTTAGGGATATTCATCAATTATTTTATAAATTTTAACTAGATGCTTATTCCAGAAAAATGCTATCAAATATATGTTTCTTTCTGAGCATAGTGGCTCATGACTGTAATCCCAGCACTTTGGGAGGCCAAGATGGGAAATCACTTGAGGTCAGGAGTTTAAGAACAGCCTAACATGGTAAAACACCACCTCTACTAAAAATACAAAACTGTGCTGGGAGATCCGCTGCTGTTTTGAGATCTGGCAGGCAGGAATGTTTAAGTCTGCTGAAGCTACACCCACAGCCACCCCTTTCCCCAGGTGCTTTGTCCTGGGGGAGATGGGAGTTTTATTTATAAGCCCCTGACTGGTGCTGCTGCCTTTCTTTCAGAGATGTCCTGCCCAGAGAGGAGGAATCTAGAGAGACAGTCTGACTACAGCAGCTTTGTTGCACTGTGGTGAGCTCAGCCCAGTCTGAAATTCCAGGGGGCTTTGCTTATTCTGTGAGGGGAATACTGCCTACTCGTGCCTAAGTAATGGCGATGCCCCTCCCCCTACCAAGCTCTGGCATCCCAGGTCAACTTCAGACCGCTGTGCTGGCAGAAAGAATTTCAAGACAGTGGATTTTAGCTTGCTGAGTTCTGTGGGGGGTGGGATTTGCTGAGCTAGACCACTTGGCTCCCTGGCTTCAGCCCCCTTTTCAAGGGAGTGAACAGTTTTGTCTCAGTGGCATTCCAGATGCCACTGGGGTATGAAAAAACTCCTGCAGCTAGCTTGGTATCTGCCCAAACAGCTGCCCAATTTTGAGCTTGAAACTTAGGGCCCTTGTGATGTAGGCAAGCAAGGGAATCTCCTGGTCTATGACTTCTGAAGACTATGGGAAAAGCTTAGGACCTGGGCCAGGTAGCACCACCCCTTAAGGCACATCCCTCATGGCTACCTTGGCTAGGGGGAAGGAGTTCCCCAACTCCTTGTGCTTCCTGGGTGAAGTGACAACCCACTCTGCTTCTGCTCGCCTTCTATGGGCTGCACCCACTGTCTAACCAGTCCCAGTGAGATGAACTGGGTACCTCAGTTGGAAATGCAGAGATCACCTGCCTTCTGCATTGGTCTTGCTGAGAACTGCAGACCAAAGCTGCTCCTATTCGGCCATCTTACCCAAGAATGAATCACATTGTTTTTACAAGAGGTACATTCTAGTCACTTTTTCTTCATTGAATTTTGTTCTTTGCAAAGTCAAAGCTAAAGACTGTTCAGAAAATTATATTAAAGTTGAATATAGTGTGCAAAAAGATTACTTAAAATGTAAGTGCAGGCAATATAAGAATTTGTTCTCTATGGCCAGTGAAAAGAATTCATATTGTACTCATACTGTGTAAAATTACAAGCCTCATGAATAGATGTAATATAATGCTTTAAAAAAACCAGACCTTTGATGCATTACTAAAGATAAATTAAAGTCAATATTAACACATACATTCACATAGAAACATCAACAGCAAACTTTTGTGTATGTCTGTAAAACACTTTAGAGGCTGATTACTCTGCAATAATGTTATGGCATGTCATAATAACTTATGTTACTTAGAAAATTTGAAAGATAATGTACATTATTCAGGCTTAAAAGTAAAGACAATATAAGAAAGTTATTGTGATGATTATGTTCTGTAGACTGAATTAGAACATTGAGTTTCACATACTAATTAATGGGCTATATAATGCATAACCCCACAAATTTATGTTATGTGTAGTGTCAAATTCCAATTTGAAAGTGATTCATTATGTATTAATTAATCAGTAGGAGTTTGGGCAGGGTGGTGGAAGAAAATAGAAAAGTTATAGAGAAAAGGACGCAAACATTCTTGGAAGGCTGGGAGGTTTTTGCAAAAGCGTCGAGAAGGAATGAACCAAAGTGTCAGTTCTTACCCAGAGGCAATTAGACAGGAGTATGTACAAAGAAATGTAAGGGAGTTTATCTAAAGAGCTTGTTTACTGATGTGGTCCTAAGACCAACCTTTGAACATCCATGGACGCATGACTTCTCTCTGCTCAGAGGGTCAACAATGTTATTATTACCAACAAATGGTGTTTGCTTTAGGCCTTGGAACCTGACCTTTAATCATTTGTAAGATTGCTCCCTCCCAGTAGGGTGACCATGTTAATTATACACAAGCGTGTTGACTCAAAGCCTTTGTCATTAAATCTATACTGAATAAATGCCTGCAATGCCAGCTGACTCTTTACAGCACCCTCTTCAGTGTCTGAAAGCTGACCAGACCCCTAGACCACTCTTTCACTGGATATCTGTGTCTGAGTACATTTGTTCAATGGGTCAGGGTCTGTGATTCAAACTCAACATTAATCTTTGTTCAAGATGTGAAAACAACAAAAAAATAGAGTTGAGCTCTAGAGATTTTGTATGCTTTAAATAATGTATAAGTCTTTTCATAGCTCTACCGAATCATAATATGTTTTTTTCCCACTATTATTAGCAAATCATCTGTACCAAAAGGTTCAGTTCATTTGGAAGTTTCAACTAATTTGCAATATATTCTGGAAGTTATAATATTTTCTTCCTATAGTATTCAGACATCAGATCAATGACATGCACTTTATTTTCTGGATCTGCCTGTAAATTTGCTAGAAATGGGGGGAAATACCTTTAATCTTTAGCTTTTAAAATGCATAAACTTTTCTTTTGGTGACAATAAAATTATTTTAGACTTTCAAATAATACACTTTAAATCAGATCTCAGAATACATGTTTGAATGTCTGATTGCTTTTAAGAGGGTATAAAAGGAAAAACAAAGATAATTTATTTCTAGAGTGTGAAATCATATATTACCATAATATTTTTACCCTTTTAAAATGAGTTTTCTTTTTTAAAGCAATATAGACTTTGTCAATTTATTCTCATAAAGCTATGAAGAACTACCTGAGACTAGGTAATCTATAAAGAAAAGGGGTTTAATTGACTCACAGTTCTGCATAGCTGAAGAGGCCTCAGGAAACTTACAATCATGGTGGAAGGTATCTCTTCACAGGGAGAGAATGCATGCAAGCAGGAGAAATGCCAGAGGCTTATAAAACTATCAGATCTCATGAGAACTCACTCACTATCATGAGAACAGCATGGAGTAAACCACCCCTATGATTCAATTACCTCCAACTGGGTTCCTTTCACAACATGTGAAGATTATGGGAACTACAATTCAAGATGAGATTTGAGTTGGGACACAGCCAAACCATATGATACCCTATAGAAAGAAAATGTTTTTCTTCTGGAAAAGTGAGGTTTTTTTGAAAATAAAAAGTATAAAAAATTACTTTAATTGAATACCAAAGTGAAAAGGCAAGAATTATGTAATTTTAATATTGTATTTTAATTTCTAACTTTATATATAGTGTCAGTATGGAAACTTTGACACTCCCAATAATATATCCTGATCTAATGTTGACAGGTAAATATTATTTTTTTTTTAATTATCCTGGGGCCTTTTTTTTAAAATTAACCTGGTGCCTGAAGTTATAATCCAGGATTCATTCTTTTTTGTTTGTTTGTTTTATTTTAATTGTACTTTAGGTTCTGCGGCACATGTGTAGATCATTCAGGATTGTTGCATAGGTACATACATGGCAATGTGGTTTGCTGTCTCCATCCCCCCCGTCATGTATATCTGGCATTTCTCCCCATGTTATCCCCCTCCAATCATCCCCATCCACCCTTAAAATGTTAAAAAGTATAAGCATATATTTAATATAATTTCTAATTACTCCTTTTCATGTCTTTATCCCACCATGCAATGTATTGCCAGATAAACTACCTTATTGTTTAGAAGAGTATTAAAAGAGAATTCATGTCTGTTTTACTTTATATCTGTGTATTAATTGAGACAACTAGTAACTGTAAAGAAACTAACCTTGATTTTTTAATCTGTAGAAGTCCAAGTAAAGTTGTCATCTATCATGATTTCCTTGGATATTAGGAATGGGTTACTCACTGAAGAAGCTAAGCATTGGGCCATTGTCTTCCCATTCCTCAGTGTTATGCCACGTCAAAATTCTCCCAAGAAAACATACCAGAGTGCATCAGATTAATGTACTTTTTAATTTATTTACTCACAGTAGAGAATTTCTCAACCAGACTATACAAGCCTAAGATAGTTGAAGTAAATCACTTTATTCTTTCCTGGCTCGTAGACACTATGCTGAAATGATTCAGGGTTTGTCCAATGAGACCTATTAATACTTAAACGTTGTTTGCTGGTAGGAATACTATGTATAGCTATGTGGTTTGTGAATGGTAGAGTTCCAGGGGATAACATTTACATAATGAATGATGGAAATGACACCCACTGGATTTCTTTAATGTGGAAGACATATTTTCTATGTGAATATAGTGAAGAAGGATGAGATTATTGGATTCTCATCCTCAGTAATATATACAAAATCACAATTTGAGCAAAACACCATTTTTAAAGACATCAGAGAGTTAAAGATGCAAAAAAAAATTCTAAGTAAACTAAATTTCAAAAAGCATTAATCCCTTCATAGGAGGAAAGAAATCCATGGCCAATTTCTTGCTTTGTAGCGTCAAAATGAATAGGAACTTGTCATATATGGAATAAGGAGAAACAAGTTCATTTGAAAGAGTTTTTCTACCTTGGTGGTAGACAGGATTCAGATAAAGGGAATGGCAGCATCCTCTAAGCTGGGGCACAAGATGGGAGGGGCACAAGATGGGCAGGGCACAATGTCACTCAAGAGAACATGGCTGTTCCCCAATGAAAGGCACACAACTTTTCTGAGTGCAAGGAAGTTTCTCATTTAATCCTGTAGAAGGATAAAAAACATGATAGAAATCTGACTTCAATAGTCGTACAGGAAATAATCTCATTAAAAGTCAATGCCCCTTGCCACTTTGGAATCACGTTGTTTTAGTTTTTGTTGTTGAGTTTTGGCAATTTCTATATATTCTAGATATCAATCCTTAATCAGATAAATAATTTACAAATATTTTCTCCAATTCTATAGGTTTCCTTTTTATTCTACTGATAGTACCTTTTGATGCATAATTTTGAAAAAAATAATTCAAGCCCAACTTGTCTTATTTTTCTTTTGTTGCTTGTGTACTTGATGTCATATCCAAGAAACCAAATCCAAATCCAATATCATGACGATTCTGCACAATGTATTCTTCTAAGAGTTTTATATTTTTAGGGCTTGTATTTAAATCTTTCATTGGTGTTTGAGAAAATTTTTGCATATGGTTTTGTTAGTTCATTCTTGCATTGCTATCAAGAAATATCTGAGATTGGATTATTTATAAAGAAAGGAAGTTAAATTAGCTCACTGTTCTGCAGGCTGTACAGGAAGCATAGTGCCAGCATCTGCTTCTGGGAGACCTCAGGAAGTTGTTACTCATGGCAGAAGGTGAAGCAGAAGCAAGTATTTTACATGGCAATATCATGAGTGAGAGAGAGTGGGTGAAGGGTTCCACACTTTACAACAACCAGATCTTGTAAAACTCAGTCACTATCACAAGGACAGCACCAAGCCATGAGGGATCCACCCCCATAACCCAAAAACCTCCTATCAGGCCCCACTTACAACATTGGGGATTATCATTCAACATGAGATTTGGGTGGGGACAAATATTTAAATTATCTCATTCTACCCCTGGACCTCTAGAATCTCATGTCCTTCTCACATTGCAAAACACAATTATGCCTTCCCAACAGTTCCCCAAAGTCTTAAGTCATTTCAGCCTTAACTCAAAAGTCCAAAGTCTGAAATCTCATCTGAGAAAAGGCAAGTCCCTTCTACCTATGAGCCTGTAAAATAAAAACAAGGTATTTAATTCCAAGATTAAATGAGCTTATAGGCATTGGGTGATCATTCCCATTCCATGAGGGAGAAATGGGCCTAATACAGGGGTACTGGTCCCATGCAAGTTTGAAACCCAGTAGGGAAGACATTAAATATTTGAAATCCCAAATAATCTCTTTTGACTCCATGTCCCACATTTAGGGAACCCACATTGTCGCAAGGAGTGGACTCCCAAAGACTTGGGCAGCCCTACCCTTGTGGTTTTGCAGAGTGCAGCCCCCTTGGCTGCTTTCACATACTGTTGCGTGCTTGTGGCTTTTCCAGGCAGAGGGTGCAAGCTGCCAGTGAATCTACCATTCTGGAGTGTGGAGGATGATGTCCCTCTTCCCACAGCTCCACAGGGCAGCGCCCATTTGAGGACTCTGTGTGGGGGCTCCAATCCAATATTTCTGCTTGGCACTGGCATAATAGAGACTCTCTGCAAAGGTTCTGCCCCTGAAGCAGGTTCTGCCTGGGTACGCAGCCTTTCTCATACATCCTCTGAAATCTAGGTGAAAGATGCCAAGCCTCATCTACTGTTAAACTCAGTGTACCTACAGACTTAACACCATGTGGGAGCAACCAAGGCTTGCTGCTTGTATTCTCTAAAGTACAGGCCCAGACTATACCTGGACCCCTATGAGCCAAGCCTGGAGTCAGAGTGGATGGGATGTGGGAGCATAGTCCTAAGAAAGACAGTGTCCCTTGACTGCAGTGTGGCAAGGCCCTGGGCCTGGCCCATGGAGCTATTCAGTCTTCCAAAACCTCTGGGCCTGTGATGGAAGAAGGCTGCTGGAAAGGTCTCTGAAATGCCTCCCAGGCCTTTTCTCCATTTTGTTGGATATTAGCACTTGGCTCCACTTTAGTATTGCAGATATCTTTAGCAAGTGGTTGTTCCACAGCCTGCTTTGATTACTCTACTGAAAACAGGCTTTTTTTCTATCATATTGCCAGGCTGCACGCTTTCCAAACTTATACACTGTGCTTCTCTTTTAAATATGAGTTACAGCTTTAAGTCATTTCTTTGCTGCTGCATCCCAATATAGACTGTTAGAAGCAGCCAAGTAACATCTTGAATGCTTTGCTGCTTAAAACTTTCTATCTCCAGATACCCTTAATCTCAATGGTCAAGTTCAAACTTCCACAGATCCCTAGGTCAAGGACACAATACAGCCAAGTTCTTTGCCAAGGCATAACAAGGGTAATCTTTGCTGCTGTTTACAATAAGTTCCTCATTTCCATCAGCCCTGAATTTCACTGTCCATATCATTATCAACATTTTGGTCACAACCATTTAACAAGTATCTATGAAAATGCAACATGGCTCTTATTTTCCTGTCTTCTTCAGAGCTATTCAAATTCATCCAACCTCTGACTGTTACCCACTTCCAAACCTGCTTTCATGTTTTCAAATATCTTTGTAGCAATGCCACAGTCTCAGTACCAGTTTTCTGTTTTAGGCCATTCTTGCATTGCTATAAAGAAACACCTGAAACTGCATAATTTATAAAGAAAAGAGGTTTAATGGTCTCACAGTTCTGCAGCTTGTACAAGAAGCATAGTGCCAGCATCTACTTCTGAGGAGGCCTCAGGAAGTTCTTACTCATGGCAAAAGGTGAAGCAAGAACAGGCACCTCCAATGCCATAAACAGAAGCCAGAGAGAGTGAAGGGTGAGTGCCACATTTTACAACAACCAGATACTGTGAGAACTGACTCACTATCCTCAGGATAGCACCAAGCCATGAAAGATCCAGTCCAGTGACCCAAACACCTCTCACCAGGTGCCCACCTCTAACATTGGTGATTACAATTCAACACGAGATTTGTATGGGGACAAATATCTGAACTATATCAACAGTGTTACATAAAGAGCGAAATTTATTATTTACCTGTGAATATCCAGGTTTCCCCAGCACCATTCGTTGAAAAGACTGCCCTTTTCTTATTGAACATTCTTGGCACTCTTGTCAAAATAATTTGACCATATATGCGAAGGTTATTTCTGGGCTGTCTATTCTATTCCATCTGAACTATGTTTCTATTGTTATGCCGGTGCCATGATATTTTGATTACTAAAGCTTTGTAGTAAATTTTGAAATAAAGAAGTTTGAGTCTTCCAACATTGTTCTTTTTAAAGATTGTTTTGGGTAGTGGGGGTTCTTTGAGATTGTATATGAATTTTAGGATGGGCTTTTCTAAAAGTTCTGCAAAAAATCATGAGGATTTTGATAGGGATTACAGTAAATTGATGGATTGCTTTGGGTAGTGTGGACATCTTAACAATATTAAGTTTTCCAATTCATGATCATGGGATGTGTTTCCATTTATTTATGTCTTCCTTAGTTTATTTCAGCAATCTTTATTGTTTTCTTGTACAGGTTTTTGACCTGCTTGGTTGTTAATTTCTAAGTATTTTACTCTTTTTGTGCTTTTATAAATAGACTTGCTTTCATAGTTTCTTTTCAGATTGTTTATGGTTGCTCTGTGGAAATGTAACTGACCTTTGCCTGTTGACGCTGTATCCTGCTCTTTCCCTGAATTCACTTATTTTTAGTTCAAACAGTCAATTTTTGTAAAGGCTTTAAGGTGTTCTATATCATATCATCTGTAAACAGTGATCATTTTACTTCTTTCTTTCCAATGTGGATGCCTTTTATTTCTTTTTCTTACCTAATTCATCTGGCTAAAGCTTGCAAACTGGGCAAAAGACTTCAATGGACATTTTTCCAAAGAGATATACAAATGGCCAATAAGCACATGAAAATATGTTCAACATCACTAATCATTACAGAAATACAAATCAAAGTTACAATGTGATATCACCTTATATTCATTAGAATAACTACTATTAAAAAATCCAAAAAGTAACAGTTGGATACATTGTACACTGCTGGTGAGAATTTAAAATGGCACAGATGCTGCAGAAAACAGTATGGCAGTCCCAAAAAAATTAAAAATAGAATTACCATATAATGAAGTCTATTCAATTTCTGAGAATATACCAAAAACAATTGAAAGCTGGATCCAAGAGATATTAGTACACTGATGTTCATAGCAGCATTATTCACAATAGCTAAAATGTGGAAAAAACTCATGTTCATCAACAAATAAGAAAGTAAGAAAAATGTGGTATATATAATAGAATATTATCTAGCCTTAAAAAGGAAAAAAAAATTCTGACATATGCTGCAACATGGAACTAACTTGGGGATATTATGTTTGGTAAAATAAGCCAGTCACTCAAAGACAAATACTGTATTATTCTACTTATATGAAGTAGAGTAGTCAAAATTATAGCAAAAGTAGAATAATGGTTGCCAAGGGTTTGTGGGAGGGGGAGATGACAAATGTATAATTAGAACAGAGTTTAACAAGATGAAAAGAATTATGGAGATGGATGGTGATGATAGCTGCACCACATTATAGATATATTAATTCCACTAAACTGCACATTTAAAAACAATTAAGAAGGTAAATTTTATGTGTTTTTCACTACAATAAAATTAAAAATAACTATTATTAAACTAATAATTAAATATAAAACATACTAAAAAGTAATATGTGACTGTTAGATCAGACCTGAACAAAGCAACTGAAAAAAAAAAAGAAAAGAAAAATTTTAGACAATCAGACAAATGTGTACAACAATTGGATATTTGATAATATAATAAATATTTTTGCTAATATTTTAGAAAGTAGGAGTATTGCATTTTCTTAAGTGTTAAAAACACAAATATTTATATTAAACTGATATGCTTTAAAAAATGTAGGAGGAGCAGGTAGATAAATGTATAAATGAAACATGACAGGCTATATGTTGATAACCATTGAAGCTGAGTGATGGGTATGTGTGGGTTTATTATGCCACTCTCTTGACTTATATATATATGCTCAAATTTTTACATTAAAAAGTTTTTTTAATGACAAAAAATAGTTATCAGTGGTTGCAAATTTGAGAGGATTGAGGAATGAATAGACATAGTACCCAGAATTTTTAGGGCAATGAAAGTATTTTATTTGATACTATAGTGGCAGCTACATCTCATTATACATCTGTTGAGGCCCACAGAAAGTACAACATTAAGAGTGAAGCCTAACTTAAACTATTAGCCTGGACTAATAATGTTGCAGCAATGTAGTTTTATGGATTGTAATAAATGTACCAGTTCGATATCGAATGTTGATATTGAGGGAGGATATGCATGTATGAGAACATGAGGTGTATGAAAAATCTGTGTACTTTCCATGAAATTTTGCTCTGGCCCTAAAACACTCTAACTAATAAAGTCTATTTTTTAAAATGCAATTACCAGCCAAAAGATGGGAATAGAACAAGAGTCCTCAAAGAAATTGCTTACATCTCTACAGGTTTTTAATGTGTACCTTGCAGCAACCCTCCAAGAAGGAAAGCATGACAAGAAAGTTTAGTATTATGGTTAACATTGTGTCCTCCTCCTCTCCTATAATTCATATATTGAAGTCCTAATCCCAGCACCTCACAATGTACCCTTATTTAGAAATACTGCAATTGCAGATATAATTGTTTAAGGTAAGATTATACTAGAATATAGTGAGCCCCAATCCAATAAGACTAGTATCGTTGTAAAAGGGAAAATTTGGACACACATGCATACACATGCATACACAAATTATGTGAACATGAAGGCAGAGATTGGGTTGATGCTTTTACAACCCAAGGAATGTCAAAGATTGTCAGAAATCTACTAGATCTAGGAAAGTGACATGGAGCACATTCTTATTCAAAGCCCTCAAGAGGAACCATCCCTGCTGACTTACTGATCTTGGACTTCTAGCCTCCAGAACTGTGAGACAATCAATTTCTGTTGTTTAAGTCACCCCTGCTGACGTGCTGATCTTAGATTTCTGTCCTCCAGAACCATGAGACAATAAATTTATGTTGTTTTAGCTACCCAGTACACTTTCGTACTACTTTGTTATAGTAGCCCTAGCAAACAAATACACTGAGATATATACTATTGAGGGACATTTGTTTTCAGTCATTGTGCTACAGCTGTCCTCCAAAGTAGGAGATACATTTCCTAAAGTGTAGAAAGTTAGGGGAAAAAATAAAACCCCAACAGCTCAAAATTTGAAGTTAGATTGTAAGAGAGAGAGAGAAAAAAAGATCTTCCATTGTTCAGAAAGGTAGTGACTGGACTGTAAAGCAAAAGGACAGGTCTGACATCTTGCTCTTTCCAGATTCCAAGATATATTGAAGGCATACCTTCTGTTCTGTTTCCCTGAATATTTGAAGTTGTTGGTGAACTAAATATTACACACTTGAAACTAAGTGCAACTTCCTCAGTTGCAGATTATATTAACTCAGTTTTCAAAATAAGTAGTTGGACAGAATAATGAAAAATAACAATTTCTGAGGATAGCTATGTTTACATTTAGATTTTACTGTTATTTTTAATATATTTTCTAATGTATAGTTCTAAAAATACAGAAGACCATTGCAGATGCATGATTATGTATGACCAATAGTCAGAAAAGAAAATATTGAGCAGAAAAAACCCAAAAATCTAATACCAGCATTATTCAAAAGAACCTTTAAAATAACTATAAAAACAGGCCAGACATGGTGACTCACTCCTGTAATCCCAGCACTTTGCGAAGCTGAGGTGGAAAGATCACTTGAGCTCAGGAGTTGGAGACCAACCTAACCTACATGGTGAAACCCCATCTCTACTAAAAATACAAAAATTAGCTGGGCATAGTGGCACATATCTGTAATCCCAGCTACTTGGGAGGCTGAAGGAGGAGAATCACTTGAACCCAGGAGGTAGAGGTGGCAGTGAGCCAAGATCTCAACATTGCACTCCAGCCTGGGTGACAAAAGTGAAACTATCTAAAAAAAAAAAAAATTACTGAAAAACTATCCACTAGGAAACTAGACAGCATACATAAAGAGATAAAGAGATGTTGTCTCTCAGCAGAGATTACAAATCAAATAAAAAATGTTATGAATTTAAAAATCACTTAAAAGATCTTTAGACAGTTTGGGAAGGAAATTGGCAAGCTATTTACAAAATTTTTATGTGAACATAAAGAATCCAAAATAGATACAATTAACTTTGATAAATAATAAAAAAGTATAAAAACGTTTTGTAAGTGAATTCAAAGTTATAAATCCACAGTAATCAACACAGTGTGTTACTGACATTAACATAGGCCAAGCTTGTCCAACCTTTGGCCCATGCAGCCCAGGACTGCTTTGAATGCGGCCCATCAAAAATTTGTAAAGTTTCTTAAACTATTATGAGATTTTTTTGTGATTTTTTTTTTTAGCACGTCAGCTTTCATTAGTGTTAATGTACTTTATGTGTGGCCCAAGACAATTCTTCTTCCAATGTGGCCCAGGGACGCCAAAACACTGGATGCCCCTGGCATAGACAATTAATCAATGGAACAAGTAGAGATTCCAGAACAAGACCAAAAATCTATTGAGACTTTAAAAAGAAGCAGTCAGTTTAAATGAGCAAGAAACTATTCTACATTTTTTATAAGTAGTGCTGAAAAACTGAGCAACTTTATGAAAAATATAAGTAAATATTTATCCTTAGCTCACTTTACATACAAAGATTAATTGAAAATGAATTGTAAGCTTGATTATAACAGGTGGAATCATAACCATTCTAGAAGTAAGTCTAGATTGCCTTCAAAATCTTGCAGTAGAAGAAGATTCTTTTATTCAGGATGCAAAAATAATTAACCATGAAAGAAATTGCTAAATTGAACCTAATAAAAACAGACGTTTTCTTATTAAAAAACTGTTAAGAAAATCATGATACAAATTTTTTTTTAATTTTTAATTTTTATGGGTACATAGTAGATGTAAATATTTATGTTTTATGGGATATTTTGATACTGGTGTGCAATGTGTAATAATTAAATCAGAGTAAATAGGGTATATAATCCAGTTATATTCTTTTAGTTTGTTTTAAATTGTACAACTAAATTATTATTGACTATAGTCACCTTGTTGTGCCATCTAATACTAGATCTTATTCATTTTTTTCTGACCATTTTGTACCTATTAACCATCTTCACTTTATTGCCCTCTGCCCAACTACCTTCCCAGCCTCTGGAAACTAACTTTCTACTCTCTGTATCTCCATAAGTTCAATTGTTTTATTTTTTTTTTTTTAGCTTCCACAAATAAATAAAAATATGCAAAATTTGTCTTTCTATGCCTGGATTATTTCACTGAACATAATGTCCCCCAGTTCCATCCCTGTTGTTGCAAATGACAGTATCACATTCTTTTAAATGGATGAATAGTACTCCCATTTTGTATGTGTACCACATTTTCTTTAGCAAGGAACAATTTGAAGCAAAAATATTAATAATATATGTATGTTTCTCAGAAGACATTCAATGTGTTGAACATATTAAATTTTATATATTAAATTCCTATAAATTAATAGCAAAAAATGCATTGAATGTACAAAATAATAAAATAAATGTGAAAAAGTAATTCTATGTTCTGAATGTCCCCTCAAATATATATGTTAAAACCTAATTCCCAATGTGATTATATTAAGTAGGGGTTTTTGGGAAATGATTATGTAATGAAGGCAGAGACATAAGTAATAGGATTAGTGTCCTTATAATAAAGGTCTGAGGGGACATATTAGCCTTCTTTGAATCTCCCCTTCATGTGAGGACACAGAAGACACTAATTATAAGAAATGGGCCTTAGCCAGCACCAAATCTACTAGAATCTTGGTCTTAAACTTCCCAGCCTTCAGAACTATAAACAATAAATTTATTTTTTAATCAATTACCCAGATTATTTTATTGTAGCAGCAGGAATAGACTAAGATAGTACTTCACAAATTAAGTATAGATTGAATAACATGCTCATGAAACATATTCAACAGTGTTAGTTATCCAGAATTGCAAATTAATATGCCAAATAATTTTGAACAAACTAAATGGTCATTAATAGGTCAATGGATAAAGATATTGTGGCACATTAATATAATGGAATACCTCTTGTAAAACAAAAAAAATGAAATATATATGCATGCAACAACATGGATGAATAAAAAGTATTATCTTTTTTGAAACAAAATAAACCATATATAGAAGAAAACAAAATATATGTTTATATTTATAAAGTTGAAGAAGTGAAAACGTCCTCTTTAGAGACAGAATTAGCTTGCAGAAAACAACTGAAAAGAAACACAGAAGGATTTTCTATGGTAATTATAGTGCATAGAGTTTTTATATAGCGGACAAATAGTATACAATTGTCAAAAGTCACAGAGCTAAATAGGTAAGATCAGTTCATTTTACTCTATAGAAACTATATCTACAATACAGTTCAAAAAATGCAGTACACGTATACTTACAGCTTATTCTCATTATTCACAGTAGTAATATCCTATAAAGTTGCCATAAACATAGGATTAGCAAATACTAAGCCAGTAATACCAGGGGAATACGTGACTAGGTTCTTGTGAGCTCTGGTCACAACATTTTTCTCAAGACATAACTTTATTTATTTATTTATTTATATGTGTTTATGCTTACATGTATCTTATTTCATATATATTATTGATTTATTGTCATTGAACTCATGACCAACAGTATTATACCCCATTCATGAATGAACCTTAGATAGTACTCATGTTTGCTCCATAAGGTACATCATAGCCTGCTTGCACTTATGAGCACTAGACAGCCTTCAGTACTCTGCTTGAGGGCCATTTTGCCAGTACAATCACCAACAAAAAACAAAAAATGTGAAAAAGGTGCTACCAAGAAGACCATTGAAAAATGCCTGCTATCCCAGCACCTTTGTTGAACTGGGAGTCTTTTCCCTACTACTTGTTTCTGTCAGCTTTGTAAAAGGTCAGATAACTGGAGATGTGCAGCCTTATTTCTGGGCTCTCTATTTTGTTCTATTGGTCTATGTGCCTGTTTTTCTACCAGTGCCATGTTGTTTTGGTTACTGTAGCCTTGTAGTATAGTAAGAAGTTGGGTATCATGATTCCTTTATCTTTATTCTTTTTGCTTAGGATTGCCTTGGTTATCTGTGCTGTTTTTTGGTTCTATATGAATTTTAAAATATTTTTTCTGATTCTGTGAAGAATATTGTTGGTAGTTTTATAGGAATAGCATTATATCTATAAGTTGCTTTGGACAGTATAGCCATTTTAGTGATATTCATTCTTCCTATACATGAGCATGGGATGTTTTTCCATGTGTTTGTCGTCTCTGTTTTCTTTGAGGAGTGTTTTATAGTTATCATTGAAGAGATCTTTCCCCTCCTTGGTTAGACATATTCCTAGGTATTTTATTCTTTTTGTCGCAATTGCAGATGGGTTTGCTTTTATGATTTGTCTCTCAGTTTGGCTGTTGATGTATAGGAATGCTGGTAATTTTTGTACATTGGTTGTACAACTTTGCTGAAATTTTTATCAGGTGAAGAGCTTTGGGGCTGAGACTATGGGGTTTCCTAGAAATAGAATCATGTCATCTGCAAAAAAGAGATTGTTTGACTTCCTTTCTTTCTATTTGGATGCCTTTATTCTTTTTCTTGCCTGATTGCCCTGGCTAGGACTTCCAATGCTAGGTTGAATATAAGTGGTGAGAGAAGATATCTTTGTTTTGTTCTGGTTTTTAAGGGGAATACTACCAGCTTTTGCTCATTCAGTATAATGTTGGTTTTGGGTTTGTCATAGGTGGCTTTTGTAACTTTGAGATATGTTCCTCCAATAACTAGTTTATTGAGAGTTTTTAACATGAAGGGGTACTGAATTTTAGTGAAAGCCTTTTAGATGTCTATTGAGATAATCCTGTGGCTGGTCATGTGCAGAAGATTGAAGCTAGATCCCCTGCTTACACCATGTACAAAAATCAACTCAAGATGGATTAAAGACATAAATGTAAAACTCAAACCTATATAAAACGTGGAAGGCAGCATAGGCAATATCATCCTGGACATAGGAATTGGAAGATTTCATGACAAAGACACCAAAAGCAATTGCAACAATAGTAAAAATTGACAAGTAAAGTCTAATTAATCTTAAAAGCTTCTCCACAGGAAGAAACAAACAAAAACAAACAACAACAACAAAACCATCTACAGATATACAGAGTAAAAAAAGATAACCTACAGAATGGGAGATAATATTCACAAACTACTATTCATTTGACAAAGCTCTAATATCCAACACCTGTAAGAAACTTACACAAATTTTCAAGATAAAAACCAACAACCCCATTATAAAGCAGGCAAAGCATATGAACAGACATATCTCACAGGAAGACATACATGTGGCCAACAAGCATATGAAAAAAAACTCCATTTCAGTAATCATTAGAGAAATGCAAATCAAAAGCACAATGAAATACTATCTTACACCAGTCACAATGGCTATCATTAAAAAGTCAAAAAAAAAAACCAATTAAAACAATAAAAAAAATTAAAGTGAAAAAAAGTCAAAAAATGTTAAATGCTGGAGAGGCTGCAGAGAAAAGGAACACTTACAAACTGTTGGTGGGAGTGTAAATTGTTTCAGGCATTGTGGAAAGCAGTATGACAATCCTTAAAGAGCTAAAAGCAGAACTATCATTCAACCCAGCATTCCATGACTAGGTTTATACCCAGAGCAATATAAATCATTCTACCATAAAGACCCATGCATGTGAATGTTCATTACAGCACTATTCACAATAGCAAAGACACGGAATTACCTAAATGACCATAAATGACAGATTGGATAAAGAAAATGTGGTACAGATATACCATGGAATACTACATAGCCATAAAAAAGAACAAGATCATGCCTTTTGTGGGAACATGGATGGAGCTGGAGGCTATTATCCTTAGCAAACTAATACAGGAACAGAAATTCAAATACTGCATCTTATCACTTACAAGTGGGAGCTAAATGATAAGAACTTCAGAACATAAAGAAGGAAACAACAGACAAGACAGTGGGGTCTGTTTGAGCAGGGACGGTAGGAGGAAGGATAAAAGCAAAATATATAACTATTGGGCTACTGGGCTTAATACCTGGGTGATGAAATAATCTGTACAACAAACCCTGTGACATGTGTTTACCTATGTAACAAACCTTCACATACACCCAAAACCTAAAATAAAATTTAGAAAAAGAAAAAAAGAACTGAAGATCTTGTGTCTATTGGTAGTATATGGGACAGTAAGACCTAACTATGCTCTAAGTTACATAAATATTTTTGTATTCAACTGCGGAATGGAGTAATATTCACCACTCTGATTCCTTGACAATGTTTCTAAACTGATCAAATATGACAATAGATGTGAGAGTATTTTGTAAAACATAAAGACACTTGTGCTTTATGTTTTACAAAATTCTCTCACATCTATTGTCATATTTGTGAAATTTACACTCCCACCAACAGTTTATATTATTAGTAACCTCACAAAGAAAGAATGGGATTTGTCAAATAAATTGATCATTAGAAAGTATTTGTGGTGTTTCTGAATGTAACAATTTTACAAATATTGAAAGTATCCAATACCCCTGATCATTAGGTTGTATCATTGTTTATTGAATTTTAGAAATAAACAAAAATAGCATCCAAAAACAAAAAAAAGAGAAAGAAAACACAAGGAAAGGATGCCTGTTTAGTGTTTGAGCACTGAAACAAGAAGGCTTTTATTCAGCCTCAGCTGGGACATGCATATTAGGCAACTCAAATTTTTGGCAGTCTATATGCCCATAACTGATTGCAAAAGTGCCCATGAATATTAATTTGAGGGTAACCAACAAATATTATTGAGTAGGTGAATTAGCAAAGTTGATATCCATGAATAATGAGGATTGACTGTACATTCATACATACAAATGAAGAAGTGAATACTGTATCCTTGCAACAGAATATAGGAGGATGCTCAGGAGATGGCTTAGTTTTGATTTCTTCTCTTGCTGAAGATGCACATGACAGGAAAAGGATTGTTGCTTATGTTGCTGAGACTACCTAAAATATGGGTATTTGGAAGCAGAAGCTTAGTCCTCCATCAAGAGTCTATCCATAGAATTTGGAACAGAATTTTTTTTTTTTTATCATGGTTCTTTGGTGACTACTTTCCTCACTGTACCTTGCACATTCTACATCCCATTCTCATTAATAATTAGCTTAAAATTCCTTATAAATCATGTGATTCTTTTATTATCTACATACTACATATTGAGATAAAGTATAAACCCAGGCTATTGAATAAAGCATGTTTTAAAATAAAACCACTGAGAGACAAGTATTGCAGTATTTTCCTCCTTTTGGCTAGATAATACAACAGTTTTAGATTTATTTGTTGTTTTTTGTTTATTTGTTTGTTTTGAGAATTTGGTTTGATTATCCCGATCTTCTTCAAAATAAAGTAGATCTTATTATAAACGCTTCACCCAAAACAACCTGAATTATTTCAATATATTTTGCTTTCCTAGATGATATTGTCCCTTATAATTGCAAAACAATCTTTCAAAGATAAATTGAATATTCAAAAATGTTTGGAATTGCCTATTCCCATTCCTATTGTAAGGGAAATTTCTCTCAGTGATACTGGCACTTATAATACAATAATTTTATTTTCTAAATGTTTTTTAAAAAATCATATTTGATCTCTAATGTAATGTTCTTTTTGTGTGGCACTTTATTACAATTACAAAACTATTCAAACTATAAAAAATAAACTTTTGTAGGGAGCCAGCCTTACATCACCCATGGGTACCCCAAGTTTTGTGGCTACAAAGGAGTGAGAAAAAGACAGATTAAGAGATAAAGTGGGACCAGGGGGCCATCACTTTATTACTCTGGAGGCGGCAATGAAGGCTCCCAGCCCTGATCATCCACACTATTTATTGATTACAATCACTTTGATAGGGTAGGGGTGGAGTGATGGTGGAGTAAATCAGTGAGCCAGAACTGGTGTATCATTCTAAAGATTGTTAACAGTGGCGGTTTGGGAATTTCACAAAACAAGAAAGTGTGGTTATCTTTAGCTTATTATCTATGTAACGCTGATGGAACTCGGGCCTTACAAGAAGCCTACAAGTCTGGCTACCTCATAGTGCTACAAAGGGATTTTACGTCCTTGAGCACAATGTTTATGGTAAAAGAGCCGAGGTCACCCTGCATCAGAACATGAGACATGGAGAGGCCTTCATCCTCAGAGGCCTCCTGCGGCCTTCCGCAGTTTGTTGTTCCCTGTTTACATGTCGCTCATAACCTATTTATGTAGGCACTCTGCAAGTCCTTTCTCCTTTGCAGTGTTTCCCAACAACTTTATTGTTGATCATTGCCATTATTTTAGAAGCTTCTCTCCATACATATATACATTAATATACACATGCAAACACATGCACACACACAAGCCTGCAAACACACACACACACTCACACAAACACACAGTTGACCTGAGAACAACATGAATTTGAACAACATGGGTCCATTTGCGCATAGGTTTTCTTCTGCTTCTGCCACCTCTGAGACCAACCCCCTCTTCTTCCAACATAAGCACCAATCCTTAGCTTACTCAACATGAAAACAATGAGGATGAAGACCTTTATAATCCACTTTCACTTAATAACTAGTAAATATATTTTTCTTCCTTATGATTTTAATAACATTTTCTTTTCTCTAACTTATGTTATTGTTAGAGTATATGGTATTATGAATACAAAGTGTGAGTTAATTGACTGTTACCTTATAGGTAAGGCTTCCAGTTAACAGTATGTTATCAGTAGTTAAATTTAGGGAGAATCAAAAGCTAAACTTTTTTTTTTGTGGGACAGAATCTTGCTCTGTCCTCCAGGCTAGAGTGCTGTGATACAGTCTTGGTTCACTGCAACTTCTGCCTCCTGGGTTCAAGCGGTTCTCCTGCTTCAGCCTCCTGAGTAGCTGGGATTGCAGGCATATGCCACCATGCTGTCTAATTTTTGTATTTTAGTAGGGATGGGGTTTTTCCCTATTGGTCAGGCTGATCTCAAACTCCCAGTCTAAGGTGATCTGCCCGTCTTGGCCTCCCAAAGTGTTGGGATTACAGGTGTGAGCCACCGGGTCCAGCCCATAAGTTATACATAAATTTACTCCAACCCCTGCTTTGTTCAAGGATCAGTTGTATATATATATATATATATATGTGTATAATATAGCCATTTAACCCTTGCTCATAACAGTACATTGATAAAGAATTGGGATTATAGGCATGTAGAAACTGAATCACATAATGAAATAAGGCTACCCTGGTTCAGGAAAACATTTACTGTCTATATTCCTGCATTTATTTTCTTATCTGTGGCAAGACTTCAATGAAATAACAAAGAATAATATACTAAGCTGAGAAATTAGAATTCAGATAAGCATTTCTCCTTATCTAAAAGTGAAATTGTCATGCAAAAGTATGACAATACTTGTAATTATCATTTTTATGGTTCCAGTATGAATCAGATAAGCATAAATGCTGTGACTTTGGTTTCCTAAACTGTTAAAGTAAAAAACTTGAAACTACTTTTTACATTAAGAAAGTAAAAGCATCTAAAGAATTATTACTTTTTTTTTTTTTTTTTGCTTAGCTAAGCCCTAGTGTTGGTTTTCTTATTGACCAGTCACTGAAATAGATTATAGTTTGGCAAGGTCCACTGAGGTCTGTGGGTGAAATTGATTAAGAAAAGAGTATTGCAAATTTCACATTGGAAAGTCTTCTAAGGAATTTACTGGAGATAAATACTAAAGCTTAAGTACCTTCGGGATTTTCCATGGAGTTCAATGATAGAACTCTGAGAACTGAGATGAATGAAGCAAATATTTTAAATTTGTGGCAAATGCTACGTTCTCTCACAAATATTCCCTGGTTAAAGACCTCTTTTGCTTGTCAATAGGACTGTGCATTCTAGCTTTCCTTTAAAGTAAATTTAATCTTTTTATCAGTGATAATATATGTGCCATTTCTTCTCAACTGTCTCAATTTACTTCCATAAGGAGTTTCGTACTACTAAATATCTCGTAATTTTTCACATTAATTAATAAAAGTAACAGCAGCAATAAATCAACACATAAAACAAAACAAAGCAAAACAACATTCCCATGGTTCTTTGTGTTTATTGCATATAGACAAAAGAATATTTATTGTCTGATTATTATTTTTATAAGGAATATTATTAGTTTAAAACATATACTTTTATATAAAATATTTTGCAAATCTTTATAAGCTCTATACCATAAGGACCACTACAATTTAAAAACAGTGTTCCAGAAAGTAGCTTTCTCAGGATAACTTATGAAACAAGTAAACCAGTGCTAAGAATTTGAAGATGAGTAACCTGCTAAATGTCCTGCTTAAAATCATTGACTTAAAGAAGTATGGCTAAATGTTATAGTCTATAGCCCTTAGCATAAGGTAATATATGGATTCAACATTTTTTTGGATTACATAGTGGAGTATAAGTGGCAGTAGTAACAAATCTTTCACTCATTTCTTCATTGGAAAACAATACTGAGTAACAACTCATGAAACACGTGTCATGAGTAATCAATAAATTAGCAAATTTGTGTGATGCTCAGATTTTAAAATGCTGCTATCTAAAAGTAAATATAGTAGTGTAATATATACTATATTACTATTTTACAGTAATTTTATCTCAAACAATCAAAATACACAGATTTTTAAAAACTTGGATGCCACAAAAATCTTTCTGTAATCTTGATTCAAATAAGTAGCTAAAGAGAGTGTATTTGTTTATTCTTATATGAGAGTACTCAACTCACAAATATGTCTATGGCTTAATTCTAGGAAGCGGTGAATATGATACTTTACATGGTAAAAGGGACTTTGCAGATGTAATCAAGGTTGAGGATGTTACAATAGGGAAATTTGCCTGGATTGTACAGTTGGCCCAATATAATCACACAAGCCTTTATGGCAGCTGAAAAAGAAGAATATTTAGTGATATGCAGAAAAGAATTCTAGAGAGATGTAGTCAACAGGGAAGGCAAAGAGATTCCATGTGCTAGTTCTGAGAGGGAGAGGGCCAAATCCAAGAACCAGGAAGTGTCCTCTAGGTCCTAAAGTTGGCCAATGGCTGAAAACCAGGAAGGAAATGATGACCCCAGTCTTTCAGTTTCAAGAACTGAGTCTGTCAGCTACCTAAATGAGCTTGGAAGCATATTCTTTCCCAAATGCTGGAGAAAGAAATGTAGCCCAGCCAACAACTTGAACTTGGTCTTGTAAGACCCACAGCAGAACCAGTTGAGCCCCATTGTTCTCAGAACTCTTAACCACAAAAATGACGAGGTCATAAATAGGTGTTGTTTTAGCCTTTAAATTTGTGGTAAATTTTTATGATATCACTGGAAAACTCAGATAAAAATAAGAAAATCTGTAGTCCTTAACACAATGTAACACTCACGCAAAAGTTCTTGTGCTAAGATCAAAAGCATCTGTGTTATTACCCTCTCCAACCGAGAGTTTATTTTCTTAAGGGTATAAATCACCAATTGTAAATATTTTTGTGTATCTGTTCTACATTATTCTAAAAACAAGGATATTATCCTAAGTAACTACTGTATGGTTATCAAAATAAGTATAATTATTATTGAATAAAATAATATTGTTTAATATACAGCTTATATTCAAACTTCATCAATTACTTAGTGACCTAATGTACATTATCCTAACACATGTCCAATCCAGGGCAATGCATTGAATTTATTTCTAAAGTCTCTTTGCCTTTCTTTCATATGAAAACCTAAATTTTATGACACTATAATTTTTAAAATATAGAGAAGCATAAAATACCCCTCATTTTCTCTCTCTCTTTCTCTTCTTGTGTAGAAGTATTCTGAAACTGATTTTAGTACTACAATGAGTCTAAAAACTAAACTACTAAATAGAGCATGTAGGTTTCTTTTTCTTACTAAAGGTTGTTTTTCTTTCTTTTTTCACTTATATTGGTGAGATATAATTTTGAAGAAAGATCGTTTTAGGTACACAAAAATGTATTGGTATAAACATCTTATAAGATTATGCTGAAAAGCATGCACTTGTTTTTAATTTATGCTGCATTTTTATTTATGTGCTTTATTTCTATTATTTATTTTTATATTTTCTTGACATTTTGTGAGCCACTTGTTTACGAGATTACTTTTCTTATATGACT
Organism: Ateles fusciceps; assembly: GCA_036589455.1. Classification (NCBI taxonomy): domain Eukaryota; kingdom Metazoa; phylum Chordata; class Mammalia; order Primates; family Atelidae; genus Ateles; species Ateles fusciceps. The sequence goes on along the minus strand of JAZHEH010000827.1, from coordinate 1,610,625 downwards.
ACATTTTAACTTTGCTGATTAGTATCTTTTATTTCCATGGTGTTAAATTCTAATCTTAATTCTTTTCCCCCTACTTTTCTTAGATGTATTCTGTAAATCTTTTTTTTTATATTCTGAAATAGTATGATTAGCTCATTAATGTTTACTTTTTCTTCTTTTCTAATATAAACACTCTACAATATAGACTTGAATAACGTACTATTTTATCTGTAACCCTGAAATTTTTGTAGTGTTTAGTTTAATGTTTAATTTTTTTCTCTTTCTGTGAATTTAAGAATGTATGATTCAAAGAAGAAGTCTGGCTTATATTCTTAATTTCACAGACACACTAGTGATAATATTTCAACAAATATCTGGGCATCATGTAATCCAATCAAGTTGACACATAAAACTAATCAATCACAAGTCTACATCTTGTCAACTTAGCCCCTGTCTTAGTCCATAGGTGCTCCTATAACAAGAAACCTGAGACTGGGTAATGTATGACTAACAGAAATTTATTTCCTAGTACTCTGGAGTCTAGGTAGTCTGCAGTTAAGGTGCCAGCAGGTTTAATGCCTGGTGAAGGTCTGTTCCTTGTAGAAGGTAATATGGAAGAGTGGATAAAAAGGCAAACTAGGTAGGCCCTACCTAGTTCTTGCCAGCTATTTCATAAGGTCCCTAATCCCATTCATGAGGACAACAAGTCAACAAAGACAATGACAAGGTTATAATTCTGCCTAACATGGTACAACTATCTTGTCAACAGCCTAAACATACTAACTCCTTCTCTTAGAACAGAAAGCAAGGTATTTGATATTTATTCTTCACCTCGATATCGTATAACTTAAATACTGTAATAAAGGTAACAATACTTAAATGCAATGATATAAAGTCTTAAGTTATGTGATAAGGGAAAAAGAGAAGAAAGAAAGCAAATATATTGCACAAATACAAACACAAAGGTGTTCATAACAAAATAAGAAAGAAATACTCATTAAAACTGCAGTTATAGCTGAAATTATGCTACATTATTCCACTACCCATCTGTATTCCCTTTGCTTTTGGCATGCACCTGATCTAGTCATGGTTCTTCAACTGGTTGAATGATCTAAACCTTTAATCCTGAAGAGCTTGGCCACTAGTAATCCTGCTTGGACTGGGTTGTTGTTTTCAATTGACCTTAATTACAGGGCACGTTTATACTTAGAGAAAGCCCAAGGGATATCCTGTATTACAGACATAGTTTTCCATACCTACTTTGTGGAATAATTTCCCCATGGTACTTAGGGCTCATTTACCCAGCCACTTCATGAGATTTATTCGTGCCTTCAGAACCTTTCACTTCACATAATACCACTTCCATTTGATGATGGAATGCTGCTGTGTGGACTCAACTTATTGGATAATGAGTTAAATGACACCAAATTCGTGATTGGCAGTTTAAGTTATATGTTAAGTTGGTGACCAGTAGTCATGGTTTCAGTCTCTACTCAGATTCAGTAACAGGTCAAAAGCTGTTTTTCGAAAGATTTGTTATATGTAGAGGATGGCAGAGCTTTGCTCAAAAATTTTAAGGGCCTATGCTGCAGTCTAAAAATAGTGGGCTGAAAAAAGCCCCAAACAGCATCCCTATATATCACTAACATTTCAAACACCATTGTATCTCCTGTGTTATATGGCCGAAGCGGCAAATCATCTTGCACAGCAGCCTTTAACTGTCACAGAGTCTTCTCCCATTTGGAGCCCAACAAAAAACTAGTACCTTTTTTAGGTAACTTAGTTACCTGTAGTCCTAGCCAAAGCAATCTGGAAAAGGCATCCAAATAGGAAGAGAGAAAATAAAAATATCCCTGTTTTCAGAATATATGAAGCTATACCTAGAAAATCCCATATTCTCTGCCCAAAAGTCCATTGGTCTCATAGACAACTTCAGTAAAGTTTGAGGATACAAAATCAATATATATATATATATAAGTCAGTAGCATTCCTAGACACAAAAAAAAACATTCAAGTTGAGAGCTAAATCAAGAATGTAATCCAATTCACAGTAGCTACAAAGAGAATAAAATGCCTAGCAATGCAGCTAGCAAGGGAGGTAAAAAATCTCTAGAAAATCTTTGCTCAAACAGTGCTCCAAAGAAATTATAGATGTCATACACAAAGGAAAACAATCCATGCCCATGAATAGGAAGAATTAATATTGTTGAAATAACCATACTGCCTAAACAATTTATAGATTCAGTGCTATTTCTTCAAAGATACCAATGACATTCACAGAATTAGAAAAAAAAAAACTATTTTAAAATACACGTAGAAACAAAAAATAGTCCATAGAGCCTGAGCAATCTTAAGCAAAAAGAAAAAAACATTGAAGGCATCACATTAGCTAACATCAAACTATACTACAAGGTTATAGTAACCAAAACAGCATGGTATCAGTCCAAAAGTAGACACATAGACAATTGGAACATAATAGAAGTCCCAGAAATAATGATGCACACCTACAACCATCTGATCTTTGACAAAGTTGACAAAAACAAGCTATTGGGCAAGGACTTTCTATTCAATAGGAGGCACTGGGATAACTAGCTAGCCATATGCAGAAGACTGAAATTGGACCCCTTCCTTATATCACATTCAAAAATCAACTCAAGATGGATTAGATGTAAATGTAAACCTTAAATCTATTACAACCGTAGAAGATAACATAGAAAATACAATTCTGGACATAGGACCTGGCAAAGATTTCATGAGGAAGATGCCAAAGCAATTACAACAAAAACAAAAATTGAGAAATGGAACCTAATTAAAGAGATTCTGCACAGCAAAAGAAACTCAACAAAGTAAACAGACAAGGGAGAAAATATTTGCATGCCATTCATCTGCATCTGATAAATGTGTAATATTCAGAATGTATAAAGAACTTAAACAAATTAATGAACAAAAACAAACAACCCTATTAAAAAGTAGGCAAAGGACATGAACACACTTTTCCCAAGAAGACATACATGTGGCTAACATACATATGAAAAAATGCTCCAACATCACTAATTATTACAGAAATGCAAATCAAAACCACAAAGAGATAACATCTCTCACCAGTCAGAATGGCTGTTATAATAGAGCTAAAAAATAGTAGATGCTGATGAGTTTGCAGAGAAAAAGGTACACATATACTGCTGGTGGAAATTTAACTTAAGCCATTGTGGAAAGCAGTTTGGCAGTTTCACATATAAGTTAAAACAGAGCTACCATTTGACTCAGCAGTCTTATTATTTGGTATATAACCCAAAGGAATATAAATTGTTCTACTGTAAAGATGGATGCACTTGCTATTCATTGTAGCACTATTTGCAATAGCAAAAACATGGAATTAATCTAAATGCCCAGAAACAGTAGACTGGATAAAAAAAATGTGAGATATATATCTCACATATATATATAGATATATATAAAATATCTACAATAGATATATGTATATCTACATATATAGATATATGTAGATATATATGTATCTCACATTTTTATCCATATCCTTGCATGATTATGTAGTACTCCATATATAGATATATATAGATATATCTCACATTTTTTTAACCACATATACCATGGAGTACTACATAATCTATATATAGATATATCTCACGTTTTTTTATCCACATATACCATGGAGTACTACATAATCATGCAAGGAATGAGATCATGTTCTTTGCAGCAACATGGATCGAGCTGAAGGCCATAATCCTAAGTGAACTAACAAAGAAAAAGAAAACTAAATACTGCATGTTCTCACTAAACATTCAGTATATATGGACACCATGGCCTACTTAAAAATGGAAGGGTGGAGGAGGGTGAGGATCCAAAAACTATCAGGTGCTATGCTTATTACTTGGGTGACAAAATAATCTGTACACCAAATCTCTGTGGCATGCAATTTACTTGTATAACAAACCTGCACATGTACCCTTGAACCTAAAATAAAAGTTTAAAAAAGTATGGCACACACAGTTATATACAATACATAATAATTGATAATTATAATAAATGACTATTACATGTTACAAAACAACTAACACTACAAATAATAATCATAGCCTTAACTCCCTTACAGTTTGGAATATAAACAAGAGAATGAATAATAAAATTCTGTACAATTTATGATATATAATATCTTATATTTTTAAATGATCAGTATTACAATTTTTGTGAAGATTATTGTAAACTTCCTAAATTCAGGAATTTGTACTTGGATTTAATGGGAGAATTTTGCTCCTATATATTCTTATAAAAATTTCCAAGGGCCTCCAGAGTGGAGGTTCTAACTGAAATTTTAAGCAGTCATACAGCTATGACACAGTAATGTTTTATAAAATTGCATAGAAATCAATATGGTACTCACTGAATAGTAACCACCAAAGCACAAGTAAAGTGACTTTCATCATCTTTATTCTTTGTTAGACAAAGTCACACCTCATTAGGGACTAGGCTTATTTGTAATGAATTTGCTTGACCCAGATGGTGAAATCTAAATGTAATTGCAATATCAGCCCAAATTACCTCATGCTGCTGTGGGTGACTCACATGTGCTGTACAATACACTGTTAACGAGAATAAGCATGACTGAGTTCAAACATTTTCTAAAGATGTGAGCACATGTGGCACAATTTGGATCTAGATTCACAAAGAATATTCATTAAAGCCACTGAACATTTTGCACAAGTAAGAATTTTGGTGCTGAGCCTGTGGTGTTCATATTACTATGGCAGTAACTATTGTCACTAATCATTACCAATGTATGCCTGACCTATAGTATTTAATTATATTCACCTACCTCAAAGAGATTTAATCAAAATGTATTAATTCATATTTGTAAGACACTTTCAAGTTAAAATTGCAATGTAAGATCCAATTATTAATATATCTTTTCTCAGTGTACCTTAAAAATATCTGTTTGACAAAAGTTTGTATGTCCCAGAGAATCACTTAAAATGTGGCATCTTTGATACTAATGCTTTTTTGGTCTCCCTTTCAAGCAAGTATCCTCAAAAGAAGAATTCTGCATTTTCTTGCCCTTTAATTTACCTCAACTTTGCACTCAATACCTTTTTATCCTGCTTCTCTTTATTAGAAGAAATATAAAAATACGCTTTTGAAAAAGATAGTGGCTGATTCCACTTTCTTTAAAGAACAAATAGAAAAGTTTAAATGCTTGCCATTAAATATAAGTTTGGATGGATTCTATAACTATAGTCCTTTATTCCTGGAAAAAGTTCATTATCTTAGTAAATTAGTGGTAACATTGATAAGTTCTATAGTAAAAAACAATCTGTAACATAAATGAAATGGTAATTTTTTACCTAATAGAGATTTTAAAGAAAAATTGTTTCAAAATCTAGCATTTAAATTTAATTCAGCTCTGTAAGGTTTAATGTACTAATATTTGTCCATGAAACTTGTATACAGCCGATTTCTGAGCATATGGCTATAGATTATCTAAATTAGCAATGATATTAAAAGTTTTATTTATTGTCTGTTAATACAAAAAATAAATCAACTGACATCAGCAAGATGACCAACTAAAGTTGTCTGGTGCTTATCCCCTACTTCCCATAAAATCGTGACTAAAACAATAAATAAGCAACTATATTTCAACTGGTTTAAATGAGGAACCATGCTGGAGAGCACAAGGAAGCAGAAAAATCTCTGATGATCATGGAAGCCCAGGATAGTTTCATAGAGAAAAAAATGAGGTATTTTACCTTACTCAGTCTCCCCTGCTAGGATCAGCTCGGAGTGGTAGGGGAGAGTGCAAGGAAGGAACATTTTCTTATGGGAAAAAGATTAGATGGAAATCCCAAGCAGTCCCCATTGCCTCTACAAATGCCAACAATTCTTGCACAGAAAAGCCCTAGTCCTCACAGGCCCTGAATCCAGTTTGAAAAGTTTATGCAGCTGCATTGCCTAGAGTGAGAGCACACCTCGAGCAAACACATCCCTGCAACCTAAGCTGCTACAGGGCAGTGCATCTTGGAAACCAAATTCACTGCTAGAGTGTGTTCTGCCCTAGAGACCAGTAGTGACTAGCTGTCTTTATTATTATTATTATTGTTATTATACTTTAAGTTCTGCACATGGGGTACATGTGCAGAACATGCAGGTTTGTGACATAGGTATACACATGCCTTGGTGGTTTGCTGCATTCATCCCCCTGTCATCTACATTAGGTATTCTTCTAATGTTATCCCTTCCAAATCCCCCCCACCCCCTGCTATCCCTCCCGTTGCTCCCCCAAACCCCAAAAGGCCCCTGTGTGTGATGTTCCCCTCCCTGTGTCCATGAGACTGACTGTCTTTATGGCTCAGTTTCTGCCATGACTCTACCATTTTCACACAGGTACCTACAGCACCACTACCTCAGCTATTATAAATTTAAGTTTTATTTGATTTGCTTTAAAATTCTTCATTAATAGTGTATAGCAATATTACTATTTTTTGTAAGTTGATTTTGTACTTTGCAACTTTACTGACTTCATTTATTAATTCTAACTGGTTTTGGTGGCATATTTAGGGTTTACTAGATATAATATTATGTCATCTGCAAACAGAGAGAATTTTATTTCTTCTTTTCCAATTTGGATGCCTTTTATTTTTTTTTTTCTCTTGACTAATTGCTCTGGCTAGGCCTTCCAGCAGTATCTTAAATAAAGGTGGTGAAAGTGTTATCCTTGCCTTGTTGATGGAATGCAAATCAGACCATCTTAATGATTAACATCACCTACATGTTCAACTGTATTAGTCAGGGTTCTCCAGAGGGACAGAACTAATGGAACATTTGTGTATATAAAAGGGAGTTTATTAAGGAGAATTGGCTCACACGATCACAAGGTGAAGTCCCATGATAGATTGTCTGCAAGCGAGGAGCAAGGAAACCAGTAGTGGCTCAGAATGAGTCCAAAAGGCTCAAAAGTAGGGAAGCTTGACAGTGCAGACTGCAGTCTGTGGCCAGTGGCCCAAGAACCCCCAGTGAACCACTGGTAGAAGTCCGAGAGTGCAAAGGCTGAAAAACCTGGGGTCTGATGTTCAAGGACAGGAAGCATCCAGCACAGTTGAAAGATAAAAGCAGAAGACTCAGTAAGCCAGCTTATCCCCACCTTCTTCCACCTGCTTTGTTCTTGCCACACTGCTATCTAATTGAATGGTGCCTACCCCAGATTGGAGGTGGGTCTTTCTCTCCCAGTTCACTGACTCAAGTGTTAATCTCCTTTGGTAACACCCTAACAGACGTACCTGGAAACAATACTTTACCAGCTATCTAGGCATCCTTCAATCCAATCAAGTTGACAGCTGATATTAACCATCATCACACCTGCCAACAAAATAATGCCTTGGGAGAAGCCATTTTGGATGTGTTTTCATGATTGTACAATGAAGTTTATTTTAGAAGGGACTAAATTGTACCTTATAGTTTTAATTTCATGGTGTTCAACTTATAATGTATAGGGAAAAAATGGGGAAACCCAGATATAGAAAGACAGACAACGGAAAATAACAGTAGAAGCCCGGGCAACAGAGCAAGACACTGTCTCAAAAAAATATGTATGTATTTAAATTAGTAAGTGTTGGTTAGACAACATAATAGCTAGCTTTACTCGATGAGTTATATATACTTGATTACATTACAGAATTATTTTATTTAGGAAAACAACTCAATTTATGTCCAGAAATCTGGAAAGTTTTTGAAGTGGCCGCATTATAGAATTTCAAAACCTGTCTACCTATCTATCTATCTACCTATCTATCTATCTATCTATCTATATCTATCCATCCATCTATCTACACATTTATCCATACAAACACCCTTTTATTCAGCCCTCCAAACAGTCATCTGAAGGTGTGCTGATGAATGCTTAACAAAGAGTTCTCCACAGTTTAGTAGAGGAGGCTTTTTTTGCAGCATTTGCCAATTTTTATGGTAAATCTATCTACTTACCCATCTATCTCCTATCTATGTATTTACATATCTATCCATCCATCTATCTTCTAATTATTTACTATCTAGTTATACATAGAAAAAATGTTATAACCACAATTTATAATAAATTATCAATCATCAGTTTTCTGTAAGAGTTTAATTTTGAAAATCACAATGTTTTAAAAATATTACTACTTACAGCTGATGTGTTTACTGATTGTCTATTTAAATTTCCCCCTTTGTTTTACATTGCCTAGGATCTTTGCTATTAGTAATAGAAGTAGAAATGGCAGGTGCCCATCTCTTGTTTCAAGTCTTTAAGGAAAAAATTTAGTAAGTCAAAATCGAGTGTCATTTTTATGGTAGATATTTTTGGCAATGCTGTATTTTAAATTAACTATGCAAGTATACAATACATATGGTAAAACATATGAATTTCAGGTGTATATTTAATGTATTTTTACAAGACAAACACATTTGTATAACAACCTAATAATTCAAGATATAGGATATTTCCAGATAACCAAAAGCCTCCTTCATGCTACTTTTCTATTTTTATGCCTCCTTAAGTTTAGTAAGTGTTCAGAGTTTTATTACCATGTATATATTTGATCTCTTTTTGATATTTATATACATGGAATTATGTACTATATACTAACTTAGTTTGGGCTGCTTTCCTCAATATTATATCTCTGTGAGTCATGCATGTTGTCATATGAAGTAATATTTTATTCTCTTACATTTTGGTATAGTATTTCATAATAGAAATTTAGCAAATTTTATTCATTTTACCATTAATTGCAATTGAAATTAAGGTTGTTTTTGGTTAGTACTATGGCAGAAACAAACTAAAACACTACTAAAGGACTTTCACTTCTGGAAAGATGGAGATGACATACTTTTTCTGTCTCTTGGTAAGTACAACTAAGATCTCTGGACATTACATTTAAAACAAACTTAAGGCTCTGAAAGATAAAGAGAGAAATAAAGCTAAAGAATCTTGGTACCCAAGGAAGAGCACAGCGGTGAGTTCTCCGGAGATTTTTTTTTTTTCCTCATGTATTCTAAAGTTGGAAACTGGCAATCCAGAAAAACTGGCAACTCAGAAAACCCTACTACAGATATAAGAAACCCCAACAAAAATATGCTCTTTCTAGCTAAAAATTGAAGGAAGTGCAGCCTAGAAGGATAGAAAACTTTTTGACAAAAATTACTGTACTTCAGCCTACTACAAAACATTTTAAACAGCAATAACCCAATGTTTAATACAATAAGTTTATTAGTGTCTACGTTTGTTTGCAGTACACAATGATGTGGTAGGCCAGGGATGTTCAATCTTTTGACTTTCCTGGGCCACAATCGACGAAAAAGAATTTTCTTGAGCCACACATAAAATATACGAACAATAACTATAGCTCATCAGCTATAAAAGATTCACAAAAACTCATAATGTTTTAAGAAAATTTATGAATTTGTGTTGGGCCACATTCAAAGCCATCCTGGGCTGGATGTAGTCTGAGGGCCATGGGTTGGACAAGCCTGTGGTAGACAATAAAATACAAATTGAGATTTCTATTTGCACATCAATGATCATGTATTGTAATGACAATTTCAAAAAAATATAATGATACTAACAAATACTATGTTCATTGGGTCCAGATTGGTAATAATATAATCAAATGTATTTATATTTCTGAGTCCTTAATATTTGACATTTAGTCTCTGCATTAATGTTTGATTGACTGGGTAACTCAAATTCTAATTACTAGATATACTAAAGACTTCAAAAATGCTTGTATAATTTTTAAAATTTTGAATCTAAATTAAGAAAAATATGACTCATTTTGTAGCACAAGTCTTCCAAATTTGAAAAGTCTTTTAATTTTTTGGAGCTTCTGTCTCTTTAGTATTGGCAGCACCCAGATCATTTCTGGATCTCACAAAACTGTCATGGTGATGAAATTAAATGAAGTTAAGTATATTTTATACTAGCAAATGATGGATAAATATAGCATACTAATTAGAATAAAGGCAAAGTATTTCCAGTCATATATGAGGTTCAAACTTCATGTTTTCTTATGTTACTGACAAAATCACTCTGTGCCTTAGACCATGATGACACCAGAGCTGGAGATTAAAGTTTAATAATAAAAAAAGTCATGCATACCTACCATGTATCTTGTTGGCCAATATAAAAAGTATGGCATTTATCTTGCATGTTTTTATGAATTTGAAAATTTAAAAAAATAATAATTATAAAATATTGAAAAGTTATCATATCTTAGCACCATGTTAGGGAAAGTCAATACAATAAAAATTATAATTCAGTAATTTAGAAGGTTTTTCTATTTTTATTTTTCCTAATAGCTCCAAATATCCCTAAGTATGTGATATTCCTTGATTGAAATGAATACTGACAACGTTTAGACTAAGATCTAATCATCTATCAAGACATATACAATTTTCATAAAAAGATAGAAAGCATTCTATATAATATTTTATTTATACTTTATTCAATATTCTTTATATGTGTTTTCCTAAAAAGAAATTGAATTTGCACTTTTATTATCTTATACATATATGCAAAAAAATCTTATGGAAATTCCAGGCAGTCAACTATAACAGATATGACTTATCATAGATCTGAAATTTCTCCTAAAATTTGCCCTGAGCTAGCCAGGTAGAGAATGCATTTCAGTACAGGCATGTGATTTTAGAAGCCTTTTTTTCCCTGGCTTTGTGTCTGATGATATAACGAATCACATATTTTAGCTATGACTTTAAGAATGCCATCAAAAGAAAGGCTGTTAAATCCATCTTCCTCACAGGTACACCCTTAATTGAAAATTACATTTCACCTTACATTGGAATTCATGTTTAATTATTACTCCTCATTCAACAGTACTAAAAATACATTGTACTGGAGTTTCCTCTGATTCATTCAGAGCAACTCACTGTGCATTATATCTATCCCATACAAAATCTTCATCACTTAAAACAGTTTGATAGTTCCATGCATGAGGAAGTAACCCACAAATACTTTAATGAATACTTTCTATTGTAATTGGTTGTTAACGTCTTATTTAGATTGTTAAAGTTCAAGGTATAATGGTTATAGTTTATATTTTGTGTAGTGCTGATTTTGGCACCAGTAATCTATTTTATTGTTTTACAATACTGAATGATGATTAGGTATTAATAAAAAATACACTTATTGTATTTTACTCATTTGGGGAAAAGTGGCAGGAGAAAAGAAAAAATAATGTTATTATGTTGATAATGACAAATATTTTTGTTAAATATTTTTAGTATTGCCTTCCTCCTAATCATAGAGTGAGTTTCTTGCAGCAGCCCCCTTATATTTGGATAGAGTTCAAGGTATGCTTGAGCTCATGGTTCGTGAGTAGAAGTGATGAAGGTCATTTCAGGGTGGAGACTTTAATTTCCAGTGTTAGATACTCCAGAACTATCTTTTCTTTTGACATCATACTTGCTCACAATCCTTGCTTCCAGAATATCAGAGTCTCTAGGAAATCCAAAATAGACATGTCATGTAATCAAGAAAATAAACTTTGTTTTAAGCCAATACAATTTTTAAGATCGTTATCTCAGCATAACTTAGCCTATCTAATGATTTTTACTGAAATTATGGCATTGTCATAACAAAACACCCTAAAAGATACAGCATTTGCTAAAAGGTTGGCAATGAGCAGTAAAGGATATTCTTGCAAAAACAAAAGAAGAGTCATCTATGTTATACAGTTAAGAAATTGTTGGTCAAAATGTCACTTGTAATAACATAGGAGACTGTCAACAAAGTCAATAAATTTCTACCTCCATGGGAAGAGCTTGAAAAACAGAAAGTTAAGTTTTTGTATTGATTGCTAATTGAACCTGTAAAGAAATTGCAAACTTTAGATGAGTTATTTAGAGCCCAATGAGAAGTCAGTGAAAGTCCCAATTTCAGAAATGTGGGGGTAATAGGAGAAGTCTAGGAAGTATGAGACATTTCAAGTTGGAAGAGAGAACAGCTTCCAACTTTACAAAATAAAGTTACCAAGTATTTTAAATATCAAAGGCTCATGTCCAATCATTAAGAAGCATCAAATCAAGGATATACCAGTCACTCCTATTGTTAAAATCTCAGAATATATTAAGGATGAATATATATGGACAAATATGAGTAAGATGGCTTTAATGTTTTTTTTTTCATTGACTAAATTTTAGACAGATTTTTTTTTTTTCTGACTGTAGGTCCCTGACATTTCATAGAGCACTTACTTTAGAAAGCTTCCATGTACAAATTCTTTCTCTACACCTTTGAGATGTATATCTTCTCCAAACCTCCTGATGGTCTTATTACCCAGGAATGCATTTTTCAAAGACATGGGAACTATCTCATGTCATCATCAAGAAATACAGGGGTCTTATCTCCTGGTCTCAGTGCAAGGGTAGGAGCCTAAATTTGTTAACCACCAATCAGCAAACACTGATGATCTAATCACATTTAATAACCTCTCCCTACCATCTTCCAGTACTTTTCTGCTAACTCAACTCAGTGCTTAAAACTTTCTTGCTCTTTGTCTCAAAAGAGTTGAGTTCAATCTCTGTCTCTTATTCTAACAATCTTGAATATAGTTTTCCTTACCTTTTAAATTGGTACAATTTTTTCTTTGAAATTGGGCAAATCTTTGAGAGAAAAAAAATCTGATAAACTCATGTAGGAAGATTATGTTTGAACAACAAAAAAGATATTAAAGAACTTTTCAAAATCTACACTTAAGAGTTAAAAAACACTAAATCTATTTAGCTTAACATACATTGCCAATATTATAAAAGGATGATATAGACTCTAAAGCATAGCTTATTAATTTATAGATAGCTCTAGCTGAAGCAAAGTTGTGTGCAATGCTTAGTCAATGACATCAGTAATAATCAAATACATCACTACCATGATGAAAAGCATTTGCTTGAAAATAGCCTCATATCTCTTATAAGGCAATAAAAATTTTACAGATTTAAACAACAGAAATGTAAGCAAACTCCATTTTCATTTATCAGGAAGATTTCTTTAGAAGAATTCCATTGAATCCTAGAATTCCAGGATATGTCTCTAGTAATTATACATGATCCTGAGGTCAAAAGATAAATCACATTTGAACATTAACTGCTAGTGTTTAAAATGATAGATGGCAACTAAGCTACCCTGCTCACAGCTTTGTTAGAGGTCTTTCATACTTACATGTTAGTATACAATAGGCCATGATTTTGTGCTGAGTTTATTTTTAACTTTGAATGTGAAAAAGGTGAGGCCATTCAATTACCTCCCAACAGGCCCCTCTTCCAACATTGGGGATTAAAATTTGAAATGAGATTTCAGTGGGGAAACAGACCGAAACCGTATCTTTCTGCCTGTGTCCCCTCACAGATCTCACAACTTCTTACATTTCAAAACCAATCCTGCCTTCCCAACAGTCCCCCAAAGCTTAATTCATTTTAGCATTAACTCAAAAATCCACAGTCCAAAGTCTCATCTGAGACAAGGCAAGTCCCTTCTGCCTATAAGCCTGTAAAATGAAAAGCAAGTCAGTCACTTCCTTGATACAAAGGGGATATAGGCATTGGGTAAATGCTCCCATTTCAAATGGGAGAAATTGGCCAAAACAAAAGGGCTATAGGCCCCATGCTAGTCCAAAATCCAGCAGGACAGTTATTAAATCTTAAAACTCCAAAATGATCTACTTCACTCCATGTCTCACATCAAGGTCACCCTGACACAAGGGGTAGGCTCTCATGGTATTGGGCAGATCCGCTCCTGTGGTTTTGCAGAATAGAGCCCCCACTTCCTGGCCACCCTCATGGGCTGGTGTTGAGTGTCTGTGGTTTTTCCAGGCACATGGTACAAGCTGGTATTATTCTGGGGTCTGGAGGACAGTTGTCCTCTTCTCACAGCTCCACTAGGCAGTGCCCCAGTGTGTGTGGGGTTCCAACATTTCCTTTCTGTACTGCCCTAGCAGAGGCTCTCCATGAGGGCTCTGCCCCTGCAGCATATTTCTGCCTGGACATCAAGGTTTTTCCATACATCCTCTGAAATCTATGTGGAGGTTCCCAAATTTCAATTCTTGACTTCTGAGCACCTGCAGGCCCCACACCACATGGAAGCCACCAAGGCTTGAGGCTTGCACCCTCTGAAGCCATGGTCCAAACTGTACCTTTGGCCCCTTTTAGCCATGGCTGAAGCTGGAGTGGCTGGGATGCAGGGTGCCATGTTCTGAAGCTGAACAGGGCAGCAGGGCCCTGGGCCTGGCCAATAAAACCATTTTTTTCCCTCTTAGGCCTCTGAGCCTGTTATAGGAGGGTCTGCCACCAAGATCTCTGACATGCCCTGGAGATATTTTCCCAATTGTCTTGGTTATTAATATTTGATCCTCATTACATATATGAATTTCAGCAGCCAGCTTGAATGTTTCCCCCCTCAAAAATGGATATTTCTCTTCTATCTCATCATCAAGCTGGTAACTTTCCAAGCTTTTATACTCCCTGTTAAACATAAGTTCCAGTTTCAGATCATCTATCTCATGTTCAAAGTCTCAAAGATCTCTAGGGCAGAGGCAGAAAGTCACTAGTCTCTTTTCTAAAGCATAGCAGGAATGACCTTTGTTCCAGTTCCCAATAAGTTCCTCATCTCCATCTGAGATCACCTCAGCCTGGACTTTATTGTTCATATCGCTATTAGCATTTTGGTCAAAACTAATCAATACGTCTCTAAGAAGCTCCAAACTTTCTTACATCTTCCTGCCTTCTTCTGAGCCCTCCAAACTGTTCCAACCACTGCCTGTTACCCAGTTCCAAAGCCACTTCCACATTTTCAAGTATCTTTATAGCAGTGCTCCACTACCTCAGTACCAATTTACTGTATTAATTAGATAAATATCTGAGACTGGGTAATTTATACAGGAAAGAAGGTTAATTGACTCACAGTTTCACATACCTAGGGAGGCTTCAAAAAACTTACAAACATGGTGGAAGAGGAAGCAGTCATCTTCTTCGCAAGGCAGCAGAAGAGAGAATCGTGTGAAGGAGGAAGTGTCAGACACTTATAAAATAATCATATTTCATAAGAACTCACTATCATGAGAACAGAGTGGGAGAAAATTACCCCATGATCCAATCACCTCCCTCCCTCGACATATGGGGATTGCAATTCAAAATGAGATTTTGGTGGGGACACAGATCCACATCATATTACCATCCAATGTGGATATTTTTGGTGTAAGGTGGACAGGAGAATTCTAATCATAGGATCTGGAAAATTCTGGTGAAGTGACTAATAGCTCACTAAAATTAAAGCTAGCCTTCATAGATGCTAACATAAGTAAAGAAATTCAGAGGCATTTCCAAGTTTCTTGTTTACCAAATATAGATATAGTTGAAAAGATTTGTCTCTAATCCAAGATATTGAAGGATTGGTAGTACAATGCTCATTTGCTAACTTTTTTCTTTGCCTGTATCAAAATTCCCTTCTTGATTTTTAGGAATGCTCAACTGCATGAATATCTGGCTTTGAAAATTAAATAAAATAAGTCAGAATAGAAACCTTTTGTCTACATCTTTAGATACTGGAACATGGGGACTTTACTTAGACTTGGCCAAGTGGATGCCCAGCTGGGACTTTGTTAAGCTAGTGATGCAAAGGTATAAAAACAGAAAGGAGGTGGATGGTCATATTTGACTCATTGCTGATGGTATTACCAGGCAATAATGGTGGGTGCCAGCCAAACTTTCTTGGTGCTATTCCTAATTTTGTTTCTATCCAGTGGTGGCACCTGTCCAGTTATCACTCAGCTCTGTTGCCAGCAACTAAGAAACCGTAATGATATAGTACATATTAAAAGAAATTTAGAAAGTGCATAACAAAAATAAATTTAGAAATATATCCAAGAGTAGTTATGAACATTGTTGCACAACCTGGATTCCTTAACTTTACAAACAGCTCTAAAACATTTATGATAATTAGTCTATAAAAGTTCAAAAAAACTCATGTCTTACTGTCTTACTATGTGACAACTATAATTGCATGCTAAATCACTTCCAGTTGTTTAAAAACCTGAGGATGTACTGTATAAATAAAATTCAAGACTGATAAGTCTTTTACTCCTTTCAATATGTCAGCACATAATGGAGTTGGAATTTAGCTTGATTTTATTTCATTTTAGGTAGTTTGCTATTTCTGGTAGTACATTTTAAATTACAGGTATTTGTTAGGATAATGCTAGCTTCTGTAACAAAATCACATATAGTTGAAATATGATAGAAGTTCATATTTTATTCATATAAATTCCAAAATTTGTGTTCCTAGACAAAAGCAGGCCTATCTTCAAAAGAGCGATTCAAGGACCCTGAATTTTTTCTTCTTGGGGCTCTCTCTTTTTCAACACCAATTCAGGTTAAGGAAAAATAATTGTTAGTCATTACATATGGAAAGCTGTTATGTTTAAGACCTGGATACAATAGAAGATAATATTCTACTGGCCATATTTTAGGCTTATGACCCCATCTAACTGCAAAATAGTTGAGAAGCATAACTTAGTTGTATTCTCAGAAAGAAAAGAAGACTAGTTTGATGAAAAGCCTACCAGTATACATCATTTGTTAATTCTATGACAATCAGTTATTCACCCTATAGTCAGAATGAGCAAAATTAAAAATGCAAATACATGTAACTCTCTAAGTCTAAAGTGTTTACTTTTATTCCATTGCCTTCCACATAAGTTCTTAGCTCTATAACATTATATAAAATTCACTAAAATCAAGATACTTCTAATTCATTTAACCTTGATTCATGAGTTTATACATAGTAAACTTCAGCCATACAAAACTAATTCTTCAAATTTGCAACCTATATTCTAAATCCTGGCCTATTGTATATAGTATTACTTCTATATGAAATGACTTGATGTTCCATGTTATCTGATTAACTTCTATTTGTTCTTCATATCTTAATTCAGAATAACATAATCTAGCAAACATACATTCCTTTTCTATTGCACTCATACAATTTATACCACATCACACAACTGCCCCTGTGATGAGATAAAATAATTACTTTATGAATATACCTGAGCTTTCTCTTCTTCCTATCAGCTAAAGAGGAATCTCAGTTTATGTCAATTAATTTCCCTTGCTCCTCTCTGAGATAGAATGTTACCAACCAAGAATAGATCTATAGGCTTTTATCAATAAAATCACAAATATGTAGGAGAATTGGGCAGGAAAATGCTAAATGGATAGATTCTTCCAAAATTATCAGAGAGAAAAGAAAATAATTTCATCATTCAAATACCAATAGATGATAGCTAGAAGACATGGCATGTAATAAAAGCAGCAAATGTGAAAGGATAGGGAAGATGTGGAGGAAAGAAAGTAATCATGAACTTGATAAAGAGAAACCTTGAGGAGATGAGGGCTTTAGAAGGAAAAATATTGGTGTTCCCCACATTCTCGGAGATTTCTTCAAGAACAAGGAAGGGAGGTAAGTATGAGAATCAATGTTTGTATAGTGTGTTCCCTTCAAAGAGAAACCATTCTGCAACTGATCTACACACAGAATGGAAGGGTATAGTATTGGAAGAATGCCTCTAGTCCTGCCCTCTGTGATTGTGACTTTTTCTTCACCACAGAAGGACTGAAATAGAATTGTTAAGGTGGACACAAAGCCTCAGCATGCCTAGCTGAGACAAGTTTTAATTCTCTAACTGGAAAAATCTGTCTGCAAATCATGTTTTTATTTTTGTTTTCCTTTTGTTTGTTTGTTTGTTTGTTTGTTTTGCCTTGTTTTCTATGCAATAGGCACTGGGGAAGAGTAAGGAGAAAATTCTAAATTATCCTTCCACTTTACCTGAAGGCATTAAGGAGACCTATAAGAAATATTAAAACAAGATTCTCCAAACTAGCTTTAAGTGTAATATTGCTGATCTTTGGCTAATTCTAATGTATATTTTTCATTTGGATTAGAAATATTAGGGTGCAATTTGTGGTTAAGCATCATCTTCAAACCCAAACTGATTTTTTAAGTAGAAACTCAGAGTCTTAAATAATTAATAAATAAAAACCCTAGAAGAAAACTTAAGCAATACCATTCAAAACATAGGCATGGGCAAAGACTTAATGAGTAAAACATCAAAAACAATGGCAACAAAAGCTGAAATTGACAAATGTGATATAATTAAACTAAAGAGCTTCTGAACAGCAAAAGAAACTATCATCAGAGTGAACAGGCAATTCCAGAATGGAGAAAATTTCTGCAATCTATCCATCTGACAAAGGGCTAATATCCAAAATTGACAAGAAACTTAAACAAATTTACAAGAAAAAGAACCCCATCAAAAAGTGGATGACAGATATGAAAAGATACTCCTCAAAAGAATTCATTTACACAACAAACAAACATATAGAAAAAGCTCATCATCACTGGTTGTTAGAGTAATGCAAATCAAAACCACAATGAGAAACCATCTCATGCCAGTTAAAATTTCAATCAATAAGAAGTCAAGAAACAACAGATGCTGGAGAGGATGTGGAGAAATAGAAACACTTTTACACTGTTGGTGGGAGTGTAAATTGGTTCAACCATTGTGGAAGACAGTGTGGTGATTCCTCAAGGATCTAGAACCAGAAATACCATTTGACCCAGCAATCCCATTACTGTTTGTATACCCAAAGAAATATAAATCATGCTACCATAAAGACACATGCAAATGTATGTTTAGTGAAGCACTGTTTACAATGGCAAAGACATGGGACCAACCCAAATGCCCATCAATGATAGACTGGATGAAGAAAATGTGGCACATGTACACCGTGGAATACTATGCAGCCATACAAAGGATGAGTTCGTGTCTTTTGCAGGGACATGGATGAAGCTGGAAACCATTATTCTCAGCAAACTAACACAGGAACAGAAAACCAAACACCACATGTTCTCACTCATAAGTAGGAGTTGAACAATGAGAACACTTGGGCACAGGGAGGGGAACATCACACACCAGGGCCTGTCAAGGAGTTTGGGGATAGGGAAGGGATAACAGGAGAAATATCTAATGTAGATAATGGGTTGATTGGTGCAGCAAACCACCATTGCATGTGCATACCTGTGTGGCAAACCTGCACGTTCGTCACATGTATCCCAGAATTTAAAGTATAATTTTAAAGAAAAAGAATTACAAAAGTTTTATATTAACATCAAAGAGAAAACTGAGAGCTAGTGGTGTTAAAGTAGTACTATATTCAAAAAAATCTGAAGGCTAATTTTTTAAAAAAAGATAACTTGAAAGTGCCTTTCATTAGTAAGCTTTCATAACACTGCTAATGTACAGTGAAGCTGCTAAATAGCACAGTTAAGCACATCTTATATTGATATTTGCTGGAAAATAGATAATGTACTAAAGGAGAAAGTTTAAAGTTACTTATTCTTCATATGATCTTCCATATATAAGTGCTATATTCAATATTTTTTACAGGAAATTTAAGATTTGTGATTATGTTCAGGCTTTAATATCAGACATCCCTGGTACTGGATGTTCGTTCTACCATGCCTTTCAATTTTCATTAACTTAACAAATACTTTCTTGAGCACTGCTATATACATACTATAATGAGGTCATTGAAATGATTGTGAGCAAATCCCAACAAAATTCTTGTTATTTATGCTTTCTAAATGTCAATTTCTCATAAACATTTAATTATAATAATTATAATGTTTACACTATAAAATAATAAAAACATTTCTTGCATGACTAACCAGAGTCAAAGGTGAATTACATGTAAATAGTGATATCCTCGGTTACCACTCTGCTAAAAATCAGCAATTAAAAATGATTTGCAGTAAAAATATATGAATTTATTTCTCAAGTCTCACAGCAAATGAACAGCAGGAAAATACTAGCCTGATATGTATATAAGTGTATATGCATGTATACATGTGTATTTTTATATATGTTTATACAAACATTTACATACATGTTGTATACAGATACATAAGTTTCTTACTCCATTTTGGTTGTTTTGCATTACACTTTTTTTAATGCATGTAAAGTTAGTAGAAAACGTCATTCTAAATTTCAGAGACGTTAAGAAGTTTGACCAAGAATATACAATACACACCTAGTGAGTTGCCAGGAGTGTAACCTAATTTTTAATCTGATTCAAAAGTCCTTGCCTTTTATACTATGCCATTGAAACAGTAATGACAATGGTGGTATTAGTTGACTTTCAAACACTTGTTATCACATAGATCCCACATTTGAGGATGGTCTCAAATGGCTATAAGTACAGTAAGCAACTGGAAATCAACAGGAGGTCATAGGCAATATAAAAAATAATCAATATTAGAAAGTTATGACAAACTGTTCCTATACCTCTATTTAGTTAACTCTTTTATTCCACTGCCAAACATACTCATTACCATTGGAACTGTGCCACTAGCTTCCTGCCAAACTTTTTCTTATGGTGTCTTCTGTGTACCTCTCTGAGGTGCTTGTTAGATTATATTTTCTTCTTGTAATATGCTTTCCAATACATGGCAAACATACCAACAATACAAGGGTTTTTTAAAAGGTGATACAGGTATTTTACTTCTTTCAAAAAGAAGAATCTTCTACCAAAAAAAAAAAAAAACACTTTGATACAACAGAGAACCATAGTCCCTGTCCTCACAGCAGTGACAATGTAGGGGATGTTAGACACTAAACAAGTAATTAAAAATAAAGTGCAATGGCCAGTAAAAGGGGAATGAATTTAATTAAATGAGGTCATAAAAGAAGTATTTAATCTACACTAGGTAGAAAGGATTCCCAGAATAAATATAAAAGGTTATTAACAATGGAAAGGGGCATGGTGAAGGGAAGGATATCTCTAGATAAAAGGACATTATGTTCAAGGCTCTCACAATGAGAAAACAAGACACTATGCAGTCAAAATCTAACCCTCTGCGTCCGAGCACTTACAATAAAGACTTGTGTGTATGTTTGCGAAAAAAGAAAGAAGCTAGATTATGCAAGACCTTGAAACCATGTTAAAGATTTTGCTCTTACAGGCAAAGAAATTTTATTTCAGGGTTTTAAGATTATGTTAGTAAAACTTATTAACTTATTTTTTAAGAAAGCTACCACTTTGGTAAATAGTTTGTAGAAATAAATGGTGAATGTGATGGCACCAAGTCAAAGAGTATTGCTTCTTAACTTTCTGGGTGAGAAATAGTTCTATACTGTAAGAATGTTTTTTAGGATGAGAGGGTTTAGGAGGTTCAAGGTTTTCAGGTTTTTCAACTTAGATATTCTTTTCCCATGTGCAAAGGCCACATTTTTCATGCTAGGAGCCCAATGTTGGCCTAGTATCCAACCATTAGTAAAATACAAGTGAAGAATTCAGTTTAAAATACTCTTACTCTACAACCTAAGTAGCAAGGTTGTTTTAGAAAAAAGGGTGAATATATTTATCAGATGGATGGGATAAAATTTTGGTAGACAATATAGAGGGATTTTTGTAATATCTATTATGTAACCATAATATTGCGTGTATTATATCTTATATATATTTTACATATGAATTTTTGAACTTTTAATTTTAAGATATATAATATATTTTATATACAAATATTTCTCAAACTTAGTTGTATGTAATAATACACAGAGATCTGCTATAGTCTTCATATGATTTTCCTTAATGGTAAAATCTTGCATAAGTATAATGCAATATCACACAAAACAAAATGACATTGATACCTATTCAGATTTCACCAGTTTCACTTGCTGTCATTTGTATGTGAATGTATACACATTTAGTTCTAGGCAACATGTACATTCATGACACAGTATTTTTCACAAGTATGGGAGTAACAAACTGCATGTGAATTTGATGTAAATGTAACTGCATGATTAAAAAGGATAATTTATAGTATACATACATAGGATAAATGGAAAATGTCAAGTATAATATACAGAGATATTATTTCAAGATAAATGTCAACTGATTATAAAATGTATATGCCAAAATCTTATTTTAAAGAAAAGAGGAATCACGTTTATCTATATTTCGGTATCATTGTAACTTTTATTATCATTTTAGAAAATGTTAATAGGTAAAGACCCACTGATACTTTTTATGAAGCATTACTGCTTATAAAATGTTTAAGTTTTTTAGTTATAGTTATATGATCTTTTTCAAAAATCATGCCATAAAACTGAGTCCATTGCCATCAATTTTTGTAGAGGAATAAATGCTACTGCCACTGCTGGGCTGAGGTTAAAAGTGACTTAAAATGATACAATTTCCACTTTTCATTTAAATGATGTCAGTGTTTTAATATTAACTTTAAGGTGAAAAAAAAGTTTCGCTATTCAGTAAATTATGGTTTTAGTTACTTTTGTTCATTTTTTCTAACTATGACTGATTGAGTTATAAGTGGAAGGAAAAATAATGTAAATATTAAACTAAATGTAGTTAATTATTTGAATGCTGGTGTTTCATATTAGCATTTCATTGTGACAGTTTCTATAAATAGTATATCTTTAATTACACTTTAATTTTATTAGATCTGAATGAAAATCAGATCTAATAAAATTAAAATGCCTGGCTAATTTTTGTATTTTTTTAGTAGAGAGGAGGTTTCACCATGTTGACCAGACTGGTCTTGAACTCCTGACCTTAAATGATCCTCCAGCCTTGGCCTCCCAAAGTGCTGGGATTACAGGCATAAGCCACTGTGCCCAGCCCTTTCTTTTTTCTTAATTCTCCAAAAGTTTTATCATGTTATTAGTAGTACATTTTCATGAACATGTACTGCTAATAACTATATTTCTCCTCTTCATTGTTAATTCTACCAGCTAATTTTTTCTTGACTTTTTTTTGCAATGGGGTGGAACCTGAATCCTTTAGTAGCTTAATAAAAACTGTTTGAATTCAATGGAAGCCTTATAAAGAAATATGTTTCTCAGAAGAAGCCAGTTAGGAGGCAAACAGACTGAGATCTTTGAGGACTGAAAACATATCTTACCAAAGTTATATAAACGTAACAAATATGGTATGTGACATAAAATCAATGTTTGATAAATATTTATATGATTGGATATTAAGTGCTCAAGAAATTATTTTATAGAATTATATGATTAATGTCTGTTAATACCATAATTTGACCTAGATAATACATTGCCACCAGAGGGATTATGAATCTAAAATCTCAGTAATATGTTTTATATTTAACTCAAAATTTCTTTTTTTATGTTTCTTTTTTTTATTATTTTAAGTTCTGGGGTACATGTGTAGAACGTGCAGGTTTGTTACGTAAGTATACATGTGCCATAGTGGTTTGTTGCATCCATCCCCCCATCATCTACATTAGGTATGTCTCCTATTCTTATCCCTCCCCAATCCCCCCCACCCCTAGCTCTCCCATCCCCCAACAGTCCCCATTGTGTGATGTTCCCCTTCCTGTGTCCATGTGTTCTCACTGTTCAACACCCACTTATGAGTGAGAACATGTGGTGTTTGGTTTTTTGTTCTTGTGTCAGTTTGCTGAGAATAATGGTTTCCAGCTTCATCCATGTCCCTGCAAAGAACATGAACTCA
Organism: Ateles fusciceps; assembly: GCA_036589455.1. NCBI lineage: Eukaryota > Metazoa > Chordata > Mammalia > Primates > Atelidae > Ateles > Ateles fusciceps. The sequence continues at coordinate 1,587,048 of JAZHEH010000827.1, read as the reverse complement.
TTTGTTTTTATGGCTGCATAGTATTCCATGGCATATATGTGACACATTTTCTTTATCCAGTCTATCATTGATGGGCATTTGAGTTGGTTCCAAGTCTTTGCTATTGTAAACAGTGTCGCAATAAACATATGTGTGCATGTGTCTTTGTAATTTAATGTTTTATAATTCTTTGGGTATATACCCCATAATGGGATTGCTGGATCAAATGGTATTTCTAGTTCTGGAAACTTGAAGGAAGAATCGCCACACTGTCTTCCAGAATGGTTGAACTAATTTACACTCCCACCAACAATGGAAAAGTATTCCTATTGCTCCACATCCTCTCTAGCATGTGTTGTCTCCTGATTTCTTAATGATAGCCATTCTAACTGGCGTGAGACAAAAATTCTATAGTGCTGTGGCTGATACAGACAGCAGCAGCAGCAAACAGTCCTTTGTAGTCTGTGAAGATGTGGAAGACATATATTTTACTGGTCTCCTAATCCTTCTACTTCTGGTGATCTAACAGAAATTTTTAATGCTGAAAATCTGAAGAAATTCTATACCCTTCTCCCCTCATCCCTAGTGGAGTATCTAGTTTTTAACTCAACAATATTAGTTGACCTAAATTGGTGATGACGAGGAAGCAAACAAGCAAACAAACAAAAACACTAATGAGACGCTTCCAGAAAATAATACATTTATCGTTGATAAACATATTCTCTAAAATCAAAAAGAAATTTTCCTTAAAACTATGAGAATTAGGATGGACAATCTAAAAATGTTAATACCATAAAACTGGATTGCAATTAATGTAGAATTTTAAAAGTTAAATATTTGAAAGTTCAATGATAACATGTTTACACAGGGATAAGATTAGGAAGACACAATGTTGATCAAAGAAATTAACACATTATTAAAGGATTAACAATTATGAACCTGATACTGTGTTAGTTATTTTGATGTGTATTAGTTCATCTCCATTGCTAATAGTAATGTAACAATAGTATTCTCAGCCTTATTCTAAATTGAAAAATAATATATGAAAGCTATTTCTTGCTTAGAGTTATTTGGTTTGTAAGTAAATTTAATACATAATTTTAATACATATCCTCCCTTCAAATTACAAAATACATCCCTGCACCATGAATATAAAAAGAGAGAACTTCATTATAGGTAAAACTTTATTATAGATAAATAAAAGAAGTAGAGAAAATGTGAATATGCTTCTAAGCTGCCTGAGTTACACACATAGTTACCATTTCTTGTGCTTCTTATTCTTGTGCAGACTTAAATTTTCATCTGGTATCATAGTCCTCATAACTGACGAAATTCCTTTAAGATTTCTTGTACTGAAGTTCTGCTGGTAATTAATTGTTCCAGCATTTTTTAATGTCTAAAAACATCGTCATTTCACCTTCTTTTCTTTGTTGGTGGTTTATGTGCTTATTTAACTAAACATTTTATTTTGAGATAATTGTACCTTCATATGCAGCTATAAAATGTTATAAACAAACTCCATATATTCTTTTTTTTTCTTACCTTTCTATAATTAGAACAAAGTAGACTCCATATATTCTTTATCATGATAAAAGAAACACTTCAGCCAAATTAAATTTTTAATTAAGTAATGAATGATTGATGAATTGGGCAGCCTCTCCAGCCACAGTAGGCTTTGTTATATCACTTTGTGTATGTTTACTAGCATGTGCTATGGTGATTACAATAAATTTTCACTCAATGTCATGAACAGGTTTAGGAAATTGCAACTTTAAACAAAACAACCTATAGCAGGTCCTTGAATAAAATTGGTTCACCCTAACATTGGTGAGAGGAACAACTGGTTTTCGTTATACATTTCCATTAAAGTTGCAATTTCCAAGAACATTGTTTAATGATGATAAGTGAGGACTTACTATATATAAACATATGTCCTTTATCATAATGCACTGCTAACACTTAACCACTTCTAATGAAGTATGAAAACTTCACTTCCATTTTGGTTCCTTTGCCTTATTAAAGATCATTTTTATGAGTATTAACTGTTGTTGGTTTAATTTTATTTCTGTTCAATTTTTATTGTATTTATTGTTTTCATATTTATTATTTTTACTGAGAAACCTAATGACATAAAATAGTTTATTTTATTTACTCATATTTATGCTTTTTCCATTGTTCTTTCTTTTTTCTTTTCTTTCTTTCTTTTTATTTTTGTCAGTATTGCTCTGTCCTCCAGAATGGAGTGCAGTGGCATGATCTCAGCTAACCGCAACCTTGAACTCCCAGGTTCAAGTAATTCTCCTGCCTCAGCCTCCTGAGTAACTGGGATTACAGACATGTGCTACCATGCCTGGCTAATTTTTGTATTTTTTTAGTAGAGAGAAGGTTTCACCATGTTGACCAGACTGGTCTCGAACTCCTGACCTCAAGTGATCTTCCGGCCTTGGCCTCCCAAAGTGCTGGGATTATAGGCATAAGGCACTGCACCCAGCCCTTTCTTTTTCTTCATTCTCCACAAGTTTTATCATTTTATTGTTCAAAGAACACCCTTTAGCCATTCTTTAACGGTAGGTAGGCTAGAGACACATTCTTTTATCTTTCCTTCATCTGAGAATAACTGTATTTCTCCTTTGAAATACTGGATATCCAAACAACAACTAGACTTAAAAGAGAACTCTGATTCACAGTCTGCAACAATCAGCCTGGAAGGCCAAACTACAATTTGCGGTAAATGGTACAGGAAGCCCAGCCACAACTTCTGTAGCAAGCAAATCCGAAACATCGAAACTTTAACAGCAACTGACAGGTTTCCTAATTTTGCCCTCACTTCTGACTTAGGAACAATTGGAGAAATCCAAATATACCTTCCTAACTAACAAAATAGAATGCCCTATTTATCCTACCTCCAACTTCCCCATCCCAGCTGCCTCCAACCAAGGCATGTCAGAAACCATCTCTTTTTCCTCCTGTAAAGCTTTCCTCCTCCTCTGCTTGGCTTTGAATTTCTGCCAGATCCAAATGAGTTTCTGACTCCTTTACTACATCAAACTCTGAATAAATAGACTTTGCTTATTCTCATTGGGCTGATCATTTATTCAAACACCTTCACTCTTGAAGTGTAGTTCTCACAAATAAGAATTAGTAGTGGACAGGTTTTTTCCATACTTCAAAAATTTTATGCCACTTCCTCCATGGTTTCAGATGAGAAAATTAGCTACCATTTGAATTAACCTACTCCTGTAGGTAATGTGTTGTTCCTCTTTTGCTGCTTTCAAACTTTTAAACATTTCTTTAATCTTCATGTGTTTAATTTTGACTTATCTACTGTGGATTTGTGTAAGTTTATCCTATTCGTGGTTTTCTCAGCTTCTTAAATCTTTAGGTATTTAACCACATTTTGGAAGTTTTCAGCCAGTATTTCAGCCACTTTCTAATTCCTCTCCTTCTGAGACTTCGACGATATGAATGTTAATTTAAAAAAAATTATCTTCCACAATGGTTGAACTAATTTACACTCCCACCAACAGTGTAAAAGCGTTCCTATTTCTCCACATCCTCTCCAGCATCTGTTGTCTCCAGATTTTTTAAGGACCTAGAAATAGAAATTCCATTTGATCCAGCAATCCCATTACTGGGTATATATCCAAAAGACTATAAATCGTTCTACTATAAGGACACATGTACACGAATGTTCATTGCAGCACAGTTTGCAATAGCAAAGACCTGGAACCAACCCAAATGCCCATCGATGATAGACTGGACAGGGAAAATGTGGCACATATACACCATGGAATATTATGCAGCCATCAAAAACGATGAGTTCGTGTCCTTTGCAGGGACATGGATGAACCTGGAAACCATCATTCTCAGCAAACTGACACAAGAACAGAAAATCAAACACCGCATGTTCTCGCTCATAGGTGGGTGTTGAACAATGCGAACACATGGACACAGGGAGGGGAGTATCACACACTGGGGTATGTCAGGGGGAAAAAGGGGAGGGATAGTGGGGGGGTGGGGAGTTGGGGAGGGATAGCATGGGGAGAAATGCCAGATATAGGTGATGGGGAGGAAGGCAGCAAATCACACTGCCATGTGTGTACCTATGCAACAATCTTCCATGTTCTTCACATGTACCCCCAAACCTAAAATGCAATAAAAAAAATTATCTTGTAGTCCTAGAGGCTCTAATATTTTTTATGTCTGTATCTTCTCTGATGTTCCAGTTGGGCAAATTCTATCGATCTGTCCTCAAGTTCACTGATTTTATCCTGTATCATTTTTATACCACTACTGAGCTTATCTAGTAAAGGTTTTTTCTTTCAGTTATAGTGTTTTTCATCTTTACAATTTCCATTTTATAACTTCAGTGTCTTTGCTGAGATTTCCAATTTTTAAATTTTGTTTCAAAAGAATCTGTATCCTCTCATTAAAATATTTTTTAGGATGGCAGTTTTAAATTCCTTGTTAGATAATTCCACCATTTAATTCTTCTCAGTGTGACTATCAGTTATTTGTCTTTTCTAGTTCCAGTTGTGATTCTTCTCTTGGAATGACATGTGATTTTTTATTTTGTCCTGGACATTTTATCTATTATGTTAACAGACTCTGGGTCTTATTTAAATCTTTTTTTTTTTTTTTCAGTCAATTAAGTGGTATAGGTTTAGTACACAGGTCTTGCCCTATTTTTGTGGGCTCTGCTTTCAGTGACATTTATTTTTTTAAGCTTTCTTAGTGTTATTTTAAAAGGTCTTAGTGTCAACAAACACTGTTCCCTAATGGTGCTGTCACCTAAGGAGGTGGAAGGAGCTTCCCCAAGCTAGGTTTCCTTGTGCCTCTAGATGGAGAAACGTGGTCTCTGACCCATGAAGATGACGTCTGTTTTCTGTACTGAGCAGTTGTGGCAGTAACCCTCTAGCCAAACCGGAGCCACTTTGCTGCTTGATGTCTCCCAGTGGGTGAAGAGGTACTTCAGCCCTGAGAGGTGAAGAGTACATTCTGCGTCAGTTTGCATATTGTGGTAAGATTCCCCTTGCTTATGTCCACTGGCCACCAGATGTATCTAAGTTAAGCAGGGGTGTGTGAGACCCATAGAAAGAAAAGTGCCTTTCAGTCTAGGTATTTGCTCTAGTGTGATTCCCCTTGTCAGATCCACCTCCGCCCCCCAAACCCGTCCCCCGCGGCATGTTTCAACATGAAGGAATAGATCCTCAGGTCCAGACTGGAAACAAAGCCCTCTCTTTGGCAACTTAATGTTAATGGGACTCCCAATTAATCCCCTTTGCCAATACTTCTGCATTCACTTGATGCTGTTGCTGGCACTGTTCTTTAATCCTGGGAGGAATAAGCCTACTTGGCCCCCATCTGTTCAATTGGTAGTGAGGATATGAATTTCCTTTAGAGGCCCACCTCTAGACTATTATTATTGAGTGGGGTCTCATAAAACTTTCTGCTATTACATAGTTTCTCCAGTCCTGGGATCCATTACCGATTGTTTTCTTCTGTTCACCTTTAAGAGATCTCCTTGATTGCCTTTTCATTATTTTCATGGCTTCTAGCTGTATTTAGCAGGAAGGAGAATGGAGGGAGGAATCTACACCATTTTGCTCTTATACCCCCTTTTGTTGGAATATATTTTCAGTGTGTATAGAATTTTAGATTAACTACATTTTTTTTTTCTTCAGATCTTTGAAGATGTTGGTATTTGTTTCCTCTGTTACAAATCATAAACCTGTTGTTAAATCTTATCTTTTTTTGTTTGCAATCTTTGCTGCTTTTTAACATTTTTCTTTATTTTTAAGCAAGTTATTTACTGTGAGATTTTGATACAGTTTTCTTCATGTTTCTTGTGTTCGTAGGTTGCTGATATTCTTAGATTTATGGCTTAAAGTTTTTATCATATTTGGAAATTTTTCACCTATACTTTTTTCAAGTATTTTTGTGTTACCCTTCACTTCTTTAGTTACTTCATTTACACTTAATTTAGGTTGCTTGAATTTGTCCTATAGAGCGTTCTTCATTTTTACTAGTTTATTATTTTGTTACTTTTTCTCACTATTTTTAATTTTGGATAGTTTCTTTGGGTATATCTTTGAGTTCACTAAACATTTCTTCTGAATTATTTAATCTGCAGTTAATCCCATCCCATGAAATTTTCATTTTAGGCATTTCAGGCATTTCTGTTTGTTTCTTTCTTTTTCTGTTTTTATTTTTTGTTGTTATCTCTAGATAAGATTTTTTAGCCGGTTTCAAATTATATTCCTGTATCTGCTAACAAATCCAATTCTACCCTGAATATGATATCTTCAGTAGAGTTCTTTGACATTTCCAGCAAAAATATGCTATCTAATAAATATCTAAAAGTTAACACAAAAATCTGTACAAATTGCATCTGACAATAGCTTAGCAGGAAAAACAAACAATTGCCACTCTGGGAAATTAATTCTAGAGTTTGATGCCTACACCATTGCTTTCTAATGAAATAACTTCTATTTAAATAACACAATTCTCTATCAACATATTAATCTTCAAATGATGTGTTCATATAGAGAGCTTTCAGTGGCACATGTTTGTACTGTCGTCATACTCCATTTAAATTTATGCTTTAAACAACCTTAGGGAAACAGTATTTTGCAACATTCTAATGTGCAAGGTTTTCTGGGAGTATATTTCTACATTCAACTGAACATCCCATTACACAGTTTAAAAGTATTATTAAAAGATGCCTGTCCTCAATAAATAAAGTATAATATCCATGGAGGGGGTGGTAAAGAAGAAAGAAAATATTAAAATTATGATTTGATATTCACAATTATTACTGTTTCTATATATTCCATTATATTTTTAGTGTGTTACCAGAATGTGAAATTATTATTTTAATTGTTGGGTAGAAAAAAAAGGATTCGGGAAGAAATAGAAGAAACATTTAACCAGGACTGATGCAATGATTTAGAAAAAGAAGTTTTCATTTAATATCTTGAGAATGGGCTTTGCTTTTCAAGTTTATGTCAGGGTATATTTGTGAATATATTTCTCTATAATGTGAAACTTGAACATCATCTTTCTTGACTTTTGGAGCACCTGGAGGAATTTGAGAAGGTGTGTCCTTTGGAGCTTTTGTAATTATTTAAAGTAGTTTTTTGCACTCCATCTTCAATAAAGAAAATCATTATATTATTATGAGGTGTGATAAAAAATGGAAAGTTGTTTTTTTTAATAAATAACATGAGGAGCTGGAATGCAAGAAAGAATTTAGTCATGTAAGAAAGAATTTATAGAACTTAAAATGTCAATTTATTTTTAGATGTAAACAATTTATCCTATAGTAAATTTATCCTATAGTAAAAAATTTATCTCATAGTAAAATTGTTTACATCTAAAAATAAACTGTTGTTTATTATACACAAATTTCCCCTATGTCACATTACCATACCCTGTTGATACTGCTGATAGGAGCAATACTGAGGATTTTAATGGTGTTAATAAATGTAGCTTGTGTTTTACTCCTTTGAAAAGTTTCTTTTGGTTATATCTATGTAATTGAAATATGAAAATAGCTTATGTTTCAATATTGTAAGGTTGTTCTATAAGGTTCATTTCTTAAAGGGAACCCTTTAGGAATCTAAAACAGATAAGAGCACTGGTATAAGAAATAAATTAAAAGTCATTTCAGGTCTCAAAATTCACTGAAATCATTCATTTCCTCTTGAATTCACTCAATATCTTAGCTTAACAAAGCGAACTACAAAGTCTCTGGAAATTTCACAGGTTTCCCTGTTACTGTTGTAAAACATATGATTTTTCAAAATTTAGGAAAATAAGGGATGATGTTAAAAATAGAAAAGCAAAATAATGTTTATGTAGTATTTCCAAGATATTTTCTATCTGCTTATATCTCAAGCATATATTTTAAATTAATTGGGATTCATGTGAAAACAAAAATTTTATGCATCTGTACCCTTAGATGACTGTGCATATTTTTTACTTAGGTTTCCTGAGATAACTTATCATGATGTCATGGATCAGAAAGAATCCTGTCTATTCTCCTATAATCTTAGCTGCTGCAATTTTTTGTGAAATATTCTGATATTCCATTGAATTCATTGCCATGTGTCTCAGTCTCTTGGGTGGGTGAAACATATGTATATACATATATACACATAGTTTCTGTCTAAGGTGTTAGAGATTTTTCTTTTCTTGCACTCCAGTTCCTCATTTATTTTCCAGGGCAGGATAAAGGAGTTTCCTTTAGATTTCAAGTGATTTTCTGAATTTTAAAATCTTCAATTAAATAAATTATGATTAATATGCTTTTACAATGTGTTTTATTATTTTGTTTATTACTTATTCACTTGCACTTTGGAAGTTAATAGTATAGTATAGCACAGTCATTGATAATCGGTTAATAATAAAATTTGCTTTGACATGTAGGCATGGGTTTGGCCTTAATTTCAGTAAACTTTATTCATATGATAAATCTTAAATGTCATTTTATTTTTAGCCCTATATTGTTAATATATGCCACTTTTCATAAAGGGAGATGGTACAAAGCTAATGCACAATTATTTTGATGTTATATTGAAACATATACATTTGCTGATATTTTTCTGGTTTTGACCTTAAAAAATTTATCCAACTGCAAACAAAGAAAAACATGTTTTCAAATGAAGAATACATTTTTATGTTTATTACATGCAAATTATAAAGAATTAAAAAAATTTATTTTGTTCATAATTAGTATTCACTCATATTAATGGTTAATGACTTGCACTTATAAGATAAATTAAGATATAAGCCTTGATTACTGTTTATTTATCTTAACACCTCAAGCCTAAAATTTCCTGTCACAATTTCTATTTTATTTTTAGAAGCATATCTCTTCAAAAAATATCCAAAATAATGGGGACAGGAGGCAGGGAAATTCTGGGCAGAAGAAGGTGAGTTCCCAGGGAGGATCCCACCCTCAACTCTGAAACCACAGTCCAAAGAGAGAATGTGCATTCCTTTTTTCTGCTACAACGTTGCCTTTTCCAAAACCACCCATGGCCCACCCGATGCCACATCCTGTGTGCATAAAAACCCCAGTCTCCACAGACAGAGCAGAGGAGAGGAGAAGCACCTGGATGTCAGAGACTAGGAGATGTTAGAGAGATGTAGCTTGCCTTCGGAGGGAGTACTTGGAAGTGTTCTTCAGAGAGGAGTCCTACAAGGGATGGCCAGACTCCAGGGGAAGATAAGCTTCCCATCCATCCCCTTTTCAGCTCTTCTTTCCACTGAGAGCCACTTTCTTCAGCAATTAAGTCTTTCACATTCACCACTTTTCAATTTGTTCGAGTGACCTGATTTTTTTCTGTATGCCAAACAAGAGCTTGGGTGCCATGGGTGTGGATGCTAAAGGCTGTCACGCTGACCCTCTGCCCTCGCTGGCAGACAACAACCACCTCAGGTGAAAAGGCAGAGGGCCCACTGAGCTGTTTAACACTTAAGCAATCTGTGGAAGGTAAAGCTAAAAAGAGCACTGTAACACATGCCCTCTAGAGTTTCAGTGGTCTCAAGTAACACATCCTAGATGCTGTCTTGGGCCGTAGAGAGTTTTGCTCCTGCTGGCACCAAAAAGCACTCACCTCCTTCCTGCACCAGCTCACCTGCATGCTCCCTCCTGAGAGGGATTGAGTGCAAAGGGTTCCAGTGAGTGGAGTTTGCCCCACCTACCAGCCAAAGTGGCCTGCGAGTCCCAGCACCCACACTCCAGTTCTCCCTGGCAAAGGAGTCAGGGAAAATTTACTGCTACAGAAACTCATCTGAAAGAGATAGAGAGACAAAACATAATTTGGATAATGTAGTGAATATTAAAACAAATATTTCTTATTTAATAATATAATGTTTTATTTTATATCATGCTAATTATTATGTGTTAGTATTGTCAGGCAACCTGTGAAAATACTGTACGCTTCTGCAAAATTTTTCTTATTGTACTAATTATATTTCAGAGCAGGAAATAATTTGTTCACTAAATGTCAAATTGATTATTGAATGTTATTCCAAAACGTTAAATGTATTCCATCTTGCATACCTGTATTTGGGAAATACTTTTCCTTCCCACTGTTATTACTATGTGCTGCCACTGTTATTATTGCAGATATCTTGTCACCACAGTTGGGCAAAATTATATGAGAAGATATAATAAATATAACCACAAATGAATCTGTCTTGTAGGACCTTATTCCAAATCCACAGAAAGATTAATGTTGTAATTCAGAATGCCATCGACACAGCTGCTAAATATCATATATAAGATTTGTACTAAATATTGTACATAAGAAGAATAAATACATAAGAATCAGTTTGGCAATAAATACCACTTCTTTGAGTTTGTGATCTTTAAATTTGGAAAAATATGGAGTAGTTTTAAAACTAGAAGAGCAAAATTATGTTTATATAATATATGATAACAGTAAATTTTGTCTGTCTGTTTTCATGTGTCAAGTATATATGTTTAAATTAAAGGGGATGCACGTGAAAGCAAATAGTTTACGTCTCTGCACCCTTACATAATCTTGGATCTCAGTTATTTAGTATTCCCAAGGAAATTTATCATGATGTAATGAGCCAGAACTAATTCCATAAGCAAGATAAAATCTCTCCTTTAACCTGCATTATGTATAACCACCAAAATTAACTTCAAGAGCTCATGAACTTCACAACTGTAATTTCTTCTGAAAAATATATATACAGTATTCTAAGCAGATGGTGTAATGCATTGACTCTAATAATATAAGTATTTTAATGTGAACAGTCAGTGACTAATAAATATATTCTTGGGGATACTTTGCTTAACTTCACCTTTGATATATATATATATATAACAAAATGTGATTTCCTAATAGCATCTAAAATTTTATGCATAGTTTGATGGCTACAGATTCTTAAGTTAGGTTGTACAATTTGTGAGTGTATGTTTTATATAATAGATTTTTTATACTTAATTTTATTATAGCACATGTATGATAGTTAACTTTATGTTTCAACTTGACTGAATTAAGGAATACCCAGATAGCTGGTAAAGCTCTGTTTCCAAATATGTCTGTGAGAGTGTTTCCAGAAGAGACTGACATTTGAATCAGTGTACTGGGTAAGCAATATCTGCTCTCACCTAATGTGAATGGGCACCATCCAATAAACTAAGGGCCCAGATAAGACAAAAAATCAGAGGAAAGATGATTCATACTGTCTTTCTGAAGCTGAGACAGCTTCCTTCTTCTGCCCTTGGACATCAGAATTCCAGGGTCTATGGCCTCTGGACTCTGGAGTTTGCATCAACCACTCCCCAGTTTCTCTGGCTTTGACCTAGGACTGAGAGTCCATCATTTTTCCCCTGGTTCTGAGGCCTTTGCACTTTGACTAAGCCATGCTACCAGCTTCCCTGGCTCTCCAGCTCTCAGATGGCCAATCATGGGACTTCTCAAACTACATAATTGCATGAAGCAATTCCCCTAATAAATCCCATCTCATATATCCTTCTATGTCTATATCATCTCTATCTATCTATCTATCTATCTATCTATCTATCTATATCTGTATCTATCTGTCTATCTAATCTATCTATCCTCTTTCCCCTCCTCCCCCTTTCTCTCTCTCTCTCTCTCTCTCCCCCCTTTCTGTCTCTCTCTCTCCTATTGTTCTGTCTCCCTGTAGGACCCTGACTAATAGGTTCTGGAAACTGATGTTCAAATTATTTTTAAACAATTTGTTCAAGCACTTTGGCAAACTAAAATGCTTACTTACAAGTTAATGTAAAAAAAGTTAGTAAAATTATGAAACTTTAAAAGTCAGTAAGCTGAGACCCAGAGAAGTCCTCTATTACAGAGCTACCTGGGGAATGTCCAGTATTCGATCACAAGTTTTCTGATGAATAGACAAGATTCCTTTCACTTAAACAATTCTCACAAGTATCATTGCAGGTAAGGTAAAATTTATGAAAAAAAATGCCATTATTTGCATTTTGTAGTAATATTTTACTTAGATTCAGTGAGATGGATTACATTTTTTTATTATACTTTAAGTTCTGGGGTACATGTGCAGATTGTGCAGGTTTGTTACATACGTATACACGTGCCATGGTGGTTTGCTACACCCATCAACCCATCATCTACATGAGGGATTTCTCCTGATGCTATCCCTCCCCTAGTCCTCTACCCCTTGAAAGTCCCCAGTGTGTGATGTTCCTCTCCCTGTGTCCATGTGTTCTCATTTTTCAACTCCCACTTATGAGTGAGAACATGCAGTGTTTGGTTTTCTGTTCTTGTGTTAGTTTGCTGGGAATGATGGTTCCAGCTACATCCATGTCCCTGCAAAGGACATTAACTCATCTTTTTTATGGCTACATAGTATCCCATGGTGCATATGTGCTATATTTCCTTTATCCAGTCTATAATTGATGAGCATTGGGTTGGTTCCAAGTCTTTGCTGTTTTAAAAAGTGCCATAATAAATATATGTGTGCATGTGTCTTTACAGTAGAATGATTTATATTCTTTGGGTATATACCCAGTAATGGTATTGCTGGGTCAAATGGTATTTCTAGTTCTAGATCCTTGAGGAATTGCCACACTGTCTTCCACATAGTTGAACTAATATATATTCCCATCAACAGTGTAAAAGAATTTATATTTATCCACATCCTCCCCAGCAGCTGTAGTTTCCTTTTTAATGATCGCCATTCTAACTGGCATGAGATGATATCTCACTGTGATTTTGATTTACATTTCTCTAATGACCAGTGAGGATGAGCTTTTTTTCACATGTCTGTTGGCTGCATAAATGTCTTCTTTTGAGAAGTGTCTGTTCATATCCTTCATCCACTTTTTGATGGGGTTGTTATTTTCTTGTAAATTAGTTTAAGTTCTTTGTAGATTCTGAACATTAGCCCTTTGTGAGATGGATAGATTGCAGATGTTTTCTCCCATTCTGTAGGTTGCCTGTTCACTCTGATAATAGTTTCTTTTGCTGGGCAGAAGCTCTTTCATTTTGTTGGATCCCATTTGTCAGTTTGGGCTTTTGTTGCTATTGCTTTTAAAACTTTTGCCTTAATGGAGAAACTGTGCCTGCTAATACAAAAATAGATTTTGAAAAGGGTGTTTATGTTTTCTCTTAAGTAAGTTTTATAGATTTGTCTCAGTCATTTTTTTTTCTGTAAAATAAAAGCAATCTCATCTATTCTTGCAAGTCAAATTCTTAACTTCTCAGTAAGCATAAAACCACTGGATGAATATCTGCTTATTTTCCTTTTTTTTTTTTTTTCTTTGAAGCATCTTGGATAAAGAGTTTTCTATTTGATTTTAAAAGATTGAAGATTTTCATTGTGCTTTGTCTGAAGTTTTTCAACTCTTCTTTTGGGGTTTCTCATACACTTTTTTTTTTCTCTTCTAACCTGTCACTTCATAGTGCTGTATTAACAGGTAGGTAAACAGCAATTTAAATACACTCCAGAATAGATCTGAATTTAATATGTCAACTTTAATTTCATTCAGACATATTTTCCCCAAATGCTGTCAAGAACCCAGTTTTACTACATTACTTAACAGGGATAGAAGTAGAAGTAAAAACAGGTATATTTTATTTGACATTATCTGTTGATAAACTGTAGGCATGAAATATTTTTATTTCTGAGAATATAGTAATGTTTTTGCTTTTACTTTTCAATCGGGGGGGGGAACGAACATAATGTTTATTGAATCTCTAAGATATGCAGATTTTATGTTATGAATTATACTATGATTTCATCAAATCCCACCAAAAACATAGTAAGGTCATTTACATATAAGAAAACTGATGCTTAGGTTTTAAAGAAACTTATATAAGAATACAGACTGGCAAATAAATTACTAGAATGGACGAGAGAAATTGTCAAAGGCAAATTGCACTGTGTGATGATAATAAGCATAATAACCTGTGGAGAGTTTAATTCATCAAAGTTCAGCTTTAGATTGAGATTTATCATGAAGTCTGACAAAGACTTAACTAGAATTGAGAATCAGTAGGTTGATAAAAAGTAGATCTCATTTGTCAAGAAGCTATTACTTTCTGCATTTAAATAGAGAATCAGTTAGGTTAAATTTCTATCATTATCACCATCATTTAGGGATAGATACATTTAGATCAACTAGTAAAAACAACAAAACATTGAGTCTTACAAGAAAGGCAGATTTACCTACTGACAAAGAGGAAGGCTTTGAGAACCTAGATGAGGCACCAAGAGTAAACAGTAATCACTAGAACCTAGCATGAATTTTCTTAATATAATAGATGTCATATTGTACTAACCACATATTGCTTACAAAGAATAAAAAGTAAAATAAATTCAACAGATGTACATCGTCTCTCATTTCAACTTCATAAATAAATCGAAAAAAATAAGTTTATTAAGAACATTTACATAATCTGATTCAATTGAATGAATATAAATAAGGTATACTGACTAATAGATTATAGTTAAATTTTCAGTGTAACTCTAATGGGAATTTCCATGACTGTATCATTTGTTCTGTCTTTTTCAGGCTTATAAAATAAACTACATGGACAAAGAAATACATATCTCATTAAATCTATAGGAGTTATATAATTGAAAAGGAAAACAAGTATATTGGATAATAGAATCCAAAATATATCATATTCTATACATAGTCTATTAAATCAGTGAGAAAAATTAAGTAATTATATTAAATAAAAGTTTATTTCTGAACTTTTGCCCATAAGTACATTTATAGACAAAAAAATTGAAGACTTGTAAATCTGCAGGTCACTCATATTTTTCTATTTCTGAAAAATATTTTGGTAATTTGTTTCCTTCTTAGCATATTGGAAGCATTCAGGATAAAATTTAAAATTGCATCTATGCTAATATAATTTCTTTAATTGATACAGGACTTCTCAAACATTCTATTCTCCCTTAAATTCTGATGTCTGTTTACCTGGATATATCTTCTTATGTAAGTTGTCAGATTTATTCATGGCCAAAAGGCATTAGTATTTTTTTAATGTCTAAAATATCTTCAGTAATGTCACCTTTTTAAAAAAATTCAGTGTTAGCAATTTTATTCATCAGTATTTATTAAAGAAATTGAATTTATACTATAAGATCTTCACTCAGATGGTTTCATTTTTGAATTTTATTTGTTTCATATAAGATTATTTGCATTTGTTAAATTATTAGCAATTAAAATGTCATTTCACTTTTCTAAGGCTGATGTATTTTTGTTGAAGACTCAACCATCAGTTTTTGGTTGTTGCTGTGAAGAAAGTGTGTCTTTGCCCTCATTCTGGTTACTCCTGAGATTTTAATATTTTTCATTGTTTTTCACAATTTGATCATAGCTGTGTGTATGTGTGTTTAATTTTCTCAAAAGAATTCACTTAGAAAGTCCCAAATCTGTGGATTTTATGCTTCACAAATTTTGGAAAGTTCTCGGTTATTATTTGTTAAACAATTGTTTTGTATCATTCTGCAAATTCTTTCTAGTACACCAATTAGGCATACATTACTTAGGCATATGTTATATACATTATTTATTTTTATTATGTACTTTGGTAATATTTCACATGACTTTTAGTCTTTGGTTATTTATTCTTATCTCTCATTTTACTTAAATTTTAATATTTCTGTCAACCAATCTTTAATCTAGTTCTTTTCTATACCTAAAATATAAACCTACTCAATAAGATCATAATTTCAGATATATTTTGCAATTCAACAATACCAATTTAATTTTTTTATATTCTAATACTTTGTAAAAATTCTTTGTCTTTAGGACTTTAGTTTTTCCTGTATTTACACCAGTTAGTTTAGATATGCTCTATTTTATTTCTAAAACTTGAACTACTTAGGATTTTAGTTGTCTTAATTGTTGTTTCTTTTGGTGATTGGAAATTTAATTCTGATATTTAACTTTGAAAGATGTTATTTTTTTTCTAAGAGATTTTTTTTTTTCTGGTGTTTAATAAAGTGACAATAGATCATGTCTTTTTCTGTTGCAAGATAGCTTTCATTATAAATTTCAGATTTTTATTTATTACAGATATTTATCAAAAGTTAACAATTATAAATGTTTATGCAGATTATTGATAATAGATTTTCCCCTTATTCTTAGAGTTATAACATTATTTTTGAACCATCCCATCTAGTGTTCTAAAGTCTATTTCTTTAGAACCATAGACCTGTGTAAATATCTACTCAGCATTTTAACCACTCATCTCTTCCTTTCCAAGGAAGCACATTGCCATATCCCTCTAATGATGCTTTGGAGTTTGGGGAGTTTTAAATACAGCAACTGACTCACATTCATATTTTGAGGCTCCTACAATGTGTCACCTCCTACAGAGCACACTTCTCTAATTTCCAGGACCTATCTTTGATCTTTCTTCGTTCCAGTCAGTTTATGTTTCTGTTTGATCTTTTATTTTATTTTTAATTGGCACATAATAATTGTATTTATTTTGGGGGTATATTGTATCTCTCAAAATTGCTATGAGCTCTACTTTTGATGTTCAGATGAACTGATTAAATAGTACCTCAGAGCCAAAGCTTCCATTATTTAAAGGTTAATATGTCCTCTGCCTGCTCTTTTAGTTCCCCAGTTCCCCAAATATTATTATTATTTTTAAATTTGGCTTTTACTATTGTTTCTGGCAGAAAATTTAGTTCAAGAGATACAGCTACACCATGACTGAAACTCAAATTCCCCAGCAAACCTCACACTTATATCAATGCCTCCCCTGACAATAGACAGAAAGAGTTGAAAGTCCTCAAATATGATGGAATGTGAAGTATTTTAGTAAAAAAGACAGTTGTAAAATATGTGAGATACAGACCATGTTTCTATGTTAAGAAACATTTCATGGCATGGCAAAAATATAATTTATAATTAAACCTGAAAAAGAATACAGTTAAATGATAAATATTATTTAATGAAGAAAAATAAATCTTCAGATTATCTTCCTCTCATTCAATTCAATAAAAAAGAATGTTTTTGCTTTTCATTGAAATAAATCTGACCGTGTAAATTCATTTGTCCTACATTGGTTGTCCAATTATAAGCATTGTCACTACCATTTGAGAATATCATAAAAATACTTCAGCATTAGATGGCTGCTTTTATATGGTATTCTTTAAGTATTAGGTTCATACAAAAGTAATAGTAAAAACTGCAATTATTTTGCACAAATCAAACAAAAATTCAGGTATTTGCTGACTTTGTAAGTAATAAGAAAATAACATAATAATTCGTACATTTGTTTTTTTGTTCCTGGAAATCTTGAATGCCATTTTAGATTAGAGATACAGGAAAGGATAGGGTGGACAGACTTCTTTATCCAAACGTTGTAAGAGTATTTTGGAAGTACAAATAGTATGTATCTTGAAGACTAGTTAAATTTATGACATCTTAGAATTCTCATGTTAGCATTTCTTCTGAATAAAGCTATATTAAAAGAAAAGAAAAATGAGAGATGGTTTTACTTTTTGGCAAGTATAATTAGGTGATTTAGGAAAGATAGTTTCCTGCCATCAAAATATCAAATGTTTAACCGTAGTTATTCCTCATGATTTTTCAAAATGTGCACGGAAAAATTGTTATAAATGACAGAGAATAATAGACTTCATCAAATTTCATGTAACTTTCACAAGTAATAATGCCTCATGTTATTAAAAATAACAATGCTTGTGCTATGGGGAAAGGCCTAAGTTATATGTATGTTTGTGTGGACGTGCATAGGTAAGCTGGAGAATACAATTATTATCAACTATTATTATTTAGGGCTTATGAACACACCGTGGAATAAAGTGGTACTAAATTAATTTAGTACATATTTGAAGAAAGTCTAGAGATATTCACTAGCTTACTAATGAAAAACAGCTAATAAATTGTTGAGCTTAAAATGTAAGTCAAGTTTGTCTTGCTTCAGAATCTTTTCTGCTTATATCAATACTTCAGCAGTATCCATCTTTCTGTAAACTTATCATTCAACCATGAAAAAATGCCTTACTCAACTTCCCTGGTCCATAGTAATTATTTAATGTATTCTTATAAACTGAATGCATTCTCAAATGTATGCCAATCCACACTAAGAAAAGAGGGATAAAAATGCATGTTTCTGTTCTACAAACAATAGAATTTGACAGTTTTTTCTTGATTTACAGTTGCAACTCTTTCAATAAAACTACATTTCCCTCATCTGTCCTTGACACTCAACTTGAGAAAATGTACATTGCTATGTGAAATATTATATATCTTCTGTAAAATGAGGAAACTAAAGATAAGAGTGATTAACTATCTTATAGAAATTTTGCTTGTGATTTATGAGACAGAATTTTGATTTTGGTTTCTGTTGATCTGGAACCAATATTTGAATTCTATTTGGGGTATGTGAGAAACTAAAAAGAAAAAAAAAAGAATTGCAGACAAAATGAGAGAAAAATTTAGCTTAATGTGTTGAGAAAATTATCTTACTCTGGATTGGAAAAAGTATACATCTCTTCATATGTTAAAAAAAAAAGATTTCTGAGAAGCATTAGCCCTTTACATCAAAGACAAAATTAAAAAGTTGATAAGTCTCACTCAAAGAGGCCAATTTTTATTGAAGTCTACAACTGTTTTGCAGAATTACTCCCAGAGCTCTGTATCAATTTTATCTTTACTCTTCTCCTCTTCCTCTATTTTAACCAACCATCATCAATTTTATAGGTAAAGACAGAACTTTTTTATCAAATGGCATATTTTTTATTATACTTTAAATTCTGGGGTACATGTACAGATCTTGCAGGATTGTTACATAGGTATACACATGCCATGGTGGTTTCCTGCATCTATCCCCCCATCATCTACACTTGGTATTTTTCCTAATGTTATTCCTCACCAATCCTCCCATCCCCTGCTACCCCTCCCCAGCTCTCCCACCCCCCAACAGGCCCCTGTGTGTGATGTTCCCCTCCCTGTGTCCATGTTTTCATTGTTCAACACCCACTTATGAGTAAAAGCATGTGATGTTTGGTTTTTTGTTCATGTATCAGTTTGCTGAGAATAATGGTTTCCAGTTTCATCCATGTCCCTGCAAAGGACATGAAATTATCATTTTTTATGGCTGCATAGTATTCCATGGTACACATATGCCACATTTTCTTTATCCAGTCTATCATTGATGGGCATTTGAGTTGGTTCCAAGTCTTTGCTATTGTAAACAGTGCCACAATGAACTTACCTGTGCATGTGTCTTTATAATAGAACAATTTATAATGCTTTGGGCATATACCAAGTAATGGGATTGCTGGGTCAAATGGTATTTCTAGTTTTAGATCCTTGAGGAATTGCCACACTGCCTTCCACAATGACTGAACTAATTTACACTCCCACCAACAGTGTAAAAGTGTGCCTATTTCTCCACATCCTCTCCAGCATCTGTCTCCAGATTTTTTAATGATCGCCACTCTAACTGGTGTGAGAGGTGGTTTATTTTTTTTTTAATTAAAAACACAAGACATTTATTTAAACCATTACTTTTTATAATTCATCAAATCTTATTACAGGTCAATATCTTCATTCCATTACTGGGCACATTCACTAATGTTACATAAAACATCATTTAAAATTAAATAAGAATTAAAAGTACAGCTAAGAACAGAGTCATGATCTGTATGAGAGGATTTACCATTGTGTACCCTAGTCCCTAATATGGTCATTTTTTGTTTCATGGGCCTCTCAACATTAAACTCATTTTTTTTTTTTTTTTTTTTTTTTTTTTTTTTTTTTTTTTTAGAGAGAATAAAAGTGCTTCTCTGAGCTCTTGCCCACCACATGCCCAGTCGCTGCGTGATCGGTGTGTGTTGACCCACTGGTACCTGTCCACCCGGTGCACAGCATGCCTGTAACACTTAGGGTGCTTCTGTGAGCCATGGTAAGTGTTTCCCAGGAGGCCAACACAGCTGTCCACTGGGTTTTGATTTTTGTTTCTCTAATGACCAGTGATGATGAGCATTTGTTCATATGTTTGTTGGCTGCATAAATGTCTTCTTTGGAGATGTGTCTGTTCATATCCTTTGCCCACTTTTTGGTGGGGTTGTTCATTCTTTTCTTGTAAATTTGTTTATGTTCTTTGTAGATTCTGGATATTAGCCCTTTGTCAGATGGGTAGATTGCAAAAATTTTTTCCCATTCTGTTGGTTGCTGGTTCACTCTAATAATAGTTTATTTTGCTGTGCAGAAGCTCTTAAGTTTAATTAGATCCCATTTGTCAATTTTGACTTTTGTTGCCATTACTTTTGGTATTTTAGTCATGAAGTCCTTGCCTAAGCCTATGTCTTGAATGGTATGGTCTAGGTTTTCTTCTAGGGTTGTAATGGAGTTGAGTCTTATGTTTAAATCTCTAATCCATCTGGTGTTAATTTTTGTATAAGATGTAAGGAATAAATGGGTCCAGTTTCAACTTTCCGCACATGGCTAGCCAGTTTTCTGAACACCATTTATTAAACTGGGAATCCTTTCCTTATTGCTTGTTTTTGTCAGGTTTGTAAAAGATCAGATGGTTGTACATGTGTGGCATTACTTCTGCCATTATTTTAAAAATTCCTTCTAATTACAGATTATACAACTTGCTACATGCTGTATTGTACCATTTTAAAATGTACTTTCGGTGAGAAAGACTGTTATAATGTCTAATAAAAATGAAAACTTTAGCATTATTATCCACTAATTAAAAAATATACTTTAGCATTAAGAATATTTATTAGCTAGCATGAAAACCTGTCTTATTTTCTTCTATTGAAAAACATATACAACATTACAAATGACAAATAAAAGAACATCATCTCAATCTGTTTGAGAATTAAGGAATAATTTGTGTGAGTACATGTTTAGGTTTGTATATATTTATGTTCATCAATATATACATGTACAAGCATATAAAATATCTGTGAGCAGATAAGTATGCATTTACATAATGCAAGGTCTTATCAAGAATTTGCAAATATGTGATATGAGGCTGCAAGATACAAGGAGAAAAATATAGATTTTGGAATTAGGTGACTTAAATTTAAGAAGCAGTTGCATAATTTACCACTAATCAAATTCTGGGAAGTGACCAATACATCACTGAGCCATATCTTCTTCAGAGTATTATTATGAATATTAAATGAAATATTACACGTAAATTATAGTGCATATAAAGTAAAACGCTTAGATTTAAAAGTTACTGATCCTGAATATTTGTAACATCCAGTAATGTTTTCCTGTCCTAATACTCTTTTGCCTGTTCATTGACTTTGCAATTTTTTCAGTCTCCCATAACTATTTATTTTACACTCAGTTAAATTATTCTTTAGCCAGCAGTCAGAGAGAGTTGGTGGCAGGTGGTATCGAGGGCAGATTGTTGTATCCAGCATTTTAAATAAGAAGAATTTTAAATAGAAAGAGTTCACATATAATAAAGAAAGAATAAACATTTTATTACATCCTTGCTGGCAAAATAGCAGAATGTTTCTACATTTACATGAATGCTTATCCCATAAGTCATTGATGAAATCTGAAGTAAAGGAAAATTAATGTTTTAACTGGATAACATGATAGATGACAGATAGATAGATAGATAGATACAATAACTATATAGAATGTTCTGTAAGTATTTTTATTCTCATGATTTCTTCTTGAAGCCTCTTTAAAGAGTGAGCTATTTTCAAGAACAATTCTTACTTTACGGAGGGGAACATAAAAGCATCTAGAATTGTACGTAATATTTTCAGAACTTTACTGCTAGTTGATAACAGAGCTAGAACAAATTTTCACACTTATATGAAATATTATTTTTGTTCAAATTAAACATAATCAATATTTTTAAAAGAATACAGTCAGAGTCACTCCATAGCTTCCCAAAAGGAAATCTAAAGAAAAAATATTTTATAGTAAGATAAGATGTCAACAAGTACTGAGAAAAAGACATAGTTTCTCTTTCTGATTCTCTGCTCACCAGGGAACATACCAAAGAACCTCTTATAAAATAGGTGTTAACATTCACTGACAAGGCAAACCAGACTCCAGCTTGCAGTTTCATCTAAAGATTGCACATCTGGATAAAACCAAACACTGATCAAAATAAGTCCATTAAAATGCTTCCCTTCTATAGTGCTAAAAAGACTACTTGACTTAGGATCTCTGAAAATACTTCTTCAAACACGTTGGCTAAGCTTAACTAAATATTTCCAGGACATGTTACTCCCATAATTATTGATAGGAGGATAAAGAAAAAAATCATTAAATTATGTTTTCATTAGAAAAATAAAGTTATACTTTCCTAATCATTTCACTTAGCTGCCCATTCACATGTTCTGTTCCTTTTAAATGGTTGCTCATTAAGAATGCAGAGTGTTAGCTTCCCAGTGCTTCCCTGTATTCTCTAGCTAGCATAGATAACTTATACTCCTAAATAACAAAACTCACAGTCCTCATATTCCATTTTCAAATCATCAGAGCATAAAACTTGTATTAATATTTTTAGAATGCCATAAACCACACTATAATTAGTTAACAAAGACAATTATTGTATAATGAAGGGAAAATTACTTTTATTGAATTAGTTGATGATGTTTTTTCTAATTATAACACTGCAGGTGTTTATATCTACAGATTGCATTGGTAAGATAATTAGGTCCAGCAAGTATGTGTATTATGTCAGGTTAAATTAGTTTATCACCAGATAGGAACTTAAGTAAGTGGAAGTGTATCCTTTCCAGGTTGTGCGTGAGTCATCAGAGGTTGTAATGACCATTTAATATAATATTAAGAAATAACAAGTTTAAATTAGGAGATAGAATTGCCTTAGGACACATGTCATTCTTTAAAAGACTTTATTTTTCTTTTTGGAAAGGTAAATCAAATGATGAATGTTGCAATTACTAATTCTCCTCCATCATCTTGTCACTTAATCTGATAAATTTTTCTCAACATCATTTGACTGTATTGCAACACATATCGTGTCTGTATGCATTTAACGAAAATAGTCAAACCATTCTCTTTTCAATCTAGTTACTTCAGCTACACAGGAAATGTAATGAATCACCCAAGAAGCCAAAGCAAGATAGAAAAAATACTTTGGTCAATCTTGCTGTGCCTAATATTTCCACAAATATATGAAAATAAGACTCTAGTCTACAATCCTAACTTCTCTAACAATCAGTTTAATCTGTCTATATGAAATAAAAATCAGATTATTTTCCCTTTGTCCTGTAAAAGTAGTGTACATACCAATCATGTTTTCATTTTTCTCTGCCTCACATGAAAAACAGATGTAAATCTAATGTTTATTTGAAGTTCCCTTATAATTATTTTTGCAACAAATGTAGATCATGCATCAAAATCAGGGCATGATAAGATAGCTAAATTCAACACAAAATTGAGTATGTAGACAATACATTTGAACTATATATTTTCCAGTAGACATAATATTTTGCTTCTTATCAACCCAAAACTTTTCTAATGCAGATTTTTGGATTTTTTTATTCTTACTTTATTGGCTTTAAGTTCTATTAAGTTTATGCATGTTATTATGTGGCTCCTTATATTCTTTCTTATGAGTAGATGGGGTATAACTTTTTTACTTCTGTGTGCTTTATTAAAAGATCCAAATCTTGAACCAATGAGGGAAAAATAAAATATTAATATCCTTCTATTTGTTGTTTTCTGTGTATGATTTACAAGCCTTTTGTCTGAACTGTAATGACTATACTAACTTGAATGTGCTTGTGTAAAGATCAACACATAGGAAATCTACCAATTAAATGATGCTAAACAAAACAGCAGTCTACACCTTGTCAGACATCTTGTTAACTTTAGAGGAGTGTTTAGTCTCTTGTAAAATCAGAAGGGAAACATAGAAGAAAGTTGCTCATTACAACTGCATAATTCTCACACTTGAAAAGCTTACATGAAGTGAATTTTCTCATTTTTTTTAAGATGCTTGGAGGGATAGTTAAGAAAGTGATTTATCATAAATAGTAACATCAATTAAAGATAGCCTGATGCAAGGTTAAAACTCAGAGCATGAGATATTTCTCTTCTTTTGCTAGTGTTTCATGAGGATTTATCTTGATTTCTCACCAACACTATAAACCTGAAAAAACAAATTATGAGCTTGAAATTACATTTAAAAGACCTAATAATACTTTAAAATGTTTATGAGATCATTTATCTATATGTTATCTATTTTAAAAATGCTTTCATGATCATTGTCTCTTTTAATCTGCTCAGCAAGTCTTGGCATAAAAAGGATTATATTCTAATTTTAAAAATAGAGAAAAGTGCAACATGGCAATTGAATGGCATTTCTAAGCTCATGAGACTATTGGGGATTGAACATCAATAAAATCTCATTTACTTTCATTTCTAAATCAATGGACATCTTGGCATAGACTACACACATGATAACAAGACCAAATAAAAAAATCTGTTTTCATAGCTTTTAAAAATATCTATTCCTCCCTATGCAAATGCCGAAAAACAAACCAACAAAACAAATCCCATACTGGAATTCAGAGTCTAAGAAAAAATGAAATGCTGAGTATTCCTACTGTTATTGGTCACATTGATCAACTCAATTTCTTTTTAAGTTTCTCTTTTTTCCTGCTTCACTTTTATTAAGAAGACATGAAAGAACAGCATATGATAGTATTACCTTACAGTATTAGATTGCTTTAAGTATGAGACAAAAATGATCATTCCCCTGTGCAAATAGACCTTTTGAATGTAGAACCAACTAGAGTAATTTTTTAATGGTTTCTCACACTTGCCTTACCTTCTTGTTGGTAAGACTTAATCAGCATTCATCTAGCACCTACGTATACATACTAAATAAATATGTCTTAAGTAATCCCCTTTATATTCCTTGTTCCAAGGCATATTTGAGCTAGTTTTATCAACAGACATTTCCTGATGTTAGCATCAGGGGTAGCATAGAGCAATAGAGACAGAAGCCCTGTGCAAAGTTCTGAAAGAATCATGATAATAATAATACTAATAATGACAAGAGTTGAGTACTGAATATATACGTCATAAAAATGCTAGGTCATTTTAACAATTTAACCCTAATTCTCACAGTGGGGCTATAATTAATTTATAGTTAATAAAATACTTCTGTTCTTCAAGTTATTCTGTGAAAAATAAAGCCTTTGGAAACATTTGATTGAAATATGCATTTTCACATATAATAGAATAACCAAATACAGACTGACTGCTGTTTGTGTTTTCTGTAGACTGATTTCAGTGGAAGGGGTGACTATGCCAAAGAGAGTGTTACCACTTTTTACAGTTTTTAAAACACAATTCTGCATTTTGTTGCTACTGTAGTACTAGTTTCACAATGTTGCCTAATCGGTACATACAAATAATCACTTATTAGTTACCTAATTAATCATAAATGTTTTATATTATAAAATTTTATAAATATGTTATGTGTAGTAATCAGGTCCAAAGTACACTCAACTCAGAATGATCATTATTTTCCTTATTCAGCATTTTAATACATTTCAGAGTTACCTATGCTTTGAAAGGTGGGAAAAGATATGAAAGTAACAGAAGATAGCAGTTAGATATTACATATTACTTCCTTTGTGTTACAATTGTAACACAGGATAAAATCAGAGTTTTATAATTTCTGAAAAATGTTCATATATTAAAATGAGTCTCTTACAAGTACACACACTATATAAATAAAATTTAGAAGACATGTAAACATTGTCAAAATCATATATTAAAAAGTAGAAGAGCCTTTGCATGTCTAAGTTTTACATCTTTTCTTAGTAAAACTAACTGATGTTCTTAAAGATCAATGGAGATTGCTAAAGAAACAGCAGAAGAGAATTGAACCCTTGAGACAGAAGCTTTGAATATATGTTTTGTTTTCCTAATACCAACTAAGATTTTCATGCAAGTAGTTAAACAGTACAGAAATACTGGAAAAAGTGTGTTCAGAGTTGGAAGGACAATTAACATATTCTCACTGTCTTCCAATCTTACACCACAAAGGAGGAAATTTCTACAGCTCTCTACTTTGTTAATTCATCCTTGCTAAAGAAGAATGTCTAAACTGACTGGAGTTTGATCTTTAGTCAAATTCGATCACCTTTTACTAATTAGATTCAAAAAAAGGATATACTTTCACTTTTTCTCACCTCCTTCTCTGGGTATTCTACCTTACTCTTTCCTCCTAGGCTGGGCACAATCTTCCTCTGTTGCTCACAACATTCTAGAGGCACAGACTGGCAGAAGTGGTCCACTGTTTTTTAAGGAGACTTGATAATTCAATGACAAAATTTATGGTGTGATTTCAAGCAAAATAACAGATTTAATCTGCCTCATCCCACTAAATTTTTAGCAGACTCCTTCATGTAAGGTTACATAGTTTTTAAATGATTAATAAAGTTAATGATTGTTTCCCCTTTGAAATATATGTGCTTCATTAGCAAAACTTTTGAGAAATCCTAAGGTAATTTCTTGGACTAGATAGTATTTATAAAGAGAAAGATTCTGTGAAAGAGAGAAAATAAATATGTCAAATTTGCTTTTGTCTTACAATAAAATAGTATCCGTGACAGGTATTATCATTAGATTTTGTTTAAAGATAATATGGGGAATATCAGTGAGTATATCATTATTTTTCAATGAAAAATTAATATTAATTGTGTTAAAATAGAACAATTGTAATGCTTTCTTTAAGAGTACACTTAAATTATTGTTTTATACATTTTTCTCCTTTAGGCTAACAAGTTTCTTGATAATTCTGTTGAAATTTAAATATCACAAATTTGTTTATAAAATAGTATTTATCTTAGGACACACTATACCCTCACTCATTGTAATTGCATTTAAGTGAGATGCAGTTAAAAAATGTTAAATACGCCTTAAGATAAATCTCCAAATATCTTCAATTCTTCTAAATTGTTGGAGTGAAATAACAGTTCAGATTGTTTCAAAGAGCATAATTGAAGAACAAATATGTCTTCAGTTTTGAAGTCATTATTACAGTTGTATAAAAATTGTTTATATAATTTCTTAATCCAGATATGATGACCATGCCATTGACATATTTTTGCATTTACAAGTTTTTTAAATTCCTAATGAATTTTTATAATTAGAAAAAGTTAAAATTAAAAGTTAAATTGAAAAATTAAAATTAGAAAAGTCTACACACTAGACTTTATCAACCTAACATAACTTAATCTGCTATCTATCTTCACTGGTTTATATTGAATAGTCACCAATTTTCATCAGTTTTTTTTAGCTAACAAAAAGAATCTTCCTCAAGATCTTTTCAGCTTCAGTGCATAGACAAGAACAAATTGCTGACTTCTTTTATAAAAAGAGGGTAATATATGAAAAGCTGTTAAAGAAATCAAACTACTTAAGGTAGCTGTGGTGTAAAACTAAAGTAATAGAAGAAAAGCTCTTCACAAGTTATTACTCTTTGTATACAGTTG
Source organism: Ateles fusciceps (assembly GCA_036589455.1). Classification (NCBI taxonomy): domain Eukaryota; kingdom Metazoa; phylum Chordata; class Mammalia; order Primates; family Atelidae; genus Ateles; species Ateles fusciceps. Next base: position 1,559,562 of record JAZHEH010000827.1, on the reverse strand, counting down.
TTAATACAAGAAAAACTGCATTCTCAGAAAACAAAGTAGCATGCATTTAATAATTGATGTACCTATGTGTACCATGATATTTCTTTACATTGTAATTGCACCAAAAGTACACAGACAAATCATTTCATATATATTTCCTATGTTCTTTTTTCCCTCCCATATGCCACTATGTCCCAGAGATACACTTTAAACCACTTCTGTGTATATCTCCTTGTCTCTAGATAGCATGTTAATAAATTTACTACTTTGTATTTAAAATTTAGGCACCATATAGATACTTACAAATGCTAAATATGAAAATATAACTCTTCTTAAAATAAACCTCAACACATACACACATGGCTGTCATCCTGTTTAAATACTTATGAATGAAACTATAACTTACGGAGCAGAGCCATGTGGTTTACCACTTCACATATCTAAAGGAATGTGTGTGTGTGCATTTACTTGGTAGAAATAACAATTATATCTTCTGAGATAAAATGCTAAGCTCAAGCTTGAAACCAAAAAATATTTCAGAGTTTCAAATATCCATTCAGAAAATTAGATATGTAGGTATCTTAAGGGAGTTTTAAGAAGTATGAAAGTTAAAATTAATCAAGTATAAAAAACATTGCATAGTATCTGGCTTTTAAAAAATTGTACTACAATAAGGATTCTATCATTTTAATTATATCTACAGCACCAATGCAAATGTAAAACTTAGACATTTTTGATACTATATATTTATAGTAGAGGTTTGTAAATTTATTGATAAACTTTCCTATGAAATAATATAATTTGAATGCTATTAATTCTTATATCTGTACCTCTTTGTAACCTATGTAATTTTTTTAACAATATTTCAACTGATTTTGGAAAAGTAAAAGATGGAAAGTTCTTTAGGGAATGTATTCTCTTCCCAGGTCCACAAGGGAGAGTAGTTTCAAAGGCAAGAGTTTCCCAGTGCCATACCTCCCCTCTACCACCTCTCCATCCGGGATCTTAGAGGTCTTTGTTTACGTTGGGGAAAATAATCAAGATCAGTCACTCCAAAGGAAGTTTAAGGGAACTCTTTTTACAGGTCAGGAAACTTAAAGGGGGTGGGAATTACTCCTAGGTTAAAAGTCCCTGCTCCCGCATCCAGGCGGACTCCCATGTCTGGAACCCCTTCCATGACCTCATGGAAGCTGCTCTTTCTCTTTTCAATTCCTTTCTCCTTTTTCTTTCTCTCTGCCTAAATAAATCACTTTCTACAAAACTCTTTGGGGTCCTGTATTTACTTAATTGCTCACTGAACCTGACGTGGTCCCCTTTCCCATTCTTGGGTGAGTGAGGGACCAAGACCCTGGAAGAACACAGCCCCCACCCAGAGCAAGCTGAGCCTCCTCGGGTCCCGGACCTGGTCTCATTCTGACTGTTGATAACCAAAATTTAAATATATAAATCTATTTGTAGTAGAATCTCCTTGTCAAGATAATTATCTGGTCTTAGCCTCTTATATAGAAGTTTAATATTTTCTCTTATAGAGGTTTTTCAAAGCTGCAAATTTTCCAATACCTCTATCTACATAAGTTCCCTTTTTCTTTCTTTAATGTGATGTGGGTTTTTTTCCTTTTATAAAAATGTATTTATTTGCTGTTACTTTCTCAACTGTTTGCCTCAGCAGCATTTAATCAATATTTAATGTTTCATGCAAGCATATTATTAATGGCATCATCGAAGTTCCTTGGATAATTATTTTTGAGTCTTTAACAAGCGAAGAATGACATGTACAACTTATAATTTAATGAAGTTAGTCAAATGAATTTTTTGTGCTCTTATTAATCTACAGTGGGTTTATCGGTTTTATTAAGATAATTGTGTTGGTTTTATAATGAGTATAAAAGTTAATAGTTATCCCTAGTTGCCAATCATTATGAGTATGGAAAGTTTAAAAAAATATATCTTATTTGGACAGTAGCCTACTCTCCATATTACCAACTAGACACATTATTCATTTACATGCACAGATATTGTAGAGTCTATTATTTAACAGAATGCACAGATATTCATTTACATTCACATATATTGTAGAGTCTATTATTTAACAGAATTTAACATTTTAGGATAAGAGATGATATAATAATGAGCTTTTTATGTCCCAAATGCCATTTAATCTGACAGGAAATATAAGCATTTTCCTTTTAGAGAAAAGGAGGTGATTAATACTGTCCTTCAACATAAAGAATGTAAACCTGGGTTATATTTCTAGATGGCTAGAGCCTAAACCTGATTAATGATGAAGTTGGACAGAAGTCTGAGGAAGGAAGGAGTGGAGCTTAGTAAGACATGTGAGTTTGTAGAGAGAAACTAATTGTCACACAATAGAATTTTTTTTCTGTCCTTTTAAAGTTTTACATTTGACATTGAAATAACTTGACTCTCAATGACTTTTGATGTAGATTTCTAATCCAGGTTGCAAATTTTAACATGTTCATTTGGATGAAATGGCAGATCACTGGAACCTATAATTACAAAATTTAACCCATTTAATAAAAGAATGAAATTAATCCAATAATACCTAATCTATAGATTTGGTAAGTTGGTAACAACTGGGTTATAATATTATCATTATAATATTATTATAATATTCTTTTTATTGATAGTAATTTTGATAGCAATTAAATATTTTTAATTAAAAATATTTAAATAATATTTTGTTCACTTTGAGAGTATTAATTATATATAACTACATTAGTAATATTTTTAAAATAAGTAATATTGAATAATGTTCTTATGATTTAAAGCATAATATACTCATAAATAATTAGTATTAATAAGAATTATCAGGAGGTTATGTTTTATTTATATATATAACTTGTTTTAATTAAATATAATTTTTTATTATATTTGATAATCAGAGAGTTACAATTTAAATATTGAAAGGCCCATAATTTGGATCCTGTATCTTCTAAAAAGATTCTTTACAAGCATCTTTGTCTTTCTTGCCCATATACATCTACTTTTCGTAAGTAAGCAAAATCTGTGCAGTAATGAATGGTAAATGTCAAACCTTGATTCCAAGTCAGTTGTATGATTAGAGCTGGATAGATGTAATAAAATGTGTGATCTCAAACTAACAAAATAACAATTTATTTCAAGTCTGCCCTCCATATCCACACCTTTCACATAAAGGGATCGACCATCCATAAATCAAAAGCACTAAAATGTAAATTTAAAAAATATTGCAATAATAAAAATACAAATAAAATCAATACAATGCAACATCTATTTATATAACATTTACATTGTATTTGCTATTGAAAGTGATTAAAGATGGATTTAAAGTACACACAATTTACAGGAGAATGTGCAAAGGTTATATGCAACTACTTCACCTTTTAATATAAGAGACTTGAGTGTCCCCAGATTTTGGTATTGGCAGGGGTCCTGGAACAAATTCTGCACAGATACCAAGGAACTACTGTATTTACTTATTTTAACACAGTGCTTTAATAATAATTTATTTATTTCCATAAGTTTTAACAACACATCTTTGCAGAAACATTTGACTTAACGCAATATTATAGTGTATTTGAAAATGATGGTACTGACACAAATAAAATTGTATAATTTTTTCACTTTGTGCTTTTACTCATTTTAACAACCATTTTAAACCAAAGTGTGTAATGTATTATTTGTGTTTAAATTTATAGATCATTAGTCTTGTATGTTATTTCATTGCATGAATGTGCCATAATTTATTCACCTATTTTCTTGTTGATGAATACTTCAGTTGTTTCCAGGTTTTAGTAATTATAAATAATGCTTCTATGACCAGTTTTGTACATAGGTATTATTGAGCACATGTGCTCATTTATGTTGTTTACATAACCAAGAACGGAAGCTGGGCAATGGGGTATGCATAAATTCAGCTTTAGTAGATACTACAAAACAGAGACTCTATTTGTCCATATCCTCACCAAACTTGGCATTGTCTCTTTTTCATTTTATCGTCATTAGTTTAAATTTAGCAATATTACAAACAAACTAGCATTTTCATAACAAAGTTAAGCTTATATATACATATATATGTGTGTGTGTGTGTGTATATATATATATATATATATATATATATATATATATGTTTTTTTTTTTGAGTCAACGTCTCACTCTGTTACACAGGCTGGAGTGCAGTGACACGATCTCTGCTCACTATAACCTCTGCTTCCTCGGCGCAAAGCGGTTCTCCAGCCTTAGCCTCCCATGTAGATGGGACTACAGGAGTGAGCAACCAACACCTGGGAATTTTTTTTTTTTTTTTGATAGAGACCAGGTTTCACCATGTTCTCCCAGCTAGTCTGGAACTCCTGAGCTCAAAGAGATTCATCCACATTGGCCTCTCAATGTGCTGTGATTTCAGGTGTGAGGCACCATGCTCAGCCAAAAGATCAATTTTAAATTGATGATTAATACATTTTGTGTAATATTTTTAAAATCTTTGACAACCTTAAGGTATTAATACGTATTTATATGTTTTATTCCAACAAGCCTTACTATTTTATCTTTTATATTTACAGTTTTACTTCCTCTAGATTTTTTTTTCTTTTTAATAGGAATAGGAATCAAAATAAATTTCTTTGCCAGATGAATTTCCAGTTGACCCAATATCACCATTTTCTTCTCTACTGAAGTGTTTTCATTCTTATAATTAGATGAGCATTTAGGGATGTACTAAATTTGAAGATCTCTATGATGTTCTATTGATGTTTGCCTATCTCAGTACAGTGCAACACTTTGTTCTTCTGATTAATTTATTTTATAACAAATTATGTTTTCTCATAGTGTATGTTTTCTACCTTTGTGCTTCTTCAACTTTCCATAGCAATTTTTACCCTTTGAACTTCAAATAAATTTTAGAATAAGTTTTCAATCTCTTTCCAAGCCTTCACAAATGTAAACACACACACACATGCACACATATACAACCACATGGTACTATGGTTTTGATTGGGATTGCATTGAACACATATGAAATACTTTGGGTAAAATTTGCAATTTTACTTTATTCCGTTTTCTAATGTATGAATATTTAATATTCCTCAATTTTCCAGGTCTCTCTGAACTTTACTTAGGAATGATTTATATAACATAAGTTGGTATTTCCATGTGATTTTAGTTTTGGTGTGCTATTCATAATCACCATATAACTTTCTTAATTTTTAAATTAATTTTGATCCATGTTTACTTTTTAAATTTTGTGTTTCTTTACCTTCCTCATATTGGATTCTTCCTGCTTCCTCTCTACCTTTCATTAGGTTATATTTTAAGTCCTCTTTTCTTGATTTGTACACTGTAGGTACATTGACCACTTCTGTGTTTAGTGCTTCTCTTTAACTTTTTGAAGTTACAGTATATTTTCTACCAAAATCTAGAGTTATTAAGCATTGATACCCTTATTTTGACCAGGATAAAAAGAGAAACACTTATTCAAATTGTTATATTCATTTAGATTTTTATAGTATACCTATTTAACACAAAATATGTGAATACTTTTACAACATAGTAAATACATTTTACAATATCTTTTATAAATTTATAGATTCTATGTCTCTTTTTTTACTATGTAGCTTTCCTATTGTTATGATGTTGTGTCTTAATCCAAGAACATGAGATTTATTTTTAAATTCTTTAAAATCTTTTAATTATATTTAATAATTTCTGCAAAAGTATTTATATAACAATTGTTGGTATTTGCTGTTAATTCCTTCTGTTTTTATCATAATTTTTGCTTAATCATTAATGATAGTGATTTGTTAATTTCTCTCTGTAGTTCTATACATTTTCTATTGAAGACTATGATATTAATAACATACTATTTTGAAATTGTCTTTCCATTTCATAAAATCTTTTATTATTATATAGTGATCACCTTTGCCATCATTTTGAGATGTTTCTTTACCTTAAAGCCTATTTGACTGAGAACAATATAACCACCAGTTTTGTATTGATCAGTTTAGCCTGGTATGTCTTTGCATATAATTTGCCTTCTAATCATTCTGTTTTTCTTTTTTTAATGTTTTCAGTGGATCTCTTATAAATAGCTTTGAGCAAAACTATTTAATATCATTAAGTAACTTTTAAACCCATGAGTTAAGTCTTTTTATATTTAGTATAATTCTTGGAATATTTGGACTTATTTCTAACTTGTGTTTATTTTGTATATTTTGTATATAAAAATATTTTCCCTTTCTTTCTTTGTGTGTCTTTTCTTTATTGCATTTCTAAAATTCATTTTTCTTTGATTTTATATTGCTCTCCTCCTTACTTGGAAATTACACACTTTATTAATTCACTTCTTATCAGAATTCATAAGGAGGTCTACCAACTCAATAGAAAAAAAAATCTAATAATCTGTTGAGATTCACTTAGGGTAGTTGGCAAAATACTAGGGAAAGTTGTAAAGTTTCCTCCTTGGAAGGCTGAGGGGTTTGTATTAGTTTCAGTAGAAGTTTTGGCTGACGGCAGCCAGTTCTTACCTTAGAGCATTAGGTCATAGCATAAAGATTAAGGATAATAAAAGCTTCCCCAGTTAAGTTTGTTTACCCCACATTCCTTTGTCTCTACTCTGTTTACTCATGTAAACTTTGCACCAGATGGCCCTCTCAGGGGGAGGTGAAAGGAAGATTATCCATTAATTGTGTTTACTCTGGGCCACTCAACCAAAAGCTTTTATCATTCATAAAACCACTTTTGTAACCATTTTAATTATCCACAAGCATGTTGACTTAGAACCTCTGTTATTAAATCTATACTGAATAAATGCTAGGGGAAACAGTGAGTAGGGGTTGGTTAGCTGCAATCGTCTTCTCAGAGCAGCTGACGACCTCCCTAGCCCACTCAATTCACTGTACTGGTGTGTGAGTGTATTTATTAATCCATTGCTAAGTCAGGGTCTGCAGGACAGACTTCTGCAGGTGGTGATCAACATCTCAGTAATCTGATTAGAAAATAGGCAAAGGATGTTAATAGACATTTCTCAAAAGAACACATACAAATAGCAAACAGGTGTATAAAAAATGCTCAACCCTGCTGATCATCAAATAAATGGCAAATCTAAACTACAATGAGATACCATCTCACCCAGTTAAAATCACTTTTATCCAAATAACAGGCAATAATGAAAGCTGGTGAGGATATGGAGAAAAGGGAATCCTTATACACTGTTGGTGGCAATGCAAATTAGTACAGCCACCATGGAGAACCGTATGGAGGTTCCTCAAAAACCTAAAAATAGAGCCACCATGTGATCTAGTAATCCCACTGCTAGTTACATGGCCAAAAGATAGACAATCTGTATATTGAAGAGATATCCATACTCCCATATTTATTGCAGCACTATTTACAGTAACCGTGATTTGGAGGCAAAATCTAGGTGTCCATCAACAGATGAATGGGTAAAGAAAATATGTTGGCTATATGCAGTTGAGTGCTCTTCATCTTCAGCCATAAGAAAGAATGAGATCTTGCTATTTTCAACAACATGGATAGAACTGGAGGACATGATGTTAACTGAAATATGCCAGGCACAGAAAGACAAACTTCACATGTTCTCACTTATTTGTAGGAGCTGAAAACTAAAATAATGGATCTCATGGAGATAGACAATAGAATAATTATGTCAGAGGCTGCAAAGAATAGTGGGTTGGATGAGAAGTGGGTTGGTTAATGCTAATAAGTAGAAAATATAGTTAGAATGAATAAGATCTAGTATTTCATTACTGACAGCAATGAGTTGTATATTTTAAAATATACATTCTAAAATATACAAGTCAGCAATGATTTGTATATTTTAGAATGATTGAGGAAGTAGAAATGGAATATTTATAATAAATAAATGATGAATGCTTGAGGTGAAGGATACCTCATTCACCCTGATTTGATTATTTCACATTGTATGCCTATATCAAAATATGTACCTCATAAATACATACACCTATTATGTATTCATAAAAATTAAAATAAGTAAATAAAATACATGGACCATTACATTTTTTAAAGTTTCTTTACTCAATTTCCAACTCACATGGTATTGATTTCCACTATTTTTCCAGCCCATTTCTACCCTATTTAGACATTTTAGTATCACTCTTTATAGGCAGTATTTACAAGCAATGTTATGGGGAGGATGGCATGAGCAGGGGAGTCTTTCCATTGTTTTAATTTTTGCTTTCTTTAAATTAAAGTATTCTTCAAATTAGAGCAAATTACATCAATGTTGTGTGCTCCAGTAGTTTATCTGAGTGGTAATTCCAGGAAGCATGAGTAAGGAAATGGGAAGGTAAGATGTAAAAACAGAAAGAATTAATAGGCTAGCTAACAATTGTGGGCCACAGGGGTCCAGTCCTGCTGTTAACCCACTAAGGAGCCTTCTAGTATTATTCCCCCCAGTGATTAGAGGATTGAATCATTTGTCCACTGAAAACTGACACACTTTAATTGAGAGAATTCCCAAGGGCATTAATTCTATTGCACATTCAGTTTGTCACTGAGTGTGAGAAAATGAATTCGTAAATCTTTGGAGAAAACCCCAAGGCATCCAAACAAAGAGACATAAGGAAGATATTTTATATGGAAATGTAGCAAGTTACATGAAATTTTCCAAACATTCCAATGGGATAGGTAGCTGCAGATTAAAAGGAGTGTATCTCCTGCATCAGCCGCTCCCTCATGTTTACAATATTTTGCTCACTATTAGATGTTGTAATTCAATTTCCTTTCACAGAGGATCCTCTGCTGGCCATTTTTTTCAATTTATTTAAATAAATTCTTATTTTGCCCTGAATTATATTTTTTATTTGAGACAATATCTATTGTTTTTCATCTTATCCATGAGAAAAATGAATTCGGTCTGCAAATATCTCTTTAAGGTTCTCTGGAAACAGATACTCAGCTGAGGATTCTTTCATTTATCATAAAGGTTTTTCCAAGAAATGACTATAAGGAAGTGAAAAGACAAGGAAGAAAGGGAAAAAGCCAATACAGCAAGTTATCTCATGAGCAATTAGAACTTAATCACACTGGATAATTGACAATAATACGCATAAATGAGGCCTACCATTACCTCACCTGAGTGATGCAGAAGCTGGTATATTTATTTCTCAGTTTCTATCAGTCATTGGGAAATAAGGATCATTAATTCTGAGCTCTTTAGGCTACCTGTCAGGCAAGCATGGTGGACTTGGCAGCCAGAGAAACATCAAGAAAAGAATCATGCAGATGCTATCATCTGACATTTGTCCTCATACACATGAAAGGGGATATGAGTAGCACACTTACATAGTTTACTAGACTTATGTATCTCCTACCTATAAGACTTAGGCTGCTACATCCCTTCTCTTAGAGAGATATGTTTGAACAAAAATTTAGCAAATTAAATATTTCAAATTGCAAACCTGTGCATTCACACAGAAAGGTTAAAAACAAATGTTTCAGCTACATGGTTGTATGAATACCAGAAAACAATATGGCTACGATGATCATTAGTGGATATTGTAGGTAAGAGAGGGAAAAGGAATAGAAGAGTTAAAGAAAAAATAGAGTTGAAACCTTTTTTTTCCATTCTTAACAAAGTGAAAGTCAAGGTATGGAGGGTAGGATTACAAATGAAATGTCTTGCATTTTGGATATGATAAATAAATATTTGCTGTACTATCCAAGTCTAGAGTAACTATGTCCTGAAAACAGACATGAGAGTGTTCACTTTTGGGAATTGAGATAAATTCAAACTTGAAGTTACAGTAATCTGGAGTTGAGAATTTGCATAGTGGATACCCTGCATATGCAAAAATGTAAAGATCTTTTTCTCTTTTATTTGCTTCTATATAACTAATTGGTCTGAGAATTCTGCTACTTGAAGCTGAAAAAAATAAAGTTAAAATTAAAGATTTTAAAATTCTTTCTCCATTCTTTTATTGTTAATTTCCTTTATTTTATCATTGAGCAATTTTAAACAACTTATCTGCATATATTGAAATTTATTATGTTTAAATATTTTAAAATAGAGAACTCCTTTGTAATATATAAAGTTTAAGTAATTTATAACACTTTTACTTGAAAAGAAAGTTATTTTTTTTACTCAATCTATTATACATAGCTCTATATAATATCTTTAAATAAACCTATCATTACCAATTTTACAGAGTAGATTTTGGCATTTTGTAAATTGTTTACTGTCAAATATAGCTGATTACCAAAACATTATATTGATTTATATTTCCCACAATAGATTTACACTGAAGCAAATCCTCTGTAGACAAATTAGGTTTATAAATGCTATAACTGGATTCTCTTGGTGGACTCATCAATCAATATTTTAAAATGTTGCTTCAAAGTTGTTTATACATTCTAGTTGTATATTTCAATATAAAGAAATAATTTAATCTTTTTAGCTATCTATCTACTTTACCTTTGCCATGCAAATAAGGCAAAAGTTAGAAATCCAAATTGTTAAATTATTCTATTTATTTGATGCTTTGGTAAAAATACTGCCAGTGTTTTGTTTTTATTTAAAATAATTAATATATTATCAAATACTTTTGCCATTTGATATGTTTCCATGGCAAAATATGCTTGAAAAATTGATTATAGCTTCAAGATGTAACAGCAAAAAGTATATGACCAGCACAATGCTAATCCATTATATTATAGTTTGCTATATATTTGTATATTGTTATGGGATCAGAATCTGTTTACAAAGTTTTTTAACAATCACCTGGAGATATTTTAATGCTACTCATCCTGGAACATTTCTCATAGAGTTGCCTGTAGAAAAAGTAACTCAATATGCAATTTTATATCTACAGTAGTGCCTTTTTATTTTATTTTCATTTTTATTTGAAACCTCAATCTAATTACTTTTGTTAATTAAGGTTCTTTATCTGTCATATTTTAATGTTGCCTATTCTGAAATATGACTTCCTAGCTATTTAATATTTCCCTCAAGTCAATTTTCTTTCTATATGTTTATTATTTTTAGGTAAGTCCTTTCAAAATATGTATTCTAATTAGGTGAAAATTCTTCCAGTTCCTCTTTCATTAGACACCATTAGACAACAGAAAAACTGTAATGCTGTTGCATTTTAATGCTTAAAAAGTGTATAACTTTTTTTTGTGAAATCAACTGTATGTTCATTGTTTGATACATGTAATAGTGAGTGATATCAGCAAGACACCTGACTAGAAATCCCTAGCACTAGTCTCCTTCACAAAGATAACCAAAACAATAAATAAACAACTACATCTTAATAAACATGACTGATGGTGAATGCTGGAGTTCATCAAAGAAATTATAAAACACCCTGGTGAGTCCTGAAACTCAGAATAGCCACATAATGAAAAAAACTGCTGATCTTCCAACACTCCATCTTCATCTATGATCCAACACTCCATCTTCCAAATGTGATTAGCTGGGAACCAGGAGAAATTTCTCCCTATAGTAAAATTATAAGCAACAGGGTCCCACTATCCTCCGTCAATACCCTATACAACTGTAGATCTCAACATGGGATTCCCCTGTGTTCCTAACAGGCACTAAATCCAGGTACAAAGGCTATCTAGAATCTGTATAGCTGTGCTCCTCACAAAGAAGGAGCCAACACTGTATTCTCTCTCTGTGGGTACCTCCTTCCTGCACAGACCACTGTGCTGCACTGGGACATTGGAGGAGGAGTGAAAGGGTGGAGGGATGGTAAGAATAATCTTTGTGCTGTTCCCTGCTCCCTCCGTGTAGGGAACCAGCCCTACATCACTTGTGGGTACCCCATGTTCAGTGGTGACAAAGGAATGAGAAAAAAAAAAAACAGATTAAGAGAAAGTGGGACCAGAGGGCCATCACTCATTACTGGAGGAGACAGTGAAGGCCCCAAGCTCTGATCATCTGCACTATTTATTGGTTACAATCACTTCGATCTATAGGGTAGTGGTGGAACGATGGTAGGGAGAGGGTGATGTGAATCAGTGAGCTGAAACTGGTGTGTCATTCTAAAGACTGATAACAGTGGAAGTTTCACTGTTTTTCGGAGTTTCACAAAAACAAGAACATGTGATTATCTTTAGCTTATTATCTATGTGCAGTTGGTGGAACGCAGACCTTACAATGAGCCTACAAGACTGGCTACCTCATAGTGCAAGAAGGGGTTTTACATCCTTAAGCACAATATTTATGGTAACAGAGCCTAGGTAACCCTGCACTGGAACATAAGGCATGGAGAAGGCTTCCTCCTCAGAGGCTTCCTGTGGCCTTCTGCAGTTTGTTGTTCCTTATTTATATGTTACTCATAACCAATTTATGTAGGCACTCTGTAAGTCCTTTCTCCTTTGCTGCTTTTCCCAATACCTCAGGACTCAAACAACAATGGTGCTTTGCCATTTGAGGGTGTTTGCTGTCAGTGCACCTGGCCTCAGAGTCTGGGGTATTGCCAAATCCCACCATAACAGGGTCTAGGTTCACTACAACAAGGTGCCTCAAAACCTGAGATTGGAGTTGCCATGGAACCCTATTGTCTCAGTTTCCTGAACTGCAATCATACTCTGCTCCCTGTTTTAAAACCTGCACAGCACCCCTTCTTCCCCAGAGTTGGTCCAGGGCTGTGTGCTTATATGCTGTGTGCCCTGCCTCTAAGGGAAGAACCAAAGCTACAATCTGGACCCCTTAATGAAGCTGCCTAGGGGTGATTCAGAGTGCTTCAGTGTCACAGATATTGGCTTTGTGGGCAGCCTACTTCTAACCCTGCCACACAGAGTGAACTTATATCCTAAAACCAACATGCCAAAAAGATTCATGAGACTCTGAGACTAGAACTCCAGCCCCATAGCAGCCTCAGGAAACTGAACCTGGAACCCAACTCCACTGCAACTGCTTATAGGCCATGTCAGATCTGACACCAAGAGGAATTTGCTTGATTAAGTCTCCCCATAGTAGAAAAAAATGAGAATAGAAGCACCCGAATTCCTTGACACTGATATTGACTCTGTAATTAAAAGTATCCTTAAAGAAAGTCCAGGACCTGGTGGCTTCAATAGTGAATTCTTCTAACATTAAAGAAGTACTAATATCAAATATGTCCACTTTTACCATTGTTATTCAGTATAGTACTGGAAGTCCTAGATAGAACAATAAGGCAGGAGAAAGAAATTAAGGGCATCCAAATGGGAAGGGAGGCAGTCAAATTGTCGCTGTATGTATGTAACACATCTTTACATATAGGAAACTGAAAGTTCCATAAAAAAGTTTCAAAACTGATAAACAATTTTAGTAAAGTTGAAGAACACAATAACATAAAAAAATCAGTAGTAGTTCTATACATCAATAACAACCAAGCAGAAAAAGAAATAAAGTGGTGAAAATGACTATACTACCAAAAGTAATCTATAGATTCAATTAAATCTTTATCAACATAACATATTCTTCATAGAAATAGAAAAAAAAAAAAATTCTAAAATCTGTACGAACCAAAGAAGACCTGAAATAGCCAGAGAAATACTGAGCATAATGAACAGAGCTAGAGGAATCATTTTGTCACACTTCAAAATGTACTACAAAGCTATAATAACCCAAACAATATGGTATTCACATAAAAACAGATCCATAAACCACTGGAACAGATGGACAACACAGAGACAGATTTGTGTATTTACAGTCAATGGATTTTTGACTATGACTTCAAGAAAATTCACAGGTAAAAGAACAGTTTTTTCAGTTTATCGTGCTGGGAAAACTAGATACCTATAAACAGAAAAATAAAACTTGTTTCTTACCTCTTACCACATACAATAATCAACTGAAAGTAGATTAAGTATTTAAATGTAAGACCTGAAACTATAAAACTAGTAGAAAAAAAAAGCAGAAAAAAAGTTTTAGAACATTGGTTTGGGAAAAGATTTTATGGAGGATACCTCAAAAGCACAGACAACAAAGGCAAAAATAGGCAAATGGGTTTAGATGAAAATAAAAATTTTTTGCATATCAAAGGAAACAATCAATAGAGTGAAGAGATAACCTGCAAAATGGTGGAAATTATTTGCCAAATTTTCACCTAACAAGGGATTGATACCTAGATAAGTAAAATATACATGAAACACACAATACAACAGCAAGAAAAAAAATCAAATTATAAAATGGATAAATGAGCTGAATAGACAGTTCCCAGAAGAAAACATTAAATGGCCAATAGTGTATGAAAATATTCAAAATGAGGTATGATCTCACACCTGTTAGAATGACTATTCTCAGAAAAATTAAAAATAATAAATGTTTGCAAGGATGTAGAGGAAGGGAAACTCATACCATTAGCAGAAATGTACATTAGTACAATCACTATGAAAGATAGTATAGGGATTCATCATAAACCTGAATATATAAGAACCATCTCACACTTCTGGGTATATATACAAAGGAAAGAAATTTAGGATGTTGAAGACATATCTATGCTCCCATGTTTATTGCAGCACTCTTCAGAATAGGCAAGATATGGAATCAGCCTGTGTTCACTGGTAGATGAATAAAGAAAGTATGATACATATGCATAATGAAATACTATTTATCTATTTTAAAACACAAAATTCTGTCATTTGCGGCAACATGGATGAGTTTGGAAAACATTGTTAAGTGAAATAACCCAGTCACAGAAAGATAAATACCAAATGTTCTAATTAATATGTAGAAACTAAAATAGTTGATTGTGTGAAAGTACAAAAGAATAGTAGTTTCTAGATGTCAGGAAGGGTTAGGGAGGATGGTTAGCCAAATTTTGGTTAATAGGCACAAAAATATATAGCTAGAGAGATGGAATAAAATTATTTTTTCCTGTAGCACTGAGTGACTGTAAGTATCAATTTATTGTATATTCTCAAATGCTAGAAGAGTGGGTTTTGAATATTCCCAATAGAAAGAAACAATAAATGTTGGAAATGATAGGTATACTCATTACTCTGATTCAATCATTGCACATTGTGTGCATATGTCAAAATATCGCACTACACAATTAATTTCAATTATGTCAATTAAAAATAATAGTGATAAAAGAAAAGCTAGAAAAAAGAAAAAGTACACATAATATTTAATATTTCTTATTTTGACCTCTGATCAGCATTTGCTACGGTTTACCAAGCTGATCTTGAGAAAAAAATATTCCTTAGATTTAGTTAAACTGTTTTCTTATTTTATATTTCTTGCATGTTTTATCTCTGTTTGGAATTGCTCCCTCTCCCTACACCTTAAATATCACTCTCACTCAGTTATCTCAGTTATTTTTAAATATCACTATTACTCAGTTATCTCAGTTATTTTTTAGATTTATCTTTCTGCCAATAGAATGCAGTTGTATATCTTCACTTATCACATTTTTCTTTATAACTCCTTAGGCTATTCATTATCTCACTCTGAGCCTCCAATCTTCCATCTCCCTCCATAGTGGTCACCTGTTATTGGATGTCGCATGCAAATACATAAAATACTGTTTATCATCTGTAGCCCCATTACCTGCTTCTTCCCTATTGCTTTGACTTCATAAATAACACCAAATACAATCATCCAAGTCAAAAACCAAACAGTTGTGCTTTACAGAAATCTGGTAAACACTGACTTTATGCAAATTATTATTGTAACTTATGGTTCTCTTTGAAAACATTTTAACTCCTTAAGGCTTAGTTTCTTCATATTTAATTTTTTTAACATAATGAAACTAAAGTCTAAGAGGGGAGTAATAAAAATGATGACAATTCCTAGAATCACCTTGAGCTTGTTAAAGTTAAGTGTATTTAATATATGCTTAGCACTTGGAAGAGATCCTGGATTGAATCTAAGATTGACTCCTAGATTTATACAGAGATTCAAATACTTAATTTTAAATATTATTATTATTACTGATACTCTTATTGAATTACAGGAGATTGTATTTTCTTTTTATTCCCTCAATTTATCCTGAAGTAGAAGATAAAATAATGTCAGGGAAAATCAGTGTATACATATTTTACCTATCAAATGTCAGAACCTTTAAAAAACAAATAACATTTTGGTGCATTGTGTAAAAACAATGAGCAGTGTTGCCACAAACTGTTATTTCTAATCTCTCCTACTACATTAGATGCCTATATTCAATACAAATGTGTTCTCTCTTGGATTATGTGAAATTGGAGATGATCTTTCTTGTCTCTGGTTGCTATTTGCCTGCTATCAAGTCTAACAGCTAAGAGAAACATTTTAACTAGCAGATTGTATACCATAGTTTCCTGGGCTCAATTTTTTTTTCATTGATTTTATAATCAGTTGTATACATGTTCTTTATTGATTCTTCTCAAGGATTTCATATGCACAAAAAATTTAATTGAATTAATTATTTCTAAATTCCATTCAGCAGCAGCAGCTGCATACTTACTGTGATTAAATTTCTTTGCTTAGAAATGAACTTACTTAAAAGATGTAAAATATTTCTATGTCTCTACTTTTTTATAGTCTGTAATTACTATTATTTTATTTAAATTCATATATTAATAAGAAAACACTGCATATTATCTTCCATCATTATCAAACATACCCCCAAACCTAAAATGCAATAAAAAATAAATAAATAAATAAATAAATAAATATTCATAGTCAAAAAAAAAAAAAAAAAAAAAAATTCTTAAACACTGGAAGGAAATTCCCAACGACATTTATTATTATAACTTAGCATGGAGTATATATTGTGGCACTGTCAGAATATATGCAAAAGCAAATGGCATTTAGAGGTTTCTCAGTATTCATTAATGTATAAAGAAACCATTTTTGGAACACATGCTGAGAGAAAGTTTATCTTTTACAGAATAGAGTTTATTCTGTGACTAGTCAGTCATAAAGTAAGCCAAAACAGCCATGTAATAACCATGACCATCCTAAAACAATGCAACAGTGCTCAGTGATTCAGTTATGTTTGCAGCTGTGCGCAGTGGCTCATGCCTATAATCCCAGCACTTTGGGGGGCCAAGGCAGGCGGATTACCATCAAGAGTTTGAGATGAGCCTGGCCAACTTGGTGAAACCCTGTCTCTACTAAAAATACAGAAAAATTAGCTGGGCAGGGTGGTGGACACCTGTAGTCCCAGCTAGTGGGGAGGCTGAGGTAGGAGAATCACTTGAACCTGGGAGGCAGAGGTGGCAGTGAGCCAAGATCCCACGACTGCACTCCAGCCTGGGCAACAGAGCAAGAGTCTGTCAGAAAGAAAGAAACAGAGGAGAGAAAGAAATAAATAAAGAAAAAAAGAAAAAAGAAAAAAGTTATGTTTGGAATTAGCTTAACAATTTACTTTGATCTGGATAGATAATAAAATGTCCTTCAAACAAAGTTTGTTGATTTATAGAAGTAATAAAAAAATACTTTGTATTGAAATTAAACCATTACACCAAGGACATTTCACTGGAAACTCTTACAGGAGCTCAGGTCTACCTTTTCTGATATGAGGGATTTTGAACATAGGATGTGTCAAGGTAACCAAAATTCCATCATTAAAAATTCTTATTTTATGTGATAATTTGATACATATGTACAATGTGTAATGATCAAATCAGGGTAACTAGAAAATTTATCACTTCAATCATTTATAATTTATTTGTGCTGGGAACATTCAAAATCTTCTCTCTCCAGCTATTTGAAAATCTACGATAAAATCTACAATAAATTCTTCACTACAGTCACTCTTTTATCTACCTATAATTTTGTATCTGTTAACCAATATCTCTTGTATCTGTTAATCAATACCTCCCTTTTTTCCTTCTCAGCCTCTAGTAAACACGATTTTCTCTATTACTATGACATCTTTTTAGCTTCCACATATGCTTGAGAACATGAAGTATTTATCTTTCTCTGCCTGGCTTCTTTATTTTAATATAATATCCTGCAGGCTTATTCCTGTCAATGAGAGATTTTCATCATTTTTTATGGCTGAGTAGTATTCTGTTCACACTGTACCCCATAAATATGTGCAAAAATTATGTGACAATTAGAAATTATTAAAATTTAAATAATACTATTTTAAATTTTAAGTTTTGCTCTAAATATTCTTCTATTTTTAAAGATGTTACTAATAAAATCAATATATCATTTTAAATATTTCAAAATTCCTTTTGATATAATAGTGTCTGTAATGTTTTATTTTCATATAAAAAAGCCTCATTTCATTTCATGTATATAGAGAAAACTGTAAAGAGGGGAAAACATCTACAGTTCCACTAAGATTTACCTAATATTATTTCTTTATATACATATAGAAATAATATATATATATATAATTTATTTCTATATATGGATATAGAAATATATATCCATATTTAAAAATAAAAAATATATATTATCTATATACATATAGAAATAAAATAAGGTAAAATATATGTGTGTGTATATATTTATATATATACACATATATAAGCTTTTACAATAAATGTCTCATTGTAATATTTTTTCTAGAAACAGACTTTGTAATTAGCATGTTTAACAACAATATATTAATTGAAAGGTAAATATTTCATCTCTGTTGGTCATTTGGCTGGTGACAATGTTACAGTATAAAATGTTAAGTTTTTTCTGACAAACAGAAATAGAAATGAGATAATGTTGTGGAAACTATGTACTATTTAAATTATGGCATATACTGAGTTTTAAATTTAGACAATTTTAAAGATAAAAATAAACATTTCCATGAACACAATGTTCAGATAAAATTTACTGAGTTTCTTAGTAAACAAAAGTTATACATGCACATCTTTGAAATTCAAAGTAGAATAACCATGCATAACCTGTAGAGAAAAAAAGTTATTTCCTTACCAATTCCAAGTCTCTATCCTCAAAGGTTTAGTGTAAGTTCCTTGTATTCATCCTTTAAAAATGATCTTCTCCTTATATTAATGGTGTCATATAATATTATTTTCCATATCAAAATAGTTATATTTAACTCACATATATTAAAATAAGTTTACTATATTTAATTATAAGGATGCACAGTAATTTTTTAACCTGCTCACTATAAAACCAGGTTATTTCCATTATGAGTATATGCATAAAATTCTTATCATGTACTTTCAATGAAAGAAAACCCAAGGTGAAAATTATGTTGCATTCTGCTTTTTGAACCTTATACTGTTTCTTAATAGAATAAACATTATTCGTTTACAATTTAGAGGTGCAGTTAGCCAATCACATTTTATATGAAAGCATGACTGTATTTTATTCAGCTATATTTCACTCTAAGATTTATAATTAAGGAATCTGATGGATTACAAGTACAGGTGTACCTCACTTATGAGTAAAATGTTTAACCCCATGTTTCAATAACAGAACTAACTATGAATAGAAAGCAAAATGGGCATTACTTTTGATAGACTCTCCACTATCACATCTAAGGTCTGGTCTTCTGCCACTCAAGGGAAGAAAGTCAAAGAGATTATGACAGTGCTTCACCTTGGATACAAACTTTACTAGCAAATTGTAAAGTATTACAATACTGGTTATTTGTCATATATTGTTCATACAATGCTGGATATTTGTCAAAGGCTGGCAAACGTGTTTTCCACATTCCAATTTAAATTTGCATACAAGGCATACGAGGATTAGTGACATTTAACAACCTGATATTCCAGAGAGCAAAATTAGGGGTATTAATGTAAGTAGGGAAATTATTCATTTAGCAAAAAAGTTGACACCAGTGATGGAAATGATAAAAATAGGATATCAGCACACTCATTTCCAGAATTGTAATTTTGATAAAATGAATTCACAATTGCTGTAACTTATTATTCTAAATAACATTTTAAGATTGCTCTTTCTTTTGCAACCAAGGGTAAAATTACCAAAGAGAAAAGTAAATTAGAACTTCATCAAGAAATGCTTTGATTCACTAATGCATAGTTTCCTATAACGGGAAAAAATATAATGCGGTAACTTAGAGTATTGAACTAGATGAACTAGGGCATGTGCCGTGCAATTTATGTCAATATAATTGAAATTAAATTTAGCATATGGAAGAAGCAAATTCAGAAATTAAAACTAAGCACAACCATCCTGAGAGATTTTTATTTTTCAAATATTTATGAGTACAAATAATCTCTGTTTATTTTCTTAAATGGCAAAATTTTGATGTTTATTTTTGCATTATTTTGCAGATATAATTAACAGACTTTTAAAACATCAATGAATTAACAAAGTTTCAAAAAGTAAAAAAAAAGCAATGATGATATACTGTAAATAGTATTTCTTTAAGTTTAGAGTTGGTAACTAGGAATACAAATTTCAATGTTTATCTTTTATTTTATTTTCTTATAAAATGACTAATTTGAAGTATTTGTTTTTGTTATATTTTGAAATGCATTACTTCTGTTTGCAGTTTTACCAGCCATTTTATACGATTGCTTATTTTTATAATATGATATATGCATTTTTAAAACAGCAAAGTTCTTATTAATACTTTTCTAACCAGAGCTGCCATAGGTAAAATTAAATATTGCAAAGGCGAGATTTAGTTTAAAAGGTAGGCAAATTAGTACTTTAGGAAAACAAAAAATTTGAAAGAAAGCTCAAATTGTTTTCTAAAATCTGAAAATTGTATTTCTGAGAACTTATTCAATATCCTTTTGCATAAGAAATACTCATGTAAAATTTACTTTGATATGGAATCGAAGGAAAATTTTGTTCATTTTTTCATATATTTTATAGACTACATTTTCCACTAAAATGAACATCATTACTTATAGATATTTTTAATCTTTAATTACAATAAAACCTAAGCATCTAGTTAATTGATATGATTAGAGCAGAATTTCTCTTGTTCACGTTTTAATTATGTACTGTACATGTAAGTTTAAGAAGCTGTCTAATTGTAATCCAACTGTATAATACAGGGAAATGAGAACAGAAGTTTCATCAAGTAATTGAGAAAAAACTTATAGCCTCATATGCTCAGCTATGTTTAAGTAAACCAATAACAGTTAAATTGAAACCATTTTAAATATGATGTATGATATAAGTTAGAAAGACTATGCAGAAGTGATGTTTATATTTAAATCTGGGATTTGTTCAGTATTCAAACTTAATGAACTGTAGAAGTGCAAGGTGGAAGAAAATCTGTAATTTCCACAAATCTGCATATATCAAATTTATCTTCTTTTCTCATAGCTTTTATTGATATAACTGGAGCATATACAGTAAACTCACCCTAAATTTCTGCAGCTGAAGAAAATAAATAATGTTTAAACGATTTATTATTTTTCCTGTCCATTTTGTGCTTAACTGTATTTAGGCTGTTTACAGGTTTAACTCTTGCTTCTCTCACTGCAAATGGGACATCTTTTCCACTCAATTGCTACTACATAGAATAATAATGAGCCTGCTCAATCTATTTAATAGAGTTTATTCCTCACCTAAGCTTCAGTACACAGGGTTAAATCTTGTGAATCTCTATGTGAAGTGAATCTTTCTTAGAAACAAATAATAATTTTTATGCAAATGAATGTGCAATATGTAAAAATAGTGGCAAAAAGTTAATTATTTCTCCAATGTCTGCATTTTTCATATTCCATTTTTGTAAAACCACTTTTCTTCAAAAACATAAAAAAGCTTCCTCCAGTATCAAAATTTGTTAGTGTTAGTTCCAAGAGTCATTTTTTATCTTTCTCCATCCTGTAAGTTTCTCATTTCCAAAATTATTTTGTATAACTTTTCACTTTGGTGTCACATGACAGTTACCCATTGTTGTTACCATTTTATGCTTTAAAACTTTAGATGTGCTCTAGAAATGTATTTGTGGAATTGGGATATAAATCAGCTTTTTTAGATTTTTTTAAATCAAAGAGTAGTAAATTTATTGTAATTTTAGAAGTTCTCTAATATGAGGCCAGACCTATTTATATAAAGAAAAAATGGCCAGAGTATACTCTTGCTCATTAGTTAACATTTCTTTAACACGTTTATTTTGATAACAGTTCTAGGTTTGGAGGATATAAAGAATAATAAAATACTCCTAGAAAAAGACTCTTAAAATGTAGAGTAATTTACAAAGTAAAGGGAAAAAAATTAAATATTATTATATACTTGCATGTGGTGCACTCCCTTAGAATACAGAAATAAAAACTAAAACAAATTTAGTTTCTTTTATACCAAACAATTAGAAGAAAATAAGTTTCCAGGCTACAATAGCACAAAAAAGACAAGAATAAGAAAATCATTGTAGCTCTTCAAGTAACTACATATATTTACTGCAACTAGAGCAAATAGATCTATCTAACTATCCCTTTATGCATTAATCGATATGTATATATATAAAGTAGATTAAGTAATCAAATAATCTGAATATATATAATTCAATACCACTTACCTTAAAAAGGTGTAATATGTCTGTTTGAGACATTTCAATATTTTTGAAATGACAACTATAGAACAGAACAGGAAGTAAACTAAAGAAGTACTTACATTTTATATTGCATATGCCTATAACCTGGAATGTATAATAAATTCATAAAGAAATATCAATTTTAATATAATAGTTATAAACATACACATGTAGTTGCAAAACATTGATTGACTATGAAAACATTTTCAGAACAGTGATCACTGAGTGGTATGCTTAATATAAGTTAAATATACTGTCATGATAATGCAGATCATATGCATTTTTCAAAATTCATAAATTTATATGCTTAAAATAGGATATGGTAAAGTGATAAATTGTATTTAATTATTGTTTAATATTGGAACAATGTTTAATTATAGAATAACTTTATAGGGTCATTTATATGATTTTTACTCTCAGGCATAACTGAAAATATAGCGGTAGAAAATGCTTTCTTTTAGGTGGGAATAGTGATGTGTTTTAAAGTAATGTTTATTAAATATATTTGCATTTAGTATTATTATGTATTCTTGATGGATTGTTCCTTTTATCATACAATTATCCTTTTTATGTCTGTAACTATTTTTGTAATTCTAGTTTGTCTGTGATTAATATGGCCTTACCAGCTGCCTTGTGCTTAATACAAATAAAGGGAGGTTATATCTTTTGCACAAATCTTAGACTTTTAAAAAATTGTGTTAAAAAACACATAAGATCTACCCTCTAACGAAATTAGAAATGAATAGTACAGCATTGTTAACTGTATGTATAATGTTGTATAGTAGGTCTCTAGAAATTTTCATCTTGCATGTCTGAAACTTGGTATCCATAGAACAGCACATCCCCAGTACTTTCTCATACCTTCTTCCTGCCCTCTGGTGGCATTTCACATTTTCCTTCTGCTTAGCATTTCACTTAGCAAAATGTCACTGAGGTTTACCTAACTTCTACCATATGACAGACTTTGTTTTCTTTTCAAAAACTGAATAGCATTTTTATTGTAGGCATACACTATATTTTATCTATTCATTCATCCATCAATGGACATTAGGTTGTTTCCATAACTTGACTATTATGAATAATTATGCAATGAACGAGGAAGTCCAAATATATCATTGAGATACCTAGTTCATTTATTGTACATAAATACCCAGAAGTAGGATTGTTGGATTATATGGTAGTTTCATTTTTAATTATTTGAGGAATGTTCATACTGTGCACAGAAGTCCCAGTATCTCCAATCTTCACTAACACTTATTGTCCATCAGTTTTATAATGGCATATCTTATAATAGTTATCAGAATATATCATATAGTGGTTTTATTTGCATTTCCCCAATTATTAATAATGGTGAGTAACTTTTCATATACCTGTGGGCCATTTATATGTTTTCTTTGGAGAAATGTCTATGTCCCTTGCCCATTTTTTAATCAAGCTATTTACTTTTTTTTCTGTCTGAGTTATGGGAGTTTCTTATATATTATTTATTTTGGATACTAACCATTTATCATGTCAGGTTTGAAAATATTTTCTCACATTCGATATATTGTCTTCTCAGTATTTTAATCATTTCCTTTGTTTGCAGAGCTTTTTAGTTTGAGAAAATCCTGGAGTCTATTTCTGCTTTTGTTTTCTGTGCTTTTGGTATATTCTCTAAATCAAAGCCAAGGTCAATATCAAGTAGATTTTCCCTAAGTTTTCTTCCAATAGTTTTATAGTTTCAGGTTTTACATTTAAGTCTTTAATTTATATTGAGTTGATTTTTGTGTATAGTGTAAAAAAAAAAAAAAAGGTTCCAATCTCATTCCTTTGCATGTAGAAATCCAGTTATTGCAACACCAATTGTTGAAAATATGAACATATTATCTTTTCTCCATTGCATATTCTTGGCACAGTTGTTAAAGATCAGTTGATTCTATGTGTATTATTTTATTCCTGCCCTCTATTTTCTTCTATTGGTCTATACTCTTTCTTTATGCTTGTATCATGTTGTTTTGATTACTGTAGCTTTGAAATATGGTTTGAAATCAGGATGTGTGATACTTTTCTCTTTGTTCTTTCTACAGATTACCTTGCTATTTGTGGTAAATTATATTTTACATAAAGTTTAGAAGTTTGTTTCTATTTTTATAAAAAATTACAATTGAGTTTTGATAGAGATAACATTGAATCTGTAGATTACTTTGGGTAGTATTTTAACAATATAAAGTCTTTTAGTCCATGAACATGGAATATATTTTTGTTTATTTGTCTCTTCCTTAATTTCTGTCAGCAAGGTTTTGTATTTTTCAATGCATAAGATTTTAACCTCCTTTCTTAAATTCATTTCTAAGTATTTTATTATTTATATCCTATTGTAAATAGAATTTTTTTAATTTTTTTAATTCTAAAGCTCATTGTTAGGATATGTAAACACAACTGATTTTTATATGGTGACTTTGTATCTTGCAAGTTTATTAAATTTATTTATTAATTTTACCTGAATGTGTGTGTGTGTGTGTGTGTGTGTGATCTATATGGTTTTCTACATATAGCACAATGCCTCCCACAAGCAGATATAATTTAACTTCTTTATTTTAATTTAATTTAACTTCTTTATTTTTCATTTGAATGACATTTTATTCTTGTCCAATTGCCCTGGCTAGGACTTCAAGTACTATGTTGAATGGAAGTGGTGAGAGTGGGCACCCTTTCCATGTTATTTATGAAAAATAACAAAAATAACAAAACTTTTAGTTATTCACCATTGAGCATACTAGAAATAGAGGTTCTGATGCATTATCTTTTTAAATGTACTGTTAAACTTGGTTTACTAGTATTTTGTTGAGTATTTTAACATCAATATTCATCAGACATAATTATGGTTTTTTCTTAATAATGTTTTTTATTTCATTTTTTTCTTACCTGGATTTTGTATCAGGATAATGCTGACCTCAGTAAATAAATATTTAATAAGTTCTTCTGATTCAGTTTTAGGAAGAGTTTAAAGAACATTAGTGTTAATTCTTCTGTAAATGTTTGGTAGAATTCACCAATGAAGCCATCTGGTCATGCAGTTTTCATTGTTGGAATATTTTTAATTACTAATTAAATGTCTTTATTTATTAGAGGTCTGTTCTATTTCTTAATGATTCAGTCTTGCAAGTTTCTAGAAAGTAATTTACGTATTCTAGGTTATTTCGTTTGTTGGTGTATAATTTCTTACAGTACTTTCATAATCCCTTTTTTTTTTTCTTTTTGACAGAATCTCACTCTGTTGCCCCGGCTGGAGTGTATTGTTGCAGTCTTGGCTCACTGCAACCTCCACCTCCTGGGTTCAAGTAATTCTCCTGCCTCAGCTTCCTGAGAGGCCTCCTGAGTAGCTGGGATTACAGATGAGTGCCATCACACCCAGCTAATTTTTGTATTTTTAGTTAAAGAGGGAGTTTTACCATGTTGGTCAGGCTAGTCTCTAACTCCTGACCTCATGACCTGCCTGCCTCGGCCTCCCAAAGTGCTGGGATTACAGGTGTGAGCCACCACTGCCAGCCTCATAATCCTTTTTTTTTTTAATGTTTCTATTTTCTGCTGCAATATCTCCTCTTTAATTTCTGTTTTAATTTATTTAAGTGTTTTCTCAATTTTTCTTAGTTTTGCTAAAAGCTTGTCACTTTTGTTGATCTTTTAAAAAAATCAATTCTCAATTTCAATAATTTTTATATAGCTTTTCTTTATTATGTTTCTGTATGTCTGTTCTTTTTTTAAAATTATTTTTCTCCACTGCTAACTTAGGGTTAAGTTTGTTTCTCTTTTGCTAGTTATTAGTGCTATGGTGTTATTTTGATTATTTGAGGATTTTTTTTTTATTATTTAATGTAGACATTAATTGCTACAAATTTCTCTCTTAGTAGTGTTTTTTTTTTTCTGTTTTCCATAAGTTTTGCTATAGTGTGCTTTCTTTTCAGTTTGACACATATGTTTTTTCTAATTTTTGTTCAATTTCTTCTTGGTCTATATCACTGTTCAAGAGCAAATTGTTTAATTTTTATATACTTTTGAATTGTCCTGTTATCCTTTTGCAATTGATTTTTAGTTTCTTTTTATTTTCATATAAGTTTTAGAGATGGGGGCCTCACTTTTGGCCCAGACTGAAGTTCAGTGCCTATTTACAGGTGTAGTTATAGCACACTGATGCCTCAAACTCCTGAGCTCTCATATTTCAGTCTCTTAAGTAGTTGAAACTATAGGTACATGCCACTACACTTGGTCCCCTGTTAATTTTAGTTTAAAATAATACTATGAAGAATTTTTATCTTCTTAAATTTGTTAAGACTTTTTTGTTTATTTGTTTGTTTGTTTGGTGACCTAACTTGTGGTCCATCCTTGAGAATGTCCTATGTGTGCTTGAGAAAAAATAAGTATTCTGCAGTACTGGGTGAAATACTTTGTTTATTCTGTTAAGTCCATTTACTTTATAGTGTTGTTCAAGTCATCTATTCCTTTATTGATCTTCTAATTGAATATTTTATCTATTATTGAAAGTGGGGCTATTGAAAGTGGGCTATTATTGAAAGTGGGTACTTGTTATTGTTATATTTTCCTGGTGATATTTTATTATTATAGTATCCTTTTTTGTATTTTGTGAGTTTTTTTAATCTAAAGTCTACTCTGTTTTATGTAAATATGTTCACCCTGTTCTCTTTTGGTTACTGTTTGAATGAAATATTTTCATCCATCCCTCACTGTCAGCTTATGTGTGTCATAAAACACAAAGATACTTTGCAATAAAATTGTCAAAAGCAAAAGACAGAGAATTTAAAAAGAAGCAAGAGTAAGGGATGCATCATATACAAGGGAAAGATGCTAAGACAATCAGCAGATTTTTCAGCAGATATCTTGGAGGCCAGAAGAAAGTGGGATTTATAGTTAAAGCATCACAACAAAAGCAACCAAACACAACAAAAAACATCCAGCCAACCAATAATACCAAATTTGGCAAAATTATCCTTTTAAAATGAGAAGAGAAAAGGACTCAGCATTTAAACAAAAGTTGAGGGAGTTCATCACTAGTAGGCTTACTTTACTAAAAATTCTTAAATGAGATTCTGAAATGAAAAGATGCTGAAAAGCAATACAAAAGTGTATTTGAGTATAAACCTCTCTTATAAAGGTAAATATATAGACCAAATATAAAATAATACAGTATTGTAATGGTGGTGCATTAAGTACATTTTAGTTCAATTTATAGAATTTAAAATATTAAAAAAACTTTATTAAGCTGTGTTAATACACATTAACAATTTTTTTATATAAAATGATCTTTTTGCTCTTGATTTCAAATATTCTAAAAATACACCTACAATAAACCTTCACAAATTTTCTTAAAATCTCACGTGCTGCAGGTCTACTGGCAAGAAATTATCTTTGCTTACGTCTGAAAAAATCTGTACTTTAACCTTAAATTTTTAGAAAATTTTAATTTGGAACAGAGTCAAATTTACAGATGAACTGCAAAGATAGTTCAGAACATTCTTATATACTCCACATGCAATTTCCCTTATTAAAATCTTAGGTTACTATGTTACATTTGTTAAAATTAACATACAAATAACGTGTTATTATGAATTAAATTGATATTTTACCATAATTCCACTGTTTTTACCTGATGTTCTTTTTCTGTCCCAGTAGTCCAAGTAACATATCACATTCAATTTATTTGCTATATCTCTTTAGGCTTCTCCAGGTTATAAGAGTTTCCTAGACATTTCTTATTTTGCAAGTGACTTTGCAAATTCTAAGAAATGTTGGTCAGGTATTTTGTAGAAAGTCCCTCAACTAGAATTTGTCTGATATTTTTCTTACAATTAGACTGGAGGTATGAGTTTTTGCAAGAAGGATGATTTAGTAGTAAAAGGCCTTTTTCAGCACATGATACTACTAACGTGACTTATAATTTATTTGATCTTCATTACCTAGCTGGAGTGTTTGTCAGGTTTCTCTATGACAGAGCCACTCCTCATTCTCATTTTTATACTACCTAAAATAAACTGTCTGAAAGAAATTTTCTATGTGCAGTCCACACCTATCTAAACGATTTGTCCATTTAAGTCCACACCTAAGAGAGAGACTCACCTCTTTAATGGTGGAGTACCTACTGAAATTATTTGGAATGTTCTGCAAGGGAGGTAAGTTTTTACCCTCTATTTATTTGTTCAATGATCTAAATGTATCAGTAAGGAGCCAAATTTTTTTTTTTTTCTTAATGTTGGGTTAACGTTCAATTGTACTAAAGTGACTCTGTGGTTTAAAATATTACAGTTTTGTCATTTGGAGCTCTTTCAATTGGTTCCTGAATCCCTTTTAGTTTCTCCCAACACTAGTTCCATCCTTTTGGGTTTTGCTGTTGGTGGTGGTGATGGTGGTGGTTGAGTGCTTTATTACTTTCTGACAGTATAAGATTCTTCAGAGTCACCTTCCAGATTTCTTAACCAGTATTAGAATTAGCCATTTCTCCAAAGAATTCTGTTTCCTTGTACAGGAGAAAGATAATATAAACCAAGATATAATTGTTGTTTGTTGTATTATTGTTTGTTGTTTCTGAGGTACTATTGATTCTAGAGTATCTCAGGTCTCAGAGAAGGGAAATACATGTGTGTATACTAGCTAGATGGATATCTATATAGAACCATCATATTAAAGTAGGAATGAGGTCATACTGATAGCTTCAGTTTGAATCCATTACTATGTAGACAGTTCTAGCCTCTTTACATCGCTGGTGTCATTTCAACAGTGGTATAGCCTTAGCTCATGTCATAATGCGCAGAAAAATTATCATCTAGAAGACAATACTTAGGCAGTTTCTTTCACATTTAGTTTTGCATACTCCAAGCATTTTTTTTTAAGAAAGAAAAGAAAGAGAGAAAGAGAGAAAGAAGGAATAAAAAGAGAATGAAAGAGAAAAAGAAGAAGAAAAAGAGGGAGAGAGAACGAGAATCTTGCTCTATTGCCCAGGCTAGAATGCAGTCTAGAAATGGATATTAAAAAGCTCTTTTATACTAATAATTGTGTTATACAATGGAGACAGGAAGGAATAAGGGAGGAAAATAAGAAACAAACAGCCAACCAATATTTCATTTAAACCTATAAATGCTATGCAATTGCTGTGGAGTGATTTACTCCCAACCATGTGGTCACTTTTAGAATAAATGTGATGTGTTACTGGAAAACAATGTATGTTTTATGGATTTGGAGTAGAGAGTTCTGTAAATGTTTATTAAGTTTACTTGTTCGAGGTCTGAGTTCAAGTCCCGGGTATCCTTGTTAACCTTCTATCTCATTAATCTGTCCAATATTGAAAATGTAATGTTAAAAAGTCTCCCACTATTATTGTGTGGGAGTCCAAGTCTCTTTGTAAGTCACCAAGAAGTTGCCCTATGTATCTGGGTGCTCTTATATTGGGTGCACATAGACTTAGGATCATTAGCTCTTCCCGTTACATTGATCCCTCTACCATTATACAATGTCCTTCTTATCTCTTTTGGTTTCCATTACTTTAAAGTCTATTTTATCAGAGATGAGAATTGCAACTCCTGCTTTTTTTTTTTTTTTTTTCTCTCCATTTGGTTGGCAAATCTTCCTCCATCCCTTTGTTTTGAGTCTCTGTATATCCTTGCATGTGAGATGGGTCTGGATGCAGCTTACCAATGGGTTTTTTGGAATGGCTGATACTGGTTGTTCCTTTCTGTATATAGTGCCTCTTTCAGAAGCTCTTGTAAAGCAGGCCTGGTGGTAATGAAATCTCTGAGTACTTGCTTGTTCGTAAAAAGTTTTAATTTTTCCTCACTTATGAAACTTAGTTTGGCTGGATATTAAATTCTGGGTTGAAAAGTTCTTTTCTTTAAGGATGTTGAATATTGGCCCCCACTCTCTTCTGGCTTGTAGGGTTTCTGCTGAGAGATCTGCTGTGAGTCTGATAGGCTTCCTCTTGTGGGTAACCTGACCTTTCTCTCTGGCTGCCCGTAGTATTTTCTCCTTTGTTTCAAACCTGATGAATCTAATGATTATGTGCCTTGGGGTTGCTCTTTTTGAGGAATATCTTTGTGGTGTTCTCTGTATTACCTGGAGTTGGGTATTGTCTTGCCTTGCTAGGTTAGGAAAGTTTTCCTGGATAATATCCTGAAAAATATTTTCCAGCTTGGATTCATTCTCTTCGTCACATTCAGGTATACCTATCAAACGTAGATTAGGTCTTTTCACATAGTCCCATATTTCTTGGAGACTTTGCTCATTCCTTTTTACCCTTTTTTCTCTAATCTTGTCTTCTCATTTTATTTCGTTAAGTTGGTCTTCGACCTCTGAAATCCTTTCTTCTGCTTGATCAATTCAACTGTTAAAACTTGTGCATACTTCTCGAAGTTCTTGTATTGTGTTTTTCAGCTCCATTAATTCACTTATACGCCTTTCTAAATTGTCCATTCTCCTTAACATTTCGTCAAACCTTTTTTCAAGGTTCTTAGTCTCCTTCAACTGGGCTAGAACATGTTCTTTTAGCTCACAGAAGTTTCTCATCATCCACCTTCTGAAGCCTGATTCTATTGATTCCTCACATTCATTCTCAATCAGGCCTTGTTCAATTGGTGATCAGGCACTGCAATCCTCTGTAGGAGGAAAGGCATTCTGATTTTGGGTGTTTTCAGCCTTTTTGCTCTGGTTTCTTCCCATCTTTGTGGATTTATCCCTGTCATCTGTGTACTTGCTGACTTTCAGATTAGGTCTCTGAGTGGACGTCCAGCTTGTTGGTGGTAAAGTTTTTTCTGTTTCTTAGTTTTCCGTCAGTGGACGCCCCTCCCCCACAGAGCTGGACCTTCCCGGGTTCAGTTGTACTTGCTGTGAAATTCTCAATCCTCAGCAGTTCCAACTGCTGTTTTTGTGTGTGTGTGTGTAGGGGGGAGCCAGCCTTCCCCTGTGGCGACCCACTACGCCGACTGAAACAACGGCGTTAGGATTCGTTGTGCTTTTCTGCCCGGGAATCTCCAGTCTAGTTCCCCCACTTCAGTCTGCTTTTCAATCAGCTGAATAGGAGACTCTGCCTTCCCGGGGCTCCAACGCCAACCAAAGGGCACTCAGTCCCGTATACTCTGGACTGAGAACCACCACACCGGGTTGCCTGCAAAACGGCCGCGCCAGCCAAAAGAGTCGTGCTGGCAACCTGTGGGGCTCCTCCACTAAGAATCTCTTGGTCCGTGGGCAATAAAAATTCGTCTGAAAGTGTGGCATCCACTCACTCTCTGTGCTTTCAGTGGGAGCTACAATCCTGAGCTGCTGCTAATCAGCCATCTTGGATCTCTCTCCTACTCCAAGCATTTTTAAAGTTGCTTAGCAAATTTCATACCACACTCACATACATGAGGTTTTTTTCATGCATTTGTAATATCGATTGCTCTATAGCATTTCACATTTTATCATGAGATCTCCTAAGATCCTAAATATTTTTGTTTGCCTACTTTAAATTTTCTCCATATTTTGTAAATTACGTAGGTTTTGACAAGTTTCTCTTTTAGTGTTTGCGTGACCACAATAGCATATAGAAAGGTTTGCCACCCCAAAAATTCCCCTTTATAGTCATCTATTCAGTTTCCATAATGAGTCAAATGGTTACATTCTTGTGAGAATTTAGTTAATCCACAGGAAATCTACATTTGACAAAGAGAAGGTGAACATCTGAAGAAGAAGTGAGTAGAGGAAGAAACAATTGTGTAAACTTCTCAGGGTGGGTTAAGCAGTTATTGATCTCATCTTGCCTTTGTTCTGAACCTTGGAAGATGAGTTATAATAAATGTTATCAGTGTGGAATTAAGCAGATTTTAGTTTTAGGAGCCAGATTTAGATTGCAGATCTAGAGTTACAATTGACATTTCCTTGGTTTATGGAAGCATATATACATTTTGATCATTTTGAGAAAAGCAAATAATTTACTTATGGATGATTTTGTTAGAATGATCCTGAGGAAATTCCTAAGGATTTTTCCCTTTCCATGAGAGTCTGATTGATGTATAATGTTACTTCACATAGTTGCAAAGAAACAGTTATTCATCTGGAAAGAGAATGGCTGCATAGTGTCTCATCTTCCAGGATTAGTTTTCCCTTTGCCATAAGGAGTTTGGAGGACCTGATATTTTATTTTCCTTTACACATGCTTAGTTTTAGATTTGTTTCTTTCTTATCCTGCTGAAATGGGAGAGTTCCTA
This sequence comes from Ateles fusciceps, assembly GCA_036589455.1. Classification (NCBI taxonomy): domain Eukaryota; kingdom Metazoa; phylum Chordata; class Mammalia; order Primates; family Atelidae; genus Ateles; species Ateles fusciceps. The sequence continues at coordinate 1,526,963 of JAZHEH010000827.1, read as the reverse complement.
AACCCCTCACAGAACATACAACAGGAGTGTGGCTCACCTGTTTGTCTCTGGCACCTACTCAAACCCCTTACGAGAGGGGGGAGTACAAAGACAGGCAGGTGCAGGAGCCGGTTGAGTACTTTGGGGCTCCGGCCCCACAGTAGTGTCTAGGCGTGGGTGCCTGTGACTCCCAAAGCCCAAGTGGGCATGTGTTACAGTGCAGTCTTTTAGCTTTTCAGTCTGCAGTTGGCTTAAGTGTTAACCACTTAAGTGCCTTCTTTGTACCCAGGTCATTTTCTAGCATCCAGAAAGAATCATGTCACATACATACTTGGATGAATGTGGGGGTTTTATTGAGTGGTGGAGGTAGCTGTCAGTAGGACAAATGGGAAGATGGAAGGGGATGGATTGGGAAGATGATCTTCTCTTGGAATTTGGCTGTGCAGCAGCAGACCTCCTCTCCAGCTGCCCCCAGCAGAACTCCTTTCAGTGTTGAGAGGCTCCTTCTCTTCTCTCTGCAGTGCTGTTCTGCCACTCTTCTGCTCTTCTGTTTGTCTCCTCATCTTCTTATGGAGCCTGAGGTTTGGGGTTTTTATGGGTACAAGAAAGCAGGGCATGGCAGGCCAAAAGGTAACTTCTGGGTGTGAAAACAGGAATGACCATCGCCATTTAGGGCCAGGGTTTTTTCCAGGTTTGAGGGTGGGACCTTTGCCAGGGAACCATCCTCTTCTACCCAGTATTTCACTGTCTCCTGTCCATATCACTGCTTGGCGTTTTATGAGCTTTCTAGATCTGTAGTGTGATGTCTTTCTTTAATTTTGGAAAATCCCTAGCCGTTATTTTTTCCAGTATTTCTTCTGCCATATTGTCTCTCTTTGTCTTTTAGGATTTCAATTGTGTGTATGCTACAGCTTTGATATTATACCTCAGGTTTGGGATGTTCTATTAAGAGTTAATTTTTGCTTTCTCTCTTTGCATTTCAGTTTGAAATGTTTCTTTTTACTGATATCTAAGCATTCTTCATTTCTGTTTAGGTAGCTTTTTTTTTTAATTGGCAGTATTCTCTTTTGATTTTGTTTTTGAGTTTTAATCTCTTTGATTAGATAACTCATCTATTGTTGCATGTTATATTTTATAGAGGTTTTAACATATAATATATAATGACATTCATGTTAATTCTACTATTGCTGGCATGAGTATGATTTTAGTTCCCTTTAAAAATGGCTTATAATTTGTTGCTGCTGCTATTGAAAGCTATACCTGATGTATTAAGTAATCAAAACTGAAGTTAAATAGGTCTATAGTGTGAGGTTTTATCTAAATATGATTAAAATTTGGGCTGCTTTTTAAAACATATTTTCTATAGTTGTTAGTGCTTGAGGATTCCAATTCATTTAGTTTCATTGTTTTTGTCTTTCCTCTTGACTAAGCTTTCCTACATAATCTTCAAGTAACTGTTTTACAGCTTTTTTATTTTTAATTCACTGTGTTATCATGGAGTCATGTTGGTTTGGTGATAAGGTATGGAAACAGGGAAGTGATCTATAATCATTTAGTTACATTTTAGTCTTCCCATGGTCCTATGTCTCAAGGCTGTTTCATAAGCGTTTTTTAGCTCTTCACCCACACAGGTAAGATAGGTAGTTGAGTGTGAGCTAGATTGAGAGAAACACCCTTTCCCCTGGTGGAATAAGGCTTGGGAACACTCTTTTCCCCTGAAGAGTAGTTCTTTGTATGAAGAAGGCCTTGAGGGTATTCCACAACTGTTAATCTTTTCCTTCCTGTACCAGAGCTATTAGGATATCTTTCTTGGCTTTTCACCTTGTGAACCCAATGAGGCTCCTAGAGATAAAATCCATGCAAAGATACAGACTTGCTCATACCTAAAACCGCCAGAAATTTTTCTCTCTTGCTATTTCATTCTTTCTTTGCCTATAGCAAACTTGCCAAAATTACCACCTCAGTGTTACTACCAGTTACTGGCTCCAGCAGCTTCTGCTCCAAGTAAGCAGATCTCGCCTGTGACTCTGCATTCACCTGTTTCTTCCAACTTGAGGGCAGTGGTTTTCCCAGTGAACAAAGTTTTCTGATGTGTCAAAGGAGAGTCTTTTATTTTCAATCTGTTCAGCTCTTTCTTTTTGTAAGGACAGGAGTGATAATTTCCAAACTTGACATGTTGAAACTGAAACCAGAAGTTTGCTATATTATTATTATTGAAAACCACACATTGTATGTAAAAGAACAGTGGAATATGGCATAAATAATATTTATGCCAGTAAATTTACTTTCTCATTATTTTCTTTCCCATAATGTCAAATAATCTCTACTTCCCTATTCATTTCTGAAGCTAGTGCTGGCAGACTTTCTGTCCCTCCCACAGAGGGAGCCTACATTTGCCTGCTGTCAATGTATTCAGTATTATTGAGAAATATCAATTTCTTCTTCAGTGAGCTTTGTCGTTTTGTGTTTTTCAAGGAAATTATGCAGGATGTCCTTTTTTGGCATAAAGTTTGCATAATCTTCAATTATTATGATTGTAAAATATGTAGATACTGAAGTGATTATACCTCTCTAACTCCTGATGTTCTGATTTATATTTTGTCTCCTTTTTTAGACTATCAATTCAGTTTATCTTGTGAAAGAATTAGTTTTTGATATTATCATTCTGTCTATTTTTATTATCTCCTTCTTCACTTTCTATGCCTGTCTTTTTTCTTTTTCTTTTTCTCTGCTTACATTCAGTTTCATTTGTTTTTACTTCATTTAGTTTCTCAAGGTAGAAATTGAGGTCATTGTTTGAAACCTTAATTTGTTTCTAACATAGGGCTTATTTTTACAAATTTGCCTCTAACAATTTTCTTAGTAACATTACATGGGCTTTGATATATTGTGTTTTGGGGTGAAATTAATTACTTATTTTTATTGTAATTTATCCCTGACCCATACATTACTTATAAATATGTTATTTAGTTTCCTTATATTTGGAAATTTTCCAGGTTTTTTTTCTGTTATTTATTTCATTAATTTAGAAAAATAGAATTTATATAATTTAATAATTCTATATTTATTGAGACTCACTTTTTGCTACTATTGGTTTTGGGATTGAGTGATACATATATATCATATCATATATATATATATAAAGTTCCATAAAGTTGATTGAGACTATCACTCAAGTCTTCTATATCCTTACTAATTTTCTTTCTATCAATGATTGAGAAAAGGTTTTCAAAATATCTTAATGTGCTTTGAAAATTGTCTATTTCTCTTTGCAATTATATCAATCTTCCTTCATTGATTTTAAAGTTCTGTTATTATGTGTATACTAATTTTGGATATATATGCTTCCTTAAATTATCCCTCATATCAATATGTAAATACTTATTATTTTTCATTATATTATTTTCTCTGTAATTTACTTTCCCTGATATCATTATAGCCATCTTTGCCATGGCAAACCTTCCTTTATATGTTAAATTTTATCTTCTTGTGATTTTATATTTAATGTGGCTTTCTGTTACAGAGTACAGAGTTGGTCCTGCATTTATATTCATTATCAAAGTGTAACCAGATTAACTGCAATCGGATTCTCTGGAACTTAGGTTCTTGGCCTCTCTAACCCTGAAGAATGGGGAAGTGAGCTTCGGTGTCGTGATGAGTGTTACAGCTCAAATAGGACTCATGGACCGAAAGACTGTGTGGTAGTGCAGTTTATGAGGCAGAGTGAAATAATAACTTTCACATTGTGGAAGGGGACCTGAAGGGGGTGCCGCTGCAGGCTTCGGCAGCTGGAGCTTTTACCCCCTGAGATAACCCCTCCTTATTCTTGTTCTCGTCCAATGAGAGGGGTTTTTTCAAACTTTCTCTGGATCAATTGATCTTTGAATCCTTTACCGGATTGGTTACTATTTTAAAACAGAGTCACTGAGCCTCCACTTCTAAGGGCCAGAGGTGGGAAAAGTCCCTGCCCTTGAACAAAGCCCCGAGGAGCCGAGGCAGGAAAGCTGGAAACAAAGCCCCTAGCTGGCCAGAGTTGGGAAAAGTCCTGCACTGGAAGCAAAGCCCTAGCCAGCCAGAGGTGGGAAAAATCCTGTGCTTGAAACAAAGCCCCTAGCCAACCCTGGAAGTTCCTCTAAAACAGTCCCTCAAAAGTATTTGCCTTTTAAATGAGATATTTTAATTATGTATATTTAATATCATTATTGAAATAATTGGATTTAAGTGTATATTCTTGCTTTTTGTTTTCCATCTCTCTTATCTGTTCTGTTTTCTTTTCCTTCTTTTTCTATACTTTTTTAGAAACTGCCTAATTTTTATGTTTTTATTTGATCTCCTATTTCTTAGTATATATCTCTAATTTTTTGTTATATTTTGTTCATTGCTTTTTTCATATATTTGATCACAGTCTACCTTCATATGATGCCATACCACAATATGTACAGTATGAGAATCTTAAAACAATATATTTTCTGACTTTCAGCTATTATAGTCATTCATTATAGTTCTACCTATGTGATAAACCACTCAGTACATTTTCTTTTTTCCTTTAAATAATTGTATTTAAAAAAAATTAAGTAATGTGTAAAAAGTCTTTACATTTAACCCCACAGTTACCATTTGTGATGTTCTTCATTCTTTTATTTAGCTCCATATTTTATTTGGTATTATTTTTCTGCTGGTTAAAGACTACCTTTATTAATATTTTTAGTTTGGTATGGCCAAAGCTGAATACTTTCAGCTTTTGTGTGTCTAAATATTATTTTTCTTTCTTCAGTATTTTTGAATACTATTTTTTGCTTCATAAGGATTTCTAGGTTGACATATTTTTTTTCATTGCTTTGAATACATAGCTTCACTGTATTCTGATCAGAAATTAGTTGTATTTCTTAATATAACTCCTCTGTATATAATGTGTCTTTCTTTGGACTTCTTTTAATATTTTCTCTAAATAATCAATTTCAAGAAATTTGATTAATATGTGCGTTCATTTAGTTTCCTCATTTTTCCTCTGCTTGCAATATTTTTAGCTCTTGAGGGCTATAGATTTATACTTCTTACCAAATTTGAGAATTTTTGATTGGTTTTAATTTAAATAATTTGTGCACCTCCTCCATTTCTGACACTCTTGTTTCTAAGTCATTTTCTTCTTGTGTTTCATTTTAGATGGTTTCCATTTCAGTGTCTTTATTAATATTTTTTTTCTCCATTATGTAACAGCATTAATCCCATCTAGAGTAATTTTCATCACAGACGTTATTAATTATATGACCAAGAGTTTGATTTGGGACCTTATACATATTTTTTATACTATATTTAACATGTACCACATTTTCTCTAATTTTTAACATGGAAAAGTATTTGTAATAACTGCTTATTATCCATATCTTTTGTTTCCTTCTTATGAATTTGTATTTCTGCTTTTATAAGGCCTTGAAATATTTTTTAGTTGTCAGGCATTTTGAATTTCACTTTCTTGGAGTTTGGGTATTCTATTTATTTAAATATTTTTGAGCTTTGTTCTGGGAGATCATTGAGTTATTTCAAAATATTCTGATGTCTTACAGTCTCACTTTTAAGCATTTTTAGGTGGGACCAGAGTACCTTTTGGTCTAGATCTCATTTTTCTCTCCTACCAAGCTAAACCCTTCTCAATATTTTACCCAGTGTTAATGAATTATGAAGGTTCTACTTTGGCTAGTGAGAATAGGCATTAGTGCTGCCTTTGGTGAGCTCCAAGAGTTTCATCTCTAATCCTCTTGGGGTTTTCTTTTCCCTAATCTTGGGTAGTTGCCTCACATCTATGAGCTGATCAGTATTCAGCTGAATACTCAAAGAAGAACCTGTAAAGTTTTCAAGAGTTCTCTCCTATATAGCTCTCCTCATCCACCCTTTGGTCTATGACTCTGGCTGCTTTACCCTCCACAAAAGCCCAGTCCCATTCCAGCACTCATGAAAACTGCTAAGCTCTGCCTGTACTTGTTCATCCTGTTCAGTAATCACAAAACTCTATTCAGGCAGTAAGCTGCAAAAATTGTTGGCCTTACCTCTTTAGTTTACCTCGCAAGGCTCATAGTCCTTTCCTGTCTGCTATACGGTTTATTGAGATCTATTACTGCTTATATTTTATCCATTTTCAAAGGTTTTTGCAGACTAAAATGTACTGTTACTCTTCAGGTTCAGGATCTGTTACTTCATCTTGGTCCATCTTGGTCTATTTCATTTTCCCTTTTCCTCCTAAATTAACTTATTCACTATCTATTAAAAAAATTAATGGGCTAAATTTTCTAATGATTTAATTGCATTTACCAAGCAAATATTAGCTTTTTAATTTTATAAGCTAAGAGAGCCCTGTCATGCCACCTATCCAAAAGGGGGATCAGTCCCTGAATATCTCATGTGGCTTCTCTCAGTGTTGTACAAAGAAACATGAAGATTTGTTATTTCATGGTAAAAATTGTTAGATGTGTTTATATTTTAAAATACTATATACATATTTGTTTACATGTGTATATATATATATATATATTTAACATATGTGTGTGTGTCCATATCAAAATGTTTGTACATCAACAGTAGCTGAGTGTTGTAGTTTGTGAAGACTTTTTATAATTTGATCAGATATAAATTATTATAAGAGTTTCCATGGGGCTCAGCACAATTTTTTTTTCTCCTAAGTACAAGATAGTACTGCCACTGATAAGTTTTTCAGACTTTGGGGGTTTTATGACCTCTATAGCAACCACTCATCTTTTCCGTCATAGTGCAAAAGCAACCACAGACAATACAAATAAATGAGCATGTGTGTAATCTAATAGAATTTATTTATAAAAACAAATGATGTACCATATTTGCTCTATGGGTCATAGTTTGCTGACAACTGAGTTAAAGAATGTCTTGAATATCTGTACTAAACAATATAATTTTCATGGTCACTTTAGATCTTAAACCTTTTGGAAGTTTAAATACATATAGGGACATATTTTCTTAAAATGTCCTTCAAAATGATTTTATTTTCTGTAGTAAGGGCATGAAAAGTGTCATATTTTGAGCCATGTGAATGTAATATTTGGGACCTTTGGACAATACTAAGGACAATTGACCTTTGGACAATTCTTTCAAGAACAAAGATCATTTGAAATTTTAAATTAGTTTTTGGACAATTTCTTGCTTATTCAGACAAATCCTTTGTGATGCTACTGCTAAAAACTGCCGCAATTCTTTCCTTATTTCTTATACTTCAGCTGTTCCCTACACCAGCATGTAGACATAAGGCCTAGGCAATCTCTGATGAGGAATTTAATAAGGGCAAACCTACTTGTAAAATTTATTGCAACTTTTTGGAATACTTTGGATATTTTCTTTAATGCTACTTAGGTCCTACTAGAGCCAGAATTAAAAACTGGCTTGTATCGATTAGATAGAATCTCCAAATAAATTTTTGAGAAATCTAACAACATTGTTATGTGTTTAAATTTGTGAATATTCTTATTAAGTCTTTAGTTCACCAAGACAAGCCCCTATTCTACAATTTTTGGTTGGTTCTATTCAATATGGGACTCTTTGTGATTAGGAGAATCAGTGATAGTAAGACAAACACTGGAAGGCAATGCTATAGTATTCTTGGGAGGAATAGGACTCCCTCATCCCTCAACAAGTTCACTTCCTAAGCATGATATCATCACAGCATCACAGGTCATATCATTGTTGCTACCTTCTAGACCTCATTTTTCATAAACAAAGAAAGAAAGACTTAAAAACAGCAATACATAAAGATTAAAAAATTATTGATTTATATTCCATAAAGAATATAAGAAAGTCTAAAATATAATTCTTACCCTCAAAGACCTTAGATTAAAATTGATGACACTTGGGTTCTACATCACTTGTACACTCTGTCATCCCTTGCTGCCTATGTTGCACCAGATTATTATGTGCTACAATAGAGAAGTGCTCAGAATACTACTGAAGTACCAAAAAGGGAACAAGACATTTAGTCTGAGGATCAAGGAAAGCTTGAGTCGTTGCCTTGTATGAATTTTGAAATAAGATAATAATGTGCTATGCAAACCAAGATAAAGTTGAGACAGGATAGGAGTGTTTCACGTAAGATGGCTAAACGTGACAGTGAGAATGATGCATCAGGAATATTAAAAGTGACTGAATATAGTTGTAGCATAGAATGCAAGAAGTATAATGATGAGAGGTGAGCCTGGAGAAGTAGGAGAAAATATTGACTGCTTTACTCAGAAGTTTAAAGTATTTAGTAAATACATGCAGAATCATGAATGGTTTTAAATACAGAAGTATTTTGACTAATTTTTTTCAGGAGACTACTTTAATGATATTCAAGAACTGAATTGAAAAGTTTGGAACCTGTTAGAGGTCTATTTCAGCAATACTAGCAAGAAATTGTAAGGGCTTAGACTAAAACAATGTTAGTGTGAGTGACAAAATGGGATATATTTCAAAGACATTTAGAGAGAAAATTAAACAGGACATAATTTGTTTAAAAATTATATTAAGAACAATAACATATTTAAGCATTTTCTACATGCTTTCTGTATAAGTAAATTATCTTCTTTAATCTTCACAAAAATTGCAACAGTATGAAGCAGGTATTATGGGATTATACTCATTAATGGCAAAGCTAGAATTTAAATCTGGTGTGACTGATTATAAAGTTCATACACTTAACCACTTCACTATGAAAAATTTTAGTTTTATTTAACAAATATTTGTCTCTTATAGGTTCTTTTAAAGTGTAAACTCAAGTATTAACATGTTAAGTTTGATATGTATATAAAATAATGATAGTAAAAGACTAAGTTTATGTGTGTGTAGATTTAAATATATAAATTTAATAGTCAGCCTATAGTTTTTACATAAATCTTTTAGGAAGTGTAAGGAAATGTGAAAAAAACTCAGTTTGCAACTTTTCTGGATAAATTGGCTGAGGAATAAGAGCTCTGAACAAAAGTAAATAAGGATGGTTCAAAATGTAATTTATTAGAAACCATGTAAGGAGAAAAAGTAATCAATGAGAAACAGTATAATAGTCTAACCTCTGGCTAAATTTAACTAATATGTGGGCCATATTTTTTACTGAACTTAGCAAATAAGTTTATTGATGTCATTGTTGGGGTTGTAGGAATAGAAGCCCATTTTCAGAGGTTTGATGTAGAAAAGATATTGTGCAGAAGTAGTAGTTTTATATTAAACTGACTCTGCAAAGAGTGATATGACGTAAGAAAAAGAAGAGGTACCCTTCTAAATGAAGTGGATTGGGATGATTCTTAGAAGAAGGACTTGAGAATAGTATAGCAGGCATAGTGAAAAATACTCAAATTTATAAGTCAAACTTCAAAGACAAAAAGATTTCCAATATATTTTGGTTATAGAACTTCGTTTACCAGAATAGAGGATACAATTAAGTATGCTTTCCACAATGGACAGTGTACACAATGGGTTACTTAAAGAAGTATGTGTGATGAATTGTTCTGTATGTCCTTGAAATGGGACAAATGAGTCTCATGAATCAAGCATGGTAAGATTTGCTAGTTACTAAGAGAGGGTCACTTTGACTTTCCTAGAATTTCATTGCTTGCAAAACTTTGAAAAGATTTTTTAAATGAAAGGATGTAAATATTTATTTGTTTGTTTATGGATGTGTAGTGAGGAGGAAATATATATTTAAAGTATAATAATTAGTTGATATATGCATATAAAGTAAAATTTACATAAAATATCTGTAGGCCCAGAAACTACTAAAATTTATTACATCAATCATAGTTCCTGTGTGTTTGAATGTAATTAGCAAGTGCAGTTGGGTATTGCTAACTCCATTTCATAATTACACTCAAGTCCCCCAATGAAGGTTTTTCCTGAGCAAGAAGGAAAAACTATAGGTTTTCTTTTCTATGTATTTATATAACAGGCATAAGGGAAAGTAAGACCAATAAATCACTAGAACCCATGTATCCTCTATGTATATAGAAATATTCAGCCAGCTGTCAGAGCTTGTGCAGCCAAGAACCTCCAATGAACTGACCTACTTTTAGTTTGGTTCAGTGTTTCTTTTCCATCTCAATTAATTATACCTTTAGAGACAACTCACATTTGTTTATTTTTTTTTAGAAGAGAGAGAAAAAAAATTTTCCTCTCTTCTTAGTATTTTTGATGGCCTTATATTTCTTACAATTCTTCTAATTTTAAAAATAAAACATTACTTCACTTTGAAGAAATATTCTTTCATTTTTTCACTTGTAACTATTTCATTTTCTATGTCAGAAGGAAAAAGTCTTTCAAATTGCAGAAATGGCAGTCAAATCTCTGCCAAGTTTACCAGTGTCATTTTGCTCCCACAGGAGATGATTTTCTCTCATTTCCAAGATGTCAAATATATACCAGAGAAAAAACATATACAAGTTGACAAATAGAAAGCATGTGAGGATCAGAAATGGAGAATTAGCTCCTCTTATGCCATGGCACCAGGGCAATGTTATATTAGGTAATTATAAAAATGTGTAATTTCTGAGAGGCCAGTTTCTAATATGGTAAATTGGTGCTTACCACAATGTCATGCAAAAAATAGAAAGTAAAGAGAAAAATGTAGAAAGTATGTGAAATGACAGTGTTAGATATATTTGTTACCAATCAACATATTTCTGTACTATTTATTGCCTGAAAATCTGAAAATATTTCTACAATAGTCAGAAAAGGGTAAGCTACATTGTGGTATCGGGTAAATTTCTCAACTATTAATGGCTTAACAATAAAAGCATTTTTGTTCTTTCATTTAAAGGCAAATTCAGGTTAAGCAGCCCTCCTCCCTTTTGAAACTGTTCTATTTTGAACAAATGGGTCTGTCACTTGTCATGAATGGCAAAAACAATACGGAAATATTACTTTCATTTACTAAATGTAATTCAGAATAGAAATAATATATCTTGTTTACCTTCTAATCTTGAGAATTAAAGACATTAGCCAATCAAGATGCAATGTGGTTCATAACTACAGCTTAGTTATATGTCTAGGAAAATTAAATGGTTTGGTAAACTCATAGCGTTGTTTATGCCACAATTCCTCCAGGAAGTATATTTCTCAAAAATAAAGCTTCTCAAGTAGGGATTATTTAACAGAAACTGATAAACACACACACATACACACACTTTAAAAAATTTGCAGCACATTTGCCATTTAACACCTGAAACGTTTTTCATTGCAAAAGTAAGTAAGTATCATCTATTAACTTACAGTCTGAGGCTTGATTTATGTCACACATTAGTGATTTAAATTTATTTCAATTGCTAGGGATATACTTTCTTACAGCAATTTATTTATATATTTTATCTCTATATTTCTTTTTTATCTCTGTATTTTTCTATTCTTTCTCTCACTCTTTTTTATTTTTTAACATGGGTTGGAAGCTCTGAAACTACATTTCCAAGAATCATATTCATCTATGGTTTTTTTTTTTTTTTTTTTTTTTTTTTTTTTTGAGACAGAGTCTCACTCCATTACCAGGCGCCAGGCTGGAGTGCAGTGATGTGACCTCGGCTCACTGCAACCTCTGCCACCCGGGTTCAAGCAATTCTCCTGCCTCAGCATCCCGAGTAGCTGGCACTACAAGCGTGCACCAACGCGCCCAGCTAATTTTTTTGTATTTTTAGTAGAGACGGGGTTTCACCATGTTGACCAGGATGGTCTCGATCTCCTGACCTCGTGATCCACCCGCCTCAGCCTCCCAAAGTGTCATCTATGGTTCTATACACAATTTCTGTCCTTGAGAAACAGTAGCTTGAGATTAGAATGGTATCAAAATAATTTTTATCTTCTTCAACAGTGATGGCAGATAAATGAGTTTCTTAGGGTCTTGTTTTAAAGTACTCTTTGTCCCTATGCCATGTACACATTTTAGAGTAAAATAAAGTCTGTGAAGTATGCAGAAGTTCCCTGATGTTCCTGATTTATAAGCAGCAAAAATGATCTTCAAGAAATAGAGTTTTTTAAAAAAAAAGAAAAAAGTTTTTATAGAACAATGATTCCCTATTTAAATAAATAAATAACTAAATAAAATGTCCATACCCTAATCCCTGGAACCTATGATTATGTTCTCTTACATGGCAAAAGAGACTATGCATAAGCATTTAAGATTAAGGAAATTAAGGTGGGAGATAATATTGGATTATCCAGGCGGCCACAATCTAATCACACTGGCCCTTAAAAATGGAGACCTTTTCCTGGTTCTGGTCATAGGGTATGTGACTCTGCGAGAAGGGTCAGGGGGATGCAACAAATAGAAAGCAGGTGAGGATCAGAAATGGAGACTTAGATCCTCTTATGCCATGGCACCAAGGCAATGTTATATTAGGTAATTATAAAAATGTGTAATTTCTGGGAGGCCAGTTTGTAATACGGTAGATTGTTGGAGTTGAAGACCTAAGAAGGTGGGGCCATGAACCAAGGTACATAGGCAGACTTCAGAGGCCTGAAAAGACAAGGAAATTGATTCTCCACTAGAATCTCCAGAAGGGAATGCAGCCCTGATGACATCATAGCCTGGTGAGACCTGCTTTGAACGTCTGACCACAAGAACTATAAAACAACACATTCACATTTTTAAGCCACTGAATTTGTGATAATTTGTTATAGCAGCAATAAGAACTTAATATAGGTAATTTCCTACATTCAAAAGAGAAAGATATTTTCTTTTTTAAAAAAGAAATCAGAAAATTGCATATTGTTGTTTGAATATCTGTTTCAAATGTCCATAAAGTCTGAAGTCTGTCCAGATTTTAGTGGAGATTATTCTATTTGTCCATGAACTCGAATACATAGATGGGTAGGCGGGGGTGGGGGGATTGTGAGGAGGTCTTCCTAAAAGAATAAATTTGGTGGTGGGACCAAAATGGCTGACTAGAAGTAGCACCATTCAGAGGCTCTCCCATAGAATAAAAACATAGTAAGCCTGTGAATTCTTCACCGACAACCAAAGTATCCAGGGTCTCTCATTAAAATTGACTGGAGACTGATGTGACCCATGGAGAGAAGGAAGAGAGGTGTGGTGTGGCAGCCTACCTGAGAGCCACACAGAGAGCCCCCAACCCCCAGCCAAGGGAGGCAGTGAGTGACCACACTATTCAGCTGGGAAAACTGTGTTTTTTCCACGGAACTGTGAAACCCACAGATCGGAAAATCCAACTCGTGAACCCAGGCCACCATGGCCTAGTGTCCCAACCCTGTAATGCAAAGATTCTTACAGTCTCTCAGCTGGAATCTACTTAAGCCTACAGAACTCCTAGTGGGAGGAGCGACCAGCACCAGCTGAGATTGCCTACTAACTAAGCCATTTGAGCTCCTTGGAGGAGGGGCAGCAGCCAGCACTGGGACTTGCAACTGCTTAACATGCTAAGCTCCCTGGACAAGGAAAGGACAGCACCCATTTCTTTTTTTTTTTTTAAGAAAGAAAAGAAAGAAAAGAAAAAAGAGAAAGAAAGAAAAAAGAGAATGAAAGAAAGGGAAAAAGAAGAAGAAAAAGAGGGAGAGAGAATGGGAATCTTGCTCTATTGTCCAGGCTAGAATGCAGTCTAAAAATGGGTATTAAAAAGCTCTTTTATACTAATAATTGTGTTATACAATGGAGATAGGGAGGATTAAGTGAGGAAAAAAACAAACAGCCAACCAATATTTCATTTAAACCTATGAAATGCTATGTAATTGCTGGTGAGTGATTTACTCCCAACCATGTGGTCACTTTTAGAATAAATGTGATGTGTTACTAAAAAAAAAAAAAATGTATGTTTTGTGGATTTGGAGTAGAGAGTTCTGTAAATGTTTATTAAGTTTACTTGTTCGAGGTATAAGTTCGAGTCCCAGATATCCTTGTTAACCTTCTGTTTCATTGATCTATCCACTATTGACAATGTAGTGTTAAAGTCTCCCACTATTATTGTGTGGGAGTCCAAGTCTCTTTGTAAGTCACCAAGAACTTGCCCTATGTATCTGGGTGTGTGTGCATAGACTTAGGATCATTAACTCTTCCCATTACATCGATCCCTCTACCATTATACAATGTTCTTCTTGTCTCTTTTGTTTTCTATTACTTTAAAGTCTATTTTATCAGAGATGAGAATTGTTACTCTTGCTTTTTTTTTTCTCTCTCCATTTTTTTGGCAAATCTTCCTCCATCCCTTTGTTTTGAATCTCTGTATATCCTTGCATGTGAGATGGGTCTAGATGCAGCTTACTGATGGGTTTTTCAGAATGGCTGATACTGGTTGTTCCTTTCTGTATATAGTGCCTCTTTCAGAAGCTCTTGTAAAGCAGGCCTGGTGGTAATGAAATCTCTGAGTACTTGCTTGTTCGTAAAAAGTTTTATTTTTTCCTCACTTATGAAACTTAGTTTGGCTGGATATTAAATTCTGGGTTGAAAGTTCTTTTCTTTAAGGATGTTGAATATTGGCCCCCACTCTCTTCTGGCTTGTAGGGTTTCTGCTGAGAGATCTGCTGTGAGTCTGATAGGCTTCCCCTTGAGGGTAACCTGTCCTTTCTCTCTGGCTGCCCTTAGTATTTTCTCCTTTGTTTAAACCCTGGTGAATCTAATGATTATGTGCCTTGGGGTTGCTCTTTTTGAGGAATATCTTTGTGGTGTTCTCTGTATTACCTGGAGTTGAGTATTGTCCTGCCTTGCTAGGTTAGGAAAGTTTTCCTGGATAATATCCTGAAAAATATTTTCCAGCTTGGATTCATTCTCTCCGTCACATTCAGGTACACCTATCAAACGCAGATTAGGTCTTTTCACATAGTCCCATATTTCTTGGAGACTTTGCTCATTCCTTTTTACGCTTTTTTCTCTAATCTTGTCTTCTCGTTTTATTTCATTAAGTTGGTCTTCAACCTCTGAAATCCTTTCTTCTGCTTGGTCAATTCGACTGTTTAGACTTGTGCATACTTCTCGAAGTTCTTGTATTGTGTTTTTCAGCTCCATTAATTCACTTATATTCCTTTCTAAATTGTCCATTCTCGTTAACATTTCGTCAAACCTTTTTTCAAGGTTCTTAGTTTCCTTGCATTGGGCTAGAACATGTTCTTTCAGCTCACAGAAGTTTCTCATCATCCACCTTCTGAAGCCTGATTCCGTTGATTCCTCACATTCATTCTCCATCAGGCCTTGTTCAATTGGTGTTGAGGAACTGCAATCCTCTGTAGGAGGAAAGGCATTCTGATTTTGGGTGTTTTCAGCCTTTTTGCACTGGTTTCTTCCCATCTTTGTGGATTTATCCATCTGTCGTCTGTGTAATTGCTGATTTTCAGATTAGGTCTCTGAGTGGACGTCCAACTTGTTGGTGGTGAAGTTTTTTCTGTTTCTTAGTTTTCCTTCGGCGGACGCCCCTCCCCCACAGAGCTGGACCTTCCCGGGTTCAGCTGTACTTGGTGTGAAACTGGCAATCCTCAGCAGTTCCAACTGCTGTTTTTTTTGTGTGTGTGTAGGGGGGGACCAGCCTTCCCCTGCGGCGACCCACTACGCTGGCTGAAACAGCAGCATTGAGATTCGTGGTGCTTTTCTGCCCGGGAATCTCCCGGTCTGCTTCCCCCGCTTCAGTCTGCTTTTCAATCAGCTGAATAGGAGACTCTGCCTTCCCGGAGCTCCAACGCCAACCAAAAGGGCACTCAGTCCCGTATACTCCGGACTGAGAACTGCCGCGCCGGGGCGGCTGCAAAACGGCAGCGCCTGCCAAAAGAGTTGCGCTGGCGACCCGTGGGGCTCCTCCGCCGGGAATCTCTTGGTCCATGGGCAATAAAAATTCTTCTGAAAATGTGGCGCCCACTCACTCTCTGCGCTTTCAGTGGGAGCTACAATCCTGAGCTGCTGCTAATGGGCCATCTTGGATCTCTCTCCCAGACAGCACCCATTTCTATAGCTCCAGGCTGCACTTTTCCTCTGGGGGATGGCTTCATCTCAAGATTTGTCCCCACAGCCCAACACACCAACTGTGGCAATCTGCAGCCAGAATACCTCTTCAGGTCTAAACCTGACCCGTCCTTCCTCAGTGGGAAGGGTTTCCCTGCAAAGTGTCCAGTAATTCCAGCCAGAGGCTCAGGTACAGAATTTGAATCTCTCTGGGCCTGAGCTCATAGGGAAAGGGGTGGCCACAGTCCCTGTGGATCAGCAGTTTTAGCTTCTCCTCCTGGTAGTTCTGAGGAATCGGAGCAGTCCATACAAGTGGGTTTGCCCCCTATGAAACACACCCTCTACACCAAGGGACAACATGCTTCCTTAAACAGGTTCTGCTCCCCCGTGCCACCCAACTGGGTGAGACCCTCCTACAGGGGTTGTCAGCCTATACAGGAGCAATTCTACTGGCATCATGTTGGTGTCCCTTGAGGTCAGAGGTTCCAGAAGAAGGAGAGGGACCCATCTTTGCTGCTCTCTAGCCTCCATAGTGACATCTCCAGGCACGAGAGCAAATCAGATTAATAGAGCCTGAAGTGAACCTCCAGCAAACTGCAGCAGCCTTACAGAAGAGGAACTTGACTGTTGAAAGAAAAACAAGCAGAAAGCAACAACAATAGCATCATCATCAACAACAACAACAACAAAAGGCCCCCACAAAAACCCTATCCAAGTGTTAGCAGCCTCAAAGACTGAAACTAGACAAATTCACCTATTTCATGTAAAATTTTCATAAATTGCTATCAGTCCAATTAGCATTTACTCATAGCTGACCTGTTCTTGAACATCTTTTTATGTCTAAGTCACATGAAAAGACAAGATGTTTTTGTTAGTTAATGCCTAGTGCAATTAGTTTTCTTTGAAATATTGATTTTACATTAAGGAAGATAAACACTGAAGAATTGGCAACTGAATGGTGTTTTTATACAGACTAACATTTTACAGATAAAAAGACTGTGCTGTCACTGCACTGTCAGTGATGTACAGTTACTATATGTACATTATTTTCTAGATATAGCAGAATCTAGGACAGTGAGCCTGAACTTTTAATATCCTGGTTGAAGAGGCCAGATCAAAATCTTTATATCTGGATTAAGTAAACATGTAACTGTGTCTACGTGTATGTCAGAATATATCATATTTCCTTCCCTCCCTTTTTTCTCTTAAGAAAATCTACTGTTGGAAAGCTTACAGGACTTTTTAATGGCTAATATGGTTTAGATTTGTGTCTCCACCCCAAATCTTATGGTCAGTTGCAATTCCCAATTTTGGAGGTGGGACCTGGTGGAAAGTGATTGGATCATGAGGGTAGATTTCTCCTGAATGATTTAACATCATCTCCCTGGTGCTGTCCTCCAGATAGTGAGTGACTTCTTACAAGATCTGGTCATTGAAAAGTGTGTGGCACCTCCCCCATCTCTCTCTTACTTCCACTTATGGCCATGTGATATGCCTACTCCCCCATGATAAGCATATGTATAATAGACTAAGGTGATGAGACAACACCTGCTGTGGCTCAGTGCCATTTGAGACCCAGTGGCCAAGATAACAACAGTGAGACAGTGAGCACACCTGCAGAGAATCATAAAATGGGACAGGCAATTTCTGAGGAGTTTTTGGAATCATGGCCTTTGAGACTTCTGAAAGCTTTCTCCTAACTTTGGCAGCTGTATCCCTGAAAGACCGCCCACAGAGAAGCAGCTTTGCCTGCCACTGATCAGCACCCAGGAGAGACATTCAGACTTGCTTGAGTTTCTCTGTAAGTGAACTGGTCTCCTGAGCCTCTGCTATGGTTCGTTACACCCTAACTACTGCCTTTTATAATTGTATTGTGAATGTTTATGTGTGTGTAAATTTCTCACAATAAACCATAAATTTATGAATCGCTCACTGCCTATTTGGTCATTGTATAACCTTTCATAAATGCAAAAGTTAGCACACCTGCCAAATGTTACTGAAACACCAGGGGTTTGGTCTAGGTCCTGCTGTTTCCTGCACACAAAGCCAATGACTGACACAATAATTATTGCCAATGCAGAAGGTTTTAAGTGAGTGCTTTAATCAGATTACTACGTGAAAACATCAGCACCATAAGAACAGTTTAATGTTCAAAAATATTTGCTTTGAGCCATTTGCTTTACATGTATATAATCTTGCTGAAAATAATGTTAATATATAAAGTATGGGGTATAAAAAATGCTTGCTATATCCTTCTAAATTTTAGCTAGATTTCTCAGTAGTTTCTATTCAATAACTTATATTCTTTTTCTATTACTTTTAAATGAAAAGTTTTTGTCACTGAAAAGAATTTGTTTCTAGGTAGTCAATCTTTTACTTTTATCTATTTGACTTTATTTATATAAGTAATGTGTTATACTAATAGTCACTTCATACTATATTTTAATGACTATCAGAGTACAACTCTTCTTGTTTAGAATGTATCTGAATATTCTTGACTCTATTTTTATCAGAATAACATGAAAATTTTAAAATTTCTTCCACACTATCAGCACTTTCCTACTAGTTTGCCTAAAAATGCAAGAAAAATTATATCAAACCTATAAATTGATTTGGTAAAGAATATATATAAATATGGGGTTTTTTTTGAGACAGAGTTTCACTCTTTTTCCCCAGGCAGGAGTTTAGTGGCACAAACTTGGCTCACCACAACCTCCACCTCCCTGGTTCAAGCTATTCTCCTGCCTCAGCCTCCAGAGTAGCTGGAATTACAGGGATGTACCACCACGCCCAGCTAATTTTGTATTTTTAGTGGAGATGGGATTTCTCTATGTTAGTCAGGCTGTTCTTGAGCTCCCGACCTCAGGCAACCCACCCACCTTGGCCTCCCAAAGTGCTGGGATTATAGGTGTGAGTCACTGCTCTCAGACAAGAATAGATTTTTAAATTTATCTTTATGAGTTTTAGTCAAATTTTGTCATAAGCATTCTCTATACTTCTTGTTTCTTACATATATGAGTATTTACATTATATGAAAAGAGTTTTTATATTACATATTACATATAATTAGAAATTTTCAGTTTCTCAAGTATTTCTTTTAAATAGTAACTTTATTGCAAAGTGAGTTGCAAAGCAAATTTCTATTAATTTAATCATATTTTACCATTAATTGCCTTTGTATCACAGGAAGAACACTGTACTGTGTAAAATCTTTCTCTAGGCTAAAATGTTTATGTGATAAAATGATATTTTTCCAAAAGTAGTAACTAAATGCATTGTGCTACAAAATATAATCACATCAAGCAAATTGATGCTATGATTAGCATGTGGCTGGAAAATATGATCCTAGGAGGAAAGAGAGATTAGTGCCTGAGACTGAATGAAGATTGAAGTAAGCTGTTTGGAGCCTGACACTAAAAGTCATATTCTGCCAATAAGCATAGACTGAGTTGTAAATCAGATTTAATAAATGGAGTTTCGTGCTACATAATCCTCCATTGCATCTTCTGCTTATCTCTATTTAGCAAGGTTAAAATTGCGACTCTTGACTAGCTACCCACTTTGCCTTTGAAGTTTACATTTTTTCTTTCAGTTTTTTCTAGTGAATCATAATTTCAATATACATATACATATTCATATACATACATACACATGTGCATGCACACACACACACACACACATATAAAATCTTTGACAGTATAGCACGATGGTTAAAAGCATAATTTTTATTGATTCTACCATTTACTTGTTCTATAATGTAAAGCAACTTAATTTTTTTGTTAACAATTTCCTTTTGTGAAATTTAGATATCAATACTATACATGACAAATTATTTGTAAGATGAAACAAGAATAAGTAAAATTATTTATAAGATATAATTATATCTTATAATTAAGATATAATAAGCATTCAACTATTGAGAACATTATACATTATTATAACAAATACAAATATGATTTCCAGTATTCTGTCATTTGTATTTAACATAGAAGGGAAATTCATACTTAATGGTAGTATTACATAGTTAAGCAAGTATGGAACTATATATTAGAATATACCACACCTAAAAGTCATAGCAATAAGACACATTACCAACACTATTGTGAGTTTTATATCATAAAATCCTATCACAAATATTAAATATATTATCAAAATGTCAGCAAGTAAATAAGTGCTATTGTATAAAACAAATTGTATCTTTTGTTTCTATCATGGTGGGCCCTAGGCCTTTGCATGTAAATAGGTATATTAAAGAAAAGTTGAGAACCATTTTTCTGAAGCATTCTTTATGGTGGAATATTTGAAACAACATTATATTTGGAATGAGAAAGCCTGAATATATACCCCATCTCAGGTATTACCAGTTTTGTGGCAATCTCTATCAGTTAAAACTTGTTAAATCTCTCTTTTACCATTTCTGAAATAGGAAGAATAATTATTGCTTATCTCACAGGCCTGTGTACTTATCAAATTAATTCAAAAAATACATTGTGTGCTTTGATACAAATGTTAACATTGAAAAAATCAGTTTGGTGTTCTTAGATTAAAAAGAATTTATGGTAAAACTGGCTCATGGTCTAAATCTTGACTACAGTCGCTTACTAGCTACATCAGTGTGAACATGTTATTCAATCTACTGATTTTATCTGTAAAATGTGGTTAATAATGAAACCACCTTTGTGAAGAGTATGACCACAGAGAAGTCTGGCATGGCTGATTCCATCATGCTTCCAGCCTCATAGGGTGGCTGTCCTCACTAATTCTTGGCCTAAGCCAAGCTTACCATAGGAGGAATTTAGTTTATCATTTAACTTTAAAGCAAGGATGACAACAGTGCCTCTAAAACTGACCCCCTCCTTTTCCAGGGACTGAAACTGCCTTTGTAAAACTAATGAAAAGGCACAAGATTAGGATTATGGGAGAGACCTGAATTCCGCTAAAATGTAGACATATTTGAAGGATAATCAGCCCTAGTCTCCTAGCTTACTTTGCTGTAATCTCTTACTGCTGGGGGGTCTTGTGGCCAGAGGTCACAAAATTTGTGACTTCTCCAATTAATCCTGTAGATACATCACTATTGTAGAACATGAGATTGGTCTTTGGAGACATTTTTAGAGACTGACTGACTACACCCCCCAGACCTGTGACTCATGACTCAACTGATTCTGTGGTCCCCATCCAGAGGCTAATTCAGGGTATGAGGACTGTTTTCACACCCCTATGACTTCATGCTCAACCAATCAGCAGCATCCATTCCCTAGTCCCCTAGACCACCCAATTATCCATAAAAATCCTGGCTTCTGAGTTATCGGGGAGGGTGATTTGCCTAATAAACTCTGTCTACTGCTTGACTAGTCCAGCATTAATTAAACTCTTTCTGTGCTGCACAAATCTGCTGTTGTTAGTGCATTGTTTTCTTCTGGGCAGCAGGCAAGATGAACCCATTATGTGATGACAATAATATTGCTCCGTAGAGTTACTGAGATGATTAAATTAGGTGGTTTATACTTAATACTTGCCTCTCAATAGAGGCATTGTTATTGTCTTCCTTTGCAATTATGGTTGCTGGTATTGTTATTACTCACCCACAAACATTTTTTATTGTCTTGAGATTTTGAAAAATATGTAGCTAATATTGAACAATTTACTAAGAATGTCACTTCAGTCATATATTTCTGGACAAGTCAAAAAAGGCTAGGCAATATCCACTATCTTGTGTGTTGCTCCTTACTCCTCTGCTTCGCTGATCCAAAATGGAAAGTTACACATTGCTTCAGTGTATTTAAGAGCAAATAATTTTGTGTTATCAGCTTAGGAGCACCCCTTCTCATTGCTCTATTTTGCTTATGTTGACTAAAGGTGGAAATAATCTTTTTGGAATTTATAGAATGTGGCTCCAGTTCATTAATTTTACTCTTTAAACATCCAGATCTTGAAAGTTAATCCGAAATACGTGTTGCTATCTCCACTCCTGCTGTTTTCTCTTGTATATTCTTAAATTGGAATCTTGGATACAGATAATGATAGCTTTCTTCTTGAGGTCAAAATGATTATCTCCTCAGTCTTCTGTGTGAGCCTTCCACTTACACAAACTGCAGTAATGTATCTGTGAAATGTATATCATGTTTTAAAAAGTTAATTTGGCAAAAACATTTCAGGAATATCTGGAGACTGTTTTCTTGTCTTGTGTAGCAATATTTAGGTTTAGGAAATCAATTTTTGCACTCACATCAAAACCGGAAGTGCTGAAAAGTCCTTAAGAGCTCAGCTTGGTTGATTTTACTTATAATAAAGGATATAATATCTATTATGATCACTCACCTTGCTAGAATTCCTTTAAAAATACAGGATGTAGAAAGAGGAACCTGATTTAAAGGAAGTTTTTTAAAACATGAAAAACAACAGCACCTTGGTTTTTTTTTAAGAATAAGAAAAACATTTTTGACTTTTTAATGTCTTATTCTAAGGGCTTTTTTTGTGAAACATATGAAATATACCAGAACACATTAGACACAGGCACTTGAGTCCATTCTATTCTGCCAGTGTTATCTGATGTTCACATTTAACTATGGGCCTTTCTTATACCACACTGTTAAAAAAAATTTAGATTTTTAAAATTTCTTTGTATCTTTTAAAAAAATTAAATGCTGTCTCCCTGGGGTATCAATCCTCAATACTTGTGTGATTAGTGCCTTCTGAAGCGTAACTTCACTGTGCTCATAGATGTATTGCTACGTTTTTAATTTAGTAGACAGACACCTGAAAGTGCTGTACTCTATGTAGGTCATCGATTATTTGCTTAAGAAAAAAAGAAACATTTAAGTAATGAAGATCTATAATAAAAGTACTCAGGGCAATGTTACAGTAAACCAATGACCATGTTAGATAGCCTGGTGAAATTTAAACTGGAGTGAGACTGTTAATAGATTTCAGAAGTCAGTAACTTAGCTTCACCCTGATTGTAAGAAAGATGTTCCTGTTGAAACGCTATGCCATTTCTAAGATTTCTGGCATTTATGGTGCTCATAAAACTGTAGAACCATAAAATATCAAAGAAGTTTTATAAAATCAGCCCCATGGAGCAATTTAAAATCAGCTGGTTAAATGAAACTGTCTTGGCAATGTCTTTTAAAGACATGTGAGAGCCAGAAAGGAGGTTAAATGGAGGTTCACTCTCTCCTAACTCCCCAAATGTCATAATTTCATAAGTCATTCCTCCCTACTGGTACTCAAGTTGTATTCTCCTCTCTATTAATATTTGAAAGGAAGTAATTTATTTCAAAATGACATTTTAAAAGCTACGTTTTTGTCTAAAACCTTTACAGTTGTTGATGTGCAGGTAGTGCTGACTTTATCTCTTTCAACCTGGGAAGCTTACAGGTAGAGGTCAGGAATTACAGAAAAAATAAGCGTTGAAGACATTTCCAGCTCACACAACTCAAGAGTGTTTTTTTGTTTTTGTGTTTGCTTTTATTGTTGCTATAATAGCTTTTTAAATTTGTATATTCCTGATCTGCATCTGCATTACAAAAAAATCTGAAAATATAAATTCCATATTGCTCATGTATATAAATTTATGAAACATTAGATAATATCTTAATTTGAACACACATACCACCCAGCACTATGAAAGAAAAAAATTAAAATATAAATGTCTTATGAATAAGTTAATAATTAAATGCATTTGATATGTGTATACAAATTGATCTAGACAGTCATAGAAAATTTTTATTTATTAATTTTAGGAAAATACAATATTAAATGCAAGATAAAATGAGTGGTTTAGCCCATTCAGGCTGTTATAACAAAATACCGTAAACTAAGTACCTTATAACAACAGAAATTTATTTCTTATAGTTCTGGAGACTATAAAGTCTAAGAATCACAAGGCTCTGTCCTCATAACCTAATCACCTTCTGAAGGTCCACCTCCTAATAGCATTACATTAGTGATTAGATTTCAAAATATGAAATTGGGAGGAATCTGAACATTAATATCAAGACATCTGCAGATTCAGTGTCTCATATGGGCCCATTTCCTGTTTCATGGAATGGCAACTTCTTTCAGTGTCCTCAACATGGTAAGAGGGACAAGCTAGCTTTCTGGGGCCTCTTTAAAAGGACACTAATCATAATCATGAGGACTCTGTCCTAATAACTTAATTACTTTCCAATACCTCCATCTCCAATACCAGCACAGTGATTAGATTTCAAATATGAATTTGAGAAGAGTTTTAAAAGCTATATTTAGACCATAGGAATGAATTATTTAAATATAATGTTAAATCTGTTTAAATGGGTTTACCCCATAATTACTGAGGTATAAATTACAAAAATTGTATATTTTTAAGGTGAACAACGTGATGTTTTGATATACATGTACGTTGTGAAATGATTACCATAATCAATGTAATTAGCATGTCCATCACCTCATATAGTAACTGTACTTTATGTGAGTGGTAAGACTACTTAGAATGTACTTTCTTTGTAAATTTTAAGTGTATAATACATTATTATTAAATATAATTATATTAGGTCTCCAGAACTTACTTATAATTAAAATGCTGTGTCCTTTAACCAACATTTTCCCATTTCCCCCATCGCCAATCCCAGGATAGCCATTATTCTACTCTATTTCTAGGATTTAACTTAGATTTCATCTATAAGTGAGATTATAATGTATATGTCTTTCTGTTTCTGACTTGTTTTAATAGCATAATGTCTTCTAGGTTCATTCATGTTGTTACAAACAACAGGATTTCCATTTCTTAAGGCTGAGAAGTATTCCATTTATATACATCACATTTTCTTTCTCCATTCATCCACTTGCAGATATTAGATTATTCTATATCTTGGCTAATGTGAATAATGCAGTAATGAACATAGGAGTACAGCTATTTCTTTTGTGATAATGACTGTATGACCTTTGTATAGATACCCAAAACAAGAATTTCTGGATCATATAGTAGTTTTATTGCTAATTTTTTAAAAAATCCCCATATTGTGTTTCTATATGGTCTTCTACCATAAATGTACAAGAGTTCCTCTTTGTATGCATTCTCAACAATTGTTGCCTTTTAACTTTTTGATACTAGAAATAGTAAGATGTGTGAAATAATTATCTCATTATGGTTTTGATTACATTTCTCTGATGATTTGTGATGTTGGGCATCTTTTTATAAATCTGTTGGCTACTTATATGTCTTCTTTGGAAAAATGTGTGTTCAGTTCCTTTACTAACTGTTAAGCAGATTGTTTATTTATTTATTTTGCTATATAGTTATATGAGTTTCTTATATATTTTGGATATTAAACTCTTATTACATACATACATGGTTTAATTTTTTTCCCATTCTCTACATTGCCTTTTTACTTTGGTAATTATTTCCTTTGCTGTGCAGAAATTTTTATTTTGATGTAGATCCACTTGTGCATTTTTGCTTTTTTTTTTTTTTTTTTGCTTGTTTTGGTATCATATTCAAAAGTCATTGCCCAGACCAATGCGGGTAGTTTTTCCTTTATGTTTTCTTGTAGCAGTTTTATAGTTTCAGTAAATAGTTTCTGTGTTACATTTAAGTTTTTAATCTGTTTTGAGCTGATTTTTTATTTGGTGTGTGATAAATGTCTAATGTCATTCTTCTGTCTGACAATGTGGATATTCAGTTTTCCCAATGTCATTTATTCAAGATACTATGCTTTCTCCATTGTGTATTCTTGGTGGCTTTGTCAAAGATTAATTGACTAAATATTTGTAGGTTTATTTCCAGACTGTCTATTCTGTACATTTTTCTACATGTCTATTTTAGTGCCAATACCATAATGTTTTGATTATTGTAGTTTTATAAAATAATTTGAAACCAGAAAGTGTGAGGCTTCCAACTTTGTTTTTCTTTCTTAAGGTCACTTTAGTTATTCAGGAATTTTTGTACTTCCATGTGATTTTTAGGATTGTTTGCTCTATTTCTGTGAAAAATGACTTTAAATTTTCTATGGAAAATGTATTGAATTTGCAGATCACTTTGGGTAATGGGAACATTTAGACAGTATTAACTCAGATTCATCAACATGGATTGTTTTTTCATTTATTTATGTCTTCTTCAATTTTTAATCAATGTTTTATAATTTTTGTTATACATATATTTCACTTCAGTGTTTAAATTTATTGCTAAGGTTTGGTGATGTAAGTGCTATAAATTTTAAATTTAATTTATGGATAGTTTATTATTACTATCTAATAAACACAACTAATTTTTGCATGTAAATTTTGTATCCCGCAATTTTACTAATTTTTAAAATTAGTTTTATTATCTTTTGGTTGACTAAGAGTTTTCTGTATATAGGATGATGTCGTCTGCAAACAGAAAGTTTCACTTTTTCCTTTCTGATTTGCTTGCCTTTTATTTATTGTATTTCCTATCTAATTATTCTAGGTAGCATTTCCACTAATATGTTGAATAGAAGTGGCAAGAGTAGTCATCATTGTCTTTTTTCTGATTTTTAAGGAAAAGTTCTTAGCTATTCACTATTAGAACAATGTTAGCTATTGGGTTCTCAAATATGGACTTTACTGTGTTGAGGTACCTTCCTTCTATACACCTTTATTCCTATCCTTATTTTTTTTTATCATGAGAGGATGTTGAACTTTGTAAAATGCTTTTTTTCTGCACATATTGAGGTGTTTACACATTTTCCTTCATTTTTTAAAGGTGGTATATCACATTTACCGATTTTTAGTAGGTTGGGCCATCCTGGCATCTCAGAGATACTTTTTACTATATCAAAGTATCATCCTTTTAATGAACTATTTAAAATAGCTTGCTATTTATTTTTTGAGGAATTTTATACCTATGTTCATCTGAGGTATTGGCTTATACATTTTTTTTTTCTTGTAGTGTCCTTGTCTGGCTTTGACATCAGGGGAATGTCTGATGCCTCCTAAAAAGCGTTTGGAGAAGTCCCCTCTCTTCAATTTTTTTGTAGAATTTGAGAAAGATTGCTATAAATTCTTTCTCAAATTTGAAGAATTTACCTGTTTAGTAGAATTCACCAGAGAAGCCATAAGGTCTTAGACTTTTCTCTATAGAAGAATTTTGGTTACTGATTCAATCTTAAGCTATGAGGTCCTGGACTTTTTCTTGATAAAAGATTTTTGGTTACTGATTCAATTTCCTTACTTGTTAGTGATCAATTCATACTTTCTAATTCTTTATAATTCAGTCTGTAGGTTGCATTTATTAAAGAAATGTATCAATTTTCTCTTGGTTATCCAATTTGTTGGCATCCTGTCTAGCTAAAGTTTTTCAAAAACTGGCCCTTGTTATCATCGATATTTTCTATTATTTTTGCAGATGATATTTCATTTATTTATGCTGTGATCTTTAACATTTCCTTTCTTCAACTAACTTGTGGCTTAATTTGTTCTTTTTCTAGTACCGTAATGTGTAAAATTAGGTTGAAAATTTGAAATTTTCTGTATTTGTTTGTGTAGGTAGTTACTGCTATGGAACCCTCTTTTAGAGATGCTTTTGCTGTATCCCATACATTTTGCTATATTTTGTTTATGTTTTCACTTTTCTTTAGCATTTTCCCTGTTTGAATTCTTTTTCGACCTGTGGTGATTCAGTAATATGTTCCACATATTTCTGAATTTTCCAATTTTCCTGCTGTTAGTAGTTTCATACCATTTTGGATACAAAGATGTTTTCAGTATTCTTAAATTTGTTAGGACTTGGTTTTAACATGATCTGTCCTGATAAATATTCCATATACACTTGAGAACAATGTATATCCTGGTGCTATTGAATATAATGTTCTGTATATGTATCTTGGGTCCATTAGGTCTAAATTGTTTTTCAAGTCTGAGGTATCCCTACTGATTTTCTGTCTGGATGATATATCTATTGTTGAAAGTGGTGTACTGAAGTCCTCTACTGTTACTGTGTTGCTGATTATTTCTTTTTTCAAATTTCTTGATATTTGCTTTATATGGTGTTCGAATGCTAGGTGCATGTATATTTAGAATTGCTGTATATTCCTGATAAACTTTACCCTTTACAATTATCTAATGACCTTCTTTGTCTCTTATGATAGTTTTCGATGTCTATTTCGGATTATATAAGTATAGCTTTTCCTGCTCTCTTTTCATTAATATTTGCATACAGTATCTTTGTCCAACACTTTACTTTCAGTCTCTGTGTGGCCTTAGCCCTGAAGTAAACATCTTACTGGTAACGTGTGGTTGAGACTTATAAAAGAAAAACATTCAGTCACCTTAGGTCCGCAGGTTAAAAAAAATTATACTTAATTATTGATAAGTTATGACTTTTACTGCCATGTTATTGACTGTTGCTAAATATTTTCTAGATTCTTTTTTCTTCTCTCTTTCTGTCTTACTTTGTAATTTTATGAT
Organism: Ateles fusciceps; assembly: GCA_036589455.1. Taxonomy (NCBI): domain Eukaryota; kingdom Metazoa; phylum Chordata; class Mammalia; order Primates; family Atelidae; genus Ateles; species Ateles fusciceps. The sequence goes on along the minus strand of JAZHEH010000827.1, from coordinate 1,498,666 downwards.
TTTCTGTAAATATGCTTTGATTCCTTTCTGTTTATCTTTTATCTGTCTAGGTTTTTGCTTTGTAGTTACCATGAGGCACACGTAAAACATAGTTAAAGCAATTTATTTGAAGCTGATAACAACTTATATATAAAATTTTCCACTTTTACTTTCCCCTTCTACATTCTATTTTTGATGTCACAATTTACATCTTTGTATATTGTGGCTCCATTAACAAATTATTATAGCTATAGTTATTTTTATTTTTAAGTCTTTTTCCCTTTATTCCACAGCTATAAATGATTTACAGTCTGTGATTACAGCATTACGGTATTCTCAATTTGACTATATACTTTTATCAGTAATTGTATGTTTTCGTATTGTTTTAGGTTGTTAATAAGTGCTCTTTTGTTTCAGCTTGAAGAACTTACATTGGCTTTTCTTTCAAGCAAGTCTAGTGAAGATGAAGTTCCTCAGTTATTGTTTGCCTTAGAAATTCTTTATGTCCTCTTTGTTTTTGAAGATTTCCTACATAAAGTATTCCTAAATGTCAGTTTTATTCTTCAGCATTTTGTATATATCATGCTGCTTTTCTCACTTGCAAGGTTTCTGCTGAGAAATTAGATGATAGATTCATGTAAGTTCCCTAATATGTGACAAATTTCCTTCTTCTTGCTGATTTCAAAATTCTGTTTCTAATTTTTGACAGCTTCAATATGTGTTGGTGAAGTCTTCTTTGGTTTGAATCTGCTGTGAGATCTTTGACTTGTATGTACCTGATGTCATTAAGCCCTCATATTTGAGAAATTTTTAACCATTATTTTATAAAATATGCCTTCTGCTCTTTTATCTTTCTCTCTTCTCCATCTGTGACTTTCATAATATGAAAGATAGTTTTCTGAGGTATCCCATAAATCCCCTGAGCTTTTATTATTCTTTTTACTTTTTTTCTTTTATTTTCCTTTGTTTAGTTATTTTCATATGACATCTCTTTAGTTTACAGGTTAATTATTCTACTTGATCAAGTCTGCTATTAACACTCTCTATTACACTTTTAACCTATTCATTATATTATTCAGCTCCAGAATTCCTTTTGATGTTTAAAATAATATATCTTTGTGAACTTTCTATTTTACTCTTGTATTGATTTCTCAATTCACTGAGCTTTTTTAATCTGTGATATTTTGTTGCAAATTAAACTTCCCTGGGACAATTATTTTGAATTATTTGTCAGGTAATTCATAGGTTTTTATTTACTTGGGATTGGTTATTGAAATCTTATCATATTCTTTTTTAAAAGTTTTCTTATTTGAATCAGCAGCCAACCATGTTCATTTGGTTATATCATGTTTCCTTAATTTTTCCTGGTCCTTAAAGTCTTGCATTTCTCTCTTCACATTTAAACAAGTAGGCAATTTTTCCAGTATTTACTGACTGACTTAGAGAGTAATAACTTTACCAAGCAGCCTGGTTAGGGATTTTGAATCTTCTCAGATTTTTCTATAAATATGCCTTCTCTAAACTTCTTTTTTCCTCTTGGGAGAGGTGTCTAAGGTTTTATGTCTTCTCTTTGAGCCACAAAACCAGGCCAGATGCTCTGTTTGCTCTAGGGTGTTCTCTGAAATGCTCACATTTGTGTGTCTTCTGTCAATCCTGCAGAGTTGAGGCAGCTATCTCTGCAAGGTTTTTGCACTCACAATCAATGCATATGTGCTTGGGAGCCAACCTAGATATTTTCATATGACATTAAGCAGAGATGAAGTGTATATAATTTGGAGTCCCTGTAAGCCAGGTAGGATCCACAGAGGCATCTCATATAGCTCAAAGGAAGGTTTCTTGATGAAGTCTTTAAAGGAGTTAGTAGATTACACAGCCTCTCTTTCCTGATTCCAGCTTCTCTTGACTGCTCTGCTTTACCAATCACCTTAGTATTTTGCGTAGGGAAAGAAAGAGAAAGAATTTTGGGCAGTGTTCTTGATGACAGGGTGTACTGAGTGCTCACTTATTATGCTCTCACTTTCCCCTGCTGGAGAAATTGCCAGCTGAGAGAATCTCTCTTGGCATTAAATTGTGCCTCTTTGGAGGAAGGATGACATGGGTATAGGCAAACTGTACTCACCCTTTGCAATGCATCTACTTTTAGACGTTTTGTTGAATGGCTTACTAGCACTTTTCTGGTGGACTCCTGAATTTAAACAAAAGGTACTCTTGTCAATAGAAGGTTATCAAAATCAATGATTCTGTTGGGGGATTATGGTAGAAAGTTTCTGTGTTTTTAATAAATTCCCAATATCATACATTAAAGAAAATATTTTTAAAGAAGATGTTAATTTAATGAATACTGAGGAACTACCAATAAGAGTAAAATGCCATATTATCTCTGACTCATTTCAAATGGTATCACTGTCCATCAAACATATTATTGGATTAGAAGTTGAAAGTTTGTAGGGTTTGCTTTTTATTATTTTATTTTAAATTTTCCTCATGTTATAGTGATGCTGTGCAAATATTAAAAATTAAATTTGGTTTTCATATTCTTCCTTTTAAACATTAAAACTACAAAATATAGTCATACTTCTACAGCCCAACTATTTTGGTTTACACACTCACACATACCAATTGAAAAAAGCAAATATATTTTCACATACATATTATACATAACTGTTATCATGAAATGTTGCTTGAAGGTGATGATACTGCAGGTTATATAGCTTTGAATTTAGTGCAAAAACAATGCACAGTTTTATGGAAATGCCTTGTTTTGCTGGCAGTGACTGTTTTTCCAGTAGATTGAATTTTGAAATTGTCATGAAAATCATACTTTGAAAGAAAATTCCAATAGCTAGAAAATGGCTTACTCTACATGAGATATTTATGATTTGGAGCTTAACTGTTGTGTGATTCAAGATTATACAGTGGTTGAAAAAATATTTTCTTAGATGAATAGTTGTTCAGGCAAGAAAGGAAAAGTTTTGCCATCTGATTTTTCAAATGATCAAAATTCACTGGGGTGGAATAAAAGAAAATGAAACACAAAGCAAAGCAATCCATGTTTATGCTGAAGAATATCTATAAACAATATATCTATTTGAAGAAGATATATTCTAATCAAGATTTCTTTCTCATTTTATGAGCTCTTATGTTGCTTAAACTGATATCAATGGATGCAAATCACATACTGGGGGATGAGCATATTTTACTTACTTGAGGCAACCTTTCAAAACTTCTCAATTCTGGTAGTCATGGAAAAAGATTCAAGTTAAAAACATATTTAATGGCATTTTGAAGGCTATATTGCTTTATATTTTGCCTAGTATTGTTATTTAATTCTCAAAACAACCCTTTGGTGTTTCAGGACAGGCATCATTTTTACCATTTCACCAATGGAAAAAAAATGAGATATATAGGTTGACACAAAGCCACTGCAAACCATACATAGAACTTGAATCTGTGTCTTGTGGCTTCAAATGAAGTATTTTTCTCTCCCCAAATAACTAAAGTTCTTGATTTTTCCTGCTATAACAAAGTGGTGTAAGGTGGTCATATGAGAGATATGATCATATATGAGAGGCAATCCAATTCATTCCTTCCTTTATAGGAAACACAATACACTTTGAACACAGGAACTGGAACAAAGAATGAATTTAAAGTTTGTTGAAAGAATGAATGAATGTATAACAAATTTAAGAATGAAATAATGAATTAACCAAAATAGATGATGTCTCATTAGTTGAAGCAGGAAGTAAAATGGTTTTATCAAAACTCCATTTCATTTTCTAGGCTTAAGTTGTTTATAGAAAGCTGTCTCAGCTACTCTGCATTAAAATGATAATTACCATAAATTTTAGGAAAACCGTTTAGAGAATCATCAGCCTACTGTGTAAAAGCTGGGTTTAGGGGAGAGCTTGCCAGCTAGAAAATTTTTATCGTTGTTTTGACGCCCTATTTTTATGTTTATAGCAAACAACTGTGTTTGTCCTCTTTGAGATTTGTAGGGTTCCTGAACTGTCTTAAAGAGAAAAAAAGAACGCACAACATACAGCAAGAAATTAACTCTGAATGTTCTTTTTTGGTTTAGAATCTTGTGCAAATACAAATATTTTATATTTAGATGACACTAGATTTTTTTTTCTTTTAATTTCCACTAGATCAGAATTTTTTAAAAACTGAGTTTAGTGGAACCTGGGGTTTCTTGCAATGTTAACAACGTGGGAGGGCCTAGTCAAACAGCTTTACTGAATTATGTCTACAAGTGTTGTCATCAAGCAGACTAGCCTTTTTAAAGACTCTGGAAAGCTTTTCTTCAAAGAAATCGGTTAAAATCCTCAAATTTGCTGACCATGAACTCCACTCTCTCTTTTTATTTAACTTATGAAATTCTTCTTATGAACTCCATAAACTAATGCTGTTTGAATGTTACTTTAGCATTGTAGTATACAAATTACCATATGTGATACCAGAAAGCCTAAGTTTGAGTCCTAACTCTATCAGCTAATTTAGCTGCATGGATTTGAGCAAAATGCTGCTTTGGATATCCGTTTAAAACATTTTCTTTTTGGGGTAGTTTTAAGGATAAACAAATCATATATATAAAAGTATTTTAAAAGTTTTCTCTGAAAGTAAAATGTTATTTGTGAAAGCTTGTGAGAATGTTATGGAGGATTGATTGTGGTAGAGTTACTTGAATTCTAAGTTCTGTTTGTTTATCTATCTAAAGATAAATAACTTTTATAAATTCATGTAAACCCATTGATTCAAAGTCACATGGTGTGACAGTTACAAGAGTGTCAATTTGATTGGACTAAAGGATGCAAAGTATTGTTCGTGGGTGTGTCTGTGTAGGTGTTGCTAAAGGAGATTAAGGTTTGAGTCAGTGGACTGGGGAGAGACAGACCTACCCTCAATCTGGGTGAGCATCATCCAGTCAGCTGCCAGTGCAGCTTGGCTAAAAGCAGGCAGAGTAACATGGAAGAACTAGACTGGCTGAAGCTTCTGGCCCCTATCTTTCTTCCATGGCAGATGCTTCCTACCCTTAAACATCAGACTCCAAGTTCTTCAGCTTCTAGACTCTTGGACTTACACCAGTAAATTGCCAGGGGCTCTCAGACGTTTGGCCGCACACTGAAGGCTGCACTATCAGCTTCTCTCCTTTTGAGGTTCTGGGATTTGGACTGGCTTCCTTGCTCCTCAGTTTGCCAATGGCTTATTGTGGGACTTCACCTTGTGATTTTGTGTCAATTCCCCTATAAACTCTCCTTCATATATTCATCTATCCTATTAGTTCTGTCCCTTTAAATTACCTTGAATAATACACATTGCTTCTATACAAAATCTTTGTTAATTTGCAAAAAATGTTTTTGTACATTTAGCTATAAGTATAAAGGTGGGCAGCATCTCCTAAAATATGAAGAATTATGCAAAAATAGAGGTTAAAATGCATTTGGATGTACTTTAGGTTGTTACAACTGACTACAAATCAAAAATAACAATTCAATAATCCTCAAATTATGATATTTGTGGATTATAATAAATTATATAAATTTCAGCAAATATTTGATTAATTATATAATTTGAGAATTATTGAATTACTTAAAAATATTTCCAAGATTGAATTTTTATTTTTATTTTTATATATATTTTTTTTCCTGCTTCCAAGGAGAAAGAAGCAAAGCCCAGGCAGTTCCTCCCTAACAAAAGGTGTTACAGTCCCTAGGAGGGTGAAGGACAAGGCCTGGGCTATTCTGGGCAGTCCCTACCTACCTCTGGAGACCGCGTCCTCAGCACCTTCTACCAGCAAGCGAAAAAGCTGGGAGTACAGGGTTAGTCCGAGGCCCCCTGGAGAACGTACCTGCAGGGATTTTTTTTTTTTTTTTTCTAATCTAAACTTCTAGTATCCTTCTAGAAGTTTAAATAGTTGTTAACTTTATTTTTTTATTTTTTATTTTTTTAGAAAAAAGAGAAAAGAGAAAAGAAGGAAGAAAAAAAAGAATGAAATAAAGAGAAAGAAGAAGAAAAAAAAAAGGGAGAGAGAACGGAAAACTTGCTCTATTGCCCAGGCTCGAATGCAGTCTACAAATGGATATTAAAAGCTTTTTTTATACTAATAATTGTGTTATACAATGGAGACAGGAAGGAGATAAGGGAGGAAAATAACAAACAAACAGCCAACCAATATTTCATTTAAACCTATGAAATGCTATGCAATTGCTAGGGTGTGATTTACTCCCCAACCATGTGGTCACTTTTAGAATAAATGTGATGTGTTACTGAAAAAAAAATGTATATTTTTGTGGATTTGGAGTAGAGAGTTCTACAAATGTTTATTAAGTTTACTTGTTTGAGGTTTAAGTTCAAGTCCTGGGTATCCTCTTAACCTTCTGTCTCATTAATTTGTCCAATATTGACAATGTAATGTTAAAGTCTCCCACTATTATTGTGTGGGAGTCCAAGTCTCTTTTAAGTTACCAAGAAGTTGCCCTATGTATCTGGGTGCTCCTATATTGGGTTCGCATAGACTTAGGGTCGTTAGCTCTTCCCGTTACATTGATCCCTCTACCATTATACAATGTCCTTCTTATCTCTTTCGGTTTCTATTACTTTAAAGTCTATTTTATCAGAGATGAGAATTGCAACTACAGCTTTTTTTTTTTTTTTTTTTTGCTCTCCACTTGGTTGGCAAATCTTCCTCCATCCCTTTGTTTTGAGTCTCTGTATATCCTTGCATGTAAGATGGATGTGGATGCAGCTTACTGATGGGTCCTTTGAAGTGGCTGATACTGGTTGTTCCCCTCTATACATAGTGCCTCCTTCAGAAGCTCTTGTAAAGCAGGCCTGGTGGTAATGAAATCTCTGAGTACTTACTTGTTTGCAAAAAATTTTATTTTTCCTTCACTTATGAAACTTAGTTTGGCTGGATATGAAATTCTGGGTTGAAAGTTCTTTTCTTTAAGGATGTTGAATATTGGCCCCCACTCTCTTCTGGCTTGTAGGGTTTCTGCTGAGAGATCTGCTGTGAGTCTGATAGGCTTCCCCTTGTGGGTAACCTGATCTTCTCTCTGGCCGCCCGTAGTATTTTCTCCTTCGTTTCAACCCTGATCAATCTAATGATTATGTGCCTTGGGGTTGCTCTTTTTGAGGAATACCTTTGTGGTGTTCTCTGTATTACCTGGAGTTGGGTATTGTCTTGCCTTGCTAGGTTAGGAAAGTTTTCCTGGATAATATCCTGAAAAATATTTTCCAGCTTGGATTCATTTTCTTCGTCACATTCAGGTACACCTATCAAACGTAGATTAGGTCTTTTCACATAGTCCCATATTTCTTGGAGACTTTGCTCATTCCTTTTTACCCTTTTTTCTCTGATCTTGTCTTCTCATTTTATTTCGTTAAGTTGGTCTTCGACCTCTGAAATCCTTTCTTCTGCTTGATCAATTCAACTGTTAAAACTTGTGCATACTTCTCGAAGTTCTTGTATTGTGTTTTTCAGCTCCATTAATTCACTTATATGCCTTTCTAAATTGTCCATTCTCGTTAACATTTCGTCAAACCTTTTTTCAAGTTTCTTAGTCTCCTTGCATTGGGCCAGAACATGTTCTTTTAGCTCACAGAAATTTCTCATTATCCACCTTCTGAAGCCTGATTCTATTGATTCCTCACATTCATTTTCTATCATGCCTTGTTCAATTCAATTTCAAGATTGAATTTTTATTTTTTATATGCCCACTTGCGGAATTACTGTGAATTTCTGTAAAAATTTGGTAAAGCAGAACTTAATAATTAGATTGAAGCAAGTGTCCTATTTCATCTGGTCATAGTATTGCAAGCAGGTACCTCTAAAAAATCAATAATAAAATACTTTGGAGAGTAAAATAGCTCCTTAGAACATTTAAAAAATTATGTTACCTTTTCTAAATGTATTCTGTAGTCCAGTTAATTTGGGATGATCTGAAGTTCTTATTAGAAATGCATCTTTCTGATCCCCATTCCAGATCAATTAAAAGTTAGAATCTCTGAAGACTAAAGATAGAGATGCTATAATTTTAGCAACAAACTTCACGAATTATTTGGCATGTATGTGTGCTAAAATTGAATATTATTTTATTAGTTGATGAAGCAATTCAGTTGAGATTGATATTGTGAATAATTTTGAATACAATCACCATAAAAACATCTCTTTCCATGGAAACTTTTCTTTTATACTCCTTGGTGATGTGTGTTAAATAGATTGTTTGGGCAAAAGATGTGAAATTCACAATCATATACACATAGACCTAAATGAAGAGAAAATTCTCAAACTCATTTGTAGTTAGAAAAATGATAGTTAATAATTATAAAATATTACTTTAAATCCATCAAAATTTCAAAATTGAAATAGAAGAATACCACTGTGGAAGTAAGAAAGAGCTACTCCTATATTGAGTGTGGAAATATGAATGATATTAGTCTTTTTGGGAAGTTACTTGGCAATATCTATTAAACTTTACTTATATTCCTTAATTTAGTAAACTTATACCTGAGACTTTACTTCATAGACCCAACAGGGCCAGTAATAAAGACTGCTCTAATATAATCAAGGCAATGTTCAAAATTATAGAAACGTGAAAACAGAGTGCCTTCCTATTAATCGAGGTTCCACAAATGCAGTGGAATACTATATAGTATTTATTTAAAGTTATACTTGTTGAATTACAGGATTTCCATGCGATATTGCTGAGTGATAAAAGTTAGCTTCAGGGAAAAGTGGCCCATTAGAGCCCATTTAATAATATAAATAATCCTTTTCTGAAGTCAATACAGCTAAAAAAGAAATCTTTAAAAGGTTTCAGATTCTAGTTGATAGGATTACTAGTATAAAGTACTCCTGAAAAAATTTTCAGGATCAAGAAAAAATCATGTAGCAAATAAATAAAAAGCAACATCAACGAACAAAATTTTAAAGGTTGAGCAAAACACAAGTATAAACTAAAAAGCTGACATTAACTTATTTGAGTATGTTGGTGGTAAGCTGCAGGTGAAAGTGAGGAAGTTGGCTATGGAATAAAAATCAGGGCAATCAGAGGCAGAGTGTGATGCTGAATTATACAATAAATTTAATGCTTTGCTGTAGCCTCTGTCCTTCATTTCCCATGCAAAAATTCTGCTGATTTCCTTGCAAAGAAGATAGTGAAAGAGCTCTCAAGACCATGGTGTGAACAGGAATTGTCAGTGTGGCACAAAATCACTGCTTAAGGGAGAGTTTCATATAATTAGGTGGATATGTGTGAGCTAACCTTCTGCTTCAAATATCCCTTCTTCCTTCAACCTTTGTCTAGCACCCCTGGTGTTACTACAGAGACTACTATAGAAAATTTATAGAGACTACCACCTTTCAATGATGCTTCTTTGTGAAAGTTTAAAGGTGAATTTCTTACTATATACTATGCCTATTTGGGGTGAGTAGGGGGAAACAGTTCTTTGATTTCTGGTTTACCCCTGATTATCTTCTTTAACACAGACTAAACTTGAATTTCCTTTTCTCACTACTACACATTAGCAAACTGAGTTGGCAATATTTGCAAGGGAACTTGTTTGTGCATGCCAAAATAAGTAGATACTGACAAGTACTATTATGTAAAACAATTACAAGAACTTGAACAACATATTGCTTATTAGTACTGATGTAACTTATATCTAAACTAAATATAATATATATTTAAATAAGGAAACTTCACCACTACTGTTATAACTAGTAAGAGAAATTTCTTCTTGTTATAATAATTAGAAACATAGTCAAAATATGTGGAGGAAAGCTATATCCAGACATTGAATAGAAGGCAACACAAAACGGTGATCACTAAAAGAAGAGAAACTATTGAGATGAGCCCAATAATCACCTTGGTTTTCTCCACTGTTGTATAGGAAGGAGAAACCCAGACAGAGCTCAAAAGCTTTGCCAAGGTAAGGAGACAAAGTTCAGAATTTCAGGAGGCTAAGATGGCAGAAACTTGTATATAGAAGGAAGATAACACATATAAAGAGCACCAGATATTGTAGGGAGGTCACCCTGAGTCTGTTATTGAGCAATAAACTATATATATAGAAAGAAAGGTCATGGGATGGGGCACAAACAACTATTAGAAAACTATAAACTGAAAAATTACAAAAGCCTATACGTGGCTGTGAGACATTCCATTTTTGACCAGCTAGAGGAAAAAGAACTTCATTATACACTTGTAATATTTTGCAGATTACTCATGAAGATCATGTCTTAGTACTGGGTGAAAATTTGCTCCAGAATAAATAAGGGCTACTTAATACTCACACTAGAAAAGCTTAAAGCCAGCCTTGAAAATAGAAAGTTGATTCAAGTACAACATAATTGTTAGGAGAAAAACAAAACAATACCCTTTTTAAAAGGAGAATAAAATTCAAATGCTCAACAACATAGCATTTCAATCTCTAGCAATAAATATTAGCTTGGTGCTAAAGTAATTGTGGTTTCAGACCATAAATTTTAAATCATTATAACTAGTCTTTAATACATCTTTATTGGTCAAAATAGGAACCATTACAACCAACAAATTTTTACCAACAAAAAATAAGTTGGTTTTTATTCCTGTAGCATAAAAATCCATGCTTCAGGACTTGAAGAACTCTTGGAAAGCATTTTCTGCATCCTGCTGGTTGTGGAAGAGTTTTCCCTGCAAAAAGTTGTTGAGATGCTTGAAGAAGTGATAGTTAATTGGTGGAAGGTCAGCTGAATATGACAGATGAGGCAAAACTTAGGAGCCCAATTTGTTCACCCTTTGAAGCATTTTTGAGAGACATGCAGTCAGAATTTTTGTGGACAAGAATTGGGACCTTTTTGTTGACCAATGCCAGGTGCAGGTGCTGCAGTTTTTGTGAATCTCATTGATTTTCTGAGCATACATCTCAGATGCAATGGTTTTGCCAAGATTTAGAGAGCTGTAGTGGACCAGACCAGCAGCAGGCCACCAAACAGCGATGTGACCTTTTTTTGGTGCAAGTTTGGCTTTGGGAAGTACGTTGAAGCTTCTTCTCAGACCAACCACTGAGTCATCATTGATGGTTGTCATATAAAATCCACTTTTCATCACATTACAATCCAATTAAGAAATGGTTCATTCTTGTTATGTAGAATAAGAGAAAATGACACTTCAAAAGACGATATATATATTTTTTTTTCCGCTTAACTCATGAGGCACCTACTTATGGAGTTTTTCACCTTTCCAATTTGCTTCAAAGGCCAAATGACCATAGAATAGTTAACATTAAGTTATTCAGCAACTTCTCATGTAGTTATAAGAAAATCAGCTTCCATGATTGCTCTTAACTGGTCATTGTCAACTTCTGATGACTGGCCAATATCCTCCTCATCTTCATCTTCAGGTCTTTCAACTCCTTTGCAAAACTTCTTGAACCACCACTGCACTGTACATTCATTAACAGTTCCTGAGTCAAATGTGTTGATGTTGCAAGTTGTCTGTGCTCCCTTACGACCCATTTTGACTCAAATAAGAAAATTGCTTGAATTTGTTTTTTGTCTAACATCATTTCCATAATCTAAAATAAACAACAAGTAAAAAGTCATTAGCAAAAAAAAAAAAAAAAAAAAAAAAAAAAACACTAGAGATGGCCATTAAAATGTGTATAACACAACCACATTTAAGAATGTATTTCAATATCAAACTGCAAATTTCAATCATGTAAAAACCACAATGACTTTTGCATCCACCTAATAAAAAGTTATTAGACTCAAATGAAGCAAGAACATAATGATCTTCAACCAAGAAAAAAAAAATCAGAAAATAGAAACAGAATCCAGAGTGATGGACATGATGAAATTAGCAGAAAAACACTATAAAACAGTTATTATAAATTTGCCAAGATTTTAAAAGGAAACAGACATAACAAAGAGGTATATTGAAAACATTAAAAAAAGACTAAATAAAACTTCTAGACTAGAAAACAAAATATCTGAGTTAAAATATTCTCACTAAGTGGGCATAACAAAATGTGGACACTTCAAAGCAATGAACATTCAGAAGTAGGACTAAATAAATCTATCAAGCTATCTAATATATATGTATTAATTTTTTAAAAATAAAAATTAAAAATCCACAAAGTCAGTAAGCTTTGGGACAATATCATTTGGTCTAATATGTGTAATTTAAATCTTAGGGAAAACTTGAGGTTGGCAGACAAATATTTGAGGAAATAATGGTGAAAATTTTTAAACCTAATGGAGAGCCATAAGCCACAGTAAAATAAAACAATAAAACACAGACATAAAAGAAGTTAAACAAATCTTCAACCAAGAAAAACAAAACTATCCATCAGACAGTTCTCTGTAGAAGTTCAAAATCAAAAAGTAGACCTATGGGCTTGTACTTCATAGCAGATTTCTGGAATGCAAATATATTTGGAGTATAATTTATATAAATAATAAATGAAGATTTGTGTGAAGGTCTCCTGCAAAGAGAAGGTAGAGTGAAAAGAAAAAAAGGCCTAGCATTTTACCTTGAAGTATTTCAATATTGTATGCCTTAATAAAGGAATATGACCAGAAACTGGACAAAAGGAGAACAGCAAACAGAAAAATGAAGAAGAAACAACAATCTTTATATAGCTGTAATTTCACAAAGTATTCTTACTTGAGTTTTGGGTGAATTAATTCTATTCTTCAGTTCAGGATTATTATCACTGGTCTCACAGAAGGTATTGTTTGATTAATTGATTTTTTAAGTATCTTATACCATTTCCTATCTGTCATCTTTCCCTAACTTAAAGAAATCAATCAGATTACTAGCATATTCTAGGAAAAGCAGTAAGTTTCCAGCCTGTAGCACTACATTTAAGAAGCTGTGGACATTGCTGCAATGTGTACAGTACTACACTCTCAAGGATTATTAGTTTACATACCTGACATTTTGTAAACTTTCCCTTCTGACCACTCCTGATAACCTATTCTACATTACTTATCACTTTTTACTCATTGTCCCATACTTAAGTCTGCTATGGCTCTTTTTGGTCTATGCTGTCTCTCTGTTGTCACCCAACAGAAATTCCTATTACCTGTCTCAGAACTTTCTCCTTGAAATCATCTATGGTATTTTCTTAGTATGACCAGGAAACTGATGATCCTCTGAGACCCTCCTGCACTTACAGCACCCTCTAGTCAGTACTCTTGCTGTGTGCCATGATTGTGACTCAATTAGAAAAGTATTGGGATAGGAGGAAAGGAGTAAATCTTGCTTGATAGTCAAAATTGCTTCCATAGAACCATCGGAGGAGGAGAAAATGAGAGATATTTAAATTATGAGAAACACCCTAATGCAAAAAACGGAGTATGCCATTTCTCTTAGCTGTATGTTTTATGAAGCTGGACATGTACAGTACTTGGGTCTAAGAAAGCAAGGAAATCCCAACACAGTGATAGGGACCAATGGTACATGGATAAGTCAATAATGGTAGAATTTGGTACCATATAATGTTTCCCCCAAATATCATCAATATTTCTGTAAAAGTTAAAATAATATTTGAGAGTATTTATTTAAGTTTATAATGTATGGGATTTATGAATACTTCATTTTAAAAGTATGTATTTTTTGAGACGGGGTCTTACTGTGTGACTCAGGCTAGTCTTGAACTCCTGGCTTCAGGCGAACCTCCTGCCTTGGTCTCCCAAAGTTGTGGGATAACAGGTGTGAGCCACCAGAACCAGCAAAAGCATTTCATTAATGAAAACATAATGCAGAAATTATTCCTTAAGAGCAGCACTTCCTTCTACTGTTTTCCGTAATTATACACAAAAATGTTATTTATTTAAAAATAGCCATAACAGGCAAATTAAAAAGTGCATTGATTTGCGACGGAAAACACTACATTTCTTTGAGGCACACTAGTAATTTTCCTTTAGCTCCCATCATTTCCTTTAAGTTACCTAAATTTCTAAATCCTAAACATCTAGGAACTTCACTCTTTTCATGATCAATCCAACTGATAAAGTGAGGTTGACAATTGTGTATAAACCAGTAAGAGATTAGTTTGATAATTGCAGTTTTCTACTAAGTAAACAGTTTTTCATTGATTTTAATACAAACATAAGGCCACAGTATTCATGTATTAAGTATGTAAGAACTTGTTTACATACTAAAATCTTTTACCCCAAAGAAAAAAAAAGAATAGCAACCCATGTATAGTCTTTAGAAAATTCCTGGCATTTTGGGTGTAATCAATAGAACTTACAACCTTTGGCTAAAGTAGAACATATAATTACTAGATATGAAAACCTCTTCATGGCCGGGCCCGTTGGCTTAAGCCTGTAATCCCAGCACTTTGGGAGGCTGAGGCGGGCAGATCCCCCTCATGTCGGGAGTTGGAGACCAGCCTGACCAACATGAAGAAACCCCTGTCTCTACTAAAAACACAAAATTAACTGGGCATGGTGGTGCATGCCTGTAGTCCCAGCTACTCGGGAGGGAGACAGGAGAATTGCTTGAACCTGGAAGGGGAAGGTTTCAGTGAGCTGAGATAGTGCCATTGCACTCCAGCCTGGGCACCAAGAGTGAAACTCCATGAAAGAAGAAAGAGAGAAAAGAAAGAAAGAGAGAGAGAAAGGAAGAAAGAGAAAGAGAGAGAAATAAAAAGAAAGAAGAAAGAAAAAGAAAAGAAAGAAAGAAGGAAGGAAAGAAAAGAAAGAAAGAAGAAAGAAAGAAAGGAAGGAAGGAAGAGAAAAGAAGGAAGGAGGGAAGGAAGGAAGGAAAAGAGAAAAAGGGAAGGAAGGAAAAGTAAAATCTCTCATAGAGGCTTTGAAAGATTTCCAAGTAACATAATTTTAAGCAATCTAATCTATGACTACTAGAGTCTGATATTATTAGTGATAGTAGACAAATGTGATCTTTTAAGTAAATATGATCAGCAAATTACAATAAAATTAGAAACATTATTTGTTCCTAATGCAATTTGCCTTAAGTGATTTCTGCCCATGAGTAAGCAATGAAAGACAAAATAGATGGCTATGATTTTAGTGGCATGGGGAATTTCTAACTTAAATGTAGAAAGAAGGATTTTACCTAACTGAAAAGGATAGAAATGAGCATAGACACTTAGAATATGTTTGGATATATGGTAGAGTATATTTCTGAATTAAGTAACCTTTCATCTAATATGCCTACCACCACAACCCTTAACATATACTTAATATTTTACCATTTTTTGGCAGTGTTTACAGTTGTTTTCCCTCTAGAATTTGAGCTTCGTGAGAGGGAAGACTACAAATAATTATCCATCTCTTTATCTCTCAGTCAGAAAGAAATGAAAGAAGTGTTGATTCTGCAACACCTGCCAAGTAAATTTGAGGAATAATAAAAGCTATGTGTGTTCACTTATTACTGTATTCTATACACTTATTTTTTAATGAGGTTTAATATTTATTTCAACTTCATAAACCACAGTTTAATTTATCTATAAAAGAAAGCTGTAGAAAGAGATAATACCAAAGGCCCTCCTCATAGCTTCTGGAACTACTTTTGTGAGGAGAACAGCAAAATCCACCCCAAACTAAAATGTCTCCCTTTGACAAAACATTTTTAGTAATGTACAGTGTTAAAGCACATTCATATTCATTGCCTCATTCAATCCCTGTATCAAACCTTTGAGGTAGATTTTATTATTTGTTTTTAACTTGTGAATAATAGGGACTGAAAGATACTTGGCTTGACCAAGGTCACCCATCAAATAAGTAGAAGATAATTAAATTGAATCCTGCTTTTCTTAATTTTCTAATTCCAGTTCTCTTGCTACTATCTTAATTGCTTTCTTTGCTTCTTTTCCAGTTTCAAATTATATTTATGTACAGTATTTTTCACTTCTTACGTTAGTCTACATTCTGTTTTATCTCATGAACATACCATTTATTTCCTCAATCAACAAGAAGTACCTTGTAAATAGGGACAATTTCTCTTCTTTGTGTAGTTCTTTATGCATGTGTATTTCCCAGTTTACCTCTTATACTGCTCTGCACATGGTAGGTATGTAATAGAGGCTTAGTGGATTAATGTCTGATAAAAGTGCTATTCTTATATTGATCAGTTGTATGTGTTGAAACAATTTTACTTGGAACGTTTTCAGGACATTAAGATCAAAACACATAAACATATGAAAGAACAATTTCTTTGAAAAAAATATCAGGTGGCTTACTAGGTCATTAATTTTGATTCAGCTTTAGTACGGTATGCATTTTTGAACTATTTGGGTTATTTTGCTTCCTTCCACTGACTGGAATTTGATAGAACCTTTTAGTCTTCTCAGGGCTTTAATGATATTCATGGAAAAGCAGACTGCATTTTTTAAATCTAATGAGGTGTCAGCTTTCTTAGTGACTCATTTTCTCTTTTGTCCTTCACTATTTCCATTCTCTGCCTCTGAAACAATATAGACTAACTAAACCATATGGACTATTATCAAGAAAGCATTTGGGATTCTAAGACACTTACTAAAATTCAGAAGCAATACCCTATGTTAATTTTAATTATTAAATATTTTTCTCAAATTTTAATTTATATCCCACAATTGACATCATGGCAATATTGCATATTTATAACAGCATTCATCAGATGATTGCTTCAGATGTTTTCAGCTTCTTCAACATTTTATCATTTTAGCTCTTCTCATGCTCCAGGGAAAAAAAGTTTTGGGGAATAGACACTGCAAATAGGTAGATTCAGCCTCTGTCACTAACACCAATTTGAGGTTTTCCAAAAGTCTG
Source organism: Ateles fusciceps (assembly GCA_036589455.1). Classification (NCBI taxonomy): domain Eukaryota; kingdom Metazoa; phylum Chordata; class Mammalia; order Primates; family Atelidae; genus Ateles; species Ateles fusciceps. The sequence goes on along the minus strand of JAZHEH010000827.1, from coordinate 1,481,922 downwards.
TTTATAAGAAATATATCTTTTATTTGCCTTATATTGTCTGAAATTATTGTATTTTATACTAATTTCTTCAAATAAGCTTCCTTATTAAGATTACAAATATATTGACTTGAAAGTAACACATTTATGTATTATTACATAGTAACCAAATGCAAAGACCATGGGAAATGAATGTTGATGCATTACATCACGATTTGTCTCCCAGCAAAGGACCTCAATAGATCACAGTTAGAAAGCAAACAAGAGGATGGCCATGGAATCAGGAGTGCCATAGATTATAGTTAGGCTGTCTCTGCAGCAGCACACGCAAGTGCAAACATCCACTAGAACCTCAACAGTTGAAAATTTACTAGTCTTGGCTTCAATTCTTTGTTAGCAATTGCTAAGGCTCATGGCATGTAGAAATTTGTATTGATTGTAAAGAGTAAATTTTGTGAACACTGCATCTAAGTGAAATGCCTGCCTGGTAAAGGGGTCACTTGGCTAATTAGCAAGTGTCTCCCACCATCAAAATCCAGGTTTTTCCCAGTTATTTTATAATTTCCTTTTGAGTTTCTGTTAAAATTTATTCCAACTTTAGCTTGTGTGCTTCTTAATTTTGCAGTAGTTGATATTTTAAGAGGTCAAGTTTTATCATGTATTTCTAATTTTAGTGATAACAGCAAGAGAATGTGGCTTTTAATAGCTCTAATTATAACATTTTATGTTATCGGTTCTCTCCTTTTCTTTCTTTCTCTCTCTACACAAACACACACATACACACAGTATATATGTGTGTGTGTGTATATATACACATACATATTTATAATTTTTATAAATTAATATAATATTTATAAATTAGGTTTATTAATATTGTTCAAATCCTAATTATCATTCCATTTTTGTCTGCTAAATTTATTTTCACTTCTGTGAGAGAATTACTTATTTAACAGTTCCAAGTAAATTATATTTTTATCAAGTAAACTCTCTTTTTTCTCTCATATATTTCCTATCTATCTATCTATCTATCTTTCTAGTTTCCCCTTATTAACCTTTAAGTACATAGACTTGGGTCTTGTCTCATCTCAAGAATAAATTATTCTGTAACTTATTATTCTGCTACTCTTTGAATCTCCTCCATTTGGTGGATTTTCTTCTGTAGTTTCTACTTTTGAGTGTTAAGTCATCTGTAGTTATCTTCCTTTTTTTATAACCTGTTGTTTCTGACTTTCACGTGTCTGTAATTTTGCTTCATTGTTTTGACATATTTTCTAAACGTGATTGTCCAGTCTATAAAGACAGCTCTGATGTATGCTTAGCTTCTTCAGTTCGTTCACTTTATTGTTTCTTGTAACATCATGCTTTTGATTCTTAGAAAGTTTTATCTGAGCTACACTCACATCTGTTAAACATTCTTGTTATTATGCTACATTTTTTCCAATTTTATCCTTGCTCTATTATGTTCTGTTTTGTCAATTATCTCTAGTGCTTTAGAACTGTCATCACTTTGTTCTGACTGACTTTTCTCTGTGGTTAATGGAGAAACTTTAATGGCTATATTGTACATTTATTAACCTTCCAAGACAGCCCAGATTCTTGGATGGAGTTATTGAAGGGTACCATATTTGCTAGAAGACAATGCAGTTGCTCTCCCAGCTGTCTAGAGTATAGAAATAGGCAGAGGTTTCCTGATACATGGATCTTCCAATATGCTGTTAGCATCAGAGAAAGGAGGACTCAGGCAACAGTGTAATTGTCTTCAACAATCTAACAGGGACATCAGACACATTTATGCAAAACTGACTCTCTCTTGAAGGCTCCTAGATAACTGAAGGTCATTTCTTTATAGTTATTTACTCCATCTCTCATGCCTTGGTGCTCTAGCTTGTACTGGTGGTAACACCAAACACAATAATGAAAAAACCTGACAAGTTCTCCCTGTGGGTTCCTTACGGAGCCAAGACCCCATGAGTGGTATAGCTGATGGTAACTTTCATGTGTATTCTGATGTTATATGTATACTGCCATTAGCTGATTTCAAAAGCTACTGTAAATACATTCTTTGATGTCTGAGTCACTTGGAAATGTGAGATATTAGTGTTCAGAAGTGAGTTCCAAGTCGTTCTCTCTTTGACTTATAAATATTATCAGCCAGTCTAGAAAAAAAGAGACTAATGTCTCATTATATGTATTGTTCTGTCTACAGAAAAAGCAGCACCAGCAGAAGTCTGATTGACCAAACCGTATTTCTTACTCTCAATAGATGATGTTGTGTAAATTCACATTTCTCATATTCTTGCCATTATCTAAGGAATATATTTGCCACATCAGTTGACTTTCTCCTTGAGTTTAGAGGATTCTCAGGAAATGGCTTTTGTTCATATACTATAGAATCCAAAGATCATTAAAATGCACCTCTACTGAGTTGAATAGCAGGGAAACCCTAAATGGCATGAGCGCACACAGCAGCTATTATATAAATAATGAAAAAATACTCAGTAGTATCAGAAGTACAACTTTGAGTTCATATGCAAATTAAGTTTGCTGAAAACCTAACAGAACAAATAGTACCATAAAGGACTTTCAATAACAGAAAAAATAGCTGTGACTGAAATGTGACTATAACTAGTCATGACAGGGAATGGAAAACCTTGAAGACAGTATGAATTATTACCATAATTCAAGGTTAAAAAATGAAATTCTCATGAACACAATATGAAGACAATCTGATATTTTTTGTGTTAGTGATGCTGTGACTTTCATATTTATTTTGTTTTGATCATAAGCCCTCTTGAATTGTCATAGTGCATGGAGAAAAATAAAATTCAATACTTCATGGAATTTTATCATGGTATGTGCATGTAAAGATTCTTTCAAATAAGAACTTGTTTATCCAATATGACTAAGGTTCAAAATAGAGCTAAAATTTAAAATAGCATTTTAGCATTAGAAGTTTTAGTGCCTCTTCAATCATATACTTAGGTTAGACTTATCATTAGTTTATGCAACTTTGAGCAAGTAATAGAAATTATTTAATTCTCAACACACGTTTGGGAAATCTGGGTAATACTTCTTACCTCACTTTGTTGCCAACAGATCAAATAGTGCCTTTTAGGGGACTGACAAATATGAATATTAAATAGCTACAACAGACACTTTAGTTTGGCTGACCAGAAAACATTTCCCAAGTAACTTTTCCCTAACCTGACTCTAAAACTTTACATCACCCCAGGTGATATAAATATTCTTATTTCCATCATTCCTATAGCATGGAGTAGCCATTTGATACTGATCTGGGCAATAATATAGAGGGAAGTTGAAAGAGTGCCAGGGCAAGAGAATCTAGACAATCTCTGATAGAAGGGATCAGAAGCAGTTGATGGCACCTTCTACACATCTATCTTCATTCTTCCTGTCTTGAATGACATCCTACTTTTCATGGTAGTGGCAAAATTCTACACATAAAAAAGGGGGGCCAATAGAATCACAGAGATACCAATCCATGCATCATTAAGTCTACTGTATTTGATTAATTACAAACTTCTTAGTGTGTGTAATAAATAAGTAATTTCTACTTTAACCACTTCAGGTAAGTTTCTCTGTTATATAAAACTAAATCCAAGCCAAATTCATTAAATTGACTAATATTAATAGCACTTTTCTAGGGAGTTAAAAATCTGTCTCTGTAGTGTGAACATTTTCACTTTTCCAATTAGCAAACATTAATTGTGTTCTCAATACTTGCCAGAACACTTTGACAACTATTTGGCAGCATTGATACATTCACTAAAAATGCAAATAATATTATGGTGTTACACATATTAAATAGCAAAAACTGTATAGGCAAAAGACTAGTTATGTCATATAGTTCTTGATTGTTTTCTCCATTATTTAGAAATAGAAACAAACAGAAGCATTTTTAATTTTATATACTATAGAGTTATTTAATTAAAATTTCTAATTTTTAATTTATACTGGTTATAACCATATTTAAAACATTTGCATGATAGTCATAGAATTTTGTCCAAAATCATATTAGAAATCTAGAACATAAGGGTTTTATTAGTTAGAACCAGCTAGGTGCTACTGCAAAATCAAATAATTCAGTGACATAACCAAATAAACAATGTAATAAGATAAAAATTTCTTGCGTTCTTGCAAAATCCACCATGGTTTGAGGTAAGCCTTTAAGACAATTTATTGACATTTAAGTAATCAGTAACTCAGGATTCTTCAGGATTTGATGTATTTTAATGCAAAGATTCCATCACAATTTTGTGACAAAAGATGAGAGACCTGGAGGATCTCACACTGAAAATTAAATACTTTGGACAAGAAGAAATGCACATCACTTCCATTTGCCAAACTGAAGAGAACTAGCCATAAGCCAAAGAAAAACTACAGGTGTTCAAGAAAATGTATACCAGTATGTGGCCTCAATGAAGAGTGTGATCTGCTATCTATTAATTGGCTACATCTATCCAAAGGCCTGAATATTATTAACCTTTAATCCTATTAAATGAGCTAACCTACATACTTGTAATAAATTCTTAGTAATTTTACTTATCATTATTTTTAAATTATTTTCCCAGGGATTAACCAGTAAAGTCAGCCCAAGTAGTAAATAATTGAATTTCCAATGTTCCATCAAACACTCTCCTGAAATATATATCTTATAATAAAGAATGACATTTATTCTAATACATAATCAAGCTTTACAACACCTGGATATCATTGGGTTCTGTCTTTTAATAGTCTATAGTTACCTGCCAACCTAAGGAGCACAGCTTGAGCAATATTTTTTCAGTGTCAAAAAGTTTTCCCAATTGCACAACAGTTTGAATTACATATATTCTGAATCATGACTATCAATACACTTTCTAAATGATCCTATATTTCTATTAAATTTTCTTTTTAAAAATCTGTTTTCTCACACTAATACTCTTGCCTAATATTAACTATCATTTTTTCTTTCCTGCATCTAAACTTTGTATATATTCATAAATGACAAAAGAGACACAATGGTCAAATTATATATATTCTTTTATATTTTTGTAAATATATGAGCTTCTATAGATACGTGTGTGTATATATATATATATATATACACACACACACACACACATATCTGATTATGTAAACTTTACTGGGTAAATTTTATAACATGAGTAAATCACACTTATTTCACAGTGAGAATTTGAAATGACTGAACAAGTGTTTTTATGCTATATCCTTGTAAATTTTTAGATGTTTAAAACCATTTGAATGAGGATTCTGCCGTCTTCTAAGATATAATAACAAAAACAGACTTTATCCTCTGCCCGAAACAACTAAAAGTAGATTATGTGTGTGTATACACACACACACACACACACACACACACACACACACACCTCTCTCTCTCTGTGTATATATATGTATGTGTATATATGTGTACACATACATATATATACACATGCACACAGAGAGAGAGAGAGTCTATTATTAGGTTGCTACAAAAATAATTGTGGATTTTGTCATATATTCAATGACAAAAATCTGTTATAGATAGACTATATATGTAGTCTATATATGTAGACTATATATAATGTATTTAGACTATATATGTATGTAGACTCTATTATTTAAAAAATATATAGGTTTTAAAGGTGCTGGGCATCAGATAATAATGAATAGTGATTTCTGAGAGATGTGGAAAAACTAGGATTTTCTATGACTGTCCCAGCTTACTATGTTGAAAGAGGGTCCTGGCTCCAGCACGGGAAGGGGAGCCTCAGGTGGAGCATGGTGGATAATCTGAGATGAGTAGATATAGCTGAGAATCTGGACAGATGAAAATGGCTAGAATTCACAAGAGGACTACTGAAAGAGAGAACTGAACAGAAAAACAACGATGAAGATCTCCACAGTTTAGCAGAGTACTTATCATTAAATATGTATGAGGAAACAATTCAAAGCCAGGGGAAAAAAACTCAACGATTAGAGAATAGTGTCAGGCGCTCATACAGGACTGAGAATAGAGCCTGTTCACATCAGCCAGACTGGGGACATCTATAAGCTGTTGTGTAGAGTACTCAGGAAGAATTAACCACAGACTAAGCAATGCTTTGAACTAACCTACTAAATCATAAAAGCAAGACCAGCGGGGTGCAGTGGCTCACACCTGTAATCCCAGCACTTTGGGAGGCCAAGGCGGGTGGATCACCTGAGGTAAGGAGTTCCAGACCAGCCTGGCCAACCTGGTGAAACCTCATCTCTATTAAAAACACAAAAATTTAGCCAGGCCTTGTGGTGGGTGCCTGTATTCCCAGCTACTTGGGAGACTGAGGCAGGAGAATCACTTGAACCCAGGAGGCAGAGGTTGCAGTGAGCTGAGATCACACCACTGCATGCCAGCCTGGGCCACAGAGCGAGGGACTGTCTGGAAAAACAAACAAAAGCAAGACCAAAAACATCCACCCACTTCAAGTAACACAATGCATCTCAGAACAAAGCTGAAGGATTTGTAAAAGAATTCAGAAATATCCGATACTCAAAACCAGGTAAAACTCATAATGTTGATTATCTTGGTGAAGCTAATCAGGTTTACAAAATAGGTAGGAAACAGCCTATAATGAGAAAAAGCAGTCAGTTTAAACCAACACAGAGTTAAAATAGGCTTTATAATTAGCCGAAAAGGACATAAACAGAACTATCATAACTGCATTCTATATGTTCCAAAATTAATAAGTAAAAAAGAAGACCCATATTGATTTTCTGGAGAGAAAAAAATGTCTGGGATGAATAATATGCTGGGATAATATGTCTGGGATGAATAATATGTCTGGGATAGGATTAATAGCATGTTAGACATGAAAAAAAAAACAGTAAAGTTGATGTTACAGAAAAAGAAATTAACAATAGAAAATGCTGGGTAAATAAGGGAATTTAAAAAGTGACAAACAGCATAAGTTAAATGGGGGAAAACTTCAAGAAGTCTAACATATATACATATATATAAAATGGGTCACTGAAATTGGGGGTATAAGAGAACAAAAATGATTGATAAAGTAATGGTCAAAAAACTATCCAAATTTTATAAAAACAATAATTCTGAAGATCCAAAGCTCAACAAATCCCAAACACAATAAATGTGAAGACAACATAAAGACATATCAAAATGCATTTTTTTTAAACCCAGGAATAAAGAAAAAAATCATAAAGTCAATCAGAGAGACAATACATTATGATAATGATTAAAGAAGATTTTTCACCAGAAAACATAAAAGCAAGAAGACAATAGAGCAATATCTTTAAAGTACTCAAAAGATGAGTATCCTAGAATACACACTCAAAATATAGTTCAACAATAAAGTTGAAGTAAAGGTGTTTTTACATATAGAAAATCAAAAATAATTCATATCTTTTGCACTTTTACTAAGATAAATATTAAAATATGTTATTCAGAAAGAAGTAAAATGACAACAAATAGAAACAGATCCACATCAAAGAATAAAGAACATTGAAAACAGTAACCTCCTGGATAAATTTGTAAGACTTTTCTTCTTATGGTTTATATTTATTTTCCAAACAAACATTTTAGGCAAAAATAATGAAATAATGAAATAGGGGGTTGTAATGTAAGTAAAAGTAAGAGCTACCCACAACAACTTACAGAACTACAAGGATTAAAAAAAATATGTATAAGTAGTTGGAGATTACAATAACCTCTCTCAATAATTGATGAAACAAGTAGACATACCACCAGTAAGGACACATCAGACTTGAACAGCATTATACAAGCAACTTAACTAATTGACATGGAATATTCCACCCAACGATAGCAGGATAGACATTTCTCTCAAGCACAATTGGAACATTTACCAAGATAGATGACATTCTGAGCCTGAAGAAATTTCAGTAAGTTTAAAATAATTCAATTGGTAGAGAATATTTTCTCATGTTACGATGTATTTAAGTTGGAAATCAATAATACAATGATAACTACATAAATATTTGAAAATCAAATAACACATTTTTGAAGGGATCATAGGTCAAAGAATACATCAAAAGGGATGTTAGAATTTGCAACTGTGACTGTAAATGAAAGCACAACTGGCAGGAGCTAAGCTGAGCCGAGAGAGCACTAAGCTGCCAGGTCTTGTCACAGCTAATTAAAACAGCAAGCCATAGATGAAAGATTAAGCCTTTAATCCCATCCTGGGATGGCATAAGCAACACTGGAGGAAGGGCCGACTCCCCTATGTCATTTCTCCCCAAGGGTGGTGTACCAGTGAGGGTAACGTGGATGAGCACACATATGAGGTTTGTGTTACCATTGAGGAAGCACCTAACAAAAGGCTCCAGCATTTTTATGAACTGCAGGTGAGGGACAGACAGGAGAGTTAGAAGTAGGAAAGAACTGGGTACTGGGTCAGAGTGGGAAAAAGTGTCTTTAAGGTTTCCCCTTCCTCCGCTCATATGAGGATCTCTGGAGACTGCAAGAAGACTTCAGCCAAAGACTTCAGATAAAGAGATAGGAATGAAGGCATCTGGCTAGGCATGTGAATATGTAAATGAGCATGGCAGGTGAAGAAGGTCTGAGATCTTGACTGAAGCTGTAATGAAATGGCTATGCATCAAGTCTGGCTGTGAGGGGAGCTTTCTCCCATGAAGCATGAAAGATAAAAACTTTTATAATTGCTTATGGTTAGGCCTGAAAAATTGCACAGAGGTTTTTAATGAGGAGCTGGACTTCTCAACAGCATACTGAATTACAGGGATACCACTAATGCAGTACTTAGAGAGATTTTTACAGCATTAAACATCTCTCTTGAAAGAAAAAGATGTTAACTTTATGACTTCAGCATCTACCTTAAGAGACTAAGAAAAGATAAAATTATACACTAAGTAAGCACAAAAACAGTATGAAGGATAAAAAGGAAAAATGAATAAAATAGAAATAACAAAATTACCAGGTGTGGTGGCTCATGCCTGTAATCCCAGCATTTTAGGAGGCTGAGGCAGATGGATCAGCTGAGGTCAGGAGTTTGAGACCAGCCTGGCCAACATGGTAAAAACCCTATTTCTACTAAAAATACAAAAATTAGCTGGGCATGGTAGCACATGCCTGTAATCCCAGCTAGTTGGGAGGCCAAGGCAGAAGAATTGCTTGGACCTGGGAAGCAGAGGTTGCAGGGAGCCGAGATCACACCATTGCACTCCTGCCTCGACAAGAGCAAAACTGTGTCTCAAAAAAAAGCAAAATTAATAAAACCAAAGATGTTCACTAACAGATAAATAAAATCAATAAACTTCTACTCATACTTACAAGAAGAAAAAGAAATGCAAATTATCAATAATATTAATAAGAGATAGTACATCACTGTAGAGGCTACAGATATTAAAATAATAATGAGAAAATATTATGAGTAACATTACACGTACAGATCCAAAAACAGATGCAATGGGGAAAAAAATTCTTGAAGGTTAACAATCACCACAGTTTACTCAAAAAGAAATAGGTTACCTCAATAGTCATAAATGTTAAGCAATTTGAATATGTAATAAAAGCATTCCCAAGAAGTAAACTACAGGCCCAGAATCTATTATTGATTAATTTAAAATAAAAAAAGCTTATGGAAGAAATTCTACCAATTCTACTAAGTCTTCCAGAAAACTTAAAAATTGAAGCAGAAGGAATATTTCCCAGCAGACTTTGTAATGAGAAATTCACTCTGATACCAATTTTAGACAAATATATTGTAATGAAAGAAAACTACAGAGTAATGTTTTTTATTAATTAAGTGCAAAGATTTTGAGTAAAATTTTAGAAAATTGAATTCAACGATATATGGAAAGGATAATACATACTAATCAAGTGGAATTTAATACCAGGAATACAGAGGCATATTTAGCATTCAAAAATCAAGCAATATAACTTACTGTATTAACAAACTGAACATTAAAATCCATATAATTACCTCAATAAAGTTAGAAGAGCATTCAAGAAACTCTAACATCAATTTCTCAAAGCAATTCAGTATAAAATAGGAATGAATAGATGGCAGTTTCCTCAACCCAAGAACGGACATCTATGGAACACCAATAACTAACATCAGAATCAATAGTGAAAGACTGAATTCTTTCCACCTAAGATGAGGAATGAGAAGATGTGCCTGCAGTGGTAAGTATCCATTTGAGGGTGTTGCCCGTGGTGACATTTCTTTAGTGGTGGCAGAACCAGTGCTAGTCTATCAATTCGGACTATTCATGTGCCTTAATCTTAGCTGTGTTTTCCACTTCCAGTAAATATGTTTTTTGCACATTTTATGAGTTCTGTCTCTAGTCTTTCTGTCATACTTGTGAGCATTGGTTAGCTAGAGTCCAGGTACATTGAGGGTTGCAGAGATTCAATCAGGGTGATGGCAAAAATATTAAGGGAAAATATTAGAGAAAGTTATAGAATATAGTCTCAAACCCTTTTGGAAGGCCTAAGAGTTTTCTCTATAGTTCTTGGCTGAAGCCAGCCAGAGTATCTTTGCAAGAGCCAGAGAGATTAGGGTGCAAATACAAAAGAATGTGAGGAGTTTGCCTAACTTGTTTATCCATGTGGTTCTAAAATTAACCTTTGATCATTCTGGATGGCTCTCTTGAGGGGAGGTTAACCAGAAATATTACTCGCTAATATGTTTGTTTTGGGAATCAGAACCTGTCCTTTAATCTTCAACCTCTAGTGGTGTTAACTCAAGCCTTTGTCAATTAAACTTTACTGAATAAATGCTAGTCTCACTAATTGGTAAGGGCTGGCAGCTGCTATATTTTCACAGCGCTGTCCAGGGAGTCTGTAAGCTGCCCAGACACTCAGTTGAACTGGCAAAGCTTAATATCTGTGTGTCAGTGTACTTTATTCATCAATCACTGAGTCAGGGTCTGCAGGACAGACACCTGCATGTAGTGACCCCAACAGAGGTCAACAGAGGGCAACCAATCATCCTCATTCACAATTAAATTTGGCTTCGAGTGACAATAATACTAATAGTTACATTCATTATTCCAGCCTTAAAAAGGTTTTAAAGATGTTATGTATTTAAAAAAATTTTTAAGGCAGGAATATATTTTCCAAAATCTAAAATAATTTAATTTCAAAGAATAGAGCCAATACAGGACAGTTATTTGTAGCATTGAACTTTTATAAACTCACAAATGGGTTCATATCCTGACTAGCTACAGATATTGACATACATGGAAAGTAAAATTTCCTATCTATTAAATGAAGAAAAGTACACATCTCTGACTGCTCCATCAGTTAAATGCTATAAGTCAATTAAATTTTATATGTAAATAACAGGCTTTCTGCTTCATTGAAAGCATTCAGCCAGCAGTAGTGTATATGTGTACATGTATTATTTTTAAAGGTGACACAGTTAAATTCCTGCATAGGCCACAGTCAAGTATTGTGTTTTTCTCCTCCAAAAACAATTATTAGAATATTGCTGGCACTAACAGATTCAAACTGTGGCTACAGGAAGTGGAAAACACCAAAAATATAATCAAGCATCAAAAATCAAAATTCATGATTCTAGATGTGAGAAATGTGAAGGTTTGTAGCAGGTGAGGAGGATCCTATTAAGCAGAAAGCATGTGAACTCAGGATCCAGTTTACTCAGAGAATTTTAGAACATTGAGACTATGTCTATTTTTTTTTTCTCTTGAAGTTTTATTGCCTCCTGTGAAACTACAGAATGTTTGGAATAAAGCATTAAATTCAACAATCACTTTATGGGTTTCCCCTATATGTAGATATTTACAATTTCTATTTGTTTTTGCAGGTAAAAAAGGGCACAGAAATACTTGAATGTAATCTCCTTCTCTGTTTATAACTTAGAAATGTTTATTGTGATTCTTTCATCTCTGGAGTGACAAAGGCAAAACAGATTAATTTTAGGAAAGACTCAGAAAACATTTGTTTCCGTATGAAGTGTGCAAAAGTCGTCAGAGCATACCACATATTAAGTTGGTAAAAATAGATTTTGTGCAAATTATTTCATTGTTTTAACTTTCAGTCAGTGCTTGAGATCCCAAGCTTGTTAATGATAAAGTAAGCCTTGTATGGTGGTGGTAAGTCACTGACTTACAAGTCTGAAATTATATATATATATATATATATATATATATATATATATATATATATTTGAGACAGTGTTTCACTCTTGTCCCCCAGGCTGGAGTGCAGTGGTGCGATCTCGGTTCACTGCAACCTCCACTTCCCAGATTCAAGCGATTCTCCTGCCTCAGCCTACTCAACAGCTGAGATTACAGGCACATGCCACCACACACAGCTAATTTTTGTATTTTTAGTAGAGGAGGGATTATTCCATGTTGGCCAGGCTGATCTGGAACTCCTGATCTCAGGTGTTCCACCTGCCTTGGCCTCCCAAATTGCTGGATTACAGGCATGAGCCACTGTGCCCGGCCAAGTCTGAAATCTTGAGTTCAGGTTAGGTCTCAGCTATATCATAGTATCCCTCTCAAGCAGGTTTAAGAATATAAAAATGTGCTCCTACACTAGTCTCCTATTCTTTTAAACTTGACCCTCCAGTTGTCCTCAGGATATATTAGGAATGAGTTTTTTTGAGTAAACAAAAAGTCTACAGTTTGATCTTTTTTTTTTTTTTTTTTTGCGATTGCCCTGTGTTGCCCTGGTTCAGTTCAAGAGGTCAATCCTTCCATCTAGGCCTCTTGAGTAGCTGGGATTACAGGAATGTACCACCGTACCAAGCTATTTTTCTTTCAGTGCTAATGTTGAGTGATTTGAATTTATTAAATTTGTGAATCTACTGTGGATAACACATTAAAAATGATCACAAAAGTTTTCTGATATTTTAACCTGTCGTGGATTACTTCTGTAATACACCATCTATTCCTAGACCTACTTTTGCAATTTTTCTGAAAATTAAATAAGAAAAATAACTGAATGCAGAGAAAAAATAAAAGTATAGGTAGAATAATTTTGATAGGGATCAAAGAATAATAAGGGAATTTATGTCATTTCCAGTAAGGGTACTTATAAATAAAGTTTTGGAGATTTTTAGTGAGAAGGGCTCTGAATCAAAATAGAAACACATATATTATAGAATAAAGTGCAAGAGCCAGTGTAGTGAGACATTTGTGGAGAATGTTACTCACATATACATGCTGAAATTTTTTCAAACAAAAAATAAATATTGCATTTAGGAGAAAAGTGTTAATTCTCTATGTTTCCTTAGACTTTCTAAGCTGAAAATACATGAAATACAACATGCATCTTATATTTTCTATAATAACAATAAAAATTAAATTTGCTGAATGCTACTTTATCTTCAGGTTATTGCTCAACTATCACTTTCTCTGTTAAACATGTTCTGACTGTTCTATTTAAATCACAGCCCGATATCATTTTTCTGCCTTTTTTAAAACCACAGCATTTATTATGTTATACTTTATACATTATTCTTATACTTTCTAAGTCCATCTTCCTGCAATTAAAGTGTAAGGTCCATAAAGAAAATCTTTTTATTCAGCCTCCATCAGTGTAGCTTTATGCAGTAAGTAACACATTATAGACTCCAAAACTTTTTTGATGAATGAATTAAACAACTCTCTGTCAGAAACTATTTTAAATGCTTATAATGCTGTATTTCAATAATCCTCCTAATATCATTTACTTTATTTTAATCAGAAGAAAGTGAATCTTGCAGAGTTTAAGTAGCTCCCCAAGATGACACATATATTAAATGCTAGTGTCAGAGCTGTGACTAAGAAATACATGTCTGATTCCAAAATTTATTATCTTGTACAGTCATCTCAATATTTCCGTGGCAAAATTAGTAAAATGATAAAATGAGAATAGAACTTAAGAATCTGACTAGCATGGATCATGTTATTCCCAAATGGGAATGTGTTTTTAGTCATATTTGTCAATGAATATAATTCTTAAAATATAGTGTACAGAGACAAGATATGAAAAGAATTACCACAATAGAAAGATATAATAATCAGCAAAATTGTCCTTTTATTTTATTAATATATTGTTAATAGCATATTTTAAAAGAAAAAATATTTTTACTTCATTGTAATATTTTTTCCTTTGTGTAATTATTGACAGAGACTTGCAGCAGTACCATCTTCTATTATACCTATATTATAAACCACCAATATAGTTATATTTAATGAAGAATATCATTTGTCCTTTTTTTACATGCAGAAGTTATTTTTAAAATGAAAAAGCTGTAGTTACAGAAACAATAGAGCAATAAATTAATTATTGAGTGTGAAGGAAAATACATAAATTTTATAATGGATTTATTTGTTGAATTTTTCTTTATTCTTCTCTTGCTAGAAGTGCACTATATATGCAAAGACAACACAGAGCATTCATGTAGGGCCAAATTCCTTGGAAAAATTCAGACATCTTGCATCATGGATATCCGCTAGTGAAGGACAAGATATATTGTTGATAGAGTCAACCTGGGAATACATCTAACTATACAATATAAAATTAACACATTTACTACCCTTTCATTTTATTTATGAAAAAGCAATTCTAAAGTTGTTTTCCTGATTGTACTAGTTAGGTTAGGGATTAAGATAAGTAAGTTTGGCTCTGGCATTTTCAAATTTAACTGTATTGGCAACTCTTGCTTTGTGAATTACTTATTGTTCAGTTTTAGGTACCTGAAAGAGGCTTTTCTCCTTTTGTCTTATACTGGTAAAGTTCTGTTAAATTAAACTGGCTTTATCTGTAGTATAAATTGACAAATGTAACTAGCCTTCAAGTACTGCTTTTCACAAGGATTATCAGAAAAAAAAACAAGCATCTTAGATCAGAAAGATCCAAAGTAGGTTAGTGAAGCAACCTGAAAAAATTAATTCTGAAGAGATCACAGGGAGTTTTATCTAAATATAATATTTAAAATACAAATTACATTTTTAAATTTTATAAATAATGCATATTTCTTATATAAACATAAATGTTAAAATAACATATTCCTTTGCCATACAGAGATGAACACTAACATTTACCATTTTCAAATATATTTCTTAAATTATCATATATAACTAAAATAAGATTATTTTAAAACCCAGATTTTAAAAACCTATTTTTTTCTTTACTATATTTTTATGCCAGTAGATATTAAATTTTTATTATTTTAATAAAAATAATTTAATTAAGCAAGCTTCACTTTTTTTTGTTTTGAGAACAGAACTGGGGAGAGTTTAGCTCTAGTATGAACATGCTATGGAAAATAATGATGTGATAAATTCTAGCTGACACCTAGAAAACATGTATTTTAGTTCTATAAACAAAACTAATTATCTGAAACTGGCTAATTTCAGGTTATAGTCTGAATCCAAGTGTGTTGATTTGCTAGGGCTACCATAAGAAAATACTACAGACTGGGTGGCTTAAAAACACTATTAGGAACATAGTCCAAAATCTGATTGCACCACTTATCCTTGGAGGAAACTAGTAGACATAATAACTTTTATCATGGACACATTTGCTCTGGGAACTTGATAGTGCCGCATCTTCTATTGCTACCACTACCAGAAAAAAATTGTCATTGCTGTACCAGAAAGCTCATTTTATTGCAATAACTATCTCCACCGGACTCAGAATCATTTCGGTTACCTGCGTATTTGTGTCATTATCAAGTTCCCAGAGCAACTTTTAGGAAGATAGAGAAATCGTTACAGATTGCAGGAGACTAAGGAGACATGGGGACCAGTTTAGATCCTGTTACTGGTATTTTAGTTAATCGTATTGTGGCAATGTTAATTTATTAGTTTTGATAAATGTACTATATGTGAAATTTTAACAATAGGGGAATCTAGGACCATGATTAATGGAAATTCTCTGTACGAGCTTTGTTACTCTTCTCTAAATCTAAAATTATTTCAAAAATAAAAAGTTTGTAAGAAAATATTACCAGTTGCTAAGATTAGACATGAAATCAGAAAACTAAATCCACAATTATGTGAAAAATTCAATAAAATTATTTTCCCTTTCCTGGTTACATATCTGTGTGGGGCCAGATTGCTCCAAACACCTCAACCCAAATAGTATACTGCAAGAGATTGCATGTTAAAGCAGATAAACCAGACATTTAAAAAAATTCTTAAATGGAAAATAATGTTAATGCTGTTTTTGTTATGGAAAATAGTTCTTATGTATAAAATGTATTAGTCTGTATGAGTGTAATTAGTTAATTGTTGTATCAAATAAAAAAATATTTAAAGTTAATTTTAATTTTAAAGTTATTTATATATTGATAGGTGTAACCAATATAAACAAAACTCTTTGGGGGTCTCCAAAAATGTTTAAGGGAGCAAAAAATCCTGAGGCTAAAATATTTAAGAATCTCTGGTATACATCATTTATAAT
Source organism: Ateles fusciceps (assembly GCA_036589455.1). Taxonomy (NCBI): domain Eukaryota; kingdom Metazoa; phylum Chordata; class Mammalia; order Primates; family Atelidae; genus Ateles; species Ateles fusciceps. The sequence continues at coordinate 1,465,541 of JAZHEH010000827.1, read as the reverse complement.
AAGTGCAGTGGGGTAACATCAACTGAAAATGACAAGATTCAATGAATAACTTGCAGAAAGTGATGCAAATGGAAATTTAAAAAAAAAACTTTTTAAGGGCAAAAGAATTGATTTCCACAGAAAATTGGCATAATTATTGTCAAGTTCAGAGACTATAGAAGGACTTTTAATCTGGAATGATAATAATATTGAATGGACGTAACTGCATGAACTTCTTTGGAATTTGATTAATCAGGTTTTGAGCGATATTATGTAGGTACATTATGTATCAAAAGTGGATTTAGCTAAATTAAAGGCAAAGAGATTTCAAACAGAACTCATCTTGAAAACAGCCAAATGGTAGAAACCTGGCAAAAATCTTCAGCCATTCATCAGGTATACAAAGCTTGCCCATAGATAAGAGAAAAAATAGCTACAGAATTTAACTTTAAAAGCTTTATTTCAGAGTATGGTGCATTGTGTTACCAACTACAATTCAGAATCAGGGCCCTAGTATTCACACCTCAATGTTCAGTGAAACAATACATGTCCAAATAATTTGCTAGGTTAATAACTCTTGTATCTTTAAGAAAAATTTTGAGAAGAAAGGTTGCCTCAAAAATTTTTAGAAACTTAGGATTTGGTCTTTTTTTTATTTTATTTTACTTTTTTTGTCATTCTAGATATTTCTAGGCCTTCAATCTACCTCTAGGTTTGGTCTAATTGACCTAGACAGTATGAGTGGAAAAAACCATGAAACTGGTCAGCATGGCTAGACAAAATTAATTAGAGTAGAATGACAAGTGTTACTTAGAGAAAGTTACTGTTTTTCAAAGGTTGCACTGTGAAATAATAACTCTACTCTGTTGCATTTTCTATCCTATTTCCTGGGTAATAATATATCATATGTATGCACTATGTATATAGACACACATATGTACATATGTATGGGTATACACACGTGAGTAGATATCTACACATACACATATATGTGTATAACTACGAATATATACACACATAAATATCTTTTTAAGATATTTAGAATAACAAATTTTTGAAGGTAATAAGCTCACTTCTCATTTTGACTAATGCATAAAGATTGTGTTTAGATCTCCAACTTGCTTAAAATAGGAATAGTTGGACAGAACACTAATTAAAGTTATATTCTTAATTTTAAAAGAAGCTGAGTGCAAATAGTGAGTATATTCTCTCTTGAAAAATAGTTATATCTCTGTAGGCTTGACCAATGTAGTGTTAGTAATTGATGATGTCTCAAGTACAAATTGTATAAGATTTTATTCTAAAAATAAAAGAATCCAATTGTACTTCTACTAAAAAGACTATGTCACAAAAATCCTTCCAATTTTGAATTACCAAGATTATAATGATAGAACTTCAATGACTTTCTGTGTATTATAAGAGGAGATTTAATTCCAAATAAATAAATCATATTCATGGTAGTAAAAAGTGAAAAAAGATGAGATATCCTTGAAGTTAAGCTTAAGGAAGAACTGATAGTATTCACTTTCTTGAAGGATTCTCAGTGCCTCCTTACAACTTCCAAATATACTTAATACAATTCTTATGAGAAAACAACAGATAATACTTTATCAGAAAATAATTTTATATTATATTTCCACTAGCAGTATGAATAGAGTAAGGGTAATTGTGAAGTAGTGCTGTTAAGTTGTAGCAAGATGCAAATAGAAAGAGTAGGACCCAGCAAGGTTCCTCAAACAGTGATAGTTTGCTAAGTAAAATATAGTGGAAATAGCTCATGTTTTATATGCTTGTTTATCCATCTTTTTAGAACATATTGCTGTTTTCCAGCTGTAATCATTGCTAGCTTTCAGTTTGTTCATTCCTGTAACTTAGTACTTCCTTGGGGCTTGTGATGTTTGCTGTTGATTTCATTCCTTGAGTCTACCCTTTCTAGTTTTTTGAATCTGAAATGTTCTATTTCTCTAGAAGAGATTTCAGCTTCTCCTTTACTTGTAGCATATGATACCTTGCTCTGTTACTATAAAAGCTACAAGACAAATGGAAAGAAATTCTCAAATTTTGAGGATTACCTAATGATATGATTTGGTGCTGTGTCCCCACCCAAATTTCATTTCAAATTGTAATCCTCAATGTTGGAAGAGAGGCCTAGTGGGAGGTGACTGAATCATGGGGGTGGAATTCCCCTGGTTGTTCTCATGATAGTGAGTTAGTTCTCACGAGATCCGGTTGTTAAAAAGTGTATGGCACTTCCCCTTGTGCTCTCTCTATCCTGCTCACCATGTGAAGATGTACCTGTTTCCCCTTTGCCTTCTGCCATGATTGTAAGTTTTCTAAGTTTTCCGCAGTCATGCTTCCTGTACAACCTGTGGAACTGTGAATCAATTAAACCTCTTTTCTTCATAAATTCCCATTCTTAGTAGATTTTTATAGCAATGCTAAAATGGACTAATACACCTAACCACACAATTTAATGAGTCTATGTGTATGTTATGTGGTTATAAAACTCATGATGGCCAATAAAGTATTAACATGATTAAATACAAAGATGTTTCCTTAGTGCCTCATAATGATGTTCACAAAGAAGTACTAAAATTATGACTCTCTGGAATATCTCTTGAATATGAAATATGTAATTTTATCTCAGCTTGGTGATGTCAAATTTTTTCTTACAGTCTAGCTCAGGGCTGTCAAATTTGTTAATCTTTTCAAAGAAAGATTAAACATTTTATTTATTATTTGTGTTCAAATTAATTAATTTCTTCTCTTACCTGTATTCCGTTTTGTATTCTTACTTTGAATTTAATTTGCCCTTTTCCTAGCATTCTTAAGAAAAACAATGTTATTGATTTTAGGGCTTTCCTTTATTATATAAATATTCAAAGCTCTGAAACTCCCTTAAGCACTGTTAGCTGAATTTTCAAAATGTTGATACATCATATTTTTATCAATTTATTTCTTTTTCTAAATAAACTGATTATTGCTATTTTTACCAATAGAAATTATTTAGCTGTGTATGGTCTAATATGTAATATTTTCTCTAAATATTTTTTGTTCTAAATTTCTCACTTAATTTTATTGTGGTCAGAGAATATACATGAAATGACTTCAATTATTTAAAATTTGTTGACATATTTGATGTATTGGCATTTAGGAATCTATCCACTCTTTACATTGTATTTTTATAGTATGTTCAGATTAAATATTCACCTTTAACTTTTCACAGGTCAATTATAATAATTTTGTATTCCTTCACATAAAACACAAGAATCTTGTAATTCTGATGCCCATTTACCTCTGTTCTTCATGCAGTAGTTCACACATAGACAAACTACAGATCCCAGGCCAAATCTGGTGTGTGATTTTTTTGTATGGCTTCATGCTTAAGAATTACTTTTAATTTTTTTAAAAAGTATAATTTTAAACATAGATGGAGAAGAGGCAAGAGGAGGAAGAGGTGAATGAATATGCAACAGACACTCTGAGTGGGAGCGGCCTGCAAATCTTCAAATTGACCATATGGCTCTGTACAGAAAAAAATGTGCTTGACCCTATTTTATTTATATATGTGTTAATTTTTATACCATAGTTTTTAAGCATTTATAGGTACTTGAAAATATTCAGAAGAAAATAGTGTCTGATTTTCTAAAATTTACCATTTATGCAAATCTTTATTCTTACAGAAACATGTACATTTTTATTTATTCTTACTTCAGCCCGAATAACTTCTGTTAAACAGTTTTTCTATTGAAGTAATGCTGGCTGTGAAATCTGTTTTTATATACCTGAGAAGGTTTTTATTTTGCCTTCATTTTAGATATATAGTTTCAGTGGATATGGAATTATGGCTTGACAGATTTGCATTTCTTTTATCACTTTAAAAATGCTGCCTGGCTTTCATTATTTCTAATAAATTATTGTCATTGTTGTTCTCCTGCATATGTCATTTAATTTCTGCTTGCATTTGTGATTTCTCCCATCTTTCTATTTAACTGTAAGTGATAGGCTATAATAGACTATGTTGTGGTTAATTCTTTATTTACTTATTATTGTATTGAGATTTTCTGAGCTTCTTGAATCTATAAATTTATGTCTATCACCTACTTTGGGAAGTTTGGGAAAAAATATTTTTAAAAAATCATCTCTTCTGTCTCATTGCCTTTATTCTTTTCTTTGTGTACTCAGTTTGTACATATGTTAGGCTTTTTTGAAAATAATGTCTCATCAGTAACCAACGATCTCTTTACTTTCAATATATTTTCCCTCTTTTTTTTTAGATTGGATAATTTCTATTAATATCTAAAGTTCACTTATTTTTTTCTTCTGTTATCACCAATCTGCTATTAAACCCATCTAGAGATTTTCTTTTTAATTTCAGATCTTATGGTTTTAATTTCCAGATTTTCTCCTTGGTCTCTTTTTAGTTTCCTTTTCTACTGAGATATTCCATTTGCACACTGATTTCACAGATATTCTTTACTTTTGTCAACTTAAAAAAAAATGGCACTAGATAAAATTAGCTCTACCTATACTAGGTTAGCTCAAAAACAAGACATAAAGATTATAATCTACAATGCATCGAATAGTAATCCAGCAGTGCATTTGGTGAGGGGAAGAGTAAGGTGAGGTTTTATTAGCAAAAAGAGATTTACATAAGCTGCTTAGAAACCGAGTTCATGGGTTCTAGAGGTTCAAAGCCAGGGTTGTTAGTTTATTGTTGGAGATGCCATTATTGAGCAAGTGTTCTTGAGAACATCTTGTCTGAGTTACTGCAGTTGTAAGAAATTATCAGTGCAGGAGATGCATGTGGTTTAATTTATCAATGCAGAAGATGCATGAAAGATGTGAAAATATTTCTTCTCAGGTTTTTAGAAAATCCTTAGAAAAAGGTCTTATTTTAGACATATAAGCATGAGCCTCCTCTCCTTTGGGCCTTCCTGGCCTTATTTTATCTGAATCTCACAAAAGTGATTTATTCTGCAATTTTCACACATTCTTTGTTATATAGGCATCGTCATAATAATTGCTTTAATATTCCAGCATGTCAGTTTCAACATCTGGAATATCTTAAGTTCAGACTTCATATATTTTTCTTTATTGTACTTTCTAACTATTTTATATTATAATGAATAAAGAAACATCTCTAAAAATAGAAGAGGGTAAGGAAAAAGAAAGAAACAAATGAACAGTGTATCATATACAGTGAGCAAGAGAAATAAGAAAATAAATACTAATTAGATTTATTTTGTCCTATCTTGTGTGATGACCATTCAATATAATTTAAATGAAATTCTCAAACACTGTAAACCACTGTGAAATGTATTCATTTTTCCACATTGTTGTTGTGACTGTCTCTGTTTATTCTATCTTTTCTATATTCAAATATTCCATACTCATTTTGTTTTGATTTTTTAAAATACTTTTTGGACCTACCCTTAGTTTTATATAACCCTTGCTATATTAGCTACCCTAAGCCACCCCCTCACTTTGTTAGCTACTTTATAAGATTACAAACCTTACCAACAGAGCTTCTACTCAAGCTAACTATTTTCATTTTCAATAAGGAAAGGTAAGGTAATACTTACCTTTTACAATTTTATTCACATTAGATTCTGTGTAATAAAAACTTTGCTTGTCCTTTGTCCTAGTTTCTTGTAGATACTCTCTAAACCATTGAATGAAAAATTTGGTTGGCCTCTGTCACAGTTTTCTTTTTTTTTCTTTTTTTGAGAAAGAGTTTCATTCTTGTTGCCCAGGCTGGAGTGCAATGGCAGGACCTCAGCTCACTGCAACCTCTGCCTGCCTCAGCCTCCTGAGTAGCTAGGATTACAGGTGCATGGCACCACACTAAGCTAATTTTTAAAAAATTTTTAGTAGAAATGGGGTTATATCATGTTGGCCAGGATGGTCTCCAACTCCTGGCCTCAAGTAATCTGCCTGCCTTGGCCTCTCAATGTCACAGGTTTCTGGAGGTAATATCTGAATTCTTAGAATTTCCCTAGTCATAGTAATGTCTTTGTTATTCTTGGTGTGCTCTGACAGTCTTCGTCAACAAAGTGACTCATAGTGAGCCTTCAGATGGTTTATGCTAGCTAGAAGACTCAAGATTAAGTATTGTCATGCCAGAATAGTGGTGTGATTACATGGTTAGGACTTTGAGCGAGGTAATATCATTATGACTTTTAAGAATGGAGACAGGCGGGAATAAGGAAGTAGTTGAATTTAAAAGCACCAGAAATCAAACAGATATAATTGATGTATATCAAGTATTTCATCCAACTACAGCAGAATACATATTCTTCTCAAGCTCACATGTAGCATTCAGCAAGATAGACTATTTTAGGAAATAAATAAATAAATAACAGATTTGAAAGAATAGAAATTATACTGTATCTGCTCTCAGACTTCAATGAATTAAACTAGAAATCAGTAACAGAAAGGTAGCTGAAATATCCCCCAAATACTTGGATATTAAACAACTCACATCTAAATAACACATGGACTTATCAAAATTTGTGGAATACAGCAAAAGCAGTACTTAACATTAAATATTAAAAAAAAAAAATCCACATGGACACAGGGAGGGGGAGCATCACACACTGGGGTCTGTGGTGGGGAAATGGGGAGGGACAGCAGGTGGTGGGGGAGTTGGGGAGGGATAACATGGGGAGAAATGCCAGATATAGGTGATGGAGAGGAAGGCAGCAAGTCACACTGCCATGTGTGTACCTATGCAACAATCTTACATGTTCTTCACATGTACCCCAAAACCTAAAATGCAATTAAAAAATAAAAAATAAATAAAAAACAAAAGCAACAACAAAAAAAATCAGTAATCTAATTTTCCTCTTTAGGAAACTAGAAAAAGTAGAGTGAATTAATTTTAAAATAAAATAAATAATAAATAATAGTAATTACAATAGAAAAAAATCAAATTGAAGGAAATAAATCAATAGAAATAAGCGTCAAAACCAAAAGCTGTTTTTTTTTAAATAATTAGTAAAATTGATGAGCCTCTAGACATGCTATCTAAAAAGAAGAGAAGACACAAATGTTTCATATCAGAAATACATACCATGGGCATTAAATAACAGTATAAAAAACACTATGAACAATTACCTGCCCACAAATTTGATAACTTAGATTAAATGGACCAATTTCTTGCAAAATACAATCTGCCAAAACTTAAACAAGAAGACAATCTGAACAGTTATATATCTATTAAATAAATTAAATAAATGGAAAACATCAGGCCCAACTGGATTCACTGATGAATTCTACCACATGTTTATAGAATAAATTGTATCTATTCTTTATAGTCTCATCTAGAAGACAGAATCAGAGTGAATGTATCCTGACTTATGAGGCCAGATTTTCCTTAATACTTAAACCAAAGACATTACAAGAAAAGCAAATTACAAGTAATATTATTCATGAATATAGATGCAGAATTCCTCAATAAAATATCAGCAAACAGAATTCACCAATATATGAAAAGAATTATACAAAATAACCAAGTGAGATGTATTCTACAAATATAAGGCAATTTCAACATTTAAAAACTAATTAATGTAATTCATTACATCCATAGAATACTTTAAAATCACATGATTATATTAATAGATACAAAAAAAATGGAAAAACTCAACACCAATTCATGATAAAAGCTTTCAGTGAAATAGAAATAAAGGAAAACTTTCTCAACTTCTAAAGAACATCTACAAAAGAGCCCTATAAGTAACAAAATACTTAATGGTGAGAAACTTGAAGCTTTCCCCTAAGGTAAGAAGCAACTGAAGAATATTAGACCTTTGCTAGATGAATAGATTGCAAAAATTTTCTTCCATTCTGTAAGTTGTCTGTTCACGCTTATCGTAGCTTCTTCTGCTGTGCATCTCTTTAGTTTAATTAGATCCCATTTGATAATTTTTTATTTTGTTGCAATTTTTTTTTTTTTGGTCACGAAATCTGATATGGATTGGTATTGTCCTCACCCAAATCTCACCTTGAATTGTAATAATCCCCAAGCGCCAAGTGTGGGGCCAGGTGGAGATAACTGAATCATGGGAGTGGGTTTCACCAAACTGTTTTTGTGGTAGTGAATAAGTCTCACAAGAACTAATGGTTTTATAAATGGGAGTACCGCTGCACACACTCTCTTGCCTGCCACCATTTAGAATGTGACTTTGCTTCCTATTCACCTTCTGCCATGATTGTAAGACCTCCATAGTCATGTGGAACTGTGAATCAATTAAATCTCTTTCCTTTATAAATCACCCGGTCTCAGAGATCTCTTTATTAGCAGTGTGAGAACAGACTAATACAAAATATTTGCCTGTTCTCATGTTCTGAATGGTATTGACTATATTTTCTTCTAGGATTTTTGGAATTTTGGCTTTTACATTTAAGTCTTTAGTCCATCTTGAGTTATTTTTTGCATAAGGTATAAGGAAGGGGTCCATTTTTAATTTTCTGTACATGGATAGCCAGTTCTCATAGCACCATTTGTTAAATAGGGAATTCTTTTCCCCATTGCTTGTTTTTGTCAGGTTTGTAAAAGATTAAATGATTGTAGTTGAGTGGCCTTATTTCTGAGTTCTCTGTTCTCTTCCATTGGTCTGTGTGTCTGTTCTTATACCAACACCATGTGGTTTGGGTTACTTTAGCCTTGTAATATAGTGTGAAGTTGGATAGCGTGATTCCTCTGGCTTTGCTCTTCTGCTTAGGATTGTCTTGGCTATATGAGCTGATATGGTTTGGCTGTGTCCCCCACTCAAATCTCATTTTTTTAGCTACCAAAATTCCCATGTGGTTTTGGAGGGACCTATTGGGAGATGATTGAGTCGTGGGGGCAGGTTTTTCTTATGTTGTTCTCATGATAGTGAATGGGTTTCATGAGATCTGATGGTTTCAAAAATGGGAGTTTCTCTGGACAAACTTTCTCTTTGCCTTCTGTCATTCATGTAAGATGTGACTTGCTCCTCCTTGCTTTTTGCCATAAATGGAGGACTCCCCAGGCGTGGGGTACTGTAAATTCATAAAATCTTTTTCTTTTGTAAATTGCTTAGGTGTATCTTTATCAGCAGCATGAAAACAGACTAATACACTAAATTGTTACCAGGAGTGAGGTGTTTCTGAAAAGATATCTGAAAACGTCAAAGTGGCTTTGGTACTGAATAAGAGGCAGAGGCTGGAATAGTCTTGAGGGCTCAGAAAAAGTAAAAAAAAAAAAAAAAATATGGGAAAGTTTGAAAATTCCTAGAGACATATTGAATGGCTTTTCCCCAAATGCTGATAGTGATATAAACAATAAGGTTCAAGCTTATTTCCAGGGGTCAGAGAGAAATGAGGGAACTGGAGCAAAGGTGACAAAGGGAAATGGGAACTGGAGCAAAGGTGACTCTTGTTATGTTTTAGCAAAGAGATTGGTGGCATTTTGCTCCTGCTCTAGAGATTTGTGGAACTTTGAACTTCAGAGAGATGATTTAGGATATCTTGTGGAAAAAATTTCTAGACAGCAAATCATTCAACAGCTGACTTTTGTGCTGTTAAAGGCATTCAGTTTTATAAGGGAAACAGAGCATAAAAGTTTGGAAAATTTGCAGCCTGCCAATAAGATAGAAAAGAAAATCCCATTTTCTGAGGAGAAATACAGCCTGACCGTAGAAATTTGCATAGGTAATGAGGAGCCAAATGTAAATCACCAAGATAATGGAAAAAGTGTCTCCAGGGCATGTCAGACATCTTCACAGCAGTCCCTCCCATCATAGATCTGAAGCCCAAGGATAAAAATGTGGTTCCCTGGGCTGGGCCCAGGGTCCTTTTGCTGTGTGCAGCCTAGGGACTCAGTGCCCTGCCTCCCAGCCACTCAAGCTGTGACTGAAAGGGGCCAATGTAGAGCTTGAGCCATGGCTTCAGAGGATACAAGCCTCAAGCCTTGGCAGCTTCCATGTGGTTTTGAGCCTGTGAGTACACAGAAGTCAAGAACTGAGGTTTGAGAATCTACACCTAGATTTCAGAAGATGAAATCTCAAAGATTGCTGTAGGGGTGGGGTCCTCTGTATAAGGACCCCACCCCTACAGCATGGGTACAGGGTGGCCAAGTAAAATGTGACTTGCTCCTCCTTGCCTTCTTCCATGATTATGAGGCCTCCCCAGTCATGTGGAAATATAAGTCCAAAAAAATCTCTTTCTTTTATAAATTGCGCTGTCTTGGATATATCTTTATCAGTAGCATGAAAATGAAAGTTTGTTAACTTTCTTTCATGATAATCTTCTAACTTTGTCAGTGGGGTGTTAAAGTGTACCACTATTACTGTGTGTGAGTCTAAGTCTCTTTGTAGGTCTCTAAGAACATGTTTTATGAATCTGGGTGCATATTCAGAATAGTTAGCTCTTCTTGTTGAATCGAAGTCTTTACCATTATGTAATGCTTTTTTTTTCTTTTTTTCTTTTATTCTTTTTTGATCTTTGTTGGTTTGCTGTCATTTTTTTTCAGAAACTAGAATTGCAACCCTGTTTTTTCTGTGTTCTATTTGATTGGTAAATTTTTTTCCAACCCTTTATTTTGAACCTATGTGCATCTTTGCATGTGAGATGGGTCTCTGGAATACAGCACACCAATGAGTCTTGACTGTTTATCTATCTTGCCATTCTGTGTCTTTTAATTGGAACATTTAGCTCATTTACATTTAAGGTTAGTGTTGTGATATGTGAATTTGATCCTGTCACCATAATGCTAGCTGATTATTTTACAGACTTGTTTATGTAGTTGCTTCATATGTCACTGGTCTGTGTACTTTTGTGTGTTTTTGCAGTGGCTGGTAATGGTGTTTCCATTCCATATTTAGTGCTTCCTTCAAATGCTCTTGCAAGGCAGGCGTGTGTTAATGAATTCTCTAGCATTTGCTTGTCGGAAAAGAATCTTATTTCCCCTTTGCTTATGAAACTTAGTATGGCTAGATATATAATTCTGTGTTGGAAAGTCTTTTCTTTAAGAATGTTATATATTGGCCCCCAATTTTTTCTGGCTTGTATGGTTTCCACTGAGAGGTCACTGTTAGTCTGATGGGCTTCCTTTTGTAGGTGACCTGCCCTTTCTCTTTAGCTGCCATTAACATTTTTTCTTTCATTTCAACCTTGAAGAATCTGATGATTATATGTCTTGGGGTTTATTTTTTCATGAAGCCTCTTACTGGGGTTCTCTTTATTTCCTGAAGGTTGGCATGTCTTGCTAGGTTGAGGAAGTTCTCCTAGATGATATTCTGAGGTATGCTTTCCAACTGGGTTCCATTCTCCTTGTCTCTTTCAGGTACCTCAATCAGTCATAGGTTTTGTCTTTTTACAGAATGTCATATTTCTTAGAGGTTTTGTTAATTCTTTTTACTCTTTTTTCTCTATGCTTGTCTGCCTGTCTTATTTCAGAAATATAGTCTTCAAGCTCTGAGATTCTTTCCTCCACTTGGTCTATTTGGCTATTGATATTTGTAAGTACATTGTGAAGTTCTTGTGTTGTATATTTCAGCTTTATCAGGCCATTTATGTTCCTCTCTAAGCTGACTATTTTGGTTATCAGCTCCTATAATGTTTTATTATGATTCTTAGCTTCTTTGCATTGGGTTAGAACATGCTGCTTTAGCTCAGTGAAGTTCTTTATCACCCACCTTCTGAAGCCTACTTCTGTCAGTTCAGCCATCTCAATCTCAGCCCACTTCTGTGCACCTGCTGGAGAGGTGTTGCAATCATTTGGAGGTGAAGAGACTCTCTGGCTTTTTGAGTTTTCAGTGTTTTTTTTGTTGATTTCTTCTCATCTTCATGGACTAATCTACCTTCAATCTTTGAGGTTGGTGACCTCTGAATTGGGTTTTTGTGGGGTCTTTTTTGTTGATGTGGTTGCTGTTATTTTCTGTTTGTTTATTTTTAATTGTCATGCCCCTCTTCTGTAGGGCTGCCATGGTTTGTTGGGGGTCCACTCCAGGCCACAATCACCTGGGTTTCTCCCACATCTGTAGGTATCACTGGTGGAGGCTGTACAACAGCAAAGATGGCAACCTGCTCCTTCCTCTGGGAGCTCCATTCCTGATAGTGGCCTAAGCACTTCTGTAGGAGGTACCTGGAAAACTCTGTTGGGAGATCTAACTTGGGAGCAACGGGATCAGGGACCCACTTAAAGAAGCAGTCTAGATGCCCCTTGGCAGAGGGATGTGCCACACTGGAAAAAACACCCCTAGTCCAGACAACCAGACATCTCCAGAGCCAGCAGGCAGAAAAGACTAAGTCTGCTGAACCACAGAGACTGCAGCCACCCACCTGCCAAGGGCTCTGTCCCAGAGATATAGGAGTTTGTCCATAAATGCCTGGCTAGAGTTGCTGAAATTCCCAAAGGGAGGCCCTGCCCGGTGAGGAGAGAGATATTGGGGTCCCACTTAAAAAAGCAGTCTGGCCATGATCTGCCTTAGCAGCTGTGTTGCACTGTAGGGAATTCCTCCCAGTCCAGACCACCCAGAATCTCTGGGGCTGGCAAGCCAGGACTGCTGACTGGATGTGCACAGATGATGGCTGCCCCTCCTCACTGAAAACTCGGTCATTTCAGGCAATCTCTCTCCTGCTGCCACTGGCTGGTTGGAATCCCAAGTCAGTGGGAATTAACTTGTGAGGTGCTGTGGTAGTGGGGCCCACTGAACAATGCCACTTGGCTTCCTGTCTTCAGCCTCCTTCCTACAGGTATGGACAGATCTCCTGTTTCACTAGAATTAGTGGGCTGGAGAATGCAAAAGCCCTTACATCTCCATGCATGCCCAAGCAGTTGCGAAGAGCCTGCACAGCTCTGTACTTTAGAACCAAGGCCTTGGTGGCATGGGCTCACAAGGGGGTGTCCTGATCCATGGGTTGCAAAGACCTTGGAAAATTGTGGTTTCCTGGGCAAGTGACACGATTACTCACCACCTTTCTTGGCTGGGGGTGAGAGGTCCCCTTGCTCCATATTGCTCCCCCAGAGGGCTATCACCCCACCCTGCTTTTCCTTGCTCCCATGGGTCACACTGACTGCCTAGCTGTTCCCAATGTAAGAATCTGGATATCTCAGTGGAAGATGTAGAATTCACTGGCATTTTTATTCTTCTTCATGAGTGCTGCAGATCGCAGTTGCTTCTAATCAGCCATCTTGTCCAGCCTCTGATTTTATTTTTTAGCACTGCCTTTAAGGCATATTTTAAAATTTATTGTTCTAATAAATAATTATTACTTTTATAAAATTACCTATAAGGATAAAATATACATGGAATACAAATTGCCATATAAGAAAAAAACATATAGGAAATATGATTGAATCTTTTTTAAAGAATAATCTATACATGCATTTTTTAAAATGATTATGAAATAAAATGTGTGAAAAAGTAACTATTAAAATTTTTATCTTTGAGCTATACATTTTTTTCATTTATTATTTTAAAAATCAAATGTGCAGCTCCCAATACCTATTAAAAATTACATATGTAGGAAGGTCTTTTAACTATTTATAGTGTTCAACATATAGCGAAAACAAATTTGTATCAAATTACATGCTCTGAAAAGTCTATATATGAACTAAAGATCATGAGGACATCAATATCAGGGCAAGATTTTATTTTTGAAACAGGCTGAACCAAATGTCTCCTTGAAATATATCTATCTCTTTTGAAAATAAATATCTTAAATGATCTGAGGTACATTAGAGAAGAAAGGTACTTTGGTTTTCTTCAGAAAACTACCGCTGAAGTATGCATGTTATTTTGTTTTTCTTGAACCTAAGATTCCATATCTATAAAACAATGTATTTGAAATACTGGATGTCTGAGCTCCCATCCATCTCTCATGTGTTACGATTTTGTGAAGAGTATTGGTCAGCATGAGATGACAAAATTTCAGACATTTACTTCAGAACCTTGAGAATGCCAGTTAATTCAGAATCCAGCATGTATGTAATTATACCTTTGCACTGCATTCAGTTTTCTTTTTGTCCTTTGTGTGAAAAACCCCCACCTAATGAGGTCTCCCTTATTCAAAGATATCAAAACTGTATTTTTTAAAGAATTGTTTGTCTCTAACTAATCTATGTTCTATTTCCTCTCTCCCATTACACAAAAGTGCCTAAAATACTTTAATTTTTTCTTAATTTGGGCCTAACTTTAAATGTAACATGGGGCAAGACAATTAATTATATTAAAATAAACTTTTAAAAGGTATTTAGGGAAAAGAGGGAAACTTACTACCGTTTGCAGCTAATCAGCTCTTCTTATTAAATATTCAGAAGTTGTGCTCTGCATAGGATAACACAGAAACCTGCTGTCAAAGCCTTTCAGGGAAATCTTTACACCCTCTCTACAGAGAAAAACCAAAATCAGCAAATCATGAAATATCAACAACAGTATTCAATATGAAAAATAATCAGCATAATGCCCTTACATCTCTTAACAATTGCATATTTAAGGGAAAAATGTAGAGAAAGAAGCATTGCCAATACAGAAAGCTAGCCATAAATAAAACCATTGAAGAATGATGGAAATTATTTGGCAGGAAGAGGAACTAAAGATTTGCTGTTTTGTGTTTTACGTTGGCAGAAATAACCATGTGGTTAGTTTTGAAAATTACATTTTATTAATTTAGGATTAAGCCTTCTGTAAAGTGGCTATATATAATATGTGAAAAGATTTTCTGATATTCTGAGAAAACCCTAATTTGAAAAATTGAAACCTGAGAGATTTAATTACAAAAAGTATAAATATAAAATTTTATCTTAAAAAATTTTATATTTAAAAGTGCTTGTAGGATTTGGTTATTTCATCAAATTTCTAAACCATAAAAATATACTTTAAAAATTACTATCAACTGTGATCTTAATATGCATTGACAGTCAACATTTATATATTTGAATATATCTTTTATTTTTCTCCTAATGAGAGGAGGAAGAAAAAAAATGACCATCTTTCAGGACTGTTCACTTTAGTGTGTATGTATTCATAGTATGTCATGTGTTTGCTTTAGCTTATTTTGCAAAATAGGATAATATGCTTATATAATAGTTTATCCTGAATTTTTACTTGATCATTTTTTACCATTTCAACTTGCCATTTTTTTCAGCAGCATAATTTTGAGTTTCCAATATGCTGTTATAAAAAATAAGTCAATACCTTTCCTTCAATGGGCAATTCATGAAAGCACTTCATTATTTCTATTTTTTGTATTAGTCAGATAGAGTGTATGGACTTTATGGAGGCTATTGATGCATATTGCCATCTTGATATTAACAATGCTTGGACCAATTTAATTTTCAACCAGGCTTGCTGAGAAAAACTACCATCAAACAATTGCAAGCATGGCTATGATCAGTAAGAGAAACATTTGAAAATTTGATGCTACAAATAATATGCTTTATTACAAAAATAACTTAAAACACATTTCATTAATAACTGATCGATTCTGGGATATTTAATTTTTTTTACTTTTAAAATACTAGGCTTCATATTATTAATTTGGAGATGAAGAAAAGTAAAATCAATTACATTGTAATGTTTCTGAAAATTTACATTAACTTTAATTGTTTGCATGCCAGCAATAATTATTAAAATATCAAGCCAGGAATGTAATAATTCCTGAGTGTATCATCCAGAAAATATTAGGGTTTTCTCAATGGGGATATAGTGGTTTCAACTTTAGAAAGCTTTAATTTTGGCTTTCATATTATGTCTCCATTTTCAAGTGCTGCACCAGAGTTGTAAATAAACTATAGAGACATCTAAATAGAGAATGAAATTTGTGAACTCTTATACTTTCTCTGATTTGACAATATCCAGAATAAACTTGGTTAGGTCATTTATCTCATTTGAGCCCTGTTTCCAGTTTTACTGCGGAATTACTGGAATTCTCTTATAAAGCTTTTTCATAGCAAATTAACTCTCAAAGTGAATAAAATACCCTTTTTAAACAATTATATTTATAATATCATCAAAAAGAATAAAATACTGAGGTATTTACTTAACTAGAGTTATACAAAACTTGTAAAATAAAAACTAAAAAAAATCAGAAAGAAATTAATTAAAGCATAAATAAATGGAAATAAATCCCATGTTTTGGTTCCATATGAAGTTTAAGCTGGTTAATTCCAGTTCTGTGAAGAAGGTCATTGGTAGCTTGACGGGGATAGCATTTAATCTATAAATTACTTTGGGCAGTATGTCCATTTTCACAATATTGATTCTTCCTAACCATGAGCATAGAATGTTTTTCCATCTGTTTGTGTCCTCTCTTAATTCCTTCAGCAGTGGTTTGTAGTTATCCTTGAAGAGGTCCTTCACATCCTTTGTTAGTTGTATTCCTAGGTATTTTATTCTCTTTGTAGCAACTGTGAATGGGAGTTCACTCTTGATTTGGCTCTCTGTTAGTCTGTTATTATTGTATTTGAATGCTTGTTATTTCTACACCATTGGTTTTGTATCCTGAGACTTTGCTGAAGTTGCTTATCAGTTTAAGGAGATCTTGGGCTGAGATGATGGGGTCTTCTAAATATACAATCATGCAATCTGCAAGTAGAATTTGACTTCCTCCTTTCCTAATTGAATACCCTTTATTTCTCTTATTTCTTTTTCTTGCCTGATTTATCTGGCTAGAACTTCCAATAATATATTGAATAGGAGTGGGGAAAGAGGGAGGGCATACTTGTCTAGTGCTAGATTTCAAAGGGAATGCTCCCAGTTTTTGCCCATTCAGTATGATATTGGCTGTGAGTTTGTTGTAAATAGCTTTTATTATTTTGAGATATGTTCCATCAATACCTAGTTTATTGAGAGGTTTTTGCATAAAGGCTGTTGAATTTTGTCAAAGGCCTTCTCTGCATCTATTGAGATAATCGTGTGTTTTTTGGTTTTGGTTCTGTTTATGCGGTGGATTATGTTTATAGACTTGAGTATGTTAAACCAGCCTTGCATCCCCCAGGATGAAGCCTACTTGATCGTGATGGATAAGCTTTTTGATGCGCTGTTGCAATCAGTTTGCCAGTATTTTATTGCAGATTTTTGTATCTATGTTCATTATAACTATTGACATGAAGTTTTCTTTTTTTTGTTGAGTCTCTGCCAGGTTTTGGTATCAGGATGATGTTGGTCTCACAAAATGATTGGGAAAGGATTCCCTCTTTTTGTATTGTTTGGAATAGTTTCAGAAGGAGTGGTACAAGCTCCTCTTTTTATATCTGGTAGAATTCAGCTGTGAACCCGGAGCATCCCCTCTTTCCTAAACAACCAGTCATTTTATCCTTGGACAAAAATTTACCGTATAAGATATTTTGTCTCACATAAAATTATTTTTCTTTACATGTTGTTACCAAAAATATCTCTTTATTTAGATAACGTTTACATCTCTCTTATTTTCTAGTTCCTTTTACCTTATTTATACATAACCTTTAAATAAACTTTGAATTAAACAAAAAATATTCACCTTTTAACAGGAACACTGTTATTTAAGAAATATGTTTCCCAATAACATGTTTTTAATTGAAAAATACCCATTTAATGAAATATATATTATTTAACTTAATATAACTTTAGATTCTAAATGATGACAAATTTATCTACAAGTATTTATTCTACTACATTTACCTAATTTATTTTAATACTTTGCCTAGTTATGAAAACTGCAATAGTCATGATTTAAAGTTATTTTCCTGTCAACAGTTTTATAGCCTGTAAATTTTATGTGTTGACCTAAGAACTGTAAGATTAAATCTATGATTATTTTACAAAATAATTCAAGATTTATTTGTTTTTATTAAACCAATATTAATGTCTTAAGTTAACAAATATTGCACAAGCAAAGATCATTCTGTTTTGGCTGGGTTTACTGTTTAATAACTTGTATGCCAAATTTTCACACCTTATTTGACAGGGGTAAGTATGAAATCTCTCTATCAATAAATGCAAACAAAAATGTATGCTGTCAATTCTTAAGACACATCTAATATTAATTTACCAACAATTTTAAAGCTAGCTTATTAAAGATTTTATTTAAATTCTGTGAACTTGAAAAGTATTTGGGCTTATTATTTAATTTATGAGTACTCTTTAAGCCTATTTGGAAACTTTTGACCAAAAACACCTGACAAAATATGTACACATTCACATAAATGCACACATACACACACATACAAAGATCCTATAGCTTTTATTTCAGAACTCTAGCCATGAGATATTAATACAAACTTACCAGTTTGCAAACAACAATAAAAAGCAATGGTTATATGCAAACAGTGGATTTTATATTAGTAGAAAAGAAACAGCAGTCTTAAAGCAGGAAGAAGAAAAAGCACAAAGATAGAGAACTTAGAAACTCTATAGTTGTAGGTCAACCTTCGGGCTCTGAATTTTCCTTGATGTAATTTTCCTGTCAGTTTAAAATGTGCGCAAGAACAGACCTAATGTGTAACCGCTGGAGTATTAGAAAACCTGTCATGCCTTTCCACTTATCTAACCACTTGCAAGTAGAGGCAGCATTAAACAAAATCAAGTAGCTGATGGGGGTTATTTTATTCCCTGTCTTTCTACTTTCTTAGATGGTTTGTTGCCCACATTTTTTTCTTAAAATTAGAGACTGAGCTGTGGCCTAGGGCTTAGTGTCACAGGTTAAAGTGTTGTGTTTGTAAGCAAGACTCCACAATGTGTCACTACTGAGTCATTTCCACCCTCTTACATGTTTCAGTTTCTCTCTCTGGAGTGACAAGCTCCTATATGTACTTCCAAAACAAGCCATTTTAAACTAATTTTGTTGGGAGTTTCCCCTAGGGCCTCTGCATGTTGTGGGCTGGGGGGGTGGTCAATCCTCTTAGACACTTCCACTTCACCTCCTGTCACCTGGGGGATGCCTTTCAGTTGGGGAGGAGCAAAATGCCCTTTCTTTTTGGAGACAAGGAAACTCAGTCTCTTGTTTATCTGTGAAAACAACAGTTCAGTCCACATGCAAATGCAGACAAGTCAATTGAGATTACTTTTGAGGTGGGGGGAAGCAATGGCGAAGACTCCTTGGAATGCACCTCTGAACTAGAGTTAGGATCCTAAGCAACAAGTCCCCAGCAGTTGCCAGGAAAAAAAGAAAAAGAAAAAAAGAAACACAGCTAAACAAACAGCTTCTCCATTGCCAGGGAAAAGAAAATAGCTAAGACCACTCCCTGTAAACTGTCCTCAGCCACCTTTAACTTTGTAACTCTCGTCCATCATTGCATACGCCAAGATCATATCCTCTCATAGTACAAAGTAGTCTCTGGTCCCCCTAAAACCTATTAGGTCAGGTAATGCAATACAGAGGAGCAGAGCTTTAGATCCGAGAAGACTCTGCCCATGACTCTTGAAACCCCACAAAGAAAACAGAACATTCTAAAAAGGGGTGAGTGGGGCCTTTGTTTCATGTTATTTGAGGAGTTTGAGTCATTAGTAGTCCTCGCTAGATGTTTTCTTGGTACTGAAGGTGGTGAAGGGAAAGAAGAAAAGGGTGTAAGAAAGTAAGACAGGAAGCAAACAGAGAAACCAGGCACATTTTTTTTTTCTTTTTGCAGCTGCAAGAAATTTTAGCCAGTGCAGAGGCCTTGTTCCCCATAATTTGGAGTTCTCATTTGGATTTGACCAAGTTGGATAGAGTTGATCAAATATGATAGGAGAAAGACTAAAACAACAACAAAAAACCCAACATGATCACTGAGTCTAGTGTTAAAGAGAAATTAAGACCAGCTAGTTTTCAATTTTAAACCCTACTCATTGAGGAGAATTTCTAAGAAAAAAAAAATCAGCTCCTTACCTAGAAATGGGTCTCAGGTTGAAGACTACTCTCTATCATCTTAGAAGCAGGAACAAATCTTACTTGCCTTCCGTGTTGGAAGTGAGCTCAAACTCCAGAAAGGAGTTACGTGTCGTCCATCATCATGGAAGCAGAAAAAAATGCCTTCTTTGTTGGAAGCAAGTAAAACTTCAGAAAAGGAGTTGTACAGAAAGATAAGTTTAGATCTCAACCAAATTTTAAGAGGTCAGGGATGCTCTGAAGGGAGGCTATCTCCCCCACATCAGCAAACTGTCCTATTGATTTGAACTATAAAGATAGCTCAAGATGGTATCAAGAACCAAAAAGAAATTTGTCAAAGGTCAGGGCCACCTCCATTCAGAGCGGCTTTGTTATCACCAATATGTAAACCAAAAATTATCTGGGACAAGTCTCAATCAATTTTAAAAGTTTATTATGCCAAGGTTAAGGATGTGCTCAGGACACAGCCTCTGGCAGTCCTGGTGACCTGTGTCCAAGGTGATCATGGCACAACTTGGTTTTATACACATTAGGGAGACATGAGACATCAATCAATATATGTAATATATACATTGGTTTAATGTGGAAAGGCGGGACCACTTGAAGTTGGAGGGGAGCTTCCAGGTCATAGGTAGATAAGGGACAAACAGTAACAGTGTTTTGGATTTCTGATTGCCTTTTACTGAATACAAAATTTATAGGAATAAGGAGTAGTCACTTATGCCTTAGTCTTATGCCTTAGAAACAGTAGGGCAAGAAAAGCAATCAGATATGCATTTGTCTCATATGAACAGAAGGATGACTTTGAGTTCTGTCTGTTCTTTGTCCACAAGGACTTTCCTGTGGGCAAATTGTGAAGGAGGTATGTGGCTTTTTTATCTTTGTAGCTATCTTATTAAGGACCTTTCCCATTGGCTTAGTCATTTGTGGGGTCCTGAGATTTATTTTCCTTTCACAGTATTATGAATGGCATGTGAATAATTTTATCATAAAGTACCAAAAAAGAATGAATTGGTTAGAAACCACTCACTGGTGGCCAACGTCAAAGAAATGGATACTCATTAATTATCAGTGGAAACCTAAACTATTTCAACATTATTGGAAAGAAATTTGGCAGTATTTGACAATATTTTAAAATTATATAGCTCTTGAGGTAATAAGTTTACTTTTATAAATTTTTTACACAAATACAGGCACATATAAGCAAATATGTGTGAGTACACACACAAAAAAAATTTACTCTCACTTTTAAAAATAATAGTGAAAGGCAGAGACAATATACATGTTCATCAGTATGACTGAGGCTAAATCAATTGTGGTACAGCTATACAATAAAACACCTTATGAATGATTAAAATATGTGGCAGATCTACATGTATTTAATAGAATGATGTTCAAAATGTAATCTTAAGTGAGAAAAATAAGGTTCAGGTAATTTAAGTTGCTATAAATAAATCTATCATTTCCTGTGTGTACAGTATGTTTCTCATTCTGTGTAGGCAGCATTGGTGTTGCTATGACTTATAAATGTTTATTTTACATAGTTTTCTCCAGAATTATGTTTTGAGCAACCTCCTGGTAAGGCTGTGTATTTTTTTGGTTCCAGCCAATGTCTTTCTCAGTTTTTGCTGTTGTTGTTTTTGTTGTTGTTTTCTGAAACTGAGTAGAACAGTAGAATGGCATATTTCTTTGGAGAAATAAGCTTCTGAGTTGAGTCACAAATGACATAATGCTCTTTTGGTTTTGCCGTCTCAGCTTGCAGTACAGACCCTCTAAAGAACCATCTGAAAGGGCATTTGAAAGTCCATAAATGTACAAAATATTAAGAGAAATGATATTGTCAACAAAGTTTTAAAGAATGTATTGCCAACTGAGTATGTGAGTGCCATAGTCCTTCTGTGAGTGCTGTGATATTCATGGCCAACTTTGACGCAAGAGAATGGATGTAGAGCATTTCTAATTAGATGTTCTTGCACTGGAGAGATGAATCATAATTTTAATCCTTGATATATAGCATTTTAGTATGCTGACCTTTTAGTAAAGGTGCATGCTTGATTAGAAAACATTTGAAACACACTTGCCATTGGAAGACAGAGTTGTAAATGCTAAAAGAAGTGAAATGAGCCCCCAACTCAATGTAGATTCTCCAAAGGTCAAAATGAAGCAGTCCATCTATTTAACTGCCCAAGTATATGAGGCATTCATCCCAATACAAGGCAGTTTCATGATAAAAACTATTAAAAAAAGCAATGGTGCTATATCAAGCCAGTTCATAGTCTGTATTAATAAAATTTAACATATTTATATATACATATATGGATATTTTCATAATAGAAATTTCAAATTTTAGAAACTATAATTTTTCTTTGTCATCACATGATGGCAATTTTTATTCTAAAGTTTGGCAGATACTGCATCAGATTAAGAAGGCTGCCAGTGAAATAGAACAGGCTTATCAGCAAGAAAGCAATTCCTAATGATTTTCTAAAAGAAAAACTTCCTTCACTAAAATTTGTTGTTGTTTTTCTTTTCTGAAGGAATTAATGGATTATGATCTGGTCCACTGAATTTTTAAACTTTCTAATATTTTCTTTAAGCCACTGTCTGTAAAGGCCACCTTTAGAATTGTTTCATCAGCACAAGTGAGTTTGAAAAACAAAATAAAAAAGCAAAGCAAAACTGGTGACTTGAAAAATAAGATTTCAAAGAAAACAGAAAGGGAAATAATTTCATGTTTTGGACTTTCAGTGTTTCATATTTTATGTTCTTAAATAATATAGCAGGGCCCACTAAGATATTTCTAGGTACATAGAGGAAACTCGTTAAATTTCTGAAATATTTTTATTCATTTCAGTTTTGTAAAGCAAGAAAAATTAATAGGATTTTTAACAAGTATTAAGTATTACTATAAAATAGAGATGAAATGTAAGCTTCTGAAATCCTGAGAATTGCGATTCAAACTATTTAAATAAGGATTTGTCATGTTTGTTACCCTTATACTAATTCAATATGAATATGCAGCCTGATTGTTTCAATTCATATTCACCATTTAATCATAATATTGAACAAAATTATAAAAAGCCTTTGGTTACCATTCACAAATATTTTTATATTTCAATATATGTTGCATAAATATTCTGCAGATACTGTGTTTTTCTTATGGAGCGATAACTGTCCTCAAGATTTAATTCATTTTCTTTGGCTTTCATGGAGTATATTGTTCTGCTTTTCTTATTCATACCTTTGACCTACATGCAGGGCAGTGGGGTTTATGTGAGATGCTCCTTTGTACTCTCTAAGCAGTGTGCTTATTTTCTAACATGCATAAGATATATTCTTAATATATTTCAGGACTCATTGCTTACCACTAATAAGAACTAAGTATCATAACCTAATACAAGAAAGAATAAGAAGGCTAGTGGTAACAAATTAAAATACCATGAGATATCTTCTGTGAAAAAAAATCATGAATTGTTTACATTTGTGGAATATAAAATATAAATAACTACCAACATTACAGGATCTTTAATGGATCTAAGCAATAAAAACATTGACTAGTGAAACTCTATAAGAAACTACTGAGGAAGAGACAATAAGGCTAATATTCCTATGTTAAAAACAAGAAAAATGAAGAAAAATAGAAAAGGAGGAAATGACTTTCATTGGTCAGGAAAGCAATTGAGTAACCGAGCAATCATTTCGCAATAGTATTGAGCCAAGATGTTCAAAGCATCATTTTCCCTCTCTGCAAAATCTAATGTTCCTACTGCTAAAGTTTAAACAATGTAGCAATATTAGTCAGCACAAGCTAATATAAAAGAGACTGGAAGGAGGACTAGGGATGTTCTGAGATAGAAGTAAGAAAAGGGGTCAGTGTTGGAAATAAATAGCCCAGGAGTGCTCTCACCCAGATAAAGAAAATGACTGTGCTTAAGTTTGTAGCTGTCAAAATTGCTGGAGTTGTTTTAGTTTTAGAAAAAGATCAACACACACATATAAAGATTCTAACCCCCTTCCTTGACTCTTTACCAGTGTGTCAGTCAGCACATTGTTTAGTAATCAAGATTGCTCAGTCTTTGCTTTTACAATGAATCTGACCTAATCATAAAACCAGTGAATAATTACAAGAGGGAATTTGGGAATCTTTGGCAAAAAATTTGAATTTTTAACCACTCTGTTGAAATCGAGATAGAAAAACAATATTTCTGGAACCTAATTGAGAACATGAAAGAGCAGGGAGCAAGTAGGGTAGGATACCTTGGTGTGAGGGCAAGATCCTGAACATATGAAGGCTGATGAAGCATTTGATATTTGGGAATGTTGAATTAATAACTGGAATTATAATTTTGATTCTCAGTGCAATGGTAAAATAAAAGTGTTTCAGTCTCTCTTGTATGCCCTAAACACGAATAACAATGTCCTATTCTTCAGTAATTTTCTTTTATTTAGACATATTAACCTAAACTTTATTATTTGTCTTTTAAAAGATAAAGTTCTATTGTCCTCCAAACTATTGTTTTTCCTGAACCTGTGTATTTTGTGGTTGTCCACAGAGTGTAAGAGCAATCCGATCTCATCCTGAATTAAACTGCATATTGACTGATGACATTATACATGTACCAATAAGATGTGAAAGAATTTTTTACTCATGTATTGAGGCTTTCTAACGACAGGCAGGTCATCACTCAAGCTGACCTGAAGTGGCTTGATTGAAGGGAGTGACAAGTGTCTGTTCTAATTGTGAATGGGGGAGGGATAGAGTGAAGGTTCAGTGGGCTGAAGTTTGCATGGCTTGAACTTCCTCCCTAGTTCAAGGGAGAGAGGAAGGGAACAAGCAGGCATTCTTGTCTATTTCCTCATATGTAGGGCAAGAGGGCAAGGGGGAAGAGTGGGGCTGAAAAGGGGTTGGCGTTCAAATCTCAAAAATGGAGTCAGATTAAAAGGAAAAATAAAGGAGAATATAATTTTATTTGGAGACAGAAACATCAGAAATTTTTTTTTTCATTACTCTCACTTCCTCTTAACAGGAAAAACATCAGAAATTAAATAAAAAGTCAAGCTCAGCACTCCAGTTTTCTGTTTTAGTTATGAAGCCTAATAGAAACTATCCCCTATAAAATGAGGCCTTTCTCATGATTCACTTGAGGTATACCAACTCACCCTCAACAATCACTGCAAATGAAAAATATTTTCTATTCTAAAAAGACCTACCTTGTGTCGCCAGATGGAGTTAAATTTTTCTCTATGTTTCCTTAGGGATTTATTTATATTTTTATTATAACATATCCCACTGTGTGTAATTATTGGTTACGTTGTCATAATGTGTTTCCCCCTGCTTTCCAGAATTTTGGATGAAAGCCAGAAGCTTAGAAGTGTGTTCATAAGGACTCTGTGTTGGATTCTCCCATCTGCTCCCCCAACCTTCTCCATCTTTCTTCATTTTCCTCTCTATCCTATGTGAAACCTATTAGATTCTCTTGCCCTCTCCCTCCTGTTTCATTTTAGCCAGTGGGAGACACTAACAGATGCAGAGGAAATAGAGTGAGGTTAGGTGATTTATTCCTCTGGTTCCATCTCTATGGTCCACCTCGGAATGACTACAGCCTTCATGGGAAGTTCACAGCCTTTCTCAAGGGACCCTCTCTATTCACTTTCTTTTCTTGTTTCTAACAGGGGCTCCTCCCTATTGTTTGTCAGAGTCCTCAGATTCTGGTTGGTTTACAAACCTAGGATCATAAATTATCTTTTATGATTCCCTTCACTCTGTCTACACCTCTTCCTGAAAAATCAAGAATGCCATTAATTTGTTGGAGATATGATTTATAGATACTCTAAAAATATTGAAAAGTCCTAAACATACTTATGCAGAAATTACCAGGGGGAAGAACTGAAATTGGAGACTTCATGTTTATCTTACCATTGAACTTCTTAAGGGGAAACCAGAAATTCAGGAAGTTCATTGAAAAAATTTTAAGCATAGAGAACACTTTGACTTATTATTTCTCCTTCCCAAAAGGTAGATAAATAGATTGTCGGTATTTAAAAAAAAAAAAAAAAAAGCCTGGCCATTTAGTGTCATGTTACAGAATTGCTGGGTTACAAAAATTATAGATCTCCACATAGTTTCTTCAATGAAGTGTTTCATATTTGTTTTCTATTGCTGCCATAACACATTGCTTGAATATGCCACAAACATAATTGCTTGAAGTAATATAAATGTATTATTTTATAGTTTTGGAAGTGAGAAATCTGAATTGAGTCATATAGGGCTAAAATCATAGTGTTTCAGAGATACTTTTCTTCAGGATGCTCTAGTAAAGAATCTATTCCTTGTCTTTTTCTAAGAAAAGAATCTGGCACATTCATTGGCTCATGTTCATATCACTCTGATCTCTACTTCCAACTCCTTCTTTTTCACTGACCCTTCTGCTTTCTTCTTATAAGGACACTGTGATAACATTGGTCCTACCGAGATAATCCACTCATTTCAAGATTATTAATTTAATCACATCTGCCAAGTCCCTTCTTCATATAAAGTAACACATTTACAGGGTCTGAGAATTAGGACATAGACATCTCTTGGTGGTGGGAGGTGCATTTTCAGCCTACCACATGTAATGAGAGACTTTTGGGGAAAGAAGGATGTGTGCACTTTGGAAATTGAGACATTGTGAAAATACACTCTGATTCATGATTGCAAAGTGAAAACTTTGAAAACTAAAGGTGAACTGTTGTAGCTTGCAAATATATAATAAAGAGATTAACTGTCATTTAGATAAGTTGCATTTTCATAGTTTTAGCAGAACTAGAATATGTGGTCTTCTTTGGGATAAGTGAACTCCTAGGAAGTAGATAGCTTGAGTCAATGTTGAGGGACCCAATTTAGAAGGGTCATTCTAGGTAGAGAAATTTCAGCAGTAAGAAGTTCTGTGTGGCATACCACGAAGAACATACCTTGAGAGTAAGTGTGGTATCATAAGATCAGTAGGAGAGATCGTGTCTATTGTCAGAGTATAAAGCAGTATGTTATTGCAGAGAGTTCTTAAAGTAACCACAAATGCAGTGAAGAAATCATGTGAATGTCTACAATAATAGCAGGCCTGATGACCAGGGAACTATCCTACAAAGAGATAATTAAAACAGCACCAGGTAAACAAGATGACCTTAGCACCCTTTCTACTGTCCTCTACCAACCATGACCTTTGAATAACAGGGAGAGGAGAGAGAGTAAAAAAGGAACATTAAATAATTGGCCAAGCTTTGCTTTGCTGCACATGATTACTGAATCACAAGAAGGAACTAAGATGAGGAGGGGAGAAATCATTGGCATTATGTGATATTCTACTTTGTATTAAAATGGACTTTTTAATAATTAAAGACAGATTTTTCAAATTATAGAAATTTACTAACATATACCTGGGGAAGGGATAAAAAATCAAAGATAATACATTTAAGAGCAGTGAATATTTAAATATATACCATATTTATTTTTAGCCTTTCTAATCCAGCCCATTAAAGAAAAAAAACTAGATAGGTTAGCAAGTCTTTCTCTTTTTCAACCTTTAGATTCTAGGTCCAAAAAGAGTAGGATTTTTTTTCTAGTCATCTGATATCTGATAAAGCTGGGTCTCTGAATCCCTCTCTTCATCCTTCTACCCATGAAAGGGGGTCTTTCAAATTAATACACCATGTTATGCTGGAATCCATGAGTTATAAAGAAAAAAATATTTTATTGTAAATGCTCTTTTCTGACAAATGTGAAAAATTTTAAAAACCTCATTATTCTCATATGGAGACAGAATATACCTCATTATTCTCATATGGAGCCTAGAAAATTGTTTGTGTCTCTGTAAGGCATGAAAGGGGGAATAAAGTTAAAAAATGTAGCAACAAGAAACAACAACACAAACACATGTAACAACAAACCCAACAAACAAGCAAGAAATAAGTTGGTGAGAAGATAAATGAATAAAAATATGAAAATGAAAGAAAATCAGAAATTCCCTTCATAAATTAACTCCATGAACTTCAGAGTAGAAAAGAAAAACTAGCATTTTCCATCACTTTCTGGAAACCCAGTGTGTTTATTATCTGTAAACATAGTATGGTAGGCACTGAATAGACATTTTCAGAATGTATGCAAATTTTCAACACAAAGATAACATTTCATGGGTCTGTGTCTTGCATTCCATGGTTATCCACCCCTTAATCCTCTAAAATCTGGTTGGTTTACCAGCATATTTACTTTGAAAACTTTTAAAACAAAATTTAGGTTTTTGTTTTGTTTTTTGTTTTTTCAAGATGTAGTCTTGTGCTGCCACTCAGGATGGAGTACAGTGGTATGATCTTTGCTAACTGCAACCTCTGTCTCCTAGATTCAAGCAATTATCCTGGCTCATCTTCCCAAGTAGCTGAAATTGTAGGTGTGCAGCAACACACCCAGCTAATTTTTGTATTTTTAGTAGGGACAGGGTTTCACCATGTTGGTCAGGCTGGTCTCAAACTCCTGACCTTGTGATCCACCTGCCTCAGCCTCTCAAATGCTGA
Source organism: Ateles fusciceps (assembly GCA_036589455.1). NCBI lineage: Eukaryota > Metazoa > Chordata > Mammalia > Primates > Atelidae > Ateles > Ateles fusciceps. The sequence goes on along the minus strand of JAZHEH010000827.1, from coordinate 1,437,200 downwards.
GATTACAGGCATGAGCCTCCAAGCCCTGCACAAAATTTAGCTTTAATTAAAGCAAGTTATATAGCCACTGTATCAGAATTCTACAAGAATGAAAAGATAACATTTTTTTCTTAATCTGTATAAACATTCTTAATAAATATATAACTACAGAATAATTTGAACTAATCATAATTATTTGGATTAATATATTTTGACTTTATTTATAATTTATCAGTTTAGCCTGCTTTTCTTATATAGGGTCCCCATATATGAATATAATTATAAGATATAGGCAGTTACCATGAACCAGTAGCCACCATTTCTCCATTTATTTTCAGATGTTAAATAACATAAAATTATCATTATACCTAGTTCTTGATTTTTATTGCATTGAATTGATACTTTTGTTTTGAAAAACCATATCTATAATAGACCACATATTCAGTGATGTGGGTGTAATTATCCTAAGATATTTTTGAAGGACTATACCTTTACGTTATCAGAAGATTATTTTAGATGTTTTTCAAATTAATGTTACTAATGGATTGTTTTAACTATAGAAAAATCTTTTTTATAGTTCATCCTTAGTGTAGGAATTGTAGAAAATGAAATATACAACTTGTTTATAGCCATAAATTTATAAATTTATAAATCTAGTTCACTGGTTTAGAGTCCCAATTTTGCTGGAGGACCTTTAGAAAAGTTCCTGTATATTAGGTCTTCATTAAATTGTAGCAGTTAATGTATAATTACTTTAGGTTTCCTGATTCATTGGTTTAGGGTAGAAACTTCACAACAGTTCTATAAACCTTTGGGAAAAACAAGCCCAAGGGCCTGTGGTAATAATAACCTTATTCATCTTAGAGATTTTGCTGACCATGTCATTGTTCAGTTTGAATTTCCATTTCTGCTACCATTTACAGACAGATAAATATTTGAAAATGAAAGATTCATTAAAACTACTTAACACATCTGTTGACAAAAAGAGTTAAACTCTGTAAAATATTTGAAGAGATTTATTCTGAACCAAATATGAGTGACCATGGCCCATGACACAACCCTCAGGAGGTCCTGAGAATGTGTGCCCAAGGTAGTTGGGGTATGACTTGGTTTTATATATTTTAGGAAGGCATGAGACATCAATCGAATACATTTAAGTAATACATTGGTTTGGCTTAGAAAGGTGGGACAACTCAAAGTGGGAGCTTCCAGGTTATAGGTAAATTTAAACATTTTCTGGTTTACAATTAATTGAGTTTGTCTAAAGACCTGGGATCAATAGAAACAAATGTTCAAGTTAAAGATAACAAATTCTGGCAACCAAACTTTATTGTGCAGAGGAAGCTCTTAGATAGCAGACTTTAGAGAGAACATGTTGCAAATTGTTTTTTATTGGATTTAGAAGGGTGCCTGGCTCTTGGTTGATTATCTCCTGGATCCGGGAAGGAAGGAAAGCAAACAAAGGGGAGAAGGGTTTTTTTGGTCGTTATTGTTTTTTGTTTTGTTTTGTGCAGCAGTGTGGTTTATTAGGCAGAGTGAAAAGATAGCTTCCATGCCATGGAAGGGGACCCAGAGCGGGTGCCACTGCAGGCTTGCACAGCTGGAGCTTATACCCCTGAGTGATTCCTCCCCTTTCTCATCCAATGAGAGGGTTTTTTTTCAAACTTTCTCTGGATCAGTTGATCTTTGAAACCTTTACCAGACTGGTTACTGTTTTAAAACCCTGAGTCACTGAGCCTCCACCTTTAGGAGCCAGAGGCTGGAAAATTCCTGCACTGGGAACAAAGCCCCTAGCTGACCCTGGAAGTTCCTCTAACACAGTCCCTGAGTCCCCCCCCTCTGAAAAGGAAAGTCCAACTGCTGTTGGGACACAGGTGATGACTGCTCTAACTACTTCCTGCTGAACTGGGGCGAAGAAAGGGGCTCCGCAGTTGAGGTTTCTTCTGGAGGGGGAGTGTTCTGCAGTTGCAAGTTGATCCAGTGGTCTGTGATATAAATGAGCCCAGGATATTTGGAGTTCCATTTTGTAGGACCATTTGTAGCTTCATGGCCTCAATTCTTAAGCATCTCCATTTCTAGATCTTCATCACTCTCAATTACGTAGGATGTATCATTTTCATTATCATTGGGAAATAAATGTTTAAGCATCTCCATTTCTAAATCTTCATTGCTCTCAATTAAGTAGGATGTATCCTTTTAATAATCATTGGGAGATAAACACTCAGTAGATTTATAAGCAGTATCACTAAGATATTCTTCCTGAGCCTGCTGTTCCAAAATGTGGAGATCATGTTCTGTAATATCTAATGACATCAAACAAGCTCTTTCCATATTCTTTTTCAATTTATTGTCTTCTACTTCATCTTCAAATCCATCTTCTTTTTGTTTGATTGTATTTCCAAGGACATCTTCTCCATCATGTTTAGCTAAATGATCAAATGTTGGGTCCCATGTTTCATCTTCAATGTTAATAAAATTTTTATGTTCTTTAATTTGTTTCTGTTGTACTGCCCAGTAGTTGAATCTTCAAAGGATAATACATTTAAATTACTGCTGGGTCTCAGTTCAGTCTCAATGTTAGTAGACCCAAATATCTTTTTCAGTGAATACAGATTTTCTGAAATATCTTTTAGGGAGACAGAAACCCTCCGTGGGTTTTCTAATTTGCTGAAAGTGTCAGGAAGATGCTTAGCCAGATCCATCACTTCCCACAAGAGACTTTGCAGGGCAATCTCAAGGTATGGAAAGGAAATATATTTTGGGGTGAAACATTTTGTTTTTCTTCTTTTTTATGTCAGAGTTAGATTGAAAAGTAAGTCTTGATATACAGGGTTAAATAAAATCCATCTGATGAAAGTTTGTAGGGCATGACTCCCCAGACCTTTTAGATAGAAAGTTGGGCAAGACAAAAATCAGAGCTTAGTCCTCACATCCATAAATTGTATTTTTTCCCTCCCAATATACTTATATAATAATTTTATAGATCTAAAATTAAAAATAGAAAAGAATCCATATGAAATTTCTTTGAAAATCCTAAGGATCATTAACAAATTGAAACCCCTATCTCTAATGTCAAGAATGAGTGGTGAAGTAAAGCAGAAAATACACATGACTCACCTGAAGTGATCAATTTTGGAGATAAATTACCTAATTTGGCCAAGTCATTTAATTTTGTGGAAGAGATAAGTTACCTTGAAAAGTGCCTTGTCCTATTTCCAAAAGAAAGAACACTTTATTCTTCTAGCCATAACATGATGCTTACATTTGACAACAATTAAGAGTAATAGCACCACTTAGCCTCTGGAACTGCAGCAACCACAAGAGAGCAAAGAATTGAAGTGTGAAATGATTGAGTACAAATGAACCATTGTATGAAGCAATTCAGTTAAGTATTCTGAGTACAGTATAAGACATAATGTTTTCAGGGAAAATTACTTTGACTAGTCCTTATGTAACTTATAACTTATCGTGCCACTGACTCTGACTTTCCAGATTTTGTGAGTAATTTTAACTTAGAAGTATATTGCTGGCAAACCACACAGTTTCAGTAAGTCAATAAGAAATAATCAGGAGGTTCTCCTAATATAATTGCAACTTATTGTGTCTTTTCTCCGTATTTGTGATTCAAATAACATCTATTATAGGCTAGGTAAGCATTATCAGTGTTTCAATTTTTCTCAGCCCATTTTTTAACACTAGAGGACTAATACTGCCAAAGATTTCTCAGAATGTGTCTGCAATTCCCTTACATGACTCCTGGGTCGCTGAGAAATTGTTAACATTTAGTGAACTTTACACAATTAGCTCTGTCCTTTGGGTTTTCAAACACATTTCCCTTATCCTTATACTGTGTATGGAAAAGGAAAATTTACAGTGGAAATGGAGTCCTGCAGTCTTCTTCATTAAAGTCTCCTGGGGCATTTTACAATCATTAAAAGTTATAATTAGCACCGAAGTATATTTAACTCCTAAAAGGATCATTTTTTAAACTAATAACTTTTTTCAACATCTGTATTTTAAAGTCTCAAAACAGTTTAAGTGCTCCCAACTTCAACATCTCATGACTTCCGAAGTGTAGAGGAAAGAAACCAAAGTGTTTTTAAATGCTCTGAAACATATTTCTTGATATCCTCTAGACTCTGTTTATTGAAAACAGTCAACTGTTTATCTAATTGAAATAGGGTTTCTTTAATATTTTTTAAAAAGTGTTAGGTAAAAAGATGAATAAAGAGACTGTGGGAAGAGTTATGAATTTTTACTTCGTATCTTAATTATGTTACTAATTAATGTTAGGCCTTTATACTAATTTCCTCTGTTATGTTTTTTAGGAGTTTAGCTTTTTATGGTAGATACTGTTGGTTGGGAAATTGAAGCATATGCACAAATATCTTCTCCCCAGTCATTATCCAGCTGTGGGTATATATGTGACACAACTCAAGCCAATGTCATTGTCCGGAACTCTGAAATATCTAACATTTTACAGTACTTGCAAGCCAAAAAATGTGCCTGCAACAGTTTCATGAATGCTAGCAGAAGAGACATCAAACTGTTCTTTTCTGCATCGAAGAACAGTCACGGTAATAGCAGTAGCCAGAGTATCATCATTTTCTTGTGCTGGTTCCTTTTCAAGGCAAAGCTGACAGATTTGGCCAGTAAAGAGAGGACAACACCTTTTTAAATTAACAAAGCTTACTCTGTAGATAGATAGCAAAAAGCAAGAAAAACAAAGGTGCCTGCTCTCCATGTAATTTACCTTATAGAATGACATAGAAACAAAAGGGGACGTATGACATGACAATATAACATGAATGTTGGGACTCTGTTGCTGAAGACATGAGGCCATTCTGTAGCTAAGCAATCTTAGAGCTTTCAGCTGTAACCTGAAGAGGAGAAGCCAACAGACTCATACATCTTCAGAAACCAGTGCTGTGAAAAATGCTTCATGACAATCTCCCAGGAGAATAGGAAGGCAGGTAGAAAATTATTATAACTTCTATGCACAAATTTCCCATGATGTAATGTTCCAGAGGAATCACAGGGCATTCTATCCAAGACCTATATCAATCACAGTTAAGACTTGCCTATGTAGTGCATGTAGAGATGTACAAGGTTGCCAGGGTGCCATGATGGAGTCAATTCTCCCAGATCCCCAAACCTCAATTTCCACAGGCAATACAGTGAAATCCAGGTAAATTCTGCACAAAGATTAAGTTGCATTACAGAAAAGGACCTTGAGTTAAGGAAATTTTTTATGGTGTGATCCAGCAAAGATGTCCACCCTTGATCTGGTTTAGAAGTTTGCCTTGATTTCTTGATACTTAATGCTTTCACAAATCTAACTTTTTGAATGGAGCCAGGTTTTCTTTTGTTGTTGTTAGTCCTAAATTAATATTACTGCCTTCCACTTAGTTGTGTGATTTTAGGAAATATATTTAAATTCTCACTAGGCTGTTTCTACTTTCATAGCATTTGAGATAACATTATCTAATTGGCTTAGTGGTAAGATTAAACTAAAGCAAATATAGCTGTATCTCCTGAGTCCCATATGGAACATTAATAAATTTCAGTTGGGCATATAGCAAAATGCACCTGTGAATCTCTTGTGAAGATAATGGTGTTGAACACTTCCTTTAGGACCAGGCATACCATGCCTGTAATCCCAGCACTTTGGGAGGCCGAGGCAGGTGAATCCCTTGAGGTCCAGAGTTCGAGACCACCTTGGTGAACATGGTTAAACCCTGTCTCTATTTAAAATACAAAAATTAGCTGGGCATGGTGACATGCACCTATAATCTTAGCTACTCGAGAGGCTAAGGCACAGAATTGCTTGAATCTGGGAGGCCGGAGGTTGCAGTGAGCTGAGATCGTACCACTGCACTCCAGCCTGAGTGACAAATGAAACTCTGTCTCAAAAGAAAACAAAACCAAAGAAAGAAAACTTTCTTTATTCAGCATCTGCTTCAAAAACTTACTAATTTCTAAGCACACCATTAAAATCAGTTTAAAATTGTTTTCTATATTTGATATTCCTGATGTGTATTTTGTAATAACATATATTATGAATTTTTAAAAAATGCTCAGTTGTTATGGAGCCAAATAGAACAGAATTAATTTAGTTGCCTTTTATTTTAGGGGCACATAAGTTTACTTAATTTGTTTACAGAGTCTCAGTAAAAATTTGTTATTTTAACTTATTCACAAACTAGGTAATATTTGTTATTTTTTGTTTTGTCATCTTTGTGATATTTCCATTCCAAGGCTTATTTTAGGTAAACGTATGTTTACCTGCAAGAAAAAAGAAGAAAAAAAAAACAGGAACTGCTTTTAAGACCAAGAGACAGTTTGGCCTTTAGATGGAGTAACATATTTTTAAAATTTTGTACAGTTTTAGATTCAATTTAGTAATATTTTTATGGATTTTTGAATCTATGTTCATTAAAGATACTGCTCTGAAGCTTTTCTTTTTTGTAATGTGTATCTGGTTTTGTTCAGGGCAATGCTGGCCTCATAGAATGAATTGGGAAGTGTACTTTGTTTGTAATCTCTCAAAAAAATTGTGGAGAATTGATGTAATTTCTCCCTTAAATGGTTGACAGATATATCTTAAGAAATATTAAAAATTATAGAAATATATTAAATCATTTGTGTTAAGAATATAGAAAAAGTAGAGAAAAGATTAGGTCATTGTACCCCTGAGTGTTTATGTTAATGAGCTATAAATAGGTTAAGCATGATTTGGATAATATAATATTAATTATAATAAGACGATACTATGGGAAGTACACCAATAATAAAGAATGAAGAAAGAATTTTTTCACAAATTACTGATATGGAAAAAAGAATTGTAAGTGTGAGGGAGAAAGTAAATGTGACCAGCAATTGGCCTGAGTTCTAGCCAAAGGTTAACATTGTGCCTTAAAAGAATTTGCACTTAGTGATTTCATGTTTTTCATCATCTGCAGCCCTAGTTATCACAGTAATCCTATCAAGGGGTAGAAAATTAAGTGTCCGTGTTTCACAGATGATAGTAAGGTGCCTGACGAGAAAGAGAGCTAAGGAGTTTGAGTTTCTTTCTCTTCAGCCCCTTGCTGCTTTCATGACACCATGACATTTCCCTGGATTGGGAGAGAGAACTCCCCAGAAAGGTATCAAGTGACAGCATTTAGGAACCTTCTGCTGGTTTGTGATAAGCTTATTCCAGTGACTTAGCCTTAATACTAAGCTTATCCTAGTATTAATGATTAAAAGTTTAGATGAATAGATAGTTGGATGGGTAGAATACTATCACAAACAGGAGGCTTTCAAGATTGTCAAAGAAAGTTGGATCTGTCTATCATTTTCTGTCATTGCTATGGCCATTAAACTTGATCCTCAATACCTTAAGTTTGAGTTAGAGAGAAAGGGTAATCCATTTAAAGTCAGTTCTCTAAGATGCTATGATCCTGCAGAGTATGGCTTTGGATCTCCCTGTATAAATTAGGTTAGAGCTCAGTTTGTACAGAGGTATTCCCACTTCATAAACATGAGAACCCTGCCAGTACTTACATGAGGGTGATTGAACATTAATTTCTCAGGTTTTGGGAAGGTGCATCACCTTCACTTCTGCAGTGCATTAATGAGGGACAGTTCAGAGCCATGTTAGTGGTAGATGGTTGTAGTGGCCTTGGAAGGTGATTCACTGAAAAATGAAGTATGTATACATTGCTTCTAAAATATTTGAAAAAGTGCAAGCTATTATTTTCTATAACAAATTTGAGCTTCTGAAAGAGCCCTTACCTTATTCTTAATATATGTCAGAAAGAAATTGGGAGAGCCATTGAAAAGAGCAAAAATGATTATGTCTCAGTTTGTATACCCTTCAGGTTATCTCTGCCTTTTACTTCCTTTAAGCCTTTTTAAGACTATAAAAGTTGTAGAGTACAGATGGTAATGAAAATGTTTCTTGCTCATGAAAGTACAAATTGTAAGTTAGCTAAGTGTGGTGACACATGCCTGTAGTCCCAGTTACTCAGAAAGTTGAGGCAGGAGAATCACTTGAGCCCAGGAGTTTGAGAACATTGATTTATGACTACATCACTGCACTCCAGCTTTGGTGGTACAGTGAGAGGTTCCATCTCCATAAAATACATTTAAAAAAAAAAAAAGGCAGAAAACACAAATTGTGTCTGGTAAAGATATATTTGAATATTGTTCTGTGAATATAAACCAATGTTTTGTAAATTCTTTCGTTCCTGACAGCATGTAAAGGTGTATTTTAGAAAATTATTTGAATTGGTTATAACACTTTACTAATGATTTCATAATTGATGAATTAGTACAATCTTGGAAAATGAGAAAAATAATTTTAGCAGTTAAAATTATTTAGGCCTGGGGCTTTCTTTCGTGAAGATTATCAGTTACTGATTTATTTTTTAAAATAAATATAGAGTGATTTAGAGTATTTATCCTTATGTAATTCTGATAGTTTGTATCTTTTTTTTTTGAGACAGAGTCTTGCTGTGTCACCCAGGCTGGAGTGTAATAGCACGATCTCGGCTCACTGCAGCCTCTGCCTCCTGAATTCCAGAGATTCTCCTGTTTCAGCTTCCTAAGTAGCTGAGATTACAGGCGTCCACCACGACGCCTGGCTAAATTTTGTATTTTCAGTAGAGATTAGATTTCACCATGCTGGCCAGGCTGGTCTCGAACTCCTGACCTCAGGTGAGCCACCTGCCTCAGCCTCCCAATGTGCTGGGATTACAGGTGTGAGCCACTGCACCCGACCTAGTTTGTATCTTTTACTAAATTTATGAGAAAAGGGAATTTTCTAAATTCTTTCTGAGGGTTTAGCAAAGGATTTCAAAGTGATATCCATGGCTATATCTTTTCCTGTTAAAGTGATTTACTAAAAGAGCTCTGATTTTGTCCTTTGCTCCCATCCCCCTCTTTAAAAGTCAGTTCTGATGACATAAAATTTCCACAGGCACAGGTATTCTGGAGATGGCATTGTTCCCACTGCTGGGTCTGTGGTGGTGTGTCCACAGGCACAGGTGTTCTGGAGATGGCATTGTCCACTCTGCTGGTAATTACCCTGCTGATCTCATTTAAAGTTTGCATCAGCAGGGTGATCTCGTTTGAATAAGAAGAGGAAAAGATTTTAGATATCTTTCTTTCTCTGTGGGTGCACAGAGGATAGGTCCTATGAAGATTCAATGAAAAGGTGGCCATTTACAAGCCAGGAAGAGGGATTTCACCAGAAATCAAACCTGATGACACCTTTATCTTAGACTTCTAGTCTCCAGAATAAGAAATTAAATTTCTATTGTTTAAGACTCTCAGTCTGTGCTATTCTATTATGGTAGCCCAAGCAGACTAACACAATCTTCCTCTCTCACTCTCAATTTCTACCTTCAATTTTTGTCATGAGAACCTAATGTGTACAAGCATTTTTGAGTTAATGTAGACTTGCCTTGATTCTGAATTTCACAGGGATTCTAAGCTAACCTGTTAGACCACATTTATCTTTAAGAATTCATTAAAATTTTGCTATTTTTTTTCTTACCTATTGTTACAGTAGCTATTACATCTTCCCAAGCTCTGCTAATGGTAAAACTATCAGCAAACACAATATATTGTCTCTCCTCAGAGAAGTTTGTTATCATTTGGAATTCAGTTCACTTGTTGACCTTTCTGTTCACAGCTCTCTAAGTTCAGAAAAAGTTATGAATGTCTATTATTCAGCATTATCCCATTATAGAAATGGCATTACGTTGTAGCTTCTACATATAACTGAAAGCAATACCCCTTTGCTCCTTTAAAAACTATCCTTACTAGTTTGAAAAACTGCTCTTGGGACTTCTATATTTCCTCTAAATTCCCACATGAAAATATTGAGAAGTTGCTTGATATATTTTTCCCTTATATTTTATCACAAGCATTCAGAAGAAAGGTAACACCCTCCGTATTCTTCATAGAAATCTCTATCCCCATCATTTCATGTTGTACATGGTTTATTTTTAACTTTACTGCAGAAAAACAATTTTGCCAAATTTTCTTTCTCTTCAGAAATTCATATTTTTTTCTTATTTCCCCTTAAACTTTCACTTACAGCTTCCTCGAGGCCAGACTATTGCCTGCTGCTCAATCCCAAAACCAAAGCGACAGAGATGCACTTTGTTTTTTGTTGAAACAGAACCAGATTCTAGTACTAAATTCTGTTGTAGTTGTTTATTGTTGCATGACAAAATATTTCCAAACTCAGTAGCCTCAAATAATAATCATTTTTAATATCTCTCAAATTTTGTGGATCAGGATTTCTAGCAGGTTTTGGCTGTTGAATGTCCCGCTCCATGCAGTGTCAATAAAGGTCACTCAGCAATGGGGTTGGTCTGGAACATTCCAGTGATCTTGTCTCCCAGTTATGACCCCTCAACATTCATGAGTGAAAGGATTGGCTCATCTGGAAACAAGCATCAGATCACTTAGCCATGGCCCCTATATATATCAGCTTCAGAGTAGCTGAAACTCTAAAATGGAGAGTTCAGGACTCCAAAAGCAATTGTTCCAAAAAACATGGTAAAAGTTGCAAGACATTTTAAGATATAATGTAAAAAGTGTGTAGTGTCTGTTAGTAAAAGCAATCTGAAGCTCATCCATATTCAAGGGAATGGGACTTTAATATAATGTCTTTATGGGAGAATTATCAAATAATAGTGGCCATGTTTGAAGCACACACGCACATATACATACATACATACATACATACATATATAAAGTGAAAAATTGTATGCTCTCTGCCTAGAGTTATTAATAATGTATCCACATCTAGATATTGTGTTTGTTTACTCTATGTAGATATATGAATTTAGGAAAACCTACATTGTAAGGCACTATTGCTTTGTGGAACAGCACTTCACACAGATACAAATTATATCCCATTCTCCCCCATCTCAGTGTATGGAACTGCCTTAGAGATTCTCATGTTTGTCTGGTCATAAGCATCAGCATGAGGTGTTTCTTGAGAATACATTATTTACTGAAATTTACTGAAACTGAATTTTCAGAAAAACATCCAGGAAAAAATGTCATTTTATTTTCTTAAAAAGTATATATTTTTTCTTTTTGGTGACACATGGGGATAATTTAAAAAGTAAAATAGTGCTAAAATATTATAAAATATAGTAGCTACACAGTACCTCTTCCCTCTTTTGAATATTACACTAAAGAGATAAACACTGCAATATAATTTTTAAAAATGCTATTTTGACCTAGTCTTGAGGCACTGGCTAGATGCTCATGAATTTGCCTTCTTTTGCAGCCAATTAAGTATACACTCCCAACCACCTTTCTTATCTGGCTCTCATATTCTGAGCCACTATACTTCTGCCCTAAAATCCCCAGGATTAGCTACCAGACAACCAGGGAGAGCTCCTATGCCCAAAACCCACTAAAAGTATTCAAATTAGCTAATCTGACACCTGCTTGCCCTGCCTTCCCCTCCCCCTTCCCACATAAATCACAATGAAGGCAATAGCCCACAGTTGCCTCCCACTCCCCAGCCTCCATGGCCAACCCAATACTTCTTGAGTGACCCTACATCCTGTGCTGTGTTCTCCCAAGGGGAACTGTGAGTGTAACACTACTAAATTCTTTCTAGTTTCTCTCTCTTGATCTGAATCTGGCTTCACCATACCTCACCCAAGGTAATATAGTTAAAATATACTCCCTCTGAACAATTTTTTATCCTGCTTCTAATATTTATTTTCATATTTCTCAAAAATATATTGATACTGCTTTCATCTGATTGTTTTTCTTTATAATTATATATTTACTTTTATTGCGGAAGTTGAGAATTGAGATTTAGACACACTTTCTGCTTTACCTCTCTCCAGCCTCCCAGTATAGTTATATACATTTGTTCATTAATCACTATTTAGCATTTATCACACATATATAAATAATTATAGTTGCTCCGGCAAGGACTAGAATATTATTGCATATACTTTTTGAAAATGATTTTTTTCTTTCTCTTCTGTTTATTTATTTACCTAGTTTTCAAGGTAAGTAAACCTTATAACCTATTATTCCAAAGTGTTCCAACAACAAATCCAAAAAAAAAAAAGCAAAACTTTTCAATACTCTTTAGCTCATGGGTATGTATGCATTCTTTAAGTTTGAGAAATTTACTTTCTTCTCTCCTATGTGGATTTTATATTTTCTCTTTCTTACCCACTTCTCTTGTTCTAGTGGTTCATATTCTCCTATAGCTTTTTCAGAAGAAAAATGCATGGGACATTAAATTTTAGACTTTCGATCACTGAGAAGCTCTTTATTTTTCTCTAATAGTTGTCTGACATTTTTCTGAGTCTAGAAGTCTAGAATGACAAAAAAGTTTTTATCAAAAATTTTAAAGTGTATATTTTTATCATTAGCTAAATATAAATCTTTCAAATTACATTTTGACATAACTTTATTATATTAATATTTTCAAAATGTATAATAAAACAATAATATATTTACATGTTACATGAACATACATACATTTACACATTCACATATATATATAAAGAGAAAGTGAGAGTCAAAAAAGAAAAGAACATTACTAAAATAAGAATAATAAGCAGTACAAATAACAGCAAATATATATTCGCTAATAATACATGCAAAGGTGTATGCACACACAATCAATATCTCTGATCAGATTTGTGAGTGTAAAACTGAGAGTAAATCTCAACCAAGAATTGTGTCTTAACGAAATATTCTGTGAATTTCTCAGAAGCTATTCCATTTCATTCCACAACATAACCAAAAGGGCAAAAGGAGAAGAAATAACACTTAACAATCAATAAAACATAAAATCTCTGTCTCCAGCGTAAGTAGTAAGAACTCTACAATAGTCATTATTTCTGTGTGACACAGGAGGGAGTTTAAAGGAGAGTGGTTAGTAATACTTATCTTGTGTATCGCAGTGACATTGTAAGTTCTTAAAATTAAGTTTTGATGTGCTAATTATTAATTGACCGAGTCTGCAATAAGCTTAATGTCCTAATATGTATAATTTCATTTCACTTGATGATTCACTTAAGTATTTGAAGATTGGAGAATTTTTCAACAGGTAACTTGGAACTGACAGTATTATATCATCTATTTTCTGTATTCCTTTAGCAATGGGATTCCTAAAGAATGCACTGTCTTTCATTGTAAAGATTTGTGTAATTGCAGCTCTGCTACTATATGTTGGGAACAATTTGCAAACAGAGATCTTTGTATAACTGGATTGACTTTACTTCCAGAAATGCATAGTCCCTGGCATAAAAATATGCTTAGTACATGCTAGATGAATAAGTAAATGAATGAATACATGAATGACAATACTCTGTTTCTGGGTGGATTTTATTTCCTTACCAAATATTTTTTTCCTAATATCTAAAATAAGGATTCAACTGAGATTCTTGTTCAGTAATTGGATATCTATTATAAGTGACAAAACCCCAATTCAAATAAATAAAGCAAGACCCATCTCAAAAAGATTAAAAAAAAAAAGATAAATTCAAGGACATGAAGATACTTTTTGTCACCTTATCTCTCTGGATGTGGGTTTCATTTTTTGCATAGGCTATTATCAAGATTCTAACTCACTACTACATTGTTACAAGCATTTCTGAATTACATCTTTTCACTCAAAGCAGAAAGAAAGACTTTTTTTGTCATCACCAGTAAGAAAAGAAATAAAATAGTAAGAAATTCCTCTGATTGGTCTAGCTTAGTGAATGAGCTTAGAGTTCTTTTCAGAGTAATCTTTGGCCTATCCCAGGTCATATGTTCAGAGTTTGTTCAAAGAGGCTAAAGGCAAACAAAAACACACAGGCATGGCCAGGAAGGAATAGCTAGGTACATAGTCATTTTAAATTTTCTCTATTCTGTCTGATAACCTTTACATTCAAAATCTTCAAGGTCACAGATAATCTAAGAAGAAAACATGAGAGAAAAATGTGTGTTTTCTTCACTTTTTTTTCAACATATCATATTGAAGTAAATAAAATGAGTAGCATGGTTGGCAGTAGGACTGAAGCTGTAAGTAGTGAAAATAGACATGATGATTAGTCAAATGAAAATTTACACACACAATGGAGAAATTACTCAAAATTGAATATTTCAGCAACACAAGATGCTGAAAATGTGTCTCTCTTTTTATGTTTTCTCCTCTACATACAAATGAAACTCCTTGGTGATTTTAAACCTGTGGAAACAAAAAGTAAGCAGATAAAATTTAAGAGTTTTGGAAAGGTCTTCATTGGGATTTGGAAGTTAAGAGTGATGAACACTAAGATATTGGCAATGTAGGGACAGTTCACCAGTTCAGGTAATCTTCCCAGGTTCCTGCTTGATAATGAAAATAATTGTACCCAGACTACAAATAGTGGCAGGAATGAGGAGGAACAAAACTGGCATTTATTATCAGCTTCTAAGTTAAATTTGCATGAATAGTTGAATATGTTTTATTCTCACAACTGCCTAGAGATAATAATATCCCATTCAAAAGGTGAGAAAACCTTTTCAAAGAAACTGTATCTTATGAAAAGATCACACTGTAAGTTTCAAAGCCAGAACTTAAATGCTGGCATACACATTTGTAGAAAATATATTTTTAAATTCACCTAGACATACATAGAAGAGGACACAGTACCTTATTAACAATCTTGAACATAGGAAGATAAATTTTAAATGGATATGATCCTGAAAAAATAGTATTGTCAAATACATACCTTTTTTTTATTTTTAAGAGTGATATAATAAGTTTAAAGGTAACACTGGAAGTAAATGTGTGTTTTTTTGCAAATTTCACATAAGCATGATTACTGCAAAAACAATATAGTGCTAATGAGAAAATATTTTGCAGTGATAACTTCTTAGTCATCTTCACTGTATACAAAATAAGAAAACACATTTGTAAACACATTTGTAAAGTATTCAATCAACAATTAACATAATTGTTTCTCAGTCACATTTTAAAATATTGAAGTAAACACTGACATTGTTAGCTTCTTTTTTTAATCATTCAATAAGATAACCCTCCATGTTTTATCTAGGCACATGATTACCCAGTTACAGACTTTAATTCCTAGTTTCTCTTGCAGAAAAATATGGCAACTGACATAGATCCAACCTGTGGGGTGTGCTAGAGGAAATGTGTGTTCCTTTTAAGTACACATATCGTGAATTTCTTTCTTAATTTTTCCTGGGGGATAGAAGATAGAGAAGTCAGTGGCTCACCTTCAACCCTTGGTTAAGGACAATAACCTAGAATATGGTATTACAAGAAGAATAATATAACTATATTATGGTAACCTAGGTCCCTGAAAAGTCTCTGTTGAAGAGAACTTCCCTGACAGCTCAGACTGCTGAAAAACAGCCACCTGTTATGTGAAAGGAAAATAAATAACCTGTGTAAATGACAATTCCAGCAACATTACCTGGCACCTCACTAATAAAATATTAATCATATTTTATTTTCTATTTCTTTCTATTTCCCACTTGGCTCTCTTTCCACCACTTTTCTGGCAGCATATAGGTCATTCTCTGCTCACATCTAAGAAAAAAGATGTCCCAACCCAAATCAGGGAAAAGTAAATTTCTTCAGACTTTTACAAAGGCACTCTAGAAGTTTATGGGAATAATAATAGCTTACATTTGTATACTTATTATGTGCCAAACAAGATTCTGGTTATATTTGCACATATCAAGTTCTGTGAGGTAGGCGCTATTATCATTCCTATTTATCAAATAAGAAAGCAAGGTGTAGAGTAGTAAAATAACAACTGCAAAGCTAGTAAGTGGGTATGTAGGTATCCAAGCCAGTCTGACTTTACCATCTATGCTTTAACTAATTCCTAAAAATGAAATATGAGTATCAGGCAATAGACATGGGAGAAGTCAGGTAAGAAACTAAAAGTTCCTTCCCATTAGACTAGAAAAGAATTATCCTTATTATAGAGAGTAATGAAATCACAGACTTTACTTGATCTGTAGACACATTTCAGCTACGTCTGTCATTCCACAGGCTTGTACATGTTATCAAGGTGTGAGAACATTAGAATTATTCCAAATTGTAGTATTAGTGAGAGAGCTTTAAAACATGTCAGAGTAGCTAAGACTTAGTGGAACAGAGAAGTAGCACCCCAAACCCTGGACATGCAGGGGATTTTTTAATAAAGGTGAGGGATGACTAGTAGTTATCTACATAAATGAACAGAAGCACCCCAGACCACAATGGTTGTTAGCCTACATTATAGGATCCCCAAAATACTCATGAATATTCTTTCAACCAAATTATTAACCACACATGAGTTTCCAGAACTTAAACACAATCTTATAAAAAGGGAAAAAATTAAAATGACAGACATAACATTTCTAACAATATCACAAGACAAGAGTTAAAGGGAAATAATTTGAGTTTATAAAATGTGATTACTACTCACTACAGAAAACTTCCAATCATTTATATTTGTAATGGGCTGTAAAATTTATAAAATTCTTTCATACAAACTGTGTAAATATATAAAAATAATAGGCTAATTTAACTCTGGAGGAAACGGAAACTCGAATTTGTCCAGGGTCTAATGGCTTGTATTACAAGAACTATGCTGTATTAGTCCATTTTCACATAACAAAACCAATCACACCTTCCCAAAAATCCCCCAAAGACTTAACTGATTTTTGCATTAAATCAAAAGCTCAAGTCCAAAGTCTCTTCTGAGACAGGACAAGTTCCTGCCACCTATGAGCCTGTAAAATCAAAAGCAAGTTAGTTACTTCTAAAATATGATGAAGATACAGGCACTGGGTAAATGTTTCTGCTCAAAATGGGAGTAACTGGCCAAAACAAGGGCATTACAGACCCCATGAAAGTTTGAAAGCCAGGCAGGCAGTAATTAAATCCTAAAGCTCCAAAGTCTCTTTTGATGCCATGGACTCAAATCCACCATGGCCTTGGGAAACTCTGCCCCTCTGGCTCTGCATTCACAGGCTAGAATTAAGTGCCTGTAGCTTTTCCAGGCCCATGATGCAAGCAGTCAGTGGATCTACCTTTCTGGGGTCTAGAGGATAGTGGCTCTATTCTCACAGTTCCCATAGGCAGTGCCCCACTAAAGCTCTGTGTGGGGCCTCCAACCCCACATTTCCATTCCACATTGTCCTAGTAGAAGTTCTCCATGAAGGCTCCATCCCAGAAGCAGACTTCTGCCTGGACATACAGATATTTTCATACATTCTCTGAAATCTAGGCAGAGGCTCTCCAACCTCAACTCTTGTATTCTACACACCTATAAGTCCAACACAACATGGAAACCACCAGGGCTTGGGGCTTGCACCCTCTGAAACAAGAGCATGAGCTGTACATTGTTCTCTTTCAATCATGGCTAAAGCTGGGATGGCTTGAATGCAAGGCACAAAATCCCAGGGCCACAGAGAGGAGCAGGGCTCTGGGCCAGGCTCACAAAAACATTTTCCCCTCCTACTCCTCTGAGCCTGTGATGGGAAAGGCTGTCTTGTAGATCTCTAATATGCCCTGGAGATATTTTTCCCCATTATCTTGGCTATTAACATTCAGCTCTTGGTTATTTATGAAAATGTATGCAGGCTTGAATTTCTGCCCAGAAAGTTTTTTTTTCTATCATGTAGTCAGACTGCTGATTTTCCAAATGTTTATGCTCTACTTCCCTTTAAATATAAGTTCAAATTTCAAACCAAATCTTTCTAAATGCACATAACTGACTGCTTTGAGAATAAGCCAGGTCACACTTCAGTGCTTTGCTACTTAGAATTTTCTTCTTCCAGATACCCTAAATCATCTCCCTCAAGTTCAAAGTGCCACAGATCTCTAGAACAGGGGAGAAATGCCACCAGTCTCTTTGCTAAAGCACAGCAAGTCTGATCTTTGCTTCAGTTCTCAGTAAGTTCTTATCTCCATCCAGACCATCTCGGCCTAGACTTCACTGTCTATCTCACTATCAGCATTTTGATTGAAACCATTCAACCCCTCTCTAGGAAGTTCCAAACTTTCCCACATCTTTCTGTCTTCTTTGAGCCCTTGAACTGTTCAAAACTCTGCCTGTTACCCAGTTTCAAAGTCATTTCCACATTTTCAGGTTATCTTTATAGAAGTGCCCCACTATCCCAGCACCAATTTTCTGTATTAGTCCATTTACACAGTGCTACAAAGATAATACCTGAGACTTGGTAATTTACAAAAGAGAAATTCAATTGACTCACAGTTCCACTAAGGTTGCCTTAGGAAATTTACAATCATGATGGAAGTCAAAGAAGAAGCAGGCTCTTTTTCACAAGATGTCAGGAAAGAGAGAGCAAGCAAAGGGTAAATGATATTTCTAAGTCATCAGATCTCATGAGAACTCACTATCATGAGTGCATCATGGGGGAAACCACTCCCATTCACCTCCACCAGATCCCTCCATTGACACATGGAGATTATAATTTGAGATAAGGTTTTGGTGGGGACACAGAGCCAAATCATATCATATGCCAAAAATCTAAATGTTCTAATTGTAAAGTTACTATACAAGTTAAACAACTATTAAACATTCAGACACATACCTAAGGAAAGATTTGAAGTCTTTCATTTCTTAATGAATTCATATTTTTAATGAATACGTTTCATCTATCATTAATAGCTTAATATGGTACTACCTACACTCACAAAAATAGACTTTTTTGATCCTCTTTAAATACTATACAATTTATCAAGCTGAAACAAGGATGCTGAAGAAAAAATGTTGTACAAAAATTCTGTGTCTGCATCAAATGGAGCTCTTAAATGCCATTAATCTTGGCTGTTTTGTTTTGCTTTCTGTTTTTCTTATAACATGCCACATTTGCATGTTGTTACTTTTAACATGTTATTTTGATTTTAATTTTTGCTCTCTGCAAAATTCTTTCCAAAATTATAAAACAAAGAAAAAAATGGGTAGGTAGGAGTCAGGACTAACTTGCAGCTCCCACTCATGTGAACAGAGCAAGGTGTGGAGACACACAGTGTGAACTTTTGCTCCAAGAACTACCACAGGAATATAAGAGGAAAGCCAAGAGAATCCACAGACCCTTTGAAGGAGGTGGATTGCAGCTGCATGCTCTGTGAAACAGCTGAGGAAGAGTGAGTCTGCTTGACTTTTCAGCAAGTGGCTTGTAGCCTGGAGCAAGTTCTTAGCCCTGCTCACCAGTTGCCTGGAAATACACTCAGTACTGTTGTGGGGGCACAGTGAGAGTGAGACTGGTCTTTTGGGCTGCGGGCTGTGTGGGAGCTAGGTGAGGCCTGTGGTTGCCGGTTTTCCCCCCCATTTTTCTTGCAACCTGTGTGATGCAGCAGAGGCAGCCATAATCCTCCTGACATAACTCTATTGACCTGAGAGACATATCTCCATTCTCCATAGCAGCTGCCTAAGCCCTGGCCAAGGAGAGTCTGAGCTCAGACATGCCAAACCCTGTGCCCACCTGATGGTCTTTCTCTATCTGCCCTGGTAGCTGAAGACAAAGGACATAATCTCTTGGGAGCTCTATGGCCCCACCCACTGCTTGATCCCAGGGCAAGCTTGTATCCTCCCTATACTACTGCAGCTGATGCATTCTTGAAAGCACCACCTCCTGGCTGGAGGTCAACCAACACAAAACCAGCACACTTAACAAAAATACAACCAAGGACCCTCACAGAGTTCATTTTGCTCCCCTGCTATCTTCACTGGAGCAGGTGCTGGTATCTATGGATGAGAGACCTGAAGACAGATTGTGTCACAGGAAACCTTGCAGACACTCCCCAGTACCATCCCAGAGTCTGATAGCTACGTTGGGTGGTTAGACCCAGAAGAGAAATAACAATCACAGCAGTTTGGCTCAGGAAACCCTAACTTAGGGAAAAGAGAAGAGCATCAAATCAAGAGAGCATCCTGTGGGACAAAAGTTTCCAAACAGCAGGACTTGGGGCCCACATCTTACCTCTAACATAGTATACCCAAATGGTAAGGAACCAGAAAAACAATTTCGGCAATATGACAGAACAAGATTCTTTAACATCCCCCAAAAGATCACATTAGCTCACCAGCAGTGGACTCAAAAAAAAGATAAAGTCCCTGAATTGGCAGAAAAAGAATTCAGAAGATCGATTATTAAGCTACTCAAGGAGGCACCAGAGAAAGGTGACATCCAACTTAAAGAAAAAAAAAGGATGCAAATAGAAAAATCTCTAGTGAAATTGATAGCATAAATAAAAATAAATAACAATTTCTGAAAATGAAGGACACACTTAGGAAAATGCAAAATGCACTGGAAAGTCTCAGCAATAGAATCAAACAAGCAGAAGAAAGAACTTCAAAGCTCATATACAAGGCTTTCAAATTAACCCAATCCGACAAAGACAAAGAAAAAAGAATTTTAAAAAATGAACAAGACGCCAAGAAGTTTGGGATTATGTTAAATGTTCAAACCTAAAAAATAGTAGGTATTCCCGAAGGTAGAAGACAAATCTAAAAGTTTGCAAAATATATTTGAGAGAATAATTGAGGAAAACCTCACTAGTCTTGCTAGAGATCTAGACATCCAAATGCAAGAAACTCAAAGAACACCTTGGATATTTATTACAAAAAGATTATCACCTAGGCATATAGTCATCAGGTTACTTAAAGTCAAGCTGAAGAAAAGAATCTTAAGAGCTGTGAGGCAAAAGTATTAGGTAATCTTTAAAGGAAAACCTATCAGATTAATGGCAGATTTCTCAGCAGAAATCTTACAAGCTAGAAGGGACTGGAGTTCCATCTTTAGTCTCCTTAAATAAAACAATTATTAGCCAAGAATTTTGTATCCAGTGAAACTAAGCTTCATAAATAAAGGTTTTATAAATTTATGAATGAATTACTACTATACCTAAGAAATGAGGTAGATAGTAACACAATAATAGTGGGTAACTTCAATACACCACTGACAGCACTAGACAGTCATCAAGATAGAACAAAAGAAAAGAAATAACCACGATCAGAGCAGAGCTAAATGAATTGAAACAACAGAAATAAACCAATACAAAAGATAAATGGGACAAAATCTGGTTGTTTGAAAAGACAAATACAATTGATAGACCATTAGTGAGATTTATCAAGAAAAGAAGAGAGAGATCCAAATGCACTCAATTAGAAATAAAATTGAAGACATTACAACCACCACCATGGAAATAGAAAAGATCATTCATGGCTGCTATAAACACCTTTATGTGCATAAACTAGGAAACCTACAAGAGACGGATACATTCTTGGAAATATACACCATGTAGGTCAAACCAGGACAAAATAGAAACTCTGAACAGACTAGTAACAAGCAGCAAAATTGAAATGATAATTAAAAAGTTATCAAAAATGAAAATTAAAAAAAAGTCCAGGACTAGAGGGATTCACAGCTGAATTCTAGCAGACATTCAAAGAAGAATTAGTACTAATCCTATTGACACTATTCCACAATACAGAGAAAGGAAATCCTACCTAAATTATTCTATGAAGCTAGTATCACCCCAGTACCAAAACCAGGAAAGGACAAAACAATAACAGCAAAAACTACAGACCAATATCCCTGATGAACATAGATGCAAAAATCCTCAGCAAAATATTAGCCAATGAAACCCAGCAACATATTATAAAGATAATTCACCACACCTGAGTGGGTGTCATACTAGGGATGCAGGAATGGTTTAATGTTTGCAAGTCAATAAATGTGATACACTACATAAACAGAATTGAAAGAAAAAATCACATGATCATCTCAACAGACACAGAAAAAGCACTTGACAAAATCCAGCATCCTTTATCATTAAAACCCTTAGCAAAATCAGCATAGAAGGGACATACCTTAATGTAATAAAAGCCATCTATGACAAACCCACAGCCAATCTTATACTGAATCAGGAAAAGTTGAATGCATTTCCCCTGATAACTGGAACAAGACAAAGTGACTGTTTTCACCACTGCTATTCAATATAGTACTGGAAATCCTAGCAAGAGCAATCAGACAAGAAAAAGAAATAAAGAACATCCAAATCAGTAAAGAGGGAGTCAAACTGTTGCTATTTGCAAATGACGTGACCATACTTGGAAAACCCTAAAGATTTATTTTAAAAATTCCTAGAAGTGGTAAATGAATTCAGCAGTTTCAGGATACAAAATTAATGTACATATATCAGTAGCTCTGCTATACACCAACAGTTACCAACCTGAGAATCAAATCAAGAACTCAACCCCTTTTTACAATAACTGTAAAAAAATAAAATTGTTTGGAATATACCTAATCAAGAAGGTGAAATACCGCTACAAGGAAATTTATAAAACACTGCTGACAGAAATCATGGACGACAAATACAAATCGAAACACATCCATGCTTGTTGATGGGTAGAATCAATATTGTAAAAATCACCATATACTGCCAAAAATGATCTACAAATTCAATGCAATTTTCATCAAAATACCACCATCATTCTTCACAGAACTAGAAAAGAAAATCCTAAAAATCATATGGAATCAATAAAAGACTGCATAACCAGAGCAAGACTAACAAAAAGAACAAATCTGGAGGCATCACATTATCTGACATCAAACTATACTACAAGGCCATGGTCACCAAAATAGCATGACACTGACATAAACATAGGCATATACACCAATGGAACAGAACAGAGAACCCAGAATAAAGCCAAATACTTACAGCCAACTGACCTGGGACAAAGCAAACAGAAACATAAAGTGAAGAAAGGATACCCCTTTCAAGAAATCGTGCTGGAAAAATCAGGCAAGCTACATGTAGAAGAATGAAACTGGATCCTCATCCCTCACCTTATACAAAAATCAACTCAAGATGGATCAAAGACTTAAATCTGAGTCCTGAAACCATAGAAGTCCTAGAAGATAACATTGAAAAACCCTTCTAGACATTGGCTTAAGCAAAGACTAATTACCAAGAACTCAAAAGCAAATGCAACAAAAACGAAGATAAATAAATGGGATTTAATTAAACTAAAAAGCTTCTGCACAACAAAAGAAACAATCGTCAAACAGACACCCATAGAATGGGAGAAAATCTTCACAATCTATACTTCCAACAAAGGACTAATATCCAGAATCTACAAGGAAATCATACAAATCAACAAGAAAAAAACAAACAATCTCATTAAAAAGTGGGCTAAGGACATAGACAATTCTCAAAAGAAGATATACAAATAGCCAACAAACATATGAAAAAAAAAGTTCAACATCACTAATTATCAAGGAAATTCGAATCAAAACTACCATGCAATACCACCTTACTCCTGCAAGAATAGCCATAAAAAAAAATAAAAAATAGATGTGGGCATGGATGTGTTGAAAAGCGAACACTTTTACACTGTTGGTGGAAATGTAATCTAGTAAGATTACTATGGAAAACAGTGTGGAGATTCCTTAAAGAATTGAAAGTAGATCTACCATTTGATCCAGCAATCCTGTTGCTGGGTATTGAAGTCATTACACAAAAAAGATATTTGCACATTCATGTTTATAATAGCACTATTTGCAATTTCAAAAATATGAACCAGCCCAAATATCCATCAGTCAGCGTGTGGATAAAAAAAAAGTGTAGTATATATAAGATATACCATAGAATACTACTCAGCCATAAAAAGGAACAAAACAATGTCATTCACAGCAACCTAGATAGATTTAGAGACTATTATTCTAAGTGAAATAACTCAGAGAAATGGAAAACTGAATATCATATGTTCTCATTCATAAGTGGGGGCTAAGCTATGAGGATGCAAAGGCGTAAGAGTGATACAATGGAGTCTGAGAACACGAGGAAAAGGTTGGAAAGGGTTGAGGGAAAAAAGACCATACATTGTGTACACTGCTTGGGTGATGGGTGCACCAAAGTCTCAGAAATCACCACTAAAAACTTATTCTTGTATAGATAAATATATGAAACAAAATTATGAAGCAAAAGTATAACTCTTTAGTGAACAATGTAGAAGTTCTAGCTTTTACAGGGAATGATTTAAATTTATGTGGCTATCACCATTCTTTTTAATTTGATATCCTAACAAATATTTGGAAAAAACAAGTGATCTTTTTTAGTATTAGATTAATGACTCCTAATTATATCTCATGAGTAAAAACTGAATAATATTTTACCTATCTTTAGTATCTAGGAGAATAAAACAAATCAGTAAACTATAATACTTCTGCACCTGTATGACTGTTAACTTTTAAGGAGATGTGTTTCATGTCAAATGTCAACCACTGTTATGCAAATGAGCAAACATAAGCACCTTCAGAATACATAGAGAGAAATAAACTAATATCGATGGAAAACTATGTTTTTCCAGAAATTTTCAAAACAGAAATAAAGAGTAGATTGTAATGAATCACTAAGAACTTATTATCCACTTTGAACTAAACAACATTCGGCCTTTCTTGTTTCATTGCATTCCTCCTTTTTAACAATAAATATTTTAAAGTATATAATAGATAAAATTTAGTTAAATCACAAATATTTTAGTATATATGTTAACATAGAATATTTTTCCATTTTATCAAAATAATTAACACAAACAACAAAATTAAAAGTAATTTTTGTGTCATCAATTAATATAAAATTTCCATTTTTGTGATAGTTTTATATACAAATCTTTGTGGTTGTTTAGAACTTTGATTCAAATAAAATTCACTCCTTATGTTTGGCTCACATATTTTTAGTTTTTTGCATTTTGCCTGCGGTATTCATTTATTTTTTAAAAAAAAAGCATGCCATTTGTCAGAAGGAATTTTCTAAATTAGGAATTCAGTTAATTATATTTTTACAGTGTCACTAAGTATGCTTCTCACTTCCCATGTTTCTTGTAGGTGAAGTTAAAAGTATGAATCATGTTCAATGTTGCAAATAATATGTTACAGGAAGCATTATCTAATTCATATTGTATTGTATCAAGAAACATATCATGTTTGTTTACCTGTTATTTAACAATTTTAATACTGATTGGAGATTCAAGTGCATTAGCCTGATCCACCTATTATATCTTTTCACATCAACATCCCACAACATTTAGCAGCCATTGATGACATATTAGCATTTGTTGACTATAGTTCCAAGGCAGAACTTTCCCACAGCATCTGTTTTGTTACCTTTATATATTATTTATATTAAAAAGCAGAATAAATACTTATTTTATTTATAAATTAAACCAACATTGTAAAATATACAAAATAATATTTAGTACTATTGTATATACTGTTATACATCATATATAATATATTATTATATATTACATATGTATGAACAAGAAAATTAGATAATGAATTCAGGAAACATCATAGAAATAATATTTACTAGTTAATCATACTTTTTCTCATAGGTGAAGCTATGTGAGTGATTGAATAAAGAAAGAGAAGAGAGGAAAGTTAACAATAGATCACAAAAATGTTTAGCTACATTTTGAGTGGCCAGTGCAGCAGAAGTTGAGATGTTTAAGGAAATAGAAATGATTTGACTTTTGGTGTTTTAGTCATGAAGTCTTTGTCTATGCCTATGTCCTGAATGGTTTTGCCTAGGTTTTCTTCTAGGGTTTTTATGGTGTTAGGTCTTATGTTTAAGTCTTTAATCCATCTGGAGTTAATTTTACTATAAGGTGTCAGGAATGGGTCCAGTTTCTGCTTTCGACACATGGCTGGCCAGTTTTCCCAACCCCATTTATTAAACAGTGAATGCTTTCCCCATTGCTTGTTTTTGTAAGGTTTGTTAAAGATCAGATGGTTGTAGATGTGTGGCATTGTTTCTGAGGCCTCTGTTCTGTTCCATTGGTCTATATCTCTGTTTTGGTACCAGTACCATGCTGTTTTGGTTACTGTAGCCTTGTAGTATAGTTTGAAGTCAGGTAGCATGATGCCTCCAGCTTTGTTTTTTTTGCTTAACATTATCTTGGCTATGCGTGCTCTCTTTTGGTTCCATATGAAGTTTAAGGTGGTTTTTTCCAGTTCTTTGAAGAGGATCATTGGTAGCATGATGGGGATAGTGTTGAATCTATAAATTACTTTGGGCAGTATGGCCATTTTTATGATATTGAATCTTCCTAACCATGAGCATGGTATGTTTCTCCATCTGTTTGTGTCCTCTCTTATTTCATTGAGCAGTGGTTTGTAGTTCTCCTTGAGGAGGTCCTTTACATCCTTTGTTAAGTTTTATTCCTAGGTATTTTATTCTCTTTGTAGCAATTGTGAATGGGAGTTTGCTCCTGATTTGGCTTCTGTTAATCTGTTATTGGTGTATAGGAATGCTTGCGATTTCCGCACATTGATTTTGTATCCTGAGACTTTGCTGAAGTTGCTTATCAACTTAAGGAGATTTTGGGCTGAGACAATGCCAAAATAGACAAATCGGATCGAATTAAATTCCAGAACTTCTATAGAGCAAAAGAAACAATCATTAGAGTAAGCTGGCAACCAACAGAATGGAAAAAAAATTTTGGAATCTACCCATCCAAAAAAGGGCTAATATCCAGAATCTACAAACAACTAAAATAGATTTACAAGAAAAAACCGAACCTATTCACAAGTGGGTCAAGGATATGAACAGACACTTTTCAAAAGAAGACATATATGCGGCCAACAAACATATTGATAAAATGCTCATCATCACTGTCATTAGAGACATGCAAATCAAAACCACATTCAGATTCCATCTCATGCCAGTTAGAATGGTGATCATTAAAATATCTGGTGACAACAGATGCTGGAGAGAATGTGGAGAAATAGGAACACTTTTACACTGTTGCTGAGAGTGTAAATTAATTCAACCATTGTGAAAGACAGCGTGGCTATTCCTTAAGGACCTGGAAATAGAAATTCTATTTGACCCAGCAATCCCATTACTGGGTATATACCCAAAAGGATTACAAATAGTTCCATTATAAAGACACATGCACAGGTATATTCACTGTGGCACTGTTTACAATAGCAAAGACCTGGAACCAACCCAAATGGCCATCGATGATAGACTGGACAAGGAAAATGTGGCACATATACACCATGGAATACTGTGCAGGCATAAAAAATAATATGTTCGTGTCCTTTGTAGTGACATGGATGAATCTGGAAACCATCATTCTCAGCAAACTGAGACAAGAACAGAAAATCAAATACTGCATGTTCTCACTCATAGGCGGGTGTTGAACAATGAGAATATATGGACACAGGGAGGGGAGCATCACACACTGGGGTCTTTTGAGGGGTGGCTAGGGGAGGGACAGTGGGCGGTGGGGGAGGTTGGGGAGGGAAAACATGTGGAGATATGCCAGATATAGGTGATGGGGGGATGGAGGCAGCAAACCACATTGCCATGTATGTACCTATGCAACAATCCTGCATGATCTGCACATGTACCAGAACCTAAAGTACAAAAAAAGGAAAGAAAGAAAGAAAGGAAAAGAAAAGAAAAGAAAAGAAAAAAGAGAAGAAAAGGAAAGAAACAATTTGGCTTGAGAGGCAATAGGAAAACCAGCAAATACTCATTAATTAGAAAGATAAAGAAGATATTTGCATAAGAAGGAGATTAATAGTAGTTTCAAAATATAAAGTAGGACAAAATTTGACATGAGATAAACATTGTTAATATTTGAAACATAATGTCAGTACAATAGGAAAGACTGTAGTCAAATTTTAAAATTTTAGAAATGTTTACCAAGAAGTTAGAAGTATTGAATAGAGATTATTGATTTTAAAAATTTTTAAATAAAAGTAACAAGAGAAACTGGTATAATACTTTCAAAGGGGATTATAAATAAGAACTTAATGTAATTTATATTATAAAGAAAAAAATTAAAAAAAAAACCTGGAGATGGAATACATGGTGCTGGAGGAATGAAGAAAAGAGTTAGTACAAATAGAGGTTGACATGAAAATCACAGGAATACAGATTAAGAAAAAAATGAACAACTAGACCATACTAGATGTTAAATGTAGAAGAACATGAGTTAGCCACATCTATGTATTCATTGAGCATACAAGGTGTCCACAGTCTAGGTGGTGAACGGAGTCAAATATGATTGTTTTCTTTTATTTCTTCTCATCAAACTCCTCCTTCTTTTCTTTTTTCACTATAACTAAGGTTTTGGGGGATTTAATTAGGCAACTATTAGTCTCAGAAACATACTAGGTCAGTGAGATCAAACTGTAAGTACTATAATATTAAAATTAATAGATTGTGTGCAGTGTCTAGCAATGGCAAATACATGCATGCTTATGGCTATACGTTTTTATCCACAGAACACTGACACCAAAAGTGTGGTTTTTTCCACACCCACATCCAATTTTCTAACTTGCTGAACAGCAATTATATGTTCAAAGATTTATTTCAATTCTGACACTAAGTACCTGGAGTGGATATCAGACCCCACAGACTATGAACTCACTCTCACAAGGTTACCCCCATTGTAGAGACCAATCAGTAGTCTCAGGCTTTGCTTACTTCTGACTGACCAACTATATATTAGGACTTCCCATGACCTTTCTTTGGGTTTGAAAATTTGCTAAAATAGTTCACAGAACTCAGGGAAAACCATTTGTTATTACCATTTTATTATAAAGGTTACAGCTCAGGAAATGCCAAATGGAAGACATACATAGGGCAAGGTATGGGGGAAGAGCAAGGGAGTATCCTTGCCCTCTCTGGGAGCACCACCTTCCCAACACCTAACTGTATTCACCAGTCCTGAAGCTCTCTGAACCCCTTTGCTTAGGGTTTTTTGGAAGGTTCCATTACATAGAGTTGATTGTTTAAATCATTGGCCATTGGTGATTAACTAGATCTTTAGCCCCTCTCCCATCCTGAGATGTTGGGAGACATGGTTTAAAGTTCCATCCCTGTAATTAGGCCTTTTTCTCTGTGGTGACCAGCTCCCATCTTGAAGCTATCTCAGTGTCCCCAGTCAGCAGAAATTTCATTAACATGCAAAAAGACACTCATCTGAAAAGAGAGTTTAGGGTCTTAGAATTTGTTATGTGAGGAAACAGACTAAGACCAAATATTTTAACAAAAGGTGTGTCTTTCAACTCTTTTGCTCAGAAAATTAAAAGAGTTTTAGAAGTTCAGTGCCAGGAATATCTTCATTTGGGAATGAACACCAAATATAAATTTCTTATTACATCAGAATATCAGTGTTTTACCCAGTATCACACTGAATCACACGAAGCTAATTTAAACTTGCTAATTTATTATTATTACTTGCATTCCCTTTTTGTAATATGTTATAGACAATTTTGATAGTTTGTTAACTGTATCATATTGTCACATCATGTCTAGGTAGAGAACGAAAATACCCATGGGACATTAATTTGTTTATTATATGATTGGCAGTCATGACTCTACCAAAACTGAGAAATTCTCCTGGAAAAAAACATCTATTACTCTACATATACATCTTTATCTACCTAGACAGACAAATATGCAGCAGAAGAGAAAGTGTGTTCATGTGTGTGCATGTTTGTGTATGTGTGAAAAGATATGTAGCTAACAGTAGTTTTTCCTTATAGAATTACACAAATAACTAATTGACAAGTTTTCTCTGAAAAATGGTTTAGAGACAGATGTGTTGCTTGATTTTACTTAGCCACTGTGCTAAAACCAAATTTAGTAATTACTTAAAATACCAGCAGAAAATTATTTCAATGAAAACCAAAGCAAACTATTCTTAATGGTATGGATTTCTGATTATTACATACTTGAAGGATCCTTGGAAGCCCAAAATGTAAATGTATTATTATAGACTCTCTACCAATCATTTATGCCCTTATAGTAGAATATCATAAAAACATTCCTCAATAAATAAGTTTTGTTATGGGCTGTGTTTTATGAAATAAAATTATGATTCTACATAATTTTTTTTCTTACTGAATGTGGTGTGCTGGAGGATGTTATCTATACCTATCTATACCCTTGATTACAAGAAAATAAATTTGTTGAGGAATAGAATATACTATCAACTAAAATAAACTATAGAAAGTTGGTTGGACTAATTATGTGTAAAGAGATAAATGTATCACCTAGCTATTGCAATAAAATTGCTGCAAAACCAAAATTTTCGTAGAATTGAGAACCTCAGTGTCATAAAATAATAAATACTTTTTTTGTCAGAATCTGATTTGGACTCGGAAGTGTACGCTCACTTGCTCTTGACTGACTTCATTCACATTTGGGCCTTTGCCATTGAAAGTAATGGCAAAAACTCCAATTACTTTTGCACCAACATAATAGGTCAGCCTTACTTGAATTGAATGGGGCAACTCATTCCCCATGTCTTATTCCTAAGGAGGCTAGTCTAGTTATGTTCTGAATGTGATGACAGAGCTACAAGTTTAATGGATCCTAATGGGGCATTTGTTTTTAAAATAATTTTCATGTGTTATCTCAGCTAGTATTCAAATTTTGAAAATTTGAATGGTTTCTCAAAATAATTTATAATAATTAGACCACATTCTTATTTTTAAATAAAACAAAGTAAATTCATTAATTCATAACAAAATTTTAGCACAAAGATTAATATATTAGTAGCATATAGACTTATAGTGAGCTAAATTTTCAGTATTTACTCAAAAAAATATTTAATCATTCACTAAACAAATATTTATTTACATATTACTTGAAACAGCTAGGTAATGTAGCCAGTAGAGACAAGAATAAAATATACTCCATGCCTTAGAGAAGTTCACAGAGTGGTAGAATGTACTAGGATAAATTATTTTTGGAAGCTTTTCATCCCCCAAGTGTACGCGGCTACTTGTATTATTTATTTTCTGTGCCAGTGTTTTACAATTAATCATAAAAATATCATGTATGGGACAACATTTGTGAGGCCATAGGAAAATAAGTCATGCCTTAGAATCTCCTGGGCTGAGTAAATATATGTGAGAGTGACAAGGAAATTGCAAAGGTCGGGTAGAAAGATACAAGAAGGGCTAGAAAATTTTCCAATACAGATTGCAGGCAAACTGATTCCCTCTCTCTGCAGTGACCAGACAGGAGTTAAGTCACCAGAGGATACTCTGTCTGTGACTTTCAGAAGCTAAATATTGCAGACAGAACCAATTTGCCTAGTTAGAAGAGTTTGGTAGTTGCAATGGTGAGTCTCCAGTGACAAGCAACAGAAGAGGCACATTCTAATTTAACTGTGATTGCTGTTTCACATTGTTTCTTGAAAGGGCCAAAATCCTGGATACATCTGACTGGAGGAGTTTCCCATTCTTAAAATCAAGAAGCAAGGAGAAGGTACTGAGAGGTTCTATTATGAGACCTTTTTCAGTACTGCATCCCCCTAAAAATTTTCTACTTTAGGGATCCAAGTGGCCAAAATATTTAATTTGATCAACTTCAAAAAATCACTGAGAAAACAAAATATCAGAGGAAATAGTAAGATTGTTAACTTTTTTATTGTGATGACAGAGGTGCTACAAATATTAAGAGATACTACTATCTACAGTGAATGGCACTCTATTATGGGAATATTTTATGAATTATAAGAGGTGAAAGGAAGAATAATCAATGATGCCTTGCGATGACTACCCTGTTTCTCATTTCTTCCAATTTTTCCTCACTTCTGCTTAGTCAAAATCATATGCCACTACATCCATGAATGTTTTCCCAATGATTTACCTGGAAAAGTGCTATCACCTAACTCTTAAGTTTTTATATTTTGTACTTTCTTATTTAAAATATTAATCATATTTGACTATACATTAGAGAAATATTAACATTATCTAAAAAAAGCAGAAGAGAAAGAGCTAAAAACAACTCCCCTATAATTCTTTCGTTATTAATTTTCCAATTGTGTTTCGTCAAGTACCTTCATTTTGCTTACCTGTGCAATGGGCTTTTATTTTGCTTGATGTGTTTCTTAAGGAAAGTTACTACCATTTATTCATCACAACTCAGCCAGAAATGTTTTACACATATTTCAAAATAGACTGACTCATATCAGTAATGTATAATGAATGTTAATGTTTCTCTCTGCTTTCAGACAGTCAGTAAACTAATTCCTTGTAATGTGATGAGAATATGTTCACTAAGAATGCCCAGAGGATGAATTGATACATAAATGTGGCATCCAATTTCTTAAATGCAGTAATTTAAAAACTCACTTTTAGGGAAAGCTAGGGTTTGTTTTGCAGAAGTACCTCAGAGATCACTGGGGAGGGCAGAGATGGATGAGGTTTGATGTGGAAACAGAGAAATAAGCAGGCTACTCTTCATGTTAATTTCAACCAGTGCAGCTCAACATTTAAAATGCTCTATTTGGCCTTACCTAACGTTTCAGTGAAAAACCTCAGCTGCTAAAAATAACAAAGGTAGTATCTGATTGATCTCAGTTATAATCCTGACCCTGACACTTGGAAGTTTTTGCTCTCTATCTTGTCTTGTGAGGGTCAGATTATTTCGACTGTCCTTCTTCATACATATCCCATGGATCACTCCTACTCTTTTCAAGAAAATTTCTGGTGTTAAGGTTGACCAATTGAAGATTAAAAATACTCATTTGCAGTTTTGCATAATTAGACTTGGTGGTGGTGTGGGCAAGAGAATAATCAGATGAAGATAATTTCAAGTTTTCTTGATTTCCTGTGGAACATCATTTTAACTGTGTACTAATGCTGCAATTCTTTTCATGAAATCCAAGATGCATTTCCTCTATGAATTTTTATTTAACAGATATTTTCCCTATGACACAACTATCAAACCAGGTTCTCAGAATCTCCCTACTCAGGGAATATTTCATTTCTTATTTGACTACTAGAAGTAAAAGCTAGGATCTGTATTCACAAAGACATGTTTTGGAAAAGCGTCATAAGATCGCTTTCATTGAGGGTGCAGCAGTATAAGGAAATCTATGTGTTAAGTGCATCAAATGCTTGATTTTATGTGAAAAGTGCTAAATTTAGACAAAATCATGATTTTGACACTGAGTCAGAAAAAAAAAATTCAATTTTATGTAAGTGAGTTTCAACTTGTAAGCCTAATGGTATGCACATTTCTTTATGACAGTTTAATTGGGTATAGTAAATCTAAACCTAAAGTCATCACTTTCTATCTGAAATGCAGGCAAAAAATAAAGTACATAACATTGTTTTTGTTTAACTAATGGGAAAAATCTGAGTTTAAGGAAATACATAAATGTCTATTTTTATAGTCGGAATTAATGCAATATTTACCATATCAGCTTTAAAACATTTTGGTATTAAGTCATATGCTTACTATAGGCCATAGAAGTTCTTATAAATACTCTGAATGCAGAGGAAATAGTCATGGTGTGCAAATAATGCTATTATGACAAGAAGTTATAGAAAATCTATTAAATGAAAACTCATCCCTATTGTGTTGTGATAGAAATGGCATTATAATGAAATTCTATAAATTATAAATAGAAATATTATGACAAACTAAGAAAAGTTATTTTTAAATATGTGAAAATATAACAGTGTTACAAGTTATATTTCTTCTAAGAATAAAGCAAAAATATCAATTATTTTTAGTAGAAATAAGTCATATCAGGTATAACATTATCAAATTCATGTTACTTGCTCATATATTGTTTCATCATTATCTTTTAATTACTCAAACTCCTTTTCATAATAATCTTGAACCAAATTAACTAAACTGTAAAATGGTTTGAAGTTTATAATTTCTTTTGGAAGACCTCATTGATTTTCCAAGTTACACGTTCATTAATTGCCAGTAATATCTGCTAATCCAGGTGAAATTGATTATAGTTTAAGCTATTTTCTGTATTGTTTAAGAAACTACTGGTTCCAGTCTGGAGGTGTGACATTATTAATTTTGTCTCTCCAGACAATTAATAATCAGTTTCACTCCTGCTTTTTCTAATTTCTGCCATAACAAAGACAAAACTGTCTGCTTTGTGTGACAGAGAAATATACTGCAATTTAGACTTTTTAGTGTTAATGAAAAACTTTGTTTATAACTTTGTGTTTTTAAAATTTAAAAGAAGGGATCATGCAGTTTTAAATCTGTTTTAAAATCAATTATGTAGGATGTGCCAAGTGCCCTTTCATTCTGGGTACATGTTTATTACAACTTTATTGATTACATCTGTTAGAATTGTCTATAAACCAAAGATGTGCTATAGGCTTACCTTCACATTTGACCTGCTGGATCTAGTAAATATAAAGTCAGTTTCCTGCAAGATAGAAAAAACAGTCTATTTATTCCTGTTCTCTGTTGCAATTGAATTGACTTTATTCATTAATTCATAACAAAATTTTAGCACAAAGATTAATATATTAGTAGCATATAGACTTATAGTGAGCTAAATTTTCAGTATTTACTCAAAAAAATATTTAATCATTCACTAAACAAATATTTATTTACATATTACTTGAAACAGCTAGGTAATGTAGCCAGTAGAGACAAGAATAAAATATACTCCATGCCTTAGAGAAGTTCACAGAGTGGTAGAATGTACTAGGATAAATTAAGTTTGAACATTTTTAACTATCTCATGTTTTTTAAAGCTCTAAAGACTCATGAAGCAAATGGCATATTGTCTTCATTTCACTTTGAAAGTCCACCCCTGGCATTGCTGTTCAAAGCAATGATATTATTGATATTTACAAATTGCTAAATGATGAAAGTGGACAATAATACATTATTCTTAATTTCATTCCTTTATTTTACCTTAATGACATAAACCATTACTTGTATAGAAGTAGGTAAAAATAAGAGAAACTTGAAGTTCATTTGAGAGAAATAGAAAGAGACAGAGTGAGAGCGAGAGAGAGAGAGAATATCATGCTGTCCCCTGGAACTAGGATATAAATTCAAGACATATGCTCCCTCTCTTGTACCTAATGGATTTCATTATAATTCTCTTCAACAAATATTTATTGTCTGGTTTCTCAAATTCAATCAACTGATACCTAACCAAGAGTTTAATTGTATTTTCTGCCACCCATGGACCTTAGATAAAGGTATTACTAGACTGAAATATTAACATTAATAACATAAGAAGCATATGAAACAGAAATCTGTGTCACAGAGTTAGGGTGGAATTATCTTTAAACATTTACTTAGCCAATTGAAAAGGAAGTTCTAAGAACCTCTGGACTAAGTATTATGGATATATAACAGCAATACCTAGTGATAGAAACAGTTATTAATGGGAATACAACACTATGAGGAGTTAAGAAGCAAAATAAATATGACTTGACCAGGACAGAAATTTGGGTGGGGTGTGTGTGTTAAAAATTATTAGACTTCCTCTTTCCAAATATTACTTTGATCCCATTCTCTCTCTCTCTGTCTCACACACACACACACACACACACACACACACACACACACACACACACACCTCTCTGGGACTCAAACTCTCAGTAAAATTTCCACTGTATTCCAATGTTTTTGATATTCTTTTCTCTGTTTTTCTAGTTTGTTTTGCTCTCCATGACTCAAACTAGATATTTCTTATTTACCTCTCTTTTAGTGCAAAAATGCTCCTTTCTAATGGCTCCATGTACTATGCTTTATATACATATTGCCATATTTATAAATGTATTTTTTCAAGAGAGGCTTGTTCTACTGTCCAGTATAGAGTGTAGTGGCACAATCATAGATGGGATTAAAAGCATGAGCCACTGTGCCAAGCCAATGTATAGACTTTTATTTAATTGTCATTTAAATTTATAATCCAGTTGTCTGGTGAAGTTCTCCATTTCGTCATGTCCTTTTCCAACTTATTTTTGACAGGTGCCTTAAATCTGTGACTAGTAAGTTCAATATTTGGTTCTTTTGTCAGTGTCATTGTCTATTGGTTCTGATTCTTATTTTGCAGAGTATTTTTTTGACAAAATGTCACACATTTTGTCATCTTTGGTAGACAAATAGGATAGGAATAGAACATCTTAATCTAATTAGAGACAGAGCTGACTGGATGCTGCTTTGGATTTTTTGTTAAGCTCTGTCTACCTATGATTAGCATGCACTTTTAGAGTGCAACACCCCAGAGGTTCTGTCTGTGAGTCTATGGAATTTACTGGATTCTGTGCCTTGGAAGGTTATGAATTCCAATTCTTGTCTCCTTGTCACTATGATACTGTGGTACACTACCGTTTGCGTCATAAGTATGCGGCTTAATTTTACAGAATTTACAAAGTCTGTCAAAGCTTCATAAAGGAATATTGAACCCCCTAAGACTTTCTACTATGGTGGTGCCCTTTTCTTTTTGCCTCTCTACCTCTATAAAATTGCCAAAGCTCTACAGTTTTGCCAGCTACATAGTTTTGGCTACTAATATTCTCCATCTCTGCCCTGCCCCAAGAATAAATAATGCCCAGAAAAAAAAAAAGCTACCTGCACTGTTTCAAGTCATACTCTGAAATTCACTTCTTTTGGACTCTTGATCCATCAGCTCCTCGTTGCCTCACAGTTCTCTGGCGACTTTAAAAGAGATGCTTTCTAGTTGCTCTTGATGGAAGCATGAGCCTGATGAAAGGTAGTCATCGTGCCTAGAAACAAAAGTCCTAGAAAATTCATCTGGATGTCATATGTTTATCGCATTTTAAAAGAGATTGAATAATAAAAGTAAGAAAAGCCGATTATAATGGAGCTTGTAAGCCATATTCAAACACATGATTTTTATAATAATCTATTGCAGAAATTTAGGCAATAGGGGATATAATTAATTTTACATTTTAAAGGGACAAATTTGTCACCAAGGAAGACTCACTAGATCAGTATGAGTGTAGGAGCTTTCTGAGAAAGATGACAGACAAGAAGTAATATGTTAATTTAATGACTAACAGTTTTCTTTTATATGCTAAACACTGAAAGGTGACAAGCATTTAAAAACTTTGTAGCACTTTGGGAGGCTGAGGCATGCGGATGACCTGAGATAACGAGTTTGAGAGCAGCCTGGACAACATGGTGAAACCCTGTCTCTACTAAAAATACAAAAAAATTAGCTGGGCATGGTGGCAGGCTCCTGTAATCCCAGCTGCGTGGGAGGCCGGGACAGAATTGCTTGAACTCGGGAGGTGGAGTTTTCAATGAGCCGAGATCATGCCATTGCACTCCAGCCTGGGCAACAAGAGTGACGCTCCATCTCTAAAACAAAAACAAAACAACAACAACAAACCTTTGCAGTCTTCAAATTAATCAGTCAACTCTTACATGTAAGTAAAAAACTGAATTTCTATTTCTGATATAATTTGGATTAAAAATATTTACTCACAAATTTTATACATTTATAAAACATACTTTGATGCATGCATTTTGCATTAAGTATGATATATTCAAAAGCTTTTGCATGCCATACCATATTGTGGATATTAATCTCTATTTAATTTCCGTTATTCAATCATTCAACAAATAATTTTGTGGAGTTTACTATGCGCATAGTTCTTTACAGGTGCACAAAGTAAACTACTGTGAAGCTTACATTCTGGATCTGGAGTGGTCACTCCCCCTACCCCCTGCTTGAAAGTGCCCGCTCTCACTGCCTGGCCTCTCTCTGCTCCTGGGGCCTGCTCTGAATTTGCAGCAAAGTTGTGGCACAGCCCAGGCACTGTCAAGATCCTGCTGCCTTAGCCCTCTCTGAATTTCCCTCCCAGGAAGGGAGGGAAACCAAGGTGGTGCGGGGGGTGGGAGCAGCTGAGGGTAGTTCCTTGTGGGCCTGCAGACGCTCTTTGGCAGGAAAAGCCTGGGAAGCATAAATGGCAGGAGGAGGCAGGCAAGCTCCTGAGTGGAAAGGGGCAGGTCCCCTACCAAGCCCCACCTTAAAGCCAGGGGTGCCTGAAGCCTGGGGGCTGAGCTGTTAGTTCCACAGCACAGAGTGAGAGCTTATGGTGCTTTACCTGGGCGGCCCCTGGCCTACCCATGGATCAATCAGCACACACTTCCTCCCCTCTGAAGCCCATAAAAAAAAAAACCCTGATTCAGTACAGACATGGAGAAGACAATGGGATGATCTGCCTGTGGATAGGACCTACCTACTCTGGATATCCTCTCTGCTGAGGGCTGAACACTCACTGGGAGGACCTGCCTGCAGAAAGCAGCTACGCACTTCGGGTCTCCTGAGAACTTTTCTGCCACTCAATGAAGTTCCTCTTTGCCTTGCTCACCGTTCAATTGTCCACATACCTCATTCATCCAGGGACAAGAACTTGGGACCTTCCGAATGGCAGGACTAAAGAGCTGTAACACAAACAGGACTGAAACAAGCTCCCCTCCCCAACCACCACGTTGCGGATAACAAGGAGACAAGAACTGCGAACCTTTAGGGAGCCCAAACCTAGATGTTCCCAAGCCAGAGCTGTGACACTTTCTTTGGGTCTTTGAGGCTCCTGGCATCTCCAAGCTTCTGGGTGCCACTGCATCCCCCATTGTTCAGTTGTGTGTGTCCACAGAGAATGCCACATGAAGTACATCTATCTGGTCCAGCCACAGCCTGGCACAAAGCTGGCACTTATGCCAGTGCCTGGAGCTGCCAACCCTGCCACAGCAGCCAGCATGCCTGGCTGCGTGCAATGGCCAGACCTCATGCTCGCTCATCCACACAATCCTCATCACTCCATGCCTAGCTCACCCTTGACAGGTGTGAGATCTGGGCTGGTAGTGTGAGCTAAGCACAGTCAGCCATGCCACATGGGTAGAAAGAGCCCAGCGGGCACAAGCAGTACTCCAGCAGAAGGCATCGCTGGACATAAGGGTTTCCAGCTGGTAAAGTGACACCCCAGTGATCTGGTGATAATTCTTACTATCATTATGACATTAACTTCTTATTCTTCAAACATATAAAATTCGAGTCACTAGTTTGTTTTAATTTAATTTAGTATAAAATCAAGTTGAGAACAACTTGACTTTACATTTTTGTGTCGATAATCACACAAATGCATTCTAGTAATTTAAACTTCACTCCAGCCTGAGTGACAGAGTAAGACTCCATCTCAAAAAATAACAATAATAATTTAACTATATAAGAATTTTTCCTGAACTTTAGACATTGTATGATCGATTTAGATTACAAAAATTAAATGCCAACGATAATGTGAAAATTAATACATAAAGCAGCTTTGATTAAAATAATTCTGCTTGTACTTTTTTACAATCAGTCACATGAGAAAGTACCACTAATCATTCATTCCTGATTGAATCCCTTAAATTTATATTATCATGATCTTTAGATACTAGTTTTGTTTTTGTAATTCTGAGAAGTACATGAGGGTTTGAAAATTACTTTTCATTAACTTTTATCAGTTATGCTGCATATTATTTAAGACAGTTTACTAATCACCTGAACTCAGCAATTTTAGATAACTAAATCTAGCTCTGAAAAAATATATCTTAAATACTATAATACATGTGCTATATTGAATAATAGAAATTTAATTTTAAAACATAAAGCAAAAAATTTTAAAACACAAAATCATTAATTTTGTGAAGGGTGGAATAAGCAGCTTTTCAAACATGCTTTATTAAAGATATGGGACAAATAATATAATTTACTTTTATTATTAAACTTTTGGTCACACCATATTAATAGAAATATTGAAACAAAATATAAATTATATAATCATACATATTTGCGTGTCTTTGTCAGTAGCAAGGAATTACAGTTTCACAGTGAGAAAAACTGGGTTTGATCCAAAATGCTGTAACTTCCTAATGATGTAAAATTAGGAAAGTCAATGTCTCTGAGTAAATTTGTTCAACTATAAAATGGGTAAAATGTTCCCTGTTGTAATAGTGTAATACGTGGAAAGCACTGAAACATTTTGTGTGACATAACAGTCAAGGATAATCATTCAGAAATGAATATAGGCAGAAGATAAACTTAAGGTAGACATACAGATGTGAGATTTATGGTTAAAAATAACATCATTTGAAGCTTCTAAATTTGAAAAATGATTTTAAAGTTAACATTGTATATATATATATATATTTATCAAAACACCAAAATACAGGAAACAAATCCAAGACCTTAAAACAGACAATAGAATGATTTATTTTTTATTGTTGTTGTTGAGACAGTCTTGCCTTGTTGCCCAGATTGGAGTACAATGGTGCTATCTCGGCTCACTGCAACCTCTGTCTCCCAGATTCAAACAATTCGCCTGCCTCAGCTTCCCAAGTAGCTGGGATTACAGGCATGTGCCACTACGCCCAGCTAATTTTTAGTTTCTTTAGTAGAGATGGGGTTTCACTATGTTTGCCAAGGTGATCTTGAACTCCTGACCTCGTGATCCTTCCACCTCGGCCTCCCAAAATATTGGGATTACAAGCATGAGCTACCTTGCCTGGACAGAAATGGTTAAATTTTACACAGGTTTTGGTGTCAGCTGCCAAGGTTTTTATTTCTTAATTTTAATTTCTTTTTTGAGACAGAGTCTCACTCTGTTGCTCAGGCTGGAGCTCAGTGGTATGATCTCGGCTCACTCTGCCTACCAGGTTCAAGAGATTCTTATGCCTCAACCTCCTGAGTAGCTGAGATTATAAATTCAAGCCACCACACCTGGCTAATTTTTGTATTTTTAGTAGAGACAGGGTTTTGCCATGTTGTCCAGGCTGGTCTTGAACTCCTGGCCTCAAGTGATCCATCTGCCTCAGCCTCCCAAAGTGCTGGGATTACAGGTGTCAACCACTGCACTGGGCCCTACTGAGGTTTTTAAATTAACATTATTATCATCAAGAAAATTCAAAAGGAAAATCTCACCAGAGATTTAGAATCAATTTTTCAAAAAGTATAATTATGATTACTATAAAATATGCAGAGCTACTTAAAAAGAACATTTTTTAAAGAAAAGCTGTATCTTAAGGTATACTTGATTTTGTATAGAAATTAATTTTAGTATAAAATCTAAATCAAAATATGCTGGTATCATTTATATCAGGAGTCCCCAACCCCATGCCCTAGACTGGTACCTGTGTGTGGCTCATTAGAAATCAGTGACACAGCAGGAGGTGAGCAGAGGGCAAGTGAACACTATGGCCTGAGCTCCACCTCCTGTCAGATCAGCCACATTAGATCCCCATAGAAGCACAAACCCTATTGTGAACTGTGCATGTGAGGGATCTAGGTTGCACACTCTGTATCAGAATCTAACACCTGATGATTGGAGATGAAACAGCTTTCTCCTAAATCCATCCCCACCCTTCTATTCATGGAAAAACCGTCTTCTATGAAACCAATCCCTGATTCGGAAAGGTTGAGAACCACTGATTTATATGATAATGATTCTTCAAAAAATTAGGTTGAGGTTTCTAATACAGCCCAATTGTGTAATCTTTACCAAGGCAAAGTTATCATTGAAAACAACTGTGATACTCTTTTGATAAAGTACAGAACTAGTTAACTAAATTTGGACATGAACTTTGCTGAAAAACTATAATTACATTTTTAAAACGTTTGTGTATATTATCTTTCCTTAAGTGAGTCACATATACTGGTGACAAGACTTCTTGGAATTATAAACCTTCTTTTTACAGCAATAGTGGCTTCTCTGTATCATAATTTTATTAACAATTCAAACAGCATTTATATTTTATCAAGCACATTTTTTAAATGAATGCACACCTTTTCCCAAAACAGATAAATAAAATCAATTGAAAAACTACACTGAACGATTAGACCTGTCAATTTTTACACTTCTTCAAGTTTTTTAATTGATACGTAATAGTTGTATATATAAATGGGGTACATGTGATGTTTTGATATAA
Organism: Ateles fusciceps; assembly: GCA_036589455.1. Taxonomy (NCBI): domain Eukaryota; kingdom Metazoa; phylum Chordata; class Mammalia; order Primates; family Atelidae; genus Ateles; species Ateles fusciceps. The sequence continues at coordinate 1,395,457 of JAZHEH010000827.1, read as the reverse complement.
GCATAAAATGTATAATGATCAAGTCTAGGTAATGGGCATATTCATTACCTCAAACATTTATCTTTTTTTTTTTTTTTTTTCAAAGAGCCAGGGGAAAGCGCGACGCAGTCCCCCACTACCACAAATTATGCAGTCGAGTTTCCCACATTTGGGAAATCGCGGGGGGTCAGCACATCCGGAGTGCAATGGATAAGCCTCGCCCTGGGAAAACCACCTTCGTGATCATGGTATCTCCCCTGCCAGGTAAGTATAACATTTATCATTTTTTTAATGTGACACCATTCTAATATTCTCTTCTAGCTATTTTGAAGTATACAATAAATTTTTAACTATAGAAATCCTACTGTGCTATCAAACACTAGATCTTATTCCTTCTATCTAATTGTATTTTTGTCACAATTAACCAATCTCTCTTCATCCTTCGTCCTCACTTCCTTTCTCAGCCTCTGGTAACTGTGACCCTATTCACTACCTCCATGACACAAATATTCTAATTCTCATATATGAGTAAGAACATGCAATATTTGTCATTTTCTGCCTGGCCAATTTAACTTAACATTATGACCTCCAGTTTTATCCATGTTGCTGTAAATGACAGAATTTCATTGCATTTTATGACTGAATAATTTTCCATTGTGCATATATACCACATTTTCTTTATCCATTGATGGACACTCAGGTTAATTTCATATCTTGGTTATTGTGATTTGTGCTGCAATAAACATAGGAGAGCGGATACCTCTTTGATACCCCCTGATATTCTTTCTTTAGGATATATACCCACAAGTGGTACTGCTAGATCATACAGTAGAAAATATTTGAGAACTAATCAACCAACAATGATTAATGACCAGAATATATAAGGGACTCGAACTACTCAATAGCATAAAACCAAATAATTCAATTTAAAAATGGGCTAAAGATCTGAATAGACATTTATCAAAAGAAAAATACAAATAGCCACAGGTATATGAAAAAAATGCTCAACATCTCTAATGATCAGGGAAATGCAAATCAAAACCACAATGAGATATCCCCTTACCCCAGTTCAAATGGCTACTATCAAAAGACAAAAAGTAACGAACGCTAGCAAGAAGGTAGAGAAAGGAGAACTCTTACATACTGTTGGTGAGAATGTAAATTAGTATAGCTGCCATGGAAAACAGTATGGAGATTCCTCAAAAAACTAAAAATGCAATTACCATATAATCCAGCAACCCCACTGCTGGATAGATATCATTTTTTTAATGCATTAACATTGATCTGTTAAAGTAACCTATATCTCAGTACTCATATGAATTGACAGCCCACATTGGGAGACAGGGGGCATCCCAGGTGCTATAGTCCAGTAGATAACTGTGAGAATTGCCCAGCTGCCATACTCTTGACCTGGTGGCCCATCACTGGCAGCAAGCAAATACATCCAATTGAGTCCCAAGCAGTCTGTGCCCAGATCCAAAAATTGTCCCAGGCACCACAGCTCCCTTGCTGGGAAAGAAACCGTGGCTCCCAAGCCATACTTCCACTGATGTTGGCCCATGAAAGGAGGGTGCCCAATTCCTGTAGCCATATCAAGAGCCCACTTCCCACTTGCTTCTTAGTTCTGGCTGTAGGGGGTTGTTGCAGCTCTTGATGAGATTGCTAAGTTGGGGAGCCTCTCCCAAGGTGTGACCACAAACCAAATTGGCTGGCAGATTTTTGCAAAGTAACCTGTGAGTTATCATCAGAAATGGATTCCTTCTATCAGTGCTGGGGTCAGGACTGCATGCAAAACATTGCCTAGTGCCACTTCTCTCATTGAATCCCCTCACTCACTAAGATTCAGCACTGGGTAAGGTCAAGGATCTCTCCCATGGCCTAAATTGCCTGGCTCCCCCAGTGGGAATGTATATCACGGAGTAGGTCTCTCTCCCTTTCACTCTCTGAATGTGCATTTTTCTGCCATATCAGTGATGTGGGTTGCTGCCCACTGCCTTTTTCAAAGTATACAAAAATTCTTCCACGTTTTCTGTTTGGCTCCCATGTTCCTTCTTTGATAAGAGTTCACGGTATGAATCTCTACACACTATCTTCCTATTTCCAAGTGGGTGAGGCACATAATGTTTCCAAGCTGCCATCTTGGAAAAAAAAATGTATAGACATTTTAACAATAGTAATTCTTCCAATCTATGATCATGAGATGTTTTCATTCATTTGTGATATCTTCAAATTCTTCTTTATGTTTCAAGTGTACAAATTGTTTACTTTCTTCATTAAATTTATTCTCAAAGTTATTTTATTTTGTTATTGAAAATTGGATTGTTTAATTTCCTTTTTACATAGTTCATTGTTAGTTTATATAAATACAATTGATTTTTCTATGTATATTGTGTTTCTAAAACTATACTGAGTTATTTTATTAATTCATTTTTATGGTGAGTCTTTAAGGTATTCTTCATATAAAATCATGTCATCTGCAAACAAAAAAAAAATTATTTCTTCCTTTGTGATTTGAATATCTTCTATTTATTTTCTTGCCTAATTGTTCTGGTTAGGACTTGCAGGACTATATTGAATAGAAGTAGTGAAAGATTTTTCTCTAATTCAGGTATAAGAGATTAAATAATCTCTTTCAGCGTTTCCTCATTAGGTATGATGTTAGCTGTGGGTTTGTCATAGGTAGCCTTTGTCCTGTTGAAGTACATTCATTCCATAAATAAATTATTGAGAGTTTTTATCAGAAAAAAATGTTCAATTTTTCACATGCCTTTTCTGCATCTACTGAGATGATTATATAACTTTTATCCATTCTCTTAAGTGTGGATAAAATTATATTTATTAATTTGCATATGTTGAACCATCCTTACATCCCAAGGATATATCCCACTTGGTCATGGCACTTGATACTTTTAATACATAATAAATTCAGTCTTCTAGTATTTTAGTAAGAATTTTTGCATCTATCTTCCTTAGAAATATGGCCTGTAATTTTCTTTGCATGTAGTGTCTTTGGCTTTGATATCAAGATAATGCAGGCCTTCTAAAATAAGTTTGTCAGTGTTCCCTCCTCTTCAATTTTTAGGAAGAGTTTGAGAAGCATTGGTAATATTTTTCCAAAAATGTTTGGTGAAGCTATAAAGTTCAAGGTTTTTGTTTGATGGGAGATTTTGTAGCTATGACTTAATCCCATTACTTGTAATTGGTCTGATCAGAGTTTCTATTCCTTCATATTCTTCTCAGTAGATTGTATGTTTCTAGGTATTTATTCACTTCTTCTTAGCCAGTTTGTTGTAGCATACTTACTCAGAGTAATCTTTTATGATCATTTTTGTTTCTGCAGTATAGTTTGTCATGTTTCCTCTTTCATTTCTCTTTGTCTTTTTTCTTAGATAGTTTTGCTAAAGTTTTGTCAATTTTCTTTATTTTTGCTCTGACTTTCATTATTTTCTTTCTCCTAACTTTGGGGTTAGTTTGTTCTTTATTTTCCAGTGTATTGAGCTGTAAAATTAGGTTATTTGAAATCCTTTTTTCTTCTTAATGTAGGTATACATTGCTTAAAAAATTCTCTCTTATAGATGCTTTTATTGCATTCTGTAAGTTTTGATATATTGTACTTCCATTTTTCTTTGTCTTAAGATATTTTTTGATATCTCTTTCAATTTCTTCTTTGATCCAGTGGTTGTTCAGAAGTATATTTGTTAATTTTTATGTATTTGTAAATTTTCAGGGTTTCTCCTGTTATTGATTTACAGTTTTATAATGTGTGATTAGAATAAATACTTAATAGGATTTTAATCTTCTTAAATTTGTTAAAACTTGTTTTGTGGCCTAATATGATCTGTCCTGGAAAATGTTCTGTGTGTACTTCAAAAACAATGTGTATTCTGTGCTGTTGGATAAAATATTCTGCATATGTATATGTCTGTTGGGTCCACTTGGTCTTTAGTGTTATTCAAGTTCTTCTGTTTTCTTTTTGACTTTCTCTCTGGACGATTTGTCATTGCTGAGAGTAGGGTATTAAAGTCCCTTAGTACTGCTATATTGCTGTCTACATTTTCCTTTAATTCTATTAACATTTGTTTTATATATTTAGTTACTCCAATATTGAGTACATATATCTTCACAATTGTTAGGTGCTCCTTTTAATCATTATATAATGACCCTCTTTGTGTCTTTGTCTGGTGCCAGAGTCCACTAGGATAGACCTGGAGCCTAGGTCCATGAAGGATAGCACAGTGATGGTCCAAGCCTCAGGCCTGAGTCTATAGGTGATAGCCTGGCATTGGTGCAGAGCCAATATCAGTGACCATAAATGTGGGCTTCTAACTGGATCTGTGGGAGCTGACCTTGTATCAGGGTCCTTAGGGTTAGGCTTGTTACTAGGATCGTGGGAAAGCCCTGGAGCCTGGATTCTTGGGTTTCAACCTGGTGTTGGCATGGTTCTGGAGCTTGGGTTTGCAAGGGTCAGCCTGAAGCCCAGGTATGTGGATGATAGCTTGAAGTCTGTGCCACAGATACCAGTGTGGGGCCTGAGATTGTAGGGGCTGGCCTGACACTGTGGTGAGCTTGAAGCTTAGGTCCATAAAGGAGGGCCTAGAGACTGGGTTCATGGGCCACCCTCGTGCTGGGGCAGTCCTGGAGCCTGGGTCTAGAGGGCCTGACATATTAATAGTACTGAGTTTCTCTGGAATGGGTCTTGTGCTGGGGTCTATTGTAAAGTTGGTTGCTCATTTCATTCTGCTTTCCACATAAAGAAAAACATACTTTGGAGATTTCAGTGTATTTTTCCTACAGTATTTCTTTTCTTGATGCACAGTATTGAGGGAAAGGTGATATCAGTAACATGAAACTGTTCTTCCTACCCTCTTCAAACTGTCTTCTCTTAGTTTTGTGATTCACTCAGATGCTGTAATCTCTTACCTGATTCCTTAGCCCCTGTAAAGGTACTTTGTCCATGGTTGTTACAGCTGATGTTTGTGTGAAGCAACGAGTGCTGGAAACTCTTCCTCTACCATCTTGTTGACATTATTTCCTGATTTTTTTTTTGTTTTGTTCTGTTTTGTTTTGTGTTCTTTAAAGGCTACACATTCTTTGTTACTGATCTTTCCGTTAGAAGAGCTTTGTTTTAGGCTATAATTAAAATACTTTTTATCAGTGCTTATCTTTTATCAGAACAGAAGTTGTTTATAGTTAATGAAATATTGTGTTATGTATAACTAGGACAGGTATAAAATATTTTATTCATGGTTATTTTTGTTCAATAAAGAAGGGATAAAAATCAAAGGAAAATGTAGAAAATTATTATAATTCACTCACCTTAGTTTCTTGGTTATTAATGTTCTAACGCACAACTGTCATCACCTCCACCTCAATCCTGCTTCACCTATCCATGAGGTTCACACTTGTAGTTTGTTAGAAGTAAACAGCGTGAAAGACATTCAGTCTCTGTGTGACTGAAACCTTGTCACCTCAATCATGAGGAAACTCTTTTAATGTATATTATTTAGATGGATTTTTCCTTCAGCTATAATTACCTTTTTTTCCTTTTGAGTAAATACTACTTTACCAGACATTTAGTTCTTTGAGGCACCCTGTAAATAAATATAGCATAAATCTAGGTCACATGCCAATATACAACAAAATGATTTTAAATTACATTTCTAATAGATTGGAGTTTCATTTAACACATAGAAAATGTTAGAAGAGGTTATAAGGCATATAAGAATTATGAATATTAGCATTCTTACATCTACCTTAGGTGGTTATTTACTTTTATCCCCAGTGCATAAAGAATTAGAGCTTTTACCATGCTTTGCATAGAAAAATAAACTTTTGAGATTTCAATGTTTTTTCAATATATGCAACAAACTCCTTTTTAAAAGACTAAGAAATAGAAAAATAGAAAAGGTTCTTATCAGCAAAAGTAACACTTGTGATAAGTTATTCGTAAGAATCAACTACAATAGAACATGTTTTAAATCACCTTACAATCCACCAATCCAGGTTTGTAGTAAGTCAGATCAGAAACTATAAAAAGCAGTCTGACATAGTGTAACTATAATAATAATGACATTAGACAGAGGTGAATTTCTTTACCCAGGCTTATTTGTATTTCTCAATATTTTCAGAAAGGTTTACAGAGGCAATTTACAAATAGAGAACCTCTTAGCTGATGTGTTCTTACTATTATAAACAAAATATAAAATTCTAAGCCCCCCAATCAACTGAATGGATCCATCCTCTAGGCCAAGGGGGATTACAAAAGAACCTGAAAAACTACTTCAAACCATGATGGGAAGAAGGGCTCCTGGGACAAGCCTTATTATACTCTCTTAGCTTTGGAATTAGGCATAACTGACCAGCATTAACATTAAACAGAAATCTTAACACTGACAAAACACTATAGCAATAAGATACTAAATTCAAACCTCACTCTGATATAGCATCACATGACAAATACTAGTCCTAGAATAAATCAAAATATTTCACACCAAAATATATTTATTTATTATATGTTGAAATGGCCCTACAAAGGGCCATTTGAGTTTTCCTGCCTTTCTGTTCTGTGGGGAAAATTTATATTCTGCAGAGGATCCCTTGCTTCTCCAGCTCTTTTTCTGAACCTGAAGATATTAACTGAGAGTCCAGCACCTTTAAAAGTCTGAATAGGAAACGTGCAGCTATTGCCTCCTAACACAGCCACCTGTGAGACTTCATCTACATAAGCACCTTAGTCTTTACAACCCCTTTTCTTAACTCAAACTCTTTTCTATTGATTTCATGTGTTTAGATAACTTAACTTTTCAACCAATTGCCAGTCAGAAAATGTTTGAATCCACTTATGACCTGTAAATCCCATATTGAGTTGTCTTGCCTTTTCAGAAAGAACCAATGTATAGCTCATACATATTAATTGATGTCTATGTCTCCCTAAAATTTATAAAATCAAGCTGTAACTCAACATCTTGGCTCTCCCAAGGTTATGCCATGGGACATGGTCTTCACATTTGGCTCAGAATAAATCTTTTCAAATATTGTACAGACTTAGGCTTTTTTTTTTTTTTTTGTCCTGTAAAAGGAAAATATCTTGGGCCCCCAAAATCACCAAGCTAAAGGGAAAAGTCAAGCTGGGAACTCCTTAAGGCAAATGTACCTCCTATTCAAAGTCATCCTTCTACTCACTGAGAAAAATATGTGTCTGATTGCCTCATTTGGAAAGGATAATCAGAAACTCAGTGCAACAGGTTATCTCTCACCTCCTTGTGACCTGAAAGCCCCTTCTCCTCTTTGAGTTGTCCTGCCTTTCCAGGGTAATTTTACATATGTTAATTTATTTCTTATGTCTCCTTAGAATGTATAAAGCCAAAAAAAAAAAAAGGTAAAGAAACAAAGTCAAGCTGTGCTCTGACCACTTTGGGCACATCTCATCAAAACCTGCTGAGACTGTATCACAGGTGTGCATCCGCAATCTTGGCAAAATAAACTTTCTAAATTAACTACGACCTGTCTCAAATTTTCAGGGTTCACATTTGGCAACCACGAGGAGATTCTGAGTGGAAACGCACCTGAGCTTTGGCAACTCCTCTATTGGTGCTTGGTACCGGCATGCACTATGGTTCAAACAAACAGGACAATTTGCTGAGGTCTGAGAGCAGCTCCTGCAGAGAATCCCTTACCTTCCAAATTAAGTTGAGATCTAAAGTTTATTTTGCTGTACAACTCCTGTTGTTTTTGGAGTTTTACTTGCTTCTAAAACAAGAAAGGCAAGTTTTTCCTGCTTTCATGATGATGGAAGGCAGATAACTCCTTTATGAAGTTTGAATTCACTTCCAACAGGGAAGATGAGGATTTTTGTTTGTTTTGTTTTGTTTTCCTTCTTCTAGGATTGTAGAGAGAATTCTTCAGCCTGAGACCAAACCTTAGGTAAGTAAGTGAACTGGGATTTGCTTTGACTAAAGTTGAGGTTAACAACTAGCTGGTCTTAATTTCTCCTTGCCATTAGAGTGCTTAGTGATCATATTGTCAGTTTTATTTTGTAGTTGTTGTTGTTTGCTCCGGTCTTTCTCTTCCTGGATTTTACCAACTCTAGCTGACTTGGTCAAATCCGAGTGAGAATTCTGAATTATGAGTAAAACGTCCTTTCTAATTTGGCTAAGATTCCTCACAGCTGTAAAAAAATAAAAAAAAGGAGACAAAAACTATAGGTTTGGTTTCTGTGTTTGCTTCCTGTCTTAAAAAAAAAAATTGTTCTTTCATTTTATTTTTTCCACCTTATACCTTTTTATCCCTTTGCCATCTGCAGTACCAAAAAGTCTAGAGAAGGGTTTTAAAGACTTGAACACCTTTAAAGAATTCAGAACAAAGCCTCTACTCCCCCGCTTTTAGGGTGTTTTGTTTTCTTTGTGGAGTTCAAGTTATGGGCAGATTCTTTGCATGACCTGAACTTTTTGGCTTTTGGGGCACCAGAGATGACTTTGCACTGGGAGTGGATTTGACCTTGGCATATGTAATAGCAGATGAGTGCTACAAAGTTAGAAGTAGCTGAGCAGTTTACAGAAAGTGGTCTTGGCTGCTTTTTCTTTTTTTCTCCTAGGAAGTTGTTGTTTAAGAATCCTAATTCTAGTTCACAGATGCATTCTAAAGGGTGTTCTCTATTGCTTGTTCTCCCCAAATTAATCTTAATTTGGGTTGTCTGTGCATATTTGCATGAGGAACTGAACTGTTGTTCTCATAGGTTAATGAGATACTGAGTTTTCTCAGCTTCAAAGAGAAAGGGAATTTGTTCCTCCCACCTGAAAGGTGCTCCTTGGTCCCAGGGCCTTGTGGAGGTGTCTGGGAAGTTGATCCCCCAATGATGTACAGTAGCTCTGCAGGGAAATCCTCAGTAAAAAATAACTTGAATAATGACTCATCCAGGAAATATATATAAGGGCTGATTACATAATGTTTGAAAACTTTTCAGAGGTCATGACCTCTGGAGAGGGAAACTAAGACACATAAGAGGGTAGAAACAACTCAGAGGTGACACATTGTGGAGTCTTTCCTACAAGCAGTACATACAGATATGCCCCAAAAAAACCCTAGGCCACAGCTCAGTTCCTCTTTTTAAGAAAAATAAAAGAAAGAGGAACAAATAATCTAAGAACAAGGAGAAAACAGGAAGAATGACCACCTTTTGACCACTGTGTAGGTTTTATGGCACCGCTACTGGCCGGAGTACAATGGAAGTAATAACAGTTTTGTGCTCATTTACCTTAAGGAAAAAGAGCCCTAACTTTGACCTGCCAACTGTAGAGTTCCTAGGTCGCCTTTTCCTCTGTTTTCTTTTCTGCCTGCTCTAAATCTGCTGTTACTTTTCTACTGAGATAAAAACCACTGTTTGAGTCTAAGAGGTTGTTAGTTTTGTTTTTTGCAAGCCAGCAACTTTGTATTTATCTTATGGCTAAAGTACTGAAGTAGAAGCTGAAGAACATTGTGTGTATGTTATATATGTGTCTATATATTTGAAGACCTTTATGTTTCTATAATTTTATGTTCAATTGGCAATAAAATCAGTTTTAATTTCTGTCTAGCTCACCAGAATTTTTCTTTGTACCTTATGATGTGGATTTTGCTGATTTTCACCTGAGTTGTTTCCTTAAATATGCAGACTTAGGACTATTTAGCTGACAACTGCTATGGTTAGAAAACATGTTATCAAGAGTTGCACGTCTAAAATAGGAAAAAAGTCTTAGGAATCTATAAGATGTAATTCTATTGGCATGCCAAATACATCTATGTATTTATGTGTTGTGTACACAATGTTTCACTACTGAAAATATATAAACAACGCTAATTAATTCTCGAGAAAATCAAGTGCTTCACTCAAACACTTTATCAAGAAAAAATAAAAGACTAGTCAAATGCTCTTTCAACTTTATGTAACTTAAGTCTTTAATAAATTAGCTTTAAATGTCTTCTTTTGAAAAGTGTCTGTTCACATCCTTTACCCACTTTTTGATGGGGTTGTTTTTTTCTTTTAAATTTGTTTACGTTATCTGTAGATTCTGGATATTAGCCCTTGTCTGATAGGTAGATTGCAAAAATTTTTTCCCATTCTGTTGGTTGCTGGTTCACTCTTTTGATAGTTTATTTTGCTGTGCAGAAGCTCTTAAGTTTACTTAGATCCCACTTGTCTATGTTGGCTTTTGTTGCCATTGCTTTTGGTGTTTTAGTCATGAAGTCCTTGCCCATGCCTATGTCCTGAATGGTATTGCCTAGGTTTTCTTCTAGAGTTTTTATGGCATTAGGCCTCATGTTTAAATCTTTAATCCATTTAGAGTTAATTTTTATATAAGGTGTAAGGAAGGCATACAGTTTCAGCTTTCTGCATATGGCTAGCCAGCTTTCCCAACACAATTTATTAAATAGGGAATCCTTTCTCCATTGCTTGTTTTTGTCATGTTTGTCAAAGATCAGATGGTTGTAGAGGTGTGGCATTCTTTCTGAGGCCTCTGTTCTGTTCCATTGGTCTATATCTCTGTTTTGGTACCAGTACCATGCTGTTTTGATTATAGTAGCCTTGTAATACAGTTTGAAGTCAGGTAGTGTGATGCCTCCAGGTTTGTTTTTGTTTTTTTTTTGTTTTGTTTTTTGTTTTTTGTTTTGTTTTGTTTTGCTTAGGATTTAATATTATTGGTAATATTAGAAATACCTTAAAAATTGTCAGAAAGCATCTTTGTTTGAATTTATTAATCAAGCAATTTTATACTTAGTCCTGCCAAATACTATAAGTTGTCAAAATTTGGCATAGGGTTTGCAAAACTATAAACCCAGCCCCAACAAAATTATCTTTACTTGTGTGTTTTTAAATAAATAACACATTAATTTGATTTAAGGAAAATAGCCAGATCTTGAATTTAGTAAGATTACCATAACTTCTACACCTGTGGCTTTAGACAGTCTAGTCCAATGGCAGTAATAGGTTTGTTTTGGGAAAGAACTGTCATTGTCTTTGTTTTAAAACTAAACTATAAGCTAAGTTCCTCCCAAAGTTTCACTGCTGAAAATATATAAGAATTCTAATTAATGGTCTTAAGAAAATAAAAGTACTATGCCTAGGAATAAACAAAGACAGGTTGAAAGTTAAAAGCAAAATGGAATCAGTTAGGTCAACTCTTTTTCACTGTCTCAGTTATCATTTTTCAGCAGTGGTTCCATAACTTTAAATGATGTCTATTGCAGTTTTTATAAATAATCTAAGTAAAGAATTAAAATAAAATAGGTAAATGTAATAGAATAAATATTAATAGACAAACTTGTCATAATTTAGAATATAAAGTTATATTACATTAAATAATACATATCCCATTATTTGAGTATTTTTCAATAAAAATATATTGTAGGAAAACATTCTTGCTAAAAAACAATTGTGTCTTTTTTTAGAAAAGATAAACAAGTTTAATCTAATTAAAAGCTTATTTAAAGCTTAAGTATAAAACAAGGTAAAGGAACAAGGAAATAAGAGAAATGTAAAGAGAGTAATAAAAATAAAAAGGTTTTTGTGCTAATAAATGTTAAAGAGAAATAATTTTATATGAGAAAGAATCATGTATGGCAAATTTAGTCCTAAAATGAGATGACTGATTGTATAAGAAAGAAAGATTTTCAGGAAGAACAAAGTTTAAGCATGCCATGAATAATCTGTGTAAGGCAAAATAAGAGGATTCATTTTTTTAATTAGAAAACCTTTTATATGACCAAGTTATTTATATTTAAAGGGGACTTATAAACTCTTATACACAAAATTGTTGGTTAGAACAATAAAATTTTCTCAAGGAGTTGATTTACTCTTAATAAGTTGTAACAGATTTTAATTTTTTAACCCAAAGTTCAACTTTTACTGCATCTTACTCTTTTTTGACTTTCTCTCCCCTTTTAAAAGCCATGATTTCTTAACATTCTAAAGGAAATGTTTTCTTCCAACATAATATTCTGTGCACTGCAGAAGGTCTTTTTTTTTTTTTTGCCCTTTAGTAACTGTCCTAACAGATTTTATGTTTCATCTAAATTATTCCTATGTTATTAAGTTTGTTTTTCTTAGAAAAAATGAGATTTAATTTTTTAAATTAAGGTTGTTACATCCCTGTATCTTGCTGTACATGCTTTTAAATTCCTTGTGACATTGAGTTACAGGGCTTTGATTCCTGGGTCTAAAAAGGACACCAAGTCCTGCTAAATCTTAAACACTGACAGAAATTAAAGCCTCATCTTCAGGCCCCATAGTAGATGCCAATCAAAATAAACTGCATTCCTGAGACACAGGGTCAGAAATTAAAGCTATTCAACTCTTCAAGGCCCAGAGACTATTGTGGAAGAGGTGGGTGCATGAGATTGTAAGGGCCAATTTTGAAAGATAAATAAGTTCCGTTTCTCTATAAATTAAGTATTAATTTCAAAAGCACACTGATGAAGATCAGCATGTGGGCCCACATATCAGAATAACAAAGTTTTCTTTTCTTTTCTTTTTTTTTTTTTGAGATGGAGCATCACTCTTGTTGCCCAGGCTGGAGTGCAATGGCATGATCTCGGCTCATTGCAACCTCTGCCTCCCTGTTTTAAGCATTTCTCCTGCCTCAGCCTACTGAGTAGCTTGGATTACAGGCATGTGCCACCACACCTGGCTAATTTGTATGTTTTTAGTAGAGACAGAGTATCTCCATGTTGGTCAGGCTGGTCTCGAACTCCTGACCTCAGGTGATCTGCCCACCTTGGCCTCCCAAAGTGCTGGGATTACAGGCATGATCCACTGTGCCCAGCCAACAAGGTTTTCTTGAAACATTAACTTACTCCTTAATAAAGGGTATGAAGGTTATAAAAGGCTTATGGAAGTTATATCTTGTGTTAAAATTACAATTGTGTAGATAGCTTATACAAATTTGAAACACAAATTTAATTGGCTTTAGAGTGTTTTTATTAAGGCTTATTGTTTGAAAAATTATATCTCCTCTCTCTCAAAGAATGGAGGTTTTTGCCTTTTTTAAAAAATCCTTGAGTTATTTTAGTTAAACGATTGAATAATTTTACAATGACCTGTGATTCTATTTTGTGATATCAAGTGTTTTAATGCTTTGATATTTGACAGACTTTCCAAAATCAAATTATAAATTACCTATTGTTCTGACCTAAATAATTTATTAAGATATTAGATCCACTAAAGTACAAAAATGACATAATTTGGCTTCTGGGATACAAAAATTATACAGGAAGCATTGCCATGTATGGCATGGTGTTTATTTTTCTTCAGGCTGTATTTGTATAAATATGTTATTGGTATGTGTTATAAAATTAAGAGAAACTACTGTAATTCTGATATGACTTATTGTACTTGGTGTACATTATCAGTAATAATCATAATTGTTATGTTAAAATTATTATGTGCCACAGAAGTAACAAATTTCCTTGTCAGTTGTGTTTTTGACTATGGCTTTCCAAAAACTTATTGTCATCCAAAGACAACTGTTGTGTTGTCTTGGTCCTCTTAAAAGGTGGTTTTATAATAAACTATAAAATTCTAACAGATGCTCTTGAAAGCAGGTTTCTGCAAACTTTGGAGATTGTCACATGAAAATAGAGGAAAAGCTTTCAGGGCTCAGGGAGAGCTAAGACATTCACGAATATCAAGCAGAAGAGAAATTAACTATATGGACTGAAATAATCTTTTTAAAATTTTTCTTAAAACATTGCTCATATTTTGTTTTGTTTTTCAATCTTGAAAATTTTTTAGTTATTGACAGCTTTTTATTTTTTTTTTTTTTTTATTTTTTAAGACAGGGTTTCACCATGTTGGTCAGGCTGGTCTTGAACTCCCGACTTCAGGTGATCCGCCCGCCTTGGCCTCCAAAGTGCTTGGATTACAGGCGTGAGCCACCACGCCCGGCCTGTTATTGACAGCTTTTAACAATTTAGTATACTCCTGTGAACAAAATTTGGAACATAATTGTTTCTCTCTACCTGATTTCTCCAGAATTTGGAAACTATTTGTCAGTATTCTTAACTTATGGCAATATAGTTATTTACACAAGTGCAATAAGAATCTGTTTTCATTTTTAACAGTACACAATTGGAGAAAATGGTTATTTTACCAAGGCTTTGACTGGAATGGTGTGCTTTCCTTTAAAGAATCAAACTTAACATATGGAGTCAATAAATGCCATAGGCAAAACTGGCCTCATAGTTTACATAGTCCCTGTAAAGTGTTTCTGACCTGTGGTAAGTAAAACATGTCACTGTCTAACAGGTCTAGGAACCCCAGGTTTGTCTTGGAACCTCAAAAAAAGAGAAAATTGACCTAACTCATATGTATTTGATAGCACAAATCGATGGCTGGGTTCGGCATTTAAAAAGTCTTATTTCATATTTCTTTTATGGCACACAGTTTCATCAAAGCCGATTTTATATAGCTCATGTGAAAAATAATTATTCTTGCCATACTTTGTACAAATAATCTAGCCAAGTTTAATAAAGAATATTGGTCATACCATGATTTGTCTTTAGTAAAAATGGGAAACTGGAAAGACAAAAATTATGTTTCAAAAACTAGAGTACACCTGTTGTTAGATTCTAGCCTGGCCTAATGTTTTCAAGTTTAATTATTTTGTACAGTTTGTACTGAATTCGACTTTTTTATGTATGGCTACAAGTCTCCAAAATAATATTCCTTTTCTGCTTTCTTTTTCCATTGTTTTACCTAAGTTGAAATTATTGAAAAATAAGCTATGTTTTTATAAAGCCCTAAGAACTGAAATTAGATAACTTAAACTTCAGAAGAAAATAAAAAGCAATGTATTTACCACATAAGTCACTTTCATACCTTCCTACTGATATGTGGACTGCTGAATAATGTAGCCTGTATTAATTTTCCAGAATTTTTCTTTTTTGTTGTTGTTGTTCTTCTCCCTTCCTCCCACTATTTTCTCTTCAGAGGATGTGAGACTTCACAACCTGCTAAAAATGAGCTTTCCAAATAACTCAAGACTTACCTGTATAGGAATAAACCAGCCTAGCCATGAAAGATTATATGAAACCAGGAACCAAACACTCTTTTTTTTTTTTTCTAAAATGCTTTCTTGAAAATATTTTTAAAAACAAAAGGGGGGAAAATGTGAAAGAAAATATCTTGGGCTCCCAAAATCACTAAGCTAAACAGAAAAGTCAAGCTAGGAACTGCTTAGGGCAAACCTGCCTCCTATTCTATTCAAAGTCATCCCTCTGCATTTCAAGATAAATACGTCTTATTTCCTCTTTGTGAAGGCTAATCAGAAACTCAAAAGGATGCAACTGTCTGTCTCTCACCTCCTTGTGACCTGGAAGCCCCCTCCCCCACTTCAAGTTATCCCACCTTTCCAGATAGAACCAATGTTAATTTTACATATATTGATTGATGTCTTATGTCTCCTTAAAATGCATAAAGCCATGCTGTGCTCTGATCACCTTGGGCACATGTTGTCAGGACCTCCTGAGGCTGTGTCAGTGGTGCACATCCTCAACCTTGGCATAATAAACTTGCTAAATTAACGAGGTATTTCTCAAATTATTGAGGTTCATATTCAGTAGTACAAATATTAAACAGAAGTGTATCTAAAAGCTACAAATGATGTTTCTGAGATAGAGAATAGTACAATACAGAGAGGAACAGTGTGCAATGGAGTTAGATAACTCTGACATGTTAAGCAGGTTTTAATTTTTAAGCCTCATTTTACTCATATGTAGAGATAGGGGAGATAATAATTTTAACCTTCTATGATTCTTGTCAAGATAAAATGATATAGAAAATAACATATTAAGCCCAGTTCCTGACACAAAGTATTCCAGAAATGTTAATATCAATATGTCATTAAAATATGCTTATATAATATTTTTAGAATTAATTTTATAATTTATCTTCACACTTCTATTCATCAAAACATGTCTTCTCCTTCTTTTTAAATCTCTAATATGTAAATTACCAGTCATCTAATATATCCTGCTACTCATTCAAATTTCAATTATTTTATTTTTTTGTATCTATGTGGATTCATAGGACTCCTATTCTATTAAATGTGTTAAAATCATTATTGAAAGTTTACTTTGATGCTCAGATTGTCCCAGATTTGTCCAGTGACAATTCATTCAAGCTGGTTCCAGTGTCATTTTGCCAAGTCCCTGTTATTCCTTCAGCACTCCTTTGTTCTTTGATACAAAAATATATTCCAGGTTCATCTTGTATTTGAGAAGACAAAAATCAACTACTGACCACTGAACTGGTCATGTAGACAAAAACTCCTTATCTGAGGAATTTAGAAGGGAACAAACATCTCCTGGTAACCATTCAATAGGCCTTTTGGAGGCAAAACTCCTTATCTGGGGAATTTAAAAATAATTAAACTTCTCTGGTATCTAAACTCAGCATCTTGTTCCAGGCCTGTTTCAGCTCTTATAACTAGAATTTCTATACATCTCCAGAATGCATGCATGTCAAAACTCATTGTGCAACACTTGCTAACATTAAGGCACCAAAATATCTACAAATGTAATCATTTGTCATAACTCACATGACTAATACGGCCCAAATTATCCTTAAGCTCTCACCTTAAGTTTCATAAATGCTCTTAAGGAAAATCCTCCATGGCATGCTCAGTCCTCTCTCCAAAGCACCCCATTACACTTTTCCACAGCATGCTTTCCAATGAAATTTTCCTCTTTCAAACCTATACTCTTGTTGGTAAATTCTTCTTACCAAACCACAAGTCAACTACTTCCCAATGCCAGGGCTCTGACACCACTCCAAGTAATACTTACCTTCCCAGTTATATGAAATCAGTCATTTCTCAGAAGAGTCCTTGTTACTTTTAAGTCCTTGGGCTTTAGAAGTCATGATCTGGGTATGAGATATGCTCTTTAGCACTGGAACATCACTGCTTTTAGGTCCTGTCAGTGGACAGAGATATACATGCATTCATAGATGTTTACATCTATATTTATTTCGATATTAACATATATATTTTAAAACCATGAATTCATACAAATACCTCCAATTACAGTCCAATGTCATAAGTTTTAGTCTAGTTTTCTTCATTTTCATATTTGTAACACCTTGTTTTGAAAACAATGTACTTAGATCTCACTATTTTCAATACATTTACGTATTTGATCTATTTCCTGGTGAATTTTCCTTCTCCCTTGCCAAGCCAATTTCCATTATGTGCCATTATCATTCTGCATACACTCTGACCCACCCATACCAGGTCACCATTCATTTGGATTCTCTCCTCAGTCTGCTTGGGATGTGACATCTGTTCTGGACCATTACCTTGTATGTTCTGACTAAGCTAAGAATTTCTCTGAGTTGACTCAATCATCATCCTGTTTTAGCTCTAACTCCATGTTCTAAGCTGTCATGCTCCTCTTCCTCACTTCTGGCACAGATGCCTATTTTTGTCTGCTTCATTCAATGTCTTTAGGACTGAAATACTCAGCAAAAGAAGAAAAATAAATAAAAGAGAATTGAAAGGGGAGAAAGAAAAAAATAAGTGATCACTACTACATACTTTTACGTGTTTGTGGGTATATAACAGGTGTATCTATGGGGTACATGAGATATTTTGATACAGGCATGCAATGTGAAATAAGCACATCATGAAGAATGGGGTATTCATTCCCTCAAGCATTTATTCTTTGAGTGTTAAACAATCCAATTACATTATTTAAGTATTTCAAAATATAAATTTGTTATTATTAACTATAATCATCTCATTGTACTATCAAATAGTAGATCTTTCTATTATGACAATAAATAAATAATGATAAAACATTTCCAATATATATATGCAGTATTATTTCCATTAACTTATTTCATTACCAAACTCCCGTTAATTATCTAAATATATGTCATCAACTGCCGTACATACTACACAAAATGTAATTTTTGTGTCTTAGTCTAAACCCCTAAAATGTTATGTCTCATTAACTTGATTGTAGAGCTTTGAACCTCTGGTTAAATTAACAATTAATAAATACAATTTGATATTAATGACCTTTTTGAGTATGTGGTTTCTTAGCCTCTTAGAAAATATATTGAACTAATTCTTAGTAGAGGACAGGAAGAATGTGGTTTAGAGGATGACAAAAGTTAAGCTGTCTCTTGGTCAGTGCAAAATTCAGAGATTCTGTCAGACATGTCAAACACCAGGAATAAAAGTGTAGGGCTCATTATTCAGAATCAATTTTAATAAGACTTCCTGGTAGATTTGGGTTTAGGAACTAATTAACATTCACCTAAAAGATCAAGGACATTTCCCTTTAGCCCAAAGCACCATGGGTTCAATTATAGTATTATCATATGTAAAAGGTGGCTCATTTCTTTCTGGATTGGCATTTATCATGAACACAAAAAAATATTTAAAAGAGATCATTGGTACAATATCAAGTCTTTATAGTTGACAGTTCTAGACTATTTTTATAATTTAAAGAAAAAATATTTTTGCATCTAACTTAGCCCAAGATCTACAATTATCTAAAGTCCTCAAAATATATTTTTTTTCTGTACTTTGCAATATCCACTAAAAGTTTGAAAACTCTCATTATCTGTTTCTAATTATTTAAAGTAATTTTTGGTGATAATTTACAACTTAAGTTACATAGCACATTTTTCAAGAAAGTAATTATGCGATTAATAATTATTCTTTATATCAAATAAAATTTTATTACAAAATGATGTGTTTTCTAGTATTTTAAAGCATATATAATGATAAAATAGAGGCAATCTTTTGCTGCAACATCAAAATAATCTCCGTAGTTAAAATAATTCTTACACCGCTTGAATACATTACTATTTTTTCTTGTGTAGAATATATAAAATAAAAATATACAGCCTGACTACCATGACCACAGGCCAAGATTTTGAAATATTTGATCACTTCTAGACTGTTTGGTTAGCATCTGACTGATGGCAACCTTGAAGCATATATGTTTACTGTGGTTCTTTTATACAAATTATTTGATTGGAAAGTCCCTAGAACTGACATATTCAATAGAAAAAAAAAGATAGAAATCAGAACAGTATATTCTATGTTGTACAATATATCTCTTGAATTTATTCCTTCTATAATTAACAACAGCATATTATATTCTTGAAAATTGTTAAGAGAGCAAATTTTAAGGGTTCCTACTACAAAGTATGATAGGTAAGGCAGATGTTAAGGATGTGAGGTAATGTACATGTTAATATGCTTAGTGGTGTCATTACACAATGTATATATATTTCAAAGCATTATGTATACAATATATATGATTTTTATTTGTCAATTAACAAATATATATTTCTAAAAGAAGAGGGTTTTTTTGTGTGTGTGTGGATATGGTGATCAACTGGAAGGGACTATGAGGTAACTTTCCAAAGTGATGGAAATGGTCTACATCTTGATCGTAGTGGTGGTTATGAAGCAAGAAATTTCCCTGACCCCTTCATGGGTGGAAACTAGAGTGCACACATGCTGGCAGGGACAAACTTCACTCACTCAAACCTGCTGTGCTCAATCTCTTGTGGGAGGGAGCATGCAGGTGAGTGGGTGCAGGAACTGAGGTGAGTGCTTTTGGTCACTGGCAGGAATGCACTCTGTACTGCCTCGTGGCAGCATCTAGGGGTGTGCCTATCACCTCTGAAGCCCCAGAAGGAGTGTTTCAGTCAGTGCTCTTTTAGCTTTGCCATCCATGATGGCTTAAGTGTTAACAGCTTAGTGGAGGGTCAGAGTGACAGGCTTTTGCACCAACACCCAAGTTTTTATCCAGCATCCAGGAGGAATGAAGTTGCATGAACAAATTGGAGATGATAAATGAAGAGGATTTCATTGTCTATAAAAGTGGCTCTCAGTGGGAAGAGGAGCTGAAAAGGGAATGAAGTAGGAAGGAAATTTTCCCCCAACTTCTGCCTTGCGATGACTGGACTCCTCTCCGAGGCTACGCTGCCAAGCTGTCCTTCTGAAGTCAAGCTACTTCTCTTCAATGATCGACCACAATCTCTGACATCCAGCTTCTTCTCATCTCTGCAGGTTGAGCCTGAGGTTTTTATGGGCACAGGATGAGGGGCAAGGTGGACCATGGCTGGTTTTGGAAAAGGCAACATTTGAGCAGGAAAACAGAGATGTATGTTCTCACTTTGGGCCACAGTTCCAGGCTTGAAAGTGGGGCCCTCAGTTGGGGAACCTGCCCTCTTCTGCCCAGAATTTCCCTGCCTCCTGACTCTATCATTTATATGGGTATATATATTTATTAAAACTAATAAAATTTCTATTCTATGTAAATTTTACCTTAACTTTAAAGTCACAAAACGTCAGAAAATATCAAAAATGACCATCATATCTAGTATATGAAATGTTATTAAATTCATTTTATCTCTTTAAAAACACATAATTTATATTTTCAGCAAAAAGCAAATTTTCAGTGTAAAATACATATTTGTGGATTCATTTCCATTTTAATTCTAGAACTAATTGCTAGGAAGATAAAATAAATCCAATATCTCATTCTTCAAATAAAATATAAACTAAATATTTATTTATTTATTTGAGATAGGATCTCTCTGTTACTCAGGCTACGCTGCACTGGTGGGATCTCAGCTCACTGCAGCCTTGACCTCCCAGGCTCAAGCAATCCTATCACGTCAGCCTCCTAAGTGCTGAGACTACAGGTGTGCATCACCTCATCCAGCTAATTTTGTTTATGATTTTAGAGCTGGGGTCTCACTATGTTGCCCAGGTTGTTCTCAAACTCCTAGGCTCAAGCAATTAGCTAACCTTGGCCTCCCAAAGAGCTGAGATTATAGATGTGAGCCACCACTTCTGACCTAAATACTTATTTTTATCATAATAAATAATCAGCAAACTTTCTTAAATTTCAGGTTCTGTGTGCCAGACTCTGTACCTGGTACTTCACATTAATTTTTTTTTCTGTTACAATTAATTATGTGAGGTAAATACTTTTTAAAAAAACTTTATGGAGGAGAAAACAAAGTTTCAGAGTAATTGAATAATTTATGAATACAGAGCTCTTATATAATAGTGCCAATATTGATTTAATACATTTACTTCTTTGTTTATCAAAATTATTGTATTTCCCACTATATGTTTTCAAGTGTCTAATGACAATTTATTAATTTATTTTGAGAAATTAGTTATATGGATCATGTATTTATGCCATATTAGCCTGTTCCTTTCCTTTCCATTTACTGCATTAGAAATTATTTTGAAAGTGCTTAATGGTCATACAATCTGACACCAGAGTATTATCAACTTAGGTGTAAGTTATGTATCTTCCAGGTAGCTAGGATTTGCTATGCTACCTCTTTTTCCTGACAGGGTATAGAATACACTTTAAATAGTTAGAGGAGGATTTATAATGAGCTATGTTCTGACTTTTATACAAAGATACCTTTTTATACAAAGGTCTGTATCTGAGTTGATATAGACCTTTGTAGAAAATAGTCATTTTGTTATAAAATAGTATAAAGCCAGAGGTAAAACACAAACTGACAAAGACTTACCCTGAAGTTTTGTGATCCCCTTCATACACCCAGAGTATCTAGATAATTGGATTTTCCTTTGTATTTTTCAACAAAATAATAAAAAGTAAGTTATCTTAGTCAATTTGTGCAGCTATAACAAAATACCATAGACTAGGTAATTTATAAAGAACAGAAATGTAGCTCTCATAGTTCTGAAGGCTGGAAAATCAAGGTACCAGCAGGTTTGTTGTTTCATAAGGGTTGAGTCTCTGCTTCCAAGATGGAGCCTCAAATGCAGCATCCTCTGGAGGAAGGAACACTTTTTCTTCTCATGGCAGAAGGGGAAAGTCAAAAGGAGAATGCTGTCGCCTAAATGTGTGCCTTCTGAGCATGTAATTCTCACCAGATGACTCAATCTGCCAATTCCTTGATCTTGAATTTCCTAGCCTTCAGCACTGTGAGAAAATAGATTTGTGTCCTTGGTAAATTACCAGTCTGTGGTATTCTATCATAGCAGCACAAAATGGATATAGACATAAGTGTTCTGTGCTTTTGAAAACTTGATTTTGCTATACACATGGAGGAATTTGATGTTGTTACTGTGTGTGAGCTAGACAGTATAGTAACCTTAAAGTTGCAAATGGATTATGAATAGGTTTGACAATTAAACTCAATATTTTTCTGCAAGCTTCTGGGTATAGTGACATTAGCAAGTCAGGAAGAGGTGAGCAAGAACCAAATGATACTTGCAAACAAATTGTTAACTAACTTCTGATAAATAAATAGTTTTGACTTGGCTATAATGTAAGGACAGCCATCTTCCAATGCCAAAGTCAATAATGTGTTCAAAATTACTTTGTTATACCATCATCTAACTCATAATAGTATGTTTCATCATTTCTCAAGATAAATTTTTTAGTGTCTTGCATGGTTCTAAGTTCATACAATGTGTTCAATAGTTGTGATGGTTAATATTGAGTGTCAACTTGATTGGAGAGAAGGATTAAAAGAATTGTTCCTAGGTGTATTTGTGAGGGTATTGCCAAAGGAGATTACATTTGAGTCAGTAGACAGGGAGAAGCAGACCCACCCTCAATGTTGGTGGGCACCATCTAATCAGCTGCCAATGCTGCTAGAATGAAGCAGGCAGAAGAAAGTGATATGACCAAACTAGCAGAGTCTTCTGGGCTTCACCTTTCTTCTGTGCTGGATGCTTCCTGCCCTCCCACATCAGACTCCAAGTTCTTCAGCTTTTGGACTCTTGAACTTACACCAGTAATTTGACAAGTGCTCTCTGGCCTTTGGCTACAGACTGAAAGCTACACTATTGGTTTCTTTACTTTTCAGGTTTCGAGACTCGAATTTGGCTTCCTTGCTCCTCAGTTTGCAGATGGCCTATTGTGGGACTTCACCTTGAGATAGGGTGAGTCAATATTCCTCAATAAACTCCCCTTTGTATATACATCTAACCTATTAGTTCTGTCTCTCTAGGGAACCCTGACTAATACAGTTCTTTATCCGAAGTTTATGTATGTATGTGATTTTAGGGAGCCTCTATTTAATCTATATTAACTAACAATGGTGTGGCATTATAATAAGCCAATTATGTTTTATTCTAGTTTTACAGTTTTATTTTTAAATTTAATTCTCAAAATATTAATGTTATGAGGTAGTTACAGCCAAATACTTCCAAGGAAAAGAAATAAACATACATAACTATTTTCAAGTTTACACAGATACAAAGTGTCAGGCCATGATTCAAACTCAGAAGTTATAATTCTAGAACCTGACATCTCAGTTACTCTCCTACTTTAAGTATGAGAACCTTGGTCTCATTACAAGATGATAACACAGAAAAGTTGTCCCCAGGTCCTTGTAACCACACATTACACATGTAATGTTTAAAGACACCATGAAAAAGGAGCAAGTATAAGCCCATCAAAGTTATAGGAAGAGGTGGAATGGGGATTATGATAGTATCTTATTCATAAAATCATCATATAGTAAAAACTTTTTAATATGAATTAAATGCTACTTAGGTATCAAGCTCTGTTTGAAGTTATTGGCATGTCTTAATTTAATATGCAAAACAACCTTATAAAATCTACTGCAATAATCTACTTAGGTTATAGATGAGAAAGCCAACACACAATGAAATTAAGTACCCTGTACATAAATAGAAAGGGATAGTGGGATGTATGCTGAGGACAACAAACTTAGCTGAAGCCTTCCTGACATTTTAGTTGTCTTTGCATGGTTTGGAAGAATGAGATCTCTGTTTGTGCCTTTGAGAATTTTCTCTTGAAATTAAGTCTATATGCTATTGACGTTATCCACTACAAGATTTCTATATAACTTTAATTTTAGATTTGAGCTACAATAATACTGGGAAGGTTGAGAACATTTACTTTTGAATCAAATAAGAAGTAGTTTTTTGAAAATCTCAATTTTACTCTACTTGAATTGCCTTTCAAATACCCTTTAGTCAGTTAGAAAGGCAAGATAAAAAGAAGTTAAAATCGCAGATTCGAATACCAGATGATCTGGGTTTCAAATCCCAGCTCCGCCACTTACTAATTGCACTACTTTGGGCAAATTTCTTTAATACCATAGAGAGAATTAAAATCAAACAATACCATTGTATTTGTAAAACATAAAGCAGTGCCTGCCAAACAGTAAATGCCATAAAAGTTTCACTGTTATTAATCTAAGTGTACATTTTTCTCAACTATGCAGTGGTGATAATATATAAAATCTATCTCAAGGGTCGTTATGAGACTAAATAAGATCACCTAATTTGTTTTGTCTGATGCAGTAGCTATGAGTCACGTGTGGCTATTGAGCACTTAAAATGTGACTAGCGCAACTGAAGAACTAGATTTTTAAAATTGATGTAAATAAAATTATCCAGGACTTTCTAAAAAAATGTGACAAAAACTCAGATTAAGCTCATCATGAATAGGAAACAGAAAAGAAAATATCATGGGGTTGATTATGCCAGACATGTAGAGGCAGGGAAGGGAAGAGTATATTTGATGAACTCTAGGGGATGGAAAACATGCATGGTAAAGTAAGAAGATTGAAAGATGAGTCTAGGCTGCCATTGCCAACTGTTTTTTGAATTTTTGTACAATAGTGATAATGAACAACACAAGGCTAAAAATCGTTCTTTTCATTGCACACCCAGCTTCCCTTTTGCATAAAACATACAACATTTGTGAAATGTTTAGCATGAGTTGGAGCTGTAACTGGTAGTCCTGAGTTAAGGTAAAACCAACTCTTCAATGTGAATTTAAATCCATGGCTTTGAAAACCAGCATTATAAGCAAGCAGCTAACTGTTGGTGGGTTAACATGAAAATAATGTCCCACCCAAAATTTAATACTATTTTGAAAATGAAGTGGCAATTTGTAAACAATTGTATGTGATACCCTGGAGTGAAACAAAAAAAGATTTAATTGAAGTTAGGAATACTGTTGAGCACATAATGTGAGAAGGCCACAATGACAGGCACTGTGTGGTGGGAAAACATAAGTACTCAGGTGGACATATATTATTTCATTTTTCCGGAGCAGTAGTCTCCTTATTCTGGTATATTCTCTGTCTAATCATGTGGCTTTGGTGGAGAATTGCCCTCCATGATACATTTCTAACAATACTCACAATACATCCTCTGTACTTGAAGGCTATAGTCCACTTACCTGATAGACTGGTCTAGGGGTAAGCAAATAACCCCAACAGGGCTAATCAGTCTTTTGCAGAAATTTCAGTTTGGATTTGAAAATGAAAAATGCTGACTTCACCTCAACATAGCTGTTAGACATGACAAATGGTAATGGCAGTGTCACACAATCATATAGGGGAGTCAAACATGTACACACGGCTTTAATATATGTGATTTATAACGCTGACTATATTTGAATTGCAGGTATTTTTTGGTTTTGTCAATGTCTATTCATTCTTCGTATAACTATACTTGTTTTAACTCTGGTATCACCAACCCTTCACAACCCCATATGCCAAATGTCTGCTCTTTTCAGAGTTGATTTCACTCTAGTGTGGAAAGAAATAAACTAAGTCTGAGAGACATCACATTTTATTTTCTGTTGACATGATCCATTTAGAGATAGGCATATGAAGCAACTCATAAAGCAGAGAGAGGCTTTTTGTTTGTTTGGGCTCTTGGGAGGAATCAAAAATAGTTTCTGCCTGTCTTAGGCTTTACGATGTGAGGCTGAATCGTTGTAACCAACATGCCACTTCAAGAAAAACATGTATAATTTTTCCGGGCTTCCATGTAGAAGTTAAAAATGAAACCAAGTTTGTAGAAGGCAGAGACCAGAAATGTATAGGAAATGAGCCTGAACAAGTCCTTAATATGTGATCATGGGTAAAATTGAATATACCCATGAATTTTCAGGTTCCTAAGCTAGTGAGAGCCAGCTCTCTTTCTCTCTCTCTTCCTTTTACTTTGAATGAAATTTTCTCTCACTGGTAACAAAAATTGTAAGAATCTTTACTGATATGACAATAATGGTCCCACATTCTTACATGAGTATTTCATAACATGGTAAGAGATACTCTAATATGTAGAGCAGTTTGTAGAGAAGTGACATTGTAACACAAAATATTTTGGGCTTGGCATACATTCTGGTCTCCTCAATCTATCTTACCTGAAGTGAATTCTGTCAGCTTTTATTTCATAACTTGAACATAGCCTTAACTTGTCTTCAACCTAAATACATATACGCTGCTCAGGGTTTGCTGTACTTATTACAATTGATATCACTTCCTTTCTTCTTTTAAAATCTTTTCCCAATTTTCTTATCAATATAATACTTTGGACATACGGGCACCATCAAATTGTCTGATTGACATTAACCATTGGCCCTGTAGGCATTCTGAAGTCTTTCATAGTTATGGAAAATAGTAACTTGCATCTTAGAATTGACAGGTAAAAGAATAAATTCTGGGTTGTTAGGGAAACTGTACAAAGGATTGAAAACACATTGCTCTATACCCAGAGCAAGCGAATTATCTCCAGAGAAGTGTTCTTGACAGCGATGAATCAAATAAATGGTTTGCCTTACTGAAGTCAGAGGAAAAAAAACATTCTTAAAAATAACATGAACCTACTATTTAGTTGAATAAATAATAAAAAGTACTGTCTTCTCCCTTGATTCTGTTTTTGACAATGAGAATGTTATTCAATTTATATGGCTCTTTGGACTTGAGTTTGTAAAATGCAGATGAATTCATGAAACTAGAATATAACGTTAAAAACATACTTTCATTTATAAATGGACTGTGCAAGACTAACAAACCCCGACTGGATATGATGTCAGGAATAGACTCTCTCACTCTTCTTAATCAATGACACCCCCAATCCGCACCCAATTCTGTTTAGGACTTTGAGTTTTCTGTTTCCTTAATAACACTGGAAGTTTGAGAAACAAAAGTTGTTTTCAACCATTCCTCTGGAAAATTTGCTGGAATGCCTACCAACAAAAATAATATAAACATTTATTTACAGATACACTGTATTATCTATGATTGCTCAAATTCAAAACTACCTCTTATCACTTAATGCATTAAAATGGATTAAAGAGCTTCTTTGCTATGAGAGTATAATTTCTTTTGATAAAATCTGCCAACATATACAAGCATTGATCAATAAAAAGAAATTGATTAAAATAAATCTTTGCATTATGCAAATACTTCCATCTTGACAACTCCATAATTTCTGAGTACTGCATGAGAATTTGAGACAAGTAGGATAAAGTATATCCTAGGGAAAAATAAAATAAACTATAACTTTTTGTTTCTTAGGGTGAGACAATTATCAAATATATGTTCCTCAGTTTATAATGCAACACTCAAAATTCAAGTGAATATTTCAGTGAATAGTACGCTAGTTTCAGAAAAATAGCTTTATAAATATTCTGATTAAAATTTGAAAAATTTCTTCCTATTATTACTTTAATATGTAATGAAAGCATATCCAAATTATATTTATATATTTTTAATTTTAAAGGAATATTTTTTCACCATATAAAATTTATCTAATCATTGATCAGCTTGCTATTTTTAATAAGACATAATCTTTAGGAAAAGGAAGTGCTTAAAAAAATGTGAACCCTTAATGTAGCTTTATGCAATGAAGATTGTCAGTATATTATTCACAAATTATTTTAATCTAAATTAAACATAAAACAATGAGTATAATTTCAGATTACATATCATATATGTAATATATATTATTTGACAGTTTTCTGTTATACATATACATATCTTTCTCCTTTTACCTTTTATCACTATATAATAAATACTCTGTCTTATCAGTACACAGAGAGATAAATCTTTGTTTTAATAAACTGCATAATGTTTCATATAAAAGATGTATTAAATTATTTAGCTAGTGTTTCTTCCTTTATTTTTTTTTCTTTGCTCGAACAAATATATAGTTGTATCTAGGTATATCTGTGGGGGATTGACTCCAGAATCCCCTTCAATACCAAAATTCACCCACCTTCCAGTTCTGCAGCTGACCTATGGAACTCAAATATACAAAAAGGCAGCCACTTGTATCTATGAGTTTTGCATCCCCCAAATACTGTATTTTTCATTTGTGTTTGGTTGCAGTTGGGAAACCCACAGAAGGAAAACGTAAAAAAATCTGCATATAAGTGAGTCTACACATTTCAACCTATGTTATTGAAGGGTCAACTGTATTCATAAATATAATCATTAATAATTCTGTGTCTGTTGAGTAGGCTCTTAAAAGGTGAATGTGCATTCATTGAGTAGACATTGAAAAAGTGTCTTCTGAAGGGCTGCTCCAATACCTATTTTCTTGGACTTGGGGTTAGTCATATTATCACCAAATCATACTTCTCATCTCTTTTTAAGTATTTATTAATCTTAAGCTATTTTTTCATCATATTTGCTACGTTAAGGACATTTTAAAGTTAATGCCAGTGATTGCAGTTTTCATATTTTATTCCTAATTTTAATGGTAATATTTTTAAGAGTTTCCGTATCAATATTAAATATACATATTAAAGATCACATTTAATAATGATCTCTAAAAGATATATTTTCTCATGATAAGTTTCCCTTTGATTTTAGATTCATTAGTGTTTTATTATTTAATCAGGAACTGATACTGAATTTATCAAATATCTTTTCATTTCTAAGGTGATTGCATTCATCTATCAATGTAGTGAATCACATAAGTGGTTTTGCACAACACTGGTAATTTTTTCAATTTTATATTAACACTTTCTAACTCATACCACAAAATTTTTAAAATTATTTCTGTATTAAATTACTCATATTTTATTTAGAATATTATTCTGTGGTTATATGTAAGTTAGATGTAGAGTACCCTGTCATGTGTAATATTTTCTTAGATTGTATGTTAGAATAGCACCATAAAAACCCTAGAAGAAAACCTAGGCAAAACTATTCAGGACATAGGCATAAGCAAGGACTTCATGAATAAAACACCAAAAGCAATGGCAAAAAAAAGCCAAAATAGACAAATGGGACGTACTTAAACTTAAGAGTTTCTGTACAGCAAAAGAAACAATCATTAGAGTGAACTGGCAACCAACAGAATGGGGAAAAAAATTTTTGCAATCTACCCATCTGACGAAGCCTAATATCCAGAATCTACAAAGTACTAAAACAGATTTACAAGAAAAAACAAACCCATTCAAAAGTGGACAAAGGATGTGAACAGACACTTTTCAAAAGAAGACATTTACTAGGCCAAAAAACATATGAAAAAATGTTCATCATCACTGGTCATGAAGAGAAATGCAACTCAAAACCACATTGAGATGCCATCTCATGCCAGTTAAAATGGCGATCATTAAAAGATCAGGAGACAACTGATGGTGGAGAGGATGTGGAGGAAAAGGAACACTTATTCCCTGTTGATGGAAGTGTAAATTAGTTCAATCATTGTGGAAGTCAGTGTGGTGATTCCTCAAGGATCTAGAAATAGAAATTCCATTTGACCCAGCAATCCCATTACTGGGTATATACCCAAAGGATTATAAATTGTTCTATTATAAAGACACATGCACACGTATGTTCACTGTGGCACTGTTTACAATAGCAAAAGACCTGGAACCAACCCAAATGCCCATTAATGATAGACTAGACAAAGAAAATGTGGCACATATACACCATGTAATACTATGCAGCCATAAAAAATATGAGTACATGTCCGCCAGAACCTAAAGTACAATTAAAGAAAGAAGTATTATAGTAATCTTATGTAATAAACAAATGATTTATGTCTGTTCTAAACATTTACCATCAGAGAAATCATCTCTAGTTTAAAGATTTGGCAGAAATCCCAGTACCATGTGAGCCTATTATTAAGAATCTTAAAGTCCATTTCTATTTCAAGTTTTCTAAGTCTTCCTAATTAAATATTCTATGTATCTCTGGAATAATTTATTTTATCTGACTTTTCAAATTTATTAGTATACAATGCCATGTAACATTTTTCTGTTTTTAGATTATATATGCACTTTGCTCAACCTAATGTTAATCTTGTTGATTTCTCTATATTTTTTCTTGATGAGATTTGGCAAAAGTTTGTCTATTTTTTTCCAGAAACAGTTACCATGTACTATTTAAATTATTTTTCCATTTAATAACTTCTATATTTATTTATTTATGTATATATTTGATTTGGATCACTTGTTAACCAAAGTTTAAAAGTGTTGAAATTCAGTTTATTTCTTCTGACACTCTTGTTCTTTTAGGCCTAGAAAGAATGATTCTCAAAAAAACACCAAATTATTGCTTTCTTCTCACCTGTACAATTTAGAAAGGACTATAGTTTCTAAAATATCATTTTAATACTGAGATTTTAGAGTCAAGGGAAAAAAAATTTCTAGAGCAATTTGTATGACAGATTCCCTCTTACCCTAATAGAGATGTGATTCACTTAACTTGTTA
This sequence comes from Ateles fusciceps, assembly GCA_036589455.1. Taxonomy (NCBI): domain Eukaryota; kingdom Metazoa; phylum Chordata; class Mammalia; order Primates; family Atelidae; genus Ateles; species Ateles fusciceps. Next base: position 1,364,982 of record JAZHEH010000827.1, on the reverse strand, counting down.
ATTTCTGTAGTTTGATGCATCCCCTCTAAAATTAAGGTATTGTCAATGTAGTAGTATTTAGAATTGGAGTGTAAGAGGTGATTAGGTGATTAGGTTCTGAAGGCTTCTTTCTCATTAAGGGCCTTATAAAAGAGGTTTCATGCAGCATAAGGCTAGCTTGTTCTTCTAGCTTCCATCATTTGATGGTGCAGCAGGAAGCCCCTCACTAAATGTGAGTGCTTTAATTTTGGACTTCCCAGGCCCCAGAATGATAAGAAAATAAAATTGTATTCTTTATTATTTGCTCAGTCTGTAATATTTTGTGATAGAAGCATAACATGGATTAAGACATAAGACAACCCCACCAAAGGATTAACAACCAAAAGACTTAGATATTAATGGTACGGTGGTTTATAACCAATGCCTGAATAGAGGTGGTATCATGTTTAATGTCAAAACCTACAAAAGAAGGGTCAGATGCAGAGAGAACTATAAATGAAGTAGTGTGTGTTTCTTCTTCACACACATTCTTCAGTGTCTTTTGTTTTGTTGTTGTATTTTAACATATCTACATCTTTATTCTTGGGAAATAATATTTGAGGTTGTTATTTCTTTAATCCTCTTAACCACATTGCACAGTGTTTTGTTATCCTCATTTTATATGAGTGAAAAGTGAGACTCAAAATTGTTTCAGTAACTGACTCAAGTCAGTTACAACATATGAGGGGGACCAACATTTGTTACCAGATAATTCTACAAGCCTTAATCTCCACATTAAAATAAGGTAGCTATTTTTAATTTAAAAAGTGCTCATTATATTGCATTATTTTTCATTGTCTTTCATGCTAGACTAAAACCCTCTAAGGATAGGACTATGCCTATTTTGTCTATATCATTGTTATACTCCTCAAATTTTTCAAATTAAGAAAACAGTGTGTTAAAAATTGTCTTAATTTGATTTACATTTCTCCTCAAAAATAGCAGTTTATCTATAATCCTTCAAAATTATGCAAAGGTGGAACGATTCATTTCATCAAATATTTACTGTATGAGCTTGGCATCAGGCAGTATGAAAGTTGAACATGACTTTTACCTTCAAATTATTTACAATCTAATGACAGAGACCTGTAACAGCTAACTCTACTACAAGAAATTTTAAAGTGCTAAATGATGGCAGAAAGACTGTTCTAATGTAGACCAAAATAGGGAGAAATTATTTTACAGCAGGAATAATATGCAAAGAAACCATTGTTTGACGTACTTTTCTTTTTTCGTATTCTTAATCCTGCCTGTTTAATGTTTACCCTCAGGTAGGTTACATGATTTTTTTTTAAATATGTAACAATAAAAACTACTTCCACAGCAACTGCAATAGTATCAGTAATAATTATTTTTCTGGGTATAAAAATAACACTTGATAAGGAAAAGAGGTGAGGCTTCTTGAGCTGAGAGAAGGTGAGATATTTGAAGAACTGATTCACATGCAAGTAACTTTTGTACGGTAAGATTAAATAATTATCTCATGAATAGTTATCAAAAAAATAGGAAGAAACAACTCAGAGATTACCAAATAACAGTAATATTTAAGTCATTTTAACTTTTTCACTTCCTTGCCCAATAATCTGTGAAGACCTGTGTTAAGTAATGCGATGTTAAGATAAACAGAAAAAGCACATAATAGTTTATAATGTGGCTAATGTGACCTTAATTTGTGAAAAATGGATTCCTAGAAAGCAGAGCCATGTCAATTTAAAATTGCCTCCTGTATTTCTAAGTTATAATAGATAGAAACTCATACTCAAAACTTTCTAAAGATGCCATCTAATCTTCTGGTTTTTAAAAAACAAATTCTTAACATGAATAGATTGATCTATTCTCCAAACTGTTTATGAGTTTAATTCTTTAGACCTAACATGTTTTAGTGTAATTATTTTTGTATTTTGTAAAGAGAGTCAGTACACTTAAGATAACTCGAGAGCATGATTGTCTGTATGTACTGCTAAACAGCTGTTAATAATTATTAAGTACTTTATATTATTTAAGAATTTGCACATACAAAGCACTTTTATGTATACTTTCTCACTAAATTATTTATTTTTTTAAGTTCTGGGGTACATGTGGAGGATGCGGAAGTTTGTTACATAGGTAAACGTGTGCTATGGTGATTTAAATTCTTAAGCAGCAAGGCAAAACAAATATTGAACCTTGTTTCACAGATGAAGAATTTAGGTATATACATTAAGCGAATTGACTAACATCATCAGCTAAATCACAGACAAGAACCGGAGATGTCAGATTTCAGGGTCAGTTAAAAACAAAAGCACAGACAAATCTGCCTCAAATGAATGTTCTTATTTCTAATTATTCTTTGATCTTTGACATGATTCTTCAGTGTTGCATGCTGCTACAAAATTAATAAAAGGCACGTTCTGATAATGATCTTTATTCCGTTAAAAAAGTGCTCTTAAGATTTCATTTTAAAAGGAAAGGCAATTTTTCTAACTTCTTAGGAAGTGTCGCAGGAAGTGTTAAAGCAGTCAAATTTAAGTCACCTAAAATAGCCAAGCCCTGAAACTGTACATAATGTGTTAATTGGTACCAACACTGAAAAGTAAAATTAATTCAAAACACAAGTATTTATTTGTTGTGTGAGATTGGTAATACATGGATGTCATCCCATTGGATATTTTAGAGTAGGCAAGATTTTCCCTTCTTACTGTTTCGTCTAAATGTTACATATTGAAAATACAAAACGAGACCTTTTTCTTAGTTGAAGTAAAGGAACTGTGGTTTCTAAATTGCTATATTAGCAAGTATTAAAACACAATTTTGTCAATTTTTAAATGTTTTCTCAGGGTGGTATTAGTTTCTATGTAGGCATTATAATTATTTTTATAGTTGGGGTACATTAGCAATTAATCAGAGCAATCAGTTCAGTGAAATGTGATGATATTTTTCTCAGATATTAAAACACCTGAATTACTTTGTTATTATAAAAAAAGGGATATTTTACATGTATCTTCACAGGAAACAGATTAAGAATTTAAACTATTAATCTGTGTAACATCAAAGTTTCACTAGGTAGATGTAAGTCAGTGACCAATTTGGCAAAACTGACATTTTCTAATGAGTAGAATAGAATGCTACTGTGTCCAAATAATAAAGTGGCTTTCAGAATGTGCAGTGGAACACATGTCTCTTTATGCCCCCAGTGGCGTGGCCTTTGTTCATTCAGAGAACATACACTACTGCAGAAGATTTTAATCTAGTTTATTTTGTGAGCTCAGGCAGTGTGATTATTGTCAGAATTGAACTTCACACTTGCCATGAAATTTACTTTAGTTGAAAAAGCCAAAAACAAAGACAACATACTTCGTGTTGCCTCTTATCTACAGCACAGTTCATTTTAGAAAACATAACTGACCAAATAGTTCACAGGGAAGAGATCTTTTGACCCAGCAAAAGCTATAATAGATCCCCTGGCTTTGTGTTTGACCTTGCAGTTGTTTGACAGAAGTGCTTGAGATTGTGTGACACAAATCGATGAAAAGCTGTACTTGGAAAACAGCATCACAAACTTAATGCCAAAATTTTCAAACTACTCCTCTAGCTCAGTCATGAGTCTAAATTTATAAAGCATTTTCACTGTACTTTTAAAATGTCTGTCGAAATGTTTTCATTGGTGATTAAGTAGCAATACAGCATATTAAACAAACACCAAACATCTGAAAATCTCTTTTTAGCAGTTTAGTAGCAGGATTTCTTGAAGTCTGTTCTTGCCAATTGTAGTTATTTCTGACACATTTTAAAAAAAACACATTGACAACTTGGTGCCAAAATTGATACAGTGGTATGAATGTCTCTGCCAACTGAAATACACTCATTACTCAAGGGCTGCTTGTTTTCCATTACCAAATGTGAAACATATTTATTTCTAAAAATAAAAATACCAGGGAAAAATAGATTATCTAAACATACATGTCGAAAAGTCAAATTAGTAGTTGTCATATATACATTGTCAGATTACTTCCTTTTAAACATAGCTATAACTTATAGTCTTATAAAATTTAAGCACCTCACCCTTTTACATACTGCCTCTATTTTAAAATGTCTTAATAGTTTCTCTTCCTAAAATTCACAGTTTCTTCTGTATTCCAGATCAATCTTCTCTTTTCATGCTGGCTTTCACTCTTCCCCCACATATCCCAGCTAACTACTCCAAACACACTTTGTGCTATCCCTTCACTCACCTTTTGTGTCTGCTGATGCCTTTGGTAGGAATGGCCACATCAAAGTTCAGCTGTTATAGATTCACTTAGCCAAATCAAATGTCATTTTCTTCACAAAGCATTCATTCTCAATATTTCCAGCTGAATGTGATTTCTTTCTTCTCTGAATTTCCACATATTTTATCAGTTATGGGTCTTAAATGAATAGGGCAGGAGAACATAAAAATTGGTTCTAGTTATTGTTTTCTATTTGTTTTTATTACAGTTCACATAAGTTTTTAGCATCACTTTTATTGTATGTTAATATTAGCATTTTATTTTCAGAACTGTACTACTATATATTTTGTAAAATTAAACACTGACGAAATCTTAGAAATTTATTCATTTAACATTAACTAAATATTAAAAGTAGTTAAGGTAGTGTTTACTAGGTAGAAGCCAACAGTTTAATCCTCACAACCCTGTAAATTACATATATATATTCATACATACAGAAAAGGAAACCGAGACTTGCAGAAATTAACTCAATCAAGGTCACAAATGTAGCAAGGGCCAGAGAGGTACTCTGGTCCTTACTCAATTCTGTATTCTTAACCACTTTACTAAACTGCCAAACCTTGTATTTGATTCTGTTGATATAATGGTGATAAATATTAACACAGGATCTAATCTCAGAATTCAGTGAAAAAATGGGTAAAGAAGTAGAGATTACTTTGTAGCCTAACAAATGCTACAATTTGAGAAGTACTTGGTAATATTGGAGTTCAGTGCAGAAGGAACTAAGTCAAAGGAAGTAATAAACATTTCACCTATTTTGAAAGTAAAGCATGTAGGTGGGGAATTGAGCTTAACAGTAGTTAAAATAGAAAAGTCTCAAACTAAAAATCGTTAGATATTGTTATAAAAGACACACTCACTCGTATGTTCCTTACAGCACTATTCACAATAGTAAAGGCATGGAATTAGCCTAAGTGTCCATCAACAGTGATTTAGATAAAGAAAATGTGTTATATATACACAAGGAGATACTGCACAACTATAAAAAATGTAATTATATCCTTTGAAGCAATATAGATGTTGCTGGAGGCCATTATCCTAAGTGAATTAATGCAAGAACAGAAAACCAAATACCACATGTTCTCACTTGTAGGTGAGAGATAAACACTGAAAACGCATAGCTATAGAGATGGGAAGGATAGGCACTTGAGATTACTAAAGGGGTGAAGGGAGCGGGGGAGACATCGTCCAAAAAACTACCTATTGGATACTATGCTTACCACCTGGGTGAGCAGACCATCCATGCTCCAAATCTAAACATCATGCCATATACCGATGCAACAACCCCACACATGTACCCCCCCCATCAAAAATTAAGAAAAATTTAAAAAGCAGTATTATAGACTATAAGCTCTTTAAAAGTGATGCCAATATTTGCGTTTTGTATTCTAAGGCTCAAATAATTCATTATAAATCATAGCATGACAAATTGTGTTAAGTTGATAGAACAAGCAATGAATAAATGAATGAGCAAAGAGTTAATAAATTAGTTGTTGACCAAGTAAAAGGTACAACCTGACCATAATGTCTTCCCAAAAGACCTCTACCACATCAAAGGGAAATTTATGTAGAGCCATTGTTTCTCTAGATGTGTCCCACATTTACCTTGACTATCTCCATCCCCTTAAAAAAAGTGAAAACCCTTTTGTATTTTGGAATGAAGTAATTTTCCCATTGCTTTCTCAGATTCATTAGTTTTTTAATACCAAAAGGAGATGAAAATAATTTTTAAAATATATATATATTATATTATTTATATATATAAATTACTAAATTCCTTGCAGGGAATCTGCCTATCTTTTGCCATTTAATTTTTAATCACCCAAAATGGAGACACAGAGCTGTCATCTATACTTTGCTATCAAGTGCCAAATACAGGGTTATGATTCATTCTAGTTGGAATATTTTCCATTATTCACCTTATTTAATAAACTGTCACTTGAAAGGGGGTCTGATAGGCTTTTTCAAAATGAATCAAAGAACTGCTTGCCTTCTTCCTTTATTATGCATGCTACATTTGAAGCTAATGAAGCATAGCTTCTGAGCTGATACTTTTACAGATGAAAGAGACATCATGTCACATTTTCTATTTATTTTATCAGCTACTCATAGCCAACACAAAACACATTGATTCCCTTGAATTTTATTTTTGACAGATGATGGACATTTCTGTTACTATCTTGCCTAATAGTTTACTACCATATGCATATTTTAAGATATTAACCATGAATAAAATTACTAGGAAAAAACTCTACACGTCAATGGTACATTTAATTGAAGAAAGTATAGCAGACATAATACTGATCATAACATTTTGCAGACTTTTATATTCCCTCCCTTAGAGCAAATACTGCCTTGAAATAGTCATTATTAAGAAGTGTGACGTCATGTAATACTATTTTCATGAGGCTTTTATTATTTACTAAAATATCTTCATAATTCATTCAGATAAAACAACACAATCTTCTCTGAAAGTAGGACTTCTTCATTTATAAAAGGCATCAAAAGGAATAATTCATCACTAAAGAAATGCTTTCATTGCAATAACACTAGACAGTGTCACTAATTGGCTAACGCTAGTCAATGCATTGTGACAATAAAATTTCAGGTATAAGCTACATTTAGTCAATAATGTGGCATAGAAAATAATCTTTGCTATTTACAGACATGGCATATGTAATACAAAAATACCTTTCTATATAATGTTTAGTGGCTGTTTAAACTTTAAAAATGTTAATGTAGAATGTAACTTTTTTAAAAATTGGCTTCTCAAATACAATTCCAAGGGAATAAAATTATTTTCAAAATAGTGTGGCTTTAACAATGTAAGAAAAATACAGCTTTTGCTCATAAGAATAGAAAATAAGTTTTATACACATGCATGTATTCACACATGTAACTGGACAAATATAAATAATTTTATAACATTTTTATCTTTATAGTTGGCTGCTTATTTACTCAATAAACCTTACTTGTTCCAAAGTAAGTCTTATATTTGGAAGGGAGGAAAAATATTTGATGTAGGATTATAGCACACAATAAGGCACTACTTACAAATTATTAAGGGAGAAATTGCATCATAAGCTATCACAATGAAAGCTGATGTGTAAAACTATAGTATGGCTAGAGCAACTACTTGGAAAATTGCTCTCTCAGAATGCATAACAAAGTTACTGAAAACATGCATAATAAAAGTCATTGTAAGTCAGTGACAACAAAATGAAAAGAGCAGAAACATCCTCAATGTACAAAATCTATATATTGTCTCTCATTAAAGACAGCTATCAAGGTCTTTACAGTTAAAATGACTACCAAAAAATGAATAAAATGAAAATCTGAAATTTAATCAACAATTAAAAACTTGACTCCCATATGTAAGAGAATTGGTGAAGTTTTTAAATTTGTTTTAAGGAAAATGAAATACAAAAAGTAACAGCTATTTTTTAACAATATGAATGTTATTCATCTCAAGGTTAAAATTAGCTTTCTGTTCTTTGATATCTTCAGCTATGCTAATCAATCTAAGTTGTATAAGTCATTGTTTCAGGATTAATTGTGGCTAACTCTGTAGTACACAGTCAAATTTCTTCTTGGCTTTCATTGCATGATAAGCTAGAAGAGTCCTCAAGGGAGACCTTTTGGCTCTGACTTTGCGTTAAACTGATCTGCTCCTAAATATAATGTTGTAAAGTGCACTACATTAGAAATCAGAAGCATCCCATTTCATGCTTCACTCATCCATTCTCAGCCAGTTTCCTTATTTTAAAAATGGGAGCCACCTATTAAACTACCACTTACAGCTCCAAAATTTGGTTATTCTGAATCATTCAATACTACCAATTTATTACTCACTTTTTTTTCTATCAATAAGAGATTGAATAAATATTAGTACAGCCTTAAAATGGAACAGTAAAGTACATTTAAAATGATAATGTAGGGTGGATGCAGCAAACCACCACAGCACATGCATATCTATGTAACAAACCTGCACGTTCTGCACATGTACCCCAGAACTCAAAGTATAACAAAGAAAATGGCAATGTAAAGTTACATTTACCAACATCAAAAATTCTAAAATATTTATTGAGTGAACAAGAAGGTTAAAAAGTATAAATACACACATACACACATACACACACACACACACACACACACACACATATATATAAAATACTTGTTCAACAGCACTGACTCTAGAGTCAAGCAAATTTGAGTATGACTATTAGCTTCACTATTTACAGCTGTCTCTCTATATATATCTTACATTATATATTATTGTGCTTTAGTTTCTGGGGTACATGTGCAGATCATGCAGGATTGTTGCACAGGCACATACCAAAATAGAAGTACAGAATATTTAATATACAAATGTATGTTTTCTGTATAAAAGAGTATCATCACAAATAAAGCCTTTTTATCTATAAGCAAACTCTTTTATTGCTGAAACAAGTCCAGTTCTTCCCATGATAATGTTGTATAATTGAAAACATCTACATTTTTATGTTTTCCAAATTGAAGAACGCTATTGCATGGTCATTCATTAACCTTCACTACAACAATAAACTTTTATTAAATGTCTGCATCAAACCTCAATTCCAATTTCTCTGTAGGAATCCCTTTGATGCAGGGCAGGCAAGCTCCAAATTGGGGCTTAGCCCTGAATGGTTCTTTGTTTCATCTAGGAGGAGTTTAAGGGTGAGCTGGTGCTAGAAGAAAACAGTTTTATTGCAGCAACCGTGTTACTGCTCTGGCGGTGTTACAGCTCAGGCAGCGTTACAGCCCTGTGCCTGTTCCTTCAGAGTAGGGCTTCCCCATAGACAGTGTGCTGAGAGTAGCAGCTCAAGATAGTTCTGCAGTCATGTTTATACCCTTTTGATTACATGCAAATTAAGAAGCAGTTTATGTAGAAATTTCTAGGGAAAGGGTGGTAACTTCTGGTTCATTGGGTCATTGCCTTGGAAAAGGGAAGTAACTCCCCAGTGTTGCCATGGCAATGGTAAACTGACATGGCACACTGGTGGGTGTATAGTATGAAAAGCTGATCTGCCTTGGCCCTGTTTTAGCTTGTCCTCAATTTGGTCTGGTGTTTGACCCCTGTCTCCAGACTCAAGTCCCAGCTTCTACCTCATCCTCCCCTCAGAGATTGGATACTCCTCTTTAATCTTAAGAAAGCTGCAGAAGAGCAGAAGTCCATCTTAAATGACTGCTTCCTTCTGAGTTTATGAGCAGAGACCCTGCCTAGCACCACAGAAGTAAAAATCTCTAAATACCTAATCCAGGAGGCCCAGAAGTAGGACATTTTTATTCTCTGGATCAGAAGGCAGGATGGGTTGGAAGCCTTGCACCAGCATTGTCTTTACCTGGAACTGTTGTAATCCAGAAGACACAAACTTTACTAAGAGATTAAACAAGCAAGGACAAAATATTAGCAACAAGAAAGCTATCGAAGTTCCTAGAAGAGGTGAAAACTGGGTGAGATGTGGAAAGGCACTTCTGATACTTGAGCATATGGAGTAATAATCCAATGCTAGCCTGTTATTGATAACTACATTTGCCAAAAAGTCTAAATATTATTATTGATGACATTTGCCAAAAAGTCTAAATATTATTGAATTCCTTTTAGTGTCTGACCTGTGCTGGTGGCTAAAGATTCTAGAGTTTGAATTAAGTTCTGTAGAGTTTACTCACCACTCCAGGGGTGCCGCTAGTCGTATTGCTGCCCCAATTCCTGCCAGAGTTTACCCTATTGCTCACTTTTGTTATCCTTGAGTCTTATGAGGTTATAAACAGTAGCTCCTGGAGGAACAAATGTTGCCAATGTACATTGACCACTGTTCCAAGTTTTTGATATACAAAGGAAAGATACTCTCAAAAGAACATGTTACTCTGTAGGGAATTGGGAGTGGGGTACCACTTCTTCCCATTCATGGCCGCAGCAAAAATGAGCCCAGTTTGGGCACAAACAAAGGCCCTATGGGGTGTGATGTTTGTCCTTTGCTGCTAATTTGGGCCTATAAAGATATTTTTTTTCTTGTTCCAAAGGGGATAGACAAAGAATTTTTGTTTTTCAGAAATGTGCAATACCCCCAGTTTCCCAGACTATCAAGTATAAAGTTATTTTTCCCCTGTATATTCTATCCAGGAGATAGCACCATATATAATTGCCCCACTTACAAGTGGAATAATTACTTACCTTGCTGTGACCTTGGAAACTTGGCATCTTGCCAACTAAAGTTGAATCAGAGTGTCACAGGGAAGTTTCCACTTTTGTGTCATTAACACAAGAGTCGGTACAAAAGATAGAATCATTAGTGCCCTGGTGTTATAGGTACCCAACTTCCCAGGTCCAGGCAATAGTGGTACAGGTCATTTCAGGTATAATCCATTACGTAGGTGAGGATTCCACTTAACTAGTAAGGGTTGGAATCATTTCTTTACATTGCCATTTCAGTATAGCCATGGCTAGTTAGGAGGCCTTGGGGATAATCACGGGCTATTCCAGATGAGCTAGAAGATAGAATTCTCTATCCTGGAAGGTTGATGACAAACCATAAAGATGATTCTCTGATGCAATAATTGTTGAAGTATTTACTAGTTATGTTCCTACCTACCATGCATAAGGGTACTTGAAAGAGCAAACAGAATTAACAGTAATAGAATGGAGGCCAGTTGGGTCATAGAGTGTCCTCTGCACTCAATAAGGACAAAAGAATTGTTTCCTGGGAGGTTGGCTAAAATGACAGAAGTATTAAGAGGAAGAAAGAAATTGAAGCTTCTGTTCTCACACGGAGCATTGTGTTACCACTTCTGGCTGAGTGATGATTCTTTTAAATAGGTAGAAGAGATCCTTGGAAGGTTCACGGATATAGGTCATGGTCTCCACCTTGTGTGCCTGTGATGCATCAGAAACAGGTTTAATCCTAAATAGTTGTATACAACTAGTTATTTCCTGAAGTCTAACAGCAATGTGGGGACTCAAAAATACCTGATGGGATCATTCCCATTTTGTTTGTAATTGATCCTCAGGGGGATCCCTCTTTTCAAGTGTTTAGTAAGACCAAGTCTCCCGGTTGAATAGGAGAGTTAATTTCTCTCCCTTGTGGGAGGGGACAATATTTTATTTCCATAGGCTTAGAGGGCCTTTTGACCCTGACCTAAGTTGATAGTATGCTTGAGCATTCTATTTGTTTCTTCATCAAACAGGAGGCCTGAAGTTAAAAAGGGCCACCCAGAAGTCATCTTCAATGGACTAAGTTTTAGAGTTCTGTTGGGGACTATCCTTGTGCATAAGAGGGCTATGGATAGCAGAGAAACTCAGGTCTCTGAGGTCTCCTGACAGAGCTTTACTAATGTTCTTTTTAAAACATAATTAGTTTTTTTCTACTTTACCAGCAGATTAAGGTCTCCAGAAGGAGTGAAGGTAATAGGTAATGCCTAAGGCTATGGAAACTTACTGGGTCACGTTAGCTATGAAGGAGGGTCTGTTATCACTCTGCAGACTTTAGGTAACCCACAGTTTAAGATGATCTGTTTAAGTAAAAATTTGAACAGTTTAATGCCTTCTCTTGTGGGGAAGACCTCTATCCATCTGGTTTAAGTGTCTATAAATACCAGCAAATATTTAAGTCCCCTGTATGGTGGCATCTGAACAAAATCTATTTGCCAGTCTTCCTCAGGGTATGTTCCTCGATATTGTACAGATTTGAGAAAGGATGGGGGTGTGAGATGTCTTCCTGAGTCAATAGAGGCACAAAGTTCACAGGCTCTGATGACCCTCTTTACAGTCTGGAATAGCTTCTTTCCTAATAAGGTTTGATAAACTAGTTTGAATAGGGAGCCCCATTCCAAATGTGAGGAGTTACAGAACTACTTAACTATGTTTCCATTGCTCATCCTCAGGGAGGAGGAGTTTGTTGCTTCTTAGTAACCATCCTGAAAGCTCTTTTTGTAAGCCTTTCTGTACGGTCCATTTAATTTCTTCGGGAGTATAGTAAGGTGTTGCTGATGTGGATGTAGTATCTGGCATTAATGCAGCAGTCTGTAATACAGGTGTTTCTTTAGCTGTGGCCTTAGCTGCTGTCTGCCAGAGCAATTCGTTTGATAATTAGAGGTGTCTCCCTTTGGTGTTCCCTACAGTAAATAACTGTTACCTCCTCTGGGAGCTGGAGAGCACCTAAAAGTTCCAAATTCCGAGTGATGTTATATGGAGGATCCCTTAGTCATAAGAGTCCCTTTTCTTTTCATATAGCAGCATGAGCATAGAGAAATAGGAACCTGTATTTGGAATCAGTAAATACATCGATCCTCTAAGTCTTTTCCTAATTGGAGGACCCTAATTAAAGTGTTTAGTTCTGCTTTTTAAGCAGAAATCTCGGAAGGTAACCTGCCTAAATAACTTTTTGTTGGCTAAATACCACATAACTTGCCTAACTTACTCCTTCATGCATAAAGGTACTCTAATCTGTAAACTACTCAACATCAGAATTAGGCAAGAGCTCACCTTTGAAGTCAGGCTTGCTAGAGTAGGTCTGTTCTGTTTTCCACACAAGCATGAATCAGTTGGAATTTGTTTCCTAGGACATGAAGTTCTGCAATAGAGCAGCAGGGTTTAAAACTCAACATACTTTAAAGGTAATGACAAGGGTATCGAGCAAAAGGGCCTAATATTTACGTGACTGGCCCTCATTTAGCCATTTGTATCCTTTCGCCTCCAGGACTCCCTGGTGAGGGGTCATGACATCAAATTGCTGTCCTAAGGTAAATTTAATGACTTCTTCTATCAATAGAGTGGTGGTGGTCACAGCCCACAAGCATCCTGGCCACTTAGCTTCCACTTGATCTAGCCATTTAGAAAAGTAAGCCGGCCAGGTATGGTGACTCATGGTTGTAATCTCAACACTTTGGGAGGCCGAGGCAGGCGGATCATGAGGTCAAGAGATAGAGACCATTCTGGCCAACATGGTGAAGCCCCGTCTCCACTAAAAATACAAAAATTAGCTGGGCATGGTGGTGCATGCCTGTAGTCCCAGCTACTTGGGAGGCTGAGGTAAAAGAATTGCTTGAACTAGGGAGATGGAGGGTACAGTAAACTGAGATTGAGCCACTGCATTCTAGCCTGGTAATGGAATGAGACTCCGTATGAAAAAAAAAAATAGAAAAGTAAGCCACTAGTCTAGGGCTATTCCTGAGCCTTTGAGATAGGATGCCCAAAGCCATCCCTTGTTTCTCAGCAGCATAACAGAGTGAAACGTTTTTCTAAGTCAGGAAGTCCCAACGCAGGAGCTATTCCTAGCATTGCTTTTACGGTTAAGAGTGTCTGTTGGCAGATTCCATCCCAGTTCAAAGACTTGTGATTAGTCCCTTTTAGAGCTTCATAGAGTAGCTTCACTAGACTCAAACCCAAGAATACATATCCTGCAGAAGCCAGCCATTTCCTAAAAGGCTTTTTAACTGTTTCTCAGTTTCTCGCTCTGAGGGTCCTGCAGTGCCAAGGTGGTCTCTTTTTGCTCCTAGGCCAAAGTTATTGTCCCGGGGTGAGCACATACCCCAAATATTTAACCTTTTACACAGAGATCTGGGTCCTCTTGGGGAGATAACTGATATCCTTACTTTCCCAGAAAATTAAGGAGCTGAATTATGTTCCTATCAGAGTCTTCCCTAGTAGGGATAGAAATTAATAGGTTATCTACATATTGCAAGAGAGACCCATTAGTCAACTGTAGTTCCCTTAACTCCTTGGCCAACGCATTGCCAAAGAGATGAGAAATGTCCCTAAAACCTTGGGGAATAACTGTCCAGGTAGGTGAGATGCTGTATTAGTGTCTGGATCAGTCCATTCCAAAATAAAAATATACTGGAAGTCTGGGTATAAATATATATTAAAGAAAGCATCCTTTAAGTCTAACACTGAAATAATAAGCATCTTCAGGAACTTAAGTCAATATTGTATAAGGATTAGGAACTATTGGTTGAACTAGGACTGCTGCCTCATTAACTTTCCTTAGATCCTGAACAGATCTGTAGTCCCCATTCGGCCTTTTTACAGGCAAAATTGGATTGTTACATAGAGACTGAAACGACTGTAATAGTCCATACTTTAAGAACTTTATTATTAGAGGCTGGATGTCTATATGAGCCTCAAGTTTCAAATGATACTGGGTTTTTCATGGATAATTGACATTGGGTTTCTAAATAACCTGGACTAGGGTTATGTCAACAGCCCTACTGGGAACCTCTATGTCCCAAACAGAGGGGTCTACTTGAAAAGCAATGTGTGGTGGAAAGGTCTTCTCCTTAACTGTTTTAAGGCAAGCACTAAGAGAAGTAGCACCCCCTTCCTAGCCTGTTGCCTCCTCATGGAATTCCCAAATTGAATGGTAACCTGTAATTGGTTAAAAAAAAAGTCCCTAATAGAGGGATAAGATACTTAGTCATAAGTAGAAACCCATGGGAAGATGTATGGTACTCCATGGTAAAAGCAAGAGGGTGGGTGAGTCTTCTAATTTTGGGCTGGCCACCAATTCACATTACTGTATTAGAGTGGGAAGACAGTGGCCCTGAGAAATGGGTTAAATCTGAGTAGGCTGCTCCTGTGTTCAATGAGAACTCAGTATTCTTTCCTGCTACATCAGGGGTTACCCAAGACTCCTCTGCAGAGGTGGTAAGTTGTCCAGTGGGAGCTGTGGATGACCTCAGGCCCTATCAGTTGTCTACTTTCTCAGCCATTATGGGTCTGGGTGGCTCAAACTCCCTCTTAAGTTTGGGACAATCCTTTTTCAGTGGCCATCAATA
Organism: Ateles fusciceps; assembly: GCA_036589455.1. NCBI lineage: Eukaryota > Metazoa > Chordata > Mammalia > Primates > Atelidae > Ateles > Ateles fusciceps. The sequence goes on along the minus strand of JAZHEH010000827.1, from coordinate 1,349,926 downwards.
TGTACAGAAGACGTATTGATCTGGACTAAAGGTCAGTGAGTGAGGGTCTCTTGTCTGAGCATTTCAGATGCTGATCTCACCACATTTCCTCAAGGTGGGTAACCCTGAGGCAGCCCAGAGTCAAGATGTGGGGGGTGCAGGTTACAGCAGCAGCCACTAACAATCTTGCTTTTTGGTCAACTATTATGGTTTTTGCCTCTTCCTCTTCCCTGTCCTTATTACTATAAACCTTAAAGGCAGTATCTAAGAGTTGTCTCATGGAGCTTTGGAGTCCCATTGCTCCTTTTTTAGCTTCCTCCTAATGTCAGGGGAAGATTGAGTACTAACATGCATACCGATGAGAGCTCACCATTCTGGGGAGTCTAGGTCTGTATTAATACATTTCCTGAGTGCCTCAACCAAATGACCTTGAAATGAGTGGGATTTTTATCTTTCTCCTGAGGTATTTCTCTCACTTCATCATAATCAACTGGTTTAAACAAACACTTTTCCATAACATCTATTAAACAACTTAGTGTGTGATTTTTGCATTCAGGATCTTGAGAACCTCTCTGGTAATCCCACTGAGGCTCTATATCTGGAAGTACTTCTCCTCCCTCATGATAAATGAAGTCGCCTGGGTTATGCGCAGCCACTCCTTCTCCATGTTCATGAGCAGTACCTAGAATTCTTTTTTTTTTTCCTTTACAGTACAACAAATGGTCAATAATATTTGCATGCCATGCCAAGTTAAATCAAATGGTATGGTCAACTTAACAAACTCCTTTACAAACTTCCCTGGATCCTTCAAAAACCAACCAAACTCTTCCTTGCATAAAGGCAAATCAGACATGGAAAAAGGCACATATTCTCTGCTTGTTCCTCCATTTCCATCTGCTACCTCCCACAACTGACAAAAGCTACATTTTGGGGCTGATATGAGGCCCCACTCCTGGTGGTACTGGTTGGTCTTATTTCTTCAGGCAGCTGGGGATATGAGCCAGTGATTACTGGATAAGGGGAGGACTGCCTGATGACTTAGGTGTGGAATCTTGGATTGGAGAACTGGTGGGGCCCCCCCCATCAGAACTAGGGGACTGAGAAGCTCCAAAGGTAGGAGAGGGTGCAGCACTGGGCCTTCTGGGGTACCTGGGAGAATCATGAGCCATACGTATTCTACAGCTAGCCCTTAAGTTAGAATCCTGGTAGAGGGCGACAAAAGCCTGTATATAAGAAACTTCTTCCCATTTTCTTTCCTTTCAATAAAGCAAATATAATTATACAATATTATTGTAATATAAAGAACCATGCCTAGGCCAAATCTGTTAGTTGGTCAATTTGTATTGAACCCAAACATTATTGCAATGCTAAGTGAGTTTTTTTTCTTCAATTTGTCTAATAATTTGAATCTACTCAAAGAGTCTAAAAGATACCCTAGACGTGAATCTTTGGGGATTCTCACCGTTTTCTTCATGTCTAGTAAGGATCTCCACACAGGGTTTCAGTTAGCCTAAGTTTAGTGAGTGCCTAATTACTATTTTTCCCTTTTAAGTGACCGCTTTCTGCAAAATATAGATAGCAAGGTTATAACAAAAGCAGGTTATGAGCTAGAAATGGGCAGTTGGGTGTTGAGTATAAATTCCACAGAGTGAGGGTTGGGCACAGAGGGGGGTTGCTAAACAAATGGTGATTGTGGATTAGAAGAAGAAAAGCGGTAAACAACATTGCCCAAGGAGAAACTTTAGAGGCCCTAATTTACCAGAGAACCTACCCAGTAGGGGATAAACAAACAAACAAATAAACAAAACAGTTTGGATGGCCACTTATCTACAACTGTAGGTAGTCTTTCATCAGGCCTGTGTTCTCAGAACTCCCCAGTTCCTTTGACCAAGAAAGGCTTGAGCAAGACAATTATATGACAGCATACAGAACGGGGCTTGCATCTGGCTAAAGAAAAAAATAACTTCTAACTTCAAGGCAGAAAAGGGTAAGATTCATATCCCCCCCAAGGGAGAGGCCATACCCCACAATTCTAGAGGAAATGTCAATGCCGAATACCACAGAGCACCCAGAAGGTGACTGATACTAATGCTGAAAATCCAGAGTGCCCAAGATCCAGTCAACAAAGGTACCCACACCAAATGCTAACAACCCCAGGGCCCTGGGGGGAGTGGCCAACAGTGAACCCAAGACCAACTTAGGATCACAGAACAATGCAATTTTAGCATCCCAAGTCAACACAGCAGGAGACTTTGTACAACCAAGTATTCTGCCTTAAACAATTGCCCAAATACAGTTAACCAGAAAGTCAAAAGCAAACATAAGACTGCAAAAAAATACATTTTAGGACTGAAAATAAAATGACTGGTGGGGCAATAAAATGGAGGCAGAGGAGAATGAACCAGGGAGAAGAAGTGACAAAGTCATTTTGGTGGGGAACTCAAACAATGGTAGACTTGTAACCAACCAACTAGCCAAGGGCTTTTATTTCCTAATTCTCCAGACACTATGTGGGGGTACAGAGGAAAACACTCATCCCCAGAAGCCAAATGACACCAGTTTTCCATGTAGGACCCAGGTGAAGATCTCTCCAGGGTTCCTCGGCTTGGGTGGGCTCACCTGCCACAAAGGTGGGACTGTTAAAGGGACCAGTAACCCATCAGCCTGCAGGACTGAGTGGCAGTCTCAAATGAGGCAGCAGCACCATGGTCACTTGTTAGAACCTGGTGGGAGGTGATTGGATCATGAGGGCAGTGTTTTTGTGATAGTGAGGGAGTTCTCAGGAGATCTGATGGTTTATAAGTGGCAGTTTCACCTGCACTCTCTCTCTTGCCTGCCAGCATGTAAGACATGCCTTGCTTCCCCTTCAACTTCCACCATGACTGTAAGTTTCCTGAGGCCTCTCCAGCCATGTGGCACTGTGAGTGAATTAAACCTCCTTTCTTAATAAATTACCCAGTCTCAGGTATTCTTTATAGCCGTGTGAAAATGAACTAATAGAGTATCATAGCTCCTAGGTGTTAACAGCTCTTGCAGTCTCAGTCACCAACTAATTTGCTGCCTCTCACCATGTCTCCACTCATCATCTCACTGACTGCCCTCTATCACTATCACCTCACTTAATGCCACTTCTCTCACTGTCTTTCATGCCACTGTCTTCTCTCTGTGCCCTACATTGGGTGCCACTCTGATGGAGGGCAGGCAAGCCCAAAATTAGGGCTTAGCCAGGGAGAGTTCTTTGCTTCACCCAGGAAAGAATTTAAGAGTGAATCAGTAGCAGAAGAAAACAGCTTTATTGAAACAGCAGTGTTACAACTCTGGTGGTGTCAGTTCAGGCACTGTTATAGCTCTGTGACTGCTCCTGTAGAGCAAGGTTACCCCATAGTCACTATACTGAGAGTAGCAGCTCAGGACATTTCTGCAGTTGTATTTATATACACTTTTAATTGCATGCAGATTAAGGGACAGTTTATGCAACAATTTCTAGGGAAAGGGTAGTAACTTCTGGGTTGTCAGGTCATTGCCATAAAAAGGGGAGGTAACTCCTGGGTGTTGCCATGGCAACAGCAAACTGACATGGAACATTTGTGGACATGTTTTATGGAAAACCAATTCTACCTCAGCCTGTTGTTAGCTAGTCCTCAATTTCTTCTGATGTTTGAGGCCTGTCTTCAGTATCTAACCTTTGCTAAGCCATCCTAATTCTAATTTCTGAGAACCTAACATCCTAGTTTCTAAGAACCTTTTTTTCTCATCAGGAGTATTATTTTTTTAAATGTTTCATATCACATTTTGCCTCAGTATTTTCAGTATGGTGATAACCATGAGTATGATTATACCCAGTAAAACAGCCATCTAAAAAGACTATACTATTGATTTCATGTCTATGGATTGTTTACTACCTACATTCAGCCTTTTGTAATTCTTTAACAGCATCCTTGACTGTCTGACTTGGAATCTCTAAAGGCAGTATTTGTCTGTGTCTTCTTAAAATATATATTACAACATATAGATTAATAAGAATTAAAAGGTTAAGTAGAAAGGTTCACGAAAAAGAAAATGAAAACTTGGTTGAACTGTGTACTTGCTCTGCAGCTGCCTTATTTCCTTGTGTAAAATGCCTGATAATGCAGGTTTCCTATACAGTTTTCATGAGAATCATATATAATAAAGCACATGAACTACCTAGAATAGTGTCTGAGTACACTATTATTGTTTTTTAAGTAAATGCTGCTATTACAGTTTAATTACATAAATAGTATAGTATACAAATATATTTATAATGCAATATTAAATTATAATATGATTGTACATTAGATGCATTTTATGGATATTCCTTAATGATGCAGTTTATAAAATCTTATTTTTATGAGTACCACTGTATACATTGAATTATTTTATATAATTGAAGAAAATAAATAATGCCTCTTAGTCAAAATTCTTCATGTTTAAAAGATTCTTTTAAACATATCTATATGATATGTGGAAATGTGCTTGAATCTACATTTTGCATTCTAGATATTTATAAAGCAAAGTTAAACTTTTTTTTGAGTTTTTAATATATATTTAGTATATTTATATTAAAAATCTCATCTACTGAAAATACATGTTTTCCTCAAGTACAAGAGTACCTGAAAGGGTGCATGCATTCCGTCTATTATATGTGTGTGTGTGTGTGTGTGTGTGTGTGTGTGTGTGTGTGTGTGTATATGTATATATATGTGTATGTACACACACACACATAATAGATGGAATGCATATATATATGTGTGTGTGTGTGTGTGTGTATGTGTGTGTGTGTGTCTTTGTAACTACTATCAACATATGTTCAAAATTTAGAACTACAAACAAGATTTTGCTTTTAGTTTGATTATCATAGAACTAATTTGTCAATATACTACACTTCTGCTGCAGTATTTAAAAGAACATTTTATTGTGTCTGACTTTTATGCAATTAGAAATAACATAAGCAGAACTTGACATAAAGAAGCATGTTCCAGTCTTACATGTGTAACAAATCAATGCAACATTTAATTCAACAAGTATTTATTAAATAACTTCCCAATATTATATAGTTTCCAATGTACCAGGGACAGAGATTTGACAAGGAACCATTAGATTTCAAACTGTAGTAATAGAAATCAGAGTAAAGAGCCTAGCATTTTATAGAATACAGTTATAAAAGGCCTTATTGATTATATCTATCTTAGGACCTATAAGCAATTTTTTGTTGCCGAATGATAAAATATAACTAATAGCACATATAACATTCTTTAAGGCCTCATAGAATTTGCAGAATCATTGAAATTGGTCTTTTGGCCAGAAGCAATAGAACTAGTAGAAGTTAAGCAATATGGTAATAACCTAAGAAAAAATTATACTCATTTTGGAGACAATCCTTTTATCTAATAAATAATATAAAAGGAAAGCAAAAGATATCATGTAAACTGTGGCTTTATACAAATTGGGAGAAAATTATTATGAAACTGACAAGATTTAATTATGATTCCAAACAAAGAGCCAAGCTGGTAATTACACATGGGTTGCAAAATCAAGACTCTAGTATATAAAATGTCATCTTGGGGAAAGCATTATCGATTTTGTGCTGAAATTTGTTTTTTGCAAACAACAATTCTCAGGAATTTTTAATAATTAAATGTTGGTGACATGTTTAATATTAGATAAATGTTTGGCATATGCATTTCCACTAATATGTTTACTAAAACTTCTTAATATAATTTGTTTAATTTTGGAGTTTGGAATAAATTCAGATTTACAGAAAAATTGGAAAAATAGTAAAAAAAACTGCTTTATGCCCCCCACTCAGCTTCCTCTAATATCAACATTTTATATAATCATGGTATGTTTGTTAAAGCTAAGAAATTATTATTGATACAATACTTTTAATTTCAGGCTTTGCTAGCACAGTTTTTCCACTAATATTCTATTTTTGTTACAGAATTCAGTCCAAAGTGCACTGAATTTGTCATTATGTTTCCAGAGTCTCTTTTTATCTCTGAGTTTCTCCATCTTGCCTTGTTTTTCATGACCTTAGCCATTTTGAAGAGTACTAGTCAGACATTTTATAGAATGTTTGTTTTGTTTCTGATATTTTTATGATTAGATTGTGGTTATTGCATTTGGGGAAGAATTCCATGGAGATAAAGTATCCTTTGTATCACATTAAATCAGGAGTACCTGATATCAACATGACCTTTCACTGGTGATATTGACCTCTGTCACTTGGATTGGCTGTTGTCTGCCAGGTTTCTCTACTGTGAAAAAACTATGCTTTCCTTTCCTTGCTTTATTAATTGGAAACAAGCCATTTTCAAAGTAAAATCAAGATAAGAGGACTTAAGCTTCACCTCCTAGAGATGGGAGTATCTGTGTATTTATTCCTAATAAAAATTTGATCTGTTTTTGTCCAATATATCAGCTAGACCCAAAGTTTCTGAAAAGGAGAATATGCCATATTTCACAGTGACAGTCCTTGAAAAGAGCTACATGAAATAACTTACTTTAAAAACTTTTTTAATGAATATGATAAAATACTTGATTTGAAATGAATATGACAAAAGGAAACTCAGGGTAAAATTAAGCCACAAGAAATTTAATTACTTAGGAATGTTAAAGAATCAGAAGGGTTTGAATTTTAACCCTTGCCACTTAGTAGCTGTGAGACACAGATATTTTACTGTTTCAAATTCTCAAGAAACAACAGTACAAATACTACACCATTATTGTAAGTATTAAATAAGTTAAGTCAAACCCTTGGCCTGTTGTCTGGCATGCAGTCAATGTTCAAAGTACAAAAACTCTTATTTTTTGACTTTGGTAGACAAATGGCCCTTACTGAGAATCTGTTCACACCCTCTGAGGGTAATCTCTTCCTCCCCTCTAGTCACAGATTTAATCCTCCCTTTGTTTGTGCACTGTCTTTGGTCAAGGGTTGGATGTCACAGGTGCAATACACGTTGATCTAGCCTTCATTCCTTTGTCTGCTGATACATGATTTAACAATGAGTTTTTCATATAGTCCTAAGATGTGTCAGCTTTAATCTTTGTCTCCTATGAAAATATGCTATCTTTCAAAGTTTTGTTGGTAAGATCTAAGTCTTTACTTTTTAAAAAGAAGTGTCACATCTGTTTAATGTGGTTGGTTACCATGTAAATATGCAGATTCTGATATGTATAAGTGAAGTTGAAGAATGCATGTATCAGCATTCTGAATATTCCTGGGTGACTGTCTTGGTGAATTTAGGTGATGCTCATTATGTTCTGAATTGGGACACAGGAGTCAGCTATGTATGCTAAAGATTGCTTATGTTTGGGGGAAAAAAATCCTGTGATATTTTATGCCTTTAAAAGATATTAAACAGAATAGCTGAACTATGAAGGTCAGCCTTGTATTTTATGAGTAAAACATGTAGCTTCTTGATAGTTTTTCTAATCTGATTGTAGCACATGTACTTTTTTGCCAAGGTCTACTATATGTGTAAATCAATAGCCCAAACACACTGTTTTACTGTTATCTGTTTGACAATTCTTACAAAAACAGTGAATTGTACCATATATTATTTTTATAGAGATGCTTCCTAACTGGCAATAAGAAAGCAAAATAATCAGGGTTTCAGCCAATAATAAAAATATGAATGTTTGCTGATTTGTTGATGTGGATAGTGCTAAAATAACAATAAAAATACAAATATTTCCAACAGGTTTTTCAGTGTAAATGAAGAGGTAATAAGTGGAAAATCAAATCTATAATTAATATATATGTACTTTTTATTATGAATGTTTTCAAAGTTTTTAAAATCAGTACTTCTTAATTTCATTTTTTTCTTGTCCTTCATCTTCAACCTTCTTAAATAAAGAGACTAAGGTGTAGCAAGTTCTGAGAGCTTTTGCCTCTCTTTTCCTTTGTGAATGTTTGAAAACATGCATTAGTAGAAAAGATTCAAAAGAAAAAAAAATAGCTGACACTTGTTTTCCATCCCATTATGAGGCTTCCACACATAATTCACAACGAAAACATTTCCAAAACTCACTGCTGACCTCTCCAAATTGTTCTTAATTCTTCTGTAATATTTGCAATTGGCAGATATCTGTGGCCTCTTAACTTCTGCTATAACAAAAAATCATGATTTCTTTTTGAAACCTTTTCCTATTACTTTATGCTTCCATGCAATATTATTCAACATTTTACTCTGCTCTATTGTCAGAATCTCTGAGAGATTCTATTTTATGTTTTACAGTACTGTTTTTATATTGGTGGTTCCCAAATCTATATTTTAATTCCTGTCTTATGGATACACCTTATGATTTTCAAGGACTAAGCCAGATAAAGCACCAACTCTAGCCTGATCTACATATTTCTCCAAAACCTACTTCTATCTATATTTTCAGCTCACTTTACCATTACTTCTTTCCTCTCTTCCCCCAAATACTCTCTTCTAATCCTTGATGTACTTTCACTACTTTTTTCATAAAGTTACTTACCCACTTTAGAGCTGATAAAACTGATAATTAGAGATTTTATATTCACATCCCCCAAAGTTACATAATTAGAAGGCAGAGAAATCAACATTCAGTTAAAAGTTTCCTGATGCCAAATTGAAATAATCAATTCACCACCTAAAGAAATGAAGACATTCAAGTACTACCAATATTTTTTTCTTCAAGATTAAAAAAAGGTAAATTATATTCTGAAGATACTCAATCTCACATGTATGTCATTTATATTAGTCTATTTTCACACTGCTGTAAAGAAATACCTGAGACTGGGTAACGTATTATATAAAAGAAAAAGTTTTAATTGGCTCACAGTTCCACATCGCTGGGTAGGCCCAGGAAACTTATAATCATGGCAGAAGGTGAAAGCGAAGAAAGGGCCTTCTTCACATGGCTGCAGGAAAGTGAAGAGTGAGGACTGAAGAGGGAAGGCCGCTTATAAAACCACAGATCTTGTGAGAACTCATTCACTATAATGAGAACAGTGAGGAAAAACCACCTCCATGATTCAATCGACTCCCATCAGGTTTCTCCCTACACAGACAGGGATTACTGTTCAAGATGAGATTTGGGTGGGAACGCAGCCAAACCGTATCAGGATTACTGTTCAAGATGAGATTTGGGTGGGAACACAGCCAAACCATATCAGCATTAGCTTTGGAATCAAAACTTGTGATTAATTTTTACCTTTACTCAATGCTGTTTCTCATTCATTAAACAAGTCCGTCACTACTAACCTAACCATTAAATCCCAGCTGCCTCATAATGAAAGATGGATAGCAAAATATGACTCAAAGCATTACTAATATCTTTGAAATATATATATTATTTTTGAGATAATTTAGTTAAGTTTTAGTGTAAAGTATGTGGAATACCTAAAGCAATTTTCAAATGCATCCAAAATCCTTAAAAATAAATTGCTAAATACTACCAACAGTCATTTAAAGACTTTTTGATATTTTGTGTTTGTCAGCAACGTTATTAGAGCATGCCCACAGCATTTATAATATTTTTTTCACTAATAACAAGAAGTAACATTGCTTATCAATTTTTGAACTTTTTAAGTGCACTTTGAACCCTTACAAAAATTAGGAATTATTTCCTCTTATTTTCTCTAAGAGGATATATACCAAGGGTCACACAGGAAGTATGGGAGGGCATCATGAGTGAGATTCAGATATATCAACATAAAGTCCAGTGTGCTCCCTCAATGTTATTTTATTTAACTTTTAAGAGAATTACTTAAGTCTTGCCTCATTTTCTCTGGAAGATTATTTCTTTGTAAGAAATCTTTTAATTTAGTAATATTTAAAATATATATTTTAAATACATTATTAATATAATTTTATGCAGCACTTAAAACATTTACCAGTTTTCCTGTCTTAAATATTTCTTAGCCAGAAGATTAAATACAAAAAGAAATATTCCAAATAACCACAGGCTGCTTACTCCAAATACTAGGAAATGTAAATAAGCACATCAAAAGCCAAAACATGATTTTCACTAAACATTACTTGGTGTGAATTGTGCCCCACAGAGTTGTTTCAGGACAATTCATTTCATCTATAATGAGAACCAATGGGGTAAATTTGTAAGCACTGAAGAAACATAAATGACATTGCCAGTTAACCAGTGCCATCACCACACGCTTCTTCCTTCTGACAAAATAGTGAAATTATGATAAGCATAGTCCAGGGACATATAAAACTACTAAAGATATAATTTACTTAATCTTGGTAATTATGTCCTAAGTGCATTCTTTCCACATTTCCATTTGAAGTTAGACATTTTTTTCTGTGTCTTAGAATACCGTGAATGGAAAATGTTGCCTTTAAACCTAGAGATATTGTGTTTCGTGGGCAGATGTCTTTTCTTCAAATATTTTAGAAACTTTTGAAATATTGTATCACTCATGGTGCATTCTAGGCAGGGAATGGAGCTGAATAGTCTTTTCCGGATAATGAACCTGCATTGGTTAATTGTTTGAATATGTTTGAGAGGTTAATCAGTGGTTTATAAGAGGCATTCCTATGTCCAAAGATCCAAATAAAATAAAATTCCAGACTTAACCACATTAACACCATGTTTCTATGGGGGTAATGATACACTGTTCCTAGAAACAGATCTGTGGAAAAAAATCCATGAACTGTGACTCAATAGCATAGTTTGAACTTCTGAATAAAAATCATGTAATGTTTCTAGTGCAAATAGATATGGCTGTCCAGAAACTTATAATGTTGTCCAAAGTTTAACAAGGACCAGCTATGAAACCAGCTTATATCACATCCTTGATCTTGATATCCTTAATATCCAAAATAAAAAAACTTGAGGTTAGCATAAAGGAGATTAATTCTCTCCATGTGGACAGACATTTATTTTCAGAATACTCCCTCCTCCATTATAATGTATGATGATAGATTGGGGGAAATACTTTCCACCTGATTAGTTACTATATTTTCTTATTGTGCTAAATAGATCTCTATTATGAAATTGATAGTGTATATGTATACAAAACTTTCTTTGAACAAACATTCAGTGAATGCCACTAAGTGCCAATAGTGGCGCTATGCTGGGTGCTGAGGGCAGAAGAAAAATGTAATATAGATCTCACCCTAAAGATGCATAGAAAAAGTAAAACATGAAACTAAAATATCCACTCTCTGTTGCTTTCTTATTTTTCACTAGGTTAATAGTTGCACGGTTAATAGATGAACAGAGCAATTTGTATTCAAACAGAGATTTGACTGATTCCAAATTCTGTGTGTAATCAATACTATATTACCACAATAAGGAAAGGAACTAGCAAATATTTATGTGGGTTATTCCCATTTCATGCCCTGTTTAGCTGTGGGCCCTGATGTCTTTAACCCACAGGCTAATTCTACCAAGCTTCCTGAACCAATCTTATCAACCCAGATAGATTATTCCAGTGATTATTTCTTCCAGTTGGGGGATTCAGGAATTAGGGACATGGCCATACACTACATGAAGTATCATAGGAAATCCTCATTTGTGTCATGTCAATTCATTTACCTAATAATAATCTTACCATTGCTTTGCCTATGTCAATTTCCTTCCTCAAGAGAATGAAATTAGCTCTATAACCAGAGTCATCATCGAGAGTCTGGACCACTGCTTGAGACTGTAGTTATCTGAAAACCAATACTGTCCATAAGCAGCCAGAAGATGTTATTTTCTTCAAACTTGGTACCTGATCATAAAATGGCAAAAATTATCCTGGCTTTTGATCTAAAGAATATTTTGCAGCCAGTCATATAGCTCGGCTTTCTCTTGGCCTTAGCCCTGCCTGATTCTAAACTTCCTCAATCATACTTCATTCAGTTGAGGGAGGTCATGGGAAATTGTGAATTGTCAGCTTTGTTTTCCACTGTAAGCATTATTTCACTATTCAAATTACAACAATTATATAAACCTCCTAAACAGACCATCAATCCAATATATCTTACTTAAATTAAATATTGCTTAAGTTAAATATGATAAAACTTTACAATGATTTATGCATAAGCATTGGAAAGCAAATGTCAACATTTTGTTTAATAACTTCTCTAGCTCATTCTACTGAAAATCAGTTCAGTGACTGTGATGACAATGGCTTGTGGATGCCAAACCTTTCTGGGGCAGATATATTTTTGCCTACTTTGTGATTTCCATAGGCAATGGTGTCCATTACCTCTCAGTTTAATTGAAAATGTTTGTGTAACTAGACAATTGAAAATGCCCTATGCTATATAGGAAGCCATGTTCTAATGGTTTAATTAGCCTTGATCTATGGAAATATGTACTTTTTTTTTTTTGAGATGGAGTCTTTCTCTGTTGCCCAGGATGGAGTGCAGTGGCATGATCTCGGCTCACTGCAATCTCTGTCTGCCAGGTTCAAGCAATTTGCCTGCCTCAGCCTCCCGAGTAGCTGGGACTATGGGTCCGCACTACCAGGCGCAGCTAATTTTTTGTATTTTTAATAGAGACGGGATTTCACCACGCTGGCCAGGCTTGTCTCAAACCCCTGACCTAGTGATCTGCCCACCTCAGCCTCCCAAAGTGCTAGGATTACAGGCGTGAGCCACTGTGATCAGTGTTGTATAGATGCTACGTTTGTAGGATCAATGTCTCAAACAAATATTGTAGGTCTTCTATATGTCACATTTTGTAAACAGAAAGGGGCTTCTTAATGCAAGTAGCTTCATTATATAAAATGCAGTTATTCTTTGGAAAAATATTGTAAAAAGTGCTTTGTATTAAAATGCCTATTTTGATGGCTATTCTTAGAATTGATACAAAATGTATTTTCTCCTATTGATTTTTTAGAAGAGGGTGTATTTAAAGTAATATCAGTTATATAATAACTATATTTATAATAGTTCTATATTTAGGAGAAAAACCAATTATAATGATAAAGTTAGAATGATAATAGCTCACTTAGCTATCATTTTAAAATATGCACTTCTGTTAGAACATAGGCCTTATTACATAAGGGACTTAGGCAGAAAGTTTATCCTATTACTTTTATGTGACCTTAAGATAATTGCAACCTCTCAAAACACTTTTCTATCTTCAAAATGAGAATAAAGATACCTATTTTATTGGGCACCTTTAATATTTATTTGTGTGAATAAAGATATAAACTTATTTGTGTTGACAAAAGACATTGAATATCAAATTTTATTTGAACAGATTTTATCCTCAAAGCAACTCTGTGAGATTTATCCTCAAAGCAACTAAGAATCTCACCTGGAAAAGGAAAGATTCTAGCCACAGATATACCATCATGTTTCAATTAGTTCTGTGGTGTTTGAGAACTGATGAGGCATACCTTGCTGGAATAGAGGTGATTCATGGGGGATAATGAAAAAAAGCATTTAGGGAGATAGAGGATGAGAGTCATGCCCATTTTATCTGAAAGACAAATGTTTCCACTGTGTAGAATAAACATTGTTAACGATTTGGTGGTGGGGAAACTGAAAGCTTGAGATTGACAGCTTAGACCAAAACTTCCAAAAGGCCAGAAAAGAAAAGAAATTTTATGATGAAAGATATAACATACCATTTCATGGCTTGCTGTAGCCTACTTCTTCCTCCTGTTGTTTTCATCTTGCTGTTATGCAGTGCCTCCGCCTTTTCTTCAACTTTTCAATGTCTCATTTTTCAGTGTGTTTTAGGAATAAAGACTCTTGAATTCACAATCATTTTATTCAATGATTTTATTTTGCTACTGTCCATTGTTTTCTCTGTTTTGCTAATTCTCTGAACCCATAACTACACCCACTGCCTTAATTTTGTATCCAGTCTCTCAACATTTATCCCTGTGTACTCTAGCTCCTGTTTTCAACACTCAACTGAAAACTACCCTAATAAATTATCCAGGACTTCCTTCTGACAAAAGTCATTAGCCTTGTCTCAGTTTTGATCTAAATTTAATGCTGTGACTTTTATTCAATTGACCACTGGTTTAATTAATAATTCATGAATAGATATCATGTTAATTTGAGTATCAAAACATTCAGAATGAACATCAAATCCAGTTGAATATAATTCATTAGTTAAACACCTCATGCATGAAAGAATAGATGATGAATAAATCTCTCATAGAAATTTACAGCTAATTACTGCCACTCTCTTTTCAACGTGTTTATCCGGCTGGTATTTCTCGCTTTCTTATTAGCTCTTTACCATCTTTTGTGCCTTAGTTGTAAACATCATTTTATCACTATACATTTTTTGTCCCTTGTATTAATGAATCAACTTAAGGTTCTTGTATAGCACCTGTGCTGAAGACTCCCAAAGCTTCTTTCCAATCCTGATCTTTGTTGTTTTCCAGGTTCAAATCCCTACTTAACTCCTAGGAAATCCCATTGGATATCCTCTCTTCCTTTCAAATATTCCAGGGCTAAAATGGGTTGATAGATTAAACTTTCTTTAACTTTCTATAAGCCTAACATCAAGGATGGCATTTGGCCAAATAAGAGCAACACTTTTTTTCTCTATGCACCCTGTCTTACTTCTTTTGTGCTGCTATAATGAAATACCACTGACTGGGTAATTATAAAGAACAGAAATTTTGCACAGTTCTGGAATGTGGGAGGTCCAAGATCAAGATACAGGCAGTTCAGTGTCTGTGTGAAGGCCTGTTCCTCATAGATGATGCCATCTAAATGTCTTCACATGGTGAACGAATTGAAGAGGCAAACTTGCCAAAGGCAAGTCCACAGAGTATCATCCTCTGGGGCCCTTCGTATGACAGCTTTCCAGTTCCACTTCTCTCTTGCTTTTCTTGGTAGTGAGATAACGATCTGTAATTTCTCCCCCATCATCTATACTAGCACTCCTCAGGACTGGCTACACAAAAGAATTAACTGGGGAGAGTTTGACAGACACTGGTGTTTAGTCTGCATCCCAAAATATTTGCATTTAAATGGTAAGAAATAAGACTCAAGCATTTGAATTTGTTATAAACTTCCTAGGCCACCTATCAGAAGACAGCATAAAGTTTGGTAAGTTTGGCCACCAACAGCTCAGAGGAATAATTCCTTTTTGAGTCAATTGACCTTGATTTGTGTTATATATGTCACACATTTTCCTATTTCTTGAGGTAAGAAGTAACAAAGAAATGGACAGAGGAAAAACTAGATAAATCCCACATCAAAATAGAGCAGGAATATTAGTATATATTTCTTTTATGTAAAGGCAAAAATAATGGAATAAAAATTTCAAAAGAAGAGAATCAAACCTTTAATAACAACAATAGCTGTGTCACCTAAGATTAGGTTACTTAAGTTCTTTACCTGTTTAAATTTTGCAATGTTTATTTCTCTATGTTTTTATATTTTGAGACTTTTAGGAATATCTTATTTTATTCTTTATTATTCATTAGTCAAAGCTTCAAATTGTATTTACTTGGTTATACTATGTATTAGACAGTAATTCCTTTAAATTCAGTAATTCTACAAGATAGGTATAATTACTTCCATTTCACTTATGAAGAAACTGACACTCAGAGGAGTGTTATTTATTATAATAACTACAACTAGTAAACAAAATAATTTTAAATGTATCTTTACTATTTTTTCTAAGTGAAAAAAACACAAACATTCTCAGACTACAGTAAGTATGTCATAACAATTTATTAAAACCTTATATTTGTGAGGCATATAAAAGTAACTTGATAAGATTAAATAACACTAGAACAAAACAAAACAATAACAGCCAAAAATAATTAGAAATAATCTTATCCAAAAGAAAACATAATGTAAGAGGATTGGCTGGGCACTGAAAACAAAATAAGAAAAGATAGAAAGTGATCAATAAGACAATATCTATTGAGCACTTACAAGGATGTTGTGTGTGTGCCTGCATGCATATGTATACACATATATTTATATGAGTGTACACGTGTACATATATGATACATTAGAATACACACACTGATATCTATGTGTATATACATATGCATTTATAAATGCATATAATGACATTTTTAGGAAACTCTGGAACAGGCACCTTACAGAAGTCTGCTCTAGAGACCATAAAGTCACTTAACTTTTGAGGGGATGCTTCTGAGAATGTTCCATAATTCCAACATAAACCCAACAAACTACCAAGCATCTTAGATTTCAGGAATCTCAATACACTAAATGTGGCCCTATTTCCTCGACAGTTTTCCAACAGCCTGTTGTGTAGAGATTGTTTTCTAGGTACTTGGAAATTTCTGGTTTTTATTTTTAATTACAAAAGCTAATAAATGTTACACATATTTCCTCTGAGTTCCATTGTTACTCCATGCAACGAACTAAAGGTTAGGACCAAATTTTCTTAAAAGGCAAGACAAAAACAGCAACAGAAGAAAGACTGTAATGCAAGTGTCCAATTCTCATAATTTATTCTGATGCATCATTTAGTTTTTGATACCTATGTAAATTGGGAAGAGGTATTCAAGGTAAGAGAGAAAACATTGCCAAAATACTAAGAGACAATAATACGTTAGCAATTAAGAATGACTTGTGCCAAGACTGAAATATTTTTGACTTTTATTCACCTTTGTACATAATATGAAACATAATGGCCACTTGGGTGATAGAATACAGTGTATGACATTTTTTCCCACCATTTGGTCATTTTCATTACAGGCTTGCCATTTATAAAAACAGAATGAGAGTTTATCATGAAAATAGTAAAGCTATAAATAGACATAAACAAATATAATTGAAACCAAAGAGAATGTTACTGCTCCCCAAGACCTTCTGGGATGCTGTGCCTAATAAAAACATAATAATTTCGTATCTAATCAAATTCAAAAAGATACTACTGATTTACAGTAACAAGATTATTGAAACTATATTTAAACTTCAAATGTTCCATAATTTCCTATAGTAAAGGGAAGGTATAGTCTCATCATTTTTTAAAAATGTTCAAAACTTCAGTGATTTTTACATCTAATTTTCACCTGTATGGGTCATAAACCCTATTCCTCTTATGTAGATGAGGAAGTAATTGAGTCAATTGTAGATGAGGAAGTAATAAAACTTCTAAATTTTCAATATGTACACTAAGGTAAAGCATTGCTGGGTGTAATACAGTATTGTTTACCTGGAAAAAAGACAGAGCCCTGGTTTGGTTGTTTTTTCTGTCTTTCTTTGTGCCAGAAGCCACTTGACAAGTCTGCAGGCAGACATGTTTAACCTTTATTCTCTCTCCCGAGGGTCTCTAGTAATAGAGCAAATGTGATGCTTCCTATCAAAGATGAGCAATGTGTCTATGGGCTAGGGGTTTTGCACTTTACCTTCAGCTTGATTAGTTTTGATGGCCTGAATCCACACATGAGTTTAGAAAACACATACTTGAACAATCTTAAATCTCTTTTCTTTCTGAGAGGCAGTAAAATAATGGAGGTGGATAGAACATTAGCGTGCATGTGTATATGTACAATGAGCCAAGAACTGTTAGAAATTATTTTTATAATCTCATATAATCATTCCAAAAATACAAGTGAGAGTTCAAGACAATCCTTAATGAAGTTTTGCCATTTCCAATATAACAAAAATCTTTATTTCACCTGTTAAAAATGACTGTAGTAATGTATTCTCCATTTCTTCCTTAAAGCAGTTTTCTACCTTTCTTGGTCCTATAATGTCCATTAGGAGAATGGGTATTATAGAACCACTGGGCTTAGTCAATTGGAAGCACTGGCAGGAAATCAAAATAATGGAAGAGAATCAGGCTGGGATATGCGTTCCTCCTATCCCTTTTTCTTCTGAAGTGGTTCCAAAAGAAGTTCTGTCACATTATGAGAACAGATTCTGTCAGGGAGCTCCACTTGCCTGATCCCAGACCTCAGTCAGGCTTCAATATCACTCTTACATTAAAAATTCAAGCCAAAATACACTGTTGTTAACACTATGGTGCCCCAACAATTTTTGCTTATTCTCATAACTTAGCCCACAAATCTGTCAATAGTTTCTTTACTACTATTACTGAAGGCTCTTAAAAAAATCCCAGCTCAATATACTGTTTTATTCTTCTGAGGAATAGACTGAAACACTATCATTACAAGGCTCTGAAGGTTTCACTTTAAAAGATAATTTATAGACAATAGAAGAAATAGGAGCTACTCTAAAAAAAAAAAAAAAAAAAAAAAGGAAAATACCAGGATATGGAGAATCTTAGTATAAAGCATCATAAATGTATGTTATTTAATCATGCTGGACCTCGATGTATTCATTGGTGGAATGGAATTTTGTAACTGTGTGATATTGAAGTTACTTTTATATAATTCTTGGATTCAGTATCTTATTAGCTATATGACCTTGGATACATTGTTTGAACCTCCTAAGTTGTAGTTTTCATATAGATGTTAAAAAGATTAATAAAAGTAGTTATTTAATTTTGTGATAAATAAAATAATGTATTCATTTGACAAGTCATTGACTGATCTCTTGCTATCTAGAAGCACTGTTCTATGTGCTCCTAGGCTACAGAAATGTGCATAATACACTTGATATTCTCATGGGCCGTGTTAGTAGGGAGAAATCCAAACTATAAACAAACAGGTAAAACGGTGTAACATCAAAGGGCAATCACTAAAGTGAAAAAATAAAGTAAGGCAAAATTTAGAAAGTGATTGACCAAAAAAAGAGTGTGATGGAAGCTATTTTAGATTGGTTAATTAACACTATCTGCTGGTGTAAAAAATACCCCAAAGTCTTATCACTGTTTAAACATATGTCCTATTTATTTCTTAGTCTGATTTGGGTCAGGCTGTTCTCACAGGCAGTTCTGTAACTTGGACATTCAGATTCCTATCATATTGAGGCATTATTCTGCCTAGGTCTGCAGTCAGAGAAGAAATTAGGCAAAAATATTTTCTGGCTGGGCTGGTAGTTTCTTATGTCCACAATGTATTTGTCAGAAGACACTCATATAGCCCCAACTTAATTACAAAAGAGACTGTAAAATGTATCCTTCCTTTATACCCATGACAAAGGAAGGAAACCTCGATTTAATGGCCACTCAGGGAGGGAGTCTAGTCCACAATGGAGTACATGGCACAGGCTTTTCTGCAGAGGCACTGTGATAGAAACACTACAGTTCCAGCTTTGCCTTCATTGTAAGAATTTGGCCTCTTAATAAGGGAATATGACTTTATATTTTTGGGGAAAAATGTGGAGTCAATGCTGACAAAATAAGCTAATAATTTGTTAGTTATCCTTATACATCAATGGTCCAACTCATATAATTGAAACTTCATACTAAATAAACAAATTGTCTTTGATTGTTCTACATATTGAAGTGAATTAACTAATTTTGCAATGATTCTTACTTCTTGATCCCCAAGTCATATCTCCTTTCCTTGTATTCTAAAATGATGTGCAGATCTAGAATTAATCACTCATTCTTTAATTTCATTGGTTACATTATATTTAAATCAAGTTTATATTTTTAAAATATGATTTAAATCAGCAAATTTTATATTATTCTAATATCAGCAAAAAAAAAAATTATAATCCATAGAGCTTACCTCAAATTCCATCTTAAAATAAGGAAAATAATTTCCCAGAATTTAAGAATACATATATATGTGTATATATGTGAGCGGGTATGCATATGCACACCCTTCACCATACACACACTCACACAGACTACGTAAGTTTAAGTGTACTTAAGTTCAAGACTGTTTCTATCATTTTCTTCTCAATGAAATTACTCAACCAGAAAATATCCATTGGTTTTCAAGAAAGACATTTTTAAGTAGAAGACTATTGCCTAAAGTAATTCCCTATAGTACTACTACCACCTGGCAAAGAAATATGCACATCAAAGTAAAAAGAAAATAGCATTTCCTAAAAGTAATTTTCTCTGAGGGTTTGCATCCTTCCTGGTGTCTTGCCAACAGCAATCTTTAAACTCTTAGCTTTTACACAGTAAGAAGCTCTCAGGAACATTCCCAGATTAGGGAAGCTCTGATTTCTGGTGATACCTCTGAATAAAATTAATAATAATATTCAGGAGAACAAAAATAGAAACAAAGATTCTAAATTTACATTATCGCTGACATGCCACTGGGCTATTTCTTTCTCTACATTAATCACAGATTTCTTCCTAAATGAAACCACAAATTTCTTCTGAAAATGACTACGCTGGGATATTGAGGCAATCTATGAGCCTTCATAGTATCTATTTCCTTACTATCAAACTTTTAGATTTTACCCTTTAACTTTATGAGGAGTAAATGAGATATAATATAGACAGAGCAAGAAATAGAGTATTTATTTAAAAGATTTTTCTAGGTATCTAGGTGCCTATCTTTATTCTATCCTCCAAATTTTCACATGTATATTTTGTCTTTTCCACCTTCACACTTTGTTTTATCTCTTACTAATAAATAGCCCATTCCCTCAAATTTTTTTGTATAAAAATCTACTCTTTATATAAGAACCAACTAAAAATCACCTCCTCCAGAGTTTTCCCTGATCTTCCCAAGAAAAGTTTTCTATTTAATCTCTAAATATTATAACTTTATTAATTAAATTACATTATGCTTTGTAAGGTAGTTAGTAGGTAACTAATAAGAGTAAGAAAACCTATTACTTTTATATAGACTAATTCAAAAATATATATAGTACACTAAATAAAACAATGTAGTAGTACTTGTCTACTACATTGGAAACTCCAGAGCAGGAACTACATCTGAGATCTATGGATCCCACCTATGATGTTTTTTATGTGGTGAGAACTCAATAAACATTACTTGAAGGTAATTCATATATCTCTTTATTACGTTGTACACTGAAGCAACTTATAGTATAGATTCACTCACTGAGGT
Source organism: Ateles fusciceps (assembly GCA_036589455.1). Taxonomy (NCBI): domain Eukaryota; kingdom Metazoa; phylum Chordata; class Mammalia; order Primates; family Atelidae; genus Ateles; species Ateles fusciceps. The sequence continues at coordinate 1,329,099 of JAZHEH010000827.1, read as the reverse complement.
AACATATATTTTAGTAACTTTATGCTTTATAGGCTTTATGCATTGCTCTTTAAATTGATAGCAGTGCATCTTTTGACCTTTCTTTTTGATCCTAATTTGCCAGCTTAATTTCTGTCTTCCATTTTCTTCATGCTGCTTCTTGAGTATTGGCTGTCCTCTTCATTGTTTCCTCCAGATAATTATCACTGTTGCCTTCTCATCTTGATATGGTTTGGCTCTGTGTTCCCACCCAAATTTCCTGTCCAGTTGTAATTCCCAGTGTTGGAGGAGAGGTTTGGTGACAGGTGACAGAACCATGGGGACGACTTCTCTCTCACTGTTGTCATGATAGAGTTTTCATGAGATCTGGTTGATTGGACGTGTGTAGCACCTCCCCTCTCTTTCACTGTCTCTCTTTCCTGTTGGCCATGTGATTATGTACTTGCTTCCCCTTAGCCTTCTGCCAAGATTGCAAGTTTCCTGAGGTCTCCCCAGAAGCAGAAGCCTGTACAGCCTGCAGAACCATGGGCCAATTAAACTTCTTTTCTTGATAAATTACCCAATGTTAGGTATATATAGCAGTATGAGAACAAACTAAAACACTTCTGGTATTTCCACTTCTGTAGACAATTTAAGCAACAAATGATTTTATACTCCCAGTTTCAGCATAACCAGGAATTCATGATTTCTCACCACTTTTAACTCTTAGTGCCTCATCTGAAAAAAAAAAAGTGTGATTTTTACTACATGCTAGTACCGTGGCCTCGGAAATGAAATATTTATTAATTTTTCTAAGCCTTAGTTTCTTCATCTTTAAAATGAGCACAATAATATTTTGTCCTTCCTGATTTGTAGTTTAGTCATAATTAATAAATGTGATAATAAACTTGAAAGTTGCATCATGTATTATAAGTGTTTTAAAATTATTATGAATGAGAACTCACCGTCATTATGAATTTTTAACTTGAGGTAACCCTGGTCTTTCTGTATGTATGTATGTATGTATGTATGTATGTATGTATGTAACCAATATCTTTCTGGTTACTTGTGTCATCTCCCTGTTGTCTTGACATCCTGTGACTGCTATTCACCTACATCAGGACTCAAGTAACTCATACCTCCGCAATCACAGTAAACATTTTCAACCATTCCTGTGCAGATAGATATTCCAAACCACCTGAAATTTCACTTAAGCTCCCTTTATTCAGAAACATTTTTATTAGTTAGGTTATGCAATAAATAATTACCAAACTCTCAATAGTTTCACACAATAGAGTTCATCTCTTTATTTATCAAAATCCAATCATAGGGAGCAGAGATTGGGAGAGATGCAGTGTGCTTGTCTATTCCATGTCACTCAGAATCTCAGGCTTATGGTTTTAACAAGGTCAACTTGTGTGTGAATGTCTAACTGGCACACACACAAAAAAGACAAAGAAGGCTCACCTGCTTGTTATTCATCTCAGCTTGGAAGTAACACACATCACTTCCATTCACTTTTCTTTGGTCAGAGCTACTCACAGTTTGTTTTAGAAGTAATCTACTACAAAAACAACTAGTTCTTGGACCACAGCCACATCCCAGAATCAGCTCGACACTATGGAAGGGAACATGACATTTTGTTGTACGGCTAGCTACACATGCTATACTTTTTCCCTCCCTGATTTTAGAATTAATTACTAATTCAGATCTTCAAGTCATTTCCTTCAATTATTTGTGGTGACAGTTTGTAAACCACATCTGTTGTTGGAGAACTCTAAGCTGTCTAAAATTACTACACATTTTTTTTTTTTTGATGGAGTCTCTCTGTGTCACCCAAGCTGGAGTGCAGTGGCAAGATCTTGGCTCACTGCAACCTTCATCTCCCAGGTTCAAGTGATTCTCCTGCCTCAGCCTCCCAAGTAGCTGGGATTACAGGTATGCACCACCACAACCAGCTAATTTTTGTATTTTTAGTAGAGACGGGGTTTCATCATGTTGGCCAGACTGGTCTCAAACTCCTAACCTCAAGTGATCCACACGCCTTGGCCTCCCAAAGTGCTGGAATTATAGGAGTGAGCCACTGCTCCCAGCCCTAATACAGCTTTTTGACATTGTGACAAGACACTGTTTAGTATCATCTCATGTTAATTTCTCAATGAGCTTTGCAAAGCAACTTCTTCAAAGATTACTTTTTCCACTTAAATATTTCTAAATTTCTGAGTTAAATGAGATCCTCACTTTTGAAAATATATGGCTTAACTGATTTATATTTACTTTAGAACTCACATCAGTGGACATTTATTTTATTTATTTTAATGCAGCATTCTTAAACTGTGTTATAGAAATGACTATTTCCACAAATATCTCTTAGGGAAAAATCATAGATATCTCTTCTTATTTGATTATTTGGTTATATTTAACACTGTTTTTCATGCTATTTTCTGTGAAAACCATTCTGCTTTTTTGGTACCTGTGTCATTATTCTCTCCTAACTCTTCACCTATTATTTTACTCATTCATTTTTAAATTCAGTACAAGATTTTCTTTCTTGATTTTTCACTTTAAATTGATGTTTCATTGGTTTTTTTCAATGTTCTTCTCATTCCAAAATTTATCCCTTTTAATCTGTAGATTTAACTACAAGACAGCTATCATAAACTACAAGCACACATATCCAATTTGCAGGCTCAACATCTCCACTATAAACTTCTACTCTATGTAAAATCAATTTCATTGAAAACTCAACCCTTTCTCTACTCCAATTCCAAAACCTAGTTCATCTTTTTGCAGTACCTTACCTTTTTACTAAGTTTTTCAAGGAAATTAGCATGGTGCTAGGTAACAGTTTTGCATGTCATTATGTTTAAGTTTTAATGATTCTTATATCTATCTGAAGTTACTATTGTGTTCTTAAAGCTGTATTAAGGCACAAGAAAAGATAAGACAAAATTAGGTAACAAAATAGTTGTCACTGTGTCATTTTTCTAAAGCTTAGAACATTCAACTAACAGAATGACACACAAATATATTCTTCAAAAGCTTAATTATAGACTATTTTGATGAGTGAACCCAGAGGAAATCAGATTAACTGGAAAAAAACTTACCCACCCTCATTTCCACTGCACTAAGCAAAATTATCCAAAATTGTTTCAAATATATTCCCTCAAATATAACACTTAAAAAACCCCTTTAATATAGTTGCTGCATATAAGGCCACATTCTTGACTTCTGTTTGTTAACTTTGATATGTTGTTTTTTAACCTCAGCCAGCACTTCTGAGCTATAGATACTAATGAGTGAGCAGCCTGATCTTCTGTATCAGCAAGAAAATATGCAGGTACACTTTACTAATGGTGATGACTATGTAAAGGGTGAAAAGATAACAGTGTGAGTCTTACATTCTAGATGCAATTTGTCACATTAAACTTTAAATACCTATATTTGCAAACTGTACACATTTTTATAAAAGGTACTGATGGAGAACAAGCATGAAAACACATGGGACTTAGAATTTGTTCTCTGACTCTAGGGCTAATTTAAAGCATAAAATAGTATAAAATCAAAGAGAAAAGAAATAAAAATCAAAGACCTAATTCAACATAGACCCAATGCATTTCTTGATGGACTCCTCTGTAGTTTAGTTTTCAAAATTGTCTATTTGTCCTAAAAACTGCTCTCTCTAAAACTGAATATTCTAATAACTTATTTCCATGAAATAAAAAGTCATGATAGAATGATAGAGATTTTGTTCATTTGTTTAATATTTTCCAAAGAAAATTAAAAAATCAAACCCCTACTTTCAGAAATGCATTTTTAATAGAATTTGTTCTGGTTTTATGAAAGTTTTAAATGAGAATTTGTTTTTATTTTATAAGGCTTTAAAAGATGTAGTCTCAGTTACCATTTTATTTTCCATGATTTTGAACTATTTGACTCAAAACATGGAATATCATATTGATTTTAGCATTTGAAGTTACTTGTTTGGCTACTTTTCATGTAATTTAAACTAATATCGTCTGAATTTATACTAACTTTCTCTATGTAGATAATTTGGGAGGGATAAATTTTTCATTATACATGTCTTTATATGTCTTTCATAAATATATACTATTAATTAAAGCATAAACTAAATTTTATCTAAAAAAAGTGATAGAAAGCTATTGAGCCTGAAAGATATCAGCATGACAGTATAATGTAGTAGAAGAGCCATCATACTTGGAGCCACAATAAAGACAAGATCCGTGGGAACCATAATGTATATTAATATTGTGATTTTGCCCCCACATATTTGACTTCTTGATTTCATTTTATTCATGTTGAAAGCACATTAACAAACAGCTACTTTCCTCTGAAGACTGACGCTCTAATGAGTGTATGAATGAGAAGACAATACTTTGTAACCACAAATTATTTTTTCTAGTTATAAAAATTAAGATTTTCTTACTTTAGAGCTTATCAATTGACATTTTCAGGTCTTTCAGTTTCTTTTTGTGAGACAAAGTAGGGGTGTTACTGTTAGCTTTATGCATTTGGCATGTATAAACGATTATTTATATCTAAACTTTGTCTTATCCCCTTGTGCATCCTCCCACTCACTTCTACTCACACTATATACCCACATATTGTGCTCATAGCGAACAATGAAGAATCCATGTAATTTCGGTGATTTTTAGAGAAAGTGTCTTGTGACAAATACTATAAATTCTTTATGTGTGAATTTTAGGGTAGTTACATGATTTTCATATTAAACTGTAGAAGAATGTAAGTGTTTTTGACATTTTCATAAAACTTGAATAAACATAGACTGTTAACATGACAGCAATGTTCATAGTCTATAAAATAGCAAACTCCTTTTGATTCTACATGTAACAATATTAAAGCTCAATCCTGGAGGCTCGCTTTAAGATACATTTTAAATGGAAGGCTGTTGAGCAGTTATAACATGTTTATAAGTCTACCTATAAAATTTTCATTCAGTTTCTTGACCACTCTCATTTATCTTCCATGTGTTTTAAGTATCTGCATTATCCTTGAGTTTTTAATGTTATAAAATGCTTATTGTTATCTGAGACATAAAACTAAATTAAATGTAACAAAAATGTCCCATTAACTAATTTTCATAAATAGATATCTACTTCTGCGCTGTAAAAAGATTCACAAAGGGTAAGACAGTTATTATAATGTATTCAATTAATTTCTCATTACCATAGACTTTGATTTTATGTAGTTAATATGATAAGTCTTACATAGTAAGAAATTATATTGTATTGGATTAATTTTATATAGGTAGAAAATATGTGTGGGGTGAAAGATTAACATTTAAAATGTGATTAGTTTTCTTCTCCCAGTTAGTAATTTAGAATTGTTGTTTCATGAGATATTCCATTCTGAGTGAGACTTTGTATTTAATGTAGGAAAAGTTTGTAAAAGCTCTACCTTGTTTTCTAAAGTTAGATGCCATTGAAAGAAAGCAAAGTGAACAGAGAGAGAAATTACCAAAACTGAAGTTGTAATTTCAACTTCAGATGGTAATTTGTCAAATGCCAATGAAATTGAGTAGCAATAATATATCAGCACATTACAGTTTGTCAATGATGATGTAGCAGACAAACTTTAGAGATAAAATATTTATATAGTTAATGTTCATAAATAATGAAAGCGTCATACAAATAATTCAATATATAATTTTTTAAAGGATCACTTAAATAAAATAAGGCAAATTAACTAATGCCAAAGCATCTTTTAATTAAGAGACTGAATTTTAGTTGCAAAGAAAATATTCTATAAGCATCCAGGTGCAAGATTAGAATTATGTAAATCAAAAAAGAAAACACATGAGTTCAGGATAGACCTCTCCCCAATCAACATTTGAGGCAAAACCACCAAAGGATCATGAATTCTGCAGGTAGATAGTAAAAGACTATAGTTCAAGCCTTTGTTATGCTTCAACAATATTGTTGATGAGCACGAGACACAAAATTTGCAAATGTGTTTAGCTTGGTTAACAAACATATTCAATAATCCTGACTTTATTGTATCTAAAAGATTACAATTTATAGAGCCAACTATAAAATTGAGAAGTTAAACAATGGCTAAAAGTACAACAAAAAATATATAGAAAAAGGAAGGAAATAAGTAAATTTGGTGATACCATACAAAGTCAAATACAGGAGAAGCAGTATTCAGTAACATCACACATGACAACTACATAAACACAATAATAGTTGATAATGAGGGAAGGAAAATGCATAATAGTATACTAATATATAAAAATTAGGGAAGTATAAATATGGACTGGCAGACATAGGACAGTAGTGTTAGAGATTATTAGCACATTGATGCTAGGCTAATAAAACTGACAAAATATTTAAAGATATATAATCTCATCTATTTATCTATACACCAGAATCTGTACCATAAAAACAACAATATTTTGCATATTTTTACTGGCAAAAAAAGTTGTAAGAGGACATTAATTATAATTTTTCTTTTGCCATAGGAAAAAGGCCTTTCAAAAGAAGGCCTAAGGTTTAGAAACTACTGTCCAGTAGGCCATGTTGTAATGATAAGTCATATTTTGAGGCTGTTAATACATTACTAATCTAGATAATTGTTATTAGGAAGGACTAGAAATCTGATCTGGGGGAGGCTAAAGAAATTGCAGAGTAAGAATGTTTTTATAACGTTTTATAGACAGCTGTCATATAAAAAAATGGAGGGATCTTTGAAGAAGACTGAAGATGTTTTCCTTCTACTTTAATTTCAGTGAGGTTGAAACCAAGAAAAGCACATGGAAAATTTGGTATAGGTCTTTGGCATTTAAGGAATGCTAGGATTGCTATTTGTTTACTCCTAAGAATCTGAATGTAAGAAACTAGCTGGCAGGACCAGAAAAGGGATTACCTTGAGAACTGCCTGTACATTTCAGATTTGCTCAAGCAAAGACATTTGCATGAGTGAACCCCCACATTTCACCCTTTCTGTTTTCTGCATCAGGCTCTGTTGGCTGGAGGGCACTGATGTGCTCACCCATGGGTCTGTCAGGCGAGGCAAGCTGTTGGGGTCCAACCTGCAGACCCCAATCCAGCAATGGATGAACAAATTCACCCAAACACAAATCTCCAGTGAAATAGTGGGCTAGGGGTGTCCATGGCCACTCACTGACACTCCTCAGAGAGATAGCAGCCACAGCCCCAGCCAACTGTCACTCTAGGCATTTATTCAATATAGATTTAATAACCAAGGCTCCTAGTCAACACACTTATAGATAATGATTAAAGGCCAGGTTCCAAGGCCTAAAGCAAACACCATTTGAAAGTGATAAATCTGGTAGCCCTCCCCCTGAGAGAGCCATCTGGTCCGTGAAACATTAAAGGTTAGTTTTAGGACCACATGAGTAAACAAGTTATTCAGATAAACTTCCCCACATTCCCTAGTTGTTTGCTTTTATCAACTAAAGATAAAGGGGATTAGGATGCCTTCAGCCAAAACTTCCACTGAAACTATGCAAAATTCTCGGCCTTCCAAGAAGGTTTGTGACTATATTCTATAATTTTACAATCTCTCCTTCCATCCTGAGTGAACCTCCACATCTCCCCGTTTTCTGTTTTCTGCATCAGGCTCTGTTGACTGGAAGGTACTGATGTGCTCAGGCATGGGTCTGTCAGGCAAGGTAAGGTAGTTACTGCTCTTATTCCAGCTTTGCATCTTAGAATTAGTAAATAACATAATACAATCATAAGTATTATTAGCGACATTCTTTTACAATCAAAGAGGGACCTGTAGTGTTACTTGGCATCTCAGTTCACTGTATGCCATTACTGAGAAACCTCAGCAGGGGGTATGTTAATTTATTTTAGCCAAGCAGTTGTGTGTTTAGAAGATGGGAAGGGGTTGTTTGTCTAAGTAACAGGGCAGAAAAAAGGCAGATTTAGAAGATGGACTCAATAGAGTTTGGGAGATACTGGTAGCATGCAAAGTGACAGTATAAAAAAGAAACCAATTACTTGCATGGGTGGTTCGAGGAAGCTGCATTGTCTGGGGTTGCAGGTCCTATAGGGTCTTTCCTAGGCTTGCTCCAATTTTTTCTTCTTTCCATCTTTGATGAGGACTTAGTCTCCAGGCTGGTGGTGGTATACTGAAAATTCTAGGGGTGATGCTTGTGCTAAGAGATCTTTTTTAATCTTTGTTAAAAAGCAGGTTAGCGCTTTAAGAAAAAACTGTTGTGCTTTATTTTAATGTCTAGTTTACAGAAAAATTGAATGATACTTCTTTAACTTTAGCCTATATGTTTACACACAGAACTTTTTTTACAATTAACATTTAAAACTTACTTAGACCTTAAAACAAAAATTATACAACCTCTCCTGCATAAATTCCTTTCTATAACATATTTCATGACTTTCACAGACAATGCTTGACATGCCTTAATTTTCTGACTTTGTTTTATTACCTGCCTTACTAAAGGTGCATTATATCTATAACTTTCTTAACGTTTCTTTCTCTTCTTTCTACCTTATCTCTCTCCTTTGTCTTACTCTTTGTGTCTTTCTCTGATCTCTGTTTATCCTAGTCTCTCTCTTACTCATTATTTCCTTCCATATCTCTCTCTGATCTTTCTGTTTCTGTCTTCAGAGGTATTAGCAAAGCGCTTTTCTACAACTGATTGAAATTTATTTTCTAAATTTAAAAAATTAATGGTAAATATGCTTGTCCTATTTCCTCAATTTCCCTTTTGCTACAGGTGTTAAATATCTGAGAAAATCTAGAGCTGTGTTGTCCTTTAAGATAGAAAACATGTTTTGTGGTTTATCTATTGTAAGGCCTAAAATGGGGCAAAGCCAGTTTATATCCTTTACCAATTTCTGATAATCATTTGAGGTATGTAAGTTGCTGGTATTTAATTTAAGCCTTTGAGGTCTTACTGACCGGGAGGTAAATATGCATCCAAGATATTTCCAAGGAAAAGACATCTGTACTTTTTCAGGTGCTATGAATAACCCTCTTAACTGTGTATTCTTTATGACAGAGTTATATAAATTTAAAAGTAGTGGCTCTGCTGGGGCTGCCAGTAAAATATCATCCACAAACTGAATAATCTTGTAATTGGGCAATTCCCCTTCTACTGGGGAGTAAAGCCTGATCTACATAATACTGACACATAGTAGGACTATTAAGCACTCCTTGAGGCAGCACTTCCCAATGATATCGGCAAGCTGGTGTTTCATTATTAATAGCTGGTAATGTAAATGCAAATTTTTCTCTGTCCTGTTCTGCTAAGGGAATTATATCAAGTAATTCATGGGCTCTTTCTAATTTCTCTACCTTCGAAGGCTACTGTTCTACTTAAATAAGATTTGGAGACAGCCATGTTAGGGATAGGGTTGGAATAAAAACTATGGCCATTATCAGAAAAGGGTCTTACAAATTCATAAATTTTACTTAAATCTTAGTAGAGTATTATAATCTGGAACATCGCTTCTATACAAGAAACACATGAAAATTTGCCATGAGCTGCCCACAGAACCAGAGGACAGTGGCACGGGTCCTGGGGCAGCTTCCACTTTGCACTCACCTAGGTGCTGTCTTTTGTCTGTGCAGCTCTTTGTTTGCACTGCTCCCTCCTCCTGCCACCAAGCAGCTGCTGCAGGCCTGGGTGGTTCCTATCGGCTCAGGGTTCCACAAACTTCACTGCTGCCAAGCCTTTTCTTCTGCCCACTGCCCATTTGGCCATGTGGTTTCATCCTCTAATGCCTTTTTTCTTATCTTTTTTAAGTGTACACCTGATTGCTTTGTTGATCTTGCATTACTGGGCAGGCTAAGAGCTCCCTTTCTAATGCCACTTGCTTAAGACAATGTCCCATAGCTGGAGTGTGTCTCTTGTCTTTTTTCCTTTCTATTGGAGGAGGGGTTCAGGCAAAACCTCCATTTCCTCTTTGTTATCTTGGCCTGGTGATAATGTTACTGGGACCTGTTGCCCTTGCGCATGATGCTGGTTAAGATTTCTGCCTGCTTGTTCCCAGAGCTTCATTCTAGAGTATTTTCTGCCAGGAACCATGGGCTCCAATTGTTGGGAAACAACAATTTGCATTAGGTTGCTTAATTGAGCCTGTGAAACTGAGGCTCTACCAGCTTTAAGCAGCTGTTTCAATACTTTTGTATACTGCCTTTGTTGCTCTAATAACTGCTGTCTCATGTTGAAACCCTAGCCTTAACGATCCCTCTGAACTTGGATATCCCAAGCGGGCTCCAATTACTTACTGACTATGCAGTCAGGTTTTCCTTCATTTTTGGAGGTTCTGTCGTGATCTGTTACAGCAAAACCTCAGAGGGGGGCACCACTGATGAGTTTCCTCACATGAGGGCACCACTGTCGGGGTCCAACAGGCAGACCCCAACCCCATGATGGATAAATAAATTTACTCAGACACAGAATACAGTGAGAGAGCAGACTAGCGGTGTCCGTGTCCACTCAGCTGAAAGAGTTCACAGCTGCTGGCCCCAACTCTCTCCTCGCTGGCCTTTATTCAGCACACTTTAAATGACAGAGCTTTGAGTCAACACTACTGGAGGGTAAAGATTAAAGGCCAGGTTTCAAGACCTAAAGCAAACATCATTTGTGGGTGATAAATCTAGTTAGCCTCCCCCTGAAAAAGCCATCCAGTTTGTGAAAAATGACAGTTAGTTTTAGGACCACATGAGTAAACAAGTTATACAGATAAACTCCCCCACATTTCCTAGTTATTTGCTTTTCTTTATCAACTAAAATTAGGCTACCTTCAGCCATAATTCTATCCTTAGGCTTTTACAAAACCTTCTGGCCTTCCAAGAAGATCTATGACTATTTTCTATAACTTTCTCTAATATTTTTCCCTTAACATTTTTGCCAACACCCTGACTGAACTATCACAGCATGCCTTCTATGAACCTGTACACAACACTGAAAACGGAACATGGACTTGAGTTATTTTAAAAAGAACTAACGATGAAAACTGGCAGGACTTGTTTTCTTCTCACAATACTGATAACTAAAACAGAATCTGGTCCATACAGAATAAACTGAAGAAACTGGAAGGAACCAGCAAATGGCCTGGAAAGCAAATTCTAGCTGCCTTCATTGCTCAGTGGCATAAGACACTCACACCAGTGCCATGACAGTTTACAAATCCCATGGCAAAGACCCTGAAGTTACCCCTTTTCCATGGTAATGACCTTGACATTACCATCCCTTTCCTAGAAACAACAATTACTTTTGCACCAACCTAATCAATCAAACTGCATTTTATATATTAATATGAGATGGATGGACATTTTCTACAGCTCAATCTTAATAACAAAATATCACCTTGTTAAACTTTGTATTTAATTGGTTTTAACTAACCTTAGAAGAAGAAAGATTAAATTCAATTACCAAATGCATTTACTTAAAAATATTCAATGTAAAAAGATATAAGGAGCTAAAAAAAATGTGTTTCTAAAGAAAAAAAATTCAGTGCCAAGTCCACAGATCTAAATAATCAGTCTTGAGATTCAAATCTCAAATCTTGAGATTCACAGATCTAAATAATCACTCTTGAGATGTCTGAAAGATCAAGTGCAAAAAATTTAACCTGAAGACAAAAATTAATTTGGAAATAAAGAATATTTTTTCAATTTTTTCTGTGAATAAATTTGAGATTTTTAATTTTTTTATTTTTTCAATTGATAGGTTCTATTATTTTTCTAGCACTCAATCAGACATGACTTTATTTTTATTGTAAGCAATATTTCAACTATTTCCCACAGTAAGATGCATTATTCTGCTTCTATTACCTTTCAATTTCTCTATTATTTCTTCTCTTCTATTTTTCTCATAGATTAAAACATTTAGAAAATATTTGCTTTTTCTTTCCCTTCCCCAACTTAAATTTTTCCAACTCCAATGAATCTATATCATTGTTAAAAAATAATCACTTTTTGTATGTTCAAGAAAATCAAATTCAATGGAGGAAAATACATATAAGAAAAAGGATAGGATAGGAATAGGGTGGTTGGAATCAGGAAGCTATGCATGATGTTGTCTTGTGGAACTGACTTAGGTGATTTGATCTTTAAATTATAAATCTAGCCCTGTTACCTCTGAAGTGTTCTCTTAAGAGCTACGCCTCCCCCCACATTGCTGGAAAACACAAACAGACAAAACTGCCCAAGCAAAGCCAGTTACAGAAGCTTGAGTAAATGAATCTATTTGATGGAAACTTATTTGCACCTGTAAATATTGCAAAGGAGGATGAGATGGTTTTGTTTTGTTTTACCTCTGCAGCCTCTTCTGTAAATAAAAATTTACTAGAATGAAATTGAAATGGGTATCAAATATCAATTGACTATATGCAACACAGTATAGCTTTGTCTACTCAACAGTTATATATACTTATCTGCCCATCCCTAAATTTTTTACACTAAAATAATAGCAACAAGAACAACATAATGCATTTTTTGCTCAAAAAACAAGTGTTGCTCAACCTCTTCCCAAATTGGATTACTAAACTCATATCAGTTTTTGTAGCTCTCTCTGCATAAGATTTATTCATTTTCTGGTTCATTACAATCCCCTAAAACATTCTATAACCTAAGGGATAAATTATATAATTAACCACCAATAATAATCTTTATGTTAAAAAGTTGGTACAAGGAATAGAAAAAAATAACTAGTTTATATGAAAAATATATACAGACTCAGCAAGGTAGAAAATATTTAAAGCTAAAACCTACTTTGTTTTTGCAATTTGTGATGATCTTATTGGTAACAGTGCTCCTTTGCTGTTTATTTCATATTGTCTCAATTTTGAAATATCTCCTTCAGTCAGGGATTTTTACCAGGTAGAGTAACTCAAAGGTTTATACATGAAACATCTGAGTTGCAGTGGTCCTACTTAGATGTATTACTATACAATTACTATAGTTGTGTATTAATTTTTATCCATGGAGATGGCAATACCCAGAATCATTCTGAAAAATTTCCTAGACTCCATGTATATTCCTACTCCCTCAATCCCACTTCTGTTGATAACACAACCACCTCCTTTTTTCCTATTTCTTTAATGGAATAAGAAGACTAGATTTTTCTAGGTGGGGATCAGCCTAAATATTGAATTAACACAACCATTGTTGTGTGTCTTCATCCTTTCATGTTGCTGTAAAGTAATACCTGAAGCTAGATAATATAAAAGAAAGGGGGTTTATTTGACTCATTATTTTTCAGGCTACACAAAAAGCTTGGTACCAGCATCTGCTTTCAGTGAGGGTCTCAAGCTGGTTACACTTATGGTGAAAGACAAAAAGGAGCTGTCATGCAGAGATCACATAGTAGGAAAGTAAATGAAAGAGAGAGAGAGAGGACAGACAGAGACAGACAGACACAGAGACATAGAGAGGAGAAGGTGTCAGGTTCTTTTCAACAGTCAGCTTTTATGAGAATTAATAGAGCACAAACTTACTCATTACTATTAGGACAGTACCAAGACATTCATCAAGGATCCATTCCGACGACCCAAGTATCTCCCACTAGGCTACACTTCCAACAATGAAAATCAAGTTTCAGCTTGAGATTTGATGTTTGGAGACAAATATCAGTGTGTCCTCTAAACAATGCCATCTATAATTGCTTGTTTAGAACATATACTACAACATTGAAAAGAGTATCAAACTTATGTGATGTAAGCTCCTGGCTGGTATTCTACTGTGTTTTCTAAAATAATATACCAATATTTTAGAAGGTCAGCTACTTCTCAGTAAATCAACTGCATCAAAAATAAAGGAGAGGAAAAAACATGTTATCATATCAGTAAATGCTGAAAAGGCAGTTGATAAAATTTTTTTTATTATACTTTAAGTTCTGTTGATAAAATTTAACAGAGCTACCTGTTTAAAAAAAACTGTGAAGTATCATTGGATTAGAAGACAATTAGATAAAGATAATAAAGGCTATCTATCAATATCTAGTAGGAAATATTATATAAAATGGTGACACAATGAATAATTTTGTTTGAAATCATTATCCCAACAAGGATGTTTACCATCAATGTTGTTTAACATTTCCTTGGGAGATTTGACAAATGCATAAGAAATGAAAATGAAGTGACTTACACACATTTTAGAAGAGATAAAAATCACCTTGTTTTGCTGAATGAAAAGACAAAAACCTGGAATATCCCTAAGACTCTATTAAAGAAAAAGGAAAGAAAAAAAGAAAGGAAGGAAGAACAAAAGAAGGAAGGTAGAAAGGAAAAGAGAGGGAGGAAGAAAGGAGGAAAAGGAAAGACTAAATTTACAAGCAAAATTTTAAGGGCTGCTTGACTGAAGAAAATGTGTCATTTTAGCCCAACAAAAAGTAAAATGATAAAAATATTCTATTGGTAACTGTGAAATTAAAACAATAATTTTAATTACATAAGAAAGAATACCCAGAAAAGGGACAATATTTATCTGAAACAAAATAATAAAGTCATTAGCGGACATAAAACACCACCTAAACAAATGTAAAATTATATATAGCAAGTACATTTATATCATTATAAAATTATCAGTTCTGCCAAAATTAATATAGGCATATAATATAATCTTAATTCCTAAAATAGGTGTTCACAGAATTAAATAAAATAAACTTCAATATTGTTTTGGTTAGAGTTCACGTGAACAACAATCCTAAATAAAGATTTGAAAGCAAATAGTTTATTTAGAAGATGATCTCAGAAGCCAAGTATGAAGGAATAGGGCAAATGAGAGCAGTAAACAGCACCGGTAAAAGATGCATGATCATGATTTCTGTTTATAGGCACTATACGCTCAATTTGCGGGGCTACCTAAGAAGTGTAAAGAATGTCTCCCCAGAACTATACATCAGGTTCTGGAAGGCCACCAGCTTTCTCCCAGTGTTCTTTAAGCATAGCTTGAGGGTATATTCATTAAGGGCTACATTTCTATCTTAGCCAAACAGATGCCAGTCTTGAAAATGTCCTGAAGCTGAAAGTGAAAAGATGTTAGATGAGACATTGACTTTGTCTAGGGAGCTGACAGTGACAGGAAGTCTGAGTTCTAAAGGAAGCAGCCAATGCAGATGCTGCTGAAATTAGAGTTGGACTAAGGGAGGTAACTGAGTGTAGCAGAAGTATCTGCAACAATAATCAAATGAGAATCAATGATAATACCCTAAAAAATTTTAGTGGAGCATTTTCTCACAAATACATTAAAATAGAGGAAGCAGATACTACAATCAAAATACTTTAGTATAGAAATAGATTTGATAGAAATAGATTTAATTTAATATAGAAATAGATAAAAACCAATGGAACAAAATGGGAAAAAATAGTTAAATCACTAAATGACATATTAGTACATGAATATAAAACTCTGATGCAGTGTAAAATGATGTATATTACTATAAATATTATTAGATACAAGATATTCAACATGAAGGGAACATAAGTACCTCCAGCTTTATCATATTCAAAATTAAAATCTGGACAGGCAAAATAATTAAATAATTTTAAAAAGAAAGTTCCTGCAAGTCAATCTAGAAAACGAAATATTAATTTAGCTGAGTATAGAAAAGTCTTCTCTAACCAAGAATAAAAATTGTAAAGCTATTGAAAAAAGATGTCTATGGGAAAAGATATCATAAATTCTGTCAATGAACAATTAATAGAACCAAAAATTATCACAATAGAAAGACAAACATTAATTTCTATGCTGTCCAAATTACTTCTTCAAGATTAACAAGAAAAATGAATGTGTTAAAAAATGGCATATGGTTTTGAATCCACCTTCCCACCACTGGAGGACACTCGGTAAATACATTAAATCTTTCTGCATGTGAAAGATTTTACTATTCTATGTTTAACTCAAAATAAAATGTTTACTTAAAAATGGCACACATGAATTGATGTTATAAAAAGGAAATTTTCAAAAGGCCAATGTAAAATAAAGAGATGCTCAAATTCAAGAGCAATCATTTAGATGTAAATTATAATTGCATTGAAACATCTCAAAAGATAAAATATATTTTAAAAGGTAAAGACCAACTAATCCATTTTGTAAATTTGCTAACTACAAAGTATTTAAATGTAATCCTATTATTTAGTGCTGCATTTTTCCAAGTATGAAAGAGAGTGGAAGTAACGGATAACAGTGAAACCTGGAAAAACTGCAAATGGAGCAAATGTTATCTTGAAAGTGCATTTAAAACTAAAGAGAATCTTACTCAACTTAGAAAGGCAAGATTTTAAAAAAGCATGAACAATTAAACTTTATAAAACTCCGACTGCCAAGTATGATGAAAATTTTTAGAAAAACATACTTGGTCATCACCATGGCTTAATTGCAGAGATGTAAATTTTGCTATGTGTTAGGAAGAGATGGGGGATAGATGGGGTAAATATTTAGAGAAACAGCAAATATGACATAATTTTATTGACTAACTGGTAAGATTGAAACTAATTTATATATAATTTTAGGAATATTAACTTTTCCCCCGTTAATTGTTTTTTTGCTGAGGAATTATTCTTTTTTTATCTGAATTTAAATATTTTTACATAATTATGCCAAACTTAAAACATATATGCTAAAATTTGATAATTGCTGTAATTTTTTTGTTTTTCTAATAATATAAGCAATAACATAAAAATGAGATAAAATGACCCTTGAGAAATAGTTCTAAATTTTATTTGGGATAATATACTTAAGGAGAATTGAGAAAATCAAGACTAAAAAAGACATAGTAAGGAGTAAATTAAAATCTCCTTGTAAATATTATACACTTATATTAAAAACTACATGATGGTTTTAAGTAATAGGAAGATCAGTGAACCCAAATAGCACAAATGTAAGTTTATGGCAAATGTAAGGTGTGTAAACCAAAAAGTATCTGAGACAAGTCTTAATCGCTTTAGAAGTTTATTTTGCCAGGATTAAGGACATTCTTGTGCCACATCTTGACAACATGTGTCCAAGATGGTCAGGTTAAAGTTTGGTTTTATACATTTTAGGGAAACATAAGATAACAATCAATGCATGTAAGACATACATTGGTCAGTCCAGAAGGCAGCACAGCTCTTGAAGTGGGTGGTGAGGTGGGGGTGAGAGGATGCATCCAGGTCATAGATGGATTCAAATATTTTCTGACTGGTAATTGGATGAATTGACTAGGAGAGTCTAAACACCTGGATCGATAGAAAGAAGTCTCTAGGTTAAGATAAGAGGTTGTGGAGACTAAGGTTATTATTATACAAAGGAAGCCTCCATGTCATAGGCTTTGGAGAGAATAGATTATAAATATTTCTTATCAGACTTAAAAAATCTGTTCTGTCAAGTCTTAAGGTGTCTGTTTTAATGTTAAAACTGACCAGGTGTGCCTGAATTCCAAAGGTAAGAAGGTATAATGAGGCATGTCCAACTACACATTTTTCATCATAGACTGAAGTTGTATTTCAAGTTTACTTTAGAATGCCCTTGGCCAAGAGGATGGGTCCATTGAGTTGGTTAAGGGTCTTCAAATTTTATTTTTGGTTCACAGAAGTAATATACAATAAAGGTGATAGTTTATATCATTTTAGGAAAGATAAACTATTATATGTAATATTGAGACTTTTTGCTGGCTGTTAAAAACATGAACCTCTGCTTCTCTCTTTGCAATAAAAGAAGGAGGAAAGGAGAGTAGGAAAGAGGGGAAATGAGAGATGGAGAAATAATATTAAGAGTGTTTAAGTAAATTATATTTTTATAATGGGAATTTATTATAATACCAAAATGATATATCAAAAAGGAAATTATTAATAGACTTGACTACCACAAATATGGGAAATACATAAACATATAGAGAACCAAGAAACATAGAAAAGCATATATAAAGCCAAAGAAATGTTTTAACAAAATACAGTCTGGACAAGTAAATGTTACCATTAGCTCTGGATTCTGTAATTTGAGATAATTTTAATTGTCTTTTAAGTAATGTTTTATAGTTTTTGTTTTTGCAGTTTTGTTTTCCAGGGTTTCTACAACAAAGTACCACCAACTATGGCTGAAAACAATAGAAATCTATTCTCTCTCTGTTCGGGAAGCTAGCAGTCTAAAATCAATGTGTCAGCTTTGAGGGAGAATCTGTTCCATGCCTTTTTCCTACCTTCTCGTAATTGTCAGCAATCCTTGTCCTTCCTTGGCTTTTAAACACATCACTTTAATCTCTGTCTATCTTCACACAACTTTCTCCTTGTGTTTGTGTGTCTGTGTCTCCTTATTTAAGGACACCAGTGATTGGATTGAGGGCTCAGGCTAATCCAGTATGACCTCATCTTAACTTGATTGCATCTGCAAATGTCCTATTTTCAAATAGTTATATTAATAGGCATGAGGTTTTAGGACTTCAACATACCATTTCAGGGGACACAAACAGATGATATAAGGCAAATATATACAATTGACATGGTAAAATTATGTTTTTCAAAAAGCAGCATTAGCCTTCTGATTTGTGCCAGCATAACACTCAAAGCTTAACTTGCATCCTTCCGATGTAATCAATAAAGGGAAACACGGATACATAAATCCATTAAGCCACATTTTGAAATTATTCATTTTTACTCTTGATCATTGGTTTATTATTGGTTACAGCTCTCAATGTATTAGGTAAAATACGAGATAGTTTATTTCATAGAGTCAAGAAATTGCTGTATAATGTAAGCCTATGTGTTTACATGCAAGAAAAGAGTAAAACATATCTACCATGTGTTTAATATTGCTTTATATTATACACTGTTATGCATTATGTTTTTCTTTCAAAAATAATTTAGAGTTTCTGAAAAAACTCTCATTATATTGTTTAATCTTTAATGTTCTTAGCAATGCTCCCATCTCACACAGAGCACACTTCCACACATTTTTTTGTTTCCCAAGTTGTCATCAATAAATATGGTTAATTTATTCCAGCTACAACTTAAGGTGCTTTTCTGTGATACCACAATAAGTAAATGTCAATATGCCTTGTAACAGATTATATAAACCCTTATAACCTTTTCAAACATTACTTGTTGTTCATTCCATATTCTAAAGATTTCTTTTCTAATATTTGCCATACAGGAGCATGGATATTAGAATAAACTGAACCACAGATATGTTATTTTAAAATATTTTCTGGCATATATGTGTGTGGAAATTCTTAATAAGAAGCAGTGAAGACGAAGCCTAATCAAATTAATAGGTAGAAACTCTATATGAGATGATGCCTGGTTTTTGATAATTTTCATATATACATATATATATATATATATGTGTATATATATATATATATAAATTGCATTTTAGGTTCTGGGGTACATGTAAAAAACATGCAGGATTGTTGCACAGGTACATACACGGCAATGCGGTTTGCTGCCTCCATCCCCATCACCTATATCTGGCATTTCTCCCCATGTTATTCCTCCCCAACTCCCTACCCCGCCACTGTCCCTCCCCCTACTCCCCCACCCCCCCACAGACTTCAGTGTGTGATGCTCCCCTCCCTGTATCCATGTGTTCTCATTGTTCAACACCCACCTATGAGTGAGAAAATGCGGTGTTTGATTTTCTGTTCTTGTGTCAGTTTGCTGAGAATGATGGTTTCCAGGTTCATCCATGTCCCTACAAAGGACACGAACTTGTCTTCTTTTATGGCTGCATAGTATTCCATGGTGTATATGTGCCACATTTTCCCTGTCCAGTCTATCATCGATGGGCATTTGGGTTGGTTCCAAGTCTTTGCTGTTGTAAATGGTGCTGCAATGAACATACATGTGCATGTGTCCTTATAATAGAACAATTTATAATCCTTTGGATATATACCTAGTAATGGGATTGCTGGGTCAAATGGAATTTCTATTCTAGGTCCTTGAGGAATCGCCACACTGTCTTCCACAATGGTTGAACTAATTTACACTCCCACCAACAATGTAAAAGTGTTCCTATTTCTCCACATCCTCTCCAGCATCTGTTGTCACCAGATTTTTTAATGATCACCATTCTAACTGGCATAAGATGGTATCTCAATTATACAATAATAAAGGAGAAAGGTTATAAGTAGTATCTTTTTTAACCAATGATTTTAGTGTAGATATCAGACTGTGGTCCCACTGAAGTGTCCTAGAGGTGCTGGGAAATTGCTGGTTTATTTGAAATCCTCAGATAGCTAAGATGGTACAGAGGACCTGCTTCTGTGTGTGCTGGACGCTGGGAGTCAGAGGAGAGGTGGAAACCCCAGTCAATCATCCTGGTGTCTGTGTTTGGGCTGAATAGAGAGCTCTGCTTACTGAAAGCTTGAGTCCCTTTGTCACTGGTAGGCATTATTTTATTGTCAAACCTTATGAAAGAGAGAGGGAAATGCAGGGAGGCCCCGTTTTAGAATAGGGTTTTCAGTGCAGTTGTGTACATATTTAAAAATTATTCTATTATTTTTCAGTTTACTCTTCTCTGTGGCTGAGAATGCTTGAGGTTTGTGCTGAAGAGAGATTAGAGTCAGGTAATGCAAACTAAAAAAGAAGTAACACTTATTTTCTGCTCTGGTCAATATGAAAAATTATTCTACTTGGATGAATAGAAACCCAATGTGCTGAAAAACACAGACATAACAACATGTAAATTAAATAGCCCTATTATATTCAAAGGAAAATTCAAGTTATTTTTAGAATTGGGCTCGTTCCAGATGCAACTGAATGACAAGTCCTATGTGTCCCAAAAGAAACAATTCCTATAGACAGAGAAAAAGGAATGAGGCCTATATCTTTATTTCTCTTTTTATGATACACGGCAAAACTTTTGGAAGCTAATCATTTTTATGTATCATAACTACTAGAGTAGTATTTACCAAACACATTTCCCAAAAAACACTGTGTTCTGAGAAACTCTTGTTTTCTTACAACTCACTATTCAGATCCTCTTAGCCGAAACCTGCCCCCAGAAAGTATTAGTGTTAGTAACATATTTCTTCTAATAATTTGTTTTGACATACATATATATATGTAATTTATATACTTATATATAAATTACATATACATATATATATGTAATTACATATATATACTTATATATAATTACATATATATATATATATATGTAATTTATATACTTATTTACTTCCCTTTAATTGATGAACAACCCTCTGAGAGTTCCAGATGTCAGACGAGAGATGGAGAGACAGCCTACTGCTTTGAGACCCAGTATTTCCATAGACAAACTTGTAAGAGCAACTGACACATAACGTGCAGATGACATGCAGTCACTGCCGGGCCCTGATTTAAGCTGTTTGCATATTAATTCCTTTAATCCTCACAATATGTGAGGTAGGTAATATAACTATCCTCCTTTTACCAAAATGTGAAGCTACTCACCCCTTGTTTAAAGGACAAAAATTTAGATAAATGGATCAAAATAGAAAGACTAGAAATATGTTCATACAAACATAGTCACCTGATTTTCAACAAAGGTGCAAAGTTGGTGCAATTCAATCGAAAAAGGTTATTTTTCTCAACAAATGGTGCTGAAACAATAGAACCACTAAATGCAGTAATGGAACCTTGACCTACAAAGTAATAAATCTTCAAGAATAGTACCTTGGAGATAATATTTGTGATCTCAGATTCAGCAAAGAGTTTTCAGACATATCACCAAAATCAGGAGTCATAAAAGAAAAAAATGATAGTTTGAACTTTATCAAAATTAGAAATTTGTATTGCTAGTTTTTAATTTTCTATCAGGAAAATGAAAGAAAAGCTGAAGACTAGAAGAAGACTTATATAAATCATATTTATGGCTAAAGACTGGAATCCACAATATACTGATAACTACAAAATCAACAGTAAGATATAAATAAATAATTGACAAAGACTTGAGACAAGTTCACAAAGAGGATGCACTTCATGGGTGGCAGAAAGACATATGAAAAGATGTGCAATATCAGTAATTATGGGGGAAACAGACATAGAAATCACAATGAGATACAACTGCATACTCATTAGAATGGCTAAAAATAGCCATAAAACTGATACTAACATAGCATAAAATTGATACTAACAGGTGCTAAAAAGGAGGTGGAACAACTGAAACTCTCAGGCATTACTGGTAGGACAATGAAACAGCATAGGCAATTTGTAAGACAAATTGGCAGTTTTGCAATTTATTTTTAAGTTTTGTTTTGGATTAATCATAAACAATGAAATTACATTTTGAAATTTTTGTACTAGTTCAAATCATTGAATCAACAAAATAAATAAAGTAGTATTGGATTATAATACAAAGTAAAAATAAACATCCATGAGCCCATATTGATATAAACAAATGATTGCAAGAGTAACAAAAGGCTTATTTTGGAGAGCAGAAAGGAGACGGGGGAAAGGGAGAGTTCGGTCAATGGGTGTAAAATTACAGTTAGAAAGAATAAGTTCTGATATTCTATTGCATCATAGGGTGTCTGTATTAGTTCACTTTCACATTGCTGATAAAGACATATCTGAGACTGGGAAGAAAAAGAGGTTTAATTGGACTTACAGTGCCACATGGCTAGGGAGGCCTCAGAATCATGGCAGAAGGTGAAATGCACTTCTTACATGACAGTGACAAGAGAAAATGAGGAAGATGCAAAACCATCAGATCTCGTGAGACTTATTCACCACCATGAGAACAGTGTGGGGAAACCACCCCTATAATTCAAATTATCTCCCACAGTATCCTTCCAACAACATGTGGGGAATTACGGAAGTACAATTCAAGATGGGAGTATAATTCAAGTATGGGAGTACTCCCAATTCAATTATGGGAAGTATACTTCAAGATGACACAGAGCCAAACCATATCAGTGACTATCATTAACAGTAACGTATGCTTCAAAATAGCTAGAAGAGAGGGTTTTGAATTCTGTCAACACAAGGATATGATAAATGTTTGAGGTGACAGATTTGCTAATTACTCTGATTTAATCATTACACAATGTATACATGTAGCAAAACATCACATGAAACACCATAAATATTTGCAATCATGTGTTAATTTAAAAAATAAAACTTAAAGGAAATAAATATCATTTTGCAGATGGGTTCCGGGTTAAGAATCTTAAGATGGGGTGTAGATTTTCCTGGATTATCTGGGTGTCCAATTTATTCACGAGTCCTATTTTTTTATTGTCTACATTATTTATCTATAAATAAATGAGGTATATTAGTTTTTTTCATTTTGACAGTTTTTGACACATTGTAATGTAGTCCTATAAATGTTTTACTTCATATATTGGAATACTTAGAACTATACATGTTTAGAATTTTTGTTCTATTATATAAATTGACTTCCAAATGTATAACTTTATGTTTCTGGGATAAACCACACTCGCTCATGATACATTTCTGTATTTGTTAACACTTTGTTAAAAGTTTTGCATCTATAAAAATAATAAATACTAGTCTGTAATTTTGTATTTTGTTCCATCTTTTCAATATTTTTTATTAAGATTATTTTGCTAGCCTTGAAAACTGACCTGGGAAGATAGACTCTTCCTTATCTGTTTTATAAAGGTGATTTGGTAAAGTTAATTTTCTTTCTTCCTGTGGTTGGTAGATATCACCAGTGAAGCCAACTGGCCCTAGAGCTTTTTCTGTTAAAATGTAATTAATCACAAAATTAATTCATATATGAGATGTAAGAAAAATCATTTTTTTCTTATTTTTTATAAGTTGAATTTTTCAAAACATTTCATTAGTTATTAAATGTATCGTCATAAAGTTCTTACTATGTTGTTCTATTATTTTTTTAATGCCGAAGGGCTGTAATGATATTTATTTTTTCTTTGATAGTAAAGCTATCAATTTATCAAATTTATTCTTTTTAAAAGACTTTTTACTTTTCTCTATTGTTCATCTGTTTCCAGTTTCATTGATTTTCACTCAAATATTCATACTCTTCTTTCTTTAAGGGTTAGTTATTTATTTTGGAGTTTAATTAAATTCATATGGTTAACTAATTATTTTTTAGCATCTTATTATGGAAGCTTAAATCATTGACTTGAAACTGTAAGTTTTTCCTAATTAAGGTGATTCATTTTCCTATAAAACTTAGTGTGACTAAGTCCCCCAGATTATGATTTATTTGTTTTTTACTGTCATGCAGTCAGAAGTATTTTCTAATTTCTCTTGGGACTTTCTTACTCATATTTCTTAAAATATTTTTCTCTTTTATTCATTTTTTCTTCTATTGTGACTGTGCACTTACTTTCCAACTGACTGTCTGTGAAATGAGGCTTTCCAAAGTCCTTTTACCTTAGGAGGGATTTTTGGTGGTAAATTCATATAGCATATTCTGAACTTTGTATTACTCTATATTTTTGTTCCTGAAAGATCATTTCACTGAATGTGCAATTCTAAATTGAGTTTTGTGGATTTTTGTCCTCTTGTGCTGAAAACATGATTTAATTTTTTTTAGATTCAATTGATCTTATTGGGAAGCTGTCAGGTTAATCGTCATTAATAACTAATGTTTCTTTTTTATTTGGCTTCTTTTGTGTGTAGGTATGGGTTTTATTTTTTATTTTTTATTTTTTTGAGGCAGAGTCTCACTCTTCGCCCAGGCTGGAATGCAGTGGCATGATCTCAGCTCACTGCAACCTCCACTTCCCAGGTTCAAGTGATTCTCCTGCCTCAGCCTCCTCAGTAGCCAGGATTACAGGTGCGTGCCAACATGCCTGGCTAATTTTTGTATTGTATATTTAGTAGAGACAGGGTTTCACCATGGTGGTCAGGCTAGTCTCGAACTCCTGACCTCCTGATCTACCTGCCTCAGCCTCCCAAAATGCTGGGATTATAGGCATGAGCCACTAAGCCTGGTCTAGGTCTGGGTTTTTTTTACTTGCTTCAGAGTCCCTAGTATTTCTGAATTGAGAAGTATGATTTGACCATTTAAAGTCAGCCTCTCCAATTTTAACAATCTCTTCAATCATTGCATTTTAATGGCCCTTTTTTTAAATCTCTTTAAGCATATAAATATAAGTATCTTATCAATTATATGATTATATTAATTGCAATCTGTGGTTATTTGTTTGATTGTAGCAGAAGCTATTCATTTCCCTCCCCCCCATTTCCTCATATTTCTCATATCTGTCAGATCCTACTATTTCTATGTGCTCCAGATACTTAATATCTATAAATCTATGCCTGAGTTGTTTGTTTCGCTAAACAACAAAAACAACAAACAAACAAGCAAAAACAGAAAAGAAAGACTATCTTCTCTGCTTACTTAATGGCAGACCTGAGGTGGTGAAATTGACATTGACACTACCTAGATACAACACCCAATAACTGATACATAGTAATTTATCTTTAAATACCCCAAAGTTTCTTATTCCTCACATGTGATAATTCTTTGATATGGGTTTTATTATATTTTTAAGGTTTTCCATGGAATTAATTTTAATTTTGGTTAATTTTTAATTTTCATAGGTTATTGGGGGAACAAGTGGTATTTGGTTACATGAGTAAACTCTTTAGTGGTGATTTGTAAGATTTTGGGGCACCCATCACCTGAGCAGTATACGTTGCACCCAATTTCTAGTCCTTTATTCCTCACCTCCTTTCAACCCCTTTCCCCAAGTCCCAAAAGCCCATTGTGTCATTTTTACACTTTTGCATCCTCATAGCTTAGCTCCTACTTATGAATGAGAATATACAATGTTTGGTATCCCATTCTTGGGTTACTTTACTTAGAATAGTAATCTCAAGTCTCATCCAGGTTGCTGTGAATGCCATTAATCCATTCCATTCCTTTTTACGGCTTAGTACTATTCCATTGTGTGTGTGTGTGTGTGTGTGTGTACACACTACAGTTTTTTATTCCACTCATTGATTGATGAGCATTTAAGTTGATCTCACATTTTTGCAATTGCAAATTGTCCTGCTATAAACATGTGATTTCAAGTATCTTTTTCATATAATGACTTCTTTTCCTCTGGATAGATATCCGGAAGTGGGATTTCATGATCAAATGGTAGTTCTACTTTTAGTTCTTTAAGAAATCTCCACACTGTTTTTGGAACAAAAACCAAACACTGCATGTTCTCACTTATAAGTGAGAGTTAAACAATGAGAACACATGGACACAGGAAGGGGAACATCACACACTAGGGCCTGTCAGGGAGTCGGGGGCAAGGGAAAGTAGAGCATTAGGACAAATACCTAATGCATGTGGGGCTTAAAACCTAGATGCCAAGTTGATAGGTGCAGCAAACCACCTTGGCACATGTATACCTATGTCAAAAACCTGCATGTTTTGAACATGTATTCCAGAATTTAAAGTAAAATTAAAAAAAAAACTCCACAGTGTTTTTCATAGTGGTTGTACTAGTTTACGTTCCCACTAGCAGTGTAGAAGTGTTCCCTGATCACTACATCCACGCCAACATCTATCATTTTTTTATTTTTTGATTATGGCCATTCTTGCAGGAGTAACGTGATATCGCTTTGTGGTTTTAATTTGCATTTCCCTCATGTTAGTGATATGGAACATTTTTTCATATATTTTTTGGCCATTTGTATATCTTCTTTTGAGAATTGTTTATTCGTGTCGTTAGCCCACTTTTTGATGGGATTGTTTGTGTGTTTTCTTGCTAATTTGTTTGAGTTTGTTGTAGATTCTGGATATTAGTCCTTTGTCAGATGTATAGATTGTGAACGTTTTCTCACTCCCTGCATTTGTTGGCTGCCCCCTCTTTCCTATATCACTTTCTCCATGCCAATCAGTACTCCCTGCACTTTACAAAACTACTATTTGTTTGCCTGCAAATTATTTCCCATTTCTGCTTGCAGGAGAATCTAAACTAACAAATTGAGTTCATCTTACCAGACTTAACATCACACATCTAATTTTCTAGATGTGTATCAGGGCTTAGCTTCTGAGAAGTTAGTGTACATGTAGTCTTCTGATATGTTTTGGTTATGGAATAGACATTCTACTTTACTTTGCATGTTTTGGTGTAAAGTTCTGTTAACTCCCATGTATTTATATTTTGCTTGCCCTCTCCATGGCTATTCAGAACTGTGCAAGGTGTAGTGTTCTTTTTTATTTTTCCTAAACTGCATTTATATTGCTGATAATCATTGATCAAATTTCTGGAATTATTTGACTAGCCTATGATTTTCTGGTGGATGAGCAAGATAAAAAAAAAAGGAGCCTTTATATACTGCTTTATTTGTCCCCAAACACTTCAATAAATAAAACAGGAGTTGAAAAATGATTAATAAATAGGTGTATATTTTCCTCAAATTGACTCTGAAATTTAATATTTTAGATTGATATTTTGCAATTGCTTTGCATGTTTACACATTTTCCCATCAATGGAGAAAAATAAAATATTTAAATATGTAGTCAACTGTATCTGGCCTGTTTTCAAAGGCATTTTTGAAAATATCTAAGGAAACAAATAAAACAAGATAAGGTAAACTAGAAATAGGCCTTGAAAGAGGGAGTAAGATATGAAAGTGAATGAAAATAAAGATAAAATGTATATATTTGAGGCCTGTGGCTCATTTATTTCCTGTGGCTCAGAAATTTAGCTGTAATGTACCTTTAGCAAACTTAGAGCAGATTACCCAGTTAAGTTATTCCTGATAAGCAAAACAGAATTTTCAGAAAGAGAATATCTAGTAATATATGCAAGTTTGCTTCTATAACATTTCATATACATAGCAGTAAGTTTCATATATTCTTTCACACAAATGGTTGGAATTTTCTCAAAACACAGAGATTTAATAGTTTACTATATGATCTAGTTTAGTTATCTATTTCGTTACTAAAATGTCATAATTTAGCAAGAGATTTAGAACTTATTAAGAAACATATTCATTGCTTTTAATATATTAACTTTAGATTTTATCAAAAATTATTTCATTATATTTAATTTTCAAACCCAAAAGTGATGGAGAAATCATAAGTATGTAATTGATAAACAAAACTGTTTTATTGGCTTTAGATAAATGTATAGTATTTTAATAGTAAGGGACAGGCCCAGTGGCTCGGTCCTGTAATGCCAGCACTTTGGGAGGCTAAGGCAGGAGGATCACTTTAGTTCAGGACTTTGAGGTCAGCTTGGGAAACACAGCAAAACCTTGCTTTGCCAAAAATAAAAATTCAAAAATTAGCAGTCATGGTGATGTGTACCTGTAGTGTTAGTTACTCAGGAGGCTGAGGGGGAAGGATCACTTGTACCCAGGGGTTTAAGGTTGCAGTGAGCTATAAGCACTAGCATGCCACTGCACTTCAAACTGGGCAGCAGAGTAACCCTGACTCAAAAAAAAAAAAAAAAAAAAAGTCACTAAATTATTTTGTAGACGCAGAATGTTAGCAGAATTTAAACATCATCTCTGTGATTTATCTGCTTTGCAAATTGAAATGAAAATGATGGTTTCATTATGACAATTTATAGTAAATAAACAAGGAAGTGGTTTTCTGCTAAGAAAAATTCAGAATATAAAAATTCAAACCAAAAGTCTTTTCTAAAATATTGATTTTTAAGCATCCAGTGTTATTTATTTATCCCTATTCTGATTTCTGCTCTCTGTTGGGAATGTTTGAAAATGTCTATTTTTTTCCAGTAAGGTAGCAGGATGCCATTTATAGCTTCTCAGTAAATATGCTTTATGTAAAATAGTTAATATGAGAGCCAAGGAAGCAAATACCTGATTGAAATGCCTTACAAAATCCTCAATTCTATTGAAAGAAATAAAATGAACCAAGAAAAAAACTCCCTATGGTGTAACATACAGATCAGCTACTCATTTGATTAGTATAAACTGGCAGGAATGGCATTATTTGATGGGAAGATTTTGTTTATATGATTGAAAGAGCAAAAAGGAATCAAATAACCTGAATAAAAAGGATTTCTTTACACATGAGACTTATGAAACCCAGCCTGTGTTCTCAGTCAGAAATAAAAACGATCGCATTAACATATATTCATGGGATTTTATTTTTTTCCTCTCTGTTTCCTAAAAAGAAGAAGTTTCAGTTTGATTATTCTAAATAGGTAATTATGTTAAGATATAAAGGCTTTGGGTTGCATTTTTTTTTCACAAAATATTTCATGCTTTATAGTTGATATATGAAGAGATAAAATAAAAGCCTTAATTAGAAAATAATCCAGAAAGCAAACAAAATGGAATTTGACAAGGAAAATCTCTTTAGCAGTATTTCACTTTTTAAAATGATAATTTATTGTGTATAACATGATATACATATTCATTTTAGGAAATCATTAAAAAGTATAAGGAAATTAAATTTACAGATAATGTTCCAAGACGTTGTTTGCACTTAGATTTAGGTCTCTAGTCTCTTACTCTAGTCTCATTAAATTGTAATTTTTTCAATAATTTATCTCTCCCCTCTGTCTCTCTCTCCATTTAAAAATTTCCTCACACCATCAAAATGCTTATAAAACATGGCTTAACTAACCACATATTTTTACTTCCTGTGGTTTTATTCTAATTTAATCTAGCTATTAAAAATACATATATTTACACATTTTCATTCTTATAAATAATGCATAACATTTTTTTCTCACTTATTTTATAGAATAAATTCTTAAAATTAAATTTTGGGCAAAAACATATGTTTTTATTATTTATTTTAATATTGACAAAGTAAGCTCAAAATTGTAGGCAAAATTATAGTCACAACTGCACAACAAGAATTTAATGGTGTATGATTATAAATTAATAGGTGAAAGATAATCTTTGTTACCTCCATAAAAATTTAATTTCATAATTGCTTTAATTTTTAAGTAATTTTGAATTTTAACATTTTTCTCCATTGAATTTTAACAATTTTCCATGTTATTAGAAAAATTGATATTGTTTTAAGTAGTTTGTTGATGCATTTTTTTATTGGAATGCTTCTTTTCTCTTTATGATTTGAAAACACTAATTTACAAAATCTTACCATTTTTGTTTACATAAATTATGTGCAATATCTTCTTTATAGGCTTTATTAATTCATGGCCATGGCTTCTGAATATTTATTCATTTGAAATAAAAGGCTTTGGATAAACTGCAAGTATACACATTTTTTTTCTGAGAATAATTTTAACTTTTTACTGTCCATTTTCACTTCTCTGTCTATAAACAGTTTTTTATTTTTTTTTCTGGAACAGGTATCCACTTGGAAATGTCCTTTTTTAAGTCCAATACTAGTCTGATCCTCTAATTTTTAAATCCACTTTAATGAATTAATAAATTTGAAAATGCTTTGAACATACTCTCCAAGACTAATTTCCAAAATAGTGTTTAGAAAAGATACAGGAATTATGCATACTACAGGAAATCCAAAAGAATCTACAGACAGACTCTTAGAACTAATAACTAATTTTATCAAAGTTTCTGGATATAAGATTAATCTTCAAAACTTAATTTTACCAAAAAATAGCAAATGCAATTTTAAAATATATTTTTAAAATAACATAAAAAGTATTTTATATCTTGGACTAAATGTAACAAAACAATATTCTATACCATACATTTTAATTTTTATTTTATAGTATAATTTTTTGATATTCTATTATATTGTGTTTATGTAGGTGTATTCACTTTTCTGAAAATGTATCCACCTGTATCCTTATGAAATGTGTGCTTTTCAATAAGAGTTTTAATAAAAAGTATTTTTTATTAAAAGATTTTTTTCCAAAAGCTTAGATGGAATTGTAATTTATGCTTATAATACAATTGCAAACATTTGTCATAAATGAAAAATTGGCATACTATGGTGTCATTTGTTTACTGTGAGGCCCAAGATAATGTGGAAGTGCATTAGGAATAAAAATGTAAGGTCATATTTCTATTGATGCTACTCTAAATATTTCTTGTTTTTATTTTTACAAAATCAAAACGTATCTCAACCACTATTTTGTATTTTTCAAAAACTAAAATTGAATAATTGGTTTTATACACACATATTCCATACTTACACATTTTGAGACATCTTGGTAGTAATTATTATTTTGATCAGTCACAAGTTTTATCTATATAGCATCACTAAAACCTGAATACGTTAATTGTTTTGCAGTGTTTAGAATTTTAGATGTCTGTTTAAGAAAGCTGTGTGTTGCTTAACATAATACCACTGGCTTTCTACTTTAGTAAGCAGAAAATTAAATATAAAGAGACAAGTACCCCTTGTATTTACTTAGTAGCACCTCAAGTTTATTTTATTGTTTCAAGGCTATTCTTTGTGCCTGTTTGTGAGACATGTAATAGAAAGAAGATAGAGGTTCTGTTTCATTTGCCCTGCATAATGATTTGCCAGCTAAAACTTAGTAATAAATTCTATGTCTACCACTTTGATGTGCTTTGAAAAACGTCTTACTATTCTAGAATTTGTATCTTTCCATACTAGTTCTCTGACAAAGATTTTTTTTTTAATCTAAATTCAGATTAGAAGCCAGTATAATTATTTAGGGATGTTTTCATTATACTGCTTTTCCTTATCTGTGACCTCAGTGGATTGTCACTATGTATGCCCATGCCAATTTATTTTCTGTTCCCTCTCTCCCATTATTGAAAATATAAACATACACTGTTCCCAGGGCTGCCATAATAAGATTCCACAAACTGAGTGGTCTTAAACATTAGAAATGTATTCTCTCATGGTTTTGGATGCTACAAGTCCAAAGTCGAAGTATGGGCAAAGCCAGGCTGTGGTAGGCCAGGTCTCACTAACAGCTGAACAGGCAGGCCTCCGTGACAACTGTTTCAGCACTGACTGAATAAGTGAAGTTGAATATTAAAAGCTGAAAGAGCCATTGCCCATATACAAACATTGGAATGTGAAAGGTCACCAAGAGTTTTGTCTAGGCCTTTCCTGAGCCTTGAAGCATGACAAGATAATGAAGAAATCCTTAACAGAACCTGTTTAGGATTAAACAAGGTTTAATGCAGGTCTGAAAAATTCCCCAGACCTCCATGAACAAGTTTTATTGGGCATCTAAAGGAACTCCCCCAAACCTCCATGATTTAACAAAAGACAACATAAGGGTGATCACCGGTGGCATCTGGAACCATTTAGATTAAATACATTTACTGAGATTCCTGAGGAAGGCCTTCAAGACTCAGACTTTAGTTGTAGATTAGAAGTTAATCACTCATGTCTTCAGATGAATGCACACTTACACATAGACATGCAGCTTAGAAGGTATATAAGCTTTGGAAAACTTTGTAATTTTTAGTTGGTCTGGCAATATTTTCCTGGCTTTCTCTCAGTACCTGGTTACAGAAGTAAACTCTCTTCTTTCTCAGATCATCTGCATCTCGTTCTTGGTCCGTGAGAATAAGCAGCCCAAACCTTGGTTTGGTCCGGGGAATAAATTTGGTGAGCCAGCCAGCTGCTGCATTCAGTGGCCAAAAGCTTGCATTGAGACAGTCTTCAGGAGGATCCCAGCAGCTGCCAGGTGAGATTTTCCTGGGGGATCCCTCATAAGGCCGTTCCATGCACAAAATCAGACGTCCTCTCACTACTGGGGAAGAACAGAGATCAGGAGCAGATGCGCTTGAAGGGTAAGTAAAACCAGATCATATGCTGGGAGCCTATTGTTTCTCTGTCTGGGGTTGTTAAGCCATTTGTCTGGTACTACCAGGGAAGCAGTAGGGCTCGCATATACACCTGATTTCCATTTTATTAAGATTGGGCTTTGAGTTGGTTTTAAGTCTGTTCTGCCTGAGTGCACTCCCCCTTGCTTTGGTCTGAAATCTGTCTCAACTTGTTTGCATATGCTGGGAGCCTATTGTTTCTCTATCTGGGGTTGTTAAGCCATTTGTCTGGTACTACCAGGGAAGCAGTAGGGCTCGCATATACACCTGATTTCCATTTTATTAAGATTGGGCTTTGAGTTGGTTTTGAGTCTGTTCTGCCCGAGTGCACTCCCCCATGCTTTTGTCTGAAATCTGTCTTGACTTGTTTGAATATTTGTCTTGTCTCTTTTGATACTGCCTTAGCTTGAAAATGGTTGTTGTTGAATCCATTCCTGCTGGGAAACCCCTGGGAAGGATCTTGTTGGATTGTAAACAGTTTCGGTATGCTCCCATGACTAAGAGGAAATTAGTTTACTATTGTAATAAGATTTGGTCAGTGTACATTTTAGAATTTGAGGACAGATGGCTGACTTGGGGGACCCTGAACTATTTAGTTATTTCTGAGCTAGAGTCATTTTGTAAGTGTTTGGGAAGATGGGAAGGAACACCCTATGTTGAGACATTTATGTTATTACATAATAAGAATGTTAAAGAGAAGAGAGATAAGCTAATGGTGCAGTGTCCCATCAAGGTTTGCCCCAATTCTCAGGGAGATGAACATAAAGACTCAGAAAGCCAACACTTGATAAATGTGCTCAACTCAGTGGGAGCTAAGGCCCCAACCAACCCAGTGAGAGATAACACTCCACCTAACCTGGTGGGGACTAATGCTCCACCACTTAGCCAGAGAAGGAGAGAATCTACCCTGCCAGAGTATGGGGAAACAGCACCCCTAGAGCACAGGGAGGCATCAAAACTTGTCTCTCTCTCTCAGACAAGGCAAGGCGTGCATTTCATCCAGCGAACTGTTGAACCTGTAGCAAGGCAATATCTACGTTGACAATACTCTGTTGGGGTTAACCAGCAGGGGGCTCCTACAGCCCTTTTCCACATTTGCCCTGTTAAACTAGAAGAACTCCAACCTATCATATAGGGAGGACCACCAGAAAGTGATTGAGCTGTTCACTACTATTTTTGCCACTCACTGCCCCACATGGGCAGATGTGCAAGCCCTTCTAAACATTATGCTCACTGAAGATGAGAGGAAGCTACAATTGTATAAGAGGCAGAGCACCTTCATAATGAAAACCCAGATAATACCCCAGACCCTGATGGGCCAATACTCCGTACTAACCCTAATTGGGACCCAAATGAGGCTAATTTTGGTGGAATGGCCAGCCTGGAACATTACAAGGGTACATCTTAAAGGGTGTTAAATCACTTTTTTAAACCTAAAAGCTTAAACAAAGTGCAGGAGCTCCAGCAGAGGCAGTACGAGGATCATTAGAGTTGATGGACTGTATTTGCCAGATCTACAGGAAGTATCTAGATATAGACCCACAGGACCCCAAAAGTGTTAGGATGGTGAATGTAACTTTTAAGGGGCAAACTGCTCCTCACATTAGGAAGAAGCTGCAAAAAGTAAAAAGGGCCATTGGGATGAATGCCTTGCAACTGATTGCTATCTTATTCAAAGTTTACCACAGTAGGAGATAAAAGGAAAACTAAAGCCCTGTTGCAGGTAGCAATACTCATGGCCACAGTAGGAAGAAAAACCAAGAGGGAAGGGACCAGCAAAGTAGAAGTGGAAAATAGAAAAGGATCAGTTGTATATTGCCAGGAAATGGGGCATTGGAAAAGGGATTGCCCAAAGTTAAACCAAAAAGAACCAAGGCCAATTATGGCAATTAAGTCTGAGAATAAATCTGAGGAAGATTGAGGGTGCCCGAGACTCCTAGTACCTCCAACTCTATCTAACATTAAAATTTCCCCACAGGAGGCTTGGGTAGAGTTAACAGTGGGAAAACAAAAATTGGACTTCTAAATTGACACCAATGCTGTTAATACACCCATCACTGAACTTTCCAACACATCTGTCAATACGGTCAGGGTGAATGGGAAACTGAGATCAGAGCGATTTCTGTGCCCCTCTCATGTGAAGTGGGCAATGATCTAATAACTCAGAAATTCCTTTACATGCCAGACTGCCAATTCCTTTACTTGGCAGAGATCTGCTATGCAAGTTACAGGCTCAAATCATCTTCAGCACTGACAAATGTCAGATGTGTCTCCAAGTGCCTACAGAACATGGACTGTAGCTACAAGCACTTCCAGTGAGCACTGAGACCTCATGCCCTAAGCTAGAAACGGTACCTTAGGAAGTCTTCCGCAAGGTGAAACCAGAGGTCTGGGCATCAGACCAACCCGAGAGGGCAATTAACATGGGTCCCATAAAAATCAAACTGAAGGAAAAGGCCCAACTTATCTGAATAAAGGCAATACCCCTTAAGAGGGAAGCCTTGGAAGGCATCAGCTGGTTTTCATCTGGTTCTTACAGTATGACCTGATAAGGCCTCATCAATCTTACAATACTCCTATCTTGCCAATAAAGAAGCCTCACTCAGGTAAGTATAGATTCCTGCAAGATCTAAGAGCAATTAATGATATTGTGAAAGGCATTCACCCCACTGTGGCTAACCCATATACCACGTTTACCTCACTGCCTGGGGATCATGAATGGTTTATGGTGCTGGGCTTGAAAAATGTCTTTTCTTGCATACCAGTGGATGTATAGAGCCAGCTATTGTTTGCTTTTGAATGGACTGAACTTGAGACCACTGCACAGTTTTAGTATGGCTGGACTGTACTCCCTCCACAGTTTAAGAACTCCCCAACTATATTTGGAGAGGCTTTGGGTGACGACTTAAGAAACCTCCAATTGGAAAATGGAGTATTTTTGTAATGTGTGGGTGATTTGCTAATTTCTATCCCCTCTGAGGAAGAGTGCCAGGATAACACTATTAAAACTTTAAACCACCTGGCAGCTTGCAGGTCAAGGTTTCAAGCAAAAAGGCCAATATATGTATAAAAAACTGTAGAATATTTAAGATTTCTTCTACAGAAAGGAAGCAGAGCCCTGACTGTGGAAAGGTGGAATGCAATTGCTTCTATTGCCATACCCTCCACCAGAAACCAGCAAAGGGGTTTCCTAGGTATGGCCAGATTTTGTCCAATTTGGATTCCTAACTTTGGACTAATGGTAAAGCCCTTATATGAACTGTTAGAAGGAGGTGACCATGATTCTTTTCAGTGGGAAGCAAGGCACCAACATTCGTTGAAGCAACTGATGTGTAAGTTAATCTCTACCCTGCCTTAGGGCTTTCAAATCCTCATAAGCTCTTCCAACTTTATGTGTAGGAAAGACTGGGTTTAACATTTGGAGTACTAACACAAAAGTTAGGTGAAGTATTATAACCCATAGCTTACTTTTCAAAGCAGCTTGACACAGTAGCCAAGGTCTGGGCCCCTTGTCTTAGAGCAGTCGCTGCCACTTGCCTGCTACTCAAGGAAGCTGAAAAGCTGACCTTGGAGTAGCCTGTCACAATATATGTGCCCCATCAAGTGTTAGTGTTACTGAAACAAAAAGGAGGCTACTATCAAGCCACACTTTTGGAAGACCCCACAGTAAAACTGCAAACTGCCAGAACTCTAAACCCTGCTACACAATTATCTCTCACCAAGGAGCTGAAGGAACCCCTACATAGCTGTCTACAGAGATCATAGACCAACTGTTTTCCTGCCACCCAGACCTAATGGACATAGTCCTCCCATGCACAGATGGGGCCTACTTTGTAAATGGGAGTAGCCTGGTCACCAACAGGAAGAGAAATGATGCTGTAGTGAACCCATCAGAGGTAATAGAGGCAAGAGCTTTGTCATCAGGACCTCAGCCCAGAAGGCAGAGTTAATCGCCCTCAAGAGAGCCTTGCAACTGTTCCAATGTAAGAGTGCCAACATATCCACTGACTCCAAGAATTGACGCGTGATAGTTCACATATGTGGAGCTCTCTGGAGGGAAGAGGGCTGCTAAGGGGCAGGGTGGATAACATAAATGTTAAATATGCTAAGTAAGTGTTAGAATTGTGAAAAATGATAGGCCTCACAGGAAATAGCTGTAATGCATTGCCCTGACTGTTAATGAGGTATTTCCTAAGTGGCAAGGGCAATACTTCTTCAGACCACACCACCAGGAATTTAGCCAGTGCCAGCATTGAAATCCAGGCACCCTTAATTCACCCAAGTAGACTTAATGGCCTTCAAGCCCTGGTACACTTCTGAAGATGAGAAAGCCACGGAAAATAAGGGATTCAAACTAAACAAAGAAGAGTGAAGAATAAATAGCGCAGGCCTAGTTTGGGCACCAGTGCATCTTGTTCACCCACTGCTAAAGCACATTCACAATAGTATGCATTGTGGGAGAGATGCTTTGCTGGCCTTTGTACAAAATTATTTGAAAGGAAAAGGACTAAAAGCCCACTTAGAGGATATAATTCAACATTGCCATCTTTTCACGAGAAATAAGACTAATAATCATAGCCAAGGGCAGCCTGGACAACAAGAAAGAGGAAGGTACCCACTAGAAAACTGACAAACAGACTTTACACAGATGCCAACTGCCCCTGGGGGAATACAAATACCTCCTAGTTCTAGTGGACACTTTCTCTGGCTGGGTGGAAACATACCCATGCGGAACAGAATGAGCAACCAAACTAGTTAAAGTTCTGCTGATTAAAAAAACTTAATACAGCAATATGGGCTCCCTGATGTAATCCAAAGTGATAATGGGCCTTCATTCACCTCTGAGTTAACTCAACAAGCAAACAAAGCATTGGGAATAAAGTGGAAACTGCACTTAGCATGGTGACCTCGGTATTTCGGACAAACTGAGAGAATGAATCATATCTTAAAAATAATCATTTCCAAGTTGTGTCAAGAGACTCAATTGAAATGGATTCAGGTACTTAGTATTGCACTGCTCCAGGTAAGAATAACCCCCAGAAGTGGAATTAAAATAAGCCCCTATGAAATCGTCTTTGGGAGACCCTTTCCAGCTAATCTGTTTCAGGTTACTGAATGCCCCTGCTTAGGGAGTTGGCTATTAAGAATTGTGTTGCTCACACAGGACAACTCTTAATGTTTTGCATAAGTTTGCTTCCAGCAAGAATGCTGTGAATTCTGTAGAAGCCTGCCACCTGCTGCAATCTGGTGATTAAGTGCTGCTGAAGGAATGGAAGGAAGCTGGTCCTGCCCAAAACTACAGGAGAAATGGAAGGGCCCTACGAGGTGCAACTGACCATGGGCACAGCACTGAAATCAGCAGGCATCAAGCCTTGGTCCATGGCACGCGAGTGAAAAGATTCCTGCCAGCCAGGAGCCCTGTGGCAGAGGAGACCTGGCCGAGAGATGGGAGGCAGAACCCCTATAAGACCTGAAGTTTCTATTCAGGAAAGACACAAATTTCTCTTATAATGCTTCTCCTTGTTATGCCTCTTGTTGCTTCTGCTCTCACTTCTAATTTTTTCTTAAAAATGGGCACAGGATTATGCAGAGAACCTGCAATAAGCCTCCCGATGGGTCTATGCCCTATTACCCCTTTCCAGCACTATGAAATTGCCTTAGTGGGGGTTGCCCATCCAAGGGAAGGACTGGATTTATGATGTAATAACTTTAGCTGCTCTTTTGCTGAATTCAAATGTATATGTCCAGACTATTATACAAGAAAACATCTGTTATAAGAATGGCTATCTTCAAATTTGGGACAGATTTATTTGGCTAACTGCCTCCACTGGACATTTAAACCAAGTAGCAACCTTATGCTGGGAGCAACGAAACCACTCCCTTGACCACTGGCCTAATGTAACTCGAGTCATGGGATGGATTGCACATGAATAGCACCAATATACTACAGTGCTTCAACAAAGAGATTTGCTTGCTGCTGACTGGTCCCAATGACCTGGCCTGAATTGTTATGCCCCTAACAGAATCCAATGGCTTTGTGGCACGAACTTATGACCATGGCTGCCCTTGTACTTGTTGGGACTCTGCAGTCCATGTCTCCCATGGGCACAAGGATGCTGGGTAAAAACCATCTAAAACCCTGCTAATCTCCCACTTAATGCTTAACAGATAGACCACGTCAATTTTTCACTGGTACGATCATCTGGCTGCAATCTTTATCTCCACAATAGGCACATAGAGGCACTACCTAATTTTATGCAGTGAGCATTGAATGTGAGTCTCCAAAGTATTTCCCTTATGAATGCTGAAATGTACCATATGTGGAAAGCTAGCATGCAAAATCAGATGGCCCTAGACATTCTAATAGCAGCCCAGGAGGCAACCTGCACCCTCATCAAAACCAAATGTTGTGTAAATATACCTGACAATTTTGGGAATAGTTCTCTAGTAATAAAGCATATGCACCAACAGATTCAGGCAATCTCCAGTCCTAGGTTATAACTTAATGACTGGATCACATTGTGGTTTAGTGGAAGACCTTCCTGGTGGCCACCCTTGTAGGTATGGGCATAATGTTATGTTGTGGAATGTATTGCTGTTGCATATTGTTCCAAAACATCCCTAGAGCTCATACTATTATGTTTCAGACGACACTGCCTCTATGCCCCTGAAACAGAGCATACTACCGGGAACAAGTCGACTGCTTCCACTCCGGTGCTCTGTTCAGTGTCCCATAATGACAACCCCCTCTCAGCAGGAAGTAGCCAGAAAGATTACAACACCCCTCTCCCTACAATTCTCATAATAAATAAATATACAAGCATGATAGGAATCTTGTTCAAATTGAGAGTGGGGATTGTGCAGGCCAGGTCTCACTAACAGCTGAACAGCAGGCCTCCATGAC
The DNA here is from genome assembly GCA_036589455.1 of Ateles fusciceps. Taxonomy (NCBI): domain Eukaryota; kingdom Metazoa; phylum Chordata; class Mammalia; order Primates; family Atelidae; genus Ateles; species Ateles fusciceps. Next base: position 1,289,631 of record JAZHEH010000827.1, on the reverse strand, counting down.
AACTGTTTTAGCACTGACTGAGTAGTTAAGTTTTGCCTAGGCTTTTCCTGGGCCTTGAAGCATGACAAGATAATGAAGGAATTCTTAACAGGACAAGTTTTAAAGGGGCTCTGAAGAAATTCCCCATGAACAAGTTTACTGTGGGTTTAAAGGAACTCCCCAAATCTCCATGATTTAGCAGAAGACAAGATAAGGGTAATTACCCCTGCCACCTGGACCCATTTAGATTAAGTAAATTTACTGAGTTTCCAGAGGAAGGCCTTCAAGACTTAGACCTTAGTTATAGATTGGAAGAAATTAATCACTTATGCCTTTAGAAGAATGCACACTTACAGGTAGACAGACATACAGCTTAGAAGGTATGTAAGCTCTGGAAAACTTTGTAAATTTGAGTTGGTCTGGTGATACTTTCCTGGTCTTCTCCCTGTACCTGGTTACAGAAATAAACTCTCGTCTTCCCCAGTTTATCTGCATTTCATTATTGGGCTGCAACAATAAGCAGCCTGATCCTCAATGTGGTCTGGAAACAATGCTTCCTCTGAAACCTTCAGGGAAGAATCCTTCCTTGCCTCTTTGTAGCTTCTCGTGGTAGCCATATATTTTTAGTGTTCCTGGCTTGTGGCAGCATTAACTCCAATTAAAGGCCCACTCTACTCTAACGTGACATCATTTTTACATAACTAATTACACTTGTAACAAATTCCTTCCCAGATAAGGTCACATTCTGAGAAACTAGGGGTTCAGGCATTCATGTATGTGTTTTGGCAGGGGGAGCACAATTTATAACAACACTGTAATACATGTTAGAAAAAATATGAATACGCAGACATCAAGATTGAAAATAAGTTGCACTATATTTCTGCTGAAAATTAGAAGGAGAATGCAGGGTCTTTCTCCTCTACCTGAACTTCAAATGTTACCATGCCACAGGACTCAGTTCTTAGCCCTCATTTTATTCCTATCTATGCTTTTCTCCCCAGGTAATCTCGTTCTTAAATACCATCTCTATGCTGCTGATGACACTTGGTCTGACATCTTTCTGTTCCATATGTCAATTATGTATCCAACTTCATCTTCCACTTGAATATCTAATAAGTATCTTACACTAAAGTTTCCAAAGTAGTGATTTATTCTATCATTCTCAAAATAAAACACAGAAAAGCAATAACAACAGGAAACACATGCACCTCTCTATTTTTCTTTATTTAAGTTAATGGGATCACTATTTCATTATTTTGTCCAACCAAAAAACCTGGAGTTGTCATTGCTTCCTGTCTTTCCTTTCTGTTATAGTAAATTCATTCGAAAGACCTCATGACACCAAATGAAATTAAAATCCCTAAACTTACCAATCCTCACCATTTCCACAGATCCACATCCTTGTTTGCTTTCTTAAAATAGATTCCAAAATTTTCAATTTGTTTCTACCCTTTATATATGTTATTTATATTTATTTTTATATTGATATTTATTATTTATATATACTTTACATATACTTCTTTATACCCAAGTATAGACTTTACACTTAGCCAATGAGACATGCTTAAAGGACTTCTCAAATAATATAAGTCTATTTGTTATTATTCTCTGATTTCAGATTCAAATTAGGATAAACCCATGCGTCTTGCATTCTACAAGGTCTTGTGTGATGTTGCAGCAAGTTACTTCTCCAGCCTTATCTCCAGCCACTCTCACCCCAGTTCACTAAACTCACTGCACACTGGCCTTGTGCTTTCTTACTTTTCTGAGGACCTTGTACTTGCTGTTCCCTCTATTCTTCAGATCATTTCTTGATTTGTTCCTCATCATCATTCAAATTTCACCTCAAATGTACCTGAAAGTCTTACTCAACTGATATGACTAAATTAGAATCCTCAAATCCTTTAATAATCCCAATTATTTTTTATCTATGTCACTGATTTACTTTTCTCTGAAATACTTAACATTATATGACATTGTCTGAAGTGGATATAAAATAAGCTTATTTTCATTCCTTTTCTCTAGAATCTGAATACTGTGAGAACAAGGATTCATTTTGTTAATTATTATATTTCCAGCCACTATACCTTGCCACTGGCTCTGTTGTTTGAGGAAATTAATATTGTGGCTTCAAGAAGATTATTTTACGTTAAGTACTTTATAAGCAAAATAAAATTTCTTGTTGGACTAGATACTCGTATTATATTATTAATGTAATTTATCTTCTATTCTGAAAGACTTGCTATATTAATGTGTTAAATTTTGTTCTGCTAAACATTTTTCTCCTGTCTATGAATAGAAAACATTTAGATATTACATTCATGCCAGTTTTGAATCTGGATTTGCTTTTTTTGAATGTGTTACCCTTGAGCAAGTCATTAGACCTGTCTGCATTTTAGTGTCCTCATCTATAAAATGGAGACAGAAGACGTACTAATCTCTATACATTATATTTAAGGTTAAGTGAGTGAATATCTGTGGAGCTTTTGGCTATAAGTACTAGATGAAGTTGGCTAATTATTACCTTCCAGTATGGAAAGACATTAATTTATATGACATTTAAAGACTAAAATTTAAAGAACCTTTTCTATAAATTCAGATTTAATTGGGATCTCTCATGTTCTCATATCTTCTAAATAAACTCACTGTAAAAAAAGTTTCCTGTGAACTAGATAGGTGTCACTTGATGTGACAAAATAAACAACACTAACAGAAGTGATATTCACCAAAAAAAAGCAAAGCATGAGTCATCCATTTCAAGAGATAGAAAATTAGGGCATGTTAAGTATCAGTGCTTTATAAAAATAGTAACAGCTAAGAAGAAAAAAAATGAAGTTTTCTGAGAAAATTGTTTAATGTCTTACAACCTATGAACTCTCTAATCAGTAATTCTATTGGTAAGGGAAGAGCTTTTGTCTCTCCTTGTGGTTGGATTTTATTTTACTTATTTATTTTATTATTTATTTATTTATTTATTATCTGCCAGTTAGCACTAGGTTAACATATAGTTTGAATTTTAGGTTGATTATACACTTTCCTCTCCCTTATATACACATACTTTGACTTTGGAACTAATTGAACATTTTATATTTATATGAGTTTTGTTATTAAAAGTTGTGCAGTGGAGAATGTTGAATAACAGGAGATAAACACTGGTTAGGAAAGATATCCTGAGGGAAAGTCTCATCTGCATAGTAAAATATTTACTCAAGGTCCACTTTCATACCAAGGGGCAAAGAGAGACACCAAGGAGAGGGAAGTGCAAGAAAGTGAGAGGAGTAATAGAGAGAGAAAGAGAGAGAGAGAGAGAGGAAAAGATAAATGTGAAATACAGTTTTGAATACATTAACTATACCTTATTGTAATATGTGGTCAACAACTTAAAGACTGATTTACATTTCTTAATGTAAATAATTCAAATGCTTCACTCATTCTCCAGTGAGGTTAACAGCATAACCATAATACCATAACAATACCATAAAAATGGTATTGTTACTCTAAAAAGATCTCCTTAAAGCACATGAGGGAAGTGAAATAAATGTCCTCAATATATTATCAAACATGTTACAGAAAAATTTTAAGAATTGTCTTGTTTCAGTTAAGCAAAAAAGGATGAAGAAAAACAAACACACAAAATTTCCAGCTACACCTGTCATAATAATGATGCACAATATACCAAATGTCTTCTAAAATTACCAGTTGGCTAATCAATTAAGCAATAGTAAATTAACAAACTAAATTATAAATTACAATGTATCTTTGCATTGCCAAAAGAACTGTCCAAGTTACAAAACTGTTCAAACTGTTTATTTATAATTAGGAAGAAAATTCTTTAAAAAAATATATTTTTTTATATTGTATATTTCATATATAAATATGGCCATATAATACAAATTATACTTTTATAGTCTTAAAGTTTATAAAGTTTACCCTTTTCAGATGCTTGTCTCACAGAATCCAGTAAAATAAAGATATTTCAATATTCTGATTTAAATATCCAGTAAATGGGTCTTAGTGAGTTTACGTAACTTATCTTAAATCAGATAAAAATTTTTAAATTCTATAACATAATCATAATTTTGTTTTGTTTGATTTTCCCCATTAGCCAGTGTGTGTGTGTGTGTGTGTGTCTGTGTGTGTGTGTGTGTGTGTGTATGAGAGAGAGAGAGAGAGAGAGAGAAAGAAGGAGAGAGAGAGAACCTGTTTTGGTGTATATACAAGAGAGAAATAAATTTTGGCTAAACCTAAAGAGGTGAGAATAATGATTATGGGCCTAGCCTAATGATGACAAGACACAGAGTATGGCTAAAATATTATGTAAATCTAAATGGGTGTACTCATGCTGAATGAGCAATCTGTTCTCAGGGAAGAAACTTATACTGTGCTACCCATCCTAACAAAATGGAGAAAATAATTCTTCTCTGCAAAGCAATTTGAGTCAGAAATATGCAGAAGACAAGGAGAATAATTTATATCTTTGGAGTACAAAGTACATAGATTAAGTATAAAGCTATGTGTAGATATACAGATAGATAAAAACTATACCTGGGTTGTGGAGGAAGTGTTATTTTCCAGAGAATATCAAGGCACATGCCAGGTAACAAGCTAGTGTGACCGTATTGTGGATGATGGGCTCAGGTCGCTCCCTGATAGGATATGTTCTTCCAGGCCCTTGGTACCTCACTCACCCAAGAATGAGGGAGAGGACCCCACTGGGCACAGTGAACTCATTTAAGTAAATATCGGACCCTAAAGAGTTTTGCAGAAAGTGATTGATTTAGGCAGAGAAAGAAAAAAGAAAGAAATAGGGAGTGAGAGAGCTCCCACGCTCTCATGAGAGGGGATCCAGAAATGGAGTCCACACAGAGGTGGGAGAATGGGACTTTTAACCTGGGAGATATTCCCGCCCCATTCAAGTTTTCTGTCCTATGAAAGGAGTTCCTTTAAACTTCCGCTGGAGTGATTGATCTTTGGTTTCTGACATCTGATTTGTTGTTTGGCCCACAGTCCTCCCATAGGTTCTCACAGAATTTTCTAAACAAAGGAAGCTCACCTGGGCAGTCTCTCTTCCCAAGTACATGAAAGTGAAGGACCTTTAAGCTCCTGGATGGAGACATAGGTGGAGGTACGGCACTGGGAAGTTCTGGCCTTTGAAACCACGCCCCTTGTGGACACAGGAAGAGAAATTAACACATTTCCTCTCTAGTACCTACTCCCAGACATGTGTCCAGGCCATATTGGATTGCCCAGCCCATTAGAACCTTGAACTTAATAGTAACTTTAAAGATGTTTTTGTTGTCGTTGTTGTTGTTTTTGACAATGCCTTGCTCTGTCACCAGGCTGGAGTGCCATAGTGCAATCTCAGCTCACTGCAATGTCCACCTCCCAGGTTTAAGAGATTCTCCTGCCTCAGCCTCCCAGGTAGTTGTGACTAAAGGTGCCTGCAACCAACCCCAGCTAATTTGTGTGTGTGTGTATGTGTGTTAGTAGAGATGGGGTTTTACCATATTGGCCAGGATAGTCTCAATCTCCTGACCTCATGATCCACCTACCTTGGCCTCCCAATTGCTAGGATTATAGGTGTGAGCCACTGTACCCAGCCATATATTTTAATAAATTTATGTTGACCTTCTATATTCATTATTATCATCACTGATTATATAACAATATATAATAGAACACAGGTGGCTACTGCTCTCATAGAGTTTGTATTCTTACTAAAAATGAAGCAAAAACCAAAAACCACTAAACTGAAATTTGTGCTGATTGTATTAGTTTGTCTCACACTGTTATGAAGAACTACTTGAAACTGGGTAATTTATAAAGAAAAGAGTTTTAATTGACCCACAGTTTCACAAGCTCAACAGTAAGCATGTAGGAGGCCTCCAGAAACTTACAATCATGGTGGAAGGTGAATGGGAAGCAAGCACCTTCTTCACATGGTGGCAGGAGAAAAAGGGAGAGCAAAGGGGAAAGTTTCACACACTTTTAAGCCATCAGAACTCATAAAAACTTACTCACTATTATGAAAACAGCATGAGGGGAATACATTCCCATGATCCAATCACCTCAGATCAGGCCCCTACCCCAAAACTGGGGACTACAACATGAGATTTGGGTGGAAAAAAGACCCAAACCATGTTATTCTGCCCCAGACCCCTCCCAAATCTCATGTCCTTTTTACATTTTAAAACCAGTTATACCTTCCCAACAGTACCCCAAAGTCTCAACTCATTCCAGCATTAACCCAAAAGTCCAAGTCTAAAGTCTAGTCTGAGACAAGGCAAGTCCCTACTGTCTATTAGCCTGTAAAATAAAAAACAAGTTAGTCACTTCCAAGATACAAGGGAAGTACAGGCATTGGGTAAATGCTCCAGTTTCAAAAGAGAGAAATTGGTCAACAAAAAAGAAAAAAAAGAGCGACAGGTTCCATGCAAGCCCAAAATCCAGCAGGGCCATCATTAAATCTTAAAGCTCTAAAATAATCTCCTTTGACTCCATGTCTCACATCCAGGCCACACTGATGCAAAGGATGATCTCCCAAAGCCCTGGGCAGCTCTGCTCCTTTGACTTTTCAGGGTACAGCATCTCAGCTGCTTTCATGGGCTGGCATTGAGTGCCTGTGGCTTTTTCAGGTAGACAGTGCAAGCTGTTAACAAATCTATCATTCTAGAGTCTGGAGGACACTGGCCCTTTTCTTACAGCTCCACTAAGCAGTGCCTCAGTAGCGACTCCATGTGGGACCTCTAACCCTACATTTTCTGTTCATATTTCCGTAGCAGAGCTTCTCCCACAAGTGCTCCACTCCTGCAGCAGAGTTCTGTCTGAACATCCATGCATTTCCATACATTCTCTGAAATCTAGGTGGAGGTTCCCAAACCTCAACTATTGCCTTCTGTGCACTCACAGACCCACTTCTACATGGACGCTGCCAAAGCTTATTGCTTGCCTCCTCTGAAGCAACAGCTGGAGCTATACCTTGGACCCTTTTAGCCACAGCTAGAGCTGGAGCAGCTGAAACACAGGGTGCTATGTCCTGAGGTTGCATGGAGCATCAAGGTCCTGGCCAATGAAACCACATTTTCTTCCTAGGCCTCTAGGCCTATGATGGGAGACACTGACACAAAGGTCTCTGAAACATTCTGGAGGCATTTTCCCCATTGCTTTCGCTATTATTGGCTTTTTTTACTTATGCAAATTTCTGCAACCAGCTTGAATCTCTCCCTAGAAAATAGGATTTCCTTTTTGACTGCATGGTCACACTGCAAATTTTTAAAATTTTTATGCTGTGCTTCCCTTTTAAATACAAGTTCCAGTTTCCAATTTTTTTGTTTGTGCATATGAGTATACACTTTTAGAAACCACCAGGTCACCTCTTGAAAGCTTTGCTGCTTAGAAATTTCTTCCATCAGATACCCTAAATCATTTATCCCAGGTTCAAAGTTCCACAGATTTTTAGGGCAGTGATGAAATGCCACCAGTATGCTTGTTAAAAGCATAGCAAGAGTGATCTTCATTTCAGTTCCCAATAAGTTCCCCCATCTCCATCTGGGACTTCCTCAGCCTGGACTTCATTGTTCATACCATTATCAGCATTTTGGTCACAACCATTCAATAAGTCTCCAGGAAAGTTTCAAACTTTCCCCCATCTTCCTGTCTTTTTCTTAACATTCCAACTGTTCCAACCTCTGCCCATTACCCAGTTCCAAAGTCACTTCCACATTTTCACATATCTTTATAGCAGTAGTTCATATAGTAGTTCATTCTCACACTGTTATACAAAACTACCTGAGACTTGGTAATTTATGAAGAAAAGAGGCTTAATTAACTCAGAGTTCTACAGGCTTAATAGGAAGCATAACTAGGAAGCCCCAGGAAACTTACAGGAAATCACCTCCCATCAGGTCCTTCCTCCAACATTGTAGACTACAATTCAACATGAGACTTGGGTAAGAACAGAGAGCCAACCCATATCGCTTATATAAATCGAAGTTTTTGAGCTAAGGTTTGTAAGAACAAAGAAATTAAAAACTAGTATTTTAATCTATATCCTATCACTAGATTTTTGTTGTGAATAATTATATTCACTTAAATACTGTGGCTAGGATGCTTTTGGTTTCAAGACAAAGAAAAACAAAAGCTTAAACAATAAGACTTTTTAATGATTTTAATTAATCGGATGCTTAGATGTAGATAATTTCAGGATTTGTTGAGCTATCTTTTACATGAGAATGGATACTTCTTTTATTATGCAATCCTTGCCACATTGGCTTTTTCTACCCACACTCAGTGTTATATGTTTTCAGATGACTCTATTGCATATCCTCCCACAACCACACTTTGAGAAAGACAATGTGAAACATAAATATGAGTGTTACTTTTCATGGGCTACACATCTTGAATATAGGAGAAAAACTGCTTCCAGAACCCTCTGGCTGACTTATTTTAATGTATCTGTAGATGGAATGGAGGCAGGTGCCTACCCCTTAATTCAGAATAACTGAGACACTAGCATCTGGCATTGAATTCTTTGTAACTGGAAGTAGGCAAAAACTAAGAGAGTTGAAAATATCTGTTTGGATGATAATTGTATTAATCATTATTGCAGTTCATCAGTATTCTAGTACTCTTCCTTCCTGGACCTTATCCCCTGGAAATTAGTCAATGACTTGCTTTATCAAATGAAATATTAGCTGAGTGACATTTGGGTATGACCTATAAATTGAAACAATAAGAATTGCTAGGCAATCCCCTATGTCCTTTTCCATTGACTGTCATATGCAGTGTTCCAATTGCATTTGCGATTGAGAGAAAATTGAGATATTAAGGTTACTTGTTACTGTACCATAATCCAGCACACCTTGACTAATTTAGAAATTTTTCTTACAGCAATAATACTTGTGGCCTGGGAAGGTTCCTAAATTGAGGTGGGACCTCAACCCCAGCTGGTATTCAGGGTCTTGACACCAACCATCTCAAGAGGTAATTTAAGTATGAGTCATAAAATAAAGTATAGATATTTATTGAAAAGTGAAAAGTATACACTCAGGAAAGAGAGTTGCACCCAAGGTGGTTTGAGGCTGCTACCTTTATGGGTTTCTTAACCAAGGCATGAAATATTCATGAAAATTCCTGGAAAAAAGTAGAGATTTCTCAGAACTGTGATGTCATTCACTTTTACACCAAATATGGTGTTCTTGGAGCAGTGTTAGTGCTGGTGGGTGTGTGATTTAGTATGCTGATGAGTGTATAATGAGGTCCTAGGTGAAACCCAGGTCAAATTCAGCACCATGTTGAGTCTAGTGAATCTTAGCCTGCTTGGTTCATGCCCTGTTTTTGAGGGTCTTATCAGCCCATAGCCTCTGCAGTTATTTCAGCATTTTCCTTGTGCTTAGTCATGTGAAATTGCTGCCTGAAATTTTCTATTATTTTGTGACCAGTCTGTATTATTCCAGTCTCAGCAAGAAGAAAAAAGAAAAATATGTGGTTCTGCTTAAATGGCAAGTAGTGGGTAGTAAGGCAACTGTTAGAGGGTAGACAGATGGAGACTCATTTCATGTAGTGGCCAAATTCTGGTAACAGTAACTCAGAAGGCAAATCATATAATAATGGACATGAAGGCTCAGAGGAACAAGTTGGGAAAACAAATGTTAGCAGGTGTGTGTGGGTTTTTGTTGGCCAGTTTTGGCAAGGTATTTTAAGAAGGCAACGAGTTCAGAAAAGAAATGAGTGTCTTGCAAACACAAAAGGGAATAGAATTCAGAAATTCAGGGCCTTGAATGTTAGAAAAGCTGTACACATTTCAGAACCAAACAATGGAAGATAGAAGTGAGAAGCCTTTCAGCAACAAAGGCTAATTTAAAATCAACCATGTGGCATGTATAAAATTAAACGTGTAGGTGTCCCATCCATGGTTATCAATATCTGAATGGATTGAGGGTGTCAAAGACAAATCCAGACTTAATAAAGACAGACTTTACTCAAAAAGACTATTGTAATAGAGAAAATTCTTTTATTTCAGAAATCTGTATAAGTCACACAAGGAAACAGAAAAAGACTTCTCTTTTATTGGGAAAGTTCACCAGGGTCAGTAGAAACTTTTAAGGGGAAATTGGGCAAGAAAGTATGGATAAGCAGACAGCATAAGCAGAGTTATCTGACAGGAAGCATGCCTCCCAGTGGTCAGCTGACTCTCAGGATACTCTACTAAGAGGGGCAAGTTCTGCATTTTAATGCTTGCTCAAGTTTTGGGGCAACCCAAAATTCAAAGACCTATGGGAAAGAGGTAAGGATTTCCAAAATTTAGACAAGACATGGCGAAGGGTAAGGAATAGGCAATTGTGAACATAGGTCAGTCAGTCCCTCCCTACCCGCCCCCTTACCCCCTCATTCCCCGACTCCCATTGTTTAAGACAGACTACATTTGTCTTTAAACACGGATGGAATAGGAATCATGAGCTGAGATTGATCAAAGGAGTTTTTAGGGGCTGAGCCAGCCTTTACATTCTTGTTGCCATTAAAGGACTAGCTGTATCTGCCAACATGTCGTTCGACTGTTGTTGGAGGCTCATAAAGATCAGGTTTTTAATGAGAACTATGGCTAGGAACATCATAGAAAAATAATTATTAAACATGAAATAGAGGAGTAATGCCAAGATTTATGGTTCAGATGGTGCCAGTTAAGAAGATTCTGGGACATTGAAAATATCCTTAATTAGTCGGTAGTCTGATGAATTTCCAAGTTTGTGGTCTGTATATTTTTAGTTATAACATACATATTAGAGAGGTTTCAGGAACACATGCACAGCAGTTGAAAAGCCAGAATAAATCTAGACACTTGTAGACATTCACTGGAGTTTCTGTTGGCTGAATATTTTTAGTTATAGCATATATATTAGAGAGATTTAAGGGAACACATGTACAACAGTTGAGAAGCCAGAATCATGCCCAAATCTAGACCGTTGTAGACAGCCATTTATGGAATTTCTGGAGTTCTTTGGCAATGATGTTGGTGGCTTTGGTAAGACTTTCTGCACTCCTGGTTATTTTAGGAGCAAATCATTGAATATGTACAAATTCCAGAAAACTTCCTGACAAGTCCACAGCAATTGTTGGCACAAAGTTTGCTCATGTATGATCTGCTGCAGTAGTCTTTTAAGTTTACTCTCAATCTCTTATTCTCTTGTTCTAAGGCTTCTTAAGAACCTGGAGGGGAAAAAAAGGGTCACAGCCTCCTTCCAGGACTGGGAATCTGTACCTAAGCTTGCAGCTATAACATGTTCTGCAGATATTTTGATTGTCCAGTGCCTAGGAAACTTGAGATGTAATAGATTAAAGTGAGAAAAGAAAGCAATTTAGTTAAAAGTTTGATAATGGCTAGTAAGATTAGCCAGATAACAGGATCTAGTACAGTTGTCAAGCAGACATCAATAAGCACCATTACCTCAATGCAGTGTGTCTCATTAGGAACCAAACAGCATTCACAGATATAATTGCCTCATAGATTTTCCCCTTAGAGTTCACATGAGACCTTTTGATAAGGATGTTATTCTGTCAAAATGGGAAATTTTCAGACTGAGGAAAGACATGTTAGTTGTTTACAAGACAGTCCCAATCACACCAGGCAAAATTGTGCATAGGATCACCAGGATCATCTTTAAGATTCGTTTAACAAGGCAATGTACTCTTATCCCCCCATAATAATACTATAGTATTTGTATTGATGGAAAAGTAGGGGCAATAGCAAATACTTAAGCCCACGAAAAGGCCTTTGGTAATGTGGTGGTGGAAGTATAGACTGCTCTGTTGAAAAGTATTGATATTGAGGAAGATTCCTTTTGAAGTCTAAAGGAAAAAGCTAAAGGGCTCCAAACTGATAATATAAAAAATAGAGGATTATCTTGCTAGGACTTCTGTAACAAAATGCTGCATAATGGGTACCTTAAACAACAGAAATTTATTTTCTCACACTTCTAGAGGCTAGAAGTCTAAGATCAAGATGTTGACAGGGTTTGTTCCTTCTCAGGACCATGAAAGAAACATCGGTTCAAGGCCTCTCTCCGAAGCTTATAGATGCCATCTTCTCCCTGTGTCTTTCATATATTCTTTCCTCTACACAGATCCCTGTCCAACTTTCCTCTCTTATAAAGATACCAGTCACTGTGTAATTGGGTCCATCCTGACAACTTTTTTTTCACTTAATTAATTCTGTAAAAATTCTATAACATCATATTCTAAAGTGCTAAGAGTTAGAACTTCAGCATCTGAATTTTTGGAGCAGGATAAAATTCAACCCATAACAGATGCCCTTAAACCTAAGACTGGTATAGGAATTTGGAAGAAACTTGAGGCTTCCAAAGGAAAAAGGAGTATATAGTCAGCAAGTAAAAGCAAGCTTTTGAGATTGTACTACACATGGAGTAAAAGAATGCCCATAGATTCTGGGGTTCTTATAGAGTACTGAGATGGAGTAATTATTAAAGAAGCTTTTGTGAAGAGGAGAAGGAACTACTACTAGGACTCATTATGGAAGTCTGCAGTTACAGTGAGGAAAGTTATATGGACAGCAAAGGTCACAATGGAGGAACAGAGAAGCAAAAAGGTAAAAATCTATACAGGAAGGACAATCTCACAGTGTTTGGTTCCAACATGGTTGGTAAAGCTGACTATGTTGTGACATCTGTCATCTGCTTGTGGGAAGTTACTGGGAAAGCTGTCTAATTTGTTGTATAGACATTGTATTCTGGAAGGCTGAAAAGACAGAGCATGCATTAGCTTAAGGTTTCCAACTGAGTTGAACTTCCATTCAGAGTAGCTTTTTTATCCTTTTAGTTTAGAGGCATAAACCCAAGTTTGGAATTCCTGGAATTCACAAGAAGACTGTTTCCAGAGAAGTAAAACTTCCTTAGCAACGTTGGCAGAAGAGACAATTTAGTTTCTTTTTCCCAGGTTAAATGATCTTGTAAAGGGCAGAGACTAATTTTCATGTGAGAGAGCCAAGTGGCCATCTGGGTGTCTCCAAAGTATATCTGGGAAGGTAAAACCTCCAACTTGCTTCCAATTGTTCTTTCATGTTAAGGGGCTTTAAACTGAGAGGTTCTAAGCTCATTAGTTAGGGACTCAGTTGGTAAGTGTAGTCAACTTGAATTCTTGATTACTTACAGATGGATGCACAAGAAGAGCACATGTTCAGGCTGTTTTTGGCAGTTCAGCTGTGGTCATTCCTTATCTAAGGCTTTTTTCCTTTACAAAGAGTTTCAAGGATCTTTGATCCTGTGCTTGTGAACCTACCAATAAGCACAAGGCTGAGCACAAAAACATAACACAAATGAATAGGTTTTGAACTGCAGATATGATTGCAACTTTACTACTTATACCTCAGAATTAAATCTATTCTCAAATATCTATACTTTACATAGGGCATCATAAATTACTGTGGCTGAGGTTTTGTAAATAAAGCCTAGTGACCCATCAAGAAGTGTACAGATTTTTCTTTTTATCCTTATATTATGCCTATATTGACAGAACTATAAATAATTATTAACACATAATACTAATTTAAATAAAATAAAGTATTTTATTCTATTTTGCATAAATGCAGCCTATGGGACAATATTATTAGATGCTATTTTCCTTTTTGCCCATTACTATAAGTTTTGCTTCTCTAGGCTTTTCCTTCTAATTCCTCTTCCTCAAAGGAACACTTTGAAAATTAGTTGCATTTCTGTAAATACAATTTAGATTCCTTAGGGAGCAAGCACTAGGAAAATGAAATGTGTAATATGTTTATTCAGTAAATTGTTACATTAAATCATAATATACAAAGATGTTTATTGAGTTTGCAAAGTATAGAAACCACAAATATATCATCTTAAAATAAAATCTTATAAAAATAATTTAGGAAGAATTGGCCACCATTAATATTACCTTTTTAAATCCTCTATTTTACCGTTGGCAGATGTCCATTTATATTTGCAATTCCAATAATATAACTTACATTCAATTGATTATATCTTAATTTTGTTATATTTGCTATTTCCCATAATAAATATTATATAGAGAGTATTTTTTTTCCTTTCACAAACACAATTATTACAATTTCCTAGCTTTATAGACACTTCTGATTTATGATGTCTGACTAAATAGAATGGGCTCTCTTACTCCTCAAATTGAAATTATAGAACAAACTTAAGTATACACTGTAGTATTAAAAAATGAGAATATTATCATGAACAAATCATAGACATGAAAATTTTTCCATGCATAAAACTTGTAGAATCAATAAAATAGTAGACCCAAGAGAGCTGACTAATTTACAACTTCATGTCATCCAAAGACGTCAGAATAAAGTCGTTTGTATCCTGAGCAGTGGCCAGAATAACTCAGGGTCTGACATGAGAAATGGGTACTAGAGTCGTAGTGCAATTACTTGGTTAATTAATTAAATGCTTTAAAGTAACTGATTCAGCCTTTCCTCTTAGAATTCCCAGTGCACAATGTTTTCTACAGGGCTGAAGCCACGAGGGCTAATGCCACAGGCTACTTCCTAAAGAGACAATTTTGAAATAGGACATGTTGATGTCAGAGAAGAAGTGAAATAACATAAACCACTGTCAAAGCAAAGAAACCACATCCAGCATATCATCTCACTAACAGAAAATTTGCTTAGCCACACATATAGCGATGGCTCTTACAGGAATCTTTATTTGTCCTCGGGGACAAAAATTATCATCTACAGATAAATGAACATAATTAAATTATCAGTACTAGATAAATTAGATTATAAATAAAAATAATATAACCAGTGTACCTTGGAAAAATATATACAAATATATAAAATATAAATGTATATGCACATAACTATATTTAAATCATTTAAATAAGATTAGAGTATGAAATTGTTTATTTAATACAAAACATACATAATCACAGTCTTATTGTTTTTACCTTTTCCATGATAAAGAAAAATATGTTAATAATCTACTCTTGATTTTTAAAAAATCTTCATAATTGCTTAAACTTTTCAGAAAATAGAAATTTCAATTTAATTTTTAAATATATTTATTTATTGTCGTTTTAGAGACATGGTCATACTATGTTGCCCAGGCCAGAATGAAGTGGCTATTCACAGGTATGCTCATAGCTCATTGCAGCCTGGAACTACTGGACTCAAATGATCTTCCTATTTTAGCCTTCAAAGTATCCAGGACTACAGGCATGTGCCATAGCACCTGGCTTCAACTTAGTTTTTAATAGGATAATATATTATGAAGATAACCAATACAAATTATAGACCTGTTATTAGAGCTTAAAATTACTCCAGAAACAAATAGTCTGTATAATTTGGGTGTGGTTTCTCAAAGAGCTGTCATTAGAAATAACTTTCAGAAGAAAAGTTTTATAACGCTGAATAGCAATTACCTTTCCTCAGCTGTAAGGGAAGGAACAATTTATCACTTTTGCCTTACTGAGATTTCCTTCACAAGGAAGTAAGCAAGGCTGTGGCTTTCAAAGCCATAAAGTGCTGAGATTCAATTAGTTAGCAATGGGTGTCAAATATACTATAGGAAACTGAAAACATAAAATATGGAGAGAGAAGGGCAGAATCAGTCTACAAACTAATGGATGGCAGAAATGGAATATTTTATATACATAGCCTTCAAAAGCCTGCTAAGATTTAAGTAGCCAGATTGTATTCTTATGAGGATTAACTTTAAGCTTCAGCCTTGCCATTGAATATTCAGAGATTTTTAAAAAATACTTTATTTTTTAGAGCAGTTTAAGATTCACAGCAGAAGTCAGAGGAAGGTACAGAAATACGTCATTTATCTTCTTCCCTCACACGATAACCTTCGCTATTATCAACATCCCCTACTAAAATGGCACATATGTTGCAATTGATCAGCCTACATTGACACATCACATTTAAGCTTAAAATGTGACATTAGGAGCTGGAGAAAACAGAGTTTCTATACATAATATTTTGGGATAATATGTGGGGAGGGGTGGTTTTTGTTTTTATTCCTGAAAGGAAGGACTTGGGAATCAGAAATAGAGGAAGAGTCAGAGAAGGAAAGAATGGAAAGCTAAGAAATAAGAAATGAAACTTGAACTTGATTTTAGAAATTATCATTCTCAAACCATGACTTTCTAAAAACTACTTAATGGTAAATGCTAAAGATAAAACTTAATGGTAAAATTCAGTTGTTTCTTGCCTAAAGATCTTTCTGGCTGGGCACAGTGGCTTAAGTCTATAATCCTACCCTTTTGGGAGGCCCAGGCAGGAGGATTGCTTGAGTCCAAGAGTTCAAGATCAGCTTAGGCAGCATAGTGAGACCCATCTCTACAAAAAATACTTCTAAAAATATTAGTTGGGCATAGTGGAACACACCTGTAGTTAGTTCTAACTACCTGGGAACTGAGGCAGAAGGATTGCTTGAGCCCAGAAGGTTGAGATTGCAATAAGCCATGATCACGTCACTGCATTTCGGCCTAGGTGACACAGTGAGACCCTGTCTCTAAAAATAAATAAATAAACAATAAAATTAAAAAGGTATTTCTGATGTTGAAGTGACTGGTAATTGTGAAACCCTGGTTTTAAATTCAAGCTCTGTGACATATTAGCTGCATGATCCTACGAGAGCCCCTTAACCTTTCTTTGTTTAATCCTTTCATATATAAAGTGATGATACTATTAGGACATAATTTCATAAGATTCTTGCATGAACTAATGGATCTAATAGATTTGAAAATCTAAAATCAATGCCCCCAAACATAGAGAGGAAATGCATACTGTTTTTACTTCCATATATTCTCTTGAACTGAACTTGCAAAGCAAACCACTCTTTTAAATGGTCGAACTGAGGGATACTTTGCAGTAGGTTTGGGGAAAGCAGATTGTCATTTTATCTTTCCCTTGGCATCACTACTGGGAGAGAGGATCCTAAGCCTCTGACTACTTTCAAAGCCTTATTTGTTTAATGGCTGTTGTTCTTAGATGTATACATTCTCTGTACTATATCTTTATGCTAAACTTTTCCTACAGTAACTTCAGTGGTTCCTCTTCCTTGAATGCAAAAATGTTGTGATTACAACAGTTATCTTGTATGACCAAGATAGCTGTGGCCACGATGCCCTCTTTCAAAAATCTAAGGCTGAAGTATTAACTTACTGTGTGATAATTTGACCATTTGATGTGGAAATATAGACAATTCATAAGTCTGACAAAATTTCCTGATGTTTCATTAGGAAGATGAGAAAGTGTAAAATTTTGCAAAACAGATATTCCACATATTGCTTTTCTGTTGATCTCTGTTTATATACAGAAACACAACCCATCAGCAGTTTTGTATTGATCACTCTGTGAGCAATACACAGTGTCTGTAACTGAGCCAAAATGCAGCTAATACCAAGCTAATACATGCAGTAGAAACAATTGATACCCATCTAGAAATTTATTTTAAAGGACATGTTTTTTTAAAGATTTTGCCTAAGTGCTTTCTGTTCTTTAAGTTGTTTTTAAAAAGTGAGGGATGGAGTAAATACAGAGTTGGTAGTAATGTTAATAACTACACTACAGAATTTACTTTTGGCACCAAAATATGAAGTTTCCTGACACACAAGGTCTAAGAAAACCAAAATATTATCTCCTATCTGGTTTGAATAATAATTCTTATGTACCGGTTAATATCCAAATGCTCCTGACAGAATTAGACCAAATATTGCATATATGATGTTGATTTTCATAGCCTGAGGAATTTGTATGTACCTAGCTGTGGTGAATTTTAGAACAGATAAATAGATAGGTAGATAGTAGATACACTGGTAGATAGATAGGTAGATAGATAGGTAGATAGATAGATATGATAGATGAACAAAATTAAAAATAAATGAGATATTCAGGGTAAAAGGAAAAGAAAGCAGTTAAAGATAATATGTTATGGGAAGATCTATGCATAAAAAGGGAATTGAATCTCAAAGTTCAAAGTTTTACATAACATTTCAAGGATCTTAGATGCTATTCCACTCTGGGCTTTTCCATGGATCACCTTGGAATAACCCCTATAGTATTGAGCTTCCTGCATCCAAGTCTTTGAAAGTTATTTAATTGTGGATGTTATCAACCTGAAAAATCTATGTGCTAATGCTATGTTACCATTAAATACTAAGTACTATATTGCATACATCAGTTGTGAACATCAGATATTGTGAGTATCATTTTTTCCTGTGAAAATATGGAATCACCCTTAGGGAAAGAACCTGAATTAAAACTGGTTCATATGGGAGTAAATTGAGGGATTACAGATTCAAAGCAATACCAGTGGATAATTTTTGCTTCTCTCATTATGTACAATTTAATTGATGATCAAGCTTTATCTCAGTACACAACTAGAATCATATTAGCTTGGAAAATAATTGAAGCGCAGATGGCCCAATGACCTGAAATAATTAATAAAGCATCTCTGGGTGTCTAATCCTGACCATTTTTTACCATTTCAGGTGCAGTAACTAATGTGTTACTAGGTAAATAGATTTTGCTTAATAGAATTATAAGCTACAAACTACTTAAAACTTGGGATACACGGCCATGCTGGAAAAGTTTGATAACTTCTTGTAAGGTTAAATGTACATTTGGCATAAGATCCGGCAACTACCCTCTTGAATATTTATTATAAGAAAATGAAAAATTATGCTCACACAAACACCTATACATAAATTTTCACAGAAGTTTTATTTGTAGTAGTTGAAATCTGGAAACAACCCAAATAACTCCAAAGGGTGAACATATAAACAAACATTCAAACATTAATGATACATCCCTACAATAGAATACTCAGTAATAAAAAGGAACAAATTATAGTTACATGTAACAACATGCATAGATCTCAAGGACTTTATGTTGAGTGAAGAAAAGGCAATCTGAAAAGGCTATATGCTATACGATTCCATTTACATAATATTATCCATCTGACAATTAATAATTATGGAGAACTAATCAGTAGTTGCCAGAATTTAAGAGAAGGGAGATGTTTACAGAGCAGTAACATGAATGCTGAAGACTCCATCCTAATTATGGTGATGGCTACATGAATTAATATATGTAATAAAATTTCATATAAGTACATATTCTCCTTGAAAAAGTGAGTTCTTGTAAAACTAGTGAAATCCAGTTGAGATAATACAGTATACTAATATAAATTTCCTGGTTTTTATAATATACTGTAGTAAGGTAAGATACTTACCATTGGGGAAGCGTAAAGAGAAGTACAGATGAAATCTCTGTATGTGTTTTTTAAATCTCTTATGACAAGGAACTATTTTAAAGTAAAAAGGAAGTATACATGTTTTGAATGTATCTTCCCAAAACTATTTTATTTTAGAATAATTGATCTGAAACTTCTTTTTCTGAATCTAACTAGATTTGGGTATTAGTAATTGACACAATTTCAATTTTATGGTAATAAAAACAGTTCATAAGTATATGAGCTGTTTTTTTCATTTTGTTTTTCATAAATAGGTGGCAAAAGTAGGATGGAAGACACCAAATATTGCATAATGCTTATGTACTATCAAGTTGTTCAGATAATGAAATAGATACTTCCTGGGTGTTGGTGGGAATATACTATTTCTAATATATTACAGCATGAAAGTGCTATGGGAAAAAAATTTGCCATGATCAAAATATTGATGGGTATGGAAAAAAAGGAATTGTTAGATAATTTCTGAAGATCATCTTGGTATATCGCAAATTTGCATCTGATTGTTGATTTGATTTAAAATGGAATTTCACTGAAATTATTTCATGATTTCAAAGGTTATTCTTTCTAAATAGCTTAATCCACTGGGATTATCTGATGTACATCTTTATGGTTATAACAGTAGTCTTTGTCTAGGACCATATTGGGTTGTGTTTGTGTGTGTGTGTGTGTGTGTGTGTGTGTGTGTGTGTGTGAGAGAGAGAGAGAGAGAGAGAGAGAGAGAGAGAAGTCAATGTGTCCAGAACTGTCTAATCAACTAGTATAGTAAGAAGGAATGTAATTCTCCATCAAAACTAGCCCTGTGGAAATCAATCCAAAATTTCTCATTGTATTTGCTTATGAGAAGATATTTGCACCATTATCCATTATTTGTATAATAGAAAAGTACTCAAATATGTTTCAGGAAATGTGTTTATAAGCTCTTCCTGCTTTTTATCATCCACTAAATAGCATCACATCACTGGCAAATCATTCTAGGTCTCATTCCTTTATCTGACTGAAGAAAGTTTTAGGCAACTTCTAATATCATTTTCAGCTCTAATATTACATATTTTGTAACTTTAATGCAAGACAATAGTATGGTTAAAAGTATGTGTTTTATTGGCAAAGAGTTCAAGTTTACCACTATTATTCACTATATGATCTTGCTTAGGAAAAGTATTCAGTCTCTTTACATCTTTGCTCCTTCATCTTTTAAACACAGGGAAATTTAATGTTTATCTCACGGGTTTCTTGTGAGAATTAAATGAGATTATGTATTTACAATGTTTTTCATATAGTAAATATTCTTTTCATATAGTAATATGCGTTATTATTATAAACCAAAAACAGATAGTTGGTATCAAATATAGTGCATAATAAGGCAAGTTTAATCCATTGAAATAGTTCATCTCTAGAAAATGCCAGATTCCAGAAAAAAACCTCATGTTCACTAAAGAAAAGCACCATTTAATTAACCAGATTTCTTCAAAGTTGATAGACTTCTTTAATTTCATTTGTTTTCTGAAAAACCTGAAATCAGCACTCACTCAGTAACTCTTTGAGGAAAGAAACGGAAAAATAAATGCAGCTGCCAGCAAAAGAAAATATGTTCTTCACTTAGGGTTAAAAATGGGAGGAATTACAAGCACTTCCTTCACTCATTAAACATATAAAATTGAATTCCTAAAACTTACTAACAACTGATCTAAAACATGAAGTAAGAACACGAACTACTACCTTCCTTCATGGGGCTTAACATTCTAGTGGAGCATGCAAACAAAAAACCGAATCAATAAGTAAAATACATGATATATTTGATAATGCTGTGCTAAGGAGAAAAATAATACAGGGACATGGAATAGGATAAGAAGTGAGGGCAGTAATTTTAAGTAGGGAGTCAGGGAAGGCTTCTCTGAGAATGCTACATTTGAGTAAAAATCTGAAGGAATTAAAAGTGGAATCCTGAAACAGGAAAAAGTCACACAGATAGCTAAGTACACTGTTCATGTGCCATGGCTGTTGAATGATAAAAGCCACTTGAAAATGGCTAATAAGTGAATTTATTATGTTGGAAATTATTGCTTGGGGAAAGGAAGTGAGGAACTACTGCAACATAGGAATCATTGCCTGGAAATATATGATGAAGATTAGAAAGTGTGTAAGTAAGGATTCCATAGCTCTGTCTCCAGGGGCTATAAATCGCCTCATAGAGAAAATAAAATTATCCAATCCACTAGAATTTTAATTTTATATTTGTGAATTCATATTCTTTTATAGGATAACTGAAAAGAAACAAGGAAGTTTTTTTTTTTTTTTCAGTTTGGGTCTATCAAAACCTAAAATGTCCACCAAAAATCACTTAGCACTGAAAAAAACATTCAGTTAAAATTGCAGGATATGAAATCAACATATAAAAATCAGTAGCATTTCAGTATACCAACAACAAGCTAGCAGAAAAAGAAATCGAGAAAACAATCCTATTTACAATAGATTATTTGAAAAAGACAAAATGACTAGGAATACATTTAACTAAGGAGGCAAAAGAACTCTCTACAAGGAAAAGTATAAAACATTGATGAAAGAAATTGAAGATGACACAAAAACATGGAAAAACACTTCATGTTCATACATTGGGAGAATTAATACTGTGAAAATGATCACATCACCCAAACTGATCTGAAGATCTAATCAGTTTCTATCACACTACTAATAACATTCTTCACAAAAATAGAAAAAAAAAAAAAAACTAAAATTTTTATGGAACCACAAAACACTCCAGAGCAAAAAGGACAAAGCTTAAAGCATCACATCACATGGTTTCAAAATATATTTCAAAGCTATAGTAACCAAAACTGCAATGTACTGGCATAAAAGCAGACACATAGACCAATGGAACAGAAAAGAGAAGCCAGAAATAAATTCATGTATTTACAGCCAACTGATGTTGAGAGTGACAGTGGTTGAAGCTAGATTCCTTTCATATCTGTAGTCTGAAAAGATTTTGGTGTACAGCAAGAACAAAGATTTTGAAGTCCTCCAGCACTAAATTTAGACCTCATCTTTGCCACTTAGCTGCTAAGTTATCAATATGGTAAGGCATCTTAAAAAATACATTAGTAAGATGAAGAATATAAGGTACTCCATGAATTAAATGACTAGATTTAAGATATTTCTGATCTCTAAACTGTCACAGCTAAAATGCTTCACAAAGGCTTTCAGTATTTAATGCCTATTTGGCAAAATCATCAGTTCATTAGATTGAAAATTATTTTGGGTCATGAATCTTATCATATTTATTTTTGAATCCACAATGATTTGCATTCCCCTGATAATGCAGTGATATTGAGCATTTTTCATATACCTATTGCCATTTGTGTGTCTTATTTTTGAAAAATGTCTATTCAGCTTATTTGCCCATTTAATCAGATTATTATTTGTTTTTAAATATTTGTTAGATCCATTTGGTATACAGTGCCATTGAAATCTAATGTTTCTTTGTTGGTTTTCTGCCTAGATGATCTCTCCAATGCTGAAAACGGAGGGTTGAAATCCCCAAATATGATTTTATTAGAATCTCTTTATTCTTTCAGATCTAAAAATATTTTCTTTGTATATCAGGGTGCTCCAGTGTTAGGCACATATATATTTATAATTGTTATATCATTTTTGCTGAATCAAATGTTATTATATAATAACCTTCTCTGTCTCTTTTTGCTGTTTTTTACTTAAAGTCTGTTTCATCTGATGTAAGTATAGATACTCCCATTCACTTTTAAATTCGTTTGCATAGAATATATTTTCTCATCCCTTAACTTTTGGTCTATGTGTGTCTTTATAGGTGAAGTAAAATTCTTGTAGTCATTATATTGTTGGGACATAGTTTATTATACCTTTAGCTACTTTATGTTTTTTAAATGGGAAGACTAATCTCTTTACGGTCAACGTTATTACTGATAGGCTTACTCCTGTCATTTTGTTAATTGTTTTCTGGTTGTTTTGTATATCCATTGTCCTTTTATTTCTCTCTTACTGTTTATCAGTACAGTTTTGTGGTTTTCTCTGTTGATATAGATTAATTCTTGTTTCTTTCTCATTTGCATATCTGCTCTACCAGTGAGTTTTCTGTTTTGCATGTTTTTATGATGGTGATAGTTATCTTTTCACTTCCAGATGTAGGACTTCTTTGAGCATTTCTTATTAGGCTGATCTAGTGGCAAGGATTTTCCTCAATGTTTGCTTGTCTTGGAAAGACTTTATTTCTTCCTCATTCTTAAGAATAAATAGCTTTGCTGAATAAAGTATTCACGGCTGATAATTTTTTTCCTTCTAAACTTTGAACACATCTTCCCTTTCTGTCTTGGCCTCCAAGGTTTCTGCTGTGAAATCTGTTGTTAGTCTAATAAAGATTCCTTTGTATCAGAAATAGACTTGATGCTGTTCTCTTGATGTTCTCTAGAATTCTTTCTTTGTCTCTTAACTTTTGATAATTTGACTATAATGTGACTTACAGGGCACATTCTTGAGTTGAATGTATTTGCAAACCTTTCAACTTCTTTGATCTGGATATTCATATCTCTTCCCGGACTTGGAAATTTTTCAGCTATGATTTCATTAAATAGGTTAATTTTTTATGCGTTTGCCTATCTTTTTGCTTACTGAGACTTTCATAATATGAATATTGTTTCATTTAAAGGTGTTCTGTAAGTCTTGTAAGCATTATTCACTTCTTTTTATTTATTTTATCTTTGTGTAATTTCAAAAGACCTATCTTTGTTCTGTTCAATCAAATCTGCTGTTGAAGCAATTTCTCCAGGAGGTAGTGGGCAGCTTCAGTTCTGGCACAACCATATGGGTATAGAGCACAACCATAATTGGTAGAGACAGATACAACAGTTCTGCCAAAGCCTAATTTCTCCAGGAGAAAGAATGCAGTTTCAGCTCAGCAGCACTTGAAAGGTGTAGATGGAGGAGTTCTGCCAAGACACTTTTTTCGCAGAAGGCAGCATTCAGCTTCAGCTTAGGCTCTTAGAGGCAGGGCAGAGTCACATCTAGGAGAGGTAGATGAAACTGTTATGCCAAGGCACACTTTCCACAGAAGAGTGTGCAGCTTCAGCCTCAACCTCAGGGGTCTGGGTGCAGCTGTACCTGGGGACTATGCAGGGTAAATAGGTGTAGCAGCTCTACTGCCACTAGGCCCCATGTAACAACTGGTTGCAGTTTAGCTTGGAGATGTTACACCACTGAATGGGGGTGGCTTGGCAGCAGCCTTGCCTCAGTGATAAAGGGGTACTATGGGCATTTGCCCCCTTAACATACTCCAGCAGTAGTTCTGTTTCCAAGATGTCAGAGCACAGTAGCTGCACAGGCCACAGGGGGGTGGGACCCAGGGTTGGCTTCTTCTCTGTTGGGAGCACAGTTGTGTAGACCTCAGGCAGCTCCCTCAGCTGGGCTTAGTACCTGTGAGGACTGCAGGGGACCTCAATGGCGAGGATTGTAAGTTGTCCATGGGATTGATGGGGATAGCTGAGTTCCTCTTGCTTATCTTTTCTCTATAAAGATAATGCTTCTTGGTTCCTAGCTGATCCTGGTTCGGGAAAGGGGTAGTGAAGGCCAGATGTCTTATTCAGTTCTCTATATGGCTGTCCTGAATTTCTGTGTACACCAGGGTTTCTGTTACTCCTTTGACATACTCTGATGCTCTCTTTCATTACTTTTGTTAAAATGTAGTTGTTTATTTGCCGTTTTGGCTGTTTTTGTTATGGGAGAAGCACTAGGGGCTTCCAATCAACTAATTTGCTGATATCACTTCTGTTCATAGCATCTTTATTCATTATTTCTCCAAATTGGAAATAATCCAGATGTTCTTGACCCAGATGTCCTTAAACCAAACTGTGGTATGTTCATACAATGGAATACTATTCAGCAATAAAAAGGGATGACCCATTAGTAAACACAACTTGAACGAATCTCAAGGTGTTATGCTGAATGGAAGAAGCCAGTTTTAAAGAGTTATCTCTTTATGAGTTCAGTTATATGGCATTCTTTAAGCAATAAACTATAGTGGTGAAGAGCAATACTAACCAGAGGTCAGGTATTGAGGAATGGTGTGACTATATCACAGAGTAGGAGAGAATGTTTGGAGTGATCCAACTTCCCTATATATGGTGGTGGCTACCCAAATTTAGATTCATGTTAAATGTATAGAACTGTATAAACAAAGAAAATGGTCAAATTACTATGTGATGATACAAAATAATATGCATTTATACACACATACATGTACATATATGTAATTTACTTGAATTTTGTTATGCTCTATCCCCATATAATCAACCTCTGAAGGCCAATTTTTATGTAAGAAATTATTTTTGAACAAATTCTACTTGTATGTAATGTGGACTGTTTATATGATGAACCTGTAAAGAGAAGAAAAGTATGTCAAGGGTTATGCAATATATTGGCTTAGTAAATAGGGATAGGAATTTTGTCAGTAAGCTAAAAGGGAAAAAAAACTGATAGAAACATGTAAGGAAATACAACGAAGCATTGATCTATGTGCCTATTTTTGTACGAGTACTATGCTGTTTTAGTGACTATGCCCATATAGTATAGTTTGAAATTAGGTAGTGTGATGCCTCCAGATTTGATCTTTTTGCTTAGTCTTGCTTTGGCTATGAGGGCTCTCTTCTGCTTCCATATGAATTTTAGAAGTTTTTTCTAATTCTGTGAAGGATGATGGTGGTATTTAATGGAGATTATGTTGAATTCGTAGACTGCTTTTGGCAATATGGTCATTTTCATACAGACCAATGAAACAGAATAGAGAACCAAGAAATAAACCCAAATACTTACAGCCAACTGATCTTCAACAAAGAAAACAAAAACATAAAGTGGGGGAAGGATACCCTTTTCAATAAATGGTGCGGGGATAATTAGCTAGGTACATGTAGGAGAATGAAATTTTATCCTCATCTCTCAACTTATAAAAAATCAACTCAAATGGACTAAGGGCTTAAACCTAAGACGTGAAACTATGAAAATTCTAGAAGATGACATTGGAAAAATCCTTCTAGACATTGGTTTAGGCAAGGATTTCATGATCAAGAGCACAAAAGCAAATGCAATAGAAACAAAGATAAATAGCTGGAACCATGGCAAAAGGAACAGTCAGCAGAGTAAACAGACAACTCAGAGTGGGAGAAGATTTTTACAATCTATTCATATGACAAAGGACTAATATCCAGAATCTACAATGAACAACAAATCAGTAACAGGAAAACAATCTCATCAAAAAGTGGGCTAAGGACATAAATAGACAATTCTAAAAAGAAGACACACAAATGACCAACAAACAGATGAAAAAAAATGCTCAACATCACTAATGATCAGGGAAATGCAAATCAAAACCACAATGTGATACCACCTTCCTCCTTGAAAGAATGCCCATAATCAGAAAATCATAAAACAGTAGATGTTGGCATGGATGCAGTGAACAGGGAACACTTCTACACTGCTAGTGAGAATGTAAACTAGTCCACCTGCTGTGGAAAACAATGTGGAGATTCCTTAAAGAACTAAAAATAGAACTACCAATTGATCCAGCAATCCCACTGCTGGGTATCTACCCAGAGGAAAAAAAGTCATTGTTCAAAAAAGACACTTGTGAACACATGTTTATAGCAGCACAATTCACAATTCCAAAATCAAGGAACCAACTCAAATGCCCATCAATCAATGAGTGGATAAATAAACTGTGGTTATATATATGATGGAATACTATGCAGACATAGAAAGGAATGAATTAACAGCATTTGCAGTGATCTGGATGAGATTGGAGATGATGTATTCTAAGTGAAGTAACTCAGGTATTTAAAACCAAACATCATATGTTCTCACTGATATGTGGGAGCTAAGCTATGAAGATGCAAAAGCATAAGAATGATACAATGGACTTTGGGGATTTGAGGGGAAGAGTGGAAGAAAGGTGTGGGATAAAAGACTACAAATAGAATGTAGTATATACTGCTTACGTGATGGGTGCACCAAAATCTCACAAATCACCATTCGAGGACTTACTCATGTAACCAAATACCACTTGTACCCCAATAACTTATGGATAAACAAGTAAAAAATAAAACAAAAAAGAAAATATAATGAAACATTGAGGCAATAAGTAAAGAATTCTTTATTTTTCCATCAGTTTCTTTCTCTAGAGAAGCTAGATAAGATGGAGAGAAAGTGGAATATCTCAGTCATCACCATAAAAATTATATGGATTCAAATATTGTTTTATCTAAGCAAAACAACTCATAGTACCGTGATCAAATAAAGCCGAAGGGATCAGAAAAAATTATAGTTAAAATTAATTATTAAAGTGCACGTTATAGAGTTATTTTGATGTTGCTGCTTTTTTTTTTTTCTTCAACTTTTCCTGGCCCTCATAAGTATTTTAAGTAATCAAATGGATCCTGAAGAACTTTCCAACCATTTATAAAGTACAATGATTATGAAAGAAGCAGTCTAAAGGACATGAATTAAATTTCCCAAGGCTCTATTATTTTGTTCTCTATTAACATGACTTTAAGCGTGGCTAAGAATTTCACCTATGTGCAACTTTAATGGGAAAATATCTATTCAAGAGAGTTAATTGTATAAAAATGCTTGTTTAAGAAACCTGATTATTAGGCTTCCTGCAGTTAATACAAAATTATACTTGGCTGTTGCAAGTGACCCAAATGTTCAGGAAAAAAAGTTATTTCTGATTCTACTGACTTTTCCACTGGTTTTTCTTTATTCAAATCCAAAGGACCTTGTAGAATTAGAATAAATGACAAAGATGTAGGCCCAGCCTTTGACCTGTAGAGCAATGTATCTACAGTTGGATTTGCATTACTGCAATGACATTAACTAACTATCAAGGTCATGTTAGGTGAGTGATTTAACAGCTTTGCAGCTCAGTTTGCTTATCTCTACCAGAGGACATACAGTGTCAAATATCATTTCAGAGCTTGCTGTGTGCTGACTGCCTGTTAAGCATTTTCACGGTATCTGGTGAGGCAAGAATTCTGTTCTGGCCTCCTCCACTCTCCCACAACACTTAATCAGAAAACCCTACTGGATCTTCCAAATATCTAGAATCTATTGTTTATCACCTTTATCACTGCTATCCTTGTCCAAACTAACATCGTCTCTTACCTGAAGTCTCCTTGTCCTTGTCCCATTGAGTTTATTTTCAAAATAACAGTCAAAATGATCCTGTTAAAGATATCAGATTGTGTCACTCCCCTTCTCTAAATCCTCACATGATTTCTCAGATCACTTTGTGTAAAAGTCAAATGTCTTGCACAAAAATTGTCAACCTAGATTTGGTTGAGTGGATTTTATATATTTTAGGACCTCTGTATCTGTGGTTTCTGCATCCCTGGATTCAACTAACCATGGATAGAAAATATAGGAAAAAAAACTAAGTCCTACTGAACATGTATAGTGAACATGTATAGACTTTTTTATCTTTATTCCTAAACAATACAGTATACGAACTATGGATACCAAGGGATGATGTGTATAAATTACATATATGTGTCTCAAAAAACAACTTGCCAAATTGTAGACTTTTAAATTACATAAATTCCTTACATATAATTCTTATAAGAAAAATCCATATATTATTTACATGACAAAAAATGTGCAACATTCTAAAATTTGCCTCTAAAGTCTTTCCAGTGATGAATACCTTGCTATATTCAAGCAAAATCTGCCTGGTACATCATGTCAGTTGGTTTCAGTATATTATGTGTTAAGAATAGGGCTCTAGAGTTCTCAGTTCTAGAGGCTGCCAGTGTGGCAAGAAAGGGTAAAATATTACATAAGAAATTTCTTACCCCAAAATTATTATAGGAAAAGGAGTATATTATTTACACACACACACAAAAAGTGCAACATTTTGTAATTTGCCTCTAAATTCTAAAGTGAGCCAAGCTACAGAGGCAAGGAGAGTTTGATGAGTGATTCATGGATATATATGTACCTACTATGTCTGCTACTTAGTGACTTTCTTTTCTTAGGCAAATCACAGGATCTCCCTAAATGACGTTTCTTTCCTTAATATAGGGGTAATAATAGTACTTCTTATCTCACAATGTTGTTAAGTGAATCAAAGGTAATTAGCAGGAAAGCCTGGGCAATTATAAATAAAATTTATGTTTTAATTTTCTTTTTTAAAGGATATCCTATTGTTTAAAAAGATAGGAACAGTGTATACAATCAATAGCAATTCTGATTATAATACAATCATTGAGAACATAAAAAAAACACAATCATGGAGAATAAACTTTCATTGTTTATATTATATATCAATGTAGGTAATCTATATTAAGTAAAATGTTATAATTAGTCTGTGCCTTAGATGAAATTAATTAACATTATAGATTCTTCACTCAAATCTTCAAAGATTTTCAGCTAATAAGGTCATCTCAAAGATAAAATGATAAAGTAACTTTTCTTTCAAAAACTGACCCAAACAACCAGGATAGAAATAAGGTATTCACCTGGCAGGAGAGATACCATGATCACAAAGGTGGTTTTTCC
Source organism: Ateles fusciceps (assembly GCA_036589455.1). Taxonomy (NCBI): domain Eukaryota; kingdom Metazoa; phylum Chordata; class Mammalia; order Primates; family Atelidae; genus Ateles; species Ateles fusciceps. The sequence continues at coordinate 1,259,827 of JAZHEH010000827.1, read as the reverse complement.
AGGGCGAGGCTTATCCATTGCACTCTGGATGTGCTGACACCTGCAATTTCCCCAAACGTGGGAAACTCACCTGCATAATTTGTGGTAGTGGGGGGACTGCGTTAGAGATTTCCCCTGTTTAAAACAAACAAACAAAGAAATAAGGTATTCAAGAAAATTGTAGTATTTCACTCAATATTTTATTAAAAGCCAAGTAAACAAAATAAAAATATTTTTGAAATACATCATTTAATACATCTTCTGATATTATTATTCACAAAAGCATTTAATATGTACTTTTTTCTTTTAAATCCTATGTGGTAACGATTATGAGTTTCTTGCCTTAGTTTACTAAATCAAGATTCCAAATAGCCAACAAATCATTATTTTCCAGTTGAAAATGTTAATCAAATTAAATGTTTTCATTAATAGCAAAGTGAAATCAACTAGTATTTACGGAGCATTCATATACATGGTGAACTAGATTTCTGGAGGATAAAATAAAAGGAATAAATAATAAATTACAGTCTCAAATCATAATATATAAGTGAGCTGTAATATGAAAATAACCTCAGAAAGTTGCAAAAAGGAAAGTTACTCAACTTAGTCAATAGAGATTAAGTAAATTCTGCCTTTACCTCAAAGGCAGAAAAATATAACGTTTACCGAGACAGGAGTTGAATAAGCGAATTAGGCTAGCATGATGACTTTGAGAAAGGTAGTGATGGGAGGTAAATCACAGTAGGTTGCTTGGGACAATATTGTTTAGAATTTGGAAGATAAGGTTTAGATGTTTTAACTTCATGCTGTTCTCAAAATGGAAAGTTGCTTAAACATTTTGAGAAGGGTTAAAGTTTTATCAAAGTAATGGTAAAAAAAAAAATTGAGACAGAAATGCCAGTTAATGTCAGTTAAATGGATTTTCTCTTTCTTTTTTAAAAGTGTGAATTAGATATATCTTACCTATGTCATAACTATAGTGGTATTAGCAGGAAGAAAATAAAATATGCATGTGAGGAGTCCTGAGGAAACAGACTCATTGGGATTTAGGAACACAGCCATTAAGAGAGAAGACAGAATTCACCATTAATGAATGAAAGCTTTCAACTTCAGGCAGTTTTGAGAGTTACCAAAGAAGATAAAGTCTTTGAGGACGTAATAGAGTCTAGGAGAGTATTTTTAAAAACTTGCTGGGTTTAAAGTAGCAGAACATTTAAGTGGAAATATCCAGAGAGTCATTACATATCCAGAAAATACACACTAAAGCTTCCAAAGAATCTAGACTAAAAAGAATAATTTAAGGGCCTGAGGCACAGAACTGAGAGTTGACGCTATGAACCTTACTGTGATTTCTAAAGGAAAGCTAACAAAGAGAATCTTCCCCAAGGAAAACCTGGACAATGTCTAATCATTGTCTATGGAAATTTGGAGAGAAATCAAGCAGAGTTAAGGGATGTAATGCAGACGAAAGCAGAAGAAAACCAGATTATAATGTGTTAAGGAATTGGTAACTGACGAGCAAATGAGGGAAGAAAATAATGCATTATGCTTTCTAGACTGTTTGCAAATCAAGCTTTTAATTAATCATACAATTATTAAATCACTTATATCCAACCAGAAATTGGGAATATCACTAAAGGCTGGATTATATACAGCTAATCATATGCTCTGGCTACCGGAGTAGGGTTGAAGAGAGAGAATGGGAGTAACAAATGACGCGAGAGTCCATGTAAGGAGATCCAGCCTAGTATGTGATGGTCATGGTAGGCAGTGACTGTCAAGAAATGGCGGTGGATATAAGAAAAGGAAGAGCTGGGGAAGACAGGCAGCCCAGGTAAGAGAGAAAGATTATCAAATGGCTGGAAAATGGAACACAACAGGACCCTGGAAAGGAAAATACTGTGAGAGGTTGGTGAGAAATCAGGAAAGTGATGAGAGGTAAGGCTTAAAAGGAAATCATCGCCTTGAAAGTGTTGCTAAGAAATTATAACTTTCCCTTGAGTACACTGACTAATGGGGTTCTAAGTAGGAAACTGATGTTTATCCCAATCACAAGATTAGCCTTGCTATTCCCTTAGTTTATGAAAAGGACAAAGGCAAAGAAAAGGAATAAAATCAAATGCCAATCAAGGGACAACAATCAATGTTTATTTTTTCTAGTTTTGAATTTTCTCATGCCTCTGAGCATGGAAATTATGAACCTCGTAAATATGCGAAACTTTAGGTTCATGTTATTGCCTACCTTTAGTTAGTTAGAAAAAAAAAACATTTCAGTGGTCTCTATAATTAAAATATGAACAACTTTAAAACTGCTGGGATGATTATTCATCATACAAGGGACTCTAATTTGGATGCAAGGCCCTGACTAGTATGACTCCAAGCAAGCCTATGGGAACCAGAAGGAGCTTTGCTCAACAGAAAGATAAAAAACTAATAGTAGCTTCCAGTCACACAGATGCTAAAGGTAACTCTTCTCTGCCTTTGAAGATATCAAATAATTGCTCCATAGTAGTAGAAAAAATTCTGTTGCTGGAATATATCACAAGTAAAAGTTGACTATGGTGCAAAATAACGAATCACTTGGAAATCAATTGCCTATACAGCTAACTAATAAAAAAGAAGATACAAACACGTTTTCCATTTAATTATGTCACTAGTTTATGCTTCAGAGTTCTAAAAAAGCATCTTTTTTTTTTTTTTTTTTTTTTTTTTGAGACAGAGTCTCACTCCATCACCAGGCGCCAGGCTGGAGTGTAGTGGCGCGACCTCGGCTCGCTGCAACCTCCGCCTCCTGGGTTCAAGCAATTCTCCTGCCTCAGCCTCCCGAGTAGCTGGGACTACAGGCACGCGCCACCACGCCCAGCTAATTTTTTTGTATTTTTAGTAGAGACGGGGTTTCACCATGTTGGCCAGGATGGTCTCGATCTGTTGACCTCATGATCCACCCACCTCTGCCTCCTAAAGTGCTGAGATTACAGGCGTGAGCCACGGTGCCCGGCCTAAAAAACATCTTTAAATTTTGTGTAACAAAAATAAATACATCAATGTACCCATGCTATATATTTTCTTGGTACATTCTAGACAATGTCCTAATATCTATAATTTTCAAGAATTACTGGCCGGGGATGGGGAAAGAGAGAGGGAAATCAGTTATCAAAATAAAAACTTGAACAAACAAACAATTTTTAAAATTACTGAGAGCTGGTTATTAGGGACATGGTTTATTGAACTGAATTATCACATTTAAAATTCGTGACCCAAAACTGTTGCTCTTCTCAGCTGTGCAATTGACACCCACCAGCACAGTGTGTGTTGGAAGTAGAAATGCCTTTTTTAAGATCTGTTAATTTAACTTATGTAAATTAATTGGCTGAAATATGAAGAGTACAGAATTTTACCATTTGAATGTCTTTATTAACTGAAAAGTCAGGTGTTGAAATACTTTTAAATACTATTAATCTGTTCTTTGCTGGTGTAATGTGGGCAGATTCTCACTTGTTAATTATATTGTGTATAAAAAATAGAAAAATTCAGTTGAAAGAAATGAAATACCCTATATCAGTACTACTTTGCATGTAAACCTATGCCCACAGAGAAATACAGCTTTTGCTATCACAAAACCAGCCTTGTCCTAGTCATAATCCCACAGTCACAAATTATTATGACAGAGTTATTTCCTTTTGGAAGATACTGCTTTATACTGTAAGTAAATAAATATTCTTGTTACTCTACCATCAGCACTCACCATTATGCAACTACTAGTTAAAGATATCTATACAGACACTTTGTAGAAAATCATAACAAATCTCAGTTCTTGTCATTTTAAAGTAACTTTCAAAAATAGTGTTGTGATACCACTTAATGTGCAATTCATAACTGCTGTTTTTAGATTATACATGGTTGCAAATTATTTCTTTAGAAATATTTTGCAACCATGCATAATCTAAAAAACAGCAGTACTCCCGACCCCTTACCCTACTGTAAGAATGTAAAATTAAAAGACTTAGTTTCAACTCATAAGCTGTTCCTAAAATTTATAATAATATTTGCTTGTGAGAAACTGTGGTGTCACAAATAATATTTCATAGACCTGAGTCTTCAAATATGTTAGAGATATAGAAATCTGCACTCTAGTTAAATATCCCATTTATGTACCTACATCTTTGCTATGGATTTTAAACACCAAAAGATGCTTCTACAATTTCTTTTCTAATTTGTATTTATCAAACTAATGTTGAAAATCACTACATATATTTTTGCAAATTATATGTATCATCTTACAGTTTTTTATTTCTAGAGTCTAATGTTCTTGAGAACCTTCTGGACATTGTAAAAGTGGATATAAATTTTGCTTGAAAGCACAGTTTGTTGAAAGGTGAAATGAAGATATTCTTATCTCACATATAAACAACTGGAAAAATACAAGATAACATTTATGAAACAAATAATTATGATTTAGTAAATATTTTAATAAATAATGAGGACAAAAAACCAATAGTATAGGTACAGAACAAACTGATATGAAGGGTCTTTAGAAAATATTTAAGGACTGACTGAACAAAAATAAATTCAATAAAAATATAAGAAATAGCCATTTAGGAATTAAGTGAGGGAGGAATGGCATAAAAGGGAAGGCTGGTGATCAGTTTGCAGCTGAGCTGTCACTGCTGAGTGTTAGTGACTTGAGTCACAGTCATCAATAAGGCAGACTATTTGGTGCATGCCTGAAATAGAGGCCAGGTACAATCAAGACAAACAAGACATCCATCATGGTTTCAATACCCAGAGACTCTGTGCTGTAAGTTACGTCTGTCTCAAACTGCAAGGATAAAAAGCTTAACAGTCCTAGGAGAAAATATTGCCACATGTAGAAATGGTTCAGGAAAAAGACTCCATTTGTTGGAGGTTTGGCAAAATGCTTGCAACTCATGCAGATGAGGAACAAGAAGAAGGCAGGGAAGTCTTAAAAATGGAAACTGTAGAAAGATGAAAAGAATTCAGGATAATGTATTGGAAGACAAAGAGAGTTTGTCTTTTGATGAAAAGCATGAACTCTATACATAAAAAAAGGCTTATGAGACCTTCAAAATAGGCCCAAGGACTCTTGTGCCTGGAAACCCTAACTTGCTAACACCGTCTGTCCACCAAACAAAGCTTTATGAGTAAGTAGATTGGTAGCCAATGAAGAACATGAAGGAAAATTTGTCTGAGATTCCTTTTATTTTACTTCTAATATCATGCTAATATATTAGAAAGCTCCATAGAAAGGGGTAGCATTGCAAATTAAGGGTAATTAACTGAATTACATTATATCATATATGTATTTCTCTTTCTTTTAAATCTCTCTATATGGTAAATACATATATATTTGGTAAATATATATATTTGATATATATATTTGAATATATATATTCAAATTCCTACATTATATGTTATCTCTCAACACTCATTTTAGACATTAAGTAATTTTACCCAAAAGTTAATTAACTAGTGATTTCTCTGTGCCAGAGACTGTACCAGGACCCCAGACAATGGTTAGTCACTTAAAGAAACATGGAGCCCTTTTTATTGAAGTTTAATGAACCTGAGAGATATTTGTCCAATAATTACAGAATAGTGTAATTCAAAACTTTAGTTTATTTGAAGTAATGGATAGGCAGATATAAGGGCTAAAGCAAAGGAATCTGATCACCTCTCAGGGCATATGGCATGTAAATGGGGAAGAGATGTGTGATGAAGAGTTAAATCGGTGAAGAGATGAAGTGGAGTGAAATTCTAGCAGGAGGATGGGCAGGCCTAATACATTAAGATTAGGGGAAACATTCTGGGTGGAACCTAATGCAGGTAGTACAGGTAGTAACACGAAGAACATTTGCAGATGAGACATCCTTCAGAGGCCAGAGGCTTATAGGTCATTAGGTCTAAGTAAGGTCTTTGAGCATTAGCTAAATAACTGATAAATGGTTTTAAGGAGAAATGTAACAAAACTGGACTATAGCTGCACTTGACGAAGATCATTCTGACTTGACAGGCCAATGGGTAAAGAAAAGCTTGGGGTTGGGGTGGGGTTATCAGTAATATTGTCAGTAAGAATGCTTAGGAGGTTGTTATACTACAGTGATGTTCATGGCTATCCACATCCTTTTCTTCATTCCTCAAGCTTTGAACATTGAGTAACCCAGATCTACATCCAGTGCCCTCTTTTCTTCTTTTTGTATGCTTACTATATGGGCAACTCTCAAGTATCATCGTCTAAAAATCATCTTGATCCTGATTTGTCCAAATTGATGTCTCCATCTTGAACCTAACACTTGAACTCCTGAAACTTAGCTCCATTTTAATTTCCAATATGCATTAAAAATTTAACATGTCCAATTCAATTCTTGATTTGGAAATCTCCAAATTTGGTTTTTCTACGCTTTTCTACCTGAGTAATAGGGAATTTTATTTTCCAAGTTGCTCAGCCAATATTGTTGGATAGACTAATCTCTTTTGCTCCCAATCTGCATCAAATCCATCAGCAAGTCCCATTGTCAGTAAATGCACAATCCAACCTTGTTCTGCCATCTCCACTTCCAACACCCTAGCCAAAGCCATTAATTCCTTGCATTTTGATTATTTTGATAGCTTAAGTAATCTCAATTTTTTAAGTCTATCTCAAGAAAAAGACTAAGTCATACGATATGATACCTTTTCTCTTTTCAATACCCTCCAGTACCTTTATAATATATTCCTAATGAAATCCAATATTCTTACTGTGACAGCTTATACTTCCAAAATGTGGCTACAACAGCACTTACACTTACCATTTCACATGCTCTTCAGTAATGTGATTTTGCCTCTTCTCCATTAAGAGATTGAGATTATCTCTACATTTCTTTGCTCGTGAGTGGCTTTGCAACTGCTTTGACAAATAGAATATGGCAGAAATGTTGCTGTGCCAGTTCTAGACACAGCCCTAACTAAATTGGCAACTTCCCTTTCTTGCTTCTTGGAATGCTCAATTTTAAAATTCATTCTTGGGACACTGTCTCTTAAAAACCCAGGTCTCATTCTATAATAAGCTCAAGACACATAAGCCAGCCATACATGGGCTCTTTGTTTGACAGCCTTAAATAAGCATCCAACAGATAACCAACACTAACTCAGACAAGTGACATAGACATAAAGCCCCATTGAATCCTCAGATGACTTCAAGCCCAGCTGACATCTTACTCTACTTCCTATGAAACTGCAAGCAAGAACCTCACCCTCAATTGACTGAGCTTACAGAACCAGAGGAACTAATAATAAATTATTTCAGGTAATTTATTGATAAATCATAACATAAAAGAATATTTATCATGACCTACAAAACCTTACTTTAGATGGTCCATCAATAACCCCATGATTTCATCTCTTATCATTTTTCTCCTTCTTTACCCCATTCCAATCATACATCAGACTGCACTCCTTCATATTCCTTAGACATGCCAAGCATATGTTTTTACCTCAGGACTTTTGAATTTGCTCTTCTCTAATTATAAGCTGTCCTTCAGATAGTTATTTTTATGGCTGGCTTCTCCACCCTCTTCCCAGATCTGTTCAGATGTTGCCTTATTATAAAACTTTTCCAGCCAGGCACAGTGGCTCAGGCCTGCAATCCCGGTACTTTGGGAGGCTGATATAGATGGATCACCTGAGGTCAGGAGTTTGAGACCAGCCTGGCCAACATGGCAAAAGCCCATCTCTACTAAAAATAAAAAAAAAATAGCTGAGTATGGTGGCATGCACCTGTAATCCCAGCTCTTGGGAGGCTGAGGCAGGAGAATCACTTGAACTTAGGAGGCGGAGGTTGCAGTGAGCCAGTATTGCACCACTGCACTCCAGCCTGGGTGACAGAGTGAGACTCTGTCTCAAAAAAAAACAAAAACAAAAACAACTTTTTCTTGACCAATGTTAAAAGAACAACAACAAAAAATAGGTCCATTTATCTCCACCACTCCCTTTGCGTCTTGATTTGTTTAGCCTTCCTTTTCTCCCCAGCTTTATTGGAATATACTTGACAAATAAAAATTGTATGTATTTAATGTATGCAATGTTGCAATGTGATGTTTCGATATGTGTATACGTTGTGAAATAATTACCCACCATCAAGCTAATTACTATATGCATCACCTCATATAGTTACCTTTTTTGTAGTGAAAACACTTAAGGTCTACTCTCTTAGAAAATTTCAAGTATATAATACAGTATTATTGTGTATAGTCACCATGCTGCATATTACATCTCCAGAACTTACTCATCCTGCAAAAATAAAACTTTTTACCCTTTAACCAATCCCCCATTCTCCCCACTGCCCAGGTTTATCCTTTATGAGGCTTTTTATTATATACCATTTTATATTTTTCTTTGCTTGTTTTTATTAATTGTTTATGCACTAAAAATGCAAGTACCAGGAAGACAGAACCATTTTGTTTTACGTTTTAACTGCTGTAGTTCTAGCACCAAAACAACTAAGCTGGAAGCTTAATACTAATTTTTTCAATGAGAAAATTAATACTAATGGAGGATGGTTGGATGAATGGAGAGATAAGTGGATGGATGATGAATGAATGTGTACATGGATGGATGCATGAATGAATGAGTATGAAGTGGCGCTAATAAAATGGTAAGTTACATGATTTAATCTTAAAAGCCATTAGACAAAATGATAGTATTTTGTTGAACTGGAGTGGTACTTACTCCATGCTTGATATTCTTTTTACAATCAGATAAGTGTTTCTGTAGTTAAATAGATGACCATACTGAGATTTGATAAACTAATGTAATGACACTTGTAAAGATCAAGGACTGACATAGCTTATCCCTCAGAAGAGGTATGTTTTAATAAGAGAGAGAGAGAGAAAAAAATGTCAGTACTATGGGCATAGCTTCCCAGGATGCCTGCCTCAAATTAGTCCATGAGCAAGGAAAAAACTAGGTAACTATGACACAAAATGAAGTATTTGGTGGGAGATACCAGAAGGCTTTCAAACAGATTGGGAGGGGGTGCCAAAAATGGCAAAAATATCATATTTTGAATAGTGAAGCCATTATGTTCAGAAAGGTTGAATGAAACATATTATTTCTATGTATAGAATCAAACTCAATTTCTGGAGCACAAAAGGCTTGATTTACCTTTTTGTGCCTCCAACACCAGACAATTAGATGAAACCAGCATCAGTTTGCTGAGAGCTGGGCTTTGACTCAAAGAAACCACAAGTTTTGGCTTGATAGTTGTAGCTGCATTCACTCTGTTGCTAGGTAAATCAGGAGAAACAAGTGATGCAAAAGGCTTCCAAGGTTCTGTTCCTTGCATTTTCTTTACAAAAACAAATGGTCCTCATCTTTTTGTTGGTTACCGTTTCTTGGTTTTGTTTTGTTTTTTGTTCAGTCAGCATTGTGTTTAAGCTTATGGAACTATCTTTTCTCTTGAGAAGCCAAAACAAACTTCCTTGAATGGTGTTATTTTAGACTTCCTTTCCAGGTTTTTGTTTGTTTGTCACAATGATGCTTTTTGACTTTTGAAATTCTGGGGATTTTAAGAAAAAAACAAATGCAAAATGTAAAATGACTTCTACATTATTATCAAGAATAGTATTTATATTCACATTTTATAAATGTTTTATTGCCTGCCACAAGCTTTTAGGTTGGCATGATTTCTGAGGACTTCAGTTCAAAATTTAGGTAAGGCTAAAAAATTCAAAGAAAATGCCAGTAATTATACAGCTCTTGGTCATATTTCTTTCATACGAAATAAAGTTAACTCTTGTTTCTTTTTAGTGACACTGGTGTGTAATGAGTACTTAGACAGCAAATAATTTATGTTGCTTTGTGTAGTAATTAAGATCTGTACAACAAAATAGAGTGGCAATAATGGATGTGGTAACTAGGTAAACCTGAATTAGCAGCCCACATCTACCATTTACTAGCTGTATTCCCTTGTGAGTGTTACTTTCAGTTATCTCATTTGTAAAATGGAGATAACATTGTATATACTATGGGATTATTAGGATTAATGACATGTCAAATGCTTAGCACAATACATGCCACATAGTTCTTAGTTATTATTCTTAAAAGCCAATTCTGTTTCTGCATACTACTCATGCTTATGATTCCAGATAAAATAATAATTCATATGTGCATTCCACTGAAATTCCTTGTTTGTTTCTTAAAGCCTTCAAAGAATTGCTTTTATATACAAGGACACAGAAATCTGCATTAAAATAAGAATCAGCGAGGCTTGAGGTTTTTACTAAGAGATGAAGGTCATGGGTTTTTCTTTTAGCACAGATTTAAGAGAAACAGTTCTAAGCCAGAAGAACTCTACTGCTTTCGCCTCTGCTTTGAGTTTAGAGGCAGGCAGCCTTGTAATACAGAACCCTGTGCACCACAGGGTTGGCTTGGCAGGCAAGCCATTTGCTATTTCTGAAACATATATGTTGCTTTCTGTTTCTAACATGCCAGAGGCTCTTCTCATTGCCAAAATTTCTCCTTTGTCAAGCTCCATAGGAAACTGATGTAGTCCATGCTTAAAAGACATTCAATAAAAAGCTATGAAGCTGCCACTGACTCACATCTCCACTGGAGGGGAAAAAAAGTAGTTGTGGGATGTCAGGTCAGTCTTAAAAAGTTGTGCTTATGTTATTATAAAAGGCTAAGAATTCAGCTTTTAAAATATCCCTCTAGGGATAGTAGCTCTGTGAAGAAATGGAAGATGCCATTGAGAAAAGGCAGGTATCTCTGTCTCGCTTTTTTAATCTTTTTATAGTTTTTCTGAAAGGTAATATCATGCTGCTGTGAGATCTTCTGGCAGAATGTGGGTTTCTGTTAGTGATTTCTCATCAATCATTTTATCCCAATAAATAAAATCAGATAGGGTTCCATTTCCCACCCCCACCAAAATACCACAGACATATCCATTTTAACCACCCTACTTGTAAAAGCCTTGAAAGCAACAATACTCCAAGAAATCACTGTCTTTACTGTGAAAACATTTCAGTGCTCATGAGCCTGATCTTATCAAGCGGTATGTAGAAGTTTATGAATTGTTCATTGCCACCTTTTCTTCAAATTTGGGAAGAAAATGTCACCACACTTTCTAAATGTATTTTGTATTAGTTACAGTACAGGAAAATCTGCTACAATAAAAATACTTCAAAATGCTGAGGTTTAAATCAGATTGGAATATATTTCTCTCTTTTTTTATGAGTCCATGGGTGAGAAGGCTACAGTGGCAGGGACCCATACCCTTCTGTCTTCCTCCCCTGCCATTGCCGAGTGTCAGATACACTGTGCAGTTTAAGCTGAAAGCCCTCATGATTGGTTTCCAATAACATAGGGTGGGAAAAGGTATACCAGAGCAAGCATTTATGTCCATAAAGCTAGGAAGTTACCTCCATCGTTTTTGCTCACACCCCTTCTATTCCTAACTTTCTCATATCTTCTCAGCAAGGTGCAATGGAGTCTGGTAAATAAAATCTCTGTTGGACAGCCACATTCTCAGCCAAATCCTGATCAGAAAATATAAAGGGAATGTTGGATTACTTAAAAGAAAAAAATTAGAGTGGATATTGTTGGATAGTTGACTGTCTCTACTGTGACTTTAGTCTGGGAGATTATACTAGAAATTTCACCCTAGGAAATTAAATTGCGTTGCAGTCCTAGGAATATCTGCTTGTGGAATATCAAGTTGTCTTAGTCTGGAATGTTGAAGGAGGCAAACTTTTGGATTAATGAGCTGACAAACTATAAAAGTTTGAGATGCTTCTTACCAAGTTTCCTCTTACACACACACAAACACACATAGACACATGGTGGGGGGAGAGGAAAAACAAAAGTTCTTAGTGTAACTAAAGAAAAATAAAAAAAAATAGGTAAATTTTCAATTAGATTTTAATGCCATGGTTAATGGAGATAGATTTAAAATTATTAAAAGTATATCTGTGAACCACATGTCATTTGCACCTGCAGTCATATGAAAGAGAATAGGTATCCAAAAATAGAAGAGGAAAAGATTATGTGACTTTAACATACTACATTCAATCACAGTCTTGACAAACCAGAACAGGTGCCAAAAAAGAAAAAGAAGAAAACGCTATGACAACCCATCTGACTTTGCCAAACTGAGAACTAGTTGCAAAAATGATGAGAAAAAAAAATAAGCAGCTTTCCCTCAAATGCACAGAAGATACAATTTTATCCAGCCAGAGTGAAAAGTTCTGTCCCCAGCCTTTGTCAACAGCTCGTTCTCACTTGCACTGGGAAACTCTGCCAGCCTGCGTCGCTGCAGGGAATAGGCATGTGCAGTGCTTCCTCACTCCCTGGAGTGCTTACACATCTCAGGAAAGCACTGCGAAAAGTGCTAAGATGAGGCTTACCATGCTGAGAGTGGGGTGTTCATGAACTATAATGTTAAAAGGAGAACTTCAAACTGCACCTGACTCTCTGGTTCAATCAAAAAGATAGGAGAAAATGAGACCTAATTTCAGGCCCATAAAATATCATCAAAGAACTTTGAACACAATTTGCAAATCAACCTACGAGTAAGGATTTTATATGTCAACCTGACACTCTTACTAAAATCTGGAAGGAGAGTTACTAGCGCCCACATGGATGGTAGTGATTATGGTTATGAACTAGTTTTGAACTGGACAGATCACCTGAACTTAAACATAATAACAGAAGCAACAACAGGCCTAGTAATAGAAGCTACAGAAAAGGGGATGATGCCTTCATGATTTTGAAGAGGTGTATATCTTTAGAAAAAAGTCTCTATAAATACCATTAGGGAGCTACAAAGAAAGAGCACCCTGAATTAAAAACAGAGATACAATGGGAGTGGACAGGAAGGGGGAAAAGGAGGAAGGGAGGAAGAAAAACAGAAGAGAGAAAACCTAAAATACAAAACAAACATTAAAATCTTTGGAGGCAATGAAAGTTTGAGAAAGATGTAATGACCACTTAGATAACACATTTAATAATTTTGCTGATAATACACAGGACATTTTTTTAAAAGACAAAGAATAATAGATAATTTTTAAAAGGTGACAGACATTCAATCTAACAGAAAGATGATAGAAATTCTAAGAATTATCAGTTTTCAGTGAAAGAAACCATGGATAATAGGAATAAAGCAGTAATTATAAATAATAACTAACATATATAAATTATTTAACATTTACCAAGTGTCATAGTCCATTCCTGCTGCCCTAAGAAATATATTTGAGTCTGCATAATTTATAAAAAACTAAAATTTATTTCTCATAGTTCTAGAGCTTAGGAAGCTTAAGATCAAGGCACTTGGCAGGTTTGGTGTCTGGTGGGGGCCGCTCCATCAATGGTGTTCTTGTGACAACTTCCCCACATGGTGGAAGAGATGGAAGGGCAAAAGTGATGAACACCGTGTCCTCACATGGCAGAATAGATATAATGGAGCCAAACTCTCTCCCTCAAACTGTTTCATAAAGCACTAATCCCATCCATGAAGACAGAGCCCCAGTCTCCTTATTACCTCCTGAAGACTCCACTTCTTAATATTGTTATATTGGACATTAAGTTTCAACATGACTTTTGGAGGCAACACAAACATTCAAACCATAGCACTAAGCATCTACCAATATCTTATTTAATCTCCAGGAAAATCTGATTAAATATATGCTTGTATTTAATAACGAATGAGAAGCTTGCATGTAATTTTACATAATGGATCAGAGTCAATAGGTGGCAGCCAGGCAAATCTGGTCTGGCCACTTCTAGAGGTGATGAACTTTATATCAACTATACTTTACTTCATTATGGAAATGAGGAAAAATCTGAGTCCAACATTTGAAAGGGTTTTGTGCATTACAGTGAAAAAATAAAAATAAAAAAGCAGTTCTCTGTAGATATATCCTAGGACTGAAAAGTGTTTGAATTTCAACAAGTAGAAAAAGAATCCTGAAGGCATTTATAAAGAAAAAAAAAATAGATTAGCTACAAAGGAAAAAAAAAAGATTGGTTTCAGAAGTGTATTTCTTGACATGAAACACAAGGAAGACACTGGAATTTTGAGGGAGAAAGTTTAGGATCTAAGAGGTCCTTGCCTGAACAAGTTGTCATTCATATGTAAAAAACTCAGAGAAAAATGCTCAGTTACACAAGGACTCTGGAAATACTCTCCCCTTTGTAAGAAGATTATTGCAAGAGCTAATGTAACTGACAAAATGTCAAACAAAATAAAGTATCTGAGTGGGAAAGCTGTTGTGACAAAGTAGGCTTAAAACAATGAATTGAGAACATGAATTACCATGAGCTATCTCTTTCCATGTTTAAAGGGCAGTGACATGCAGTTAACATGCTTTGGCTCTTAGACCTTTTCCTGGTTCTCCTGATTAGTATTTTCATGGTTTTCTCTTGCTCTGTGATGATAGTTGAGCAACAAGCTCAAAATAAATGTTAGTTAGATAGATAGACAGATAGATAGATAGATAGATAATTTATTAAGCCACTGAATTTTCTCACCTGAGTACTAAAGTAGGCCCTCAACCATGTGAATTCCCATTTTTACTTTGAATGTTTATAAGAAATTCTTCTTTGTATACATCATATATTAACTATAGTTTCAAATCATACAAGATCCTTTAATTCATATAGGGGCTTTGAAACACTGGTTGGTTGATAGGTATCAAGGGCCCTGGAAATCAATGTACCAGACTTCTAAAAACTGCCCTCCATGGAAACAATTATCTTTGGCTTGGATTTGAAAGTTTTTGAAACTGTAGGTGCTCTCCATTTGTCCTTCCTGGTCATGTTAATCATGTCTGCCATGAGATGTATGCTGTTTAGTGAAGGCTGGTAGTTGGAGAGAGGAGACTGACTGGGAGGAAGATTGAGCAATCTATATGCAGTATATGGTGAAAATATATACATGCATTGTACAATTTTGTTTTTTGCTATGGAGTGTGAGAACTGGAATGGTCCCATGTTATTGCCGGACACCATAAGAACAATGAATTTTCCTAAAGTTCTCTAGACATACTGATCACTGTTCTGTCACTAGAATGTAGAACAAACACATCATGACTTTAATATGTAGCAGTGAATGGTCTGGCAATGGTACAAAATGACAATGAGTACTAAAATTACATATTAAAATTACTGTATAGTTATGTGCAAAATAATATTTACTTATTGAGTATAAACTGAATAGAAAAATAATTTTAAAGATTTCATATGGTATATAAAATTTTAGAATTCAAATTAATAAAATTCTCATAATATATTATGAGAATTAAAAAAAAAATTGCCTAGACCTATGTTAACTTAGAAATAAGGAAGGTATTAGCAGAATACATTAGGCTAAGTACATTTTTTGAAAATGATAACTTTACATTGTACTTAATCAGTAGAGATACATAGATATAAGTATATATTTAATATACTGAAATACAGCTATGGCTAGTTTTCAAAATATTTATAACTTCCACATAACCTATATGAAACACCAGAAAACAAAACAGTTTCTCTTAAGAAAGTCAAAAGAGAAGGAATTGGGAAAAATAGTATAAAATAAGAAAAATGATTGACAAACCACTTGTAAATATTAAACAATAAGTATAAAAGGGTTGACAGTATTGGAATTTTCCCCAGTTCTGTGCTACTGGAAAATAGCAACAATTAAGAAAGCTCTGGCCATTTTATGAAATGGTTTATAGCAAAGAACTGCCTTTCCCCAGGTAACCTAGATAACAGTCTTAAGTTATCTTTCCCCATATGATTTAGATAACAGTATCAGCTCCTTGTTGTCCATGACAAGGCCAGGTATAGACCCTTTAGGTTCCCATTGTTAATCTCATAAATGATTAGCCGAACTATTTGTCCTCCTTAAAACTATCTAGACATAGATATAAACATGTACTGGTTGGCTAACCGAAACTTCTTGATTAAAAAAAAAGAAAAAAAAAACAGAAACAAGCAAACAAACAAAAACCACCTCTCACCTGTAAAAGCACACCACCTATAACTTTGAGATTATTCAATTGGACTGAGTAAAATTTTCAAACACTTTAATTTTAAAAAATGGACTCATAAAATTGATAACCTGACATTAAGCAAACTAAGAATTAATTATATGGGACTGAACGGATGAAGGCTAAAATAAATTGTATAACTTTTTTGTTGGAAAAATTGCTGATTTTCTGTGTTTTATTTCCCAAATTAAAAAATACGCTATCTATAGCTTTGCACAAATTTAGAAATGTATACATTTGTTAAAAAAGAAGATGAACAAGAAAAACAAGACAGAAAAAGAAAATTTTGAAACACCGTCCTGTCTACCTAACGACTCTAGAATTTGGAAACTATTTGAGAGAATTTTTATTATGTGATGATATAGTTATTTGCATAAGAATCTGTTTTTCTTTAGTAACAGCATATAATTAAAGAACAGACTGCTTTGAAGGATTGAGGTTGCCTTTTGTGGACCCAATAAGCAATCCCTTGGGAAAATTGGCCTGGTACCTTATCTACACAATTCTCTTACATGCATGGTCACTTTGAAGCAAGTAAAGAATGTAAGTTTCTGACAGGCCCAGGAAGCTCAAGGTACTTTGAGGACCTCAAGAAAGAGAATTCACCCAATTTTTACCGATACTATAGACACAGTCTTCAGCTTGTCTCCTCAACCTCAAGAGTCTATTAAAAATTCAAATCTGGGATTCCTTATGAAAAGTTTCAGCAAAGCCTAACTTTAAAAGAGTCTATATGGTTAATCAGTGTCTTGCTGCATTTTATGCAAATAATCAGGCCAAATACAATAAGACCAGAACTTATTTTACAAATAAATTAGTCTTACTATGATATATATTTAGTAGAAATAGGAGGCTATAAAGAGGAATATTATGTTTCAGAAGAAAACTGTAGTACATCTGTTATTGGAGTCTAGTGCTATCCAGTGTTTTTGAACTTTTAATACAAGCCCATGATTGTGATTTGATCCCAAATTTTTTCCTGGCTGCAAGTCTCCAAACTAATATTTCCAAGTATTTCTCCCATTTTTTTTTTTAACCTGGGCTCATTGAAATTGAAATTAGCTTTTTCCTGAGTTCCCACAGCTAAAGCTCATATATAAACCATTGTGTGACATAGAAACTATAAATCATAAAAATGTGTCAGATTTTTACTGCCTGCTTACTCAAATTGAAAATGTTTGAAACCCAAATCTAGGAATTTTCTCAACTAACTTCCTTTGGAGTCTAAAAGAACTAGTTTATAAATTACTCCAGACATAAATTTTTGTTCTTCTGTTTGCCTAGAAACGCCTCTTATTAAATATCTGTTGCATCAGACATAGAGGCCTAGCTTTGAGAGCCCATCTACAAAGCCATCTCCTGAAATGAGATACAGCTGTTTAATTGGACTGGTCTGTTACCATCAACAGGCAACTGGTTTAATAGGATCCTTCATCACTCAATTATTAGCTCAATTTTTCTCTCCCACAGCCAACAACTCAACTTTTACTGTACAAAACTTCTGGGGAAGTTTCACATAGGAGAATATTGGAGCACCGGAAAAGATACCCCAAAGACTGGCACTTTCACATGCTGAGAAGTCCTCAAAAGCTGCCTTAGAATCAAGATATCCCTATACCTCTTCCCACCAAGCACAGGAAGAGATTTTTCCTTATCTGACCAACAAAGTTTTTTTTTTTCTTCTTTAATTTTTCAAAAGAAATGCAATTTCTTTCCATTCCCTGAGGAGTACAACCAGGCCTGGATGGAATTTCTCTTACAAGAAGATGCCTTCCTCTCAGGCTCATACAGATTCCAAAGAGAATCAATTACAAGTTCATTTCCATCCCACTAGTTCATTTATTCTCCCTAATAATAATTTACTGTCCCTCAAAAAAATTATCTACAATCTCCAACTCCTCCCCTCCACCTATAAAGAAAGATGTATAAGCTTCTGTACCCCACTAGTTTATTGGGTAACCATTACTCTGTGATTCCCCCATGCTAGGCACATTAAAATTAAATTCTGTACAACTTTTTTTTTAAAAATCTCCCTTTTGTCAGTTGATTTTTCAGCAAACCTTCAGAGGGTGAAGGGAATGTTTTCACTTGGTCCCTATACCTATAATTAATTCTTTCTCTGGCCACAATCTTTTGGAAAGCCTCTTGCCAATTTTACAACACACAAATATTTTTCTCAAGGACCTAGAAAATAATCTCTTTAAAATGCAGTGATCAAGGAAGATAGCACTGCCTACTCCCAGTTCCAAAGTTATACTGTAGGAGCCTAATTTTGACTGCCATTTTGCTCCAAACTGTGAAATTACCTCTGGTCATAAAGATTCAAGAAAGTTTATGTTTCTTTTGGGTAAAGTCAATTGATGGACAGATGACCTACCAGCCTTCCACCCTAGCTCTTTAAAATTGTCCAACCAGGCTGGGTGTGGGGGCTCAAGCCTGTATAATTCAAGTACTTTGGGAGGCTGAGGTGGGTGAATCACAAGGTCAGGAGTTCAAGGCTAGCCTGGCCAACATGGTGAAATCCAATCTCTACTAAAAATACAAAAGTTAACTCGGCGTGGTGCATTCCTTAATCCCAGCTACTTGGGAAGCTGAAACAGAATTGCTTGAACCTGGAAGGCAGAGGTTACAGTGAGCTGAAATCATGCCATTGCACTCCAGCTCTGGGCGACAGGGCAAGACTCTGTCTTGGGAAAAAAGAATTATCCAACCATATGTTTTAGTGAAGTTGAGGAAACAATTTAGTTCTAGCCTCTTCTCTATATTGCAATAGGCTTGAATAAAGTTGTCCTCTGTTTAGTTTTCATGTAATTTTTGCTTTGACGGAAAGTAAAATTGATTATGGAGCCACTGCTTGCAAAGCACTTTTCAAAAATCTAGGCTGGAATATAAGTATCTGAGTACTCAGCCTCAAAACTGACTATGGAACTTAAAATGTTTCTGGCACATCCAGGAAACTTAGACTGTTTGAGAGGTTTTGAGAAGAAAGCTATTCACCTAAGCTCTAGGTACTACTGCAAGTGAAATATAACAGTGAGTTCTAGGCTTGGCTTCCCAGCCTTATGTGTTTTTAATCTCAATCAGAGATATTTTTTAAAAACTTCCAACAGGGAAAACTTAAAAATGTCTCTGTAGCAAATTACCATTCTTGCTGCACCTATGTAAATGGGCAAATCTAATGAGAGCAGATTTATTTTTATGATCCAAAAATTATATCGTTGAGATTATCTTTAATCAAAAGCAGCATTGATTGAAGAGAGAAATATATTTTTTCATAGAAAATTACTGTACTTTTTTTAGGTTATCATCTTCTGATTTTGTTCATTGTTTTTATGACATTTTGTACCTCTTTGTAAACTGTGGGTAACTGATAGATATGCAAACTCTATCTTGTCTGATAGATTTAATTAACTTCCTCTCCCACTGTAAAGATCAAGTTTTGTTACCTACCTACAAATTGAACTAGATCCTGTCATATTGCAAAAAACATAAGCATTGTGGAAATAAACAAAGATCACCCCAATGAGAACAAAGGCCATTTACTTAGAGCTTGTTATATCAGAGTTTACTGTAATAAAGGATAAAGACTGTCATTTGCATTTGCCAGAGACTCAAAGGCAGACAAATGAATAGGGTAGCTTTATAATAAAACAAGAAAAAGCTTTTGGTATATCCTGATTGTAGGCTGTTAACATAGGAAAATGTAGTGGGGGTTAACTACAGGGGACATCCTATATCATTAATTAGGAGTGCATACTTGCTTTCTCTGGTTGATCCTAAACTAAAAGCAAGAACAAAAAATTTGGGACACTTAAAATTATTAATCAATTCCTTCTCTTTCTTTGGACCAAGTTTTATGAAAGTTATTGTTTGGATTTCTGGAATGGTTGTTAGAGATACTAGTCTGATTTCCATAAATTTGATTTACCAATAGTAGGCTGGTTTTCTGGGCTGGTTACTGCAGATAGCCTGTTTGCCACAGATTGTGGGTCATATCAATGATAGCAGCCGCTCCAGACAGTCTGCCACTGCCATCACACAAGCTGCAGCAGGAAGGTATAGCTGGGACTGCATGCTTCATGTAGCTGGTGGGACCTGGGGACAAGTGGGAGCCCCACCCCTTCTAAGTTGGGGTGGGAGCTCCCTGGGCACACTGCAGCTGCCCAAACCATAGCTGCAGACCTGGACCTCCCAATTCCCAGATCAGACAGGAGCCCTGCCCCATCAGGCACAGCTGCAGCTGCCCAAACCATGGCTGTAGGCTCAGGCATCCCTGTACTGTTGGGGTTCCGGGAAGGCCTCCCCCTGCCCTTGCAGGTTTGGAAGTGCCTGCTCCCACTGTCTGGCCTTTCCTGGATGTTGGCACCTGCTCTAATTTTGTAGTAAAGTGGAGGCAAACCTGGCATCATGAATGGCAGGAGGAGGCAGCCAGATTCCTGGGTGGAAAGGGAGGGTACTCAATGAGACCCCAACCTTCAGGCCAGAGAGGCCCCACCTTCTGGCCCCAGGCTCAGCCAGAGCAGAGGAGAGAATGGAGAGACAACCACCTGCAGAGAGGAGCTACCCTCTAACTCTCCATGGTCTCCTCTCTTGTGAGTACCGATCACTCAATGGGGCAACTAGCCTACAGAGTGGAGCTACCCACTGCAGGTCCCCCCCTGAGTTGTTCTAACACTCAGTAAAGCTCTTCTTCATCTTGCTCATCCTCCACTTGTCTGTGTACCTCATTCTTCCTGAATGCAGGACAACTTGTGTCACTGGCCACAGAGGTGTCCAGACAGAAAAGCAACATCCCAGAGATCCCATAACAATAGTTCTATTTTTATATATGGGATGACCATTGTTTGTTTGTATATTGTCTTTCAACCCATACCAAATTTTCAAAGTTTTCAGTTTTTTTTTTTTTTTAATATCTTGTTATCACTCTCCAAACTAACATTTCCTGGTTTTCTCTTTCTTAACTTGATGACACTGAAATCTAAAACCTGATACCTAGATCCTTAGGAGGACTCTACTTTGCCTTGTAGCAGGCCTTTTGTCCCAGGATCTGAAGAAGACCATAAACTAAAGCCTGATGATTTGATATTATGAGGTTAAATAGAATTTTCCCTCATGCCAAAAGGAAAAGGGAACTCCCCAACGATAGCATTTTCTTTAGAAAATTTAAATTTTTAAATATGTTCACTATTGCTTTGAGATGTATTTCTATATTTTAAAAGATCCGTAAGTCTTTACACTAGGTGCCTGGCTCAGAGCTATAATTTCATGATATTTGTAAAGATAGGAAAAACTTTGTATTTCCTTTGAGTAAAGACAATTACCATATATGTAATATGTTGAATCTTAGTTGCCTATAAAAAGGTGAGATTTCTTTATGTTTCTTATCATTTATTTAATAAATTTTCTGTGCTGTGTATCACAATATGTCTTAATACTTATTCAGTATTAAAACTGATTTGTTTTCACCATTAGTTTAGAAAATTTGATTAAAGGAGATTTTATTTTATTTTACAAAAGAGAAAGCAAAGTTTCTTTTCTTTCCCTTCTTAGTTTCTTTTGAGGCACAGTCCTGAAAACAAAAGAAATATTAGCAAAGGAAAACAAGCAGTTTAACTTTATAACACATGCTGTACTCATCACATAGGAGAGGTCTCAGTTCAAAAGTACTTCTCTCTCAAGGCAGTGGATTAGGGCCTTTGGTGAGCTAGTACTTTAACAAGGAGCCATAATCCTACAGTGACAAGACAAAAGAGAGAGCAGTTCTAATTTTTTAAAAGGTGGGAAAATGTGAGAAGATACTAAAAGTTGTTCCCAGATTTCTCTGGTGGTGGCTGATCCTTCTCTGGGCTGATAAGCAAGTTCTGTCTCCAGTAAGAAAGGATTTGTGTCCTGCCATTAGGAAAATAGAGGCTGAGGAAGACTGTTCCCTGAGTTTTCATTATCTTTACCTTAACAACCCTCAATATGTCAGGGAAAAATACTTTGGTTTTCTTCCATTTATTACCCCAGCAATATATACTGTGAAGGACTTATCACCCTAGCAGACCATACAAGGGCCTGATTTCTCCCTGAATGAGTTACTGGCTGGAACACTATGAAAGTGTGGCAAAATCCTCAGATCATAAATATCCTTACACAAGTGGCAATCAGCACTGTGGATGATATCACCAAAAGCATCAACATTTTATCTTTTAAGAAACTCAATGAGCAGTACTACAAAATAAAAACATATTTATTCCTGACCTCTTGGAATCTGCTGAGCTGGATATCTTAGTTCTTTACTTTAATACAGCTATTAATATTGCCTTTTTAAATTGTGTGCAACCCTCTTTTAAAATCCTTGGTCTGAAAGATCTTAAAACAACTGAACTTTATGGCTGGCCTTCATAGGTAGTTCAGCTGATTATTTCGAAGAAACAACACCAATGACTGCTTCTTCTTCATTTTTTTTTTTTTTTTTTTTTTCAGAGAAATTCTCACGTTGAGACCCAGGCTACAGTGTAGTGGCCTAACCTCAGCTCACTGCAGCCTCCACCTCTTGGGCTCAAGCAATCCTCTTGCCTCAGCCCATCAGGTAGCTGAAACTAAAAGCACACACCAGCATGACTGGCTAATTTTTTTTATTTTTTTGTAGAGATGGGTTTTCCTCGTGTTGCCCAGGCTGGTCCCAAACTCCCAAGCTCAAACGATCTGCCCATCTTAGCCTCCCAAAGTGCTAGGAGTATAGGTGTGAGCTGCTGCATCCAGCCAGACTGCTTCTAAAATCCTAACTCATCCCACTCAAAATATTAATGATTGCCTCTGAACTGATATTCATTCATCTTCAACAACAGAGGACACTGATGATGTTTAATTTTACCTGAGCCCTGTTCTCCAAGAAAGCAGCAGTGGTTAACAAATCCTTCCACTCTTTTGTTTTCCAGGAAACAAATACTGAAAATAACACCCATATAACTTAGATCAGACTCACAGATGATCCTCTTTGTGTATTTATGATAAGGCTAGGCATAGATTCTCCAAATTCTCATTCTTTGTCTCATAAATAATAATATACAGAGTTTGTTCCCCAGAAGTAGCCAGAAAGAAAGACATTTTTGGCTGGCTGACCGAGATTCCCTTAATTACAAAAATAAGATTAAAATATTCCACCTATGACTTGTCTACTGCTCCCTGTAAATGTGTAAGGTGCAACCACCCCTACTCAGACACTCTGATCTTCAGATATGAGGTGCTTTCTGTATTTTAATAGAATAAAATTGTTGTTCCTACTTGTTTTTCGTCTTTGATGGGGTTAAACTCTATGATTAAAGATGAAGAGTTTTAGACTCTGTTGTCAAAACTTTACTAACAAATTGAAACAAAAAGGGCAGAACTATGAGATGACAAAGCAATATACATTTTGAAAAATAGAAAGTATACATTTATATATTAAGATTAGACAAAAATCAAAGCATTAGGTACTAATTTAAATAAAATTGACAAAAAGTATAACTCATAGTAAAAGTTGGACAATCAAAACATTAACAGATGAATATCTTTCTAAATATTTTTCTACATTTTCATTAGAATACCATACTCAAAGCTCATATTAACTTATAGTAATATTTTCTAATTGTGGGCACTAGATAGATGAATACAAAAGTACAAATATTTTGGTACAATGTCTTAAAAAACATAAAATCAATATCATTAAGTAGTTAAAAATTAAGCACAAATCTTATTGTGCTTAAATTATGAATATAATTAAATTGTAGGGATTTAATTTGAAAATATGAGTTTTATTTGGGTTTAGATAATTGAGCCATGTTAAAAATTGTCACAGTTCTGGCCAGTCTGCTTCATAAAAGAAATCCTCTGAAGCTCTCTCTGAAGCAGCCTAAAACGAGAGAACACTGACTTTGATCCAGGATCTTGTTATATTGCTAGAAACTGTTTACAGATAGAAGGAACACTGTGATTTTGAATAGCCCTAAGTTTCTTGGGATGGCACATCATTAACTCAGCAATTGCTGCTCCAACCACTCACAGAAATGGGCTGGGAAACCCTTGTTCTCCCAGTGGCTACTGATCATCTTCTTATCTACTGGGTCTAGGAGTGGCAAAAATATGAAAAACAAAACAAAACAAAAAACAAAACTTACTTGATTTTATTCATGTATCTTAAGTTTTTTCTTCATGATAAACTAAGTTACAAGAAACAATCTAATCTTTAGTTTCACTTTCAAAAAAAGAAGACTATCAATAAAGTTAAATATTCAAGTAATTATAAAATACATTTTATTATTTATTTGCTTCTTATTATGAATAACTTTTTTTATGATACAATGAAAAAATGTGGAATAATTGATAGTACTTCTGGAATAAAAATGTATAACCAAAGTAACACATAGGATGGGTAGGGTCAAATTTCCAGCTTCTGCACATGTCTGGTAATTTTATTCTGTGGTGAACACTGGGGGATGCTACTGTTATAATTCTGTTGTTGTCTGCCTTTCAAAAGTTTTAAGTTTGTTGCAGTGAGAAGGTGAAAATTTAATAAATTTAAATTTAAATAATGCTGTTTAAGACTTCTACCTCTTGCTGCCTTTTCAAATTTTTCTTAGATGTCTTTTTCCATTGGGAAGCAGAATATAATGACATAGGATTACATATGCACTTATAGAAGTCCAAACTCACTGTTTCATTTTTGGAGCAAATAACAACTTATAACCATAATTTTGGCTTTGAAAATAGAAATCAATCTATAAACATATCTTGGGAGATTTAACTATATTTACCAGAGTATAAATTCTATGACTCTTATAATGTAGAATAAATACTATATAGGGTAGATAAGGGGAATAGGGAATGTTGAAATAATGTTTGGAGTGAATATGTTGATCTCTTCATATTCAAAGATATAAAGGTGGGACACAGTATAAAACTAGAAGTTTATGAAAAATAGTGATAAGTATATCATGTAAGGCCATAAAAAGAACAGGAATGGAAAAAAGGAAAGTGTCAGTGATATAAATTCTTCAAGTCATAGTGGTAAATAGACTTTGTTTATAACCAACAAATAAAAAACTAAATATATTAACTATAGCATTTAAATTTATACTAATAACCAAAATCACAGAAGCAGAAATCAAAATTCTTATTTCCATCACTACCAAAGGACTCATTCCTCAGAGGAGGTGTTGTCTATTATCTAAAGAAAATCTATAATTTTTTGAATACCACAATGAATTAATAAAAACAAATCTATGTAGAGATACATCCTGATAAAATCTGAAAGGCCCCAGGATAAAAAATGTTATAAACATCTATAGAGTAAGAGAAAGAAAAGAGAGAAACATTAATTTACAAGAGTCAGGTTGATACCAGACTTTTAATCACCAAAATCCTGAAGCCTAAAATAAAAAGGAGCAATGTTTCAATCTAATGAGTGAAAAATTGATGTAATAGCATTTAATCTTCTTGAGTTATCTAATCAAGTGATATTTTATTGGGAGATATATTTGTTTCTAAACTGCTAGTTTATTAAAAAGGAAAAATAAATTTAGACTAAAAAATAATTTTTCTTGTCACTCAAAAGCAATTATTAAACAATTCCATTGCTGAAGAATGAAATTTAAGGGGGAGGTGGAAGAGAGATGAAACATTTATAGTGCAACCAAGAAAATGAGTCAGATGTGAAACACGGGGTATTTTAAAACAATGCAACAGTATTGTGCTGGAACAAGCATGCCAAGAAATAACTGTTCAAAGATTCTTGCATACGTAAGCATAAGAAACAGCATGCAGAAAATAGTCATTGTAATTTATTCAGAAATGTCTCTGAGGCTCAAAAGTATTCGCTATTTCTCTAAATACCAGGCTCCACAGTGAGCAATAGAAAAGTAAAAATAATTCTATCAATATGTACTTACATAAAAATTCCATTAGAACATATTTGAAACATACAGGACCTTGGAGAATTTCCAGAAAACAAGTGTACGTTTAGCATATACACTTTTAAACTTAAAATGTATTTTCAGTAAAGTTCTCTTATTATCAAATTCTATTGTTCTCTAGACATATATATCATATCCCTCTACACACTAAAACTTTGTCAGCTAATGACCTGTCTCAGAAAAGTAAATAAAAACAGTAAACTATGCGACTTAATGTTTCGGTAATTACCCCCTGTATTACTTTCAAATGTTTGTGACTACATTTAGAATGCTTTAAAATTCCGTAATGTAGTTTGTGAATACATTTGGAATGCCACATTTAGAAATTTGAAATATATTAAATGCCAGAAATAGGTACTTGTAATATTATTTCTAATTAACTCTTCATAACTGCAAATGCTAATAAATATTTGAGGCACATATTCTAGTTTATGCATTTTAATAGTGTTAACTGAAATTAATTTTCTATTAATATTAGTGATAACGACTGAATGTATATATAACTGACCTTCCTTGGGAACACATATGTATAAATGTCTTTACTAAGGAGCTGAAGATCCCAAAAAGAACCCTGGAATGAAAATCTTTTATAGACTTTATAATTAATTTTAACAAATTATAGTTATAATCAATCCCTTTTTATAACTAATTTCTCTGACAATATAAGAAATAGGCATAGTAAGAGAAACTGATCAATTTTAAGAATATATTGGAAATGTATAGCTGAGTCAAAAATGATCCCATTTTACTGAATTTTGGTTGCACACCTAAAACTTTGACTAATGTTAAAATTAAGAGGAATTTACAAATGATTTTGTTACTCATTTCTGCTACTATATATTTTGCTGTCAACATTTTATTTTGCTTTATTTTAGACTTTATTGTTTTTAGAGCAGTTTTAGGTTCATAGCAAAATTTAGAGATTGCCATATATCTCCCAGTTTTACACATGCACTTACAACATCCCCAATTCCCCATTATCAACATTCCTAAACAGAATGATATTTAGTTATAGCTGAGGAACATTCATTGGTATATCATTATCACCCAGACCCACTGGTTTACTTCAGGATTTACTCTTGGTAGTGTACATTCTATGTGTTTTGACAAATGTATAATAGTGTGTATCTACCATTATAGTACCAAAAATAGTATTACTGCCCTAAAACCTGCTGTGTTTCTGCTATTTATCCAGTCTTCACCCCCTTCAACCCTTGACAAACACCAATTCTATCACCATAGTTTTTCCTTTTCTAAAATGTCATATTTGGAATCATATAGTATGTAGCCTGTCATGGTTAATACTGAGTGTCAACTCCATTAGGTTGACGGATGCAAAGTATTGATCCTGGGTGTGCCTGTGAAGGTGTTTCCAAAGGAAATTAACATTTGAGTCAGTGGACTGGGAAAGGCAGACACACCCTTAATCTGGGTGGGCACCATCTAATCATCTGCCAGTAAGGACAGGATATAAAGCAGGCAGAAAAACCTGAAAAGTCTGCACTGGCTTAGGCTACTGGCGTATATCTTTATCCCATGCTGGATGCATCCTGCCCCAGAACATAGGACTCCAAATTCTTCATCTTTGGGACTCAGTCTGGCTTCCTTGCTCCTCACCTTGCAACAACCTGTGTGGGACTTTGTGATCATGTGAATTGATGTACTTAATAAATTCCATATATATGTGTATATATGTGTGTGTGTGTGTGTGTGTGTGTGTGTGTATCCTAATAATTCCGTCCCTCTAGAGAACACTGAATAATATATAACCTTTTCAAATTGGGTTCTTTTACTTAGTAACATGCATTAAGATTTCTTTATGTCTTTTCTATGGTTTGATAGCCCATTTCTTTATAGCACTGAATAATATTTTATTGTCTGGATGTACCAGAGTTTATTATCCATTTACCTACTAAAGAACGTCTTGATTGCTTCCAAATTTTGGCAGTAATAAATAAGTGTTTACCTCTATGTGTGGGTTTTTGTGTAGACATGTTTTCAACTTTAGATAAGTATCAAAAAGCACAACTATTAGATCATATGGTAACACCATGTTTAGTTTTGTGAGAAACTTTCAAACTGTCTTCTAAAGTGGCTGTACCATTTATATTTCCTATTTTTGAGAAAGGGTCTTGCACTGTTGCCCAGGCTGGAATGCCATGGCACAATATCCACAAAGTAATTTTCTGGGATTTGCATTCTCATCATCAGTGCATGAGAGTTCCTATTACTCTGCATCTTTACTAGCTTTTGGTTTTATCAATATTCTGGATTTTAGTGATTTTAGTAGCCATGTAGTAGTATTCCATGTTTCAGTTTGCAGTTCCCTGATGTAATGATCTCTTTAAATGCTTACTTTCCAACTGCATATGTTTTTCAGTAAGGTGTCTTGTTAAGGCCTTTGGCCCATTTTTAATCTGTTTATGTTTTTCCTATTTAATTTTTTTATTTTTATATTTTCTATTTTTGAGAAAGGATCTTGCACTGTTGCCCAGGCTGGAATGCCGTGGCACAATAGTGGCTCACATTAGCCTCAGCCTGCCAGGCTCAAGTCTTCTGAGTAGTTGGGACCACAGGCATGTGCCACCATGCCTGGATAAATTTTTGACCCATTTTATAATTGAGTTGTTTCCTTATTTTATAATTGAGTTGTTTTCTTATTTTGAGTTTTAAAAGTTCTTCGTGTAATTTGAATAATAATCCTTTAGCAGTTGTGTCTTTTTCAACTATTATCTCTCAACCTGTGGCTTATCTTCTCATTTTCTTGACATCATCTTTTGCAGAGCAGAAGTTTTTAATTTTAGTAAAGTCCATCTTATTAATTATTTTTAAATGTAGTTTGCCTTTGGTGTTATATCTAAGAAGTCATCACCATGTCCAAGGTCATCTAAGTTTTTTCTCTGTTATCCTCTAGGAGTTCTACAGTTTAACACTTTACATTTGTGTCTATAATCCATTTTAGTTTTTGTGAAAGACTTAAGGGCTGTGTCTAATTTAATTTTTTCTGCATGTTATGTCCAGTTCTTTCAGTACCATATGTTGAAATAACTGTCTTTCCCTCATTGTATTACATCTTTTTTAATAAGTTGACTATATTTATGTAGGTCTGTTTCTAAGTTATTCATTCTATTTATGACCAAATTGTCTATATTTTTGCCTATCACACTGTCTTGGTTACTGTAGGTTTAAATTAAGTCTTGAAGTCAGGTAGTGTCAGTACTCCAAATTCTTCTTCATATTTTGCTGGCCATACTGAATTTTTTGCCTCTTCATACAAAATTTACAAAATCAATGACCACAGAATAATTTTCTGGGAGTTTTACCGGCATTCTATTAAGTCTGTAGATCAAGTTGGAAAGAACTTACATTTTGACTATATCTTTTCTTATTCATGAACATGGGATATCTTTCCATTTATTTAGTTAATCTTTCATTTCTTTATCAATGTTGTAGTTTTCCTGATATAGATCTTACACATACTTTGTTATATTTATATCTAAGTATTTCATTTTAGGAGGCACTAATGTCTATGGTATTGTGTTTTTACTTTCAAAATATACTTGTTCATTGTTAGTTTATTAAAAAAAAAGCACTGGCTTTTTTATATTTGCTTTGTATCATATCACCTTGCTATATTCACTTGTAAGTTGCAGATTTTTTTATTCTTTTAATTTTCTACATAATCATGTCATATTGGAGCAGATATTTTCATTTCTGCCTTCTCAATCTGTATATGTTTCACTTCCTTTTTCTGTATTATTGCATTGGCTAGGACTTGCAGTATAATGTTGAAAATTAGTGGTGACAAAGGTCATCCTTACTGGTCTTTTCTTAGTGAGAAAAGTTTAGCTTCCTTACCATTAAGTATAAGGTTAGCTGTAGGTTTTGTTATGAATACATGTTGAGGAAGTTCTTGTCCATTAGTAGGTTACTTAGAGGTTTTTTGTTTTATAATGAATGGATATTGAATTTGTCAAGTGCTTTTTCTGCATCTATTGATACGATTATTTTTTTCATCTTTATTCTGTTGTGATAGGTTATATATTGATTTTTGAATTTTGCCTACCTGGATATATCTCACTTGGTTGTGATGTATAATTCTTTCTACGTGTTATTTGACTTAAATTTTTGTTATTATGTAGAGAATTCTTCCATCTATGTTTATGAAAAATATTGGTCTGTAATCTTACTTCTTTGTAATGTTTTTGCCTGGTTTGGGTGTTAGATTAATGCTGGCCTCATAGAATGAGTTAGGAAGTATTCCCTTTGATTCTATAATCTGAAAGGCATTGTAAGAATTTAGAATAATTTTTTTCTTAAATCCTTATTAAAATTCACTAATAAACCTATTTGGGCCTGGCACTTTCTGTTTTTAAACATTATTAATTATTTATTTAAGAAATAATTACAAGCCTATTTAGATGATCAGTTTCTTCTTGTCTGCATTGGCAGATTGTGTCTGTTAACAAATTGACCCATTTCATATAGTTTTTCGAATTTGTGATCATAGAGTTGTTCATAGTATACCATTATTATCTTTACAATGATCATGAATTTTGTAGTAATGACCCCTCTTTCATTTCAGATGTAATTTGTTTCCTTTCTCTCTTTTTTCTTATTAACCTGACAAAGGGGTTATTAATTTTATTGATTTTTTTCAAAGAAGCAGTTTTGGGTTTCATTGATTTTTTTTTCTATTGAACATCTGTCTTTTATTTTCTATTTAATATTTCTTTTCTTCTACTTACTTTAGATTTAATTTATTATCATTTTTCTAGTTTCCTAGGGGAATGCCTTCTGTTATTGATTTTAGATGTTTATTATTTCTATTTTGTATTCAAATCTAGGAATTTCTAAGCATCATTTTATTATAGACCACAGATTTTGATAAATTTTACTTTCATTTATATTTAGTTCAAAATATTTTCAAATTTATCTTGAGAGTTCTTCTTTGACCCATATGTTATATAGAAGTATGTTGTTTAATCTCCATGTACTTTTCAATTTTTTTAACTTACCTTCCCTGTATTGATTTCTAATTTTATTCTATTGTCTAAAAATGGACATTGTTTGTTTAATGAATTATCTTAAAATAACAATTTTGCTTTCTTGAGATTTTGCAAGATTTTTCTGCATTCTTCTTTCATTTATATGTACTGCTTTCACCATACATACAGTTTAGAAATTAAGTAACAGAAGAGAAAAACATTTAAGTTATTGAACTTCAGTTTATATTACTAGCAGTGAAAATGTATAATACATAGTGCATGGAAGAGAAAAGCTATATAGGACAATAGTATTGTTTTGTTGTTGTATTGATGTGCATGTCTGTGTTATTCCAAAGTCAACCTAGAATTCTGTATTTAACAGAAACAAAGATGTCTATAGCATCTAACCTCTATTATTTTCTTCTTTACTCATTCTCTTTCGGGGGAAGAAAAAAAGGAAGCATTTTGTTCCCAGAAGACAAGAGCATGCCTGTTTACAAATGAAGGTGTTTTTACCGTTGGATCAGAAACTGTCAGATATTCACTGATGCCTGTTTCCTCTTTTCTCTGGGAATGTAGCATTTCCTATATTCCCTGTAGATAGAAAATCTGAGTTATAATTGTAGTGATATCATGTGAGTGGTAGTCATTTTTTTTTCTTTTTGCTTCTTTATCTAGCCTTTTCCTTTGTCCTCTTTCTTTCTTTCTTTCTTTTTTTCTTTCTTTCTGTCTCTCTCTTCCTGGCAGTACTGCAATGCCAGTTAATGTATGGAGTGGATAGAACAAGCTCATGTTCCATTTCCTATTTTCAACAATCCATTTAATATTGTCCTCAGAAAGAGAATATATAAGATATTAAACTGATAAGAACGGATACTATACTTCCTCTTAGCTAAAAGGCTGAGAAGAGATTTCTTACTTTTGCTAGATGCAATATCTGATGACAAGGTTCTAAGAGATGGCAGACCCTCAGAGGTAAATAGCCAGTGTCTTTGAGTTAGTACTTAGAGGAGAGAGAGAGATTGTCATCCAGTCCAAACTGTCACTGAGGACCATTACCTGGGAAAATTACACAATTATATATTTGAAGCCACTAAAATTTTGGAGTCTTTTAGATATTTAAGTCTAGACTCCTAAACAATACAACCACAATATACTTAGCTAAATAGAGTTGAACAATCATAGCTATACATATATCTAAGCAAGATTATAATATTAAGTCTAATCTTTGAACAAATGCGACAGAGATGTCACCTATATTGTAATTTGTTTGTCTGGCCAGATATAGCTAATAAAACATTGTGATGATGCTGACATGACTATATTACCAGCCTTTAGCAACTATAATATATAGAAGACAAAAAATGGTATTCCAGATGTTGATGACATAAACTCAATTCAGAGAAAAACATTTTTGTAAGCCATTTATCATAAACCATTTAATGCATGTGTATGTGTACTAAGGCCCTAACTTAATTAATTATTTTTTTAAATGTTTATAAGTTAAACATAGCATTTATTTATTTTTTGGTTTAGAAGAAAAGTAGTTTGTAGTAAAGTCATGCTTGCAGCTACTCATAAACAAAAATAGTGACCTAAACAATTTGGAGCAACCTCCCTGCTAAGAATAGCTAGAAAGACAGGAAATATTTTTTATTTTGTTTTGTTTTTTAAACTCATGAAATGGAAACAGGAACCAATAAAGCAGTAAAGATGCATAGAAATAAGAAAAGAAGTAGTACTGGTATTTTTAGCTACTTTTTTCCTAGAAGCATCTAATAATTTCTGAAGAGGAAGCTGATATATAAAAAACTTAAACAGATAGTTTGACAGCCTAGAAAAAATAGAGAACAAAAAAAAAAAAAATGGAGTACAGAAAATGGCAAGTAGAAGAAGCTTTTAAAGCCCCTATATTTTAAGACCATAAAATGATAAGTTATACAGGCGAGAATGAATCAGAAATATTGACATGTTCAAGAACTGCAGCCATGCTTTAAATAATCCAATCTTTTATATTAAGTTATCTGGGGTTGCTATTGCGCTTGACACACAATAAAAGTAAATGAACATCCTCTTTACAGGGATGTAAAATACTTATACTCCTTAAAATATTTCTACAATTCTTATATATGGTATTCAATATTACTTTAGTCCTTATTTGGAAGAAAACAAAACTCATTATGATTACAAAGGAAAAACACAATAAAAAATAAAAATGGACCTGGAAAAGGTCTGGAAAATCTAATTATGCAGAAAATGCTTAGCATGTTCAAGAAGATAGAAAATAAGATAGACAAATTTGGCAGAGAACTAAAAAGTATATAAATCAATAAAATACATGGATTTAGCAAAAGAATATACTAAGCTGAAGAGAGAATAATGATCTTGAAGATAGGGTTGAAGAAAATATCCAGAATGAATATAAGAGGTTAAAAATAAATATCTTGCCTTCATTTTGACCCTGGTGAATCTGACGATTATGTGCATTGGGGTTGCTCTTCTTGAGGAATATCTTTGTGGAGTGCTCTGTATTTCTCGAATTTGAAATTTGGACTGCCTTGCTAGGCTTGGGAAGTTCTCCTGGATAATATCTTGGAGTGTGTTTTCTAACTTGGATTCATTCTCCCCATCATATTCAGGTACACCGATCAAGCGTAGATTAGGTTTTTTCACATAATCCCATATTACTTGGAGGCTTTGTTCGTTTCTTTTCACTCATTTTTCTCTTGTATTGCCTTCTCTTTTTACTTCATTGAGTTGATCTTCAATCTCTGATATCCTTTCTTCTGCTTGATTGATTTGGCTATTAAAACTTGTGTTTGCTTCACGTAGTTCTCGTGCTGTGTTCTTCAACTCCATCAAGTCGTTTATGTTCTTCTCTAAGCTGGTTATTCTAGTTAGCATTTCGTCTAACCTTTTTCAAGGTTTTTGGTTTCTTTGCATTTAGTTAGAACATGTTCCTTTAGCTGTGAGAAGTTTGTTATCCACCTTCTGAATCCTATTTCCATCAGTTCTTCGCACTCCTTCTCGTTCAAGTTGTGATCCTGTGTTGTTGAGGAGCTGTGATCCCTTGAAGGAGAAGAGGTGTTCTGGTCTTTGGTGGTTTCACCTTTTTTGCACTGTTTTTTTCCCATCTTTGTGGATTTACCTGGCTGTGGTGTCAGAGAGCTGCTTGATGAGGTCGCTTGTCAGCCTGTGGGTGCACTACTGGGTTTCTAGGGACTCCTTCAGGTTACTAGGGAAGCTTCCTGTGTCTTTTTTGTTTATGCTGGAAAAAATACTAAGGGTAGCCAGAGAGAAAGGTCAGGTCACCCACAGAGGGAAGCCAGTCAGATTCACAGCAGATCTCTGAGCAGAAACCCTACAAGCCAGAAGAGAGTGGGGGCCAATGTTCAACATCCTTAAAGAAAAGAACTTTCAACCCAGAATCTCATATCCGGCCAAACTAAGCTTCATAAATGAAGGAGAAATAAAATCCTTTACAGACAAGCAACTATTGAGAGATTTTGTCACCACCAGACCTGCCCTACAAGAGCTCCTGAAAGAAACACTAAGCGTGGAAAGGAACAAGGACCAGTCACTGCAAAAGCAAACCAGTTGTCAAAGACAAAAAATGCAATGAAGAAAATGAGTCAACTAATGAGAAAGAAAACCAGCCAGTAACAAAATATCAGGATCAAATTCACACAACAATATTAACATTGAATGTAAATGGCCTAAATTCCCCCAATCAAAAGACACAGACTGGCAAAAAAATTTTTGCAATCTACCCATCTGACAAAGGATGGATATCCAGAATCTACAAAGAACTAAAACTGATATACAAGAAAAACAAACAAACCCATTCAAAACTGGGCGAAGGATATGAACAGAAAGTTTTCAAAAGAGGACATATATGAGGCCAACAAACATATGAAAAATGCTCATCATCACTGGTCATTAGAGAAATGCAAATCAAAACCATACTGAGATATCATCTCACGTCAGTTAGAATGGCGATCATTAAAAAATCAGGAGACAACAGATACTGGAGAGGATGTGGAGAAATAGGAACACTCTTACACAGTTGGTGGGAGTGTAAATTAGTTCAACCATTGTGGGAGACAGTTTGGCAATTTCTCAAGGATCTAGAAATAGAAATTCCATTTGACCCAGCAATCCCACTATTGGGTATATACCCAAAGAACTATAAATTGTTCTACTATAAAGACACATGAACATGTATGTTCATTGCAGCCCTGTGTACAATAGCAAAGACCTGGAACCAACCCAAATGCCCATCAATGATAGACTGGACAAAGAAAATGTGGTACATATACACCAGGGGATACTATGCAGCCATAAAAAATGATGAGTTTGTGTCCTTTGTAGGGACTTGGATGAATCTGGAAACCATCATTCTCAGCAAACTGACCCAAGAACAGAAAGCCAAGCTCCATATGTTCACACTCATAGGTGGGTGTTGAACAACGAGAACACGTGGACTCAGGGAGAGGAGCATCACACACAGGGGACAGTTGGGGGGGGGGTAGGGGGAGAGACATTGGGGGATGGGGAGGGTGGGGAGGGATAACATGGGGAGAAATGCCAGATATAGTATGCACCTAAAGTAAAATAAATAAAAAAAGAAAAAAGAAAAATCATTACAAGCAAAAAAATATATATATATCAATTAAAGGAGAGAGGATAATACATAGTTATAGTCATGTGGTCTAATCTAGTTAACTGGAGACTGAAAAATAGGAGAGAGAAAATAAGGCTGAATATTTGAAGAAACAATACCTGAGGATTATTCAAATGGATGAAAGAATCAAGCTAAAGCCTTAGAATCCAAATAAGAATGAGGGGTGGAAAAAAAAAAAACTAATGTAGATTTATTGTAATTCAGCTACCATATAAGGCATAGAAGAATATACAAGGCAGCCAGGAATTGAAAAACAAGGATATCAGAGAGGATAAGGATAGACAAGTGAGTTCAACCTTCTCTGAAGGTTTTTTTTTTTTTTTTTTTTTATTCAATTTGTACCTACTTTTCAGTGGGCCGAGCAACTAAATAGAATTCTTGAACAGAGTCTTTGGAAAATTCATGTGAATTGGAAAATAAAGTCAACGTTTAGCAATACAAAGACAGTCACAACTTGAGAGAACCAGATCATGTAGAAAAAAAGAACTTCAGAGAAATGAGGTCAAAATCTGCTCTGTGTCGTCCCACCAAAGGATTTATTTTTTCTTAGACTGTGCATGAGGCTAAGAAGCAATGAAACTAACAACCTTCAACAATTTCTTTCTACTAGGACCACAAAGATTAGAGTTAAAAGACCACCAGGTCATTATCTGAGACCTCATATGGGACACATTATAAGAATAAGGGCAAAGCACAAATAATATACCTTAAGAAAAGTAAATGTAACCCCTGATTATTACTACTTCTAATTCAAATAATGTAATCAGACTATATATAAGCTTTCATTGTAGGAAGATAAAATCAATGAAGGCCTCTGCAACAGCACTTTCCAATGAAATTATGTATTATTGTAGAAGCCATACTGTCAGAAAGTGTAGCCACTAGCCATACAGATTATGGAGTTTTCAGGTACAAGTACACTTGATTTATTATAGAAGTTAGCCAGAGAGAAACAGAGAACAGCAGGGAAGAAGCAGGTTAAGAAAGAGAAAGGGGCAAAGCAAGGATATCATTTCAAGTCAAATTCCCATGTCAGCCTGATACAACAGGAAGCTTTGACACATAAATTGCACCATGGAATTTGTCCTACTTCAAAGAAAACCTACAATGTTCTATTTCTTTACCAATCTGTCATTAAATATAAACTCGTCTAAAGGGACAACATTTCCTAGGTAATCTTGGTTCTTTCCATGCCTGAGTAGAGTCATCTGAAGAAACTGTGATGTGAATGATAAGGACTGAAGTTTAGGGGAGCTGGAGAATGGACACAGGAATGAACACCCTGGTATGCAAGCGCTGACAGCAGCCTCTACAGCAGAAAGGTGATGCACACACTGACAGCAACTTCTCAGATAAGTGGCATCAGCAATACCTGGGAACTTGTTAGAAGTGCAAATTCTCAGATCAACCTTCTCCATCTTGTGATTATCTCTTTTTGCATATTATTATTTTTAGTATTATTTTAAAATTTATAATATGGCATTTTGCTCTCTGAAGCTCCCACAAATTTTTCTCTATTGTCTTTTAAAATTATTCTTTGAATTAATAATGCTTTTTCATGTGCCAAGCAATTTTTAATTCAATGTTGACTTTTTGCCATCATATTATTTTGGTCTCTTTCTGACTTACTTAGGATTTTTCATTTATACATGAGCCACTCTATGTATTTCAAGGAAGAATTTGAATCTTAAAATATAATTAGAATTGAAGGGCTTGGAGACCAAAGAATAGGGAGGGTGTATCTGTTTTTCAGAAAATTGGAAAGTGCAAGAATTTCAAGTGAGGCATCACAGGTGACAGCAACTTCCTAAAAACAATGTGTGCGGTTCTCAAGACATATCTAAACAGTCTTGGCAAAACCCCACATTTGTCCTATACAAATGCCACATGCCTATTCTAAGCTTTCACCAAAGAATTATTTTGCTCATTCTGCTTTCCATCTCATCCAAGTTCTTCTCATCAGCTAACTCTAACTAAAACTCTGCTGGAAGGCAAGGAGGGAAAAGTAATTTCTAGTCTTTCAACCCTCTGACACAGAGGGAATTTTAGAAGTTGGAATAAAACTTCATATCAAATAAAGTTTCTGGACATATTTTCCAATTATATTGTGTACCTTTTTGCTATTTGCCTAAATGGATTTATTTTTATCTTCTGAATCCTAACTGTGGGTTTGAAAATAAATAATACAGTGTATGTACGTTTTGTAGCATCTCCTAATAAATGTAAGCCTTGGCTAAGGAGGACTCTGAAAGGAAAGGGATGCTGCAGAAATGTAGTATAGATTAGAAATACTAATTTTGAAAAAAAAATCCCAGCTCTTCAGGAATCAGTCATGATACATAGAACAGGTTTTAAAATCTCCTTAGCATGCTGCCATGCACAGAGATATTCTTTATTAAATGTTATGGTTATGTCTATCATCTTCTTCATCAATATCCAAGTTTAACTTCTCTGAGAAAGAGACCCGATTCAATGTACAGATTGGAGTCATGGAGTTCAAATGGCTCAGTTTAACAGCACATGAATTCTTAAGTCAGAACTTTGTAAAGATAACAGAGAGATTTCTTGAGAATAATTGAACCCATGCTCTCTCTTAAAAGAGCTATAAATATTTTATTTTACATGCTGTTGGCCTTTGGATAAAAGAAAGTACTGTGTCTTTCTGCACTGATACATTTTTCCCTACTCTTCTAGCAATAAGTCAGTAAAAATTTAGTTTTCTTCAGTCTCAAGAAGGGTCCCTTTTATGGCTCACAAGGTAGTTTTTCACACAGAAGGGATGGTTTTAATAATTTCTCCTATTGTTCCAAATAATCTAAATTCCAGATGGCATAGTTTTGCTTCCATGAAACTAGATTTTTAACTGAAATTGGAAATCTCCCACATCCTTCTCCACCGCAATGTCTCATTTCTACAAAGCATAGGAAGTGACTTGGAATTTTCTTAACCCAGTTTTATTTGCAATCCTTTGTAAAATTTAAAAAAAAATCAGTTAAGAGCTCAGTGAGAAAGGTAAGCACACATCTTCCTTGGTTTCTGTTTAGCTTTGGTTAAAGGTCTTGTCATGATACATTTTGTCTCACTGAAGCTTACCCTGAGCTTTGGTGTTAATATTTATTAATATAAAATATACTTGTAGAATTTATGGTTCTATTTTATATATTCTTTTCAGACCCTGAAAGTAAAAGTAACATTCTAAGATGTTATAATAATTCTGGTGCCCTTTGGCCAAATAACATCAGTATTGGTTTTCTAGGGCTGCTGTAAGAACCATAACTGAGTGACTTAAAATAATATAAATTTATTGTCTCAAAATTTTGAATGCTAAAAGTTTGACATCATGGTCCAACAGGGTTGGTTGGTTCTGAAGGCTGTGAGGGAGAATCTATTTTATGTCCCCTTTCTAGCTACTGGTGGTTTGCTGGCAACTTTTGATGTTCTTTGGTTTGTGGATGCCTCTCTTCAGTCTCTTCCTTCATAATCCAATGACATTTCCCCCT
Source organism: Ateles fusciceps (assembly GCA_036589455.1). Classification (NCBI taxonomy): domain Eukaryota; kingdom Metazoa; phylum Chordata; class Mammalia; order Primates; family Atelidae; genus Ateles; species Ateles fusciceps. The sequence goes on along the minus strand of JAZHEH010000827.1, from coordinate 1,220,710 downwards.
GCAATTGTTCGTCTCTGTGCTCAAGTTTCCCCTTTTCAAAAGAACAGAGTCATATTGGATTAGGGCACACCTTAATGACATCAGGTTAATTTGATCATCTGCAAAGACCAAAAGTTTAAGACAGATATTTTGTTGAATATGATTCTACTACCCATCTTTCAGTTTATTCCTTTTGTTTTAATATAGTAAAGGCTGGAATGTGAATACCCAGTTTAATTTCAAGATAGAAACAAAATGTCTACAAAGAAATAGATAAATAATAATCATATATAATTTTTAAACTGTATCAAATAAATAAATAGCTTAATTTTAAAAGAAAGGTACATCCCCCACACTGTAGCAGACAACAGGAGTTCTAGCACCTCCGTAGAGACAATAAATGTGGCAGTGACCATACTACCACAGAGAACTACAGAAGAAATCCTTCTGAGAATCTGAGGCATGGAAAGGGCTACCTCTTCATTAGAGATTAGAAAATCTCTGCACATCCCTCCTATGCCCATGCACAAAATTCTATCTTCTTTCTAAGGTACCAGGTATGAAAAATAATTGACATTTCCCTGGTGCAAAAAACCTGACTACAAATGAACATAGAATTGTCACTATAGTAAAATTGAAAGTAAAATGAGGGGATCAATAATGAATGAAAACTATCAGACTCTCCCCAAAATAAAAGATAAATGAGGGGATTAATAATGGAGGAAAATTATCAGATTTTCCCAAAAAGAAAAGTAACTCCACAAGAACTGGCAATGATAAAAATCCTTTGTAAAAGCTAAAAATAGATAAATAAATAAATAAATAATTAGTAACAAATATGCCTATATTGATGATAATAATAATAATAATATTGAGAGGAAGAACTGAAACTATAATAAAATAAAACACACTAAGAGATGACTGGGGAGACAAACTGCCCAGGTTTAATTCCCAAGTCCACCAATAGTGAGTTATTAGGAAATTTCTTACCTACTGTGCTTTTTAGCTTTCCCCATCTGTGAAGAAGGGATAATTATAGAACCTATCTCATTAGGTTGTTGTCAACAAGCACCAAAGATATAATATACTGGTAATCATTTTATGTTTATAAAATCACTGGTAATCATTATATGTTCATAAAAAATAAACTTAGGAATTAATAACAAGAATAGAGCCAAAAATATTACATACATTTAAAAATGTTTAAAAATGCAAACTATTACCTAATCTATAAGTAAAAGTGCAATTGTTACAAAAATTAGCAAACTTTTTTGACTAAGAAGAAAATCAGAATATAATCTAGATGTGTGTGCTACAGTTATATTCATAGCCATATGAAAGTTTATAGTTTAGATATTGCTACTGGCAAAGAAAAAGATGAAAAGTAATGAGTTAAGATTCTGAGTCTAAAAGTTAGAAAAGAAATAACAAAATAAGCCCAAATAAAGTGGAAGGAAGAAAGTAATATAAAAGCAGAGATGTGTAAAAACAAAGGAACAGTAGAAATCATCAAGAAGAACAAAAGCTCTATTTGTAAAAGAAAAAAATGTATAAATTAATAATGTTAGACATTAAAAGAAGACACAACTGAAAAAAGGTGAATTACGTAACCACAATTTATAAGCAAATAGATAATTTTCTTAAAAATATACGGTTACAGTATGTTCTCGTAAAGTCAGGTAACTATAGCTCGCAAGAACGTATAGCATATTTAAAAGTAGCTAGAAAAGAAGATTTGGAATGTCTCGAGGACAAAGAAATAGTAAATGTCTGAGGTGACAATTATCTCAATTATCCTAATTACACTGTTGGCATGTATCAAAAAATATACCCCATAAATATGTAAAATTATTATATATTAGTAAAATGAATTTAAAAGGATATCTGATTCAACTTGATTACTGTTTAAGGGTTTAAATGCATACTCCAAAAAGAAGTAAAAATATCAGTTACTAGGCTACATTTAATAAAGTTAATAAATTTCAAGAAGCAAAAAAAATTAATAAAAAATGAAAGTAGAAAAATTATTTCTTATAAAAACTTCCAGACACAGCTTAGATTCATTTTATGAAAATAATTTTAACCAGCTAAAAAACAGGACACTGAATGTGTGGACAGAAATGTATGAATGTCTCCCCCAGGATAGGAAAAGAGAAGAAAACTACATTCAAAGTCATGTTTAAATAGAAGTAAGAAAATAAATAAATAAAATATTGGAGACAGTATCATTCATAAATTAATAATACATTCTTATCCATTATGAGATTATTCAGGAACTGCAAAGATCGTTTAATATTAGAATGCTAACACTGTTTACCACATTAACAGTTAAAGAAGCTATTGCTTGTATATTTTTTCATTGAATATTTATTTATTTATTTGTTTGTTTATTTTGCCTTAAGTTCCAGGATACAAATGCAGAATGTGTAGGTTTGTGACATAAGTATATGTATGCCATGGTGGTTTGCTGTACCTACCAACCCATAATCTATGTGTTAAGTCCCACATGCATTAGCTGTTTGTTTTAATACTCTCCCTCACCTCCTCCCTTATTCCTTAGCTGGCCCTTGTGTGTGTTGTTCTCCTCCCTATGTTCATGTGTTCTAATTGTTCAACTACAAGTTATGAGTGAGAACATGTGTTTTTGGTTTTCTGTTCCTGTGTTAGTTTGTTGAGGATGATGGCTTCCAGCTTCAGCCATGTCACTGCAAAGGACATAATCTCATTCCTTTTTATGGCTACATAGTATTCCATGGTCTATATATACCATATTTTCTTTATCCAGTCTATCATTAATGGGCGTTTGGGTTGGTCCTATGTCTGTGCTATTGTAAACAGTGCTGCAATAAACATACGTTTGCATGTGTCTTTATGGTAGCATGATTTATATTTCTTTGGGTATATACCCAGTAATGGGATTGCTGGGTTAAATGGTATTTCTGGTTCTAGGTCCTTGAGGAATCACCACACTGTCTTCCACAATGTTTGATCTAATTTACACTGCCACCAACAGTGTAAAAGTGTTCCTATTTCTCTGCAGCATCATCAGCATCTATTGTTTCTTGACTTTAATAATCACCATTCTGTCTGGCATTCTGTAGCAACTGTGAATGGGAGTTCATTCATGATTTGGCTCTCTGCTTGTCTATTGTTGGTGTATAGGAATTCTTGTGATTTTTGCACATTCATTTTGTATCTTGAGACTTTGCTAAAGTTGCTTATTAGCTTATGGATTTTTAGGGGCTGAAATAATAGAGTTTTCTAAATATAGAATCATGTCATCTGCAGACAGATACAATATGACTTCCTCTCTTGCTACTTGATTACCCCTTATTTCTTTCTCTTGCCTGATTGCCTGGTCAGAACTTCTAATACTATGTTCAATAGGAGTGGTGAGAAAGGGCATTCTTGTCTTGTGCCAGTTCTCAAAGGGAATGCTTCCAGCTTTAGCCTATTCAGTATGATATTGGCTGTGGGTTTGTCATAAATAGCTCTTATTCCTTTGAGACCTGTTCTTTCAATACCTAGTTTATTGAGAGTTTTTTACATGAAGGGATGTTGAATTTTATCAGAGGTCTTTTCTGCATCTATTGAGATAATCATGTGGTTTTTGTCATGTGATGGATTATGTTTATTGATTTGCTTATGTTGAACCAACCTTGCATCCCAGGGATGAAACTGATGTGATCGTGGTGGATGAGCTTTTTGATGTGCTGCTGAATTCGGTTTGCCAGTATTTTATTGATGACATTCACATCGATGTTTATCAGAAGAAATGGTACCAGATCCTCTTTGTACCTCTGATAGAATTCGGCTGTGAATCTGTCTAGTCCTTGGGTTTTTTTAGTTGGTAGGCTATTAATTACTGCCTCAATTTCAGAAATTGTTATGGGGATTTGACTTCTTTCTGTTTTGCTCTTGAGAGGATATATGTGTCCAGGAATTTACCCAATTCTTGTATATTTTCTGGTTAATTTTTGTCGAGGTGTTTGTAGTATTCTCTGATGGTAGTCTGTATTTCTGTGGGGTCAGTGGTGATAGGCCCTTTATCTTTTTTATTGTGTCTATTTGATTCTTCTCTTTTCTTCTTTATTAGTCTAGCTAGTGGTCTATTTTGTTAATATTTTCAGAAAACCAACTCCTGGATTCACTGATTTTTTTGAAGGGTTTTTCATGTCTCTATCTACTTCAGTTCTGCTCTGATCTTAGATATTTCTTGTCTTCTGCCAGCTTTTGGATTTGTTTGCTTTTGCTTCTCTAGCTCTTTTAATTGTGATGTTAGGGTGTCAATTTGAGAACTTTCTAATTTTCTGATGTGGACATAAGAAAATAATGCTATAAATTTTTCCCTCAACACTTCTTTAGCTGTGTCCCAGAAATTGATACATTCTCTGTTTTAATTGGTTTCAAAGAACTTCTTCATTTCTGCCTTAATAATTTCATTATTTACCCAGTAGTCATCCAGGAACAGGTTGTTCAATTTCCATGTAGGTGTGTGGTTTGAGTGAGTTTCTTAATCTTGAGTTCTAATTCAATTGCACTGTGGTCTTAGAGACTGTTTGTTATGATTTCACTTATTTCATATTTGCTGAGGAGTGTTTTACTTTCAATTATGTGGTCAATTTTAGAATAAGTGCCATGTGGCACTCAGAAGAATGTATATTCTGTTGATTTGGGGTGGAGAGTTCTGTAGATGTGTATTAGGTCTACTTGATCCAGAGCTGAATTCAAGTCCTGAATATCCTTGTTAATTTTCTGTCTCATTATTCTGTTTAATATTGACAGTGGGGTATAAAGTCTCCCACTATTATTGTGTGGGAATCTAAGTCTCTGTAGATCTCTAAGAACTTGTTTTATGAATCTGGGTGCTCCTGTACTGGGTGCATTTATGTTTAGGATAGTTAGCTCTTCTTGTTTAATTGATTCCTTTACCATTATGTAATGCCTTTCTTTGTCTTTTTTAAAATCTTTGTTAAAGTCTGTTTTGTCAGAGACTAGGATTGCAACCCCTGCTTTTTTCTTTCTATTTTCTTGATAAGTTTTTCTCCGTCTCCTTATTTTGAGCCTATGTGTGTCTTTGCATGTGACACGGTGCCTCCTGAATACAGCACACTGATGGGTCTTGATGCTTCATCCAATTTGCCAGTCTGTGTCTGTTAATTGGAGTGTTTAGCCCATTTACATTTAAGGTTCATATTGTTACCTGTGAATCGGATCCTCTCATTATGATGCTATCTGGTTATTTTGCACACTAGTTGATAAAGTTTCTTCATAGTGTCATTGGTCTTTACATTTTGGTATGTTTTTGTATTAGGTGGTATCAGTTTTTCATTTCCATATTTAGTACTTCCTTCGGGAGCTCTTATAAGGCAGGCCTAGTGATGACAAAATCTCTCAGCATTTGCTTCTCTGTAAAGGATTTTATTTCTCCTTCCCTTATGAAGCTTAGTTTGTCTGGATGTGAAATTCTGGGTTGAAAATTATTTTATTTAAGAATGTCGAATATAGTTTCCCACTGTCTTCTGGCTTGTAGGGTTTCTGCTGAGAGGTCTGCTGTTAGTCTGATGGGCTTTCCTTTGTAGGTAACCTGGCCTTTCTCTTTGGCTGCCCTTAACATTTTTTCTTTCATTTTTGACTTTGGAGAATCTGATGATTTTATGTCTTGGGGTTGATTCTTTTGAAGTATCGTAGTGGTGTTCTCTGTATTATTTCCTGAATTTGCATGTTGAGGAAGTTCCTGAAATGCGTTTTCCAGCTTAGTTTCATTCTCCCCATCTCTTCCAGGTACTGCAATCAATTGTAGGTTTAGTCTTTTTATAGTTCTATATTTCTCTGAAGCTTTGTTTGTTCCTGTTCATTCTTTTTTCTCTAATCTTTTCTGCATATGTTATTTCAGCAAGATGGTCTTCAAACTCTGATATCCTCTCTTCTGCTTAGTCGATTTGGCTATATTGATAATTGTGTATCCATTATGAAGTTCTTGTGCTGTGTTTTTTGGCTCTATCGTGTCATTTATGTTCCTCTCTAAACTGGTTATTCTAGATAGCAGCTCCTATAACCTTTTATCAAGGTTCTTAGCTTCTTTGCATTGGGTTAGAACATGTTTATTTAGCTCAGTGGAGTTTGTTATTACCCACCTTCTGAAGCCTACTTCTGTCAGTTCATTCATTTTATCTTCCTTCCAGTTCTGTGCCCTTGCTGGAGAGGTGTTACAATCACTTGGAGGAGAAAAGGCACTCTGGCCTTTTGGGTTTTCAGCTTCTCTGTTGTTGATTCTTTCTCATCTTCATGAGTTTGAGGCTGCTGACCCTTGGATGGGGTTTCAGTTGGGACTTTTTTATTGATGCTGTTGTTGTTGCTTTCTGTCTGTTTTTCTTTCGATAGTCAGGTCCCTCTTCTTTAGAGCTGCTGTGGTTTGCTGGGGGTTCAGGCCCTATACATCTGGTTCACTCCCTGCCTGGAGATGTCACTCAAGGAGACTGGAGAATAGCAAAAATGGGTTCCTGCTTTTTCCTTTGTGATCTCTGACCTTGAGGGGCATCAACCTGATGCCAGTAAGAATGTTCCCATATTGGGTTTCTGAAAACTTCTATTGGAGGGTCTCACCCAGTTGGGTGGCAAGGGGAGTAGGAGCCATTTAACGAAACAGTTTCACTGTCCCTTGGTGGAGGGGGTGTACTTCACTTTAGGGGAACCCACTTGTCTGGGCTCCTCAGAGTCCTCAGAACTAGCAGGAGGAAAGACTATGTCTGCCGGTCTGTGGAGACTGTGGCCGCCCTTCCCCATAGGGCCTCAGGCACTGGGAATTCAGAGTTCTGTCCCTGAGCCTGTGGCTGGAGTTGTTGGAGTCTTACAGGGAAGCCCTGGCCAGTGAGGAGGGATGGGTCAGGGTTAGGACTGAAGAGGCACTCTGGCCACAGTCTCTCATAGCCAGTATATTGGGCTGAGGGAGATCCCTCTTGGGACCAAGCCGTCCAGCTTCCCTGGCTACAGCAGGGGAAAGAGCAGCCTGGAGCTACAGAAATGGCTGCTGTCCTTCCCTGCCCAGGGAGCTTAGTGTGTTAGGCAGCTGTCAATCCCAGTGTTGGCTGCCACCCCTCCCCTAAGGAGCACAAATCCCTCAGACAGCAGGAAGCCACAGCTGTGGTTCTGGCTGCCCCCTCCTCACAGGAGCTTGGCAGGCTTACGCAGATTGTAGCAGAGCAGTTGTTGAGAATCTGCAGGGCTCCATGTTTGGGACCCTAGGCCCCAGTGGTGTGGGCTCACAAGTAAAATTTTTTGATTCGTGGGTTGCACAGTTCCATGGAAAGAGCACAGTTTCCCTGGTTGGGTAGAATGATCACTCACCACCTCCCTTGACTGGGGGGCAGGAGCTCCCCTGCCCCATGTTGCTCTCAGGTGGGTTGCAGTACTACACTGCTCTTCCTTCCTCTCACACCAGCCACTTAGTTCCGATGACAGAACCTGGATACCTCGGTAGCTGGTGAAGGATTTGCACGCTGTTATGGTTCTTTTCGATGGGCGCCTCTGATCACTGCTGCTTCCAGTTGGCCACCTTTGTAAGTCTATGTTTGAATACAAAAGACATAATTGACATAATTAAACATAAACTCATTATAAAACATAAAGTATCAGCGACCTAGTTATAGAAAGATTTCCAAAACCAAATGAAAAAAATCTAGTAAAAACCTAAACACACACAATACCTAAAAGTGAAATACTAAAATATACTCTTTAAAATCCATAACATTATATGATACCAAAGTTCATAATCAATATTTATGTGAGATCCTACTGAATGGAATAAGACAAAAAAAAGTACATATATGAACAATATAAAAATGTTGTAGACAATGTGCATATCAATATTAAAAAACATTAAAATGTATAAAGGCAATATTCAAACTAATAAATTTCAAGAAAATTGTTGGATACCGTATCAATATGAAAATATCAAGAGCATATCTATAAGCTATTTGGGATACATCAGTTAAAATAAAAGACAAAGGTATAGTTTGGGGGGGGGGGACATTTAAATTCAGAAAATACAATTAGAAATGCCCAATAACAGAGCACATAATGTATTTAATTATTTAAATTATTTGAGAATCTCCAGTCGTCATTTTTGTCTTTTTTTAAATATATAATCCTCACATAATTCACCTTAAAACTCAAGTGCACATTTCAGTGGCTTTCAGCCATCACCACTATCTAATTCCAAAACATTTTTTTTAGAGAAAAATGAGATTCCCATAGAGACCCCTGCTCTGTAGCAGTAATACCTACTTTATTCCCTTCATTTCTCAATACTTGATCATCATTAATCTATTTCATGTCTCTAAAATTGGTATATTCTGGACATTTGACTTAAACAGAATGATACAATATGTGATTTTTTGTGTATGGATTCTTTTGCTGACTGAACATAATGTGTTGCCAAGGATGGAGAATAATTTGAACCTTGTATTTTGCTAGTGGAAATTTAAAACACTACAGCCATTTGTGAAACAGTGTGAAAGTTTCTCAAAAAGTTAAACACGAGTTGCTGTGCGACCTAGCATCTGCCTTTTATGATCAATCTTCAAATAACCAACCTGGCCAATATTAACCAGCCACTCCCTCCCTCACTTGCAGTTATTCTATAGATTTAAGGAAGGCACAGTGATGTAGTGCTTCAATACCAAGACTCTGAAATCAGGAGTATCTACAATTGAGTTCTTGTTCACCAGCTTACTTGGTATTGACTTTTGTAATTTCAGTAACATTGCCATCTTTATTTATTCATTCACCGAATACTTTAGAACTTCAACTATATGCTTTACACTATCAGAAGTGACAGAGACACAAGAGGGAAAGCAGGATTTTCATTCTGTTGGGGAAAGCATAAAATATTTATTTTAATGTTACTATATTTATATTAAATATAATACATTGTATTTTTATATAAATATAATGAAATCACATATTGATAAAGTTCATTAAAAATAGAAAGAAAGCAATAGAGACAATGTGTAATATATGTAAGTCTGTGCAATATTACAGTGTAGTTATAGGCAATAGCTGTGTCAAGATGACACTCCTGCAGAGATGTGAATGAACTGACACAGAGGTTCAAGCAGATATCTACAGGGACAGCTTTAGAGCATTAGAGACCAAAGTAAAGAACAAGTGCAAATACACTGACTACTACCCTGACTGTATTAGTTCCAGTGGTCCTGAAGCAGCATGGAAACTAGCGTGGCATGAGCTGAGTGACCAAGGTGTGAAACTAAAGAAAATGAGGTCACAAAAGTAGAATCGACCAAAGTAGTGGCCTATGATGCAGGAAAAAGAATATGGGTTCCTAAAAGCAAGTTAAGAAAGCGGTTTAAAATGGAGTAGTTGACTGACTATCCCATTTTACCCAAAACTCTCCTGATTTCACCACTGGCACTCTGTGTCCAGAAAAACTCTCAGTCCCAGGTCAAACAGGACATCTGGTCACTCACTGATGAAGGCTTACAATTGCATTAGAATTGGCAATATGGAAACCTTTCCTGGCCTCAATAATAACATAGGTAAAGTGGTAAAGAAAAGCTGATATTTTGTGCATTTAAGAAAAAATAGGAGTAACTACCAGAATAAGGTTCATGAAGAATATGTACACAAGTCTTTTGGACACTATAAAAGAAAAACTAAAGGTGGAAAAGTAGATCAATGGTTTTTGGGTTGTTTGCTTTATGATGTTTTTTGTTAAAAAAAAAAAAGTAGATTCCCTAATCCACTCTCTCCATCCAATGACCTTCTTGATTCAGCAGGTATGGCATGGTATATATACGTGTGTGTGTGTGTGTATATCCCATGATATACATATCATTCCCACTTTTTACATTTCCTCCAAGCAATTGTTGCCATTAGGGAATTTTGGAAATTCCACTAATATTGGATAATCTTGTGGGAAAGTTCTTATTCTCTTCTTTCTAATAAATTGGCTCCTACATTTTCTTCAAGGCCAATTTAAAATTCTGCATTTTCCATAACACAGATTCTGGCATACTTTCTAATTCTTTTGTTTTTATGCAGCCTTTAATTGTCATCATTGTACATCACATTTCTAGGGGCTTGGTATGTTTTAAATTTCCCTGGTTGTCAACATATTTCTATTTCTTCCTTCTTTGTGCTCAGTATATGATTATGAATATATTAGGTGCTGGCTACATGCATGCTAGCTTGATTCCATTTGGAGATGCAATTATAGTACATCTGCAGTAGTTTGCTATGAGGTTTTGGAAACCAAGAAGGTCTCAGTTTTAAATGTAATTTATGAAGATACATTGCGTTCTGGGCCACTTAATAAATTTATAACATAAAATCCTCTAAAGGGTATTTGCAGATTCTCTCTACTCACTCCACTGACCAGGTACAGCATACGAGTTCACTGTACTGCTCTAGCTGAGAGATACCTCACTGCCAATACCCAATTCATTATTATTTATCTCAAAGTAATAGGAATACATTCTTCTCTCTTTCTGCAGTGATGTCCCAAATAGTCAAAGCACAATTACAATGCTCTCTTCTTCTCCCAGAGGTGTAAATTCCAAGATACTCAGAATAAGAAATTAGAATGCCTTTTGCTCCATTTATAAAACCTGACAGCTTAATTCCAAAGTCGCTGGACATTTAATTAATGAGAAGTGAAACAACCCTTCAACATTAAAAAGAAAATCTATAATTTGGCCTCTTCTAGCAAGCAGAGTGAAATGTCAAATTATTTTAGGTCTTCACACAGGATATTTTATAATTTTTATGATGTAAGTGTTTCATAATAATGTCAAAACTTCTGCTCTATTAAGCCAGCATGCAACTGATCCAATACAAATTGCCTATGACACTAAATTGTATTGATGCCTTACCACAGAGATAAACTTGGCTGTGGAAAGTGGACCATGCCCCATCAGCAGTAAAAGAAAGATATCTGGGAAATGGCACCACAAAGCTATTTACCACTTCTGGAATTGCTTGCCTGTAGCAGCAGCTCTGAGGTGGACCTGCTTAACCCTGAGTAACCGGGAGTAGAAGGATTTAAATTGGAACTGACAGTCTGGTTTTGTATGGTAATTCTCTATTTGCTCCAGCTTATCTGTTTACTCAGCCTTCAAGTATATACAGTATGTTCCTTAAAGGCACTCCAAGCTGCAAATTCTGTAGGATCAAATGTCTGTCCAGGACAGCAAATGAAAATGTTGACAGATGTAATTCCCAATAGTTGGTGCACTTGCAGTACTTTTCAAAATATGTATCAAAATACCTATTTTGAAAATATAAAAATATATTTATATTTTTACAAATATATGTATGTTTTGCAAAATACATATATGTTTTTGCATATACATATTTTGAAAATATTTAAAATAGCTCCTCCAAGTGCCAGGACTGATTAACAGCTATAAAAAATTTGAAAATAGTGTATAATACTATGAACGTGCATCTGCAATTACAGAAGATTCCTGTAGATATTAGAGAGCCTTTTGTTTGTAAATCATGACAGCTATTTCTCCAGTTATATATTTATAGATTCTAAGACAAGCAAAACTGTATGAATACTGGACATGAGAATGTTTTATTCCTCTAAGTGGGAAATGAAATACAAACATTTACCCAAGGTAAGATGATGTTGAAAAAAACTTCAAATATAGTTTAAAAAACACTAAAATGTAGAAGGATTAGGCACATTGTATAATGCTTAAGAGTGTGATATAAAATGGGATTGAAATGACAAAGTTATATTTTAACTTAAGGAAAGTATAATGCTTATTTGGAATTTGTTTGACATTTAGTTGATTGTAGGAAGATGTAGTGAATTTTTTATCTCTGGGGATATTTAAGTACAAATATGACATATTGAATTAAAAGCGATGATGTTCAAACTTTCTTTGAATATACCCCATATTGTGAAAATTAACATTAATTTTTTAATAAACAAATACAGGCTTCCCAAAATAGTATTCTTAGGATGTATTCTGATATTCTTTATACTGCTTTATATTAAAATACTAGTTGTCATGCCCCTCAACATGTATTCTGTACATTGCTAACATTTCACAACACACACTTTGAAAAACACTCAACTAAATGTCCTCTTACATAATTTAAAATCTTATGATTCTATCAAAATAAAACATTACTGCATAACCTGATGCATTATAAAAGATAATTCACATGTCTATTGCCTGAGTAAGATAAATCTGACTTATAACTGCCTCACAGACTTGATAAGAGATTCTTTCTCAGTAATATGGTGAGGATCTTAATATTTTCTGGAATCATGTCATAGTCTTAGGAGGCTCTAGAAAGCAATGAGAAAGCAAGAAAAGATTTTCAATGTCAGGGTCAGCACTAAGTTGCTCATTGTCTAAGATATGGGAGGTTCTCTTGAGATAGGCAGTCCCATCAACTCTGAACCATGAATGGATGAGGGGAAGCTTTAGTTTCAGAGCCCAAGCCCATAGCTCTCAAGGTCTTGTTCCAGACAACTCTATCCCAACACATAGAGATACTGTCACCTCTACTAATGTAGACTTCTAAAGAACTGGAAATCTCATTACATCATGGAACAGCCACCACTGACCACATGCAATCTTGGATACTAATATGTATATTATATTAAATCTATAATAAATACTAAATGTTAAAGAACTGCAATCTTCTATTTATTTTGTTTTTGTATATATCTTTATATTGTGCCTTTTTGAAAGGTTATATGTGGTTAAATATTCTTTCATTTTATTAACTCTTGGCCATTTTTAGTAAAATTATATTGAAAAAGTGACTGAGGTATACTAGAAAAATAATAGATATTAAAATAAGATAGACCTGAATTAAATTATCATGTCTTCTTAATGTGTCTGAGAGTCGGTTTCCTAAACCACAAAATGGGCCTCAGTCCTATACAATTGTGAAAGTTAAGCCATAAGCCATAGCCATATATATACATATATTATATATTTTATCTAATGTATATATATTACATGTATACATTATACCTTATATTTATTGTATTCATATGCATACATATATATGTATACATATATACATTATATATACTCACATACTTTATATATACACACATACATTATATTGTATGTATGTATATAAGAATATATATATGCACATAAGAATGAGCTATATACATACGCATAAAAATGTATATTTATACACACATATATACATATAAGTATACACACATCAGAATTATGTATGTATATAAGATATATATATATGTATAGATATAGATATATAGATATCTTAAGAATGCCTAGAAACTTCCATAGCCAAGAGGAACCTAAGGAAAACAAAATGTAATGTGATTTCCTGGGTGGAATCCTGCAACAGAAAAAAGCACAGGTAAAAACTCCAGGAAATACGAATACAGGATAAACTTCAGTTAATAATAATGTATCAGTATTTGCTCATAAACTGTGACAAATGTAGTAAACTGATGTAAAATGTTAACAATAGGGGAAATTGAGTATAGGGTAAATAGGATCTCTATTAGAGTTGATTTTATTTTTTAATTTTTATTTTTGAATTGTTCTTGTAAATCTTCAAACAACTCTAAAATTAAAAGTTTATTAAAAACAAATAGTGCCTACAAAAAATAAAATGTTAACCTTAGGGGAAATTGTGTATAGAGTATATGGGAACTCTATACTATCTACATAATGTTTTTGAAAATCTAAAAATATTCTAATATAAAACATTTATTGTAAAGTTTGCCTAGAAAAAAAAACATAATAATAAAACTAAGTAGTGTGTATGTCTATATGTGTATATATACATATTAAATCAACTACTCATAAAAGACTTAGAATTCTGAAAAGTTTTTCTCAACTTTTGAAAATGTCCCAAATTCTTGGAAGTTTACATGAAGTAGAATAGAATGAGGAGACATTTAATATTGTGTTTGCTTCTATTTAATTTTTAAATTTTCATAATAGACTTAGCTAGGCTTTCTTGAGTTTCTGAGCTTTCATCAATTAAACAGATATGGTTTACATAAATCTGCATTAAAACAGAGGCTAAATGATCTTTCTGATGATGATAAACAGTTTACCTTCTAAGGACGTTGTAGGTTTGTGAATAACAAAGGGAATCAGTATGGATAACTCAATTTAATTGGTTATTAGCAGGTTCACACTGTTGATATTGTAGTTCAGACTCCTCCATACTTATGTAACAATTAATTACCACTTGATGTTATGGCTAATTTTATCTCACATTTTCTTTCTTAGGCCTCAAATTATTACTTTGAATCACCAGGTTTGCATTTACTAATAGAACTTAATGTAGATAAATTTACCATATTGGAATCTTGAAAAATACTCACTTAATATATAGCCTGACATCTCTTTCCTAAGTTTGAATAATATACCCTGGCATCTCTCTCCTAATATCAAAAGTACAAAATAGCTTCTTTACCCTCACCTGACCTCTCCCAACACAGGCACTCAACAGATGCCACACTATTAGGAGCATATACATGGGAATTATAAGTGAGGTGAGGTACTGGCCCTACCACATTTTGTGGGTTTTGTTTTCCCCACCTGGAGATAAGTAAGGTTATGAAATCCATATTCTTACAAAGAATAAACAAACAACTATATCGACATTATATGGCCTCAGCCTGACACTACCTTAAGCTTCACCAGCACCTTCCCAGATCTATTCCGTAACAGACTTTCATCCATAGCTCAGACAACCTTATCTATTTCCTAGATTTCTGTAATCAACTCACTGGCCTCAGATTGTTTCTAAAATTTAAAGTTATGTTTGGAAATAAGAAAAGTAAACTTCCATCCCACCCTGCAACCAATGTTTATTTGTTGATTAAATGTTTACATTACTAGGTATATTACTTGATGTATCTGGCAAAGTTTTATGCTTTAACCATCACATATCAGAACCATTCTGATTTTAACAGTTAGTAAGCTTTTCTTTGCTTCATCTTTTTGTGGTACTGTTTATTTTGTCTCCTAGTTAGTTAAAGGCTGAACTGCAATGATTGAGAGGCATTAGGATGGGGCATTTATTGCACATTTGTTTCTCTCCAAAATCAACTGCACAACTATCATGTTTTAGTGCTTCTTAGCGAATTCTGAAGATCACTAGGTTTAACACTTTACTACCATTGAATTTGAAAATTCAACTGAAGCAGGGCAGTAATTTATGATATGAGATTTTATGGTGGCTGTAGTTATGAAATATTGTGTTGTCACTTATAATTTTACCCACATAGCAAGAAAAACATCTTCTGCTACAGAAATAAGTATGTAAAGAAGAGCAATTTTAAAAAGTAAGTAGCAGATTTGTCCATTATGAAATTAACTGTTTTCTCAGTGGTAGTTTACTCATGGAAGAACGACAGGTAGCCCCTGAAGAGGAGATAGGGTTATATGTTTTGAAGATAGATGCTTTGTTAAACTTACAAGAGTCTGAAGACTTTATTTCCTGAAACATAGTCCCTTAGTGTAATTAAGTGAACTCTGTGAAAGGAGAAACAGTAAAGATGAAAGCTTTAAAAAATTTTTAAAAAAGGATCTTACATGCTGGGTCATTTCTCTGAGATTGGAGATGAGAATGCAGATATGAGTTTCAATGGGTGGTACAGATTGGAACTTCTTTTAGATGTGATGAATGCTCCAGAGACATTGAATCAAAGAGGGCTTGTAGGAACCCAGTAGAACTGACATCTACATCTGCAGTCTTAACTCCTCAGTGAAAGTCTCCATGGCCCAGTGTGGTAGTAACAGAGAGGATACGCATGGCAAAACTATAGTGTAAATTTGTATCCGATATTGAGTGTAAGAAAATGAGTTAAGCCACACAATTATATTGCTGAAGAAGCAAAAGTCTGAAGGCAACAACCCTAGTTTCCTTTCTCATTTTTCTAGAATCATAAAGACCTGGTGATTCTCTAACATCTTTTCGATTACAGAAAAGTCACAGTAATGCCTAACATTAAAAAATTACAGCTTATTTTTTGATTTGTATTTGGAACCAGATTTGACAATATTTTGAGCATTCAAGATTTTGTTTCATTTTGCCTCTTAGATACTGCATGGCCAATTAATGTTTCCATTAAAAAATGCTATAAAAAACCCTCACATTCTAAAGCAACGTAAATTCTTACAGAATTCTTTTTTCAGGCCATGTGTCAGATCACCTGCACAGGTGTAGACCCCCAATCTAATTAATTAAAGTCATCAGAAGTTTCACATGTGGGACCTCCATAAGTGATGCTGACACACACTTAGGAAGATTGAGAGTGATTTAAATCTAAAAACATAATGTCAATACTATTTATAAACTTTCATCAGAAATAAAATGTGCTGTAGAACAAAAGATAAATGAAATAAAACACAGCCACCCCACTTCTGCTCTTTTCCATCCTAACTTTATGAGAAATTAGCTTGAGGATTGTTTTCTATGTACTAATGCTCCTCTCATGTTAAATCAGTAAAAGACATGTATTTAAACACTTGAAATTCTGACTTACTGAGTTCAAATCTTATTTTTAAATAAGTTTAAATCTCACACCCTATTTTATTAATAGTCAAATGATTCACCTGAAAGGTATATTGTAAATGTCTCAGTTCAAAAATCATCAATCTATAGTAAATATATGACCTTTCTTCTGAATTTCTTAAACTGGATCTCAAGCATTTAGTTAGATAAATTACGCTCTATGGTTTTTATTTTCATAAATGTAAAATCTAACTTTAAATACATATTTTATCACAATAGATTTATATCCTATACTTAACTGATGGGATTTAGATTGCTCTGATACATACAGATATATGTCTAGATTACCAAAAAATGAAGTTCATTGTAAAAAATGATACTAGAAAATAATGCTTACGTAGTCAATATTGTTCTCTAGATGTTTCCTAAGGTAATTTAAAATTTTTAGTAAACCAAACATTTATCTGTTATTTCATTTTTATATAGAGATACTATGCATGCACTGTGGAATAAAAAACAAAAATAACTTATATTGATATCATTAAAAATTCTTATGTAGGATTTTATACATTGGACAGTGGATAAAGAGATGTAAGTTCAATGAGATTAAGAAATAGCCCTGGAAAATTGAATTTGGTTTGGAAAAATTAATATGGACTAATAATGATTTTTTTTAAAAATCTATTTTATTTGTTTTGTCCCTTGAAAATGCCACACACTCAGAGACCCAATCTGAAAGTCAACAACTACAAAGACAACAGGTGGATAAATCTACAAAGATGGAAAGAAACCAGCACAAAAGGGATGAAAACACCCAAAACCAGAATGCCTCTCCTCCTACAAGGGATCACAACTTCTCACCAGCAAGGGAACAAGGTTGGACAGAGAATGTGATGAATTGACAGAATCAGCCTTCAGAAGGTAGGTAATAAGAAGCTTCTGTGGGCTAAAAGAACATGCTCTAACCCAATGCAAAGAAACTAACAACCTTGAAAAAAGATTTGACGAAATGCTAACAAGAATAAACAACTTAGAGAGGAATATAAGTGAATTGATGGAGCTGAAAAACACAACACGAGAAGTTTGCGAAGCGTACACAAGTTTTAACAGCTGAATTGACCAAGCAGAAGAAAGGATATCAGAGGTTGAAGATCAACTCAATGAAATAAAATGAGAAGGCAAGATTAGAGAAAAAAGAATAAAAAGGAATGAACAAAGTCTCCAAGAAATATGGGACTATGTGAAAAGACCTAATCTATGTTTGAAAGGTGTACCTGAATGTGACGGAGAGAATGAATCCAAGCTGGAAAATACTCTTCAGGATACTATCCAGGAAAACTTCCCAAACCTAGCAAGGCAGGCCAATATTGAAGTCCAGGAAATACAGAGAACACCACAAACATATTCCTCGAGAAGAGCAACCCCAAGGCACATAATCATCAGATTCACCAGGGTTGAAATGAAGGAGAAAATGCTAAGGGCAACCAGAGAGAAAGGTCGGGTTACCCACAAAGGGAAGCCCATCAGACTCACAGCAGATCTCTCAGCAGAAACCCTACTAGCCAGAAGAGAGTGGGGGTCAATATTCAACATCCTTAAAGAAAAGAACTTTCAACCCAGAATTTCATATCCAGCCCAACTAAGTTTCATAAGTGAAGGAAAAATAAAATCCTTTACAAACAAGCAAGTACTCAGAGATTTCATCACCACCAGACCTGCTTTACAAGAGCTCCTGAAAGAGGCACTAAACATAGAAAGGAACAACCAGTACCAGCCACTCCAAAAACATACCAAATGGCAAAGAGCAGCAACACAATGAAGAAACTGCATCAACTAACGGGCAAAACAGCCAGCTAGCATCAAAATGGCAGGATCAAATTCACACATAACAATATTAACCCTAAATGTAAATGGGCTAAATGCCCCAATTAGAAGACACAGTCTGGCAAATTGGATAAAAAGCCAAAACCCATCAGTGTGCTGTATCCAGGAAACCCATCTCACATGCAAGGATACACAAAGGCTCAAAATAAAGGGATGGAGGAAGATTTACCAAGCAAATGGAGAGCAAAAAAAAAAAAAAGCAGGGGTTGCAATTCTTATCTCTGATAAAATAGACTTTAACAAAGATCAAAAGAGACAAAGAAGGACATTACATAATGGTAAAAGGATCAATGCAACAAGAAGAGCTAATGATCCTAAATATATACGCACCCAATACAGGAGCATCCAGATACATAAAGCAAGTTCTTAATGACTTACAAAGAGACTTAAAGTCTCCCACTATTATTTTGTAGGAGTCCAACACCCCAATGTCATTATTAGATCAACGAGACAGAAAATTAACAAGGATATCCAGGACTTGAACTCAGACCTGGACCAAGCAAACCTAATAAACATTTATAGAACTCTCCACCCCAAATCCACAGAAAATACATTATTCTGAGCACTATATCACACCTACTCTAAATTGACAACATAACTGGAAGTAAATCACTCCTCAGTAATTGCAAAAGAACAGAAATCATAACAAACAGTCTCTCAGACCACAGTGCAATCAAGCTAGAACTCAGAATTGAGAGACTAACTCAGAACTGCACAGCCTCATGGAAACAACAGCTGGCTCTAGAATGTTGACTGGATAAACAATGAAATGAAGGCAAAAATAAAGATGTTCTTCAAAACCAACAAGAAGGAAGACACAACATACCAGAATCTCTTGGACACATTTAAAGCAGCGTCTAAAGCAAAATATATAGCAATAAATGCCCACATGAGAAGCAAGGAAAGATCTAAAATTGACACCCTATCATCAAAATTGAAAGAGTTAGAGGAGCAAGATAAAAAAAAAATCTCAAAACCTAGCAGAAGACAAGAAATAACTAAGAGCAGAGCAGAACTGAAGGAGATAGAGGCACAAAAAAAACTCTTCAAAAAATCAATAAATCCAGGAGCTGGTTTTTTGAAAAGATCAACAAAATAGACTGTTAGATTAATAAAAAATTAAACAGAGAATAATCGAATAGATGCAATAAAAAACGATAAAGGTGATATCACGACAGATTCCACAGAAATACAAACCATCATCAGAGATTATTACAAACAACTCTATGCACATAAACTAGTAAACCTGGAAGAAATGGATAAATTCCTGGACACTTGCATCCTCCCAAGCCTAAACCAGGAAGAAGTCAAAACCCTGAATAGACCAATAACAAGGTCTGAAGTTGAGGCAGCAATTAAGAGCCTACCACCCAAAAACAGCCCAGGTCCAGATGAGTTCACAGCTGAATTCTACCAGACAAACAAAGAGGAGCTGGTACCATTCCTTCTGAAACTATTCCAAACAATCCAAAAGAGGGAACCCTTCCCAAATCATTTTATGAGACCAACATCATCCTGATACCAAAACCCAGCAGAGACTCAACAAGAAAAGAAAACTTCAGGCCAATATCCATGATGAACATAGATGCAAAAATCTTCAATAAAATACTGGCAAACTGATTGTAACAGCACATCAAAAAGCTTACCCACCATGATCAAGTAGGCTACATCCCAAGGATGCAAGGCTGGTTCAACATACTCAAGTCTATAAACGTAATTCACCACATACACAGAACCAAAGACAAAAACCACATGATTATCTCAATTGATGAAGAGAAGGTCTTTGATAAAATTCAACAGCCCTTTATGCTAAAAATCCTCAATAAACTAGGTATTGATGGAATGAATCTCAAAATAATAAAAGCTATTTATGACAAACCAACAGCCAATATCATACTGAATGGGCAAAAACTAGAAGCATTCCCTTTGAAATCTGGCACTAGACAAGTACGCCCTCTCTCACCACTCCTATTCAATATAGTATTGGAAGTTCTAGCCAGAGCAATCAGGTAAGAAAAAGAAATAAAGGGTATTCAAATAGGAAAGGAGGAAGTCAAATTGTCTCTATTTGCAGATGACATGATTGTATATCTAGAAGACCCCATTGTCTCAGCCCAAAATCTCCTGAAACTGATAAGCAACTTCAGCAAAGTCTCAGGATACAAAATCAATGTGCAAAAATCACAAGCATCCCTATACACCAATAACAGATTTAAAGTGAGCCAAATCAAGAATGAACTGCCATTCACAATTGCTACAAAGAGAATAAAATACCTAGGAATACAACTAACAAGGAAAGTAAGGAGCTCCTCAAGGAGAACTACAAACCACTGCTCAACAAAATAAGAGAGGACACAAACAGATGGAGAAACATTCCATGTTCATGGTTAGGAAGAATCAATATTGTGAAAATGGCCATACTGCCCAAAGTAATTTACAGATTCAACACTATCCTGATCAAGCTACCAATGACCTTCCTCACAGAACTGGAAAAAATCACCTTAAACTTCATATGCAACCAAAAGAAAGCCCACATAGCCAAGTCAATTCTAAGCAAAAAGAACAAAGCAGGAGGCATCACACTCCCGGACTTCAAACTATACTACAAGGCTACAGTAATCAAAACAGCATGGTACTGGTACCAAAACAGAGATATAGAAGAATGCAACAGAACAGAGGCCTCGAAGGCAACACCACACATCTACAACCATCTGATCTTTGACAAACCTGACAAAAACAAGCAATGGGGAAATGAGTCCCTGTTTAATAAATGGTGTTGGGAAAACTGGCTAACCATGTGCAGAAAGCAGAAACTGGACCCCTTCCTGACACCTTACACTAAAATTAACTCCAGATGGATTAAACACTTAAACATAAGACCTAACACCATAAAAACTCTAGAAGAAAACCTAGGCAAAACCATTCAGTACATAGGTGTAGGCAAGGTCTTCATGACCAAAACACCAAAAGCATTGGCAACAAAAGCCAAAATAGACAAATGGGACCTAATCAAACTCCACAGCTTCTGCACAGCAAAAGAAACAGTCATTAGAGTGAATCAGCAACCAATAGAATGGAAAAAAATTTCTGCAATCTACCCATCTGACAAAGGGCAAATATCCAGAATCTACAAAGAACTAAAACAGATTTACAAGAAAAAAACAAATAAGCCCATTCAATAGTGGGCAAAGGATATGAACAGACGCTTTACAAAAGAAGACATACATGAGGCCAGCAAACATATGAAAAAAGGCTCATCATCACTGGTCATTAGAGAAATGCAAATCAAAACTACATTGAGATACCATCTCAAGCCAGTTAGAATGGTGATCATTAAAAAATCTGGAGACAACAGATGCTGGAGAGGATATGGAGAAATAGGAACACTTTTACACTGTTGGTTGGAGAGTAAATTAGTTCAACCATTGTGGGAGACAGTGTGGCGATTCCTCAAGGACCTAGAAATAGAAATTCCATTTGACCCAGCAATCCCATTACTGGGTATATATCCAAAGGACTATAAATTGTTCTACTATAAGGACACATGTACATGAATGTTCATTGCAGCACTGTTTACAAGAGCAAAGACCTGGAACCAACCCAAATGCCCATCGATGATAGACTGGACAGGGAGACTGTGGCACATATACATCATGGAATACTATGCAGCCATAAAAAACGATGAATTCGTGTCCTTTATAGGGACATGGATGAATCTGGAAACCATCATTCTCAGCAAACTAACACAAGAACAGAAAATCAAACGCCGCATGTTCTCACTCATAGGTGGGTGTTGAACAATGAGAACACATGGACACAGAGAGGGGAGTATCACACACTGGGGTCTTTTGGGGGGCAATAGGGGCGGGACAGCAGGGGGGTGGGGTGTTGGGGGAGAAAAAGCATAGGGAGAAATGCCAGATACAGGTGATGGGAAGGAAGGCAGCAAATCACACTGCCATTTGTGTACCTATGTAACAATCTTACATGTTCTTCACATTTACCCCAAAACCTAAAATGCAATAAAAAAATAAAAGAAGAAGAAAATACCACACACAAAAAAGAAAAGGCCAATCTAGTGACCAAATTGTGGTCTCTCAAACTCTTTCCAACTAAAGGAAACCATAGTTTCTCAGATAAATGGCTGGTTCCATGTCTATACATACTTATATACTACATGTAGCTTATGTACTACATAAGCCTAGAACAGCTTATCATACAAGAAAGCAAATTAGTCTTCTCTGACTCTTGGGATCATGTCAATGATCTCAGGTCTCAACTTGAATACATTCTTGTTTCCACAATATTAGAAAAATTTGACCATCACCAAAAGGAAAAATTGCAGTGGGTTGAAATATGTCACATTTATTTAAATATATAAAATCATAATGGTATTAAAGAAAAGTATAATAATGATTTACCATCATTATAGGATACTAGGATCAGTCACTATGTTGAAAACAGGAAAGAGGGGTAAGAACCAAAAATTTATTTTACCTTTCCTATATATAAAAAGTGTGTCTGGGTAACTAAGTAATTGAGAAATAGAATCTCAATCTCAATCTCTCTCTCTCTCTCTCTCTCTCTCGACTGGTAAAAATATGAATAATATGAAATTCAAATTGAGAAGAACATATTTTGTCATAGTTTCATTGGCAGGGATGTTTATTCTTAGTAGACCACATATAAGGGTAAATCTTGTAATCAATGGCATCTTTTCTGAAAGGAAATACAGTATAAAATACTTTGGAGGGGATATTTGTTAGTTTAAAAATCATGAATAGTGATTGGCAGAAAGAAATTTAAATTCAGGTTTTTTTCTCTTGAATGTTTCTCCCTGGTAACATAACAAAGAACAGAAACTTTGGGAACAAAATCTTGGCATAGTGGAGCCCAAAGTAAGGTGTTCTTAGAAAGCAAGTGCACTAGATTTTAATTTTGCAAAAAAAGCTGATGGGGTCTTCATCCCTTGATATCATTGGGCATTCTCTGCAAGTTTCCTCTCTCTTTACATCTTAATCTTCATTCACTGTTTCAGTCTAATAGAAGTTTATACTATATTAATCTGGTAAAGTATAATAATGCTAATAAATGTAGTTCAAATGTTAGTTTATTTATAAGGATTTATAAAGGATATTTTTGGACTTTCTGGATACTGATTGCTTTTTGTCTTGATCCTCTTATGTGAACAAAGGTGGGGGATTTCCTCCAGAATGAAGAGCCATAGAGAGCAATGTTCCCTACCTGGATTCAAAGTTTCTAGAAAATTTAGTTTAAAATATCTTTTACATAATCTATTTAATTACTTATTTTATATTTAACAAAAAGTCTACATATAAACTAGACATCAACTTGATTAGCATAGGGGCCATAATCTAATTAATTGCTAGCACAGTCTGAGTATGTTTAAGGTTTGCAATATCAGTTTCAACTATACTACTAATATTACACCTATGGTGGTGTAATGATAAAACAATCAACTCAATGTCATGGAAACCATATTTGAATCTCAAAACTGTTAACCAAATAAGGTAATTGTATGTACAGCAAACAACTATTTTCAAATGCCCAATATTAAATGTTTACATTTGTGTATACAATGCTTTTTTAAAAGTTTTAAAAATGGCTTAAAGTGGAAGGATTTTACACTGACAAAAATAGAGCACACACTCAAATTAGACATCTGAACACAACTTACCAATTTATTCTATGAAGACTTATAGATATGCCTCAGATGTCATTGGAATATTTAAGAATATCTGGGTAAAATCCTTTTAAATGTATAAGGAATATGGCTAGTGGATTTTGTCATTTCCTCTAACCACTTCTCAGTGTGTATTGCAGAGGAAACACAGGCATAACTCATGAGGAGACATATATTTTTTCTCCTCAGATTTCTGCAAAGGTAAAATGTTTGCATTTATTCTAGAGAGCACTTTCTGTACTTCAGCTGACCTGTTTTTACCATTTCCATAACTATTACCTGTTTTACAATTCATTTATATGTTATGCTTAGACAAGATAATTTGAGGCTTGTTGATTGCAGCTCCATATGTGGGAAATTCACTTCCTGATTATTTAAGGAGACAGAGCTTTTAAAGAAATGTGTTTCTAGGTTCAAATGCACACATTTTCCTCATGAACAGATAATAAATTTCAGAGATATTTACTTGCAAGTTTATAACTTTGCTTGGCTTGTTTAACAGAAGTAGTCACAATCAAGTCAAGTCAATGATAGTCACTTCTGTAACAAAGGTGATTAGATAATAATTTGTTTATATAACAACAAATTCTTAGATGGTAGAAATTAATCAAAATTAGAATGAATGTGAATCCCAGTCTTATGTAACTGTGTTACTATGGATTTATGAGATGGTTGTTTTAAAATGCAATTGACCCATGAACAAGGCAGGGTTTTGGAATGTTGACTCACACTTGCAGTCAAAAATTTGTACATAACTTTTGACTCCCCCAAAACTTAACTTCTAAAACTACTAATAGCCTACTGTTGACCAGAAGTCTTACCAATAGCCGTTAATACATATTTTGTATGTTATATGTATTACATGTTGTATTATTACAATAAAGTAAGCTGGAGACAATGTTATTAAGAAAATCATGGCAAGGCACAGTAGCTTATGCCTGAAATCTCAGCACTTTGCAAGGTCAAGGCGGGCAGATCATAAGGTCAGGAGTTCAAGACCAGACTGGCCAACATGGTGAAACCCTGTCTCAAGAAAAATAATAATGAGAAGGAAGAAGAGGGGGCTCTGGTCTTGCTGTTTCTGTGGCAGCAGAGGTTGAAGAAAATCCACTTACAAGTAGATCCATGCAATTCAAAGCTATGTTGTTCAAGGGTCAACTGTAAATATCACTGTTTTTAAAAACATTCCCTTTTAGATAAAAATTTCCATAGCAGGATAAAAATTCATTCCTGAAGTTATCCATAGATTCCATTCTCTTTTAACCCAAGGCACAAAACTATGAAGGAAACCATGGTATAGTTTAGTGATGCAAAAACAGTATTGAAAATATTAAATGTATAACATGAAAAGATTTGCCCATTCTTAAACTCAGCAGGACTATATTATATCTGCTTTCTAGTTTATTTTCTGCTAAACTATTTAAAATTTGATGGTACACTGTAGTTACATTTTTATTACTTTCTGTATACATAGTAAAATTCCTAACATATAGAGGATGAAAAAATCTCATTGAAATACATGTCCTGGTTACCTCCAAACACCAAAATTGTGACTCAAGTATCATAGGGCTTTTACACTGTCAAAGTATCAATATTAAGTCAAGACACTTTGCTAGGAATTAAAATAAATAAATTATAAAAATTGGACTTTTTTGAACATCATTGAACTTTACTCCCTAATAATGAGAACCATATATTTTAAATAAACATACTTATAGGCAAACTTATTTCTCCCCCCTAGGCATAAACAGATTCATGAACAGTGTGGTCAAGAAAATACTGCTTTTATGGGATAAATTTATGTTTTAGAAGGTTCTCAAAATCTAACAGGATGTTCTATACTCAATTTTCCCTTCACACTTTGTGTTCTAGAGACAAATAACTAATAACTAATTATTTAAAAAGTTTTTATTTTTGCATTAAAAACTTTCTTAGAACACAATGTTTTGATTGTATTGCCATCTACTAAAATACATGGAAGACTTTTCTTCCAAATTTTTATGTAAAATGTTAGTTGCCTGTGTTACTTGTTAATAAGAATAATAAATTAGATTTATTTTCATTTATTTTCTCTATTCTCTCTCACTCTCAATTGCATGTGCGCACTGTCTCCTCTCTTCTCTATTTCCTGAATGCTTTGTCTTGCATTTCTATATGGTTTTACAACTTTGCATCCTGCAATCACTTTTCACTCAGTAGCAATATTTTTTTTTCTCTATGGTGGTCAAGGGAAGGTCATTTTAATCTCTTTAGGATCAAAGAGTCATTTAGGCCTTTGAATTCAGATGAAAACTGATTCCCCCACTGTGCAGCGATGTGGAGCTTCCACTGAAAATCTACGTAGCATCTCCTTAGAGCTGAGATGAAGACAAGTTTATTATTTAAGTTACTTCATATCATTATTCCCTTGGGCTATAATATACTTGAACTTCCACTGCTTGGCTTGCTCTTTGAAATTTAGGAGAAAACAAAGATTTTTCACTAAGAAACTGTTAAAAAGCAGAGAAAATAACTGAAAGAAGCATTTCATATGTGTTCCCTAATACTTTCCTGATAATCTTTATAACTTAAAAGTGTCTATCAATTCAAGATGATTTCTCTTTAAACAAGTGGTTAAATAACATGACATACGGTTGTTATTTGTAATTTTTAACAGAAATTCTATTGATTCCATAGGTGCCATGAACTATGGAAAATTAGTGTGGCAAGAAAAGAAACAGACTTTGTCTCCAAATATTTAAAAACTAGAAAATGATTTATTTGTAATACACTTTAAATGATAATTTTTAAAACATCTGATCCTAATCAATATGCATGTGCTTCAGTAGCCTAAAAATCTTATATTAATCTTTTTAATGTCTCTCAATTTTGATTTTTATGGCACTATTATAACTAAGAAATTCACAAAAATTATTTCAAATTATAATTTTTGTGCAATATCTGCGATAGATAAAATTTTAAATAGATTTCATTTTTAAGTTGATTTTTCAAATTGATAGATGCATTAAAATATTGTTGGTCTACATCAAAATAAAAAATATATATATATTATTTTTTAAATCTATTGGATTGTAAATTCTGTTAGCTAACAATTATAAAATTGCCTACCAATATTTTTGCAAAGTAAACATGAAAAATTACAAGTAAAGAAATTCTAATTTAGTACCAACATCTAAAGACCCTGGAGGCCATCACTTATATCTTTACTATAAAAATGCTGGACAAATTAAAATTAGTTTCAGGACAAATTACTATTGTCTAAATCTGGAGACACAGGTGCATTTAGAGAGTCACAGCCAAAAAGTGCTAACCTGGAGTAAAAATTACTGGAGCAATAAAGTAGGAACATTTATATGCTAATTTTGATAAATCACTGGAGGCTGAATGTGGACAAGTATAAATCTGAGAAACTCCTAAGGATCACAGTATTAGGAAACCCACCATCATTTCATGGGCTTCATCTCCAGAAGGCCTACCAAGTTTTCACTCTGAAGATCTTAAAAGATTCCCTCATATCTCTGGCAGAAGAATAGGAAGAGTAATCATTGTGAAATATTCCCAGAGCCTTTTCTACAATAAAGGCCTACTCTTCATAGAAAAAGAAATTGCTGGAGTCTGATCCCATCTGGGAGAAGAATATTTCTTTCACCCCAGCCTATGCTAGCATTGTACTTTCACCTTACTGGGAACAAGTGTCAGAATTTCAAGAAACAAAATGTGGGGAGGCGAGGGGATGCCATACTACTGGAGAAATACTTGTGAAGGACCCAGGACCTATTGAAACACTAAGATTCAGGCCTATTGGAACACTAAGATTTAATTTGAAAATTAGAGAACATTCTCTTTATCTGTACCTTACCATAAGACAAATAGGCTCCAGTATAAAAGAACAGATTACAAACGAAAAAGCTGCAAGACACAGGTGCTCTCCGAGGAGGAGTGCTTAGAGTAACCAGGGTCAAGTAATAAGACAAAAATAAAGTGTAGTAAAGGAGTTAAATACTCTGTCACCAATAAACATGAAAATGAGCTCAAATTCTAGAAAGAGTAACATGAATTCCCCCACAAAAGGCCTATTTCATCCCTATCCTATAAAGCATATCTAGTTTTCAAGAAGAATTATTAGGCATCATAAATGACCGGGAAAAAAAAAAAAAACACATGCTGAAGAGTAAAACATTTATCTGAATCAGATGCATATATGACACAGATACTGGAATTATCAGAGAGAATTTAAATTTACTGAGCAATTTGATAAGAGCTCTAAAAAATGTAGGCAACATGTAAGAACAGATGAGTAATTTAAGCAGGGAGATGAAAATTCTAATAAAGTATCAAAAAAAAATGCTGGAAAGCAAAATCATTTCAATAGAAACAGTGCATGCCTTGGGTGGACTCAACAGTCGACTCAACTTTGTAAAAGAAAGATTCAATGACACTGAAGATAAGTATATAGAAACTTTCCCAATAGAAATACAAAAAGAAAACAAGAGAAAGCAAAACATGTAAGAACTATGGTGTATTCTGGGAAAAGTTATATATGCACAATTTGAATGACTGAAGTAGAAGAAGGAGACAACAGCATAGCAAAAATATTTGAAGTATTAAAGGCTGTGATCTTTCAAATTAAAAACATACACCAAACAGCAGATGTAGAAGCTTGGAGAATACCATTCATAATAAATACCATTTTTTAAAAAATTCCACACCTAGGCATATCATATTCAAACTGGAAGATCCTGAAGACAACGGAAAAAATCTTGAAAAAAGACAGAGCAAAACTCCTTATCAACAGAGGCAAAGGATAATAATCACAGCATACTTCTAATCAGAAACCATTTAAGCAAGAATAGAATAAAATATTAAAAGTATTGAAAGCAGAAAACACTGACCTTAAATTCTATATCCAGTGAAATTATCCCTCAAAAGTAATGACAACATTCTTACACAAGCAAAACTAAGGAAATTTATTGTCATTAGATGCACCCTTGAAGAAATGGTTTTATTAAATTTAATTTTATTGGTATTTTTATGGATATATAACAATTGGACCTACTTTGGTGATATATGTAATAATTTGATAACTGTATACAATGTGTAAAGATCAAATTAGAGTAACTGGGATATCTATTACCTCAAATATTTGCCTTTTCTTTATTACAATTCTTCTCTTCTAGCTATTTTGAAATACACATTATTGTTAACTACAATTTCCCTACTATACCATCAAATACTTGAACTTATTTTATCTAACTTACCTCTTCACTAACTTCTCTCCATCCCCTCATGCCTGTGTCCTTCCCAGCCTCGGGAAACCACCATTTTACTCTCTACTTCCATGAGATCCACTATTTTAGCGCCCACATATGAGTTGGAAATGCAATTATTTGTTTTTTTGTACATAGCTTGCTTTTCATAATGTAATAACCTCTAATTCCATCCATACTGCTGCAAATGACAGGATTTCATTCTTTTCATGGCTGAATAATATTCCATTGTGTATAAATATCACATTTATTTAGTTATCCATTGATGAATACAATATAAAAATTGAATCATTCTAGTAAAACATATACTATGTAATAATAATTTACTAGTCATTAATAATAAATATTAAGCCATTTGTTAACAGTCATAAATTACTGAATTTTCTGAAAAGATACTAAATAAAAACCTAGAGTTAATATGTTTGTAAGATTTTAAAAATGTATTAGCAAAGTTTAAATATCAAATATATATTTTGAAATATTGGATTTCCCCTATATACTAAGCAAGTATAGATAGATAGATAGACAGACAGACTAATAGATTGGTAGATACCACATTTTCTAAAGTTTCTGTATGGTAGAACAAATACTATCCCTACAAAGAAATAAGACTAATATTTTTAACTTCCCTCTTCTTCCAGCCTATCTCTATCTCCCCATATTGATGGACCTTATTGTCTTGGAATAATATGCAATATGGCAGAAATTATTTAACTGGAAGAATCGTGAGATAGAGACCCTACCCAATAAGAGGAATGAGAATTCTAATATGAAATCTGCTTTGAGATTCATTTGAGACAGGGAGTCACAGAATAGAGAAATTTTGTTTCATTTTGTTTAGTTTATCCATGAAACAGTGGGTTAATAGTTAATTAGACTGAGTTATCTTTAAATTGCCTAGATTAATTTTTCAGCTATTGCTCAGAAATAATTACTGGAGTTTTTTAAAAAATAGTTGTTTCCAGAAAATAAATGTATATTGCTTTTCTGCCAACTTTGAGAATGCAGCTGTATAAAAATTATAAACCACAGTTTAGTATTTTATCAAGGTAACATAATGATAATAAGCAAAGTTTAATTCCTGGGTATGTAAGATTCTTTTTCCTTTGAATAAGGTTAAACACATATATGTTAGCAATCACCACATTAATCCATTTTTGGAAAGCACAGCTTTGAGATTTTTTTTTAGCATTCTGGTTGCTCTTTCTAGATATACTCTGTTGTTCTCTACACAGTGAGTTGCATTTCCCTTAAGAAATGCCAGGCACAAAAGTGCAGCAAAGACCTTTAGTCTTTACAACAGTATTTTGTTTTGCTATGTTTTGTCTTAATGCAGCTTCAAAACATTAGTAGCTGATAAAAAATGCTATCAGGTGGAATTATTTCTACCTTGTATTTGTGTTGCCTTAAACATACCATGCTTAATCAAAACCACAATGAGATACCATCGCATGCAAGTCGGAATGGCAGTTATCAAAAAGTCAGGAAACAACAGATGCTGGCGAGGCTGTGGGGGAAATAGGAACACTTTTACACTGTTGGTGAGACTGTCAATTAGTTCAACCATTGTGAATGACAGTGTGGCGATTCCTCAGGGATCTAGAACCAGAAATACCGTTTGACCCAGCAATCCCATTACTGGGTATATACCCAAAGGATTATAAAACACTGTGCTATAAAGACACATGCACATATATGTTTATCACAGCACTATTTACAGTAGCAAAGACTTGGAACCAATCCAAATGCCCATCAATGACAGACTGGATAAAGAAAATATGACACATATACACCATGGAATACTACACAGCCATAAAAAAGAATGAGTTCATGTCCTTTATACAGACATGGATGAGGCTGGAAGCCATCATTCTCAGCAAACTAACACAAGAACAGAAAATCAAACACCACATATTCTCACTCATAAGGGAGAGCTGAACAATGAGCTCACATGGACACAGGGAGGAGAAAGTCACACACTGGGGTCTGTCAGGGGGTGGGCCAAGAGAAAAGAGAGTATTAGGATAAATACCTAACGCATGCAAGGCTTAAAACCTAGATGACAGGTTGATAGGTGCAGCAAACCACCATGGCACATGTATACCTATATAGCAAACCTGCACTTTCTTCACATATATCCCAGAACTTAAAGTAAAATTTTAAAAAATATCACGCTTGGAATTGATTTACTAAATTATTTTATTTCTTTGTAGCTGAACAGATGAAAGCTGAATATTTCTCAAGCATAGGGTTGTGATACAGAAAAGTACATTAAGAAAACACTGGACGGGCAGGAGGATCCAAGATGGCCGATTAGGAGCAGCTGAGGATTGCAGCCCCCAGTGAAAGCGCGGAGGGTGAGTGGAGGCCGCATTCCCAGAAGGACTTTTATTGCCCAAAGACCAGGAGATTCCCAGGGGGAGGAGCCCCACGGGTCGCCGGGCTGGTTTGGCCCGGCGAGGCTGTTTTCGTCAGCGCTGCTGTTTTGGGCGGCGCCCCGGTGCAGCGGTTCCCCCATACAAAATACGTGGGTCAGGGTGCCATTTTAGCTGGCAGTTGGAGCTCCGGGAAGGCAGAGCCGCCCATTCATCTGATTAAAAAAGGGGACTGAAACAGGCAGCCAGGCCAGGAGATTTCCCAGGCAAAACAAAAATGCCAGGAATCTCAGCGCCCACGGGTTCAGCCAGCGCAGTGGGTCGCTGCACGGGAAATCACACAGATCCCCGGCGCCTTTTCAACAGGCGGCTGGAACACCTGGGAGACTTGAGGCAGGGAGCCAGGTGATCAGTCTTGGCTGGTCCCACCCCCACAAAAAAAAACAGCAATTGGAAATGCTCTGGATCGAGAGTTTCACAGCAAGCACAGCTGAACCCGGGACGGTCTAGCTCTGTAGGGGGAGGGGGCGTCCGCCATTACTGAGGCAGTCTGCCACTACGGAGGTAGTTTACCATTGCAGAGGCAGCCCGCCATTGCTGAGGCAGTTCTAACTACACCGGTATAAACAGAACTGCAGGGAAGTTCACACGGCAGCTGGGCGGAGCGCACAGCAGCTCTGCAGAACCTCTGCAGGCAGTGACTAGGCTGCCTCATCGCTGGGCAAGGCAGCCCTGAGAAAAAGGCAGCAGCAAAAGGGAAACTCATAAATAAAGCCCTAACTCCCTGGGACAGAGCACCTGGGAAAGAAAAGGGGTTTATGAGTTCTGCTGCAGCAGACTTAAACGTTCCTGCCCAGCAACTGAATGAACAACGGAGCTCACAGCTCAGCACTTGCGCTACTATAAAAGACACTCTGTCTCCTCAAGCAGCTCCCTTGACCCCCGTATATCCAAAGAGACACCTCATAAAGGAGAGCTCAGACTGACATCTGGTGGGTATTCTTCTGGGACAAAGATAGCAGCAGAAGAAACTGGCAGCAACCCTTACTGTTCTGCAGCTGCTGCAGGTGATCCCCAGGCAAGCAGGGCCAGGAGTGGACCTCAGCAGTCCTACAGCAGAGGGGCCAGACTGTTAGAAGGAAAACTAAGAAACAGAAAGAAATAACTTCATCATCAAGAAACTGGACGTCCACTGAGAGACCCCATCTGAAAATCACCAATCACAAAGACCCACATAGATAAATCCACAAAGATGGGAAGAAACCAGCTCAAAAAAGATGAAAACACCCGAAACCAGAAAGCCTCTCCTCCTACAAGGGATCACAACTCCTCACCAGCAAGGGAACAAGGCTGGATGGACAATGAGTGTGATGAAATGACTGAATCAGCCTTCAGAAGGTGGGTAATAAGAAAACTTCTGTGAGCTAAAAGAACATGTTCTAACCCAATGCAAAGAAACTAAGAACCTGGAAAAAAGATTTGACGAAATGCTAATGAGAATAACCAACATAGAGAGGAATGTAAGTGAATTGATGGAGCTGAAAAACACAACACAAGAACTTTGCGAAGCATACACAAGTTTCAACAGCCGAATCGATCAAGCAGAAGAAAGGATATCAGAGGTTGAAGATCAACTCAATGAAACAAAATGAGAAGGAAAGAGTAGAAAAAAAGGGTAAAAAGGAATGAACAAAGTCTCCAAGAAATATGGGACTATGTGAAAAGACCTAATCTACGTTTGATAGGTGTACCTGAATGTGACGGAGAGAATGATCCAAGCTGGAAAATACTCTTCAGGATATTATCCAGGAGAACGTCCCCAACTTAGGAAGGCAGGCCAATATTGAAGTCCAGGAAATACAGAGAACACCACAAAGATATTCCTCAGGAAGAGCAACCCCAAGGCACATAATCGTCGGATTCACCAGGGTTGAAATGAAGGAGAAAATGCTAAGGGCAACCAGAGAGAAAGGTCAGGTTACCCATAAAGGGAAGCCCATCAGACTCACAGCAGATCTCTCAGCAGAAACCCTACTAGCCAGAAGAGAGTGGGGGGCCAATATTCAACATCCTTAAAGAAAAGAACTTTCAACCCAGAATTTCATATCCAGCCAAAGTAAGCTTCATAAGTGAAGGAAAAATAAAATTCTTTGCAAACAAGCAAGTACTCAGAGATTTCATCACCACCAGGCCTGCTTTACAAGAGCTCCTGAAAGAGGCACTAAACATAGAAAAGAACAACCAGTACCAGCCACTCCAAAAACATACCAAATGGCAAAGAGCAGCAACACAATGAAGAAACTGCATCAACTAACGGGCAAAACAGCCAGCTAGCATCAAAATGGCAGGATCAAATTCACAGATAACAATTTTAACCCTAAGTGTAAATGGGCTAAATACCCCAATCAAAAGACATAGACTGGCAAACTGGATAAAAAGCCAAAACCCATCAGTGTGCTGTATCCAGGAAACCCATCTCCCAAGTAGAGATACACACAGGCTCAAAATAAAGGGATGGAGGAAGACTTACCAAGCAAATGGAGAGCAAAAAAAAGCAGGAGTTGCAATTCTCATCTCTGATAAAATAGACTTTAAACCAACAAAGATCAAAAGAGACAAAGAAGGACATTACATAATGGTAAAAGGATCAATGCAACAAGAAGAGCTAATGATCCTAAATATATATGCACCCAATACAGGAGCACACAGATACATAAGGCAAGTTCTTAATGACTTACAAAGAGACTTAGACTCCCACACAATAATAGTGGGAGACTTGAACACCCCATTGTCAATGTTAGACAGATCAACGAGACAGAAAATTAACAAGGATATCCAGGACTTGAACTCAGACCTGGATCAAGCAAACCTAATAGACATTTACAGAACTCTCCACCCCAAATCCACAGAATATACATTCTTCTCAGCACCACATCACACCTACTCTAAAATTGACCACATAATTGGAAGTAAATCACTCCTCAGCAAATGCAAAAGAACAGAAATCATAACAAACAGTCTCTCAGACCACAGTGCAATCAAGTTAGAACTCAGAATTCAGAAACTAACTCAGAACCACACAGCTTCATGGAAACTGAACAACTGGCTCTTGAATGTTGACTGGATAAACAATGAAATGAAGGAAAAAATAAAGATGTTCTTTGAAACCAACGAGAACGAAGACACAACATACCAGAATCTCTGGGACACATTTAAAGCAGTCTCTAGAGGAAAATATATAGCAATAAATGCCCACATGAGAAGGAAGGAGAGATCTGAAATTGACACCCTATTGTCAAAATTGAAAGAGCTAGAGGAGCAAGATCAAAAAACCTCAAAACCTAGCAGAAGACAAGAAATAACTAAGAGCAGAGCAGAACTGAAGGAGATAGAGACATGAAAAACCCTTCAAAAAATCAATAAAACCAGGAGCTGGTTTTTCGAAAAGGTCAACAAAATAGACAGACCACTAGCCAGATTAATAAAAAAGAAAAGAGAAAACAATCAAATAGATGCAATAAAAAACGATAAAGGTGATATCACCACAGATTCCACAGAAATTCAAACCATCATCAGAGATTATTACAAACAACTCTATGCACATAAACTAGTAAACCTGGAAGAAATGGATAAATTCCTGGACACTTGCATCCTCCCAAGCCTAAACCAGGAAGAAGTCTAAAGCCTGAATAGACCAATAACAAGGTCTCAAGTTGAGGCAGCAATTAAGAGCCTACCACCCAAAAACAGCCCAGGTCCAGATGGGTTCACAGCCAAATTCTACCAGACATACAAAGAGGAGCTGGTACCATTCCTTCTGAAACTATTCCAAACAATCTAAAAAGAGGGGAATCCTTCCTAAATCATTTTATGAGACCAATATCATCCTGATACCAAAACCTGGCAGAGACTCAGCAAGAAAAGAAAACTTCAGGCCAATATCCATGATGAACATAGATGCAAAAATCTTCAATAAAATACTGGCAAACTGATTGCAACAGCACATCAAAAACTTATCCACCATGATCAAGTAGGCTTCATCCCCGGGGGATGCAAGGCTGGTTCAACATATGCAAATCTATAAACATAATCCACCACATAAACAGAACCAAAGACAAAAACCACATGATAATCTCAATTGATGCAGAGAAGGCTTTTGACAAAATTCAACAGCCCTTTATGCTAAAAACCCTCAATAAACTAGGTATTGACAGAACGTATCTCAAAATGATAAAAGCTATTTACAACAAACCAACAGCTAATATCATACTGAATGGGCAAAAACTAGAAGCATTCCCTTTGAAATCTGGCACTAGACAAGGATGTCCTCTCTCACCACTCCTATTCAATATAGTACTGGAAGTTCTAGCCAGAGCAATCAGTCAAGAAAAAGAAATAAAGAGTATTCAAATAGGAAAGGAGGAAGTCAAATTGTCTCTATTTGCAGATGACATGATTGTATATCTAGAAGACCCCATTGTCTCAGCCCAAAATCTCCTGAAACTGATAAGCAACTTCAGCAAAGTCTCAGGATACAAAATCAATGTGCAAAAATCACAAGCATGCCTATACACCAATAACAGACTTAAAGACAGCCAAATCAAGAATGAACTGCCATTCACAATTGCTACAAAGAGAATAAAATACCTAGGAATACAACTAACAAGGAACGTAAAGGACCTCTTCAAGGAGAACTACAAACCACTGCTCAATGAAATAAGAGAGGACACAAACAGATGGAGAAACATTCCACGTTCATGGCTAGGAAGAATCAATATTGTCAAAATGGCCATACTGCCCAAAGTAATTTACAGATTCAAAACTATCCCTGATCAAGCTACCAATGACCTTCTTCCCAGAACTGGAAAAAACCACCTTAAACTTCATATGGAACCAAAAGAGAGCCCGCATAGCCAAGTCAATTCTAAGCAAAAAGAACAAAGCTGGAGGCATCACATTCCCCGGACTTCAAACTATACTACAAAGCTACAGTAATCAAAACAGCATGGTACTGGTACCAAAACAGAGATATAGACCAATGCAACAGAACAGAGGCCTCCGAGGCAAGACAACACATCTACAACCATCCGATCTTTGACAAACCTGACAAAAACAAACAATGTGGAAATGAGTCCCTGTTTAATAAATGGTGCTGGGAAAACTGGCTAACTATGTGCAGAAAGCAGAAACTGGACCCCTTCCTGACACCTTACACTAAAATTAACTCCAGATGGATTAAACACTTAAACATAAGACCTAACACCATAAAAACCCTAGAAGAAAATCTAGGCAAAACCATTCAGGACATAGGCGTAGGCAAGGACTTCATGACCAAAACACCAAAAGCATTGGAAACAAAAGCCAAAATAGACAAATGGGACCTAATCAAACTCCACAGCTTCTGCACAGCAAAAGAAACAGTCATTAGAGTGAATTGTTAACCAACAGAAAGGGAAAAAATTTTTGCAGTCTACCCACCTGACAAAGGGCTAATATCCAGAATCTACAAAGAACTAAAACAGATTTACAAGAAAACAACAAACAAGCCCATTCAAAATGGGGCAAAGGATATGAACAGACACTTTACAAAAGAAGACATACATGAAGCCAACAAACATATGAAAAAATGCTCATCATCACTGGTCATTAGAGAAATGCAAATCAAAACTACATTGAGATACCATCTCATACCAGTTAGAATGGCAATCATGAAAAAATCTGGAGACAACAGATGCTGGAGAGGATGTGGAGAAATAGGAATACTTTTACACTGTTGGTGGGAGTGTAAATTGGTTCAACCATTGTGGAAGGCAGTGTGGCGATTCCTCAAGGACCTAGAAATAGAAATTCCATTTGATCCAGCAATCCCATTACTGGGTATATATCCAAAGGATTATAAATCATTCTACTATAAGGACACATGCACACAAATGTTCATTGCAGCACAGTTTACAATAGCAAGGACCTGGAACCAACCCAAATGCCCATCGATGATAGACTGGACAGGGAAAATGTGGCACATATACACCATGGAATATTATGCAACCATCAAAAACGATGAGTTAGTGTCCTTTGTAGGGACATGGATGAACCTGGAAACCATCATTCTCAGCAAACTGACACAAGAACAGAAAATCAAACACCGCATGTTCTCACTCATAGGCGGGTGTTGAACAATGCGAACACATGGACACAGGGAGGGGAGCATCACACACTGGGGTCTGTTGGGGGGGGAAAAAGGGGAGGGATAGTGGGGGGGTGGGGAGTTGGGGAGGGATAGCATGGGGAGAAATGCCAGATATAGGTGATGGGGAGGAAGGCAGCAAATCACAGTGCCATGTGTGTACCTATGCAACAGTCTTGCATGTTCTTCACATGTACCCCCAAACCTAAAATGCAATAAAAATATATATTAAAAAAAAAAAAAAAGAAAACACTGAACAACTTTATTCCACGAATAAACATGAGGTAGACATTTGGTTCTTCTAATATTTCTCAGAGGAGGAACACTGACCTTTAGCAGTCTATAATTTTCTCTGAATAGACTGTTTAGCACCATAAACATCTATGTTTGTTGTTAAAATTTTCTTATCAGAAGCGGTTTAGAATGCCCTTCTTTCCTTTAGACATGAAGTGTTCATTCATTATCTGTTTCCATTTCTAAACAAAACTCAACATTTGGTTAAAGCACTTCTAGGATTCATGCTACTAAATTACTTGAAACTAGTAAGAAAAAGTACACAGTTCTTTATGTTTTCTTTCCCTATACATAGGCTTTAGTTTACTCTTTATAGAAATGTACTTTTAAAAATATAAGGTAAAAATAAATGTAGTAGGCAGTGGAGTTGAGGACATATTCAAGAAATACCAAGTTTGAGTAGTTATTGTTTTAGTGTCATGAAATTTGCAATTACTTTTTTGATAATACATCCTAATATCTTTATGGGAATTCTTTATTTCACTTTGCCATGTCCTTTTTATTGATATGTGTTGAGAAATAAACATCTGACAAGTATACATAAATAGATTATATAACAAGATAGAAAGTACAGAAACTGCCCAGAAGATGGTAAAGAAAAGCACAGTGCAAGACATCAAAGTTAACTCTAAATTCAATCCCAGAAAATCTGACAAAACTTTGTGTGTCAAGTTTCTGTTTTAAAAGTTTACTTTGATATAAAGGGAAGCTAGAATTTTAGTCAAACATAACTGCTAGATGTATTTCTGAAACAGAGAACTCTGCTGTCAAACTTTGTGAATAAGGTGTAGAGAACATAATTCAATGAGGAAACCAAAATGAATTCAAAGTTTGTATGTGAAAAGCTAAGTATTCACTGTTGAAAAATGTGTGATAATTGCACTATTGCAAAAGAATTAAATTGTTTTATAAATTCATTTATAAAGTAAATAGCTTTAAAATACCATGAAGATCTGAACAATGATCTTTTAGATTTGTACTAAAAAGGAAAAACAGTTAAATGGGATTACATCATACTAAAAGGCTCCCGCACAGCAAAGGAAACAATCAACAGAGTGAAGAGACAACTTACAAAATGAGAATATATCTGCAAAACATACATCTGATAAGTTAATGTCAAAAATACATTAGGAATTCAAAAAGCTCCATAGTGAGAAAACATATAAACCAATTTATAAATGGACAAAGTTCCCCTAAATAGACATTTTTAAAAGAGGACATACAAATGACAAACAGGTATATGAAAAAATTCTCAGCCTCGCTAATCATCAGGGAAATGAAAATTCAAACCACGATGAGCTATCCCTTCACACCTCTCAGAATGACTAGTATCGAAAAGATGAAAAATAAGTGTTCATGAGAATGTGGAGAAAACAGAACCTTCATAAAGAGCTAGTGAGAATGTAAATTAATATAGCCATTATGTAAAACAATTTGGAGGGTCCTCAAAAAATTAAAAGTAGAATTACGGTATGAGCCAACAATCCCACTACTGGGCATATATCCAAAGGCTATAAAATCAGTATGTGTAAGAGATATCTACATTTCCATGTTTATTTTAACATTATTTACATAGCCTAGACATGGAATCAATCTGTCTATTAAGAGATGAATTAATAAAGGAAATGTGGTATATATACACAGCCAAATAGTACTTAATCTTAAAAAGATGAAAATGTTGTCATTTGCAACAACATGTATAAATCTAGAAGATATCATGTTAAGTGAAAGAAGCCACAGGAAGATAAGTACCACAAAATCTCACCTATACGTAAAAGATAAAAAGTCAAACTCATAGGAATAGATATGAAAATGGTGGTTATTAAGGGTTGGAGGTGGGGGAATTAGGGAGATATTGGTCAAAGACACAAAATTTTATTTTGGAGGAATAAGTTCAAGAGCTCTATTATACATCATGGTAACTATAGGTAGCATATTGAACATTTGAAAATTGCTGAGAGTAGATTTTAAGTGTTCTCAAGGAAAAAAAAAAGTGAGATAATGCATATGTTAATTAGCTTGATTTATCCATTCCACAATTTATTAGGTTAGTGCAAAAGCAATGGTGGTTTTTTCCATTAAAACTAATTGCAAAGACCACAATTACTTTTGCACCAACCTATATACATATGTCCAAACATCATATTGTACACCATAAATATATATATTTTATACTTTTTTAAAAAATATAAAATATAAATACATAGAAATAGGAAGATATGTTTTGAGACGTCAAGGGAGAAGCGAGGTAATTTTAAGACCTTTTCAATAATGTTAAATGCTTAAAAAGTCAGTGTAGATTTCATGCCATTAATGACTAAAACATTACCAGTAGGTCCTGTTTTTAGGTGACTTCAGCAAGAGCAATTTCTTAGAAAAATTAAAGCACAAAATAAATTCATGAGGCATAATGGGAAGATGAAGACATAAGAACAAGGGATAAAAACCAGATATTATTTTAAGAACACTGGTGATATGGTTTGGATTTGTTTCCCTGCCCAAATCTCATATTGAATTATAATCCCCAATGTTGGAGAAAGGGCCTGGTGGGAGGTGACTGGATCATGGGGCAGAGTTCTCATTACGGGTTTAGCACCTTCCCCTACTTGGTACTGTGCAGTGAGTCAGTTCTCATGAGATCTGGTTGTTTCAAAGTGTGTGGCACCACCCCCCTGTCTCTCTTCCTCCTGCTCTGGCTCTGTAAGATGTCTTGCTCCCACTTTGCCTTCTGTCATGATTGGAAGTTTCCTGAGGTCTCCCCAAAAGCAGAAGCTGCTATGCTTTCTGTATAGCCTGCAGAACTGGGATCCAATTAAAGCTCTTTTCTTTAATAAATTAACCAGTCTCAGGTATTACTTTATAGCAAGGTTAGAACACACTAGTAAAATTGGCTAAAAAAAAAAAGCAGAGTGTGATGGATGAATCCAAAAGTGGATTAAAAAAAAATGAATTGCAGTAGTATCTTAATTTATTCACCCATGATATTCTGCTTGTAAAATGAATTTAAATGTTTACATTTTTGTCAAACATATTTTTTCCTAATATTTTCTTTTTCCCACTTTAATAGCAAAAAAACAGCAAAATGTAATAAAAGAGCAGCAAGCAGAAGGGGACTGAAGCCTAGAAATCATGCCACTAACAAGTTTTTTTTTTCTTTTTTATGAAGCACATCCCTATGAGCTAATCTTCATACACCATTGATTCATACAACTCTAGGAACTCAAAAGGGAAAGAAAACCTGAATTCAATGTTTCTCAAGGTATAGTCAACAGACCGCAAGCATCAAAATCATTTGGGCCCTGTTACAAATACATCCCCCCAAGGTCTCTACTAAAGGCATATACAAGAATCCTATTTATAATAGAAACCTTAAGTAATATATATGGTGAGATTGGTGAGACAAACAAGATACAATAAAATTGAAGTTTTGGGCTAAAGGACTAAAATATATTTATTTGAATTAGCAAGACTGAAGAAATTTTGGAGCCTTTGTTCCAGTATCTCAATTATTTTCTCACGATAGAGATTGGTGAGAAATAAATGATACAGTATATCTTTAAGGTCCTTTATCTCTAACATTCTATGATCTAACAAAGACCAGAGCAAGCAAAACAGATATTATTTAAATTGGCAATAATTATTATAGGAGTCATTATTTTAGGTGAGATCAAAAATATTGTTTATGCTTTTATTTTTCTGTTTCTTGTTTTCCTTTTTACAAATTGTTATTATTTTAAAAACAGCAACTTTGCAAAACAAAAATTTTATTTTGTAGCCTTACCCAAAATATGTTAAAATACTAAATTGTTTTTTCAGACAGCAATATTGATTCTTTTACTTAACATCTTTCTTGAAATTTTAGAAGTTTTTAAGTATCTAAATATTGCCCAAGTTTTGTGGATATTCTTTCTGTTTATGAAATAACAGCACATTAAAATAAATGAGTCTTTGAAGATTTTTTATTCTAAATCCTTACTTTAGACCTTTGTTTCAGACCAAGAAGAATAAACAAAAGCGAGATTTACTATACAATCTGGAAAAACAATAACCAATAAAAATATATGAAATAATGATTTTTAAGATGTTATCAGTCAGCAATGGAAAGTGGCTTGTAAGATATGGGAAATAAACAAAATGACTCTTTCCATTGTTGTAGCTTACTGCCTAAAGAGAGTTTTCAAGCAAAAGATGGCATTGGTGGGAGGAAACTAGGCTGAGCACAGTAGTTCCCTGAATTGAGAAGATGAAGATAGCTTTCTAGGGAGGTCAATGGTGATAGAATTTACAGAACAGAGAACCAGACAGGAATGGCCCATACAGACAAAGTTCCAAAGATTTGGAGAGGACAGCCCTTAAGTTTTCAGATGAGTATTGGTCAAATCATGTATCAGAGGAAACTACCTAGAGTCAGGAAAAACATAATCATCATTATCCTCAGAACTCATACAGGCTTAGTAACAGTTCCTGTTCCTACCAGCTATAAAGAGAAGTCTCATCATTCTCAGGGCACTTGGTAGAATATTAAGAAGGATTTTGCTTCACTATTTGGGCAAAGTTAGCCCTAGATTAAATGGTGCTCTGATGCCATGTGATCAAGTCTAGAAGCAAAAACAAACTATTAAACTATTTCCAAATAATTGTAAACTACAACAAAGATAAAAAATATTTACAGTACAAACACCTACCATGCAAAGCACAATGTCAGGCATCTGCTATAAAAATTACCAGGTGTTCAGAAAGACACAAAAATACAACCCATATGGAGAAGAAAAATCAACAAACAAAACTGACCCAGAAATGACACGTGTTAGCATTAGCAGAAAAGTACATTAAAACAATTATCATCTCTGAATTCTATATGTATCCATATGGTCCACAAGCTAGAAGAAAGGTTGAATATATTAAATAGGGACATGGAATGTAGCACAGACCCACTTTGAATTTTTAGATCTAGAAACAACAATGTCAGAGATTAGTGAATTGGAAAAAAACAAGGTTAGAAAATAGCCCAAGTAAAGCACAAAGGGGAAAAGAAGACTGAAAAACAGTGAACAGGACATCAGCACACTGTGGGAGAAATCAAGTAGCCACATGTAAGTATAACTGGAGTATGAAAGGAAGCTGAGAAAGACTGAAGGAAGTCAGAAAAAAATTTGAAGAAATAATGGCTAACATCTTCCAAATCTGAGGAAAACTATAGTCAGATCCAAACTCTTCTTTAGAGGTTGGAGATGCTGAGAGACTCACCTATTAATGTTCCTTATATGGTCAGTGGTAGATTAAGCATATTTATAACCATGTCTGCTATTCCAAGCAGTCTCCATCATACCATATAATCTATTATCTTTGTTTGCCTATTTTTTTTATTATACTTTATTATACTTCTGGGATACATGTGCAGAACGTGTAGGTTTGTTACACAGGTATACATGTGCCATGGTGGTTAGCTGCACCCATCAACCTGTCATCTGCATTAGGATATTTCTCCTAATACTATCCCTTCTGTGGCCCCCCCCCCCACTTCCAGACAGGCCCTGATGTGTGATGTTCTCCTCCCTGTGTCCATGTGCTCTCATTGTTCAA
The DNA here is from genome assembly GCA_036589455.1 of Ateles fusciceps. Taxonomy (NCBI): domain Eukaryota; kingdom Metazoa; phylum Chordata; class Mammalia; order Primates; family Atelidae; genus Ateles; species Ateles fusciceps. The sequence continues at coordinate 1,176,937 of JAZHEH010000827.1, read as the reverse complement.
CTCCCACTTATGCGTGAGAACATGTCGTGTTTGGTTTTCTGTTCCTGTGTTAGTTTGCTGAAAATGATGGTTTCCAGCTTCATCCATGTCCCTGCAAAGGACATGAACTCATCCTTTTTTATGGCTACATAATATTCCATGGTATATGTGTGCCGCGTTTTCTTATCTAGTCTATCATTGATGAGCATTTGAGTTGGTTCTAAGTCTATCATCTAAAATTGGTATTATGTCACAAGAAATTATCTTTCATTATGAACCAGATTTAATCTATACATTTTACTCCATCTTTCTAATTAAAAAAAAAAGAGTCTAAGTGGGAGAACAGTGGATTTTTATATAAAAAGTGATAATAAGGTAGAGAATTTCATAATTTTTTCCTATAAGACAGCGATATATATTTTACATTAATTGTTGGCATCATTAATTGTTAATTGTTGGCATCATTGTTAATTATCAATTGTTGGCATCATTCATCATTCAAGAAAAAAAGCCTTTTAAGCCACCTAGAATAGTTTTTAAGTCCATGGACTCTGGACCCAGATTGCTCCAAATTCAAATCTCACCTCCCCCAACTTAACTGAGTAATGTTAACAATGTCACTTATCCTTTCTCTTGAATTAGTTTTCTCATCAAGTGGATAATGTTGTCTACTTTATTGAGTTGATATAAGAATCAAATGAAGTAATATTTCTAAAATGATAAATATATTGTCTCACAGCAAGCACATATATAGGATTGATAAATGACAACTGAATGACTTGAAATCCTATTTAATGTTCCCAATTTTTCTCCTTCACTACATTTTTTATATGTTGTGTCTTCTCTTTTTTCTTCTATGTATCTGTCTGCTTTTGCAAATTACTTTACTATAGAAATCTTTATTATTTGGCTGGGCATGGTGGCTCATGTCTGTAATCCCAGCACTTTGGGAGACTAAGGTAGGCAGATCACCTGAGGTCAGGAGATCAAGACCAGCCTGGCCAACATGATGAAACCCCATCTCCACTAAAAATACAAAAAAATTAGCCGGGCCAGGTGGTGGGTGCCTGTAATCCTAGCTACTGAGGAGGCTGAGTCAAGAAAATTACTTGAACCTGGGAGGGAGAGGTTGCAGTGAGCTGAAATTACACCACAGCACTCCAGCCTCGGTGGCAGAATGAGACTGTCTCAAAAACAAAAGAGAAATCATTATTATTTTAGAAAATTAAATAACTATACCCTTATTTTTATGAATATATCTATTCTATAGAGAATATGGTGTATCATGCCTTTTTATTTAGCCTTTTATCATCAGTATTTTATATATTACATTTAATTTATTTGGAATAATTATTTAATATTAGCTTGCTTTGAGTATTTTACATCATGAACAGTGTTGTAATAAGTGCACTTATGATTTATGTGTGTACTTTCCTTTTGCTCAAAGGTCTTCCTATCCTTTATCTGGCAATGCATCCACTCCAAACACATTCTAATGTCCTTTTTCCAAAGCCAACTTTCTTTCAACCATGCTAGTCTTCTGGTTACTCTTTTTCTTCCCCTGCTTTTCACCTACTATCTCAAAAGTGTCCTATATGCTCTATGTGTTCTTTATCATCACTAATCTACTTCACATACTTTTTTATAAAACAGGACCTTATTATGTCTACTTCTATTCTATTGAAATTATGCTATGAAACATCAAAAACACCATATTGGTGACATTTGCAACTCTGCAGTATATATAACTGCTAACTAAAAATTCACAACCCCTCTATTGAAATTCTGTTCCCTTGGATTTTATGATTAAAACTTTTTTTCCATTGTAAGTGACTGAAAACTGAAAAACTCAAGATGATTTGACTAACAAGTGAAATGTATCTGCTTACATAATTTAAACATATAGATTATATAGCTCCAGATGCCAGTGAACACAGGGCTCAAGTGGCAATAGGGAATGATCCTCTCAGTCTATATTTTGTCCTCGTGCAAGTGGGATATTCCTTTGTGGTGGTAAGCTATGTAACAGCAGCTCCACATGTATGCCTTGTCCTCCTGGAAATTCCAGAACAAGAAGATTCTCTTTCCCTATCACTTCACCAAGTTTCCCGAACAGTCTCATCAGCCACTTTCACTCACATGTATAGCTCTAAAACAGTTATGATGCCTAAGAATATTGGAAATCAAGTCCTAAAACTACCTGATTCAAAGTGTCATAAGCCAAAATCAGCATTTTCTCTAGAGTCTGTTATTCTTTCAACAAAATTATCTTAGTCACCAGTTTTGTTGTCTCCTGTTTTAACACACATGCGGAATCAACTGATTCACACATTTTGATGATTCTAAATGAATAGTGAGACGGATAGCATTAAAGATAGAGATAGGTATGTATTTTAAAAATATGTTACCTTTATTCCATTTCAATTTCCTACTCACTGTTCCAAGTTCCATACCTCTCATCTGGAATACTACACTGTTCTCTTGCTGAGTCTTCTTGGCACTTTCTCCTACCATGCATTTCTGCTGCTATGCTCCTCCTGACACACCATTTTAAACAAGTCACTCCCACTACTTACAAATCTTCAAAGGCTTCTTATTGTCTTTCAAAGTCTAAGCAACTTAGCCTGGCATTTAGATCCTTAATAATGTGGCCTTAAGTAATTTTCCCATATTCTATCACAATCTCCCAGGTTCCCACTTATGACTTTTCTGTGAATTTGCCTTTCTCCTAACCCAAATTAAAACAAAGATCCTTCAAGTGACTTTTAAGAAGCCACTTGATCTTTGAGTGCTTTCATTGTGAGAAAAAGAAAAATGTAGCTCCACATATTGTTTGTTGGGTTGCACTGTTGAATTGCTTACTGCAAAGAACACTGGGCTTCTCAGATTAAATGCATTCTGTGAGTGCAGAGCTTTGTGTCTACTGAGCCAAAAAGAGCTGAGGGTTAATAACTTCCAGAGATTCGTAATTGAAAAATCTGGGTCTCCTTTAGCAGACAGCATTCATTGTTGTGTTTTAATTTACTACATGGAATTGAACTTTTATTCTTTACCTTTGAAGTGCCTTTACAAGTTTAATGCCAGCAGATTGTGTTATCCATTTAGATAGGTATATTTTAATTAAAAATCATATACAGTTTAATCAGTCCTCTTTAGCAAGCTCTGAATTGTCTTATGGTATTGATTGCAATATATCTAAACAAATCCCTTGGGAAGAGATAGCAAACCAACTGGGGCTTTTGTGTTATTCCTTTTCTAAAGAAGCTCTATTTTTCCAGCTTTGTTTTTTCAGTGAGGTTGGCAATGTTTCCCCGCTTACATCCTAAAATAAACTACAGCATGAACCCAGAAACAGCATATTTTATTTATACACAGAAAACCTTCTTTATTTCATTATGTAGAGTTTAAGCCATATCTTTCCTGGACCTGAGGATGGGGTTTTGCCCTCCCAGGGGATGTTTTTGCTCTGTACAGATAATGATTCCTAACTGACTACAAGGCCAACACTCCTGTTAGCACGCTTCGTTGCCTCTGTAGTGCCACAGAAACTCACATTACTATAACCTCACCTTCCACAGCTCAGTATGATCTTGGCAACTGTCTATTGGAACAAGACTTCTGTGGACTTGTGACAACATTGTCTCAGATACCTGTGACTCATGTTCCAGGAAACTTTCTTTGTATCTGTATTTCTCATATTTTCAGAGTGGAAATCCTATCTGGTCAAGGCTAATTGGTCTCACCTCTCTAAGTACCCCTCCCACTTTACCTCCCACTTACTCTTAATGAACACTATGTTTCAAGAAATATTACTAGAATCAAATACAAAAACCCCTGTCTGTCTCTAAAAATATTGTTCTCATGTGTTTTCTCCATATGCTGCACCTTACATTTTCTTTTCTGCTCAGTTTCTACCCATTCTTTGAGGTCGGCCAATGCAACAGAATCCTCCTCTGAACTCATGGCACTTTGGCACTTAATAGAACCCTTTGCACCTTTACATATAGTACCTTCTATTTTAAGTCCTTTATTCATACAAGTATGTCTTATCTCTTTAATGGGATTATAAACTCCCTGGAGACTGAAGAGGCTTCTAATTACACTGTTGATCACCAAGATTGATTTTATATACCCTACTGCTTTATCTCCAGTGATAAAGATTAATGTATAATGTATTTCTCTCTAGTACATGACCATCCAATCCATTCTCCTCTTAACTATTATTTAGCAATGTATGGACATATAATTTTAAAAATATAGTGAAAACTAAAGTGTTACATTTTTAAAGATATTAGTTCAACATGTCACTGCAATATTGTGCTTTGTTTAAATAATAATTAGAACACAGAAAGCCATTTTCTCTTTCATACTTTGCTATTGCTAACTTTTTATTCTAAATAGTCTTTTGTAATTGAACTTTATTTATTTAGTCTTATATTCAATCAATTGAAAAATACGTATTTATCTCTGGCATCAATATCAGTTCTTGACTGGTCATTTTATGCTACATGATGTTTATACCACTAGATGAGATTTTATTTCTTCTCTCTCTCTCTCTCTCTGCAACATATAATCTGATTCTAATATTTAACTTGGGTTATGAAAGGCACAGAATACAAGTAGACAAAATTCTTCATATTGTCTAAACTGGGAGCTGTTACTTTGTCAACTTCAAATGTAATATCTTAACATAATTCTAGGCATGAATCAAAACAGAGGCTATTATGAAATTAGAGCTTAAAATTGTGTGGTCAGGGCATTTCCAAATCAATGTCTTAAAAATGATTACTGTAATGAATAAAATTTGTTATTATTTTTACTATTGTTGTCAGATAACACATGGATGTATTAGTTAGGTTTCACTAGGGAAACAGAACCAGCAGGATGGAGAGAGAGAGAGAGAGAGAGACAGAGACAGAAAAGAGAGAGAGAGACTTATTATGGAAATTGGTTCATGTCATTATGTAAAGTTCCCTGATACATCCTTTGTAAGCTGGTAAATGAGGGAAGCCAGTAGTGTGGCTCGCTCAAACTCAAGACACAGGGCCGCTGGGGGTGAGGAGAGCCATGCAAGTCTTGAAGTCTGAAAGCCAGAGAACCTGAATTTCTTATGTTGAAAAACAGAGAAAATATATTTTCAAGCTCCAAAAGAGAGAGACAAAGAGAGAGAAATTTCACCTTTTCTCTGACTTTCTGTTCTATTTGGGCCCTCAGTTGATTGGGTGAGGGTGGGTCTTTCTCAGCCCACTGACTCAAATGCCAGTTTCTTTCAGAAATAGCCTTCTGGATGTAACCAAACATAATGTTTTAACAGCTATCTGAGTATCCTTTAGTGCCATGAAGCTGATCCCTAAAATTAACTGTCACAATGGGAGAGGGATTAACACCACAGGCTATGAAAACAAATCATGTAGAAGTGGAGGCTGGCTCCACCAAATATTTGTTATATAACATTGATAATATTAAATTTTCTAAACTTCTGTTTCTTCATCTCTAAAATAAGACAATACACAACATAGAATTATAATAATTAAATGAGGACACATATTAAGGATTCTCGCAGAGTATTTTGTACATTTTAAGAACACAGTAAGTATTACTTATTTACTTACCTGTCTTTACTCATTGAATTTATATAGCCCACTAGGACCCTCAGGTTACATGAAATAAACTGTAACTTATTAAACGTAGATAGCTCACCCAGAGTAGCATGGCACAATCCAGACTTAATCCTGGGCATTGTAATTTCAAGTCGTATGCTGTTTCTACATTGATTATATCCCCCTCATGATTTATAATTGCTTGCCAAAAGGAGGATATAGCTGGAGATATATTATAAGCTTTAGGGCAAGTTCTTGGTTTCTCAGTTTCTATCTTCTAAATAAAGAGCAAAAGAAGTAAGAAAATATTTGACCTTCTCAGGAAATAACAAAAGGTTCTAGAAATATCTGACAATCTATATCTTATTTGCTTTAACTTTGAATATATATAAATCTAAGAATGCAGTTTAAAGGGAACTATAAAACTCTACAAACCTTATACATGTGAGGTCACATGTTACATGCCTAGCCTAATTTGAGGCCTTTCTCTAAAGCAACGGTTTTCAAAATTCCAGTAATACAATATTACCAGTTGTATTACATTAATATGATATATTATTGTTAACATACTTCATGGGTTGCCATAACATAATATCACAGACTGGACAGTTTAAACACAGAAATGTATTTTCTCACAGTTCTGGAGACTGGAAGTCTGTGATCTAGGTGCCAGCCCTTTTTCTGCTGAAGTCTCTATTCCTGGCTTGCAGGTGGCCACCCACTCATTGTGTTCTCATCTGACCTTTCCTCTGTGTGCACACTTCTCATATGCCTTCCTTCCACTGTAAGGATACCAGTCCTGTTAGATTAGAGATTCACACATATAATCTCACTTAAATTTATTTAGCTCCTTAAGTCACCTATCTCCAAATGCAGTTACATTAAGAGTTAGAATTTCAACATAAGTGAATCCATGAGTTGAAGCAACAGATTTTTTTTATATTTTAGTAGTAGTTGTTACAAATATATAGCAGTGTCTGTATATCTAATAAATCAAATTACACTGGCTGCTGTGATACATGATCCTAATCTTTGTTAATGACTGAAAATTATATTCTACACACCATTGGAAGATGGTACTTCCAATTGACAGTTTGAGCTGTCAACCCTCTTAAGAAATAGCCCTTGACTTGAAAGAGCTGCTTCATCAATATTATCTACCATTCTCCTAGGAGATAATATTGCATGCAGTGACTGGTCCACCCTAGTATAAGAAGGTACATTCTCACCACAATGCAGGACAACTTTGAAGAGCCATTACAGCTGCCTAGCTCCTTGTGGCGGGCTGAAATCATCATTGTGACTGCATCTCACCCAACATCCCACTCTGCCTAATCCTGTTCCCTTCCTTCACCTTCGCAAGAGCATACCTGGGGAACCCAAAGTGCAACAGCAACACACTGTTAAAAGCATTGTAGCACTGTTAAAAGCATTAAGTAATAAGGCACAATAGGTAAAAGACATATTTTCCCAAAACAGTATAGATAAATGTTTTCAAAATGTAAGTCATAAAATCATTTTAATGGGACACGATTAACTTTTTAAAGGCAAGAAAATTATCAACAAAGAAACTCTGGACTTAAAATGAACTCTAGACAAAAGGGACCTAGTAGACATATACAGATGATTGTACCCCAAAACTGCAGAATATACATTTTTTCATCTGCACATGAAACATTCTCCAAAATAGACTGTATGCTTGACCATAAAGCAAATATCAATAAATTTAAAAAAATCAAATTATCAAGTATTTTTCTCATACCACAGTGTAATGAAACTAGAAATCAATACCAACAGCAATTCTTAAACTGATACTAATACATGGAAATTAAACAGCTTGCTCCTGAATGATTTTTGGGTAAACAGTACAATTAAGATAGAAATAAAAATAATAAAACAAACAAAAATGCAGACATAACATACCAAAACCTCTGGTATACAGCAAAAGCAGTCCTAAGGGGACATTTATAGCATTCAATGCCTACATCAAAAGAATAGAAAGAGCACATGATAACAAGCTAATGTGGAATTTCAGGGAACTACAAAAACAATAACAAACCAAACCAAAACTAGCAGAAGAAAAGAAATAATAAAGATCAGAGTGGAACTAAAGGAAATTGAGAAGAAATAAAGAATACAAAAAAACAATGAAACAAAAAATTAGCTACTTGAAAAGATAAACAAAATTAATTGATCACTAGCTAGATTAACCAAGAAAGAGAGGAGATTCAAATAAGCACAAGCAGAAAGGAAAAAGGAGACATTACAAACGATACTACCGAAATACGAAAGATTCTCTGAGACCACTATGATCCTATGAGCATCTCTAAACTCACAAACCAGAAAATCTAGAAAACGCATAAATTCTTAGAAACATACAACCTCCTGATAATTAACCAAAAAGAAATAAAAATCCTGAATAGACCAATAGAGAGTAGTGAGATTGAATAGGTAACAAAAAATCTCCCAAGCAAAAGATCCTAGGACCAAACAAATTCACACCTAAACCCTAACAGACATACAAGAAGAAATGATACCAATTCTACTAAAACTATTCCAAAAAAGGAGAAGGGATTCATCCCTAATTCACTCTAGAAAACCTGTATCTCTGACACCAAAACCAGACAAGGAAACCAAAAAAAGGAAAACTGCAGACCAATATCCCTGGTAAATATAGATGCAAAAATCCTCAAGAACATACTAGCAAACAGAATCCAACAGCACACCAAACAGATAGTAAACCATTATCAATTAGGTTTTATTCCAGGGATGCAAAGATGGTTCAACATGCACATATCAATACATGAGATTCACCACATAAAAATAATTAAAACAAAAATCATCTGTTCATCTCAATAGACAAAGAAAGCCTAGGATTTCTTCATGATTAAAAAAGAAAAAACCCTCAACAAACTAGGCATAGAAGGAATGTGCCTTGCAATAATAAAAGTCCTATATGACAGACCCATAGGCAACTTCATACTGAATGGGAAAAAGTTAAAATATTCTCTCTAAGAACTGGAACAGCCAGATAATGCCCACTTTCACCACTCCTATTTACCATCCTACTGGAAATCTTAGTGCAATCAGGCAACAGAAAGAAATAAAAGGCATCCAAATGGGAAAAGAGGAACACAAATTGTCTTTGTTAGCTGATTACACAATCTTACACCAAGAACACCCTAATGATTACTCCAAAAGACATGCAGATTTGATAAATGACTTTAGTAAAGTTTCAGGATACAAAATCAACAGCATTTCTACACACCAATAACATTCAAGCAGAGAACCAAATCAAAAACTCAATCCCATGTAATCTCACTATATCCCAATAGCTACAAAAATAAAATAAAATACCTAGGAATACATTTAACCTAAGAGGTGAAAGAGGTCTACAAGAAGAACCAGAAAACACTGATGAAAAAATCGAGAATAACACAAACAAATGGTAAAACATCCTATGCTCATGGATTGAAAGAATCAATATCATTAAAATAACTGTACTACCCAAAACATTACACAGATTTAATGCAATTCCTATAAAACTACCAACATTATTTATCATGGAATTGGAAAAAAAATCCTAAAATTCACAGGGAGCCAGAATAAAGCCTGAATAGCCAAAGCGATTCTAAACAAAACAAAAAGGTGGAGGCATAACATTACATAATTTCAAAGTGATAGTAACCAAAACAGCATGGTACAGGTATGAAAACAGATACATAGATCAATAGAAAAGAATACAGGGCCTAAAAAAGCCACATATGTACAATCAGTTGATCTTAGACAAAGTTGACAAAAATATTTAGTGGGGGAAAGGATACCCTCTTCAATAAATGGTGCTGGAAAAATTGGACAGCCTTATGTAGAAGAATAAAACTGAACCCCGATCTCTCACCGTATACAAAAATGTTATGAAATGCAGGTTAAAGTCTAAATGTAACACCTGAGACTGTAAAAACTGTATAAGAAAATCTAGAAAAAACTCTTCAAAACATTGGCCTAGGCAAAGAATTTATGCTAAGACCTCAAAAGTAAATGCAACAAAAACAAAGAGATTAATGAAACGTAATTAAACTAAAAAGCTTCTATAAAGCAAAAGAATAAACAGCAGAGTAAAAAGACAACATACAGAATGGGAAAAAAATTTTGCAAGCTATGCATTAGACAAAGGACTAACATCTAGAATCTACAAGGAACTCGAACAACTCAACAGGAAAAAAACAACCTCATTAAAAAGTGAGCAAAGGACATGAACAGACATTTTTCAAAAAGAGACATATGAATGGCCAAAAAACATGTGAAGATACCCAGTATCACTAGTCATCAGAGAAATGCAAATTAAAACTACAGTGAGCCTGGGTGTGGTGACTCATGCCTGTAATCTCAGCACTTGGGAGGCTGAGGTGGGAGGACTGTTTGAGCCCAGGAGTTCAAGACCAGCCTGGGCAACATGACAAAACACTGCCTCTACAAAAAATACAAAAATTAGCTGGGGATGGTGTCACATGCCTGCAGTTGCAGCTACTTGGGAGGCTGAGGTGAGAGGATTGCTTGAGCCCAGGAGGTGAAGGTTTCAGTGAGTTGAGATGCCATAATTGCACTCCAATCTGGGCAACAAAGTCAGACCTAGTCTTAAACAAAAACAAAAACCAATGAGATACCACCTTACATCAATCAGATGTCTATTTAAAAGTCAAAAAATAACAGATATTGGTGAGGATGGGAAGAAAGGGAACACTTATGCACTATTGGTGGGGAATGTAAATTAGTATAGCCTCTATAGAAAATGTATGGAGATTCCTTGAAGAACTAAAAATAGAACTGTCATTTGATTCAACAATCCCACTACTGGATATCTACCCAAGTAAAAGAAGTCACTATACCAAAAGACACCTATATTCTTATGTTCAAGAATATAGGTGTCTGGAAAGTCATGGAATCAATCTAGGTGTCCATCAGTGAATGATTGGATAAAGAAACTGTGGTATATACATACCATGGAATGCCATGTATCCATAAGAAAGAATGAAATCAAGTATTTTATGCAATATGAATGGAAGTAGAGGCCACTATCCTAAGTGAAATAAGTCAGAAATAGAAACTCATATACCACATGTTCTCATTTATAAGAGCTAAACAATGGTTAATATGTATATACAGAGGGGAATAATAGACAGTGGGAAGTCATGAAGTGTGAAGTTTCAGAAGGCGGTGAGGGTTGAAAAATTATCTACTGAGTACAATGTTCACTGTTCAGGTGATGGTTGCACTAAAAGCCCAGACTTCACCACTGTGCAGTATATCCACTTAACAAAACTGCACTTCTACCTTGTGAATTCATTAAAACTTTAAAAATAATTTTAAAAAGCCAAAACTTTAAACATGTCAATGTTTTTTACAAAGTAGTAAGGGGAATAATTCTTTTGTGATATTCTGTTGCAGTTTCATCAATTTTTTGAAATTAAGAGAAATATAAAATCCGTTGTCTAAGCTTTGTTTAGGAAAAAATGAATTAAGCAATCACAGGACAATAATTATAGCAATAAGCCATCTTACCCTTTATAACATTTTTGTAAATTGTAAATTTACCTGACTTGCATTAAAATGTATACCAAAGTTACTCTGCGGTTTTTTGTTCTTTGTCTTTTTTTAAAGGAGAGACCCATTTTTTCCCATGTTACAGAGGTTTATTGAGGGCCTGTCAAATGCTGGTCATGTTTGGCACTACTGTTTATGATTATAATCCCAAAAGTTAGGATAATGCCTGGGAGACTATACTCCCTTGATTACTTCTTCATGAATAAGTGAGTAGTGACAGTACTTGGTATCAGGAGACCTGAACTTAATTGCTAGTTCTGTCTTGCCTGAGTTATAGAATCTTTTCTTTCACTTTTCTATTCTTAAAATGATTATCTGTAAATTAATTCTGAAAATAATAATAGCTATACCAAAATGTGAATGATGAGACTCCAATGAATAGTTCATGCAAAAAAGTAATATGAATAGTAAATAGCAATACACATGTTGGAATTATTCTTATCTCATTCATATTATACAGAATAAAATGCTACATTTCATAATATAAAACACTGACGAAGGCCTTAACTTTCCCCTGAGTTTGCTAAACTTCATATAGACTTCTTTCTGACTCTAGCCCCTTACCTCTTAGATAATTTTCTTTAAAAACTTCGTCACTTAAATTCTCTTTTTCCTTTCAGCTGTAAATATTTTTTAAAAGCTTCTCATTAGTTTCACATCCCAGAAATGCCCTTTTATCAAAGACCAGGGAGTAACGTAATCATCAATGAGCCCTAGCCCAGTCTTCATGGAATGACAGGAGCCTAACTTTGTTGTATATCATTTGTGTATATCTTGCTCCAAACTGAAAAGCTACCCCTTGCCAAGAAGACGTGAGAAAATTTATTTTTCCTTTGGGTAAAGCCAATCAACAAACAGAGATGGCCCAGGAACTTTCTTTCATACTGTTTAAAAAGGGCTGAATCCCTTTTTCAGCATAGTTGAGTTCAGGCTGAGTTCTGGCCCCCTCTCTCCTATTGCAATATATATATATATATATATATATTTTTTTTTTTTAGTATATATTTTATTGTGTTTTAGGTTTTGGTGTACATGTGAAGAACATGCAAGATTGTTGCATAGGTACATACATGGCAATGTGGTTTGCTGCCTTCCTCCCCCATCACCTATGTCTGACATTTCTCCCCATGTTATCCCCTCCCCAACTCCCCCACTCCTCGCTGGCCCTCCCCAGTTCCTCCCCACAGACCCCAGTGTGTGATGCTCCCCTCCCCCATATTCATGTGTTCTCATTGTTCAATACCCACCTATGAGTGAGAACATGTGGTGTTTGATTTTCTGTTCTTGTGTCAGTTTGCTGAGAATGATGGTTTCCAGGTTCATCCAAGTCCCTACAAAGGACATGAACTCATCGTTTTTTATGGCTGCATAGTATTCAATGGTGTATATATGCCACATTTTCCCTGTCCAGTCTATCATCGATGGGCATTTGGTTTGGTTCCCAAGTGTTTGCTATTGTAAACGGTGCTGCAATGAACATACATGTGCATGTGTCTTATAATAGAACGATTTATAATCCTTTGGACATATACCCAGTAATGGGATTGCTGGGACAAACGGAATTTCTATTTCTAGACCCTTGAGGAATCGCCACACTGTCTTCCACAATGGTTGAACCAATTTACACTCCCACCAACAGGGTAAAAGTGTTCCCATTTCTCCATATCCTCTCCAGCATCTGTTGTCTCCAGATTTTTTCATGATTGCCATTCTAACTGGCATGAGATGGTATCTCAATGTAGTTTTGATTTGCATTTCTCTAATGACCAGTGACAATGAGTATTTTTTCATATGTTTGTTGGCCTCATATATGTCTTCTTTTGTAAAGTGTCTGTTGATATCCTTTGTCCACTTTTGAATGGGCTCGTTTGTTTTTTTCTTGTAAATCTGTTTTAGTTCTTTGTAGATTCTGGATATTAGCCCTTTGTCAGATGGGTAGATTGCAAAAATTTTTTCCCATTCTGTTGGTTGCTGATTCACTCTAATTACTTGTTTGTTTGTTTGTTTGTTTTTGCTGTGCAGAAGCTGTGGAGTTTGATTAGGTCCCATTTGTCTATTTTGGCTTTGTTGCCAATGCTTTTGGTGTTTTAATCATGAAGTCCTTGCCGATGCCTATGTCCTGGATTGTTTTGCCTAGGTTTTCTTCTAGGAGTTTTATGGTGTTAGGTCTTATGTTTAAGTCTTTAATCCATCTGCAATTAATTTTTAGTGTAAGGTGTCAGGAGGGGTCCAGTTTGTGCTTTCTGCACATGGCTAGCCAGTTTTCCCAACACCATTTATTAAACAGGGAATCCTTTCCCCGTTGCTTGTTTTTGTGAGGTTTATCAAAGATCAGAGGGTTGTAGATGTGTGTCATTGCCTCTGAGGCCTCTGTTCTGTTCCATTGGTCTATATCTCTTTAATATTCTTGAACAAAGTTTCCCTTGCCTGTTTAACTTATTCTAATACAATTTTTGCTCTGATAATGCCAACTAGAATTTTAACCAATAAGTTACCCTTTCTGAAATGTTTCAATATGTGTAAGGGAAAGAAACAAAAGGAGAAAGAATTCAGTGGAAGTATCCAATGAGAACCTTAAAAGCTGGTGGAAGCTAGTTGAAAAATATTTTCATTAAACACTGGCTGTTATCCATGAAGTTACGGAGATGGAGGAGGTGAGAGCACTCTGAAAAGTTATGGTACCTCAGGATACCACAATTTCTTGCTAAGAGGCTCAGATTGAGGATGCACACAGTAACCGATCCAGTGGTCATATTTTTTCCAGACATATATAGAAAAATAAATAATAAAAAGAAAGTAGTATTCTCCCCCAAATTGTACAAATGTCAAAAAATATAGCCACCCTCCTGAGTGTTATTGTGCCTTGCTGTCTAACCCAGGCAGAATCATCATTCCTCCTGTCAAAACACACAGAAAATAATGTGTAAAGAATTTGAGGAACTTTTTCATACTTCCAGTGATGAATTAACACCATGATAGTCCCCATACTCAGCTGCCTGCTCTCAGCAAAGTCAAGCAAATTGAAGAGTCATATAGAAGATGCCAAGAATTAATAACTCCTGGAAAGAGTGGTCACTTTCAAGTCATGCTACAAAGTTACTGCAGTTTGCAAGAAGGCCAAATAAGAATCTCCTCACTATAAATACTCATGTGTATAATTATTTATTGCTTTCCAAACACTGGCATTCAGTGTCTCAGAAACTGACATTAAGATGTTTATTAAGAATAAGTTTAGATATATTTATTACAAAAGCAAGCCTACGAATTATAGAAAATGTAGAATGCATCAACAGGCAAAAGGAGTAGGAATCTAAAATCACTTAGAAAATCACATCTAATTATAGCCACTGTTAACATCCGTGAATTTTACTTACAGGCATTTACAGATTAAGATTTCAGCTTGTACTATAAAACAGGCATTGTTCTAACTACTAATATCAGTAGTATTGCATTTAGTTCTCACAAGAGTTTTTTAAAATGGGCATTCTTCGTATTTATATTTTGCAATAAAAAAATAAGCACAGAAAGGGTGGTAAGTAACTTCCTAAGTTCAGTTTTTAAGTGATCAAGCTAGATTTTACTTAGTCAATTTGACTTCACAGCCCATGCTCTTATATAACATAATGTCTATAAGAAAACCTTTATTTAGAGAAATTTAATTTGTTGTAAGTTTTTCCACTATTATACACAATTAAATTTTGAGCCTCTTAACAGTTTTTCCTACATATCTCCTTAGGATGAATTTCTAGAAAGAAGCTTCTTAGTCAAAGAGCATGCCCACTTCAAAAACTTTGTCATTTGTCAAATTCTCTTCAATATAGGTTTTACCAATTTTCTTTCCATTTATACTGTAAAGAGAGTCTCTTTATTTTTGCCCTCTCACTATAGATTGTTTTCTATCCCACTTCCACCTCTACTGTATCTAAAAATTTAGAACAAAGCAATTCATATTGGAAATAAAAAACTGTATTATAGTTCTTTATTAGTCAGAAGGTACTGTAGGGGTACAACTGCACTAAGTTCGTTTTCTAGTTATTTTTCATTGCACTTTTAATTCATCTTAGTTTAATTTCACTAATTGTATTAGTTCAGGACATAGTAAGTGCAGGCTACTCTGTTAGGTACAGTAAATAACACAAAGAAAAATAATATTATTTCTGCCCTTAATTAGCTTGCCATCCAAAAAAGAAGTTATCTATGTAAACAGTTTATGTGTAAGACAGAATGAGGACCTTGTTAATTACAGAGACAAATAGAGTATTATTGTTGCAGAAGAGTGAATAGAAACATGTCATTAATTCTGATTGAGGTGATCCAGAAGACCTTTATCATGGAGTTACTTTTACTGTTGGACCTAAACAAGAAAGAATATTTGGGTGAGTAGAAGAAAGGTTGAAAAATACATGAGCCAGGGAACAAAATAAAACAAGCAACAAAGACATAAAAGTGTATGATGTTTTCTGAAAATAATAAATTGAAATTGTAGTAAGATGTTTTTTTATTGAGTTGGTGGCATTTAGTGGGAGATGCCTTGATTTTTCCAATTATGAATATAAATGTTCTTTATTCATGCAAACAAGTTGTTCTAACAGCTCTCCAATCACCACTGCCCCCAAGAGGATCAGGTGTTTCCATTTACAAAATTTACTCCATTAGCTAGTCATTAAGAAAAACGTGTAATAAGCACTTGCTTTGTGTCCAACACCATTTTAGGGAAGGGTGGGAAAGAGATATGCCTAGACCCCTCTTTCAGGCAGCTTACATTCTAGGAAGAAACATTTAAAAAATGTAAAAATAAGAAAAGGTTAGTAATAAGAGCTGAATGGTAAAAATAAAACCAGAAGTTGAGACAGATAAGATGCAGCCAGTCAAGCAAATATCTGAGGAGCATGTTGTAAGCAGAAGGAAAAGAACCTGTGGTCAGCAGGTACTTGTCACAGGGAAAAGGCTAAGTAATTGTGACATTGACAATTGCTGCCCTCAGTTTATATAAAAATCAACATCATCTTTAGCCTCCTTTCCAAGATTATTTGATAACCAGTTCACTTTAACTTTTTGTCTATTCAGGGAGTATGTGAAGGAAATCTAAAAAGTATCACTTTATTTTTTATTTATATCTGTTGAGTTACTGGACTTTTTTCCCCAATTCTCAATAGCCTCCTGCTTATCTCTAGGTGCCTACTAATCAACATCCATTGTCCCTCTTAGTTCTGCCTTTTCCATCCAGCCTCACATGCCATCCTCTGTGCTATTTTTACCCAAATCACATAAAACTTCAAGAACTCTTTAAATATTGCATTCAAATAAAATCGATATATCATCAGATGATGTTTTGAGCAACATTTGTGTACTTGAGAAATTACTATAAAAAGAGACTTCCTATCAAAATGCACTTTTATTCTGGTCCAAATTAGGCTTACTCATTTCCTCATAAGTCAACAACAATTTGATTACTACTGTCATTGATCAGTAGCTTGACACAATTTTTAAAAATTTTATTTTCTCTTTATGCTGGGGTATTATACATTTTTTTGAAATATACATTGTGCAATAACACTATCAATATAAAATTGTTTTCCTCCTTTCATGAAATGCATTTTTATTTGTCTAAATATGATAATAATCATAGTAGTGTTGCAAAGAAATGTATTGTTATAATTATTAACTATTTTGACAAAAGAGCAAATCAGCCTTTTTTTTTTAATCCTAATGGGCTCTAAACTATATAGTCATTTATCAGCATATATAATCACACAATACTTCCACTAATGAGAATTTTAGAAATTGTGTGGGCCTATACCCAATTTACAGGAGAATCACTCTAAAAAATGATACAAATTAGCTAACCATTTATCAGATAGCTTATTGTACACCAACCTTGGCCATTTGAAACCATGTTTCCCAGATTTTTAAAATATTCCTACGATTGTTCTAAAATACTACTAAACTTCTGTACTTCTCTATCTTGGGGAAAGAACTTCTTTGGGGGTTTCAAGCTGTTTGGACATTGCCACTTGATGTATTGCTTTAATCATTTTGTTGTTTTAATCAATGTATACATGTACTCAGAGAGATGTTAGGAACATAATATAATGAACGCCAAAAATAACAAGCAAGAAAACCTCTGGGTTCTGTCCAATTCCAAAATATAATGTCTAAACCAAATGAAAGTGTCCCTGCTCCAATTTGTTAAAAGGAACATGATCAATTTATCTCCTCCCAAAGAGAAATAAAGGGAAGGAAAATGTAAAGGCAGTTGGAGGCTCAAATATACTCAGAGATGCTCTGAACATGTCAAATAAATGTCACTTTCACCTGAGGAAAAGAACTTTAGAAATAAATGTTTCAGAGATACACAGTAGTGTCCTTTTAGTTAGTGTTCTAAAGAAAAATAAAACATGTTTAGGCATCTGAAAGTGAATAAACCTTAGCAGAATCTAGTTTTTTAAGTCGTTTTTTTCTCATTAAATACAACTTTATATTTTGGTAGGATTAAACTTCACTCTAATTATTGCATTGCATAAGACACTATTGTTGTATGATAATATGCATGTACTTTTTTCATTTAGAAAATTTTGAATTTTCTAGGCCCTCATTATACTTCTATTTGTTTGTTTTTATAATTGTCAAATAATAATTATGTATATTTATGGAGTACAATGAGATGTTTTGATCTATGTAGTCATTATAGAAACATCCAATCAAACTAATTGAGATATCAGTCACCTAATCAATTTATGAATTATTTTGTAATGAGAACATTAACAACTCTTTTAGCAATTCTGAAACATACAATACATTGTTATTAACTGTGGTTACCACACAGTGCAATGAAGCACTAAAACCTATTCCTCCAAGCTAATGGAAACTTTGAACCTTTCGATCATTGTCTTCCCTTTCTCCATACCTCCCCCTCTCCCAAGTTCTTATTCAAATGATGTATATAATGACTGTAATGGTTATGATACCACTCACCATTTCTAATACTTTTACTAGATGCTAGGCAGTAAAGTAAGGGCATTAAAACATTACCCCATTACCTCATTCTGATTTCCACAAGTATCTAAGAGGAAAGTTAGTTCTTTTAACTTTTCTTTTTTGGTGGGCAGAGGGGGGCAAACTGAGGCTTGGAGATTTTAAGCAACAAAGATAAATGAAAACAAAATCAAGCTAAGTTTAGATAAGAAATCCTTTCATATTTATACTGTTTTGATTGCTTGTGTGTTCGTGTGTGCATGTTTGATTATGTTTTAACAAGAGATGTAGACACTTCATCTGTAGGCCTCCTGTGTTTCTTATCTTTCCCCTCGTCCCCGCCCCCACCTTACATGTATAGCTCACTCTTTGTAGGTCCCAGCTTCTCTGGGTCTTTGATTCTTCATTATTATTTATTTCTTTAATAATAATGGTATTCCTTTATCTTTCTTCTCCATTTTAACGTCTCTCCTTGTTTTTAAAAATCAGCTCAGAAATCTGCTTTTCATTAATTGTTCCTTGACCCTCTCAGTCTATCAAGGAATTAACTGTGTTGGAGTGATGTGTTAAAGTTGGGATTATTACTGGTTTACTTTTCTATACTTTCCCAATGTCTTTAATTTTTTTCTTTTATTTCCCTAATCCATCATCTACTTAATGCCAAATACATAAATAACAGTGGTACTGTTTCTTATTGCTTTGCTGCATCTCTCAACAGAAAATATACAGGCCAAAACAGGATAAAAAAGAAAGAAATTTCCAACCATTGTGAAAAAGAATGCATTATGCTTGCATTCTTTTAAAACACAAGTATGGCTAATAGGGCTTGCAGTACATCTTAATGAAGTAAAATGTTATTTTGCTTTTGCTATGAAATTACATGAATAGAAAGGTTAGATTATTTATGATGATTTAAAAACCCACTATTTTTCTTCCCATCCTCAATAGTTATGCTAATTTCAGTGAATTAATAAGGCAATTTTCTGAAATAATTGTAAAATGAAAGATTATTTGCCATTTTTAAGGAGAGTAGAAATAAATTCAGGGCAACAATTCAAAACCAGGAATAAAATGAACAATAAGAAAATTAAAAACCCAATTTTAAGATGGGCAAAAGACATGAACAGACACCTTACCAAAGAAGATACAAAAAGATGTTCAACATCATGTGTCATCAGGGAATTACAGATTAAAATAGCAATGAGATATCACCACCTACATATTAGAATGATCAAAATCCAAAGTACTGACAACAGCAAGTGCTAGCAAGGATGTGCAGCAATAGTAGCTCTTATTCATAGCTGATGGGAATGCAAAATGGAACAGCCACTTTGAAAAACAGTTTTGGTAGCTTCTTACTAAGCTAAACATATGGTTACAAGATGATCTCGCAATGCTCCTTAGTATTTACCAAAATTAATTGAAGTATTAATATCCTCATAAAAACTTGCACACAGATGTTTACAGCAGCTTGATTCATAATTGCCAAAATTCAAAAGCAACCAAGATTCCTTTCAGGAAGTGAAGTAAATAAACAAACTGTGGTATATTCAGACAAAGGAATATAATCCAGCCATAAAAAGGAATGAGCTATCAAGCCATGAAAAGATGTGAATGAAACTTGAACGCATATTACTAAGTGAAATAAGCCAATCTGAAAAGGCTACATACTGTATGAGTTCAACAATATGACAGCCGAGAGGCAAAATTATGGAAACAGTAAAATGATCAGTGGTTGCCATGAGTTAGGGAGAGGTAAAGATGAACAGGTTGAGCCCAGAAGATTTTGTGACTATTCTGTTTGATACTACACTACGGTGGCAGATGCATGTCAATATACTTCTGTTAAAACCCACAGAAGGTATAATACCAAGATTGAACCCTGATGTAAACTACGCACTTTGAGTGCTAGTGATGTGTCAGTGTAGGTGCATTGAATGAGACAATGTGTACCACTCTGATAGAGATGTTGATAGTGGAAGAGGCTGTACATGTATGAGGGCAGAACTTACAGGAACTCTGTACTTTCCATTTCTCTATGAATCTAAAATTGTCCTAAAAGTTAAAGTCTATTAATAAATTTTTTAAAAAGCCAGCAAGATAAGGATGAATATGGCATTAAACACTAAGTTAATGTTAGCCTTAGGAATTGTAAGTATGCAAGTGTTGCTGTCTTTGAATGACCGGCTCACCTCCAGATATGATCCAGGTGTTGCTGTTTACATTTTTTTAAATTTAGTATTTACTTAAAAAGAACTATTCCAGCCTGGGCAACATGGCAAAACTCTGTCTCTACAAAAAAATACCAAAATTAGCCAGGCATGGTAGTGTACACCTGTAGTCCTAGCTACTTGGGAAGCTGAGGTGGGAGGATCACCTGAGCCTGGGGAGGTTGAGACTGCAGTGAGCTGAGATCACACCACTGAACTTCAGCCCGGGTGACAGAGGGAGACCCTGTCTCACAAACATGAAAAAGATAACTATTACAAAGTTGTTCTGTATGATACTATTCTGAAGGATACTACAATGGCAGATACATGTCATTATACATTTATTAAAACATGAAGAATGTACAACACCAAGATTGAACCTTAACGTGAACTATGGACTTTGAGTGATAAGGATGATATGAATGTGTTAATCAATGTAGTTGCATTGAATGTAGAAATGTACCACCCCTGACAATGGACACGAAAATGTCTGTTAGTAAAAAGGTATACATTGTTATTTCATTATAAAATATATGTACAGGAAGATGATTTCAAAGTGGTCCAGAGGATCTTTTCCTACAATTTGACATAATTGACTAGACAGATTTAGAGTTCAATATCATTGAACTCAAAGGGCACTGGGTTGGACTGGGGAAGGTAATGTGAGAAGGAGGGTGTATCCTCAGGGTCTTGTCAATTTTTCCCTCACAAGTGTCTTCTTCTCCTTTGTAACAGCAATTCTGAGTGCAAATATGTGGTGGGAGTAACACTATTTAAATGCATCAAACAACTGTACCCGCTAATGGCATTTTAGCCTTAGACTTATTATAATACTTTACACTGAAATAATCTTGTAATACGGTTTTTCAGAATAAGATATTTTATGTTCTGAAGTTGATAATTCTTGCTAGTAATTTGGTAAATATTACATATTTTTCAATAATTTATAGCTATTAATAATAAAAAGTAAATGTCATATTTTAACAACCATATTTTCTTTTAAAGTCTCTTAAATTGTTGCTTTCTTAAAAATGCAAGATTTTTTTAAGCTAGTAAATAGTATGGTCACTTTAATTTCCACTATATGTATGAATTCACATGTACATATGCTGATAAGTATATATAAAAATAGTTAAATGTAAGTAGTGGCACTAATGAGAATTTATTATAGTTTCTTAAGGTATTCTTTAATAATACTGTATTATGACATTACATAATAACTGGGTTAGCAAAATAAATTCTTATGAAACATACAACAAGTTTAGTTTTTTATAAATCACTGTGTTATTTTTAAATATTCTATTTCCTTAAAAAAGAATAATCATTATGGAACATATACAAATTGAAGTAAAAAAATCAAACAAAATAGGTAAACCCACTACAGACAATCTCTCCCACTGATTATAACAATAATTCCTGATGAAGTACGAAAATACTAATTACTTGAACTCTAAAAAGTAGGCAAAATCAGGAAGACTTTGGAGGATAGTTAATACTCAGAGGATCAACCAAATGTGTTTTTTTTTTTCTTTGTCTCTTACGTTTTTCTTTGAGGCTTACCACAAGTGGAGCCCTGCAGGGGCTACAGTACAAATGACTGAAACTTCAAGAGAAGCCTCCTGTCTTCCTAGCCAGAGGAACCAGGGTAACTTGCCCCACAGAGCTGCAGAGTATAAAAAGACTCCTAGACCAAAGCACTCAGAAAAGGGGATTCTGTAACTCTGTGATAAGCCTGCACAATTTTCAAGATCTCCCCTGAAGTACACTTATCTGGAACAAACCTAAATCAGCACAGCAAAAGTACTGGGAGCTGAACTGAGATTTGAAGCACTGCCCCCATTTCAAACTAGCCTGTGAGCCATGAGAGTGCAGAAACTTTCAAACAAATGTGGCAAATACTTTAAAAGTTGATATGATAATTGAATTGATGCCCACACAAAGTGAGACAAAACTTACAGTCTGAAACTAACTAGGGTAACTGCCTCCCAAAACAAAAACTATATTTTTCAGAGCATTGTAACGACCTAGAGACACACAACATATTCAAAATGTTCATGATGTAACCCAGAATAACTCAACTTATAATTATCTAGGAAAATGTAACCAATTCTCTATCACAAAGGCAAGAGACGCTATCTCCAAAATAACCCAAATATTGAAATGAACAAATAAAGACTGTAAATCAGTTGTAACCCACCTACATGAAGCAAAAGAAGACACACTTGAAATCAGTGGACTACTCAGCCCAAAAATAGAAACTATAAAGAAAACTAAATGGAAATTTTAGAAATAAAAATTATAATATCTTAAATTAAATATATATATTTACATATACATGTTATGTTGACAATAGCAGAACACATAAACAGTGGATTTAAAGATAGGTCAACAGAAATTGTACAATCTGAAGAAATTTTAAAAAATAAAATTAACATAGCTGCAAAGACATGGGGTAAAATATCAAAAGTTCTAACAAATGTGTTATTTGAGTGTCAAATGAAAAGGAGAAAGGGGGCAGAGCAGAAGAATATCCAGTGAAAATATCCTTCAAGAATGAAGGCTAACTAAAGCGTTTTCAGATGAAGAAAAACTGAGAGAATTCATCAATAGCATAACTACTTGACAAGAAATGATAGGAAAGTTTTTCAAGCTGAAGATAAATAATATCAGATGCAAAAATGGTTCTTCAGTAATGAAGTAATAACAAGAGAAATGGTAAACACACGAGTAAATTTTTAAAAATACCTGTTTTCTCTTAAGTTCTTTAAAATACATGTAACTGCTTGCAAAAACTATTATAACATTGTCAGGTGTGATTCTAAATATAGGGAGATATAACATATATCAAAATTCTAGAATGGTTTTGGAGAGGATTTATTATTATTATTACACTTTAAGTTCTGAGATATATTCAGAATGTGCAGGTTTGTTACTTAGGTATACACATGCCATGGGGGTTTGCTGCACCCATCAACCCATCATCTACATTAGGTATTTCTCCTAACACTATCTCTCCCCTAGACCCCCACCCCCCCAAGAGGTTCCGTGTGGGTGTGTAATCTTCCCCCTCCCTGTGTCCAGGTGTTCTCATTGTTTAACTCCCACTTATGAGTGAGAACATGCCACGTTTGGTTTTCTGTTCTTGTGTTAGTTTGCTGTGAATGATGGTTTCCAGCTTCATCTATGTCCCTGCAAAGGACATGAACCCATCCTTTTTTATGGCTGCATAATATTCCATGGTGTATATGTGCCACATTTTCTTTATCCAGTCTATCATTGACGGGCATTTGGGTTGGTTCTAAGTCTTTGCTATTGTGAACAGTATTGCAATAAACATACTTGTGCATGTGTCTTTATAGTAGAATTATTTATAATCCTTTGGGTATATACCCAGTAATGGGATTGCTGGATCAAACGGTGTTTCTGGTTCTAGATCCTTGAGGAATCGCCACACTGTCTTCCATAATGGTTGAACTAATTTACACTCCCACCAACAGTGTAAAAGCATTCCTATTTCTCCACATCCCTCTCCAGCATCTGCTGTCTCCTGACTTTTTAATGATTACCATTCTAACTGGCATGAGATGGTATCTCATTGTGGTTTTGATTTGCATTTTTTTCTAATGGCCAATGATGATGAGCGTTTTCATATGTCTGTTGGCCACACAAATGTCTTCTTCTGAGAAGTGTCTGTTCATGTCCTTCACCCACTTTTTGATGGGGTTGTTTTTTCTTGTAAATATGTTTAAGTTCTTTTTAGATTCTGGATATTAGCCCTTTGTCAGATGGATAGATTGCAAACATTTTCTCTCATTCTGTAGGTTGCCTGTTCATGTGCAGCATCTGATGATCATTTCTTTTGCTATGTAGAAGCTCTTTAGTTTAATTAGATCCCATTTGTCAATTTTGGCTTTTGTTGCCATTGCTTTTGGTATTTTTTTCATGAAGTCTTTGCCCATGCCTATGTCCTGAATGGTACTGTCTTAAGTTTCCTTCTAGGGTTTTTATGGTTTTAGGTCTTACATTGGTTCAGTTTCAGCTTTCTGCATATGGCTAGCCAGTTTTCCCAACACCATTGATTAAATAGGGAATCCCTTCCCCATTGTTTGTCTTTGTGAGTTTTGTCAAAGATCAGGTGGTTATAAATGTGTGGTGTTATTTCTGAAGCCTCTGTTCTGTTCCATTGGTCTATATCTCTGTTTTGGTGCCAGTACCATGCTGTTACTGCAGACTTGTAGTATAGTTTGAAGTCAGGTAGCATGATGCCTCAAGTTTTGTTCCTTTTGCTGAGGATTGTATTGACTATACAGTCTTTTTTTTTTTTTTTGCTTCCATATGAAATTTAATGTAGTTTTTTCTAATCTATGAAGAAAGTCTATGGTAGCTTGATGGGGATAGCATTGAATCTATAAATTACTTTGTGCATTATGGCCATTTTCATGATATTGATTCTTCCTATCCATGAGCATGGAATGTTTTTTCATTTGTTTGTGTCCTCTCTTATTTCCTTGAGAAGTGGTTTGTAGTTCTTCTTAAAGAGATCCTTCACATTCCTCGTATGTTGTATTCCTAGGTCTTTTATTCTCTTTGTAGCAATTGTGAATGTGTGTTCACTCATGATTTGGCTCTCTGTCTGTTATTGGTGTATAAGAATGCTTGTGATTTTTGCACATTGATTTTGTATCCTGAGACTTTGCTGAATTATCATTTTAAGGAGATTTTGGGCTGAGATAATGTGATTTTCTAAATATACAATCATGTCATCCACAAACAGAGACAATTTGACTTCCTCTCCTTCAATTTGATTACTCTTTATTTCTTTCTCTTGCCTGACTGCCCTGGCCAGAACTTCTGATACTATATTGAATAAGAGTGGTGAGAGAGGGCATCCTAGTCTTGTGCTGGTTTTGACACACAAGGGAATGCTTCCAGCTTTTGCTCATTCAGTATGATAGTGGCTGTGGGTCTGTCATAAATAGCTCTTATTATTTTGAGAGATATTCCATTAATTCCTAGTTTATTGAGAGTTTTTAGCATGAAGGGTTTTGAATTTTATCAAAGGGCTTTTCTGCATCTATTTAGATAATCATGGGGTTTTTGTTATTGGTTCTGTTTCTGTGATGGATTATGTTTATTGATTTGTATATGTTGAATCAGCCTTGCATCCCAGGGATGAAGCCAACTTGATTGTGATGGACAAGCTTTTTGATGTGCTACTGCATTCAGCTTGCAAGTAACGGATGTTAAAGGCTTTTGTAAGGTTGCAGTTTTCCTGCGTTTTATATCAAGTGGTATAATATTAGTTCTAAGTCAAGGTTGAAAGTTTATATGTTATACCACAATCCCTATAGCAAACACACACACACACACTCACGAAATATTTCCAAAAGTCAAGCTAAATTAAAATGCAAAAGCAATGAAAACAACCAGTAATTCAAAACAGTTTATGCAAGGGGGGAACAGAGAACAAACAAAAAACAAACAATATGTTGGTGAAACTATTCTAACCATATGTCATTAATTAAATGTAAATAGCCTGAGAAAAATCAATTAAAAGGCAGATATTAATAGTATGAACAAAAATCATGACCTACTATATGCTGCCTTTAAGAGAAAAATTTTAATAAGACACAGACAGGCAGAAGAATGGAAATATACACATCAGGAAAGCAGTAAGCATAAGACTGAGCTAACGATTTCAACCTCAGTTAACTTCTGGACAAAACACTGTCTGGGAAAAAGAGGAATATAACATAAGGACTAAATGGACAATTTATCCAGAGAATATAACATTTATAAATGTATAAACACATACCTAACAACTATGTCTCAAAATACATAAAGAAAATTGAGAAATGAAAAGGAGTAATACACAGTTCCACAGAAGGAGTATAAATTGTTAAGACTCTTGTCTCAGTAATTGATATTAAAACTAGATAAAATATCACAAAACACAGAAGGTCTTAATAATGGTACCAACCAGCTAGAGGTAATTGACATTTATAGAATTATAACCAAGAACTGCAGAATATACATTCTTTGCAAGTATACATCCTACAGTCACCAAGATAGACCACATATAGACTCATAAAATAAGTCTTAATAAATAATACAAATGCATTGAAAATAACCTACCAAAACAGAATTCGTAGAAAATCCCAAATTCCTAGAAATTAAAAAATTTTAAATAGTATATGGGTCAAATGGAAATATAAATGTGCTATAAATGACAGTATTGTATTTTGAATGGATCATTTGCAGTAATAGTTGTTTGTATAAATTTTTTTCTACAAATTATATCTAATGTAGCCCAAGCTATCTGCTGAGCTGTACCCAAGGCTGACCAGCAAAGGGGGCTAGTTTTAAAGAACCACTTCTATCATAAGTGAGGGATAATGCAGATTTGCAATTTAGTTATTTGTTCTAAGTAGTCAAAAATTTAAACCTTGGGGTGGGTCAGTTTCTGGAAACCAAGCTTATATATAGAGAGAAGCAAATTCTCCCTCAGAGCTTCACTAGATTTATTTTAGCCCTTGGGCCCACGACTGGCCTGTAAACAAAATCACAATCCTTTATAATACATCCTTTACACCAAAAAAAAAAAAGAAAGAAAAAAGAAAAACAAGTTTTTGCTTCATTTAAGATCTGATGCCACTTTCTATAAAAATGATTAATAGCTAGTATGTATTGAGTGCTTAATATTGTATACTTAACTTGTTTGGAGTTTTTCACTATTATATAGAAACACTTTTCCACACCTGGGTAAAATTTGTTTCTATGAATTTTTAAACACTTTAGATATGAACTTACATAAAGACTACATTGAAAGCATGTTATTATATTATTTGCTTTCAGTATTTCCTGGAAAGTCCTTGCTATTTTCTCTTTGCCATCCCTTTGTCCTGTTTGTCACTTCATTTGCTCTTAAATAAATAAATTACTGATGAACAAGTATATCCATGTGGTCCTCACTGACGACTACTGCATTACTTTTTACACATTTTGTAACATACTTTTTACTAAATGAAAGTAGAATCTAAAATGTATTGGATATTCTCACAGCAAAAAAAGAAATGCACTGTGCAATGTTAAACAGGCTAAAAAGATTTTATTCACAGCAATAGGGGAGAGAAGCCCAGAAAGCAGACTGAGTTCAACCTTACTAAATCAAAAGATTGATGAGTTTTTAATACCTGGGGTGGGAGTGGGGTGAATTGTAGACTTTTTGGGTTTGCCAACTGGCCTTACCTAAAGAAAAAACAAACTTTTTCACATCTTCAGGAAAGGAGATACCACAGAAGTTAGGCTCCTACCCTACCAGAGAGACTCAGACATAGAGGCCCTGTCTTTTTCCGATGATAACATTTCAAAGGATGACTGGATTACAAAAGAGGCAAGACACTTTCACAAAGATTTATATCTCAAAGGGGCATAGAATAATTTCATAATTTTAAGATTTTTAAAGTAAATGCTGTAAGAAAAGAAAGGAAAGGGATCTCTGTGGCTAGCCTATCTAGATTCTGTAATGGCCAGGGAGAGAGGGTAGTCAAGGTCTTAGAGGTAAAAATGAGCCTAACATTTAGACAAACTGAGGAAAATATTGAGGTAGCCTTGTTCAATATCAATTGTTTAAACAATTTCAAATTCAGTTATGAATGACTGTAGCACTTCAGGACTGTTGGAGTTTAGATTCGATAACTGCTTTGGGTTAAGCTGGAGAGAAATGAGTGGGATTTTCACTGATTTGCAGCACTCAGCTGATGTAAATTATCTTTATGAACTTTTGGGTGAAAATTTTTAATTAATGTAATTAATAATTTATATATATAAAATTCAGAGAAGATGTCTTCAGCACACACAGTTTACAAATAAGAATGCTAACTGAACTAAGTCAACACAGGGGGTGAAAAAATTTCATATGGTATTTGCACTCTGAAAGAATTTGATCTAATTTGGTTAGCTATTTGAAAATACAAAAATCAAACAGTAGGTAATATTGCTGCAAGATTTCTCTCCAACATTTTAACACTTTTTTCCTAGAAGGATGTTAATATTTTGAGAATACTTTTCCAATGTTTTCCCAGTAGGATTATATCAACACATGACATGTGTATAGATTATTGAGTCCTATACCATCAGAGCAAATGTTAAAACAGGAAAAAGTCAGGCAAAATGTTTGCAGATAGAAATTCAAAATAATAGCTTTCATTTACCTAATATATTCAAAATACTCTTTTTAAGAATTAATGTGATCTCATTATTATTATGTGAATTTTTTAGATGAAAAACCTAAGGATTGTGGAATTAAATAATTTACCCAAAGCTATGTAACTAATGTTTGAAGAAACATAGATTTAATCCAAATCTGGCTCACTCCAAATATTCAGCTCTTTTCCTTACACTACACCCACCATGTGCCACAGACTGCTGCAGTGAATATATTTTTATTTGTTTCTACTCCATACAAAGTGATTATTTTACTTTATAAGAGCAAGCCTAATAAATTATTGGCCAGCTTGGTATTTTAGGTAGTAAGAATGTCAACAAGGCTAATGTGTCTCAACATTAAAATATTATCAATTGCTCTTTAACAGTGATTTTTAACAGCTTTTCAAAGCTAAAAGGAAACATTGTATTGTAAAATGATAGTTTTAGAAAGGCATGTGAAAAATGCCTTTAGTATACACAAGAAGGAAACTAAAATAAAGGAATAAATGGTTTACAGTCTTCTCACTGACCCCCTGCTCAAGCTCCCATCAAGGAGAAGTAAACTGCAGTTATACATACATCTCCCCTCAAAGCACACGCTCACATGCACATGCATTCTCATAAAGATCAGCGTTATTGCAGTCAAGATCATATATAGCCAGTCCCTGAAGGCCTCCAATTAAGAGTATTCAAGTTAGCAGAAAAGTCTAAATAAGCTTGTTGGGCTTCGTATTAAAGAATTCAGAGAATGAAATGTATGAGATGTTTCCAAACATAATTCTCCAGCTACACAAAGAGCAGAATAGATCATTTCTAAGTGAAGTAGAAATCTTAACTTTGCATTAATAATCTGTTTCTCCACTTGGTTTACTAAGTGATTTTCTAATTAGACACAATCAAGAGGATGAAAATTAAGATTGTGTCTTTAAACGCATTAGCAAGTGATCAGCGCAGAAGGAAATAAAAGAAAGTCATGATTTCAAACTCTGGATGGCACCTGCGTATCCTCTCTGAACATGTGCAGAAACAGCTGGAGGCATGCAGGGGAGGGAAGCTTCACGTAAAGCAGTGAAATACTCAACCTCTACCTCTTGGCCCTTCTCTCTATACTTTTGTTTTTAGTGCCTGTTATGAATTTTATTCATAGATATGTTATATGAAACATTTGTCAAGCACTGCTCTCTACAAAATATTTGGTCACATATCTGTACGTGTACTCATAAATACACACACATATCTGTATACATGTTGGGTGTGTGTATTTATTTATGCATATACATATAGTTTAAAATTTTGTCAGGATATTAAATTCAAAAATATTCTGAACTTATAAGGGCCCAATCTATATGTTAAGTTCAATCCTTAAGGCAGAATGTAGTGCAAAGGTTTAGAGATTTAAGTGTTAACCCTTGAGAATGAAATGAGTTCGTGTGTGTGTGTGTGTGTGTGTGTGTGTGTGTGCACTGCCACAGGTACACGTGTATTGAAGCTAAGGTGTAATATTCCCAAGAAAGCTGTTTTTTTGTTCAAGAGCAACTTAATCTTCTAACTATTTATGTACCACAAATTGTTTTTCTTCAAGTTTTATAACTTTCTGTTCAAATGTATTGCACCTGTTACATAATTTTTGGCTTTGGCATTCAGAGGCCAACACAGAACTTTAAAAGATTAACAACAGCAGCAGTAGCGGCAGCAACAACTGCAACACATCTCTTCTTCATGAGTCTTTGTTGACCATTTCTTAATCAACCAATATTATTTGTTGAATTTAATATTTTGTGAGTAAAATGATTAGTGGAATCTCAAAAGAGAAATTGCACAGACAATTCTGACTGTAAGGCCGGTTGCCTCGCCGGGGAGCTCGGACGCGCCCATTCCTCCCAGCATCTGGGAATTACGTCGCCACTCCGCGATCAACATTTAACTCCTCCACATAGCCTCCCCAACACCCACCCCTGAAACAAACTCGGCACCCGACACCTAGCCCGCCGCTGGAAACCCCCACCCAAAAATTTTCGAAAAGCCCCAACAAACCTTGCCCAATAGCACTTTCTTGCCTGATAACACTTTCTTGCCTGATAGCACTCCCTTGCCCGATAAGCACTTTGCCCCGTCAAGGTCATTTTTCCCCCAAGGCGGCCTGCTCACCAAAAATCCCGCCTGCCCACTAGTAGTAGCCTGCCTCATCCACGTCCTGTGTTCCAATATCCAATCAAGTGCCTTATGCTTTGTCTCCTCAGTTCCCAATCAAACGCCTTCACTCCCTATAAAACCCCTTGCCCTAAAAAATTAGGCGCCACTTCTCTGGCCCCCTCCTGGACCATAGAACCTCGCCTGGTACCTAAATAAATTGTTATTTTCATTTTCTTATACTGGTCTCAGTTTCCTCATTTTAAACTCGGCAATAACCCTTACACTGACATTCAAGTTTAATTGCTGGTTGTAGAAATAAATGACCTGGCATGTGAGTTCAGATATTCTGAGCAAGAGAAATTAATCTGTCTAAAATATCATTCACCTGGAGTCAAAAGCAAGAATCAGATTTAATATAGCTTGTCAAATAAATATGAACCACATGACTATTTTCATATAATCATATGATTGAACTTGTAATATAAATAATGAGATATATTTGTTATGCTTTCATTACATATTTTTAATGTTAGTAGTATGTACATTCTCCCTTTTGATCTCTCATGTTCTCTGTAGCATAACAATCATACAGGTGAATATTTTCATTTTTCAATATAAAGCATGTGTTTCTTTTCAAAATTGCTCTGAAAAATATTAGTTATTTCAATCAGCATGAAAACGACAGAGTGTAAGAAAGACTTACATGACCACCGGTCCCTGAAGAAGGGCGAAAATACCTGGAACATCTGCAGTGGGTTTACTCACCTGCAACCACAGAGGGACCAATTATACAGATTGAGGATGGCTTGACAGAATCAGGAATGAGTTCAGGAGCCCCTGAGAGAGAATTGAAGATTAGATCAATACAGTCCTGGTATAAATGAAAAAAAAAAGTAATTAATACTGGAGACCAACCAATGAATTAGGCAATTGTGTTAAGGAAATGGTGTGGGACTTCTGCCGCCCTAAAATTTCCTCAGTAATCACATTGAAGGATTTAGGTTGGTCTGTATTTTTTTCATGAATAAAATTTTCTGGCTTAATTTACTAGCACGTATACTAGCTATACATGGAAAGAAATTAAAATTGGCATTAAAACATTAAATATATAACAAGTATTTAACACAGAAAACAAGGAAAAGTCACAATGCCAAGCCATGGCTGATGCTCGCGGGCAAGAAATGTTAACAAAAATTTCATATGTAGATTATATTACTAATTTCTGAAAATGTACACTTATAATTCCATATAATTTCTCAGAAAATCACAAACATATAATCACTAAATGAAATTTTATTTGTAATGATGTAAAAAACTAGCAAAGTTTCAGAAAACAACAATTTTTCAAAATTGATATAAAGGTATCATA
Organism: Ateles fusciceps; assembly: GCA_036589455.1. NCBI lineage: Eukaryota > Metazoa > Chordata > Mammalia > Primates > Atelidae > Ateles > Ateles fusciceps. The sequence goes on along the minus strand of JAZHEH010000827.1, from coordinate 1,144,862 downwards.
ACTTATGGGGACTGTTTAATAAATGTTATTAATTATAAATTTTATTACATATTTACTAATAAGCAGAGATGTGAAAGTCATTTGTAAAATTTTGATATCTAAATAGTAGTCTATGAAGCTCTGAGAAGACTTTAGAAAATCTTGTGTCTACATTTTAAGGTTTTCTCTTTACAGGGCTCCTCTAATGTTTAGGTAATGGTTCACTGAAAAGTGCATGTCTCAGTGCAACTTGTTGAAACATTCAGAATTGTCAGCTGAATGGCATATTTTGCTCTTCTTTCTTCAACCAATTACTACTTTATAAAATCAGTTTGTATTGCAATAGACTTCTGTTACGAAATCGTTAAAATAAGTAAAATACCGATAGAAAATGCTGATTTTTCACGCATAAATTATCTAAAAATTTGGAACTACATTTTGAATTTAGCTTACAATATTAATCATATACTTCTTACATTAGTAAGAAGTTACATGTTATATTTGCATTCTATCACTGCAAAAAATTACCACAATCTTACAGATTGAAACAGCATTCATTTATCATCTCACAGTTTCTACAGGTCAGAGTGCAGATGTGATGTAGTTGGAATCTATGTTCAATGTTCTGCAAGGTTGAAACCAAAGTAATGACTGGACTGCATTCTAATTTGAAAAGCTGATTACGTAAATGTCTGCATGTAAGCTCCTTCAGGTTGTCTGCAGAATTCATTTCCTTATGGCTACAGATTGATGGCAGCCTGCTCCTTCAAAGCTGGCAACAAAGAAAGAATCTGCTTCTTCTTGTCTTTAACTTCTCTTTAAAGAGATCGCATGATTAGCTCAGGCCCACTCAGGATCATCTCCACTTTGATTAATTTAAAATCAACAGATAGGGGCCTTAATTATATTTGCAAATATTTCAATTTTTCCATACAATGTAAACATATTCACAGTTTCCACTCACTATTGGAGAGGGCAGAACCCTTCCAAGTTTCAACTATTCTTCTCAAATTGGCCAAATCAATTCCTCACTAAGCTCCTGCTAACTATTTTGAGGTTCTCCTGTTCTCAGCTCCTTGGATCTTCTTCCACTTGATCCTGTCCTTTTCCTGCATAGAATCCATACCATGCAGGCTTTTGGCTATTGGTGGCCTGCCTCTACCTGCTTCTATTTTGGAGTTGATTTGGAATTGATTAGGACATCCCACCTAGTTCTGTTGTTAATGCTGTTTGCTGATTGATGATTTTGCGATCTTATTCCTCCCTAATTCCTTATATTGACAATTTATGTTTTGTTCCTTTTATTCATCTGTGTTACTAACAGTTTATCAACTATAATAATTTTAAAGACAACCTTTGGTTTCATTGGTTATTTCTATTGTTTTCTGTTTTCTAATTCATTTACTTCTGCACTTGATTATATCCATCCTTGTACTTTGAGTTTGACTTGCTCATCTTGTTGTGCTTAAGATGAAAGTTAAACCATTGACTATAAATATTTCTTCTTTACTAATGTAAATATTAAAACTATGATTGCCCCTCAATATACCGTTTTAGCTTTATTCCAAAATGTTGATATATTATGCTTTTCATTATCATGCAGTTTGAAATACTTTCCTATTTCTCTTTTGATCTATTTTTAAGTATATTACTTAATGCTCAAATAATCAGGGATTTTCCAGGTGTCTGTTTTTAAATCAATTAATAATTTAATTATGTTCTTTTTATGGCTGCATAGTATTCCACTGTGTATATGTACCAAGTTTTATTTATCCAGTACATCACTGATGTGCATCTAAATTGATTCTATGTCTTTTTTATTGTGAAGAGTGCCACAATAAACATACCAGTGCATGTTTTTTAAAAATTTTCTTTCTGGGATCTGGGTTTACTTCTATGACTTTATCTTGCAGAACTTCCTTAGATATTTCTTGTAGTCTAGATCTTTTTACAATAAATTATCTCAGCTTTATCTGAAAAAAAGCATTTATTTTGCCTTTAAGTTTGAAGGCATTTTTTTCTCGATAAAAATGCTAATTTGAATTTTCTTCCCTCAGCACTGTATTAATTCATTTCATTATCTCCTGGTTTGCAATGTTTTTATAAGAAGGGAAACAACCACTGCTTCTTATTATTGTATCCTGTTTATAATATTCTTTTTTTCTACTTTGGCTAATTTTAAAATTTTCTTATTACCATTTTTTAGTTAAAAATAAATGCTTTATTATAAAAACATTTGAATGTATTCAAAAAAATAAAGACATAAGTATAATGAACTCTCACTTACCTATCACCCAGCAGTAATAATTACTATTATAAATGTATATATTTATTTTAAAATTCCATGTATCAGGGACATCACAGTATGCATCTCTAATTGAAAACAGCATATTTTTGAAGCATAACCTCCATGTCATTATTATGAAGAAAAAATAGTAATTTCTTAATATCACTTAATACCCAGTCCATATTCCATTTTCTCAATTTTATTAGTCAGGGTTCTCTAAAGGGACAGAACTAATGGTATATATTAATACATATATATGAAGGAGAACTTATTAGGAGAAACGACTCACAAAAATTACAAGGAGAAGTCCTGTAATAGGTTGTCTGCAACCTGAGGAGAGAGGAAGCCAGTCTGAGTTCCAAAACCTCAAAGGTAGGGAAGCTGAAAGTATACCCTTTAGTCTGTGGCCAAAGGCCCAGAGTCCTTGGAAAATCAGTGGTGTAAGGGGCAAGAGTTCAAAAGCTGAAGAAGTTGGAGTCTGATGTTTGAGGGCAGGAAGCATTCAGCATGGGAGAAAGATGAAAGCCAGAAGACTCCACAAGTCAGCTCCTTCCACCTTCTTCTGCCTGCTTATGCTAGCCAATAATGGCAGCTGATTAGATGGTGCCCACCCCAGATTGAGGGTTGGTCTGCCTCTCCCAGTCCACTGACTCAAATGTTAATCACCTTTGGCAGTACTCTCACAGACACATCCAGAAACAATACTTTGCATCCTTCAATCCAGTCAAGTTGACACTCAGTATTAACCATCACACCAATTGTCTCAAGGATTTTTTCTTTTATAGTTGGGTTGTTAATATCAGGACTTAGACAAGGTCCTTATATTGCATCTCATTATTTTGTCTCTTAAGTTGTTTTCATGGTATAACAATCTCTTTGCCTATATAATTTTAAAATGCCATTGTTTTCTTGGGCCATTTGTTATGTAGAGTGACACATCTTGATTTGGCCGATCACATCCTTAAAGTGTTGAAAACTTATGTCTCTATTCTCCACATTTTTGGCAAACTGGTAATTACATCAAGGAGATTGATTAGATTTAGGTTTATCCCCCACCCCCACCCCCAACTTTTTTTTTTTTTTTTAGCAAGAGAACTTCATAGGCAGTTTTCTTTTTTTTTAATTTTTATTACATTTTAATTTTTTTTTTTTAAGTTCTAGGGTACATGTGCAGATCATGCACAATTGTTACAGAGGTATACACATACCATGGTGGTTTGCTCCATTCATCCCCCGCCATCTACATTAGGTATTTCTCCTAATGTTATCCCCTCCTCAATCCTCCTACCCACTGCTGTCCCCCCCCCCAGCTCCCCCCCACCCCAAACAGGCCCCAGTGTATGATGTTTCCCTCCCTGTGCCCATGTGTTCTCATTGTTCAACACTCACTTATAAGTGAGAACATGCAGTGTTTAGTGTTCTGTTCTTGTGTCAGTTTGCTGAGAATGATGGTTTCCAGCTTCATTGATGTCCCTGCGAGGGACATGACCCCATCCTTTTTTAAGGCTGCATAGTATTCCATGGTGTATATCTGCCACATTTTCTTTATCCAATCTATCAGTGATGGGCATTTAGGTTGGTTCCAAGTCTTTGCTATTGTAAACAGTGCCGTAGTGAATATATGTGTGCATGTGTCTTTATAATAGAACAATTTATAATCCTTTGGGTATATACCCAGTAATGGGATTGCTGGGTCAAATGTTATTTCTATTTCTAGATACTTGAAGAATCACCACACTCTCTTCCACAATGGTTTTTCAACATGCTTAATTGATAAACTCTCCCTCGTCATCACATTCCCTTCCACCTACCAATCTTCTTCCTCCCAATCCACAGCTGAACATTCCACAAAGTGGTTATCTTTGCTTTCTTAATTTCTTCACCTTTCACTCACTCTTCAACCCATTCAGATCTGGCTTCTGTCCCTGTTATTCTCAGAAACAACAATGACCTCCATACCTCCAAATCAAACAGATATTTCTTTTTTCAATTACCAGGTTTTTCCAATTATTACATTTAGTATCTTAAAAGGAGAATTTGTTTTTATCTCTCATGGTTCTGTGGAATGACTGGATTCAGCTGAGCAGTTCTCATTTGGGTTCTTTCTATGGGCTGGATTTATCTGAAGGCTTAATATCCAAGATTGCTTCTTCCTTTACATGGCTGGTATCCAGGTTGGATTACTGCAACAACTGGGGACTGGCCCAGCTTAGATCTTTCTCTCCCTCTCTCACTCTCACTCTCTCTTGCGCTCTCTCTCCCCCACTTCTTCTATATTGCATCTTCATATTCAATCTTCACACTGTTAGTTTGGACACCTTCACAGCGTGGTTGTTTATAAGTAAACAGACGTCTTGCACTATGGCTGGCTGATACCTCTTGAAATTCTCCCTCTGAGAAAGAATTTCAAGAGACAAGATGTTGCAAGAATTTGTATGACATCAAAAGTTACATAGTATCCCCTCTGCTTCACTCTACTGGTAAAACAGGTCCAGCCCCATTCAATGTGGAAGACACTACACAAAGGTGTGAATTTCGGAAAGCACAGTTCATTGAAGACTACTTATCAGACTGTATCTTTGGATATTCAACAATTATCAGCACCTCTGTGAACTATACATTCTTTGACACACTCTGTCCCCTTGTTCCCATAACAAGTCAGTTTTCTTTTTACTTAATATTTTACATTGACATATAGTATTTGTACATATTTATGAGGTACATAATGAAGTTGCATTATACACAATGTAGAATGATCAAATCAAAATAATTAGGACATTTATCATCTGAAACATTTAGCATTGGTTTGTGTTGGAAAAATAAAATATCTTCCTTCTAGCCATTTAAAGCTAAGATACATTATCACTAACTATAGCCATCCTACTGTGCTACAGAATACCACCAGTAAGTCATATATATTATAATCACTTATCGTATTGCTTATGATTATGATATATCTTAGTGGTAGTGGTGGCAGTACAGAGTGTAAGTATGTATGTATAGCCTATTTGGTTAGGTTTATGGAGCTCCTTTGATAGGTGGATAAAGGTTTTTGCACATGATCTGAACATTTGCTAACACTACTTTTTAAACATTTCCACAAACTCTCTTCTGTACTTCCAATAGCAATTATGTTAGATTGTTTGTGTCTTAGGCTAATGAACTATTTTCATTTTATTTTCCATTCTTGTTTTCTCCATGATTCACTTTAAGTTTCTAATGTTCTGTCATCAAGTTCAAGGTCTCTTCTTCCACAGTGTTTAATCTGCTATAAAGCCATCAAAGCAATTTTTAAAATTCCTTTATTTTAGAAACTGGTCATACATGCAGATTTGTTACATGGGTATACTGCCTCTAAGTAGTTGTCATACTACTCAATAGGAAGTTTTCAACTCACATCCCTCTCCCTAGCTCTTCTAGTAGTCCACATTATATGTTGTTCCCAAGTTTAAGTCCATGTTTGCTCAATGTTAACTCCTACTTACATGTGAGAATATGCAGTATTTGGTTTTCTATTCCTGTGTTAATTTGAAAAGCAATTATTATTTCTATAATTTCTATTTGGTTATTTCATATAATTCTCATATCCCTACTGATATTACTTTTAAAAATTATTTCATTATGTTTATATAACTTTTTTCTTATATTCTTGACTCTAATAGCTATGTTAAAGTTCTTTTTCTGCTGATTCGATTGTTTTGTCATTTTTCAAAAGGTTTCTGTTGACCCATTTTGTTCCTATATATTGGTAATACTTTTCTGCCTTCTTCACATTTATAGTAGTTTTTTGTTGTATTATTTTCAAGTTAAGTTGTTGAGTATCTGGATGTTTTGGTACTTTCATAACAGAGAATAATTTCCCTGACAACTACATGCAGTTTCCGCCATGCAATCCTTATATCATAAGTGACGGTTTCCAGAGCCTGTCTTTGTATGATGTGTTGAAGAAATATTTATAGATTTTGTGTGGTTAAATCTTGGGAATCATGGAATGTGCAATGCAAAGTGGTTGTTGTGGTGTGGTAAGAAGTCTTCATTTTAGGATCTAAAATAAAGAAACTTCTTGGGGCTAGATTATGAGTCATTCAAATGGTTTTTCTTTATTTTTTTAATTGTTGGGAGTAAAATTTCTGTGACTTTCCATCAATTATTCTTTTAACTAATGTCATAGATTTGTGACTGAGTCTGGAGAAAAATCTGGTTTTGAAAGGAATATCTATGAACTTCCATTCATAAACCTAACCAACTTTCTTGGTGGTATTTATTTCAATAGTCATATACAGTAATATTTAACACACATGCATAGTCCCTAGAAAGAGGGCAAACCCTACCCCTATGAATGCAAAAAAAGAATGCTTAAAGACTTATTTATATTTATGTTGTCACTTTGCCTCAATACTATTTCCCATATACATGAATTATTTAGACTAAACTGATTACTTAGAAATATGACACTGTTATCCAAATTTAATCACTTTAATTACTTCAGATAAATTCCATTTTCTTCTATCACTAGAAAGACTCTTTGATGTCAAGATGTGTTAAACCAAAGTTAAAGCTAAGTCTTTTATTGACTTTTAGATTCCCCTTCTTCTGGATGACTAACCCCACATATAATTCACTCCAAAGTTTCAAATTCCTCATTTTCCCTAGTAACATAACTTGTGTCTAATTTATGCCATACTATTCTTATCAAAGTCCTTTCAAAGGTATAAAAATATAATGCAATATAATGGAGTAACTCATAAAACTTAAATAAAAGTAAATTTTAAATAGATAAAATTAAATTAAGGCTTTTCTTAACAAGATAAACCTTATAATAAAGTGTTATGTGAGGCCAAAAAATAAGAGGAAACTAAAGTCATGGTAGTATTTATGTGAGTGTGTTGTAGCTATATTTATGCGATATCACTGGTACTCAGAGCAGGTTTTTAGACCCCAAATAGGATTTAACATCACCTAAATGATGTAGGAAAGCCTTGCTCTTGTAAAACTAGAGCATAGAAATAATGTATTATTTTCTATCTTCTGTAGAACTTGAAGAAATGTCAGAGCAAAGACATTAAATGTAGCCTTTGGTAAAAGCTAAAGTATTACTAAGTCCCCTCATTAAGACATACAAATCCAAGCTCTCTTTTCAAGCCAGTTGAAAATAAAAAATTGCTAATGTATTTTAGAGGGTTCAGAGTGATCAAAATGCACAAAAGAAACTTTTAAAACACAAGCATTATAAAGAATAAAGATTTTCATAGATATTTCAAAAAAGAAAACTTGAAAAAAATCCCTTAAGTAACACAAAAGATTTGGCTGTGTTCTGTATTATACTACTACCTCAAAACAATTTTCAAAAGGCATTTATCTGTATGATACGTATTCTTAATACTATAAGTTGATATTTTTTTGTTTTACCTTAGCAAATATAGAATAGCCTTAAGTATAAGAATTTTGAAATGTTAAACAAATGTCTACCTTTCAATAGCAACAGAAGATGTCTGGTTTATTGCTGGGTCCAAAGGGAATTAATTAGTAAACTTCTTCCATCACTATTAGTTTGAAGTCAAGGGAAAGTAGACCAGAGTATAGACCTGGAAAAAAGAAAATATTGGAGGCATGAAGAAACATGAAAGAAATAAAGAATAATCTTCACTGAAACAAACCTGTCTTGTAATTTAAAAGGGATACTAGTAAGTTAAAAACAGGGTCATTTATTTTAGATGTTCTTTAGTGTGGATCAAAGTATGCAAAAGAAGGATTCAACTTTGAAGTTAATTTTTGTTGCTTCAATTCACATACTCATAATGCTTTTCACTTTCAATTTTGCCTTAATAAATTTATCATTTATATATTAAGTAATACTATATGCAAGCACTCTGCTAATTGCTGTAAGCATATACCAGTAGATAAATGTAAGTCGATTTTGTCTGAGAATTCACAGTCCAGCAAGAAGGATGGGGAAGATATATCCAATTACCATAACAAATAGTTTTTGATCTTATACTGTACATTGATGCCACATAAATGGGGGTACTGTACTCCTCATAGGTATCATAAGTTTGTATATATATTAAAAGAATTTGGGTCAGATGACAACAAATTATCTTATTGTCATGAAGCTAGCAGGTTCACTTGCTTTTTTTTCTTCTTTGTAAACATAGGTATTTGAAGGGTAGCAATTAGCGAGGATATAGAACCACTAACAGAAAGCTCTCCTAATATAGTCAAAGAGGGTTTATGATGATTAATTAAATATGACCTGAATTAAGTCTGGCCCTATCTTTTCATGCTTCTAAGCTTGGTTAAGGTCAATACACAATTTCGAATATTCCTTTAAGGGTCAACCAAAAAAAATACTAACACTAATCATTAAAAGCAGTATGAAAGTGCATAGATTTATATGGGCAACAGAAGTACCAGGTGAATCAGAATGTTTGTGTTTATAGAACCAGCACATTCCCTTCCTGCATGCACACTGACAAGTCATAATTAGCAGATGGTTTCATGAGAATTAGAATAAGGGTGGTAATGTAGATGAGTAACCTATTTATTAGTAACAGGGCTAAGGTAGCCTAATGTGCATGCATATACATATATATAGTGTTATATAATATATATTTGCAATTGGAATACTCTTGACATTAAGCCCATAATACTCAAAGATTATAACAAATGCCTAAATCCACCTTTACAATTAGTGAGATAACTTTAAAGGAGCAGTAATATCTGAAGTCTATTAAATTAGTCCCCCTTTCATATTATATGTATGTATATTATGCATATATTTGGACTTAAAATATATACATATGTATTTGAATTGAAATATAGAGAGTTAAAATATATATATTTAGATGGTCATTATCACCATTAGTCTCTCTGACTCCTCTTTTTCTTGGTTTCCATTTGTCAACTCTTCTGCCTGACATGTATTGCATTTATATGTGTTAATACTTTTCCACTGGCCTCTGGTTTTGTCACACATAAGATATGTGGCTAACATTTAATTCATTTCATGTTGACTTTTAAATTTGTGTTAGGGAACCTATGGTCATCAAATTGGGATGAGAGAAAGTTTATACAAAACTGAAAAAAAATCACAATACTTATTACCTTTATTATTTTTTAATAAAGTTTAGTATTATTATGGCTACTAGCAGCTTTATCCCTTCTTGTAGCAGTTATGACACTTTAAATTTCTAGTTTATTTAAAATGGGAACTATATAGCAAAAACAATGATGAAATTTCATGGAATAAGTTGTTTCACCACATAATAAGGAAGTCAAGCAATGTTTACTAATACAAGGCATATGAAAGAAAAACAGAAAAGTTTTCATAAAGATTTTGTAAGCCAAAAATATTACATTATCTTCCTAGTAGCCCACCTGACCAACAAATCTATATAACAGAAAGTAGATGCAGAAAGGTTGCTAATACTGTCTTGTCTGAAAATGTTTCTCCTTTAAGGTTCCTTGACTTACTTTATCACAAATACTGAAATACTGGCCTTTGAAGATCTCACAGTAATTGAATATTATATGTCAAAATAAACTGATACCTATAACAAGGATGAGGAAAAGTAAGATTGGTGTCCCAAAGTAATTAGTTAGGCAAAAGAAATAATTACAAAAAAATATATGTAGAAATACAAAACCATTTAAAAAAATTTAAAACCACACTATCTGGAGGTGATAATTAGTTTGGGGGAAACTTGATACACTTAATTAAACCTTTTCTTCTCATATAAGGTTTTTTCCATTTTTATTTTATTAAGTCCCTATATAATTACTTATATTAATTATCAGAGGAACAAACATAGAAAGTGCCACATTATGGCATGAAATGCTAAATGTCCATGCTGTGTTAAAATAGATTATAAGTTTTCAAATAAATGTTATGGTTAGAGTTGTTTGCTTCGACGGAAACATCTAAGACCCCAAAGTGTACGTGCTTTTCTTCTGATGGGAGTTCCTTAATAGAAAAAATTCAGAAGCAAGTCTAGATAGCCTCTAATGTCATCTAGCTACAAACTTTAGATTATTTTTTTGATAAAAATATGCTGCTTTCAAGTGACAGAAATCCAAATAATACTTGTTTGAAAGAGAAAGAGCTCATGAAAAACACAGAGGAAAATAAATTCGGGCCGCTGCTGGACATGGAAAATAGGTAGGGGACTCACTGTCATTTCTTCCCTTTGTTCTCAGGCTGCCTCTATTTGTGTTAGCCTCTAGCAGCTCCAATCTTACATCAGCCTTACTCCTACCTTCTATTTTCCAACCATTTCAATGAAATTCTCAGAATTAGATTTTTTTTTTCCTCTTGGCTTAGGTTTCATATCTATCCTTGAATGTATTACAGTAGCCAGAGGAAAGAACCACATAATTTGCTGAGGTGTGAATTATATGCCCCTGTCTTGGCTGAGAGTGGCAATAGGTATGTACCTCCACAAAGGAAAATTCAGGTTCTATATCCATCCTTCCCCTGGCTATTAGTTGATCCTATAGAGAAGATTTATGAATGCATCATCAATCTGCTTCCCTGTTCTTCAGTATTCTTATTTCTATCATATGTTAGGTTAGAGTTTATTTTCTTTCAACAATGATGGTCACACAGATTAAAATATTGCCATTTTTGCTTGACCAATGTACCATCATCTGGTGGACAAGAATTCTCCCAATTGGAAAATAACGATATGTACATGCTAAGATACTTCTATCATTACCAATGGCCTTCCAAAATAACTCTTCTTAGCACAAATACTCCTTTCAAAGCTTTATGATATGGAACTGGTGCTTCAAACCTGATACCTTAATGAATGTTGATCTTAGAGCATGTATTCAGAAAAATCAAGAGAATAAAGCCCTAGCAAAGCTTTGTCCCATGGAATTTTTTGTAATAATGGAAATTTTATCTACTCTGTGCTGTCCCATATAGAAGCTACTGGTCATATGTGGCTATTAAGTACTTGAAGTATAACTAGTGTGATTGAGGAACTAAATGTTTAGTTTAATTTCATTTTAATTAATTTAAATTAGATAGCCCCATGTGGCTGATGGTTATATATTGCACAACACAGCTCCAGACAATAAGCTACCTAAGGACACGTCTCTACTGCTCACTGTTACACTTCCATGTGGTACCATTTCTGGAGCATAGCAGCACCTAATATTTGTTGTTTTATACAAATATCTTTATCCACATCTAGGTTAGATGTGGAGCATCTTTGAAAAGATATTTTTATAAAGTATATAATATGTGTTTAAACAAATGTACAATACAGGTTAGATATAGAAACACAAACACCCTATAAAAACATAGGGCATTTCTTAGATGCCCAGAATGCTGTGATAGACAATAAGAAAAATCAGTCTATTATAATATATGAGTTGAGTAGTCTCAATTTAACAAAATATTCCCCTAATAGAAGATAACACATATACCATCACTTTTAATAAGATCAATATCGAACCTTCAAATTTGGCAATGAAGAAAGAATACTCATGTAGAGGTAGATGTTTATACTTGTAGCTCCAATTCTTTTTCTCTCATATACTATTTCTGACTCACAATTATCACATACTTTATCTACTAATGCATTAGCAAGGTGATAAACAGGCTGTATTTGTCATTATTTGTCACTCTAATAACCTCTCACAATTGAAATTTGTTTAACACCAGAGTAGTTTTGGGGAGGTGCTCTTTCCTCTTTATTGCACTGCCCCTAATTGAATGGAAGATTGTTCTTTGATTACCCATTCTCAAGAAGGACTGAAGTATTTAAACAAAAGTATACAAACCTTAGAGAATCAAAACCAAAATAAAGGAAGAAAACTAACAAACCAAATCTGCTACAAAGAGGTGCCAATGATTAGATAATTGGTTGCACAAAGTGAGGTAGTTTGAACAGGGATTAAGAAAAAAAATGAATTGGAGAATGCTTAGGTTTACCTCTCATTTGAATGTTCAAATGAGACTTAAGTATGAGACCTTAAGCAATTTCTTAACCTCTCTATACCTCAGTTTCTCCATCTGTAAATTAGGGCTAACAAATGCTCACAACACAGTAGAGCAAGAATTAATTTAATACATAGGATGAATTTAGAGGGAGGGGAACATACACACCAGGGCCTGTCATGGGGTTTTGGAGGCTAAAGGAGGGATAGCATTAGGAGAAATACCTAATGTAGATGATGGGTTGATGGGTGCAGCAAACCACCATGGCACATGTATACTTATGTAACAAATCTGCATGTTCTGCACATGTATCCCAAAACTTAAAAAAAAAATAGTACCTGGCAGTACTAAGTGTTTAATGAAGAGTAGCTCTTATAATTATTATTAATGTTTTCAACATGATCAGAATATGATCTCTATAGAGATGTTTCCCTGGCTAGTTTCTGGCATTTCTCCATGGAATGGAAATTATCTGCTCTTTCTAACCCTAGATTGCACCCAAGTACAACTGGATCCCTCTAAAGTCCAGAGCACAGAATATGAGGTCTGTTTCCCAAATTCCAGAATTCCCATCTGTTTATCACTCCTGAGATTAACGTAATAATAGCAGCCTTTTAAGAGTGATTATTTTCCACTTTCTAAGATGAAGCCTTACCCCATGACATCCATTAAACAACAATATTTAAGTAACCATATTCAACCATATTCAAGTAATCATATTCAACCATATTCAAATAACCTTCCAAAATTATAATCTCAAAATCTATCTCCAAATATTTTTTCAAGGCTTGCAAAGTTTACAAAGCAGCTACATATTCACTTCTCCTTTGACCTGATCTTTACAACAGTGTATGAGATAAGTATCAGCATATATGTTTCACAGATAAAACCAGAAATCAAAAGGCCAAGAGATAAAGAAAGGTTTGGCGTCACAATTATGAAACAAGGGCTGTTCTTGAGCGAAGGTCTTATCCAAATGCAGAGCTGCTTTTTGCTTGTTAAATTTTTTTTGTCTTTCTAAAGTTTAGATTTTCTGATAGTAAGATGTAAGTGCTCACAGTTACTTTGTGGGGAAAACAAGAAATTAGTGGGGTGATGCTATAATTTACCCTGATACAAGGTCACTCACAAAATATGAAACAGTTTATCTTGCTATATGGGTTGTTTTGCTGACCCTTAAAAATGAAAATAAAACTCTATAAACTTTTCAGCAATAAAAACATCAAGGAGCTCACTGTTCTATTGGGAAACATACAGTTTTAACTTCAATCTACTTTAAATGAAAATAGTAAAAAGAAAAAAAATTAATTATGTTTTTTTTTTTTACTCTGTCTTGTTTATGTTATATACCTAGTGTCCAAAAATGTATGTTGTTACTATTTATTGGAACTGAGATGTTTTTATGCTTATTTCCATATCAACTATTGTTTTCTCATTGGGAATAATTAATTTTCACTGCTTCACTTTTATACTTATATTATTTTCTCACAGTTTCTTCTTCAATCTCAAATTCTTTAATTAGGGAGTTTACATAAAAGAGAATGATAAAAGGAACAAAGAGATTTGATGTCAAAGCAAAGTACCTAACTGAAAAATATTCAAGTGAATTCTGTGTTTGTTATCTTAACATAAAACTTCAAAGTAAATGATGCAAGATGTTTGGGCTCCTAACTTTTAAATATAAAAGCAAAAGAACAGCAAAAAGAAATGGTGAAAAGCCAAGTAGAGGAGTAGTTCTTTATAATTGCGCATATTACCACCTACTGGACTCTTTCTAGTTTCTCATTTATATTCTTTCTGGCTTTTCCTTGAGTGGAGGGAGAATATCATTCCTTAATAGTGGGACATTTTTTGAATAATTTCAGTACATGGCTTAAATATAGTACATAAAAAGGTTTTCTTAATCAAAGGACATGATCTTGTGACATAATTTCTGACCCACAGTACAGGACCTGGCTCTTAATGCTTAAAGATATCTGGTTACCCTGACTATAATTACCATAATTTTACACCTATTAATTTTCTGTAGAATTAATTTCCATAACTTATGACTTGAAACAAAAACATCAGCTTGTCCCATAGTTTCCAAGAGCAGAATTACTATAAATCTCATAAACGCCAAATGTTATTATTATTTTCTTCTTTTTTGCTCTCTCTGAATCCTCCAAACTGATTTCCTCTTGTTAAAATTCAAACAGCTGTGAAATGGCCAGGCGATTTCAAGATGAAAGTAAATGTGAAGTGACCTTCATCCATGCTGAACAAATAGAATATTATAAACATACTTTTCAGTTGAAGTTACACAAAGCAAATTAAGAAATACCTAGGGCTATAATTTACTAGAAAAATGTTTTTTTAAATTTCTGACAGTTTCACTTAACTGGCTAATTAAATTTGCTTGTAGGCATCTTAGAGACGGAGTCTAATAACTGCACTGTCAGTTGGGAAGAAAATGAAAATTGCTTTTTTGTGAGAAATATGTTTGTAATGGTCCAGGTCTCCTACTAAATATTTGACAAATATCTGTAAGTGGTTATGCCTAGTTGTATTAGATGATAATGCCAATTCTGTTAAAAGGTGATTTAAAGAAAATCTCACAAGTAATAGCTCGGAACTGTAAATGTGCTGTTTCTAAAGAATCTGTCAAGAGGAGAATTTAGAATAAATCTCCACAACATGAACAATATGCATTATTGTATATTTTGTTCACTCGTTTCATAGAAATCAATATATGAAGATGGCCCTTTTTACAGTTCTTCATTTTTTATTCTATCCTGCTCTTCCCATGAATGACCCAGAGCAAATCGCATCCCCAGGAGACTGCATTTCCTAGATGCCAAACAGAGATTGTTGGGAGGACTTAGAAGTCAGTTTCCTAGTACAAGTTCCCATGTTGAGAAGGCTAATGGATTTTTGGATTTCTCTCTAATGAAGCCAAAAATAGCAATTCTTTTTTGAGGCATGTTGTAAGGCTGCAAGGAAAAACATTCAAATAAAGTTTTGCAAACAGTGTCTTCAGGTGAATCTTACAATAAAATATCCTACAGTCTTCTGTAATTATATCCCAGAATTGTAGATAATGGTCAAAACACTGATATTCTCTTTCTATTCTCTTTAGAAACAATCCAGAATCTTGGCATGCAAAATATAAAACACCTGACAAATGTTTAATAATTATCTCCTTTCATTATGTGTAATTGTGTTATTCATTTCATGAAAATGACATTTAAAAGAAAAATGTGATAGCTATAACTATATAATTATTTTGCCAAGTACCAATGCTAATATGTTACGTAAAAACCAGACTAGCTCAGGGTTTAAAATTTCAGTGAATATATGCAAAACTATCCACACTGATTTTAGTTCCTCTTACCTCCCATTAACCTGTAATCTCTTTGTAGCCATGAAGTGGTATTTGTTCATCATGGAAAGCCCTTGAGCCCCTAGTACAGGAACTGACACATAGCAGTCATTTGATATGCATTTGCTGACTTGAGTTGACTGAAGTGATTAAAATGAAACTAAATTAACAGGGTGTGACATTCAGCGAAGAGGCAAGTTGAAAAGTTAAATCCTGTGTGTTCTCTACTATTCTAATAATTTTGGGTTTTCTCCCTGATTAAAAAGAAATCAATGTTCAAATCTGTAGCAAATATGAGAAAATATTTCTCTTATAGCAAAATTCACACTATTGTTGGTGTTAATAACCAAAGAAAACTGGGAGGTTCTACTTTTCTGATTTATCTTGCACAGGAAATTTAAATTGATATACTTAGCCAGTCCTACCATCCCAACTTTATTTTTCACAAGCAGCTAGAAATCAAATCTTTTCCTCAGACTATAACTGTAGTCTACACGAGACTGGCAGGCAGGCAAGCCCTGAAATTAGGGCTCAGCCCAGGACAGTGCTCAGGAAAAACTTCAAGAGCAAGCTGGTGGTGTTAGACAACAATCTTTAATTTAATGGGATTTGCTCCTTACAGAGCAGGGTTACTTGCTAGGCAGTGCACCCAAAGGCAGAAGTTGTGAGCTGTGGGCTAGCTGTATTTATATCTACCTTCAATGTAAATTAAGAGTAAGGTTTTGTAGAAATCTCTAGAAAAGGGGCAGTAACTCCTAGGTCCTTAGCATAGAAAGGGGTAGTAACTCCCAGTCACTGCCATAACATTTGTAAACTGTCATGAAGCTAGACAGAGGGATGCATGCTAATAAGCAATGAGGGCAACTAAGAGGTTGCTTTCCATGTCATCGGCTGGTTCCAGCTGTTTTTTTCACTTCATCCTGTCTGACATGGAAATAAGTCCTGACATTCTCTTACTTCATACACTCCAAATTACACATTACATAGATATTTTAGATGGGTCATTTTTGTCATATTTCCATGGTTAATACCCACCAGCTAAAGATCACCAGAAATATATCTATAGTCACACAGAGTTGGGTTTATTTAGCTTATTGCAGTAAGAGTATGTACCACAGTAACTATGGGAAGTCTCAGTGAACAGGAATTTGGAGGATATATCTTATCAGTGGCTTCTTATCACAAGCATCTGCAGTCTCCCTGCTTAGGGACTTCCTGTGGGTACAAGAGAGAGGGCATGCTGAAAGTATAGAGAAGTTAATGCCCCCTGGAACAGCCCTCAACTTTGAGGGTTGTTCTTCACCATTGTGCAGAAGTGAATGAACCCGAGATTCCCAGAGCACTAACCTCCTTTCCTTCCCTGACTTCCCCATTTCCCTACCAGTGTTCCTTTGGATCACCTCTCAAATTAACTACATTCCCTCAAGTTTGTTCCTATAGGAACAAAGGTCTCAAGGTCTGTTCCTATAGGACTCCAGTCTAAAATCTGTAGCAAATATGAGAAAATATTTCTTCTTCCCATGAATGACCCAGAGCAAATCGCATCCCCAGGAGACTGCATTTCCTAGATGCCAAACAGAGATTGTTGGGAGGACTTAGAAGTCCGTTTCCTAGTACAAGGTCCCATGTTGAGAAGGCTAATGGATTTTTGGATTTCTCTCTAATGAAGCCAAAAATAGCAATTCTTTTTTGGAGCCCCAAATAAGAATTGGAGCTCTTTTTTGGAGCTCCCTTTTTAGGGACCCCCTAAAATACGGAGCCCCAAAAGAAAGATTTTTTTTTCCTTCTAGATATTAGGAAAATATACTAAGTTTAGGGTACTCTGAGGGCCAACTCCAAGTCACATGCACTCCAGTTTGCTAAGCAAAGAACCAATAGGTGTATTTCTTACATAAAATAATATTTCTATATTATAATCCAAGTGGAACAGAAAAAATGTTGTAGTTCTACAAGAGTTGGGATATCTCATGATTTAAAACCGTTGTATTAGGCAAAGAATAAGAAATATCTACTTCTGGCTTCCAACAGACATCAGTCAAATTACTACTGAGCTATCCAAACCCTCCACAATGACTCAGAGTAGCATTCAAAGTCTGAATAATCCAGTATCAATTATACTACTAGTTTTGGTGCCTGTATCCTGATATTTAATTAAGTCCCTTTTGGAAATTACCTTAAAAAACAGAAAAGAGTATATTATATAGGTTATAGACTATAGAAAATAAACTTTTCTATTATTGGTTATAAGACAAAAAATATGCTAGACCCTGATGAAAATAAGAAACAATGGAAAGAATACTGGCAAGTTGGGTGTATGAATTCTGGTGGATTTGAGAATAAGCTATATCTAACAAAGTATTTTATACAGGCACACCTCATTTTATTGCACTTCATTGCAGTTCATGGGTAGTGTGTTTTTTACAAATTGAAGGTTAACCTTGCACTGAGCAAGACTATTGGTGCCCTTTTTCCAGTAACATACTCGCCTCCTGTCTCTGTACCGAATTTTAGTAATTCTCTTAATATTTCAAACTTTTTTGATTTTTATAATATAGGTTATCGTGACCTGTTTTCAGTGATCTTTATTATTACTATTGTAATTTGTTGGTTGGGGGTGCTCCATGAATTGTGCCCATGCCCATATAAGATGGCAAACTTAGTTGGTAAGTGTTTGTCCTGACCAGTCACCCAGCTGGCCATTCCCCATTTCTCTCCTTGTCCTCAGCCCTTTCTATTCCCTGAGACACAACAATATTGAAATTAGGCCAATTACTAAACCTACAATGACCTCTTGGTATTCAAGTGAAAAGAAGAGTCACATGTTTCTTGCTTTAAATCAGAAGCTCAGAATGATCAGAATTAGTGAGGCAGAGATGTTGAAAGCTGAGATAAACTGAAAGCTAGGTCTCTTGTGCCAAAAAAAAAAAAAAAAAAAAAAAAGTTGTGAATGTAAAGGAAAAGCTTTTAAAGAAAATTAAAAGTGCTACTGCAGGGGACACACAAATGATAAGAAAGCAAAACAAGCTTATTGTTGACATGGAGAAAGTTTTAGTGGTATGGATAGATGATCAAACCAGCCATGACATTTCCTTAAGCTAAAGTCTAATCTAGAGTAAGGCTCTAACTCTCTTCAATTCTATGAAGACTGAGAGATGAAGAAGCTGGAGAAATAAAATTTGAAGGTAGCAGAGGTTAGTTCATGAGGTTTAAGGAAAGAAGCTGTCTCCATAACATAAAAGTACAAGGTAAACCAGCAAGTGTTTATAAAGAGGTTGCAGCAAGTTATTGAGAAGATTTAGCTAAGATTATTGATGAGGGTGGCTATACTAAAGAAAATATTTTCAATGTAGATAAAACAGGTTTCTATTAGAAGGAGATGCCATCTAAGACTTTCACAGTTAGAGAAAAGTTACTGCCTGGCTTCAAAGTTTCAAGAGATACATTGACTCTCTTATTAGGGGGTAATGCAGATGGTGATTTTAAGTTGAAGTCAATGTAATTCACCATTCTGAAAATTCTAAAGCCCTTATAATTATGTTAAATCTACCCTGTCTGTGCTCTATAAATGGAAGAACGAGGCTTAGAGAACAGCACATATATTTACAGTGTGCTTTATTGAATATTTAAAGCCCACTGTTGAGACTTACTTCACTGAGAAAGAGATGCCTTTCAAAATATTACTGCTCACTGACAATGCACCTGGTCACCAAAGAGCTCTGATGGAGATGTACAAGGAAAATAATGTTGTTTTCTTGTCTGCTGACAAAACACTCATTCTGTATCTCATGGATTGAGAAGTAATTTTGAAGTTCAAGTCTTATTTTTTAAGAAAGATATTTCATAAGGCTATACTTACCATAGATAATAATTTCTCTGATGGATGTGGGCTAAGTAAATTGAAAAACCACTTAGAAAGGATTCACCATTGTAGATGCCATTAAGAGCATTTGTGATTCATGGGAGGAGGTGAAAATATCAACTTCAATGGGAGTTTGAAGAAGTCCTATAAATGACTTTGAGACATTGATAACTTCAATGGAGGAAGAAACAGCAGATTACAGTGGTGGAAATAACAAATAAAATAGAATAGAGGTGGAGCCTGAAGATGTGACAGAATTGCCGCAATCTCATAATAAAACTTGAACAGAAGAGAAGTTACTTATGGATGAGCAAAGAAGGTGGTTTCTTGAGACAGAATCTACTCCTGGTGAAGATGCTATGAACATTGTTGAAATGATAGCAAAGTATTTAGAATATTATGTAAACTTAGTTGATAAAGGAGTGGCAGAGTTTGAGAGGATTGACTACAATTTGAAAGAGGTCCTACTGCAGATAAAATGCTATCAAACAGCTTGGCCTCGTAAAGAAAAATCTTTTCTGAAAGGAAGAGTCAGTTGATGCAGCAAACTTCATTATTATCTTATTTTAAGAAAATTTCACAGCACCCAGCCTTCAGCAGTCACCACTCTGATAAGTCAGCAGACATCAACATTGTGGTAGGACCCTTCATGAGCAAAAATATTATGACTCTCTGCAATCTTAGATAATCATTAGCATTTTTTTGGCAATAAGGTATTTTAAATTAAGGTATGCACTTTCATTTCTAGACAATGCTCTGCATACTTAATAGACCACAGTATAGTGTAAACATAACATATATATAGACATATATATACTGGGAAACCAAAAGTTTGTTTGAATCCCTTTATTGCTATGTTTGCTTTATTGCAGTGGTCTGGAACTGAACCTGCAAAATATCTGAGATATCCCTGTATCAGCTCCAGTGTAAAACACTGTAAGTATTCTAGGCAAATTGTTACCCTTAATAAAAACATAGGAGGATGTTTTTCTTTTCTTTTCTTTTCACTTTTTAAGTCAAATCTCCATTATAACCCTAAATTCTTTCAAAGAAGCCTTATCTCTACTGAAAGCCTATTTAATCCTGCTTGTAAGACCCATCCATAGGGTTTATTCTGGAGTCAGACGCAGGAGTGGAAAGGCACAATTAACAGGATTATTTGTATGTTGAAGGATTTATTCGCTGACTGGAGGGGATAAAGAGTGAGGTAACTTTTCTAAGTCATACATATATAAGAAAAAATAAGCTACACAATATGAAAATCAAACCTAGGAGCAGTAAATGTCCATAAGGGAGCGATTAGCATTATGATCCTAAGTAGAAAATTCATTATTAATCATATCAATATGTTTGTAGTTTGTGAAGCAGTGAGAAGCCATGGGTCATTGGATACCACTGCAGGAGGCTAAGTAAATTCAAATTCACCTCTGAAAGTGTGGAAACTATTTTGTTATAGAGTTCATGGGAAGATACAGGCAAAGCAATTCATACTCAACGCTGGATATAGAATTGATTGTCCTGACACTAATTGTGCTAACTAGGAAGGGTCTCCAGCTCACCAACGTAGACAGATAAAGTTCTGCATAATAACACGTGCATGTGCCTCACATCTACTATGGCATGGCCTCACAGGTACAGACTACTGAATAGGGTACATATTCACCAGAGTTAATAGGTATTGTTATACTACTTATAATACAAAACAAATAGTATAAACAAAATATCCTCAGCATTAGAAGAAAAAGTATATTTCATTTGGTTATCACACAATATGCAGCATCCCTCTGGCTGAAGTTCAAAATAATTAAAAGAGGAAGTGCAAAATAATCTTAGGATAATAGGAGGGATCCAAGATGGCCGATTAGGAGCAGCTGAGGATTGCAGCTCCCAGTGAAAGCGCAGAGGGTGAGTGGACGCCGCATTGCCAGACAGATTTTTATTGCCCACAGACCAGGAGATTCCCAGGGGGGAGAAGCCCCACGGGTCGCCAGCGCGGCTGGTTTGGCCGGCGCAGCAGTTTTTGCCGGCGCGACTGTTTTCCCCCGGCGCTGCTGTTTTGGGCGGCGTCCCGGCGCAGCGGTCCCCCATACAAAATACGTGGGTCCGGGTGCCGTTTTAGCTGGCAATTGGAGCTCCGGGAAGGCAGAGCCGCCCATTCATCTGATTGAAAAAGGGGACTGAAACAGGCAGCCAGGCCAGGAGATTTCCCGGGCAAAAAAACACCACAAATCTCCGTGCCCGCGGTTTCAGCCGGCGCAGTGGGTCGCCGCACGGGAAATCACACAGATCCCGGCGCCTTTTCAACAGGCGGCTGGAACACCTGGGAGACTCTGAGGCAGGGAGCCAGGTGATCAGGCTCGGCTGGTCCCACCCCCCACAAAAAAACAGCCATCGGAAACGCTCTGGATCCAGAGTTTCACAGCAAGCACAGCTGAGCCCGGGACGGCCCAGCTCTGTGGGGGGAGGGGCGTCCGCCATTACTGAGGCAGTCTGCCGCTACAGAGGGAGTTTGCCATTGCCCAGGCAGTTCTCACTACACCGGTATAAACAGGACTGCAGGGAAGTTCATACGGCAGCTGGGTGGAGCCCACAGCAGCTCAGCAAAGCCTCTGTAGGCAAACAGTGACTAGGCTGCCTCATCGCTGGGCAAGGCAGCCCTGAGAAAAAGGCAGCAGCACCAGGGAAACTCATAAATAAAGCCCTAACTCCCCGGGACAGAGCACCTGGGGAAAAAGGGGTTTATGAGTTCTGCTGCAGCAGACTTAAACGTACCTGCCCAGCAACTCTGAATGAACAACGGAGCTCACAGCTCAGCACTTGAGCTCCTATAAAGGAAACTCTGTCTCCTCAAGCAGCTCCCTGATCCCCCACATATCCAACGAGTCACCTCACAAAGGAGTGCTCAGACGGACGTCTGGCGGGTATTCTTCTGGGACAAAGATAGCAGAAGAAGAGACTGGCAGCAACCGTTACTGTTCTGCAGCTGCTGCAGGTGATCCCCCAGGCAAGCAGGGCCGGGAGAGGACCTCAGCAGTCCTACAGCAGAGGGGCCAGACTGTTAGAAGGAAAACTAAGAAACAGAAATAAATAACTTCATCATCAACAAACGGGACGTCCACTGAGAGACCCCATCTGAAAATCACCAACCACAAAGACCACACACAGATAAATCCACAAAGATGGGAAGAAACCAGCGCAAAAAGGAGGTAAACACCCGAAACCAGAATGCCTCTCCTCCTACAAGGGATCACAACTCCTCACCAGCAAGGGAACAAGGCTGGATGGACAATGAGTGTGATGAAATGACTGAATCAAGCTTCAGAAGGTGGGTAGTAAGAAACTTCTGTGAGCTAAAAGAACATGTTCTAACCCAGTGCAAACAAACTAACAACCTTGAAAAAAGATTTGACGAAATGCTAATGAGAATAACCAACTTAGAGAGGAATGTAAGTGAATTGATGGAGCTGAAAAACACAACACAAGAACTTTGCGAAGCATACACAAGTTTCAACAGCCGAATTGACCAAGCAGAAGAAAGGATATCAGAGGTCGAAGATCAACTCAATGAAATAAAACGAGAAGGAAAGAGTAGAGAAAAAAGGGTAAAAAGGAATGAACAAAGTCTCCAAGAAATATGGGACTATGTGAAAAGACCTAATCTACGTTTGATAGGTGTACCTGAATGTGAAGGAGAGGATGAATCCAAGCTGGAAAATACTCTTCAGGATATTATCCAGGAGAACTTCCCCAACATAGGAAAGCAGGCCAATATTCAAGTCCAGGAAATACAGAGAACACCACAAAGATATTCCTCAAGAAGAGCAACCCCAAGGCACATAATCGTCAGATTCACCAGGGTTGAAATGAAGGAGAAAATGCTAAGGGCAGCCAGAGAGAAAGGTCGGGTTACCCACAAAGGGAAACCCATCAGACTCACAGCAGATCTCTCAGCAGAAACCCTACAAGCCAGAAGAGAGTGGGGGCCAATATTCAACATCCTTAAAGAAAAGAACTTTCAACCCAGAATTTCATATCCAGCCAAACTGAGCTTCATAAGTGAAGGAAAAATAAAATCCTTTGCGAACAAGCAAGTACTCAGAGATTTCATCACCACCAGGCCTGCTTTACAAGAGCTCCTGAAAGAGGCACTAAACATAGAAAGGAACAACCAGTACCAGCCACTCCAAAAACATACCAAACAGTAAAGACCATCAACACAATGAAGAAACTGCATCAACTAACAGGCAAAACAGCCACCTAGCATCAAAATGGCAGGATCAAATTCACACATAACAATATTAACCCTAAATGTAAATGGACTAAATGCCCCAATTAAAAGACATAGACTGGCAAACTGGATAAAAAGCCAAAACCCATCGCTGTGCTGTATCCAGGAAACCCATCTCACATGCAGAGATACACAAAGGCTCAAAATAAAGGGATGGAGGAAGATTTACCAAGCAAATGGAGAGCAAAAAAAAGCAGGAGTTGCAATTCTCATCTCTGATAAAATAGACTTTAAACCAACAAAGATCAAAAGAGACAAAGAAGGACATTACATAATGGTAAAAGGATCAATGCAACAAGAAGAGCTAACGATCCTAAATATATACGCACCCAATACAGGAGCACCCAGATACATAAGGCAAGTTCTCAATGACTTACAAAGAGACTTAGATTCCCACACAATAATAGTGGGAGACTTGAACACCCCGTTGTCAATGTTAGACAGATCAACAAGACAGAAAATTAACAAGGATATCCAGGACTTGAACTCACACCTGGATCAAGCAAACCTAATAGACATTTACAGAACTCTCCACCCCAAATCCACAGAATATACATTCTTCTCAGCACCACATCACACCTACTCTAAAATTGACCACATAATTGGAAGTAAATCACTCCTCAGCAAATGCAAAAGAACAGAAATCATAACAAACAGTCTCTCAGACCACAGTGCAATCAAGTTAGAACTCAGAATTCAGAAACTGACTCAGAACCACACAGCTTCATGGAAACTGAACAACTGGCTCTTGAATATTGACTGGATAAACAATGAAATGAAGGCAGAAATGAAGATGTTCTTTGAAACCAATGAGAACGAAGACACAACATACCAGAATCTCTGGGACACATTTAAAGCAGTCTCTAGAGGAAAGTATATAGCAATAAATGCCCACATGAGAAGCAAGGAGAGATCTAAAATTGACAACCTATCATCAAAATTGAAAGAGCTAGAGGAGCAAGATCAAAAAAACTCAAAACCTAGCAGAAGACAAGAAATAACTAAGATCAGAGCAGAACTGAAGGAGATAGAGACACGAAAAACTCTTCAAAAAATCAACAAATCCAGGAGCTGGTTTTTTGAAAAGGTCAACAAAATAGACAGACCACTAGCCAGATTAATAAAAAAGAAAAGAGAAAATAATCAAATAAATGCAATAAAAAACGATAAAGGGGATATCACCACAGATTCCACAGAAATTCAAACCATCATCAGAGATTATTACAAACAACTCTATGCACATAAACTAGTAAACCTGGAAGAAATGGATAAATTCCTGGACACATGCATCCTCCCAAGCCTAAACCAGGAAGAAGTCGAAACCCTGAATAGACCAATAACAAGGTCTGAAGTTGAGGCAGCAATTAAGAGCCTACCACCCAAAAAAGCCCAGGTCCAGATGGGTTCACAGCCGAATTCTACCAGACATACAAAGAGGAACTGGTACCATTCCTTTTGAAACTATTCCAAACAATCCAAAGAGAGGGAATCCTTCCTAAATCATTTTATGAGACCAACATCATCCTAATACCAAAACCTGGCAGAGACTCAGCAAGAAAAGAAAACTTCAGGCCAATATCCATGATGAACATAGATGCAAAAATCTTCAATAAAATACTGGCAAACCGATTGCAACAGCACATCAAAAAGCTTATCCACCATGATCAAGTAGGCTTCATCCCGGGGATGCAAGGCTGGTTCAACATACGCAAATCTATAAACATAATCCACCACATAAACAGAACCAAAGACAAAAACCACATGATAATCTCAATTGATGCAGAGAAGGCCTTTGACAAAATTCAACAGCCCTTTATGCTAAAAACTCTCAATAAACTAGGTATTGATGGAACATATCTCAAAATGATAAAAGCTATTTACGACAAACCAACAGCCAATATCATACTGAATGGGCAAAAATTAGAAGCATTCCCTTTGAAATCTGGCACTAGACAAGGATGTCCTCTCTCACCACTCCTATTCAATATAGTACTGGAAGTTCTAGCCAGAGCAATCAGGCAAGAAAAAGAAATAAAGGGTATTCAAATAGGAAAGGAGGAAGTCAAATTGTCTCTATTTGCAGACGATATGATTGTATATCTAGAAAACCCCATCGTCTCAGCCCAAAATCTCCTGAAACTGATAAGCAACTTCAGCAAAGTCTCAGGATATAAAATCAATGTGCAAAAATCACAAGCATTCCTATACACCAATAACAGACTTAAAGACAGCCAAATCAAGAACCAACTGCCATTCACAATTGCTACAAAGAGAATAAAATACCTAGGAATACAACTAACAAGGAACGTAAAGGACCTCTTCAAGGAGAACTACAAACCACTGCTCAATGAAATAAGAGAGGACACAAACAGATGGAGAAATATTCCATGTTCATGGCTAGGAAGAATCAATATTGTCAAAATGGCCATACTGCCCAAAGTAATTTACAGATTCAACGCTATCCCTATCAAGCTACCAATGACCTTCTTTGAAGAACTGGAAAAAACCACCTTAAACTTCATATGGAACCAAAAGAGAGCCCGCATAGCCAAGTCAATTCTAAGCAAAAAGAACAAAGCTGGAGGCATTACACTCCCGGACTTCAAATTATACTACAAAGCTACAGTAATCAAAACAGCATGGTACTGGTACCAAAACAGAGATATAGACCAATGGAACAGGACAGAGACCTCCGACGCAACACAACACATCTACAACCACCTGATCTTTGACAAACCTGACAAAAACAAACAATGTGGAAACGAGTCCCTGTTTAATAAATGGTGTTGGGAAAACTGGCTAGTCATGTGCAGAAAGCAGAAGCTGGACCCCTTCCTGACACCTTACACTAAAATTAACTCCAGATGGATTAAAGACTTAAACATAAGACCTAACACCATAAAAACCCTAGAAGAAAATCTAGGCAAAACCATTCAGGACATAGGTGTAGGCAAGGACTTCATGACCAAAACACCAAAAGCAGTGGCAACAAAAGCCAAAATAGACAAATGGGACCTAATCAAACTCCATAGCTTCTGTACAGCAAAAGAAACAGTCATTAGAGTGAATCGGCAACCAACAGAATGGGAAAAAATTTTTGCAGTCTACCCATCTGACAAAGGGCTGATAACCAGAATCTACAAAGAACTGAAACACATTTACAAGAAAAAACAAACAAGCCCATTCAAAAGTGGGCGAAGGATATGAACAGACACTTTACAAAAGAAGACATACATGAAGCCAACAAACATATGAAAAAATGCTCATCATCACTGGTCATTAGAGAAATGCAAATCAAAACTACATTGAGATACCATCTCACGCCAGTTAGAATGGCGATCATTAAAAAATCTGGAGACAACAGATGCTGGAGAGGATGTGGAGAAATAGGAACGCTTTTACACTGTTGGTGGGAGTGTAAATTAGTTCAACCATTGTGGAAGACGGTGTGGCGATTCCTCAAGGACCTAGAAAT
This sequence comes from Ateles fusciceps, assembly GCA_036589455.1. Classification (NCBI taxonomy): domain Eukaryota; kingdom Metazoa; phylum Chordata; class Mammalia; order Primates; family Atelidae; genus Ateles; species Ateles fusciceps. Next base: position 1,117,667 of record JAZHEH010000827.1, on the reverse strand, counting down.
AGAAATTCCATTTGATCCAGCAATCCCATTACTGGGTATATATCCAAAAGACTATAAATCGTTCTACTATAAGGACACATGCACACGAATGTTCATTGCAGCACAGTTTACAATAGCAAAGACCTGGAACCAACCCAAATGCCCATCGATGATAGACTGGACAGGGAAAATGTGGCACATATACACCATGGAATATTATGCAGCCATCAAAAACGATGAGTTCGTGTCCTTTGTAGGGACATGGATGAACCTGGAAACCATCATTCTCAGCAAACTGACACAGGAACAGAAAATCAAACACCGCATGTTCTCACTCATAGGCGGGTGTTGAACAATGGGAACACATGGACACAGGGAGGGGGAGTATCACACACTGGGGTCTGTCGGGGGGAAAAAGGGGAGGGATAGTGGGGGGTGGGGAGTTGGGGAGGGATAGCATGGGGAGAAATGCCAGATATAGGTGATGGGGAGGAAGGCAGCAAATCACACTGCCATGTGTGTACCTATGCAACAATCTTCCATGTTCTTCACATGTACCCCCAAACCTAAAATGCAATAAAAAATAAAAAATAAAAAAAAAAAAAAAAAAAAAAAATCTTAGGATAATAAAAAGAAAATGGAAATTATACAAAAGGTAACATTGAATTTACATGTCTTTCTTTACTTTTTCTTCATTCATAGATAACATTTTCATGGTCCTACATGTATATTGCTGTTTAAATTTTGTAACAGTTCATGTTTTACTGTCATTTAAGCATTAGAGAATCTGTTGATGTTCAGCTTGATGGGTTTTGGCAATGAAGACATCACAATCTGGGAATGTTAGATACTTGAAGAAAGATTAACAGCATTTTTCTTGCTGCATTAAAACAAACATTTTTAACATCTGAATGGTAAGTGACTATTCTCCCACAAGCCTCCAGGAGAATTAGGTAAGATCCCAGGACAGATGTGATCAAAATGCAGTCTTGAGGAATGTCAAATGGTTTGTTGACTTTCCAAATGTGCACTTGGTAAGTGGATATAAAGGCTACTGCGAAAGATGAGAGGAACAAGCCAGAGGATGAGAAAAACAATGATAGAAAATGTCCACTGTGTATAAAGCACACTCACCTTTACTCCCCTAAAAGGCTGAGGAAAGCACAGCTATCATACCCTGTAAGGCAGATGGAAAGGTGCCCTGGAAAGAAAACACCCAGAATGTGACATTGGGCAAGTTGTATCACTTTGCTGATCCTCATCTCTAAAATCAGAGAGTTGGATAAGGAAGTCTCTGAAGTTCCTTTCAACTCTAATATTGTTTTACAGTGTGACCTTCCATAAACAGAATTCCCAGATGTTTTATATGCTACAGGGAAATTAAAGGCTATTCAGTCAAATGAATCATCTGCTGTAATAAATTTTGGGAAAATACATGTGACATTTAGAAAATCAACAAACCATTTAAAATTGATGTTCTGTGCCTTCTGAAGACATAATAGTACCTTAGCTCTTCTTTAGGGTAGTTTTAAAGAGGAACAAATGTGGATGTGATCAAACATGACATCACTCTGCTATGGAATGCCTCCCAACCTCCCCCTCCAACAATGCTGAACTTCAGAGACAGCTAGAAAGGGAAAAGGACTGTATTGCTGGTGTTAGAGGTGGAAGGAAAACTGAGACACATGATGCCAGGGACTTTTTTAAGTTTTGGCATGGATTTCAAATGTAGTCTAAAATAATTTAATAATCTCTTTATTTTAACTATTTTTCACAACAAAATTTACTTCATATCGGCTCCTGTCTTTTACAGATATATGTTAAGGAAATTGGAAAGACAATCTGTGGAAGACCTTGAGCTTCTCCAAAGAAGTGGGATACATGTATAGTGCTGTTCTTAATCATCATTCAACTGCTATTTGTTTTTACTGGGTGATTCCACTTGACTTATAAACTCGGCATTCCAGCAGTAAAAACGAATGTACTTTTTCCTTGGTAAAGTATTTTATGTCTTTTATGGAAGGTAAGATTGCCTATGAGCATTTTAGAAGGTGCATATATATGTAATCAGAAAACTTCTGTTTTCTGATTATTTTTGTATCTGATATTCGAACCTCATTTCAATTAAATCATATTAATCAGCACCATGCATTACTCTTATCTGCAGGTTTTAAATAAAAGCAATAAAGGGGTAGAAGAAAAAAAATGATGATCAGTAAAAGATTGTGTGTCATGTTCAAATATCAACTGTTAATGTATTGTCAGTTAATAAACATTAAATACTGCTAAGATTATTTCTTCTTCACAATTAAATCATGCTACTATAGTTTTCAATTCACAGAACATTTTGAGAAAAAATACTATTAAACATTTTATTTTATACCCAAAGCACTTGATTGACACTTAAATTTTGTGGTTGTATATATGAAGTCAGTTGGCAATGACAAGAATAGAAGCTTCTTATTTGCCAGGAACTATTTTAAAAGAGGGCTTCTTATTATTATTTTCCAGGCAGTTGTGTTAACTAATTTAATCTTCACAAAAATTATCGATTCAGCTATTATTGCTATCACATTTAAAATTTAGAAAGCTGAGTCACAAAAGTGTTGAGGTATAACTACTTTTAGCATTACAGCTACTGAAGGTACAACTGGGATTTGAATGCGGGCAGTCTAGTTCCAGAGTCCACACATTTACCATAATTTTATAAAGGTTCCCATCCTAAGAGGAAAAGAAAATTTTCACTGATGTTATGAGGACTCTGTTACTGTGTGTGTGTGTGTGTGTGTGTGTGTGTGTGTGTGTGTATATATATATATATGTATATATATATATATGTATATATATATATATATATGTATGGTACTTTTATCACCATTGTCATCTACTAAGATGTGTTCACATCATGTTAAATAATTAATTATGATGAGGAATTGAAATGTAGCATTTGGGTGAGAGCTGGAAGGCACAGTTTTAGTTGTGACACCTCTCTTTACTTAATGTTTGATCTAGAACAAGTTATTTAGTATCCTTGGACCATGATTCCTCATTGGTAAAACAAAACGTTTAGGATGCAGAATCAATAAAGCTTTTTCTAAATTATTAAATGCAGATTCTACAATAATAAAGTGCTTAGTTTTGCCTAAAAATAAGTGATGTGAACATTTGCAATTTAGTGGGCAAATAAACATTATTGCTAAAAAACATATAGAAGAAAATGTTCATTGTTTATAACATTGACTTGGTCTGAATCTTTGGTAAGGACCAGGCTGCTTCTTAAGAAAACAAAACAATAAAAATCAGAATAACAATCACAAGAGGACGTATGGAAGCAATAAGAAAAACAAATGGGTCATATGTTTATATTTTGACTTCAGTACCCTTTGATTGAAAAAAAGGAAAATGCCTTCATAGAAAGAATATAAAATGCCATAACAAGGATATGACAAATAAGCAAATCTTGTTAAAGCTAAGATTTAATGACAACAGGGAAAAGGGCTTTTTCCTGACTTGCTAAGCTAGAATCATTTGGAACTGACATAGAAGCATTACACTGAATTAATCAGTAGGCTTGGGTACATAGCGCACTTCAAGTTTCAAATTGGCAAGGCCATAGCTGAGGGTGAAAGTCCCTAGAGATTCTCATACTCTGGGCCATCTGTGTTGGAAGAATACTGTAAGCTTCAACTTTCAAGTAGCAACACAATGTAGAAATTATTAGACATTACAGGCACTATAAATATGCAAGTTTTATATTTTTCTGCAGTATTTTCTGTAAACAAAAGATAGTGGGAATATGTAAGTGAACTAGAAAATGAAGTAAAGCATGTTTGCTGCAATGAAATTTTGATAGAAATAGAGTCAAACATCCTAAGGTTTTATAATGGCATCCCTATGATAATGATCAGCAAGGGTTAAGGAAAAATCTTCCTGGGATTCACTGTGCTCTGGCATATCTTCTTCTTCTGTCATTAATTAGAAGCATATCATCTCATATGTGCAGAAAGAAACAAAGGTTAATAAAGTCCCCAGGCATACATGAGTATTAGACTTTGGTTTAGATAAATTATGCTAATAAAGTTATCAAAGCATCCAAGATTTTCCAGTGATGCCATTGCACCTGTAGGACAAAATCCTTGAATATACACAACAGCCTCAAAAAATTGTTCTGTGAGGCATGATAGGCAAATGGCACATTTGGGAATCAAATCTTGCCTTCTTATAAATTCCGCAAATCTCAAAACACTCTTAGACTTTATGAACTAGGAAACAACCAAGCAAAATAGATAAGAGTATCCCCCATTTTTCAGGAGGGGAAACTAAGTTTCAAATAAACTGAAAATTGTACAATGCCATTTAACTCTACAAGAGTTAGGATTTTAATCAAAGTATTATTCTGAAATTTATATATTTTTCTGTTCCACTATGATAGTGACTAGCAATCAATGTACCCTATACAAATGTATCCCATACAAATCCTCGATGGTATAAATATTTTGAGGAGCAGGTCCAGTAAAATAATTTTTAACCTGTGACTCATTACAAAGCAAAAATAGCTATATATGTGATAATAAAACTCTCTAGAATGTATAGAATTGTCTTTTAATATAAAAACATCTGACTTACAAATTAAATCTTAGAAAAATATCTTAAAGACCAAATGTCTATTATCAAAGTGTTTCACTTTCAATCAGATGTGTTATGATATATTACAACTGTATTATTAGCTCTGTAACAGTACATTACCACTATACTGTTGCTTTGGTTAAAATAGATTTTGTTGCTAGGAAAAACTTCCAGACTTGTTAAAGAATGATTCATTTTAATTGATATCTTTATTTCTCCTTTGCTGTAGGCCATATGTTATAACAAAGAATTTTGATTTGAAACAAAAAGATCTGGAATTGAATTCCTATTCATCTACTTACCATTTGCAGGATATTAATCAAGCTACTGTGATGGACTTCTCTAATGGTCAATTAACAATTTCACAGACTTTCTTTTTCCCTACCTATTGCCAGACTCCTCTGAGCCCTGCTCATCTGCCAAGATCTCCTATCATCTTCTTTGATCTATCACCAATTTTCTCCTCTGGACCGGTGGGTGTACATAATCCTGAGTTATGGCCATTCCCAGTCAGATTGATGCCAATGAAGCCTCAAGTGACAGTGCTACAGGCTTTGAAATTCTGGGCCCCAATCATTGGTCTGGGTGCATTGACCATTATTTTGCCAATACTCTTTGCCAAATTCAGACATCATATCTCTTCCAGGCCCCCATTCTGACTCCTGTTTTTCCCCTTCACTCTTTCTCGTAGTGAACATGAAGTGTAAGCTCATGTTTCATTGGGGCTCTTGTCTGTGGATCTAGGAATCACCTCTGCTGCTCTATTTGTTTCATCATGATCAGGCAATGTGTTAGAAACATATTTCAAAAACCCTTAATAATTTTTGATAAGGAGATCTTATATAGACTCTTAAGTTTTCAAGTTTGTGTTTAAAGAAAACAAATGTTTACACATGTCTCATTGAACAAAATATAAGATTAAGCAGCATATGAATGTATGTAATTTATCATATGTAACATTACTGCTATCTCTCTCACAAATGTTATTGCATCTCTTGTGTATATTCTGTTTGTCTTTTTAGGTATGTTTCATAGTTCCCTACCTTGTGCCTTGTCCTGAAATCCTGAATTCTATGGACTTCATCACCAGACTACCTGGCTTTCTGGATTTTAATATAGTTTGAAAAAATGGAAGTCTTCACTGGCAAGACATCAAGGAGGAAGAATAAAAAGACACTGAGGTACTTATGCCCCAATCCTCAAAAGGACAGAGGCTGCATCCCTCCAGCTGGAAAGACCATTCTTTATAATAGCTCTCACTAGATCATAAAAATACTCCATCTCCTTTCCCCTCCTGGACCTTGCAAGCCCCTTGTTAGCTTCCTTGGTCATACCCACGCTTTTGTACATAGTTAAATTCTACTCAACGACTCCTTTTGAATGTGCCACCATTTATTGTGGGATCCTGACTGATACAGTCTCTCTCTGCACCAAGTTTAACTGAGCAATGTTAGCAAGTGCTCAGCCTCATTTATGGAAATATTTGGTCCCTGTACATAAATGAAGAAGAAACTCGTAGACATAGTTTATGATTCCTCTGTCAGCATTTTAAAGTGCAATTTCTAGCTTAAGATAGCTGTAACCTATAGGTACATAAAGATATATAAGAGTAGTCAAATGTAATAGAATGTTTTATACACTTTAATACTGTTTAAGACTTAATTCTATAAAATAAAAAGTTATTCCATGTGAAAGAATGTGTGCATAATATTTTACCTTCATTATTCAATTTATTTTATATGTAAGTTAAAAAAATCTTTTCCAGTAAGTATTGAAAATTCCTTGCTCAAAAATTAGGTCTGTAATTATGATCTTGGGAGTGTAACGATTTTAGATTCTACCTTTCCTTACTAGTTCTTTTTGAAGCTGCATCATTAAATTGTCATTTGCACATCTTCTTCTTTATTATCGTATAACTGAAGAATAGCACATGAAAATTCTGAAAAATCAGGTGAGCAGTCACATTGACTTTCAGAGGAGACATTCTAGTTCTTACCTAATAATCTGCCAGAGAGGACTTGCTTTTTTAGAAAACTGCAGTAATCATTTAGAGAATATTTCCTATCATCCAACCCCAAATTTTAGCTTTAGAGATACTTCTATTTTGTTTTATTATACTACTTATAAGACTAATTTATAAGATTTGCTTTAGTAATTATGTGACATCAAAGTTTTCTAGCTTTCTTAAAGTTGACAGACTTCTCAATCATAATATTTCAAGACATTGTTGGATGACTGTTGTAACAGGCTGATGGCTCTCCTCGGATCCTAGCCATTTTTCTTGAACACACCGCCAGTTTACATTTCCTGGGTTCTTTTGATCAGTTATGGTAATTTCACAGGTTTCCAGCTTACTCTAAGGGTAAATAAGTCTCATTCTTAAACCTGGCCTAAGAAAACTTCAAACCATGCAGTCATGTTCTTTCCAATAAAGACTGGATTATATAGAGATAACCATCAGACTGACCATGAAATTTGTGTGAAAAACAGTAGAGTGATTATCAGCATTGGTTGCTAAATAACTTCATAGACCAGAACCCTCTTCTTTCTGTGCAGAATTTGTCTTTTACTAAAACTGAACAAAAAATATACTTCTGTTTTGTTTGAGTGAATGTACGTTTTTGGCCTATTGCAAAGGTTAGCCCACGTTGACTAACAAAAATTAAATGAAAAAATTAATTATTTCCCATTGGTTTTAAAAATTGTTTTATTATTGGTGTAGTGTGTTTAGTTGACTCTATATTCTTTTATAAAATACTACATTTTTCTCTCCTGTTTCGTAGAAGCTTTCAAAAAATAAGCCTGTTTTACAAGAACATTTAATAACTAATGAGAGATCAATAAGTTTCATGAATTTTGCTAGGATCTTAGAGTGATCAAAAACACTTGTCTCATAGATCTTGTTGATTGGTGGAGGAGACGGACATTAATCAAATAATGACAAAAATAATTGCATATTAACAAATGGAGATAACTGATTTGAAAAAAAACAATATGAGTATGAAGCAACATAAATGAAACTGGCTTACTCTAGGGGAAGAATGATTATTTAATAAAATGATGTTCAGGTTGAAATCAATAACAAGAGTAAGATTAAACTGGAAAAACAAAAGTGAAGATTATATTCCAAACAGCAGAAACACTGTGCAAAGACCCTGTGGATGAAGGAATCACAGTAACCCAAGGACTTGGTAAAAGGCCATTGTGCCTGGGGAAGGGCCATCGATAAGGTATGAAATAGGCCCAAAAAATTGCTGAGAGTCAGATACTTACTGAACACTCCCTCCTTGTAACTACCTCCTCTTCTGTTGGAAATGTTAGTGTCATATTCCTTTCATTCATCTTTAATATCATGTCAGGTTATATTTTCTAAATGTTGCCACAGCAATAATTCCAGTCTAATTTGTTCTTCCAGAACCTTGCCACTACCCCATCTGGAGCTGAGGTTTGTTTTCTCTTCCTTGAAAGGAAGTAAACTGTTATGGCTATCTCAACATGTAGTATATAACAAGTGATGTCACTTGATTTCCAAGTCTAGTTCATCCAAGGTAATACTTCAGCTGGCTTTCTCTATTTGAGGAGGTATAAAGTAAAAATAAATAAATAAATAAATTTTACTTAATGATTTAAAAGTCATGTTAACTTTTGTTTGTTTTTAAACTTACAATGACTGTGAAATTGGCTTCTATTTTTATCTACTAAGCTACTTGAAATGTGTGCCTAAAAGGAAATATATACTTCTTATAAAGAATTAGAAATTATAACTTTCAAAATGCATAACTAAGTCTTAATATTAGTGATTGATCTCAGTGGGAGTAATCCATGCTAGTGATCATGAGTGACCTGGCAGAGTTGGCTTGTAGGGAGTGATTATTAGTAGCAATGAATCTCCCCAAAATGTAATCCCAGCTACTCATGAGGCTGAGGCAGGAGAATTGCTTGAACCCAGGAGGTGGATTGCTTGAACCCAGGAGGCAGAGGCTGCAGTGAGTGGAGACCTGCCACTGCACTCCAGCCTAGGCAACAGAGCCAGACTCTGTCTCAAAAAAAAAAAAAAAAAAAAAAGAATTAAGTTTGTGAAATTTCCCAAACTTCATCTTGTCAAATGTAGTCTTGTATATTACTTTCTGGTTCAAGGCTAATAATCCTGATATTATAGAACACTTACTTTGTGCTTAATTCTTTAATATTATATGACATTTACAGTACTCTAAGCTATTTAGCTGATATAACTTAATTATTAAAACAACATATTGGTACTCCTTTATGTCAATTTTTTTATGGAGAAACATGCAGAGAAATGTTAAAAATCTTGTTTAACTCTAGGCACTTGTGTTGGAGTTTGGGATTTGAGTGTCCACTATCTGGCTCTAGACCCTGCTTGCCATCATGTGACATTTAATGGGCCACTGGGGTCTGCATTATAAGGTTCAATCTCTTAAGAAAGGCAATTAAGATCTAAGTCCTTATTACCTACCTATCTTTCCCTCTCATCTTCTCTACACTATCTAGGCTCCAACTAACCTAGAAGAGTGACCATTTTACAAGCCTACTCTGGATTATTCTATCCCATTATTTTTTTGTCAGACTCAGAGAGTATATGATTTGCTTTTATTCCTCCTTCTGAATTGTCAAAATCCTAACAATTATCCTCAGCTAAGTTGTACATTCTCCATGTATAATTACCTGATCTAGCCTATTTATGAAGCAGAGAGAAAATTTCTCTCTCTTCTTACTTCTCATGTATTTGTTTCATAGGTTATGAACTAAACTTCCTAAAAGCAAGAATTATTGTCTTCTTTTCTTGTGTCCCAAAAATGAAGTATAAAGCCTTAAAAAAATAAGTTCTAAAAACATAAAACTACTAGAAGAAAACATAGGGGAAAAGCTCCACAACATTGATCTGGGCACTGACTTCTTGGATAGGACTCTAAAAGCACAGGCAACAAAAATAAAAATAGACAAATGGGATTTCATCAAGCTGAAGAGCTTCTTCCAAGCAGAGAAAACAATTAACAGAATGAAGAGGCAACTCACAGACTGAAAGAAGATATTTGCAAACCATACATCCAGTAAAGGGCTAGTATCCATAACATATAAAAGGAACTCAAACACCTCAACAGCAAGAGAACAAATAACCCAATTAAAAACTGGACAAAGGATTGAACAGATGTTTCTTAAAAGACATGAATAATAGATATATGAAAAAATTCTCAACATCTTGAATCATCAGAGAAATGCAAATTAAAACCACAATAAGATGTCACTTCATACCTGTCAGAATAACTATTATCAAAAAAATGAATGACAACAATTATTGGTAAGAATGTGGAGAAAATGGAACCTTTGTATACTGTTGGTGAAAATATAAATTAGTACAACCATTTTGCAAAATATTATTGGAGTTCCTCAAAAAAATAAAAATAGAATTGCCATGTGATCTAGAAATTCCACTTCTGGAGAGAGAGAGAGAGAGATACATACATATACACATATATACTTTCACAGTAAAATTGAAATCAGGATGTTGAAGAGATATCTTCCCTCCCATGAACATTACAGCATTGCTCACAATAGCCAAGATGTGAAAGCAACCTAAGTATCCATCAAAGAATAAAGAAAATGTGATATATGTATATAATAGAATACAGTGTTTAAAAAGGGGTAAATTCTGTCATTTGTGACAACATGGATGGAACTAGAGGACATTATGCTAAGTAAAATAAGCCATGCACAGAAAGACAAATACTTTACGAGCTCACTTATATGTGAAATCTAAACAAATTGATTTCATAGAAACAGAGAGTAGAAAGATGGTTAACCAAGAGTACAGGAAAAGCGGAGCAATGAAGAAAAGGAAGAAAATGATCAAAGTATATAAAGTTTCAGCTAGACTGGAAGAATAAGTTCTAGTGATTTATTGCATTGCATGGTGACCAAGTTAATAACAATGTACTGTATGTTTCAAAATTGCTAAAATAGATTTTTAATGTACTCACCACAAAAAAAAATGATAAATTACCAAGGTGAAATATACATTAATCAGCTTGACTGAATTTTCCTATAATGTGTACATAGATCAAAACATCACATTATAGCTATAAATATACATGACTTTTTGTCAATTTAGAGGACAAAACTAAAAATAAAAATCAGTACTCAAAAACTCTTCCCTCTGAAATTGAATTATCTCATTATCTTATAGCTATCTAGAATATAGCAAACATTCTAAGCAATTACACAGAACCACTATAAAAATATGAAGAAAAATATTTCACATTAAATTTTTTTATGTTTTAGGTGTATAGTATCATGTAAAATACATAAAGTAATTGACTTTTTAAATTAATTTATATGGTAAAATATGAGCAACAATAATTTTTAAATTATTCTAATATATTACCAAAAATGACTCAAAGGCCAAATTCAGATTTCTAGGAAACTGATGATTACAATGTTATCTGATTAATCTAAAGTGATCTTGACATTCAGACAGGATAATCTGATCAGAAAGAAAAAATTATGTGTTTTGTGCCTTGAGTTGTTTTTCTTAATCCTTATAATTAACTGCATGCAACCAAATGCATTTTCCAAAATAAAGATGTCACAGTATGCCCCTTAAAATAACATAATAAATGTTCATCTTCCTATTAATACATTTGCATTTCATGTACTCTGTGCTGCAGACCAATACATCTCTGCAGTAAATGTGTCAAGATAACAATGACATTTTCCTCACTTGGTATTTGAATTCTTCTAACAAGATCTAATTTTGTGGAAGTACAGGATTATCCTTATTGGTCATCAGTCTTATACTTTGGAATATTATTTCCTTTTTTGGTATGTGCAGAATTTAATCAGACCATCTGATTCAATTGGTACATTTCTATTTAATCTGTTCAGTTACCTGTCTCCCCGCTTTTCTCCCCCCCCAACTCTTTCTCCCTCTTCTTCCATCCTTCCTTCTCTGTCTCTATATCAAAATTAATGAATGATTACAATTAAAATGTTCATTTTTTAACTTAATTATAATAAGATTTTTTTGTTTGTCTGATTTAGTATGCAGTGGTTAAGAAAGCTCCTAATTCAGCAGATACCCAAACTGCTTCCTGCTATATTGACACAGAACCACTTATACTAACATTTACAGAAACCAATTGCTTTAGCTTCAAGAGAGACATTCCCAAGGGCAAGAAAATACTTTGTGGCTTGATCGTCTAAGAGTGGGAGTGTTTGATTACGTACACTCTCAGGGATTTGTATAAACCAGATGGAGTAACCAGGGAGTGCTTAAGTTTAGCATTCTTACGAGAGGGTTATTCACTGCATGAATTTTATCTAGAAAAGAATTACTCTTCTGTGTATAACTGGACGTTTCAATCACTTAGAACTATTACCCAACCAGGTTTAGTTTTCTTAGTGGAGCTTAATCAGACATTTACTGAAGATATTTTTATGTAAAATAATTAACCAAAGAATAGTTCTACAATTCATTTTTCCATTTTCTGGCATGTCTTGGAGATCTGACCTCTTTAGAAAGGTTTCTAGACAGTGAGAAGCTATAATTTAATATCCTTGGCTTTAAGATGCACTAAAGAATACACCACAAGCATAATTGCAGAGCTTCTAAAAGATGAACACTGCATACATTCCATGTGAGAGAAGACCTCCAGCTGCTCCAAACTTGCAACCATTTCCTAAACCTCATCCTTTTTAAGCTTCTCCCTGTTTTGATCCTTATCTAAGCCATCCCTTGTGGCTCTTAGCCTAGAGTTTGTGGTCACTGAATTTTTAACTGGAGAATTTTAACTGATTGCAATTATTCTTCCAAAGCCACCCTTGCTATTTTGAAGGGGTTTTATAATCTCTTGAGTTTTGTATTTTGACTGTAAATCTAATTGCTGGTATTTGGGCATCAAAATGACTTCTTTCCTCTTTTTGAAAGTTTTAAAATAAAGGATAAGGTTTTAATCAATAAATATGTTTATTGGTACAGTGTTTTGGCTTATCTTTCTGGAAAGATATTTAAGGCAATTCTAACAATTGTTTTAAAATATGTTATGTCTGCCTGGGGCTGAAAACATTGACTCAGGCTTGTCTCATGTACCAACCAAGGAAAAAAACGGTTGATATGTTTTAGTTTTTGAATGTGCAATGCCCGTGTTGTGCATGTGGGCGTATTTAAGTATGTGCATGCACACACACAAGTTAACAGTAGAGATTGTTAAATCCATAAATTAGCTATATTTTTACTTTACATATTGCAGACAAAATGATTTTAAAATACAACTTAGACTGTAAAATAGTCCCCCCGATCCAAGGTTTCAGCTACAAGCAGTCAATCATAGTCTGAAAATAGTAAATATAGGACAATAAGATATTTGAGAGAGAAAAAGATCACATTCACATAACTTTTATTATAGTATATTATTATAATTGTTCTATTTTATTATTATTGTTGTTAACCTCATACCGTGCCTAGTTTACAAATTAAATGTTATCATAGGTATGTGTGTATAGGGAAAAACATAGTACAGATATTGCAGGACAGGCAAGCCCCCAAATTAGAGCTTAGCTCAGGAGGGTTCTTGGCTTTGCCAAGAAAATAATTCAAGGATGAGTCAATGGTATTAGACAGCAATTTTTATTGAACAATACTGCTCCTAGCAGGGCAGGGCTAACTCATATGCCATGAGTGCAGAGTTGGTAATGTATTCAGACTCAGGTAAACCCACTTTCAATTACATGCAAATTAAGGGGTGAGTCAAAGCAAATTAAGGGGTGGGTTACTTAGAACTTTCTAGGGAAAAGGTAATAACTTCCTGGTTATTGCCATGGAAGTGGGTAGTGACTTCTGTGTTATTGCATTTGTAAACTGTCATGGTGCAAGACAAAGTGTCTTATGCTAATGAGAAGTAAGAGCAGTGTATTAGGGTTCTCTAGAGGGACAGGACTAATAGGATAGAGGTATACATTAAAGGGGGTTTATTAAGGAGTATTGACTCACACTATTAAAATGTGAAGTCCCACAGTAGGCCATCTGCAAGGTGAGGAGCAAAGAAGCCAGTCAGAGTCCCAAAACCTCTAAAGTAGGGAAGCCAACAGTGCAGCCTTCAGTCTGCGGTCAAAGGCCTGAGAGCCCCTCGAAAACTACTGGTGTAAGTCCAAGAGTCCAAAAGCTAAAGAACTTGGAGTCTGATGTTTGAGGGTGGAAGCATCCAGTACAGGAGAAAGATGAAGGCTAGAAGATTGAGCCAGTCTAGTCCTTTCACATGCCTCTGCCTGCTTTTATCCTAGCCACACTGGCAGCTGATTAGATGGTGCCACACAGACTGAGGGTGGGTCAGAGTTTCCCAGTCTACTGCTCAAATGTTAATCTCTTTTGGCAACACTCTCACAGATACACCCAGAAACAATACTTTGCATCCTTCAATCCAATCAAGTTGACCCTCCATATGAACCATCACAGTTAGCTAAAGATTCCTTTCTTCTGACATCTGCTGGTTCCCCACCAGTTTCTTCACTTTATCCTGTCTGGGTCAGATCCTGTTTTGGTCAGCAGAGTTGTGACCAGAGAACAAGTCTGGCCAGTCTTCTACTATATATGTATGGCTTAAAGCATTCATTCAGGGCTAGGTATTCAATGAGAATTTCAGGAATTCACTGAGGGTCTTGGAACATATCTTCCACAGAGAAAGGGAATTACTGTACTAGGGGATCAATTTAGTATAAACGTTAAAATAAACAGTACTTTGTAAATGTACTCTAAATTAGGTTTAGAAGCATCTCTGAGAGTCCTTGATTAACTTCAGCACTGTTCCCACTCAATATAAATATGGCCTGTGGCTGTGTATATTGTATAGATCATTTGCACTACTCAGTAACATCTGAAGAATATTAATCAGGGTAAAGAAAGAGATAGAAGGCTAAGGAAATTCAATATAAACATGTAAAAGAGTGAACTTTCTTACCTCTCTCTGTTGTACACAGTTAAATCTATTACTTAGAATTGGCCAGTAAATACACAAGAAGGATTTACCAAAGGATTATCAGATTTCATAACAATCAGTGACAATGATGGAACCTTATTGTGAATTTGAGAACTGAGTTTAAATCAAGATGAAATGTCCTAGATTAGGCATTAGATAAAACTGCCCATTATATCATTAATATTAATTAGATTCTTTGCTGCCTTGTGTTCTTTGATCTGAGCTAAGTAATTAAGCCCATTTTGCTTTCTAATTGGATTATACTATATGTCTTGCTGAATTCAAAGGTAAGAAAATGTGCAGGCCCTAAATATATACTGCTTTGTTGATGATGTCCTATCTATAGAATAATGCTCTGGGGATGTAAGAATACATTTTAAAAGGTATTTGTTCAACTAAAATGTACAGTTGATCTTTCCAGGAACATTGTAAAACATTATTTCTTATATCATTTATGTGATATGTCCTGTTGAGTCCTTACTTTTCAAGCAGAGGCTTTTGGAATCTTGGAGGAAGAAATTTTCTAATAAAAAGAATTTGAAAGATGCTAGTATGTAAAGAGAGACCCAGAGGTTCAGAAGGCAAAATGTAGCTCACTTAAAGAGAGAGAGGTCCCTCAGTCAAGATAGGCCAGACTCTGATGGATTGTGGCTATTGAGCAAGATGTTTAATTTGATAATTTGAATCTTGAGCTCATTGCCAGAATGATGAGAACTTTGAGCTTTATGTTGAGGATGACTTTTGGGATTGAAAATAAAAATAATCGTGAAATTTGAGCATTTATATATTCACAGCACTATGGTAAGAATTTTATATGAATAATTGCATTTAACCTTAACATATACCCATTAGAGTAGATATTTTTCTTAAGTACACTTTACAGAAAATGAAACTGAAGCTTAGGGACTGAATGTGACTTGGCTCTGCTGATATATGTTCAACCTGAACCTTGAAACAATGTCTGTGTGATTCCAAAGCTTATGTTTTAGTCATCACCTTCCTCTGTAGCAATTCTAATTTAATGAGTATTGGGAACCTCTCTAAGACTTCATTTTCCCATCTGCAAAGTGTAGCCTAGAGTGCCTACAACTCAGTGATGCTGTATATATTTGAATCATTCGTATTTTTTAAATTATCAGTGTGACTTGAGGGAACACAACAGACTGGTCACTGTTTTTTTTTTTGCCCTTATATCATAGCTAAATGGAGAAATCATCTGCTGAAATCCATTAGCATTTATTCAATGCAATGCTAGCTTCTGAACTGGTCTGTCTGCTTTCCTCTTACTCTTCTATTGCTTATTTCCATCTATCAATCAGCCAGAAAGGTCCAATTAAAATGCAAGGCAAGTCACACCAGTTCTTTCCCTAAAACATGCAGAGGTTTCCTACCTCACAAAAAATACAGTTCAAGGTTTTCTCCATAGTTTACAAAGCTCCCTGTGGTCTGATCACACAATTTGTGTGACTTGGTGTCAAATAACTCACCTAATCCCCCAAAGTCATTCTGCCAGACATGCCCCTTTGTTTTTTCCTAAAATGTGGGCAAATGTTATTGGTCTTCAGGCTTTTATATTTATGATTCCCGTTTTTTCTTATGTACATTTCTTGCTACATCTCTTTATTCAAGTCTCATTGCAAATGCCTTCTCTGAATGTGTTTCCTGACCATCCTACACAAAATAGGATGAAATAGCATACATACTCCACCAACAGCACTCTTCCCTGTATCTTTCTCCTGGTCTGCTTGAGTTTTCTTTTTCTTCATAGAATATATTATGTGATTATTTATTTATTTATTCACTTACGTATCTTTGATTGCCTTACTTTTACTGAGATGGTTTTCATGAGAGGAAAAGACTCAGTTTGTTTCGTTCACTACAATATTCCAAGAGCAGAAAAAAATGCCTGACACACTGTATGAATTTAACTTAAAAAATAACGAGTGATCAATAAATGAATGAGTGAATTAGTAGGCAAGCATTCATGACCATTATGTTAAAGATGCTGTTTTAGGCATTATAAATTAAGTTAGCTTTTAAACACATATTTTCCAAGGACCTTCTTCAGCCTTCTTCTCTGACACAAAATATTCTATAAATTCTGAGCCATCACACTGTTAATAAGGGGGTAAGAATACACCTGAGAAGAAGAAACTCCCTGGTAGAGAAGCTCCAGGAGCAGGGCAGCTTAAGTTAATTATCTGGTTGTTCCTAACTTAGTAGTTCTCCCATTTCCTAGGGGGATGACTGAAACCATCGATAGTACTGAACTGTATATGTACTGCATTTTTTCTATATACACATATCTATGATACAATTTAATTTGTAAATTAGACACAGTAAAAGATTTGCAATAATTTATAATGACATTATTGTTACTAACATATTATTAAGTAAAATAAAAGTTACTGGAACACAGCACTCTGACACTAAAATAGTTGACACAATAACTGAGATAGCTAATAAGTGACCAACAGGCATGTAGTGTATACAGCAGGGATACACGGGACAAAGGGATCATTCATATCCCAGATAGGACAGGCAAGACAAAGTAGGGCTTTATCATGCTATTCAGAACGGGGCACTATTTAATTAAAATTAATGAAATACTTCTGGAAGCTTTTATCTAATATTTGACCATAGTTTACTGCGGGTAACTGAAACCATGAAAAGAAAAACCATGGATAAGGAGGACAACTGTGCCTGCATTTTCTGTAAGTTTCAGACCCAAGTACATTTAGAAATATACTCTAAGTTAATCCAATTTTATATTCTGAGAGTAGTCTTTTTAGTATCTAACATAATATATCAAATGACTAAAATTAGTATTAATGCTAGCTTCTACCTGTACTGATTTCCCTGTGTCTGAATCACTTGCAGGAAGGAAATCCAGCTTTTCCCTTACACTTCTTATTGGCATTGCCACTCCCCCTCCACCACCCCCCACCAACTGCTCCTGATGTTTCCTTCACGTGGACCTCTAGATGGTCCCCCAGTCCTTGCTGTTGGAATCACTGCTTGCTGTGGAACCCAGCCCTGTGATTTTGATGGTACACAACTTCCATTCTGCCCTGTCGTTCCACTTCTCTAGTTATGACATTCCTTTAATTCCAAATTTTTGAAGTATGTTTTAATTTAATAAACACAAATTATCATGAGGAAAACTATTGAGTAAAGGGAGAAATCACTAAGTATATTTAATATCAACGGTCACACGATTTAACATCCACAGGTATTTAATTCTGGCTAGGTGTGTATATTTAGATAAGATGTGCATGAACTATTTTAGCATTTTTACAGTGTTGCAGCTTGCTGTGGTCAGTGTTCTGAGTATGAGAAACAGGCTTTCAGTTAAAGTCCAAATAGCAGAAAACGACCTCTCTGAATATCAGAAAATTCTAAAATTTTACCGTAGGTCACTACAATAGTCTTCTGTTAATCTCTAATAAAACAATAGTGCAACACACTTTATAAATCAAGTGGTTTAATATGTAAACTATAACTTTGTCACAGGACATAATACAAAGTTTACATGAATTTTCAAATGGTGAAGTTGAGTTGTTACATTTTTTATTTAAAATATTCTTATTTCTCTGCCACATGTTGCTATAAAAAAGTGCTATGAAAAAATTTCTTGTGATACATAGTAAAGGCTATCTAAAGGTCATAAAAATAATACTTGTCTGTGCCTTTACTTTATGATTGTGTTCTTTTATGTCAAATTTGAGCAACATTTCTTTTGTGCTACATGGAAAAATTCGAAAAGTAAATCAAAATCTTTCTGGCATGGGAGGGAATCCAACTTAAATCAATACATAAAACATGTCTATCATTCCTAAAGAGAACACCATGGCATGTGCATTACACATGAATCTTTGGGAGGGATGACTATGCCTTCAGATCAATAATCAGTAGAGCATCTTGAGTTTGGTTAGCTGTTCAAACTTCTCTTCTGCCTCTTTTGCATCCCCCTTTTTTATTGCTAACATTTATTACCGTGTGACGGGTGAAATTCATGCTTTTTGTGTGCTATAAAAATTCTACCCTTTGTTGAATAAAAAAAAGTGGCTCAAATTTACATATATGTAAATAAATGATGTTTCTTTTTTTCTTTTTTTCTCTTTACTTGTTTTGGAGAGATAACCAGTGAACAGGATAAAGGATGTTTCTTTTCTCCAGAGAAATTATAAACAATTTACTGAGATTTTAAATAGATTTAGACAATTGCTTTTGGGGGTATGCAATATTATCCATTGTTTCATTATATCCTTGTTTAAAGAGCATGAAGATAGCTAACAAAAAGTTTCAGGTGGTCAAGGCTACATCAGGATCTCAACAGGAATATTCATTCTTATAAAACAGGCATTTCTCTTTTAAAAGGCAGAAGTTCATTACCATCAAAGGAGTTATTTAAAAGCATCAGTGTAGCGTGCAAGCTTTTGCTAGATCTATGTTAATTAGATTAGCATTCTGTTAAAAATTAAGCTAGGAACTCTGAGCCTATACTTTCATTTTTATGTTCTTTATTAGAAATAATAATTGTGAACAATAATTATTTTGGGAGAAAGTAAAATCTTAAATGAATTGAATGTTTTCTTTAGGAGAAATGCCTTAATTAATGCATTTTATGGAGACGTGTAAATCTATTAAAACCATGGTTTACATTGGATTAAATGTATGATTGTTGTTCTTTGGACAGTGTGCATGATCTTTAATGTATGTAAGTTATAAATGTAGCCAAGTGACAGCTGTTGCATGGGAAATGATAGAAAGAATCTAAACAAACATATCTCCTATTCAAAAGAAAATTGTTTGAGAAAAAGAAAAATACACTTCTTTAATAGAATAGTCAGAAGTAATCTTTTTCCTTCCAGGAAAAATCTACCTTCACAATTATACAACTTGGTATTTTAACTCTTCCTTCTTACACCTAGAGAAAGGAAGAATATGATCTAAAGAAGCTCACACCACTGGAAAGGGGTTTTGCCCTAGACAGAGTAGAAATTTAGTCTTAAAATAAAATATCCAGAATTTGTAGGTGGGTGATAAAAAAGGAATCTTGGCAGAAATGTTTTATCCAGCAACCTAAGTCTTTTTAAACTAACTGTAAGATGTGAGTTTAAAGAAATGTGACTGACTTAAAAAAAAAAAAAAAAACTCGAAGGAAGAGTACAAGTGATTACTCTCCTTTTTCAATAAATCCCATTGTCTGTGTCCCTTTTCACAGGGTGACTTTGGGAACTGTGCACAAAATATAATAATGCTTCCACTGCTCTAAAATGTGTTAGCTCCAGCTCTAAGAGGAAATTAACAATGTTAGAGTAGGTTACAGTGGAAAGAGACTGGGATTTGAAGTTAGTCATGGAAGTTCTAATGTCAATTTGGCTTCTTGCAAACTATACTATATTGGGCAACTAACATGAGCCTCACTTTTGAAAATTTCACATTACAGTTGTGAGCATGATACATGAATAACACATAAAGCACCTAATATCTGTTCAATGCTTATTTTGTACTTTCTTTTATCTTTTTTCCTATCATGACTAAAACCCCACTTTGCTAAAACTTTTAACAAATATAATTGCTACCTTTTCCAATTTGTTTCTCACTAATTTGAATATCCCACTCTTAACATGCAATCTATCCTCTAGTCAAACATAAATATTTAAAATGCCTCTCCTAGTATATAATTGTTTTTATTGTTCATGTAATTTATTTTGTTAAAATGCTGCCCCCTAAACCTCAACTTAATCAATCACAATTTTACCCATCCTTCACCATTCAAGCAACATGTACAATTCAAGAAATTTCCCACTTCCAGTGAATGTAAATCCTTCCTCTATGCTTCCATAAACCGATTTCTATCCCTGGACATTGTTTCATATCATTGATTTCATTAATAGTATTTTTAAATTAATTTTGAGGACAGTTTATCTTGAAGTCTTCCACAGTAGATACCTCCAATAGATATTCAAAATAGCTGTTTTGGGGTAACTGTATGTGAAATAAGAACTACAAAACTATTCTGCTTTCCACTGAAGATCTGTAATACAAACAGGTTCTTAAATCACTCCACAGGGTGAAGAATTCAAAACCGATGCTTTTTTCTACTTAAATAGTTTAAGATAAATTTAATTTGTGTTATATGTTATTTTTTAGAAAAAAGTACAATATAAAAATACTATGAAAAACTTTTTGCTAAACTCATTTTTTTGCAACTTATTTATTCTTTGGGTCTTTTTATATAATGTTTCATACTTTCAAATGAAAATAATTTCTCTCTCTCACCCTCCCTGTCCTGTTTAAAAAAAATGTGCAAAAATGTACTATGTCCTTGATGCTGTTCATAACTTGACTGATAAAAGACTTGCAATTGTCATTTTGACAATTGGATTTAATTAAAATTGTCACATACTGTATTATTATTATTATCTTTCTTAATTGCTGTTCAAACTTTAGATGCCACATGGAGAGTAATTGTAAAACTTGATATTTTTCAGTGCAGTCTTTTCCTAAGTCAGTCCTCATAAGTACATGTCAGCTGGTTCTGTTTCCTTTTGCAACTAAGAATATTTCATATCTGATTTTACTTTCTCACATTCACTCATTTGTTGCTATCCTCTGTTGTTAACATGTGTGCTCTGACTTTGCTAACAGGACTGATCTTGTTGATTTTCTATTGAACTAGGTAGAGAAATGGCCTTGTATTATCTCCATAAATAGTTGGCCTTCATAAGTCATTTATCAATTCCTATTACCGTAAAAGTAGGAGTAATTGAAATTCTGTATTATCATCACCCACCGAAATGACTTGAATTCTTCCCTGTGATAGTTCCCTATCTCTTCTTATTACACAATACCTCTTCTGCTAATTTATGCACACTTTGAATATTCCAATTCAGTTTTGTGTGATAGGAGGCATGTGACTATTATGTAATGCTGCTACAAAATATTTTATAAAAAGAAAGGGAAGTTTAATATATGACAACCATATATTGACAACAAGATGTGCTTTTATGTGTAGCATGTGAAATTAGAGAGAGACTGAAAAGAGAAGCTCCATGTTTATCTTTTCTCTTCCCCATAATGAAAAATACCTCTAGCTAAACTTACCAAAATATGTACAATATGTTACTGTGTTTTCCTTCATGTGCTAGGCAGATTAACCCTGCCGTAGGTTTGATGACTCGTTAATAAATAAAATATGAAGTCTTTAGCTCAACAAAAATTTCCTTAAATGCTAAATAATTTTAACACTAAGTACCTGCTTGTGCTCTCCTTCTAGTCATTCACATAAAAGTCACCAAGCTTGGGATTCTGGGTTCTTCTAAATGTTTAATTCTTAAGTCTATTTGGATTGAGATTACTACACTAAATAGGTTTCTATGAAGAAGAGGAGAAAGTTGCATCCACTCATCGGTGTTCTTTCCACTGCTTGTTTACTGGTGTAGCAGTCAATTGAGCAAATGTAAACTTAAACACTGCATATGTCATCATTCACACCTATTTGTACATAGACTGTATGTACGACCTATGCTGTCTCACTCAAAATGTACAATTTTTTTTTAAATCTGAAACTCCTTGAATTAACTTAACCAAATCATATCGCTAAATATTTCTGGCCTCTCCTGTCTTCTAGACATTACCATTATCTTAATGCAAGTCCTCATAATTCTTTCCTAGATAATTTGAAGAGCATACAGACTCTCTCCTTTGTCATGCCACACTTCTTTCAGATTGGTCTTTGTAAAAGGAAATTCTAGTAATGTGAATTGTATGTCTAATATCCTCCAACGATTCACCATAAACAACAAAAAGTCTATGCTTTTTAATGTATTAGATACTTCTTCATCAGAATAACCTCTTCAGTTCCTTTTCTTATCATTTCCCTTTTTGCAAATGATCTGAACCCATTAGCTAGTTTCTAGTACATGGGATGCTTACTGTTACTCTGCTTTTTTACATCCTTCCTCTTCCTAGACTTTCCTCCCCATACAAAATAGTCAACATCTTTACTGAAAATCAGACCTCGTGAGTCTCTACTGTCTTAGATAAAATTACTTAACTGTCATATATAATAAAATGTTTCATTGTTAGTATGTCCATTATCCCTCTACTATATATTTTAATGTGTTTTAGATGAGCTATGCATCCTGAAAGTGTAGATGCCCTAAACCATCTTTACATTCAAAATACTGTAAATTTTCCTACACTTGTCATATGTTTAATGAAATTTGAATGGAATTATTTTGATTTAGCAGATTTTAATTATTTACCTATGATGGGATAAGATTTTGTTTTATTCTGAGTTCTAAACAAGTGACTAGCAAGCAGACTTTATATCATAAGCATTAAATCAGGTTAGAGTACTTTTATGCATTGTGGTTTAGGAATCTGAATTATATATGCCCTATGTGTACAAACAATGTTATCTTATTTGTGCAAATCAGCTAATTTCTTCTTCCTCATTGAAAAAGAACTGTTTCTTATCAGAAAATACTGCTTATGCTGTAAAGTTTTTACCAATGGAATTCTTCCACATCTCATCCCATTTTTAATATTCATGACTGGAACCCCTCTTCAGATTTCATCCCTGGCTAAGATTTTCCTTGCCAGAAGTCCTTTCCAATTTCCTACTGTGAAATATCTGCCTTTACTCTTGGGGTCTCCATTATAAGTTGGAATGGATAATATTAAATGATAGCTTTTTCTAGTACCTCTTAAATGATAATTTGCTTGCTATAAAATTTATTAGGACTTATTATTTAAGGAAAAATAACCTCTAAATGTATTATTACATATGTGAAAAAAGATTATTCTGAGTTCTAAACAAGTGACTAGCCGGCAGACTCACTTGTTATCTAAAAGAATATATTTTAAATGAAAACATTGTTTTGGAAAATTAATGAAAATAGATATATACTCAAAAAACACGAGAGGCTAAAGGTATCTTTGAGATCATGTATTTTCACCTACTAATCTTAAAAATATATTTTAAAAAAACACTAGGACAACAAATGTTAGTGAATGTACTTGTCCCAAATCACATATGCAGTTAGCAAAGTATCCAACATGAGAGCCCCAATCTCACAGGTAACCAATATAGAGTTAACATAGGGTATCATACAGAATTTCTGAAAAAATAAAAATAACTATCTAGATACCTGACTAGGAATCTTATCTGCACTATAGCTAAAAGAGACCCATGTTCTAGACATTTAGACAACATTTTCACTCTCACATGAAATTTGTAAACAATTTCCTTGCCCCCATTTCTTAAATCAGGAGTATAACTTGGGAGTTGACATTAGGTTTGCTTTTGATTGCTCTGAGAAAACAAGTGTTCTTTCATACCTATGTTTGTATATTCCTTGCGTATTGAAGAAACTAGATATTGCCTTTTTGAGAATAAGTATCATAGCTTGATTCAAGCCATGGATGCCCTTGACTTACTTTGATGCAAACTTGCTTCATGTGAATTATGCAACTGCACTTGGCAACTATCTGTGGCTGAATTTATATGCTCTGTTAAGCATCCAATCATCAAGACAGCTATTGCTACCCTTGCCATCAGAAAACTATATTTCCCTCTCCTTACATTTAGTATGTGCTATAAAACTCACATTTATTCAAGCTTGCTCAGGCCAAGTTTTATATTTCTTCTTAGTGCTGTTCTGATTATTCACCCATGTAACTACACTGAGAATTAGCATCAAAATGAAGATATGAGGACCAACCATAATAAAGATGTTATGAATACTCAAATCCTCAGATCTGAAACTTTCTACTTTAAGAGTCTAGCACATAAATGTCAGTGAAAAGCACCAGCCTTTGGATTTATGAAAAGACCTCTAATGCCATCCTGTGGACAGTCAAGAAAGTCTCACATTTTCCTTTTACTAAGGCAGCTATGTTTAATGATATGCAGACCAAAAAGAGAAGGACATGTAAAAATGCCATAAATAGCCAGCACAGTGCTCAGTCTGTAAGCATTCTGGGAGGCCAAGGTGGGTTGATCTGTTGAGCCTAGGGTTTGAGACCTGCCTGGGCAGTGAAACCCCATCTCTACAAAAAACATGAAAGTTAGCTGGGCATGGTGGCACGCACCTGTAGTCCCAGCTACTCAAAGTTGGAAGTCTTGGGGAGTGTGGGGTGGTGTTTGGGGCAGGGCTGACATGGGAAAATGGCATAAGCCGAGGACATTGAGGCTCCAGTGAGCAGAGATCATGCCACTGCACTGCAGCCAGGGAGAAATAGTAAAACCCTGTCTCAAAAAAAAAAAAAAAAAAAAAGAGAGAGAGAGAACAAAAAAATACATCTTCACAACACAAACATGTAGTCAACACAATATATGTTATATAAGTCATGATTATGATATATATGTATATGCACATATATATGCATGTGTGTGTATGTACATATATGAGAAGAGAAAACAGGTAACTGAAAGGATGAAGCCAAAATGCTAACAGTGATTATGTTTTTTTGTTGTTGCTGTTTTTCTTTGAGATGGAGTCTAGCTCTGTTGCCCAGGCTGGGATGCAGTAGTGCAATCTCAGGTCACTGCAACCTCCATCTCCCTAGTTCAAGCGATTCTCCAGCCTCACCCTCCCAAGTAGCTGGGACTACAGGTGCATGCCACCATGCCCAGCTATTTTATTTTATTTTATTTTTTGATATTTTTAGTAGGGATGGGGTTCCACCATGTTGGCCAGGCTGATCTCGAACTCCAGACCTCGTGATTTGCCCACCTCGGCCTCCCAAAATGCTGGGATTACAGGCATGAGCCACCACACCCAGTCCAGTGGTTATGTCTTAATGGTGGTGTTTTTAAAACGAAAATATGAGGTCCCAAAGGATATAAGTTCTGAGCTGAATTTTAGAGCTCTGAAAGAAGTTATAAATTGAGTCATTTACAGACAGAGGCAAATAAACCAAAGTTTCTTTAGGTAAAGGAAGTAGAGACACTGCAATAATCAGACTTCAAAAGTACATGCTCAAGAGCAATACCCTTTATGAATTATAGATGCAAAAATCTACAACATAATGCTAGCAAACTGAATTCAACAACACATTAAAAACATTATTCTCCATAATCAAGTGGGAGTTATCGAAGGGATACAAGGATATTCAACATATACAAATCAATAGACCTGATAAAACACACTAACAGAATCAAGGACAAAAACCATATGAACAAATTCAACAGATGCTGAAAAAGCATTTGATAAAATTCAACATCCTTTCATGGTAAAAACTGTCAACAAAGTAGGTATCAAAGAAACATACCTCAAAACAATGAAGGCCATATATGACAAATCCACAGTTAATATCATACCAAATAATGAAAAATTTAAAGCTTTTCCTCTAAGATCTGAAAAAAGACAAAAATATTCACTTTCACTACTTTTTTTCAACATAGTACTGGAAGTCATTTTCAGAGCAATTAGACAAAAAGAAAAAAAGCATCCAAATTAGAAAGAAGGAAGTCAAATTTTCCTTGTTTGCAGATAACATATATTTAGAAAAACCTAAAGACTCCACCAAAAAAAAAAAAAAAAAACTGTTAGAACTGATCAAAAAATTTAGTAATGTTGCTGGAAACACAATACAAAAATCTGTAGCATTTATGTTTGACAATAGCAAACAACTGAAAAAAAATCAGAAAAGCAATTAAATCTTAAATAGCTACAAAAATTATAAAATACCTTGCAATAAATTTAACCAAATGTAACCAAAGGTACTTCAAAGAAAATTATAAAACAAACACCAATGAAATAAAGTAAGGAGATAAGGAGATACATATGAAAGGAAAGATATCCCATGCTCATTGATTGGAAGAATTATTATTGTTAAAATGCCCATACTACTCAAAGTAATTTACAGAGTCAACATAATCCCCATCAAATTTCTCTGGCATTTTTTGCAGAATTAGAAAATACAATCCTAAAATTTGTATGGAAGCACAAATGACCCTGAAGAGCAAAAGCAATCCTGAGCAAAAAGAACTAAGCTGAAGGCGTCATACTAGCTGACTTCAAAATATGCTACAAAGCATTAGTAACCAAAACAGCATGGTAATCAGACACACAGACTAATGAAACAGACTCGAGATCCCAGAAATAAGTCCATGCATTTACAGTCAATTCATGTTTACAAAGCCACCAAGAACATACATTAGGGAAAGGACAGTTTTGTCAATAGATAGTACTTGGAAAACTGAATAGTCACATGCAAAATAAGAAAACCATACCCTTATCTCTCATCATATACAAAAATTAAATCAAAACTAACAACTTAAATGTAAGACCTGAAACAATGAAAGTACTAAAAGAAAACATAAGGAAATGCTTCAGGACAATGATCTGTGCAAAGATTTCTTGGGTGAGAACTTTAAAACACAGGCAACTGGAACAAAATAGAAAATGGAATTAAATCAAAGCAAAAAGCTTCTACGTAACAAAAGAAACAAGCAAGAGTAAAGAGATAACCTATAGAATGAGAGAAAATATTTGCAATCTATCCAATAAGAGATTAATAAGTGGAATATTTAAAAAGCTCAAAAAACTGAACAGTAAAATACAAATAATATAATTAAAAATATTGAAATGATCTAAAAGCACATATCTCCAAAGAAGACATACAAATAGTCAGAAGCATATGAAAAAATGCTAAACATCAGTAATCAGGAAAATGCAAACAAATCCATGACACAGGACCTCACATTCATTGAAGTCACTATTATTACGACAAAGATAAGTGTTGACCAGGGTATGGAGAAAGAGGAACCCTTATTCACTTCAGCTTAAAAAAAAAAATCACAGGCAAATGTAATGCACCCAGCCTTGGCCAGTTGAGCATTAAATCATGTGAAAATGCAATATTTGGATTACAGCATCTTCTTTCAAATCCTAGTGTAACATGAGGGTTATCTTAGCTGAATTACCTAATTGTTCTTGTCTCAGACTTCTCATCTCTAAAACAAAGACCTCTCCCATATATGCTGGTAGCACTTGAAAATTAAAAATACTACGCAAATGAATTATATTGTTACTAGTCAGAAACATTACTTGAACAGGATATGTAAATGGTGCATGCATTATCCTTTCTTACTTTTCAAAGGGACCTTGCAAAGAGTATGTTTGTGGAAACTTCAGACAACTAAAAAATATATCTTGACCTTTTATATTGTGCTTTTATATTGTCTCTAGAGGAGATTTCTTATAACTGTGTATGAAAGCCTGTCTCGGATATGATTTGTGAGGCAAAGTTTACACACTTTGCTAAAATTGAAGCCCAATTATCTAGAACATCAGAGTTTTAACTGAAAAAAAAAAATCTAAAAGCCAAAAGGAAGACATACTGTGAACTTTCTAAATAAAATATACTCAGATATTACTTAACCTATTTATAAAGCACCTTTCAATAATACAATTCAGTAATTCTTTTGTAGCACACCTGGAGTACAAAAAGAATAGAGAAATAAAAAGATATGCCCACAATGTCATTTGGATTTTATTATATTTGAAAGTGTGTGTGTGTGTGTGTGTGTGTGTGTGTGTGTGTATTCAACATTTTAGTTAAATGTAGCCTCAAGAATTAGATACAAGAATCACTATAATAGGGTAGTTGATCTGTCAAGGAAACTCAAGGACATACTGTATCTTCAATCATATGCCAGGCATGGATTGCATACAGTAAAAAGGAGATCTGTAAGGCCATGGCACAAAAACCCAGAGTCTAACATAAAGTCCAGTAGCCAGCTCTGAACCACAATTCCAGGGTGGCAGCAAGAACAAGTTAGACCCACCATTGAGACAAACTCAATGACTAGGAATGGAAAAAATATAACCATGATAATAAGAGAGATAATAACTCAAAATTTTTCAATATCTTCTAAGCTGCAATCCTCCTAACTCTAAAATCCCAAGTGATATATTTTTATGTGTGCAAATGTATGCAGTACCTGATAAAATTTGTTATATATGTATAATGAATAGTGATAAAGTTAGGGTATCCGGGGTCTCCATCACCTGAGTACAATGCATTTTTGTTAAATATAGTCATCAACCTCTGCCGCTGAATTTATTCCTTTGATTTTGCTCTATGCTTGTGGCCTTTAACCTACTTCTCTTCATCCTTTCCCCCTCCGCACTGCTGACACTTCCAGTCCCTGTTTTCTATTTTCCACTTTATCTCCATGTGTTCAAATATTTTAACTCCCATATATAATTGAGAATATGTAATATTTGTCTTTTTGTGCCTGGCTGATTTCACTAAAGATAATGACCTACAGTTTCATCCATGTTGCTGCAAATGACATGGTTTCATTTTTGTGTGTGTGTGGCTAAATGGTATTCCAGTGTGTATATAGACCATATTTTTTAGTCTATTCATCTGTTGCTGGACACTTATGTTGATTCCATAACTTAGCTATTGTGAATAGTACTGCAATAAACATGAGGCTATGGCTATCTCTTTGATATATTGATTTCTTTTCCATTGTGGAGATACTTAGTAGTGGGATTACTGGATCAAATGGCAATTCTGTTCTTAGTTATTTGAGAAATCTTCATACTTTTTTTCATAGTGGATGTACTAGTTTGCATTCCCACCAACAGTGTATAAGAGTTTCCTTTTCTCCACATTCTCACCAAAATCTGGTGGATATTTTTTTTTGTCTTTTTTATAATAAACATGCTAACTGGAGCAAGATGACATATTGCGGTTTTCATTTGTGTTTCTCTGATGATTAGTGAAGTTGAGCATTTTTACACGTGCCTGTTGGCCATTTGTATGTGGTATTTTTGTGTTTTTTTTGTTTGTTTTGAGAGTTATTTACTACCTTTGCTCACTTTTTAGTGGGGCTATTTATTGTTGTTTTTTTTTTTTTCCTGTTGAGTTCCTTGTATGTTCTGTATATTAGACCCCTGTCAGATAAATAGTTTGCAAATACATTCTTTCATTAAAGAGTTTGCCTCTTTACTCTGTTATTTCTTTTGCTGTGCAGAAACATTTTAGTTTAACAGAGTCCAATTTATCTACTTTTGTTTTTGTTGCTTATGCTTTTGAAGACTCAGTCAAGGGTTATTTGCCTAGAGTAATCTCCAAGAGAGTTTTCTCTAGGTATTTGATATGATTTGGCTCTGTGTCCCCACCCAAATCTCATCTTGAATTGTAACCATTACATGTCAAGGGAGGAACATAGTGGGAGGTGTTTGGATCATGGAGCAGTTTTTCCCACCAAAGTTCAGAAGCTGGGTTTTTTTTTTCCTTTTCCTTGTTCTTCTCCTTCTAGAATTTATATAAGTTCAGGTCTTAAATGTAAGTCCTTAATTCATCTTGAGTTAATTTTTGCATATGGTGAGAAATAGGGATCCAGTTTTACTCTTCTACATGTGGCTATCCAGTTTTCACAGCATCATTTATTAAGTAGGGTGTCCTTTTCCCAATGTTTATCTGTGTATGCTTTGTTAAAGATCAGTTGGTTGTAACTATTGGACTCTATTTCTGGGTTCTCTGTTCTGTTCCATTGGTCATTGTGTCATCTTTTATACCAGTAACATGCTATTTTGGTTACTGTAGCCTCATACTATAATGTGAAGTAAGATAATACAATGCCTAGAGGTATTATTTTTGCTTAGGATTGCTTTGGCTATTCAGGCTCTTTTTTGGTTCCATATGAATGTTAGGATTTCTTTTTCTAATTCTGTGAAATACGATGCTGGTGTTTTGATATAAATTGCATTTAATCTGTAGATTGCTTTGAGCAATAAGGTCACTTTAACGACCACTTTCATTCTTCTGAACCATGAGCATAGGTATATTTTCATTTGTTTGTACTACCTATGATTTCTTTCAACAGTGTTTTTTAGTTCTCCTTGTAGAGATCTTTCACCTCTTTGGTTAAGTATATTTCTAGGTATTTTATTTTACTTTATTTTGCAGCTATTGTAAAAGGAATTGAGTTTTTGATTAAGTTCTCATCTTAGTCATTGTTGATGTGTAGCAGTGCTATGGATTTGTGTACCTTGATTTCATAATCTTAAAATCATTATTGTTAATTCTTGATTTGGGATACTATGAATTTATTTTTTATTGTGACTTGTTGCTGGAGAATTGTTGTTTCTTTGTTTGTATCATATTTTCTTGCTTTTTCATGTTTCCTGTGTCCTTATGTTGGTATCTGTTCATATGGTTTAAGAGTTGCTTCATATAATTTTTTGAAATTGTGTTCATAGGAGAGGATCTTTTCTTACTGTTACATATATGTTGCTGTTTGAGTATGGTGATTGGATGTGACTTTGGGTACCTCAGTAGCATGACTTCTGTATGATTTTTTTTCAGCAGTACACAGCATCAGTGGTATCTATGAGTTCCTTGGTTGTTTAGGGTGCAGTTATTAGTGGAGGCTGTGATGAAGTTTTGCTGGAGACGAAGATGCTAGCTGGGTCAGTCTTTGGTCCCAGAGGTGGTAGTGGTGGGCTAAATATGCCTGTTTTTGGCCGCAGACCGACTTACACTGGCACGGTGTTAGTAGGTCCTAGAGGGCCGATTCTTGGGCCTTCAGGTGATTTGTTTGGAAGCTCATAGTAGAAGTGGTGGGCTGGGTGTGTTGGTGGGTTCTCAGGCTTCTGCACAGCTAGTGTGATATGAGTGTTGACAGTAGCGGTAGTGGAACAACCTACTGGAACCCAGGCAGTCCATGCTGATGCTGGTGGTTAATGCAACAGTTTGAGCAAGTCATTAACCTGGCAGGCTGGTAGCACATGTGGGTGTCTATCAGATATGGTAGTATCAGTAGTTTGGGTTGGTTTGACTTCAGATCTCAATAGGAGTGATCAGATGCCAACATTAGAGAAATGGGGTGGGCAATTCCTAGGCCTCTGATGGCATACATGAGTACTGAGAGGATGAGACTGGACCAGCAGACATGTCCTGAGGCCCGTTGACAGCATGTTCAGGCACTGGTTGTGATAGGCAGAGACAGGGTCATCCCCCAGGTCACCTTTGGAATGCTTAGGTATGAGCTATGGTGGCTATGCTGTGGACCTGCTACCGGGGGAGGGTGGGGCCCCTGTCAGCTGGAGCAGTGTGAGAAAGTAGCTGAGGGAGTGCAGTCTGCTCATTCCTGGGTTTCACAGAAGCCTGTAGCAGGGAACTGGGATTTGTCCAAGGGGTGTGTGGAAATGCCTGTTTCCCCTTTCTTCCTTGACCCAGCCTCTGGCAGTGGCAGAAGCCATGTCAGTCTGGCCTTATGGCAGGACATAGACCTCCAGCAACTAGGCTCTCAGAATGGTGCCAAGCTGAAGCTGCTCCTGGCTTGGATTCCTGTGGGACTCCGTATGAGTTCCCTCTATGGGGCCACGTCTCTGTGCAATCTCTAGGCAGCTCCTATGTTAGGCCCAGTAATCACTGAGTGATACTAATAGATGATTCTGGATATTTTATTTATCTATTTATATTTTAATATATCACTTTGTATTGGACTAATTTTACTTTGAATTTTTTATTTTAGAGAATATCTATTAATATATCGAGAGATATTAATTTTCTTTAGAACACACTTTAAGAACTCCTGACTACCAAATTTAGATGCATGTCAGCTTGGCATAGTTTGTAATCATTTCTTTGGGTTTGAATTTGTCTAGAATATGGCAGAGGTAAGATTTTTAAATGCAGGGCAGATGGTAGGTCATACAATAAGAAACTGAGGATATTAAGGCAGAAGCAATGAAGAAGTTAATTACTGGTCACTTACATCCAAAAATATGTTTTTATAATCAGATAATAACATAAAAATTTTAAGTGCATAGAAATGGAAGTTTTGAGATAAATCATAAATTAGAAATATTTTAAAAGTAACTATAAGCAGTTGTGTAGAGCAAAGCAGTTTGGATACCTAATCAATAGAGTACGTAATGGTGGTGCAGAAGGATAGGAATATATGAATGGCCAGGTCTGATTCATTTACAATTTTAATTAGCAATATCCTAGTAGTGACAAAGTCTAGTTTGCCCTTGGTGATGAAAATCACCTGCTTGCTTTGCCTCACTTTCTCTGATTTGACTGGGTAATACCAGTTATGCTTTGAAAATTTATAGAAAAAGCATTGTGCATCTTCTAAAAATCTTTTATACATATATTGGTGACTACAAATCATGAAAGTTAAAGCTCTAAATTATATAAATCAAGAATTTTCCCCATAGAAAATTGATTAAATTTTAATTTATGCAGGCTTTACTAACATCAGGATTGCCCATCTCTTCTTTTCTAATGTGCTTCTTATAAATAAGCATAATATATAACTTAATTATAAATATGTGCATATATGCACACATGTTAGACTGGGCCAATAGGTAAATGAAGTATAGTCACAGGAATATTGATACTGTATTTCTAAATATAAGTTAGCAAATTTTTGTCAAGTCATAGGGCCCAAAATGTGAGGGTAACTTACTATACCTGCCCAACTAGAGATAATCAATATCTTCATTGCTATAATAAATGTTCACTTTTCTTTTACTTTTATAACCTAGGTATGCATTGGTAAGTATTAACTTTTTCTCTGTTTGTACTTAAGAAAAATTGATTTCATCTTTGTGTCATATTTTTGGTCTTGACTCTTTATTTCCATGTTATGTTTTTGTAATTCATTCATGTTGTTATATGCATAAAAAGTAAGAAGACTAATTAGCTAATCCATGTTATTTCTTTGTAGAATAGCTTTGTGAGCAAAAGTTCAAAACAGAAAAAGTAACACGGTGGTTGTCCTTGTTAGGTGGATGAGGTGGTGTTGGGTTTTCCCTCTACATTAATCTTCCAACCAGAGTATAGTCTACTTCTACATACTAGTTGGCTTACACAGCCTAAATGTCCTTTTTCTCTTTTTGTTATTCTTTGAGGATGAATGCCATATTCTAGGGCTTATACTGCCAGCTGGCTTTTACAAATCACTGGCAAGAATGAACATCATGTACTATAAGCCTAGAAATAGACTTTGAAGTTAGTCTCCTTGCTCTGGATGGCAAATATCAAAGCTGATTTGGTTGGCAACCCAGAAATACAAAATTCTACCATGGTTACCACATAGGAGTGAATTGTATTCTATTTGATGCTATTATCTCTTCATTTGGCCTGGAAGAGAAAGAAAGATCAGCAATAAATATTATAATTTTTTTTTTTTTTTGAGAAAGACTCATGCTCTGTCACCAGGCTGGAGTGTAGTGGCACAGTCTCGGCTCACTGCAACCTCCGCCTCCTGGGTTCAAGGGATTCTCCTGCCTCAGCCTCTGAAGTAGCTGGGACTACAGGCGCATGCCGTCATGCCCAGCTAATTTTTGTATTTTTAGTGGAGACGGCATTTCACCATGTTGGCCAGGATGGTCTCGATCTCTTGACCTCGTGATCTGCCCGCCTCGGCCTCCCAAAGCGCTGGGATTACAGGTGTGAGCCACTGCACCTGACCAGTATAAAATATTTTAAGATTTGTAAAAACTTGAGGTAAAATTTTTTTTAAAATGAAGGTTTTCATATCTTCCCTCTCATTAGTCCTCAGGTATTTACAGTTTTGATGCAGTAAGTAGCCTACAAGGTTAAAACAAAGGTTTAAAGTTAAGTGTTAAGTAAAAGGGTTGTTTTTTTGTCATGAGAAAAACCCATACTATTAATATTTCTGGATCAATATTGTAAACATAATAAATAATATGATATAGTTCATGTATTTAAATTTTCTGATGAGTATGCACATTAGGCATGTGTACACAGGTATCTGAATTGAGGGGGAGAATCTAATTCTAAATTTCCCCTGAATTGTTGATTTTCTGATTTTGCTTTATATCTCTATTTTACATTTCAAAAGGAGAAATCTTGTTAAATGTAATTCTGGTTTTCACAAGTATGTGGTAAGATTTTTTATTTCTGTTTAGCTTAATGTGTATAATTAAGTAAAACAGGAACAAAGTCAGCTATCAAAAATGAGGCAAAAATATGCAATTAAAATAACATTGCTAGGCAATACTTATTTTAAAATATGTTGCCTTAAAGAGAAAAATATTGTTAATCTTGAGATCACAAAACACTCCTAAATCTTGAAGACATCTACTCGAGTGTAAACTGTATCTTATACATATGTTTATAATATTTCATTAAGGCATTAGCATTATTTTATTATTTCATTTGTCTCTATTCACCTACAGAATACAAATAAAGTTATCAAGCTGTTATTAATTTATCATTTACAAAGGGCTTTTATATATATATATATATATATATATATATATATTTCTCTTTTTATTTCAAACAGCTCTATTAATTAGACAGAAATTTAGTCAAGAAATATTCTCTGGATATCCTCCAACTGTATATTTCACTGTGGCAAAGAGATGGTACAGGGTATAAGCAAATGTGGTCCACACTCTCATAAAGCCTGACCTTTGACAGAGAAGTCAAAGGAAAAATTAATTCAATTAATTATAAATGGCTAGATAATTATTTGTCAAAACTGTGTGAAGGAGAAGTAGATTGCTGTCATAGGATAAAGTGAAAAGAACTTTTACCAAGATTTGAATGTATATGTTTGTTTCTTCTCCTTCCTTCTTTTTGTCTCTTCACTTTGGTGTATTTTCTCTTTTCTCTTAAAAGACTTACCATTTTCCCACTCTGTCTAGTCAACTTTACAGTTTTTCTGGGATCAAATGAGACTTTTTCATTTGATCTAGGATGTTCATAAGTGATTGAAACCTCCATGATAGTGGCATTTAGCTTTCTCAGGTATGTCTGCAGTGACTGTGTGACAATATCATTTTCTTCTTATTGTTATTGATGTGGTCATTGTTGCCAATCAGGAAAGAATTATTAGATTCATACTGATCCTAATATTCTGAGCCTTCAGGAAATTTTTTAAATCTTTATTTATTCTGTTCTTACTCACTATGACATTTCCTCACTGGTTTTTAATTTTTTAAAAAGTGAAATAAAGTTGTAAACAGAATCTTTTCCAAGTTTTCATTTTCCTAATTAAAAAAACACAATTCAGCCTCAAATCCAGCAATTTTCAACAAAAACTAATACCCTGGCTTGAGCCTTAACAAGGGGAACTAGCCCATTTAGAGAAAATTGAGAATTTGAGTACATTCAGATAGGATTAATAAAAAGTTGCATTAAGTGCTACAGTTAGTTATACTTTTCACATAAAATACTTTCATTTGATTATCATCTTGATTTTGTATAAAATGAACATATTATCGTTGTCACCATACAGTGAATGAGTATATGAGGCCCTCAGTTTCTATGGCTTGCACCAAGACAGTGAGTGGTGAAAATGAAACGCCAGAGACATATAAACAGAGCAAAAGACAGAGGGAGTATTTGAGATTTCAAGGTTGTCTTCCTACCAATGGAAGAAACATATATATATTAGAGGAGTCAGAAATCTCATGTTGAAATACACAGAAACCACAGATGTTTTAACTCAATCAGGAAAATGCCCTTTTTGTCTGTTGCAATGGAATATAAGGAAATTTACCTTTATATGCATACTTTGCTTCCTTGAAGTATCAGATACTTGTTGGTTGCTACGGCTGATATGAAAAAGCTTGCCAGAATCTCCAGGAGTTTTCACAGCTTCAATACTTATTTAAAAAAGAAAAAAGCACTATAATAGGGAGGACATAGTGGCTTGTTGGCATAAGAAGTCATAGCACCATATCATCTATCTTGCAGTCACTAATGTCAGGAATAGGAACCCTCCTTAGGACTAAATCTACATCTATGGCTCTGGCTTGGAATAATAAAGGAACGATATAAGAGGTGAAAGCCACAAGAGAAAATATCTCTATATTACAGAAGTGAAGAACTCCATATTTATCCACAATAGCTAATGATGTCTGAAAAACTCTCAGGCTAGCAAATGAAGAAGAAAAAGATCAAGCTGGCCACAGATGTCCAGAATATGCACCTTCATTTATTGTTCAGTCACATAAGAGAAATGATCTCTCCAGAAGGTACAACATTAATTATTAAAGCTCTCTCTAATGCTCCAAACTACTTCCAGAGCTCAGTGGGAATTCTATTCTGTACTTCTGAATAAAAACTGAGTAAATATTAGTACATCATTTTTTCTTTTTAGATCTTATCCTTAATTTTTTTCTGTATTTTTATCCAATATAGGATCACCATTTTCTTTTTTCTCCCAAATATTATAGAAACTATAGCTATATAATTTAAAACAAGAGTACCCATTTCACCTACTCTAAATATAGGATGAATTGGCTTTCTTCTCTTTAGAGGAAGGTAAAAATTTTTTTCTTTGTTAATTTAAATATACATTTAGCTAAGCGATTTCTATTGGCTTTTCTATATTAGCATCAAAGTGAAAAAGAAATTATTGAGGATGGATGAACTTTAAAGCACATCTTAGAAAATAAGTAAATTAGTCTCTTTTCTAGCAGATGAATAACAGAAAAAAAATAATGCATGCAGATAACGAAGCTGATTGTGAAAGGTTTCAGAAAATCGAAAAAGCCAGTAGGTATTTAGGGTTATAGACTTATCATGAAACCAAATAAGGGGGTAAGGGCAATAAATTTTTAAAAAGAAAATAATTTGCTTATCTATGAGTATGAAAATAAGCTATCCCAGTTATGAAGATTTTCTCAATTAGAGAAAGTTTCTTTATTTGAATATTGTTTGCATGGCAAAGCCATAATTCAAAATAGATACTCAATAAATAACTTTGGGGGAAAAAAAAGGAGGGAAATGAAGAAAGTGAAAATGAGAGAGACAGAAAAAAAAAATACTTTTATGTTTTCTTGCTGAGCATCCTAAAACTTTTATGTTTTCTTGACTCAGAATTATCCCTGATACTTTCTGCCATTTGTTCTCATCATATCCTTCCTTAAATCATATAGAAACAATATTGCATTCTATCCCCATTTTCCTCCACTTTCATCTTTCCCTCTTTTGTGAAGCACTGCAGGTTGGAAAATTTAGTAAAGAATAAACTCTAAGTTCTAAGGCAGCAGCCACTGATAGACTTTACAACATTCCCTCTGCAAATGGATAGGTAGCAGCCAAATTACCAGATCATTCAACCAGATCATACAATAGGTAAAGGCAGGTTTGTTTGTTTGTTAATGAGAGCACTGAACTAAGAAAAGACCATATGAACTTATTTTTACATACTTTTTTTTTCTGAAGTCACCAAATTATAAAACCTAATCAAAGAGAGCCAACATATTTTATTTGAGAAAAATTCCAGAACCAAATCTGATTGCATGGCATTCTACTGTGAATAAATCCAGTTAGTGCTGAAACAACCACTCACCATGTCGGCATCCTTTCCAACAAGTAATTTATTTACCATGATGGTTGATTACTAAAATTATTGTTTTATAGTGTCTATTTTTGTTTTCACATTTTAAAAGTATTTTTAAGAATCTAAAACTTACCTTTCAATCTAAATCTCTTTACGCTGAAAGAACAAAACTGGAGCAATCACATTACCTGAATGTAAATTATACTATAGGGCTATAGTAATGAAAGCAGCATGGCACTGGCATAAAAACATACACATAGACCAATAAAACAGAATAGAGAGCCCAGAAAAAAATCTATCCACCTACAGTGAACTCATTTTCAACAAAGGTGCCAAGAACATACAATGGGGAAAAGACAGTCTCTTCAATAAATGGTGCTGGGAAAACTGGATATCCATGTGGAGAAGAATGAAACTAGAGCCCTATCTCTTACCAAAGGCAAAAATAAAATCAAAATGGATTAAAGACTTAAATCTACAAAATTAAACAATGAAACAACTACAAAAAAACTTTGGGGAAAATCTTCAGGACATTTGCCTGGGCAAAAATTTCTTGAGCAATCCCCCACAAACACAGGAAATGAAAGCCAAAATGAACAGAGTCCCCACTGAAGCACTGTCTAGTGGAGCTATAAGAAGTAGGCCATCATCCTCTAGACCCCGGAATGATAGATACACTGACAGCTTGCACTGTGTACCTGGAAAAGCCTCAGACACTCAATGTCAGCCTGTGAAAGGAGCCAGGAGGTACTGTGTACCCTGCAAAGCCACAGGGGCACAGCTGCCCAAAGCCATGGGAGCCCACGTCTTGCATCAGTGTGACCTGGATGTGAGACATGGATTCAAAGGAGATCATTTTGGAACTGTAAGATTTAATGACTGCCCTACTGGATTTCAGACTTGCATAGGGACTTTAGCCCTTTTGTTTTGGACAATTTCTCTCATTTGGAATGGGTATATTTACCCAATGCCTGTACCTTCATTGTATCTAAGAAGTAACTAACTTGCTTTTTATTTTACAGTCTCATAGGCAGAAGGGAATTGCCTTGTCTCAGATGAGAATTTGAACTGTGGACTTTTGAGTTAATGGTGAAATAGTTAAGACTTTGGGGGATTGTTTGGAAGGCATAATTGCTTTTGAAATATGAGGACATGAGATTTAGGAGGGGCCAGGGATGGAATAATATGGTTTGGCTGTGTCACTTAAATCTCATCTTGAATTATAGCTCCCAAAATTTTCACCTGTCCTGGGAGGGGATCCAGTGGGAGGTAATTGAGACATGGGGGCTGGTCTTTCCCATGCTATTCTTGTAATAATGAATAAGTCCATAAGATCTGATGGTTTTATTAAAAGGAGCTCCCCCTCCAGAGGCTCTCTTGCCTGCTGCCATGTAAGACATGACTTTGCTCTTCATTTGCCTTCTGCCATGTTTGTGAGGCCTCTCCAGCCATGTGATACTGTGAGTCAATTAAACCTCTTTCCTTTATAAATTACCCAGTCTTGGGTATGGCTTTTTAGCAGTAAGAGGACAGAATAATACACTGCTTCTAGAAGTTGTTTTATATTATTTAACATTTTTGCTTTAATAGTTATAAGAATACTTTTATTTTTATAAAAACTACATCATATTTTGTATTGATTTTATACTCATATAATAGAAAGAATTGGGATTTTTTGTAATACTCTGAACAGATTTAAAACCACTGGAATTATATGGTCCTGAATGCTGGTAAAATTTTTCCATAAAATTCTCCAGGTCATTGTTTCAGTTAAGGTAAAGGAATTGTTCTAGAGCTTTCTTTCTTTGAAGTTACTCAGTTTCCATGTTCTATGTCATCTGATGTCAGTTTTGATAATTTATATGTTTCTAAATGACTAATCCTTTTAATAAGGCTTTCAAATTTATTAGAATAGAGATGATTAAGAAAGGTCTTAATTAAATTATTCTTTTAATAGCCTATGTTTAATTTTTTTACTATCCTGGCACTATTTTCCTATTTTTTGCCTTTTCAATGTATAGCTTCCTATTTTCTACTTCAGAAAAGTTGCATTTAGTCATATTATTAAATTTTGCTTTATTTGACTATTATATTTTTCTCTGAGAAGATCAAGTATGCCTATATTGTATGTTGTGTTTGCTGTAGTGTGCTGTCTCCAAGGA
This sequence comes from Ateles fusciceps, assembly GCA_036589455.1. Lineage (NCBI taxonomy): Eukaryota > Metazoa > Chordata > Mammalia > Primates > Atelidae > Ateles > Ateles fusciceps. The sequence goes on along the minus strand of JAZHEH010000827.1, from coordinate 1,077,594 downwards.
AAGTTGGTGGTTGATATCTTGTAAGAAATCAGTCCTCTCTGGGACTTGCATCAGCAGGAGAATTCCTTTATCCAAGGTTCACACCTCCATCCAAATGTAGCCCACCTTCAATTATAAGTGAAAGCAGATCCATAAAGATCTGGTCCCTGACTCAATATTGTTGATAACTAGGAGTGGCCATCCCAGCTTCAGAGTGCTATACTAGTTCATCTGACAGACTCTTATGATTTCACCACAAAACAAATACTCCCTTTGCTCAATCTCATTTCTTTTCCTTTTCTTTATGAATAGATACCCTGAAAGCACTCTCTAATAAATGCCCTACCTTCTAATCTTCATGAAGGGCCCCACTTATTAATGGCCAAAACAGGCAGACACTAAATTGGATTAGTTATCAATTGCTGTATAGCGAATCACTCAAAAAGTTGGCAGCTTATACTATATTTATTATATAACCCATTTTCTGAACATCAGAAATCCAGAAGCATTTTAGCTGTGGTTTTAGATTAGAGTCCCTTATAACATTGCTGTCAAGCTGTTGGGCAGGACAATTGAGGATGATGGGTCCATTCCCAAGTTTTTTCATTTGGTTGTCAGCAGGTCTTATTCCTTATTATCACAAAGAACCCTCAGTTCCTTTCTTTATGGGCCTCTCCACAGAACTGTCTCACAGAACAGGATCTGGCTTACCCCAGAGCAAGATCCAAGAAGAGAGCAACAGTGAGAACATGAGACAGAGTAATCTAGTCTCAGAAATGACATACTTACTATTTCTGCCATATGCTTAGAGAGTTATCTTGGTAAAGTATAGGAGGGGACTATAGGTGTAAATAAGAGGATGCAGGGATTATTTGGGGTCAACTTAGAGGCTAGTTGCAACTATTACTCACCACAAGACTGGTAGATTAATTCTATGTTATTGCACAGCAAATTACTCCAGAATTCAGTGACTTAAAACTTTTATTGTTTCACAGTCTCTGTGGGTCAGGAATTTGGGCAACAGCTTAGTCTTACAAGGCTGTACTCATCTTGAAGCTCAGCTGAAAATGATTTGCTTTCTAGCTCACTCACATGATTGTTGGCAAGATTTAGTTCCTCACGGCCTTTTGGACTAAGGTTTCAGCGCCTCATAAGCTGTTGGCTGGAATCCTTCCTCACGTCTATGCCATGTGGGCCTCTTCATAAAATATCTCATGACAAACAGCTGGCATGAGAGCAAACATGAGAGAAGGCAAGAGAGACTGGAAGCAAGAAAACAGTCTTCTGTAACTGAATCATTAAAGTCACATCCATCATCTTACCATATTCTGTTAGAATCAAGTCAGTAAGGTTATCTCACACTCAGATGGGGGAGTATTATATAAGTACATTCATACTAAAAGATGTATGGATATTTGAGATGGGGATATTTTGAGAGCCACATTACAACTGGCAATGTGTACCCCATGAGAGTTTGTGGGTAAAGTTAGCTGCAGGCACAATGTGGCTGTGCAATTTTTTAAAACTCACTGCTGGTGAAGTAGATGGTATATATGTAGAAAAAAAATACAGGCCACCTAAAAATTAGGCAATTGAGAAATATGGAGGATACAGATATAGTAATAATAGGGATAATGAAGATTATTGGTTATTGCTGGAGACAACTGATGCTTGGAGAGAAACAACGTAGAACTGAAAACAACCATTAATTAAAGAGTAAACATGGGAGACAGTGGACCTGCTTGGCAGCCACCAAATCACATTTCCTGCAGTTAGAAGGCAAAAACAAACAAACAAAAAACAGGAACAGGCTCATGACTTAATCACATCAGTAATGCAGCTCCAAAGATGGTGAAATTCCCAACATAGACAAGTTTGTTAAGCCAAGTTCCAGACTTTGATTGGGAAATAATTAAAATCTAAAAGGGGCATCTGGGTTGAATGATAGTCAAGGTCAACTATTTAAGCAAGTTGTTACATTCATTTGAAACCCTGGATGTAATTGACTGGATTTCTGAGCAGCCTCTCCTACACAGTAGAAATCTCACTGCCTGCCATTCCAACAAATACTGTGTAACACTATCAGTATCAAGTTGTCTTTTCCAACGCATCATCCCTGGATAGTGTCCCATCTTCAGTAAGCTCTAGTCAGCAAGCACCACATTTAATACTAAAAGCTTAGAAGTGATTGGCATGTCACCAGCTGATAACAAGATAATATTCTCAAGAAGAAAGGCCAATAATTCAAGAAGGAGGAACATGGAGTTATATCAAAGATATACTATGTCAATCTTCTTCCCAATTTTGCTAGCCATTACTGACAACTGAAAGCTGAGCAGTATCTAACAGCAAGTTTAGAAACCTGCCCAAATGTTAATATTGCCAAAAAAACTGTATTTTTCTGAGTCTCAGTGGCCTTCTTTATAAATCATGATAATATTATTTCCACAATGCACATTCTATAAAAGTTCAGGAAACCATTTGATTAGTATAAATGTTATAATCTTAGTATAAGAACAAGGAAAACTGTTGCTCACATATTCATTCACAGAAAATGGAGACATATGTCAGAGGAAAAAATATCTAAGTCAAGTTTTGGAAAATGTTAAAACAAAGATGAGAAAAGTTTATAGAAAACTGAAAATAGGAATACTCTGAAGACCACCAGTGTTAACCTTTGCTACCTGCCCACTTGGAAGATGCTTTCACATTTTAGTTTGTGTTGCTTTTATATTTTGCTACAGTTGAAGCAAGGCATGTGTTGAAATATAAGTTCCAAATAGTTAATAGCTTCCATCTCCTAGAAACAGGCCCTGAAGCTATTCTCTAGCCCTGCTCCTTGAGCTGGGCAATAAGTCCCCATGACGTTCATTTGTTTACTGTTGCCAGGTCAGAAAGTCTTAACTTCACCAGAGAGCTTTGCCCCCAGGACTCTCCTCAATTTTTGTGGGCCAGGCATCCATGAAGTTCCACCTTAGGTCACTCTGCTCTTGCTGGTCCCTATCTCATTGTTATCCTCTAGTTCTGTTACCCATTCTTAACTATATACCGTTAACTATATACAGCTAACTATGTCTTGAAAAGTACATCTAGTTAACAAAATGCATCTCAACTTTTTTTTTGGTATAGTGGTGGTTAAAAAACTATAAAATGGGAGGGGAAAAAAATGACAGCTAATTCCTGTAGTAGAGGAATCTGAATCATCACATAGTTGTAGTAATGACTTCAATCAAAGCCATTCATTTTGATAAATATATTGTGATTATATTCATTGGATCTTGTTCCTCCAAAGAGCTCAAAGCATTTTACAAACATTGACTTTCTATCTATATATTGAAAAAGAAGCCTCAAGGATAAATAGTTGGGGAATGAGAAAATAAATACGTTTTAAAGATACCTTATTATTTGCACTATTTCATTTTTATTCCCTCTCTAAAAGGTACAATATGGTAGATCTTTTCCCCATCATCTTAATGTCAGTATTCTTCTGGGGATAAGGAAAGCATTTTTGGATAACTCCTTCTTTGAAATTTTCGTGTGTGTGTGTGTGTGTGTGTGTGTGATTTTATTATTTTGCTAGAGTTGCCAATATCAAAGGACCACAAATTAGAGGTTTAAACAACAGAAATCTATTGTCTAATAGCTAAAAGCCCAAAATCAATGTATCAGCAGCGTTGGTAACTGCTGAAAACTGTGTGGGAAGAGTCTATCCCAGGTCTCTATCCTTGGTATGTAGATGGCTGTCTTCTCCCTGTGTCTCTTCACATCATTGTCCACATGTCTATCTTTGCGTTAAAATTTCCCCTCTTTATAAAGACACAAGTCATATCTGGTGAGGAGCCCCCATACTCCAATATGACCTCATCCTAAATTAATGATATCTACAAGTACCCTGTTTCCAAATCAGGTCACATTCTGAGTTACTTGGCATTAGGACTTCAACATATGGATTTTAAAGGAGATAAAATTCAGCCTTTAATAGTGAGGTAAAGACTTGATGCAACTTTAAAAACAGTAATCAATGCAAAGGAAAAATGGTAGATTAAAACATACAATCTAAAGGAATAAAGTTCTAACTCTACTATTTGGCATGTCTAGCCTCACAACCTTAGAAAAGTTCTAGAAGCAAGAGTAGTTTTATAGACACAGTTGTATGTCCTTTTTTTTTTTGAACTTGAGCTATAAAGCACAGCAATTATGAGACAGTTAATCAAACTGCAGTATTTAACAGGGCACTCATGAAATGGTTTTTAACTCTAGTGCTTATATCAGGTAATTTAGTTTTTGAAAATTATCTTTTTACATAACTAGACAAAACAATATCATTTTCTTACAGTGAGATAGACTTATGATTGTGATACAGAAAGATATTTCACATTAGCAAATAGAACTTCTGAATCTAATGGCTAAAAGACCTAATGAATACACATAGATTGTTTCTTAAAAAAAAACACAGGAAAAATTATAAATTCATCTTTTTTTGAACTTTCATTAGCTATTTGCTTGAACCAATTGATGAAAAGCCAACAATTTGACCCACCTTTCCCACTGACTTAATTAAACCAACTAATTATTTGAATGTCCAGAAATCATGCAAACCCTAATACATATAGATTTTTATATAAATTTTTATATAAATCTATATGTATATAGATTCATATATATATATATATAGTACTTTAGGTTCTGGGGTACATGTGCAGATCATGCAGGACTGTTGCATAGTTATATATATGGCAAGGTGGTTTAATGCCTCCATCCCCCCATCACCTATATCTGGCATTTCTCCCCATGTTATCCTTCCCCCAACCTCCCTACCCTTCGCTGTCCCTCCCCTAGTCTCCCCCAACAGACCCCAGTGTGTGATTTTCCCCACCCTGTGTCCATGTATTCTCATTGTTCAACACCCACCTATGAGTAAGAACATGTGGTGTTTGATTTTCTGTTCTTGTGTCAGTTTGCTGAGAATGATGGTTTCCAGATTCATCCATGTCCCTACAAAGGACACAAACTCATTGTTTTTTATGGCTGCATAGTATTCCATGGTGTATATATGTCACATTTTCCTTGTTCAGTCTATCATCAATGGGCATTTGGGTTGGTTCCAGGTCTTTGCTATTGTAAACAGTGCCGCAGTGAACATACGTGTGCATGTGTCTTTATAATAGAAAGATTTATAATTTACATATAGATTTCTTAAAGGTTAAGCCTGCTTAGAAATCCTGTGTAATAAAGAAATCCATCCCCTTACTTGTACAACTGCTCCATGTAAACTATATAAAAATAAAGTCAGGGATTAACTAATAGACCTGTGAGTTATAAGAGTGTAAGAGATGAATTAAAAAGTGTTGGTTTTCAATCTAGGTGATAGCCTGAGAATGTTGATAACACTTTGTGTTAAAAGGGCTAGTAAATTAAATATTATGGCGACAGAAAAGTATTAGGGAATTTGATGCAGGCTGCTGTCAATTTTAATTAATAGTAGGTTTTTCCCCTCACCTGTTTAATTTGTTGAAACGTCTCCTCACACTTAAATGTATCATAAGGCATAAACTACTAATGGCTTTCCTCACTTCTCGGTTACATCTTTTTTTTTTAATTTTAACTTACTTTATTAAACATATTTTCTAGAATGTGGTCCCTAACTTAATGGTAACATGAGGTCAAACCTCCTAGCTCATTTTTATGAGTAGTCACAAACAAACTGTCTTTTAAAGGACATGTTCCCCAAACTACATTCTATAAACACCTGGCATATTAATGAGCCTATCACCCTTGTCTTATTCCTTTTCCTTGATACTATAATTATAGAAAGATTCTACCACATTAAGAGTTATAGCTCCTGCATTTAATGAGGCTATCTTAGGCTTTACAGATTTTTCTTTAATCCTTAAAATATCCCTATCTTCCTCTTGAAAGCAACAATAACTTAAATCTTAGGTGTCTTTAAATCAGAAAATAATAAGAGAAATAATTGGTTCATGTAAATTAAAAGTCCAAAGGAAGGTATGACTTCAGACAAGCTCAGGCTTTCAAGTATAATTTCCATGTTTCTCTCCCATCTATACTTTTTCATGTGTGGTTTTCATTAACACACTGGTTCTACTCAGCTTAACAAAATCATTGTGACCTTCCTAGACTTTATGCCTAGGCAACTCATCTTCACCCACATTATCTGAAAAACTAGCAAACATCTCTTTCTACAACTTCCAATTAAAGAAAGAGAAACATCTTTCCTGATGCCACAGACATTATCTCTTCAGGTCTCATTGGCTCAAACACAATCACATGCCTTCTAGAGTTCATCTTATTCAAATAGCGTATCTGAGTACAGAGGAAAGGCTCTCAAAGGAAATCTGATAGTATCAGAAGGAGGAAATGGCTGCTGGGTAAGCAAACAATTAATGCCTTCTGGAAGTAGGTATCATAATCTCCAGTTAGCAGATGAAAAAAAACCAAGATGCAGAGAGATTAAGCTATGCTTGAATCAAGTTACTATAACTAGTAGGTGAAAATATACTAAAATAATAGGTTGTTAGCACCAGAAAAGTTCTTCAACCTCAAAACCATATTCTAACAAAGAGGTTTAGAAATTTTAAACCTTACCTCGTCAACTGGTATAATCTTAAATAAACTTCAGTATGCCTATTTTTATTTCAAAAAAGTCTGCATATAAGACAAAGAATTTACTTACATATATTTATACCTACTGTACTATTATTGACTATCATGAATTGCAAATAGTAGCCAAGCTAAAGTATTTGTTCCCCAGATTACACAAAAGCAACACAACAATTATCATCAGACATGATGAGCAAGACACCAGCTTCTGGTAGTATTCAATATACATAGAATGTGCCATTAGTTATCAAGATTTCAATTTGATAATACACTAATGGAGTTTTACAAAGGTCCTCTACTGAAATGTAGATGCATACATGAAAATAATGCAAATATGCTAAGAAAACATGTACTTTATACATTTCCCACCTTGCATCATCTGCTTCCTCCTTAAGTCATCCAGTTCTTAGAGAGTCTACTAAAAGCTTCTACTGTAAGCACCATTTTTATCTCTTCAAAACTTAGAAATACTAAATGCCACATTGCCTCTGGAAACCTCCTGAAATTCCAATGCACTGAGAAGGAACTCTTTTAGAAGTGTAAATGAGAAGTTTACTTTCTGGAAAACATTCAAACTGGTTAAGAAACAGGAAATTGAAAGTTTATTTTTTTAAGGTATCAATTAATCACCACCCTTCTCCCCTTGGTGTTCTGAAGCAATTGAAAATTTGACACGGAGCCACATAGGAAGAAAAATAGCTACCTAATTAATGGTATCCAGATTGCAGACTGCAGTTTAAAACCCCAGGACTGTAATGATGGGACTTCCTATGTCCTATCTCTTTCCGTAACAATTAAAAACCTAGAACTACAGACTGGGGTCAACTAGACTTGCCCAACCAGTCGAAGACAGAGAAGCTTGAAATTTCCCACCCAGAAGAAGCAAGTGCTAAGTTATTTACATAAAAAATGGAGGAAATCACCAAGAGGAACTTCTCATTTCTTTTATCAACACATATCAGGAGACACAAGTAAAAGAGATAAGAATAAATGAGCAGTGACTTTTATCCAGAGCCCATGAATCAACAAGGGAAAAATCAAAACTTTTCATTTAATATGTTTTCTTCCTGGGAAGTAGATAAACTATTCTCCCCTCCTTAAAAACTAAAACCTGTGTCCTCCAAAATTGGTACTTGTATGCAGATCAGATGCAGATCAGTAAGTTTTTTTTTTTTAAGACTTCCTATGTAGCTCTTCTTTTCTGGAGGGAAAGGAGTGTAACGGCTAAGAGACTAGCTATAAAGTCAGACTTCTCATATCTCTTCTGTTTCAGTCACTGATCAGGTGTGTCACATTGAGCAAGTAACCTATGTGATCCTCAGTTTTCTCATACATAAAATGTGCATAATCATCATATCTACCTCATAAGGTGTCTAAAGCATTAAATGAGACCATCCATATGAGGCTAGACACAGGACAGTACCTATCACAGAGTAAGCTCTACAGAACTATTAACTGTTTTTATTACTATTACTACTTTTATGGGCTCGGTCCAAGAAAATCAAATGACATTAATCAGGAGATACTGTTATTCAAAGAGGTTATTGCAGGAGGGGGGGAAAGAGACTATTGCAATAGCAAGAAATCTATGATCATGTCTGCAAGTGTCTCCAAATCAAACAGAAAAAAAAAAGTTATTTCAGAAGGTAAAGGAGGGGAGGAGAAATAGCAGAATATTCGGAGAAGCTGAGCATGTAAGAGGCAATGGCCAGTGTGGTTTGACAAGAAAAGGTTCTCACTGTGTGTTTGGGTGATTCCCAGGAGAAGCCGATAAGAGGGAATAGTCTACTTTTTTGTGCCTGGTTCAGGCTTGGGATAGGCATAGTTCAGGGGCCTGTAGGAAAGGGAAGCCTGTCTAAAGTTCCACCAGGACAAAGTAGAGGGTAAGAAATGACCAAATGTGAACACTTGGACATCTCTAAGTCATCCAGTTCCAAGTTTTTCTCGTCTATCTTTACACCCTCAGATCCTCTTGTTCTTCAGCTTGAGTATCTCCTTGAACTGCAGAGGCTTTGTGCTCACTTCTAGGAGTGCAGTGTTGGGTCCAATTATCCACTGCTTCCCTCCATGACTGTGGCAGCTGTGCTAAAAACATTCTCCACTGGGTTTTCCACTGGAGCAGAAGGAACACCACCTACATAGGCTATGAAACTCACTGTTTTACCACCCTACTGAAACCATTTCTGCACTTGTTGGGAGGTGGTGAATTTCCCTAAAGTGTTTCTATTTCAATCTTTGCTTTGTGAAAAATAAAGGAAGTAAGCCTGTTCTACCCCAATTGAGCACTGAAATACACCCAGGATCTTCTCAGTTTTCTCCAAGTAGTTCCCTAGTATTACATCTTTACTTCTAATTTGGGATCCTCCTGCATATTTCATAGAAAGGGGAGAAAAAAATAGCGTAGTGGAATACACATGTGCACAGCACAGCTTCCCCTTCTCCATTCACCAGAATCTCTTACCTTAACCAGAAACATCACTGTTTTTATGGGAGACTGAATATACAAATAGACAGTGGCCAGCATAACTCTGATGCAAATTACAGCATAACTCTGATGCAAAACCTTTGCAGCCACCAGTCCAGAAAGACAAACCAACTTCTACAGCAACAGACCCATAATTAAGGAATTGGTCAATGACTGTCTGCTCCCCTAAGTTCTGCCCCCCCCCACTTCCAATTCAGAACAAACCAGAGAAAGCCAAATATGTTTTCCAAACCAGAGACATAGAATGCTTCATTTCAAAGTTGGCCTGCTCTGGCTTCCTCATTTAATCAAAGAAAAATTGCACTGGGCATTTGTTAGAAATGGAAAGAAAGGGCCAGGTGTAGTGGCTCACGCCTGTAATCTAACACTTTTGGAGGCCAAGGAGGGTAGATCATGAGGTCAAGAGATTGAGACCATCCTGGCCAACATGGTGAAACCTCGTCTCTACTAAAAATACAAAAAATTAGCTGGGCATGAGGCTGAGGCAGGAGAATCATTTGAACCAGGAAGGCGGAGATTGCAGTGAGCCGAGATTGTGCCACTGTACTCCAGCCTGGGTGACAAAACAAGACTCTTAAAAAAAGAAGAGAGAGAGAGAGAGAGAGAGAAAGGGCAAGAAGACTTTATTCAAGACTATCCAATAAGGGTCAAAACAATTGCAATAGGAAAAAGATATTAAATTGAACTCTGTTGAAACAAAGGCAAGAAGAGTTTTTAACACTGGGATGAACAAATGGAAAAATATTGGAGGACTTTAGAGGAGAGGAAGATCAATATTATTAGGTTGTCTGTATTTGCTAATTGTCCTTATCAAAGTTGAGCTCCTGACCTCCCACAGAAATTGGGAGATAGGGGCTTTACTTTTCTTGATTACATTTCATACCAGTGGGTCCCAGGTCCTTGAGAAATATTTTCCTGAGTTGTATAAAATTTACATCTGAAAGGGGGAAGAAAAAAAGAATTTACAATTTAAAGTTTTCTGAAGTAAACACTAAGAAAAGTGTGGTCAGGGGCTTATAGTTGGGAAAAGCCTCTAAAGTTTAATCAACCTAAGGAAGACATTAGACTAGCTTGGTCAATGCCAACAACCTCCAGTCGAAACATACCTGAAGCTCCTCCCCCTGCCTTTTTTTATGATAAAGCTTCCCATTTTCCTGCTTACCTTCCAGTCTCTGCTGAACACAAATGATAGTGTTGCAGGACTGTTTGGTTCTTGTCACATGGCCACAACAATTTAGACTTGCAGATAATTTGAAGGGTTAGTAAGGCAGGGTTTTATTGGGTGAAAAGGGGAGGAAAAAAAAAGGAAACAGGGACCCTCCACAAAGCCAGAGTCCCAGCTGGTACACTTCTCGCATTGTAGTTTGAATTCCAAGTTCCACACAGGAAGAGTAGGGGCCTGGCTCCTCCCAGCTGCAAATGGCTTGAACTTCTATGCCTCCACCCCAGGCGCATTTCTCCCAATGCACAGACTGGTTGGAGTTTTCTGAGGACCCCTGCCCACTTAGCTGTCTCAATAGTGCCTGGCTCCCTTCCTTTAGCAAGCTCCAAATAAAGAGTTCCTGCTTATTTTGATTTAGGTTGTCTTCTTTAATTGCCGAACTTGAAAGTATAAAAGTTTTCTATAATGGAGATCTTGATCTTTAGATATTTTCAACCATTTTTTATATAGTGTACATTAGTCTATGCTGCTGAAACAGAATACCACAGACTGGGTAATTGATAAAATCAGAGATTTATTTCTCATAGTTCTGGAGGTTGGGAAGTCCAAGATTGAGAAGCTGCACCTGGTGCATTGCTTATTGCTGTTTCATCTCATGGTGGAACAGTAAAGAGAGGGCAAGAGCAAGCAAGAGATCAAACTCTTAGCCTCAAGCCCTTTTATAAACAGCATTAATCCATTCATGAATGTGTAGCCCTTGTTACCTAAACATCTCTCATTATGCCCCATCTTCCAGCACATTGGAGATTAATTTTCTAAAGCATTCAAACCATAGCATAGTGATCACTGTAATTAAAACAAAAACAGAAACAGGTCTAAGGAAAAGTATATCTTCTCATATTTCAGATTAATAATGAAGGCATTCCACTGAATTGTAAATTTAGGAATATTATTTCTATATATTTTTATCAGATAACTTTTTATCCATGTCTGCATCTTTACTCACAAAAAATATACATATCCTGCAAAACACAAGTAAATTATGTACTGCATTATAAGTTCATAAATGCAAAATGATAGCAGGGTAAAGAGAATCCAGAGTGTGGCGTGGGAAGAATGGCTTGTTTTAAATAAGTAGATCTCAGAGTGGATTTTATTAAGAAGGTGAAATTTGAGCAAAGTCTTAAAGAAAATTAATCATGTGGATGTCTGGGCTGTGAAAGAAAATAGAACCTTGAGACCCCAAACTCACTATGCCAAAGGGTAAGTTAAACTTGAGAAGTGAGTTGTACAAACACTGCCTTCCTTTTGTCCCAAACAGATAGCTGTAATTTCACAACCTTACGTTGTGCCTCATATAGAAGCTTGGTTCCTGTAATCATTGGCGTTCACACATCTCCCCAGATGGACTCCCTCACAAATGGCTCACAAGGAAATTCCTTGAGGGCCCCAAAATCTTTCAGAACATACATCCTTTCCTATAAACTAGTCTTAAAACATAGTCCTGTTAAATCTCACCTTGACAATGTCAATTACCAGCTTATCTTAATAGGTACCTGACAAGGACAAGACTAGAAATCATCCTTCCACCCACTCCAAGACAAATACATGATTGACTTTTTCCTTTACTCCTTCTTTTCGTGCTTACTTTATCTTGTGTAGAATGTAGATTTTACTGAGCAAGAGAAAAGGTGCGTAATTGACATTTCCCTCTACTCCTTCTTTTCACGTGTAAAATGTAGATTCACTGCATGCTAATCAAAGCTTCACAGGAATGTGACCACTTGCCTCATTGTCCATCCTTCTTCCTTTCTTCCCCTTTTCCTCTCCTGCTTGCACTTTTCCTTTTAAGTATTGGAGTTCTCAGAACAGTCTTTGGAAAAAGCACAGATGCACCTGTGATTTGTGTTTTTCCCAGGTGCATCCTCAACCTTGGCAAAATAGACTTAAATTGATTGAAATTTGCTTTAGCCACTTTTTGGTTTATAAGGGGAATATTATTCCAATCTTTGAGTGTGCTTGATGTGTTTGGAGAATAATAAGGAAGCCAGCATGATTGAAAGGGTGATTCAAAAGGGTTTGGTGGGAGTGGAAGGAGTAATGGGGGATGAGGTGAGAGACAATGGAGAGAGGGAAGTTTCAGATGGCATAGGGCCATAATATCTATAAAGACAATGGAACCACATTGGCCTTTACTCTGAAGGAAATAAAGAGCCACTGGAGGATTCTGAGCAAAATAATCAATAAATAATTTCATGTGATAAGAGGAAAGAATCTTGCAGTGAAGCTAGCACACATGGCCTCTCTCTAGTGCTGGTCTTTCACAAGGCTGGAAGAAGTCCTATATTCAGAAACCAGACATTAATGCTGCAGTTTTCCTTCCTTCCTACCTCTATTTCTCTTTCTTTCTTTCTTCTTTTTCCTTCCTTCTTTCCTTTCTTTCTGTTCTTTCTCCTTCCTTCCTTCTTTTTTCCTCTTTCCTTTCTTTCTTTTTCTTTTCTTTTTCCTTCCTTCTTTCCTTTCTTCATTTCTTTCTCCTTTCTTTCTTCCTTTCCTTTCTTTCCTTTCTTTCTCTTTCTTTTTCTTTTCTTTTCTTTTTCCTTCCTTCTTTCCTTTCCTTCATTTCTTTCTCCTTCCTTCATTTCTTCCTTCTTTCTTTCCTTCCTTTCTTTCTCCTTCCTTCCTCCCTTCCTTCCTTCTTTTCTTTTTCCTTCCTTCTTTCCTTTCTTTCTTTCTTTTCTTTCTTCATTTCTTTCTCCTTCCTTCCTTTCTTCCTTTCTTTCCTTCCTTTCTTTCTCCTCCCTCCCTCCCCTCCCTCCCTTCCTTCCTTCGTTCCTTCCTTCCTTCCTTTCAGTAAAGGTTACATTAGGTAATCTTGTATTATCACTTATCACTCACAAAACCTCTGCTCTCTAGAAAATCTTTATTGAATTGGAGAAGTTCCAGTTTCTCACCTGGGTGGGAGATTGACCACTGTACAAGTCTAATGGTATGGCTGTTGAAAAAAATGATCCAAAAGCCTTCTCATCTCTGATACATTTCCCTAATCTTGATACATTTTTAACAAGTGTTGTTTTTATTCTTTTAATTTTAAGCTTAATTCTGCTAAAAGTTTCTATGATTCAGAAAAGAGCTGCCAAGAGAGAAACTGTTCCAAAGAAAATACGTTTTTGTGGCTTGTGTGGGAATACTTCCAAAAGGTAATGTAGATTCCTCTGGAAAAGACAGGATCAAAATTTTCCATGAGCCTGGGGCTCTAAGCCCATTACTGCATTTCATGTGCTGCTATTAGCATAACAAAGTCAATCAGTACTACTTGGTCAATAATCTTCTCAACTATTAACAGGGAAAAACTATGAGCTTGCAATGAAATATCTTGAGCTAGATAATATACCCATTATCATGAGAGGAGCAATTTGCATATTACCTCTTCACTCTCATAGTCAACTAGATTGTAAAGGATGTAATCATTGCCTCTTTTCTGTAAATTGCATTTAATAATTTTGCATTTTCTCCACAATTTTCCACTAAAAGGCAGAGATAAAGAATAAGAGATTTTAAAAAGTAAGCAAAGATTTCTTTCAATTTTAATTTTCATCAGTTTCTATTACATACAATGCAGAGGTATATGTTTTTTGCTTGCTGAGGGTGGTGGGGGGAGCTCCTATTTAAACATAACGAAATCTCAGAGGTGGTAGATAAACTATAATTCCCAAAAAATAAGAAACTACTGTAAGGGCTCAAGGCCAGCAAAGAAAGATTGTGTTAAAATCAAGCCACTGAGTATACAACAGATCTTTCATAACATGCCATCCCTTGTCCAAGTAGAAAGTTGCTAATCAATTTAAAGAGATGGAGTGGAGAGAGAGGGAGCAAGAGAGAAAGCAGCAATGGCTGCTGCTCCTATAATGAGGAGCCTAATTGTATGCTATTATCCGTTTGATGGTTTAAGCAGAATAAAGTGACACTGATCTGGAAATGTGAGAATGAAGCAGAACAAGGGAGTGCTTGTAAGAGGAATAATTTCAGGCACCCATGAGACTTCACATAAAACTCATTTGCACATAGACAGGGCTCTCTTGTGGATGCTGGATAAATGTAATGCCTAGTTACCAGTTTCTTTTTCTTTTCTTTTTTTCCTTTCTTTCTTTTTTTATTTTTTTTAACTGACAAGGCATTGAAGACAGAAGAATGGAATCTGGACAAAAATGGCTTCAAAAATTAGATTAATTCCTAAATTAACTTAAATTTCTAAATCATTAGACAGTGACTTGTGGACTATTCCCTCATGTCACTAACACCGATACACTTCTTAGTCATTCCTGTAATATTCAAGAGACATCAACACTATTGCACAATTAAGCTAAAAAGAAATGCGAAAATGGGCTCTGAGTTTTAATCAACACTTTAAAGCTTTCAATTAAGTTTTACACGAGAGAAAACATATATGAACTTTAATCTTTTAAGCAAATTTTTCCTGAAAAGGAGAAAGGGGGACAATTTTAAAACAAGAAAGATCAAAGTCAATTCAAGATGTACGAGCGCCATCTGGTGTCCAAGATTAAAATGATCTCAGTTTTTAGCACTCAAATGAACTCCTCTTTTGTGGGCTTGTTGTGCAAAAGGGTTATAGTACAAAGAGAATTCTTGAAACGGGATTTACTCTATGGCTAATAGCCAGATGTTACTATTTACTATTTGTTTTAAAAGTAAACAAACCTAAGGAAGTGATGTTGGTTGAAGCAGTGGGATTGCTGTTAACACATATATTCAAACATTCTGGAAAAATAACTGATGTTTCAACTGAAGAATTCACATAATTGATACAGTTCTCCACCCTAACTTACTTAAGCAAACCTTCTCTGATACAGGAAAAGTGTTTCTATACTTTCAGAAGCAATGCCTTTATAAAAATATAGGAGAAGCAGATGGGTAGCATATTTTTAAGAAAGAAACTTTGAGGCTTATAATGCTAATGCACTAAGATAAATTTAGCAATATATTAAAAAAAAGAAACCTAAGTAGTAGTACTTAAGTGTCTTGGAAATTTATGCACATATCTATTAACAGAACTTGAAAAATATACTGTCCTCCATCCCGTTCTGCAATTGATTTTTACTTTACTTATATTTTAAATGTAATAACTCATCCTGCTCTCTTAACATCCTTGGTATAATCTGAGCTACAGAGGTTTCTGACAATTTCAAGGACCAGCAGAATATTTCACAAATGAGGTACCTGCTACTCAAGAACAGTCAGCCCTCTGATATCAAGAAATCTTTAGGCTTACCCTATGTAGTTTGGTTGCATTAAATGAGTCCTAAATAACATTGTGTTTCTTTCTTTGAATAAGTACATTCAGCAAACTTTTAACCATGCTTTTTTCTTACTGCAGCTAAGTAACATGCAGCAAAAACACAGTCATAAAGAACAGGAAAAAATAACTTATATATCCTTTGTCTTATAGAATAAGAAATCTGAAAAAGATAATGTCTCTTTTGTTCCGAAAAAAATCTGGACTTTTATTAAGATACAAAAACCATTTCAACAGTGTAAAATACTGAGTTTTTAGAATGGTATATCTTTTAACATCTGGTAACAGATAACTTTTTAAATTATTGCTGGAAAATAAAATGATTTCACAAGATCAAAGCTAGAGGTTGGCACCTAATTTTTCGAGCAATGGTGAGAAATTTTATGTACCTTTCACTTGCAGCCCCAAATAATTATCCCTTCCAGAAAAGAACTAGACCAAGAGACACTAAGAGAGCTGGGCAAGCATATCTTCTTGTGTCCCAAGAGAGAACTGACGGATGTGGCTTCTGGGACTGGGAAGTCTTAGCATCTGGCAACCTGCTCTCACCCAGGGCTATGGCTGGCTTGGCACAGCAGGGAGTAGGAGAGGGCTTTAATATGATAAAGGCATTCATAAAGGCTCAGGAGATATGACACTATTCATACGAGGTAATGAAGTTCAAAAATTGTTCATAGGGAAATTAAGTTTTGACTTCGAGCAAGATCAGTAATTCAGTGGCCTTTTCCCCACCTGGAATTCAAGAATAATTATATCAGATGTGTTGCACTAAGTGTCTACTATATTTTAAGAATTTGCTCAGGAATTACAACATTTGGTGTTTGCATAAAATTAAAACCCATATGATTCAAGATTAATTTTCTAGTACTAATAAACATAAAAGTACATGAAATATCTTCTCAGAGTACATAAATCTGCAAAAAAATAAATGTAATTCTGGCTTTAAAACATGCATTTACTGCTTAACGAAAACTTGATGTACAATTTTTTATTTTCATTTTTTCTCAAACATCAAAAATTCTGTGCTGTAATACAGAAGCTGGCTAGGAGGCATGCTATGGAAGCATCAATGTTGCAGTCACATCACATTTTTTTTTCATTTTCTACAACCTCTCTGCTTGAATATAGGTTAATTTTCACAAACATTAAAGCATATATATTATGCGCTAAAAAAAAATATCTTTCTGTCTTTTGGCTGGTGTGAAGTGGAATGACTGGTTTGGGTGAAGAAGAGGGACTGGGTTCAGCTGTGGTGATTTGTTGTAAAAGGCAGCCTGGCCTTTGCTACTGAGAAGAAAAACGGAGCCTGAGTCCCAAGCCCACCTTCACTGCACATTTGCCGCATGGTACTGTATGCCTGCTGGCTAGAAGGAGGGTGAGAGATTTTTTACGGTGTGAGAATGAGTGTGTGTGAGTGAAGCAGTATCCACCTTCTCAACTTCAAGTCATTGCAGTTTCTTTTTTCCAGAAAACAAGGGGTTAGATGTTGCATTTCATAAAACTAATCTAAGTTCTGCCTACTGATGCAGCACTAAAGATGTTAAAAAAAAAAAAAAAAGAAAAAAAAGAAAAAAGAAAGAAAGGAAAGACACTCTTTTGGTTTTTATTATTATTATTATTTTTCCTCTAGGGAAAACACTGACAAATGGTCAGAGCTCCTAGGCTGATCTTTTCATCAAGGAACCTAATAATCTGGTTCAACTGTGAATGCAGAAGTTAGGGAGAGAAGGGAGAAAAGACTCTGCAGTTAGAGGATCTAGAAAAATAAAAGTACAATTGTTACAAATAAACAATGCAGACTTCAAAAACAAAAAAAGTCACAACTCAAACAAACCAAAATTTAAATGATCAGAATTGGCAGCACAAAGAAAACGCACCCTCCTGACTTGTATTGTGGCAGTCTGAATGCCCCCAGAAAATTGTGCCAAAGAATTTAGAAAAACAAATATACAATAAAAGTAAACACACCAAACTTCAGGTAACTATTTTAGATTGCAAACAGGATAAATTTAATGCTCAAACAATGTGATAAAATAACCATTTGAAAACCAAAAAAAAATGTTTTTCTGTCATTATTTATAACATTTAAGAGTACTATCTCATAAACTAACAATTTGATAGTAGCTTGGCATTATTCTTGGTGTTTTTTCTTGTTGTTACTGTTTTGTTTTTTTTTTTCTCAAGATGGAGTCTCATTCTGTCGCCCAGGCTTGAGCACAGTGGCAAGATCCCCACTCACCGCAACCTTTGCCTCCCGGGTTCAAGCAATTCTCTTGCCTCAACCCCCTAAGTAGCTGGGATACAGGCACCCACCACCACACATAGCTAAGTTTTGCATTTTTAGTAGACGTGGGGTTTTACTGTGTTGGCCAGGCTGGTCTCGAACTCCCGACCTCAAGTGATCCTCCCACCTCAGCCTCCCAAAGTGCTGGGATGACAGGCATGATCTACCATGCCTGGCCTCTTCTTAGTGTTTTTTTACTCTCTGACATTAATTCCAAAATAACTAATTTTAGATTCTTTTATAGGGGTAGCAATAGCATATTAATGAGTACCGGGAAATTATTATATAGCATAAATAAGGCTTTAAATTATAAGAATAGTTTTAATAACCCCTTGAGAAAGTTTTATTGTATATAATCAGTAGTAAGATTTTTGAGGTGCGAACAAGGAATAGTAGATATTTTAGTTTGCCAGTTAAAGTTATGTCATCATATAGCAAGGATAACAACCAATAATTCATTGGCCATTGTAAATATTTGTAGTACTTCAAATTTTATGCATAAAGTGAGAATATTAATGCTTTCATATTCTGCAATTGAGGTTCACATGATACAAGTTACATAAATGTGACCTACACTGCTCTAAACATTTTATAAACATTAACTTTGTTAAATTGGCACTAGATCTGTGAGTAAATGACATTACGTCCAACGACAGATGAGGAAACTAAAGCTCACAGAATTTAAACAAGATGTACAAGGTGAAACAGTAACTGACAGATCCAGAATTGAGCGTACTTCTGTTCATTTTGATATTCAACACGGAGTTTTCAAATATGGCTCACCTTATGAGTACGGGCCATGAGTTGCATATGAGTTACATATTACCAAAGAAACAGGAGGAACAGACATCAGAGATTTTCTTTAAGAAGTGTATAATTCCAGAGATATACACACAGGATAACATATACATTAGTGTGATGGTGTGTGGTGCTGGCTATCAATGTTATAAAGGAATAAGAGGGAATCAGTTGGAGGAAGGAAAGAAAACTTCCTAGAACAGGTAAACTAGCATTTTGTGTGCTCAAAATTCCCCAAGCATCTGCTATGTGCCAGAAACTGCCCAGTCATTGTGTTTACAAAGAGAAACATACACAATTCTAATCTCACTCTAATGAGAGAGAAATACAAGTGAATACGAAATTGTACTGCACAGTAATTAGGATTTTCATAAAGCTTAATGTAAGATTTTTAAACTCTTCAAACGGACAATTAATGTGGCCTTTTGAGGTGAGGGTTGGGGGTGGGGATGTTACATTAACAAAAAAATCTTCCAAAAGGAAATACCTGAAAAATGTTGAAGGTCAAGTAAAAATTATGCTGATGAAAAGAATGGGGGATGTTAAAGCACTGCAGACAGAGCAAACAGCACGTGAAAAGCTTCAGCTGAGAATAAGTAGCTGCTACCCAAGACCACTGGTCAGTAGGTGTGTTAACAGTGGCAAATGATAAAACAAGAGACAGAAACCAGGGTAAGTCAGGAAGGACTTTTCATATTTAAAACAACTGGGCAGCCGGGAATGTTTTAAAGCAGGGACTGATGGATCAATGTGACTACAATAAAGGAAAAGATTAGAGGGTCTTGACAAGGAAGGCAAAGAAAAGAGATATTGATTTCTGAAATTAATTAAGAAAATGGTGAATGTTTGAAGGATGGATTAAGACAAACACATGTTCAATATACATGACAAGCAGTGACAAAAAATGTTCCATTAGTGACAACTAAGTGACAGAAATATGTATTTAACTGATGTTTGTGTTTGAAATTTCGGAATAAAATATATAAATATCACTTAAAATAACAAAATGAATTGGTAATATACTGTTCATTATATTGTGATTAAAAAGTGATTATTGATAACACAAAGATACTAAAAGATGCTCTGGATGAGACTAATTCAATTATTTCTAAAATCAACTACAATGATACATTTCTACATTAGGTACTTTTTATAATTTTATGAAAAAGAGTCACATATGCTCTTTAAATAATTTTTAATGATATAATTAACAAAAACATGTGAGAAGAAAAGCAAAATATTCATAATTCAAAAATAAACAGGATTTTCTTTTTATAAGTGGGGTCTACTAAAATTTTCTGTAACAAAAGAGGGACAAGAAAAATACATGAATAAACCATTTTCATGATTAATGAGTCAGATTTTATCTTAAGAAAATGTGTCTTATTTTTATATTTTGATGTGTTTTATATCATTCCTTATGAAAACATGTATTTAGTATATCAATTCTTGGTTTTCTGCAGTTTTACTATAGAAGTTACCAGAAATATCATTTGTATTCTGTACTCATTAATCAGAAATACAGCTGATATAAATACATGTACTATTACATACCCATAATAATTAAAAATTAAAAAATTAAAAAGAAATATCTGGCATATTGAAAAAATTTAGATGTTATTTGTTGTATCCATAGATAAAGCATTCACTTGTATAATTTGGGGAGTAATATTATGTTTTCTAAAAGTAAATTATTATAAAACTCATATGCTATAGTAAAAAGACAAAATTTTATAGCACATAGCAAAAATTTAAAAATTCTTTGATTAATTCTTAATATGTCACTGTCTTGGCTTCTGAAGATGCATAGATGCTTATGATATGGTAGCACACAGGCTTTGGGAAGAGAGTCTCAAAAATGCAAATTGTCTGCATTTTGTAGGGGAGATGTAAACTTTAAGATCATTGGAGTCACATTAATGATATAGCTTACAAATATGTTTGTTTAAACAAACAAATAGTTTGTTTAGCTCTAATGATATAGGAATAGATGTATAGAATAACAGCATGGAAGGGAAATGCAGCACTTGAGGAGCCTGCAAGAAAAGAAAGAAGCTTCAGAATGTTCAAGAATGCTGACTCTTCCAAGAAGCTCTTCTTGGGTTTACATAGCACAACCAATATCATCTTTCAATTCTGTGAGGCAATAAGCAAGGTAATATAATGTAAAAAGTTACAGATTTGTTTTTAACAATATGTGTATGTGTTTGTGTGTGTGTGTAACTATATGTTGGACACATTACTTCTACTAGGTGTGCAAGTATTGCAGGAGTTACATATAAGAACTATGTACAAAGTGGAAAAAGTAAAATAGCATTGGTCCCACCTTCGGAGTACTTGAAAGTTTTCTTTGAGACATAGTACCTGGGACAAATCTTTAAGGAAGAGTTTTAGCTTGATGATAGAAGATATATGGGTCTAGGCATATTCATAGAAAATAAATAAATTAGATGGGGCAAAGTGGCTCATGCGTATAACCCCAGCAGTTCAGGAGGCTGAGACGGAAAGATTGCTTGAGTCCAGGAATTTGAGTCCAGCCTGGGCAACATAGCAAGACTCCATCTCTACAAAAAAATTAAAAATTAGCAAGGTGTGGTGGCACATGCCTGTAGCTCCAGCTACTTGGAAGACTAAGGTGGGAGAATTGCTTGAACCCAGGAGATCAAGGCTGCAGTGACCCATGATTGTACCAGCCTGGACAACAGAGTGAGATCCTGTCTCAAAATATAAATTAATAAAAATCAATAAAAATCAATCAATCAATAAAAACAAATAAAGTTTTAAAAATTAAAAGCTATGATATGCTCTCTAACCAGTGAAATCAACTAAAATTTCTAGTCTCCAAGTAAGAATAAGTCTTCTTTACTCCATGCTACTAGAAATTAAGAGTATTACTAGAAATCCAAAAGAATAATTCTTAATGGTGTAAACATTATGTTAAGAATGACTCAAAGATGATCACACAGGTTGCAACTTTATAGCATTATGCTAATTGTTCTACCTAATACACTAATATATGAAGAAAAGGAGAAAAAACACATCTTTTCTGGTAAAAGATAAATTCCAGTTTAACAAACAAACTAAATATCTTTCTATACAACAGTATAACCCAATTAAAAAGAATGCAACAATCAGAATTGAAACTTTAAAATATATAATAATTAACTAAAATAAGTAAGCATATTTAATAAGAAGAAATTCACTTGAGAAAAGTAGAGATACATAACATTCTAGATTAGGAGACTCAATATTTTTTAAATGATAATTCTCACAAAGGTTATGAAAATAAAAAAACTTGTAAGATGATTTGTTCATCTTCACCTTCAGAAACCAAAGTTCCAGAAGGAACAAATTAGGGGAAAAAGTATAATTTTTAAAGGAAAGAATAGTGAAGGTAGATATATTCTACCAGAGATATAATTTTAACTCAAGAGAATTTAAAAGAGTATGATATGAATGATGGATAAACAAAATAATAAATTCAAAAATTAATAATTCAGAAATAGATGCATGAGTATATGAGAGTTTAGTATATATAGTAAAGTCACATTTAAAATAAAAATAGAATAGGCTTGTCAATTTGTAACACAAAAGTAATTTGTGGTCTCTATAGGTGTAACAATTATAAAATTAGGTTAGAGGTTCACTTTGCAAAGTGCACAGAAGTAAGTTCTGCATGGTTTAAAACCTTTATGTCAGTTAAAAAAAAAACAAGGTTAGAAGGAAACAGAAAATATTAATATTGTAATTTTATTAGGACGACAGTATTTCCCAAGCTATATATATCCAAGAAGTCATAGAGAAAAAAAGACCCACAAATGTGACCACAGAAAAAATGAAAATCTTCCCTGACAAAGCCATGAGTTATAAGACTTCTGATATATTAAAGAGTAAAGATTTGCGTTATGATTGGTGGAACTATTTGCTAATGCTATAATATTTAATAGATAAATATGTAAACTATATTAAAAGGTCTAACTACTCAACAATTTTTAAAAAACTTAGAAGAACCTAGTAGAAATGAATCATAGAAGTACTGTTACTAAAATAAACCACTAATACTAATTACAGAAATGCAAATTTAAACAGAAAAAAATTATTTTTGAGCATCGGAAAAAATAAGTATTGAAAACCTTCAATATTAGGCAGTGATGTGGAATATATATTCTTGTTGACTGTTTTAAGAGCATATATTGGTATAGCAGTTTGTAAGTTTGTAAGATTATTTGAGATTAGCTATTAAACTGTCAAAAATGCAAATTCTTTCACCCTATTCCACTTCTAAGGATTTTTCATGAGCAAAAATAGTATTTAAAAATGGCTGGATTTCCCAATTGTTGTTACACTATTCTGTGATCTCTTTTGTATAACAGTCAAATACAAGAGCAAATTAGAAAATAAAAGTTAAATTGTGTGTGTGTGTTTCAGGTCAGTGCTTTCCAATATGTGAGCCAGGTATGTTATTTTAAATATTCCAATGACTACATTTGAAAAAGCAAACATAAAGGTGAAAATAATTTTAATAATATATTTGATTTATCACTGTATATCTAAAATATTATCATTTTGATTTTTTATCAATGTAGATATTAGCTATATATGTACATTCTTTTTTCTTGCTATGTCTTCAAAATCCGGTTTGTATATTACAAAATACAGCACATCTCAATTAGGACTAACCGCATTTAAAGTGCTCAACAGTCACATGAGGCTAATGGCTACCATATTGGAGAGTGTACCTCAATATTGCAGTGTGTCAGACATAATTTTCACCAGCATATCTTTGAGATCAGTGATCTGCACTTAAGCTTATGGATCACACCTATGACATAGGTATGATATGTCACTGTCACCAAAGCTAACATCAGACATTGGAATCAAACCATCCATTTTGCTCTCATTACTGTACATTTTGTACAAAGACCTGAGTGACACCAACATTTACCAACTTGCTTTCATTAACAAAAGACAGAATCAAATAGCTGAAAAAGAATTGATGTTTGTAATCAATAATATCTGTTGAATGAATGTTGAATGAAAAGGCTTTAAACATTTTAGTCCAATTATGCACATTATAGCTGTGTGATCATGATCAAATCATTTTGAATCTCTCCGACTCAGAGTTCATAGCTTTAAAACACCTACCTAATAGGGCAGTAAAACTGTTGCTTAAAATCAATATGAAGGCTTTCTAGATTTCTTTATTTATGCTATCTTTTTCCAAAATGAATTAATCGGTTAACTACCTGTAGACATATATAGAATTCAAGCAATAAAAGCAGACATTATTTTTAAACTGAAGAAATTTGATAATATAAACTTGAGATATAGAAATAAAATTACAGCAAGGCTAAAATCAGGACTTAATATCCTACCATATGATTCTATACAACAATTTTGCCCAAAAATTAGTTACATTTTTTTTCAGACAGAGCAATTAAAAAAATATATATCCAATTTGATTTACAAATCTGTTGATATGGTTTGGCTCTGTGTCCCCACCCAAATCTCATCTTGTAGGTCCCATAATTCCCAGGTGTTGTGGGAGGGACTCAGTGGGAGATGACTGAATCATGGGAGTGGGACTTTCCCATGGTGTTCTCGTGATAGTGAATGGCTCTCAAGAGATCTGATGGTTTTAAAAAATAGGAGTTTTTTGCATAATCTCTTTTTTTTTGCCAGCTGCCATACACATGAGATGTGACTTGTGCCTGTTTGCCTTCCACCATGATTGTAAGGCCTCTCCAGCCATGTGGTATTGTAAGTCCAATTAAACCTCTGTCTTTTGTATATTGCCCAGTCTCAAGTACGTCTTTATCAGCAGCATGAAAACAGACAGCTGTATCTGTTGGTATTGCGTCTATTGGCTTAAGTCAGACTGTCTGAAAATGAATTCTGGGTAATATGGTTTGGCTCTCTGTCCCTACCCAAATCTCATTTCAAATTGTAATCCCCAAGTGTTGAGGGAGGGAACTGGTGGGAGGTTATTGGATTATGTGGGCAGTTTCCTTCATGCTATTCTCATGACAGTGAGTGAATTCTCACGAGATCTGATAGTTTATAAGTGTGGCACTACCCCTTTGTACTGTCTCTCTCTCTTTTGTTTCTCTCTCTCACTCTCCTGCCACCGTGTAAGATGTGTTTTACTTTGCCTTCACCTTCCACCATGATTTTAAGTTTCCTGAGGCCTCCTCAGCTACATGTAATTTTGAGTCAATTAAATTTATTTTCTTTATAAATTACCCAGTCTCGGGTAGTTCTTACAGCAGTGTGAAAATGAACAAATACACTGGGCACACCAATTTCTAGATTTGTGACATTGGCCTTTTGCATCGTAGTTTATTAGTAAATAAATAAGAGGTATAATAATAGTATCTTTTCTACAGGGTTTTGAGAGGATTAAATGAAACATAATGTAAAATTCTTGGAAGAATGCCTGCCATATAGTATATTATAAACATTTGTTGCAATCATTTTCTTTTTCTATGAGATTAAAAATGAGACATAATGCATGCTTGGCACTCAGCAAAATGCCTGACATAATAGTAATTTATTAAATACATTAGTTAACATATGTATATACTTTTAAAAATCTAGATCAAAGCTATGTTTGCCATATTCTAATAAATGCTAGAAAATCTTTGGCAGAGAAAAGGAAGTAAAATAAGATTCCTTAAAAGAGTTAAGGAATCTTTTCCTAAGAGGTCTGAATTGCTATCTCTATTGATTCTGCTGATGTTGCAGCCATTATTCCTTTGTAAATGAGCATTTAAAGAAAAATCTCAATGAGTAGTACCTAATAGGGGCTCTAGAATGGAATACAGGGATGGAATTAACAATTTGAACAAACTGTGTCCTTTCAGTAAGTGAATATTGTAAAATAGTGCCATATTGTGAAAGGTAATTATCATTCTTGAAGTCACTCTCTTTTTTATACTACATGTAATTCTATCGTACAATGTTTTCCTACCCTACAATGTAACTATCAACTAACTCAGCTGTACTATCAACTTAAACACTCAGTAAAAAGCTGTTTATTGAACTGCATTTGCATACACAGACTGTCAAATTCCATTATGACTTAAAACCTAAAGAAAAAGAGACATTTACATGAAAATTATTAGCAAAATTAACTTTTCTGTCCCATTAAAAGGATAAATAGTTCCTTTATGAAAATTTGGTGTATTTTTATGAACAATTCAAACCATAAAGTACTTGGACTCTCAAGTTTATATATGAGTCTTGCATGTCACATATAAATGTTTGCACATAAAAGTATGTGGTTTAAAAAATAAATTTTCTTTCTTATACCAACCCCCATTTGTAAGCAGAACTTCTACAATAGATCTTTGATAGAATTATGTCCTTTTCCCAGCTCATTAAAAATCTTCATCTTTAATAATTACCCTAAAGGCTTTGCTTGGATTCTTGTTGTAATTTGCAGACACATATTACTGTGTTTAAACCCTTTGTAGTCTCTCTTACAATAAGGAGGAACTGCTCTCCTTATGAAAAGGAAGAATGAGGCTGATCGATTTGCCTTCTCAGGAGTATTGAAATAATTCCTCATCAGATTAATAACTCTATGTTTCTCCAAAATTCCTTGCTTTTAAGGGATAATTAAAGAAAATACCCCCTAATATCTTCTACTCCTTCCTCAATTTCAAGCTTGAATTATGTATTCCCAAACTTTGAGGGATTAGTTTTTCTGTTAAATCTTTTAAAATCAATTTTTATCATATTTGCTACTTACTAATTTGTTTTCAATTTACAAACAATATTACATTACAATTTTTACTTCAAAATTCAACATGTAGCTATCTTTCACATTATACTCTGTAAAATTGGGGTGAAGGAATCAGTTAATTTTCTGCAGTGTATTGCAATATGCTGATGCTGGCACTCACTCACACATTATAGGTAAGAGAAATAATTGCACAGATTTTCTGAATCAAAATTTTAAACTATGTAATGAAGTCTTTAAAACATCCATAACTACACTGTCCAACAATCCACTTTTGGTGCCCCAAACCATGTGCATACATAGAGATTTGTATAATAATACAACTAAATGTATTCCAAATTGTTTTTGTATACGGAGATTAGTCAAAGAACTCTTTATAATTGTTACAAATGATAAACTAAATATATATGCAAATATATGGATTGATTATTTTATAATATGTATATATAATATATACCTCTTTAAATGATGCAAGAACATATGAAGATAATTTCCTAAAATATAAAAGAATGTATATTATAAATATATAATCCTGATTACATGTAAAAAGATAAAATTATGACTACACATGTTAAATTTTAGTAGTGGTTATCTCTGACTAGTTGGTACAGATAATTTTAATTTCTTTTTTTGTGATTTCTGGCATTTTCTGGATTTTCTATCATAAAACAGTTTTTCTCTGAGGTTATAATAATGAATATTATTCAGAAGGGAGAAATTATTCAGTAAAGAAATCTGCTTCTGATATTTTGGTAAGCACATTGTAACAGCTTCTTGCAGACAAAGAAAATATTAAATGCAGTCACAAAACCCAGGTCATATAATTTACTTCTCTTGGACAGTGACCCTTTAACCTAGTTCAAATCCAATAACTTTGGGCATAGCCAGAAAGCAAAATAGCCCTCTATCGTCTCAATGTCACTTGGTGGTGATGAGGATCCCTAGATTGTCCTATAGATCACTGCATTTATGTACAAAGTATTTTGTTTGTCTCAGTTTCATGTTATTTTTGTAGCTTCAAAATGATAAAATATAGCAATCAGGCATCCCACCTGTCCTGGATTTTAACCAAGGATAACATAAATCACAACAGCTTTGCACTCAGTTGAAAATTAACATTCATTGCTCCAGTAATGAATAAAAGGCATGATAATATCATGTAAGTCATTAGGTCTGTGGATGTCACTTTGTACCACCTAAATTATAATATTAATCATATTTCAGGCCTTAGTGTGTCTTGAAGGGAGACTACAAAAAATATTTAGAGCTTGCCAGAAGCTTGGTGGCTGCTGAGATTCATCTTAAAGGACTTAAAAAAAAAATCCTCAATACTTAATATCATCAGGGTCAAGGGAGTATTTGAGAGACTTAATGCAGCAGAACAAAGACAGGTAGGCAGGCTTGCTGCCATCTGAAAGTTATAAGGCAGAAGAAAACCTAATTTTTGCACTCCCTTAAGAGACTAAATGAGCAAAGCAAAGAAAACAAAATTATAATAACCTCTCCCTAAAAATCCAGCTTACTGTTCACTCTTCTCAGAGTGTAAACTCTAAACATTTAATTAACTTAGAGTTGTTTTCTATTATGTGTGATTTAATTGTCATACACATTTAAGGTAAGCTGGTTTCTTTGATATGAGAAAAAAATCTTCAATTTGAATTCATATCTGAAAGGACATAAAGGATATAATGGAAAAAGAAACCTCCCAATGTCTTCCTAGAAATTAAGATTTAATATACTGATTGTGCTAGAAAAAAAGTTGCAAATATTTTAAGCCAATTCTTAATGCTACCTTCTGTAAAAGTAATTTCATGGAGAAAACAAGCTCATATACATTTTCTAGACCTAACCCTTTTCCTCGTTCAAGTTGATACCCAGCCTCACTATACATTTTCAGAAGCTGATGATAATCATCAACACCGTTTATCTCTAGGCTTTGTCTCCTCTCCCTTTGTCATCTCACCTTCTGAAATGATTGCTAACAAGCAATGAAAAGGCTGAAATTATCTCACAGAAAAACCAGAGAACCAATTCATACTTAAATATATGCATATGAATGCCTTTTATATGTATTACTCCATGTTATAACAGTAATAATTGTGAAAATAATGACAGCAACTATGTATTGTTTCTATGCTAAAAACAGGACTGAACATATTTATAGACAACGATATGATAATAATATGAAATATGTATATATGAATAGGTGTGTATTCAATTGCTTTAACTACATGTTTGTGTTGTTATACATAAAGCACGTTCACCAAATACTTTATGTTTTATGAATTCCTGAAACATCCTAAAAGAGATCTTTATTAGCATGAATTTACCAATGAAAAAATAAAGAGATTCTAGAGACTTCTGTTTTCTGGTTTATCATGCAAAAACTGTAGAAATCACTACTTCATCCTAATCATTAAAAAAAGTTGAACAAACTGAAAAACCAGCAACTTTTCTAGTTCTATCAGAGAAGTGAGGTCACAGGAGAAACTGTTGCCTCTAAATTGGAGAGGCAAACAAGCAGATATGGAGAATCACAACTGGCAGGAGCAGAAATTCATGAGCAGAAGGCTTTGTGGGAAACAGTGCCAGGGTAGAAAAATGCAAATTATCATTGGGTTTGTTTTTTGTTGAAGTATCTATATGGACAAGTCTGAAAGTGAAAAATTCCAGGGGGGACCTAATCATAAGAGGGTTCCCATGCTTTTTTTAGTTTTTCCCCCAGGAACTCAACCCAATTTATCAAACTGAATATTAGAGAAAAATTATCTCATGCTTCTTGCAGGGGGGAGAGTAAAGCAGATCATTTGAAAATAGATCAGACTCTCTGTTCCTCTTAACAAGTACTGCCCTCAGAAGAAACTATTTTACCAAAACCTGTTCTGCTGTGTTATCATAGTCTAACAAAACTGGAGGAAGGGAAATATTTGACTCCAGCTCCTTCTAGCCATCCTATGCCAACTAAGTGTAGGCAGCAGAGGATGAAAATCACTGGTGAAGGTCACAGTTCAGGGGCACAGACTCATCAGAAAACTAAGACTGAATCACAGGACTATAGAATGCTTCCCCCTCATTCATGACCCCATACCTTACCACTACAATATGAAAGTCCTATTTACTGTAGTTCTTTCACCCAGTACAACATGTACAATTCTCAACAAAAAAATTACAAGACATATTCAAGAGCATATAACATAGTTGCAGAAGCCTAGAGAAGCCTGAGAACCAGAGTCAGATATAGCAAGAATGTTGAAATTATATGACCAGGAATTTTAAAAATTATGACTAATTAGCTAAGGGCTTTAATGAAAAAGTAGAAAACATGCAAGGATAGATGGATAATGTAAGCAGAGAGATGAAAATTCTAAGAAAAAGAAATGTCAAAGATTAAAAACACTATAGCAGACATGAAGAATGCCTTTGATGAGCTCCTTAGTAAACTGCATGTGGTTGAGGAAAGAATCTCTGAGCTTTAGAAAATGACAGTAGAAACTTCCAAAACTAAAAAAAGAAAAGAGAAAAAAAAAAGAGGCTGGCAAAAACAGTGAATAGTCTAAAAACTATGGAACAACTGCAAAAGGTATAACATACAGGTAATAAGAAATCACAAAAAAAAAAGAAGAAAAAGAGAAAAAAAACAGAAGCAATATGTGAAAGAATAATAACTGAAGATTTACTCTGATTAATGTCAGACACCAAATAACAGATCCAAGAATCTCAGAGAATATCAAGAAGAATAAAGGTAAAAAAAATTCTACATAAACATACCATATTCAAACCTCAGAAAATCACAGATTTAAAAATAATCTTGAAACAAGAATGATAAAAAAAACATTTCACCTATAGAGGGAAAATTATAAGAATTATATCTGACATCTCAGAAACCATGCAGGAAAGAAGAGAATGGAGTGAAATATTTAAAGTGTTGAGAGTAAAATCCACCAACCTAGAATTCTCCATTATGCAAAATTTTCCTTCAGTTTTGAAGGAAAATAAATAATTTCTAAGACAAAAATTAAAAGAATTTGTTCCCAATAGACCCGCCTTGCCAGAAATATCAAAAGAAGTTGTTCAGAAGGAAGAAAAATTATACAGGTCAGAAACTAGAACTACATAAAGAAAGAAAGAACATCAAAGAATAAATAACTGAAGTAAAATATTTTATTCTCTTGCTATTAATTGATCTAATATACACTGTTCAAAATAATTATAGTAACAATGTACTAAATTATGTATGCTTATATATTTTCTTATGTATATATGTATGCTTATATATATATATCTCACCACATATATGTATACAAAAGTTAATTATTTTTCTATATACCAGCAATGAAAAATTTTAAATTTAAATTTTTAAAATACAATTACAATAGCACCAAGATAATGAAATGCTCAGATGTAAATTCAACAAAATGTGTACAGAATACATATGCAGAAAACTACAAAACACTAACTCAAAGGAAATTTAATTAAATGAAAATATAGTCTGTATTCATGGATAGACTATCCATGAACAGTCTGGAAGACTCGCTGCTGTTACAATGTCAATTCTTCCCATATGCATCAATAGATTCAATAATGTCTCAATCAAGTTGATTTATTCCAGTGCAAAGTGCAATTTACATCTGAAAATCACTCAGTGTAATCAACATCAATGGGGCAAAGAATAAAAATTATATGATCACATCAATTGACACTGAAAGTATCAACAAATCCTAATACGCACTGTGGTTTAAAAATTATGATGCGTATATTTCAAGATAGCTAGAAAGATTTTGAATGTTGTCACCACAAAGAAATGATACATTTTTAAGGTGATGAGTACGGTAATCACTCCGATTTTATCATTATGCTATGTTTATATGCATCTGATCATCATACTGTGCTTACATGTATTACATTGTACCTCACATGTATGTACAATTATTATGTGTCAATTATATATTTTAAAAATTAAAAAAACTCAGCAAGGTATTTTGTAGCTATCAAAAACTGGATTCTTAAGTTTACATGATAAAGCAAGGGCCAAAAAGAAAAGTGGAGAACTCACACTAACTAATATTTAGACTTCCTATAGTGCTTAAGTAACCAAGACACTGTGGACTTGTTAAGAACAGACACATACATCAATGGAACAGGTCTGATCTTTGACAATGGAGCCGCAACAACTCAATGGACAATCTTTTTAACAAATGGTGTTGCAACAAATGGCCATCCACATGCAAAACATGAAACTATCCACAGACCTTACACCTTTACTAAAGATGACTTCAAAATGGATCGTAGACTAAATGTAAAAGTAAGACTGTAAAATTTCTAGAAGAAAGCAGAATATCTATGTGACCTTGAGTTTGATGAAGAGATTTTAGAACACCAAAAGCAAGATCCAGGAAAACAGAATTGGTGAATGTGAGTTGGATTTTTAGAGATGTTAAAAACATTTGCTCTTGTAAGCACTCTGTTAAGAGAATGAAAAGATGAGGGAGGAGTTAGAAATAAGGTACTTGCACAACATGTGAAGTTGCATAGTATTATGTGAAAGTGGGCTTTGATTAGTTGTAAATGTATATACAAATACTAGGGCAGTCATTAAAAAAATTAATGAACAAGAATAGATTTGCTAAGAGAGAAGAGAAAATGGAATAATATAAATAATATGAAATGCCCAATTAAAACCACAAAGGGCAGAAAATGTTTGGAAGAACAAAAAAAGAAAAGAAAAGAAACCAAGAACAAGGGCAAAAAATAGGAAATAGAAACAAATATGGTAGAGATTAATTTAAACACATCAATAATCATCTTAAATGTCAATGGTCTAAGCACACCGATTAAAACACAAATTGTCAAAGTAGAACAAAAACTAGCATCTATCTAGATGTTGTCTATGACAAATGCATTTTAAATAAAAATAGACATGTAAACAGATAAGGAAAGATATGCCAAATAACACTAATCAAAAGAAAGCATGAGTAGCTATATTAATTTCAGAAGGCGTTGTCCAAGCATGGAATGTTACTAGGGATAAAGAGGGGCGTTACATAATGTTAAAGATGTCAATAATACAAGAAGATATAACAATTCTTAATGTAAGTGCACGTAACAACAGAGTATCAAGATACATGATGCAAAAACTCATAGAATTACAAGGAGAAAGAGATGAATTCGCTATTATAGTTTAAGAATTTACCATCGCTGTATCAGACAGTTTCTGCAGGGAGAAAATCAGTAAGGTCATAGTTGAACTAAGCAGTCCCATTAATCAACTGGACACAATGGATATCTATAGACCACTTCATCCAACAACACCAGATTAAACATTCTTCTCAAGCTCACATGGAACATTTACCAGATTAGTCCACATTAAAGGTCATAAAACACACCTCAACAAATTTAGAAGAATAGAAATTATACATCTTCTCTTAGACCACAGTGATATTAAACTAGAAATCAATAACAGAAAAAGAATTGAAAAACCCCAAAACACAAGTTAAACAACATACTTCTAAATAACATAAGGCTCAAAGAAGAGTTAACAACAAAAGTTTGAAAACATTTTGAAGTAATTAAAAATGAAAATAGAATTTACTAAAATTTTTGGAATGCAGTAAAATCAGTGCTTAAAAAGACGTTTATAGCATTAAATGCATATATTTTTAAAAAGATCTAAAATTAATTATCTAAACTTTCACCCAGGGAAACTATCAAAATGAAAGAAAACAAAATCCAAAGTAAGCAGAGGATAAGAAATAAAAATCAGAGCCAAAAAATCAGTAACATTGGAAACAGGAAATTAATAGAGAAAATTAATGAAACTAAAAGCTGCTTATTTCACAAGACCAATAAAATCAATGAGACTATCCAGGTTAATTAAGGAAAAAAGGAAAAGTGGTACATAAGCACAATGGAGTACTATTCAGCCATAAAAAACAATAAGATTCTGTCATTTGCAACAACACAAATGGAACTGGAGGTCATTAATGAAGTAAGCCAGGCACAAATACACAAACTTTGCTGTTCTCACATATTTGTTCTCACATATTTGTGCAAGTTAAAAATTAAAACAATTGGACTCATGGAGACAGAGAGTAGAAGAATGGTTGACAGAGGCTAGGAAGGATAGTTGGAGTGGGGAGTGAGGATGGTTAATGGGTACAAAACATAGTTTAAAAGTGTGAATAAGTCCTAGTATTTTATAGGACAACAGGGTGACTATAATGAATAATCATTTAAATTTACATTAAAAAAACTAAAAAAGGATAATTGGATTTTTTTAACCCAAAGGATAAATGCTTGAGGGGATGGATATCCCTTTTACTATGATGCGATTTTATGCACTGCATGCCTATATCAACGTATGTCATATATCCCAATATATAGACCTACTATGTACTCACAAAAATTAAAGATTTAAAAAAACCCAGTATGTCATGTATGGTCTTACTTTTGCACAAACATATTTACATATGCATTCAAAAGAAATGTAGAAGGACATTCTCCAAAATCTGTAGGAGTGGGTATTTTTTTTTTTTGGTAAAGATGGTATATTTGGGGTGATTGTTTCCTGTTTTGCATTGCTGCTTTTTCTAAAGTTTTTACAGAAAAAAAAATTGCTAATAAAATGAAAGTTTTTCTTTAAAATCACAGTTTTCCAAAGATCACAGATTATCATTCTCTCCTATATTCTCTCTCCCTGGAACAGTGCCTGGCATATGATAGGTGCCTAAAAAAATATTGGTTGAATAAATGAAGAAAAGAATCTGGCTCAAAAAAAGAAAAAATGCAAGAAGACACAACCAACTAATATCAGAAATCAAAGAGGGGACATCACTAAAGAGCCTATGAACATTAAAAGTATATTTTAAATATATTATCAACAACTCTATGCCCACAAATTTGATATTCTAGATGAAAAAGACCAGTTCCTTCAAAGACACAATTTGTCAAAATTCTCAGAAGAAAAAATAAATTATTTGAAAAGATCTCTATATATTAAATTAATTAAGTTAATGAAAACACCAGGCCCAGGTGAGTTCACTGGTGAGTTATACTCAACATTTCAGGAATAAATTATACTAGTTTTCTATAATTTCTTTCAAAAGATAGAAGCAGAAGAAATACTTCCTAATTCATTTTATAAGGCCAGGATTACCCTACTATCAAAACCAGACAAAGTTGTTACAAAGAAAAAAAACTATAGACTGATATTTCTCATGAAGATATATGCAAAAATGTTCAACATAGTATTAGAAAATCAAATTCACTAATATATTTAATATATATATACACATATAAAAAATATATACCATAGGCTGGGTGCAGTGGCTTGCGCCTGTAATCCTAGCACTTTGGGAGGTTCAGGAGGGCAAATCACTTGAGGTCAGGCATTCGAGACCAGCCTGAACAACATGGTGAAACCCCATCTCTATTAAAAGTACAAAAATTAGCTGAGTGTGGTGGTGCATACCTATAATCCCAGCTACTTGGGTGGCTAAGGCATGAGAATCACTTGAACCCAGGAAGAAGGCAGAGATTGCAATGAGCTGAGATTACGCCATTGCACTCTAGCCTGGGCAACAGAGTAATTGTCTCAAAAAAAATGTATATGTATGTATATATATACACACACACACACACATATATATATATGTGTGTGTGTGTGTGTATGTATAATACCAATATAGTAAATAAGAAGAATCACATGATTATATCAATAGATACAGATACTGTATTTGAAAAAATCTCACACCCATTCATGAGAGAAAACACTCAGCAAACTAAGAATACAGGGAAATTTTCTCAACTTGATAAAGAGCATTGACAAAGAAATTTGCAGCTGACATACAATGGTGAAAAACTTGAAACTTTCTCATTAAGATCAGAAACAAGACAAGGATGTCCTTTCTTATTACTGCTTTTCAACTTCATACTGGAAGTCCTAGCTGAATCAATAAGACAAGTAAAAAATTTACAGAATGGGAAAGGAAAGTCAAATAGTCTCTGTTCATAGAAGATACAATCATCTATGTAGAATATCCTAAAGAATTGACAAAAAAATAAAAAATAATCTCTGGGAAGTAATAAGCAAGTAAAGCAAGATTGCATAATACAAGATTAATATACAAAAGTATATTAAACAAGCAATGAACAAGTGGACCTTGAAATTTAAAACACATTACAATTTACATTAGCACCCCCAAAAATGAGCACTTAAGTATAATCTAGCAAAATATGTACAAAATCTATATAAGGAAAACTCTAAAATTTTGATGAAAGATATCAAAGATGAACTAAATAAATGAATATATACTATATGTTCATGTACAAGAAAAGCCCATAGTGTTTACAGGTCAGTTCTTCCCAACTTGTTTCCTAGATTTAATTCAATCCCAATCAAAATCTTAGCACATTATTTTGCAGATGTCAACAAACTGACTCTAAAATTTAGATGGAGAGGCAAAGGCCCAGAATAGCCAACTCCATACTGAAGGAGAATAACAAAGTCAGGACAGACACTACCCAACTTCAAGGCTTACTATAAAGCTATATAATCAAAAAGTACAGTATTGGCCAAAAAAATATAGATAAAAAGATTGATAGGACAGAATAGAGCTCCCACAAATAGACCCACATAAATGTAGTCAACTGATTTTTGACAAAGGAGTAAAGGCAACACAATGAAGAAAAGACAGTCTTTTCAGCTGGAGAACTGAACACTGGAACAACTAAACATCCACATCAGAAATATGAATCTAGACACAGACTTTCCATGATTCACATAAATGAAGACAAAATGAATCACAAACCTAAATGTTAAACTCAAAACTATAAAGCTCTTAGAAGATAACATAAGAGAAAACCTCATCTACTTTGGATATGGTGATGACTTTTCGGATAAAAATTAAAGGCATGATCCATGAAGGAAATAATTGATAAGCTGAACTTCATTACAATTTGCTTAAAATTCTGCTCTATTAAAGAAAATATCAAGAGAATGAGAAGTCAAGCTACAAACTGAATAAAATATTTTAAAAATATACACATCTTATAAAGAACTGTTATCCAAAATTTCTAAAATATACAAAAAAAACTCTTAAAAATAAGAAAACAAATAACCCAATTATAAACTAGCCAATGACCAGAACAGTCAATTCACCAAAAAAGATACACAAATGACTGATAAGCATATGCAAAGATGCTAATTTAATATCATATGTCATTAGGGAGTTTTAAATTAAAACAGCATGGAGGTATCACTATCCACCTATTACAATGGCCAAAATTAAAAATTCTGACAACACCAAATGCAGCTGAGGATGTGGCACTCAGGGACTCTCATTCATTTATAGTAGAGACGCGAAATGGTATAGCCATTTTAGAAGGCAGTCTGGTGTTTTCATACAAAACTAAATATAATATTACCATATGACCAAGCAATCACACTTCTTAGTATTTACTGAAATGATTTGAAAGCTTATGTCCACAAAAAATTCTGCAAATGAATGTTATAGCAATTTTTGTCATAACTGCCAAAACTTGAAAATAACCAAGATGTCCTTCAGTAGGTGAATGGATAAACTATGGTACATCCAAACAACGGAATATTAGCCAGTATTACAAACAAAGGAGCTATCAAGTCATGAAAATATATGAGGAAACCTAAATGCATATTACTAAGTGAAAAGAAGCTAATCCAGAAAGGCTACATTATGTGCGATTCCAACTACATGACATTCTAGAAAAGACACACTATAGAGACAGTAAAAGATTAGTAGTTGCTGGGAGGTAGAAAGAAGGGAGGTCTGAATTGGATTGACATAGAATTTTTAAGGCAGTGAAACTATTCTGTACAATATGACAACGGTGCATACATGTCATTATACATTTGCCAAAGTCAGTAGAATAGCCAACACCAAGAGTGAACCCAATATGAAATATGGAACTTGGGTGATGACAGGATGTCAGTTCAGATGCATCAATTGTAGCAGATGTGATGCTGTGGTGCAGAATGTCGAAAGTTGGGGAGGTTGTACATGTGTGAGGACAGGAGGTAAATAGTAACACTCTGCACTTTTACTGTGAACCTAAAACTGCTTAAAAAATTAAAGTTCATCAACTATTTTTTAACTGAGGCCCAGAGACTTTAAATAACTTTCCCAGGTAAAATAATTAGTAAAGCTATGTGGAATTTGAATTCCAATCTACCTTACGTCAGTGATGTCTCCACAATGCCACAATTTCCGTATATACTTGAAACCTAAAGATGAGGTAGTATTAATTGACTTCAGAGTCAAGATTGCCTCCATGTGGGTTGGCCTGGGAAGTTTCAGGGAAAGTAAGTTATAAATCAGGTTGAATGATGGAAATATTTGAAAATGGATTTGCCTGTGTGAGCCTACAAACAGAGTTAGGCACAAACAGATGAAAGAAGAAGGAAACAGCCAAGGGAAGAAACTTTGGAAGGGGACAGCCACCATAATTTCAGAAGAGTAATGAGAGATAAGACTTAATCCAAATGTGAATAGAAAGGGATTGTCCATATTTGTCAGGGGGCTGGAATTCAAGGCTAAATCCCAGAAGAGCTACTAAGAATGAAAAGGAAAAACCAAGAATTATTTAGAAGAAAAAGTTGAAATTATGCTAATGAAAAGTATTATTTCATTTTTAGTACCAGGAATCTTAAAAGAGGAAGGAAGAATTTTACAATGGAAGGGTTAAACAGCTGGATTACATACCATAAAGAAATCAAAAATCATGATCATATGACATCCAAACATCTCTCCTGTACTCAGTTTTTTTCTAATATTTTTCTTCCTGTTTTTCTCAAACTTTTCTTGTGTATGTGTGTGTGTTTGCACAGATGTGTGTGTCTGTGTATGTTCAAACTTTCAAGTTATAGGTCCTGAAATGTTTCCCCTAGCTGTTTCCACAGCTTTCTTTAGAGATGATCATTTTAAAGTGTCTCTCTGCTATGCTACATAAACATTAAACCAATTTCCTCATTTATTAGCTCTCCACTATGGACTTTGTACTATGATAAGGGTTTAGATAAATAGGAGATAGATAGATAGATAGATATGTATACACACACACACACACATACATATATAGATACACACACAGCAACTCAAGGTATATGCTATATATGTACATCAATTAAAACTACTGCAATCTAACACATATCATTCTCCCCTTCACAAGCATACTCTTTACCTTCTTTTCCACATGGCAGCTTCAATCATATGTTTGCTTAACTTGCTTTTCATATTAGAGTAAAAGCTGTTTTATCAGCAGCCTGTCAACTAGAAATCTCTATTTATGGCTACTCTTGCTCATTTGTAGTGCTCAGTCACTCTCCAAGTTATGAAATGTGAATCTCCTATATGCACAAATAACCATTTGTGCAATGCATGCTCCTCTTTCCGCTCACTCGAGATTGCTCCATCACAGCCACAACTCAAACTGTCCCAACAGAAAAACAACACCTAGGTAATTCACTGTGTTGGGGTGCTACATCAATTCAGAAACATCAATATCCATTGAGCATATGTTATGTGTCAGGTTCTGTATTTGGTACATCTCATGCATTATGGCTGGCAAAGCTCATAGATTCATATTAAATAGAAGTTTCATTTCCATTTTTCAGGGAAGAGCAATAGGAGTCAGAGAGGTAACACCAACTGTACAAGGCCACACACCTCTAGGAGTAAATCTGGTATGTGAGTGAGATTGGACCTGGTGATTGTTGCACACTTGAAGGAGTTCTGATTCATCAGGCTCTGCCAACCATAGAGCCCTAATTTAGGACATGAAAACAAAATGTCAGGGTCTCTGTTGATTAATGTCATCCTTCTTAAAATGCAAATAAATTATTTCAATGAGTTGGGTCATTCTAATAAGATACCTGGAAATTTAAATGCCCTATTTACTTGGGAAGAAGGAATTCAAAATGATCTGCACCAAATAAAGCTTTCTATAATGAATTTGACTATTTTTTCCTTTTTTCTTTTTTTTTTTCCAAGTGATATGGTTTGGCTGTGTCCTCATCCAAATCTCACCTTGAATTGTAATAATCCCCCACATGTCAAGGGTGGGGCAAGGTGGAGATAATTGAACCATGGGGCTGGTTTCCCACATACTGTTCTTGTGGTAGTGAATAAGGAGATCTGATGGTTTTATAAATGGGAGTTCCCTGCACAAGTTCTATGGCCTGCCACCATGTAAGATGTGACTTTGCTCCTCATTCATCCTCAGCCATGATTGCGGGGCATCTCAAGCCATGTGGAACTGTGAGTCAATTACACATTTTTCCTTTATTAATTACACATTCTTGGGTTATGTCTTTATTAGCATCATGAAGAATGGACTAATACACCAAGAACATATAAAAGGTCACATGGCATGTCCTTACTTTGGCTGCCTTATAAAGATTCATTTCAATTCTAAAGTGCATGAAATTTAATTACTTGTAATTTTATGTCTCAGCATAAATGGAGTTCGATTCAAAAACAACATCTTCAGCTGTGAACCTGCTCTGTTTTTACTCTATTGTCACTGAAGTCACATTATCCTAATCTGCTCATTGGTTGTTATATTTGTTATAAATTTATAATAAAAAAGCATTTAAATGGAATTTTTAATGGAGGTAAAGCATTCAGTACATACTTAAAATATTAAAAATTAAAAAAAATACTTAAAATACTAAAGTGAATAAATTAAATAAACAGATCCGCATTCTTCCTTTATAAGCCTTGAGGTGTTTTTATCAAGGAAATGGATGTCATAGCTTAATCCTTAGAATTTACTTTAGCAAGAATATTTACAGGAAGCACCCAGGAATGCTAAAGACTCAAAGGCAGAAATTGAGAAAAGCCTATAAGAGTGGGAAATGAAACTTAAAGGGAAAAAAGTCCTGAAGAGGAAAAGCAAAAGATAAGGGCTGCTTTAGTAGCAAGCAGAGTTTTTGCATGCTTATTTATTCGAAGCACTACCAAATTTGAGTATTGAAATGGAGAAAATTTGGGGGACTGAAAGACCCTCCTCCCTCTTTCAGAGACTGTGACTTACAGAAATTTTCCTATAAGATATATGATTTAAACTGAAAATAAATAGGCCAGGTGCGGTGGCTCATGCCTGTAATCTAAGCATTTTGGGAGGCTGTGGCAGGTGGATCGCTTGAGGTCAGGAGTTTGAGATCAGCCTGGCCAAAGTGGTGAAACCTCGCGTTGTCTCTGCTAAAATACAAAAATTAGCTTTTCGGTGGGTGCCTGTGGTCCCAGCTACTTGGGAGGCTGACGCAGGAGAATCACTTGAACCCGAGAGGCGGACGTTACAGTGAGACGAGATCTTGCCACTGCATTCCACTCTGGGCAACAGAACAAACTTCTGTCTCAAAAAATAAAATAAATAAAATAATAAAATAAAATAAAATAAATAGATGTTGGGAGCTCCTACTAGGGCCTTTAATGCAATGATGAAACCCATGTAGTGCCAGTCTTCATACAGTTTATCATTCAGTAAGGAACACAGATACCTAATTATATTAAATCATGATTTATTTTTATTGTTTTGTAGAGATAAGGTCTTGCTATGTTATTCAGGCTGGTCTCAAACTCCTGGCCTTTTGATCCTCCTGCCTTGGCCTTCTAAAGTGGTGGGATGACAGGCATGAGCTATCACAGCAGGCCCCCTTTTTAAAAAACATAACAAAAACAGAGACCGCTAATCTTGGAAGTTCAGTAAAATCTTCCCGATGTGATCTCCAGACAGATAGTTGAAAAACGATTGGGAATTACCTGAATGACCAGGTGATGAGAGAGAAAAGTATAGGAATCTTCCAGAATGAGACTGTCAGAAAGGAAAAGGATCTACATAAAGAAAAAGCACAATATATTTTAAGAAGCACTTAATGAATCATTATGGCAGAGTAATGGTCTTTAAAGCAATTTTGTTTTATTTTGCCTCTTTTTTTTTCAATTTTTTAAGCTGTGGGACTCTTTCTTTAAAGGTACACTTAAATGGAAACCCAGCATGTACTCTATCCCTCTTCCCCACAAATATAGCTACTGTGATTGAAGGTGAGGTTTGAGGTGGTTCTGAAGTGAAGTTTGGCCAGATTCCTACTGCACCCTTTAGCAGAGTCACAGCATGCTCAATACACAAAGATAAACACATACATGTACACACATCAACAGACACACACTCAGTTGTCCCTGAAAGTACTTTGTAGAAGACTAGTGTTTCGTGGGGCATGATTTTCACACAACTGGACTAGAAGCTGGAGTGTGATGGTAAGAGTCAAAGAAAGGGAGCCAGAGTGGTAAATAAACCATGAAGGACATTGTAAATCATATTTGATGTTCGTATGTGAGTTTATCTCTGAGGTTACATATGAGTTTAAAACTTATTGAAGGCAATGGAGAGATAATAATGACTGTTATGCCGGGATGTGGGGAGAGGTGAGGGGATGAGTGATGGACCACATTGTGCTTTAAAAAGTTTGTTCACTCCCTAGTGGTAGGGAGCCAGTTTTGAAGCCCTTGAGATAACCACATGATAGGTGATGGGCCTGAGCTAAGTAATGTCAGTTAGGATGAGCAGAAGAAGCAAGCATACTTGAGAGATGCTTAGAAGGAAAAATTGTCAGATGTACTGTTAGTTGCATGGGAGTGGTTAAAGACAAAATTACTTCTTCCTTGATCAACTACATAGACTGTGTCATAATTTAGTAAAATAAGGAACATTGAAGGAAACTTGGTGAAAGGCAATAAATAAATATAATTGAGGAAATGTTGAGTTTGTGGAAATTTTGTTTAATTAAGCTTATTTGTTTCATAAGATAAAAAACAAATAAAATACATCTAAGTAAAATTGAGTTTATTCAATAATTTATATGGATGATTTAATGATTTCAGCTTAGTGAAGTTCATTGAAATACATATTTACTAAATATAAATAACAACTTTCCTTTCCAAGCACCCCAACTCACTATTCTCCCTCTTCATTTTCTTTATACTAGTTAGAAGTGAGGTAGAATTATAGGCAATTTAACATTCCCAATTAATAATTTCTCAGTATGGCTGATTTTTCTCTAGAAATGTACAATATTTTTACAGGTATTTCTTGCTTCAAGTTTTAGCTCTGTCTGAATAATAAAAACTTCACAGGCTATCCTTATGATGTTACTTGCAAAAAAAAAAAAAAAGGAAAATTATTCATTTATTTCCACTCTCCTTTTGCCAAAGAGGCTGCAGGTATGGAGACATTTGGTAAGGTTCATAAAAGTCTGTTGTAGGTGTGGAGAGGGGCATTACTGGTTTGTGGTTATGGCCCTCTGATTCCAAATGCTGCGGGCATTCATGAGTATGATATATATTTTTAGGTGGCTATCTTCTTTGGTGTATTTTAGGACCAATTTCCTGGTCTTTGAGAACACAGCTGACTTTCACCACAGGCCTAATGTCAAGGATCACATAGGGAAAATGTGGCTGTCTCCTTCAACTAATGCCAGACTGACAGTGTCCAACCTTATAATGCAAATTTGTCTTTACTGCACTGGGCAGTCTCTAATGGGATGAAGAGGTAAGACATATAGGTCCTGCTTTCAGTTCCTTTTTTTTAATCTTGCCTGATTTCACAAAACACAAAGCACATAGATTTGGCTTGATGGAAATCTCTCATGAGCAATCTTTGCCTTTTCTCAGATTGCTATGTTCTGCCCTTTTCCTGGATTCTTTCTTCATGTTCCGATGGCTTTCCTTGAAAAAAAGAAAAATAATAGAGTTTCTGACTTGCCTATGTAGATTGTTATGAAGAACCAGTGGCATAATTTGATGCTCAAATCTACCCAAACCCTTTATAATAATAACTTAGAGTTGCATATTACTTTACATTTTGAAAACATTTTTACATATTATGCCACTGGTTCTTCATAACAATCTACATAGGCAAATCAGAACCTCTACTATTTTTCCTTTTTTCAAGATGGAGAAAGAAATGCCAATGCATAATCAAGAAAACCTTATGTGTATAAATAAAATTCTTTGTAATAAACCTAATTTGTTTCTCTTTTTAAACAGCTTTATTGAAGTATAATTGGCATCAATTAAAACCACACATATTTAAAATATCTAATTCAGGAAGTGTTGCCATATGTATACATACATTAAAACCAGCACAAGAAGCAAAATAATGAATTTATCTGTTACCCACAAGAGTTTCTTCATGTTTTTTGTAATCCCTTCTCAACCTCCATTGTATAGCTTCACCCCATGCAACTACTGATCTGCTTTCTATCACTATAATTTACATTTTGTAGAGTATTTTTAAATAAATTGAATCATACCATATGAATTTTCTCTTGTTCACTTACAACAAATATTTCTAGATTTACTCGTATCATGCTATATATCAGTTATCCATTACTTTAATTGCTGAACAGTATTCCACTGTGTGGGTATAATGGATATATCACAGTTTGTTTATTCACCTGCTGATGGACATTTGGATTATTTCCATCTTTTGTGTACAAGTTTTTGTATGCACATATGTTTTCTTTTATCTTGAGTAAATAACTAGCAGTAAAATGTCTGTGTCATATCTATGATTAACCTTGAAAGAAACTGCCAAACTGTTCTTCAAAGTCATTGTATCACTTGATGCACCAGCCAGCAGCCTATGAGAGTTTTACTAGTTCTACATCATCTCCAGCATTTTGCACAATCAGTCCTAAAATTTTACCTGTGAAACTAGGTATGTAACAAAATATTGTGCTTTTTGTCCTCTAATAATTAGTGATTTTAAGCATTTTTATGTGCTCATTTTCCCTTCATATATGTGGGCCCGGAGTTTTCTGTGTAGGATGGATTTAATTCAGGTTATCTATTTCTTATTGAATGAACTTTGGTAATTTGTATATTTCAGTGACTCGAATTAATGATTGGAGCTTTTTAAGAAACTAGGGTTAAAAAGCACAATAAGCTCAAAATAAGCATTACAAAGTAAATAAGAAAACAAATAGTAATCATTGAAGTGATAAACAGAAAAATAATAGTGAAAATAAATAAAACTAAAAGCAGATTTTAAACAATGATCTCCACTTTTTGACATTTGGAACATCTCTACTTACAGTTATCAGAAAAGTAAAAATGAGACCTAAATGAACATCATTAATAAATCTATGAAGATTAAAATATATATATATATTATAAAATTGTATACCAATTATTTGGATAAATTCAATGAAATGGAAAATTTCTTTAAGACACAACTAACTGAAGCTTACTCATGAAGAAATTTATGATACCTGTAACATTATATCTACTTAAAAATTATATTCACAGTTA
Organism: Ateles fusciceps; assembly: GCA_036589455.1. Taxonomy (NCBI): domain Eukaryota; kingdom Metazoa; phylum Chordata; class Mammalia; order Primates; family Atelidae; genus Ateles; species Ateles fusciceps. Next base: position 1,032,863 of record JAZHEH010000827.1, on the reverse strand, counting down.
AGATTGTCCCATGAAACCAACTCGAGATCCAGACAGCTTCACTGGCCAGTCTGACTAAAAAGATAAGGAAAAGTAATACTAATGATAAATGCAGTGTCCTTTATAAGAATGTTCTCAAAAACTTCATTTATAGTAGACCCAAATTCAAATATCTATCAGTTTGTGAACAGATAAGCAAATTGTGGCAAATCCTTGCCATGGAATACTACTCAGCAACAAAACAGAAAGGACTTTTGATACACACAATGACATTAATGACAATCTCAAGCACTGTTTTAAATGAATGAAACTAGGCACAAAGTCAACACACTGAAAATTACTACATTTATATTAAATTCTAGAAAATGTAAAACTATACTCACTTAAGATCAGTGGTTACACAGGAGTGGGAAAAAGTGGTTACTCACAAAAGAATATGTGGAGATTTTTTGTAGCAAGGGAAATTTTCTATATGACTGTAGTAGTGGTCACAGGACTGCAAGCATTTGTTAAGATTACAGATCAGATCTTGTGAAGACATAATTGATGAACTAGAAGACTGATCTAGAAAAGACTCAGAATCCAATTTAGAGATTTTAAAAGTTGACTTTTAAAATCCGGGGAAAGATACAATGCTGTACATATGTGAAGAAACAAAGGAGAGAATGAGAAAAAGAAAATATTTAAAGACAAAATAGTCATGGTTTTTTTTTTTAGTACAATGCACAAAATATTTTAATACCAAAAAAAAATCAGAGTGATTCTCAAGCAGGATAAATGAAAATAAATGAACATCTATGCACACAACAGACAAACTGCAAAGCACCAGATGCAAAGATAAATCAAAAGTAAAATGAGAGAACAGATATATTAAATGCATCACAGTGCTTCTCAACAATAAGTGACAAAATTAAATGGAAAAATCACTTTAAATTGAAGAAGTAATGTCATTGTTGACTTAAAAATTTAAAGCCATAGTAAAGCATTTTCAAAATCTTGGTGTTGCTATAATGTAAAATCCATGACATATTAACAGTAACCTTTAGGCATTTTAATTCAAATGTACTTTAAATAATTTAATCTCATTAACAGAATTACAACTAAACCAATAAAAAGAGCAAAATAAGATAAACCTTGATCAATCCAGGAGAAGTAGTAATTAAGAATAAAATATTAAAGAAAAAAAAATATTAAAGTGGAAAATATCTGCATTAGATATTTCTTCTAATGCTATCCTTCTCCTAGCCCCCCACCTCCTGACAGTCCCCAGTATGTGATGTTCCCCTCCCTGTGTCCATGTGTTTCCACTGTTTGACTCCCACATATGAGTGAGAACATGCAGTATTTGGTTCCCTGTTCCCGTGTTAGTTTGCTGAGAATGATGGTTTCCAGTTTTATCCATGTCCTTGCAAAGGACATGAACTCATTTTTTTTATGGCTGCATAGTATTCCATGGTATATATGTGCCACATTTTCTTTATCCAGTCTATCATTGATGGGCATTAGGGTTGGTTCCAAGTCTTTACTATTGTGAATTGTGCTGTCCCAAGAATCATTAGTTTTTGAAGTGGATTCTAATGCAGACTTCCTAGTGCTTTATTACAAGTCAAGTATGAAAGACATTGAAGACAATTTTTTTGATTGTCTCAATGGTTATAAAAGACATTCATCGATAGGTGTATGTGATGGACCACCAACACCAAGATCTGTTACATGTTTATAGAATATTATTCTAAAAGTAAGGTTCTATGGTATAACTAAGCATCTGCAACTTACATCATTTTGGTGGGAGTTGAGATAGGCTATTCATCCTCCAGTGACTATTTATAAGCTTAAAAATTCACTTACCTATTTCTATTCCCATTTCATTTATGAGTAGGTTTTTAAATTCTGGTTTTAAACCCACAAAATTTCTTTCTAAGCTCTTACTTGTACATCTCCTCCTCCTTAAATACTTTAAAATATATATTGGCTATCAGTATGTCTTCCTAGACAGGAAAGAAGCAGCCTGGGGTGAAAGAGCATTTAAGATAAGTGTGATTTATCTATAAAAACAGGACATTGGTCTGCAGACATAAGCAAAGCAAACTTATTCAGTAGCATAGCTGATTAAATAACTTACCCAACACATTCCCTGAAAGCTAGAGTTTATACCCAGACACAGCCTCAAGATTTGGTTTTCTAAATACTCAAGTGTACCACAAGATCAATCTTTTCACTTATATCTTAAGAGACTGCTGTTAGTATTCCAAATATGGGCAGTTACTCTGACATTAGCATTTCTTTAAATCCCTGTGGTTTTATCATAGAGAATAGTTTTCTTCTGGAAAGCACTATGTCAGCAAAAAGTATAATACTTCACAAAACCTACATTTTAAATTTTTTTTTCTCTTGAGAGAGAGAGAATCTTACTCGGTCCCCCAGGCTGGAGTGCAGTGGCACGATCTTGGCTGCTGCAATCTCTGCCTCCCTGGCTCAAGCGATTTTCTTGCTTCAGCCTCCCAAATAAGTTGGATTACAGGCATGCACCACCACAACTGGCTATTTTTTGTATTTTTAGTAGAGATGGGGTTTCACCATATTGTCCAGCCTGGTCTCAAACTCCGGGCCTCATGTGATCTGCCCACCTCGGCCTCCCAAAGTGCTGGGATTACAAGCATGAATTACTGTGCCTGACCCAAAACCTGCATTTTATGAGTGAATAAATTCTTACAAACAAAATAGCAAGTGTAATATGTTTTTTCACCCCCAGGAGAAATGTATTTGAGTAGAATTTTCTAGTGAGGATGGGGAAAAAGCTGAGGTTAAAGATGCCTGTTTCAGCATTTTCTAGAGAAAGTAAGGGTTTTCACGTGATTTTTTCTCAGAATGTGTCTTGAATTAATTTGACATTAATTATTCACTTGATAGTCTAAATTACACATTTTCTTTGCTTGAAAACTATTGTATTCCAAATACCCTAAGCATCTGCTATCTTTTGCACACAAGTCAAAGGAAGATAGCACTGTAAAGCAAGAGCATTGCAAAAGAATGCTTCTAGTTTTCACATTCAGTAGCGTGAAAAGGCACCAGATAAAAAGATCCTTTTTCTCTCATTTTTTGAAATGAAATATGTACTTTTGGTGCTGAAGCAAGTCATACAATATTTAATGGGAATGTATATAAAGTCAACTTAAAACATGAAGAAAATTTTATTTTCATTTTAGTCACCGACAAATCCAACCTATGTCAAATTTAACATCATGTTTTATGCCATGGGCTATTAAAAATGGCTTGCTTATAATCATGTCATCCTAAAAACCATTACTGTTGGTTTGGAAAGAATTGAAGGTTTATAGTCACATCCAGATACAGTCCTTGAGTTAAGGAAAGCTTGATTAATGAGTGAAGTGATCCAAAATGGCAGTTTTGTAGTAGAAGGGTTTATGTTTCTAAAGTTGAGGACAACCTTTACAGGGTAGGAGCCTCCTTGGGGAAAGAGGACGGAGCAATGGAGAGCTGCCTGGGGCAGTCTTTGCAAGAAAGATTGCATGCATTTGTCTTGCTGTGTTTACCTAAGCAAATGGGGGATAGAATATTTGGTATGGTATGATTGCTGAGCTAATTCCACAAACTAAAGTGAGTTCAACATTATCCACAGCAGGCTTTTCTTATTCCCAAATATTGTAAATAGGCTCTTCTACAATTTCTGTCAGATTAACTTTCCAAGAAAGAAAATAAAAATACATATTCATCTACTCACAGGTCATATGATTTCATTCCAGGCAGAGATTAGGCAAAATGATTGATTATTCATTCTAAATTGATCAAAGGCCTATTTTTCTGAAAAAAATTTAAGCATCTTATATTGTCCTAGGATCTGCTAAAAATAGCTGTTAGATAACTCAATTTTTTGATTTCCATAGCAGATCTGGTTTCAACATAGATATTATTTCTTTACGATAGTCTCTTACAATGCATTTTCTTCATATTTTATCCATTCTGTGGAGCAGAGACTGAATGTATCTAAGTATTTTAGAGAAAAAAATTAAACCTAGCAATGCTTTGTTACTTAAAATGTGTCACAAAGCTAGATCAGTTAATGTAAAAGAAAACACAGATTTCAAATAGGGAGGGCAGTGATTTTAAAATGCTCTTTACAATAAACTATAGAAATCCCCAGTTCTCTCAATACTCTGCACTCAATCAGCTCTAAAGATAATTCTCATTAAGGAACACTATTTTTTTAAGTTCATTTTTGTCAGGCATTTGACAATGATGGAAAAAGTAAAGTCATTATTAACATTTTAGTTAAATGATTTACCAAGTAATACCTCACACCCTATATCTAATTTACCCCAATTTTAAACTTTGAAGTAAGCATCAACCAGTTTGTTAACTAACATTGTATTTCTCCATTGCCAATGAGAATATAGAAGAACTAAAATATTTAGCAAAATAAATATTTCAGGTTTGTAACTGTGTATAATAGAAATAAATGAAGGTAGAAATATTTTTCCACTCAAAAGAATAAACTGATTGAATTGGAAAAGCTACTCATATTTGTTAAAATTCTAACATAATTTCCCAATTAATATAGCAATACATTTAACCAACTACAATATGTCAGATACAGCTGAACTTACTAAATATAATTCTGAGGTAAACAGACTCTGCCCAGATGCTCAAACATTTTAATAAAACATATTAATTAATCATTACAATAAATGTTAAATTATTGAAGTATTTACTATCAATAATAGTCCAACTTGGCTCAGTAATAAGTTGATGTCAACACTAACCACTTGAGTAGCTTTTGGAAAAGATATGTTCTGTTACAGTATTCTACTATATTTTGGTCTAGGCTCTTATTTCCAAGTATTCAGCTCTTAAATTCTTAATTTGTATATAAATGTGTACAGCCTCAGTAGTATGGTTTGGTTCTGCGTTCCCAACCAAATCTCTTGTCAATTGTAATCCCCAATGTTTGAGGTGGACCCTGGTGGGGAGGTGATTGTATCATGGGTGTAGATCCTTCATGAATGGTTTAACACCATTCCTCTGGTGCTATTCTTATGATAGAGTTCTTATGAGATCTGGTTGCTTGAAAGTGTATGTGGCACCTCCCTCCTCTCTCCCCTTTCTGCTGCAGCTAGGTAAAGTCCTGCTTCCCTTTTGCCTTCTGCCATGATTGTAAGTTTCCTGAGGCCTTTCCAGAAGCAGAAGCCTCTGTGCTCTCTGTACAGCCTGCAGAGCCATGAGGCAATTGAACCTCTTTTCTTTATAAATTACCCAATCTCAGGTATTTCTTTATAGCAATGCAAGAACAGACTAATACACTCAGCTTAGGTTAACAAGTTATGCTCTGAAATGAGGCTGATATTGGAGAAGTAGTCATATACCTAACTGATGCTTCACAATTTTACATATGTAAAAACAGATATAAACTTTATATTTTATTAAAAAAAGATATATCAGAATTAATAGATAATAAAAAATACTACATTAATTTATTTAAGGAGATGTACACTATAGATATTAACATATATTCTAAATGTACAATCTTGAATCACCAAATTGATGCCAGAGTAAGAAACAGTATAATCCGATTTTCCTTTTCTATTTCCAGCATGAGACTCAAAGTGTTAAGAAAGTAATATAGATCATAAGGGTTTGATTGCAAAGAATAGATGACAGTGTTGCTAATTTTCATAAAGTATTTTGGCATTTGCCCATTTTATTTTACTATTACATCTCTAGCTCATTGGATATAACTGTGGTCTTTTGCAATTCTAAATGATGAACTAAGAGAATATGTGTGAGATATTCAAAAGGAATATAGCGAGATGAATAACTGTAGAAGGGTATTTCATTTAAGATAAAGAAGGAAATCATGTGTCTCAGTCACATTTAATTAATAGAAAACATCGGAATTCTGCCTTTGTAATTTTCCATTATATATAATTATCAACACAATACATCACAAACATGCTTTTTTCCTTTTAGCTTTTCCTTCCACACAAATATTTATATATCATCTATTTTATTGTAATCATTGAATTCACCATAAAATAGAAAAACATTCTTATTTCAAAACTGAGGTTCAACAAGGAAAGTGAGTTATTCAGGTTATTAGAAAATTTGAGATAAAATACATATGTCTTAACCTTCATTCCAATCTTCTTCCTACCTTACTACCTAATATTTTTTACCCATCTTTTGAACTCTGCCTTATCTGCCTTCTGAGAGTTAATACAAGGGTCCACTTCTCTGGGAAGACTTTTCTGACCCACTACCATGATCATCCTCAGGCTCGCTTTCTCTTTCCTCTATTCTCTGCTAGCACTTGTAACAAATTTCTATAATCCTGTTTACTCCATTGTGCTATGTGGTCCCCAAAAAGTAGGATATGAACTATTTGGGAGAAGGTGTCATGTCTTATTTATTTGAAATACTTTCCCCAACTCTCAGCAGCCTTAAATTCACAAGCTCTGAAATACACTGAATAAAGGAACCATATTAATTGTATTTTAATTTTTAAAATAGTGTGATAGTTAAAACAGGAACCACAGTGGAAAGAAGACTGGATACAATGCCTGCATATTTTTCCTCACATACAAAAAAAAGCAACGTATTGATTATCATCATTTTAAATTTTGCTTGTGAGAAAAAAACAATTCCAGGAATTGCTTCTTCAGAACCATGGTATACCCAACCGTGATTTTTCAATGCCAGAAATGCTAATTTACCAAGGCTATATCATCAATTGTTGAAGCACTTCTGCAAGGAGTGATGTCACTGCATGGCATGTTGGCAATTATTTGAGGAGTTATTTCAATAACTGCACAGCTCCTTGTCTGATTAATGAAACTGCCAATGGATTTATAACTCCAGTTACAGAAATGTATCATTGGAGATTTACTGAATGGTGTGTCATAAATTCCAGACACCTGAGAAATTACGACAGAATTTGATTAGAATGGCTACTTTCGTCTCCTCCTTTTCACTAAATTCGCTCCCCATTATCTACTGTTAGCACTGCCTGTTCTAAGAAGAAGAGAACTGTTAGTAACAAAATACTCTGCTTGCTAAAGCTATTATTTCTTTCATTGTCCTCATTATCTAAATTTTCTTGTGGACAATATTTAAACATGCCAAAGCATATTCAAAGAGAAATAATGTCAGAGGAGAAAATTTCTGTGGAGTCTGTAATGTTTCTTGTGATGAGGGGCAGATCCAAAAATACTGAGAAAGAAAGCAATAACACTCAGCAAAATATAAGTTATGGGCCAAATATTTTATGCATTGTTAGGATGGAAGCTTCAGGCTGAATGTAAATAGATGCATGGAGCAGGAATTATTGTCTCATAACTCAAAGCTCAAGATATCCAGATATGATTACAAAAGTACAAATATGTTTGTTGCTTCTCTTAAAGAAGAATATGTTACATTTTAAGATGAGTCTAAAAAAGCACTCCTTATTATCTTCAAATAATTTCAAACTTTTATTTTCATTAATACAATGAAATACCCTATTGAAAACACACAAATTAATGTCTTAAATATATACTATATTACACATACATTATTATCCTACACTAGTATTATCTCAAGAAATTATCAGTTTGAAATACACTTTTTCTCCTAAAATGTGAAAATTTATTTTGGAAAAATAAAAGATTGTTGAGGCTCCTAATTACCAATAAATTGTCCATGGAAAAAAATTCAATAATAGGAATCCAAAGATAACCAGGCTTTGATATCCAAAGATAACAATGTGGTCTACTTGATACAAACCAAATGAAAAGCAAAGCCCTCTCATATCTGTCCTTCCACATTTCCTGCAGCCCTAGTCACAATAGCTGAAACCTGGAATCAATGTAAGTACCTATCAATGGATGATTAGATTAAATATGTGGCGTATATACACAGTATAATATTGCAAAGCTATAGAAAAATGTCGTATACATACACAATAGAATACTGTAAAGCTATAAATGAAATCCTGTAATTTGCAGCAACATGGATGGAACACGAGGGGATTATGCTAAGTGAAAAAAACCAGGCATGAAGAGACAAATATTGTATATTCTCACTCATATGTGGAAGCTAAAAAAAAAGTGGATTTTATGAAGATAGAGAGTCGACTGATGGTTACCAGAGGCCAGGAAGTGTAGGAGAGAGGGGATAAAAGAATTACTGGGTACACAAATACACTTAGATAAAAGAAGTAAGATCTAGTGTTCAAAATATTAATAGAGTGACCAGAGTAAATAATAAACTATTGTATATTTGAAAAAAAAAGGCAGAAGATAATAATTTGAATCTTCCCAGCCTAAAAAAAAAGATAAATTTTATGGTGACAGGTATTTTAATTACCCAAATTTTATCATTATACATTATATGAATGTATCAAAATATCACATGTAACATAAAATATGTACATTATGTATCAATTTTTAAATATTCTCTCAAAAACTGAGTCAGTACAAAGGAATAAACATAGAATGAATCCCACTTTATAACAATAGAAGCAGATTATTCAAAGACTAATCTGTTTCTTTATATTTAAATTAGACAAAAATAGAAGCAGGTCTCACAGACAAATTGATTTTCCTTCTTCCAACTTACACCATATATCATGTCTCTAAGAATTATGAACTAAGCCAGCATGCACATTTCAGTGAGTATCAGAGAAAACCCTGAACTATACAGTAGGGAAATACACCAGGAGAGAGATGACCCATTCACAATAATGGACACCAGTCCAAGACTTCTGAGAGACTTTGTTAAAGAACAACTTCTCTTCCTAGGTCCCTGAGGGGCGTAGTTTCAAAGGTAGGAGTTTCCCCAGCTCCACACCTCCATCTGGAAATGTAAAGTTCTTTGTCTGGGTACCGCCCCCCAACCCCCACGAGGGCTAGGTAGAGAAATCCAGGTGAAGCTCCTTTGTCTCGAAAACCCACGGAAAGCTCTGGGAGGAGGGGGCTGTAACTCAGAGTTGTGGATTAAGTAGCCAATCTGGTATCAGAGTCAAAGATCAATCACTCCAGAGGTAATCTGAAAGACCTCTTCTCACTGGACCAGAACATGAATGGGGAGGGAATAGCTCAAGGGTTAAAATCCCGCTGCTCCCTCCCTATATGGATTCCTTCTCTGGATCCCCTCCCACAGCAGCATGGGAGTTGTCTCTCTTTCTCTCTCTTTCTCTCTCTCTGCCTAATAAATTGCCTCTCTGCAAAACTCTTTGGGTCCACAGTAACTCACTGTGCCTCTGCGTCCCTTCCCCCTTCTTTGAGGTAAGAGAGGCCAAGAACCTTATCAGGGAACTGGAGCATCTTTGGGACACCCCTGCCCCCATTACACTTCCACCAAACCTCCTGCTGTAATAGCCAAAATAGTGTTTATCGTATGCCCTGTACTCTTCTACGTACTTTACATATATCAGTCCATCCATTCTCACAACAGTCCTATGAACCCAAGACTAATAGTATCCCATTTTACAGGTGAGAAAACTGAAAAACAGATTGAACAGTTAATACATGATGGAGCAGAAACTTATAGTCTGGCAATCTAGCTTCATAGTCTGTACTCTTGTCTTCTCCAATATACAGACCTCAAAAGCATCATTCTTCAGATAAGCCTGTGCAGAAGCTACTCAATAATGTATCTCAGTTAAATTTTCTGCAACGTGCATTTCATTTATCATAGTTACAGGAACTGACATTTCCTTGATGTCTGGCCACTTTCTTTTACTTTCTGTTTCTTTACCTCCTATCTCTTCCCTTCCCCACATTCTCAGGTTCACATTATTTTAAATGTTACTTTTTTCAAAATGCAAGGATTTCAAAATTATTTAAAGAAAGAAGAAACTATTCCATCATTGAAATCTGTGGGGCTCAGCAGGACAAGTAGAACAACATCCTTTAGCCACATCCCTAATCTGGAATAGGCATTAGTTATTTAAGAAATCAGCAAGGACTCTTGCCTTTTAATATTTTGTGAATGAAAAGAGGAAAACATAGAATTCAAAAAAGTGTTGGCAATCTCTATCCCTTTACAAAACCTCCAATGAGTATGCATTGAAATTTCAAGGCAGCAATAAATACAAATAATCTTTACCCATTTTATGAAGGAGTCTTCTGAGTGTTACATTCAGCAATCACCACCAGTCAAAATACAGGCAAACCAAATTATCAAAACTGATTTTCTATTAATTTTAGCTAAAATGTAATTTATAGTCCCTTAATATGGCTAATGAAGTGAATAGGAAGGAGAAATAGAGAAAAAACAGCATGTGATGTAGTCATATCATATAATCTCTATGTGAAATACAGAGATTTTCCTTCCCTCTCCCACCTCAATTCTGGAAGATCAGTAAATAGGACACATTTCCCTTCTTCAATATCTGAAGCCCAGTGAGAAAGCTTAAAGGAGAAGGGGAAAATGATGAGTCCTTCTATTGCAAATGTGACAGAACCTCTCTAATGTAATGCTAAGTATAAACAAGGTAACTTGAGCCTCTAAACCAGGGTTGGAGAAAACATATAGATTTCCAAATAGCCTCAGCATTTTCAGAAACAAAACTCATAAAGTTTCAAAACTCCATGAGAATGGAATTCTCAGCAGGAAACTGGGTCAGAATCAGGGAATGGAAATGAAAGAACTAAGTGAAATATAAAGCAAACTTGCCCAGTAGGCTTCACCAGCCATTGAATAAAATGAGGTTCAGAAAAACCAAACAAGGGTAGTAAAATATCTCATGTTATTATCACTGCCGTGATAATGCCTTGTAGCCAAAAGACCTAACCTTTCATGGTTCGTAACACACGGTGTAAGACATTTATATGTGCATTTCTTAGGGCCTAGTATTTCTTTGACAGTTGTGATACTAAATGAAGTAAGAACACCCCCTAAAGAGGGACAAGAATCTTGTCCTTTCTGTCATTCCTGAAGTTGTATCAGATGGCCTTCATAGCCTAAAACAAACCTGAAACAATTAATGTCAATTATCAAGGTTCATTTAATTACAGGGATTTTTCACCCTCCTGGAAGATACATGATAGTTAATAATTCTGTCTCAGTATGTATACCAAGTTCACTGTGGCATCTAATGTTCTGGAGCAAATGTGCGTGTAGGCGTATGCATGCACACTGGTGTGTTTGTGAGAGTTTGTATATATTTGTACATTCAATGTTTTATGTTCACCACAGGATTTATAAAGTCTATAATGGTGACATTGATCACTTTGATTTACTATATAAGAGATTCCCTCGTGTGCTCTAAGCACAGCATTCATAGGTGATTTTTTGCTCTATATCCTTACATGCAATAAAATGTTACTTATTTTTATTTTTGTTGGAGCTATTTCTAACCAGGACACAAAGTTTGAGAAAAGAAATGTCTACATAGTCCATGTTGAGGAGTTTATCTTTTTGTTTGTTTGTTTGTTTTAAGACAGAGTCTCGCTCTGTCACCCAGGCTGGAGTGCAATGACGTGATCTTGGCTCACGGCAATCCACTTCCCGAGTTCAAGCGATTCTCCTGCCTCAGCCTCCCAAGTAGCTGGGATTACAGGATACAGGTATGCGCCACCACACCCAGCTAATTTTTGTATTTTTCATAGAGATGGGGTTTCACCTTGTTGTCCAGACTGGTCTTGAACTCCTAACCTTGTGATCCACCTACCTCGGCCTCCCAAAGTGCTGGAATTACAGGCATGAGCCACTGCGCCTGGCCTAGTTTATCTTAACAGAGCAATTTAAAACATTGTTTATTATTATAACACTTAAGAAAGTCCTTGAATGCTAAAAGGCACATATATTTTTCATGTTATGAGGTCCATGACTGTAACATGTAGTATAGTTTTAGAATGTCCTGTCACATCATTAAATTACATCTAAAGGTTTTATAAGACTAGAAATTATTTACATCAGATTTTAACAGAATCTTCTCAGGGAAAACAAGAGGTGACATAATAAACTATCTTCAGTATGAGAGATAGGCAACCTCTCCTAAAAGAATTTCAAATGACTCTTTTAAAAATGAACCTATTTAAAAGAAATTTCTATCCCTTCTTTTAGGCAGGTCTTGGGTTTCTAAGTTATTTCTTGCTTCATGTCCCATTCCCTTTGATTACTTCTACAAGGAATTCAAATGTCATACTGGGAGCCTACTCACTTAGATGACCTAGAGAGCAACTAGGTGTCTCTTTCTAGAATACAGATACTAATGCTGGAAATGCAAAAGGTTCTATTAGGGCCTATTTTGTGGAAAGTCAACTTGTATTAGCCTACCTTCCATTTTAACATAAAGCAAAAAAAACCACAAAACCTACATTGAAAAAGGCTTCCAAATGTACTATTGCTTTTCCTTTGACCATGAAGCAGGACCCTTCATGGTCCCTGCAAGGATGCAGCTCAATTTTATCCATTGAGACTCAAATGAAATACTAATTCCTCAAAGAGGCCTTACAAGGCCCCAGAACTTAAGTAGTAGTGTTTATTTCCCTCATTATTCCCCATCCCAACTCATTCCTTATATTTATATTGCATTTATATCTGCATGAATTACACATTAGGTAATTGAAAGGATTCACAAGCATCTATAGGATATACTAATAAAGGCTTTAATAAAGGTAAAGGGTGTAGCACAGTGGGATTTAAAAAGCATAGGTAAACATCAAAGTGATTTGACATGTCCAGGTGCAGTTTCCTGGACCTTTCCTCAGTTGCTCTGGATGTTCTTGTCTTCAGAATACAAATCACCAGGATCCATGCAAGACTCCTCTGTGTCAAGGCACAAGGTCCCTGAGGAGTCTTTTATTCTTTACGGGTCACATAGCTAAAACCAGGCTGTGTAACTAGTCAAGCCAGATATAAACTATCAATCTATTCAATTTTACTACACCCCTGGAGGGTGCCTCCAGGGGAGTCTCAGACTTTATATAATATACCATAAATAACTATATAGTAAACTTACTCCCTATGCTGGCCAAAGGATTCCTATCCTGACCGGACTTCTAGTCCTCCATGGAGATAACAATAGAGCTACTACATATCAGCTGCAAATTAGTCCATCTGTACATAATATCAGCCTTTGTTTTACTTTTGCATCTATTTATAATATTTACTATCCATTATTGTCTAGGACCTGAGAACAGAAAACAAATAGAGGTTCCAGGTAAATGATCTGACTCATTCTTTTGCTACCTCTAAATATTCCAGCACTAGGGGGAACCTCCAGTGCAGATCTCCAGCCTGTGAATATACTTAGGCTAACGGATGTGAACAGCATTGGGGCTGCAAGGTAAGCTGTCACAGGACTGATCCAGGAAAGAAGTAGGTTTAGGGTCATTTGAGCAGGGAACACCAGGGTCCCAGATATCCAAAGCATGATATTGGGATTGTTAATTTCATATACTTGGCCCTGCAATTTCCTCACCCCATGAGGAGGGGCAGAACCAAAGGAGAACTTGAATGTAGCCCTGCAAAACACGAGGATAAAGATAGGGGCTCAGGCCCTCAAGTGTTTTACCAGTACTGTCTTTCTTCTATATTAGTAATAGCAGCCTGCCTAACTATAGGAACTATGATGATTTTCTGTACTATTACGAGCCCAGTTTTCAGCAGAGTGCATAGTGGGCACCCAATCAGTGTTGAATGGATATATGGGTTAAATGAATGAATGAATGAATGAATGAGCGACAGAAGCAAAACAATTTGTGAGAATATAAATCTATATTGGGAATGTCATTTTCAGATGTGACACTGGAATATAGAACATGGTTAGGAATAAGAAGATTGTAGATTAACTAATAGACTCTGTTCTAAACTGCTGCTACTAATAGAGCTATTTATGTTCAAAGATTAAAACAGGGATTTGCATCAGCTGTATAACTTGAGAAGTTAGTTATATAATTTATCTCAGTGACAAAACTAATGAATTAGTGATATAAATGGAATATTACAGATGCAACTTAAAATTTCACTGAATGTTTTATTTAAAACGATGTACTGTGAAAATAAATCTTTAAAATATGGTTCTAAATCAAACTGTAAATAAAAATATAAAGCATAGCAGTCTGTAGGACTGAAGAAGGAAGATGATTAAATGACCACGGCTAAACATCGTGCATGGAAAAGAGGGGAAGCTTGAAATAAGAAGGACAGAGAAAGGCTAACAAAAGGAGAAGTAGAAAGGGACATTTTATCATAGTCTGGTGTCACCACCATCAATATTTATTGTGTTTGGCCACTCTGTACTTTGCATTATAGTAGGTGCTATGAGTAACTGTTCTATCAACACTGGTGTTGCTGAATCATCTGAAACTAAATTTGGGCCAGATAACAGATAATTTGGTTGTCCTAAAAAGTTATTTTAGCTCTTTATAATGAACTGAGAAAAGTGAACACTTTCAGACTAGGTGCTGTTGCAAAGCCAAAAGCTGTTTGTAGCAATGATTCAGACATTTCAGCTTTTAAAAATTCTAGTAAATATTGTTCCTCTGTATTTTGTCTATGTCCATCTCCCTCCCACATTTTATTCTCATAGGAATTGTTTGCTACCTTTTAAAACTGTATCTGTGAATGAAATTTCAACAAACCCAAATTAAGTTTTCTCTGCTGACATCTTTCTTCCATATTTGTTTATGCTTATCTATCATAGTGTTGTTTTGTGTCTCATTCCAACTCCCGCTTCTGCTATTCCTTCGATATTTTGCAATTCACCTACAGAAAAGGGGGGAATAGACTCCCTGAAGATATTCATTAGATCTTTATTCATTTTTCAGGTATTCCATACAAGTGTTCTATTCTATTTCAAATTGTAAATGTCAAAAGACTGATACACTATCCCTAGTGAAATATAATCAAAGATACTTTGTTTCTTTCTTTTCTTCTTTTTGCTTTTCTTTTCTTTTCTCCACTTGACCTTCTTGATTTAGTCTTTGCATGAGGGATTCACGCCACATATACGTGACTTCCCTTTTAGTTTTGAATTATGATTTTTCTTCAATATTGTTCCCAAGTACATTATTTCTCTTTCTATAGTATAAATATGCTTTCACTAACCAGATCATTAGCTACATTTTGTGAGAAACCTTACCTCCTATTTCTTATTCCTACATAACACAGCAAAAAGCTGTGAACACAGTAGCAAGTCAGGAGTTTTAAATTTTGACATTTCGGTTACCAGCACATTTGGATAATGTTTCATAGTTTGAAAACTGATTCTATGTAGTCAAGTTATTAAATCCCATAACAACCCTTTAAATAAGCAGTCACATATTAGGGTGACGGAACACTCTAGACTATGTGAAAGACTATGTTACACAATCAGTGAAAGAAAAAGAAGCAGACTTAAGTCATAAGACTCCAAGTGCAGGAATCTTTCTACACTGTTGGAGAAAACAGAGAAATTACATGTTCTGATATTGGGGTTGAACATGTAAATACCAACACTGCAGTAATGATATTTAGCCAAGAACTCACAGATGCACACCCCATGAGCAGATGAAAATAGCATAGCTAGAGATGAGGCAGCATCTGTGTGGTTAACACACACTCACTTTTCAAGGTACACTGCATCTGTGCTGTCTTTAAGGTGGTTTTATTAATACACTAGGTGATAGGTATACAAAGCACAAAATTCACAAAATGCAAAAAAAGAAAAGTCACACCAGTGGAAAAAACCGAAAACCTTTATGTACATGCTTTATATATCCATCCAAATGTTTATTTATTCTGTTCTATGCATCTCCTCTAAATAGCTATGAAGATGGATATGCTTATTACAAGAAAGACTACAGGTATATTTGGATATGGGAAAGTACAGTGGCCACATAAAAACTGCATGATTTATAAAAGTAAAAAACTAATTTTTCACTGATGCATGTTGCAGGATTGAATGGTCATCACTGTTTCCTCTCTCCTTGATAGAGGCTAGTGCCACTCTCCTCATTTAACAGATAATAAAATTGCTATGTCTCAGGTGATAAACAAAACTAATGGCACAAGTAGAAAGGAGCTTGGGCCATTTAACTGCCAGTTATCCAATTGTACTATAAAATAAAACTCCACTTTGGAGAATAGCATCCTGATTCAAAGGTATCCTGATTATTTGTATAGGTTGAGACCTCTTTTGTATGCAAATCTGATTGGTGTCAGGTCAAGCAAATAAACAGTCAAAACATTCTGTTGTTTCTTCTGACTTGATTGGAAAAAATTTATTTTGCTAAGGCTAAAGACTTTCTTATTTTTCCATAATTCCAAGCTTATGCACTTGAATAAAGGAAATGTGTTTGATTGTCCTTAAAATATTGGAGGTATAACCCCCCTCTTGAAAAACACTTCCCATTTGAATCTATTGACAGTTATCTTTAAAGATTCCCTCGATTAAACATAGCACATAATGATAAATGGATGATAAATTTGTGGTAAATGTTTCATTAACTTTGTATTGCTATTAAGTTAATGCCAGAAATCATGTTAAGGTTCTGCCTGATTATCTATCAAAATGCTATATACCACTTCTTCTTCATTGCTAAGCCCCCAGAATCATTCTTTACTAGGTTCATTACATCCTTTTCTATTCTTTGTTTGGCTTCCTAAGTTTTAAACTTGTTTATTTTATACATCTCCCAGTACATTCATTTGCTTCTTTTATTCTATAATTTTTTATCACCCAATTGACTTTAGCTTCATATCCCTATACTCTATTTCTCATTCTGCCTTTGATGTCATGTAAATGCTACCTATGAAAATCAAAGCAGAGGTTCAATGACTTAGCAGAACAAAGCTCATAAAGCTCTAGTATGCTCACTATATAAACTTTAAGACACTCATAATACATAAAATTAATAATATACAGAAAAGCAAGCAAAGAAAAAGCCAAAAACACAAGTGATTAAATCAAATCTGGTAATATATTTGATACAAGGTACCTTTTATATATATATATATATATGTGTGTGTGTGTGTATATATATATACACACACACACACATATATATTCACATTTCTTTACATATATCTACATATCTTTAAATCTATGTATATAACACACTTATGCTATAGTTTTATTTTCTTTCATATCTAGGAATTCTTGTATATAACATTATGTACACTATTTTGTATTTTCTTTTTTATTTGCCTATTTAACACAAATATTTTCCCATTTCAATAAACATTATTTGGCAATGTCATATATGCCATCAACTTATTGGTTTCTTTTTAATTCCTCAAACATACTGCATTATAGACATCTGAACTTGCTCTTTCCTCAGCCTTTCCTTCTATTTCCCACAAATAATGTCATCTCTTGGTCTCTTGCTTCACTCAGGTCTCTCTCAAATATTGTTGCCCTACAGAGAGGTTTTCCTTGAGAACCTGGTATGCTATTCATTCTCACTGCATCCTTTCTCACAACAACTGCATACTCCCTGACATTATGTATTATTTATATCATGTAATAAATTTCTATTGCTTTACTTTTTATCTCACCACCAGAATGTAAGCTATACCAAGGCATGGGATTTGCATGTTTTGTTTACTACTCTTTTCTCAATGTTTAAAAAAGCTTATAGAACATACTAGAAAATCAATTTTAAAAGTCAGTGGTTGAGTGAATATTATTCCAATGCACAGCTTCAATAATAACTCACTTTTGTAATCCAATGACTTAGTTTTTTGTAAAACTTCCCAGATTTTCTTCTAATGGAAAGTGGAATAAATTCCAACATCAAATCCAATTAGCAACCAACCTCCCCACCTTAACAATGCTTACCTTTGACGACAATTAAAAGGCGTAAGCATATCTGTCCCAGTGAAATTTCAGGAGGTTTTCCTTTTATAGTTACCCAGTTTATTGTTCCTTGATAACTTCCTAGAAGTTAGATTGTAAATTTGTATCTCAACTATATTGATAGTTATAGTTATTTTGTGTAGGTTCCTAGACTCAATTCCAGTCTTCATATATGTGTTTTATTACGTATTATTCTTTCAATATTTTTGCAAGGACCTTAAAGACAGGTATTATGGGATTCTTCCAAGTGTTGTTACATGTTTCTGTTGATTTTTTTTTTTAACTCATAAGATAATATAAAATCCTCAACAATTATTTAGTCATTTATTTTTTGCTTGCTAATTACGCCAGCTGTGAATTCTAACAAGCAAGTAAGCACAAAATCAGCAAAGGTAGAAGATAGGGAATTTCAGCAGAGGATTTCAGGGAAGTTTATGTTGAGTAGTAAAAATTATCTTGCTAAATATATTTCTTCTTATACTGAACTATGATATTCAACTCAGCAAAAAATTTTCATCTACTATTCATAATAATGTGCATTAACAAATTTTTATCACTTGAGGCATGAGGCAGTATTCTTATAACTACAAGCATGTGGAGTGAGGCTGTATGTTAAACTCTCAGTTCCTGGAGGCAAACTCCTTGGATTCAGATTCCACACTTCTATATGATTATTATCAGAAATACTAATCTTATTTATGACCTTAAACAGGTTAACCAAACACTAATCTATGTCAGTTTCTTCATTTATAAAATGAGAGTGTTTATAGTACATTCCTTATAGGATTGGTAAGAAGACTTAAAATACATAAAGTATTTTTAATAAAATGACTTAGAATAAAGTACTTAGAATACAAGTACTTAGAACTAAGTACCTAGAATAAAATATATAAAATACTATGCTTGAAATGTAGTGTTTGCTATTATATTTTAAAAACTAAATGTTAGTGATTATTTAAGTTGACAGGACACATGTTTGCATTCTGAAAATAAATACATTTAACATTAACAAATATTATTTGCAATATGTATCTAGATTTTCTAAATGAGGACTTTGAGAATATCTGTGAATCCTCCCATCATTATTGTTTCTCCTTTATGAAGCAGAATGAATGAAAAGCCCACAGAAAAAGGTCAATCCATGTAAGAGCTGAAAGAAAGAAAAATAAGGAGAGAAATATAGTAAGAACCAAGTGAATAGGGGCTAAAGAAATAAAATCTTACAGAGGGAGGGTTAGGGTTAGGCCATTTGGCAAAAATAAGCTTAAGAGAGTGTTGAAGAGAAACTATGTAAAGATATCTGGGAAAGTGAACCATGAAATCCAGGAAGTATTGCTAGAATTCTGATTTAGATTCCTTTAAATATACTCCAAGAGACCTGAGTAAATAATAAAAGTTGTTCTCACCCTACCTCTTGTTTTGTACAACACACTAATCTATGATGAAACACTAATCTAGTCTGCTAAAATATTTATAATTGTTGAGTTGTCACAGCATGCCATACAGGTGAGATCATAGATAAGCAACGATGTGCTTGGACTGCAAAAGCCCTCATGCCTTGCTCCAATCCCAGAGCATAAAAAAACAGGTAACAGAAAACATATTATAAAGCTACAATAATCAAAACAGTATGGTATTGGTTAAAAAAAAATAGGCAGATCAATGGAACAGAAAGCCCCAAAACATAACCACATTAATATTGTCAAATAATTTTTGACAAAGGAGCAAAGGCAATACAATATAGCAAAGATAGTCTATTCAACACAGGATATTGGAACAAGTGGACATCCACATGCAAAAAAGAAATGAATATAGATATAGATTTTAGACCCATCACAAAAAAAAATTAAGTCAATATGGGTCATAAACCTAAATGTAAAATGCCAAACTATAGAACTCTTAGAAGAAGACATAAAAGAAAATCTGCAGAACTGTGGCTTTGTTAATGACTTTTTAGATGCTACACCAAAGGCACCACACACGAAAGGAATGATTGATAATCTGGACTTGATTAAAACTAAAAACTTTTGTTTTGCAAATGACATCATGTAAAGAACAAAAAGTCAAGCTGCAGAGTGGGAAAAAATATTTGCAAAAGACATATCAGATACATGACTGTTATCTAAAAATACAAAGAACTTATAAAGCTCTACAGTAAGAAAATTAATAACTCAATTTTTAAAAATGGGTTAAAGACTGAAACAGACACACCTCACCAAAGAAGATATTCAGAGGCAAAAAAGCAAATCATAAATGCTTTACACAATATGTCATCAGAAAAATGCAAATTAAAACAACAATGATATAACACTATACATCTATTAGGTGGGCAAAATTCTGAACCCTGACAACATGATCAGCTGAGGATACAGAATAATAGAAATTCTCATTTATTGTTGGTAGGAATGCAAAATGGTATAGCCACTTTGGAAGACAGTTTAGTGGTTTCTAAAAAAAGTAAATATACTATTATTATACAATCCAGTAATCATGCTCCTTGTTACTTATTCAGTGGAGCAGAAAATTTATGTTACTAACAACAACAACAACAAAAACTCTGCAAATGAATGTTGTAGAAATGTTTTTTTGAAAATGCCAAAACTTGGAAGGAGCTAAAATATCTTTCAGTATGTGAATGAATAAATCAACTGTAGTACATCCAGGCAATGAAATATTATCCAATGCTAAAAATAAATAATTTATCAAGCCATGGAAAGACATGAAGGGAACTTAAATATCTATGACAAAGTGAAAGATTCCAGTCTGAAAAGATCACATACTATATGATTCCAACTATATGATATTCTTGAAAAAGTAAAACTATGAAGACAGTTAAAAGATCAGTGATTGCCATGGGTTGGGAAAAGGGATGAATAAATAGAATACAGAGAAGTTTGAAGGTAGTGAAACTACACTGTATGATGGTACAATGATGGATATATGCCATTAGGGATATGTTCAAACCTACAGAATGGACCACACCAAGAGTGAACCCTAATATAAAAGATGGACCTAAAGTAATAATGTGTCAACATAGGTTTATCAATTTCAACAAATGTACCACTCTGATGGAGGATGTGGATCATGAGGGAGGTTATATATTTGTAGGGGCAGAGTGTATATGGGAAGTCTCTGCACTTTGAGTTCAGTTTTGCTGTGAAACTAAAACTTCTCTGAAAAATAAAGTCTATTAAAACAATCAAATAACAACAAAAGAAGACAGCTATTCCTCCTCTTCTACAAAGTAGTGAAGAATACCGAAAATGGTAAATATGTAGATAAATATAAGATACACATTTTCTATTTTCTTTTTATAAAAATATTAAATATTTAAAGCAAAAATGTTAAAAAATATATGGTGGAGTTTGTAACACATGCAGAATGAAAATGTATAACAAAAAATAGCACAAATGATGGAAAAGGAAAATGAAAATAAATTGTGGTTTGTTAGGCTATATGTAAAGTGCTATGCAATCATTTGAGGGTATATTACAACAATGTGAAATTAATGTATCAAACCAAAGAGCAGCTATTTAAAAAGAAAACAAAGAATATAGATGAGATAAACAGAAATACAGAAACAATACTTATTCTAAAAGACTGAAAAAAAAGACACATGACAAGCAACAACAACAGATGTGACAAACAGAAACAACAAAAAATGGTAGGTTAAGCTTATCAACCATCACATTAAATGAAAGTGGGCTAAATATTTCATTAAAAGGCAAGAGTTAGTATCTCAGCTATACAAACAGAATAAAAAACAATTTTCAAAAAATGCACATTAAAAATAAAGACAAAAAGATTAAAAGCAAATCATGGTAAAAAAAAAATACACAATCACAAATCAAAAGAAAGCTGGAGTCGTAGCTGCATTAATACTAGAAAAAGTAAAATGTTGCCTTCATGACCAAGACTATTATTAGAGATAAAAAGAAATCTTTAATAATGTTAAAAGTCAATTCAAAGTGAAAATTATCCTAAATATATAAGTACCTCATAACAGAACTTCAAGATACGTGAAAAGCTGAAGAGCATAAGTGAAGAGAAAGAAAGACATAAACAGTTTCATAATTATAATACGATAATTTCAAAAGTTGATTCAAGAATTGATATAAAAAGAAGACAAAAAAAATCTGTAAGTATTTAGAACGTTGAACAACATTATTTGTATTAGGGTTCCTCAGAGAAAATGAAGCAATAAGAGATAGATGTAGATGTAGATATATAAAATTAGATGTATTATAAGGAATTGGCTCATGGGATTATGTAGGCTGAGAAGTCCCAAGGTCCATAGTTGACAGGCTGGAAACCTAGTAGAGCCAGAGGTGTAGTTCCAGTCTGAGTTTGAAGGCCTGAGAATGAGGAGAGCCAATGGTGTCAATGTCACTCCAATGGCCTAAAAAAAATGGATGTCTTAGCCCAAACAGTCAGCAGATGAACTCTCTTACTCAGCTGTTTTGTTCTATTCAAGTCTTCAGTTGAGTGAATGATGGCCAGCCACATTAAGCAGGAAAATCTTCTTACTCAGTCTAGCTATTAAAATGTTAATCATCCAAAGGCCACCCTCAGAGACACACCCATGAAGTTTAACCAAACATCTGAGTACCCTCCATGGCCCAGGCAAGTTGACACATAAAATTAACCATCACACTCTAAATCACTCAAGCTAAACTAAATTTAAAAAATTACACTCAATACCTGCAAAATACACATTTTCAAGTGTACATGATGTATTCACTGTAATATAAATTTATTGTTATAAATTTATTTTTTCTAAATCAACCTTTCTTTGCCTTGCTCTTTGATACTGGAATTGGACCCTTAAACATTTTTCCTTTTCCAGTTTGCTTGATGTTTGGTTTTCCCAATAGTGGCTACTGGAGGGATACTGCAAGTCTCACGCAGGAAATGGGGGATTTTTCTTTATCCATCCAGTGTGCTATTTGCTATGCTGTAGATCAGCTCCAAATGATGGGGTACATTAAGCATTCATTACAACTACCACGTTAAAGTCTAACTGCAACCAACACTCACCAGCAAGCTGTGTTCCTGAGGCAGCTGCAATCTATTTCAATTAAATTATTACTCACAATCATAACATGCCATTTTGCTTTTTCTTACCTTTTTATTGCGAAGCATAAAAAGGCAAAAAAGCAAACAAAATAAAAATGT
This sequence comes from Ateles fusciceps, assembly GCA_036589455.1. NCBI lineage: Eukaryota > Metazoa > Chordata > Mammalia > Primates > Atelidae > Ateles > Ateles fusciceps. The sequence continues at coordinate 1,009,927 of JAZHEH010000827.1, read as the reverse complement.
CCAATTCAATAAATTATTGCCAAAAATCCTTCAAGTAACCAAGAATAAAAAATTGCCAGCACCCCAGGATCCCCCTTGATTTCCCTCCTTACATGTTTTTCATATGATTTTAGCTATTTAAATATCTTCTTTGGAAAGAACTTATTTTAGATTCTGGGTTATCAATCTAAAGTATCCTCCCTATTTTTTCTCAATAGTATACAGCCATATCTCTTTTTATTTTGCTTCACTTTATTGCCCTTTGCAGATAGTGTGTTTATTATGAACCGAAGCTTTGTGGCAGCTCTACTTCACGCAAGTGTATGGGCATCATTTATCCAAAAGCATGTGTTCACTTTGTGTCTATGTGTCACATTTTGGTAATTCTTGGAATAGTTCAAACCTTTTCATTATTATGAAATAATAATGGTTATGGTGATCTGTGATTATTGATCTCTGACATTTCTATTGTACAGTTTGCCCTTGAATAACGCAGAGTTCTTGAACTGTAAGGGTGTACTTATACATGAATTTTCCTCTGCCACTGCCACTTCTGAGACAGCAAGACTAATTTCTCCTCTTTCTTCTTATCAGCCTACTCAATGTCAAGGCAATGAAGATGAAGACTGTTATAAAGATCCACCTCTGCATAATAAATAGTAAATGTATTTTCTCTTTTTTGTGATTTTCTTAATAACACTTTTTTCTTGCTTTATTGCAAGAACACAGTATATAACATATATAACATACAAAATACAAACTAGACAACTGTTTATGTTATCAGTAAGGCTTTCAGTCAACAGTAAGCTATTAGTTAAGTTTTTCAGAGTCAAAAATTATACATAAATTTTTAATTGTGCAGGGGGTTAATACTCCTAAAGCCTGCATTGTTCAAGGGTCAATTGTAATTATTTTGGGGTACCACAAATGGCACCCATGTAAAATGATAAAATTAATTGCTAAAGGTTGTATATATTCTGACTGTTCCACTGACCAGCCCTTTCCTCATCTCTCTCCGTCTCCTCAGGACTCCCTATTACCTGAGACATGATAACATTGATATTACCCCAATTAACAACTCTACAGTGGCCTTTGGGTATTCAGGAGAAAGGGAGAGGTGCAGGTCTCTCACTTCAAGTCAACAGCTAGAGATAATTAAGCTTAGTGAGGAAGGCATACCTAAAAAGCCAAGATAGGATGAAAGCTAAGTCTCTGGTGCCAAACGGTTTGCCAAGTTGTTAATAGTAATAATAAAAAAAAAGTACTCAAAAAGAATTAAAAGTGCTACTGCAGTAGCACGTTTAATGACAAATGACAAGAAAGTGAAATAGCCCTATTGCTCACATGAAGCAAGTTGTAGTGATCTAGATAGAAGATCAAACCGTTCATAGCATTCCCTTTAGCCAAAGCCCCATCCAGAGCAAGGTCCAAACTCTCTCTAATTCCATGAAGTCTGAGAAAGGTGAGAAAGTGTCAGAAGAAAAAGTTGAAGCTAGAAGAGATCAGTTAATGATGTTTAAGGAAAGAAGCTATCTCCATAACATAAAAGAACAAAGTGAAGCAGCAAGTGCTGATGAAGAAGCTACAGTAAGTTATTTAGAAAATGTAGCTAAGATCATTGATGGAAGTGGCAACACTAAGCAACATGTTTTCAATGTAGATGAAACAACCTTACATTGGAAGAAGATATCATCTAGTACTTTCATAGCCAGAAAGTCAATCCTTGCCTTCAAAGCTTCAAAGGAAAGGCTGACTGTCTTGTTAGGGGCTAATGCAGTGGTGATGCTAAGTTGAAGCCAATACTTATTTGACATTCTAAAAATTTTAGGGCCCTTAAGAATCATGCTGAATCTACTCTTCCTGTGCTCTGTAAGCCTGGATGACAGCACATTTTTACAGTGTGCTTCACTGAATATATTAAAGCCATTGTTGAGACCTACTGCTCAGAAAAATAAATATTACTGTGTCTCATTGACAATGTACTTTGTCACCCAAGAGCTCTGATGGAGATGTACAAGGAGATGAACGCTGTTTTCATGCCTGCAAACATGACATCCATTCTGTAGCTCATGGATCAAGGAGTAATTTTTAATTTTCAAGTCTTATTATTCAAGAAAAAAATGTGTAAGGCTACACAGCTGCCATAGTGATTCCTCTGATGGATCTGGGCAAAGTAAGTTGAAAACATTCTGAAAAGGGTTCACCATTTCACATGGCATTAAGAACATTAATGATTCCTAGGAGGAGATCAAAATATCAACATTCACAGGTATTTGGAAGAAGTTGATTCCAACCGTCATGGATGACTTTCAAGGGTTCAAAAGTTCAGTGGAGGAAGTTACTGAAGATATGATAGAAATAGCAAGAGATCTAGAATTAGAAGTGAAGCCCAAAGATGCAACTAAATTGCTGCAATCTAATGATAAACTTGAACAGATAAGGAGTTGCTTCTTATGAAAGAGTAACGAAAGTAGTTTCTTAAGATGAAAACTACTCCTGGAAAAGATGATGTGAACATTGTTGAAATGTCAACAAAAGATTTAGAATATTACATCAGTTTGGTCAATAAAGCCTTGTCAGGATTTGAGATGATTGTCTCCAATTTTGAAAGAAGTTGCACTGTGAGTAAAGTGCCATCAACTAGCACTGTATGCTATAGAGAAATCCTTCACGAAGGAATAGTCAATTAATGTAGCAAACCTAATTGTTGTCTTATTTTTAAAAATTGCCACAATCATCCTAACCTTCAGCAACCACCACCCTGCTCAGTCAGCAGCCATCAGTATGGAGTCAAAACTCTCCACCAGCAAAAGAATTATGACTCACTGAAGGCTCAACTGATCATTAGCATTTTTTAGCAATAAAATATTTTTTAATCAATGTATACATTGTATTTTAGACATAGTGCTATTGCACACTTAATAGACCACAGTATAGTGTAAATATTACTTTTATATGCACTAGGAAGCAAAACATATTGTTACTCGCTTTATTGCTATATTCACTTTTTTATGGTGGTTTGGAATAGAAACAGCAACAGAAACAAGGTATGTCTGCATTTATAGTTTTGTGTATAGAGAGCTTGCACATATTTAGCAAGATTTATTCATGAGTATTTAGATAATTAAATTATTATCTCAACAAATGAAGAAAAATTCCAAATTGGTTTAATAGTGAAAACTGTAAGCTAGTTCTGGGGATTGCCAAAGTGTGGCCCCTGCTCCTTCTGAGGGCAGCCTGCATCATAACGTGTCAAAGTAATTTATTGTGAGTATATAAACAGATTCCAATCTCCTCCAGCCAAAAGACAGAAAAAGTAGAAGACCACGGCCAGTAACCCAGTGTTTAACTATGAGAGTATTAGAACTCCAGAGAAGGTTAACATCTCAATGCAGCCAGGTCTGCTATGCTAAGATTAAAGCCATGATTAGTAAAGAAAAGAACTCTGGGGTGTGAAATGGGGACATTTGGAACAATGCACTTGAAAATACTGAAGCTCCAGAATCCCCTTAACTATCTAGATGCACAAAAGTGGCATATTCCTTCTTGTGAGAGACTAGTGCTCCATCATTGCTTGAAGTTAATGAAAAGTCCTCTGCCTTATAAGACAAAACGTGATTGTCCCCAACTACTCTCCTGGTCACCAGATCTATAACTATTTCACAACAAAACTTATTAAGAAAATGTTGGCTTTCTAAGGGAAAGGGGACAGGGCTTATACCCTATATAGAACCGCAGGATCTAGCTTAAATTCACTGTCATGAACTAAGACATGTACAATTAAACTGGGTACTGAGGGTTCTGGATCAAGTGAATGGACTATAATGCATATTACACCAAAGACTGCAGGAGACAGTAATAATTATTTGCTAGGATAGCCCTTAGAAAACTTGGAGAAAGAGATGGTCCACGTTAAGTGACTTACAAATGCTGAACTTGTTATAGTAAATGGGGAGGAAGGAAAGAAACAGATCAAAAAGTTGTTGCAAGATTAAACAATATTATGTAAGGCCAGAACACCCATAAACTGACAAAAATGGATATTTTTTATCAGAGAAATGAGGAATGCACTAATAGTGGGGAATAGTTAGAAAAGCTTTCTCTCCTCTATAGATCAGAGATCACAGCAGGAGATACCATTTCAGAATTAGGTTCATGGAGAGCAAGGGGATGACAGAATAATAATAGAAGTCAGATGGCAGATCTTAATTGTAGAAACAAGATTTGTGAAATTAATATAAGTGGCAAAGCTAGAGTGGCAGACAAAGAGACATGTCTCCACACAAATATGGTTAATTAAAAACTTGAGTTGATAGGGACATATATATATGTATATACACATATTTGACCCTGTCTCTATAGGAAACTGCATAGTAGAGACAGGGTCTCACTATGTTTCCTAGGCTGGTTTCAAACTCCTGGGCTCAAATGGCCTCCAAAGTGCTGGGAATATAGGTATGAGCCCCAGCACCCAGACTATCGCTCCTTTTCTACTTTCTGAAAGTGTTCATATGACTTTATTTCTTCAGTGTTTGACAGATTCATGAGTGAAGCCATCTGGACCTAGAGTTCTCTTCACAGGAACAGTTCTGATTACCAATTACTGAATAGATTTAGAAAAATCCATAATTTTTGTCTTTTTTTTGAGTGATCCTTGGTAGTTTGTGTCACTCAAATGATGTATCAATTTTAGCTAAATAGCCAAATTTATTTGCATCAAGTTGTTCACAATAACATTATCCTTTTATTATCTATAAAATATTCAGTGATATCACATCTCTCATTCCTGTCATTCATCAGTTGCCTTCTTTCTCTCTTTTTCCATTAATCTCACCAGGAGTTTATTAGTCTTTTACAGATCTAACTTTTGATTTTATTAGTTATATCTATTTTATTTTTCTCATTCATTATTTGTTCTCATCATTAATATTTATATTTATCTACATACCTTGGATTTAATTTGCTTTTTAAAAAATTTTTCCATGATGGAAGCTTAAATAATTGATTTTAAATTGTTCTTCTTTCCTAATATGATTTACAGATACAAATTTTCCTCAAAACACAACTTTAACATCATTCTACTAATTTTTATAAGTTTTTAAATTTTATTTTGGTTTAAAATATTTGTCTCACTTTTCTTATGACTTCTCCTTTGATGCATAGATTACTTAATGCGTCTGAAATTTGCAAATATTTGAGAAATATTTTAGGCTGAATAGCCCCCAAAGATATCTGCATAATAATCCCTGGAAACTGTGAATGTTACCTTACATGGCAAAAAAGACTTTGCAAGTATAAAATTAAGGGTCTTAGATGGGAAGGTTATCCTATATTACCTGGATATATCCTAACTGTAATCTCAAGGGTTTTATAAAATGAAAACAAAGGGAGATTTGAATACTAAAAAGAAGACAATGAAGCAACAGAAATAGATTTTGGAGTGATGTGGCCACAAGCTGAGGGATGCTAGTGGCCACCAGATGGTATAAGAGACAACAGTTTCTCTGTCTGGAGTCTCCAGAAGAAACCAGTCTTATCAACACCTTGATTTTATACTCATAAGACTCATTTTGTATTTCTGACCTACAGAACTGTATGAAAATTATTTTCTGTATTTAAAGCAAGTTTATGATAATTCGTTTACAGCAGCAATAGTAAACTAATAGTGGAATTTTACCAGATACCTTTCAGTTATTAATTCCTAATTTGCAGTTTTAGTTTAATTATATATGCTGTAAGATTTCAGTATTTTGAAATATATTGAAATCTACTTTATGGGCAAAAATATGATTTATTTTGGTGAATATATGTCAGTATTAATGCATGAGACAGAATTCACACCAGTAATTGGTTATCTGCTTTCAAACATTGTATTGTATATCTATAAAAGTCTCTTTTATATCTGGGTTTGGATTTCTTTGTTTTTATTGTGCTTAGGTTTAGCTAAACTTCTTGGACCTCTAAATCAATGTGCTTTTAAAATAATATTTGGAAAATTTTTACCCATCATATGCTTTATTTTTATTCTCTTTCTCTTACGGAATTCCAATTGCATGTATATTAGAACATTTGCTGTACTTCCACAGGTCCTGGAGCCTTTAATCACTTTTCTTCAATATTTTTCCACTCTCTATTCTTCACTTTGAACAATGTCTATTGATGTTTTAGAGTTCACTAACCTTTACTTCAGCCAACAGCACTATTTATTCCTGCAGGGATTTTTAAATTCAATTATTTAACCAATCTGTAATTTATTTTGCCTGCAGGGCTAAAGAAAGAAACAATCTTCTAAATATTTTATCTTCCTTGATGGCTGGTTATCTCAAGGCAATTTATTGAATTAGACATTAGTTTTCAAATAGAGCTCCACAAAAATCTAGGTGACACTCTCTTTCTCTAGAGTCTATGCATTGCTTCAATGATTTCAATTGTACATTTCTGATCATGTCATTTCCCAAAAATTAACAGTATGTTAAACAAAACCCATTTGCACAATTTGGGCATTAAATGCCTTTTATCTAGGGGAGTAAATAGTAATTGCAGTCCCCAAGGTAAAGTCTTATATGGGTATCTTGCAAAAATGGTGTCCTTTCTTTCTTCTGTAAATAGAGAAATTGCATACAGCTAAAAAGACTGAAGTTTTTAAGAAACTCAGGCTAATTTTTTATGCAGCTCAATTTCACCAAAATATATCTTAATAAGTGTTCTTTTTATCAGCCATTTAATTTTATCATAAATTTTATTTATTTATAACACTAAATTTTCTTGACATATGATTTTTAGAGTTTTACTTAACATGGTTATATATTCATCATTACTATTCCTTCACAAAAAAGGGAATAAATAAATAAAGATGGAACTTTAATTCTTTATTTTCTCTCCCAATGTGTTCTTGAACCAGAAGTTTCTACCTCCAAAATCAATTCTTAAATTCAGGCTTTTGTATTTCCTCAACTTGTCACGTGTGTGTGTGTGCGGGGTGGGTATATACATCTGTATGAGAGAGAAACAGAGAGAGAGAATGATAGGGTTTTTAATGAGAGAAAAGTTGTGGTCAGTCTTATATATTTAAAAAAAACTTTTAATAAACTAAAATCGTAACAGGTTTTGAAGCACTACTGAACAGTACTACCTGCAGGGGTCAGTAATAACATATTTTTTCTCGATCCAGGCATTCTTTTCTATTAACTGTTCAAGGCAAATATATACACACCATAAGGAAAATGGAAAATAAATTGCTATACTATTTTTAGCTTAATATTGGTAATCCCAAATGCAGAACTTTCTAAAATTTGTGACTTATATATAAAGACTAAGTGAAGCCAGGTCCCTCCCACAACATGTGGAAATTCAAGATGAGATCTGGGTAGGGACATAGCCAAATCATATCAGCATATCACAGGGCAAGAGGGAGAGAAGGGAGGAAGGTGGCATGTTGTTTTAAACAACCAGATCTCATGTGAACTCAGAAAGAACTCCTCATTATTCCAAGGACAGCACCAAAGCATTCATGAGCAACCCACCCCCATGACCCAAACACCTCCCCACCAGACCCCACCTCCAACATTGAGGATTACACTTCAACATGAGATTTGGAGGGGACAAGCATCCAAACCGTATCAGTGAGAGGAAAAAAAAATCATCATTCTTAGGTTTCTACTTTAGGCAATTGGATATCTTTTGAGAAGGAAAGTGGGAAATAAAATATGAAGCTTTATACTCTAGCTTCTAGCACTCATCTGTTTAGTGACATTTTGTGATCTCTAAGCTTCACTCACTCTGGATCCCAAATATTTTCTAATTATAGCACATGGCAAAAGACTCAGATTCTGGATTCAGCCTGTGTGAAAATTCTGATTCTAACACTTTTTAGTTGTTTGACAAAGATGTTTAGTTTCTTTGTGCCTCGGTTTTTCTTTTAACCTGTGAAGTAGTGATAATAATTACACCCAACTAATTGGGTTGTTGTGAGGAATGAAAGACTTCTTACATGAAAATAAGTGAAGCAGTGTCCAGCCCACAATAAATACTCAGGAAGTATCAACCATTAACACCTAGATTTCTTAAAAAAAAAAAGACAATTTATTTGCCAGTCAAAATCTTATAAAACCCAGCCCAGGCGGAACAGTGCCAGTCACTTTGTTTGGTAAGAGGATTAAAACAGGCTGAAAATATAATTCCTTGTATTTTGATTTTGTTAAATATAGTTAACAATTTTATTTTTGATACATAAATACCTATACATCTGGAATTTTAAATGTCACTTTCAAGCATTAATTCTTCATAACAGAATGCACTGATTAACAAGTAGGAAAAGATAACATAGCAGTAGGGATGCCCCATTTCCAATCTCAGGGGACATAACTCCAGTGGATCTCAAGGTGAGTCATGCTATGCATAGGCTGTGCAGCAAACAAGGAGGTTGGTGAATAGCTTGATAAAAAGAAGAGGACATGGCGTCTTATGATACATGGCAGCTTCCATCCAAATAATGTCAGCATAAACAGAGCTCCTTGTTTCTCATGCTTAGCATGAACTATATGAGTAATAGCTAAGTAGCTCCTGTTTTCTTTGAAAACTGTCAATCCATTGGAATTAAAACCATTGTTATTTTAAGTTAAAAAAAAAAAACAATTTGAACATGTTTTTCCTGCATCAAAAGCTTGAATTATTCATTTTATGTTTAGATTCTCCAGGATACTTTCTTAGGATAACTTTTAGAATATGAATTTATAAATGAATATTAGGATATAAAACCACGAAATTGAAAATATTAACAAATCATTGCAAGCAAGAAGTGTCAACTACTAATAATCACAAGAAAGCTACAAAGAAATATGGGGTTACCGTTGTTTTTCATCTTATTTTTAAATTGCCTCATAAACAATATGTAAATGTGCTAAAACTCCTTTGAAAATGTTTTGTTGGGAGAAGATACTCCAATGCAGAGCATATAGTTAGAATTTATCTCTCAAAAGTATGAATTTTATATAGCTCAGGGACCATCCTGTCACAGTTTGCACCAATTTTGTTCCCTTAGACAGGCTTATTTCTGCCTGAATTTGCTAGAAGGTATGTCAGCACAGTGAAAAATAAATAATAAAAAAGAATTAGATGAAGACAAAAGCAGTTATTTCTAGTCCCACTGCCTTCCCAGGAGAATATTTCCCAATAATTGGAGGTTCCATTGTTTTGTGAAAGTACAATAGGTGAAATGATGCAAGATTTGAGAAGCCAGTGAAAGGAAATACATAGGTCATTTACATACATTATAGGTGTACATAAAGAAGAAAGCAAGCTAGAATATAAAATCAGACCCATGTAGAGACACAAGACTTTGGGCAGAGCAGAAATGTATCATGGTGAGAATTTATAATAATTAAATTAAATTATTTAATAAAGTAATTATTGCTGTGTGATGTAAAATGTAAACTATTTTCTTCACTTCCCTCCAAAAGTTTCTGTAAAATATGCAGTAATTATATATGCTTGATGGATTGGATTTGCAACAAAGCCCTTGTCTTTTCTGAAGATGAGTGTAAAAGAAAAGTCAAACAAAAACCAAGGCTGTCAGAAGAGACCATCATATAGAAAGGTTATACCAACAAAAGATAGACCAAAGGACTCGGAAATTATGGAAGGAAAATTAAACAGAGCTTTTTCCATTGTCATGTATCAGAAAACGTTAATATTTTCTAGAAAGGCCTTTTATTCCACATTTTTAAAAATGATATTTCATTAAAAAAAAAACAAACTGGATATTAGGCTGGGCACGGTGGCTCAATCCTGTAATCCCAGCACTTTAGGAGGCTGAGGTGGATGGATCACGAGGTCAGGCGTTCAAGACCAGCTTGGCCAACACAGTAAAACCTAGTCTCTACTAAAAATACAAAAACTTAGCTGGGCATGGTGGCAGGAGCCTGTAATCCCAGCTACTCCTGAGACTGAGGCAGGAGAATCACTTGAATCCGGGAGGCAAAGGTTGCAGTGAGCTGAGATCACACCACTGCACTACAGCCTGGGCGACAGTGTGAGACTCCATCTCAGAATAAATAAATAAACAAACAAACAAACAATATTAGTAATTGCTTAAACAGAGAACATACTTGTATGAAATAGAATAGTTGTAATTCAGTAGATGCTTGGAATTATCACTGAACACAAAGGAAACAGAAACCATTGTGTAAAGGGATACACAGCTGTGCATTTCAATGACAGGCTGTTTTCCTATGATACGCTGGCAGCTGAAAGACAGGGATATGCAGGAGCTCTAGGAAGAGTACTAAGATGGCAATTTCTCCTTAGGTTACAAGTAAAAGTCGTTTATTTATTTGTTTTTTGGCCTAGATTCACTGGGTACAGAGAAAGGTCAACATGTTAAAGCAATGTATTCAAACATTTAAAAGATTTGCAATAGCCTGCGCACTGGGGGAGTCATTCTAACTGCTGCTTTAAATACCATTTGGGAAGGTCAAAAGGAGAGCCTGCAGATGGACCGCATTGGAGGGATAACCTCCGCCCAGCAGGCTACAGGGCTACAAATCCCAGGGAGGCTCCAGGGCTGGGGTCAGCTAAAATCTGCTGCCAGACCTATCCTGTGCAGCCCACAGGGAACGTACCCGGAGAAGGACAAGCAGAACATGGCTGCCTAACAGATGGCACTGAAACCTGCCGCCTCTGGTGAGAGAAAAATCTGCCAAAACCAGGTGTTTCACAGGTTTTCCGCTTTTTTTTCTTTCTCTTTCTTTTCTTATTTTATTTTTGGAATTTCTCTGTATGGGTCTATTCCAAAAGTTTCTATAGAAGCACAGGTGTCTAGGAGTTTTCTAAGGAAACAAGACTTTTTTCTTAAGCACAGAGATACTGAAAGCAGCTTTTCGGGACCACTCATACATACCCCATACTGAGAGTCCTTTAATCAGGTCATTTCTAGGCACAACATGAGCGTAAGTGGAAGTTTAACTGTTCTTATCAGTTCTCATAGGAGAAGTGACTAAACTAAACAGATTGCTTCATTGGTGAAAGCTGTGTCAGCAGCCTCAGAATACTCAGATTATTCCTATCAGTAATCTTGCATGTATGTTCAACATGCCTTCTTTGCTCTGTTAAATGAAGCTAGCAGTGGTGGGGGTGGGGATCTTCAAACAGAAAGGACCCAGAAATGCATGCTTCTGTTCATGGTAAAAGATGATAGGGAAGGAAAAGGCAATTAGTGAAGCCTGCTTCATGTAGTGACAGTTGGGAACACAGGACGATTCTACATCTAGTTTAAATCAGTGCTGCTTTGGCTCATGGGAAAAGAAAGTATGGGTCTCATGATTCAAAACCCAGTACATCTACTGAGAGTCACATTAGGAGGAGGAGGAGGTCACTCTTCTTCAATATTTTACACTCGCTCATCTTAGAGAAAGCTATCCTTTCAGCTTCCTATCCATTCCATGCTTCTGAATGGGTGATTTGATTCAGAGACTTTTACACTCAGTCACCTCTCTTCTTAAGTAGATATGAGCATGAAAGTCCTAAAATGCAGACTGGGAACTAAATGAGGCAAGTAGGAAAGTTTCTTAGGATTTGAACTTTTTACTAGCAAGTCCTGCATTCAGAGAGTTTTGAGACATTGCTATATAAAATAATAAAGAGTTCAATTATTCATACGCCAACTACTTATTAGTTTCTCGGTGCTATTTTAGTGTCAGGATACAAATGATCCTCAATTTTCCATCAGGTTTTTCAATAAACTTTTCCTAATTGGAGACTATCGTGAGTCAGGAATGCATTTTACGCACCCAGTTTGCCGTACATCATCACATATCATAGTTTAGCACAGCCTACAGTAAATAGCCTCAGAACACTTCCATTAGCCTACATTTGGACAAAACCACCTGGCAACACAGTACACTGTAGAGTATCATTTGTTTACTCTCTTGATTGCGTGGATGACTGGGAGCCATGGCTAACTGCGCTGCTCAGCATTAAAAGAGAGTATCTTGCTGCATGTTACAAGCCCAGGAAAAGATCAAAACTCAAAATTTCAAGGATGGTTTCTAATGAATGCATGTTGATTTTGCACCATTGTTAGGAAAAAAAACTGTTGTCAAACCATCTGTGATTTCTTGGGCATTCACCCACTACAGAAATGTTGTGGGTAGATGCATGTGATTGGAAAGGTGACGTTTTAGCATTCCAGAGTCTCAGCATATCAGAAAATACATCTTTATTGAGAATAACATGACTTAAACCATGCACATCTGGCAATTAATAAGTATATGGTGATTGTTACTTTCCATTCGCTTCATTTTTAAAGGCAATATGCTATTGTACAATGAGTTTTAACATATTCCAAGTAGACATGAAACTGGGTTCCAGGGCATGGGGGAGGCTCGGCTCCCCGGCTAGGATGTGTTCTTCCAGGCTCTCGGTCCCTCACTCACCCAAGAATGGGAGAGAGGACCCCACCGGGCACAGTGAGCAATTAAGTAAATATTGGACCCCAGAGAGTTTTGCAGAAAGTGATTTATTTAGGCAGAGAGAGAGAAAAAGGAGAAAGAAATAGACAGGGAGAGAGCAGTTTCCACGATATCGTGGAAGGGGATACAGAAATGGAGTTCACCCGGATATGGGAGAAGGGGACTTTTAACCTGGGAGTAATTCCCGCCCTGTTCAAATTTTCTGTCCTTTGAAACGAGTTCCTTTAAACTTCTGCTGGAGTGATTGATTTTTTTTCCTGCCCACGCAAAGGTTAAACAAAGGCCTCTAGTCTCCTGGATGGAGACGTGCGTGGGGGTATGGTGCTGGGAAGTTCTTGCGTTTGAAACTATGTCCCCTTGTGGACCCGGGGAAGAGAGTACATTTCCTCAGACAGCGATCTGAGTTCTGTGGAGGTACCTCAGGCTGATGCAGAGGAAAGCAAGGGAGATGAGCAAGTGCAACTCTATGCGACTGTCTGCTACATGTCTCTGAGCTCTGATTTTGTTTCTAGTACGAGATTGCATGGGGTGGGTGGGGGGAAGGCTGGAAGGAGGTAGGGAGAGGGAGGAGCGTTTAAGGCCATTAGAAGAGCAGAAGAAACATTGGCTTGAATTAAGAAATCTAAATTCTCATTCTGACTTTGTTATTTTTTCATTTTGTGAAATGGGCACATTATTTAAATTTTTGAGTATCAGCGTCCTTAATCTTGAAACAAGAATGATCATACCTACCCTTTGGTTAAAGGGAAGCTTTAATGAAATAACATATGTAAAGGACTTAGAAAATCATCTGGCAGTCAATAGTTTATTTCTTATTTATGAATATATTTTAGAGCATTTATCCATAAATTTATTTTAGAGCCCTTTTCCAGTGACTGTGCTGAGGATTTCATAATTTAATCAAATAGGATTTTCAAATAGAGTCCTATGATCCACTAGTGAGTTGAAAGGAGTAGACAAATAAAGGGAAAATTGATAGGAGTTGGAGTTAGATTTTAAATGCTAATATACTCCCACAGAAGTCAGGTGAGCCATATGAGGCACTGAGTCTTATAGACAGCAGATATCACAAATATGCCTTTGTCCTCCAAAGAAAAATAAAAAACAGAGTTTTGCCTTCACTATAAAATAACTGTTATGTTGATAACTAATGATTTACCTATCTCCTCCTTTTCCAAAATGGACTTGTAGAAGCTCATTTCCATGCTAAAATTAGAGGAGGCTTGGGAAAGAGTGGAAAAAAATTGATACACTTTTTATATCAAGGAGTTCCTACAGAACCCATGAACATTTATATAGTTCTAGAAAACTGTGCTATTACCTTGCCCAGGGGACTAACAGTAAGATAGGAGTTGGGGCTACAGAGTTAAAATATGGGCCGCTCTAACAAAGAAAGGAAAATACTCATAGTTATTTTATGAAGATACACAATGCACAAGCCCACATGTATTTTGGTATGGGGTTAGCTAATTTAACCAAAACCTTTCAACATTCTATGGCTCTACCAAAATATAACTCATTCTCTCTCTGGAAATAAGTGGATGGGTTCATAGACGCCTTCCATCTTGTTACTCTTAGTCCCCAAAAGATTTTCATGGCTGGCTCAGCAATTTTCTGCATTTTAACCAATGAAAGGGGAAGGAACATAAGTTGAAGGTAAAATTATCCTTTTAAGCAAGTGATATGGAATTTACACACATGACTTCTGCTCACTTTCTTTAAGAATTTAGTTACAAGGCTGCAACTGGCTGCTAAGGAAGCTGACAGGTATATCCAGAAAAATTCCATTACTCTCTGGAAGAAGGTTAGAATGGATTTTGGTGGACAACAAGCAATCCTCCCTATCCTGACAGTATATATATCCAGCATGATTCTAATTTCATTCTATAGTTAATCTATACATTTCGATTTTCCATTCTTAATCATAAGGCTAAGAGCTTATATAATGAATGTGATGTATTGTTTCCATTTAGTTTTTATGTATTGAAACAACTCAAAACACTTTGAAAGCAGGCTGACAAGAAGTCCACTAACTTTGGGGTTAGTAAATATAAGTGGCATGTAATCGTTTTGCCACTACTTTTATTTTTATATTTCAAAATCCCATGTATAATTTATGTATTTATTATAAATGTATTATTAATATGGATAAGAATTTCATAACTTCTGTCCTTAAAGACATTAAGAATTGATATTGACATTAAGAATTGACATTAAGAATTAATGTCATCCTTAATGATATTAAGGATTTCTATAGTAAACTAAAAGATTTTTACATGATCATTACTAGGGAATGAGACACTATGTATCTCTAATTGTTTATGGCATTCATTGCCATTATGGGATTGGCACCTTTGGACCTTTGTTCTATATAATTATATTCAGTTACTGGAGAAACATTTATGCATTGAAATATGGCACTAAATATTTCCTTAAGGTGCTGTTACTCTTAGTATTGTAAACCCTCACACTTCTCCAAGTATTCAGATACCCTGACCTGTGCCTCCACTTAACACCTAAGTTCCCACCTACCCCCTCGTTCCACACACATACATGCTTTTCAGTAGTTCATTCTGCTGTCTGAGATGTGTTTAGCCATCCTGAGTTAGTTATATAAAGCCAATAAGATGCCTAAATCTTTAGATTCTGTCTCTATCAATTACATAAACTGGGTTTAGGGTAATATTTTTCTGATCGTGTAACATATGCAAAAATTCTTTTCTGCCTATTTTTCACTTAAATTTGAACTTTATTTTTTCTGCCTTTTCTCTTTATGAGTCAATTACGAGTTCAAATAAGTCTCAAAAGACAATACCATAAATTGATGCAGTACCCAATGAAACAATGGACATTTAATTAAAGTATCCTGTATAATACTATTTATCCGTAGAAAGTCAGCTAATACACTTTATATAAACATAAATCATTATAATGATCTTCCTAGGCTAATTTGTGCATGTACGTGCATGCGCGTGCGCACGCGCGCACACACACACACACACACACACACACACACACACTCTCAGTCCTTTACTTTCAGTGGGACTCCAGTGTTTTTCAAAGAGCTCTAAAATTACAGCATTTAAAATTACAAAGATCACAATTAGGAGGACACAGTTCTCTTCCACCTTGCTTAGACACTGAATTGTCACAGTGAAAGCTAATTTTAGGTTTCATTTTCAGCCCCAAGGAAAATAACAGTAGCTGTACTATAACCTTTGTTCTTGCAAATCTGTTTCCCCAAGCCAAGTAATGGGTTGATTCCACTATTCACATCCCGTCATTCATAATTTCCAAGATGTTATTAGTCATCTGAGCACTAAAAGAAATGCCACAGTTGGAATATTGCAGCACGGCGTGCAAATTTAGCCTTGACCTACATACAGGTTTTATAAGAAATAATGAGAAAACTATTTTATTGGCCCACAAAAAAATAACCAACAACAGAAACAAGCTTTTATGTGCTGTTGGATTCTAGAGAATTTTTGAAACACAAATATACAAGGTGAACCAGAAGAATAAACTGAAAGGAACAAAAAAGCAAAAAATAAATAATTTATCTAGCTAGAGAGACTTAAAAATATGAGGGATTAGAAGAAAATCTTTCAAAGCAGAGATCCTATAAAACCTTAACCATACGCTTTTTTGTCAAAATTGGATTTGTTATGTCACACCTCCATAACTCAGACCTGCAGTGCTTGGAAAATAGCTTGTTCAGACTTACTCCATAATGATTTTCTTAGCACTGTTTTTCAATGAATGTTTCCTAACTTGGGAAAACATTATGGGATGTTATGAAGCTGTTTTTTTCTGGGTCAGTGAGTAGTTTAGTGAAGCAGAAAATATTCTCCAAAATGGAGCGAGGATTCACCTATCACCAGATGGTCAAAATAAATAGCATTTTCATATACAGCATGGCCATATTTCTTTAAATGAGGTGCTATATAGGTACCTCAATTATTTAATATATCATGGTTTAAATAATGTTATATTTTGGACGTGGGAGACAATGAATTGAAAATGACATTGTTTCAGTATAGGAGCACTGTATGCAAATAAGATTGTATAATGAACCAGACTCTAGTTCTTTGGTAGAAAAAAATGTAAGTTTTGCAGAATTTCCCCCTATGTGGATTTAGATCACTATAAGATTCAAGGTTCATTGATAAGAATATATAGGTTTTTTCAAAAATTCTATTTCAGGTAACTACTTTTATTTTTCCAAAATTTTAAATCGTTTTATTTGTCTCAACTTGTCTGACTCAACCTGCCAACTGATTCATGAAGACATTGGAAACTGTTTTCGAAAAGCCAAGTTTCTCTGTGAGGGTAGCACACATGAGACATTTTCATAAAATAATAAAATGTGGAAGAATAAATCATATTGTCCTTGTCACTTGTTAGATGTACATTTCTGTAAACAACTATTCAAGCAATTATCAGGGTGCACTGCTATTAGTAATTATAGTTACTTCACCACCAGAATTAACATTCATCCTGGGCAAATAGCCAAGGTATAAATACTGCCAAGTCCAGAATGATCTTTTTTGATTCCTCTTGATAAGACTCAATTTCTGGCTATAATAGTTATATGAATAGTGAAGAAATCCTGATCTTAGGCAGTGTTGATTGCTGAAACAGATTCTGGATTACATTGTAATGGCTTCAAATGGCATACTCTCTCAAGGAGGTCACACCTTCTTACAATAATTCCATCTTGGTTTATAGAAAACTTACTAGTTTGTGTAAAGTTTCAAAATTCAAAATCCAAAACCTAGCCTACATATTTTCTGGGGTTTACTCCTAAATTCTACAGATTTGATTAGGAAGATCTCTCTGCTAGCACATTATTAACAAAATAAATTATTTGTAGAAAGTAATCCTTTAATTTTTAGATCATTTTGCTATGGCATATTTTTGATGCATTTAAAATATTAAAGTTTATAATTCTATATATTCATTATGCCATCTCATTTACTATGTCTTTTAATAGGTCTTTACATCAGAAAATATTGTCGTAATAATGCTGCATTTGAAAAATACATCACAAGTCTATGATTTAAAACAACAATCATCTCTGGAAAATGGCTGATTAAACTAGTCAAAAAGTGTCCCTTTAATAACTTTTAAATATTGGTAAAGAATGGATGTGATGAGAATTTTAAATGGCATAATTTAAGACCCCAAAGGTAGATGCATAAACCACTTCTGTTCAGTTCATGCTGATTACAAGATAGAAAATATCTTGCTATGCAAATCCTAAGATTCACGCTAGGCTCTCCTTATTCTTCAGTTACAGTTGCAGACATCAGCCTCTATGCAACACCATGTTAGTAATTAAAATATTAAAGTGTTTGCTTAACAGTTGGTCAAGAGCCATTCTCCTCATCCCACTCACCGAGCACAGTAAATCCAGGACACCACATTCCCTCCCCTGGGACCCTTCCCCCACAACCTTTTCATAACCCAGCAACTGAAGGTGTCATACCTAGTGTTTCAGGGGCCACAGGACTGCATCAGTCCACAGACAGCATTTATTCTAATCACACAGTGCCCCCTGGGCAGTCCTCATTCTACATAGGAAACTGAAAGTGTTTAATATCACGCATCAGTTTGATCAAGAGCAGACACTTTAAGTTTTTGATGTATTCCAAGTAGAGGCTGGATTCCATTGCTCATAATAGACACTAAAAAGTAGGTTACTTCTTGTTGCTGTCCAGCTGACTTTCTCTAACAATTCAACCCTTGGGAGGCAAAGGGAAAAAGTAACGCTTTTGATATTTGGAGTAATACTCAAAATTATCATAACATTTGCCCCTCAGTGTCCTCTAATAATATTTTTTTCCTTTTTTGCCTAAAATGTTTTCATTATAGAAAATTAACATATTACTAATATTTAAAAATTAGTGTTTGAAATATCAATAATAGCCAAAATCTGTGTTTATTTAAAGTTGAATTAATTTTAAAATCCAATACCTATAGCTTTCTACTTGAGGCATAAAATTATAGACAAATGTATATAAAAACATAAACCAGAAAAAAAGAAGACCCAGTAATGACGAGACTGTGACCATCGCATTTGCAATACATCATACTAATTAAAATCATGAAATATCAAATTTCAATATTTTCATGATCCTTGCTTAGCAATTTTCTCTTCGGGACAGCACATTTTAAATCATTTAGAAGGAAAAAATGATGTCATGCTAAGGTGAACAGTAACTTCAGAACTGATCACCTAATTATGAGCCTATCGTCAGAGTTCTCTGAACACAAAGGATTAGAAGGAGAGAGGAAAGTGGAAGATCTGGAAGGTGGTTATGCTTTTTAAGGCCTCAAATTCCATGTGATTCTCTGACATCTGTGACTGTCACAGGGCCCTAAAGGCCTAGACGTGAGTTTTCCTCTCACTAGATATTTTCCCACAAAGAAAGGCATCCTACCTTATAATTGCCCTAGAAGCCAGACACTGTACATCCCAGCTCATCCTCAATCTAATGGGTTTCATCTCCCTGCCAGACACAAAATATACACACAAGCCAATCACGTGCTCCTAAGGAAACCCAAGGTCATCCCACTCTGTTGTCACTACAAACCCTTCCTCTTACAGTGCCTCACTTTGTTCCTGAGTGCAATCCTCTGTGTAGTTCCTCATGTTCTACAGTGTCCAGCTCCCCTGAAATGTGAATATATGGTACAATTTGCCAGTTTTATCTGTCTAGTGTCATGTGTCATAGGTTCAGCCATTTTGAACTATTTAAGGTAGAGTATCTCTCCTTCACCAATAGGCTGAGTAAGTGTGAATCAGAATAGGGTAAATAGACTGAAGTGATTGCTGTTTCAGGAGGAAATACCACAATTTAGAAGAAGCAGGGGCCATCAACTATGAAATTCCAGTCCATTTTATGTTAGATACTACGCTTAAGGTCTGTGAGCTTTGCCAAGGCCTTAATGATAGATGGATGAAATCTCTATAATATATAATAACTAAAGTCTTTAATAGTTACATGTCAATTAAGTTTAATGTGAAATGTGAGTATATTTCAGTGTGTTTATGATGTGGGGGATGAATGGTACCGGTAAAATTTCCCTAGGAAATAAAATTATTCAGAACTGGGAAAACTGACTTAACAAGTAAATATTAGTTCACAGAAATTCAGAAAATAAAAACTAGAAATGAGCTGAGCAAAACATGACTTGTACAAAGTAAGAGAAAAAAGGAAAAGCCGTAGTAAGAAGAGAGGGCCCAGTAAAAGACAAAATACATTACTGTAGACATGCGGAGAATTGTTTTCTAGAGGGCTAAGGAAGGGTCATTTTGCCTGCTGGAGAATGCCTAGTTATATTTAATAAGAGAAAACACTAAGAAAAAGAAAACATACATTCTCTCTTATCTAATGTACTCTTGGGTTAGAAAATAGTGAGATCCCCCACATTGTGGTCAGAATCTTTGTAACATATACTCAGGTCTTCCACCCAACAACCTATTTCAAAAAAACAAAAGTGAACTAAACTAATATAACAGCATAATGACATAGGGCACTGTTTATAGGGCTATTAATCCAGCTTCCTTCAAACCATTTCGATTGAGAGTAAACAAATAGTAAATGAACAGTACCAGAATGAACACCACAAACCAAAACTCTCAGCATCTTTTTCCAACTAATATAATTCAAATGGAATAATAAATAAGTATTTTTTGTGCAGAGAGAAAGATGGTAGCCGTCAACACTAGGAGTCTAAGTGAACGTACATAATACGGCATCAGCTTTTTGTTATAGATTTACCTTCACTTATTTTCTCATCCTTTGAAACTAATCTTCATCACTAATATACATATGTTTTCTTCCTCTGCTTGTCATTGCTCTTTCTTGTTTTAAATAGTGATTGTCTTTTCCATGAACTGACTGAACATATTATGACCCATATAAAATAATCAATGTATTACATATACACTGTCATCAATGGTTTTATTATATTCATCAAGCTAGAATATAATGCAAAGAAATTACCTGTAACATTTATTTTAAAATTCACACAAAAATTTGTAGCTCTTGTAATATTATTTCTCCCAAGTTTTTAATTTGAAAAAAATTCAATCATTTACTTAAATAGTAGGATTATATTAAGGATTGAAAACAACTACAATAAACAGTTTAATAAAGAATTTTTAATTTAAACATGGTGAACATTAGAGAAAAAAATATATTTTCTGAGAGGTTTTTTAATAAACAAAATTTCTAAAGGGCTCTCTCGTATATGTTTAATGTAGACTTTTTGTTTCAGTAACAGAAACTGTGCTAAAGAGAAATGGTGCATTTTTTGGAAAGTTAGAGCAATAAAAGGTTTAAGTCACCAAAAGGTTGAATGATAACTTTAATTTAGTCTCATCTATTTAAATGGTTGCATTATAGCTGACAACATTTTGTGACATATACTGAGTGTAACGATTCATTTATTTTTTCTGCTCTAGTAAATGCATCATAAATTATCATTAATGTCTACCTAAAACTCAGTAAGAAATCATCCTTGGCATATTAATCTATACTCTATTAATAGACAAATTTCAACGTCCAGTAAAAATTTTCTGCTTTCATTTTCATAATGCGCACACAGGCGAAGAATGTTCACAAGATTCTAGTACCCTTTCTAATATACACAATATTTAACCATTTAAGTGCTTGAAATCATAGAAGAGCTTTAGGTTCATTGTCTGTCTATAAACACAGAGTACTAATATTTCTGTTATGTGATAATTTGAACTAATTTAATTTTTAACTTTATATTCTTGGTATTGTCTCATAATTTTAAACATGTGTATTATAATAAATATGTCTGAATGACTAAGATAAGGAGCAGATGTGTAACTAATTCTGAAAATATTAAAACATACTACAAAAATGTTGTAATTTTTAAAGTGGGGAACAAGTACAAGAAAGGACAGGCAGATAAACCAAGAAAGAGAGAAAGAACAAAAGATCCTGAGAACAAATCTTGCTAATGTAAGAATTAAAACTATGAGAAAGGGTAGCATTTCAAATTATTAGAGAAAATGTACACTTAAATGTAAATAAAAATATTCTCAGCAAACTGACACAAGAACAGAAAATCAAACACCACATGTTCTCACTCATAGACGTGTGTTAAACAATGGGAACACATGGACACAGGGAGAGGAGCATCACACACTGGGGTCTGTCGGGGGGAAAAGGGGTGGGGGAGTTGGGGAGGGATAGCATGGGGAGAAATGCCAGATATAGGTGATGGGGAGGAAGGCAGCAAATCACACTGCCATGTGTGTACCTATGCAACAATCTTGCATGTTCTTCACATGTACCCCCAAACCTAAAATGCAATAAAAAATATATAAAAAATATATATATTAAAACTACCCAAGGAAATACAATGGGCATCTACAAAATCTGTGGGTGCGATTGGTAGACTTTGTTTTAAAAAAGAGTTTTAGACATAAAAATTTTACATTCTCATCAGGCAATGGTTAACATTTTAATATTTAAAGAGGTTTTAATAAAATGAATATATCTATATAATTGACAAAACAATTTACAAAAGAAAAAATGTAAATAATGAATGTGACGAGGGTTGAAACTCATTTGTAATTTAAGCAAAACTAAAAAAAGTAATGTGCCTCCTTTTTCATTACTTATTTGGCAAAATGGAAGAAAAAAGGAAAAGAAAAGGAAGGGGGAGAAAGAAAGAGGTAGGGAGACAAAGGAAGAACAGGAACACTGAGGGATAGAAAGTAGAAAAGAATATATGATGGAAAGAAAGGAGAGAAAAAAGGAAAATTCTTACCCATGATTAGGCAATGTATTAAAAAATTGACAATTTTATACAATGTTAAGAGTGGTAAAAACTGACACCAGATATCGGCTGCAAAATTTTTTAGTATATACATCTCATAAGTATGTATATATCTCAGCTTTCTAGGAATTTGTACTAGACAAATCAAGGTTTGCATAAATATTTACTGCAAGATGATACAGCATTGTATTTACGGAAAAAAAGTTGCAAGCAATCTAAATGACTGATTCAAGAAGTTCCTTTAGAAAATTATAATATGTACATATGAGTTGCAATTTCTAAAAATAATGGTGTTAAAAAGTAATGAAAGATGATTAAGATACATTATTTAGTGGGAAAAACATAGTAATAATACTAATATAGCTTACAAAATAATTGCATATTTCATTTGATAGTATACATTATATATTATTTATATGAAATTGCTAATAGTGGTGTCTACTACATTCATTCAGATGTAACAAAATATAATAAACTCAATGGCTTAAAAAAATAGAAATTTATTTCTCAGAGTTCAGGAGTCTGAGAAATCTAAGATCAATAGGCTGACAAATCTTATATCTGGCGAGGGCCCCTTTCTAGTACACAGATGGCCTTCTTTTTACTGTAACGTCACATGGAAGAAGCGACAAAGAAAGTATATGGAGCCTTAGCCCCTGTTTTATAAGGATGCTCATCATGAAGTTTATGTCTGCATGACTTAATTACCTCCCCCAAACCCCACGTCCTAATGCCATCACTTGGGGTTAGGATATCAATTTATGAATTCTGTGGGGACCTAAACATTCAGAGCACAGCAAGTTGTTATAATGGAATGGGATATTCTGGTTTGTTTTTCCACACTTTACTTGTACTTTTTTTTAAATAAGGTATTCACTACTGAAGTTTTAGGCAAGAAAGTTGCCTTGTAGGTTTTGATAATCTGTTGACAGAGTTTGTAAGTATACTTTTCATGTTTAAATGTTTTTCTATTAGCTAATAATTTTTCTATACAAATAGCCTATTCTTATTTTTATATCTCAAAATTTCTAAACATTGGAATGTGATATTACATCTAGGTATCTGCCACTAGAGGTGTAACTGGAAGTAAAAATGTATGTTTCTTACTAAAAAAAGCATTTTATAGTTAATAATAATAGTGAATATTTATAGAGGACTTATATATATATATATACTATGCACTAATCAAAGTATTTTATATATGTTTTCAATAGTTTATATAACTTTATTTTTTCAGTGAATATGATTTTTATTGCTATTTATTATAAAATTATAACTGCTCTTTCAGGAAAAAATATTGATTTCCCAAATGTTATAAAGTTACACTCGAGAGTAGAATAATTTTTTTAAAATAAGTTAAACAGTAAGGCTAGCACTCAAAATACTATGAGCATACCCTCAATACCATCAACAATTAATTAGAGCTACATTTAAAAAATAAGACCAAAGAAGAAACACTAGTTAAGGAAAACAAAGGTCACACTATATACTGATCCACGTCCCCTTTCCTTACTAGTTGTTCCCACTCTAAAATTAGTATCTCTAAAATGAGTCTTTTACAATTTGACAAAGTTTTTCATTTTCCTCAGGACCCCTATGCACTTCCAACTGCCAAGATTTTTACAATATGTTTACTCTGCCACTTAGATTCAATTGCCTCTTTTCATTAATTTTTGCCCAACACAAATAACTATACTTTCTTCTTTTAACTTTGGATGATACTAAATCGAAGCTCATAAAGAAAATGACTGACATGTCACGTCCTTGGTTCATAACAGATGTGAACAACAGCCATTTCTGAAATCTGAATGAAGAGTGACTAGTCACTAGTTCTAATAGGTTAGCCTAACTTTCATTCAATACTGTCAAATGATCAGGATTCTACTAAATCCCAAAGAAGACTTGCCAAGTAATTTAATTTTCATTTTCTTACCATCCTCTATCCCAATAGGATTTACACATTCTTCTCAAAGAGCAGTTAGTAAATATTTCAGTATCAAAGGCCTTTTTGAAAAAAGAATTTAAAAATGTGGAAACCATCACCATAAAAAATATACTGCATCACTGAGAAATAGGCTAGGATAAAACAAAATCTAAAACTAAAAAAAGATAGAAGATTGTTTCCCTTTCACGTAATAATTTTGAGATAGGCAGTCTAGGGGGTACCTTGGCATTCTCATAAGCCAGTTTTATCTTATGGCTTACTGTACAAGGTTTCCATTTCTAAGGCAGCCCATTGTATCAGGAAGAGCAGGAGCTCTTGTCATTTTGTGTATATTCTAGCCAGCAGGAAAGAAGAAAGGACTGAAAAGAATATTTCCCTATTCTTTTAAAGGCACATCACAGAGATTTCTTCTTACTTCCATTCAAGTCTCATTGGCTGGACTTAATTGCGTGACCGCATCTATTGCAAGAAAGGTTGGGAAAAAACATCTGAGGAAGAGTGGTAGGATGGACTTCAAAAGACTGCCAGCAGATGCTGCCTCATACACTTCACACATCGTTACACATTCTTGCACTCAAAATCAAATGGTTTATGAAGCCCTCCCCATGAAGCCTGTGCCAAAAATCCCTGTCACACAGATCCAACAATAAGAACCCCTACTCACAAAATAAAAATTCTTATGGTCTAGGATGCCAGGCTTATGACTTGATAGTCCTCTTGAGCCACCCTTTATAACAGACTCCACCAGAAGCTCTTTCGTTGTTACAAATTATCTGTAGCTAATTTATTTTTATTCTCTTTGACTTCATCCTGTGTGGCACAAACTTCAGCCTCACTAAAACATTCTTCTCATTTCTAGTAGAATACAGGGTATGTTTCACATATACCTGCCACCAATTCCTCTAGGCCATTACCTGGTGATTGCAACTTTTTTTCTCCTAGTTTAGTGTTTTGTTTTGATTTATTCTTGCAGAAATCACAATTTCAAGCCTCTGACATGAAAAGCTTTTTTGAAGGGGCATTTTAACTGTCTTTGTAGCTGATGACTTTTTTAGGGGTTTGAGGGATTTGATGGCTGATCTGGGAATAAGATATGACCATGAGGTTGCTTTGACCAGTTTGCAGGTAGGGGAAGTGCAGAGGTTATGGTGTGGTGGTTTAGGGGTGTAGGGGAGGTGGGGGGTGTTGCTACCCTCGTAGGGGTGGAGAGCAAGGAAATTCTCAGAGGAGCACTCGATAAAGAAAGGGCTTAGATGTCTAGGTGATGTGGCTTAGAAGGATGGTAGGAAGTCTCTGGACCAGAGAAGGTATACTGCTAAGCCCTATCTATCATTAGGTAATAGCTGTCATGTGAGGCTTTATGGAGTATGCAAGACAAGCAGACTGTGAATGATTAAAAATGTGCTTGTTTGGGCCATATTTAAAATAATTTGATGTGTAAAAATCTGAGTTTGGAGCCAGTAGCCTTTTGAGCTAAGGGAGTCTCAGCCTGCAGTGAAGAAATAACCTAGGGGCCAATGTACAGAAGCTATCTGTGGCTCATTTTTATTCTTAACTGGAAAAAAAAAAAAAGCACAGCACAACTTATAAATTTATAAAAGGAGAGAAGACTTTATGTCTTATAAACCGTTACAACCTTTAAGGTGGCTGCCATCCTGCAAGCTGGGAAAGGTGTCTCCTTGCAAAGACCAAAGACAGGCACTGCAAAGTAGTAGGGGTTGAGGTAGAAGCTTTACGCTGAAAAGGTTGGCTAAACACACACTTTCAACAGGTTACAAGAAGAGCATATCACAGAGATTTCTTCTTACTTCCATACTCATGAAGATGGTCCTAATACATGTGTATTGAATAAACATGAGTGTTACAGACAACCCATGTTCACTTTTGGATGGAGACTTAAATGTATTACAGTTAGGCCTTATATGTCAAAAGTTTTTCTCAGGACTCGAAGGCATATGAAATATGCAACTTCTGTAAACAGGCCATAATCAGTCCTTGGTGGAGGGTCCTTCTTGACAGGAGAAAGTTATTTAAATCAGTCTCTTGTCCAATCATAGCTGTAGTTATGGCTGGTGAAAAAGGGGCTGGAGTTCAGTGTCTGGCAGTGGATGAGCTGAAAATCGTTTTAATATTACTTAACATGCTTATCTGGAGGCCAGTGCTTGTTTAGCCTAGAGAAAAGAAAAGCTTTACAGCATAGTTACGACGTAGTTTATTTTTTAAGTGTACCCATGTCAGACTAAACCCTTGCCTGACAAGGCCTTTGGTCTTGCTTGTAATTGGGTATCTGATGGCAACAGAGTCTGTTCTGCTGGTCTTGTGATCTCTAGGTTAACATTAATGCTGGTCAATTGTGTGTAAACCATGAAAGGTTTGCCATATAACAAAGCATGTCTGACCTCCCATCCTTTCACCAACTCAGTTTTGTTTTTTTTTTCTGGGGTCCCTTTGGCCACAAGGAACTTAGTTTTATGCTTTTTCTGGGGGTCCTTTAGCCACAAGGGGGTCTGTACAGCACATGGTAGGGGGCAGGATGGGGTTAAGATTTTAGTTTTAGTTTACAATACAATACTTTTCAATCTCGAATTAGATACTGTCTTGATAGCTGAGAACTACCCTTTCTCCTAGGGAGCAGTTAATGAACTCAGTCTCCAAGTGTCCAAAAGGAAGAGAGTTCTTCAGAGTCCTCAGGCTATTTATGCCAATTGGTGTTCTGAGTGAAAATGAGACTACTAATGAGTAAGGGGCTGATGCAATGGCCTTATGTACCACACAGTTCAGGCTGGAACCCAGAGGCAAACAGACTGGCAGGTGCTGCATCTCCCCAGTTTCTGAATACCCCACAGAGTCACATGGGTGGAAAGGGCATGATTATGTGCATTACCGTTTTGTACTCCAGGAAAATAACTTTGCCCCCTGCTACATTCTCTTTTACAGTTGCTCTGACAGAGCATGTAGAAAGAAATGTCCTATCAGCAGGTTGCAATCTATTCTCTCCTTACTAGGCAATGCTTCAAAAAAACAAAAAAAGAGATGGCCTGATGAATGTTAAATGTAGTATCAAATTCACTATACTAAACAATGGCATCTGATAAACCTCCAATGTAAGGACGAATTTCAAGAGAAGTTGATTAAATGCTGAAAGGTTTGAAGATAAGGTGTTTCACCTGCATTTCTGAACCATTTCTGAAACCCATGAAATGAATGCTAAAGCTGACCATCAAGAACTGAGAAGGAGAAAAATGGTATGATAAAGATAAGACTGGTATGCCTGCAATAGGACATCTACATTACAGTGAATTAAATGACATAGGAAGCTTGCATATATTTCTAGATTGATAATAATGTACTTATTTGCTTTTGGAAAATGCTGCTATCAATTTTCTTTGAGATTTATAGAATATCTTTTCCCTGAGCTTCACAGGGTATTTTAATAATTTAGTTACCCATATTGAGTACACAATTATGTAATTATTTTTAAATGTTTTCTTCCTTTAAGGACAATAGTATGTTTATTCTGCCACAATCTATTTGCTGATTCTGAATTTAGATGCATTGTTTTGGAAATATAAGCATCTATATAGGATTTAAATGCTACCCTGATTTCCTTTATCTGGAGGTGTAAAGCCTTGTACAGCCTCAGAGACTAACAGGGGGCCAGAATTTCCTAAAAATAATGAGCAGGGAATGAAATAGTTATTCTGAAAGACACATATGGATATATTTCTGATAATTTCCTGAGAAGAAAAGAACACACTCTCACTTTTCTGCACATTCAAGAGAAGTTCTGTTAGTGTTTTGATCTCCTGTTTTATAGCAGGCCAAAATAGGAGCCTTATGGTAATAAGTAGATCTAGGTGCAATGCAATAGGGACCAGAAATGTAAAGTATAGCTTACAGGTATCAGCATTGGTTGGCATTAAATAATATATATTTAAGTTTGCATAGATATTCTTTTCGAATGTCATCGCTATGCTGCCAGTAACTTTCCAAGTGCTGAAATATTGTCCTAAATTCATTCTGATATTTTCTGTTTTCCATATATCTTATTCATGTAGGTACATCACTTATTTAAAAATAAGACTATTTTTAACTAAATATAAATAGAAATACCATTCATCAGAAATAATTTTTGGCTAAGTCTTTGTGCCAAAAAATAAAATGACTTTAATTATTTAGATAATCCTCCAACCTTACTTTAATACATGTTGCCTCTGTAAATGCTAATGTAGTATTCCACACACTAGCCTGTGTGGTCTTTGATGTCAGGGAGCATGTCCTCTTAATCTTCCCCATCCAAGCACTTAATATAGTGCCTGACCTCTCGTAGTATTCAATAAACATGGTATCACATGTAAGAGTGGAAAAAATATATGATTAATGCTAACCCCAATTCAACAGGGATATACTTCTGTGCTGTTTACACAGAACAGAGCCTGGCAAAATAAACATTTCTTAAATGAATGAATGAAGTTGCATTAATTAAGTGTATATTCTGAAGTTAATTTTTAATTTCTAAGTACTTTGGTCTTAGAATTTTTTAAATATCCTTATATCCATGATTAACAGTTGCAGTTTTCAATAAATACAATTTACTAGAAAAAGCTAAGAGGCACCTGCTCACATCAATTTAAAGACTCTGTATTACATAAGTCCTTAATACATTCCATCATGAAAAAAAATACAGACCCCAGATTCATTGGCAGAGCAATCCCCCACTTGCTATGACAATAGGGGAGGATTTGGTGAGAATATGGAATCTAAAAGTGTTAAATAAATAATACTCCAGACAGAAATAGTATGCAATTAGTCTAATATTGTCAGCCTATAGCACAATGTTTGTTAGTAATTAAAGTTGCAGTGGTCTACTGTATTGACACATAACCTTGACTTAACAGAAATTTTATCTGGAATTCCAGTCACTCTAGTACTGAATTATAAGTGATACTGCTATTCTCTCATCATTGTGTATAAATTGTGTATTGAAATGAAAGCATTTCCCAGGCGTTTTGCATAGCGTTGACCTTCTTCATGTTAGAAAGAAAATTATCAAAACACAAATTCAAACCAATAATGTTTCTATTGAGCCAGACTAAGAAAAGCCAATAGTAGACAAAATTACTAAAAATAATGAGTAATGCCTTTTAAAATATTTCTGGTTTTGCTTTATTTTCCCTGTCTTTAATTACCAGGTAACAAAATATTAGCTGCCTTTATTTTCCAGTCTATATTTAGCTACAAATCCTTTAATAAAATCTTTACAATTTTGTGCACAGAAAAGCAAATCTCAGAAACATTTCCCCCCTTCTGCATATCCCTAATCTGGCTCCCTATGTCATTAATGGTGCTGAAACTAGGATGTGAGTATAATTTCGGCCTCCTCACCTAAGAAATAAGCTTTTGGAAGAGCATACACTCATTGATTCATTTATTTGCTCTAAATTAATAGCCAATGATATTCCAGACATTGTGCTAGGTGACGACGTTACAGTGAAGAGCAGTAATAGAACAGAGCTTTGTGGTAACAGTTGTGATGAGTATCACAGCAGTAACCATCCTTGCTTCTGCGGACATAGGTACAAGAATTGACCTGACAGAGAATACTTCCTTAAGAAAATACAAAAAAGATCATAGAGCTGAGAGTTAATATAAGCATAAAGGTGGTAGGAGAAACATTTTGGGTAGAGAGAGAGAGGAAAAATCTCCATTAAAGAAGGAATATGTCACTGCCAAAAAACTGGAGGGAGATCAGTGTAGCTGGAGCACAGAGAATGCAGGAAAAGGGCAAGACTGTGGGCTGCTCTCAGGATTCGTTTTTCTTTCTTTTTGCTCACAAAGTAAATCTTATTTTTCAGTCATTCTTGGTGTTAATGTTGGTAACCATTAATGTTGGTAACCAGTCAGTTCCATTGACTGGAACTGGTCAATGAAATGTGATTATATATAACCTGTGCTATTTCCTCCTCAAAGATTTTAAGAAGAGGTTATAGCCTTTCAGGATATCATTCTCCTTGATGACAAGACTTTGGGACTGATAGATCTACAAGAGAAAATGAAATCTGAGTCTCCAAATTAATGAATAGGGAAGAAGCCTAGCTAATCAGAATGCCTACTTTGAGCTGTTGTAAGTGAGAAATATATTTCTGTGATGTTTGATACCATATCTATTTTTGTGTTTATTTGTTATTTTAATTGAGCCCAATATAACTAGTATGGAAATGTGCAGATTAAAGTGAGATATTGCTCTGAAAAAAACTTAAATATATGGTACTGAGGAGCAATCAATGATATATTTTGCCAGAAAGCTAGAGATTTCTTGTTATGCAGTGGCAATATATATGTCAAAATATTGTCTAACATTTTAGGAAAACAGGCTATGTGCCTTTTGAGCCTCTGATTTTAGGAAAGCTATTGGCAAGAGACAAATTTTATTGTCTTCTTTTGGCTTCTTGATGCTTATAAAGAAAGGTATTAAAAGAAAGAGATGAACTCAAGCAAGGAATTTCTGGCCTTCAAAGGGAAATAAAGGAAAATAGAAAGTCCAGAAATTTGGAGGCTTACAAGATTTGACTGCTTTTGGGAATTCCAAAGAGTAGAAAATAAGAATAGGAGTTTAATCAGCAATGTCCCATTAAAATTTCTCAGTTTTACAAAGGAACTCACCTCTGTGACAAATAGAAAAGGATATAGCCTTGTCAGCCATGCCTATTATTTTATAAAGCCTCAAGGTAGCCATCAATAAATGCAGGGAGAGAGAAGAGACATCAGGGAAGGGAGCAAGGAAATAAAACAGGGTTAAGAACTAGGCTCAGAAAGAACTTTGAGCATCCTGGAGATGGCTGAAATGAAATGAACCAGATACCTGAAATGTTTTTGGGAAAGTTTATTGGAAAAATAAAGGTCTAGAACATCATTTGATTGTTTGAGCTATACAACAATCTTTGAACTTCAAGCAGTGTTTGAGCAAGATATAGGATACAAAGATGTAAGCCCTTAAATGGGGCTCTTGATTTTCAACTTTTGGCCTCATGGTAGAAACAAGGATGAATCTCTGAGAAGCTGGTGCCTTTCACAGAGCACATTCTATATGTAGTCAAGGAAATCCTTCCCCTGCTATGGCTGAAAGTCTTTACAATGCCTGCTGAAGAGGTTTATATCATTGGTATAGACAAGTGACTGCTGTATATTTCATATGGTTAATGTGTTTATTTTCAATATTTCTGTCTCTGCTCTTGTATTATAAATTGGTACTCTGGGTTGTGGAGGGTACGCACAAACAACTTGTATTTGATTAACTACACCTACCTAGACTATGAGGAAACATAACCTCATTGAATAGACAGAATCCTGCATCTTCAAGGTATCTTCAACTTTGAAGTAGATGCAAGCATTCTGCACACATTGTATGTGATTTGGCACTGTTGCTTTTTAGGAGGTGATAAATGTTTTTATATTTGAGAAGAAAATTAAACATTATATTTGGTGACCAGAGGACAACAAAAACTGACCAACATATCACTTTTGCAGAGGCTTTCTGTGCTTACCAAAAATTCATAGCTTCCTTTTTTTAGCTGCATTTAAAACTTTCTTTGCACTTACATGTGCCCATATGACTAGGTTCTTTTTTTCTTATAAAAGTTGAATATTTTATTTTTCTTATTAATTTTTTAAAAGTTTGTTTATTATGCTTTAAGTTCTGGGGTCCATGTGCAGATCGTGCAGGTTTGTTGCATAGGTATACACGTGCCATGGTGGTGGTTTGCTGCATCCATCGCCCCATCATCTATATTAGGTATTTCTCCTAATGCTATCCCCTCCCAATCCCCCCCACCCCCTGCTATTCCTCCTCTAGTCCCCCATCCCCCAGGCCCTGGTATGTGATATTCCCCTCCCCTGTGTCCAAGTGTTCTCATTGTTCAACACCCACTTATGAGTGAGAACATGCGGTGTTTGGCTTTCTGTTCTTGTGTCAGTTTGCTGAGAATAATGGTTTCCAGTTTTATCTACGTCCCTGCAAAGGACATGAACTCATCCTTTTTTACGGCTGCATAGTATTCCATGGTGTATATGTGCCACATTTTCTTTATCCAGTCTATCACTGATGGGCATGTGCGTTTGTTCCAAGTCTTTGCTATTGTGAACAGTGCTGCAATAACCATACATGTGCATGTGCCTTTATAATAGAATGATTTATAATTCTTTGGGTATATACCCTGTAATGAGATTGCTGGCCAAATGGTATTTCTATTTCTAGATCTTTGAGGAATTACCACAGTGTTTTCCACAATGGTTGAATTAATTTATACTCCTACCAACGTGTAAAAGTATTCCTATTTCTCCACATCCACTCCAGTATCTGTTGTCTCCTGATTTTTTAACGATCGTCATTCTAACTGGTATGAGATGGTATCTCAAGGTGGTTTTGTTGACTAGGTTCTTAATGAAAGGTGAACAGGAGTAATATGTCTTTTCATAGACTAAGGCTTTTATAAAACAGACGCGTCTCCTTCTACACAGGTATGTTCCTTACAAAGCTAGATAAAGCTGTCAACAAGGTCTTTAGGAAAAGCAAAGTCACAAGAAGAAAAAGAGCATGAGTCTCTGAGTCATTGCATCCGCTTGGGGAAAAACCACTCTCTGATGAAGAATACTCACCTTGGTGGGTAGAGTGAATGAAAATTCATGTCTAATAAAATCAAACCATTATATATTTTAGTCTATTTTTCTATAGACATGATAGCTTACCCTATTATGACTAAAAAAGAGGACATAGTAATACACAAAGATGGGACTAAAAGGAAAAAGACCATGGGGGCCTTATAAACTGAAGTGATATTTTCCCATTTGTCTGGCAGAGTCTGAATTTAAGGCCAAAGTCCTAAAGTTTCATCCAGTCTAACTTTATCCCAGATTTTTCATTTTTAATGAAGTATTATTAATAAACTCTGATAAGTTTGGAAACTTCTACTTTGTACATCCAGCATCTGCCATGTATTAGTGGTAAGAAGCACAGACAGCAGAGTCTTCCACTAATATCTATTTATTTAAACCTGAAAGATGACAAGCAAAAAGCGTGAAGTCTTTGCCAGATTTTTTCCACATGTAATATTATAGAGTCCTCCTTTTACAGACACCACATAGGGTGTTCACTTGTAAAATAAAGTATGCTCAGTCACAAACAACTTGGGAAAACCTCCTAAATCTTCTCTCTTTGGGCGAAGTCTTGAACACTGCTTCTCAAACGTGGCATTTAGTGTATGAGGCATTTTCATGACAGCCTATGACATCAGCCTGTGAAATGCCTGAAACTGCCAAGCAGTCAGTTGAGAAAATCAGTGAGGACTAAGGGAAATGTATACATTTGCAAACATGTAATATGTGTTGAAAAAGAAGGTAAGCAGCCCTGCTCAGATTCATATTAAAACTGATCTGAACATTCTTGCTACAGTGGTTTTATTCATTTTTTAGTATAAGCCTATAATTATTTCTTAATTTTTTTGTTTGATAACACTATTTTTCTTTTGTTAAACCCTTTTAGCAGCAATGCGCTTAAAAATTTCATGATTATAAAAAACAATAAGAATTGAATTTGTGTTACTGACATAAAATGTGGTTCCAACTTTCCCATTCACCATGGGGATTGTACTGATATCACTGTACAAAAGAAACCAAAAAAGGCAAATCAGTTCAGACGGCATCAGTAGCAATTCTAAACGTTAGCTATCTAGAGATGACTGCACCTGAAGATTGTGACTTAACACATGCTGCAGTAGAAGGTGTATTTATGCGCCACTGTAAGTACAAATTTCATTTAGATCAAGTGATTATTCATACAAATGGATTTTGCACATCTTTAATTTCAAGAAAAGCTGTTAATATGTTGACTGCATTAGCAAAAGGAAAAAATTAAACAGTAAAATGAGGCTAATTTTATATAATTTCATCATGTACTTTGAACAGAATTCATTAATTGGACTTCTTCATCCAAAATATGGAAATACAGTAAAACATTCAAAAGTTTTTTCATTCAAAAGTGAATCCATCTGAAATTGTTATGATGGCTATTTAAATTCAGTTTCAAAGTTAAACCTTGAAAACAACTATACAATTTTAGATAAATTATACATCTTGCTCACACACTGCTTGGGGCCAAGAATTGTTTTATACCTCAAATAAATAATGTTCTGGACTTTTGTTTATTTCCAGTAAAATTCTGCAAAAGCAATTTAGGCATATGATCCTTTTGATTTCAGTCATCTCCATGTACTAACAATTAACTCCTCTTAAAGTCCTTTGCTATCTGAGATAATGGAAGCCTCTTCAGTACAAAGTAATAGAATCTGGCACTCCCAAAGATTAGTTGTAACCTGCCATCACCCATAGACTGGAGATGTAATAGGCATCACCACTGCCCAGAAAATGGAACCACCTCTCATAGGTTTGCCCAAGGACTGGCAAGCAACATACCTTCTCCTCCTTCATTATGCCTAAGCTTTCTCTCAGGCCAGGCTATCATCTTAAGGAAAAGGAAGAGAAGGAAGAAAAAAGCAAGGAATATGTGAAGTATTTACGGGTAAATATCAAATTATATTTAAGTAGCAATTTTAAAGTATGTCTTATTTTTCATCTGTACAAATGTGAACTTCAAAGCCATTTGATAAATTCATAGAATATGAGCTATGAAATTGTTTCATATTGAGTAGAGTGGGTTACATTATCAATACAAGCACATCATTCCATATCTCTCCATAATAAAGGTCGCCACAGGCCAACTCCTGCATAACCTGTGACCCTGTTGGGTAAACCTTTATATTTCCCACAGAGAACACTTAATTTCAATCTATGAAAGATGACTTTTTTCCAATTCAGTATTTTAAAATATTACGTCCAGGCTTTTCTGATTACCTTGAACTGTATTCTGCATAAACTGATTGCTTTTCTATAGGTCACTGTTTACACCAATACCATGGAGCCTAAATTCAGGCTACGCATTAGCAACTAGAGTTAACCATCCTCATATGCAACACTGTGCATTGGGTTCTCAAAATGTAGCAAGAATGGTTAGCCAGTCAATACGCAGATTATTCCAGTTGCTCGTGCCAAAAGTCTCAGAATCATTGTTTACTTTCCAGCTGGGTTAATAATCAAACCCGTCTCAAATCCTGACAGCTCTATCTTTAAATATATTTACATCCTGACCAATTCTAGAGTTCCTATCCTAGTCTAAAGCACAGTTAGTTTTCACTTGCACTATGTTATTAGCAAGAATTCCAACTTGTGCTGTAACTCAGATCAGATTCCTCATTTGATTTTCATTTGATTTTCAGCAAGCTTAGTCCTTCAGATATAAGAGATAAGAGTCTCTTTGGGAGATACAAAGAAACTTTCAAGCCATTATGCCTTGCTTGAGCTAGAAATTCAAATCCCTGAGCTCATTCTTTTCTTTAACCACTTTGTCCAGCAACATTAAGAGCAGCTAGCCAATCTCATTATATTCATTAGTTTTCCAAAAATGTTTGAAAATATAATATACATGGTTACCTGGCTCCTGCTTCTTATAAGTGTTTTTGCGTATCTCTGTGGCCAAATCACATATGGATTATTACTGTTCTCTTCAGTATTAAAGAAAGAGCTATTAGCATCTTTGAATTTAAACAGGTTAAAGTCAATTCCAGAAATTCCAGAACCAGTTCAGAAAACTCATCCTTAAAATTCTGTTTTTCTATAATCACCCTCAGTATTAAAATCTATATTAGTTAGAATTTTTCAGAAAAACATAACCAACATAACCAATAGCATATTTACATTATAAACAAATTTATAGTGAGGAATTAGTCCACTCATGCAGTTATGGAGGCTGAAAAGTCCCAAGATTTTCAGCTGGCAAGCTGGGAACCCAAGAAAGCTGGCATTATAGTTCCAGTCTAAGTCTGAAGGCTGGAGAATCAGGAGAATCTTGGAGAAACAGGAGCTGATAATGCAAGCTCCAGTCCAAGTGCAAGTTCAAAGGCAGGAAAAGACTACTGTTTCAGCTTGAAACCAGTCAGGCAGAGAGAGTACATTCTCCCTTACTCAGCTTTTTTGTTCTAATCAGACCTTCAAAACATTGGATGACACGTTAGCAGGACAATTTGCTTTACTGAATCTGCTGATTCAAATAATAATCTCATCCAGAAACACACTCACAGACATATTCAGAATAATGTTTAACCAAATATCTGGGCACACCATAGCCCAGTCATGTTGACACATAAAATTAACTATCACAATCATACACAACATGAATCCCTGATGGTCACTTCTTGAATTTCACCACGTCACTTTTTCCTATGCCATTTCCTTGCTGTTCCTCATGTACATAAGATATATTACCACCTCAGGGCCTTTGGATTTACTCTTTCCTGCAGCTATAATATTCTGCCCTCAAATATACACATGGCTTGCTCCATTACTTAATTTTGGTCTCTGTTGTAAGATTAACCCCTCAAAAAGAACTTATCATCCTAAAATATAGTAATAACTTATACTAATTGCTTACACTGCTTGATTTTAAACCTGGCACTTACCACTACCCCACCTTATTTATTGGTTTGTTTAATATTAGCCTCTTCCCATTAGAAAGTAGCTCTATGGTAGCAAGAACAGAGATTAGTTTTTAGACTTCACTGAAGTATTATTTGCTCTTACAATTCCTGACACAGGGGAGGAGCTAAGTTAAAATATGTAGGTGGATGGAAGGAAGGAAGGCAAGGAGGGAAGGAAGGAAGGAAGGAAGGAAGGAAGGAAGGAAGGAACCTCATTTGTTTTTCTAACTATGTATTAATATATCTTTGAGTTTATTCTCCATTATTCTATAAGCAGAAAAGTTAAATTTCAGGCCCATAAAATCAATTTATTCCGTTTTGGTTTTAGACCATTTGAGGTACTAATATCTTAGTCACAGATCTATAATCTCGATGTCAGGGAATAATTAGGATTTTTCCCCTCTCCCTCTTTAATTCTTACTTCTCTGTCATAGATCTCTCCTGACAAATTGCTGCAGAGAGAGAAAGTAGAGACTGATAGAGAGGAGAAACAAGCATGGTGAGATAACGAAGGTTCACACATGGTTCTATCATCCCCAGATGCTCTTCTTCAATGCAACCATACTATTCTGATCTCTAATCCTGGCAGTGTCAAATGGATGATGCTTTCAAGAATAAATATCTCTCAGATTCATGTGGTATATTATATGGACTTGAGATACCTAGCTGGCTACTCCTCTCTTTATTATAGGGACTTTGTGGGAGTCCAGATTCTTTTTCTTCAATCCTTAGCAGACTGCCCATGGGAGTCATTGGTGTCACCAGGCAGCCCCTTGCATAGGTGTATAAAGGGGTTAGAGAATATAAATCAATTATTCTGTTTTGCTCGTTTACCTTTATCTCACATCTGGTTACCTGGGTGTGAGAAGGAAATCAGACTAGTTTTATGTATCAAATTATTGCTACAGACGGATTCTTTTTTTTTGAGATGGAGTTTTGCTCCTTTTGCTCAGGCTGGAGTGCAGTGGCTCGATCTTGCTCACTGCAACCTCCACCTCCCAGGTTCAAGTAATTCTCCTGCCTTACCTCCTGAGTACCTGGGATTACAGGCACATAAACCACAAATGGCCAACTTTGCATTTTTAGTAGAGACAAGGTTTCACCATGTTGGTCAGGCTAGTCTCAAACTCCTAACCTCAGGTTATCTGTCCACCTCAGCCTCCCAAATTGCTGGGATTATAGGCGTAAGCCACTGCACCTGGCCAGATTCTTCACGTACAAGTTAGTTACATAAAATATAAAGGTCACTGTAGTTAAGAACAGAGGGAGAAGAGCAAAAGCAGATATCAAAATGTGATTTACTAGATTGTTTTGTTAAGTAAGCATTGGTATTTAGTATGATTTTTTTTAACAAACGTAGGATTGCCTAAACTACATAAAATAGTTCATTTAATTCTCACAATACACATAGATATGATATGATGAGGAACTATGCATCAGAAACATGCTGCCATTTCTTCAAGTTTACATAGCCAGTGAGTGGCAGAGCCATTCTCAAACATATTTCCATTAGACTCTCTAAGCCTTTCATTTTCCACTATTTCACATAACTTCCAAATAAGTACATTTCTGAACTAGCCAAACCAGTACTGTTGAAACATATATATTCTATATGGCTCTTGGTTTGAAACTGCTGCTAACCAATAATACACCTGGTTTTAGATTGGTTTTCTTCAATAACCTTTGCAGGAAAATAAATCAAATAATTTCCACATGCTGTTCCTAGGTTTCTCCCAATGCATATTTTTATTAGTCATTCTAACTTCTGAAATTTTGTACTATGTTCTTGGAAGAAATTATTATGCCCATATTGATTGTAATTAATTAATCTTTCAGCAATTCAAGTAGCACTGTCAAGTTTCGACTGAGAATATTCTAGTCATGTGGCCTGGTCATTCATTTTGCTATAACATGACATTTGCCTGTGCTAAGCTGTCTGCATTCTAGAGACATCTAGTGAAATATGCTACCACAAACCACATCCTAGTGAGACATTCCAAAGTGGGTCTGCATATGCCTAACAGTAGCCTAGAAAATATTTCATTAAGTAACTTATTACTTACAATAATAAACCAAACAACCCATTTCAACTGACATCTATTCTTTTTCACCCTTCCTGAATCACTCATGATATTGTAGGCTATTTGTGATTTTCTGGTAAATCTTAAGCTTCTTTAAGGCCAAAACACTTGAAATACTCAATGTTGGATAAAGTTTCCTATGCCACCACCATTATAACCACCACTACTGCTGCCACCTGGAATCATAATATGCACAGAGTAGGCTCTTCAAATTCTTAGTGTTACTTCCTTTGTTTCTAGTTCAACTAATTATTCCCTTCAATTCTAGTGTCAGACAGGTAGTAATCATCTTCCCTTGCCAGGAATAATCTCTTCTCTGTATACCTACTCAAATAGTATAAAACAAAATTAGGGTCCCAGGTCAAACTTTAGAGCCCACAAAAGCGTGAGTTTTAACAAATTGCTCATTTGGTGCCAAAATCATAGAAGATTTATCATGTAGACATTTAATTGAAAAATTAATATATTATGCAGATATGAAGCCCACAAAATTTAATGGACTTTTTTTTTAAAACAGATATTTACTGTATTAGTCTGTTCTCATGCTGCTGTGAAGAAATATTCAAGACTGTGTAATGTATAAAGGAAAGAGCTTTAATTGACTCTGAGTTCCACAGTGTTGGGAGGTCTCAGGAAACTTACAATCATGGTGGAAGGGGAAGCAAACACACTTTATTCATATGGCAGTATCAAAGTGAAGTGAAGATCTAAGTTGGGGAAAAGCCCCTCATAAAACCATCAGATTTCATGAGAACTCCACTCACTATCACAAGAACAATGTGGGGAAAACAGCCCCCATGATTCAGTTATCTCCATCTGGTCCTGCCTTTGACATGTAGGGATTATTATAATTTAAGATGAGATTTTAGGTGGGGACACAGCCAAACTATATCATGCACCATAAATTACTGTTTTCTCATTATATAATAAACATTGACATAACTGCTCAAAAGAGCAAAATACATATAGGAGAATTTAAAAAGTCCTTAGACTTTACAAATCTCTGGAATTATAAACATTTAACAATGCATTGTCCATAACGTTTAATAAGCATTTAATTATCTATATATCATGCTCTGTTTTTTCTTTTTATAATTTAAGCTTAAAAGTAAATTTTAAATGTAGGCTTCATCATAGAAATATTTAACTTAGAGCTTCTGGGTTGGATTTTCATAGCTTTTTTTTTTTTCATTTCTGACTTTTGTTTAATGAGTGGATTTTATTTATTTTTATTTTTTTTTAACTTTTATTGTAAGTTCAGAGGTGCAAGTGCAGGTTTGTTACGAAAGTAAACTTGTATCATTACAGCTATTATTTACAAGAGAGAAAGCATGATGGAAACAATAGAAAATAGGCAGGAGTACCTCTGGATAGCCTGGGGAATGTAGTCAAGATTTCCAATATGACCTTAGCCAGACCATTTATAATTTGCTTCAAATTTCATATCTAAAATGAAAGCTATTGTTGGTTTGTTTTTGCAGGGTTTTCTGAGGTTGTTGTTTCAGTAGCTTATTGTTGCTTTCCTCTGAATCTCTCAAATGAATCCAAATGTTTGGCTCTCAAATGAATCCAAATGTTTGTTTAATGCAAGATGAATTTTATTTTTCTGCAGGTACTTTGTGTATTGTGCCTTTAAATGAAGGGATATATGGAAATTTAAAAATGAAACTTAAAAATGAAAGCTTATCCAGTCTCAAACTGAGATGTATCTTACTGAACATAAATTTCAAGGTCAACAGAAATTGGTAGACTATTACCTGTCTCTCTATATTTATAACCCTGGCATTTTTTCCCTATGAATGAAAATTCATTGAATCTGAGTGTCTCTTGACTTTAAAATTTAAATGATCACATTTGTAGCTGACTTTTAAGATTAGCTTGCTTTGATGATTTCTGCTTTCTGATGATTCCTTCACTGATGTTATTAAAAATAATTTCTAAAATATTTATGAAGGAATAGACCTACAGTGCCTCTTTTCTTTCTACTGAAAAAAAATAGAAAGTTTGTGCCTAATATTTCTTTTACTTTCTAGGTGCACATGTTTTAGAGTAGTAGTCTTTAAAAAGATAAGCAAACTGAGTAACTAAAAAGTAAGGAGGTGATATCATTTTACTATTAAAAATTTTATTTTTGGTAAACATATGTCATCTTTGGAAAAGGTGACATATGATATTTGTTCATCCCCTATTTTAAAATAGATCTAATCCTGTTAAAAAGAAAAAAAAAAGATTCCATATTTTAGAAAGAAATGTATAAATAAAAAGTTTTTTCCTTTTAAAAATATATTTAATTCTGAAACCCAGAGATTTTATTTCACATAGTTTTCAAAGCAGTTAAACTTCTAAAACTGATGGTCTATAAATAAGGAATTGACCAGTCTATGATTATAAATTTGACACCCACTGTCAATATCTTATAATGGCAAATATAGAAGTATGAGATTATTAAAAGAGAATGGATAGGGTATTATAATTCAGTGTCAAAAGTTAAAACCAAATGCTCATGAAGAAGAAAAAAACATTATTTCATGGATTCCAGGTAGTACAGCAAGAGCAAAAGTCACCTGAGTTGTCAGAAGACCAACTTGTTTGTTGAGCAAGTAATCATTAAGTGCTTATAGTATGCAGAGAATCTTACTAATCTCTTTTATAAATATATGAATGAAAGACCATAGTCTCTAAAAATTAATAGCAAAGAGCCCTTATCTAGTATAGGTGAGTTGGGAAGATTTTCCCAAGGTAGAAACATTTAAATGAAAATATAAAGAATATGTAGGAATTACTATATATTCTGATGTGACGGAGGAAGGTCTTCCACGTAGTGGGAACAATTTGTACAAAGATTCTAAGATACCGAGATCATGAAGCATTAGAAAAACTAAAAGGAGTTCGTTATAGACAGAGCAGGGTGAGGTGGTAAGGCTACTGTCCTGACATTTTTTATAGATTTCACAAAAGGAAATCAATGACTCATGAAGCAAAACTTTGAAAAATTTTAGCAGACTTCAGTTTCTATGATAATTCTAATTCTAGATGTCTATTCTTCACTGGTTGATATTTGAAAAGCCCTGAATACAATGCATAGGCTTAAGTTGAAAACATTATTTTCAATAATTAAAGTATCTCTTAAACTTATTTCTAATAGCTTTTTCTCTGTTTCTGCCTTCTTCAGCACACACACACACACACACACACACACACACACACACACACAACTGAATTTTGTTGTCTCATCTTTCCAAGAGATTCAAGTCATCTTTGCTGTCTTCCTTTTCCCCATTACACTAGATTTAAAGAAAACTTCAATTTAATTAGAGCAAACACATTCCAAATTCCCCCAACAACCACAAAACAACTCGAAAGCTAAGAGTAAATGAATATACACAAGTTGGAGTTGATTTTATTTCTTCAGGCCTGTGGATTTTATCCCTGTCCAGAGTTTTATTGGTGTTTCCATGTTCATTTTTAAGACTCTAGGTCTTGACTGTGGAAATATTATAGCTTCATGGGGAAGGAATGTTAAGTGGAAATGTCTGCACACCAGAAAACACACAGTGACATTTTATGTAACAGTCACACAAACAAGATTATTTTTGTGGTAATTTATAAAATATCAGTTCTATTTCTATTATATCCAGATATAAGCTGCCCAATAAATGTGGGTAAGAGGATGTAATAAATGTGTTAGATAACAGTAGACATGGAAAATGCACTTTGATGTTATTCTGTTCTTTAAAAATTATTCTTGAAAATATACTAAGTGTCAATGCATTAGATGCTTCTCATGTGTGATGTTATATAATTCTTAACATAATTCTAGGACGTGGTATCATTATTCCCATTTGATAGATGACGAAAGATGAGGCCTACACAGTTTCACCAGTTAGCACCAAGTTAATAGGTGACAGAACCAAGATTCACTTGCAAGACTTTCTAACTTAAAATCCCTTGCCCTTAATATCATTTTTTTCTAGAAGAGCTCCATTTCTTTTGTTTTTGATCTTAAATTTTAAAGTGCTTTGATAATTGTACATCAGTTACTCTACCCAAAAGTTAATCTCCCTATAAATAATATATAGTATATCAGTGTACAATGGAGGATTTTACTGATTCTCTTTAAAACAGACATTTCATTGGTCCTTAAAAAAAAAAAAGAAACAATCATTTTTCTGCCACATTTGTTATTTCCTCTTTGTTGTTCTTCTTCCTAAATGCAGGAATTATTATTCCTTCACTAACTCTGAACTGTTTCTTTTAATAATCATATCCAAATACATGGTTTTAAATGTGACTATAATAAAAATCAGTCCCAAAACTCTACCACCAGTCATCTGCCTTGGATTTTAGTCCACTGTTTTAAGTCACCTGAATGCCAACCAGATTTATAACCTTTAAGTCATATTTTATTCCTTCTTTCCTGTCACTTTTTGATAGCAGTGATAGGTGCGCTGTCACATTGCTTGCTCCATTTTTATTTTAAAAGAAATCCTAAGTTTAATTCAAGGAAAAGTTAATACATCATTAGTTAACCCTATAAGCCAGTTTGCTTTAACAAATTATCATAATTCTTCATAAAACAATAAGTATTTATATTATAATACACATCACATCTTGACCATGTACTTCTTATAATCTTTCTTCTTTGTGATTTCCAGTAATGGTAGAGTGATGCCTTTGCTGAATCTATGACCTGGTAGGTTATTTAAAAAAGAAAAAATAAGAATTTTTTGGTCCAATATGATTGGAATGTAATTTGTCTTACATATTCCTTGAAAGACTTTCCAGCATAATCAATGGCTCTGATTTCTTAAGCTCGTGACTTTTTCTCCCCTGTTCACTATTCTTATATTGGAAAAAACTGACTTCTCATCATTTTGACAGCCCCCAAACTGCTCTCTGTTCCTGCAGTAGATATATATTTAGTGGCTTGGCCAAATTTTAGTGTACATCTATTACTCAGCACTCTATTGCGACTGTGGAAATTTCTAGGAGGATTATAGGTCAAGGTTTTCTACTCTCCCCACAGTGAAGAGATGTACTTGTGATGGTCAAGAAGTTATTTTTATCCTACCTCATGACACTCCCATGGTTCCTGGGAGTTCCTGTTATGAATTTGCTCAGTCTTCCTATCAATTCTGTGAGCTAACCTGAGATTCTTTAAATATATTCCTTTTTGCTAAAGTTAGAATCTCAACAGACATACCTCTCTAGGGTAGCCTCTATAATCCATTTTGTGAACAGCTGTCTTGTTTATCTTCTCATTTATAAATACAGTCAAAAGTTTAAAAGTTTGTGGACTCAGAGTAGAACAGTATGAAGAAACAGTATATTAAATGCAAAGATAGAATGATACCTATAAACCTATGACCTCATAAAAATATATTTTCATCTTTCTCAAGAAAATTGACCCAACAATTGCAACACTAGCATTCACCTTTAACACTAGTAAGTACAAACTGTGCTTAGAATTTCCTCTCTAATAACGTTCTCCACTAAAAGACAGGAGGAGTGATTCCACTTCTTCATGTAGGAAAATTCAGAGTAGGTCTGGAGCTTTCAATTGTAAATTAAGGTTGCTTTAAAGAATGACAGAGACAGTACTGGAAAAAAAAAAGTAGACTATTTAAAGGGTCTGCTGTGGGCCAAATTAAACAATTTAATTTTTTATTATGGATTATTAAAAATAATTAAAACTATAAAAGAATATGTAATGCTACTGACATAAAATTTTAACACAAAATTTTCAAGGTAATAATTGAATATATAAGAATGATGATGATAGAATACACTTACGCAATCATTCTTTTTAATAAGAAGAAAGTTGTACATTGACATAGAAATTTTAAAAATGTTTTAAAGGCACTTGGATATGTTTATGTAAATTTACAAATTTATATATGCATGCAAAGATGTGTGACTTATAAAATGTATTACCTGTATAATTGTGACAGGTTAACAGAAAATTATTC
The DNA here is from genome assembly GCA_036589455.1 of Ateles fusciceps. Lineage (NCBI taxonomy): Eukaryota > Metazoa > Chordata > Mammalia > Primates > Atelidae > Ateles > Ateles fusciceps. Next base: position 965,077 of record JAZHEH010000827.1, on the reverse strand, counting down.
TGAATAAGCAAGTTAAAATATAAGCACTGAACTAAAACAAGAAATAATGGTTAACATGGATCATACAGAGTATTTCAGAGACATCGTATTAGTTTGTTGGGCTGCCATAGCAAAGTACCACAAACTAAGTGGCTTCAACAACAGAATTTTCTGTTTCAGTTTTGAAGGCTAGAATTTCAAGATCAAGGTGTCAGCAGGGTTGGTTCCTTCTGAGGGCTATGAGGTTCCTTCTGTTCCATATATCTCCTCTAAATTCTGGTGGTTTGGGGGCAATCTTTGGTAGTCTTTGGCTTGTGGAAGCAATATTCCAAGACTGACCATTATCTTGTCATGATGTTCTTCCTCTGTGTGTGTGTCTGTGTCCAAATTTTTCTAATTTGTCTAAGAACACCAGTCATATTGGATTAGGACATCTCCTAATGGCTTCATCTTAACTAATTATATCTTCAAAAAATTCTGTTTCTAAATAAGGTCACATTCTGAGATACTGGGGAATAGAATTTCAGCATATAAATTTTGGGAGGCACAGTTCAACCCATAAAAGACATTCAGTGCCATGATACATATAAAAGAAACAATATGTGCATAAACTGAATGCTGAGCATGTTTAAATGGTGACATATCCAATTAACAAAGTAGAATGTGGAACGATTAAAGTTGTAAAGATGATGAGTGTCCAAAATGAAATTATTTATTTAAAAAAAAACATTTTTGTTACTGTTACAACTATAAATGCTACATATATGTGATAAATGATCGAAGGAAATATATACAAGTAAATCTAATTAGGAGATTAAGGCCAGGAATTAGGGATGAATCATAAACATTCCTTTTAAAATGTTTTTTTAATAGTAATGTGAATATTGAAAAGGGAATTATTGCAGTAGACCACTGAACCTATTTTTTTTTTCCTTGGAGAGAGCCTGATTTACAAGCAGAAACCTCATTAAACTACTCCCAATGAGGCCTAAATCAAAAGCAGTTCACTTGGGAAAAAGATGAATATAGTTCTAACAGCAGGAACACAAATTGAGCACATTCAATATTTGAGAAGAATGTGTTACTCTCTTGAAAACTACCTACATACATAAAAACTCAATACAAGTGGCAGTAGCCAGTGTGCACAGGGGGAGCAACTCTACTTGCCACAGAACAGTCAAGTGTAGGAAAAGCAACTAATTTCCATTACTCTTTTAGTTCTACAAATGGCAAAAAAAAAAAAAAAAAAAGAAAAAAAACGAACAAAAAAAAACTTCATCTACTCACACATGAATATTGAAAGAGCTTTAACATGGAATGAGTGATCATTTGGTAACTGGAGGTGCTTATTGGGCTCTCTGAATAAGAACTAGAAAAATCTATAGAAAGTCTTACCTTATTAACATCTTTGATCTCTAGGTTTAGGGACTATGTTCCTCATCTAGTAAACCAAACCTCTTAGAGAAAAATTAGCATTCCCTTCAATCTTACAGTGCTTTTCAGTTTACCTCTTTCCTAATTGATATATGAAATGTTTGTAATTTTGGTAATCTAATCATTCAATTAATTAATACATTGCATGGAGTGAGATCCAAATGATTCCAGGGATATCAAGATATCTAGGGAGTTCAGAGATGAGTGAGAAGGTTTCAGTGCCTATGGGTAGTTTTGAAAATCTGTAATTTCAAAAATATTAAGATTTCTGAGTAAAGAAAGCAACGGGTTTTTTTATACGTAGTCTTTCCTTTTCTCCTAAATTTTATCTCTTCCCATTTCTCTTAATAATATTTCATGAAGCATAATTACATGAAGGTATAGTGAAAGGAGAAGGGACAAAGAAAATATGAATGAATTGGACACCATTAAAGGGGCCTGCCTAACACAAAAAATTTTGCAAAACCATTCATTAAACTAGACTTAAAATATTGTATTGCCACATGTTTTATGTGAGAGGCTATCCATTGGTCAATCATCTATGCTAAAATGATGCAATCTAGTCCTTTTTCTGTGTTCTCTGTATTGCCCCCTGTAACCTCTACAATCATTTAGAAAGTTATAGGAGAGTTCTGTTAGCTATTATTATGGATAATTACTTGATTAACTAAATATAAAAGAAAACTAGACTTCTTAAGAATTCTAAAATCATATTTAGAATTTGATTTAATAAGCATTTACTGAGTACCAACCATCTGCATGACTCTAAACTGAACATGCAAAAAAATAAATAGGTATACTGATATAGATATGACTGATGAGAAGCATGATTTCAAATTATACTGTGTATCAGATTTAACTGGGACTCATATTAGTAATGTGAATTCTGTCATCCTGCTGAGATTTTTCCAATTCAGTAGAACTACATCAGCAACCAGAAATAAAAACTCAAATACTTAGACCAGTCTAACTATTCCATGGCCATACTTTGAGAATTACTGATCTACATGAAAGAAGTAATAGAAATGTAAATTTTAAAAACACAAGGTAAACTTGAACGTCAAACTATGGAAGAAAAGTGATATAATTAGTGAGGAAACTCATTCTATGGATTCAGGACACCTACATTTATTTATTTATTTGATTTCTTATTGCCAAATTTTTTAACATCTTTACTGAGGTATAATTGATATCCAAAAGCTGTGCATATTTAATGTGTACTATTTGAAAGGTTTAAACATATGCAAACATCCATATTACCATCACCACAATCAGGATAATAAACATCAAACATATTCCAGAGTTTCTTTACGTTTCTAACTTTTTTTTTTTCAGTAAGAACACATGACATGAGATCTACCATCTTCACAAATTTTAAAGTGCAAAAAAATACTGTATTGTTAAGTATAGGTACCATGTTGTTCAGCAGATCTCTAGAACTCATTTATCGAGCATAACTGAAACTTTATACCCATTGACAAACAAATCTCCATTTTCCTCCACCCTCAGTCCATGGAAATCAATATTATATTTTCTGCTTCTATTATTTTGAGTATTTTAGATTCCTCATATAAGTAGAATAATGAAGTATTTAATCTTTCTGTGATTGGCTTATTTCACTTGACATAATTTTCTACAGCCTTATCTATATTGTTGCAAATGGCATGAATGTATTTTTCACTAAGGTTGAATAACATTCTACTCTATGTATATGCCACATTTTCTTTATCCATTCATATATTAATGGACACTTGGGTTGTTTCCACATGGGGGCTATTTTGAATAGGGCTGCAATGAACACAGGGATAAAGCTATTTCTCAAATCCCAATTTCACTTTTTTTGGATATATTCCCAGAAGTGAGATTGCTGGCTGATATGATAGTTCTATTTTTTAAAATTTTTTGAGGAATCTTCATGTTGTTTTGCATAGCTCTACATCATTTTACATACATATCAACAGTTTACAAGGATTCCAATTTCACCACAACCTCATCAACACTTACTATCTTTAGTGTGTTTGTTTTTTTTTAATAACAGCCAACCTTGATTTGGATCTCTGTTTGTCTGTTATTGGTTTATAGGAATCCTTGTGATTTCTGCACATTGATTTTGTATACTGAGACTTTGTTGAAGTTGCTTATCAATTTAAAGAGATTTTGGGCTGAGACAATGGGGTCTTCTATATATACAATCATGTCGTCTGCAAATAGAGACAATTGACTTCCTCCTTTCCTGATTAAATACCCTTTGTTTCTTTATCTTGCCTGATTGCTCTGCTAAAACTTCCAATACTATATTGAATAGGAGTGGTGAGAGAAGCCATCCTTATCTAGTGCCTGATTTCAAAGGGAATGCTTCCAGTTTTTGCCCATTCAGTATGATATTGGCAGTGGGTTTGTCATAAAGAGCTTTTATTATTTTGAGATACGTTCCATCAATACCTAATTTATTGAGAGTTTTTAGCATGAAGGGCTGTTGAATTCTCCCATTCACAATTGCTACAAAGAGAATAAAATACCTAGGAATACAACTAACAAAGGATATAAAGGACCTCTTGAAGGAGAACTACAAACCACCACTCAACGAAATAAAAGAGGACACAAACAGATGGAAAAACATTTCATGCTCATGGATAGGAGGAATCAATATCATGAAAATGGCCATATGGCCCAAAGTAATTTATAGATTCAATGATATTCCCATCAAGCTACCAATGACCTTCTTCACAGAACTGGAAAAAAACACTTTAAACTTCATAAGGAACCAAAAGATAGCCCACATAGACAAGACAATCCTAAACAAAAAGAACAAAGCTGGAAGCATCATGCTGCCCAACTTGAAACTATACTACAAGGCTACAGTAATCAAAACAGCATGGTACTGGTACCAAAACAGAGACACAGACCAATGGAACAGAACAGAGGCCTTGGAAGCAACACCACACATCTACAATCATCCAATCTTTGACAAACCTGACAAAAACAAGCAATGAGGAAAGGACTCCCTGTTTAATAAATGGTGTTGGGAAAACTGGCTAGCCATGTGCAGAAAGCAGAAGCTGGATCCCTTCGTGACACCTTACACTAACATTAACTCCAGATGGATTAAAGATTTAAACATAAGACCTAACACCATAAAAACCCTAGAAGAAAACCTAGGCAAAACCATCCAGGACATAGGCATAGGCAAGGACTTCATGACTAAAACACCAAAAGCAATGGCAATAAAAGCCAAGATAGACAAATGGGATCTAATTAAACTAAAGAGCTTCTGTAGAGCAAATGAAACAATCATTAGAGCAAACTGGCAACCAACAGAATGGAAAAAATTTTTGCAATCTGAAAAAGGGCTAATATCCAAAATCTACAAAGAACTAAAACAGATATACAAGAAAAAAACTCATTCAAACATGGGTGAAGGATACGAACAGACACTTCTCAAAAGAAGACATACATGAGGCCAAAAAACATGAAAAAATGCTCATCATCACTGGTCATTAGAGAAATGCAAATCAAAACCACATTGACGTATCATCTCACGCCAGTTAGAATGGCGATCATTAAAAAATGTGGATACAACAGATGCTGGAGAGGATGTAGAGATATAAGAACACTCTTACACTGTTGGTGGGAGTGTAAATTAGTTCAACCATTGTGAAAAACAGTGTGGCGATTTCTCAAGGATCTAGAAATAGAAATTCCACTTGACCCAGCAATCCCATTACTGGGTATAAATGCAAAGGATTATAAATCATTCTATTGTAAAGACACATGCACAGGTATGTTCATTGTAGCACTGTGTACGATAGCAAAGACCTGGAACCAACCCAAATGGCCCATCAACGATAGACTGAACAAAGAAAACGTGGCATGTATATACCACGGAATACTATGCAGCCATGAAAAACGATGAGTTCATGTCCTTTGTAGGGACTTGGATGAATCTGGAAACTATCACTCTCAGCAAACTGACACAAGAACAGAAAACCAAACACCGCATGTTCTCACTCACAGGCAGGTGTTGAACAATGAGAACACGTGGACTCAGGGAAAGGAGCATCACACACTGGGGTCAGTTGGGGGGTGCCTAGGGGAGGGACAGTGAGGTTGGGGAGGGATAATGTGGGAAGAAATGCTGAACATAGATGAAGGGGGGAATGGAGGCAGCAAACCACGTGTTTATATATGCACCTATGCAACAACCCTGCATGATCTGCGCATGTACTCCAGAACCTAAAGTACAATAAAAATAAAATAAAATAAAATAAAAAGCCAACCTAACAGGTGTGAAATTATATCTCACTGGAATTTTTAATTTGCATTTCCCTGATAATTAATAATGTTGAACATCTTTTGCATACTGGTTGGCCATTTGTATATCTAATTCAGAGAGATTTCTATTCAAGTTACTTACCCATTTTTAATTGGGTTATTGGTTTTTTGGGGGTTTTGTTTTGTTTTGCTATTCAGTTATAGGAGTTTCCTTAATTTTTTTAAAATAAACTATCAGATATATGGTTTGCCAATATTTTCTACCCTTCTGTAAGTTGCTTCTTTATTCTGTTAATTGTTGTCTATGCTGTAAAGAAACTTTTTAGTTTATTGTAGTCATTCTTTATTTTTGCATTTGTTGCTTGTACTTGTTGCTTATGTCAAATACAAGAAATCATTGCCAAGACCATGTCAAGAAGAGTTACCGCTTTATTTTCTTATAGGAGTTTCACAGTTTCAGGTTTTAAGTTTGTCTTTAATCTATTTTGAGTTGATGTTTATGTATAGTCTATAGCAGGAATCCACTTCCTTCCTTCCTTCCTATTTTTCCCTCTTTTCTTTTATTTTTCATACTTTCCTTTTCTTTCTTCTTGCATGTGTATATCTAGTTTTCTTTTTTTTTTTTATGTGTATGTTCAGTTTTTCCAACACCATTTCCCGAAGAGACTATCTTTTTCCCTCTGTGTGTTTTGGTATCCTTGTTGAAGATCAGTTGACCATATAAGTGTTGTTTTATTTCTGGGTTCTCTATTCTATCTTATTTACCTATGTATCTACTTTTATGGTAGTACCATACGTTTTTAGTTACTATAGTCTTATAATATAATTTGAAATCAGAAAGTGTGATGCCTCCAGCTTTGTTCTTCCTGCTCAATATTACTTTGGCCACTCAGGTTCTTTCATGGTTCCAAAGGAATCTTAGGATTGTTTTTCCTATTTCTGTAAAAGATGCCATTGAGATTTTAATAGGGATTACATTGAACTTGTAGATTGCTTTGCATAATTTGGACAGTTAAATAATGCTAAGCCTTCAGATCCATAAACGTGAGACGCTTTGCTATGTATCTGTGTCTTCCTTATTTTATTAATATTTTGTAATTTTCAATGTACAAACCTTTCAACTTCTGGGTTAATTTTATTACTATTTTATTTTTGATGGCATTATAAATGTGATCATTTTCTTAATTTTTTTCATGGTTCATTGACTCTTCTAGATAATGAAACAGATAATTTCGTTTTAGGATTATCATGATGATATTATTAAAAATATGTATACATCAAGTGTCTAACAGGAGCAGAAGTCTATTTCTATAAAGTTCTCTTTCTTCCTTTTCCCTGTATAAGTAGAGTAAGTGAAGTGCTAGAGGTCAAAGGCTATGAACATCCCATTTATTTTATTACGGTATCAACTTTCCCTAGAAGCTAAGTTATTCTGAAGACACCAAGAATTGGATTACCAGGATATTTACAGTGGAAGCTAAACACCATGGACTAACTGTTAATGCATTTGACTTGCTAAAGTACTTTAAGAATCTAAAACAAAAACTGACAGACAAAGAGACCAAAAGATAGTTTCTAAGAATATATTAAAATACAAAAGCATATCCTTATACTAATCTAGCAAAGTACAATTTTCTAGGAGCTATAATAGGTAGAAAATTAGATGATAAACTCATGGCAGTATAAGATATTTAATCAAGTGCCTCACAAGATTTCAGAACATAAAAAGAGACCTCTAGAAATACAGATTAGTACAATTTTATATAGGAAAAAGTCTCATAAGTCAAATAAATAAGTAACTGGATAAACTATCCCTTGGAGTGAGGAAGAGGCAGAGATGGGGAGCATAGATGAATTCCAGCCACTGTTTCTGAGGTGATGTTTTGTACATGTAGGTTAGCGAGGGGACATTAAAGTAGCTTAAGTAAGATACAATAAATTGAATTATCTATATGAAAAGCCACAAAGAGCATACAAACTTCTTTCAGCAACTTTAGCACTATACACAGGTTCATAAACAACAGCATTAAATCCAATGCAAAATTATAAAAGCAAAGTCCCAGTTCATTTTATTAGAATCACCGAATAGATCTCAAGTATGAAAAACCTACCACAACAAGCAACCTGATGCACAAATGTGGGAAAAAATAATGTAACCATTAGAAAGTTTGAAACTGAGGCTGCTGAGAAGGTGAATGAATCATTCATATAGGTCTGGAATCTAGAACAAGGGATGGCTGACTTTGAATGTGAATGTAAATGGTGGGTTTAGTTACCATTGACAGATTGCAATGAAAATTTTATTTTATGAAAAGTAATTGAATTGAGTACAGAAACAGCTACAGTTGATTACATTTTCTAGATTATTGCTGTTTGTGTTGTGGATTTGAAGCTGGTATCTTAGCAAATTAGCACATCTGTAAGCATTCCACTTGGGCTTACTGACTGGGCTTGAAGCAACTCATAGTTGGTGCTGTCTAAATAGATTCAACTGAGTATATTGAAAACCATAAAAGTCATGAAGACATTATCAAAGGAATCAGCACCCTTTCTTAACTATAAAGTTTGTAACTCTTTTGGAATTGTTCCACCATGCCATTCTTTCGTATGCCTTGGTTCAAGGAATGGAAATCCAAACATTCACAAATCTGAAAGTACTGGAAGTTGCACTACTCACAGCTTTGGACTCTTACTCATCCCTAACTCATTTAACCCAGAAACCTCTACAACTACCCTTACTACAACTTTACATATTTTGATGGAAATAGTATATCCCCCGCAATTCACGTTAGAAAAATATTCTAAAACCATAGTGAATGGTTTTGAGCTAGCCAATAAACAAATTGAAGTTTGCTGAAATTCATTCTGGTGTTGTAAATGAATCTCCTCCTGCCTCCGCCATCCACACAGAAATCATGTGAGTTAAATACCAAGAACATTTTTGTTTAATATGTTTACCCTGTGGCAAAGTAGCTGGTTACATTAGAAATAACCTACTAGTGAAATTACTGCACAAATTATCATCCTGAACTATCTAGGCCAATGCACATTTGGATATGCCCTTTATGCTGGCTAATTACATGGACAAAGTGCCAAGATAAAGGAGGCTGGCATTATAGTACAATGTTGAAAGATGATTTAATCTTATTTTGGACTGGTATTTTCATCATTAAATGAGACACAGCATTAGCAATGATATCAAGATGGGCAACTAAAGATTTTTAGATCCTGGAAGACCTCAGGTATGCACCAAAATAGACAAAATGAAAAACCTGTAAAACACCAGACAACAGATAAATCATAATTACTAGAGAAGAATGATTTTTAAAATAGTTTGTTTCCAATTGGCTGTTTATGTTTAAAATAGTAAACATGAGTTTATGAACACAATATACAATAAGAACTTCAGAAGGAAAAGGATAGTTAACACACCATTTCTTTCATGGCAATTATACACAACTTACTTTTTAATGTCAGAGCTTTTAAAATGGAAACAACTTGACAAAACATTTATCATGAAATTTTGAGACCATTAAGACAAAATATAATGAAAAGCAAGAAAAGAGCATATTAACTGTTCTTCACAACACTTAGTTAAGGAGAAATAAAGCAATTCAAAGATCACCATCTTAGTACAGTGTAATTCTCTTATTTAGAATTGTGTTATTAGAGGCATTGTTAATGCTGATCAGAAAAACACTGAGAACAAAAAACCCATTAGAGATAATGTGATTGAAACCTTAGCTAAAGGATGCTTGTTATCTTAAACACTGTTTGAAAGAAGATAGAGCAGGGTAAAAAATACATTTTCAAAAATAGTTTTGATTTTTTTTTGTTTTTGCTATAAGAGTATAATCTGTGAAGGATTTTATAAAGTATATTGAGAGGGTTTTTGTAAAAATTATTCCATTTAAATAATTTGTATTAATATTTAGAAATACAAAAATGTGTATTATGTTACTTAAACTTTGAAACAAAGACAAAATGTAAAATCCATGACCGTATCAGCTCTGCCCTATTGATTAATCCATATAGTACATTATGGCTGATTGTCTGTGAACGACATAAACCAAATGTCAATATCTAACCATGAAGACAAATTCCAATCATTTTTCAGATCCTTGACTTGCCTGTCAATATGCCTTTTAAAAGTTTTAAGAAAACATAAGAATAAATTATTATATTACATAAGATTCTTGTCTTTATTTTTCTTTTTTATTAATTTTCAAATTTTTTCCAATGAACATGTATTACCTTGGTAATCTGATAAAGAATGTAACATTTAAAAAAAATTGCCATACATGTTGTCTGGAACATTATAGGCATTTATTTAATAATTGGTGGCATTTGTTAGTAGCAAATTAGATTATCTGTTAACACCATCATGTAATATGAAGATATAAGCAATCCATATGCCTATTTCAAATAGACTTGTTAAGCATGTTTGCCTGAAACTAATTTCTATTTAGAATATTATATACGTACTCATCATTCAGATATTTTCAAGTCAGAGTCTGTAAGACAATGTGTTTGAGAGATTGTACTATATTCAGAGAAGTGCTTCCACTGCCATACAACAATTTGGAACACCAATTTGGAACATCCTCTGAAAATAAAATCTGCAGTAAAATAAAATTTGCTGAATTTTGTTTCTAACTTTTTAATGAAACTCGGTTTTCTTCAGAAGAATTCTAACTCTTATTTGCCTATAAAAATCTCTATGAAAATCTTTAATATTTTGAACCATTTCTCTCTCAAAAATATGTTTGTCTATAGGACTTTTTATGCATGGTAGACAACTATTACCATCCCACACACTGGTGTTCTAAAACATGTGCTTGCAAACACTGACTCTGGAGAGTGGTGACAAGAAGGAAGTGAACAGTCTTGGACATTTTGTGGAAAGCATTTTATCTTGTTTATAAGCTATCCATACAAAGTAACTGAAATAATATACAGTATATATTTCATCAAAGTGTTAAATGTTTGAGTGACATTTAATATTCTATTAAATTTAATGTGAAGTAAGCAATTGATTGCATCAATCTCTTAGGAGTCATTCTCAGTCATATTTGTCAAAGCAGCAGCCCTGTGTAGATCTCAATATATGAGAACAAATCAGCATTGTGGATTATAATAAGTTGGAGAGATGGCCCTCATAAATCTAAAAATTAGTGTGCTTCTAAATTACTGGATAGTATTAAACTTTGAAAAGAATTTTAGTTAAAATGCAGAAATGACTGAATGGTATAGGCCAGGTAATTTTATACTTAATCACCATAACCAAGAGCTTACAGTCATCATTGGTAATCCTTGCATTAAGAGATCAAATTGGTTTTTGAAATAAACACTTTCATTTTGTTCTCTAAATATTTCTGCGTTAGGACTAGTATGTGCCAGACTTAACAAAGGATTCACCTTAATCAATACCACTGTAGCAGGGGGAAGATTGGTCCAGTGATTAATTTCATGCTGTACTCATGGGAACAAAACAGTTGAGTATATTTGTCTCTATAATCCCTTTTCCCACATGTAATTACAAATGGAATTGATCAACCCATGTGTTTCTAGTGAGGCTGAAGCAGGTGTATTAGAAATGCTAGGGTATGTAACAACTTAGGACAGATCATCAGTCCTTGGGGCTACAGGGAATTGGATATTAGAATCTTATTTTAAAAGAAAACAATTTTTCTTTTTCAAGTTTATACCTTCTTGTCAAGTTGCAACAAATTTCTCTTCTAGCATCTCTGTAGAGTCTTGTGAAGGAAAGTTAATAACTGGATGTTTATCAGCAGCACGATAGAGCTATAAGAATAACAGGTTTTGAAGACAGACAGACTGCCTTGAAAATATTCAAGTTGCTATAAACTCGCTTTCTTGGAGCATCAACTGCCTCATATTTATAGTGTGGACAATGATATTTTGGTTACAGAGCTATTATAAAGATTGCACAAGATCATCTTTCTAATGCAACCAGACATTTCCGGAGAAACGGAGAGCAATTAATAAAAGCAATTCTTCAAACTTTAGGTACTATTTTTGCTGTGTAACCACTATAGCATATTTTGATGAAACTTTGTATTTAATATATATGCCTTACTGAGCAGTTTTAAAACTCAACACCCTCAAAATATGTGTCCTAGACATCAATTTCTTAAGCTAAGCCTGCATACCAAATGAATAGGAAAAAAATGTCATTGAACTACATAAAAATCTGCCTTTGATATCTACAATCTCCTTAGAAGCATATTCATGCCAGTATAATTATAGACACTGAAATTACACATATCATTTTTCACCCAAGATTATGAGCAACTGTAGGCACAAAACAAAGGACTAAGATGTAAGTATTCTCACTAAGATGCATTTTTGAAAATCTGAAATATAAAAGACATCCAACTACCTGGATTAATCCATATTTTTGAAAATTTAAACTTAGGTTATATATTTTTCAAATATATACATATTTCATTTAATATTACCTTGTGCATCATTGATTCATTACAATGCTCTGAATAGTTTCCTAAGATATTTGTGTGTGTGTGTATCTTGTGAATGTTACCCACAAGTCTTAAGGACTAGCATATTCCCTCACTTAATGACTGCCAAAGCTAGTACATCAGATAGTGCTGTAAATTTTCTACCATGGCGTTTTCATGTACCATCTACAAACATCCTCAGCCAATGAGCAGTTCATCACACAAGGTGATGTGAGCATGTTCTCCAATGTGTATTTTTTATGCCACAGTGGCCTTTACTTTACTTTTTTTATTTTGTACTGTCTAACAGCTTTGATTTCTAATAGCTGACAAAAGTTGTGCAGATGAGAAGTTATGTTTGCCACAAGGAACCATCACTCTGTGAGTTAAAATTCAAGTTGTACAAAAGCTCATAATTTCTGTAAGATAATTATTGATGAAGTAAGGGACAAAGAAGTAGGCAATTGGTAGAGGGTAAAACACTCTGACATTGAGAAGGGCATTGTAAATTTCACTGAAAACTAACATAGGATGGATTAGCAAATATAGAAACAGAATGTAGCCTGTCGTGGTCTCAAGGAATCTGAAGAGAATGGCAGAAAGACTACAAATGGAAAAAAATCATCTTCAACGAGGACTCTGCTATAAAGACCCCCCAAATCTCCATTTTGGTTAAAATATTTACTACCAGGCTCCATCTCTCTCTCCTCTTTGTCTGTTTCTCTCTCTCCCTCTTTTCTCCCTTTAAAGACACACCATTTGCATCAGCTTTCCAGGAAATATGTGTAACTTTACATAACTGCAATTGCACTCATTCATTTTAATTTGCTATCAAACAAAATTATGTTTAAAATGTTCATTATTTGTATTTATCTCTTATTTTAAATTTTGTATTTACAGTGAACATGATAAAAGTTATTCTATCCTTAAATGTTAATGCCCTGAAAATTACCTAGCCACCTCTGACCACAGAGACTTGTCAATGATTTTTCATTCTTGGTCTGAACTGAGAAGTGACTCTTTTCTTTTAAATATTAAAAATATAAAAATTTATTTTGAGAAAAATTTAATAAAGATTTTTGAACTAAGATAATTTCTGTCTCTCAATATACATAACATTATTTGCTCATAATAGCTTTAGTGGTTTGGGGCAGTTTCATTCTCTTTTGCAAACTAGTTATATATTTATCTGTGTAGTATTATATAGGTATACATCATCTTGGAAAGCCTTCTGATTTTAAATTTTTTAGAGACAGAGTCTCACTGTCACCCAGGTTGGAGGGCAGTAGTGCAATCATAGCTCAGTGCAGCCTTGAACTTCAGGGCTCAAGCGATTACCCCACCTAGGCCTCTGAAAGTGTTGAGATTACAGGTGTGAGCCTCCCGGCCTGGCCAAAACCATTTTTATAAATATAGCCAGTAGTGGTTGTGTCAATTAGGACATCTTTGATTGCCAGTGACAGAAAATACAACCTAAACTGGTTTAGGTCTAGCTAGCATGTCTTACTGATAGATGGAAATGGAATCAGCTTTACTCAAAGCACAAACACTGAAGTCACAGTGGGAGAAAAATAATTAACATAGTACTACTGGATTAACTGGGTATTCTCACTACAGTAAGAAAGAATGGGTGCTGAGTGCTTAATGGCTCCACAAAAAAGTAAATAATATTCTGCTGCAAATCTTATTTTTCCAAAAGTATCTTTTTAAATAGAGACATTTAAATTGGAGCCATACTCTTCCTTTGTATACCTCTTCTTGTTGTCCCAACATGGGGTGATGGTGGCAGAGTGTCCCTAATTTTGGAAAAGGCTGTATTATAAATGTAGATGAATTTGAAAATTAGACTGAGGACTCCCTAAGGAAATGGAACTCTTTGATCTCTGGCGTTAACTGCTATCCGAGTTTAAAAAAAAAAAAAAAAAAAAAACACCTGGAAGTCTTGCTCTAAAGTTACAGATTAGATGCTAATTTTTTTTTTAAATATGGACAAGGTTTGCCTCTTCTTTAATAGATGACATTGTACTAAAAGATGTATTGAGTTTAAAATGCCATTGATTGTAAAACTTAACATTATTTCTTGTACAACGGGGACAAAAGAAGTAACCAATTAAACTATGGAACAGGATTAATTACAAGATGCTTCTAGATATGTGAGATATTACAGTGGGAGGAAATTGCGCTTCTTACAGTTAATGCCATAGTAGGGGGTAATTTACATTGGGCTATATAGTGTAATTGTTTAGGTTATGCATTTTGGAATCAGAAAGATCTGGGTTTGAGACCCAAAGTTTCATATACAAGTAGTTTAACTGCACCAAATTACTTTCCTTGCCTTTGGTTTCCTCATATGTAAGAAATAAAATAATATGTTAATGATATAGGGTTGTAAGGATTTAAAACAGATAACATACAGAAAACCCATAACCCACAATAAATATCACTTAGTTGGCATTCAGTAATCTTAACTTTGAAATGCTAACTCTCCTACCCACAGACTTTTGAGTTACTATCTAAGCACCTTCTTAACATGAAAGGGTTGCCATAACCCATTATCCATAAATTGGTCATTCTACTTCAATCGCTATTCATACTATTTACTCTTCCAAAAATTACCCTTAGTCTTTCACTGTTGTATTTTCTAAATAATCCTTATTCTTCTATACTCTCTTCCAATTTCCTTCTTCTTCATCCTCCTTCTTAAACTGCTTGGTGTGGCTATTAGAGCTATTCACAGATATCCCTTCTCTCACTCTTCCTGGCACATTTAGGATGATTGCACCTGCGTGCCTCTTTGACTTTAGTCATGCCTGGATATTTTGTTTTGATCAAGGAAATGTAACCAAAAGGTCAATTTTGAGAAAACTTTATGTTAGGGCTAGGGAGCCATTCTCCAGCTCCCTTTTCTTACCTCAGTTTTTTGTAAAAACCTGTAGAGGCAAAGCTTTTGTCAGCACTGATGCCTGAGTGAATACCATGAGTCAAGAGTGCCCACATCCAACATAGATTGGGAATGAGAAATATACTTTTGTTGTGTAAGGTCTTTGAGATTTGGTGTGTTATTTCTGACCATAGCAAAATTCAGATCAGTAGTGCTCGACCAAGGGCAAATTTGCTTCCCAGAAGTCATTTGACACTGTCTATAAACATTTTTGGCTGTCACAAATTCGAGCAGGGTTGCTACTGGCATGCAGTAGGTAGAGGCCAGCAACGCTACAAGGCACAGGACAGTCCCAGAGTTAAGAATTATCTGGACCAAAATATAATCATTGCCAAGACTGAGAAAACTTGATATAAGCTATCTTGACTATTTTCTGTTTAAAATTAAAAATTTCTTTAAAACTCCTAGATTAATGCAATATATTGATAATTTAATAAACGTTCATCCATTCAAAGTTTACCCAACAATTTCTTTCAGATATTCAGAATAAAATATTCTCAGTAGTTTTTAAATTGTTGTTATTTATGCTTTCAAGAAGCACAAATAGAATACATTTACTTAGGAAGTTTAGGTTGGAAGAACTTTTAGAGCGCCACAATAAAATCAAGCAAATATAAATGCTGAGCTGAAGACTCTGTTACACTTTAGGGAATTATGCTGGGACCATAATTTACCAAACATTGGTCATGTGCAGTTTATAGCCTTATAAAAATCAGAACTAAACTAAATTAAAGAAAATGCATTTAACAGTGCTATACAGTGGCCTTCCTCCCTTTAATTTCTGTGAAATACTTTTTGGCCATATAATACAGTTCTGCCTAGAAGAGAACTGATAAGATTAGTGTAAATCACTCTAGGTTTTCAGATAATTTCTTCTTTGAAATATCTAGTTTGTCTTCAGAAATAAATGAAACAGGACACATTTTTTTTCTGTGACTATAATTTACTTATAACTTGAGCCTCACAAAATAGGCATTCAATTGAAGAAATCTGAACTGATATTTTATCTTCAAAAGTACTTTTCAGATGTAAGGATTAATTTTTTAAGTTTCTAGCTTTTAAGCAACCATGACAGCCGACTGACAGAGTTTCAATGCTCCCAGGGGAAGGTAGGCAGAAGGGTGAGTAGCAACAAAAATAAGCTTCACTTAGGACCCTAGTTTAATGTATTTTTTATATTAATTCATGAACATATATGTTATACAATGTATGAGTTCAAGTTTGTATTATGCAAGAAACTGTAACAAATACCGAATAAACAGTATTTGTCTAAAAAATGTGACCTATTTAGTATTTTAAAATTCACATAACTGTTTCTCTTCTTTTGATAAGCTCTTCCTTCACCCACTCCCATTTCACTACTGTTCTATCTAGACCAGTGATGTAAAATAGAAATATAAGCAAGCCACAAATACAAGGAGTAATTGTAAACATTCTAGTAGCCACTTTAAAAATTACAATGAAAGAGGTAGAATTAATTTTAATAATATATTTTATTTAACTCAATATATCTAAAATAGTATTTCAATGTGTAATCAATGTTTTTAAAATAAAGAGAATTTTACATTTTTTTAATACTAACTCTGAAATCCAGTATGTATATTACATTATAGGACAACCCAAATGGAACGTAGCGCATCTGTGATAACAACTCAAATAGAATCAGCCACGTGTCAAATGCTCTATAGTCCTGTTGTTAGTGACTACCATATTGGATTGTATAAATCTAGAGAAATTATTAAAGAAATTTGCTTATTTTGGATAAAAGAAGGACAACTAAAAGAAAATATCAATCTTCAAAAATACAAGAGTAGCAAGTAAAGGAGAAACAAAATACATTGTGTTATTCTAAAGAACAGACCTCCATAGATCATTTGATGGATATCACTTGAATTAAAAAAACTGTTTTAGTTGCTAATGTTATTCCAACAACAAAGTGGTTTGCACCTTACTAAAATGTAGGAGGAATTCAAGCTAGTCCAAGTAACTAGAAAAAGTAATATTTAAATTAAAAGGTTAAATAAAAGTTTAACCCTGTCCATTCTGACTGTATTACAGCAAACGTACCACCATAACAAGTTTTCATGCCAGAAACCATGTTAAGTGTTTTACATGAGGATATCAATTATTCATAATTTTAATAAATAACAGCATTAATTCTTTGTTCTCATTTTGAGGGATGAGTAAACTGAGGCTCCAAGAGGTTAAGAAAATAGCCCAAAGATATATGGATAGTAAGTGGTAGAGCCACAATCTGAGATTAGATGCCCTAAATCTTTACCTTTATCCATTTTGCTATCAGAACATTGATTCACTTACAGCCCCCTTCTTAATATGACTCTGCCTCCTAACCTAAACACACAACAAAGGCAATTTTAAGGACGAGGTGTTCTACTATCCCAACTCTTTCTATCTTGCCCCAAGATTATTTTTAAAACAATTCACTCCATTGTATGAAACACTTCACTTTCCTTTATTTTATTCCCCAGTTTTAGCCTTTGGGTCCTGTATAATTTTATCCCCAGGAGAAATATAAGAAATCCATAATTTAAAAGAGAAGAAAATAAATGTGCACTTAGCATAACTATAAAGAATTTGTGCTGAGGTTGAATTACATTTAGAGTATTTAAAAGAAAAGTATCTTCCACTTTAAATATATGCTACTTGGTTTAATGCTGAAGAAACATTCTTAAACATAATTGACTTATTTACTCAGAGTGTAATTAGTATAATTTTATTAAATTTAACACTTGTTTTAATCCCCCTTTTCTGACATTAGATATCAGGTAAATCCACTCTCATGAGAATATTAGTTACCTTGTTTTTGCCTTCATTATTGTCCCCATGGAGTGTTATAATTATTGTTCTTTAATCTATCAGTTCATTCTGCAAGGTTCTGATATCACTTCCAGCAGTTTGGGAACACATCATTCCTCTTAAAACCTGCCTGTAATATTTCTTCTCTTTCCTCTGAGACACTTATCCTCTGAGTTGTTTCCAAAGTCAACCAGCACCCATGACTCTCCTCCTTGTCAGACCTATGCTACCTTCATCTTGTGGAAATGTGGAACACATGAAGGCATGGGCTTTAAATGTGATTCTCATGTAGAATAGAGAGTAGTAAGATGGAAAAATAGAAATCTTCTGAGAGAATGGGGTGATTGGTTTTGAGACTTATCTCAAATGACTTGAAATGAATTGTTTTACTACAATTACTTAAGCTAAGGAAGTCTTATCCTCTTTACATTATCCTAAGGTATTGTGTTGTTTGTTTTGCTCAAGCCCTTATGATTATTGAAGTGCTGAGTAAAAATATTAAAAAGAATTGTATGCTTTCTATTTGTATTTGTTGACATGTCAAATGTTTCAGAAAGGAATGCCTCTCTGAAAACATCCATAGATCCATGTTACATATGCATCATTTGTTCATAACCTTGAGGAGACAACAGAGGCCTCTGAAACATTATCCAATTACACACCCATATCTGATGATAACCCTTCAGTGTGTACTTATTATGTAGAAAGAGGCTTTTAATGATGTCCATATTTTATTTCTCTTCAGAGTCCTAAAATATAATGCAAAACCAAATGGTAATGTAGACCTAAGAAAAAATCAGCACTTCAGTCTTGCACTTCTGATAACCTTATCAGCCACATTCACAACAAGACATTAGAGTGCAATAGATGAAGACATTTTCTGCAACTAAAATGAATTGCTGTATATTTCTTTTAAGTGTTGTCATCTGTAAATCATGTAAGTTGAATATTTCCTCTAACTCAAAATCACACTTTACTGTGACAAATTGCCTTGCAGATGATTTCTTCATTTCATGAATAATTATTTCATTCCTGATTTTATTGTTACCTAAGTAGGGCAGAGCCTGCTTTATTTTATTTCCCTTTCTCAAAGGAATAAAAGAATATCATTCCTTTCTCCAAGGAATGAAGCACTATAATTTGTGTTCTTTATTAGCAAAATATGACCTTACCTTCTCTCTTACATGAAAGATAACCTATGCTCACTGTGGGACTGAGGGTCAAGGAGTAGAGAATCTTTAAAGAATAAATTCCTCAAGGACCTAGAAATAGAAATTCCATTTGATCCAGCAATCCCATTACTGGGTATATATCCAAAAGACTATAAATCATTCTACTATAAGGACACATGCACACGAATGTTCATTGCAGCACAGTTTACAATAGCAAAGACCCGGAACCAACCCAAATGCCCATCGATGATAGACTGGACAGGGAAAATGTGGCACATATACACCATGGAATATTATGCAGCCATCAAAAACGATGAGTTCGTGTCCTTTGTAGGGACATGGATGAACCTGGAAACCATCATTCTCAGCAAACTGACACAAGAACAGAAAATCAAACACCGCATGTTCTCACTCATAGGCGGGTGTTGAACAATGGGAACACATGGACACAGGGAGGGGGAGTATCACACACTGGGGTCTGTCGGGGGGGAAAAGGGGAGGGATAGTGGGGGGGTGGGGAGTTGGGGAGGGATAGCATGGGGAGAAATGCCAGATATAGGTGATGGGGGAGGAAGGCAGCAAATCACACTGCCATGTGTGTACCTATGCAACAATCTTCCATGTTCTTCACATGTACCCCCAAACCTAAAATGCAATAAAAAAAAAAGAAAAAAACAAAATTAAAAAAAAAAAAAGAATAAACCTGAAATACAAAATGTATTCAGAATACATTTGCATCTGTTCCCTAAGACTGCGTTTCTCACTATGATCTTTTCTCACTCTGATCTCTTTTAGAAAAAAGTGTTCTAATTTAACGGCAGTGAAAGAGGAAATTAAATGAAGAAAAATATGTAAATTGTTGCTTGGAGTCTAGTGGGACCTTAACATTTAGGGCACACTGAGTAAGTGTTCTTCTTTGGACCCCAAAAGACTATGCCATAAGGAAAAGATATCCCTGTTCTGAGTCTGCATCTGGGCAGACTTTTGGAAGAGCCTTAATGTATGTATCTTTTAGGAATGTGCTCAGCAAAAAATCTCACCAAGGCCTTAAATAAATAAAGAGTGGATTTGTCTTACTCAGAAAAATGTTCAAGGGTAGGCCATCCAAGGCATGTATGAGGGGTTAGTAATGCTATTAAGGGTCTTGGTTTTTATCTGAATCTACTTATGATTTTGGCTCTACTATATGTAATGTGTAGTACCCTAACCACAAACATTGCTTCCATCAGTAGTTGGATGCTGCACCTCTAGGTGTTACATCCATGTTCCAAGAAATAAGAAGATAAAGGAAGAGAAGGATCACAGGATGCCTACAGTGGAAACTGTTGCTTTAAAAAGGTTTTATAGAAGCACCACCAAATGACTTTCTTATGAATCTTAATGTTCCTAATATATATGTATTATATATATATATGTATGTATATATAGATATATGTAGATACATATAGTATTGGTTCACATGATTATGAGGTGTTGGCTCATGTGATTATGGAGGCTGAGAAGTCCCATGATCTTTCATCTGAGAGATGAAAACCAGTGGTGTAGTCTGTCGTCCAAAAGTGAGGCCTAGAGGCTCTCTAGGCTCTCAGATGGAAGATCATGAAATTTCTCAGCTTCCACACCACTGGCTGTCTAGGCCTCACTTTTAGACTATGGACTACACACTGGCTTTCATCTCTCAGATGGAAGATTATGAAACTTCTCAGCTTCCACACCACTGGCTCACTAGGCCTCACTTTTGGACTATGGATTACACCACTGGTTTTTCTGGAGACCCAGAAAAAAAATTCCTCCACTGTTATATCTCTTTTCCACTTTTAAGTAGCATATATTTCTGTGAAAGCATTTCTATTAAAATAAACGAAATAAATAAGTCAATGGCTTTTAAAATAGAGAGCCAGGAAAACCAGTGGTGTAGTCCATAGTCCAAAAGTGAGGCCTAGAGCCAATGCTATAGATGACAATTCAAGTCTAAAGACTTGAGAACTGGAAGCACCAAGGGCAGAATATCTATGTCCCAGCTCAAGCAGTCAGGCAAAGGGAGGGCGAATTTAGCCTTATTCGACCTTTTTGTTGTATTCAGGCCTTAAAGGAATTGGATGATGCCCACTTACATCAGGGAAGGTCATCTGCTTTACTCAGCCCGATAATCTAAATGCTAATCTTTTTCAGACACTCTCACAGACATACCCCAAAATAATGTTTAATTAGATATCTGAGCATCCATGGCTCAGTCAAGTTGATACACCAAATTAATCATCACACCCTGTCTGAGTCACACTGGAGAGATAAGTCCTTTATCAACCCAGATTCTGTCATAGAAGAAGGCATGAGAATAGGGATAGCTTTTTAGTACATTTTTAGTGGAATGAAATGAAAACCATTTCTTATTACTCATGGATTGGGTCAGTAAACAGCTGTTCTGCTGATCGGGGCCAGGTTCAGCTTATCTCGGCTAGATTTGCTCACATGTTTAGGGCCTCAGCTCTGCTCCACATGGTCTCTCGTTCTCCAGTAAGCTAGCCTGGACTTGTTCTCATGGCTGCTGCAGAGCAGGTTAAAGAGACAACACAGAGAGAGAGAGAAGAAATACAAGATAACCTTTTGGGTCCTAGGGTTGGACTTGGTACATCACTCCTTCTGCCATATACTATCAGCTACAGCAAGTTTCAAGACCACCTTAGACTCAAGAAGTGGGAAAATACGGTAATCCTGACATCTTCAAAGAAGAAATTGCAAAGTTACATTGACATGACTGTGGATCACTTTTGCAATCAGTCACAATATGGGCTGAATGTCCCAACTGGGGTATCTAGTCCCAGCTGTGTCACCTAGTCCCAACTGTGTCACAAACTCATCACATAACCCCAACCAGTTCATCAAAATTCTTTGCCCAAGTTTCACTGCTAGTCAAATGAAAATGACAATCCCTATTTTACCTTTCTCATAAGCTAGATTTAAATAAATCATATGTGGGAGAGTAACTTTAAAAACTAAAAAAAAGGTACTGCACCATTATAACACTTAACTTGCATTAAATTTTGTTAGAGCAGGAGGCATGTTGCATATGCACCTGATTATGTAGAACCTGTTTAAGGAAATGAAAAAAAATTACTCCTCCATTATCTCTTTTCCACCTTTAAGTAGTGTACAATTCTGTGAAAGTGTTTCCACTAAAATAAACAGAAATAAATAAATCAAATGGCTTTTAAAATTTGGTATGCTAGAGAATCACCTGAAAGTCTCATAAAACACAGTTTGTTGGGCATCACAGTTTCTGATTCAGGTCTGGTTAGGGATCAAAAATATGCCCTTCTAAAAAGTCCCCAGATATTGCTAATGCTGATATTCTGGGCTACAATTTGAGAACCAATAACAGGCCTGTTTCCTTCAGACTACACATACATTTCTCTTTAGGATGATTCTCATTCTCACTCAGAGACCCAGGTTAACAAAGACTCCACTTCTAGCATCTGGCAGAAAAAAAGGAAAGATGGAAAACTGCATGCCAGCTTTTACATGCTTAGGACTGGGAGAAGAATATGACATTTCTGCTCATGTATCATTAGTGGAAGGAAGTTGTGAAGCCATGTTTAATTATGAAGAACTAGAGAAATAGAATCCTACTTTTCTTAAGAAGAAAATGTTAAATATTTAGTGAAATATTAATATCTACTGAAAAATTCAAGAGTGCTATGTAGCTAAATGGTAATGGGATGGAGGTACAAAAAATATTATCTCAAAATTTAGAATCTGTCTTACTTGGAGAATGACTGAGTCACTGATAAAAATAAAGTAGGCAGAAATTGCTTTTAGTAGGAAAATGATACATTCAATTTAAGAGAGTCTCAGTTTGAAGTAACATCTGTATAGAGAACTAAGTGGAAACATTCAACATTTTCTGAGAGTTACAGCCCTGGAGAGGTTCGGAATAGAGATTTGGACTTAAGTGTCATTGAGATTGAAAATACAATTTAAGCAATAATAATGGATAAAGTCTCTGAATAGGAGAATTTTAAAAGATAACTAGAGAGAGAGCTGAGGACTCAATTTTGGTGATTTCTCACAACTAGGAAAATTAGAAGGAGAATAAAAACCAAGAAAGTCCAAAAATAAAAAGCTAGAGAGATTCTATAGAAGCTAAGTATGAAAGGGGTTTCAGGAAAGAAGAGAAGTGTTAACTGCTAGATACGAAAATGTCCAAGGGGACTAACAACTGGGAAACAGTCCTTAAATCTGTCAAGAGTTAATAACTAGTGACCATTGATAGAAGCTTCAGTAGATAATTAGAATTAAAAGATTAGCATATCACAAGTTAAGAGATTGGAAAAAAGTGTATTCTTCAAAGAGAAACAAATTCTTTATACCTAGGAAAGTTCATGGACACAGTAAGCATTGCCCTGTATGAGGATGAATTGTAAAAATTAACAAATGTGTGAAAAGTTTCAAGGTGTAATTGACTTTATTATTCCCAAGTTTCTAAATGCCAATGGCTACAATAGCACCAAAATTTTATAAATGTAAAGTAAAACATAACATCACTGTTAAGTAGGAAGTGGTTATGTTCTTCACTTTCAGAAAGTAAAATAGAAAATATACCAATAATTCATATAATTAGTTTACTTTATAAGACTAAGACACACACACACATACACACACAAAGTGGTAGCAAAATAAGAAATGGAGCCATGGGTCTTTGTCTCTTACTCTAATACTTTACTAGATTGTCTCACCTTACCTTAACTTGAATTGTACTATGTTCATCAGTTACTTTTTGTTGCATAACAAACAATCACAAAAATCTCAGTGGGTTATAACAAACACTGATCTCTCACTCTCACATTTACGGATTGATTGAGGTTTGACTGACTTAGGCTGGGCTTAGCTGAGCTTGATTCCAAGTGATGAGTACTGTACAGGTTTGCTTCATCTGCTTTTTGTTCTCCTTAGGCAGGTACCATGATTTTTGGTGGTGACAGAAGAAGCATAAAACAGCAAACACAAATGCATAAGCACATTTCAAGCACCTACTTGTGTTATGTTCACCATCATTCTATTTGCCAAAGCAAGCACATGATCAAACCCCCCTCTATGTGGTAGGGAAGTAATATCTGCTGCTAGTGGGAGGTTTTAAAGAGACATTTCAGAGAAGAGGGAGGGTGGTGTGCTGGAGCCATTTTGCTCCAACTCATAAAAGTTAATCTCTTCTCAGCTCTGCATTCAGGGATATCATATTGATAACCTGAAATTGGACATGCTAGGATTATTTACACCATGCAAATCAACAAATGCTAAAAATTAAGGGGGATGTTTATGTATTTGTTTTGTAGAGCCAGTTGGCAAACATTTACCAGCACACTTCTAGAAATAAGTACAGTGAAGAGTGAAAAATTGGAAACACCAATGCTATATGTTGATATTACAGTATTACACATACTCTATATTTTTATTTATTCATTTATTTTACTTTAATGAGTGATTATTGTGTTACCAGGTAGTAAATACTGTGTTAGCAGAGTGTGAGGATACAGTGATGAGTAAGACTTTAGTTCTATTCTTGGGTTTTTTCACTGAGAAAAGTGAAAGGACTATACACAAACACACACACATTCATACACATATTGCCAAGTTATTTTAAGTGCAACATGTTCAACATACTACATGATCCTAGAGGAAAGAAAAATAATATTTTTCTACTAAGTCCACAAAATGCTAAGAACAGAGTAAGATTTGAAGCCACACATAGGTCTAAAACATTGAAAGCTCAGAATGTGCAGGAAGAGATACCTTGGCATTCCTATATGCAGATCTCCATGTAACTGTGACCTTTTGCAGCAATTTTAATCATCAGTGACTCTATCCAGTATCTCCATAGCACTAACAGCATGGCTAACAAGAAAATAGCAAGGAATGCTATTTTAATTAGCATTTATTAAAGTAACTGATTGAATGAATCCAATTGGATTGGTTTTATTGTATTATTGGTGTGCTGTTTTATTTTAAAATATTTCTGCAGTTTTTGTTAGAATAAATCAGCTTTAAAAGAATTCTACCTTCTACTTGCCATGTTATGGCTTACCTTCTTAACAGCTGTGTAAATTATTTTCAAAGCTGTACGAGAAAATCAGCAAGGGCAGAAGAGCAATTTGCTTCTTGCTTTAAGACATCCAGTTATGAACCAGTTATTTAGGAACTTCAATTTGTCAGGTTTGACAACATTGTAATTGATTGCAATAATAAAGCCCTTACCAAAAGCTCAATTACTTTGGGGGAATTTGCCTTGTTTTCTTAAGTGTTTTGCAAGTATAATAAGTAGGTTGTGGTGCTTTCCTTGACATAAGTGCATAAGAGATATATGATCTCCCTTAGTGCACATAGTGACAAAAGATCAAGCTGTTGGGCTGCAGGCTACAACAAATTGAACACATTGAATTTCAGCTGAGGTCTAATGCAGTCTTGGTTTTGTTTCAGTCCAATCAAGTGATACCTTTCCATGCAAGTGCCGTAACTGTATCCACAAAACTGATCAATGGAGGAGTAATGTTTCATTATTTAAGCAGGTATTTATTGTTTAAATGGGAAAAGCCTTTATTTATTTGCATTACAAATTGCTAGGTAGGATTTAAATGATAAATCTCTGGCTTGAACCACTTTATAAGAGATCTATGACAAAACTTTATAATGCAGTTCCCTATGCTAAACAAAATGGTGTCTAATTTCAATAATACTAGTGAGTCTATTCAAGTCAGGCGAATGAGCAAATTACCATGACATTCATTTGTATTTAGATTTTTCTAAAAAATGAGAGATATTGGTATATAATTTTCCTTGTATTTTAGTAGCATATTTGAAATGATAAAATGCTACTAATTGACCTTGAGGGATAACCTTATAATCTGATGCAAAGTAGCAATTTTCTTGTTTGCAGTTTCATCTGTGAATAGAAGAGATAATTTATTGTATTAACTGCTAAGCCTGGATTGAAAATGATAAAAGTTTCATCTGAAACTGCAATATATCTCATGAAAGTCTCTCTTAATAATTTGAAAGTCTAAGCAGACTGAAAAGGTACAAGATCCAAAATCTTAGGGAGTATTTTCCATAACTGTTTGCTAGCTTTAGAAACTGCAATGCTTTGCACCAATAGCGGCTCTAACCTACCAACAGCACATTTACAAGATTAGAGAGTATAAAGAATCTCCCTTCTAAGGAAATATTTTATTTTTCCAATTTCAGCACTTAATTCTTCATATAAAGAATCATATCTTTCTATTATACATATATTTTAAGTCCTAAATGCATCTAATATTTATGATGTGTGATAATAAGGAGGAAACTTCATAATCTGGAATCTACCATTCTGATTCACTAAAATTCACTAAAATAAGCTTTTAAGAAAAAGTTTAAGTCTCACTTCTAGAGAATTATAGGAAGGAACAGTGAAATCACTTTTCTAGTGTTTGAAATAGTATTTTTAACTCTGCTACAGCAAGGGACCAGATAATGTATTCATTTATTTCAAAGTCTGATATTTTATGATTCTATAAAATATACAAAATTATCAACAATTAGGACACCTGAAAAAATGTTTGAATCTAATCATCTAGATATAAACACTGAAATATAAAATACTTAAATAATGCATGTAATATCAGAGAATCTTGATAATTAATTCTTCCATTAAATAAATTTAATCTCTCAAGAAGCCTCCTGTGCTATCTACTTGACTATTGCAAAGGATAGCACAGTTGGGTAACGATTAATAAAGCAGTGCCCACCTAGTGAGAAATTTCTAGTCATATTTCATACGGCTTTCTGTTTTAACTTATTACCTATGACTATTTCCACCTCTTTAATCAATGACTTTGCAGTACATATAAAAAAAGTGAATGGCATTCAGCTGGATGCTACAAATAACATGTAAATAATAAACTCAACATTCAAAACTATCTAAATAGGCCAAAATATTGAAGAATAATAGGTAAATTAAAACTTATTAGGAAAAAATAAAATTCATGTGGAAAGAAGCATGAGGAAACTTTCTAAGGTAATGACAATGAATTTAAATCTTGATAGGAGTTTGGATAATATTTTCAACTCGAGTTCCGGGTACATATGCTGAGGTATTTATAAGTGATTGTGAGAGGTTTATGCCTGCCATTTTATTTCAAATACATCATAAAATACGACAGTTTGGTGAATAAATAGATAAATATATAGAAAGATATGCAATAAAGTAAATACAAGGAAATGTTAATTGTAGAATCTAAGTTGTAGACATGTGGCTATTCATTATATAATCTTTTCAATTTTTCATTACATTTCAAAATGTACCTAATATAAGTCTGTGAAAATTTTACATATTCGGTCTTAAACAATATTGAAGAATTCCTGGAACTTAATAGTATTCTAATAAGTTTGGATGGAATAAATGAATAAATAATTACATGAATAAATGAGTGGTTTAAAAAGTAAATATTAAAAATGGAAAAAGTCTTAATCGCAGCTTGTGTGTAAAATATTCTGGGGTTTTAGGTAACCTATTACTTATTTTCCAAGTAATGTGCCGTAGACACCAAGGAATCAAACACAATTCCAGATGATAATATAGTAAACACAGTGTTCAAATTAAGGGGATAATAGAGCCATTCTGTTCTTCTCAGAGCATATCCAAATTAATGCATCCTGTTCTAGAAAATCACCTTTACAAAATTATAACAGAGAAATGACTACCAAGAGGAAAATGACTGGGAAACAGTGAGCTCAAAAATTCATGCCAGATAGGAAAAAGTTAAAAGACGTAGAGATTTTCAAACTGGAGAAGAAATTCAATGAAGAAACTTACAATGGATACATTCCCACCATTCCCCACCGTTTAACTCTTTTCACAGTTCTAATTTCAGCATAGTTTTGAGCTATTTCAGGATGCTTTATATTACACTCTTAATTTAATTTTTAAAGAAACATATGATTTATTATTTGATTTTGCATGTGGCACCTGGAGCCTTATACCAATTGTTGTTCTTGCTGTTACTCCTGCAAGTGTACATACACACAGATGTACATACATGCGCACACACACACACACACACACACACTCAGACACACAGAGTCTCAATTTTCAGTGAGTCTAAGCCTCTTGAGGGAATGAACTGTATTATATATATCTCCATTCCTCAAACTCAGCACAATTGTGCTCATTTATTTTATAAACATAGTGAAAAATGTTTTTGTGCTAATCACTGCATTGAGATGGGAGCTTAAAAATTTATAACACTCCCCTACTCATAAACAGCTCATAGTATAAAATTGGAAATGAACATATAACTCAATAATACAAAGCATTGTAGTCAGTGCAATGACAGGAACATCCATAAAATATTATAGAAACTAATATGAAAGGTACATCTAACATCCTGAAGATGAGAAATTGGAGAATCAGGAGACATAAGCAAATCTTAAAAGATGCATGGAGATTACTATTAGTATGAGTGTGATGAGAAGAGAAAGAGATCTGTTTTAGAAGCCTTCACATTATAGGTAGAGTCACTGCATGAGAAAAAGCATGAGGCAAGAGTGGTCCTGAAGCAAGGTATGCCAACTCCTTTAGCATACATTTTTGCAAAGAGTATTTGGATTAGTAATAAAACGTGTTAAGCAAATCTTAATCCTTTCATGCAATGAATTGCTCTAAATTACAATGTCTCGTTGACTAGATGAATTTTAGGATCCACCTAAAACTCTCTACTGTGAAAAGTAACCAATTCTAGACGTTGTAGCTGGTTATTTAAGGGGGAAAAGGCATTATTCTGAACAAGAATCTTTGTTATGATAAATAAATCTATCAACTGTAGTTGCTGCAACACAAAAGTTATAGCAGTCTGTGATACAATTTACCCAAAGACAACTTGTCTGTTTAGTTATCTGCAAATATGGAAGTTCTCAACCTGGGGGTCACGTACTCTAGATTTAAGAGGTTCAATAACTTTAATAAAAAATTACATATTACTAAATTCTAAGTGAAATTAGCATTTATTTTCATTATAAATGTAGGCAACAAATCATAGTAATATTAGCAACACATATGAGTGGTTGACAATACAAATCCTTTATATTTTTGTGTCACATTGCAGTTAGTGCTGATGTATCAAATACTATTTAAGTCATAATTCTAAAATTACAATAAATATTAGAATAACTGCTGGAAACTTGTTAGTATTGAGAATAATTATGTTATTGCTATGTCATAAATTTTTAAGACTGCTTTAATAACTGTAAGGCATATAATTAGTAAGCTTTAAAGTTATATGTAAGTCCTATTATATATTTAATATATTATTCTAAAAGGGGAGCCATAGGGCTAATCAAGACTCCACGTACAAACATAACAAAATAAAATAAAATTTTAATTTTAATTTTAAAAAATAAGAGATTTCAGAGGATTCCTGATCCTTACTGGGGTCACCTTTTTTTGTTTTGTTGTTTTTTTTGTTTTGTTTTGTTGTTTTTTCCTCTACTTCTGGAGCTCTTTCTTATTAACCTTATCATAGGTTATTATATTATGCCATTATGCCTTAAATAATGTTTCTTGATTTTTAATATTGTTTATGAAGCTCTTTATCAATGCTAAAACTATTTGCAAGTGAATAGCCCATTGCTGCCTAAAACAGCATTTTTTAAAAATCTGGGGATAGAAATAAGTCAAATGTGGTCCAATTCACCTCTCTCTGTCAATCTCACCCTTGGCCATTTCCACTGAGAATCCAAGACTCTCAGGTCATTCATAGCCATTTTATTAAAAATGGTTAATACACTTCCTTCCAGAGTGAGTTGCTATTTTCTTCACTTTTAACTGATAGATAAACTTCAGAGTATTTGATTGTTACTTTCCTGATATTTTCTCTTGGCTGGCTCTGGCTTTGGGGTTCACCCGGTGCAAGTTCATGGAGGTGATGAGTCATCAAATGCCTAAGTCACTGCAATGCCATTGCCATTTTTATAGTGATGACAGCTCCGCTAGGCTTTTTACAGCACTCTCTTGACTCTATTTCATTCAGCCTCAGAGCCAGATTGCCTTAGGCTTGGCAACAAGATGATCCCATCTCATTGCTGACCTTAAAGGCCTTCCATTCTCAATGGATAAAGAAGTGCAGATAATATTAGCAGTGCCTTTGGTGCCTCTACAGGCACATCCATCCACATTTAAACACACGTTTTTATGTTTAGCCGTTTATTCCTCTCTCTGAAATATTGCAATGGCTTAAACATTAGCATACTAATCCAGGCCTGAGGTCTGGGTAAGATTTATGTTAAACATTTTTGGTGCCATCATTCACACTCTGTGTGAAGCTGAGTAAGACTTTCTTCTGAATCAGAGTAATACCAGATTCATATCCCACTGGCTGCTCTGCTAAAAATCTAACTATTTTAACTTAAGTTATATTTCAATGCAAAAAAAAAAAATAGTTCACACCAATAATGTCAGAATGGCACCTGCAAACACAAATGGCTGTAGAGTCAAAGAGAATGATGTTAAAATCCTGGCTCTGTTATTTTCTAGCTGTGTGACCTTGAGTAAGGACTTAACCTCATTTAGCCTCAGCTTCCTTTACTGTAAAATAACTAATGTTGTTAGGATTAGATGAAGAAATAACAGAACAAAAGTTAAATACAGAAAAGAATAAAAAGCCTGCTCTGCAGTCCATGCTTAATGAAAGAAAGCTATCATGATAATGATTGTCATTAATGACTAGTGATATACATTAAGATTTAAGCTCTCTCAGCCCAGACTGAACAGGAGAAATGTAGAGACGTTGTCAGTAATGGACAAAATTTTCAAGCTCATCTGTTCTATCTACTTCACCCTACAAAGTAAGAAAGTAAGACATTGAGAGGTTATGAAGTTTATACAAGGTTGCTTAGTTATTTATCTAATGGAAATGCTAGAGCAAGATCTATTTCTGCTGGCCTAAATTCTATTCTTCAAGTGTAAAGATTTGAGCTTTATGGCAGTTTACCAAGGAGGCAGAGGTAGAGCACTTAATAATAAAATAACAAATCTCTGTCTCCTGTGTACAGAGGGAAAGTTCAAGAAGTTACAAGACCAATGAGGCCATAAAAGAAAACAGCTGCCCCTCTGAATCAAAGAGTTCCTCCTTTATCTGTTTTACTTCCATGGAGCAGGGAACCACAGATAAAGTAAACTTGCTTTCACATGTGCCTTATCTTCATATAACATAAGGAGCACCGACTGTATTAAGATTGTACACAATTCTCATTCTAGACATTCCATTTCAATTTTTCTCCAGCTCTAAGGCTTTTCCACTCTCTCTAGTATCCCCATCTGCTTTTTCTGTCATCGATCACCACGTCTTCTTTCCAGCCTTTCTCTATGCTCCCTAATCCGTATTCCCACATTCCCCATCAGACACTCAGAAAAATCTAAAATGTCTTACTAGCTTTTTCTCTTACCATGCTCTGCTCCCCTGGCACCCTGGTTCAATTGTGAGATCTATACATGTAAACATATTCTCTTGATTTTTCACATCTCCATTGTCAAGAAAAGTCCCTAACAATAATACACATTCATTAAAATCATACCTGCTTTCTTTTAGGGTTTTTATGGTGTTAGGTCTTATGTTTAAATATTTAATCCATCTGGAGTTAATTTTTGTATAAGGTGTTCAGGACATAGGCATAGGCAAGGATTTCATGACTAAAGCACCAAAACCAGTGGCAGCAAAAGCCAAAACAGACAAATGGGATCTAACTAAACTCCAGAGCTTCTGCACAGCAAAAGAAATGATCATTAGAGTGAATCAGCAACCAACAGAATGGGAAAAAAATTTTGCAATCCACCCATCTGACAAAGGGTTAATATCCAGAATCTACAAAGAACTGAAACAAATTTACAAGAAAAAAACAAACAACTCCATCAAAAATTGGGTGAAAATATGAAGAGACACTTTTCAAAAGAAGACATTTATGCAGCCAACAAACATATGAAAAAAAGCTCATCATCACTGGTTATTAGAGAAATGCAAATCAAAACCACATTGAGATACCATCTGATGCCAGTTAGAATGGAGATCATTAAAAAATCTGGAGACAACAGATGCTGGAGAGGATGTGGAGAAATAGGAACACTTTTACACAGTTGGTGGAAGTGTAAATTAGTTCAGCCATTGCAGAAGACAGTGTGGCGATTCTTCAAGGATCTAGAAATAACAATATCATTTGACCCAGCAATCCCATTACTGGGTATATACCCAAAGGATTATAAATCATTCTATTATAAAGGCACATGCACACGTATGTTCATAGTGGCACTGTTTACAATAGCAAAGACTTGGAACCAACCCAAATGCCCATCAGTTATAGACTGGATAAAGAAAATGTGGCACATATACACCATGGAATACTATGCACCCATAAAAAAGGATGAGTTCATATCCTTTACAGGGACGTGGATGAATCTGGAAACCATCATTCTCAGCAAACTGACATGAGAACAGAAAACCAAACACTGCATGTTCTCAGTCATAAGCAGGTGTTGAACAAGGAGAACACCTTGGGGAACATCAGAGAGGGGGAACATCACACACTGGGGCCTGTTGGGGAGTGGAGGGGGGCAGGGGGAGGGACAGAAGGGGAGGGTTGGGGGGACTGGGGAGGAATAACATTAGGAGAAATACCTAATGTAGGTGATGGGGAAATGGATGCAGCAAACCACTATGGCATGTGTAACAATCCTGCAAGATCTGCACATGTACCCCAGAACTTAAAGTATAATTTTAAAAAATCATACCTGCTTTCAGATCTGCTGCCACAGAGCAAATGAGCAAACCAGATCCTAACACTCCACTATTTGAAACCCATCAATCGCTTCACATTGCCTTTAGGAGAATTAGCAACATCCTAACATCTACTATACTTTTGGCAGCACTCTGGCCTCTTCCTACCTCTCCAACCTCAACTCCCAATACTCACTCTGAACCCTATTGCCAGTATCTTGCTGCCTTGAATGAGCCAGTAGATTTCTCACACTGGAAACTTGGTGATGCTGGTACCTTTACTAGGACACTTTTCACTCTTCATTAGACTAACTCAGAGTCATCCTTTGTGTCAGCTTAAATAATTTCTCTGTTTGACTCTTTTCTATAAAGTGTCATTTTTTTTTTCTATCTCGACACTTGTTTTTCCACTAGACTTTCAAGATAGCAACATGGTGTCATGTCTCTTTTCTTCCCACAGTTTTTTATCCAAATGTCTCAATCCTTATTGATCTGGCCCTAGTTGGCTTCTCTG
Source organism: Ateles fusciceps (assembly GCA_036589455.1). Taxonomy (NCBI): domain Eukaryota; kingdom Metazoa; phylum Chordata; class Mammalia; order Primates; family Atelidae; genus Ateles; species Ateles fusciceps. The sequence goes on along the minus strand of JAZHEH010000827.1, from coordinate 931,676 downwards.
GTTGTCCAGTCATTGCTCAAACTTTCCTTCCTTGATTTCTGATCTGATGCATAACCCACACTGGTAGCCATGTAGAGTCACTTGAATTCTTCCTGAACTTGTGCTTTTCTTTGCTTTCTCTTTGGTTTTTTAAAAATCTAGTTAGAGAGGCAATTCTCAAATTTGCTCATATCCATGATAATATGCTCATAATAAGGACAATGCAGTGCTTCATACAGCTCAGTTTATTCCATTTAAGGAAGCATTTTGTCACTAGTGCACAATTCCATTCATTCTGCAAGTTAACTGCTGACCACCTGTGTGACTGTCACTAGGATAAGCACTATGGAAATAATGATGAGCAAAGGGAAAGGACCTCTGCCTACCCTGCAGGTGAGCTCACAGTCTATTGAAGAAGACAGGTACTACTCATCACACCCTATAGTTATACACATATACATGTACATGCACACACACACACATACACACAAACACACACACATGTGTTGTTTAAGAACTATGAAAAAGATTGCAGCATAACTATTAAACCCACAAAGTCTGGATCCAGACTGTATGAGTTTGAATCCTTGCTCTTGCCACTGTTAGCTGTGTTACCTTAACTGAGTTCTGTAACTTCTCTATGATTCAATTTCCTCATTTATGAAATGGAGCAGATATCACTACTTACTTTGCTGGATTTTTACAAAGACTGAGTGAATTAATGTATAAAACACTGAAAGCAGTGCCTGGCATTTAATAAGTGTATAAACTTGGCTATTACCATCCTTTTGCAATTTTGTCCTTCCAAATTTCTTAGAGTTACATTTCCTTTTATTTTCAGAAATTATGGCAGTGTTTTTTGTTTTTATTGTATAATTAATTCTTAAAATTTTAATTTAATTTTATTTTAAGTTCTAGGTTACATGTGCAGGATATGCAGGCTTCTTACATAAGAAAACATGTGTCACGGTGGTTTGCTGCACCTTTGCACCCATCACCTAGGTATTCAGCCCCACAAGCATTAGCTATGTATCCTGATGCCCTCCCTCCAGCAGTGGTTTTTGAAATGGTCTTGTTTCGCAAAAGATAAATTGAGGAGTCCTGTATTTGGAGGAGGGATGATTTTACTACCTTAGACTTGGAAACATTAGGTATCCAAAATGCTTAGCCTTGCACTCCAAGACCTTCATCATATTGCACTTGCATAATTCTTCCTCGTATTCCCCTGTTCTGGTTTTTAATTGTTGTGCAACAAACCTCCCCCAACACTTAATGGCTTGGAATAGCATCCATTGTCTTATAGCTCATGATTGTGTAGGGTCAGAAATTCTTCTGGGAGTCAGCAGAGTGATTTTGATATTCACTGGGGTCACCTGGTGGTATTCACCCAACGGCTCGTCTGGTTTAGAGGGTCCAGGATGGTTTTAGTCACATTTCTGTGACCTTACTGGAAATAGCTGGAAAACATTCACCTGGACTCCACAGCCTCTTCATGTAGTCTCAGGACCTCTCCACATAGTTTTTAAGTAAGGTATTTTATATGGCAGCTAGCTTCTTCTACAATGAATGTTCCAAGATTCGGGAAGAGGAGCTGCCAATCCTGTAAAGCCTCGTCCAGAAACTGGTATTGGGGCACTTCTATCATACTCTATACAACTATTCACAGAGAGAGAACCCTTGCTGTTGCCACCTGTTAGCTGTGTTACCTTACAGCCAGACTGAAATAGGAGGAGACACAGAATCCATGTCTAAATAGGAGGAGAGTCAAAGACTTTGTGGCCATCATTAACCTATCACACTTACCTGCTGGGAGTGGTGCATAATTAATACTAAACTTGGCACAGTGTCTCACATTCTCCTTAGTGCTCGATGCCTCAATGCTTTGGGAAGTCCTGACCCTCTCTGTGATGCCTCTTTTGCCTTTCTTCTTTTGGCTAACTTTAAGTCACACTTCAAATTGTAGCTCAGACATCACTGACCCCTGCCCCAAACTTCTAAATAGCTTCCAATTTAATATCATCCTGATTGCATGCCTATCTTACCTCCTGCTATATTTTATTGAGACAATCTGTTTCTTTCACCAGCTTGTCAGCTCTGTGGTGGGAAAAGTATCATGTTTTACTCATTGTTGTATTTCTAGAGTCTAGCACAATACATGGTGTACCAATGCACCCAGTCTGATCTGAATGACTGTCATCACTTTAAATTTTTTTGAAAATGTACCAAGATTATATGAAATAAATAGATTTTAATTCAAGTGACCAAGGCACTTATATCACCAGAAATACTTGGTTTTCAAATATTTTTACCAGATGAAATTGTAAAACATTAGTTTTTATAAAGATGTGAACAAATTTTTAAAACATTCAATGATGAGACCTTTTTATATCTCTTCATTTAATTACAATATCCATTTTATTTTCCTTTTGAGGGTTGCACTGGCATGGCTAGACTGAGAAATAATTTTTAAAAGTTAGACGTCACCTAGAAGTCAATAAAAATGATGAAGAGGCTGTCTTGATGCTGACGGAGAAACAGAATTATATATGATCTTTCAAATATAGAAAATTAATCTACATCTGGCTATAGATATGTTTGATCACAACCCAAAAAATAAAGTACAGGTAAGCTCCAAGGAATTTTCCATTATTTCTAGGTGTAACAAAAACAGCTTCAAGAACTGCTCTACATTTAAAATTCTTCAGCCAATCTCATCTTACACCTATGATCTTTCTTCTTATTTTCTCAGTTCTCTCTCATTGATGACAGAAAATATCTTCATGAATATATACAGCAAAAATATGTTAACACTTATTGAGCATTACTATATGCTAAGCACTATACCAAATGCTTTACATGAAATATCTCATTTACTCTTAAGATGACTCTGAAAATTACCTGTTATTTATAGCGAGGAAATTCAACTTCAGAGAGAGTAAGTGACTTCTCCAAGGTCACATTGTTTGTAAGAAACAGAAACAAAATCTAACTCCAAAAATCCTGCTTTGAATCTCTATAAATTACTTCCTAAAGAAATTAAATCATAAGATTTAATCAAATCTACATGGCTTCCCTCTAGACATAAATTTTCCTCTTATACTGCTGAGTAGTTAGTGAATTGAATAGAATATTATTCATTTTGCTGAAATGAGGAAGACCATGGAGATACCAATTTAGGAACATAGAGCCAAGATCAGTGTTTGGTACTGGACATGTGTTTTTAAATAAATGTGGCCTCTACAGAAATTTTAACACAGACTCCAGGACACCTTCAATGATCAACTGAATTGAGTACCAGAATAGGAAACTATTTACTATGCTTTCAAATTACATCACTATGAGGGACAGGAATCTTTTGCATATGGGTAAATTAACTCTGTATGTGTCTTTCTTGCCAGGTTTTACATGAGGATGACGATGGTGTTCTGCCCACCAGGACAGGAGGATGATGTCCTGCTTTTACGATTTGTTTTTTTGTTTGGCATGCCCACACCTGCCACCTTCTCCAGCAGGTTGTTATTGGGAAACTGGCTCTGCTGTCCTACCCATGTAGGCCGGGAATACACTGAACTCCACCCCACCCATGGTGGCCTGTATCCAATCATTACTGGTGTGGAGTCTCTGCATCAAGGTGGAATATTTACACTGACGACCTCTATTTAGGATCAACTTCCTTCCCTTTCATTTCCTACTCCCTCCACTTCATTGTGGATTTCTCCTGATAGGTCACTTAAAAAATCCCTTGCTTACATATTGCCTTCTCAGTCACCACTTCTAGGAAACGCAACCCAAAACAACATGGATGAGGAACATATTGTTCACAAACTGTGAAGAGGTAAAGCGAATGCTCTATTTTGATAGTGTTGCTGCTCTTATTCATGAAAGTATTTCATTCAACAGACGCCTTTAATGAGTTGATCTGTGCAAGGCCCTAGGTTTCAGGGAAGATAAACCTTGAGGTGATTATAATTATTTTAGGGTGATAAACATCATTTAAATTTCAACAGCAATATCTGAATTAAACAAAAATTTCAAAAGTAACACAGGTGACGTGATTTAACCCACAGTGAATGGTACAAGCAATATGTAGCATGATGATGAACTATAATTCACACTCCTGGAATCTTATAAGGACTGTTTCAATAAAGTCAAAAGCAGTGTCATGAGATGCTGATCACCACCTGTGGAGGTCTGTCCTGCAGACCTTGACTTAACGACGGATGAATGAATACACTCTCACACATCAGAGTACAGTGAATTCGAGTGGGCTAGGAATGGTTGTCAACTGCTTTCAGAGGGCAATTACAGCTAATGGAGCATACTCTCTGTACCACCTCACATTTATTCAATATAGATTTAATAACAGAGGTTCTAAGTCAATATGCTTGTAGATAATTAACACGGTTAAAAGAGTAGTTTTATGAATAATAAAAGGTCTTGGTTCCAGGGGCCCAGAACAAACACCATTAACTGGTAATTCCACTTTGACCTCCCCCTGACAGGGCCATTCAGCACAAAGGTTACATGAGTAAACAGTTAGAGTAGAGATAAAGGAATGTAGGGTAAAGAGACTTAACTAGGGAAGCTTTTATTGTCCCTAATCTTTTACCCTATGACTTAAAATTCTAACATAATGAACTGGCTGCCTTCAGCTCATTCCATTAAAACTTTTCAGCCTTCCAGAAGGTTTGAGACTATAATCTTCTAACTTTCCCTAATATTTCCCTAATATTTTGCCATCCACCCCAAGTGAATCTCAACAGTATTGTAAATGCATAACAAATATTTAGCTCAAAGTAAGAGTGAAGGAGCGAGAAAGGTTAGAGACGAAGAACTGAATCTAAATCCCATCCAAACACAAGTCCTGTGACTTTGGGATCATTTTGTTATTCCTCTCTGAGTGTAAACTTCTTAATCTTCAAAAAAAAAGAAAAAGAAAAAGAAAACAACAATTATTTTACCAGGATGTACTGAACATTAAATATAAAGCATTCCAAGCAATGTCTGTCTCAATGAATGTCTTAATAATGTCATTAGGTAAGAGGGAATTTAGGTCTGGCACATCTCCAAGTCTATCAGTGAGAACAAAGAAGAAAAAATTTCAATAAATCCTTGGTCAGAAGATATCTATAAGATCATAAAAAGATGCTAATCATACTCCTAATTAACTAACTCAAAACCTTGCAGTAAGTTTTGAAACCTAGAAACTCAAGTCTTTGAAGCTTCTCAGAGTTCTTGCTTCTGTTCCTTCTAGGCTTAACTACCACCATCACTTAGCTCAGATGCTTAACACCCCACACCTGGAATACTGGAAGAACCAACTCACTTTTTGTAAAATGTCACTTTATTCATATAACTCCTTTGATCTAAGTGGCCTATATGAATATTCAATGCTCCTGAAATAAATTCTAGACTTCTTAATCTGGTATTCAAGATTCTTGATGATCTCATGACAATCTACTTTTCCAGCTTCATTTTTTACAGGCCCTTGACATTAACCCCAGATTTCAGACCATCATGTCTGCTCTCTGTCCCTGAACCTGCTTTGATCTTCTTCTTCGCTTATAAGGAACAGAATATTCTCCCCCAATTGTCATCTCTCTAACTCTTACCAATGCAACAGTGCCCAATATGAATGGCATCTCTTCCACAAGATTTTCCTGATCATCCAAAAGAAGAGACACTTATTTTTGTCTACACAATTCACTAATTAACTATGCAATAGCAGTAGTTTGACTCCATTTTCACAGTTATTTCTGGACATAACTTTATTACATGTTTTTGAACTCATTATTCTTAAGGGATAAACATATATTCCTTACATATGTATTCATTACAGTACCTATCACACTATAAGATACATAAAGGGTGGTTGGTTAATATTTATCAAATAATTACATACATATAAAACCTTAGATTTTGTTCTTTAGTAGATTTAATCTGTTAATTTCCACAATTGTATGGAAATCTGAAATTTCTGAATATTGAGTTTTTCCATTCTATTTATGAATCCTGGATATTGATTTATTAATTTAGTTATTGGTAATGTAAGACATATAAAGTAGGTAATGGGTATTCAACCAATGCTTGTTAAATGAACAAATAAGTAACTGACTGTAAATTAAGGAATGTCTGCTTTCATAAATAGCTGGGAGAAAAACATGATGCCATTGTATTCCAAACTAATAACTAATATTATTTAGGTTAATTTTATTTTCCCATATGAAAATAAAGTTTTGCAATGGGAAAAAATTAATTAAAAAAGGAGAACATTGTAATCTTAAAATCCGTTGACTAATAAAAAGGAACTAACTCTTTAAGTGCATCCTTATGGGATATTAGACTTTCAAGTCATCATGGAAGAAAAGGTAGGTGTATAATAAGTTTTGGATGAGTTCAAAGCCTGCGCTTTTTTTTGAAACATTTTGTTCTCAATAATAGACCCTCAGAGCCAGTTTTACCCTTCAGTATCTAATTTTAAATGTGACTAAAAACAGACTATAACATGACGTTGTCTGCAGACCCCACCGTGTTCTAAGTTGGCCACTCTCATTAGTGTGAGTGCACATGTTGATAGCCCCAGGGGGCATTTATGTGACACCAAAGAACGTTTCATGACATGCCTTCAGTCAAGATTTTACTCAGGCATTTTGAATCTCTCTCTAGTGCTATTTCCTCTTTTTCTGTAGCTTTTATTCGCACTTGACCCTATGTTTTAGAAAGTGCACACAAGTCAGTATTCCAGACATCCCAGGGACTTGAAGAGCTGATCTAATGTCTGTGTTGCAAGATGAAAAACAGAAGAATTTTGTTGAACCCATAAAAAGATCACATTTTGCCTGGCCCTGAGCTGTTCTGTTCAAAATTGAAGCTTTTGCAGCTTGCGGCTCCTTGATTTGTGAGCTAGAGAGCATCATAACTTGGCCATTACCGAATCATAAAAGTTCTCTGCCTCTTCCCAGCTCATTTTATTTAAAAGGAAAAGAGAAACCCTTTATCTTACAAAATACATTTTCCTTTTATTTTCCTTCATTGCTGGAATGTATTCTGTAAGGGTCCAGTGAAAACATATGTAAGTGGTAATTTGAAAAGACCATTGAGCTGATGCAAGAAAGGTTATTTGGGTGGTTAGATTAGAATAGGAGTCATGAGAATAAGGCACTTTGCAGTACTTTTTGTGCCATATCACCTTGTGAAAGGCTAGAACCCTGTACACATTAATTATTTTCATCATCTATAAAATGGTAGCATAGAGCCACGTAACACATCCAGGTCAGGGTCTGGTTTAACCACAAAAAATTGATTGGTTCAAGGTGGAATGAACTGAGCATGAAGGAGAAGGCTTCATTAAGAATTCCTCTACATTGTATATATCTTTGATAAGAGAGAGAGACCCATGGAATGTTCCTAAACAGCATCTGAAGTAGTAATTTTCTAGCTTAACTATATCACCTTATAACTAAACCCATCTCCATAGTGTAATTATTCCTTTATGTAACAACATGTATTCAATGCATTTGATAAATCAGTCACTATCTTGGCTGGTGGAAATCAATAGCATAGTCATTTTTCTTCTTCAAAGAGCTCTCAGTCTATTTATGAACATTTTACTATGTCAGAAAGATAAGTGTTATTTAAATGCTTATACCAGGCATATTCCCATTGTTGTATAAATAAAAGATAATACAACATTATTTTATCTGAAGAGTATCAGATATTTGCACCAAAAAATAAGAAAAAAATATGTGTGCCACACAGTTAATTTTCAAAAGCACTTTTTTTGTGAATTTTGTGATGTTCATTGTATTTGTGAGCTTTTTAAAATCCCTAATGTATTATGGTTTCTCATTCTAAATAAATATTTACTTCTGTACATAATTTGGTATTCTTACTCTTAAAGAGGTCCACCAAACTGTAGAAACTTGTGACCCGACACAACCTCAGTCCAGCTCTGATACAACACTGTTATCTGAGATGATCTATACAAAGTCATAACATAGTATCTTGCATGAAATAGGAGGTTAATGCATGGCAGGGATGATTATTATTGTAGTTCTTGACTAGTTCTCTCTGTCTTTCTCGCTAGCCCCGGGAAGAATCTTTCTACAGAATCAGGAAAAAATCACGACATCCATGATTGTCCTTATTAATTCTAAGAATAGTTTCAATGCATGCCAAAACCAATTTTTTTTTCAGGAGTGCTATATGAAAACTAGATTTCTGTTTAATTTTGTACAAAATTTATTGATGAAAGTATGAATCCTTTAAGAAAGTAAGTCTGGAAACTCTGAAGCCACTTATAAATTGAAAGCACAGTGTTAGGCAGATAGAGATGGAAACAAATATTATATACAAATGTTTACTCTTTCTTCCTCCATTTTGAAATGTCTGTTGGAATAGTAGAGATAAATGAGTGTGAATTGAACAGTTCTTTAGTGAAGAAAACTCATAGGTGTTTAGAATCCTTTATAGCATGATGTCCTCAACAGCAATTTCCCTTTTTCTCTCCTGAAAAAGATGGAGAAAGTATTCAGGGTTTCTCAGGGCTTGGAAAGAAAAATACAGCCATCCTTTTCATTGGCTTCAAATAGTGTAAATAGTGTCAACAAAGACACTGCAGCTGAGTGAGAAGGAAGATAGCTGTCTGTGATAAGCAGCCCAGGCTAGCCTTGAAACTGAGCCAGCCCAGAGATTGAGGACAGGCTTCCAGGAAGGACTTTTGACTTCAAGTTAATCACTTGGTGCTGATTGATAAGGGAAAATGAAAGATTACTAAGCAAAGGTGACCTGCCTTGAAAGCATTTATTTCTTTACAATGTGCTTTAGAATTGTCCATCTGTCAGGGTATTATTATTAAGGTTAATGTTAATATGGCCTTATATGTTTAATAATTGTGAGGAAAAATTTGGTGCTCAATGCATTTGGGAAGAATCTGTTTAAGTGAAGCAGTAGAATACAAAAGCGTTGTAAAGAGTGCTAGCTCCAGAGCTAGAATGCGTTGAAAATCCTGACTTCCCAGCTCCATGATCTTAGACAAGCTCCTGAAACTCTGTAAGAATTGGTTTTTTGAACCAAAAAAATTAAATTAATGATAGCATCTACCTCATCAGATTGCTATAAGGATTAAATAAGATGATCTCTACAAGGATATTAGCCCAATGCCTGGAAGGCAGTAAAGACTTCCTAAAATCAAATCCCTCATTAAACTTGAAGACATACATTCCCAGTACTCCTCTAGTATATTGATCTTAGTTTCAAGAAATTTTTGTGCTCCTCTCTGTGGAAGTAGCAGTTAACAGGAACTAAAGAATATGGAGAGTTTGTTGATTTAAGAGTGTGTTTTACCTAAGAAGATCTCCGTCTGTAGATGATGACAACATTGCGGGCCCTCCCCAAAACAGTTAAACTAGATTGGTTGCTGGGGTGCTGACCAGAGGCAACTGACACAGCTCCTCAAACTCAATCTGGTTATACTTCAATGAACAGATATCCAGGCAAATGGATTTGCTTCATTTATCCCAATTCAGAGTAGAATTTATAAATTTTGAGGCTTTTATGAAGTAGTTCCCTGGGCCTGAAGCTTTTAGTTATCTTTTCTTCTCGGTAAAATAAAGAAAGATGCAGATGGTGGCATCAATAACCAAGCAAAGATGATGAGTGACTATTTTAGAACCATATTACTTCAATGTCAAGATATGTAGTGAATCATAGAGTTAGACACTAAGGGTAATAGCTTGACCTTGGCAAGCAGTGTAAGATTATATGACACTTTGTTGAATAAAGAGAAACACATTACAGATAGCTGGGGTTTCAACATACTTGCAAGGGAAAAAAGCCAGAGAATATTTTTCAATGGTTTTGTTGTGTTAGTCATCCTCTACCTCCTAAATTAGTTTTTGTCTATTTATTGTCTATTTGTCTATCATCTATTTGTCTATTGTCGATTGTTTATTGTCTTAGAAATTATGTTTTTAGGGGCTTGGGAGGCTTTTGTTTTGGCACTGTCTTTCCTTATTCCTGTTTAGATGACAACTTCTAACTCAGTACAATAAAGAAAGGCTGGAGTCATTCTTAACAGAACATCTAGATAAATTTAAACAGCATACTGGGAACTTGTGCCAAGGTATCACTGCCATCTGCAGAAAGAGCTCCAGATTTCAACTTTTATTTTATTGATCAACAAATATCCACATTTGAAAGGTCAAATCAAAAACTAACATTAGAGCAACATCAACCTGGTAAAGCATGAAGTGATTACTGTCTTCCTCCTGTATGTAAATAAACAAGTTCCTTAACATTCATCCTCCCAGTACTGTTTTATAAGAAAATTCATGTTTGTGATTGTCATATAATCTTTCTTCAGTCTTAGGCTCAAAGCCAATTGTCTTCTTGATATGATGTCAATACTTGAAACTTTGTCCGGATCTTTCAAGATGCTGAGGTTTTTAGGACAGTTTCCTTCCAGATATTAATCATTTCCTATTTCTTTGGGTCCAGTCAACTGCAAGAATATTCTTGGCTGCCCTGGCTCTTTGCTATGTCAAGCTCTCACAGATAGGCCTCTCATAGTCCATCCTAGTCTATAGCATAGATAGCAATTTTTCTCCAGAAAATATCAAATTGACTATCTTTCAAATTGTTAGCACTGTTTTTTTGGGGGGGAGTTGAGGGGGGTAAGCCAAAATTTAGCACAGTATGTTAGTAGTAAGTAGTTATTGGCAAGTAGAATGTGCTTAATAAATATAGTATTAGATGATGGTTTTAAAATGACATTGTTAGAATAGACCTCATACTCTCCCAAATCCCCAGTAGATAATCAAAAAAATGTAAAATAGAGAAAATATTCAGTATCACTGGAAACTAGGAAAAAAATGCCGGTATTACCCCTCCCTGACACTAAAAAACAGAAGCACCATAAAGAAGTAAGGGGAATTGACTGTGGCTGGAATTTACTAATAACACCAAAATCAGAATAATTAGAGTTAAAGAAAGTAGAAAAAGACAAATAAGAATTCTATCACAAACTAAAACTTGATATTTAGGAAAACACACAAACATATACTTACTAGAAAACCCAAGCTTCACAAGGCAGCTATTCCAAAGAGAAAACCAGCAAATCAGCAGGTTGGGGATACCTGTGGAGAGAAGAAAATTAGCTATAGGTAGGCTGTATAAATACAGTGCCAAACTGTGAGTGGAAAAAACTGAAGCATGATTTCTCCTATAATCACAAAGGAAAACATTCTATTTCTGATATTCCCCTTACCTCTCTTTCTTATTTCCCTCAAACTGTTGAATGCTGACCTGGCAATATCAAGTCTGATGAACACAGTATTACAAAAGAAAGAATTCAGGTGGGACATTGTAATCAGGGTTGACATTATATATTGAGACTTTAATATGCCAGTCTGTGTTCCAAGTGCATTTATTGTCTCACTTAACTGGAAAATGTACTTGTGTTAACTAAAAGATTGGAAGACATAGAAAAATATATCATAAGAATCATTATTGAGAGAATTGAAATGAGAATAAAATATAAATATTTATATATTGTATCCAAAGGTACATAAAAATCATCTTTGAAAGATTAAATACATAATTTACTAATTAATAATAATTAATAAGCCTAATATAAAATCAAAGATAAGCTGTAAAAATCATGATGTAGGGAAGTATGGAGGGAAAACTAAACATGCTCAGAATCTCTTTTTGCATAGTAGGATTCAGTTTACATTGTTTCATTTTTCCATTTTTATTTTATTTTTTAGCTTGCTCACTACAGAAATTTAAATTGAAATGCTTATAAGAACAAAGTTTAAAAGAAAATCTATTAAAAGGTAGAAGACAAAGGTAAGACAAAATAAACATAAAAGACAAAAATATAAATAGAACACAGAAATGAGACTATTTTAATAAATTTGAAGGAAAATTTTATTAAAAGAAGCTGTTAGACTGATTGAAAATTTAAAGCATATTTTATTTACAAAAGAACCATATGAGATAAAAATTTACAAAAATATACCAAGATAATTATTCATTTAAAAGAAAACGAGGAAAAGCATACATTATAGTTGTAAAAACAGAAGAAAAAAACTTCAAGTTAAAAATCAAGTGACATTAATGAGAGCCATTTTCAATTTTTCAAAAGATATACTTCATAATACCATTATGAATATCTGTATTAAAAGTCATCTCTCTATATATACACGCACATAACATAAAATAGTTTTTAAAACTTTTAAAAAGTTAAATTATTTTTAAAAGTTAAAATAGTTTTTAAAAGCAAGACAAATGGAAAAGAAAAGCAGTAGTTAAAACCTCTCATACCTCATTATGATGTTAATTTATAATGATTTCTAATTTACTACAAAATGGAACTGAACTTTCAAGTACCTAAGAAACATTAATGAGAAGTCATCAAATCAGCCATAGGGAAAAAATCAGTATGTTCCCCAAAGAACAATCTATGAATGCTATATTCTCTGACCAAAATTTATTGATATGTGAAATAAAAAATATTTTAATAGATAAATTAAATCACAATTTCATTGAAAAAGTAAAACCAGAAAGTCCACATTTCTAAACTATTCTTTTGAAAAAGAAGAAGCTGTAATTACAGACTACTGAGACATGTAAACGTATTTATCATACATATCAAAATTTATACGGTGCTGGTAAAACTGTATGAAGACAAATTGATGGCCATAGATACATTTATTATTAAATGAGAAAAACTGAAATGCCTCACCCAAGGTCCTCCTATAATTCTATTTTACTGCCCTTTTCCACAAGTCATACATATAATTGATTCTGTTATTCATGTTGGTTATGTTCTATAAAGTTGTGGTAAATACTGAATTAGCAAATGCTGAACAATTGTCCCTAGGGCAAATACGGGGTTACCTTCTTGGGAGTTTCTGATCACAGTATTTTTGTAGGCTGATAAATACATAACCTTGTTTTATATGTGTTTCTGTTTAAAGACACCTTATTTAATATATATTGTTGAATCATTAACATATAACTTAATGCCAACGGCACTATAACTCACCCCTGAATGAAGTTCATGCAACATGCATTTTCTCCGTAAGGCACATCACAGCATTCTGAACTTAGGAACACTAGACAGTACTCCAGTACTACATTTAGGGGCCATCTAAAACAGCAAATTACCAATGCAAATGCAAAAAAAAAAATGTGCCACTAAATAAACTGCAAAGAGATCTATGGTTTATAGTATCACAGCTGAAAGAAAAAGGCAGAGCATCATCTTGTTCAACCTTAATCTGGGAAGGTATGAAGTAGGAGACTGAATTTTTTTGCTGCTCTGAGCATGTCCATGAATGACCATGAAAAAACCATGAATATGCACTTTGAAGTTACAAATAAATTTTAGCTTGCAAGCAGATTCACAATATGGAATCCATGAATAACAAGGACAGACTGTATTTGAATATTATCTGAAGGAATGTATATGTATTTGAAATTGTATGTTCAAGGTATTTCCAACTTTATAATAAGAGATATTTCTTGGAAGGACATACTGATGATTTCAGAAAAAGAGTCAATATTAAAAATATGATTTCAGGAAAAGATAATCTGAGTGTTCTGGTTGTAAAAGTATTCAAAAATGACTTCTGTTAAATAGAGAATATCCCAATGTAATTGTTTAAGGCCAGTACTACCTATTAAGGAGTGAATGTTTATGTTCCCAACAAAATTAATATGTTGAAATGTAATTCCCAATGTGATGGTATTTGGAGGTGGAGCCTTTTGGAGGTAATTAGGTAGTTCATGAGGGTAGAGCCCTCACGAACCAGACTAATGTTTTTATAAGAAGAGAAAGAGAGATTTTTTGCCCTCTTTCTGTCATAAGAGGATATAAAAAATTGACAGTCTGCAACTGGGAAAAGGACCCTCACTAGAATCAGACCATGCTGGCACCCTGATCTCAGATTTCCGGCCTCCAGAACTGTGAGAAGCAAATTTCTGTGCTTTCTAAGCTACCCTGTCTATGGTATCTTGTTCCAGCAGCCTGAAGTGAGGCACTACCTAAAGTATTTAGTGGCCACCTGTGTCTGAGCACAATCAAAAAATGAAGTAAAAGCTTCCCTAAAATTATAGAGTAAATCAGGCTATCAATATAATCTAATTCATAAACGTTAATTAAGGCTCAAGTTTATATAGATGTAACCTGTTTGACAAGACTAAAATTTAATCATAAAAATTTTTCAAGATTATCTGTCAAGTAATCCATAAGAGTCTAGCATACGGAGTTTTGGGGAAAAAATAGATGGCTAAATATTAGAATAAGCCCCTTTTCCAAACCGTAATAAAGTTCTGTCTTCAGGACAGCAGGACCATAAAGAGGAGCCTGTTTTATTGTCAATGCACCTCTCCTTCTAAGAAGGCCTTACTTTTAGAGAATAAACACAAGGCAAGAAACTTCTCTTCTTCCTTAAATCCCTGTACTTTCTGACACCCTATCCTCTGTAGCCACAGATATACTATCCCTTTTCTCCCAACCCCACTTTAATTACAAATAGTGCTGTCTTTATTTTGCAAGCGAAATTTAATTCAGCACCTATATACATCCTAATTAATGCAGGAAATGTAATTCTGTCCTTACAACTATGGGGCTCAGAAACTGATTTGATAGCTTAAAGTGTAACAGCAAGGGTGTCTGGGAGAATGAACCAAGTCACTGCCTTCACCTCAGCCTTGATGAATATGCCTTGTTTTCTAGTTTACTTCCTCAGTTTCTGCATATAACTACAGGTTCACTCCAGGACCATTCCTTTGCTCTGGATCTCAGATGTCTGACATTTACATTGCTTTTGCCAGTCACATCTTCCTGAGGGGTACTCTTTGTAGGTCTAACCACTCTGTGGAATGCTGCCCATCAGCTGACATCAACTATCACTGCTACTTGAAGGTACCTAATGTCTATTCCATTGAAATTACCTAGAAAAACAAAGCTGGTCTGACACAAGTCTTTGAACAATAATAAGCCCCCCAACCTCAGGGTCTAGAAAAACAGGTAATTCAGCTCTCTATTCACATGTCCCCTTCTATAATTCTACCTTACTCTCTTTCCCACCATTCCAATGTTATAATCTAACTCTACTTCAACCTTCAACCTGCATACATATTTTAAGCAAGAGGTTATGGTAAGATACCATTTCAGAGACTAAACAGAGATCAAGTCTAAGACATTAGACCTATCAAGAACACTGTCACCATAAACCTGTAGAGATATTTAATTCAAACTCTTCCAAGCCTATAACATAACAACAATTACATTTATCCTTCCACCTGGGATACTTTAAGGCTTTACTTGGTGCTTTAAAAAAAATGAGTTCTTTCAATAAAAAGTGTTTAGTAAGTTCAAAGAATCAATATTATTATAAAGAAAATGTCAAGCCAATTTGTAAATCCTTTTAAACTAAAAGTCAAAGAATTATTTTATAATGAATTCTTTATTGAAGCAAAATTCATCTTTTTATATTTTCTATGGTCTGCAAATATCCTTCAATATTTATTTTATTCTTCTGAACAAAGAACTTATAATACATTATACCCTAATGACAAATATTTACATTTAGGAAAAGGAAGCTTCATCTTTCAATTTTACTATTGAATGTTTCTCTCTGCACTTTAAATATATGAGCATATTGGCAGAATTAGGTAAAAAATTCTCAATTTAATTCTATAAAATAATAATTTAATTTAACTCATATCTTTGGAGGATCTTTATTTTCTCTTTATTTTAAACTAAAAGGAATCGGTTCTAGCAAGTATGAAGTGATATGTTAGCAGGAGAATTCCAAATATCAAATGTATCTGGTCTTTAATATGTGAATAGGGTTTTTCCAATGCTTCCATTAAATTTAATTTAATCACATTTTCTACTTCCACTTATAGAATTTTTCTATACTTCAGGTATATCAATTTTCTTTAATCAGGCAAGATCTAACCTTTCATTTCAAAGGTAAAATTTTTACAACCAAATAATATCTCTATCTCCAGCATGGAAGTATTTCTTTCCCCAAAGATTTGCTATTTCTGTTTGACAATTTTCAGCATTAACAATGTTCAGATTTATGTCATCCAGCAAACTTCTACAGGGAGAGCCTGAGTTGTTTTTTTTTTAAGACAGAAACTGAAGTACAAAGAAGATGAACCACTGAGGAAAATGAGAGCTTTTTAAACAGTAGAACTGTTGGCTGAAACACTTTGGGTAGAAGTGTTTGGGTAGGAAATAACATTTTCTCAAGATGCTGTGATATTTTGTGCTAGTATTTCACAGCTAAGGTGTTGTTTTCTTCATGCAGAGGCAGCAATCAGTTGGAAAACAGACAAAACATAAACTAACACGCTTTTTTTTTTTACTCTTAAGACTTAGGCTAATTTGCTACAAGGTGATTAATGCTTTAATCAGGATCCTTGGGTTTGAAAATTAATCATTTCATCAACTGAATGTGGAATTTATATGGATGGAAAAATGCTATAAATCACAAGGAGAAGCATTGGAACATTTAGACATTATGAAATTATTAATTTTTCAAGAAGCCTCTGTCCACCTTTTCTTTGGAGTATTTCCTGCTAAAGCTCCAGTCCACTAATTAGTAGCTACATTACTCTGAGTAAATTGTTTAACTTCTCTAGACTTTTTGTCTTTATACCTTAAAATGCAATATTAAAATTCATGAACTGACTCCTCCTCTTGTTAGCAGAAGCAGCATACTTCTTTGCAAAGGGTCATGAACACTGGGAGGCCTATTCATTGGGGGCCATTATTATAGCAGTCTGCCATATAGTCCCAAAGAGTCCAGACTGCAGTGCTATCTTGGGATAATGTTCCACCAGAAAGCAGAATAAGGTAATGGAAAGGGTAGGGAGGCAATAGATATATGTGTTCTAATGTCCTCTATATGAATAGAATTCCCAGAGCAGGGAGATAAGTTAAATAGGTTAAATTGAAAGTCAAGAGTGAAAACAGAGTTTTAGGCCAATATACTATCAGAATTTCTGGAAAAGAACTCCCTCACAGAACATCCAAACAGAAATATACCACAATAGGCAACTGCAACAAAGTCAAATCAGCAGCACAGCACAAGTTTATTTTGCCAGAACATCTTGATTTCCTATATAATCTTGAACTGTCCACTGGGTTATTATTATGTAGCCTAGAGAAGGATGCAGGTAATTAAGGTAGCTGATATTGCTTTGTAGTGAAAATATCTATAGAGAGTTGTTGAAATGTGTGTGTGTGTGTGTGTGTGTGTGTGTGTGTGTGTGTGTGCGCGTGTGTGTAGGAAATGGGGTGCATTGAGGACCTTTAACCACAGATAAGACAACTTCAGTCTGAGTTACACACAGTGTCAGCAAGACAAAAATGGGCTCCCATTCAAGGATTGCTATGACTCTGCTGAGAAATGCCAGCTCTGGGTAAACAAGCTATAGACTGAAGTATTGGCTACAAGCCGGGCTATAAGAATCCAAATGGATCTTCAAGAACCTCATGAGCAAGTCCCAAGCCCTCTTTTTTCCAACTACTACTGAGCTCATAATGTCCCTGCCCTACCCCTACAAATAGGCCACCAGAAAAGACTGAGAAACAGAGAGAAGATCCAAAGTACTTCACATTATCCTTAGAGACTGGGTTCCTAAATAAACTATTTAAATATTGGGTTAAACTGAAATAACATTCCCAAATAGACATAAATTTAGTTTCCTCTTGAGTCCTTCCATTTTCTAGTAATATGGAAGTTTTATAAAGAACAGATCAGAAATTTAAGAAAATTAAGTACATATTTAGGCACTTCTAAATGTAATATAGAAAATTAACTTG
Organism: Ateles fusciceps; assembly: GCA_036589455.1. Lineage (NCBI taxonomy): Eukaryota > Metazoa > Chordata > Mammalia > Primates > Atelidae > Ateles > Ateles fusciceps. The sequence goes on along the minus strand of JAZHEH010000827.1, from coordinate 913,843 downwards.
ACTCTATTATAGTTCTCTTCCAGTGTGGTTATAACAATTAAATGAAATTAATTAACAACTAAATGAAATATGTGGTGTCTAGCATAATGTCTCTGAGTTACAAGTCATTCAATTGATGGTAGCTTCTGTAATTATGAGATGTCTACAAAGGTAGGCTCTCAGGCCAGGCATGGTGGCTCATGCCTGTAATCCAAGCACTATGCGAGGCCAAAGTGGGCAGAACACTTGATGTCAGGAGTTTGAGACTGGCCTGGCCAACATGGTGAAACCCTGTCTCTGCTAAAAATACAAAAATTAGCCAGGCATGGTGGTACATGCCTGTAGTCCCAGTTACTCAGGATGCTGAGCAGGAAAATCACTTGAACTCAGGAGGTGGAGGTTGCAGTGAGCCGAGGTTGCGCCATTATACTCTAGCCTGGATGACAGAACCAGAAAGGTAGGCTCTCAGACCCCTTTGTTTAGACTTATTTGTCCTTTGTAAAGCACTCATCTCTCCTGCCTAACTGTTACATAATTGCAATGTGACTGCCCATGTGCCATGCCTCATGCTTATGTAGACCATGTGCCATGCCTTATGCCTGTAGACCACATCATGCTATGGTACCATGCTGGTACAGGAAGAAATTATAAGTAGAACCTTGATAAAAGAGCCTGGTGGCTATTAAATGGATTATTTAATGTTGTTCTTAAATCTAAATGTTTTTCATGTTGAACTATGAGGGTGATATGATTGGACATATAAGAAAATTAGTAAACTCTCAGAAATTCTAAGGACCCTAAAGAAGATTACCCTACTCACCACCACCTCAAGTATGTCTTCCATGAGACACAGAAGAAACTTGAGAAACCACAATGAGCAAATATACTGAGCACTGATATTGATGCACTTGGTACGCATCATAGACAACTGTAATTTTTGGTAGATTGATGTGACAGTGTTCATGTTAAACAATCCAGTTACACTTCCCACTAGTCCCAGGAGGCAGGCATGGCCCACCAGTATTCTCTGTGGCAAAAATGAAATGCACTTCGAACCTGTCTCGTGACCTGTTTTCTGATTCTTCCATGTTCCACCATGATTTATGAGGGAATGCTGGTAGATCCACTGCCTTGAGGGCCCATGGGTGACTGAGAGAGGAGTACAGTGCACTTCTGGGGAATGGTGTGGGAGGCTTATAAGGCAAACCCATTATGTAAAAGTACCGACAATAATTGTTTTTATATTGCAATATAAAGAGTATAATAGAGCATAACAGAGATTTTGTATCCTTTGTTTTGGAAACTGAATAACTGCTGCTTGATTTTGTTATTTAAAGTATGTTTTTTGGAAGAATAATTTAAAAGTGTAAAGGGTTTAGACCATAAAAATGATTGCTTCTTCCTGTAATCTGCTTCTTATGACACTCAAAGAGCCTGCAAGAAGAGTCACTGTGGCTACAACAAAGCAGGAAAGCCCCCTTAAGCAGATTATGAGTACTTTTCATAATTAAGTTATTCTGAAAAGAAACGCCATACTATCTTACCCCTATTTACTGGCACTCGGTAACGACATCATTCTGGCCTGGTTGCTGCAAATACGGCATGAAAAACCTCCCACTACGGTTTTTAGGTACAGCCTATGTGCTAATAGTCCTATGATTATTAAGCTGAGTTTTCAAATACCTGAACCTAGAAAGAAGCTGTCTTGGGATGAGAGAATCAAGTATCTAATTTATGCAAAGGACATCCTCCTTTCTAAATTTATACAGTGTAATTAATGTGCTACATATTTTGTAGTAGATCTACTGGTGCTAACTAACCCTGATTAGTTTCAGCCAATCAGTGCATGGCATTTCCCTGACAACTGTTATGGGTCTAGGAATGGGCATGAAATTTAAGTAGTCTCAGTCAAGCTGAATAGAAGGATTTATATTGCTTGCTTGGAGAAGAGAACTTGCTAGAAATGCAAATTTCGAGGTCCTGCTTCAGACTTACTATGATGGATAGTTTTATGTGTCAACTTGACTAAGCCATGGTACTCAGACATTTGGAAAAATTCCAGTTTAGATATTGCCGTGATCGTTTTTTTTTTTAATGACTAACATTTAAATCCAAAGACTTTGATTAAAATGGATTACTTTCCATAATGTAGGTGGGCCTGATCCAATCAACTGATGGCATTAAGAGAAAAACACTGAGCTCCCCCAAGGAAGAAAAAATTATGCCTCCAAACTGCCATTGGACTTCAGCTGCAATATCAGCTCTTCCTTGGACCTTCAGCATGCCAGTCTTCCCTACACACTCAGAATTGCCAGCTTCCACAGTCTTATAAGCTAATTCTTTAAAATGAATCTCTCTGTATATGTTTATGTATATATATGGTATCTGTCGGGCACACATACGTCTTATTTGCTGTTTCTGTATGGAAACAACTAATAGCACACTTACTAAATTGGAAACTCTGGTCATGGGGCCCAGAAATCAATGTTTTAACAAACCAAGCCTTCTAGGAAATTCAGATACATCTAAAGTTTCAGGTCTTCTATACTACTTTGTCTTTATTGCATCTCATTGACAATTCAGTGGGAGAAGTTTGAAATTACCCTGTGGTAGGTTTGCATAGTATCAATTTGGCTACGATGGAATTGTTACCCAGAATTCCCTGCATAGATTCAGGTTAGTGTAGGCCACAGAGGAAATTTTCATGTAATTTGGAGGGTGGAAGGGGGACAGTAGAATCCTGCTTTTAAGTTTAGAGCAGGGCATGAGGTATTGTTGCAGCTTACCCACGTTGTGGCCTATCTTTTGGATCACCTGCTTGGCATGAGCAATAGCCAGGCTCATAGAAATTGCATTATCAGATCCTCCTTCTGGTTTTCCAACATCTGGGCCATGAAGAGAGTGGCCAACGTTTCCTGCAGAGCACGCCTGTCATTGGAACTAAAGGCATGAAGGTGTTGAGAAATGGAAGCAGGTTCCAGGCAGCGTCATGGGTTCTTGCCCATTCTCATCAGTTTTAGTTTGTTCTTGTTTCTTCAACTTCATATCCTCATCCTTTTGCATCAGCAAGAACAACAGTTCCACAAAAACTATTTAACCAGATCCCATAATTAAAGCCAAATCCCTTTAATACATCTCTTAGATTCTACTATATCTCTCTTCCAATGGTCTGTTTTTCTGATCCTATCTGAGAGATACATAAACAGAACCAGTTACCATTAAAGAGAATGTTTTGCTGGCAATAAAATCAGAAAGATTTATGTGTTTTACTTGTAATAAATTCACTTCCTACACTACCTTAGCTTCTGTAGTATATGTTCTGCCCTTAAATGTTTATAGTACAGCATCTTTTGTCTTCCTTATAGTCTCTTTCCTGTCCATTTCCTTTTAAATTCAGATTTTTTTTCTTGTATCCCACTACTTTTCTCTTCCTATGCTTTTGTCCGTTGTTCTTTGTCCTACTATCTTCAGAGACTGTGAGTAATTCTTTCCCTTTATTATGGTGCTTGTTATCTTGAAGATACAGAACCTCCAGTGACCATGACCCCTGAGCACTCTCTTTCCTAATAGCATCAATTTATTTTCCCAAGTTTCTTCTACACTTATCATCTAATCCTCATTTATTTTTACGGTCTTTCTTCTCAATTATGCTACACTTCTATTCTTGTTTTAAAAAAAAATTACATTGAGGCCACAGAGAAGACCTCAGATATATACAATGGAACTTAAACACCAATGTTATTATAATTGGTTTATAGCCATTTTAAATGACTGATTTTTAAACGTTAGTCACACTTTTGCATTTCACTTAAAGAAATTTTAATGTGTGTGTGTGTGTGTGTGTGTGTGTGTGTGTGTGTGTGTGTGTGTATGTGTGTATGACAGAGCCAGGCTTGATGGAGTACAATGGCATGATGGCATGATCGTGGCTCACTGCAACCTCTGCCTCCTGGTCTCAAGTGATTTCCTTGCCTCAGTCTCCTGAGCAGCTGGGACTACAGGTGTCCACCACCACACCTCGCTAATGTTTTGTATTTTTTTGTAGAGACAAGATTTTGCCATATTGCCCAGGCTGGTCTCAAACTCCAGAGCTCAAGTGATCCACCCACCTCAGCCTCCAAAAGTGCTGGGATTATGGGCATGATCCACCTCGCCCAGACTAACTTTTTATTTCTAATGCATTATCTGGTTTATAATCTAAAATTATTAGTGAATGCCTTATTTTGTTTTTAAAAGTACCTACAGTGTACCTTCTACAATTAGAAATCACTATAATAGAAGGAGGTTTGCCTGTTTAACATGAGTAAGTCAACTGAGGCACAATTCATTTATAATATTTAGCCATTATAAGGTGTCAGTAAATTAACTTCCCAGGATTCCCTTTGTATCATTTTCATAGGCTCTAGTTTTTTCTAAATTTTGTAGCCAGTTTTTACTGGTATTGGTAGATAATCTCTTTAATTACATCTTGTCCTGAAATACTATTAATCTATAAATTGTAATTAAGTATACTGTAAAAAAATTTTTAGGCTATGCTATAAATACTGTATATTATGATATAGTACTCTCTACTATAAAATTAGTTACAAAATTAGTTATGTTATAATATAATACTATATTGTGCTATCAAAGTTAATTTTTTTTCCAAGTGACTTAGGTAATTCATTTCAGGAAGGCATTAAACTACATAAACTGTCAGATTTTTAATATTTACTGTAACCTAATCAGATCACATGCTTGATAACATGTAAATTCATGGCTTTAATTTTAAATATTTTGACATGATTTTTTAAAAGCCAGGTTTAAGAAAAAAAATGCTCATCTTCAATGATAAGAAAAGAGATTTCAGTTACATTAGTGACTCAGTCACTATATTTGTATGAAACTTAGTCACATAGATGCTCAAATAACTTTGGTAATAGTAGATTCAGTACTGATTCATAGACATGAATTACAATTTTGACTTTTTTAATAAGAATGTGGTTGATTTAAAAAGATCAATGTAAATTGCCTTACAAGTAATTTGTTTGAATCTAAGAACCCATAATATTGTCTACCCTCCACTACACTTGTCATTTCCATAGTGGAGATACACCTCAAATTGTATGCGCACACACACAGACACACAGTAAGTAGTACTGCTAAAAAATAGCTTCCACCATGATTGTAATTCTTTTCACTCTGCCACTTGATTTATTTAAGACCTAACAATATCCTGCAGAACCGAGACTTGTAGGTTCACATGAATGAATTATAGATTCTGATTAGTTTACTTTTATCTCCAAAAGCCTATCTATGTCATTTCCCAAAGATTCTTTTTCACATTGTACACAGACATATAGAAACGGCATACGTGGTAAGCCATCTTTAAATCCCCAGTCAAATAAGGAGGAAAGAAATGGTGCCTCAAGGTCTTGAAATGTCATTATGCAGGGCTCAATAATTCCAAGGACATGTGCTTTTCAATGAATACAAATTACTATGGATAAGAAAAGGCTTATGTAGACTAATTGCTTAAACAAACAGCAGTTCTGTATTGTTACAGTAGAAAATTTTAATTACAGTGAGAGAAAAATTTGCATAAAATATTTGGTTATTTATAGTTTGCCTGGATGGTGCTAATTTATTTAAAAATAGATAAGCTTATTGAGGCTACTACTGCTTCTATGTGGCTACTTCTGTGTCTGAAACTGTGCTGTGGGCTAGAAGAATTCAGAAATATAGAAGAAATAATTTCATTCAAAACCAGGCTTTTCCTATTGTCTTGGAATTTCACTCTAACTCATCAAATGTGAGGACAATGAGTGAATACACCTTCACCTTTTAAGAGAAGTACTAAACACACTCCCAAAAGACTTACTAAGGTGTGGCCACTCTCTCTATCAACTCAACTCCTTCCTTATTCAAAATAAGACAAGGCTAGAGCTTCATTGAGGAAATTTTCTTTGATGACACTGGGAACATTTAAGACTGTCTGGCTTTTTCCTTTTCCTCCCAAAGTGAGCCACAGATAGAATACAGAGTTCTCTGAAGAAGCAAGATTGGAATCTTATGCCCCAGCAGGATATTTGCAGAGAAATTTGTCAACCTGTTCTTTGCTGCCACAAGAGCACCGTGAAAGAATGTTTCTGAAAAAGCTTTCAATGTCCTTTGGAATTTGTGGAGTATCAAGACTGGTGCTAATGTTTTCCTCTCTTCTGGAGAAGTCAGAAAGCAAAAGTCAGGCTGAAGCAGCCTAAATAGGCAGGATGAAGAGAGGAGAAAGAAATAGAAGCAGAGTTTAAAGGGACAGGTAACTAAGTTTTCCTCTAGACTAAAGAAGCCAGACTCTGGTAGTAATAAAAACACTCTACTACAAAGGCTACATTGGTGGGTGCAGTGTCGCCATGGTTGTGCCTTCAAAGAGAAGCAGTAGAGGAAGAAATGAAGGCGATTAACTAGAAAATATGACACACTCATCAGAAAATAAATTGTAGAGAGGCGTGGTGGCTCACACCTGTAATCCCAGCACTTTGGGAGGCCAAAGTCAGTGGTTCGGTAGATCCCTGGAGCCCAAGAGGTTGAGATCAGCCTGTGCAACATTATAAGACTCTTTCTCTACAAAAAGAAACATCAAATTAGCCAGGCCTGGTGGCACAAACTTGTAGTTCCAGCTACTCAGGAGGCTGAGGTGGGAGAATCACCTGTGCTCAGGAGGTTGAGGCTGCAGTGAGCCCAGATTGTGCCACTTCACTCCAGCCTGAGAGGCAGAGTGAGACCCATCTCAAAAAAGAAAAGAGAAAGAAAGAAATTGAGGAGCCTAATATAGATCTTAGACTTTCTTTATTTAAAAATATAGTAAGAGTTGTAAGTTACAGGTTTTGATAGAGAAAACATAAATTATAGAATTGACACTATTGCCTCTTGAGAAAAGTGCTAAAATTTATTCATTCATTTGAAAACAACTGAGTTCTTAATGTATGCAAATACTATTGTAATAACCTACCCTGGGCTAGCATCACTGACTCCATCTTAGCTATAAACTCCAACCTAGCTTCCCCCTCCCTACCACAGCCCCTTTGTGTGCATAACTAGGCAACACTAATGTTGTGCTAATGTCACGCTGACTCTGTGCTTATCCTACCATATAACCAATGTAACTGCATCCTGCTTGGCAAGCACACCTGCTATTGTGTATAACTCGCTCTGAAACCCCCTTGGTGATTGTTTGGAAATATCCTTAGCAACCAACAATCCTGGGAACCTCTTCCCCCCTCATTACTAGCTAACTTGCCTGTTCTGCTTCTGTAAAATTCTGCTTCTGTAAAATTCTGCTTCAGCTAGGCTACCCCTCCCCTACCTAAATCAAGGTATAAAAAGGAAATCAAGCCCCTTCCTCGGGGCCTAGAGAACTTTGAGCATTAGCCGTCTCTCAGTCGCCAGCTAATTAATAAAGGACTCTTAATTTGGAATTCAGAGCATGGCACATTTCCTTCTAACTCACTTGCTTATTACACTATATTTTACATTTACATAAAAGAAAGACAACACTCATTACCTTAATAATTATATAATTTTGAGGAAAAAGTGTAGTGTATTTAGTAAACAGCCACCACCAAGACACACACACACACACACACACACACACACACACACACACACACGTTGAGAAGAGTTTTTTTTGTTTTGTTTTGTTTTTAAGATGAGTGGTAGCCTAATGATGCAGAGAATCACTGGCCTGAAATAATGTAGAGTAATATATGACAACTATATGGATAGGTTAATCTTTAAACTGAATCCTGAAAGATTAGTAGAAGTCACCCAAGCATAAAGGGAGCAGAGGAGTTTAGGAATGTGGAGCTGTTTTGAGGTCAGTAAAGAGCATATTTAAAAACAAATATCCCAGTACAAATGGAAATGCCAGTAGCTTGTCCAGTTTCGCTGAAACATGGGATATGTTCAAAGAAGGAACAGAAAATTTAAATGGAGGGAAAGATCAAGAAGCATGCTTTTTCAAACATTCAGGGTATGCTTTGAGACAGTGAAAGAGAGGAGCTCAGAGAACACTTAAACCAGAGAACTCTGCTTTTATGTTTTACATATAATGCTGCTTTCCACACTTTGAGACAGTGAAAGAGAGGAGCTCAGAAAACACTTCAACCAGAGAATTCTCCTTTTATATTTTACATATATTGCTACCTTCCACGTTAAGTTTTAATTGAAGTGATCTACAACTTAAGAAAAAAATCAGGATCTATGAATCTTGAACAACACAACAAGGTAAATGGATAGACAAAACAAGTAATAACAGAGAGAATACCACAAAAAAAGATAAAGTATGGTAAATCACAATCATAAAGGACTTTTAATACTCCTGATCTTCTATAAAACTCTTTTCCTTGGTGTTTTCTGATTCCTGTTCTCTTTTCCCAAAATTGTATCCCAATATCCTCTTTCTCTGACAACTTTTCTCTAATCCACAACTTAAATATCTGCTCAGAAATTTATTCTTTTATGAAAAGAAATGTTTTGCTCTATGGTAAATTATCTGGTCTCCATATTTATCCTCTTCATTAGAGGGGGAGGTTCTTTATGAGCAGAAATGTTCTGGTTAACGTTTTTCCCCCATTTTCAGGTTATCCTACCCAAGCTGTCTTTGAGAAATGGCATCTACCACTACTATGGCTTAGACTCTTGTCCAGTTTAAATGCCTCCTAGAATGACAAAATGAAATTTAATATTTCTTTCATCTTCCTGTCTATCGAACCTGTCTATTTTAATATCCTATGACAACCACCAGCTCAAATCCTTTAAAAGTAAATTCATAATCTTTCTTTGTCTTTGCATTGTTTCTCCTCTTTCTATATTTTCTTAGAGAATACAGATATTTCAGAGCCATCATAGACTCCTCTCCCTTTGCCCCTCTGCCTTCTCCATTTTAATCAACAGACCAAAGTCTGTCGATTCTGCACCTAATTTATCTTCCAATCTGGTTCCACTTCTCCAAATCCATTCATCTCTTGCTTGAACTTCTGAAATAGTGTCCCAGCTCTTCTACTACCAGAATGTATTTTATCTAACAATTGACTAATTATGTTTATTCATTCATTCCACAAAGATTAATTGGGAAACTACAAGATTCCAGGAATTCTTTCATGTGCTGGGAAATCAGTAATGAATACCTCCAAGCTACTGAAGCATTTCTTTATATTGTCACAGTGTAATCTTTGCAAAGCTAATCATGTCAACTCTGTTAAGAACCTCAATCAACTCTGTACTGCAAACAGGCTATGGCTCAGCACGTTATAGAAACCCATTTATGTTAAGAATCTAGTCTACTTTTTAAAAAGCCTCTTCTCCAAATTACTCCATTTCCAGCTAACAAAACTTCTGTCCAATCTCCAAACAATCCATGCTTTTTTTTTCTGGACTTTGTACATGGTAATTTATACTTCTGCTCTTTCCTTCAACTCTGTCTAGGAAATGTTCCAAATTGTAATAACCAGTTTATTACCTTCTCCATAAAAGTGAAATCAGTCAGTTAACCAGTTTCTCTGGGTTTTCTTCTGCTTTAGTGGCATCACTAGTCATCAAACCCTCTAGATTTTATTTTCTGAACACATAGCTCAATGCTTTCTTACTGCTAGTAGAAAACAATCCTCTAAATACTCCCAAATAACTTAAGATTTTTTTTTATCTTCCCCATACCTTTTCCTACCCTGCTAATATTCAAATACTACATGCCTATAACAGAATCAAAACATATAAAGACCTAATTTGAATCTCACATTTGGGAAGATTTCTAGAACTACAGACTATTTTCTCCTCTTTCTTTTTCAACCTCTAATTTCTGAAAGAAAGCAACCCATATGTTGTACCTAGTCAAATTTTAAGTCAGAAATTGAATCAATATTAAATATACAATAATTAAATAATCATTTGTCTGACTGTGTGACTACTCAGCCCTGTTGCTAAATATATTCTCCTTATTTCTTTAAATAAAGGAAATTTAATGACTGAAATTGAATTACCCCATGTAGTATATACCAGTATTGAATTCATTTGCTCATTCCACAGTAACTCTTTGGATGATTACTATGTGCTAAGCACATCACAATGTCAAGGTTATACAAGATTAAATAATAAAAAAGTCTTTGCTTCTAAGGCATTCACAGTTTGATAGAAAATTGAGAAAAGAAAATCAGCAAATATAACAAAAACTTGTAAATTCTATAGAAGTCTATATGGCAAACTGTGTAGTCCAGAAACTGAACTTATAAGAGGGAGGTAGACATGTATATGGAGAAAAGAATGTTCCACAGGGTAAGGATAGGTTTCTAGCTTATGCAATTAAAGAACAAAAATATAAGTGTTAAAACAGCCCAAGCCAGTTGTGCACGTGAACTTAATTCTGGAGTTCCTCAAGAATCGTATGTCTTGAGCTCAAAGTGTGCATTTTATTGTTGTTTCTCCCACAGTGCATTGAGCATTAGGTGCTCAGCACATATTTCTTCAGTGGATTAATAAGTGGTTATAAGAACTAATAAAAAATGATAGTTCTTAAATCATTTGGGAATTCTTATATGTGATATGGAACTACTGTCCGGGGCTAAAAATAACAGTGTTTATAAAAATATGTAGTTTTAAATTCAATATTTAAGGTTTGCTTGGGCCAGGTGCGGTGGTTCACGTCTGTAATCCCAGCACTTTAGGAGGCCTAGGCAGGCAGATCAGCTGAGATCTGCAGTTCGAGACCAGCCTGAACAACAAAAAGAAATCCCATCTCTACTAAAAATGCAAAATTAGCCTGGCGTGGTGGCGCATGTCTGTAATCCCAGCTACCTTGGGAGGCTGAGGCAGGAGAATCACTTGAACCTGGGAGGTAGAGTTTGGGGTGAGCCAAGATCACACCATTGCACTCCAGCCTGGGCAACAAAAACAAAACTGCATCTCAAAAAAAAAAAAACAACAACAACAACAGCAACAAAAACAGGTTTGCTTGGACACCGTAGATTATCAAATAAATTTCACCAAGGGTGCTGCAATAGGGAATATCAAGATTAGATTACATTCATTGTGAACCAGAAGTTGTTTTTCTTTTTTTTTTTTTCCCAGACAGAATTAGATAGAACTTGCATAGTACAGATGTACACCAGTGCAGAAAATTAATTAGTTGGATAAATAAATGTGTATGTTTATGTAGTGCTCTGTGTGTGTGGGGGTGTGTGTGTGTGTATATATATATATATATATATAAATAGATAGATATCTTTTAATGTAAGAATAATAGTATCATTTATTATAAATCCAATAGAGCAGTAGAAGGATGATGTGGAAGAGCTTGTTACCTCTACAGTTTAGTCTGGGAGCAGTCTTATAATACCAGGCAAAGCTATGATCCATATTTTTGTGGACTACTGTGCTACTTTCATTGCTCTACTGTTCTTTAAAACCAATAAATTCTAAAGAAACTCACAGGAAAATTCTTACTATCCCTAGATTGGTTGGTAAGGACCAAAAGTAGAACAGGGTAGAAAGAATAGGATGCTGGGAGTCTGTCAGATCTGAGTTAAAACTCTAGAACTAGACTCAATGACTTTGGGCAAAGTAAAACCCCATTTCTGCATTTCTCCTTGGAAGCCTAAAGAACTCTTACACATCCTTCAGAATCAATTCAGGTCACCTCCCTGAAAATCTTAGTAGTTCCAAAATGGAAGTCTTGGCATTTCTCCCACCCTCCATTGCCCACTGCCTCAAAACTAGCTTTCCCAATCAGCAAAAGAACCTACCTTTCACCCAGTTACAATGCTGTACATGGGTGCTATTTTTTCTCTTTTGTTCAGATACCACATCCAATCCACAAGAAGTCCTACCAGCAATATCTTTGAAATAAATACAAAATCTGACCACTTCTCATAACCTACAGCACTACTGCATTAGTTCAAATCCCCATCATTGCCTGGACTTTTGTAATAACCTCCTGTCTCATCTCTCTGCTTCCTCTCTGGTCATCTTACATTTTGTTCTTCATATGACAGTTTCGTATGACAGAGTCATCTTTTAAAGTATAAACCTTTGTCTCATGCCTGTAATCCCAGCACTTTGGGAGGCTGAGGCAGAAGGATCACTTGAGGACAGGAGTTCAAGAACAGCCTGGGCAACATAGCAAGATCCTGTTTCTACAAAAAATAGAAAAATTTTCTGGACATGGTGGTGCACACCTGTAGTCCTAGCTACTTAGTAGGCTGAGGCAGGAGGATCACTTGAGCCCAAAATTCAAGCCTTCAGTGAGCCATGACTGCACCACTGTATTCCAGCATGGACAACAGGGTAAAACCTTGTCTCAAAAGAAAAAAATACACAGACACACACACACACAAACAACACACACACACACACACACACACACACACACGCAGAGATCATGTCACTTGCTTACTCAAAATTCTCTGGAGATTTTTCATCCCAATCAGAAAAAAAAAAAAAAAAAAATCTGCCTACCAGATCTCACATATCCTGTTCTCTATAAGACTCTCAATTTCCCACAGATCACATCCTCACTCTATCCTCACTAGCTTTTCTGCTGTAACTTTAACAATGCCAAGCACACCCTTACTGTAGAGCCTTTCTACCACTGTTTCCTCAGATCTCTCCTCAGATCTCCACGTGCATAACTCTCAGGTCATGGTTCACAACCACTTTCTCAGAGAGTCCTTCCCAAACTACCACCTCAAAGGGAGTCCTCAGGGTAGCCCTCCTTCCTCAACCCTACTCCCTGCTATACTGTTAACTCTTCTTATGCCTGCCTCATGTTACACTTTATTTATTTATTTATCATAAGTCTCCCCTAATGAACAATAAAATCCATGATAGCAGAATTTGTATCTCATTTACTATCCCCCAGTGCTACTCATTGTGCCTTGTACATGGTAGGTATTTTATAAATGTTTATTGAATGAATAAAGTATCTTCTCATGCCCTCTCCAGAAAACCTTTTTGGTGCTCTCTGTGATGTGCGTCCATTGCACCCAGTGCATCTTCTTTTCTCGAGGGTTTACAATGAACTTGTTTACTTTTGTATGTCCATTGCTAGGTTATGTGCTTTTTAGGATTGGAAGACCACATCTTTCTTATTCATTATTGTATTCCCAGTGTCAATGCCCAAATCTCTTGTATAATAAACTCTCAGTAATATTGTTGAATAAACTAGTGGTTGATCATAGTGCTTGTGGCCCATTCAGTACTGAATAAATAGGAGCTATGACAATAAGAACAGATATTTCTATTTTATGCAGCTGGAAACTTCTTAACTAGTGCCCACATAAGGAGAGAAAAAAAGCAGATTAAGAAGTAAATATAGGTATGAAAAACAAGCCATTTGTTATTTCTATTTTAATTGTAGAAGGCACAGTTAACTTAATTTAGATTTATCATCCATAGGGTAGTCACTCAGAGGTAAGGAAGATGCCTGCAGTTTATTTCTAGCATGCTGGGAATTATTTTTCCAGTCAAGGAAAATAACAGGCATTAGCAGGATTGTATTAATTTCTCTTCTCATACCACTGGGCACCAAAAAGAAACATTCTTTTAGTTTAGGGCTATTACAACACACATTCAGCACAGGTTTTAATTTAAGCACATGTTTATAGAGTGCTCTTGACTAAGTAGAAAAAAAAAACAGAGGTGAATTGCCTTGTGATTGAAAAGTAGTTGCTAAGCCTTTGGGAAAGCTGTCAAGAGATTACACATGATTTTCAAGGGTGGAGATACGAGATGATCTTAATCGCTAAAACAGAGTGGAGTCAAATGACTGTATGAAGTAAAATCTGAACCATTGGTATCTCAATCTCAGTATCATTCTGAATTGCTGTTTTAGGTATGTATTGAAAACAATATACTCCTTCAAAAGCTATCTGAATTTTACATTAGAGTATAAAGAATTTGGGGATTTAATTCTTATACTCTCATGGAAATTCCTAGTAACGTAATTTACCAGAATCCAAGATTCCTGTGTCTGTCCATGCCTCTTGAACAATGTAGGTATTCGTTATTAAAATTTGAGAAGCACAAACATTTGGCAGCCTGTTATGTCATTAGAATGTATGTGCAAAAACCCTTTAAGGGACAAAACCATTTCAATCCGAACTAGGGTAACAGGCATTTTGATATAATTATGATTATAATGAACAGGTGAATGATTTCAAGTCAAGCACACTCCATTTGCAAGTATGACATTTTCTTTCCCATGTGAACACCATCAGAGAACTTTGATTTCTGGCCTCAGACTTTTGAGAATTAGTAGTCATTATCCAGTTTTAATCATTCAAGTAATTTTCAGAGTGTTTTTCATATTGAATACATTGGCACACACTCAAAGACTACAAAAAACAGTGTCTTCATGCTAACACCAAAGCATATTCCTATGAGACCAGCGAGTGGAATGCAAGTCTTGGATTTGAGACAGTTTCTTTAGATCTTTTGATCTTTAACATTTCAACTTGAAGATTTGTTTTCAAACTTATTTAAATGTCATGAATTTTGGTGGAATCTTGAAAATATTTAAGTGGTTGATAATGCATTATTTAAATGCAGGTAACACTTTCCAAATAAAGCATTAACTACACCATATGGCAGCAGGAATCCTGTGGAAACCATACAATGTGTGGTTTAAAAATTTATTGATTTCACTTTTTTATTTCTTTTTATAAGATCTCTTTTTCCTCTCCACTCTTGTTTTCCAAAATCTTACCAGTTCACCACATAATCACATGATTAATATCTTCAAATGGTAGCCCACTTGACAGTAATGTGACAAATGCTTTCAAAATAGAATTTGTTTATGTACCTTTCCAAAATGAGTTATTTTGCACATATTTCCATGAAACAAATCCAGAATATAGTGGGAAACATTTGATATCTTCAATATCTATTATTTTATCATCAACAGGCCTTCCTAAAGAATATTTGTAAGTCTTAAGAAACACATATATGGAATATTTGATGAAACTGTAGTGCACAAGGAATTTGTTAATTACTTCAGTTATTCAAGGGTTCCTTCGTTTTCTAAATTTTTAGATATATGTAGTGTTCCAGGAAAAGATATTCAGATCTTTTATGTGTCAATTTATATTCCTGTGCATAGACATACTTGTATATAAAAACAAATTTCAAACCTAACTTAAAAAGAAGAAAAGAAGTCCTTTTAATAGTACAATAATACAATAATATGTTGAAAGTCACTACTTGTCAGTGTTGTCAAATAATGTTGTTATAAATCATGTAAATAAATATAAAATATTTGTTTTTGTTGTTTGCCTATTTTTATTTTCCAGTTTCTGATATAATTAGGAAAAGCTTATTGAAAACAAAACTTGAAAACCCTAAAGAGGATAAGAAAAGCTGTAACCTGAACATATCAACTGCACTTTCCCCTAAGTTTCTACTATGGAAAGATGTTTACCAGCTTATTATTTTCTGACAGATAATTCCTAAAGCATTCCTACCTTGGTCTCTCTCTCTCTCTCTCTCTCTCTCTCTCTCTCTCTCTCTCTCTCTCTCTCTCTCTCTCTCTCTCTCTCTCTCTGTTTCTATCTCCCTCATTGCTAATGGTACTTGGAAGTTAGTTAAAATTCTTAGGGAATAGAAACAATTAATAAATAACATTAGATACCTGATATACCTGACATGACCAATTCCGCCCTAAATTTATGTTTTCTAGGCTCAGATCGAAGTTCAGATCTAAGTTCAAAGCTCTAAACTAGCAGCTGTAGTATTTTTATAGATTCCAAGGGCAAGGCTATGAAATTTTTACTTTTAGATGTATTTTTTTACTGTTTGTAAAAGTCGGATATCATAAATCTGGTAGTTTCAAAAAATCTGCAGCTTTTTGAATAGTGGCCCTTGTATTTCGATTTAAACCAAATAGGACCAAACTTATTAGTTCCATTCTGAAAGGTCACTTTTCATCAAGATTGTATTAGAAAATAAATCATTTAAAGCCATCCTTTGGATGGTTCCTTGCATGAATTTCTTAAGACGAACATGTAATAAGAGCTTCTTTGCAAAGCAAAGCTTTTTTGTTAATTCAAAGTGGTCTAAAGCTGCCACCTTCTGGCACTAAGGTGATATTTCTCTAAATTCAGTATGCTGCTGAAGTGCTATGACATTATTACAACAACCTGCACAGTACCTCGACGAATATCGAAAAGAAGTCTGTAAGCACAAGAAAGGCAAAACGCCTACATTATGCATTCATTTGACTGTGGACACATGTGAAATATTAACACACTATTAATAGAAACAGGTTGCAGGAGTAGAACTCTAGGAACCAAGCAAGTTTCTATTAAAATCAGTCAAGCACTAGTATTTGCAGCCACGACACTCTTCTCTGCCATAGAAAACTAACAGTTGAATGGGATGGAAGTTCCGATTATAGTTTTTTTGTTCTGATTATAAATTTTCAGTGTTCTGTCACTTCAATGGAGTAAATCACAACTTGGTACTTTATCAATGGTCTGCTTTGAGCCTAGTTAATTTAATTCATTACTGAAGACGCATATAAACTTAGAAAATACTTACCAATATAAATCTAAATATTTATCTTTACTTAACAAATATCTGAAAGTATGTTTATATTGTTAAAATATTTTACACGCATTTATCAATTTTTCTGATTATCAAAGGTAAAATGAAGTCTTTTTTAATTCTATTGACAATATGGGACAGATTATAGCTTTTTATTTTGGAATAAACTCTTAGGGTAATTAAGGAACAAAGCCCAGAGCCTGAGTAAATGGGTCAACTGTAAAAATCCACTGAGTTCTATTAGTGACCACTTTCTTGTTTTTCTGAGAAGGCTATTTTCTTTTTCTAATGGTGAAAAGAACAAATTAAGAGCATTATTGTTTTTTCCATTTTTCTATCTTTCATATAATGCTTTTCTCTAAGTAAAAGGGCAGTAGGGTTAAATATTTAGAATGAATAAACTAGCTCCAAGAAAAGAAACTGGCAACTTCTGTGATGCTGAGTAATTAAACAGACCCACAGAGCCTGCTGGAATTATAGAACATAAGCAAAGATTAATGAGGCCTGAAAATGTAGAGTCCCATGGTCTCCAAGCAACATGCAAGGTGTCTCACCTCAGCTTTCTTCATGTTGAACAGCTGCCCATTTTCAAGGCAAGCAAAATTGTATTTGCTCATGCTTTGATTCAGAAATAGTTTGGTAAAATCTATGACAAAAAATTTAGCTTTTAAAAGTAGCCTTAACTACCTTTTTTAGTTCCCATCCATGGTGGCTGGCTTTGCTTTGCACCCTAGACTGCAGACTTTTCATGAGGTGATGTGTGTGTGTTCTGAGTTCTTTTCCTAGTTTCTAGCCTAATCTGGGTGGTCAATGAACAGGATCTTTTACAGAGCCCCATTCACTGGGTGAAACGGTCAAAACAGGAAACAGGTCATATCTTCTTTCTTTTCTCCTACCTCTAGGACCAATGAGAGGTAGACTGCTTCTGATGGTCTGGGAGTTTTGAAGGTTTACAATATCTTTGGTGAAGAAAATAATGACTGATTTTTTTTAAAAAAGTTTCCTCCAATTCGTTCTAGATTCATGGTTGCTGCTAATGCCAAATAGTTATTCCAAGAAGACACAGAATAATAATAATCTAAAAATAATTAGTCTTATTTTTAGATTTTTAAGGGGGCACACAATAACTCCATCTGACTAAATTTTCACAAGGACTTCATTTATTTAATGTATCTTTTCTTGTCATCAGAAGTGGGGACCTCTTAAAGGGACCTCTAAAATGTTTTTAGTACCTTTCTATATACATACATTTAAATTAGGATTCTTGTATGTTCAAACTTAGACTAGAGTTTTGTAATTATCTGTCTCCTTTTCATAAATATTTATTAAACTCAACCACACATATGTAAAATTATACAGGCTTTTAGTGCTTTCCTAAAGTAGTTTAGTACTCATACTGAAAACACCATAAATTCTGATTAACGACAGACACCAAACCATAAATTCTGATTAATGACAGATACCAATCCATGGACCACATAGTACAAACTCATGAAGGGTAATTGTTTTCTCATATTATTTCATCTAATTTTAGTGTGTGTTATAGCTGTCTTCAGATAGGACTTCACACCCTTACCCCGTGCCATTGTGTACAGACATCTGAAAATTTCTTAACCACATTCTCTCTCTCTCTCTCCTCTCCTCTTCCCCTACTTTCTCTCTGATATCAAGTAAAGATTTACCCAGCCAATAAGATTGCATATTTCATCAAACTGTTAACTACCACATATAGTCTACTGATTTAGTGTGTATTATGTACTGTATACACTTAATAATATATAGCATGCTCATTTTAAACATTATGATCATTCTATAGGCTTATAGAGGGGCATGAATATTGCTTTTGAACTAAAAATAGTTTATTTATCAAACATAAGAGGCTAAGCTCATTAAAATAAATGTCCTCCAAATAAGAAGCCTCTTTAATTACTCATGTTAAGGAATGTTGAGACTTCATTTTATATAGTATTCTCAATCCACCTCTTTCAAGATACAATTTTTCCATTAGGAGAGATAATAAAATTCTCTCTCTGTTTGTGTGTGTATGTTTGTGTGTGTGAATGGTAATTGTGTTTAGTTCAGAAGCTTAAAAAAATATATATGTAAATAATCACATGATAAATTTACATAAGATAGATAATTAAAGATCATTTGATTTCTTACATTCTTGGTTTCATTCCCTAAAATATCATTTAGCATGCTATAGATTTTCTCAGTTAATGTGTTAAACATGTCACTTTAGCCTGCCCATTTAGGAACAGACCATATTTTATGCTTAAATGAGTAGAAACATTGTAAACACATTTTCATTTAATCGGTTACCTGGAGGATAGATCTAAGTTAAGGAATCTCTTTGAGTTTTAGGAATTTGCAAACATTTATTGACCAAGTACTTCATTAGGGAAAAAAAAAATTCTGAGCAAGCACTGCTGGTGCATGTAAATGTAGTTGCTTATACATGATACCTACTTAGCACTCTATAAATATATATTCATAAATTATACACAGAAATGAGAAATGTACAATAGTTGAGAAAAGATTAAATACTATTTTAGTTATTTTAATTGTTAAGTGACCAACTATTTCAAAAAGATTGACTGGGTAGAGTTTTTTTTAATTTTAGTTTTTTAAGCCTTTGTAATATAATAATTCAAATGTCTGAGTTTAAGAATTTATTCTGGTACATGGTTTGATAACTGTCATAATTAGAAAAAGTTATTTTTAACAATAACCTATTTCAAAAAATTTGCTGGAATATGGCTAATAGACATCTTTCTTGATATCAGTCAATTGTTCTGAAAAATTACTTATAACAGCTTTTATTTTATATTTTATATAAATACTTCCAAGGTCAACACAAACTTTTCATTTGTTTAAACAGATAATAAAATTCTATGTTTAAGTGTTTTAAGTGTGCACATATGAAAGACTAATTAGTTATGCGCTTACAACATTATGGACTCAAAATCACCTAAGATCCAAACGTTTTCAAATATCTCACTTCACAACTTTCTTTCCGTGGCACAAGCCTTTCCCAGGAAATTATCATCTTTTCATTCATTGTTAACATGTTACAGGAAAGTCTGTTTTTAGTATCTGTTAAGATACCATTTTACCAATTGTCATCAAAGAAAAAATCAGAAAAGTTATACCACTTATTTCCCAAAGCTGTGTATGGTATAAAAGATTTTTATGAAAGCCTTTTTGTATTACAAAGTGTTTTAAGAAGTCTACTATTTAGCAAAGTGCAGGGCCCTTCCTAGAAAACACTTCAACTGCAGCATCTAGCAGTATGATGCAAGGAAAGGAAAGCATGAGAGTCAGCTCTTCCTGGCCACTCTTCCACCAGGATTCTGGGTGTACTCAACTATGCTATGTGACTGTATGACACACTGGCCAATGGGAAGAAGCTAAGGCAACTCAAATAGTAAATATTACTAATGTTGAATTACATTTATTTCATCTAAAAATCTAATTACATTTATTTCATGTAATCTTAAAATCTAATATTTCCTTAAAAACCCCAATAGAACATTTTGCCCACTGAGGAAGAAAACAGATCCTCATAATCAATAAATATTTTGTCCTGCACTCTAAATTTTGAAAATGCAACTAATGAAGAAATTATTACTGTGTGATTCTTTTTGGCACAAGTCATACATCTTTAGAGATCTTCAATGATTTACTCTCCAAGACAAACACTGTATCCCCTTTATAGATCCTAAATCTTTTATAACAAACACTGTGATTTCTTTTAAATGCATGCTGTTAGTTTCCTTTTAAATAGCCCTTTTAGATTTTGCTAATTTCAGTCTCGAGCGCATGGTTTTGTTTTGTTTTTTTCTTTACTAAGTGCCATAATCTCAAACCCACTGTCATTTACTGTGGCCTGCTAACCGCAAGGCACATCTTGGAGGGTGTCTTAAGTTCTTAAGTGTAGGTGGAAGAACAGCCTGTAAGTGTGATCTGTATAAAAACTTTAAAAAACTGGGTGTGGCAGTTTCAGCTGTGGCTGGTGAGCACTCTCCTGCCATCCTGAGCACAGTTCTTACAAACAAGCAAGTCTTGTATTTAAATAACGGGCCTGTGCTATTTTTCTCCCATGACAACACTCTTGTGGGGGTTTCAGTGGGAGTTTCCTCACTCACTTTGGGATTCACTTGCCTAGAAAATGGTTTAAATGAAGAAAACTTTAAAAATAATATACCTAATTGTGAGTAAAGATTAAAGTAGTCCCTCATTCTCATTAGCTAGGTTACAATAAACCTCTTTTAAAAGAATAAACTAAAAATTAAAATGTCAATGAGTGTTTCTAAAATCCTAACCTTGTTTAGTAATTTTGCTATATGCCTTTTCCCAGCATGAATGGCAAAAGGTCACACGTAATTGAAAAAAATCCATCAGAGTGAATATCACATTGAACACTACAGTAACACGAAGATAAAGATGCGTAATTCAGCTGACAGCCAAGTTTGGTTATTTGATGCTTGTCAGCTCCCAGGAAGCTTATTTATATTTGGAAGTACCTACTAAAAGATTCTTCAGTGACTTCCTATTACCACAACACAAGCATTATTGTACATTTAATGTGATTTTCTGCTGTCTCTTGGAAAAAAAATGAAAAGAGTACAAATCAAAAAGTGAAATAATGTGAAAGGCATATCAAAAAACCCATAGCCGAGCTTTAAAAACTGTTTTCATTGCCCAATAACACTACTAAAATGACAAGGATTAATACAATCTATGAAATAGACACATAATTGTTTCTATAAAATGATTGCACATTTCAAACAAAAAGAAAATAGAATGTCCTAGAGATTTTTTATTTAAAGAGAAAAAATTAGAATCTTCATTGAATGAATTCCATATGCACAACACATTTGTTCCCCATCACTCAGAATATAAAGCAAGATTTCATAAGTCCCTGCTTTTTGAATCTATTTCATGCAAGCATAACCAAGAAAGCAACAAATAGCTAAAGAATTATTGCCAGACTGTATTTTCAGGCTTTTTGAAAATTATTTCACAAAATACACTAAACATATCACATCCCATAGGAAACAGGAATGGTAGGAATGAGATCTTTGCCCTGTTAATTTCATTTCAAATGTTGTTAAAACTAAAGAGTTAATAAATACTTTGGTTTTCAGAACCAAGAGACATCTTAGGGGACATGATATAGCCGAGTTTTATTTCATGATTCCGTAATACCCCTCTCATTGAGTGATTGCCAAGCTGGGGTCAGGTATTGTCTGAAGTAGTCTCCAGTGTTTTGCCAAGGTCACATTGACTCAACTTTCAAGAACATCAGAACTGGATATACTCCCACAGCTCCTCGATAATATATTTTGTAAAGATATATAAAGATCAAGGAAATTAAAAGTGACAAACAGTAGATTGGCAAGATACATTTGTTTCCTTGTTTTTGTTTCAATTACATACTTGTTCAACTTATAGTAAATTAATTTTCTGAAAATACAAAAAAGCCTAAAAAAATCTGTATTTTCTTATGTATTCAGCCATATGATAAACTTGTATTTTGCTACCCATTGAGAGACTAAGACTGTGCTAGATACTGAAAGACCTAATACCCAATACATAATTCCAAACCCAGGGAGTTTTTATTCTGGAATGAGAAACTGACAAGTAAGCAGGCAATTCATAAACATGATAAACTGTATAATAAAAGACAACTGGGAATTTTTAAAAAATTATTCAGTAAGTTTAGACTGGGAATGAGACTAGTTAGAATAAACATTCTAGTACAAGTGAGTCTCAGACAACTTTGTTGAGGGGGAATGGAGAAGATGAGAGAAGAGAGGGTCCCAAATGATGCACATTGTTACTAACACATTGAGCATAGTGCACTGAAGGAATGTGGATGCCAGGGTATTTCAATTTGGCTAAAGGATAGATATTGAGAAGGGAATGCAGCAAAAAATAAAATGGAAGAAGTAAGCACAAGCCCTGAATTTATGTTGCCAAGTTTGCACTTTCTCCTGAGAGCAAAGATAAGCCACAACAACTCTCAGTGATGGGCATTACCATCTGCATTATAGAAAAAGGAATTTGAGAAAGGCCGAGGCAGGCAGATCATCTGAGATCAGGAGTTCGAGATCAACCTGGACAACATAGTGAAACCTTGTCTCTACTAAAAATACAAAAATTAGCCGGGCATGGTGGTACACACTTGTAATCCCAGTTACTCAGGAGGCTGAGGCAGGAGAATCACTTGAACCCTGGAGGTAGAGGTTGCAGTGAGCCAAGGTTGTGCCATTACACTCCAGCCTTGGTGACAAGAGTGAAACTCCATCTCGAAAATGAAAGAAAAACTTGAGATTCAAAGATCATACGTGATTTTTCAAGGTAATTTATTGATATATAAGTCTGGGTTCTGACAAGAAACAGATGGCACACTTGAAGGGTAACTGAGGAGAGTTGAATAAAGGAACTATTGATGAAGGTACTATTATTCAGGGTATAGGGACATTAACAAGGTGCTGATCTCAGTAGGAAGTCCTTGTTGTCCTTGGGCTAAAAGGGCCAAGGGGAGAGAATAATTACCAAAATGCAGTAAGAAAAAGATGTGTAGAGAGGGCTATGTGACATTCAGTAAAGGGAAGCCAAAAGGCTTCCACTATGCCCAGCAGGAAGGGAGCAGGGGCAATAAAATCCTTGATCCCATGTTGAATTGGTTGACTCTAACCAGAAGCTAGATGTATTAGTCTGTTCTCACACTGCTATAAAAATACTATCCAAGACTGGATAATTTATAAAGGAAAAAGATTTAATTGACTCAGTTCTGTATGACTGTGGAGGCCTCAGGAAACTTACAATTATGGGGAAAGGGGAAGCAGGCACCTCTTATATGGTGGCAGGTATGAGAGGTAGTGTGTGTAGGAGGAAATGTCAAACATTTATAAAATACAACCATCGGATCTCATGAGAACTCACTATCTCGTGAACAGCATGGGGGAAACTGCCCCCATAATCGAATCGCCTCCCATCAGATCCTGCCCTCAACACATGGGAATTATGGGGATTGAATTGGAGATGAGATTTGGGTGGAGACACAAAGCCAAACCATATCACCATAGGATAATACAGCCTTTTCATGTAGTCTGAGGATATAAAGCATGATGTAGGAAGGTAAGGAAAGGATCTGAAGAGGCAAAGAGAACAAGTAGGAAATCAATAGCAGAGCTCAAGCTTAAGCTTGATCTTCTGTCTCCCAAATCCCAAATCATTAGACATAGTGTAAAACAAAATAAACAAATTATATATTACTTACATATTTTATCTATATATGTATATAATAAAGCACAACAGTTACTTTTATAGGCCATTGTTCTTTTTCAATTTCTATATAAGTAAAATATATTAACAATATATTAAAATATATTGGCAGTATGTTAAAATTAATAATTTATTAAAAGAGCAGTTTTTTAAAAAAAATTATCTAGAACTGTCTGGATCATTAATAACTGTGGCATAGAATTTGGGCAGTAGGATGTACCTCTACGTTCCTACAAAGAATGCAGTGGTATTGGTGCTGTAAGAAATAATAGAAAAGAATAAATGTATATTCACTTAAAATGGAAATAACTGTTAAAATACCTTGAATTTCATGATAAAATATCTAAGATAATTAGGATTCGTGCAATTTCAAATTCATTTGCTTCACTGGTAAACCAACTTACCAGTGTAAAGTACCTTAAAAAAGAAAAAAATGTGGTTTTTTTATTTCCTTAAAATACTGAAGAATATTTTGTACTTTCAGTGAACTAGGTATTTAATTTCTCATATTTATCTTAAATAAATTTAGCCAAAGTTCTAATCGCACACTTTATTTTCAAAAAATAGTATGTAGCCCAATAAAATGTACTCTAACAAAATTGAAAAATAAACCCTATGGGTGTTAATCAACTATCTTAATAAGAAAGAGGAGAATCATTCTTCATGAAACATCCTATAGATCTCTTCCAGGAGGAATAACAAAACTGACATACAGAAAGGTGCATAGAAGCACTTGATTGGAAATCATTTTTTTTCTACTGAGGATAAACTAGATGGTTAACATGTTCAGTTCACCCAACTTTCCCCAGATCTTCATTTCTTCTTTCAGAAACTGAAGTAGTGAAATGAGATGACCACTCAGATTCATCCAGCTCTGAAATCCTATGATTTCTGAATAATAAAACCAGCCATGTCTGCAATTAACAATAAAATACCGGTAATACAAGAGTGAAGAGCCCTGAGTTCTTCCACTTAGATACTATTAGCAAAAATCAAAACTCTAAATCAAAATCTATTTGCATGTAAAATAGGGGCAATAATATAAAATTTCTCATGGAATTGTTGGGAGAATTAGATGAAATATATGCACAGTAATATTAAAAGATAGTTCTGTATAACAGAAGTAATAAATACCGTTCACTCTCTGTGCATCTGAAAGATTGCAATAAGCATTCCGTACCCTATTTCTGTAGCTCCTTGCTGATAACAGTTTTTATCTCACTGAATGCTGCTCCTAGTCCCTCAGGGACTACATTTGCTGAAGAAATTACAAATGTTTTATGCTCTCTCTCTCTGTTTGATCAGCACTATCTTGTTCACTAGAGCAAGAATGAAAAGTATAAACATGGAAATGCTGCTGAGGATAAAATGTCAGACTAAAAGGAGCTGCTGTCTTCCTCCCAAATACCCCACCCAAACACATTCCAGTGATGTTTTCAAAGTGGAGGAGAGTTTACATATAAGAAAAGCTAGTGAAAACCTGTAAGAACCTTCTAGGGAAACAAATGTATTTGTATTTGGGTCTCATTATAAAACAGTAATACCCACAGTAAAAGAAGGGTGAGTAATACTGGGAAGCTTCTCCTGGGAAAAATATTTTCAGTTCCATTTATTTTTTCTTTTACCTCATTTTTCCTGAGAAGATCATCATCTGCCCCTTAGCTACAAACAGAGCTAAAAAACACTTGCTATATGTCTGCCCTGGTGTGAGAACGGGAGAGTAACCTCAGGTGATACTAATTCCTACTGGAGTGGTAAGTGAATAAGGGGGTGCAAATATTTCTGATGGCCTTCAGTGGCTCCATCCACCACCTCTACTCCAGCACACAAATGCAGGTCTCAGTAAATAGTTAAAAAAAAACAGGCATTCATCTAAGAAGCAAGGTCTCTAAAGAGAAAGCAAATAGAGAATGACCAATCTCAAATTATACTTCCAGAGATCCCCAACTTTCAGTGAATCTCAATTCTTTCCTACTCTTAACTCTGCAGGGGCAGGGAAAGCTCGAACCTAGGTTTCAGCCTTTGGTGAAGGTAATATTAAGTAACTAATATCCATAGGGAAATATGAGCTCCTAGGGAAAACTATAAGACTTCTTACATCAGCAGAGCATAAATATTACAACAGAATATAATCATACCAAATAGTACACCAGGGATAAAGCCAAATTTGAGTTCCAAATAAAACAAGAATTAAAGACACTGAATATTTTCAGAGTAAGAGAGAATGGTAACATGACTTAGGAATAAATGTTTATAAGAAGACAATTGGAAACATATGATATAGAAACATGTTAATGTGCATAAAACATTGAAAAGAAGTGTTGAATAACAAAATGAGCACAATGGAAGACTGTATCAATGAGCTGGAAGATCAAATAGAAAAATTTTTCAGGCAGTATTAAGAAGTCTTAAAGAGAATATAATGTCAAGTTAAGACAGCCATTTAGACAGGTAGAAACAGAAGTGTCAACATCTGTATAGAGTCAGACCCCAAAATAAAAATAAAGTAATAAAGAAGAAATATCTGAAAAACTATTAACTCAGAAATATCCAAAATTAAGAACAATAAAAAAGTAAAATACCAGGAATGAGAGAGACATCCTAAATACTTGTAAATTGCCAAGTAGAATGTATACAAAGAATAAAACCTGAACAAAAATAGTAAAATTTTAAGAATTTTAAAATAGATAAATGTCTAGACACTTTCAGAAAGAAAGACAAGGAAAAAATAAACAAATTTCCAATACATTTCTCAATAGCGATATGGATTGCAAGAAGAAAACATTGCAAAATATAGAAGGTACTAAAGGAAAATAACAACAGAGTCAGAATTTTTTGTCTAATTAAAGTAGCATTTAAATGTCAGAATAAAATAGACATACTCAGTCATAAAAGGCTTTAGGGTGTTTTCACCAAAAGAACACTTATGAAAACAATCTTAATATATTTTGGCAAAATAAAGGAATTAATCCCAAATATATACTAACAGCAAGGATAAGTGAATAACTTAGAAGAAAAATGCACCTCATTCTGTAACTGGATCACAGCCAGCTTATACTAGCTCAACTTATCCCCTTAGGGCTCATTCATCTCTAGACTTAACTACACTACAGTTATGCTTTGTCAACTAGCATGATATTGCTATGTAATGAGAGCCAATTTAAACCAATAATACTTGGAAATTTTGAGTTATATAAAAATTAATGAAGGGTGTTTATCACATGGGTGATACTCAACAAATGTTGTATTTAACACTTGCAAATTTCACCTCATAAATTTTGATCTGAAAAAATTAATGAAGTGTCATCTCTCTAGCTCAGTAATAGACACACAGTCACTATCAAAAAATACCAAGTTCTTTTTTTCCTGCATATTACCGAGAATATGGGTCTAAGCAAATGAGAAGCCTGTATTACAGAGCTGCTGAGTCAGATAAGGACATGCACATTTGTAAGAGTAGTGTTTTGTGTTAGTTTTTATCATAAATAATGGTAAAACGCCCCTTCTAGCTATGAGCTGTACTAGAGGCTCTACTCTAATACCACTCTAGGTTTTCTGCCTCCTTTCTAATATCTAGAAATGTTTGAAAACCCCAAATTTTCCAGTTTATTTAGCTTCAACTTTTAGAGCACATATACAGAAACTTATTCTTGACATAAAAATAATGCCTTCTGGATAAAATACAGACTCTTTTTCACAGAACCAAAAGAATACTTATCGAAGATACATAAACATATGTAAAATTACATATGCCCTACTTGCGTCGACGTGACAAAAAGTGGCAATCATAAACAACCATGTGAATAATTTAAAACATAAAATTTCATTTCAATGATTGCTTTGCTTCAATGTGTCCCCAAAAATTCATGTGTTGGAAACTTAACCCTCAATGCACTAATGTTGGGAGGTGGGGTCTAATCTGCTACACCCTCATGAATGGACTAATCGTGCTATAAAAGGGCTTGCAGGAGCAGATTTGCTCTCCTTCACTCTTCTGCCACGTAAGGACACACATTCATTTTCTCTTGCCCTCTGCCTTCTACTCCATGAGGATGCAATAACAAGGCCCACACAAGGTGCCAGCACCTTTATCTTGCACTTCTTAGCCTTCATAACTGTGGGAGACCAAATATCTGTTCCTTATAAATTGTCCGGTCTCAGGTATTCTGTTATAACAGAACAAATGGACTAAGGCAATTATCATGATGGCACACATCTGGTTTCTTTTTTGTCAGTCAATATTTCTTACCTTCAATTAAAAGAAAAAACTTTTCTATTTTGCTGAAAGAGAATACTTGCTTTGGATTTAATCATTATCCCTAGCAATGTTTTAGAGATAGCCAAATGTTTCACATTTTAAAAGGCATGCATTTTCCATGTTTAATTTAATTTTAAAATTGATTTAGATTTTAAAATCAGCATTATCAGTCATTATAATGGCCTTTAGAAGGTAATGAGAAAGAATCATTAAAAAATTGTGAAGGAAATGCTAAGCCATTATTCTGGATCACTGGATTTTTCTTTGTCACTCCCATTGAGTTTGAAATTTTATAGCCTGGAAAAGAGTAGTGAACATGAATTACTGCTTGAGACAAAGCCTAAAGTAACTTACTATGTTCCCATCAAAGTTGATATGAAATTTTAAATTTATGGCCAGAAAATGGTTTATTTAATCACTTATAATATTGGTTTTAAAAGATGATATGTATATTTTTAATTATCTACTTTTCTACAGCTGCTAAAGAGACATTTTATGTTTAGGAAGTGTGTGAACCTCTCTAGAATTTTCCATGGAAGATCTGTTCTTAGAATTTTAAATTGTGTCTTTATTATAAATAAATAAATCATAAAACTGTGTATTTATACATAATTTTAAACTTAGAGAATTTCCAAAAATAGTACAAAGATTATCCATAATCCTTTACCTCAATTTACCCAATGTTAGCATTTTGCCCTATTTGCTTTATAATTTGATCTCCTTCTATTAAATAAAAAAGATGAAAAGTCAAATAAGTAGCAAGCCTCTGAACATTTACAAGAGTGTTGATTTCTATCAACTTTATAATAAATGATAAGAGTCAAAGCATCTTCTGGCTTTGTGATAGGCCAGATGCTTTGCTCCAGTATCACTCTAGGAACTATTCCTTTTTCTTTTCTTTCTTTTTTTTTTTTGCTTGTTACTTCACTCAATAATCTCCTTTACACAAGATTTTCTCCAGTACAGAACCAGGCCTTGGATCAGTTATCATACCTTTACAGTTTCCTTTAATCAGAATAGTTCCTTAGTTTTTCTATGTCTTACATGACATTGAAGTTATTTGCTGAATAATCTTTACCATACCTCCTTTCTAAATAGAGTGTTTCTCTTTTGTCTGTCTGATGTTTTCTTATGATTAGATTCAAGTTATGCTTTCCCATCTGGAATACAACATAAATGATGTTGCATCCTTCTCATGATATTATATGCAAAGGTGTATTAAGTTCATCTGTCTCTATTTGTGGAATTAGTTTTAATTACCTGCTCCAGGTGCTCCCCTATTCTCCCACTGTATAGTATTTTCTATTGTTACTAATAGGGAATCTGTAAGGAAATATTTTTAGACCAAACAAATATTCAATTCTTCATCAAAATTTCTATCTCAGATTAAACATCTATTATTGATTCTTGCCTGATACAATCTTTACTGTAATAATTACAAAAAGAGGATATTCCACCACTTCTACCATATTTAACAGTCAATACTTGGCATTTTACCATAAACCAGATATTCAGTTCTCCCTTCTTCCACATTTCTTCTTAATCTATTTATTGTTGATATGGAGTCATAGATTCCTAATTTTTTTAATACTTTCTCATCCATTACTCTCCTTATTTTGGCACTCAAATTGTCCTTGATTTGGAAAGCTGGAGCCCCTTTAAGCTGACTCCAATGTCTGTGTGACAGATCACGTCATTGTTTTTAGCACTTTCTGGCTTTCTGGCCTAATGCAATATTCTAGTCTCATTAGCCCTGCCCCAACGCTGTACACAGTAACATTTCAAAGAGCCCTGATCTCTTTATTGGAGTGTGGTATTGGAAACCAAGATCCGGGTGCTACACGTATTTAACAATACCTGGGTGACTTGTTTCTAAGCCTTTTCAGTGGACAGTTAGGAAACATGGCCAGTTCATACAGCCATGCATATGTCAACACACATAAATGCATAAACACATACAAATATATAAACATGTACCTGAATATACATATATACATGAATATTTTAGAAATCAAGTCTATTCTACTTCCTCCTATTCCAACCAATCTGCATATGTTAATTCTTGGCATTCTCATTATACATATTTTTGTTTGTTTTGATTTATTTGCATAAAGCTCACACATTTCTTATCTCAGGTATCCATTTCCTTTGTTTCTCTTTTCTACTACTTCAGCACCATGTGCCTTGGATAGGATCTTAATTCTCTGAGTTTCAGTGTACTCATTTGTGAAACAGGCATGATAGTAATTTTCACTTTTAGAGGTGTTGTGAAGAGTAAATGACACAAAGACCTTAACACAATATTTGATGCTGAAAGAATTCAATAATTGATTAGTCAGAAAAAAAAGAGAAGCTGGATGCTTAAAATTCTTGGTGCTAATAGTGGTGTTAGTGGTAGCAATAGAATCAAAACTTTTATTTATTAAAAAAAATTAATCTATTCTACTGATTATGTATATACTTAGGCCTGACTTCATAGCATAACAATCCATTTCAAATGTGTCCGATTTTAAGTTTATTCAAAAAACACTCACTAAGCCTACTATTTCCTAGGTATTGGATTTAAAAAATATAAATAAGACACAC
This sequence comes from Ateles fusciceps, assembly GCA_036589455.1. NCBI lineage: Eukaryota > Metazoa > Chordata > Mammalia > Primates > Atelidae > Ateles > Ateles fusciceps. The sequence goes on along the minus strand of JAZHEH010000827.1, from coordinate 883,161 downwards.
TGCTTGCCTTTGAGCAGGTTATAATAGAATATGTAGATGCAAACAGGTGAAGTAGCTCTGAAGATAAATTACTATAAAGAACAGTGGGATGGGGATCCTGCACAGTGGGATGGGGATCAGGGAGATTGTTAGGACTGAAAATAAAGTATTGATGACTCTGAGTAGAATCCAGATTGTTTCTATAATACCTATAATCATAGTTGCTATGGAAAATTACAGGGACTTTTTATAATATAATATTATTATTTCCCTAATTCTAAAATTCCTCTGAAGTTATTATGTGGAAATATTCTTGAATAATTTTTCTCCCCTCAAGAAAATGTTTAATGACCCCCTTCATAGCCTGGACAATAAAGTTCTAAATACATTTCCTGGTATTCAACAACTGTCTGCCATTTGACAACCAGCTTAGGTTTTACATCTTCATTATATGAAATTTATACTTCACTCAAACTGAAAGTAACTATTCTCTTCAAAAACTTGAATTTTTCCTACATCATTTGTTGCTTATTCTGTTCTCTTTTCCTTTTCCTTCCATCTCTCATGTTACTTAAAGTCACTTAATTAATTCCACTAAATTATTTTGGATATGCATGTTCATGGAAGGACAGGAAAAGGCAGACTTGGAATGCAAATGAATATAAGATATCAATAGTTCCCATGCCATTTATTAAAAGTGGCCAAGAAATCATTTATTTTTGTGCCTTTACGTATCAGTTTTTTGCTTCTTTATTTTCTTGTCTTTCATCTTTCCTTCTCTCCTTTCATTTTCTGTTTATTTTTCATTTTTACTCTTCTAAACGTTAATTCAACAAATATTTATTGATTTTACATTATATACCAGACACTGGTCCACACTGTTATAGGTAAAAAATACTATTGAAAAGAGGCAAAAAGAAATCCTTGACCACATACATTTTACTCAGTGGGTTTTGTAGATTTCTAGGCAGTTGTTCACCTACTAAGGGATGATGACAGACTATTTTAAGTCCTCCAGAGAAAAAATAATTCTCAATAGGGGTGGAGAAGAGGGGATATCTAGAAAAGGTATTTAGCCACATTCTCTCTGAACGATGACAGGTGAGAGACCTGAAAATATCCAGGAAAAGGGCATTCCAGATATGCCAAAGGCTTAACAAGAAGGGCCGTCTAGAGTCACTGAAGAAAAGAATGTAGGCCTTGCAATATTCAAATTTGGATTTTATTCAAGGTGAAATTAGAAGCTATTGGAGAATTTTAGAGAACCAATGTAACGAGTTAAGTTTTTAATACATAATTCAGGCCATTATTTGGAGAGTAGACTGTAGATAAGCAAACATTTACTAAATAGGCTATTCTGTCATCTGGCAGAAAAGTGATGGTAGCATTGACTAGAGTTGGTGGCAGGGGCATGAACTAGGATAATGGACTAGAAGATTGTGAGAAGAAATTGGATTGGGGAATATTTGGGGTGGTGGGAAATTAAAGGATATTTTGAGGCACTGGATTTGAAATTGTTCAAAAAAAGAGTCAAATATAATTTCAAATCTATTGGTTTGCACCATTTCTAAACAGAACTCAATAAGTATGTGGTTACTAAATAACTCATTTTGACTCATTGATGAGGTAGTGGTAGATTTATTATTATTATATATGAGCACACACATAAAGTATCCTGTCCTGAGATTCTCTTTTAAGACTACAGAAATGTATACTCTCATAAAATGAAAAAGTAGAGTTGGTAGTATTAGGGGAAGTTAGATAATTTTAGAGTAATACTCACAAAGCTATAATTTTAACTATTTATGGGGAAGGGTTTTACTGCTCCAAGTGTAGAAGAAGAAAAGAAATAAACTCTGCCCCTGACCTTCACCTCTATCATGTTTGAAAGTTGTACAATAGGCTCTCTAAATTTGAATTGTAACAGCCAGCACACAGCTCCCTAGATACCCCTAAAACCAATTAAGAAGAGATTGTGCTTCTATTCCTGCAGTATATACACTCATTGGGAGAACTGATTTTCCCTTTGCTCCAGTGATATAAAACTTCTCATAGTTCCAGCCTTTCCTTCTGCTTTTTTGCCTTTACTTCAACTTAGTTGACATTCTAAACATTATTATCCTCCAAGATTGGCTTCAGTAAGTTTATTCCACGTTTTTATAGCAACCTGTGCTTAGCTATATTATAGCACAATAGAAGTAGACACAAGGATGACCTAGACATTAGAGGTTAGAAGATGAAAACTACATATTGACTAAGACTAATATGCTTAAAAAAATAGAGGATAAAGAAATGTGGTAAGTTCATAAAATGGAATATTATCCAGCCTTTAAAAAGAGGAAATTCTGCCATATGCAGTAACATGGATGAACCTGAAGATCATTTCGCTAAGTGAAATAAGCCAGTCACAAAAAGACAAACACTGCATGATTTCACTTATTTCACTTACATGGGGTATCTAAATTGTCCAACTCATAGAAGCAGGGAATATAATAATGGTGGCTGGAGACTGAGAAACAGGGAAAGGGGAAATTTTTGATCAATGATTACAAAGTTATTTTTAAAAGTTAGAGAATAAGATGAACAAAATATTTGAAGACATGGAGAATTTCAACAGATTATCAGCATTTCGTTTTTAATTGGACTTCCTGGAATTTTAAAATACTATATCTGAAATTAATCATTAGAGGAGTTTAAGAGCAGGGTGGGCTGAACTGGGGGCTCATGCCTGTAATCCAGTATTTTGGGAGGCCAAAAAGGAAATGCACGTGAGACCAGGAGTTTGAGAATAGCATGGGCAACACAGAGAGATTCTGTCTCTTCCAAAAAAAAAAAAGAAAAAAGTAGACCCTGCGGTGGCATGCATTTATGGTCCTAGCTACTTGGGAGGCTGCAGTGGGATAATTGCTTGTGCCCAGAAAGTTGAGGCTGCAATGAACTGTGAATGCACCACTGCACTCCAGCCTGGATGACAGAGTGAGGCTGTGTCTCAAAAACAAAAATGTGGCGGTGGGGGTTGGGAGGGAGTAGACCAGCAGAAAATATGATTAAATAATTGGAAAAGAGATTAATAAAAAATATTGATAAGGTAATAAAAAGTTTTTTAAAATAAGGAAGAAAGAAGAGCCATATGAAGTATGTGAGAAAGTCAAAACCCCTATGATAAATATGAATGGAGATGAAAATGACAAGGAAGGAATAGGGCAGAAGCAATATTTGAAGACTATGGCTGGAAATTTTGTCAAACTAAAGAAAGATGGCTCATAGATTGAAGGAGCACAGCAAACTATCAACAGAAAAAAGCACACATACATACATTGTGATGAAACTTTGAGAATCAAAAAGCAACCAAAACAATCCCTTACTAGCAGCCAGAGGAAAGAAAGGGTGAAAAGAGACCCACTACATTCAAAAAGTAGAATAATAAACTTATAACTGACTTTTCCACACAAGCTGTAGATACTGAAACATAATGGAGTTGCATACATAAAGCACTTGAAAAATGACAACTTAGAATTTTATAGTTTATGCAGTAAAATTATATTCAAAATCAATATTTATAATAGACATAGTAGTTAATATAAGGCAATAAGAGTAAAGTAGGTGAGAAAAGATTGTTAAGAAGATAAATTATTATGAACTGTCTTGCATTGTTTGAAATGTGATAAAAATGAAAAGTCAAAAGGGACATGAAAGATTTCAACACCACTACTGACCAACTTTACTTAACTGACATTTGTAGAACATTCTACCCCAAAACTGTAGAGTATACATTCTTTCCCAAACATGGACATTTACTGAAATCAAACATATTCTGGGTTATAAAACCAGCCTATACATATTTTATAGGACTGAAATCATACAGAGTATGTTTTATGACCATGAGGATAGATAGTACAAAATATTTGGTTTTATATGAAATGAAGAAAATGAAAAATACAACTTAAAAATGACACAAGAATAGAAAATGTGAATACCACTATACTATAAAAGAAATTGAATATATAATTTTAAATCTTCCATAAAAAGTTTAAGTGTCGTATGAATTTAGCAAGAATTTTAACAAACATTCAAGGAAGCAATACTACCAATATCTCAGAAACTTTTCCAGACAAGAAAGTGGAAAAATTTTGTAACTGATTTTATTATGTCAATATAGTATTGACACATATATCTGACAAGGATGTTACAATAAAAGAAAATAAGTAAACATATCTCATGAATTTGGAGGCAAAAAAAAAATTTCTAAAGAAAAATTGCTACCAAAATCCAATCATATGTAACAAAAATAATATATAATTAGTTTATCACATAACTGTGAAGTTGGTTTAGCATTAAAAGATAAATTAATGTAATCCACCATGTTACAAGAATGAAGGTGAAGAAAACATTATGATAATCTTAGGAAATTCAAAAAGTTTTAACCTCCATTTATGATCTTTAAAAACTCTCGGCAAATGAACAATAGGATTCCCTTTATCTGATTAAGTGTATCTATTAAATATATTCAATATAATGACTGAATTATATTGAACTAATCATTCAATATAATTATAGCAATATAATCATTGGTGAAATGCCAAATGCTTCTCCGGAATTTAAGAAAAAAACAAACATGCCTACTATCAGCACTTCTGGTCAACATTGTGTTGGAGGACCTTACTGCAATAAGGCTAGAGAAAGAAATAAAAAGTATTAAAAGGAAAACTAAAAACTGACTTTATACACGAATAACTTCATTGTACAGAAAATTCTGAAAGAATCTACAAAAAAATACTATTAGAATCAATAAGAAAATGTGGCAAGGTCACATAATGACTGAATTCAAGGTCATTATATAGGTAAAAATACTGCATTTCTATATACTAGAGGCAGAAAATATGAAAAATCAACCTTTGATGGTGACATTTAAAATTCCACCATTAATTGTAAAATATTTGTGGCCAAAAATAATGAAAGATGGACATGGCCACTAAACAAATAATCACAAATATGCCTGAGAAAAATTCAAGACTGAAATTAATGGAGGTTTTAGAGAAAATCAGAAATACTGTACATTGCTGGCAGTAGTTGAAATTTGTAGAATGTCCTAGAGAAAAAAATGTGGCAATAACTAACATTTAATATGCGCATGATCTTTGACACAACAGCTGCAGTTTGAAGTATATATGCAAGAGAAATGCATGCTTTTCTGCATCAAATATGATGCATAAAATGCTTATTTCTAGTAGTGTTATGGGATCTTTGGGGTGTTTCTTTCTGGCTGAAAACCTCTGTGGCTGGTGGCACCTTTGCCTGAGTTCTTGTCCTGCATCCAGGAAGAATGAGATATGCCAACAAATGGAAGGTCAACAACATGAAGTGGAACTTTTTTGAGTGTTACAACAGCTCAGAGGAGACCCACAGTGGGTAGCTCCTCTCTGTAGGCAGGTCTTGAGTACTCAGCTCTCAGCAGAGAGGAAGCCCTGGAGAGAGTTGTTCCTCTCTGCAGCTGATAGTCCTGACTACTCTACATGTCTCTGAAGCTCTTAGCAGAGAAGGTAGCTACTCTCTGCAGCTGGTCCTCTCATCTCTCTCCATCTTTTCCATCCTCTGCCCTGCCCTGACTGAGCCCTAGAGCTTTTATGGACCTCAGAGGGAGGAAGTGTGTACCAATTGGTTTGTGGGCAGGGATGGGTGGCCCAGAAAAGGCACCACAATTCTCCCACTCCATTCATTGAGACTGGTATCCTGGCCCCCAACCTTCAGGCCATCCATGCCTTTAGGTGGGGGAGCCTTACCAGAAACCTGTACCCTTCCGCCCAGAAGCCTGTCTGCCTCTGGCTATCATTCATGGTACCCAGGCTGCTCATACCAAGAGGCACCTGTAGGACAGTGCCAAGCCACCTTCAGCTTCAACTCAGCTTCCCCTCTCATGCTCCTGAGCACACAAATTCTGGAGTGAGCCGAGATGGCAGGATGCTGGCTTGTCAGCACTGCCCTAAGCACACAAACACCACCAAGCTGGGCTGTGACAGCACCCTGGCTTGGTCCCAGCTCCACTCTAAGATCAGAGCAGGTGCAGGGAGCAGAAAGAGGACAGGCAGCAGAAGCAGATACCCGCAAAAGCCTGTGGAAAAGGGGAAAGAGGCTGCCCAAAGATGCAGTCTGTAGGGATGCCTGGGTCCTGTACCTGGGAGGGTGGCTGCAGCTGCACCTGGGGAAGCCCCCCACTCAACCAACTTGCCTCCAGCTCCTGCCCATTTGATGGAGCAGCAGGCCTGGATCTGCAATCACCGAATAGGGTGTCTGAGAGTTGCACCCAGGAGGGAAGAGATCCTGCCTGCTCCCAACCACTGAAGAGCACAGAGAGGCTCAGGTATGCAACCACACTTGGGTGGCTGCAGCCCCACCAAGGAGGGCAGGGTTTCTGCCTCCTCCACGGGGTGAGAGGCCCAGATCTGCAGCTGCAGCTACACCCAAAAGGGCAGGGATTTTGGTGGCTACTTCTCACCCATCCCTAAAAGCACAAGGAGGCTTGGACCTGCAGCCACAACGTGAGTGGCTACAGCCCCACCCATGTGTGCAGGGTTCCTACCTGCTCCATAGAGGCAGGCCTCCTGAAGCAGCTGCCGCCATCAGTAGTATGTTTGTAATGACCTCAAATGGAAACAAAACAATTTCTCATTTATAGTTGGCTGATAATCTATGGTATCCTTTGATATATAAGTATAATACATAATAAGATTTTTGAAGGAGCTGGGTGTGGTGAATTATGCCTGTAATCCCAGTATGCTGAAAGGCTGAGATGGGCAAATTACTTGATGTCAGGTGTTCAAGATCAGCCTGGGCAACACAGTGAAACCCTATCTCTAAAAAAAAACAAAAAAAATTTGAGGGAGATGTGGAAATGGCAGAGGAAAGGGAGAGTGCAGTGAGTGTAAGACTTTGCATTTAAATCAGTGCTACTCTGTCACAGGAAAGCAAAGCCACACTGACCTCAGCTGAAACCCACTCGCAGAGAAAGCATTCAGACCCACATTAGCTAGTGGGGAATCCCCCAATCCCAGTAGTTGAAACCTGAGTTTCTCAGCAAGCTTCACCACCATAGATCAACATGCTCTGGGTTTTTAAACAAACTTGAAAGGCAGTCTAGCCCACAAGGACTGTGAGTCCCAGAGCTAAGCTGGGCTTGGAAGCAGTGGATTGAGGGGCACATGACTTCCTGAGGAACCAGCTAGGGTATATGCCTGAAGAAACCCCTGAAGTCATTCAACGGTTAGAAAATAATTATGCAAATAGCAAGATCAAAAGAAAATTATTTAAGTGTGTTACTGTTTTATCACCAGAATTGTTTTCACCGAACTTATGGTCTGTATATGTATGCCTGCAGAATGGATTTCATTGTGCTATAAACAACATAGAAACATGGCAAGGTGGGAAAATGCAATAAGAAATGCCCATGTTGGTATATGTGGAAATTTTAGAAGTTTAATAAGAGCAGTGCTATATAGCATATGAATGTGAAAGTGTTATCGGAAAGAGGTTCCGATTCAGACCCCAAGAGAGGGTCCTTGGATCTCACACAAGAAACAATTCAGGGTGAGTTCAAAGAATAAAATGAAGGCAAGTTTATTAAGAAAGTAAAGGAATAAAAGAATGACTACTTCATAGAGCAGCCCCAAGGGCTGCTGATTGCCCATTTTTATGAATATTTCTTGATGATATGCTAAACAAGGGGTGCATTGTTCATGCCTCCGCTTTCTTAGACCAGCTAGGGTAACTTCCTGATGTTGCCATGGCACATATAAACTGTGATGGCACTGGTGGGAGTGTAGCAGTAAGGGTAACCAGAGGTCACTGTTGTGATCATCTTGGTTTGGTGGGATTTAGCCGGCTTCTTTACCGCAACCAGTTTTCTCAGCAAAATCTTTATGACTTGTATCTTGTGCTGACCTCCTATCTCAGCCTGTGACTTAGAATGCCTTAACCATCTGGGAATGCAGCCCAGCAGGTCTTAGTCTTATTTCACCAAGGCCCTATTAAAGATAGAGTTGCTCTGGTTCACGTGCCTCTGACAAAAATATTCTCCAAGCAGAGCCATGTTCTAAAAGAAAAAAAGCAGTTATTCATCTGGATGCAAGACCTCAAAATACAGTTAATGATTATGAAAATTGCCAGCTCCTATGAACTATCTCCATGCAATTGCCCATAATCTATACCTGTAATACACATTTTCATATGTCAAAAATTTTTTAGTTTCTTAATTTTTCCTTTTTTTAGTTTTTGTTTCACTGTTTTAAATTGTCAGGATTTTTTTTTTTTCTAATTCACTATGCTCCATATTTTATCTTCACATAATTTCCAATACTGGAGGTGTAAATTGTCTAAAGACTTTTAGAGTATTACAATTAGTTTTATGCATTTTTTGCAAATGTGACTCTATGAAATCGCATTATCACAACATTGACTTTGTATGTAAGCATTGTGTACATGTGCAAAAACATTGAAACTTTCTCAGTAAGTGAAGAGATGTCCTTTTTGTGAAAGACAAAATTCCTTGAGATCTTGGCTGATAGGGTGACTGGTGCAATTGTGATGCAGTAGGGACCCATTGTGATTTTTGATTAATCTCATCAAAGGACTTAGGTTGCCCTTCCAGGTACCTCAGATGACTGCAGTTATAAAGCTGGGTGCACACAATTACTAGCCACAGTAATATTCATTTATACATTTTGCTTTTTGGCCTATTTTTTATTAATATCGTTTATCTGCTCATAACTATTATGCTATCTGTTGTTAGCATACCTAGGTGTTTAGGCTTGCAAAAATATATATGTTTTATTGCCTATTTTATTGTATACAGTTGCCCATGATATGTTCTGTCATGTTTTTATGTTTCTGAAACAAATTTTCTTTTAAAAATGTAAATAAATATATCTTAAACAATTTTTATTTTTTCAGAATTATATTTTTTGAATTTTAATCTTTTAGGATTTTAACATTCAGGATTATGGCATCAGGATTGTGTCTTTCAGGACTATGACCAGCTTTTAAACATTAAAATATATGAACATATATAACCTACTACAGTGCTAAGAAACAGTATATTTTTCAGAAATACTACTTTCCTTCCCTTTATAGCAATACAACTTAATTTTGTGCTTAATTTGCAGGATTTATACCAAGTTGCTTTTTATAATTCTGTAGCAAAAATATCTATGTGAAATGCACTGTAGTGTGTATTCTCTTAATAATATGGGTTTCCTTTAAGGTATAACTGAAAGGATATGACAGAACCACTGGGTCAGTTGTCAAATAGCAAAAGATTAAACAATGTTGAGTTTTCATTAAAGGTAAGCAATGCAGTATCTGAAGTAAAACACTAGATTTTCTACTATGTTTTAAACTATATACAGTTAAAAACAATAGCTAAAATATATAATAGTAAATATTTCCAAACAATTCAGGAGTGGTGGAAGTTTAATTCAATTAGACAATGTTATCATTTTGAAGAATTTGCTAGTAAAAAACTGATGTTCTCAAACCAACACTGAGTTTTATCTGTTTATATTATGATTACTTCTAGGCTATGTAGCATAAACAATGTCTTCTTCCCATGGATCTGGGGCAAGGGAAGGTTGCATCTAAAAGAGATAAGCAATTGGCATTGAAAGCAGGGGAAACAGACGAATACAAGAGTCCTCCTACTTCCCAATCAGAAGTTACCGGCATAATTCCAATATGAGCCTTAAACTGTAATTCACAGAGACAGACGCAAAATTACCACCATCAATTTTTGATTAAACTGCTGCTCACATGAGCAACTATATGAAGTATATTTCTCCAGTGAGTAGCAGCAGGAATATATTCATTTTATAATGGGAAATTATTTTCCTCATGAGTGATTGGAGAGGTCAGCTAATCAAACATAAATTAATACAGTTGATAAAACAGTTGAGGGTCTTATAATTGTGCTGTGAGACACAGGATTATTTCTAATGATTTAGCCATCTACTAACATAATACTATATTATTAGTTACTTTTTAATACTATACAGTATATCTTAAAAGAGTAATCTTAAAAAAAAAATCAAAAAAGAAAGCTTGAAAGCTATCTCTCAGAAGGACCTAAAACAACCACAAAACCTGCCTAAATTATCCACATAATTCCACTAACTTTCATGATCATATTGACTAAGATATGTGTGTGTACATGCATCTTCAAGTGAAAATTTATAACATGTAAGAATGCAAAGGTGAATTCTGTGTTTAGACACATTTCCACATGGTTTCCTCCTATTGCAATAATTTACAAGTAAATATTTTATTTGCTTTGCAATAAAAGGACACATTTAACCAAAAAAAAAAAAATGTGTGGAAAAGTTATTGTTACCCTCACCCAAAAAAGAATATGGTAAAGTATTTTCAAACATAGCACTAAGTTAAAAAGAAAATTTTTTACATTGACAAACATATGCATTTCTTCACTTGCAATGATCAGAACACCCTATCTACAGTAGCATCTATGGAGACTACAAATACCTTAAGAGAATTTTCAAAGGGTATACCTTCTCTACCCAACCACAATTCAAAAGGGGAAAAAGTGGGAACCTTCTCAACAGATGGGTAGCATAATATGGCTGGGACTGGGGATTTGCATGAATATGAATTACAAATAGCACAGATAACATGGCATTCAAAGGCTGTTAGGAATCTTGAATGTCAGAGTCATTTAACTGACATTTGGAGGGACATAATTACCTTAAGAACATGGAAATGGGTTGGTCTAAATTGCATGGGCAGAGAATCTGAGGACACACAATAGCATTGCTTTGGCAATAATCATGACAAGTGGGCATGGCCAAGTAAGCCAAGAATGGCACACATTAATGCAGTGACATTTTTTTCAATGTGTGCTGCCCTTTCAGAAATATGCATATAAGGCCTAAATAACCTCTGACCCATTATAAAATAACAGGATACAAAATAAATACATAAATAAATAAAACAACCTACCATAAGCCCTATCACTGGAAGCCTAAAGAAAAGTGTCCATTCACTTTTCATACGTAGACTTTTATATAGTTCAAATATTTAAACTGAATTTAACAATGCTAGACCTCAAAGTTTCATCATTTGTCACAAGTTTACTTGCAATTTACTGAATGGTACCTAGAATATTTGCATTGAAAAGACTAACAGTTTCTGAGTTTAGAATGTGATGTTGTTAAATTTTCTATGTATATTAACATAAATTATCAGCCCCAAATTTCATATGAAGTTAAAAATTATAAAATGCTTTTTCATCAATTTCTTGTTTATTAATATGTATTTTAAAAGATGTTTGAAAAGTAAGGCACTGTGAAAATGTTAGGAAAAATACCAGATGTAGTACATACAATAACAGATCAGATCACATTTACCTGGAGTAATCTACCACATGTGGTAGAAACATTTTTAAAAAGTATATTTTACTCCCTAATTTTTGTCATTGGTGTAAGGCCTTCCATATCAAGTCAAATATTAAAGGACATTGCAAGAAAGTAATACTCCATTAATGCTTCCTTAATCACATGTCATTTCTAAAATATTGATTAAAATTCAACACTAGTGATGCAATGAACACTTTAATATCTACCCACTAAAAGGAAATTTGTGAACCCTAATTAATATTTTATTTTCAAAAGTGAATAAAGTACTTGATTCTTTAATAGATCAATATCTCAGGCTGTAATAACATTTGGAGCCCCAGCAAACAGATTTCAATTTATATTCCAAATTTACCTCTATACTCATGCTAGCCCCTGATGAACCCAAGACTGGCTGATCATTATTTCATCCTATTTGTAAATAGCATCTGTGGTCTATTCCACAGCATTTAACACTTAACTCTCTCCAGCACTGTTTCCTACTCTCTTATATGCATTAATCTCTTCTCTTTAGGTGAAATATAAACTATTTGTGGGAAGATTAATATTATGTTAGGAATGGAATAATTAATGATAGAATTTATTGATAGATTAGAAAAACATGGATGAATGTGTTATAATGAAAACAAGAAACATCAATTGCTTATTTTATGTTAGGAATTCTGCTGAAATCTGGAATAAAAAGAAAAATCACATGCAGTCCTTTCTATAAAGGACATCACAGGATGTGGAGTAGTCAGGATTCTAGATAAATGAATACATAGACAGAAATCATAGTGATTGACAGATACATATGATGATAATTACTATAATAGAAAAACAGTATTTTAAGAAGTAATGTGGAAGACCCAAGGAGCTTCTGCTAATGAAAAGAATAAAACCACTCATCATAGAGGAGCCTATTTATTAATTGTAAAATATTGTAAGGTCAAGTTTTAAGAATCATTCAAAGTAACACAAAATTAAATTTGAAAGAAAAAATACAACATTTGAAAGAATGATGAGAATAAAAACCAGTGTTAGGTTATTTCAAATTTTATCTAGGTTGAACATAACATTGAATTTATTATAAGATATTTGTAAGGCATTCTGACCTAAAAAAATTTTATTGTGAAATATAGTAATCAAAATCAAAACTGGTTCATCCATTTAATGAATGAATATTGACCATGTGCTCTGTGCCAGACGATGTGCTAAGCTGTTGAGAGAAAAAAGTAAGCAAGAGAGACTTGGTCCTGTCCTAGTAGCACTTACAGTGTTTCCCTTTGAATAGTGTTGTACTTATTATGTTTGGCTCAGTATAAATCTAAAATTTCCAATTACTATATTTATACTTTCCTGACAGTAATCATGCATGTATATTGCAGGAAAATGTATAAAATAGAAAAATGGTTTAGGAAACTGTATAACTATCACTTTAATACTTAATACTTTTATTTTTCCTGTATATTGTTTTACTTAAATATAAATAACAGGTTTTAAAACCTGAGATCTCATTCCATATAAAATCTGTATCATGTTTTCATTAGCTTGATGGTTTAATTATTCTTCTACCAATCTTCACAACCATAATTATTAATGTTTTCATATCCTCTCAATTCAATTAACAAATATTGAAGGCATACTGTGTCCATTCTAGATTCAGGTGATAGAGCAGGGAATAGAGCAGATGAAGTCAATTGCTCTTAGGAAACTCGCAGTGGCTCATATGGCTTTACCATAATTAATTCATTATTTTTGAAAATGTGTTTACTAGTTATCACTAGCATGAAAAAATGCAATCCAAGTCTCATGTAATTACTTTACATATACTTGATTATCAACTGAATACAGTGCCCTTGAAATAATTCATTTTATGTACAGTTTAATGTTTTTGAGATATACTGCAAAATTACTTTAAAGAATAATTTCATAAATATTCACATGCCTGTCTGCTCTATATGAAGGTAAACAGCATTACACACTCAAGCCTTTATTTTTTAAAGGCTTTACCAATTTTGTTGTCAAAAAGTAACTTCTAAAATTGTCTTTATTGATTATGAGATTGCATAGATTTTCTTAAATTCATCAGTAAACTCTATTTATTCAAACTGTTTGTGCAAAATTTTTGCCTGTCAGTCAACTGATAGTATCTCTCATGAATTTATAAGTGCAATTTGTGTGCCTTTATCTGTAATTTTTATAAACAGTTTCCTTTAAAAGAAAAAAGGCTTTTGATTGGAAAAGTGCTTGCCTCTTTATGTCAAATATTCACCTCTTTTTTAATATTTACACTTTACATTAACTATTTTAATCTATTTTACATATCAATGTAACATATAAAATAAATATCTAACTTGATTTTCTTCTATATTGTTACCATCAACAGCAGGAGCAGCATCAAAAACTTATCTCTTATATTAATGTAGGTATATATGTTTTCTATTTCAAGTCTCATTTCATTAAGTAGAACTTCTAAAACAATATTCATAATAGTGGTGATAACATTCATACTGGCCTCATCTTAATTTTAATAAAAATTACTGAAGTGTTTCACTTTTAAGTGCAATGGTAGCTGTTGACTTAAATATGATTTTTTTAGTAGGGTTAAAGAAAAATTCTGTTCTAAGCTCATCAAGAGTTTATTTTTATTTTTACCAAAAACAAGTATTAGATTTTCTTAAATAGATTTTTTAAGTATTTACTAAGAGCTACACAATACCTCTTACTTTTACTTATAGAGTATATTAATCATTTTACTAAAATTAAATTCCCAATTGAATATACTAATTTATTAAAATTTAGTGTATTTCAATATGCTGCTGGAATTTATTTCCTACTATTTTGGATATTTTTGTACCTATATTCCTCCATGAGATGGCTTTGTAGTTTTGTTTTTAAGTGCTACCTGTATGTGCTTTTGGGATTAGGGTTTTCAGAGTTTTATGGACTACATTTGGAAAAATTTAGCATTTTTCAGGGTTCTACTACAATTTAAAATGCTAATGGTCTTCATTCATCCTAATTATTGTGTGAACTTAAGTACAACTTGCCATTTATAAATGTAAAATGTCTGAAACTATTTGTAATAATAGTGAAATTCTATGTGGCCTAGTTCCATGGTAGATAGAAAAAATTAGGGAGTAGGATTAACCTAATTTTTTTACACATTCCTAAGACCCTTAAAGGCTGTTTATCAGAGTACTGAGATTTCTCACCAAATTGAGATATGAAACATTATTTTGTATGGCACAGAGTTCAGTCTCAGGAAACTAACTACTATTTCTGTAGTCATATATTTATGTAAATTTTTTATTTACATTGAATAGAAGGTTTATCTGTAATGTATACCCAAACAGACATGAAATAAGACATAATTAACACAGCATAGATTTTACACCTGCCTTCCCTGTCAACAAACAATTTGTTTTTTGTTTTTTGTGTGTGTGTTATTTTTTATAACTGTCCTCAACATTGTAACATTTCCAGTCTAGAGTTATATACAGTGAATTTATTTTTTAGTTTTAAAAATAGTGGTTTTACCATATTCCTTTTAAATAACTAGTACAGTTCTTATATCTTAACAGTTGTTCCTCAGCCTTAATTAATCTCTAGAAGTTAATGCAGTGAACATATAATTAATGAACAATGTGAAGGTGAGATGTCATTTTAGTAGTTGGCAGATTATCTTTAAAACTAATAATCCATTTCTCCAACTACAGTTAATTCAAGGTGCTACTTTCTTCTTGATGCCTTTTTTCTGTTTTACTGATATGTAATATTTTACATATTTATGAAGTACATGTGAGTGTTTGTTACATGCATAGAATATACAATGATCAAACCAGAGTATTTGGCGTATCCATCACCTTGAGTGTTTTTTTTTTTTAAGTATTGATATCATTTCAAGTCCTCTGTTCTAGTTACTTCAAAATACACATAATATTGCTGCTAAGTATAGTGCCGTAGTCTGCCATCAAACATTAAAATGTATTTCTTTTAATTAAGTGTATGTTTGTATCCATAACTAATAGTCATCCCTACTCTCCCCCAACCCATCCTTCCCAGTCTCTGGTATTTATCATTCTATTCTTTCTCCATGAGATCAAGTCATATATTGAGGCTAAGAAACTTAATGACTTTAAGTCTTAGATAACTACTCGTGGGATAGGCTGTGATTGCGTGCCTGACTATGGCATCAAAAACTTAATTAGAAAAGAGGAAACACGGTGCTCTTAAATTTGTGAGAACACAATATTTTCAAAGTTTAAACTGGTGACTTTCAAACTTGTGAGGGAAGAATATTGCCTTCTTTGTCTCGAAAGTCATGGGTTGCTTGTACATATGCGTGTGTGCATGACTGATGTCACTTGGCTCAATGAACAATGCTAAGTTATCAAGCATCCTTGAGAACTGCATTTATGGAATTCATTCAGTTATTTTCTTTTGTATATATTTCTTTGGCATTTTTTTCAATTCCTAAAAAGTAGAAGTGTTTTAATTTTCTTACCTTGGAATTTCTGTAACTTAGTCAATGTGATTAACTTCTTTTATGTCTTTTGAACCTCAGTTTCTTCCTATGTAAAGAGGTTCAGCTGGCTTAGATGTGTTCTGAGACCTGAATCCTATGTAACATACTGCATTTTGTAGTTGTTAGAAGATATTAGAATTGCAGATCCCATTAAGGACCTGAATAAAACTTCAAGTTTATGTATTTGCCTGCATTTATATAGATATATATTTCACATAGCTAATTCATTTAAAATCTCTGAGCTTATTCATGTGCAAAGTAACGATAGTTAAAAACATTA
Organism: Ateles fusciceps; assembly: GCA_036589455.1. Lineage (NCBI taxonomy): Eukaryota > Metazoa > Chordata > Mammalia > Primates > Atelidae > Ateles > Ateles fusciceps. Next base: position 866,981 of record JAZHEH010000827.1, on the reverse strand, counting down.
CCTTCATTGAGTTGTGAGGAAATTAAACAACATTTATAAGCCCTTTCACAGTACCCAGCCCATGATGAGTGCTCAGTAAATGTTGTTATATTAATTTTTATTCTTCCTTGGCATTGATGGCAATGTTTCTAATCAAGTACTAACATCATTAAAGGCAGTGTATTCTATCTATTTTTAATAAAATATAGTCATAATCTGAATCATTATTTTTTAGTTAAATTGTATTCATCTGTCATATAATTTCTCTTGTGCACAATTTTCAGAAACATTTTAATGTTTCTGAACAATTCTGTATTTTAAACTCTACATCTTTACAGTAAAAAGATTAGGCATTGTGTGCCCAATTTTGAATAAGTCATTTTGATACTCATTATTTTGTCTTCCAAAAGCTGAAATAATGAGTGCTGAATTAAAGTTAAGTGGTTTTTCAGTGGGTTGATAGATTATTTAATGAGTTGGCATTAAGCAAACAATGTCCATATAGACAAATAATTCTGTAAAATACTGTGATATAACTTTAGCTACTAAAATTGTGTTAAATTTTTGAATAAAGAGATAGTAGGCATGCAAATCAAATTTACAGGTATTACAGAGCTGGATATAAATAGTAGGAAATCAATAGATTAGAATAATAAGGTACCTCATCATGCTACAAAAATTGACAAAATTTAGCAAGTAAGATATAACAGGGAAACATCAAACACCAAAATCAGAAGTATAAGGTGAAACAAGTTGATACAAGAGATCTCTCTAATCAACTGCATGTGTAAAGAATTCAGGATTAAATTTACCATGAACTCAATGGATGAGGAAGCTGTCAAAAAAAAATACAACACAAGCTTAGGCTTTATGTTAATTAAAAAATAGGTTATAGAAGAATAGTGCCGGAAGTCCCATATTATTCTTTGCTAGGAAGAACACATTTAAAGAATGGGATACAGTTCTGGGTACTACAATTTCAATATAACTTTGACTAGTGGGAGAATGTTGGATGAGTATCAACAGAATAAGAATATATCTGGAAATTGAATGATTTAAAAGCTGTGTGTGTGTATGCATATATATATATGTGATTGTATATGTATTAATCACAAAATAATCATGAAGAATAAAAATGAGAGTAACTGCATTGGGAAAGGTGATAGCCATAGTGTCATCACAGTTGAAGCTGGTCTTATCATTTGTGATGCTATATATGATGCGATGGAGCAGAAGTCACTGGAAGACTAAAACTCTTTGTACAGCAGAACATTAAAAGCTGCCCATAGAATGAGAGAAAAAAAAAAAAAATCCCCGCTTCATTGCCTGGACCTGACGGGCTCAAATATTAGCTGGAGAACTATTTAAGAAACTCATTTTTTAAGAATGCCTTGCTGATATTGTTAAAAACATTGTAAAAATACAGTGTTTTTTTCCCCAACATGAAGCCCCTTCAGAGAAATTTCTTTATTATTATAGACAAGAAAGTTTTGATTCTCCATCAAGAGAATTTTTTGTTTTAACTGACAATGAAGTCTGTAACTGATTATATTTCCCTTTTCACTTCTAATGTTTGAAAACAGAATTCACTCAGTCAGCAATTCAGTGAATATTATATTTACTTCCTATATATTCCTATTATATTTCAGATACTATTCTGTTCTAGGTATTGGAAATGCAACAGTGAGAATGACAGGTAAGGAACTTTCTCTGTGGACTACCTATTTTTGTGGGCACAAAGGGTGAAAAGAAAGATATGAAACAAACAAGTAAGGAAATACATGGGCAAAATATTTTCAGTCAAGAGAGATTTATAAAGATAATTAAATAAGTCAACATGATTGAAAGAATCTGTTATTTAAAGTAGGCATTAGAGTTGAGTCCCGACTAATTCAGACAGTTGCCAAAGCTCAATGTCAGAGCTTCAGAGCAAAGGAAACAGCAAGTGCAAGAACTTGGGCTGTTGGAAAATAGAAGAAAGAGGCTACAAAAGTGGCTGGAGCTTAATGAATAAAAAGGGAGGTCAGAGAGATGGGCAGGAATAGAGAGTATGGGCCCCACAGTATTATGAAGTAATTAAGTAATTAGGATTTTATTCCATGTATAAAGGGAAGCCATTGGAGTATTTTTTAACAGAGAACAGCATGATCTGTTTCTTAACTTTAAAACCATCAATCATTTTACAATGCTGTGAACTCTTTAGAAGCTTAAGATTTTTATAAATGAACATATGCTTATTGATGCTCGTAATGTCCCACATCTTAATTCTTAATTTCCCACATCTTAATCTTCTGATTCCTTTACTGTCCAGTCTTGTCAATTTATTATTTAAATTTCAATATTTAGTGATTATATATACTCTCGAAAGCTGATTCAAATCTAATGAAAAAATGATGGACCAAAAAATCTTCAATGAATTACGATTTGCTGACATTTTTCTAAGGATTAATTTCAAAGGTGTAAACTTGGATTTTAAAAACTCTTCAAGCCTGATACTCTAAAGCTCTATTATATCTAGCTTCATAAGGATACACAGACTTTTCTGTCTTGCCAGTAAATCAAACAGAATCTCTTCAGTTGGCTTTGGTTTTCAGAAACACAGTCTTTTCCAGTTTTTCCTACTCTTAGGGCAAAGATTCTCAAAGCCTGGCTGACTCAAATGAGAGAGAAGAAAGAAACAAAGAAAGAACAAACAAAACTATTATTTTAATAATATGTCATACATTTAACAAATATTTTTGGTCTAAAAATATGATCTTTTAAAAATTATCTGAAAATTCTGGTAGCAAGTTACTGAGAAATAACAAACATTGCTTCTCCAGTTTTCTTAATATCAAATTCCTTTTTATAATAAATGTTTTTGGGTTAAGAAGAAAATGTAAAATATGTATGTAAAGATTTATATTGTGGCAAATTCATGGAAAAAGTCAGAAGAATACAGATTGGTTTTAGGACTGAGGAGCAGAAGGAATAAAACTGTCAAGAGGTAAGGCAATGAATGTAAAATCCTGATGTCCACAAGCAAATTAAACCCAATTTTGTGATTTCCATCCTCAGTGTCTGATTATGTGACCAACCAATGTCTGTGGCTCTTTGAATCCTTCTCATTTTGGAACTTCCAAGGGACCTTCTGCAAATGAGCATACCACAGTTTCCCATGAAAGATTATAGAGAATTTAATTCTCCACAAGTGCAGCTGCAGAAACTGCTTACTGGAACCCTAAGACCAATTTTACAGAATAGCCATTGAAATAACATGCTGCAACTCTTAGATTAGTTTTACATACTATCTGCTCCCAAAACTATTGGTACCCATGAACTTTCTTTTAAAACAATATATAATATATTCCTTTCTGATAAAACCCTCAACCTTCTCTTTGTTCTTTGGATGTACTGAAGACGATTTCATCTATGTGTATGCTACAAATTGCGATTCTATGATTTCCAAAATAAAATGTTAACTTTGGATATTTATCTCTACATTTTATTTTGACCTTGTCACTGTGAACTAAGAAAGTTGGATCAAGAAAAGTCAAATATTTCTTCTCTCTTATAGTGGGAATGGAAAAAATAAAAATAAAAAATTAATTACCTGTGTTACAAATGATAGATGAAGGATATAATTTTAAATTCAACATAAAGGCACATTCTATCATAAGCAGTACCTTAACACATTTTATAGTGAATTCCACCTCTACACAGAAACCTTCCTGACATAGTTTTAAAAAAGTAAGCTTCAATCCCTCTCCTTTGCCTCTTTCAGATCCATGTGTCCGTTTCCTAGAATGCAAGCTTCCTGCAACCAGGGCCACTTTTGCATTTTGTACATTTTCATATTCCCTTTGCATTGTATTCACAGTATGTGGCACATAGATTATAAATAATTTGTTAAAGAAAATAATGACCTTATATCACTAATTGAAATTAATCACTTTGTGCTCTATATTCCCATTTCTTTGGTTATTTACCGCTCTTCTAAAAAGTAGTATTATGTGCTACTTTTTAATGATTTGAGCTCCTTGAGAATAGGGACACATGTCATTCGCTTTTGTGTGCCATTGCACTAGCCAGTGCCAGTCCCACAGATGGAGTTATTAAATGTTAGCTGAAATGACAGTAGAAGATGCAGAAAGCTGCTTCTATTGCTTTCCTGCAACAAAGACAGAATTATTTGACCAGACGTTGAGATGCTTAACTGCTCAAAGGCTGGATCTCAATCTCAAAACTTTGGGTTTATTCCAGGATCATATGAGTTACAAAGAAGAAAAAAAAGGGAAAGGAATGCAAGTTATTTCTGCCTGAAAGCATAATCTTACTCTAAAAGTCATATGAAAATTCCAGCAAGTCACTGACAAATCACAAGCATTGCTGTCTGTTTTCCTAATTATGTATTTCAAACACTGTGTATTAGGGGACAAAGAAATGGTAAAATGATCTAATTCTGGTGTATGTTTTCAACTTCTGTAAAGTTGAGTAAGCGATTAAACTGAGGAGCATAAAAATAGTTTAAATCCTTCTCCAACTTCATGGAACCGAAAAGGAAACTTGGCTTTCTCCTATAAGGTTTTCAATCTGGGACAGATAAAGTATAATGTTAATTTTTTAACAACTCAACATAATCAGAATGCCTAAGAATGAATGTGATGAATTGGTGCAAGACCTACATGGCAGGTAAAGGTACCCTGTGGTTTGCCTACTGCTGTTATCACATACTGACTTAAACCAATGGTGGCAGCTGGTTCTTTGCACTTCAATTGAGGAGCAATGAGTATATCAGTTCTTTTCATATCAAATTTTCCACATTCTTTGAGAATAACAGAAAGGTAATAAGCAATGTCCTTTTTAACTTTCAAAGTAAAAAAATTACATTGCTCTTCAAAATAAACTGTGATTATGTGGTCATAGACACAGTGTGAGCTTTAAAACAGGATTAGCTGATTTAGCAAATATAAATACAGGATTACTGAATAAATTTGAGTATGAACAATGAAAAAGTATGCTTTTCATGCAACATATACTAAAAATTATTTGTTGTTTATCTGAAATTCACATTTACTTAGGAGTCCTGATTATATCTGGCAACCTTATCCTAAGTTCAAATTTTACCATCACTACCAGCTACATTTTGCTAATTATTTAACCTCTCTGAGCCTGGAAAATTAGAATGAACATATCTTATCTTTTATGGGCCCTTTTGCTCTATTATTTTACTGTTGTAAAACACATATAATATAAATTGTACTGTCCTAACCATTTTTAGGTGTACACTTCAGTGACATTAAGTATACTTATACTGTTGTGGAACCATCAATACCATCCATCTCCAAAACTCTTTTTCTTCTTGCAAAACTGAAACTCTATACTCATTAAACAATAAATATCCATTTTTCCCTTACACACAACCCCTGGCAACTTGCATTCTACTTTATACCACTATAATTTTGACTACTCTCAGTAACTCACGTAAGTGGTATCATTTAGTATTTGTCTTTTTGTGACTTGCTTATTTCACTTAGCATAATGTCTTCAAGCTGCATCCACTATTCATCTGTTGATGGACACTTGGGTTGCTTCTACATTTTAGCTATGAGTAATGCTATGAAGACAGTTGTACAAATACCTTTTTCAAGAGCCTGCTTTCAATTCTTTTAAGTATATACTCAGAGGTGGAACTTCTAGATCATGTGGTAATTCTATTTTAAAGGTTTTGAGAGACCACCATACACGTTTCCACAGCAGTTGTACCATTTTATGTTTCCATCAAAAATGAACAAGGATTCCAATTTTTCCACATCTTTGCCAACCTATATTATTTTCTGTTATTTTGATAGTGGTCATCCTAATGGGTGTGAGGTAGTATTTCATGTAGTTTTGGTTTACATTTCCCTAATTATTAGTGATGTTGAGCATTTTTTCATGTACTTATTGACATTAATCAGTCTTATTTTGGAGAATATTCAAATCCTTTGCCCATTTTTTAATTGGGTTAATTTTGTTATTGAGTTTTAGAATTTCTATACATCTGATATTAATTCCTTATCGGATATAGGATTTGCCAATATTTTCTCCCATTTTGTGTATCAAGGGTCTCACAAATGAGTTCAGCAGTGTTCTCTTTAATTTTTTGGAGAAGCTTGAGGAGAATTTAGGTTAGTTTCTCTTTAAATGATTGGTAGAATTCACCCATGAAGCCATCAGGTCCAGGGCTTTTCTTTGTCAGAAGATATTTTATTACTGATTCAATCTCTTTACTAATTATAGTTTTACTCACATTTTCTACTTGTTCATAGTTTTGTTGTGGTAGTCTTTATGTTTCTAGGAATTTGGCCACTTTATGTTACCCAATTTGTTGGCATACAATTGGTCACTGTATTTGCTTACAATTCTTTTTATTTTTGTAGAATTGGTAATAATGTCTTACTTTAATTTCTGATTTTAGTAATTGACTGCTTTTTTTCTTAGTTCATCTAGCTAATGGTTAGTCAATTTTATTGATTTTTTTTGAGGAACAACTTTTTGTTTCATTGATTTTGTCTGTTATTTTCTATTCTCTATTTCTGAAATTTCACTCTAATCTTTATTATTTTCTTCTTTCAACTAGCTTTGGATTTTAGTTTGGTGTGGTGTGGGGGACTAAATTCTATCAATTTTTGCTTTATATATTTGACAGTCTGCTTTTAGGCATGTAAATGTTTACATGTGTTATATCCCCTTGTGGTATTGAAACTTTTGTTTATAAATACATATTAAGTTTTTGTCTCTTGTAACATTTTTGTATTTAAAGTCTATTTTGTCTTATATTAAGATAGGCAGCCCTGATCTCTTTTGGTTACTATCTGCTAATAATTTTATTAAGGATCCAGTGTATGTAATGAGTCACTTGGCTATTGCTACTTTCAAAATTCTTTGTTTTTGTCTTTCAACAGTTTATAAGGTATTTCAGTGTCAGTCTCTTTCAGTTTATTCTACTTAGTTTATTGAGCTCCTTGGAAATTAACATTTATGTCTTTAATCAATTTGGGGAAGTTTTTAGTTATTATTTCTTTAAATATTCTCTCTGCTCATTTCTCTCTTCTTCTGGAGCACCAGCAATGTGTATGCTGCTCCACACAATGGTGTCACACAGGTTCCTTAGGCTGTAATAGCTTTTTTCCCCAATCTCTTTTCTTTCTGTTTTTCAAACAATAATTCCCATTGTCCTATCTTCAAGTTCACTGATTCTTCTGCCTGCTCAAATTTGTCTTGGAATTCCTGTAATAAATTTTTCATATCAGTTATTTAACTTTTCTGTTTCAGAATTTCTTTTTAGTTTATTCTTAGATTGTCCATCTCTTTATTGATATTCCTATTGTGTTTACACATCGTTTCCTTTACTTTCTCCACAGCTCATTTTAGTTCTTTGAGCATCTTTAAGACAGTTGTTTTAAAGTCTTTGTCTAGGAGATCTGTTATCACATTTTTTTCAGGGATTATTTCTGTTGGTTTATTATTTTTTTTCCTTTGAATGAAACATACTTTCTGTTTCTTTGTATGCCTTGCAATTGTTGTTGTTGAACACTGGGCATTTGAGCTAATAATTATAACTCTGAGAATCAAATACTCCCCCTGTTCCAGAGTTTTCTGTTTTTTGTTTTTATTTTTGGTTTGGTTTGGTTTGGTTTGGTTTGGTTTTGAGAGGGGTTCTCACTCTGTCACACAGGCTGGAGTGCAGTGGCATGATCATGCCTAACTGCAACCTCCACCTCCCAGGCTCAAGCAATCCTCACACCTCAGCCTCCTGAGTAGCTAGGACCACAGGCACACGCCACCACACCCAGCTGATTTTTGTATTTTTAGTCAAGACAGGGTTTTGTCATGTTGTCCAGGCTAGTCTTGTACTCCCGAGCTCAAGCTATCACTCATCTAGGTGTTCCAAACTGCAAGGATAACAGGTGTGAGCCACAGCACCCTGGCTTTTGTTTTTGTTTTTGATTATTGTAGGCTTTCTCTATGCTAAGGGTCAACCTGACTAAAAAAGTAAGATCTTCTTAGGTCTTTTCTGAGTTTGTTTCTTCCCCTGAGCATGAGTGATGACTTTCTAATTTCCCTCATATATGCAGTTGCTCTTGAGTTTCCAATATTCAGTATCTTACTTCTGAAATGGCAAAAAAGATAAACATAAACGGGAAGGAGATGCTGATGATTTAAAAATCCCCTGGAAGTCACTTCACCAGAGGGAGAACGACAGTAGTAATGGTTACATCTTTCTTCATCTTTGTGATCATAAGCAACAATAAGTGATTAGAACACATATCCCCAGTATTTGGAAGATAAGGTCCTCTTTGTCCACCCTGACTCCCACAGGCTGTGTGTAAACTGATCTAGGAACATGTGCATGGCTTCTACTGTGCTAGAAACTATAATTGACCGAAAATAACTTCAATTTACCTTCCAAGTCCTCCTCTGGAGGATACAAGCCATTAATAGACTCTAGATTTCTGAAATGTTTATGTCGGACAGACTCTGCCAGTGCAATTGTTACCTAGGAGGGGAGACAGATTTCTGGTATTTCCTACTCCACCGTCTTCCCAGAACTGTGTTTTTGAAATAATTGAGACATTACTATGTTTCCTGGTACAGATGTCAGATCCAAAGTAAATCTAAACATACCTCTTAATATAAGCACATATTATCAGTCAAGATAAAGTTAAGTATATATTATGCTGACAATGCCCAAATCTAAATCTATAATAAAAACAGTTTATTTTTCATATATGTGGCATTGTTTGGGATTCTATGCAATGGCTCAATAATCCAGATTGCCTGGGTCTTGAAGCCCTAAAATTTCAGCATGAGATATTCTCTGTAATTATCAGGCACAAGTGAGAAACACATAAAAGTTATCTCAATAAATACTTCAGCCTGGAAGTGACATACTTCACTTTTCCATGCAGCCTATAGACAAAACCCATCATATAGCCCTGCCTAGCTACAAGGGGATGGCAAAATATAATCCCATATACCTGGAAGGAGAAAAGAGCCAGATGTGGGTAATCACTACAGGTTTTTACCACAATATTTATTATGATAACTAGAAACAATAATAGAATCTTCAATTTAAGTAAGTGCTCAGTGGTCTAACCATTTTCCTGACGTAGAAATCCCATCCAAGATGTCAACAGTGCTTTATCCTTTGTTCAAATGCCTCTACTCCCATGGAGTTCACAGCCTCATTATTAAATATTTTCTTCTTTGTTGAACTAAAGTCTGCCTTCTGATAATTCATAAGATATGCTTCACCCTGTGACTATCACTTTCAATGTTTGCACTTTATTAAAAAAAGAAAAACAACCATAGAAAATAAGGTGCAAATTAAGAAGACATTTATTTTTAAAATGAAGAAAAAACAAATACTTGATAAAAGAATAGATCACTTTTAAGAGCTAAGAATGCTTAGGAAAAGTCACGATATATAACCAGTCAATTAGAGTTTTCTTGTAATTTTTTAGGACTACAAATTATTCTTCAGAAGATGCGAATTCATGTGCAATAGGGCTTATTGTCTTTTTGCTTTTTGTTTTTATTGTTGTGTAATGTAACACCTTCCTTTTGAAAAAATAAGTTTTATGCAGAAAATTTCTAACTAGAAAAAAAAGAAAGTTTAATAGCTTTGGTAAATTTTAAGCTTCCCCTTCTTAATCTATTAGCCAGATACAAGTATTTTGTGTAAAGTATTGCACTTCAAAAAATGATAAACTGTGATGATGGCAATGACTAATGTTTAAAGACCTAACATTTTAAATTCCGGGATTAAAATAATAATGGGAACATCTAATATATGCCTGCCATGAACACAGAACATAACGTATTTTTAACTGGATGATTATGCTTCATCTATTCAGAATAAGAGTTTGTCTCCCATTTGATCTTTCCTTTTGATTAATATCTGGGTTTAATTTTCTCTTTCTTCAGGTTCCTATTTTGTTTGTTTAAATTTTTCATGCATCTTGACAGAATATCATTGAACACTTCAGAAAGAATATACAGCTCTATTTTTATTGACCTACTTATAATTCTGTGTAAGAAAATAGTTTAATTGTTGAGCTCATTTCAAAAAAGAACCAGGTGTGGTGGCTCACACCTGTAATCCCATCACTCTGGGAGGCCAAGGCGGGCAGATCACTTGAGGTCAAGAGTTCAAGTCCAGCCTAGCCAAAATGGTGAAACCCTGTCTCTACTAAAAATTCAAAAATTAGCTGGGAGTCGTGGTGGGTATCTGTAATCCCAGCTACTCAGAAGTCTGAGGCAGGAGAATCACTTGAACCTGGGAGGTGGAGGTTGCAGGGAGGCGAGATAGAACTACTGTACTTCAGCCTGGGCGACAAAGCAAAACTCTGTCTCAAATATATGTGTGTATATATATGCGGGAAAAGATTTCATAATGACTTCTGACTAAAAGGAAACTCGAATAGCACCTAAAATATTACAACAGAATTAGACAAGGAGTTTTATATTAAGTATCATAGGCTATTTTGTCTATAATTGTTAATACAAGATGTTAACACAGCTCAAAAATGAAATATATAATGTATGAACCAATTTATCAGCTCCTTAGACATGTTTGACTCCTTTTAATAATTATCTCTCTGCCCCTCCACCCCTCCTTTAGTAATCCTGTTTATTTTAAATGATATAATAACACAACCACAGCTGTTGTAATATTGTGGAAATAGTGCTGGAAATGGCACTAAGAAAACCCACTCAGTCTCAGCCTGCTTCTCTACTGGTACACAAATTTGAGCAAATCATTTTAGTTTTTTGAACGTTCATGAATAAGGTTATCTACCTTATAGAACTGTATGAGGATGAAATATGAGATGTGTTGAAATTTGTTCCAGTGCTGTCAATACTTCTTGAGCTCCCTTCCCTTTTTGATGTCCACAGAGATAAAAGGTCTCACAAAAAGCTCAAATTATGAAACAAGCAAAAGTCAAACACAAAAATTGAAAAATAAAAATCCCTAAGTCTGGCCAGCCACAGCGGCTCACACCTCTAATCCCAGCACTTTGGGAGGCTGAGGCGGGCGGATCACGAGGTCAGGAGATTGAGACCATCCAGGCCTACCTGGTGAAACCCTATCTCTACTAAAAATATAAAAATTAGCTGGGTGTGGTGGTGGGTGCCTGTAATTCCAGCTACTTGGGAGGCTGAGGCAGGAGAATCGCCTGAACAGGGGAAGCGGATGTTGCAGTGTGAGCCGAGATCGCACCACTGCCCTCCAGCCTGGTGACAGAGTGAGACTCCGTCTCAAAAAAAAAAAAAGAAAAGAGAAAAAAATTAATAAAATGAAATAAAATAAAAATCCGTAAGTCTTTGAAAGATATAAAGATAGCATAAGTATTGCTAATGGGTAATTTTCTAATTAAAAAAACAAAAGGCCTTTTTCCCTATCGCGTTTATATCAGTGCGTTTTTACAATTGTACTTAAGAATTTTAATATATATTTTACAAAGTTAAGAAATCGCTGTTGGCAAAGCCTTTTGTGGACCTCAAGAAATTCTGGATGGTGTGGGTAATAGATGTGAATAAATAGGCACACCAACACCAACATTTAGAATGAGGAGCATGCCAGGCTATGGTATCGATGGCCTCACTTTCTCAATATGACCCATAAGAATACCAACACACATTTTTCTGCCACTTTTCTGGATGGATATGCATTTCTGCATGAAGACTACTGCTTCCTACCTACTTCCTCCTACTGAACATTCTAGGTCCCTGGGCTTCCTGTTTAGTGGAGGGTTACTAAGAGATGTTAATTGACAATTAACTGCAGAAATTATTTTATATTACTAATAATATAACCCTGTAGCCCTATTCTGTGACTCTATAATGAAATGGTAGGGTGGTATAGCACCCCCCAAATCAAAGCCTAAAGTCATCAAACTTACACAGTTAAAGACACAACTTATTTTAATTATCTGCTTAATTTAAATTTAAGTGATATTTGTTAACCATACAGAGGCCATGGGGTAACAGTGGTTGGCAGTCCCTTCTCTAGTCTATCATCTTGTGCCTGAGCAAGGTTACTGCACTTGGACCCTCATCCTTCTGGCTTGGCTTCCACAGTCACCTTGCAGTGACCCTCCACATCACTCTCATGCTGCCATCTATCCCCTCTTCCAGAACCTCAGTGCTACCAACTTCATTCCTTCCTCTTGTGATGCAACGTCTAACATCCAGTCTCCCAGCATATTATCAGAGGGCTTAGGGAGGAAACAGAGGTAAACTTTGGGTCTGACGAAGAAGTAGAAGGGGTCAGGAAGTTTCCACCATTGTCTGTCTTCTGCAAGGTTATGTAAAAAATGAAGAGACATCCTTAAAGTGAGTATTGACCAAATGTCAGTTGTCTCTTCAGACTTCCTGTGGTTTAAAAAAAAAAATGAAAAGAAGCTCTGTTTTCTTATCTAAATTTGAGGTACATTACCAAAGACTCCTTAAGTAATAGAGCCTTTACAGGTTCCAGGGTAAATAATACATGGTGTGTGCATGCATGTCTCTTTCTCTCTCCCCTCTCTCTCTCTCTCTCTCTGTGTAAAGAGAGAGAGGAAGAAAAGGGAGGAGTGATAACCCTTTTAAATATATCAAAATCCTTGTGAGAAGAACAGCAGTCATCATAACATACCAGGTCCCTTATTGCTGGTAATGACTCATTTGATCTTCCTCAATTCATCACAGCATATGGGTTTCATCCCATTTTATTAGTAAATTTTACACTGATTACGATAAATCCATCCAGAGCCACATTTCTCCATCTGCAAATTTCAAGGTTTAATTTTACACTTTTTAGGTAAGAGATTTTTTAAATATTTTCAACTTGTAGGATTTCAAAGACCTTATTTCTAAATGTTTCAATATGATCATTCTTATACATGAGATTTTATACTGCTATATCAGATAAAAAAATATTTAGATTATTTAGGCTTTCAGTTAGTTGTCTTTATATATGAAGCCACTTTTATGAGCAAAACAAAGGGGAAGTGAGATAGTTGGAGTGCTGTCTTTTGGAGGACAGACCAACTTACTTCTTGCTTCTAAACGAAGTAGACTTTACCCTTGAAACTTTCCCCATCATCTGCTCTTGCATGTACTGTTTCCTTTTATCATTCAGTTTTCGTGAGCTTCTCTCTCTCTCTCTCTCCTTCTGTTTGAATGTTTCTCTGACATTACCCAAAGATAATTTTTTTTTTCTGGTCTCAGAATTACTTAATGTCCTTTAGCAGTAAGGTCTGTTTCCACAAATGCCCAATTAAAAAAAAAAAAAAATCTCCTTCAAATAGGCAAGAGGAGGAGGAGTTGAATTCAAAATGCCTGGAGTCTCCTTTTATTAGCAGTATTTAATTTCTGATAGTACTCATTTTATGCATTTTAGGGAAGATTCTTCTAAAAGTTAACAGAGAAGTCAGGCCAATGGTTCCAATACAATGCCACAATACTTTGTAAATCTTTTAATGCTTTTCATTGCATTGTTTGTGAATAGGGACCAGCAATTTTCCTAAATAGGATGTGTGTTTTTGCCAACATTAAGTCCCATAGGTCTCTGGGTTTCCTGTTGAGTGGAGGGTTACTAAGAGATAGTACTTGATTTCTCACAGTTGGAAATTTCCCTGGTTTCTCTAGCCCTTGTAATTCTTCAAAATGTGATAGGGTAGACCAAGGCCTGAATTTTACCTGTGCTTTTGATTAGGCTTTCGTTTGTTTATCGATTGCTGAAGTTCTTGTCTCCTCCTGTGCTGTTTCCACAGTGCAGGCAGTTATCAGGATATCCTTCATGTAGTTCACTACCTTGCCCTGAATGATATTAGAAACACATGGCATCCATTCCCACTGTGCTTTCAGGTCATAACAATAAAAGCACAGAATATTATCTTGGCACCATAGAAGCTCTACAATCCCCAAGCATCAATAGTACATTTTCTTCAAACATTAGCATCCTCAACCCCTGGCAAGAAAAAACAGCTTATGCATCAATCTATACTAATCTTATTATTTACCAAAATTCTAATTTTTGTGTTCATTATTAGGAATTCTGGCACATATTTTGGCAGTCATAATTCTGCCTGCCCAGCTAGATGTAAGCTCAGTGAGGAAAGGGGTGTGTTACTACTCTTTTTTAAGATGGAAAGAGTAACCAGTATCCGAGAAATTTTACTCATTAGATGTGTGTGAGGCTATAGAGAGCTTTGATCGTGCCACTGCTCTCCAGCCTGGGCAACAGACTGAGACCCTGTCTCAAAGAAAAAAATAAAAAAGATACGTCCACTAATTTAAAACTTCTGTGGGGTCACTCATTTTATGAATTTTAAAAATTATTTTATAAAATTTTAGTGGGTCCAGAGCATGCGTATGTATTTATGGATTACATAAGATATTTTGATATAGGCATGCAACATGAAATAAGCACATCATGGAGAATGGGGTATTCATCCCCCTCAAGCATTTATCCTTTCAGTTACAAGCAACCCAATTACACTTAAGTTATTTAAAAATATATAGTTATGACTGACTATAGTCACCCTAGTGTGCTATCGAATGTGTCTTACTCATTCTTGCTATATTTTTTTGTACCTATTTTTTTTGTACCTATTGACTATTTCCACCTCTCTACTCACCTCAGACCCCCAGTATCCTTCCCAGCCTCTGGTAACCATCCTCACTCCTCATGTCCATGAGTTCCATTGTTTTGATTTTTAGATCCCGTAAATAAGTGAGAATAGGTGATGTTTGTCTTTCTGTGACTGGCTTATTTCACTTAACATAAAGTCTAGTTCCATCCATGTTGTTGCTTATGACTGGATCTCATTTTTTTCTTTTGTTGCATTGTGTATATGAACCACATTTTCTTTAACCATTCATCTGTTAATGAACACTTGGGTTGCTTCCAAATTTTATCTATTGTAAACAGTGCTGCAATAAACATCGGAGTGCAGATATCTCTTTGATATATTGATTTCCTTTCTTTTGGAAATATGTCTAGATATATCTACCAGTGGGATTGCTGGATCATATGCTAGCTCAATTTTTAGTTTTTTGAGGGAATTCCAAACTGTGCTCCATAGTGGGGTTGTGCTAATTTACATTACTGCCAACAGTGTATGAGGGTTTCCTTTTCTTCACATCATTGCCAACATTTCTTATTCCCTGACTTTTGGACAAAAGCCATTTTAATTGGGGTGAAATGACATCTCACAGTAGTTTTGATATACATTTCTCTAGTGATCAATAATGCTGGGTATCTTTTCATAAGTATGTTTGCCATTTGTATGTCTTCTTTTGATGAATGTCTGCTCAAATCTTTTCCCCCACTTTTGATTGGGTTATTACATTTTTTTATAGAGTTTTTTGAGCTCCTTATATATTCTGGTTATTAATCCCTTGTTAAATGGGTAGTTTGCAAATATCTTATCTCATTCTGTGGGGGTGTCTCCTCACTTCATTGATTGTATTCTTTGCTGTGCAGAAGATTTTTAACTTGATGTGATCCCATTTGTCCATTTTAGCTTTGGTTACCTGTGTTTGTGTGGTATTGCTCAAGAAATCTTTGCCTGCACCAATGTCTTAAAGATTTTCCTCAATGTTTCCTCATTGAAGTTTCATAGTTCGAGGTCTCAGATTTAAATCCTTAATCCATCTTTGATTTGATTTTTGTGTATGGCAAGAGATAGGAGTCTAGTTTCATTATTTTGCATTTGGATATGTAGTTTTGCCCACACCATTTATTAAAGAGACTGTCTTTTCCCCAGTGTAGGTACTTGGCATCTTTGTGAAAAATGAGTTTACTGTAGGTGTGTGAATTTGGTTTTGGGTTCTCCTGTTTTATTGTTCTATGTATCTGTTTTTATGCCAGTACCATTCTGTTTTGGCTACTATCACTCTGTAGTATAATTTGAAAATAGTAACATGATTCCTCCACTTTTGTTAATTTTGCTTGGGGTAGCTTTGCCTCTTCAAGGTTTGGTGGTTCCATATAAATTTGAGGATTTTTTTTCTATTTCTGTGAAGAATGTCTTTGGTATTTTGATAGGAATTGCATTGGGATATGTAGATTGCTTTAGGTAGTATAGACATTTTAACAATCTTGATTCTTCCAATCCACGAAAATGGAATATTTTTCCATTATTTGGTGTCTTCTTCTTCTTTCATCAGTGTTTTTTGGTTTTCATGGTAGAGATCTTTCACTTCATTGGTTAATTTCTAGATATTTCATTTTATGTGTGGCTATTGTAAATGGGATTACATTAATTTATTTTACACAATTTTAATGTTGGCATATAGAAATATTACTGATTTTGGTATGTTGATTTTGTATCCTGCAATTTTACTGAATTTGTTTGCCAGCTCGAATAGTTTTTTGGTGGAGTCCTTAGGCTTTTTTCAAATATAAGATCATATCATCAGCAAACAAGGATAATTTGACTTCTTCATTTCTAATTTAAATGTTCTTTATATCCTTGTCTGATTGCTCTAGCTATGTATTATGTTTAATAACAGTGGTGACAGTGGGCATCCTTGTCATGTTTAGATGTTAGAGGAAAGGTTCTCAGTTTTCCCCCATTTATTGTAATACTAGCTGTGGGTCTGTTGTGTATAACTTTTATTATGCGGAGGTATGCTTCTTCTATATCAGTTTTTTGAGCATTTTATCATGAAGGGATATTGAATTTCATCAAATGTTTTCAGCATCAATTGAAATAATCATATATTTTTATCCTTCATTCTGTTGATATATCACATGAAATGATTTGCGTATATTAAACCATCCTCACCTACCAGGGCTAAATCCCACTTGGTCATGATGAATAATCTTTCTAATGTATTGTTGAATTCAGTTTGCTTGTATTTTGTTGAGGAATTTTTTTTATCAATATTCATCAGAGATATTGGCCTGTTGGTTTTTTTTTTGTTTTTTTTTTTTTAATGTGTCTTTGGTATTGGTGTTGCAGTAATACTGGCCTCATAGAATGAATTGGAAGCATTTCCTCCTCTTTTATTTTTTAGAGTAGTTTGAAGAGGATTGGTATTAGTTCTTCTTTAAATGCTTGTAGAATTCAGCAGTGAAGCATCATGTTCCAGGCTTTTCTTTTCTTTTTTCTTTTTTTTTTTTTTTTTGAGAGAGAGTCTCATTCTGTCACTCAGGCTGGAGTGCAGTGGAGTGATCTCGGTTCATACCTCAGTGATTCTCATACCTCAGCCTCCCAAGTAGCTGGGATTACAGAGATATTACATCTCAGCCTCCCAAAGTGCTGGTATTACAGGCATGAGACAACACGCCTGGCCAGTCCTGGACTTTTCTTTACTAGACTACTTTTTATTATGGATTCAATCTCATTACTTGCTATTGGTCTGTTCAGGTTTTGGATTTCTTCATGGTTCAATCTTGGTAGGCAGTACGTATGTAAAAATTTGTTCATTTCTTCAAGATTTCCAATTTATTGGCACATAGTTGCTCATAGTAATCACTAACAGTTTGAATTTCTGCAGTATTCTTGTAATGTCACCTTTTTCATTTCTGATTTTAAGTATTTGGTACTTCTTTTTTTCTTAGTCTGGCTGATGGTTTCTCAGTTTTGTTTAACTTCTTAAAAAATCAGCTTCTGTTTCATTGATCTTTTGTGTTTTTTTCATTTTCTTTTATTTCTGTTTTGATTTTTTTTTTTCTTCTACTAATTTTGGGTTTGGCTTGCTCTTGCTTTTCTAGTTAAGATGTATCACTAGATTTCTTATTTGTCATTTTTCCTTGTTTATGATGTCAGCACTCATAGCTATAAACTTCCCTCTGTGTAATACTTTTACTATAACTCATAGGCTTTGGTATGTTGTGTTTTTATCATCATTTGTTTCGAGAAATCTTTCAGTTTGTAAAAAAAAAAATCATGAACCCTCCATCTGCAACATTAATCAATATATAGTTATAGTTGATAATTTGTAATCAATTTATAATTGATAATATTTATAATTATTATGTTGTTTATTTTGGAGCCTTCAAAATAACAATGGTTTGCAGTGGAACAGAGACTTCTAGCTGAACATTAAACATATTTCCTGTTTTTCCTTGGCATGTAGCTAGACTACATTAACCAACTTCCCTTATACTAGTGTGGGATTAACTAAGTTTAGCCCATGGAATTTTGTAGGAAGTGATGTAGTCCTTTACAAAGTCTGGCTTATACAAAAATCTGCCTCATAATAATATTCTATACTCCTTCATCATCTTTTATTTATTGATTGATTGATTGATTGATTGATTGAGATGTGGTCTCACTCTGTCACTCAGGCTAGAGAGCAGTGGTGCAATCATAGCCCACTGCAGCCTCAAACTCCTAGGCTCAAGCATCTTCCCTCCCCCAACCTCTTGTGTAGCTGAGTCTACAGGCAAGCACCACCGTGCCCATCTAACTTCTTCGCTATCTTGATGCCAATGTGCACAGTGATATTTGAAGGCAAGTGCTGAAGAGGGAATGTACACAAAATGTAAGAAATATGAGTCCTTTCACTTAGGTAAGAAACTACTCTATTAGAAATACCCATTTTAGATTCCACATAAGGAAAAAATTGACAACTATGATAAACTACTGAGTGTCTGAAATTTGTCTACAACCGTAACTACAGCTGATAGTGAGATATCCATGCCTTTTGCCTAAAGAATATGTTGAAGAAGAGGAAGAAGTAATACCAACCTCAATCTCAACCTCACCTCATATATGATACCAGACAAGCATAACACAGAAGCTATAGGGCTCTTTCAGTTTTTGTTTTGTTTTTGTTTTATAGACAGGGTCTGACTGTCACCCAGGCTGAAGTACAGTATGTCATCATAGTTCACTGCAACATCAACCTCCCAGGCTCAAGCGATCCTCCCACCTCAGCCTCCTGAGTAGCTGGGACTACAGTTGGTGCCACTATGCCCATCTAATTTTTATTTTTTGCAGAAATGAGGTCCCGCTATATTGCCCGACTGGTCTCAAACTCCTGACTTCAAGTGATCATTCCGCTTTAGCCTCCCAAAGTGCTGAGATTACAGGCATAAGCCAAAATGTCTGGCCTCCTTCCTGTCTTTAAGTAAGGCAATATCTAAAAAAAAAAGGCCTTATTACCCATTTTACATGCGCATCAAATTAAATACAGAAGTTAAATTTCAGAGTCTAATTAAGATAATTTATAAAGGAGTCATTTTCCTAAATTATATATATTTACATACATATACAAAAATTATATATAACTATATTATATAATTTACATATAATTACATTTCATCACATTATATGTATTATAACAGTATGTATTCTATATAATATATATCTATGTATTACGGATACTATTATAGCTATATACACATTACTTCCCATGCCTTGCATTTTTCAAATAAGTAAGAAAACATTGTTCAATATTTGCTCTGTATAAAGTGACACTTTTTTTTTTGCTAAAGAATGCTATGACTTCCTAAATATTTTTTTTTTAGTGAAAACTATCACTATCCCTATGCCATATTTTATGAACATTATAATAGAAGTTAAGACAGAATTTATGTCAATATTATTGATATAGATACATAGGCTTGATATTTTGCTCTTTGCTTCATGATTTCAAAACATAGTTTAAACAATAAAACAGCTAATTTGCTCATAATACAGATATAAACTGTGTGTATACACATCCATATATTATGTATTCTATATATGTATTTAACTATTTTATAAGCACTTGAAGTATAATGGATATGCCTCATATCTTTTCCAAAGCATTGGCCCCTGCTCACCCCCTTGTACACAGTACATTCTAAATAATAGGATGATGCCATGATGACGACTACAGAGATATGCTGAGAAATGCTGAAATGATTGAAATATTATCTTTCACTAGTATCACAATGTAGACTTAATCTTTGGAAATAAGCACAATAATTGTATGTGCAACAAATGTACTTCTCAATTCCACTCCAAACACAGGTGTTTCTGATTATTTTGACTTAGACACCTCACAGGCATGTAATTTAGAAATTTCTCATAGGGAAGTCTTACTAGGTCATTTGCTAAAACAATCAGAATATACGTCATTAGTAAGAGAAATATTTTAAATGATTTAATCTTAATTTAGCAAGAGAGAATTTCACTGAACAGAAATCAAGTTATTGTTAACTGACCTTGCACCAGTATTTGCAATGTTTTGTTGAGTTTTGAAAGCTCAGTTAAGAAACAATTAGCAGTTTATCAGCAACCATGTGATCTGAGACCTCAACTACAAAACATTCTGCCCTAAAATAAAAATGTTCTTTGACTGAACCTCTGCTCAGTGACACAAAAACGCAGGTCTTACATTCTCCCTCTTTGCTTTCACTTAATTTATGTTTCTCCATGGGGTGAAAACACATGACTGATCTAGCAGATGACTTTGAGTATTCTTAATGCTTGTGGAATTCTAAACGTTAATCTGAGTTTAGTACAATGAACGGTTTAACTTAAGAGCATGTAATCCAATTGGACAATTAATACATTCAGTATTATTTGCTACAAATGATCACTAAATATATTAATATTCACTGGCAATTTTCCTAGAAAAATGCAGATGCTCTTAAAACTCTTTTCTCAATTTAATCTAAATCCCTAATCGTTATTTAGATTTCTATTAACTGTCTTATAAATTAAAATTTTAAAAGATTTTTTAAAAATGGGAAAGGGGATCAGTCATTTTGTCTGAGACACAGTGTTAGTATTAACTATGAATGTATGTCATGCACACCAATGGTGGCTACTAATCAGTCTTATTACTCTGCCAATGTGTATATTTCTGAACAGCCCAAATCTCAATTCTCTATCAGGTGTTCTTCCATGTGTTTATTTCCTGTTATCTTCATAGATATTTCTTTGGTTAAAAAGTGCACAAATATTAAGAGATACTTTACTGCAAAGAAGTTAAGGGAGTAATGAATGACGGAATTAGGAACCAAGGAGTCCATTTTAGGTGGAGTGGTCAGGCAAGACCTCCCTGAAGGGGTAATATTGGAACATGATCCTGTATGAAGTGACAGAGCAAGTCATGCAATGACCTCAAGAAATGGCAGAGGGAATAGTAAGTGTGAAGCACTGAACTGGTAATGAGTTTGCTGTTGAGCAAAGAGGTAGCAGGGAGGGCCCTGGGGGAATGGTAGGAGGTTATCAGATCACACCGGCTCTTTCTGTAAGGATTTGGGTTTATTCTAGGTGGGCTCAGAAGTGGTTGAAAGGTTTTCACATGAGCATTAGTAATCGGATATCAGAAATCAAAAGCTCTCTCAGGATACTGAAAGGAGAGCAAACTCCAGCATGGTTAAGCATAGAAGGTAAAGGAATAAATTAGGCTGTTGTCACAGTCCAGGTGACAGATAATCATGAACTGAAGTTGGAAACAATTAGACCAAGTGATAAATACAAGTTGTACAAAGGAGAAGAAACAATTACTTCTGTGTGTGGATTTTTTTTTTCCAAAGCAATGGGGTAATAATGATTCCATTTACTGAACCAGGAAAGACTGAGGAGCACATTTTACAAATATCAGATAAACCTTAGATACCTAAGTGGACTGAGTACACAGTTAGATAACCTTCAGGTTGTGACTTATATTGCTATTGCTACTGGAGTTACTAACTTGGGATTTACCAGATTGTAGATGAATTCCAGTACCTGGATCAGATCAGCCAGAGTAATTGTTTCCAAAGGGGGATTCTCACAGCCTCTCAGCAAACATAAATCCATTAGGTTCCATAAAGAAAGTATCAGAATTGCATTTTATTTTTATATTTATATTTAATTAGTATTCTGAGTTGACACTGATATCCTCACTTGATCCTTGTTAGTCATTTTTGTGTTGGACTGCACTCAGGTGTCCTGAGGTAACTACAGAAATTATACAACAAAGAAGTGTGATGCTCAAAGCCTCAGTCTTTTTTTTTTTTTTTGTCATAATGTAACACACTGTAGTTTACCTATATCTTTACAGGTGAGTGTTCATGAGTAGATAAAATAGTTTTAAAAATAGTTTTATAAAATAAACATTTATTTTGGAATAATTTACAGAAAAGTTGCAAAGTGTATATGGTTTCCACATATCCTTCACCTCAAATTTCCCTAATGTTAACACATATTACTTGGTACATTATTCAAAACTACTGAGAGACCAATATTGGTAAATTGCTACTAACTTTAAGAGACAAAAATGATCATCTAGTTAGATTTGGCAAGAAGTCTAAATAAAAAATCAAAACTACGAAAAACAGTACCTGTATTTGTCTATTCTGTGTTGTTATTTAATATAAAAGAATAGCTGAGACTGGGTAATTTATAGAGAAAAGAGATTTATTTGGGTGCATACTTCTGCAGGCTGTACAAGTCTGCTGAGCTTCTGGTGCGCTCGCAAGAAGCTTTTAATCTGGCAAACAGTGAAAGGGGAATAGGCATATTATGTGGTAAAAGGGGAAGCAAGACAAAAAAAAAAAAAAAAAAAAAAAAAAAGGCCAAGCATGGTACCTCATGCCTATAATCCCAGCACTCTGGGAGGCCAAGGAGGAAAGATTACCTGCAGTCAGTGGTTCAAGGCCAGCTGGGAAAGATAGTGAGACCCCTGTCTCGACAAAAATAAATAGAGAGAGAAAAGAGAGAGAGAGAAGGGAGCAAAAGAGATGGGGGTAGGTCCCAGACTCTTTTGAACAGTCAGATTTCTCAGTAACTCATTACCAAGGGGAGGGCACTAAGCCATTCATGGTGGATCTGTCCCCATGACCCACACACACCTCCCCTCAGGCCTCGCTTTTGGCACTGGGGATCACATTTCAACATGAGATTTGAAGGGGACAAAACAGCCAAATCATAACACTACCTAAATATTATTTTATATTTATTATTTTTCATAATTAACTTTGTGCTGAGTAGATTCAAAGCCTTGAGATATTGGTTGAGTGTTTAAACCCATGAGAATTAGAAGGCACTTTAAAATTAAGCACCTGAAACTTGAAGACAAATGCTCACCATGTCTCAGTGATATTAAAACCTATGTAACATTCAATCTAGAACTTTACCAAATTTGCCAAAATTAATGTTTAGCATAACCTTTTGGTATACTATAATATAGATAACATAAATTTAAATATACTAACACATAAAGATGTATTGGTTTAAAAAATGAATTATAGGCATTATAGTTTATTACTTTATAATTATTCTTTATAATAAATTTTAGAACCTGATGATGATTATATTTAGAAGATTTTGATGACCACAATCAGTAAAAGTGAATTTACTTATACTAAAAACCTTAATGGCATCTTCTAAGTATTTTTCATATTTATTTAGCAGCTTTCTGAC
This sequence comes from Ateles fusciceps, assembly GCA_036589455.1. NCBI lineage: Eukaryota > Metazoa > Chordata > Mammalia > Primates > Atelidae > Ateles > Ateles fusciceps. The sequence goes on along the minus strand of JAZHEH010000827.1, from coordinate 843,630 downwards.
AAAAATTTGAAGAAAAGTCTAATTTTCAAAGTTAATCTGTTTGTTCTGAGCCCGTAACAGAAATGGAAAATCAAACCAATTTGTAGAATTTTCTTTTGTTCTTTTTTTTGTTTGTTTTTGACGTAGTCTTGCTCTGTCACCTAGGCTGGAGTACAACAGCACAATCTCAGCTACAACCACTGCCTCCTGGGTTCAAGCGATTCTCCTGCCTTAGCCTCCAGAGTAGCTGAGATTATAGGAACACACCACTATACCTGGCAAATTGTTACATTATTAGTAGAGACAGGGTTTCAGCATGTTGATTAGGCTGGTCTTGAATTCCTGACCTTGTGATCTGCCCAGCTTGGCCTCCCAAAGTGCTGGATTAGAATACTTTCTAATATTCATGCCAATATAACAGAATTGTGCAATGTTAAAAATACTACATTATGAAGAAAAAATACTATGCAAAGTTATAGTACTTAATATGAGTGTATACATTTTTCAAGTGGAACTCGATGTATGATGTATAAACAGGACTAAAGTTAGGGGTTTTTTTGTTTTGTTTTGCATAGATACCAGAGAAAATGCATTGAGTTGTATTTGAAAAAATAAATTAAGTGTGTAAAAACATATATAATAGCATCCAACTAAAAACTACTAGTCTAGTGCAAAAGTAATTGTGGTTTTCAATAATGCAAAAAAAAAAAAATTTCAATCATGTCTCATTTTTATAGAAAATTTGCTTTTCATTAAATTCTTTTTATAATATATTGAATTACATAATACACTACTTAATAAGTATAATGATATAATTGCAATGAATTTTTAAGACCAAATTTAAAAATTATTAGAATATTTTCTCATTGCCTATAAAATGTAACTTTAGTAAATTATGTGCTTTTAAAACTTTCAGGAACATAAAAAATGCAATTATTTTTTCTAAAGTCTAATGATTCATATTCTTAAGCAGGCTGGTATAGCCAACTAAGAAGTAAGACATCATTAGCTTAGTCCAGACTGTAACCAGATCTCTGCCTTCTGGACGTGTATAGTGTGATGGAAAGTGCACGCTTTTCTCAGAAAAAGTATCAGTTTTGTACTTTGGAGCATCCTTCATCAGGACTTCTTAGTTGCAACTTTGTAAGTAAAACAGGTTATTTTGTAAATTATTTCTCCTTTCCCAAGAGATCTCTACTTTCTCTCATGTACCTCTTGCACAGGTTCTTACCTACTATTTGGTAATATAATAACAGGCAAAACTTGGTGCTAAAACATAGGCCACATTATAAGGCAATGTATTGGAATTTGAACAAAATATTCTGCGACAGGCCAGCATCTATAAAAGTTATAAATGTTTATATCTTTTAAGCCATCCCACATAATAGGCTTCATGCTTTTCTTACATGAGGCTCACAATATATTTCCATCAGCTCTTGTTATTGGTTAAATAGAAATAAGAAACACTTTTGAAAATCTATACCCATTTGACAAGAATATAACTCAATGGGGAAATTTTAAAATAAATAGATCTATTTGGAATAAACACACCTCTTTCTAGCTATTAATCTCCTTCAGCTATCAAATATAGTTTTGGATATTTGTCTGGTGATCAGTGTGGTAAATTGCATCTATTTTTTTTTTTTACAACCATGTAAGTAACAAAAGCAGCTATAAATTCTTAATATGAATATTGAGTTTGGTGACTTGAGATCACATTTTAATGATAATAGGTCCACTTGCTAAAGATATTGGCATATTCCTTGGCCATAAGCCCCTGGAAATAGAGCTAGATTGTAATAAAATAATACATTATTTTTTCATTATTCTAATAAAATCCAGGCCCAGGCTGTTGACCACATGCATTTAGGTCCTGAAAGTCGGTAAGACAGGTTGAATTGTTCACAATATACTTGGGTGTTCTTCCTCTCCTACAGAAGATAATTAAATGATACTTCAGAGTTCTAGCAGTAAAGAAAAAAATAATCTCTATAAGGACCCATGGCCAATCAATTATATTTGAAGATATAGGATAGTCATTAGAAAAAGGAAATTTATATGTATCCAAATCGTATGTCACTTAAATCCCAGACAGGGATTGTAAGTATGCCCATAACTTCTATATCCACTTTTAAATAAGCTGATTTTTAATCATAGCATTCTTTAAGAGGCTCTTTTTTTTTTTTCTTTAGATCAGGTACCCCTGAGAGCCCAGGCTGGAGTGCAATGGCATGATCTTGTCTCACTGCAACCTCTGCCTCCTGGGTTTAAGCAATTCTCCTGCCCCAGCCTCCTGAGTAGCTGGAATTATAAGCATCAGTCACCATACCCAGCTCATTTTTGTATTTTTAGTAGAGACCACATTTCACCATATTGGCCAGACTGGTCTTGAACTCCTGACCTCAAACGATCTGCCCACCTCGGCCTCCCTGAGTGCTGGGATTACAGGTGTGAGCCACCACACCTGGCCAAGAGACTCCTTTTAAATCCATTGTTACCTGACTTTAGCCATGCCAAGTGGCCAATATACCTGGCTTTTTAACTTTACAAAAAGTAACCTCACAAGTAAAAACCAATAATCATCAACTAAGGATATGACTTAAGTTCGAGTATACCAGGTATTTTCAAAGAGGTGGTAAGCAGTTTTTACAAAATCTGGAATCTTTAAAAGTAGCTCAGGGAAAGCAAGATTTAAGAAAGGAAGCTAGAAGTTGTTAATGGAGGGGAAGAGAATCAGCAAATGGTAAAAGTCACACAGATATTAACCAGAGAGTACTCATTCTTTAAGTCAGAATTGAACCGAGGCTACCATTGTAAAATATCAGAAACCAAAAGAAAGTATTGCCATGTGGTTACAAGGTCAAGCTCCCAAGTATGTAAAACAAGATAGAGAGAGACTTCATCCAATTTTTTCAAATCTTTAAAATGATCTTTACCATTCCTTTCACCAGTTTGCCCAGGGAAAGAGAGGCCAGAAGTCCAAATGGTTAAAAAAAAAAAAAAAAAAAAACCCTTTACCCTTTTGCTGGCATGTCAGTTCTCTGGGTTCCCTTCCCCAGCTCAATTTTAAGCCAAGCAATTTAAGGTTCTGGGGAATTAACTTCTCCAACTTGGAGAATGCATCTGAGGGGGAGTATCCTGTGGTACAGGGGACGCAATTACCCATCTGTGATGAGAGGACAGAGGAGGAAAAAAGAAAAAAAGGCTTTTGCTTTGTTTTTATCAAAGGAGTCTTACTGATGCAGGAGGAATTCGAGAGAGGCATAGACTGTGAAGATGATTGGTTACCTATCTGGAAAGAAGGAAAAGACATGTCCCTCATTTCCTTGGAATAGGAATATCTTTGTTTGTTTTTGAGACAGGGTCTGGCTGTGTCAACTAGGCTGGAGTGCAGTGGTGCAATCTTGACTCACCACAACCTCTGCCTCCTGGGTTCAAGTGATTCTCCTGCCTCAGACTCCCAAGTAGCTAGGATTACTGGCATACACCACCACACCCAGCTAATTTTTGTATTTTTAGTAGAGACAGGATTTTGTCATATTGCCCAGCTGGATCTTGAACTCCCAGCCTCAAATTATCCACCCATCTCAGCCTCCCAAAGTGCTAGGATTATAGGCATGAGACACCCCACAATGCAGAGTAAAGATTTCTTAAGCAAGATACGGAAATCAGTAACCATAAATTTAAAGTTTGCTAGAATGATATGAAAATTAAGAACTGTTCATCAGAAGACTACATAAAGAATGGTAAAATGAAGCCCCAAATTGAAATAAGATATTTTCAATGTATTTATCTAATAGAAGACTAGAAATGAGAATATATAAGAAACTTCTACATGTTAAGAAGATAAAAATGCAATACAAAAATGAATAATAGTCATGAAAAAACTATTTCACAGTAAAGGAAGCAGAAGAGATAAAAGCACAAGAATAGTATTAAATCTTATTAGGTATTGAGATTAATGAAATGCCGTTTTACATACATATAATTGGCAATTAAATCTATTAACAGGAAGTATTAGTAAGCTTATGAATCAATAAGAAATCTTAAACACTGTTGGCAGGAATGTAAATTGATACAACTACTTTGGAAAAGAATTTAGAGGTTTTTTTTGTAAATATTCACAAACTCCACGACTAGCAAAATCCCCTTTCTAAATATCTACCATTAAGAAATTCTTACATATATTCACCAAGAAACATTTAAAGACTATAGATGCATTATTCATAATACAAAAAAAATCCTGTAAAATAATCCAAATATCTCTGAACAGAAGAATGAGTAAATATAATGTGGTATATTCTTTTTTCTTTCTTTCTTTTTTGAGGTGGATCCCTGGCTGGAGTACAGTCGTGCAATCTCGGCTCACTGCAACCTTTGCCTTCTGGGTTCAAGTTATTCTCCTGCCTCAGCCTTCCAAATAGCTAGGACTACAATCATGCACTGCCATGCGCAGCTAATTTTTGTAATTTTAATAGAGATGGGGTTTCACCATGTTGGCCAGGAGGGTCTTGATCTCATGACCTCATGATCTGCCCACCTTGGCCTCCCAAATATGATATATTCCTTACAATGATATTTCAAACTGCCATTTAAAAAATGTAAAATACAGTATTTTATATGCAACAACTTGGATACATAGTACCAGGGTGGAAAAATCTGGTCACCAAAGTTTACTTCCACAGTAATGATACCATTTTTTGCTTTTCTAGCCTATGGAGTCAAGAGGAAAAAAAAGCCGCCCCATATACATGGACAAAATCATCACCAGAATTTTTCTGTTTTTTAAAGCATTTTAGTAAATATCCTAATGTATATACACATTAGTAGATTGTCATGTAAGTAACAGCAAAAATAAGGAAAGAATAATGTTTTAGATTCACAAACATCTTAATAACCGTGGCTTGATATAATTGTAATAAATCATATTAATATAGATAAGGGACCATGTACAAAAAATTCCTTTTATTCTTTCTTACCTTATAGATATATCTTTAGTTGTCTTTTTTGTTTTTAATCATACACCTAATTATTTTATTTAATTTTCTAGACAATTTGATGCCTTAGAGTCAAATAAGACAACTAATGCTGATCATGAATTCTGATAATCTTTGTACAGTTATTATATATTCCAAATAAAGATTAGATTTATAAATTGACTTTATATGCATAGCTTTTAAACTCCAGAAGAACATTCCTGTGAAAATATACGAACCTAATACCCTTAGTGGCATTGGTCTTTGTTTTTTTTGTTGTTGTTGATTGTAACCATACATTCAATTATTTTAGATAGTTTTCTGAACAGAGTTTTATGGCTGAAGTTTAAATAGGACAGCTAACCCTGATCCTGAATTCTGATAACCTTTTCACAGTAATTATGTGTTCCAAACTAAAGCTTACAGTTGAACATTGAATTCATATATACGAGTTTTCAACTTCAGGAGAACAGTCCTCTTGAAATACATCAGTCTATTACCCGTAGTGTCATTGGCTTAAGACTATTTGAAGACAAAGTAGGAAATTAGAAGACACTGAGTTGGCATCTTCTAAACAAGAGAAGTGGTGTCCCTGTAATATTTTGCCACAGAGATGGACACCAGCCTCAATGAAGGTAATGGAGTTGAAGTTCCCAACTCTGTCAAAGCCTGCAGGCACCATGATAGTCAATGTCATGTGCTGTGGTGTAACTGTGTCTGATGCCTTTTCCACTACAATTATTCTCTTAGAAATTGTAAGAACAGTAGCATCTGTTTTCAAGACAGAACACAACCAAAAGCTCCTATCAGGTACAAGCACTAGCCTGGCTTTTGTATCATTAGGCAAAGGTAATTAATCTTCTTTAAGCCTCTAAAGATATGCTGTCAAAGGAAAAAAAGAAATCTCTTCAACGTAAATATATCTCATTAGTTTCTCTGATTTGTATTCCAAATTAGTGCTTCTGGCCTTTTCTTAAAACTTAAATATCACAAGGAAATCAGTGAGAAGGGAATCATGTGCTGATCAAGTTCTTAAAGGGCGGAAACATTCACTGAAGTGAAAGGGATTAGTAAAGGGTAGAAAAAAAGACCAGCCCCTCCTAGTTTGGGTGAGCAGATTTGGAATTAGTTATCAGGCAGCAATTCACATGCAATTAACAGTTCTGACGTGAGAGGACAAGAAACACAAGTAAACATAAAACGTTCAATTCTAAGAGAAGTTCATCAGAGACACACATCCTTCAGGATTTTAAGGTACTGAAAAGAAGTCCTATGGGGAGTGGGTGGACTCCTGCCAAAACTCCATTCGTATAATGGACTTTAAATCACAGAAATTAACTTGCTGGAGACCTGTTCCCAATTCTTCTTTCAGCTCCAAGGTTAAATTAAATGTAATTAATGGTGGTGACCTGCTAATTAATGCTTTTGATAACTGATACCTAGAATGTATATATGTATATAAAATGAAGAAAAACAAAATGACTAGGACAGGTAATTTAATTATGTCGGTATCATACATGTAGCTGTTATATATATCAAATTTTAAAGGTAAATTACTATTTTTATTATTTGTGTGAAATGTCATTTTACATATGGATTCCATTTTGTAGGTATTTGGGAAGGGTTCATACCATTTATAAGTACCAAGAAAAACTTGCATAATCTCATTTATCTTTTTCAGTTGGATTTTCATCTACATGCTTCAGTCTTCTCTACACACAGGGCTGAGAACCAGATCTTTGTTTTGCACTCTTACTTCAAGCAGAATGAATGCTCCTAAACTCCTCTCTCTGGGCTATATCTTCTTCCTGCTGCCGCTTTTTCAGCAGGCCCAGGCTCAATTCCCAAGAGATTGTGCCACTGTTGAGGTTTTGAGAAGTGGTATGTGTTGCCCAGACCTGTCTCCCGTGTCTGGGCCTGGGACAGACCGCTGTGGTTCATCATCAGGGAGGGGCAGATGCGAGGCAGTGACTGCAGACTCCCGGCCCCACAGCCCTCAGTACCCACACGATGGCAGAGATGATCGGGAGGTCTGGCCTTTGCGCTTCTTCAATCGGACGTGTCACTGCAATGGCAACTTCTCAGGACACAACTGTGGGTCTTGCCGACCTGGCTGGAGAGGAGCTGCCTGTGACCAGAGGGTTCTCATAGGTAAGTGGAGATATGAAAGAGTTCACAAGTCTTGCATGAGACTCAAGGCACTGAATAAAATCTTAAATCATTTGAGCTGGAGGAATACCTGGAAATCAAAGCTCAACCCTCTCTTTTCACAGTTGAGGAAACTGATGCTTAGAAAGCTTAAGAAACTTGTTTAATGTAAAGGGTTGGGGTTGAAGCCCAGAACTCCTAACCAATATTTCCTTCTGAAACATTTGTTGAGAAACCACTATATCCTAGGAACCGTGTTAGGTATTTATGACTAGTCTTTTCAGTAACTCCTTCAGGCAAACATGTTAATTGTCATAGATGAGGTTCAGAAAGTTCAAATCCTCACAGCTGATATTTAGTAAACCTGAAATTCACACTAAGATCTATCTAGCCCTTATATTTAAGTTCCACCACTACCTCTGCTGACCCTTAAAGAAATTTCCCCACCATGATGACCAAATTCAGGCATTTGAGATGAAGAGTGTAGCCTGCAGACTAAATAGCATTAAATAACAAAGCATTAAACAGTAACAGCCTACAACATTCGATTGTGTTCTATGTGCCAGATAGTAGACTAAGGGTTTAACAGAACATGTATTGAGTCTTTACTATGAGTCAGGGCTTGGGCTAATTGCTTTTTATGTGTGTGCTCTTTAAACTTTACAACTCTATAAAGCAGGAATTATTTTTATCCACACTTTAATGATAAAAAAGCTGAGACCTCAAAAAATGTGCCCAAGTCATAGAATAATTCTGTGGTCTTAACTACCATGTTATACCACCTAATTTTTTAAGAATTATAATGTTAAAAAGATAGAAAGTTAGAAAATTCCAATGAAAATGCTAATAGTGGGCAGAAATAAACACGACAAGGTCACAAAATCTTAAAATTCATAGGTAAGACTAAAGAAAGGCAATAGAAATCATACAGTAAATTGCAGAGAGGAGAAAAAGAGAGAGAAGGGAAGAAAGAGAGAGAAAGCAGGCCTGAAGAAAGGGTTTTAGTTAAGGATTTTTTTTAAGTGTAAAATAGTTTAAAACACATTTGAACAGATGGATAAATGGGTCATGGTATATTACAAGACAATTATGCTCTTTCTCTACCCATCCCTACAAGGCAGATGTTTTCATGCTTGAATTTTGTTTCCCTAAAGTCAGGAGAAATCTTCTGGACTTAAGTAAAGAAGAAAAGAACCACTTTGTCCGGGCCCTGGATATGGCAAAGCGCACAACTCACCCTTTATTTGTCATTGCCACCAGGAGATCAGAAGAAATATTGGGGCCAGATGGCAACACGCCACAATTTGAGAACATTTCTATTTATAACTACTTTGTTTGGACACACTATTACTCAGTCAAAAAGACTTTCCTTGGGGCAGGGCAGGAAAGCTTTGGTGAAGTGGATTTCTCTCATGAGGGACCGGCTTTCTCACATGGCACAGGTACCACCTCCTGCGTCTGGAGAGAGACATGCAGGTATGTAAGAAGCATTTCAGTTTTTAGACTCTTTACAGACATGCCTTGTTTGTAAGTCATTTTAATTCACTAGTTTTCAGAATCATCGGAATATTTGATGAAAAAGCAATTTCATGTTACTAACCTGTCTTTGGCATTTCATTTTCTCCTTGTTTTGGTTACTTATTAATTTTTATCTTGGTGAAGTGAAAATAAAGTATTATCAATAATGAGCAAAATGAGACATTTGCAGGTATGAATTAAAAGTTTAAAAATGTTTTACAGCTTCATTGAAAACAAGACTTTCATAAAGGTTGAAACAGAAGAAGCTCATTTGCATGTCATCCTTCTCTACTAAATATAAGCAGATTCCTCCTCCTAATGATGTAGGTTAGAGACTTCCCAATCTTTCAAGTCCCAAATGTATATCTCATTATTCCAGTGATTCCTTCCAACATGGTGTAGGGTTTAAATCATGAAAAATAATTCCTTTCCATTTAGATGCTTATATTTTCATTGAACTACATTTTTTCCACATTCCCTACCCTTTGAGGCTTACAAAAGAAACCTATTAAAATTATCATATTACTATATAAGAGGACATATATGTTAATTTGCTTGACTATAGTAATTGCTTAACTACACATATCAAAGCACTATGTTGAACACCAAAAATATATAAAATTGGAAAAAACATTTAAAAAATACAAAAAAAAATTACATCATTCAGGCAATATTTTTAGTGAAAAGATATTGGCTAAATTATCTTTTCTAGTGAAAAGAGAAGTGAACCTCAACTCAGGCAGCTATTTCATGCTTATTTTTTAAGCAGATAAGATCAAAACATATTAAAGTGTCTAGTTACATAGATTCTTTACTCTTTTAGTCTTGTTTCTTTTACCAACTGCTGTTTCTTGAGAAAAATATTGAAATTTTAAAATAAAATTTTAAGTTGTTAGATCTCAGCTAAGAAATCCACAAAGTAAACCTGTTTTCTATGTGAAACAACAGCAATGAATCTCGACCTTCAAGTTAAAATGTAAGAACTAAGCTAAAAATATCTGAAGACAGGAAAAGTGTTTAGATTCATTTATTAATTTGCAGAATGCTTGTGCCAGCATTATTCTAAGAAAAAAATAAATGGTTAGAGGAGAGAGAATTCATGCACTAAAATACAGGATAAAATACTCATTTGAAAGTACACTATCCATTTGTAGTTCGAGAGTGATTAAATGAATTCATCTGATACTCTGAACATCATATTTTATAGCTCTGATTACAAGTGAGACACTTAGTAGATTATGAGTAGATAAATCTGTCATTTGTAATTGACTGCAGATCTTCATGCCTTCCAGTCATTTTCTCATGGGCACACCAAAATGAAAGGGCAGGTGGAAAGTATCTAAAAGCTTCAATTTTGTCTCTGTAAACTTCAACCTCTCTGACTTACATTTTAAAAACCCAACAGCACAAGGGATCCAACAAATTACAATTTAAATGTAATTCATGTTTGAAATGCCACATGAATATGCTCTGGCTCCCAAATGTCAGTTGCTGAACCACAAACTCATTCTTAATGATCCCTTGGAAGCTGTCACTAATTTTTGTCAACCACAATGATGGCTTCTAAAGGAGGCCTACAAACCCCTGGAGACCAATAACTAGGGATAACTTGGAAAGCTTTTGGCTCTCTAAAACACCCAAGGTTAAGAAAATGCTTCCTAGAAAGGGAAGTGAAAAAGCAGAATGTACTGAGTGCTTGAGAGATAAGATAAAACAATTGCAATCTCTACATTTAAAGCCCATACCATAAATAGAACTTCTCAAAGGCCAGAAGAAATGAGAAATAACAAGGAATTATCTGTTTTAAAGAACTGAATAAAATAAGCATGTGATCTTGAAGCCAGCATTTTTAAAAATGTGAGATCAGCTCTGAATGGAAACTAGGTCTCTGGTCTAAAAACCAATGGGCAGAAAGATTTACTCTGCTTCTGTTAAGCATTTTTATCAATATAAGATTTAGGCAGAAGCCTGATTTGTAAAAGTTTAGATTCTAAGGCAGTGTTTCATAAATAAAACACCTTCCATGCCCAGTGTGAAAGAGCCCATTGGCCTGTTACCAAACCAAAATCTAAATGCCCAGTCATTCAAATGAAATTTTAAAACAGAAGCAAAACAAAAATGAGCACTCCACATAACATATTTTGATCTGGCACCAGACTAAGAGTTAATGATGCTTGAAATTAAAGATGGAAAAATTGAAGAAAGTGAAAATGCCAATAAGTCGATGTTGTTATTTACAATTTTTGTTATAACCAATAGAAATGTAATTACCTGGCTAAAAAGAAAAAGACCTTTTATTCCTCCAAATCATTTTCAAAAATTTCTGCACAATGAGTTGAGTTTCATTCTCTTTAATGCCTAAATGACTCCTTGTAATAAATTACTAGCTTTGTTAAATAAGGTTTGAACTCCTCTGGGCCCCTGAGATGCCAATGATACACTAACCAGTACCTTATGGTCTGAAGACAGCTAATAGAAATAGACTGTCAGCGAGTAGACCAAGCAGAAATGAAGAATTGTAAACAGAAGCAGAGAATATTAACAGAGTTTCTGTGATCTAGGAAATGTTGCAAGAGCCTTCTTTCTCCCTTCCTTACTGGAATTTTGCGACGGGGAAAAATGTCTGTGATATCTGCACGGATGACTTGATGGGATCCAGAAGCAACTTTGATTCCACTCTAATAAGCCCAAACTCTGTCTTTTCTGAATGGCGTGTGGTCTGCGATTCCTTGGAAGATTATGATACCCTGGGAACACTTTGTAACAGTAAGTTGCAAATGACTGCTCAAAGTCAGAATTTCTTTTTAGATAAAGAGATTAAATATGCTGCTTGGAAGGCCCTTCATTCTACTAGAGAATTCAGACTAAAATCTACTTTTATTATAGAGAAACAGTGTACCAGGCATTCATTAAGGGCCTAAAATATTCAAGACACTCCATAAGTGGCTCCTGGCAAAACAGAAAGTGCCTACTCATTTTTATAGTGCTTTTACACTGACCAAGTTACTCACTGTAATTTGGTCAATATCTTGCTAACTTTCTTATTTTGGAAATGTCTAGTTGTATAAACTAATCGTCTTAGTTTTCTTAGCACTACTTAGTAGTCACGTGCATTTCTGTGTTGGAATTTCACAGAAAAAGTTTCTGAAGAAAATGTGAAAAACAGGCAAAAAGTTGGAAATGCCATGGGAGAAAAAAGAAACAAATCAAATGTATGTGTATTCAGTTAGAAAGTCAGAAAGCAAAAGGAGATATGGAGGATAGTTTTCAGTAAAGGAGGTTACTGCACTGATGTCTGCCAGCTAGCTGCTCTCCAGCTTTTCTGACGTGAACACAATAAAAGAACACCTAACCAGTTGTCCCAGCATCCTTTCTCCAGTGATCTGAATGCCACCTCTGTCACAGGTCAAGTTCCTGCCACATGTAGATCTCTTCCTGAGCTTCCTATTCTCTTCCTTGGATCATATCATTATCTGTGCCTGTGCTAGTAACACAAAGTTTAATTACTAGACACTCCCTCCCTCATCTTATTTTTCTTCTTCAGGCATGTCTGGCTCTTTTGACTACTCTTCCATAAAAAAATAAGAACTATGTGAATTTGTTTTATTATTATAGTTACAATATATTTATTCTACATATATTATTTTATGGATCAAGTATTAAATTATTTTATGTACTTTAGTAAGAAATTTTCTAAATAAATTAGGAAGAATTAGATATATATTTTCACAATTAGAAGATTATTTAGCAGTATATAGGAATAAGAGAAGTGATAATATATGAAAATTTCTTCTGTAGAAGTTCAAAACTTAGAATTAATTTGTATTTGTTTGGTATGCTGAATGCATGGTCCCACCTTGTGGCAGAGAAATGAAACTGAGGATCAGGATGTCTGCGGATACCAAAGCATTTATGTCTTTCTGACGAGGCCATTGTATTTTGACCTCAGAGTTTTCTAGATATTTTCCAATCACCCTGATGGTTGGACAACAAAATAAAACACAGTTTAAATGAGTAAATGCAATTATAGCACAGGAGGTGAGAAGAGGAAGAGATTTTTTTTATCATAATTTTTCTTATCAGTTAATATAACAAGTCTCCTAACTCAGACACATAGTCTCATGACAAACTGAAGAATATTTAGGTTAAAGAAATTTTAAGATTACCCCTTGTTTCACTGCAAAAGATAAACAGCAGGCATTTTATTTATAAGGCAAAGGAAAGGGAAAAACTGTCATTTTATTGAACACATATTATGTATCTGATATGGCATGAAATGCTTTGTTTTAGTATACTATTTAGTCCTCATAACAATTCTCTCTTCTATTACATTTCTTCTTTAATGATCTTGTCCATTTCTGTTGTTTTATTTATCATCTTTTACTGGAGACCCACACATTTCCAGCTTTACATAAAACCTTCCCTAAATATTTCATACCTATTTCTTTACATGCTTGTTGTGTAGCATTTCTCCAATATTAAAAATAAATGCACCAAACTTGGTAGATTGAAAAAGTTACTACTTTATTGCATCCAACATTCTTCCAGTCACCAAAATACCATCTTTGAATCAACATAGAACACTGTTATTTATCCACAATACTTCACAAATGTATTTTCTTCTTCAGACGTGCAATTTTCGTTTATTTTTATGTGGAAACTTCACAGGATTTTGGTCTATAGGATGTTAGATGCAATAGCAGCAGTTGTCCATATGCAAACAAATTTAAGAACACTGGAGTAAAAAATGAACTGATTTAACTAGTTTCTTTACTATCAGCATTTTCTACTATGGAACTCTTTGAGGGTAAATTAGAATGAGATGTTTTGAAATTCAAGTAATCAATATTTGCTTCTTGGGATTTATTGATAGCTTCCTGAGCAGTAATCCCCAAAATATCAGCTTGAATTGATAGTTTATCTAGGGATGGTGAAAGTTTTTGGTGACAATGTACATACACTCAATAAATACAGTTTCCAATCCCAACTGAGGTTTTAGTTACATATCACATAAACTTCATTATGCTAATTTATCAGGTTCTGACTATTACGTTAATTGTAAAGCATAGAACATGGGAAGTTTTCTGAATAAAGGAAAAGGAATGTGAGTTGAAGTTGTAATACTATCTCTCCCCCAGATTAGTGGATTATTTTGCTTGTCCCTCTACGGCACATATATTTCTTCCTGGAGACCACTAGGACAGAATGATGCAAAGTTCTCCCAGCCAATCACCTCTCCTTCCACCCATCTAAGGTTTTGACCTCTCTCGACTTCCTAAGGAATTACACGTAACCTTTTAATCTTGGTATTTGATTTTTTTTTTCCCACAATATAGCTCTGGTCTAGCTTCCCTTCTTTCCCACAGTACACTACTCTCCTGGCAGAGACTCCAGGAAAGCTATTTCCCAAACAGGCCCTTTTTTTACAGCTAACATGATCTTTTCCATATAATGGCATGCCCCAAACAACTCTTCAGCACGTATTAAATGCCAGGTTCTGTGCCAAGTCTGTGGGATACACACACTTTTCTGTTATAGATAGGGGGCTTTGTTATAGACAGAAGAACGTGTATCATCTCTTGCCATTTCCTCTGCCTAAAATGTTTGCCTTTTAAAATTTCTTTTATTTCACCTATGGAAAGTTTTCTTAATCCTATGGGGCTCTTTGTAAATCTCTCTTCATAAAGCCCTTCTGGAGATCTGACTGAATGGGATCTCTCTCTCTCTCTCTCTCTCTCTCTCTCTCTCTCTCTCTCTCTCTGTCTGTCTCTCTCACCCCCTCCCCCGCTCCCCGCTCCCTCCCCCACTTCTCTCTTCTTTAAGGCTCCTATCATATTATCTATACCTAGTATCATAGTTCTTTGTCTGTTACTGCCCTTCACAAAGTTTAATTATTTCTCACATTAATTGCTGAAAAAGTTGAAAAATGTGTGTTGGTTGAAATATGTATCACTTTCCAAAGAAATTTAACCTTATTTCTCTAAAGGTTTCAATAGGCAGCATTTGGGTACAAAATATCACATATATGTGAAATATAGATTTCAGTGTAGAACTTAGGTTTATGAGATTATTTTGGCAAAATTTTCCATGGACTTTTCATTTTAATACATTCTTGTGAAAGAAGCATATATTGATTTAACAAATATCAAGATCTATATCTGTTCGTGTGATTCTTTTTATTCCTTCAAATACTTTTATGTGTCACATATCTACTTGATTCAAAGAAGTAGGACATAGTAATTTAGATTTTCTCACTTTAATACTACCAAGTATGGATTTTTAAATTTTCTTTTCTACCAAGGAGAACCTATATTTCATATTCATGCTATGTATAAAGTTTTAAAGAGCAATGATAAGACCTCCAAACATTGTATAAATGTTTGCACATCCCATTTTTTTCTGCAGGCACTGAGAGTGGGCCAATTAGGAGAAATCCAGCTGGAAATGTGGCCAGACCAATGGTGCAACGTCTTCCTGAACCACAGGATGTCGCTCAGTGCTTGGAAGTTGGTTTATTTGACACGCCTCCTTTTTATTCCAACTCTACGAACAGTTTCCGAAACACAGTGGAAGGCAAGTAAATGAAATCAGTACTTTGAAAAGATCTAGTTATCAAAGTATACTGAATTATTCAAAAGCAAGTTTCTTTGAGAAGGCTTTGAATAGTATATTAATCCTGTGAATTTATGTGAATGAGATTGCCTATTATGACACACCTGCTCAAAAAGAAACATTCTTAAAGAGAAGGGTCCAACCATGAAGCTCTTTTCATTATAGGAGAAGCCCTTGGAAATCATGCTCCAATATCTTAAACACCCAAAAACTATTCAAATTCAAATTTCTAGTATCTAGCTGGCCAATATGTGTAACTATATCAAGGTCTAGCATTGGCAAACAATATTCAAGACTTTGACAGTGTATTAAATTAATTCTTTTAATGATAGTAATACTAAAATAATTTCAAACAATTAGTTTACACTAAGTAAAGCCTTGTTTAGGCATATGTTTTATTTAGGTCAGTATCAACCTGTAACTTTTTTCAAAAATCTATAAAAATTCAAATTATTATCTACTGATGCTTAACTTGGTTTTCCTTTTTTTGCACATAGTATTTTAAAGCTGAGGAAAGTGAGGTATGAAGAGGTAAAATTACTATCCCAAGATATTCAGCTGGTTAGTAACATAGCACAGGTTCAAATTCAAATTTCCAAAATCCAGTGTCTTTATATAATAAATTTTGATACCTCCAAATGATGCCATATATATATATATATATATATATATATACACACATTTAAAGTCTTCAAAAGAATGTACTTTTATCTTATTATAAACTTGTAATTGTTAAATTTTACCTTCAGTATAGCATTGTCCATGTCAAAGGCATCCCATCTCCCCATGAAAATGCAAATAGACCTCTCTGTCCTCTGATCAGAGATGTTTGATATAGAAATCTAATAATTATTTTTAATTATCTCACCTTTTAGTCTCAAAATTGTATGCCATTTTAATCTATTTTTGCTTATTTTTAAAACTAGATGATTCCACTGATTTGAATATGATTCTATTTAAAAAACACTATATTTTGGGTAATCTATAAACTAAGGCTAACAGTACTGATTTCTAAAAAAATGTGCAGATTATGTGTTCTTAATGCCCTATCAGAAGACAATTATACTTATTTCCTGACAAAGACGTATTAAAAGACAAGTGTCAAGCCACGTGCCATATATATCACAGGCAATCTTTAAATGTTTTTGAGTCAAATAATAAAGGAATTCATGCTTGAAAAAATGCATAGGTGAATAAATAGGTGGCTACAACTACACAATCTTAGATGAAGAGACAGCTGGTTAACAAATTTTAAATTCTTATTTCATTTTATAATACACAACCTTTCCCTGATCTCAAACCTCTGGTCTTTCAAGCCAGTTAGACGTCTTACATCATAGACCCTCCATTTTTTATTTACGACCTGTCCTATACCTATCCTTTTTTTTCTCCCTTTTATATATATATATGTATATGTATGTGTGTGTATGTGTGTGTGTGTGTGTGTGTGTATGTACGTATGTATGTGTATATATATATGGAATTGAGACATTTATCAAAAGCTCTATAAATGTTTTGACAGTAGGTTTTCTAGTGCTTAAAACTAGCACAGAGATGGTAAGAAAGCTCTGAGAAATTGTAGCTTCCTCACAAAAAATAAATTAGTTTTCCGAAAATAACCATGCTGACAGTCATTCAAAACTAAGGTAGGAGGTGGAAATAGTATCTGGCAATTTAAGTTCCAAGACAATCAGAGCATTCTTCTCCCAATTGTGTCAGCAGTTTTTAGTAGAAACTGAAGATTTTCACTATCTTTATTCCCATGTAGGACAATGTCTGCCTTGTCAAGTAGAGTGTCTATATATTTTGACTGGTATCTTTGCAGGTTATTATTTTTAACCTAGAGGCTACATTTAGGATGTCATGCCACTAGCATAAAACCAGCCTAGCTCTGGGTATAGCAAACAAATGTCATCAACCAGAGGTACAGAGAAACAGTGCTGCTATATTAAGGCAAAAAATGGCCTGACACAAGCTTTGAAAAAAAATGTTTCTTAATATAATCATTGCAATTAACTGGAAAGGTAAAGAATTTGCAATATTGTTTTACTGTTCTCCTCCTTACTTATGTATCTAGGTTACAGTGATCCCACAGGAAAGTATGACCCTGCTGTTCGAAGCCTTCACAATTTGGCTCATCTATTCCTGAATGGAACAGGGGGGACAAACCCATTTGTCTCCAAATGATCCTATTTTTGTCCTCCTGCACACTTTCACAGATGCAGTCTTTGATGAATGGCTGAGGAGATACAATGCTGGTAAGACATTTTCATATGCCTTTTGCATGCTCAGCCAAGCGAACTGTTTAGATGGCATCGTTATCAGTTTAAGCTAAGCACTCAGCACATAAAAATACATTCAAAATAAGGATAAAATAGCTGTAATATCAAGCCACTTCCAGACATTCAATTCCACTTTGAAAATGCAGGCAAGAAGTCTCTCCAAATAGTTTTTATAGGATGATATTTTTAACCATTTGCTAGGACTAACCGAATCATCTCTTCCAATTTTTGCTTTGAAAAAATGGCTACTATTTTTCAAAAATTTTTCCTATCCATATCTTCCAACATAAATTATTACTTTTAAATATAATTGAGGAAAACCTCACAGAGCTCTTTGATACTCAAAAAGACTTAAAGTTGTATATCTATAATCCATAGTTCTTATTTTTATTACTCAATGGCCTCTCATGAATAGAAATTTTGTTCCACTTGAAAAGTTAATGTTGGTTTTTATATCACACTATAGGAAATCTCTTTTAAGTTCATTTCAATGGAGTTTTTAAAATATGATTTAAAAGGCCTCTTGCTCTGCCTTCCTATGCAGCTGAGAGGCTAGCATTACTTTTCAAACAATGAAAGTGCTTCCACTGGTTAAAACATCACAAATTTTTGTATGTTGAAAGCATTCTACATTTTGGCTTCTGTGCCTTTAGTTCATCATGCACATAAACATGATATTATAGTTTAACTACCTATTGATTTATCCATCCATTAGACAGGCTCTTATTTCTATGTGTATACATGTGCAGTAAGGTCCTCTGATCTAACCTACTTAGGACCATTAACTGATGAAGTTGATCAAAATAGTTCGTTACATCAAAAATTATTTAAGAAACAACTTACACATAAACCCGTAATTCCAGCATTTTGGGAAGCTGAGGCAGGCGGATCACTTGAGCCCAGGTGTTTGAGACCAGCCTGGTGAACAGTGTGAAACCCAGTCTCTACTAAAAATACAAAAATTAACCACGCATGGTGGTGGGTGCCAGTAATCCCAGCTACTAGGGAGGCTGAAGCATGAGAATGGCTTGACCCTAGGAGGTAGAGGTTGCAGTGAGCCAAGATCACACCACTGCATTCCAGCCTGGTTGACAGAGAGAGATTTCATCTCAAAAACACAAATTAAATAAATAAATAACTTACACATAACTAATCATTTAGTTGTCAATCAGTTATGAATTCCATTATTAGAATTCCATCTCATTTTTCCTGTGTATTTATATACATAATGGCAATTGTAATTAATTATCTATAATATAGAGTGTCAGCTTTTTAAAAAGTGAAACCATAAATGAATGACTTTTGTAATACAATATGAGGGCAAATATTTTAGCCATTCACCTTTAACAAATCTTTCCAAAGTGTTCAATTTACATATTATAAAAACAACATTCTTCCCTTTGTTTTACAGTCATGATGATCACTTTATGTTTGTTTAACTAGATTACTTTTATTACCGTAAGGAGTAAACTTGAATTAATAGGTTTAGGAATTAACAAAACCAACTTGTGTTAAACATGCATCTCTGGGAACTACATAGCAATATTCAAGTTGTATTTATTCACTTATTCGCAATGCCATGGGTGTTAGTAAACTTTTCAGAGGAAAAGGAGACTATCCAGTAACCTGGCAAGTCTCTTAAATGAAGTTTTCTTTCATCTGTGAAAGAAAGGAAAGACATTCTTTTGCCTTGTGTATCTTGATTGAAAATATAATTATTTTACATTCATAGCAATTTGTTAAAGGTTCTTTGAATTTTAACCTAAATATCATTAATGAACCAGAAAAATACCTTTTTAACATTTTTTTCTGACATTTTCTTAGTTTGTGATATATGTGGCATAAGGTTTTCCAGTAACTTGAATTGTAGTGGGAAGAGAAGTACCATAAATGAAAAAACAGGAAACTACTCTACAGAATATTTCTGATAAAATGTGACCATAAAATTATAGGACAGGTCAATGTAAACACTTGCAAATTACATGAGAGCTAAACTGAAACAAGTAGCCTCCTTCTTAAATATTCCTTGTACCTGCAAATACCTTTTAGAAGGCAATGTCATAAAACAATTGTGAAGAAGAGAAAGAGAAATTTAAAAGATTTCAAAAATGTATAAAACTATCTTTAAAGCAAAAGTCTTGTTTAAAATAAGTCTAGGAGTGGAGGGATGGAATTATTTTTCAAATTGAAAGGTTTTTACAAATATAAAAAGAACAAAGCCAGAGGCATCACGCTACCTGATTTCAAACTATACTACAAGGCTACAGTAATCAAAACAGCATGGTACTGGTACCAAAACAGATATAGACCAATGCAACAGAACAGAGGCCTTGGAGGCAACCCCACACATCTACAACCATCTGATCTTTGATAAACCTGACAAAAACAAGCAATGGGGGAAAGGATTTCCTGTTTAATAAATGATGTTGGGAAAACTGGCTAGCAGTGTGCAAAAAGCAGAAACTGGACCCCTTCCTGACACCTTACACTAAAATTAACTCCAGATGCATTAAAGATTTCAACATAAGACCTAACACCATAAAAACCCTAGAAGAAAACCTAGGGAAACCATTCAGGACATAGGCATAGGCAAGGACTTCATGACTAAAACACCAAAAGCATTGGCAACAAAAGCCAAAATAGACAAATGGGACCTAATTAAACTCTAGAGCTTCTGTACAGCAAAAGAAACAATCATTAGAGTGAATCGGCAACCAATAGAATGGGAAAAAATGTTTGCAATCTACCCATCTGACAAAGGGCTAATATCCATGATATACAAAGAACTAAAGCAGATTTACAAGAAAAAAAACAAACAAACCCATCCAAAAGTGGGAGGATATGAACAGACACTTTTCAAAAGAAGACACATATGAGGCCAACAAACATGAAAAAATGTTCATCATCACTGATTATTAGAGAAATACAAATCAAAACCACCTTGAGATATCACCTCACGTCAGTTAGAATGGCGATCATTAAAAAATCTGGAAACAACAGATGCTGGAGAGGATGTGGAGAAATAGGAATACTTTTACACTGTTGCTGGGAATGTAAATTAGTTCAACCATTCTGAAAGACAGTGTGGCGCTTCCTCAAGGACCTAGAAATAGAAATTCCATTTTACCCAGCAATCCCATTACTGGGTATATATCCAAAGGACTATAAATCGTTCTATTATAAAGACACATGCATACGTATGCTCACTGAGGCACTGTTCACAATAGCAAAGACCTGGAACCAACCCAAATGCCCATCAACGATAGACTGGACAAAGCAAATGTGGTACATATACACCATGGAATATTTATGCAGCCATAAAAATGATGAGTTCCTGTCCTTTGTAGGGACATGGATGAATCTAGAAACCATCATTCTCAGCAAACTGACAGCAGAACAGAAAATCAAACACCGCATGTTCTCACTCATAGGTGGGTGTTGAACAATGAGAACACATGGACACAGGGAGGGGAGCATCACACACTGAAGTCTGTGGTGGGGAACAAGGAGAGGGACAGAGGGGGGTGAGGAGTTGGGGAGGGATAACATGGGGAGAAATGCCAAATATAGGTGATGGGAAGGAAGGCAGCAAACCACACTGCCATGTATGCACCTATGCAACAATCCTGCATGTTCTTCACATGTACCCCAAAACCTAAAACACAATAATATATATATATTTTTTTTAAAAAAAAAGAAAATGAAGAAAAATAAATAAATAAAACACTGAAAGAAGCAAAAAATATATACTAAACAGAAATAGTCATAAACAAGCACAACCTCTAATTGATATATCGAATCTCAGATTTTAAATTACAGATGATGCCAGAGCAAATTACAGGTTTATCTTTTCTTTGGCTTTGAAAAATACATTTAATGCATTTTATTCAAATTATTTTACATAATTTTTAAAAAGTATTCACCATCATGATAGATGATAAAATACTACAACTCCCCCGGCTTTTAAGCTCTCTTTTCTGTTGAGTAGTATATTGGTACTATATTCAAAACATTTTCTGTTTTACTGATTTCCTATCCTGCTGTAGTGAAACTTTATGTTTATTCAGTATAAAATAAGAATAAAATTTGTTCACATTCTCTTTGAATATTGGATCCCTTTAGAACTCAATAATAACATAAATATTAATTTTATCATGTTTATTAACAAGTTGTCTTTGGAATAATTTAGATATATCCACATTTCCATTGGAAAATGCCCCTATTGGACATAATAGACAATATAACATGGTGCCATTCTGGCCCCCTGTCACCAACACAGAAATGTTTGTTACTGCTCCAGACAACCTGGGATATACTTATGAAGTTGAATGGCCAAGTGAGTATTGAAATTGCATTTTCACTGTGATTTCCAAAAGCAAATGTGTTATCTTTAAAGAGAGTAATCATGGTATTCTGAAGCTATGTTTTGCATGAAGCTTTTATTTGTATTTTTATTTGAGGATAAGGAAGGGAATTTGATATTTGTTGAAAGCCTACACTAAGTTGATATTGAGCTTATTGTACAGCAGCCTATCTCATTTAATCCTCACAATGCTTTGGGGTGAGTATGAAAATCTTCATTATACAAATAAGGAAGCTAAGGCTGAAAGAGGCTAACTGTTATATAGCTCCCCATTTCTAATGAAGGAAGAGAATGAGTTTGAGCTTAGGCCCATGGAATAGGCCCCTAATTTTCCTACTATACTATATTGCCTACATTTATCTATCCTAAAGGAAAAGGGAGTGAGATACTCTGAGGTATTTTTTCTGAGACTGAAATTCAAAATTTCTTGTTTAAGTCTCTTTCCCAACAGAGGCAGTAGGGTATAGTAGAAGAGTACAAGGCTTGTATTCTAAAATACCTGGGCTCCAAAACCATCTTTATTTCTTACTAACCAAGTGACCATGGGCAAGTGACTCAAACTCTTTGAGTCATCATTCTCTCACTTTCACAAAATGAAATGGAAATAACAATGACTATCCCAATAGGGTCCACTCAATAAAGAAATCAGGAAGTGGCTTCAAGGCCATGTGGCCAATGTAAATTAAATATGAGGATTTCTGTTAAAATGTAGACATTTATACCTAAATTCCAGGTGTCCAATTTTTGTCGATAACTATTTTAATATTTATCTTTTTATTTTTATCTTTCTTTCCAAATAGGTCGGGAGTTCAGTGTACCTGAGATAATTGCCATAGCAGTCGTCGCCGCTTTGCTACTGGTTGCACTCATTTTTGCGACTGCTTCTTGTCTGCTACGTGCCAGACGCAGTATGGATGAAGCTAACCAGCCTCTCCTCGCTGATCAGTATCAATGCTATGCTGAAGAATATGAAAAAATCCAGAATCCTAATCAGTCTGTGGTCTAACAAGTGCCCTACTCTATTATGCATTAATATCACAAAACCACCTGGTTGAATATAATAGATTGAGTTATTAATTGTATTTTCTTTAATCGATACTTTCTAATACAAGCATATGTCACAATTAAAGATCTGGGCATACTTTTCAAAGCTGAGAAGATTCATTCAGAATTTTTTCAGTGGGTTCTAATTTTCAGCTCTATTTTAAATGATGGGTGGCACTAACTTCATAATATTTAAGGGGACAGTGTGCATGCTTTAAAGGTTGAGTATGTGATGATATAAGTAAGCTGCTATGCTTTGTTCACATGTAAAGGAAAATAATGTTTATAGTAAATGTCCACTTAAAATACATGAATGGGCATTTCTAAAATGTTAACATATAAACACATTTTCATTCATGGAAGTTGGTCAACAGATTTTAAAAACCACATTTATTAATTAAAACAGGTTATATGTGGTTATAAATAAATGAAATCCTGATTAACCTTTTCAAATTAATCTTCCAGTTTGAAGACCAATCAAATACATTATTTAGTCAACATATGCTATTTAGTCTCAGGTCCAAAGCTACAACAAAATCACCATCTTTGTCAAACTTGAGGGAGGGAAAATCTTCGCTTTCTTAAGCAACAGTGGACATTGACTGTATTTGCCACTGTGTTTCCCAGCCTCTCAATCACTGAAAAGGAAATACCTGTCCATACATTTTACCTCCTAATTTCTCTTATAATATCATAGAGGTCTGCAAAGAAGGCATATGGAGAACACGCTTTATGTGCTCTACAAATAGCATTCTAATCACTGTGCTTAATTTAAATAGCATTCTCTTATCATTTATCAGCCTTTTATGTATCTTCCAAGTAAAATATTAACATATTATTTCATTGGTCTTTTTTTTTTAATCTAGTTCTATATGAATGCTATTTTTCCCTTCTCTTCTAACATGAAATATATTTTTTCTTTGTAATCGTGTGCTATGAAACAGTCTTCCAAAGAACTGTGTAAGATGGTCACATGTGAACAAACATTTTAATTAAAACCGGTAAAAATAAATAATAACAATAGTAATCATACTCAACAGAAAATAGCTAAACTGAGATTCTAAATTCAACAAACAAAAACAAGTTTAAGTTATGTATCCCTGGTTGGTTACTGTGTTTTCCTGTATTCAGCAATCTTAAGGCTACATATACACAAGATAAATAAAACATATCAAAGAGCATGCATATAACAATAGAATGTTTTACACTAGCATTACTCAATTTATTCTCTTGGAATACACTGTGATTTGTTAAAATACAATATAATCACAGCCTTTCAAAGAAATTATTGTGTAATGTAAGATGCCTTTTTATATAGAACATCAATGAAACGAAATACCCCACTTTATATTTTTGTAGATTTACTAATTACTCATTTCAGAAACATTTCTTAGGCACATACAAGGCAATATCAAAGAGTTCAAGCCACTATAGATTTGGAGAGAAGAAAATAAGAATTGTAAAACTGAGAAGGTCATGTTTGACTTCTGCTTCAAGGAATGCCAGTGAATTCAGGGCATTTTATTCAAAAGTAATATCATGGACAAGGGCATAGAAGTTTAAAAGAGCATGGAACTTTTGAAAATCTAAAATAGGTCAGTGTGGTTAAAAGATAGTTTTTAAGGAGGGGGAGTAAAAAGATAAATTGGAAATAAAACCAGAATATCCTATATGCAATTCTTAATAATTGGAATTCATTCTATGGGAAATAGAAAACAGGAAGAATCATAATCAAGCTGCATATTTATAAATATAGTAGTGATGGTGCTGATCACAAATAATGCTGATGAGAAATAATTTGGAATGGTTAAAGACTAAGAAACTAGTTAATATGGAATAGATTATGGGAGAGAGGAGGAAGTCTTGTTTCAAAACATTAATTCTAAATAATCATAATTATAAGATAAAGTTGCACACTTATCTATAAATAGAATACAGCTTATATTATAAATGTATAATTTTAAAATTATAAGTATAATACAAATACAGCTTTGAGTAAATCATTACAAAAAAGTCGGTTAACAATGGAAAACTGTGAGAGAGAGGATTAAAAAAAGAGCATAACAGAAAACTATTAATGAAATGGCAGTTAGTCCTCACCTATCAATAATTATTTTAATGTAAATGGTTTAATATCCCAAATTAAAATGCTTAAAGTAGCTGAATGTATCAAAAACATGATCCAGTGACTTTCTGTCTATATGAGACTCACTTTAGATTTAAAGATAGATACAGGCTGGAAGTAAAGAGATGGAAAAAGATATTCTGAAAATGGCAACAAAAATAAAGCAGGGGAGGCTATCCTATTAGACAAAATACACAAAGTCAAAAACTGTCTCTAGAGATGAAGTTCATTATATAATAATAAAAAGGGTCAATTTAATAAGATATAAAAATCATAAACATATATATATTCAGTACAAAAGCACTTAAACATATAAAGCAAATATTGATAGATCTGAAAGGAGAAATTGATAGCAACACAATGCTCACAGTAGAATCCAATATTCCACTTTCAATAATGGATAAAACATCCAGGTAGGAGATCGATAAGGAAAGAGAGTACTTGAACAACACTATAGACTAATTTCACTTCAGGGATATATACATTACATTCCACTCAACAGCAGCAGAATATTTTTATACGTCAGCAACATGATCCTCTCAAACACACATGGAACATACTCCAGGATAAATTACGTGTTAGGCCTCAAAACAAGTCCCCCCCCCAAAATCAAAAAGATAAAAGTCAGCTCAAAGATCTTTTCAGATCAAAATTGAGTAAAATTAGAAATTAATAACTGAAGAAAGTGGTAAAATTCACAATGATGAAAAGCAGTACACTCTTAAATAACCACTGGGTCAATTGAGAAATCATAAAGGAATTTAAATGATAGCTCAAGGCAAGTGAAAACAAAAATGCAACTGACCAAAACTTATGAGACCAGCAAAAGTACTAAAAAGGAATTCTGTAGCAATAAACACCTACGTTGAAAACTAAAGATCTCAGATGAACAGCTTAACTTTATACCTCAAAGAACTAGAAAAAGAACAACAAACTAAGCCCAACGTTAACAGAAAGAAATAAATAATAAAAGAGCAGAAATAAGTACAGAATAGACAAACAAGAGAAAATCCAGAAAATTAAGGGTTTTTTTAAATAAAAATTTTTTAAATTGACAAACCTTTAGCTAAACTAGAAGAAAAGAGAGAATACTCAAAACCATAAATGGAAGACGAAGAATCAAAATGGATTCCTAAGAAACAAAAGGATCAGAAGGAACTTTTATGAACAATTATATGCCGATAAATTGGATAACCTATAAGAAATGGATAATTCCTAGAAACATACAACAAAGACTGAATTCAGAAGAAATAGAAAGCCGGAACAGATCAATAACAAACAAGAAAATTGTTGTATAGGACACCCATTTCTTGTTGCATAAGCAACCATCCATTGCATGGGAATGCTACAAATTGATCTAAGCATTATAGCCTAAGTGGAGTCAATTAAAATACCTAATTGGACTGTCACAATAAAAAATAAAAAGCTATTACTTTTGTGGCTGTCAGTTATATATCTTGACTTCATGTCCAGAAGCAGATTTCAGGCATAGTTCTCACTTAAAACTCCATATAATTTTAAAACATGAAAAAATAAGTTTGGTGCTATTAAAATAACTGTCCCAAGATGCAGTTATAAGACATTTGTTCTGAGCTCAGTCTATTAATATACAATAATGTCATGTATTTTTTCCTTTGCTATTGCCTGCTCAAAATTTTCATAACCAATCAATCAATGGAAGATCAAGTTGAGCAGAAAGCTAATATGAATTTGAAAAAATAGATTTAAAAATCATATATATATAAAGCAAGAACAGAGTCTGATAATAGGTAAACTTTAATAGGGAAAAATGCAAAATGTGGTAGTCAGAAAGTATGATAATAAATTAAAGGGCAGAAGGAGGCAGAACTTTTTGCAAAATAATAAAGGGATTTTAATTTCAAATTAAATATAACCCAATAGTGCAATGCAACCCATAAAGGAAAAAAATGAAATGCAACTGATAAAGGAGGAAAATGGTGAGGTATTGGGCTTCATTAATACATAAACAGAAATATGTGGTGTTTGAGTCACACTTGGCTTATTTATACAACTTTCAGGTCACACATTAAGGGGAACATTGGTAAACTGATATTCTGCCTGGATGTCCATTATTAAAAGGGAAGTATTGAAGTCTACCACTATTATTGCATAGCTGTCAATTTCTCTATACAGATATGTCAACATTTGCTTTATATATTTAGATGCTCTAATATTGAATATGTATATATTTATAACCATTATATATTCTTACTGAATTGATCATTTTATCATTATATAATAATCTTCATACCTAGAGACAATTTTCAACTTTAAGTCTGTTTTGCATGACCTAAGTATAGCCACTTCTGCTTTCTTTTCGTTACCATTTTTTGGAATATCTTTTTCTACCTCTTCACTTTTAGCCTATGTGTATCTTTACATCTAAAGTGAGTTTCTTGTAGATAGCAAGTCACTGGATCTGGTTTTCTTCATAATTCAGTCTTGACATGTTGTTGTATTAGTTTGTTTTCACAGTGCTATAAAGAAATACACAAGACTGGGTAATTTATAAAAGAAAGGTTTAATTGACTCACAGTTCTGCATGGCTGGTGGGGGGGACTCAAGTAACTTACAATCATGGCAGAAGGTGAAGGAGAAGCAAGTACCTTCTTCACAAGACAACAGGAAAGATAAAACGAAGGGAGACAAGCCACTTATGAAACCATCAGATCTAGTGAGAACTCACTCACTATCAAGAGAAAGGCCTGGGGGAGACCACTGCCATGATCCAATCACCTCTTAACAAGTCCCTGCCTTGACAAGTGGAGGTTACAGTCAGAGATGAGATTTGGGTGAGGACACAGAGCCAAACCCTATGGCTTGTATATTTATAAGAATTCATCAATTTCTTCTATATTATCCAATTTTTGACAATAATTGTTCTTAAAGGTCTCTTATAATCCTTTATATTTCTGAGGCTTCCAATACAGTTATTTTTGTCCCTATTCATCAAGGACTGAGGCCTCCACAAATTCCCTCAATTCTCCTGCATTAAGGTGAGTGTTCTTAAAGAAACCTTTGTTCCTAGAATATTTTTAAAAACCAGCTTTACTGTAACATTATCAAGATATTATACTAGAAGCTATACTTTACACATGTTTTCTTTGGTTTGTTGGTTCCTAATTTATAACTATGGGTAGTAAAAGTAGGAATTTTAACAAAGTAGAAATTAAAGCAAATTCATTTATCCTTCAACATAGCATATTTCCAAGTTCTCCTCTACTGAAACTTTCTAATAAAGGTGGAATAAATCTGAGTATTATTTAGTCTGCCTCTTTCATTATTCAGATGAAGAAATTACATTACATGGAAGTGAACAGATTTGTACAAGACAATACAGCTAATAAGACAATTAAGGCTAGAATCCAATCCTATCAATTTTCAGAGGAAGTGAAGACACTTCTCAAGCCTTCATTTTTAGTGTCCTAGAAGTTATCGTTATCACTCCAATGTTATTAAAGAGAAATATCATGGTCAATTTCCCATTGACATACTTTCATATTCCTCTAGAACTCATTTCATTTGGAAAGAGGGAATACAGGATAATGCAGAAATTATAGGACATGGCAAGGATATAACAGCACAAAAACACTAAGAAGATGTGGTTGTCTCATTATCCTGAAGATCAGAATAACTAGGCTACTTAACATTGTTTCACCAATTTCTAGTGCAGTGAACAGTAAATGTTTACAAGGGGGAAGAACGAACAGACAAATTTTACTGAAATATTTCATACACATATGTAATTGAAAGATAATGAAACCCAATACAGTTATTAGAAGGATAGGAAGATGAGATTGGTAAGTTTCTAGAGAAATAAATATTGTTGATTAAGAGTATGATTAATCCAGGATTAAGTACTAATATCTATTAGAAATATTTTCAGAGATGACTTAAACCTCAAAAAAGTTGGAAATATGAAATTGTGTACATAAGGTATCATACTAAATGCTCTCTAAAAGTAAATGATTTGAATTTTGGTTTGAATAAAATGAAGATTAATTGTATAATTATTTTCTCAAAACATCTTTAAAGTTTTTAGAAAACAGACACAAATCTTTGCATAATTCTCTATCCTTATCCGAGTGGAATGTCTTGCATGTAATAAGCTATGGATAAATGCTTGTTAAAAACAATAATAATGGTTTGAAGGGAAGATCGATGTCAATGCAAATGAAAAATAATAATTATGATTTCAGGGCAAAGAGGAGGATTAAAAAATCAGGATTTTTAAAAAACTGATTATCCAGAGAGCAATATTTTTGGAATGCAAATGTTTCTATTGCTGGAAAAATGTACTCCATAATCGAAAAATGTAGGTCAACAGTTCCTGTGACTTTAAATAATTCTAAAATTTTACTAATTTTTCTCTATTATTCCATGCTTAAATAGGCAAATTTATTGATTTCTCTGTTTTTTATAACAAGAAAAGAGAAAAAGCCATATTCACAAATATTCTGCAAAATAAACACACCACTATCAACTAATGAATTGTCTTTCTCCTACACTT
Organism: Ateles fusciceps; assembly: GCA_036589455.1. NCBI lineage: Eukaryota > Metazoa > Chordata > Mammalia > Primates > Atelidae > Ateles > Ateles fusciceps. The sequence continues at coordinate 814,052 of JAZHEH010000827.1, read as the reverse complement.
GGAGATATCAGTAATATACACTTTTATTTTAGGACCTATCTTGTAACCCTGAGTGATTTGTATTAAAAGTTCTAAATTTCACCGTTGTTAGAGAAGAAAGACTCAAATTTGAGCTAGCTTAAATAATGTCTGCAACTCAAGAAAAAAAGTTCTTATCTACTGGAAATTATCTAACACAAACTAAGAAATGATCAAACACAAACCCCATTTTATGTCAAGGGAAGGAGATAGAAGAATATAAAATTCATATCTCCAAAGGAGGTATGTGGCTACAGTAAAATACCTTCTTGAGAGGATATATTCAGTTCTACTAGGTTAGAGGAATTCATTCAAAAAGGATTATTAAAACACTAAACAAATTAAAAGGTGGGATAATTATTAGTTCTAAGGAAACAGTCATTTGTGTCAGAAAAGAAAGTCATTGTAGTATACTATGTAGTATGCTGTAAACAAAAAAATTTTATCTAACTGGTAAAATAAATTAATTAAATAACAACAAACATATGATATAACTAAACTGAAAAATGTAAGTAATGGTGAAGTAAAATATGTTGGTGAGCAGGGCTATGATAAAAGCTGAGTCCTCATCATCCTAGGTAGAATATCAAAACATATGATCTCTAAATTAAAAAAAAAAGATAAGAAACACATTTAAAAACAAAGAGGTAAAATTGGAATAAATAATTTGAAGAGCTGAAAAAAAATGTATCAGAAAGTGTAATCTGTGTATAGGGAAGACTGGGTCAGGAGACCTTGGTCATTCTTCATCAACCTTGACTTTTTTAAAGAAAAAAATTTAAAAAGAGGGTGATGCTTCTGGAAACCCCAGTGAAGAATTATTTATTTCAGAATTTATAACACTAAAGCAGAAGTTTATTCTTAATGTGTTCTCCTATTATACAGAAATACTTAGACCTTTAATATGGGGAAAAGACAAAAAGAACATGGCTTTCAAATAGAAAACTTAGCAAAATGAATAAGAACAGCCATTAAGTACTTTGGTTAAATACATAAATTACACATAGAAATACACTCTGGCATTCTTTTTTATTTATGCTCCAAAATATAGGCTTCTAACATGTTGTAAAGTGTATTTTCCATTGTTATTTCTTTCTGGTTTTCAGATTTACTCAGGTTTTTGCCAATATATCTGCTAAAAATTGAATAGAATATTACCACAAGATGGCACCTTTGAACATATTTCAAAATGTTGATTATGAACATCAAATGCCTCCAACTGAAGTGAACAGTGAAGACAGCTGTTATTCCTTTTCTGGTTTTAAAAAATGTTCATGTCATTCTTGAAAGCAGAAGAAATGAAATTTTTATCTTAGTGGAAATGGATTTGTGTGATTAATAATCTCCACATGGTTGAAATTTCCAACTAAATAACAATGACAAAAATGTATCATCTTTATCAACTAAAACTCTCTTGTATACATTATCCCCCCTTCATCATGATCACTGATCATAAAGCCCTTCCGGGCCACAAAATGAAGAAAGAGTGGCACATCATCCAAATGGTTTCACATACAATAGATGATTATGCCAGGACCAAAGACACTGATAATTTATGACAAGGGTGAAAGGGCTAGCCAGCTCTGGGAATCCGCACCATTCAGCTGCTGAGAATACAAATAGTGAAAGTCTTGGTTAACTTTGTAGATGTATACTTAATTTCAAAACTAGCCTCATAGAAGGTAAAAAAAAAACTATTTTAACTTACTTTGAAAAAATTACAATTTATAGAAAAGTTGCAAGAATACAATAAATTCTCATGGACACTGTATCTACATTGAACAATTATCAATATTTTGCACATTTGCTTTTTTACTTTATCTCCATGCATACCTATGTGTGTATCATTATTATTAATATTTTCCTGAACAAAATTGAAAGTAATAGCAGATATTATGAACTTTTATCTCTGTTTTGGTATGTAACTCCTAAGAGCAATGGCATTCTCTTACATAATCACAATACAACTGTCAGGAAATGTAGAATTGATGCAATTAATATGTTCTAATATATAGTCTATATTCAAATTTTTCAATTGTTCCAGTAGTATTCTTTGGAGTAATTTTTTAAAATAACAAACTCAACATTTTGAAGAAGGAATAAAAATAATATGACATAAAAACATAAACAACATAAGGGAAACTTAAAAAGCAGAAGAAAAAGCAAAGAAAGGACCTTCTATCAAATTTCCTTTGGAAGAAAAAAGTCAACATCTGTTTGTGATAGGCAATACAATAAGACTAATTCTATATTTAAACAGCCCTAGTTTGGCTTCCTGTCTCTCCCTTTATTAGCAATCTGCTCTTGAGCAAGCTGCATTATTTCTCTAAGCCTCAGTTTTCTTTATCTGCAAAACAAGGGCGGTTCTTACAAAACAGTGATTTTTAGAACATCAGTAGTGATAATTGTAAATAAATCTCCCAATACCTAGAATGTAATATGTGCTTAATAAATTTTAACTTTTCTTCCTCGAATCAGGAAAGCGTAACTCCTTCCAGCTACCTCCTTAACAAAAATGATTTGGCAAAAAAGAATTTATCTCTTGGTTCCCAAGTTAAATCTCTTGTTTCGTGATACCATGTTGCACACAGGTTTCCAACTGAACACTCTCATCCCACCGCCATTGAAGGGCATGTCACAACTAATTATCTGTCATCACGCCCTGTTGCATAGGCAGTACCTTGCCTGCTGCTGCTGGGACCTCAGTGCTGTCTGTTGATTCACTTGCATTGCCTCCTGAGTGTCTCTTCTGTGTATAGATCACACAGAATGAAGCCCAGGGGCTAACTGGCAGGCCCATCTGAATTGCGGAACATATCTAAGTCCCCTCCTCGTTACTTAGTGAGTAATGTGGGGGATGTTCCCTGGTTCACACACCCTGGCAATGTAAACGGTCATCTGCTGCCTCATCTGCTTCTCCGCGTCTGGGGTGTAGGACCAGATCGGCTGAGGAACTTTGCTAGCACTTATGCAAATAGCTGTGGGAGCTCCTGGGTTTGGCAACATTCCTTTCAGTAGCCTCATTTGTGGCTGCACCGTCTGCCTCTTTTGTGCTTTCACAGCTTTGTGAGGCAACCTCAAAATAGATCTCTCCCATACTCAAGTTGTATTTATGTCTCTTTACCATGGAAAGACTGAAATCCTTCCCAATACATTCAGTGCTCCCTGTTCGGTGTCTAAGTGACTGTGATGTTTCAATTTAAACTCTAAAAGAATATGTATTTGAGGCAGAATCAGACTACGCATATCTAGTTCTGATTTCCCAAATGAGACTTAAAATATATAAATAAATTCTTACAGCATGTGTAGACATAGAACAAGTCCCAAACTGTTAGGCATATATGTATAATACCATAATTTTGTTCCAATACAAACTTCATTCTTCCAAATAAACTGCATAATACATACTTGTAAAAAAAATCTGCCTTCAATATCTTTTAAAAAATTATCTTCAAACTACTAACTTCAGAAAGTAACTGTGGCATTCCGCACAGGGCGTTACTCAGTGACAAGGATACTATTCAATCTTGGTGCAAATCCTTATTTCATTAATGGATGAGGTTTCTTAATTTTTCCTTCTCTTTCTTCTATATTACTCTGTACCTTTTACAATGAGATACTCCTATAGAAACTAAATTTAAAGTCTATTTAGAAAAGAAAGAAAAAAAATAAAGCATTGTAAGTAAGCCCTAACCATGAGAGATTTATCTATCTACAAGCGGTTCTAAGAACCACTGGAAACAAATGATACCTAAAGCTGATTTCCTCTAGGTGTCAGTATACTCCTAGAATTTTCAAAGCTTAGATTTAATGAAAAAACAGAACAGTAAAATAAATGTTTACTGCTAGTCCATACTATTTATACATTTGAAAGATTTTTTTTGAAAGCTGAACTAAATTTGCAACTATGAATGTTCATCTGCAGATGACAGAATAGATTTTGTACTAGAAAGAACAAGATGTGGCTATGATATAGTTCTACAAACACACATTGTTTTTTCCATCTTTTTTGGCACTGTAAAGCCCTATCATTCATTATTGGCTATCATAAATTACCCTGTCCTGTAGACAGACATTAATGTTCTAAAATTTCAATAAACTTTGTAGTTAATTATTGATATCCATTACAATCATTGGGCTCAATTTAAAATGCTCATTGGCAGGGAATATGCATTATGCCTTTACCACCAACAGTCTAGATTTGTTAAACAGACTAAAATAGAATTTTTAAAGTAACATAGGATACAAATGTGTGAGTAACATTTATCATAACATGTATTCTATTAAAACACTGCAATCCACATTCCTCCAGCCATAGAGAATCCTTCTCTGTCTTCTCTCCAAACTAAGTTCCCTCAGAAGGCTGTATATCAACTGGATGCCTCCCAATGATCAAACCAAGAAAGTAATAGTGACACTCCTGCACCTATAGTCTTAGTGTATTTAAGAAATTTATTACACCCTACTTTGTAATTTTTCTCCAAGCTTTATTTTTAAACTGTCAAAGCCCCAGTAAACTGAAAAAGCAAAGCAAAACAATGCATACTTGTACAGACTTCAGTTATTTCAACAGTTGTGAATGTTTCGTGACACTGTATTTCTCTAAATAAATACCTTGACATGTCATTTAAGTAAAACATCTTTCTGAGGAGATCATAGAAATCATTGTTAATCAAAATCTCATGTAATTTAAGTAGCTCTGTCCATTTTCCATGAAGTCCTCAATCCAATTCTTACATGACACACAAGGGATATATGGATACACGTATTTGTCTAAATTCCTGCTGGTATGATTGTAGTCCCCAAGAAAGGCTGGAGATCCAGATCAGGTAGATAATCACATACAGAGCAATCAGGAAGCAATGTCAAGTTGATAGGATCTTTGAGATCCTTTTCAAGGCTCATACTTCAAAGCCAGGACAATCTCTATCCTCCAAAGACCCAACCAGAGCACTTTATGTCTCATCTCTCTATCATTACTCTGATACCTGAGGAGGGTCTGAAAAGGACCACTGGAAAATTCAGAAAAATGACTCTAATGATCTCACAGATAAAGCTCTCCAGTTATGGCAAAATCAGGTCCCTCTCTGATCACAGATAGGAACTTAAAAATAACTAAACTAAAAAAAAAAATGCCATGATGGAAGTGACCCTGCCAACTATAATGGATGAATATTTATTCATTTCTCAGTTTGGATGGTTGACAAATCATTAGCATTTCCTAGGCACCAAATCTTAGTCTACTCAAGTTGGACTAAACCGACTGATCATGTCACTGTCATAGTTCAAGACTAAATTTCATCTATCAGCATTCTCCAGAGAATAAGATTGGGATAGTGTTAACCTTTTCTAAGGCTTTATTTTGTACTTTACTTTGTCAAACATTAAATAACTTTACTTCTGCTAAATAAAGTTTTTAAAAGTATCTTTGAAGATCTCTAGCAAAATTATTTTATAAGTTTAAAGTACTGTTTTAGTTTTGTAATTGCTACTGTAACAAATCATCACAAAGCTGGTGGTCTAAAACAAGACAAATTTATTTTTCTTTAGTTCTGAAACTGTTATTACAAAATCACTGGGCTGAAACCAATGCATGGTCAGGCCTGCACTCTCTTGGGTCCTTTCTTTGCTTTTTCCAGCTTCTAGAGAAAGTGTCAGACCTGCATGCCTTGGTTCATGGCCCTTTCTCTATCTCCAAAGCCAGTATATTCACATCTTCTCTGACTCTGCTCACACTTCCTTAGGTCACATGGCCTTATTTGCCTCTGTCAAATCTCCCTCCATCTGCACTTTATATGAAAATTTGTGACTGCATTTAGGATCCACCTACCAAATAATCCAGGATAATCTCTCCATTTGAAAGTCCCTAATCTAATCACATCTGCAAAGTCCATTTTATTATATAAGGTAACATTCATAGGTTCCAGGGATTAAGATTGGAATATCTTTGGTGGTCATTTTTCAGCCTACCACAAATACTTTCTTTGTGTGCCCATTTTGAGAAATTGGCTTCAGTTATTACCAATAGATGCAAATGAGGCCAGTTCCAAATTCTTCATTTTTCTTCATTAAACTGTGTGAAAAATTTATCCCTAGACTGTTTTCTGGCAATGACAGAAGACACTGAATCAAGACTGTAAAACTGGCTGAAGAATTCTGCTTTAACCTCATAAATCTTTCCTGAAATTTCCTGCTGTCCAATTATTTTTTCTTCTCTCTACATAGAATATTTATGTTATGCTATATTTATACTTTGAGTACTTCTGTGATAGACATCTTGGTTTCATCAATTAGCAGATAATTTCAAATTCCTCCTCTAAACCTAGTTTACTGGTTTGCTTTTCTTTTCTTTACATGTTTTCCTAATCAAGATGGCTTTAGTTAGTCACACTTTGCAAAAGAAAGGTAACTCATCTGCCCTTGTGAAAACATCTTTCAGATTTAAGAAGAGTCCCAAGAAAGCATTCTGAGTTTATTGCTCTTTGCAGGCTGTAAGCTCTCCTTAAATGATCTCACCATTTTCATAGTTTTAATTACCTTCCCTAGGCTAATAATTCCTAAATCTCAAATTCAGCTTTAGACACTGCCATGAGCTTCAGTTTCACATATTTAATTGCTATCTAGAAAAATCCATTTGACTAGCTCTCAAGACTTTCAAATTCCACATATCCAAAATGGAACTATTTCTTTTCCCCATAAAACATGCCCTATCCTTCATTTACCTGTGCCTCAGCTAAAAGTGCTACCATCTATGAGACACTTCAACAGAAACCAGGAAGTCTATTTAGATTCCTCCTTTCTCTTTAATCTACCAGTTGACCACCCCATGTTTGTAATGAATATACGACACGTCTGCTCAGGAATCTTCAAAAACTATTTTTCAGTTCTCTTCTTTATCTAATTTTTCACCACTGGCTAGCTAGAACTCTGCCATGCTTAAAAAACGCCTAAGACACTTTCATTTCATGAAACTTTCAGTATATTAACAGTGAAAAAAATGCTAAATTAGTTATCACTATATGTATTAAATAGTTAAATTGAATGAACTAATGGTTTCAATACAAGTGAAATGGTGTTATTCATGAGAAAACTATAGGACTTATAAAAATTCAGACTGTGTTACAGGATGTATCAATATATTGGAATACAAGTTTTAAATCGTTTGACAATATATTCTTTCAAAATTCTCAGTGCGTATCTGAGACTGAGTGTACAATTTCATTTGAAAATAATATTAAATGTTGATATTTGAGACTCTGAATGTGAGTCCAATACTATATGGCCTTTCTGTAACTTCCCCTGTCCTGCCTCTCTCTCACTGATAGAACTTAAGCCAGATCCATCATAGTTTTCTTCTTTCCTTCAAATTATGCTCCTCTCTTCCAAGGCTTGATCTACTAAATCTTAACTATCTTCCTGCTCCACTTAACAGACTAAAGTACAATCGAAGCATGGTATTTTATGCCTTCGGTGACCAGTCTATGATAGCTTGGCAATCTCATCTTGTCTCTTCCTCTTCCCAAATTTTAAGTTCTAAGTCTATGAAATGTTTGCTTCTCTGAAAAACTTAATACTTCTTCATACTTCCAGGCTATTGTTCATGCTGTTCCCACTCATCTACTGTCTATACACCTAACTACTTCTCAGAAATCCACCAGGCAAGAGTCATTCACTCCAGGTAGCCTTCCCTCATGCCCTTGCTGGGTGCGGTCCTCTGCACTGCAGTTTGTCCAAGGCATAGCCTTGGCAGTTTCCACACTTTCATTCTTGTGATACTGTGTTCTTTGTGGGCAGAAACCATGTCTTACTTATTTTTGTGACCAGATACTCTGCAGATGACCTAAGACAGGATGGAAGCAAATGGATATTTACTAAGTTAAAGAAAACTGAGTGAACTTTGAAGGCACCGATATTTCAACTTCCAACTTCCACCAGGTGGCAATATTTTATTCTCAATAGATAGCAAATCACAAAAATAGAAACTTACTCAAGGATGGAGATCAGTATGGATATCTCTCTATATATATGGATATAGAAATATCCATACTGAGCATCATGCACAGGTATGTGCATGTGTAAAGTGAAGCTATTCTTTCAGCTACCCATGCATACTAGTGCAAAATATCAATGGACAAGTTGATATTTCCTTTACGATCTTTATAAAAACATAGTTGAAAAAAATATTAAACTAGTGGGCAGTGGTTAGAGTAGATCTTCCTAAATAAAAGGGATCTTGTGTCATTTTATCCATAGTGTTATCACCCAAAGATTTTCAAAAGTAGAGATGACACTGAACTTCAATTCTTGGTATTAGTTGGGTGTGGCAGTGCATGCCTGTAGTCCCAGCTCTTGGAAGGCTGAGGCAGAAAGAACAGCCTGGGTCAGAGTGAGATCCTGTCTCTATAAAAAAAATTTTTTAATTAAAAAAATGTGAATTCTGATTGTTGAGATAATTCAAGTATATTTCCAACTAGTGAGACAGGAGAACGGAAAGATTTTGGGGGTTTATGAGCTCTTGCCCAGTACAGTTTTAACCCTCTGGCATTTACTGCATACAGTATGAAAGCTTGATAATAATGCCTGTCTTTAAACTATGGTGTGAAGGATTTGATGTTATGTAACTTATAACACATTTGAAGTATCCAGCACAAAGAAGAAACTGAGAATCAGCTGACAGTAATGATTATTAGAGACAGTAGGATGGGCCAGGAAATGGAAATTTCATCTGGCCTTAAAGTTTAAAGATTTTAAGCCTCCTTTTTACTTCAGTAGACCACCTGGGCTAGGATCTGTTTCCACCACTTTTTGATGTATGTCACCTAAGCCACATTTTTCTCAGCTATGAAATAAACCTCTAACAGTCCCTACCTCATTTGGTCATTAAGGGGACTGACTTAAATATTACCTATTAGTCTAAATAGTACTAGTGGAACAAGATTAGTAGACATCTAGAATGTAGGAAATCGTTTGTCCAAAGTTCTATCTATTCATCTCAAGCCATGATCCAAAGCTTACATTTCAGCTCAGAATGCTGATCTTACTAATGGTGCTGAGAAATTATGTTTAGATACTTCAAAATAAGGCTCAGAAATTGAACTTAATGCATTTTTTATGACCTCTCTTCCATGGCAAGAAGGTGCTCTTTCCCTTAAAGGAAGCAAAACCCTTTCACCCGTTGTGTATATTTACATGGCAAATGCAAATGTGCAAGTGCTACCTTAATTCATGCTGGTGCTTCCCCCGAGTTGAATGACTACATAACAAGTCCATTGTTAGCAATAATATTCTATTTGGAAGTTCCGCTTTTCCAAGGCAGATATTAGGTACTTCTTGCTTTAGTATTAGGTAGCCATAGAAGAAATAAGAAACTTGCCTGCATGTGTGTGTGTGTGTGTGTGTGTGTGTGTGTGTGTGTGTGTGTTTAAATAAAAAACATGACTATGTAGAAAACTCTCTTTTTAATATTCCTTAGTATCACCTTGCACAGTTGGTTGTTTTATAGTCTAGCTAGCAGACTGTCTATCACTTCTATGGCTGGAACTCAGAAGCATAGGGAAGTGAATATCGGAGCAAATAAATATCTCCCCAATAAGTAAGTAATTCCTAAAATTCCACAGTTAAAGATTCATTCTTTTGACTTAAAACCTTTGACCCCTGGTAAACACATGCTTGGGCAGGTGACTCCTGAAGTCTTAAAGTATGAGTGATCTGACTAGAATCCTTTCCCTCAAACAAATTTTGAAAAGAGGAGGATGGAGGAAGTATAAAAATCTCTAAAATCTGGAGCGGAATGGAGAGGGGTTTGGGGGTACACTAATTCCATCATTTTATATACTATTCCCAACCATGCTGAAGTTCATTTTTTAAATGTATTTATTCTAATTTTATAGATAAAATAGAGCTCAGAGAGGCCAAGTAACATCAAGTAGTAAAGCTTTTATTCAGATGGAAGTATGTATGTCCAAATTATATACAGTCATGCAGCACAAAAGAACGTTTTGGTCAATGACAGATGGCATTTACCTTGGTGGCCCCATATGATTCTAACAGGCTGAAAAATTCCTATGACCTAGTGACATCATACCCCTCTTAAGGTCTTAGTGCAACACATTATTCACATGTTTGTGGTGACGCTGTTGTAAACAAACCTACTGTGCTGCCAGTCATATGAAAATATAGCACATATAATTATATGCAGTATATAATACTGGATAATGATGATAAACAACTATGTTATTGGTTTATTGATTATACTATACTTTTTGTCATTATTTTAGTATGTACTCCTACTTATAAAAAAAAGTTAACTGTATAACAGCCTCAGGCAGGTCCTTCAGGAGGTATTCCAGAATAAGACATTGTTATCATAAGAGGTCACTGACAGCTTCACATGTGTTATAGCCATGAAGACCTTCCAGGGACAAGATACGGAGGTAGAAGGCAGTGATACTGATGATCCTGACCCTGTGTGCCTAGGCTAATGCCTATGTTTGTGCCTTAGGTTTTAACACAAAAGTTTAAAAAGTAAAAAAATAAATAAATAAAAACAAATATTTTAAAAATAGTAAGTCTTATAGAATAAGAATATCAAAAAAGATATTTGTGTATAGTTAATAAAATATATTTGTGTCTTAAGCTAAACGTTATTACAAAAGTCAAAATGATTTTTAAAAATTGAAAAATTAAAGTTACAATAAGCTAAGGTTAATTTATTATTAAAAAAATAAGCATTTTTTTAAATTTAGCATAGCCTAAGCATGCAGTATTTAGAAAGTCTATACAGTAACATACAGTAATATCTTAAGCCTTTCACATTCACTCACCACTCACTCGCTGACTCACTCAGAGCAGCTTCTAGTCCTGCAAGGCTCCATTCATGCTAAGTGCCCCATGCAGATGTACCATTTCAAAAATATTTTATACTATATTTTTACTGTGCCTTTCCTAGATTTAAATACACAGCTGCCTACAATATTCAGTACAGTAACATGCTGTACAGGTCTGTAGCCTAGGAGCACTTGGCTTCATCATCTAGCCTAGGTATATAGTAGACTATACCATCTAGATTTGTGTAAGTACACTCTATGATGTTGACCTGACAACAAAATCCCCTAAAGACACATTTCTCAGAACACATTCTCATCATCAAATGATACATAATGTAGCTCCAAAGTTCAGACTATGAGACCAAGGTGAGACTGACTTTATCAACACAGTTCTGTGTTAGATACTCTGCCACTCCCATTTCATTGTTCCACAAAGCTGCCACGTTATGGATAAAGGAAAGAAACTGTTTAACTAGGGAATCCTTGTTAAAAGGGCAACCTTGGGCCAGTGTGGTGGCTCATGCCTGTAATCCCAGCACTTTACAAGGTCAGGGTGAGAGGATTATTTGAGCCCAGGAGTTGGAGACCAGCCTGGGAAACATAGTGAGACCCTGTTTCAAAAAAACAGCAAACCCTACTTTACAGCATACATCTAGATATCTCCACCTCATCATTCCACACATATAAATAAGTTTAATTTAATATATGTAAGAAACTTTAATGTGTTTTAGATTCTAGCCTATCTTTCGACAGCTATGAGAGTTCATAGAAAATACCACAAGTAGTAGTTACTTTTTGAAAGTTTCTCCACAACCAAAAATTATTTCACTTGTTATCCCAGCTGTTTTCTTTCCCTATTTAAAGCAACTAAAATTTTAAGTAATGTTGTGGAGAAAGCTAAAATGGTATTATAGTTTCTTTCTTTACAAAATTAAATACAGAAGTTGAAAATGACCTCTGTTAATAGTTTCCAAAATTTCACTGTCACAGCTTAACACAACTACTAGCATTTCTCGGAAGCTGTGGCTCTACCACAAGGTTAGAACATTTTTGTCACTGTCTTGACAGATGGTAAAGCACATTTCTACTAGCAAAAGGACAGAAGAAAACACATCAAAATTCTTAGTAAGCAATAATGTTTTTTAGTGCAATGCCAGGCCAGATCTCATAAATCATCTTTAAAAATCGGCCACGTTGTTGAAATTCGACAATGACGCAGGACTTGCTTAGTAATGATGATCCATAACCCTCTTTTCTTATTTGTCTACAAATGTGGTTTTCTAAAGGTCTTTCTTTAGTCAACTAATCAAAGAGACTACCAAAACCCTTTCTTAAGTAAGGAATTTATAGAATGTGGCCACGGTTTTATTTGTTTATTGCTTCAATTCGTTTAACAAATAATATATTACAAGCTTACTGTGTGTAAGGTACTAGGAGTTTACAAATATGTGTAAGGCATGGACCTTGGTCCCTAGAAATGTATTATATAGGAAACTTGCATATAAAAAAACCAACTGGTGTTTAATAAACAAGTCCCGAAATAACCCTGCTGTGTTGAGTCCCAGCAAGTTATAGTAAAAGTCAAACGTATATAGCGGCCAGCAGGTAATAGATATGAACAAAATGCATTAGGAAATATATACCCTTTTAAAAGGGCAGCTGCCACTCGACCTAAGCTAATCATTATTATCCAAACATTTGTAGGGGAGAAAAAATATACCTTCCTTCTACCCATGTTAGGTTCATTGCCTGGCACTCCTGTAACAAAAAAAACAGATCAAGAAGATAAAGGCATAATTTTTGTAATGTAAGTTTTACGTGACACAGGAGCCTTCACAAGGGAACAAAGATCAGAAAAAATTATTAAGCCTGAGTGTTTTTATGCTAGATTTGATAAAGAGTGGACAGTTGTGGAGAAATACAGTAGGGTACACAGTATGAGCTCCATTATGTGAAGGAACTGAGGGAAACTTAGCAAGGCCTACTTGTTTGAATCCTTCTCGGTATTCCATCCTCTTGAGATAAAGATATTTCTTCCCTCCGGATAGAGGAGGGCACCTTTCACATGAGGATCTTAAAACCTGCTTTAGGAAAAAAGGATGAGTTGAAAATAAGAGACCTTCCTGTTTTTGCCATTTTCTCAAACTTCTTCAGGTTAAAATGTTCAATATGTCAAAGTGCCAAATTTTGGGCTAACGTATCCTGGACCTCATCACGTGCAGGTCCAAGATTGTCATGTTTTCTTATTTTTCAAAAGAAAATCCATATTTTTATGTGGACACCTTCCAATATTTAATTAGCATCACCTATAGATTTTTTAAAATACCATGTAAGCTTTGAAAAACATACAAAAACAAAAGAGCAAGAATGAAAATATCAGCTTGCAAATCTACATAGTTTCAAAAGAAGAAGAAATCGTATCTAATCAGCATGACCTAGAAAGGCTGGATGCAAAACACAATATTTTAGTTGTGTCTTAAAAAGCTGAAAAACTTTTCAAAGGATGGTGAGAAAAATAAGGATTTTAAAAGGAGGCAAAATTTGAAAAAAGAGAGGACAGCTGGAAAATCTATTTAGAATGCAGAGAGGTGTTTTTATTAAAAAAATACATCTTTAGAATTCTTTATGTGGAAATACTCTGTCTGTTGATGGACAAATGGATAAAGAACATGTGTGTGTACATATACATAACGGAGGACTATTCAACCACAAAAGAGAGATCCTACCACTTGAGACAACATGGATGAACCTGGAGAACATGAGGCTGAGTAAAACGAGCCACGCACAGACGAACAAATACTGTATAATCTCACTTATATGTGGAATCTAAAAAAGTGAAACTAATGGAAGCAGAGAGTACAAGGCTGACTGCCAAGAGCCAGGAAGGAGGAAAAAATAGGGAGATACTGCACAAACTTTCAGTTATAAGATATATGAGCTCTGGGAATCTAATGTATAGCATAGTGGCTAAAGTTAATAGTGTTGCATTGTATACAAAGAGAGCAGTTCTTACCACAACACAAAATGGTAACTATGTGAGATCATGAATATGTTAATTAACTTCATTATAGGAACTATTTCACAATGTATAAATATATCAAATTATAACATTGTACACCTAAATATATATCATTTTACTTGTCAATTATACCTCGAGAAAGCTGGGGAAAAGAAATTCTTTATGAGGTGATCATAGTTTCTATTGATCCTTTAAAAAATAATGATGAAGATACAATAGTGCAATAAGATTTAAATCATTTTCAAAGACCTATTTTTTCTTATTGTTAAAAAATGAAGTGAGTTTAATTGAGAAAGTACAGCTAAGCCAAGATAAGAAAATGTTTTTCATTATCCCATCACCTAAATACAACTGCTAATATTTTGCTAAATAAAAATAATAATAGCAAACATTTACTGCACATTTACTATATTCCAGATACTGTACTACTGCTCTTCTGGTCCTCACATAATTTTTAAATATAAACATATATTGTGAGTAAAAATTGGTTATAGTACATATATTGCTTTTAAAATTTATTTGTACATATAAGTAGCATGAATATTATTCTATGTCATTATAGCTCCTTCTACAGTGTCAACCTTCTCTCCTTCTTACTATTCCACTACAGTTGCAATTATATAACCAATTCTCTATTGGTGGATATTTAGGAGTTTGTAGTATTTTCCTTTATAAGGTATCAGTTTTTATGAATTCAACCAAAAGATCAAGAAGAGCCAATTCAAACCACTCAAACAGCTTTGGGTGGTTTGTTAGGGCTCACATAACTGATTAAAATCCAGAGGTAGGGCACTGGTTAGTGATGATTCAATTAGAGCTCAGGCTCCATTTCTCTGCAATTCTCTTGGCCCTACTCTTCTCATAGGGCTTGCTTATCATTTGGTTGGTGAAAAAAAAAGATACCATCAGTTCTGGGCTTCCCATTCAAACACAGCAACATCCAGAAGAGACATTGCCTCGTCTAGTGACCCCAGCTAATGCCCTCTTATGTCTCATATACTCATTTCTGAACCATTTCCTGTGACTGGTGAAAAGCTCTCAATGGGTAAGTGTAGGTCGATGTTTCTGAATGACTGACTGGAAAAAAGTGGAATTTCCTAAGACCAATGATGCTCAGCTTTAGGACTAGGAGCAGGAAAATGCTAGCCCCCCATCAATATGGGGGACATGAATAGATGAATGTAAATGAAAAATACTTGGAAAGGAGATAATTGGATAAGCAACCAATGTTTTTCATTACAATAAATAACAATACAACAAACACTATTAGAAAAAGAAAGAGAGATTATGAGGTTGTATACAACCTTTATTCCTAGAAGAATAAATTGCTGGAATAAAGTAAATATTTTAAAATGTGAAGTTGTGTGTGCTTTGTTTTGTTTATGCAGTGCCAGATTGTCAACCAGAATTGCTGAACTGATTTATACTTTTTCCAGCAG
Source organism: Ateles fusciceps (assembly GCA_036589455.1). Classification (NCBI taxonomy): domain Eukaryota; kingdom Metazoa; phylum Chordata; class Mammalia; order Primates; family Atelidae; genus Ateles; species Ateles fusciceps. The sequence continues at coordinate 798,750 of JAZHEH010000827.1, read as the reverse complement.
TCTGAGTTCCAGGAAAGAAAGGTCTATTTGGCTGACACAGAAGTGTAAGTGGTATAAGTGGCTGATACTTGATAAGACTAGAAACAATCTTGGACTAAACAGTGGACATCCTTAACTGCCAGAATGAGAGATTTTGACTTTAGTAAGAATTTAACTATTTTAACTATTTTTTTCTTGGCATGCTACCTTTCCTAAAAGGGATTTCAAAGGGCTTAGAGTGAAAGAAATATATACAATAAGATGAATTAAATATAAACATAGGCAAACGAGAAGCCAGGTTGGAAGAAAATATTTGCAAAAGACACATATGATAAACAACTGTTATCCTAAATATTTCAAGAACTCCTAAAACTAACAATAAAAAATGAACAACCAATTAAAAAGTAGTCAAAAGACCTGAGCAGACACCTCACCAAAGAGGATGTGCCGAAGGCAAGTAATCGTCATTAGGGAAATGAAAATTTAAACATCAATGAGATACCACTACACACCTACTAGAATGGCCAAATCCAAAACACCGACAACACCAAATGCTAACTGGATGTGGAACAACAGGTACAATACAATCATCACTCATTGCAAAATGGCACAGCCACTTTAGAAGACTGTCTGCTGGTTTCTTACAAAGTTAAACATAATCTTGCCATACCATCCTGCATTTCTACTCCTAAATATTTACCCACTGAAATAAAACTGAGCCTCACACGAAACCTACACATGGATATATATACCAGATTTATTCAAAATTGACAAAACTTGGAAGAAGTCCTTTAGCAGGTGAATGGATAAACTGTGGTATACCCAAACAATGGAATATTATTCAGCAATAAAAAGACATGAGCTATCAAGCCATAAAAAGACATGGAGGATGCCAGGTACAGTGGTGCATGCTGCACTAGGTTAGCATCAATAGGGTGACCTCTCTACTGGGAGCAAGGGACTACCAAGTTGCCTAAGGAGGGGGTGAACTGGCCAAGCTCAGAAGTGAAACAGTGCAAAACTCCTATGCCGATCAGTAATGGGATTGCATCTGTGAATGACAACTGCATGCTAGCCTGGGCAACATAGCAAGATCCAACTCTGAAAAAAAAATGGAGGCAATTTAAGTCATATTACTAAGTGAAAGAAGCCAATCTGAAACTATTACTTTCTGTATGATTACAGTTATACGACCTTTAGGAGAAAACAAAAGTAGAAGACAGTAAAAATATCAGTGGTTGCAAAGGATATAGAGAAGAGAGCGATAAATAGACAAAGCACAGAGGATTTTTAGGCAGTGAAATTATCCTGTATGATACTATAATGGTTGATACATGTCATTACATGTTTACCAAAACCCATGGAATGTACAACACCAAGAGGTGACCTAATGTAAACTAGGAACTTTGGGTGATAAAGATGCACCAATGTAGGTTTATTGATCACAATACATGTACAATCTGTGATGGGGAATGTCAGCAGTGGGGAAGTTTGTGCACGTGTGGGGACAGGGAGTATATGGAAACTTTCTACTTTTCTCTCAGTGCTACTTTGAACCTAAAACTGCTGTAAAAAATAAAGCATATTTATATATATTATATAAAATATATACACACACACACATATATGTGTGTATATACATATGCATATATATGAGGGGGTTTTTTGAAAAAGGAGTGTTACGTGCTTTAGAAAAACATTAATCCTAAATTGTTGTTCAGAAATAACTCAAAGTAAATGAAACTGGCAGAAAGAGATGGGTAAAGAGCTATTGTAATTGTCCAGATAATGAGTCACAAAATTTTAAATTAGGATGGCATCAATAGACTACAATAGGATACACATGGGAAGTAGAAGAAACAATCAGATTTGCCCACTGACTAAATGCTGACCTGTTTGGGGCAAGATCCCATCGAATGTTCATGGAACTTTAGGAAAACCAGATCCAGCTCCGTAATTCCCAAATGGTAGAGGTACTTTAAGCTGATCTTTGCCTACCTTTTCAGTCTCATCTTCTATAACTTCTCAAGCATCTGTTTTTACTCAAGCCCTCTGTATTGTTCAGCATTCTCTAAATAATACCGTATTCTTTCATGCCTCTGTAGCCTTGCACAATCTTTTCCTCAAGACTGAACAATCTTGCCCTAATAGAGCAGGTTAAAATATCAGGTTGGCCACTGATTTTCAGTTTCACTTTTTTATCCATAAAATTGAGGCAATAAAATAAAAACACACAGCTCACAGGTTTGTTGAGGCTGTTAATTGAGACAATAGGAAATACCAATCAGAATGTCAGAACATAGTCAATGTACAACAGTATTATTTTTGCTTTTCCACGGACCTCTGGTAACCTCATTTACTCTCTATCCAGCTCCCCTTAAAACTTGTTCTCATTAAAAGACCTGATAAAGTAATTTCTACAAACACGTAAATAACTTATAACCCATTAAGTGGTTTTATTTTTAATGTATTTACCAGGTTGCATAGAATTTAAGCCCCCAAAATTCTGTAACTATGGATTTTAAGCATCAGGTGATGACTGCAGAAGGTATGCTCTTGGGCAAGGGATTTCTCACGTTCCTTAAATTTTCTCTACCCACTGCTGTCCCCATCCTCCCAAAGTGACCAAACCAGCAAGCCTCTATTTCCTTACTACCCCCAAGCATCAAGGTCTTCTTTTCCTCATGATCGTACTGTGCATTGTGCATGTCTCTTTTATAGTAGGAATCAAACTGTATTTCTGTCATATGTATCTTCTTCCCCACTAGCCTGTGAGCTACTTGAAGGAAATGACCTAGTTTTCTAAACTTGCAACCTATGGCCTTAAAAGAAACCTGGAAAACTACATTTATCACATGAATGATATATAAATTAATGATGGCAAAACAGCAGGCATTTTATTAATTTAATACAAGAGAATTCTGACCCTTTTTTCTGGAGGCCATATCTGTGAACATAAATATTTAGGGACTACATTGAGATTGCCATAAATTCTTAACAATTTCATGTTTTCTTGTCAAGAGAAGGCATGGTCCTCTTCTCTCCCCACCCATATTAGACCTCCACTATAACCATGAAATACAAAGATTAGAGGGTGGTGCAGCTTGCAAAGTACCAAGTGACATATAACTTTTCTGTTTTATTATTTTCACTTCTAAAGAACCATCCTGATAGTGTCAAGCCTCCTTCAGAAAAATGAGCTTTGTTGCACTATGTCACATGAATAGCACAGAAGGCTTCCAATGGCTCCCCAAGATATATTGCCCCTAATCCCAGGAATCTGTGAATTGTACCTCATTTGAAAAAGGGATTTTCCAGATGTAATTAAGCCAAGGATCTTGAGATAAGAAGAGTACCCTGCATTATCTGGGTGGGCTCTAAATGCCATGGCAAGTGTCCTTATAAGCGAAAGGTAGCAGGAGATTAGACACATATACAGAGTAGAAGGAAATGTGAACACAGAAGTAAAGATCTGAGTGATATGGCCACAAACCAAGGGATGCCTGCAGCCACCACAAGGTGAGAGGCATGGAATGGATTCTGCCCCAGAACCTCCAAAGGGAGCACAGCCCTGTCAACACCTTGATTTCTGATGCTGGCCTCCTTAATTGTGGAGAGAATAAATTTCTCTTGTTTTAAGCTACCAAGTTTGGGATAATTTGTTATAGCAGCCACAGGAAATGAATCCAAACAGGAATTTATCTGAGGCAGGCAAGTCATCAATGATCTGAGTGATCTCAGAAATTACTAGCTTCCTAGTATTTCTCTTTGTCCTGCCCTTTCTCTGTTCAGTTATCCTTTTTCTCAATTTTTTTTTCTCCTCTACTCCCTATAGTTTTCTATCACGTAATTTTCACTTGTAGTTGATGTTATGTCACACTTTCAGTCTGCCATTATTCCTCAAGTAATTGATTCTACATTGTGGAATCACTCTTTTCATTCTTTCTGTGTTGTACTGCCTCAAGCTGCCAACTCATTTCATTATTTTCCAGTTCATAATCCTAAAAAGGTGAAAATAATTGGCCCAACATACAACACGTTATTTTGGATTTGTTTCTCGTGCATCAGATCTACAGCTCCAGTCTAATAAGCTAGTTTAAATCTCTTTGTAGCAATATGGCTGCCTGCGGCTTGGTCCTTTCATAGGAATTCCATGAATATGTAATTCTCCTTAACTATGACTGTAGGTGTGGCCCTATGTGACAGACACATTTCATGCCTTTTATGTTCAGAAGGCTACAAGCAGACTGAGGGGGAGAATAATCTAGCCACTCTCAACACCATGATTTTACAATACCTTGCTGCTAAAGCCATATGGAAATTTTGTGGACTTATTCTATCATAATGAGGTTCACTTTCCCAGCCTTTTGGGTAACAATTTTGCATGTGTATAACTATAGCAATTTTGAGAGTAAAATAACATTGCTTTGGCTAATTTATTTTTAACGCCTTTGAATGTTCAGGAAAAGAAACCCAACACATCTAGTCAGTTTACAAATAGACTTAAGTGTATATACATGAAAGGCTCAAAGTTATTGTGAGAGTGGAATGATTAAATGTCTATTGCTAGCTACATTAATCATGACTTTACGTTGTTATGATTGCATGAAGTCATGTTATTAAATGGAACAAGCAGCAAACCAATCTGGATCAGGACAGGATAAGAGATACTAAGGACTTTCTTATTTCAAGATGTTCTAAGTAAAATTGCATTCAGGATGCAGGAAGTTACAAAAATACTTCTAGGGGATTTCCTAAATGTGGTTATTGAGAACCAATTTTAATTTAAAAAGCAGCAGCATTTGGCATAGGAGGAGGGGAACAACAGGATATAATGTTATACACAAAACCACATGCACACTTAGTAGTACTAAACATGGGCATGAGACAAAGGCCATTGTTCCACCTTCCCAATTCCATCTGCTTGCACTCAAAAGGCAACATGAAATACTTTACATGTGATACCTGTAGGCAAGGAAACAAAGACAATGAAACAAGGCTGGAAACTTTAAGATAATTTAAAATTTCATTGCCCCAATATCTTAATCATATTCCCAAACTTTCACATTTAATCACCAGCTCTTTCGACAGTCACATGTTTGAAACTGTGCTGCTTTATTTGCTGCTATTTAAATTTGTAATTAAAAAAAAAATCATGCTTTAAAAAGGCTACAAGAACCACAGCAGATTATATTTTTTAATCTTTCAATGTCTGAATAAATGACAAGAAATTACACCAAATGGTTATTTTGGTGAACTATTCATGGATTGCTTTCAGAAAAGTATTAGCTTTTCCCTTCTATATTTCTTCTTCTAAACTGAGGTAATAAATTATTCAAATTCACTTCTTTTGTTTTTCTAATGTGAGTATGATCTACATTAGCCTTTAGGTAGAGGGTCTGGTTTCCAGGTTGGATGTTTTACGTGCTCCAGCATAGCTGCATCTCCAAGTACAAAGACAAGCTCTGCGCAGCCCTGGAACTTCAGAACTCACAGCAGCTGATCTGACCTCCCAGCCTCCTCATTAAGGGAATAAAATTAGACACTCACCTACCAAGGAGCTTTCCTCTAGACAACCTGGCACTTCCAAATTTTCCTGTTTTGTTTTTTTCTTTCTTTACTTTTATTTTTTATTTTTGAGACAGGGTCTCACTCTGTTGCCCAGGCTGGAGTGCAGTGGCACAATCACAACTCACTGAAGCCTTGACATCCCAAGGTCAAGTGATTCCCCCGCCTCAGCCTCCAGGGTAGCTGAGTCTACAGGCGCCACCACAACTAGCTAATTTTTGTATATATATATACACACACATATATATATATATATATATTTTTTTTTTTTTTTTTTTTTTGTAGAGAAGGGTTTTACCATGTTGCCCAGGCTGGTCTTGAACTCCTGGTCTCTAGTGATCCACTCACTTTGGCCACCCAAAGTGCTGGGATTTCAGACTTTAGCCAAGACACACAGTCTCACATCTGTTTTCTTATCTGAAAAAGCCATTTCTACCTGGTGACTGGCTCAGCAATGCCCTCACTCAGGTGAGCCCTGATACTTTCATGTAGAGGCATCAAATTGTGACTCAGATACCTTATAATTACAGCTTAGACTAGCACACTAATGGTTTCACTCATTTGGGTGACAGAGCACCTAGATGTCATAGATATTTTAGCAAATCTCCCCCAGAACATTTATATATGCTTAAAATAACAGACATATTGCTTTATTCTAAATGAGTAGCAATCTCACTCTGGATGTGTGGTGACAGATATTAAAACCTTCAAAAAAACTTAGGTAAGAAAAATTGAAAGTTAAGGAAAAATCTATCCATTTAATATGTTATTTCCCTGAGAATAATAAAAGACTCTTTTCATGGAATTTTATTTCAGGCATGAAACCCCTGTGTTGCATCCAAACACAGTTTGCGAATGACTACAAGCCAATAAACATAGCATCACACAAGGAGTAACAAGGGCAGAAAGTGTGGCATCTGTGAGATTAACTGAGAGATTACAGAAGGGAGAGTTGTTCTTTGTCTGTAAGGATACTGACTTTCAGAATATGTGCTATCTTATAAAACAGTTGTTTTTCAGCCTCAAAGTTAGACCAACAATCTATTATCCACCAGGGAGCCTAGTTCTATTTCGCTTTAGCAAAATGAGACTCTGTCACCCTGTCCACAGACATTACACAATGGTATCAACACAGAAAACGTGTTATTTGACATTCATAGAAACTTTTATGTCTAAAGACACAAAGTACCTTCAATTGAGTTTATTCTAAGCCTTAGAGCTTGACCAGATTTTGAAGGAAAAGAATCAGTTTGATAATTCTGATAATGTATTTCTAGAATTGGCTTTATATTCTTGTGATTAAGTGCATTACTCTCCATTAATGAGCTCACTTCTTAATGAGTCTAGCCTCTCTTTCCCTCAGAGCTCCTTTAGGAATCTTAACCATGTGGTTAAGCAGTAACATCTGCTACCCATTTTTAGATACTCTTAATGGGACTTTTTCAGCTCTTAACAATAGAATAAGATCATTTCATATGTAGCCCCAGTCTTCCAGATATTTTTAAGGGTATTTTTGAACTACTTCTTTGTTTAAAAAAAAAAAAAACTGTAGTGTTTCCCCATATTTAGATATGGGATGAATGGGAAATACTGTGAATCAATTTTGGGATAATTTTATCTTCTTGTCAGGCAATAGCTTCATGGTTTATCTTCTCACGAAATCTATGATGAGAGAGCTGTTTAGTTCAAGACTGGTATTGATCATTAATTATTACTATCACAGGGAGGATTTCCTCATCCAAGCCCAACTTGTTAGTAAGCTGTTTTTTTCACAGGTCACTGCTCCGTCTCTGGCCACCCTGGACTCACACATCTGGACAAGGAGAGGCTGTGCTCCACGTGATGTCTGCTACTGGGCTTGCAATGCTTCCTCCACCTATGGTATGCAGACACCTGCCTCAGAATCACATGTGGGTACCTGTTATAAAATACTGGATCACAACCCAATTCTACTGAATTATAGATTTGCAGGTAATGCCCAGGAATCTGCCTTTTACAAATTCTCCAAGTGAAACTTATAAGCATTTCTTTGGAAACAACTGGGGAAGAAGTAGAATGATATTACAACCCAGAGATGACACCAATTATCTAAATGTGGTATCTACTTGTCCTTAGGAGACCAACTTGCTCTGAAAATGAATTAAAACGGAGAGGGTTTTATATTTCTTTCTGTTAATTTAGAAACTCTCTAACTCAATGAAATCCACATCTTCATAGCAGATTTAACCATAGCAGATTGAATAGTGATCCATCTGGGTTTTAGGATTTTTATATTCCCACTTAAAATTGACTTCAATTTTACTTTGCAGCAAAAAACCTATGAAAGCATTTAATGTCCAACTACATCATTAAATCTGTTGTGTAACAGAATAGCCAATAGAAACATCTGGGAACCAAGCTTTCTTAAAAGTTAAGCTTTAAGTTTGTTGCCATTGGCACCAAGGAACCAGTTTTATGCTGCTCCAGGAGGCTACAAGAAAAATGTGAGTAGAAGGGATGCCTTAGTGGTGGCATATACATCTGTGCATGTTTTATAACTCTCAGTACAATTACTTGATTACATGTGGGAAGCTGCACCGCCTTTGCTTAACAATCATTTTTCTTGTGTGGTCATTTTCATGTTAATATGCAGCTGGTTAAATATTTCTTTAACTACCAGTAAAAAAATAAATACTGATGCAGTGAGATTATAGCCTGGATAAATGCAGAGAGAGAGGGTGGGAGGGAATGAGAAAGAGAGTGAATGAACTAAACCACTCACTTGACACCTGTCTTAGGAACCTAGTCTCTGATTCCATTTTCAACAGGGTAGTAACTGAGGGAAACAAAAAGTGCCCTGGACTACAAGTTAATGCTACTCTCCTATTAGCTGTGTGATGGTATCAATATTTTACATTTCAAACCTCTTCTTTCATTTTCTATAATATAGAGGAATTAAACTACAGGAGCCCAAAAATTTATTTAATTTCTTGTATACTAGTTTTAAATATAGAAAACATTATTCAACCTAATCTTAAAGTAAAATATATCGTGAGTGAATTAATTTAATTTAATTTGCAATAATAGTAGTTCAGACTTTTATGGATGAGAACATATCCTCTTAAAGAAAACATAAATTATGTGATAATATTTTAATTTTTTATTATCTATTGATTTTCCTAAAAATCAAAATCTATTAAAAATTCAGAAATACACAAATTTTTATTTTATTAATCATAGCAGTATCTACACTCTCTTGAAAAATAGCATCTATGATTATAAAATAGAACTAATTCAATGTAAATGCAATTCTTAGTTTGTATAAAGATTCTAGGATCCTTTGCAATAACTTCAAAAATAACTCCAAAAATATTTGGGGACTACCAGAAATAAAGAATAAAGAGATAAACTTTAGCATTCTTTAAATGTAAGCTAGGTCTTACTCATCTACAGGAGATATAAAAAAAGTGAGAAACAGCTTAAACCTGACAGTCAAGGATGTCTTTTTGAGGATGTGACATTTTATCCTGAAACGTAAAAGAATCGAAAGAACTTGGTACACAAAGCTGGGGAAAGAACATTCCAGAGAGACAGTGTGTCATGTTAAGTTTCTACAGGAAGACTATGCTGTCCTTGTAGCGGCAGGAGTGAGAAGGTATGACTTTGGAGAGATAGGGTTATAAGGCAAAGTCTTATAATTTGTCACCAAGAGTGTGGATTAAAACAAAGCACAAGAATAGTGGATGATTTATATGATTTTAAACCAGCCATATAATGCAGCTACATTTTGAGAAAAATCACCTTTGCTGCTATATAGGTAATGGATTGGGATGGGGAGAGACAGGGTAAACAAAAAGACCAGTAAAGAGAATCCTGCAGTATTCCAAGTAAAACATGATGATGGCCTGTTCTAAATGTGAAGACAATAGAGATAAAAAAGAAATGGAAGAATGTGAGAACATTTGGAATTAACAAGACTTGATGATGGGTTGAATTCTTAAACAAATTGGGCAACCAGAAATTACTCTATTTTTCTGGTTTGTATTCCTGGGTGGCTGATACCTCTTCTGAGGTGTGGAAGATGGTGGATGAGGAAATAATTGGGGTGGCGGAAAATACACAAATCATACTTTGTGATTTTCAAGTTAAAGTTAAAGATCTGTAAGTTCCTACTAACTTGGGCATGTCAGTCATTAAGTGAAAACCTTATTCCCACAGTTTGTCAGCGGAATCTTCAACCTTAACTATGCATACTGGCCTGATTCTTATCCTTCCTCTTGCAGCTTATGTTTCCAGTGGGGACTTGAGTCAGCCCTGGCCCTTGAGGCAGTGTGCTGGAATGGGGAGTGGCAAGAGCCTGCTTATTAACTAGTCAGGACACTATCCACCCACTCTGTGACTTCATTTCTGCTTCCATGGAAGGGAGGGTCAGTGGGTGGATATGGCTCTAGGGCTGTCTGCCTAAGAAATGTAAAGCTAAACTATTATTCTAAACCTGAAAATCCAGGAGGTAATATTTTTTGTATTTTTATTATGAAAATGGTCAATATACAACAAAATTGAATCATCTTCCAAGTAACGCCTTTTTCACACACTACCTGGATACTATCATTAATATTTTGGCACAGGGTTTTTTTTTTATTTCTTCTAAAAAAAAAAAAAAACAAGAAATCAGGATACATGTGCAGAACGTGCAGGTTTATTACATAGGTATACGTATGGTGGTTTGCTGCACCTATTGACCCATCCTCTAAATTCCTGCTCCTCATCCCTCAAGCCCCAACAGGCCCTGGTGTGTGTTGTTCCCCTCTCTGTCCATGAGTTCTCAATGCTCAACTCCCACTTATGAGTGAGAACATGCAGTGTTTGATTTTCTGTTCCTCTGTTATTTTGCTGAGGATGATGGCTTCCAGCTTCATCAGTATCCCTGCAAAGGGCATGATATCATTCCTTTTCATGGCTGCTCTTTTTTGGCACTTGGTAAATCTTCCTCCATCCCTTTATTTTGAACCTGTTTGTCTTTGCACATAAGATGGGCCTCTTGAATACAACACACCGATGGGTCTTGACTCTTTATCCAATTTGCCACTCTGTGTCTTTTAATTGGGGCCTTTAGCCCATTTACATATAAAGTTAGTATTGTTATATGTGAATTTGATCTTGTCATCATGATGCTGTTTGGTTATTTTGCGTACTACCTGATGCAGTTTCTTCATAGTGTCATTGGTCTTCATATTTTGGTGTGTTTTTGCAGTGGTTGGTACAGGTTTTTCCTTTCCATATTTAGTGTTTCTTTCAGGAGCTCTTGCTAGACAGACCTCGTAGTTACAAAATTCCTCAGCATTTACTTGTCTGGAAAGGATTTTATTTCTCCTTCATTTATGAAGCTTAGTTTGGCTGGATATGAAATTCTAGGTTGAAAATTCTTTTCCTTAAGAATGTTGAATATTGGTCCCCAATCTCTTCTGGCTTGTAGAGTTTCTGCTGAGAGGTACGTTGTTAGTCTGATGGGCTTCCCTTTGTAGGTGACCTAGCCTTTCTCTCTACCTGCCCTTAACAGTTTTTCCCTCATTTCAATCTTGCAGAATTTGATGATTATGCATCCCAGGGTAGACCTTCTCAATGATGTTCTCTGTATATCCTGAATTTGCATGCTGGCCTGTCTTGCTATGTTGGGGAAGTTCTGCTGGATAATATCCTGAAGTATGTTTTCCAGCTTGTTTCTATTTTCCATGTCTCCTTCTGGTACACCAATCAATTGTATGTTTGATATTTTTACAAAGTCCCATATTTCTTGGAGGCTTTGTTTATTCCTTTTCATTCTTTTTTCTCTATTCTTATCTGCATGTCTTATTTCAATAAGGTGGTCTTCAAACTCTGATATCCTTTCGTTGACTTGGTCAATTCAGCCGTTGATACTTGTGCATGTTTCATGAAGTTCTTGTACTGTGTTTTTCAGCTTTATCAGGTCGTTTATGTTCCTCTCTAAACTGGTTATTCTAGTTAGCAATTCTAACCTTTTGTCAAGCTTCTTAGCTTCTTTGCATTGAGGTATAGATAGATGCTTCTTTGTATTGGGGGGTATACATGCTTCTTTGCATTAGGGGGAGACACACTCCTTTAGCTCAGTGTAGTTTTTATTACCCATCTTCTGAAGCCTACTTCTGTCAATTCGTCCATCTGATCCTCCATCCAGTTCTGCACCCCTGATGGAGAGACGTTGTAATCATATGGAGGAGAAAAGGCACTCTGGCCTTTTGGGTTTTCAGCATTTTTTGTTGATTCTTTTTCCATGAGTTTGTCTAGTTTTGGTCTTTGAGGCTGCTGACCCTTGGATGGGGTTTTTGTTGGGGCTTTTTTGTTGTTGTTGATGCTGTTGTTGTTGCTTTCTGTTTGTTTGTTTTTCTTTCAATAAGTCTTTCTTCTGCAGGGCTGCTGCAGTTTGTTGGGGGTTCACTTCAGGCCCTATTCATCTGATTTGCTACCGTGCCTGGAGATGTCACTCAAGGAGGTACCTCCCTTGGCTGAGGGGGAAGGGGTTCCCCCTTCCCTGTGTGGCTCAGATGGGCCACCACATCAAACCGTTCTTCCTTCTCTGCATGAGTCATGCCAGCCTTCTAATCAATTTTGATGAGAAAACCTGGATACCTTGGTTGCCGGTGAAGGATTCACATGTTTGTTATTATTATTATTATTTTCAGTGGGGAGCCTCCAAACATCGCTGCTTCCAGTTGGTGATCTTCAGAAGGCATTTTATAATAAGTACATCCATTTATCTTTTCCTCCATCCATCCAGTAATTCATCTTCTTTGATGCATTTTAAAGTAAATTGTGGCCTTTAGCCTACTTCCTACTAGTTACTTCCCATGCATAACATTAAATAAAACTAATATTTGTCCATCATTTTTCTTTTGATGAAAAAATTATTTACATAACATACAATTCTTCTGTGTACATTCACTGAATGCTGACAAATGTATACATCTGTGTAACTCAAACCTCTGTCAAAATAAAAGATATTAACATCACTCTGGAAATATTCCTAATACTCTCTCCCATTCAATCTCTACTTCCACCTTCCCAGAGGCAACCACTGTTCAGATTTTTTCCATTCTAGAACTTCACATAAGTGAATTCATACAATTTGTACACTTTTGTGACTGATTTCTTTAGGTCTTTATAGTTATTGCTTTCTATGATACAAGTAATATTTGATTGTCACCTAATCAAAAAGATCCCTCCAAGTTTTCCTCTAAAAGTTCTATAATTTTAGCTACAGAACCATATATATGTAGTTCATTTTTAATTCATTTTTGTTTATGAAGGAAAAATCAAGGTTCTTTTTTTAAAATATGAATATCCAGTTATCCAGTATCATTTGTTGAAAAGATGTCTCCTTTCTCAAGTGAGCAACTACCTTTCCACTATGCATTGCTTACCTTGAATTGTAGTACTTTAAAATTCCTTTTACTCATTTGCATATTTTATATTCTTATTTATTTTTAAGAGAATTGTAAAACGAGCAGTTTTTTACTTTGTCGGTTTTATAAAACCTGCCTCATCCTCTCCAGCAAAACCAGTCATAATTGACCAGTTGAATTTGGCCTATGTGATCATTTCCCCCGTAAGGGACAAAGGGTGTTTATTACACAGAATACAACAGCATTATGTACTCTGATGAGTCAGAGATCCAGGAAAATTATGATTTATCTTTGATTCACATGGCATTTTCTTTAGTGCTGCTTAGTAGCTGCAGTTTATGGCTAAATTCTTACCACTCCCTGAAAGATACTCTGCCCTCAAGAATTCTGAAGAACTTATTCCCAGAAAGGTCCAGGTTTCTCTCACCTCCAGAGATTTGTACATGCTCTTATCTTTGCCCGTAATGCCTCTATCTTGATGTCAAAGGAATTCTATTCATACCAAAGGAAGTCTTTCTCAACCTCCCATCAGTGTTAACTATTCCCTCCTAGCTTCCCCCTGTGGCTCCTTGACATTAGATATATTTATCCATATTCCTCTAATTATTCTTCCTATGTTCCTCTTTCCTCCCAACACACCACCTCCTTAACATGAGCCTCTGGAAAGCATAAATCTATTCCATCATTCTTGCACCCCTGTAAGTTACAACAACCACAACAATAGTACATTTGCTGGATGAAAGAACTTGAATTTTCTGAGGCAGTTTAAATTTCAAGTCTCCTCTACCTTATCAATTAGTACATGTATATTTACAAGATTGCACAGCCTGATCACTTAGTTTGGGAATTTTAGTCATCTTTTTATATCATAAACTGGAGAAAAACATCTCCTTTAAAAGAATTTTTAAAAGACATTTGTAAATGTACCTAGTGCATATTCTCCTGTTTCCTTATACATGGATATTGAAATGATTGCAGAAGCATATTTCAAGTAGGTATTCTCAAAGAAGTGTATTAAGTGTAGCCTATTGTTTTCCCAAATGTTGTTTTCTTCTGATATACTATTTGAGGCTCTAAAGAGAAAACATACTAATAAGTAGATGGAGTCCCAATTCTGCTATTTATTAGCTGTGTGAAAATATCAGTGAGGACAGTCTGGGTGATGTTGCAATAACAGAGAAGCTGCAAAATCATAGTGGTCTCACTCCCACAACAAGACTCATCATGAATCAGCTGCAACCCTATTTCTTGTTGCCATCACTCTGGGAATCAGGCTAGTGAAGAGACCTGTAATCAAAATATTGCCAATCTTTAAGACAAAGGGAAAAGAGACATGGAGAACCACACTCTTACTCTTGAAGCAATCTTTCTGGGAATGTTGCATGTCACTTCTATTCACATTTCTAGTAGCCAGTCCTGAGTTCATCAGGGCAGGATACATAATCCTCATGCAGAAAAAGTTGAAATATTGTGTTTCACAAAAGCAATTTAGTCTACTAAATAAGTAATCTTGGGGAAAACATGTATTCTGTGTCAGTTTCCTCATCTATAAAATGATGATAATGCAATGAGGATAGCAACTGCTTCATAAGGTTATGTGGATTAGCAGAGATAATGAATACAGAACACTTAGCATAGAACCTGGCATGTAATTATTACTCAGTAAGTGTTAGTTTAAAAAATAAAAAGGGAAGTATCTCAGTTCCTGTATCTGTCAAGTAAGTACTAGACTAATTGATACCCATAATATCTGGGGTTTCAGCTAGGTGGCTAGAAGAACTAGAGATGAGTAGAAAGGTTCAATTGTGGACATATACCTCAAATCATTATTTTTCTCCATCTTATTTATTTTCTGTTGGGATTGAAAATATCCAAAATGACTTCCTCACTTACAAGTTCATTCCCTGAGCTGGGTTAGCTGTAACTTCTGGGGGTTGGCCAACATGGCTTTCTAGCCTACCAGCCACCCAGGTGGATTCAAGGTATCCTTACTTCTTATGTAGAAGCTGGCTACCCTCAGAACAGACATTTCAAGAGACAGTATTTTAAAACGCCCAGAGAGATGTTACAAAGTTTCTTAAGACATAGCCTGAGTTCCAGAACCTCAGTATCACTGCATTCCATTAGTCAAGCATATCACTAAGGTTATTAGGGTTCTTACTTCTTTACTAAAGCTGGGTGAAAAACTTGAGTGGGTGTTATTAGGGGAATACATATTATCATAGGTGTGTGGTGGTTTATTTATTTTGCATTCCTTTTGTTTACTTGTCATCTATTTATCTTTAGTGAAGTTCTTGTTCAGATTTCTGGCCCATTGTTAAACTAAGCTGTTTGTTTTCTTACTATTTTGAGTTTTGAGAAGTTATAAGATGTATATTCTAAATGGAAGTCCTTTGTCAAATATATAATTTACAATTATTTTTTCCAGTCTGTAGTTATATTTTCACTCTCTTTGCAGAACTTTTGAAAAATAAAAGTTTTTACTATTGATGAAGTCCAGCTTGCCAAGATACGTTTTCTTTTTCTAGATCGTGATTTGGAATTATATCTAAGAAAATTACTTAACTCGAGGTCACAAAGATTTTCTGCTATGTTTTCTTCTAAAAGTTTTGAAGATACATTTAAAGTTATCTCTCTAAACCATTTTGAGTCAATTTTTGTATAAAGTGCAAGGCATAGGGTGGGGTTCATTTTTTTGGTATAAGGTGTCCAATTGTTCCAACACTGTTTGTTGACAAAACTATCCTTTTTTCCATTGAATTGCCTTCACGCCTTTGTCAAAAATCTATTGCCCATATTGGGTATATTCTTGGACTCTATTCCATTCATTGATTTATATGTCTATCTCTTTCCTAATATGACACGATTTTTATTACTGTAGCTTTACAGTAAGTTTTAAAATAAGATAGTTTGTATTCTCTTTGTTTTTCTTTTACAAAATGGTTTTGGCCATTCTAATTCTTTTTGCCTTTTTTAATAAATTTTAGAATCACTTGTTTAAATATGCAAAAAAATTACGTTGAGATTTTGATTTGAATTGCAATTAATCTATAAATCTACCTGGGAAGAACTGATAGCTTAACTGTGTTGAGTATTTCAATCCATGAGGCCCTCTATATCTCTCCATTTATTCAGGTGGTTGTTTTATCTTTTTTTAAGTCAGAATTTTGTACTTTTTTATGTATAATTCTGTATATTTATTTGGAATTTAGGGCTTTTACATAGTATACACTTCCCAATTTGGGCTTTGTTTAAAGCAGGAAATATGGAAAAACAAAATTAAACAAACCAAAACAAAATAAGGAACTAACCATGAGATCATTTATATGGTGTGTTCTTATTTTCCTTCCTAATCTGCCTATTACCACCTGGGTCTGCATCCTCAGAGGCATTCTGTTTAGGTTTTCAGTTGTATGCAGTGGGAAAGATGGAGTTAAATATGCTTGCTCTATCTTATCTTGAGCTACAGAATATAATCCCAAAAGCAATTTGAAAGTGTAAAGTGTTGTTGTTCCTTGCAGGTTTTCATATATTTTGTGTTTTAACATGATACTAATTCCAAATATGAAACTGTTTGAGCTGCAATAAATATAAAATAAATATATATTTTCTATTATTTTGACAAAATGTATCTCAAAATTTATTTAACAAATAGGATTCCTAACTTTACTTATTTAAATCTATGTTTAACTATTTGGATTTAACATATGTATTTGTATTGGGTGGAGGGGAGAAGACTGAGCTCATTAACAAGATTATGATTACTTTGTGTATTTTAAAGACTAGATTTATGTTTCTGAAAATCACATTAACCTAAATTTTAATAGCATTTAAAGTCAACGTGTGCCTAATATGGATTAGAACACACATATTTACTCAGCTGGATGATTATAATATCAGCACTGGCAGTTTAGAACTGGGGATAATAGATTTACTTTCATCTGTTTATCACAAAGCACAAGGGTTGTATATCTAGAGAGCATTCTCTCTTTGTAACACCTATTAATACATAGGCAAAAACATAACTAATGAATTATGTCGATCATATGAAGCTCAATTCATTGTGCCTGAAGTAAAATATTATTTACAATTCAGGGTTTATAAAAGAATCTCAAATTTGTTCCAAAAATAGGAGAAAATATTAAACTAACTCCATAGCAGAATTCTGGGGGAAGTGTTAAACCTCATTCCTTATAGGCTCAAATGACTTTTGCAGATCTCATGGAAACATTTTATTAAATGCTTTTATTAGAAAGTTAAATGTATTACATACAGTCTTTATTGTGTATCTGAGAGAATACTAGTTAAGCATTCTTCAACAATTAGAAATGAAATGGATACATTACATTTTCCATTGCATTTGTCTATTCTGAACCTCTTTTTGAGCCTGGCTCTTTAAAAAACTAGAGTAGTCATTGATAAGTTTTGGCAATTTTGAATCTTTGGAAATTTTAGGCCAATTTTTATTCAATTTTAAAAAGTTTGATGATGGGTTGATAGGTGCAACAAATCACCAGGGCATACATATATCTATGTAACAAACTTGCATGTTCTGCATATGTATTCGAACTTAAAATTAAATTAAAATTCTTTAAAAAGTTCATGTTGTACCATTTTTAATATTTTGTTAATGAGTGGTCCCTAGAATCATCAAGTTCATGTAACAGAGATACAGAGATACAAAGAATATTAAAACTACCTGTCCAGAGACAAAATAGAATGAAAGCATGAACACAAACAAGAAATCTTTTTCCTGCTTCCATCTGTTCATGTGGCTTTGGACAAGTTACTTTCCTAGGTTTTCATTTTCTTTTTTGGAATCCCTGAAAATCTCATAATATGGGTTCTGTAACATTACCTATATTCAGTGTCCTCTTTCCAAACTGAGTCCTATAGCTTAGCCTTTCAACCTAACTTTTGCCAATACTTCTAATCTCTTCGTTTATTTTTCTTTTTAATCCTACCAAAGTAGCAAAACATCAACCTAACCATCCTTATTCTTCACTTCAACTCCAGTTCTACCGAGGCTGTTAGAAAAAGTTACCAAACTTTTATATCTATGCTTCATGATTTCCCATTAAATTCCACTATGGTGGTTAATATCAAGTATCAATTTGATTGGACTGAAGGATGCAAAATGTCGATCCTGGGTGTGTCTGTGAGGGTGTTGCCAAAGGGGATTAACATTTGAGTCAGTGGGCTCGGAAAGGCAGACTCATCCTCAGTCTGGATGGGCACCATCTAATTAGTTGCAGCCACAGTCAGGATATAGAGCAGGCAGAAAAACATGAAAAGGCTAGACTGACTTAGCCTCCCAGGTAACATCTTTCTCCCCGTGCTGGATGCTTCCTGCCCTTGGACATCGGACTCCAAGTCCTTCACCTTTGGACTCTGACTGTCTTCCATGATCCTCAGCTTGCAGATGACCTATTGTGGGACCTTGTGATCATATGAGTTAAAATTACTTAATAAACTCCCATATATACATATACATGTTATATATATGATATGCATGTCATTTATGTCACATGTTATATACGTGCATGTCATGTATGTCATATGTTATATGTGTGCATGTCATGTATGTCATATATGTGCATGTCATGTATGTCATATATGTCATGTATGTGCATGTCATGTATGTCATATATGTTATACATATGTGCATGCCATGTATGTTGTATGTTATACATATGTGCATGTCATATATGTCATATATGTCATACATATGTGCATGTCATGCACGTCGCATGTCACATATATGTGCATGTCATGCACGTCGCATATGTCACATATGTGTGCATGTCATGCACGTCGCATATGTCACATATGTGTGCATGTCATGCACGTCGCATATGTCACATATGTGTGCATGTCATGTACGTCGCATGTCACTTATGTGTGCATGTCATGTACGTCGCATATGTCACATGTGTGCATGTCATGTACGTCGCATATGTCACATATATGTGCATGTCATGCACGTCACATGTCACATATATGTGCATGTCATGTATGTCGCATGTCATATATGTGTGCATGTCATGTATGTCACATATGTCATATATGTGTGCATGTCATGTATGTCACATGTCATATGTGTGTGCATGTAGTATGTCACATATGTCATATATGTGTGCATGCCATGTATGTCACATATATGTCATATATGATATGCATGTCGTATGTCACATATATGTCATATGTGATATGCATGTCATGTATGTCGCATATATGTCATATGATATGCATGTCGTATGTCACATGTCATATATGATATGCATGTCGTATATGTCACATGTCATATATGATATGCATGTCGTATATGTCACATATATGTCATCATGTCGTATATGTCACATATGTCATATATGTTGTGCGTGTCATATGTCACATATGTCATATATGATATGCATGTCATATATGTCACATGTGTCATATATGATATGTATGTCATATATGTCATATATGTATGTCATATGTCACATATATGTCATATGATATGTATGTCATATGTATGTCGTATGTCATATATATGTATGTCATATGTATGTCATATATGATATGTATGTCATATATGTCATATATATGTTATCTATATGATATGTATGTCATATATGTCATATATATGTCATATATATGACATATATGCTTTATATATCATATATGTCATATATATGACATATGCTTTATATATATCATATATATGTTGTATATATGTGTGTGTGTAAGTAGTATTAACTCACAATCACAAGGTCCCACAATGTATATATAATAGGATATATATATATCCCACTATATATATATATTTATATATCTCCTATTAGTTCTGTCCCTCTAGAGAACCCTAATACATCCACCCTCAATACCTCTCAGGGATTTATTAAGTGCTTCCCTGGTCAGCTCCCTTTTCCATTTCTCACGACGAAGCTCTCCACCAGAACAGATTGGACACTTCCAGTTACTCTTGCCTGAAAATGCCTTATTCTCACTTTCTGAAATCAACTTCATCAGAGGAAAAGTAAGTTGACATCGCATTGGCTAGTCTCTCACCTTTTTCATAGCCATGAACTACGTTATTTTTCACGCACACTGTACATAAAAACCCACCATCTGAATACTGGAACTGGTCCTAAATCAAATGCTTCAGTGGCAGATGTGTCTCCAGTTGCCTGCTATACTCAGAGTCCACTTGCAGTACCTTTTTCTGTCCTCTCAGCACTTTGCTCAAACTATTTAACTAGCCAAAATCCCCAGGCTTTCCAGTTCTCATTTATAAGAAAAGATATTATTAGGACAAATGAAAGCATACTCAACTGCTAAACTCATCCTCTTCAGGGAGCATTTGCATTTTGAAATAAGCTTGCCAAAACAGGTTGCTTCTTTGTTAGAGAATGAGTCTGCTATTTGATTTTCTAGTATACTGACTTATGAAAAGAGGCGTTAGTATGAGGCAGAGGCACCTCTGAAGTAAAAAAGCACCTCTTCTGCTAATGTAAAGGATCAAAAGTGAGAATATATTTTTTGGTTTCATTTTGTGGGGGTTAGGTTTTGTGTGATTGTATTAGAAAGATAATTTGTATGTTTTGTTGTCCACCATATTCTAAGCCTTAAAATACTTATAAAATCAGATTGAGAAATGAGTAACAGAAAATTATTATATTATCTAAATGCATGTCTGATTTACTTACTAAACTGAATGCATAAAAACTCATAACATGCTGTGCACAGTAATAATATAGTATAATAATGATCTATAGTGATTCATCAAACACTTTCTATTCCTCAGTCATGAATAGTCTTACAAGTACAGAGAAAAATCCATTTCTCCCACAAATAGCTATTATAAATAATTACATATTAGTTTTATGTGTGTACTTGAACTGTAGAAATGTATTACACAACATATTTTATACAGAACAACAACCTCCCAAAAATTTCAAAGAAAAACGGATTTCATGGCTGTATAAGTTTAGGAAGGGCTGTAAACCACATATCCTCTTGGAGATTTAAAATACACTTGACCCTATAAAATCTCTGAGTTGCTCTACAGTAAAGAAATCTAACTATTTGGTAAAACATTCACAAAATTGATTAGACCACTGAATTCTCCATTTCACATAATGCCTATTACCATTGTGAGCCAGTATACTGCATAATGTATTTTGGGAAACATTCTGGTAGACTCTTGTCCATTGGGAGGGATATATTCTGGAGCTCTCATAAATCCCCAAATTCATGAATATCACTGTAGCATATGATTTCTATCATAAAATACACAAATGTTGATCCTTATTGCAACAGTCACTGAAACACTTTGCTGAATTGTTTTCCCTTTCTCTGTGAGCAGTACAGGGTAGAGTCATTCATGTCATAAAGTCCAAATATGTTCACTGAATTAGGCACTAAACTCTTCATTTACCCCAAACTTCTTTGGTTAAAACCTGCTCTTTCCCTGACTTCTTTATTTTTCGTTTACTTCTACTACAAGGATTAGCAAAGGAGAGTTCTGAGGACAATTTCTCTCTCTTTCTCTCCCTCATAAACACACACATGCACACATCACACACACACACACATACACACACAGAGTTTTGTTTTGTTGTTTTCATTTTGCATTGCATTCTGTGGGGCAAGAGGGTAAACTGTGGTCCAAGCTCTCAAGGCACTGTACATATATAAATGGAAGTAATAGATAAACAAACATATATATATATATATGTCCATATATACACACATATATATAATATATATACCCACATTACATGTAAAATGAAACTTCCTGTTTAACCCATAATGATATATCACTGACCCAGGAATTTGGGGAAATGTTGGTTACATACTGGAAAAAAATTTTAGAGTTAAATAGAACTGAGTGGACCCTATGTAACCTTTGAGCAAATTACTTTATCTCTTTAGATTGTCCTCATCTGCTAAACAGGATTACAGCATTTTGACAACTAATGGAGATAAGATATGTAAAGTGTCTGGCACCTACTAAATTATCAAAAGGTAGTAATAATTCTATAAAGAACAGCCTCATATCAGAAATTTTATTAAAATCTAAGTCCATAAAGATTTCATGTGTGCCCACCTATACAGACATCAAGGCTAATATCATGTTTGATTTTATCAATACCTTTCGCAAGCTAGTTCAGATTTAAGTAATATAAAAAATTCTATAAATATCTCTTCCAGCCCTAAATAAAGAGGATGATACTCCCTAACCTAAATTCTGAAAGTAAATAGAGAATAACCTCTCAGAACCATTGTTCTTCTCAGCGTAGAGGCCAACAGCACACTAATTTACATGCTTCTCCATATCATGTATCATCTTCAGGAATTAGCAATCTTTTTCTTTGAAAACATAGCTGGATGCCAACTTTCTACTTATTTCTATTTAGGTCAACGCTGAATAAGTATGTTTTCTTTAGTAAAGAAATTAACATTAGAAGAAATTATTGATAGCCTAAATAGCAGAGATTTATAGCAATGACTGACAACAGACAAAAGAAATTATAGTCATATGCTTATTTTTCCATGTAGAAGTTATTCTTTCTTTCTTCTCAAATTCTCTATTTAACCTTCAAAATACTTCCCATCTTGCCTGAAGACAAGATGTGAATATAATACAATAGTAGAAAACTTTCATGTTCAATCCTCCTTTGTTCTTCCCTGTGTTGTGAAAGTGAAATAGGACAGAATTTCTATGAGACAATGTGCCACAAATAGCAGAAATACAATACTTAATACACCATCATCTCTGTCTTAAAGACACACACACACATACACACACATACACACACACACACACACACACACACACAAATGGAAACCCATAGCGTAGTAGATTTGATTTCGTGTGACTGAAATCAAACAAAACAAAAACAATGGCTGGATTACTATGACAACAAAGTCCATGCCATGGTTTCTGGGAACCTCTGGCAGCTATCTGCAATTTTAAGTGCTTGTTCTGCTAACTTCTTGTTAGCAGGACTGTGAGTTTCAAGATGTGTGCCTTCTCCATTTAAAGAAGTTGCACTCATTTTGTGTGCTTCTCACCATATGAAAATAAGACCAGAGGAAGCAAGTAATGCTAAGGGCTGAGTCACTTCACAAATTTCACTCAAAAAGAGTCCAGAAGGTCTTCTCGCTTGCACTGTACAGTATGGTAAAACTACAGTATTAATCTTCTGCTGGTCACTCTTTTTAAGATTAATTATTGCTGAATTCTTACTTTATGTGCTATCATCTTGTCTTTCATAGATAAAACATTGATATGAAGGAAGAGATCCTCTTTCTTAAACAAAGTTAGGTAAAATTAATTTGACCCTCCAAACAATCTGTGATATAGATATATTATTAGCTTTCTATCGTAGAAAATGAACATTTGATTCAGCAGTTAAGCAACATGTACCAAACCCTTAGGAGTACCTAGATTATAGCACTGATACGCTGAAACCCAACTTCACTCTTCCCAATTTAAGCCTTTATATGCCTTTTTTGGCATTCATGAGCATGGTTCAGAAAATGATGTTTAGGAAACACCTTTGCCTAAGAAATATTTAATGACGGCAAACAGGACAACTAAGAATAGTGTTATTGTTGGCAGCATCTACTAAGTCTATGTGTGTAGTATAAGAAGGTAAAAAAAAAAAAATTGGAAACGCTTTTGAAGGATGATAGCTAAAAAGCAAATAATGATCTTCTCTCTCAAAGATCTCCAAAGATGCTTAATGGAAAATGAGAAGGTGTGAATGTTGTGATCTCAGCTTACATTGAGGATTCTTGTAACTATACCAAAAAATCCTTGATAGATTAATCTATTTATGTATTAGTTTTCCTAATACAAAATCAAAATTGTACAACTTGGGTGGGTGGTAAAAAAATGAGTAACTTGATGATAATACACTTAAGTTCACAATATTATTGCCTGTAAGTTTAATGTGAATACACAATCAACTGACAATCTTTTATTGCCCACATCAGTTCTAGATGTGGTAGGAGATCAAAACAAGCATATGACACACATCATCCTGGAGGAGCATACAGGAAGTCGGTGAGACAGAATTTATAAAGAATTAAAATGCCTTAGAAGATAATGCAGAATCAAATTTTATGAAACATCTTGCCCTATTTAACCACTATTGTTATCTACATTTTCTCCAAAAAAACAACTAAACTTTACCCAGTGAAGCCTTTTTTAAAACTTTTCTAGCTTACAGATTCCTCTCTTGGGCACTTTCTATTTGAATCATATCTTTGTCAATTAGCATATATCTTTGAATTTTTTATTTAAAAAATATACAACCTACTTCTCTGATTCAATTATAAGTCTCTGGCTCAAAGGCCATTTATTATTCCCTCTAATATCTTCAAAGCCAAACACTTTGTTTTGTACAATGAAGATATTACTCATTTTTTTCCTGATTATCATAAAAATGACAATAGTTAATGAAGTATGAATTCACAGAACAAAGCAACCACAAAGACAATAGCAGGTACCACTGAATTCACTTGACTGTGGGTTCCTGAAGCATGAGGATTATGTCATTTTCATGTTTTATCTCTTATTTTTGGCCTAGCATGATGCCTGACACATATTAGATATGTCAATTTTTGACTAAGGACAAAGAGTAGAAAGAGAGAGAGAACTGATGGAAGGGAGAAATGAATCTGGGGTGTTAAAAAATAAACTGGAATATAAGATAAGATACGAATTCTAGGCAAGAGGGACATTATCAACAAAGGGTAAGTTGTTGAAATTGACAATGTGTGAGTATATATGTGTGTGTGATATTATGTGGAGGTCATTCCAACTGGAACAAAAAATTTATTATGGACATTATGTTGAACAGGTAAGATATACTCTATGCTGTGGAAGCCATACTGTGAA
Source organism: Ateles fusciceps (assembly GCA_036589455.1). NCBI lineage: Eukaryota > Metazoa > Chordata > Mammalia > Primates > Atelidae > Ateles > Ateles fusciceps. The sequence goes on along the minus strand of JAZHEH010000827.1, from coordinate 773,907 downwards.
ACTTAGAATAAATAGTTTCAAATTGGAGCTAGAAGCTATAAAGCCATTATAGATCGTTAAGATGATGAAAAGCATCTTTTGGGAAAACTACTTAGAGCATCTTGCAAGTTAGATGAGAAGGCAACCATTAAGGGAGAAAAATCCATTTAGATCCAAATGTGATCATGGAGTAATAAACAGGAAGTACAGCAGGATTTCCAAAATAGAAAAAAAAAATACTTTAAAAATATCAGTGGGGTTTAATGATTAATTGAATGCAATGGTGAAAGAGATAGAGACATCCTAAATATTACCAAACCTCCAGATGGTGGGAGAGATTGAACTCACAAATTGTGGTGCCCATACATTAAAATAAGGAAGTATAAAAAATAGTTGGTTTGAGGAAAGTTATAAATTTAATTTTGGATATAATTTTATAGAATGGTAGGTAATTCAAAGATATATACTGCGAATTTTAAAAATAAAGAAATAGGAAGAATGAAAAGCCAGGGAATTGGGAGTAGCATGAGGTACAAAGGACCTCATATTAAAAATAAAATTAGCAAAGCCACAAATTCTGTTCAGAGCATGGAGAAGTTACTTACGGTTTGAATTATTATTTTCATTAAGTCACTCAACATCTCTGAGTATTTGTTTCTTAAAATATTAAAAGAGCACATTGATTTCTGCTATAATTATCACATTATGAGGATAAAATAAAATGTGATTATTAGCATTCTTGGAAATTGTCAAATCTTATTTAAGTCAAAATTAGAGATGAGAGGCAGAGGAATGATCTATACAGAGGTGGATTATCTGCTTTTCATAGGATCTTACAGAGGAATATTACTCTCCCACATTTGCTGTTGAAGCAATAGAAGATAGCAAAACGATGGAAAACAAAGAATTTATTTTCTGAACAAACAAGTCCTAGGATTGATTGAGGCTTCTTCTGTCAAGCAAACACTTCTCTTTTCCTAACTATAAAATAAAAACAAGACACCCCTACCCATTTGTCGAACTTGTTCTACAGACTTCAGCAAAGGGACCCTGAACAGGTACAAGAACAGAGACCCTGAGTATGTAGAAGAGAGATGCAATGGTGCTGGTGACAAGGCTATATGGCCTTCTGAAAGCACCAATGTAGAACCAGGTAGGAGATTTAATCACTGGGGATTTTGACAAGAAAGGAGAGAAAGGATTTAATAATTATTAAGCACATGAACTCTGGATACAGAGGGGTATTTATTCTCAGATAAAACACAGCTTCTAGATGTGCAGCAATGTGATATTTCCTGGTGAGCTAAGCCACTAATTATAATGTGGGCACATAAGACAATCTACCTCCTGATGTTGTGAAGATATGAGATACAGAGTAAGTACTCAATATTCACTAGTTACCATTATTATAAGGAAATAGAGTTAAATTTGCTTTGACCAGCATGATGAGGACACCACTCTTTTCTAGTTGAAATTTTTCAATATAAGAACTGAGAGAAGAGAGAAAATGGCAAGAAAGGAAGAAAGAAGAGACAGAGAGGGCAAGCAGTAAGGATGGATGAATAAGGGGAAATGGGATTAAAATGAGAAAGAATGAAGAGGCAAATGATGGAAAATGTTGAAAAGAGCAATGATAAGAGAAAACGGGGAAATAGTGATTTAAATTAATACTTATAGTTTCAGATTCTATACATTGTTCCTTGGCCATCATAATAGAAGCAGAACAAAATAAAATATAACTGGGAATGAAACTGGATACAAATTTTACTGGAAAATTCATGGGAAGCAGAAGGAAAGGGGAGAAAAGAGCCTTAGTATTGGACATATGGGAATTGACTGAAAGTGTAAAATATGACTTCATGTAGTTCTTTTCAGGGTCTTTTTTCATATCTCTATCACTATATAAAAATGCCTACTTAAATAATGTGCAGTGCAAGCCTTCTTAATCAAGTACAGTAATTTAAACAAAGTACGCTTGTATAATTAGGAATGGTGCTATAATACAAAGCAAAGGTATTATATTACACCAGGAAACTTCAGTTCTGTAAAACAGAGGTTACATTCTAGCAAACTAGCAAATCTTTTTTTTTAATCCCTATTCAGACACAATTCAGAATGATGTAATGCCAGGTTATATATCAACTAAACTATTCTTAAGGAATCTCTGACCCAAATGCCTGTGAAATCTGTCTAGAGTTGATAACACACTGAAAAAATTAATAAACTCTGTGCTCTATCTACTATAGATTACTACAGTACTCATACAAGAACCAAACGTAACTCAATTTAAGATGCTTGCATGATGCTTAGAAAATGAATATTAGTAAATGATGTAAGCTCATTGAGTTAGGAATTAATGCATTTTCTTGTGAATTGAGATATTCTTCATATAGTCTGAGATTTACAGATTTAGTAACCAAGAGATTTTTGGTTTTGTTTTTTTTCCCAGAGACAAGTGCTTTTTTTGTTCAGAGAAGGGGGCTCACTATGTTGCCTACGTTGAAGTGCACTGCTATTCAAGACATGATCCCACTATTGATCAGCACAGGAGTTTCAACCTGCTCCATTTCCTACCTGGTCGAATGTACTCCACTTTAGGCAACCTGGTGGTCCCCTGCTCCCAGAAGGTCACATTATTGATGCCAAACTTAGTGCAGACACCAGACCAGCATAGCACACTACAGCTCAGAACTCCTGGACTCAAACAATCCTCCTGCCTCAGCCTCCCCAGAAGCCTGGACTATAGGCGGACACCTGCCTTTGCAAACTTTTAATGTGTAAGATGTGCACATTTAAGGTTTGCCACAGCAAAACTGTATAGTACCTGTAGTTGTATTTGATGACTCATTACCTCCAAAGCCCCTCTCCTACTCACACACCTAGACATACATACACGTGAATTTATCTATCTCCTTCTACACAGAGCCCCCAATCAAGTTCCTACAGTCTAGTTTTGGTTTTGACCCTTCCTCTGATACTATCTTCTATCTCATTCTCCCTCCAGCCAGTTATTTGATAACTAAGATGGCATGACACAGACCTGAATATTCATAAATTGAATTTCTTTCTAGTTACCATATTTGCAATTGAAGGGGAAAGTTAACAAAAACAAAGTGCAATGGTAATACTGTAAGGGAGGTAATACTGATAGATCATTTATTAAAAATACAGAGTTGTTGTTATTTAATAAAAGTGACATATACTCTACTTTTAACTATTTTATTTCACATAGTTATACTATGCATTTGGCAATCATCTTGCAGAATTCCTAGTTACCCCTTGCTCTCTACTTAAGTTATTCCGAAATCAAATGATGTGCCAGAATAGCTACCTCAATTAACTATGAGAGAGATATAAAGCAAATTTGTCATGAAGTACCCAGAGAATAATCACATTACTGGTACTTTATAGAGTTAGGTTTTTTGTATTTAGTATGGATTTAGTATTAACAAAGGCTTTTTAGAAAACTTTATAATTATGATACAGAGTTGTTGGGTAATGATATTTTTACTTGTTAAAAACTCAAGACTCCCCTTCAAAACTACACCACTTAATTTCTTTCTTCAAGGTTAGATGAAAAAAAAAAACCTGTTAAAAAGTCACATTTAAGCATTAAACAATGAAATGAAAAATAAATACTAAAAAGAAAATTTGAAAGCAATATTCTGTGTTATACTTACAATTAATCAAAGTTAAAAACAGAAAAGTACAAAGATAAAATTTTAAAACCTCCTATAATCTCATCACAGGGTGATAACTTTTTACTATTTGGTAAATATGCATATATATTTTCTATGAATTTATTTTTAAAACTTTCACAGCCCTCAAGCATTTTCTACAACTTTAAATATCCATTATGTATGTATACGTGTATGTGTATGTACGTATGTATGTGAGTGTATTAAATCACATTGCTGACACTTGTTTTTAGCTTGTTTCTTTTTTTCAGTTAACAATGAATTGGCAATATTTCCCAAGTCATTAAGTGTCCTTCAGTCACCTTCCCATTATTGGTTGTAAAGATGTTCAAACTACATACATAATTTATTTAACAATTTTCCTTACTGTCAGAACTTTATGTAGCAACATTTGCTTGCTTGGTGACTTTTTCCTCCTAGGATTTTGTATTGAACATATTTATAAATAGATCTTTTCACATATTGCTGATTACCTTTTTAAAGATAAATCCCTAGAAGGTGAACTGCTAATCTAATTAGATGCTTGATTTTAAAACTTGGTCACCAGCTCCCCAAAATGTTGACTGATTTGCTTGCACACTAACAGTACATTTATTTCACTTCAGATATAGTCATAATTTAGATGTTTTGAAAGTTGAGGTAAGTTAGTACATAAATAAGTGTATAAAGACTTTTTGGCAAAGGAGTTATAACAAGCTATTTAAAAATAATACAAATTTGTCTTTTCAGCATTTTATTATTCTCCCAAATCATCTCCAGCACAAAACCAAAACTTAGAGAGACAGACGTGTGTTTCTGCTCCAATTTCTACATGACTGTCAAATGAGATGAGTTACTATTGTAACAGAGTGACCATTCCTGTATGCATGAAACTGTTAGATATTTACCTCTATCAGAAGATTTCTCTCTGTCTTTGTCTCTCTGTCTCTCTGTCTCTCTGTCTCTCTCTCTCTCTCTCCCCTCCCTCTTTCTCACTCCCCTCCCCTTATCATACCTCCTTCGCTCCCTCTCTTTCTTTCTGAGACCACATCTTCTGCTATGGCACCTTAGATACTTATTGTCATATCTTCTCAATTGACCCTTTAAGATCCAGCCTTTACCCACAAACTCAAAACAAATATGAAGTGCTTTCTAGTAGAGCATAATAAAATTTAAACAGAACTTAGCATGTTCTTAAAACAAGCGTTGAAGTGTTTGAACTACCAAAGCCAAAGCTTAGTATAGAATTGAGGGTCAGCCACTGCAAAATCAGCTACAGCACATGGGTTGTGTATAGGAAAATCACCAAAGACATTGGTTGGAGTTGAGCAATTCACTTTCAGCTGCCTTTTATCTTCTGGAATGGCAGGGTATCTGGGTCTACAGCTCTCCCCTGTGAATTTGCCATGCTCTTGGCATTTGCCACATGAGAATGACAAGGAGCAGTCTCTGTGATCAAAAGGTCATAAATCCCTCTATTCAGCTGCTTGTTGCATAAAGTTTCATACAGCACACATTCATGTATGTGCTGCCCTCCAATCATTACCCTTCTTTTAGAGCTGTCACCTGTGAACCAAAGAATGAATTCCCATATCTATTCAGATCCAGGCTCCATCAAAAGGCAGAATCAGTCTCAGATTAAGTCCTACGTTAGAGGAAGCTGTGATCATTCAAAATCAAAGGTGGGGAATGGGATCAGCCTTTTAGAACATTCTAATGTCCTCTAATGAGTCACTGTAAATGAATCTTCCAAGAAAACATGTATCTCCTTTTTTCATCTATCTTTGATCTCTACATCACTTGGAATATGAATTATTCAAAATTATCATCAGTAGTAATATGATTTTGGCTTCTCAACAATACAGTCATGTGCCGCATAACACTGCATTCAAGAATAGACCATATATAACATGGTGAGCCCATAAAATTATAATGGAAAGTGAAAAATTCCTATCATCTAGTAACACTGTAGCTGTCCTAATGAGGTAGCACAATGCATTATATTTTCTACATTTATATATACTTATCATTGTTTTACATTTGCTGACAACATCAGTATGGGAACGTGCAGTACAGGTTTGTAGCCTAGGTCGTCTCATATAGCCTAAGTGTGCATTAGGCTATCCAATCTATGTATGTGTAAGTACACTCTATGATGTTTGCACAGCAACCAAATTACCTGTGATTCATTTCTCAGAATATATTCCTGTTACTAAGGGATGTGTGCCTATCTGTGTTCAGAAGCAGAACTCTTAATAGTTTTGAAAGAGGGATAATGCCCATTTGTGGGTAATGGAAAAAACACAGGTTTGTGGAAAAAAAAATATATATATATAGAGAGAGAGAGATGAGGCTTCTTACTATGTTGCCTAGGTTGGTCTCAAACTCATGGTCTCAAATGATCCTTCAGCCTCAGCCTCCCAATATGCTGAGATTACAGGTGTGAGCCGCCATGCCTGGCAGAGAATAAAATGTAATTTAGGACAATTCTCAGCTTTCTCACTTGATGCCAGTGGAACATTGGATGAGTGATTTCACCTCTTGGGACTTCAAATGCATCTTATTAAAGGAGAGTTAATAACATTCATTTCCCTGGGCTGTTATGAGAATTAAGCAGTACAAAACCTGTAAGGCCCTTTCATAAAATAGTGCTCACTACATAGCAGCTCCCTGTGTAACCAGTACTTTTTCAGTTTTTCCCACATAATTTTATCATAGTGATTTATGCTACTCTGATATAAAAGTGTTTTCTGATTTTAAAACGGTCCCTGTTGATTTATCAAATGAATATGACCAGTAACTATCTTTCTTAATATTTTCAATACCTAATTACAGTATTTATCTTTTACATAAGATACATATACTCAATATGTCTCATGATCACAAAGTATTCTCATTAAATCATACATACTTCTGAAAGAAAATCACATACATATACACATGCAGAGAACGAGGCTAGTTAATATCTTAAGAACGCTAATTTTCAAATGTAGAGTAATGCTCTTAAGTCATAACACTAGGATCTGCAATTCTTATATGGAGAGTTCTTGAGTTTTAACTCCCAAATAAGGTCAGCTAATTCATGTATGTCTTTGTATAGAATTTCTATGTTCTTTTCAAAACGGAAAAATGCATAAAAATTTTTATTCCTTATTCTCATTCTTCCAGGGCTTCTGAAAAGAAGTTCTGCACATCCTTCCAAGCCTATAGAACCAAAGATAAGGAGAAGCTAGGAGCCTAAAATATAGACAAGAAATGATACATTCATAAGACATTGCCGGAAATGCATACTGATCACAAAATTGAGAGGGACATTCGAGAGGGAATTTTACAGCATGTGCCACACCCTGAGGTCAAAACCATAGTGGAATATTATAGCTCCCTTTAAACCTCTTAGACACCATCCTCTGTGTACTCACCATTGCTTTTCTCCACCTTCAATAAGGTTACAGTTTCAATTGCATAGCTTCTGTGTTACATTTATGATGACAATATTTCAAAAAAATCTGTCAAATCCTTTTAAAATCCAAGTTCATAGGATTGCTTCTAAGCTAGGAGACAGAAATGGAGTATTTCTTTAGGCCCTTTTATGTTTATTTGAATGATTATACTATATATTGTGGGGCACATCTCAAATACAATTTTAGACATCATCATCGTATTTGGTAAAAGATATCAAAGGTGGGTTGCATGAATTATGTCTACGACTATGCCACTGGATGGCAAAATAAGGATGTCTCTGTGACTCGTTTTCTAGCCCATAAAAGCACATTTTTTAAAAAAAAGGCTAATAGTTGTTATTTCCTAATTCATAAGTAATTGTATGTAGTGATGTAAAGTTGCCTGTCATTTTTAATACTTTTTTTGTGATTAAGTAAAAGTTTGTTATCTATTCTTTGCAGTGACTTCAAGTGTTCCTGGCTGCTTTCTTTTCTTTTATTTATTTATTTATTTATTTTTTAGAAACAAAATCTTGCTCTATCCCAGGCTGGAGTGCAGTGACATGGATCCTGGCACACTGCAACCTCTGCCCCCTGGGTTCAAGCGATTCTCCTGTCTCAGTCTCCTAAGTAGCTGGGACTACAGTCATGCGCCACCATGTACAGCTAATTTTTGTATTTTTAGTAGAGACAGGATTTCACCATGTTGGCCTGGATGGTCTTCATCTCTTGACCTCGTGATCCACCCGCCTCAGCCTCTGAAAGTGCTGGGATTACAGGTGTGAGCCACCATGCCCAACCCTTGGCTGCTTTTATACACCTCTGCCAAGTAAAAAGCAAACTATGAAACAAAAAGAAGATTTCAGTTATCTCGTATTATTCACAGCCTCATGTCTAAACTACACCTCCAAGACCCCACATCTCTCTACAGTGTTATGATTTGAAGTCTGTCCCCCCACAAAAGAGATCCTGAAATTCTAATCCTATGATACCTCAAAATATAACCTTATTTGGGAAATGGGGTTGTTGCAGTAATAATTAGCTAACTTAATCCAAAATGGCAGGTGTGTGTATAAGAAGAGAGAAATTTAGACAGAAGCACAGAAGCCATGTAAAAACAGAAGCAGTGATTAGAGATATGTAAGCACAAGCCAAAGAATGGTGGGTCTCCCAGAAGCTGGAAGAGGCAAGGAAGAATCCTTCCCTAGAAGCTTTGGAGGGAGCATGGCCCTGTCCACATCTTGATTTCGGACTTCTAATTTACAGAACTGTAAGACACTAAATTGCTGTTGCATGGTGCATTGTTATGGCAATCCTAGGAAACTAGCATAACACAGGTCACAAGTTCAGTAACCTTCCTGCTTTCTGACCTTGGGACTCATTTTCCCAAATTATGGCTTTGCCTTTCCCTTAAACTTAAAACTGCACTACGTTTTCTGGCTTTGAGTCTTTATTTTCTTTCTTAACCATAATTAATGATCACCCTCCAATAATTTTATAAAACACAGGTGTCCTGGTGCCAACCAATTCCAGTGTGCGGAGACAATTGTTAAATTTTTGAGAATTTTGCAAACTGGCTGCTAAACACAGCCATTATTTTAAAAATTGCATTGTATAAGCTTTAATATAGGGAAACTAAAACAAAGGTAATAAAGAATAAAAATTCATCACTTCCTAATTACTTGAATACATTTTACTACTTTCTGTGCCTACTACTCTTTATGCTTTTGAGGTTATTTATGTGTGTTTTATCTGTATAGTGGAAAGACTATGTAATACTGAATTATTTCCTATCCTTTCCCAACTCACCTTGGTAGCTTACTATCAGCCATGGTGAGAGTATTTACATCATGAATGTTGCTAAAAGCTACAAATCAGTTATTTTTATATTTTCAGAGAGTTAGTTGCAAACATAAACCAACACAGCATTGAAATAACCTTGAAAGTCCATTCTATAGGTCAAATTGGGATGGCTATAGAGGTTAGCTGAAGAGATCTCTTTCTTGGTCCTGCATTGCACCTTTCAGTAGGAATATAGAGCTTGGGTAATAAGAAAAAGCAAATAAAGGATGCTATTACAAATAATGAAGGCAGAGAGATTTGACAGGGATTGTGAAGAGGGGGATAAGGAAGACTTAGAGGCTGGTGACCTACTTTTAGTATTGTCTACTAAATCCTCAGGGATGTGTTTAGCTCTGATTATAAATATTAATTAGATTTCAATTAGAGATTATTTAAAGGGCCTATACACCTGAGAGATTTCAGATAGATTGATTGTTAGGTAGATACAGAGATACAGTAATATGTATATATAACATTCTCATGTACAAGTGGTTCCAGTTGGTAATAACTACATGATGTCACTTAGTAAGACAGACCCAAGCCAACTATAAAATTATAGGTAAATTAAATGACTCTATAAATACACAGGATAAAACCTTAGTAAATTTAGCAGACATGTAATTTCACCATACATGGATAGGGTCAACATTCTTTAGCTTTGCTGGAGCATCTTCCTTGTTTTGCATATAAACTGAATAAAAATATTTGTAGAAGCAGCAGCTCTACACATTTAAAAACAAAAAGTCAAAGAACCTGATACTCATTAAATAGTAGCTTCCTAAAATTCTTAAGGGTAATTTGAGGCTGTTGGCTGCTTGATATTATTCTGCACTGTAGGGAGTGGAGTCTCAGGTAAGAGACTCAGCACTAGCCCTTGAACTCTGTGCCAGTAAAAGCTGGGAATGCTGCAAACTTGCAATCATTGCCAGAAAGAAGGTGGAAGGCCTTTCTTCTTTAACCACAGCAGATGCCAACAGCAGATTAAGGAGTGTTGTTACCCACACTACATGAAGCCTTGTTGAGTCTACTCTTGCTGCAAGTACTGTGTCTCAAACCAGGAAGTGTTCTAAGTGTGGAATGTGTGAAGTGTACATCACATCAGTCTGTTGTGACTGAGGCATTCTTTCAAAACCTGTCATCTGAGTCCAACAATGTTCTTATTTAATTATCCACCAGTTGTTTACCTTTTTTTTAAAGATAAATAGGAGGCTCCCTTTCCTTCTTCATGAACATGATCTAACTAGGGAAGAAACTCAGTCTCTTAAAGTCCTCCATAGTTTAACACTCATTCTTAGATTCCTTGAGCATTTTTAATAGAAAAAAAGGAAAATCTAGCTCATACATAAGGTGGTCTACAAAGAAAGCATACAATAAAGTATAAAAAAATTACATCACAAATAAAAACAATACAATAACAATTTTTACAATTTTACTTTGCAATATATTAGGCTTGGAGAAATACCATGAATTTAGGTGGCTGTTAGCATGGTAAATGCTATTAATCAAAGAAACAGAGGTAGTTAGAGATGGACAAGAAAAATAGGAGCAGCAACGGAGCACTGCTAAGAGTGATGACTAAGAATTTTTCCCTGTCTTTCTCAGTTCTCCCTATGTTCCCTCTCCCACTTGTTGCTGAACTCACTCCTACCCCAAGCCCCCATCCTGGACTCATTACTGCAAAGACTTCTCAACTGATTCCCCAAATCAAGCTGTAATTAACTTATCAGGGTAACAGCAATTGGTAAAACATCTCATACATTTTTGTCCTTGTTGTTTGTGGGCATTTTTGTCCGTTTCTTGTTTTTTTGAGGCAGCTTCTTACTCTGTCTCACAGACTACAGGACAGTGGCGCAATCATAGTTCACTGCAACCTTGAACTCCTAGACTCAAGTAGTCTTACAGCCTCAGTCCCCCACCTCTAATCTCTTAGCTAAGACTACAAGTGCCTGCCACCATGCCTGGGTAATTTTTAAATATTTTAAAGAGGTGGGGTCTCGCTATATTGCTCAAGTTTACACAGTTTCTTGAGAATCTTGAAAATAAACAAACAAAAATCATGATCAAGAACAAAAGTAAAAAAAAAAAAATATTTACAAATAGTTTGAGTAAGAAATGTCCTCAGATTAAACCACATAAAGCAGTTATGGTATGATTAACAACAATGTATTATAGACCCATAAACATTCAATGATTTTAATGTATTCTGAAAATTAACTAAAGCATCATTCAAAATGTCTCCATTTTAAACTAAAATGTCAATAGGCATTTAACTGAAAAAATTTTGAAGGCTTGACATACTAAGCTTTTATTCAAAAGTTTACATTTGTTTCATATTTCAGAAAGGATTACTTTACTATATATCACATTATTACTCTCAGACGAGTTTCTTCTGCAAACTTCTTTAAAAAGCAAACATATACATATATATACATATATACATATATATACATGTGTATATATATGTTATCTTCAGCCTCAAATACTGATTTTATAGTCTGTGATTCATAGCAAAGGAGGTGTCCCATTTTTCTATATTGACACATGATCATTTGACAATTTTTTTTTTTACTGACCAAGTTCAAGCTAGATATTGCACCTATAAACTGCTCTTAGTCAGCCCAATGCTGAACTTTGTAAGGGTTTTGTAATAATAAACTGTTCTTGACTGAAACACAAGCCTTTCATAATTACATGTCACAGTGCAATTCTTACGCAATGAGCTTGTGGTTTTCCAAATTTAGGACCAAGCATGTAGTTTTATCAGTGAGTTGAGATTTGGTCTTGTTTTCCCTGGATTCTGTAAATGGTAATTCTAACTTTGAAATGGGTCACCTAACTTATAACTATTTTCTTCATTTAAGAGGGAGAAATAACATGCAAATTTCCAACATGTTAATAAGAAAGTTTAGCAATTTTCTCTCTGCCATGAAGTATTTCATTCAGAAGGCCTATGTTTCCTCTCCGTATTAGGTTTCCTAGAGTAGGATATGATTAAAAACAAACTCTGAGATCTATATACCTGTGTTCTTTCAAGTGTAAAACCTGAGTGATGTCTTTGGAAATGGAGCCTGGGAGTGACCAAGAACACAAATACTTATTTGTCCCAGAAATAGAGGGGCCCATACTTTGAAATATTTCAATGGAAACCAAAAATTGTAGTTTGCTGGATTGAAATTAGTATCCTCTGCTTAAGCATTTTTGAAACAAACTCAATGCTGATTCAAATCTGTAGTCCATGTAGCTCATTATAACTTACTTGGTAGAAGTATCTCAGATTAATGAATGGTACAATGGTACAAATTAATAAATTTTACAATTTTTCAACTATACAATTAATTGTACAATTTGTATCACTGAAAAATATCTATAAATTAATTTATAGATAAATTATCAAAGAGGAAAACATTTTAAATAGTTTTTCCCAATTTTTTTTCTTACATAATTTAAGTAAAAGTAAGTATCTCAGCAACTGCTCCCTCTTAAAATTCCACTGCTATCTCAACAGTTACATCACTTATTCTGGCTATTTAATTCTTTACTTTTGCTTGCATACTGTAACAGTTGGTAGGATAATTAATTTTGATTTTACATTTTCACTGAACTTTTGACGAAACTATTTCACTCTTTTTATTAGTATAAAATTATTAGGAAAGGCTTCTAAAGGGAGGTTTTTTGTTTGTTTTTCCTTTGAGGAAGGTAGAGGGATGGGAAAAGAACGATACGAAATATAAAGTCATTTCTCTATCTCTTAGTTTAAAACCTGTTTTAAAGGTTGTAGCTACCAGGCAATTTAGTAGGGAAAACTGAAAAATCAAATACCCTATTAATACTGGTACTCCTAACTAAAACAGGACGTTGAAACTCGACTACTAGCGGCAGGGTTGGGAAAATCCCCTTTACTCTTCTTGTCTATGATATACGGTACAAGGGTTGGCCCTGGTTTGGTCCACCTGCCAGCAGAGTTTAAAGTTTCCGAGGCTTAAAGGAACACAATGACTTGGATCAAACAGCCTAAATGGGAAGAAGGGCATTTTTGCTGCATCAAGGAAGCCGTTAAACTCTTGCTAAGCGAACTAGCTCTTTTTATGCGTCCATGCACACGACCGAATTCCTCTTTCACTGACCAGAGATTATTTCTGACAATCCAGGATATCCCGAAAGCTTGGAGACATATGGCTGGAAAATGAAACGACCCAGGACATCGTTTCTAGCTGCATTATTATTTTGTGTCGCGTAGTACCAGATGGGCAGTCAGTGAACGGCGCAGGGATGTGAGTGGACGGTTTTATAATGTGAAATTTTTCCCCCTGGTAAAACTAAAACAGATTTCATTTCCCTCTCTTTTAGTACTTGCTTTTCGCCCCCCGCGCTCTGCAATATCAGTGAACTCAACTTTGCAGTGAGGTGGCCAAAAAGAAAGAGAATGAGGCGGTCTAGATCATCTTAGTGTCGGAGAAGTCGCAGCGACCGGGGAACTGCGGCTGCGACCCCCCGCGTCCTGTGCGGATTTCAGGGCTGACACCGCGCCCGGCGGTTATGGAGAGGACGGTGCACCGGAGCCCGCGGAGGATAGAGACCCTGACGCCCAGAGAGATCTGCTGATCTCACCGCAGCCTTCGAGGCCGTGGCTGCCTCTCCTCTGCTTCATTTTATTACCATTATCGCCGTTCTCGAAAAGTCATGGAAGACAGCCCGCTGCCAGACCTCAGAGACATCGAGCTGAAGCTGGGGCGCAAAGTACCTGAGAGCCTAGTGCGCTCGCTCCTTGGGGAGGAGCAGGTTCCCAGGGAAAGGGACAGGGACCCCTGCGAGGGTGGTGGTGGCGGCGGCGGCTGCAGTAGCAGCAGCAGCTGCTGCAGCTTTCTCCCTCCTTGTCGTCCTCCTCTTCGTCCTCACCAACCTCTGGCTCCCCACGAGGTAGCCACTCCAGCGCCCTGGAGAAGCTAGAAACCAAGCTACACCTCCTCAGGCAAGAGATGGTGAGTGTGATGCGCCAGCCGCGGGGGCTGGGACCTGGGATGGGCCAGAAGATGGGGCGATCTCTCATGGGGTTGGGAGAGAGGACGGCAGGGGCTGCAGAGCCGAGCGCTGCGCGCGTGGGAAATACTGGGTGGAGGAACGCGAACGGGGCGCTCATCCGGAGGCAGCTGCTGCGAGGCTTGCTTACCACGGACTTTGCTCGGTCACGATTTGCAAAGACAGCACAGTGGGCTGAGGGCTCCACTCTGTGTACTTTCGGACAGCACCGAATCACTGCACCGGGCTCTGCCTGTTTAGCTGCCAGCCCGCAGCCTCTGGAGCACCAGCCAGCTGAGAGTTTGCAGTGACTGCACCCATCTAAGGCCTCCTGTGTGCTGTTAATACTTCGGGTAGGTTCAAAAGGTGGCTCAGTCCAATGCACTTACTGAAAAAACACTTCCTGGTTTGCCAGGAGGTGGCGTGGCAGGGTCCTTGGGGCCCTCCCTCCTAGCTCACCCTTCCACCAGTACTGCTCCGCCCTCCCTCCCTTCTTGGTGCAGCAGCAGCAGCTGTTCCAAGGCCACCGTTGAGCAGATTCTCCACAGCTGGTTCTGAAAACAATGGCCCACTCGTCCTTGATGTACTTATGAATAGCTTGTTTCACTGTTTTGATCCCTGAGAGCAGGTGATCCCCAGGCCCAGGGATTTGCTAGGGACCATCTCCTACCCTTCTCCCTGAAGTCTCAATCTGCAGTTGTTTTCCCTGCTGTTTGCAAACATTAGCCTAAGCACAGGACAATGAGACAAGTACAAGGTTAAGAATACTCATTCTGGATGTATTTAGCTTAAGACACTTATTTACTTGTCATGAGCTCTTGGGCATGTCACTTCACTTCTGTAGACCTCCGTGTATTTGATGAGCCAGTTAGAGAAAATGATCCCTCCCTAAGTCCTTTGAAGAAAATGATCACAAAGCAACAGCATTTTCTACTAGCTTGGAGATGAGGAAAATTGTAACAGTGGGCCTCAAAAAGAGAGAATAATTTCATTATATTAACTTCACAGTTGCTTTTGACTTGCTTCAAAGTAGGCTAGGAGATTTCTACCACTCAGACAGAAATGCTGGAAATCAATCCCATCATTCTGTCGTTTAGTTTTCATAGAGTTCTATCGTTTAGTGATTATTATTTTTTAGGTTGGTCAATTAAGGAAAACCCTTAGGTATATAATGGAGAAGCTGGAAAGCGGAAGGTATCTTGAGTTTGAAAAATAGATGGAAAGATAAAATGGGAAAGATGACAAAGCAACAGGTCACAGAGTGCCTGATGCCATATCACAAAGATCACACACACATGTTGAGACAAACAGGTAAAACTATTTTTCACAGGAAATGTGTCTTGTACAAGGAATTAAGAATGTTGCTAACTACGCAAAACTTAATATGAGAGATAAAAACTTAATATAAGAGATAAAGACATCAAGGAGATGAGGAAATTTCATTCCTAACCATGTCTTCTGTAATTTTGCCTGTGGAATGTTAATATATTCACTTAATCTAATAAATAAATCTTGTTGAAACATATTTTCTTACTCAGTAGCTCACTTACAGCACAGCAAAGGCAATAGTGTCATTTTGCTGGAAACTCAGACACAACTTAGAATATTCATATATAACTTGAAAACAGTAACATTTCCAAAAACTCATGAACACCACCCTGCCCCAAGGAATGATTGGTATATGTATGTGAAGATCATTTTCTGACAAAAATAATTACATTCCATTTGGGATGCATAATTATGCTGTCCTGTAGAGAAACAATAAATTCTGTGAGAATTTTTAAACTGATGATGTTTATTTCCATGGTAACATAAGAGTATACATTTTACCTTCCATTGTAATGATGAGTCACAATAAGTCTTTTCTATAGGTTGGTGGAAAAGTAATTGCTGTTTTGTCATTGCTTTTAATGGTAACCACAATTACTTTTGCACCAACCTAATATTTATTAAGACTTTAGTTTTTTGAGACACAATTTCTGATACTGGGATTCATGATGGGAGTTTCTAAGGTCCCTGATAATTTGTCACATTTATTGTTGTTCTTTGGAGAATATTTCATCACTACTCAAATGACGGTTCTCTGGTTTAGTGGAAGCTTCATAAGATTTGGAGCTAGATAAGCCAGGGTTTTAGACAAGTCTAGAGCAAGTCAGGATATTAATAAAGCTGAGTAGGATGTCAGGGCTGCCAGTCTAGCTAGACTTTTAGCTTATCTTCCCTGGCAAAAGGGCTGATACAGCTCTCTGTGGCCCTCATTCCAGTCTTGGCTTTTTCACTCACTACTGTGTGGCATTGAACAAGTTATATAACCACTCTGAGACTCAGCTTTCTTGTTAACATAGGAATAAAACATCTCCTAAGGCACTGTAAGAATTCAGTGAATTAAAAAGGGGAGGGATAGTGGGGGGGTGGGGAGTTGGGGGAGGGATAGCATGGGGGAGAAATGCCAGATATAGGTGATGGGGAGGAAGGCAGCAAATCACACTGCCATGTGTGTACCTATGCAACAATCTTCCATGTTCTTCACATGTACCCCCAAACCTAAAATGCAATAAAAAAAAAAAAAAAAAAAAAAGAATTCAGTGAAATAAGAAAAACACCTATTACATAGGCATTTAAAACAGTAAGAATGCTGGCAGTAATGAGGATTATGTCAATGACATGGGTTCTGTTGATCTTACAAAAGCAGCCCTAGATGGATAATGTGGGTTTCAGACTCATGAAGCTCTAGGCATTTTCTCCACCAGACTGACTCTGTCATGGCATCTCCCGTGTCATCAGATACTCCCTATAGAGACTGTGTTTCTAACCAAAAAAAAGATACGTGTAGGCTTCCCTAGCTTCAGGTCACCTGGAAATCTTGACTGTTATTTTAGATTTAGCTGTTATTAAACACATACTGTGTACTAAGCATGCTGCTGATTGAAGTAGCATGTATTAAAGAATTGTAGAGCCTAATGTCAGGTAGCCCAGGAAATCTGAGGAACTGAAACTAACACAGTAGCCCACTTCATCCATGGGAGTTATGTTCCAAGACCTCCCACGGATGCTTGAAACTGCGGATAGTACCAAACCCTATATAAACTGTTTATTCCTATACATAGGTACCTATTATACAATTTAATTTATAAATTTATCACTCACAGTAAGAGATTAACAATAATAACTAATAATAAAATAGAACAATAGTATACTGTTATGGGAATATTCTCTCTCTCTCTCTTTCAAAATACTATAATATTTTCAGACAGTTGACTGTAGGTACATAAAACCATTAAAGCAAAGCCATAGATAAGGTAGTACTACTATATTTGGTTACTTTGGTGAGACTTTTCTATGTGTTAGACACTGTACTAGTTAAACATTTTATATGTATTATCCTGTTGAAGCCTTATAATCTTTTAACTAAATGTAATTGTCACCACAATTTTATAGATAAAGCATTGAGGTTTATTGAGCTTAATCCTCAAGATAGTAAGTGGAGGGGCCAGGTTGAGGTTAGAATCTGAGATTTTAACCATGCCTATCCTGTCACTTCTTACACTTTAGAATTCCCCTATGCTCATGTGGACACCCAGGAATAAAGGAATATTTCTGCTCTTCTTGCAGAATTTCAAAACATTAAACATGTTAAACTGTATTTTTGTTTACTGTAAACAGTCTCTGGCTTAGTAATACTCAGGATTTGGATGAACATATTCAAAAGCCATCTGGTTCCCGGCAATCACAATCATATCCTTTCCTTTGGCCACTGTCACCAAGATCTCCAGTAGTACTTCTTGTCAGTCCACAAGAACTGCCATGAGC
This sequence comes from Ateles fusciceps, assembly GCA_036589455.1. Classification (NCBI taxonomy): domain Eukaryota; kingdom Metazoa; phylum Chordata; class Mammalia; order Primates; family Atelidae; genus Ateles; species Ateles fusciceps. Next base: position 756,143 of record JAZHEH010000827.1, on the reverse strand, counting down.
AATTAAAGGTTCTCCTGACATGACTAGTTCAAGGCTTAGAGCTCAATAATATTCATGATGTAGGAGTATCAAGAGCTTTCCTTGGCAGTATTTTAGTTCCCCAAGAGATTCTGTTCAGGACAAAATTTAGACCTTAGGCAACTCACTAGAAAGAATTAGAAAGTTGCAATCCTGACACCAACTTGCGTTCATTCAAGCAGTACTTTCAAATTGCTGTTCTTCCAACAGGAGCTCAATTATCCTCTTCTTCTCAAATGATATCAGTTGCACAGCAACTGGATTACCAAGTAGAGATGCTTGTTCTCTTACTCTACCCTAAATGAACAAGTTTCTCTCTCTGTGCTGAGCTTCCTAGAGTTGGAGGAAGGGTGACACAAGCACCTGTGTGGCCACCACTACTGCAACTGTGCAGAGTCAGACCTAAAGCCAGCACAGTACTTGGTCTTGACCAAGGCCTTTGGAAACTGTTGCCTGGCCACCAATAATGTTTATTTAGGGCCCAAGGGCTCTTTAGTCAGGAGGTGGTGAATCATTCCAGGCTTCTTTGTCCCTTCAAGGTGGTGAGTTCCCTTCTGGCCCAGGGTGGGTATAGAAATGCTGTCTGAGAGCGAAGGTCTGGAGTCGGGAACTCTAGGAATCTAGAATCTACTTGGCGCTTTATTTTACTGCAGCTGAGCTGCTACCCTAATTCTGAGACAGTCTTTTTTCTTCTTCTCTTATTTCCTCAAGCAGAAGGAGTTTCTCCTCATAGCCACCACTGCCCTAGGCCCAGGGTGAGTTTATAAACTGCCCTGGCTACCACTGGAGTTTATACTAAGGGCTCTTAGTCAGCTTTTGGTGAATCTTGTCAGGTCTGGTTATCTCCCTTCAGGGCAGTGGGCTCCCTTCTGGCCCAAGGTGTGTCTAGAAATGTCTGATGTCTGGGAGCTAGGGCCTGGCATGGGGGCTTCAGGACTCTGCTTGGTGTTTTATTTTACTATGGCTGAGCTGGTACCAAGTTATAAGACAACGTCCTCTTTACCCTCTTTTCAAACAGAAGGTGTCTCCACTGAAACTGCGAGCTGCTGTGTCTGGGGCTGGGGGACGAGGTGACACAAGCACTTCCTTGTCTGCCCCAGCCACTGTCTCACTAGGTCCTGTACACCCTAAGTTCACTGGCTCTGAGCCCAGCACAGCATCAGAACTTGCTGGGGAAATTTACTCCTTGAAAGACCTAGGCTACCTTTCAAGTTTTTTTATGACCTTAGAGCACTTTAGCCTGCAGTGGTAATGTTAGCCAGAACTCCAATTTTAACTGCCGGCATACAAAATTCCCCTCTTGCTAGGTCCAATCTGAATGCTTCCAATGTGGGAGCTAGCTGAATTCTTCCCTGTATTGCTTTGCACTATGACAGTCAGCACTGAGTTCCAATGCAAAGTCCCATAATCACTGCACTCTCCCTCCCTCAAGCATACAGATACTCTCTCTCTCTGCTTGCTACACTGTGAGGGGGGGGGAAGGGGCTGTGTAAGCAATACAAGATGGTCTTTTCTACCCTCTTCAGTGCCTTCTTCCTTGATAGGATGTGAAAACCAGGTACTGTGATCATTCACCTGATACTTAGTTCTTATGAAGGTACTTTCTTGTTTAGATAGTTGTTTGATTTGATGCTTCTGTGGGGGTGACAATTGCTGGAGGGTTCTATTCAGCCATCTTGCTCCACCTCTCTCATGGCTGACAATGTTGTGTGAATTTTCTCAGGTCTTTTTTCATGTCTTTGCCTGCATATATATGCATTTTGTATACTGACATCATGTTGGTGTGTTTGGGTATCATTTTTCTAATTATATACAATATTTTATATTACTTGGCATTTATTAGATGATTATAATATGATAGTATTTCAAACAATTTTCAAGTATTATGTCATTTCATTCTCATGCCTCACCCACTTATGAGGTAGACTTTAGGGGTGGTTAGATAATATAAACGAATTACTGACAGAGCTTAAGAAATTCTTATCTAGTCAAATTTTATCTTATTCTGTCACTTCTCCTATACAAACCTCAACTACTTACTAATTATATAGGAAAGGTAATTACTTCATTTTTTATAAGTGATTATTCAAACATTTAATAGTTATTTTCTAAATCAGATTCTGATTACAGAGATCTGACTTAATCAGAACACTGCATTCTTCAATAGAAAAAAAATTAAAAGCCTTCAAACTGGACTGTACTTCAATTACACATCATTTTTAAATGTAATTCAGTCATTCTTTCTCTAGTAATAATATTAATGAACCCTGTAAAAATTGGAATAAATGGCTAACATGTATATATGAGATGTACATATATAACCTTGTGCCTTAAGTCTTTATAGCTCAAAATCATCTTAGATTTACTTATGATAAAACTATTCTTAGATTTTTTTCATTTGGGATGCTCTTGATAACAAAACAGATTCTGTTCTTAGAGATCAGAAATCATCAGAACATTTGATTCTTCAACTGAAGATATAATTAATATCTCTTCAAGTAGGCTCTTCTGAGAGGAAAAATGGGTAAAACTAGAAATATAATATATAACTGACTAATGTGACCTCCCTTTGCTGGCCCACACCATGGAAAATTAAAAGATTGGGAAAGCATAGAATCAGAGCAAGAGTGAGATAAGAATTTACTTGTCTCTTGATACAATTAGACCCACCATTTCATTTGGCAGGTTCAGATTTTTCTCTATTTTTAGTGAGCAGAATAAGATTATTATGTTTATGCCCACCTCAGTAAATTCAAAAAAGGTTTTGACACAAGCATCTGTAATGGTGAACTGTTACAGCTCATGATTAAAATGATACATACTATTACTAAAACATACAAAGAGTACAAAAGTGTTTAAAGTGGAGAATAAAAGTTCTCCACATTCCTCTTTCCAATTTCCATTTCCTAAAGATGATACTATGATAATATTTCGTGTTATCTTCCTGGAAAAACTTCCCGGAAATTTTCTAAATGTATACAACCATATCTAGTTTTATCTACACCTTAGCTATAATTATAGACATATAATTGTATATGTTTATAATTTTAAAATTGAAATTCTGAGAAGCTCATGATGCAGCCATTTTTCTAGGTTCAGCAAATACTCTGCTATTGATTATATACATACACAAATATATGTGCACACTTGACTTCAACGCAGAACTTATAATGCTGTGACTTTGAAAAGACTGTTGGCAGAGGACACCACTCAGAGAGTGTTCGTCTATTAGTATAAAAAAAATTGCAGCTGATGAGCCAAAGAGACAGAATCAGTGATCTCCAGAAACAGGCAAGAGCATCACAGGACCACAGCATGGAAAGAAACTTTAGAGGTTATCCAGACAAATTCTCCACTGGCAGCCTAACCAGTTAATCATCAACCTTTGGTTGAACTTCTTCAGCAATAGCACTTATCTGGCTCCCAAGGCACACCATTTCATTTTCAGATACTTCTATTCAGAATATTTGTTAATTGGCATTCCAGTTGTTCCTCAAAAGACAATTCCATAATCATTTGTCATGGAACACAAAATGCTTCAGCATGTGTGCATGCAAGCCATGGATTCATAATTTACGATGGAAGCTTTGTTGAGTATTGAAAACACAGAAAGCTCAGCTGGGTGCAGAGGATCATGTCTGTAATTCCAGCATTTTGGGGGTTGAGGCAGGTGGATCACTTGAGGTCAGGAATTCGAGACTAGCCTGGCCAACATGGTGAAACCCCATCTGTACTAAATATACAAAGGATTAGTCAGGTGTGGTGGCAGGCATCTGTAATCCCAGCTACTCAGGAGGCTGAGGCACGAGAATTGCATGAATCCGGGGAGGCAGAGGTTGCAGTGAGCCAACATGGTGCCACTGCTCTCCAGCCTTGGTGACAGAACAAAACTCCATCTCAAAAAGAAAGAAAGAGAGAGAGAGAGAGAGAGAGAGGGAGGGAGGGAGAGAGGAAGGGAGAAAGAAAGAGAGAAGGAAAAGCTCAATGTGTTTCTCATAGGTTTGTATGTATATGACTAAAATAAAAGACTTTAATGTCTTCATTGCAAAAGGAGAAAAGAATGACAATGCCTTGCATTGATAAGGATGGAGAGAAATGAGCACTCTCCTGCATTACCGCCAGAAGTATATGTTGAAAAGCACGTTTAGAGGTAAACCAGACACTATATTTTTAAAAAAGAAAAATAAAAAACATACTATTTAATTGGGCAATTCTTAAACTGGCAAAATTCTACAGTAATACTGTGGAAATTTATCACATAAAAAAATAATGAATTGGTAGAAAAATGTAGTTAGTGTATACATTTGGTATAATGTATGATTAAGAAAACTAGAATGATCTAAATGGCCAGTAATGGCAAATATGTTACCTATGTGAATATGATAGAAATTTATGTAGCTATTAAAATTATGTTGTAAAAATTATTTATGGAACAGAGAGAATAAATATGGATATATAATGGATAGAACAAAAAGCTCAAATGAAATACCCTATAATGTTAACAGTGATATCATTGAATGATAAACTTAGAGTCATAGGTGATTTGAGCTCTTTTATTTGTCCAGTTTCTCTACACCAAGTACATATTATACTTTGGTAAGAAAAACTATTTTGAAGTCAGGAGTTCAAGACCAGCCTGGGCAACAAAGAGAGACCCTATAACTTTTTTTTTTTTAATTAGCTGGGTGCAGTGGCATTTGCCTGTAGTCCCAGCTTCTCAGGAGGCAGAGTCAGGAGTATCTCTTGAGCCCAGGAGTCCAAGATTGCAGTAAGCCATGATTGCACCACCACCACTGCATTCCAGGCTGGATGACAACAGAGAAAGAGCAAGATCCTGCCTCCCCAACCCCTCAAAAAAGAAAATAAAAGAAAAATTATTGCTAGAAAAATAGATACAATAAAAATGAATAAGTTTGGCTTTGGAATAAGGTAGAGTATAATTCAAGGAATCACAGCTCTATGTTTTTCTAGTCATGTGCTTTTAAGCACTTAATTTAAATAATGAGATGAAAATATGTAAAGTAGCCGAGATTCTGTCTGCTAAATAGTAACTAGTCATTAAGCATTAGTGTTTTTGCTCTTCCCATTTGATTGATAGTTTATCTCTTTGGTTCAAGAAAAGATGAGACTAGATTTTTTTTCTACTCTTTATCTTTCTTCCTTTTATCTTATTTCATAGAAGGATGCATGACAATATAAATAACTTGTTTTCCTGCACATGCTACATCCGAGTCCCTAAATTTGGTATTGAGCAACCCTGCACAGATGTAGCACCTGGAGTGATTAGTGCCCAAGTAAGAATTGGCCATTTAAAGTGTGGAATGTCCTCTTTCTATAGAATCAGGTGAATTAATAACCAAAGGATTCTTCAGGATTTCTGTCATATTGGCTAATGTTATATGGACAGGTCTATCATAGGAAGGTGAGGAAGTTGACAACTACTTTAAGAAATATTTACAAACCGTTCTACACTTTCTTCACAGGGAAAGCCTTCACATATGGAAGCCTGATACTTCTTACCAGAAATAGATGAATAAAATAAGACTCAAATAGATGTTCATACATGTTTTTAGAAAAAAATAGTCCTCGCTCAGGGATCAGAAAAGATTACAAATAAATTAAGACTACAGATAAAGCCCTTTTTAGGATTACACTGGAACCATGGACAAGAATCTGACATCATACTTTAGTCTTATACAATTTTTTAATGTGATTATAAAATTGTATTGCAAGGAAATAATAATGCACAAGAAGCCACCAAGTATAACTTAATTTCATCACTTAGATCAGTGACTTTAGTCACACTATAAACCTTAATGACTTATGGTAGAGTAAATTTTATGCATTGACAAAAATCTTTCTGCAGTTAAGTCATGTTATTGTTTTAAAATATTTATAGGTCTCTGGGGCTAAAGATTTCCAAAGAGTGAAAGTCTGTGGGCCAAATTCTCTATATATGACTTCATCTGTTACTTTCCTATTGTGCCAAATTTTAGGCTCTCTCTTCTTATCTTAGTTAATAATATTACTCACTGTCTTTTTCTCCTGCACCATAATCATCTTAGGACAGAGCTATGACTAATCAATGCCTATATGTCCTTAATGCCTGGCCAATTATTTAGGGACTAAGTATTTAATTTCTGAATTAAAGTATCCTTTAATGCTACTTCTAATTTTTGTGTTTGGACTAGACTAGCAACATTTGCTTTTTTGGAGTGGATCACAGAAACCCAGTGTTTCCTCTGCATCTCACCAGCCAAACTCAGTCATCTGTAACTTAGGTTCCTGCTTAAAGAAAGACTAAAATGTCTTTCTCTTATTACAGTAAAAATTCACTAAAAAGGAAAAAAAAGAAAGAAAAGAGAGGAGGGGGAGGGAAGGGGAGGAAAGGGAAATTTACTGCCTGCTTTGAAATGCTGCAGGAGAATTTCTTGTTGGTTGCAAGACCTACTCCTTCCTCAGATATTGTCACTCTCAGGAACTATTTTCCTCAGAGCTGTTGGCAGAGTATAGAAATGAAACGTATTTTTTTTTTTCCATTCCTAAGTGCACAAAGAATATGTACATATTAGTTTTTGTCATCTTCTTTTACTATTCTTAATGAGGTTTTGAAGTTTCAGGATTAGAAGAAAGTACTTACAAGAAAAAAGAACATTATTTGTAGCATTATATATTATACATATTGATAAATGATAGTCTGTGAGGTTTTAACTGAAAATAAATAGACATTTAATTTGGTAGCCTAATTTATTACCTGAGTAGCATTAATCACTAGGGCATTAATTAACTGACTATCCTTGGCACAGCCCTCAGTATAGACTTGGCAACTTTTGATTGAAATATGATTTGGGCACATTGTACCTGAGGTGTTTGAAGCAGTTAGCAAGCCTGTAGTGAGCATCACATCAGCAGTGTTCACATAGGTAAGACAGATGAACGGGATGAGGAAGAATACGTTTCTTGAGTGTTCATTATAGGATTCTAGAATTAGAATGAGTGATATATATATAAAATTGTACTTTAGGTTCTGGGGTACATGTGCAGATCATGCAGGATTGTTGCATAGGTACATACATGGCAATGTGATTTGCTGCATCCATCCCCCTGTCACCTATATCTGGCATTTCTCCCCCATGTTATTCCTCCCCCAACCTCCCTAATCCCCCACTGTCCCTCCCCTAGTCCCCTCCAACAGACCCCAGTGTGTGATGCTCCCCTCCCTATGTCCATGTGTTCTCATTGTTCAACACCCGCCTATGAGTGAGAACATGTAGTGTTTGATTTTCTGTTCTGGTGTCATGATGATTTCCAGATTCATCCATGTCCCTACAAAGGACATGAACTCATCATTTTTTATGGCTGCATTGTATTCCGTGGTGTGTATATGCCACATTTTCCTACTCCAGTCTATCATCGATGGGCATTTGGGTTGGTTCCAGGTCTTTGTTATTGTAAACAGTGCCGCAATGAACATATGTGTGCATGTGTCTTTATAATAGAATGATTTATAATTCTTTGGGTATATACCCAGTAATGGGATTGCCAGGTCAACAGGAATTTCTATTTCTAGGTGCTTAGGAATCGCCACACTGTCTTCCACAATGGTTGAACAAATTTACATTCCCACCAACAATGTAAAAGTGTTCCTATTTCTCCACATCCTCTCCAGCATCTGTTGTTTCCAGATTTTTTAATGATTGCCATTCTCAGAGTGAGATGGTATCTCAATGTGGTTTTGATTTGCATTTCTCTAATAATCCGTGATGATGAGCATTTTTTCATATGTTTGTTGGCCTCATATATGTCTTCTTTTGAAAAGTGTCTTTTCATATCCATCGCCCACTTTTGAATGGGCTTTTTTTTTTTCTTGTAAATCTGTTTTAGTTCTTTGCAGATGCTGGATATTAGCCCTTTGTCAGATAGGTAGATTGCAAAAATTTTTTCCCATTCTGTTGGTTGCCGATTCACTCTAATGATTGTTTCTTTTGCTGTACAGAAGCTCTGGAGTTTAATTAGATCCCATTTGTCTATTTTGGATTTTGTTGCAAATGCTTTTGCTGTTTTAGCCATGAAGTCCTTGCCTATGCCTATGTCCTGAGTGGTTTTGCCTAGGTTTTCTTCTAGGGTTTTTGTGGTGTTAGGTCTTATGTTTACGTCTTTAATCCGGAGTTAATTTCAGTGCAAGGTGTTTTAAGGAATCAACCTGTTATTCTGTTTGTGATTTGGAAACAGATCCAAAATATGAAAAATGGCTAAGACATATTCAAGTGTTGCAACAAAACCATCAGCTGTGTGGGTTTCTGCCTAGATTTTTTTGTATCTATGTGAACTTTTTAAATACCCACTTTCTCATAAGCATCCATTTTACCACCTTGCAAGAAGCTGCAATACATACAATGTTGCTGGTTTGACCTCAGTCTTTTTTATTTATATCATCCAGAGGAGGATTTCCTAATAAGTGGCAAGCATTTTAAAATTTTCATTTTGAAATAATTCCAGATTTTACATAAAAATTCCAAAATGAGTACCAAAAATCACTATATATCCCAAATCCAGATTCCCCCAAATGTAAACATTTTACATTTCCCCTCTCATTCTCTCTCTCTCCTCTCTCCACCTCTCTCTCTCCTGCCCTCCCTCCTTTACGCACACATAGACACACACACACACACACACTTTTTCTTAAACATTTTTCAACTTTCTTAAGAATTTTGCACATGATATCACTGTTCCTCAAAATGCTTCAGTGAGCATCTCCCCCTCTCCAAAAGAACAGTTATGGGGCATAAATGTTGTCATTCTTCCTTCCTGTGTACATTGTCACACAATTAATGCCACAATTAGTGACTTACATCACTTTTTTTCTGCTGACTTCAGACTTGTCCAAGGAATAGTTTTCAACAGAGCTCTGCAAGTGGCCACCTCACATAAATCAGAAACATACCTGAGGCCAGCATTCAGTTAGATAATACAAGTGGGTCTGCCTGAAGTATAGCAGGGTTGATTAGAAGAACATTTCCTTAATTTCACACCTTTCTATTGGCTTAATGCCAGAAATTCTATTCTCACAAAGTCATCTTTTCAGCCAGAGCTTCTGATCCATATGAAAATGTAAAACAGTAACTCGGAGGTTTGGGACCATACACTGTATTTAGTAAATATATTTTGAGTGTTAGATAAAGTAACAACACAATTGCTTTGCAATATTTAAGCTGTATGGAAGCAAGAATTCTGAGAACCAGTTTTGTTAGGTGAGGAAAAAGAGAATGAAAGGCACAGGAGAAAGAAATAATTTCTTAGCACTTTTGTCTAAAAAAATATTTCTCCTGTGAGACATTATTTTGCATAGTGTACAAAGCACTTTGATGTGTGCCATCTTCTTTCTCTCTTCAGTCCTGAAGTTATGAGGGTACAATGATTAAATAATGAATGTAACATTTGCAGCATTCATTTCAATACAATATTTGCAGCATATATTTGCTAGGATAGAGTATTTGTCCAATAAAGGTGTCTATTAATAATGGCCTTCTGCCTGATGTTATAATTACTTGGTCAAGGAAGTAAAGAATGAAACTACACTATCACTATTATCATTAGCTACATTAAATTTACTTTTTAAAACTCATAAAAACTCTTATTGGGGGATTGTATTTAGTAATAAAATCCACATATTAAATTGACTCTTGTAAAATATCCACTTGTTTTTTCTTTTATCCGGCCATGATTTGTGTTTTTTAGGAATCCTGACCCTGACAACCCTGAGACATGAAACAAAATTTTACCATTTATATTTGTGATTCTTTTAAAATTTGCTTTTGTGTTTGCTTTGTAATGTAGTACTAGTTCCAGTTATTCCTTATTTGGAAATTTCTAAAAATTAGTTTGAAGATGCCAGAAAAATTATGCGAGATGAAACTTAGAATAACTAAGAGATTTGTGGTCTTCTCTATATATGTGTTTTGTCAGTGGGGAAAAATGAGCTAGAATATGACAAGGACTACTTTGGTAGTTACTGGACTCATGCTGATTAACCCTGATTGCATGATACCTTAGTAGACATCAAACTTATAAGGACTGAGAAATAGATCTTGAAATATCCCCTACTCTGTCTCATGCCCCTCCGTCCAATTATCACCCTTCAGTAGCCTGAGAAATTATAAAATAAAGTTACCACCCTGTCTACCAATATGCATTCTACTTCAGGGTAACCTTATACCACAGGGAAATGAAATCTAGATTTTCTATACCAATATGTTTAATATAAATCAACTATATTCTTAGATGTCTGTTTTGATATGATTTAGGTTATCACTTAATCAAGTTGATACTTATTAGTATACTTGTATTTATTGTCCATGACTTAACATTATAGAATTAGACTGACGCATGTCCTGTCTTTCCTGTCAGGCATTTTTTGGACTTGTTTGGCTCTCAGGAGCAGTGCTTTTTTTGTTAGTTGCCCTCCTTTTCAACAATGTTACAATTTACATATACAAGTGGGATTATAAGAAACTAATTACATTAAAGATGAAAAACTTATTCAATGAAGCAATTGACTATTTCCACTTCAAGTTGAAATCTTACATGGATTCCTACATGATATGATCAGAAATTTTGAGAAGATCTTCATGACCATTGTGCATTTTACTAAAGACCGTGAAAAGCTGCTTTAAACAGTATTCCATGTAGTCATGGTACAAAGAAATCTCTTTAGTGAATGGTAGCTTTACTTAGTACCAAAGGTGGAAAACCACCATGCTTTGAAGAGTAGTATCTGCACAAAATGGAACTGCCCAAACATTTTGATTTAATTAATAAATAAAATGACCTCAAAATATGGTCATTAGTAGTAAATATATAAATAACAATGCTGAATTCAAAAAACAGATGCTGCTTTTTGTGTTGGAGACTTTTAAATAATTATAGCACAAACATGTTATTGTCATTAATAAACAAGTCCGTTGAAATGATTATTGTTAGTGTCAAAACTGTTAAACGTTAATTAAGCCTCCTAAGAGCAATATCAAATGTCCACATTGTTGAGTTCAAAATGGAGATACAGAGACTGAGTGATTCACAGTAGACAAAAACAAAGCCAGCTTTCCCACTTCCTAAACTGGTTGTTCTGGGTGCTATGCAGCAGCCAATATAAATAGAGAAAATGTATTTCCATGTATACTTTAATTCCAAAAGTCCAAACATCATTACTGGGAATGCTCAGTAATTTCATAACATTAAATGTTGAGTCACTTTTTGTTTGCTTTCAGTCTTATGACAAATTGATTCTATTTGGATTTCACTCAATTCTGTTACTTTTTTATAACTTCATTAAGTTGATTTTGTCTCAACAAGATCAAATAATTTGAAAAACTTACCCTCTACATGAAACTTCCCCCAATGTCCTTTTGTAAACAAAACTTGGAATTACTCAAGTGTATCAACTCTTCAGAGAACAAATAAAATGAGTTAAGTACAGGCTGAGAATGTCAGATTGGTTCATACACTTGGAAATGAATCTAAGAAGAATCATTTGCCATCTCTATGAGCTTACACATGAAATTTTGCCTCAGCCAAAAATCTTGTTTGCTACAATTAAACACTAATGATGCAAATATATAGTAAATATACATATTTCCAAACTTTCACTCCTTGTTGAGCCTTCAGAGAGATGGAAACTCTCAGCTGCACACCATTTAACTATGTAAATGTACACACTTTGGACATTACTCCCCCTCTCTGCTTCTAGAAGTGTTTCTGTAACAGGCATCAAGTGAATAAAGATATATTTTTGGGCATCAACTACATTCCATTCCTGTGATAAGACCCAGAAGTAATACAGATGATATGGAAGATATGTATTTCAGGTTGCTTACTAATCAATTAGGTAAGTAAAGTGTGAGGTTGCTGCTAAAACAATTAACCTCCATGATATAGAAAACTTTTGTCTAACCTCAGAGGGCCTATAGTCTGTAATAAAATATAATTTTGATATGAAAGAAATTATATCATAGTCATTTAATGCTATGCTGAGGAGCTGGCCAATTGCTTCTCAATTTACAACCCAAGCCCCATCTCAATTTCTCAGATTTGCCCTTTACACTCTTGCCCCTTAACATTTACAGATGATGTTGCTTTTGCCTGGGTCTTTCTTCCTGTCCCACCCCTATTTTCTACACTTTTGTAGTTAACTCTAACTTATTATCCTTTAGGCCACACCACTGATTATTATATATATATCTAACTAGACTATTAGTCCTTTTATGGCTAGACCCAGGTCCAGTTCATTCTATCATTAGAGTTTAGCAGAGTGTAAGAGATCAGTATTAAAGGAATAAATTAACAATGTATTAATGATAAATTAATTCTCTAGAAATTTCTTTCTTCAAGAAATTCCTTCTAGAAAATCTTCCTTAATGGAAGTGATTAGAGAATTAGGGTAGCTGTAGGTAGTAGTAAGAAGGTAGTTATAAGCATGGATTGCCCAGGAAACCATAGTGAGATTGATTGAGATACTTGGGATGGTTATGTTGGAGTTAATGAAAAGAAGACTGAAAAAGGTAAAATAAGCCTAATTAATAAAGAATACTGAATGCCAAGCTAAGAGGTTTGAATATGGTTTGAAAGGCAATATGATCAATTATAGTTGTTATGTTAGGGAGGTGATATAATGAAAGTTGTGTTCTATTTTTGCATACTTATTCTATTTTTTTTTCTTACAATTCTCTTGAGAACCAAACAGTCTCCATGTGTTTGATATTATGGGATCATTAAAGGATGTTGTGCTTTCAGAATAGTCATAAACACACTAGGGAATGAAAATATGCAGTAAAATAAAAAATGACAAAAATACAGAACAAGAAGAGAAAGAAAGTGAGAAGATTATACTAGTATAAAATAAATATTTTTAAAAGTTTTTCTTCCTATCAGATATAATCTACAGTTATACAGATTTTTATGATTTCATAGTATCCTCTCAATAAATTAATCATGAATGCTTGTTACCTTTATTACCATGTTGAAGTTTTCTAAACAAATATTTAAATGTTTTAATCATCCAAATAACATTTATCCATGATTTCCCATTTACATAATTCTGTATGTTCGTGATGGATTTATTTTAAAATTAAAGATATTTTCTGATTGAGAGATGGTTTATTTTATCATTAAAAATCTTTTCTGATTGAAATATAATATATACTCCTAATAAATATTTTAGAAAGTACCTAAAATATAAAGAAGAGTGACAAAAAAATACCACTGCATTATCCAGTGGCCATTTTTTCTTACCATATTCGTTTTTTTTTTAATTCAAGACTTTTTACTTTATTTTTTAATTATTACACTTTAAGTTTTGGGGTGCATGTGCAGAACATGCAGGTGTGTTACATAGGTACACATGTGCCGTGGTGGCTTGCTGGAGATCATGGGTGATGGATGCCAGAGTTTTTCTTCTGTAATTTTTTTGCATTGTTGAAATTATAATTCATAACTTATCCTTTTTGTAGTGCCTCCTTCTTTGCTTGACATCGTGTTATAAATTCTTTCCTGTGTTATTTTTTAAACTTCATTTGTATTTCCTGAAAAATATTCTATTTTATGTGCATTTCTCTAATATCGGGTATTTAACTTGTTTCTTATACTTGTGATGTGTTTTTCCACATTTCAAGTTATTTTTGTAGTACTTCATAAGCTGAGGGACTAAACCTCATATTTTTATGATATAATTTTGTAATTCTTATTTTTCTTTTGTCAACTGAATATTCTGGTAGTTTTTTTGAAGAGTGCATGAATGCTATATTTACTGAGCTCTTACATAGGGGTGAGAAAGCAGGTTAAGCATGTGAACTCCAGAGCCAAGTAAATCAAGGCCTGAATTCCAGCCCCCTCACTTTCTAGTTGTATGACTTGGACAAGTTACTGATCCTCTTCAAATTGCAGTTTGAAGATAATCATTTCTGCCATTTAAGGTTTGAGTAAGATTAGGAGGGGTAAAAGGTATTTCAAGTACTTGTTATTATACCTGGCACTTGTGCTTTATTAAAGACTAGCAGTTATTGTTTATGCTATTATTATTATCATTGGGGTTCTTTGTTGTCACTATTAAAGTCAACATGGGTTAAAAATTTCTGCATGGGCTTACCAAACAAAAGCAATAAGAGAAACAACATACACATTATCAACAACCAAAACCCCCACTACCTCTGAAATCCATTGCTACCAGGACTCTTCCTATGTCTGTGATCCACCAAGAGCTTTACTTATGGAAACTATACTTATTTCCTAGAATGCAGTACATTGCCACCCATGGCTCCGTACCCTACTTCCTGAGCAGGGAACTCTGATAACTACAAAACCAGCCTAGAAAGATGCTACTGCTATGATTGAAGAGTGACAATGGGAATCACACTGAGATTACTTTATAAAAGCAGCACATACAAAATGTTAGGAGGTAACAATGCCAAGTTTTAGTTGGCTAAAAAATTATATTTCTGAATCAGGTGATAGACACTGGAGAAGAAAAAACAGACCTTTTTACAATTTTGGGACTGGGCTAGATATTATATAATATGGATTATATTTTTTAAAACTTTATCCACCAGCATTTTCATTATTAGTAGAAAATCATTTCGAATTCTAGTAATAGTTTGAGCAAAAGTTTGAGCTTTTATTATTACTTTTTTTCTGTATTATAACTTAGGACAAAATTTTGGATTTTATTTAACTTCAGGAAGTTTTCTAAGGGTTTTATTTAAGAATTACATATTTGCTTTAATACAGAAATATCAAATAAACCCAATAGAGCTTTATTCACCAAATTCATACCCAAGGGAAAGCACATAATTTGGCATTATCTTTGCTAATTATATGGCAAACAGTTATATCCAATAAAATCTAGCTATTATTTAGTTTCATGTGTATTTGAACATAAATTATTTTGTTTTCCTTTTTTATCTTCTGAGTTTATGAATTATTTTTAATGACCCAACTTTAAATAGGTAATAAAATTTCCTAAAAATGAACAGTAATTTAGATGCTGTTCATTGGGCAAGCATTTTATCTTATCTCTGCAGTGTTTTATGGGTATTCAAAGTTTTAACATAAGCATCATTTTTATTTCTAGTTTACAATAAAAGCATGTATAATTTAGTATAAAATTGTTAATGATTCGTAGGTAAAATGTTCAGTGTAATATTAGGATAGTATGTCTTCTGAGCAAGAATAATAAAACTTAGTATTATAAAGCTGGTGTCTGAACATGTTCTGATGAATTCATCATGTGCCATCTGCTTCAATAATTCTGGCCACCAGCAGATATATTTTGCCAGTGAGTATTGTACAATCCTACCTATAGTTGGTTGACTCTTTTTTTTTCCAGGAATATTTCTACCTGGCTATGGACAACACTATGACATGAAACATACTAGCAAACTACAAGTTCTATATTTTAATAGGACATTTAAAAACTGAAGGAAAATTAGGAGCCAATTAAGTCTGCATTGCCTAGATTGTTTCCCTCTTCATCCTATTCACCTTTTGTAGTAAGAATTGAGAAAAGTAAACCAAGCTATTCCCAGTAGCTCTTCTCAATGTGGTGACCCATCTGTTGCCATATGTCAGGCATCTGCTTTTATCACCCTCATTTGTGGTCCTTCAAAGTTAGAAGTGATGAATTAACATCAAACTTATGCTAATTTGTGGTGAGAGAGAACAGCTATTTACAAACTATTTAATCTGGCAGTAGTCATTATCAGATATAAGGAATACAGTAGAATAAGAACAGAAATCAGAAATATTTTTTGAATTAGTGTATGACTTTTAGGTAATTGTAGCACTTCCATGGTTATATTTCTATTAGCAAAATGTGCAAGTGGCCCTTGCTTGTAAATATTTGTTGATTTTACATCAAAGTGACTACAATATCAAATATAATAGGGTAGAAGAATGTTCATGCAGGTCAATGCCCATTTAGCTTCCGTTGTAGAATTGCTTTTCTTGAAAAAGATTATTCTTTTTTAAATTCAGTCCTAAACTGTCAACAGAAAATGTTCACAGAATATTAAAGGCTAATACAACACTGACAAGACCATAATAAAAATATTTCTATTCTTCAGTGTTGTGAAAAATAAGTGAATTAGAATCAGAAGATCAAGATATTTGGCCCATTTCTAGCACTAAGTGGTGATACAATTTTGGCCAAGTCATCAAGCTTGTGTCCACATATGTATCATAGAATGTGGTGCTCTGACTCAAAATTAACTATGATTTCTTTTAGCACTAGAAATCTGTGATTCTTCTGTCTGACTTTAGGGTCTATTTTCATTGTTGCATGGAAATCATCACTTATGCATTTATCAACCCTGTTTTTCAAGCACATATGTAATTCTTCAGAGCAATACATGCAATATCAGTGATGTTTAGATTCAAATAATATTTTTAAAACAAAAATTAAATTAAATAATGTGTATTGGGCAGATTTTCTATGCTAAAACCACATATAAAAATCATTTTGAACAAGAGAACAGATCATTACTGAAAACAAACTGTCAGCTTAATTGACCTGCTTAATTACATTATATTTCAACATCCTTGAATGTGAAAGACATTTTAAAAAATTATACCATTGTATTTTATAGTATGTATTCTGTTTATTTATTGATACAGCATAATATTTTGATTTTCATAGTGAAATGTGTACTACAGTCAAACAAATTAACATACCCATTATCTCACATAGTTACCTTTTACATTCTTTTTTTTGGCATGTAAAACCTTCTCTCAGTAAATTTTTAGTATGTAATACAATATTATTTACTATAGTCCTCATGCTGTGCATTAGATTCCTAGACCTATTTACCCAACAGAGCTACAACTTTGTACCCTTTGACCTACATTGTGCCATTTTAAAAGTAGAGGAGGTAACTAAATGTTATTAAGCACTACCTAGTGAGGCTTTATGCCACATGCATATGTTATCTTATGCAGTTTTCCCAACTGCATCGCCTTGTCACGTACATAATATATACCACTTTATGATTAGAAAATTGGTATAGAGAAAATGTTTTGTAACATATCCAGCTGACAAAAGCCAAGAGCTAATCAATAGAAGAATAACAATGTAAACCCAGTCATCTGAGATTCAAGATCCAAACCATGTCTTTTTACAGGGTGCCAAACTGACTGGGATACCATTTACTACACTGTCTATATTACATTGGGAACTTTATAGGGGTTTAGCCAAAAAAACAAAACAAAACGAAAAAACATATTGAACCAAAAAGAAAAAAAATCTATTACTTCTTGGTTGATTTGAAATTTCTGAGCAAGAATCTTTCAAGATTTTCTGAATATTTGATAATCTAGTAATTTCTACAATGCTGTATGATAGTTCTCTTAATGAGCTCAAATCATCACCTTCCACCATGATTGTGGTAAGTTTCCTAAGGCCTCCCCAGAAGCTGAGCAGATGCCAACATCATGCTTCCTATACAGCCTTCAGAACAATGAACCAAGTAAAACTCTCTCCTTTATAAATTACCTCATCTCAGGTATTTCTTTACAGCAATGAGAGAAGGGATCAATACACTTAGTAAACTGTGGCACAGCAGAGAGTTAAAGCTCCTGTCAAGTGCTTCTGCTTAGGAAAATGCAGCAAGCTTTTTTATGGAATGAACTGTCATAGCATTTCTCAGGGTTATCCGTGCTCAACTGACTTATTTAATTTGGACTAGGCATAATGTTAATTATGATACCTAAGTATAAAAGCAACTGAAAATATTTAGGCTTTTACATAATGATAAAGATCAAAATGATTACCTTTGGTACAAAAATAATTTCCCAGTGAGTTATACAAGCAGAGAATGTGACCTCTTAATTGTAGCAATTATATTACAATTTCACATGGCACCACTCATTCAAGAACATTCAACCACTCCACAAGCTATAACAAATGGAGCCTAGCCACATCTCTCCAAAGGAGCCTAGCATTAGGATATTATGTTAAATGTGGTTAAGTATATCAAAGATAGCTAAAGGTGTTAAGAAACTTACTCATGGTGAAGTTGTGAATTAGGAATTACAGAAATATATCTTAGGAATCTGTACCTCTCTTCTTTACTATGGAGTGCCAGGCTATGTACATATGTAGGTATGTATATGTATGCATGTATGTGTGTATTTTCTAAAGAAAAAAAGATTCTCAATCTATTACCTTAATAAGTTTTTGTTAGATCAATTTCATAAAACTGCTGTAAGACTATAATTTAAAAAGAAAATCTTGCTTTAAGAAATTTTTTAAATGGATAAATGGACAAATTTAAAACAGTATGTTTAGGAGTTAAACTTGGGAATGAGTTTTATTACATCTGAAATTCATGGGACAAACTTCTTTTATGTTTATTCTTTTTAAAGGGCATAAACACAGACTTCAGAGGAATTTAAGAATGTCCCCAAAAGGAAGAATAAGTCAAAACACAAGAGGAAGAACATATTTGTCATGGGAATTTTAACAACTGTAAGACTGGGTTACAGGGGAGGAAATAGGAGATCAAGCCCTCTGAGTTTTTCTGGATCACATATTTGAAAAGCATTTCATTGCCTCTGATTGAAAAATGGAAAGCATCCATTATTCACATACACAAATTAACTCTTTTTGAATTCCCAGTCCACTTCCTTCTGAGAGTGAATCTGTCACTCTGGCTTCAGGAGAATGAAATGGTAGTTTGAGTACTAGAAGAATTAGCCTCCATTCCAGAAAGAGATATGCATGATAAAGTTGGCCTGGTGTCAATGCAATAAAAGTGGCTTTTTTCTGATAAATCAAAGATAAGAAGTGGATATATAATGACTAAAAAGGAGTTGAAGGTCTAGGGACAGATATTTGATGGTAACTTTTGTCACAGCAGAATCATACTTTTAAGTTCTTTTGTATCATCTACATAGTAGTCTATACTGTACTGGGCCCATCTACATTTGCCTCAGTTCTAATAAGATTTTTGTCTGTGGCTCTGTTATTTTGCTATTTGATTTTTTTTTTTTTTTTTTTTTTCTGAGACAAAGTCTCACTCTGTTGCCCAGGCTGGAGTGCAGTCGCATGGTCTCAAACTCACTGCAACCTCTCCCTCCCATGTTTGTGATTCTCTTACCTCAGCCTCCTGAGTAGCTGGGATTACAATGGCCAGCCACCATGCCTGGCTAATTTTTTGTATTTTTAGTAGAGATGGGGTTTCACCATGTTGGTCAGGCTGGTCTCAAACTCCTGACCTGAGGTGATCTGCTTGCCTTGGCCTCCAAAAGTGCTGTGATTACAGGCGTGAACCACCATGACTGGTCCTCTATTATTTGATTCTATCAAAATTTTTCTTTAAAAATAGTAAAAACATACAAATATAAAACAAACATATGCTTAATGTTTATTTGACTCAATGAGGGAAATCATCAGGATGGAGAGATGGTTAAAGGAAGAAACAGAAGTCAAATAATTCATTAGGAAAGGCATTTTGAGTTAAATTCACTAGGAAGTGCCATTTTTTCTTTTTCAATACTTGCCAGGTTGGGACCCTGGCAATTCACTGCCTAAATCCAGCCCACCTGTTTTTGTAAATAGTTTTATTGGAACACAAACATGCTCATCCATTTACCATGACCACCCATATAAACCATAAGTTATAACCAAATTTAAAATTAACTAGTGTCTTCATTAGAAAATATAAATATAAATTATAAAAATTAAGTTAAATGATGCTTGTTTTTCATAATGACAAAACAAGGAAAAGATATTTAGCTTTATATAAACTAAAATTACCAAACCAAACATGTCTAAAGATTCATCTTGATTATTACATACTAACGATGCTTCTGAGGTAGGATTTTTATGAGGAAATTTATTTTTCCTTAAAAGGCTAGAACATTCAGTATATTAGAGTTCAGTTTCTTTATTTTCTGAGAATTCTGGGACTACTAAATTTGTACAAGTGTTTAATAGCCTCTAAAATTAGAAAAACTTGCTTTTACTGAAAAAATATTGTAATTTAATTTATTGGTATACCCTAGAAGAAAATGCTTCATATTCTTATTATGATAGTTACATGCATATATAAATAGTAAATATGGTAAATAGTGGTAAAAGGTTTTTCTCAGTTAAATACACAACCACCTACAAGACTTGAAATTCAGTTCCACAACCTCAAGCAACAGACACACAATCTTAATGGTTATTCTCCTTTTCAGTGGAAAAGGAACATTTTCTTTGTGGATTTAAGCAGACAAACAGACACACAAACAATATAGAACAACTAACCATATTATCTGTCTTCTACCACTCAACAAAGAATATATTGTCATCATCCTAATACAGGTTACCAAGTGACTCTGTCATAAAACCAGATTGCTAATCATTGCTATCACAAAGGGAGAACAATTTATAGATTATGTGACCTCTACTGACCTAGTTATTCAGCACCTACTAGTCCGAATTGGCTGTTTTATACATGAGGGTTCTCTTGATTACATAATTAAGCCCAGCCTTGTGGTCCAGTATCTAGTTGTGAAAATGGACATAATCCTACACAATAAGTTAAACAAATGTGGAACTTCCTGGCCAAGATCAGAAGCAACAATGAAACAAACCTGAAAAAAAATAAAAGAAAAGAAAAACACAGAATCAGAAGACAAATCTGGCAGTCAGAAAGGGATAGTTCTATTGCTGTTTGTGATTCACTCCAGGAGCTGCTTAGGCAACTCTGCTTCACTAGCTCTAGCAAGTGAGCACACTATGCAGCTTCAGGGCAACCTTCAAACCTGTCAAAGTGTAATTTTATAAAAGTTGAAAACTTGACTCTCACACAAATATAGAGGGAACATTTGTCAAACATTGATTTAGCTCATTTAATGAGAGAACCAGCACGACGGCACAGCTGGTTCAAGAGAATTAGAAGAATAGGTTGTATATTTCTAAGGAAAGTCATATGAATTAGTTTTCTAAAATACATATGAAATTATCAAACATCTAGTAGGAAAATAAAACAATAACCTTTGAGATTATCTTCTTTTTTTTTTACTGGATAGAAGTAACTTGCATTTCTTTAAGACACAAGTCTACTTACAGCTTTATAATGCTGGGCCAATTCAGTAGTAAATAGCAGGTCACAGGAAACTGTACCCCATAGATAATTAAATAATGCTTTGATGGGTCTCTTGGGCTATGCTCCATTTTATCATGGAAGAGACAAACTTTGCTTTATTTTCAAATGCTGGATAATTGTCTAAAAAAATTTATGTTATACTTTTAGAAGTCTATAGATACTCTCAAGAAATCTTGAAAATTTTTGGTAAAGTGGATTATACTAATTTACTTTTTTATATTTTCTAGTAGGCCTAGAAAAAAAATAGGGTGTTGAGATTTCCGTTTCTAGATTTTAATGTTCTTCAGTTGTGGCGACAGTGTTGTCTCTATGCTCTACCAGGGTCTAGGAGAATGTCATGTACATACAATCTCTCAATAAGTGTTAATAGCATATTTTGCCCCTCAATTAGTTCCTTTACCACTATTCAACTATATCATGCTACTCTTCTGAACAACTGAAGTCTTTTAAATATGAGACTGAAAAGGAGAATTGGCTAGGGTAAGCTGATGTATTATGAGTAAGCTTTGGAAGAGATCATCTGTTTCTCATAGCATAGAAATATAAAGATGCTTTCTAGGCAGCACAGTTTAAGGCAGAGACTAGAGACTATGTAATTAACCAAACTTCAGTCTGATTCCGGCTCTGCCACTTAAAATCTGCAAGAATAGGATGCCTTACTCCTCTGGGTGTCATTTTCCTTCACCTCCATAATGAAATTAATCTATCTGTGTCTTTATATTTAAGGTAGGTTTCTTGTAGAAAGATATAGTTGGATCTTGTTTGTTTATCCACTTTGACAGTCTTTGTCTTCTACTTGATGTATTTAGACTATTCACAGTTAAAGTGATTATTGATATAGTTGGATTAATAGCTATCATATTTGTAAATATTTCTTTCTTTGTTTATTCATTCATTCTTATTTTTTTCTTTCTCTCATTTCTTTTCTTTTTTGTCTTCCACTGCTCTGGTTTTAACCGGGCATTTTATATGATTCTACTTTCTCTTCTCTTGGCATATTAGTTATACTTCTTTTTTAAACACAATTTTTAGTGGTTGCCTTAGACTTCTTAGAATATGTTTACAACAAATCTAAGTACACTTTTAAATAATATTACACCACATGATGGTAGTATAAGTACTATATAAAACAGTATTCCCAGTTCTTCTCTTTGTCTCTTATAAAATGGCTCTCATTAATTTCATTCACAAATAAGCTATAATCACTGAATACATTGTTGTTGTTTTGAACAGACTGTTATTTGTTAGATCAATTAATAAGAAAAATCAAAAATTTTATTTCACCTTCATTTTTTTCTCCTAATGCTCTTCTATTTTTTAATACAGATCTGAGTTTCTACCTGTATTTTTTCCTTCTCTCTAAAGAAATTTTTAAAATATTTATTGCAAGGCAAGTCTACTGGTAACAAGTTTCCTCCATTTTTGTTGGTCTCAGAAAGTCCTTGGTATTTACTACTTCACTTTAAAAAATTGTGGCAAAATATATATATATAACATAAAATACACTATTTTAACCACTTTTAAGTGTATAGCTCAGTGGCATTAAGTATATTCACACTGTTGAACAACTATCACCCTATCCATCTCCTGAACTGTTTTATTTTCCCAAACTTCTGCTTCATTTTGTAAGTATAATTTTGTTGGATTTACAGAATTTTAAGTTAGTAGTCTTCTTCTTTTAATACTTCCAATATTTTACTCCAAACTCTTCTTGCTTACATGGTTTCTGAATCGATGTTTGGTGTAAATCTTATGCTTGTGCAACTGTAGATAAGGTGTTCTTTTTCCTCTAGCTTTAAAAAAATTTTCTATTTATCTTTCATTTTCTATAATTTGAATATAATATGCTTAGATATAGGTTTTTGGTATTTATCCTGCTAAATGTTCTCTGAGTTTTACAGATCTGTGGGCTTTGTGTCTGCCATTCATTTTGGGACATTCTAGTCATTGTTGTTTTAAATGTTGCTTCTGTTACTTTTTCTCTCCTTCTTTTGGTATTCCCATTACACATGTGTTACTCTGTGTCAGTTCATTTGCCTTCCTATAAAGAGTTACCCAACAATGGTTAATTTATAAAGAAAAACAGATTCGTTTTGGCCCATATTCTGCAGACTGTACAGGAAGTGTGCTGCCACCATTTGCTTCTGGTTAAGGCCTCAGGAAACTTACAATCATGGCAGAAAGAAAGGGCAGCTAGCGCTGTCACATACTGAGAGAGGGAAAGTGAGGAGATGCCACATTCTTTTAAACAACCAGATCTCACATCAACTTAGAATGAGAACTCATTAATTACTGCGAGGGGAGCAATACACCATTCCTAATGGATCTGCACCCATGACTCAAACACCTCCCACCAGGCCCACCTCCAGCATTGGGGATCACATTTTAACATGAAATTTGTAGGGGGCAGAACATCTAAACTGTATCAATACCTTTTCTAATAGCTGGTAATTTTTAGATATTCTGTTCTGTGTTTTGATTTCTTTTTTCTTTTTGAATTTCACTTTGGGTAGTTTCTATGGACACATCTTCAAGCTCACTAATTCCTTCCTCAGCTATGTCCAATCTACTTATAAGCCCATCGAAGGCATTATTTATGTTACAGTGTTTTTTATTTGTTGCATTTTGTTTCTTTCTTTGCACTTTCGTCTCTCTGCTTTTATTACTCACTTGTTCTTGCATGTGTCCACTTTTTCCCTTAGAACCATTAGCATATTAAACATAGTTGTTTATATTCAAGTCTGATAGTTTCACACCTGAGTCTGGTTCTGATGCTTGCTTTGTCTCTTCAGACTTTGTTTTTACCTGTTAGAGCGGCTTGTTTAATTCTTTGCTGAAGGCTGAATATGATATGAAATGAACTGTGATAGGCCTTTAGTACAAGGTTTATGTTTATGTGACTAGGAGTTAGATTCTGTTTACTATTTGCTGTAGCTATAGTGTCAGAGACTAAAATTTCCTCTAGCACCCTTGCTCTTGTCTATTCTATTGTCTTTGGATTTCCTTCGACACTCTTTAAATAGGGTCAGAGGCCTGCAGTTCTTTTTGCTGTAGTCCCCGGTTATTATACAGTAGCCTTATTGATGTGGTGGCAAGGTGTGCAAAAAGGGAAAGTTTTCTACTCTCTGTAATTACGTCTCAGTCTTTTATCGAGGCTGAGTTGGATATTTTGTTGATTAGGCTTTGGTAAAATTCCAGTCTGTTAGGTTCCGGTAAAATAGGTTCCCTTAGGGACAGGCTTTGTTATGGAGAACAGAGATGTCTGGGTATATTTCAGAAGCTTTCCTCCCCCTGCCAGAAGCACAGGGGATAATAAGAACCTGGTAGGGTTCCTAGAGGTAAAACTCATGAAAGTGTGAGGTGCCTGAGACTGGGCCCCCTTGGATTTTTTAACTCACAAGCTAGTCCACACTAACCTTCCAGCAATTCACCAATTACAGTAATTGAGTAAGTGTGCCAAAGCCAGAAGCCACAATCTAGGTGATCTGGAAGTACATTTAAGGTTGAAGATTTCTGCTCTAGGAGCAGGGCCCATCCACTTTATTCTGTTGCAGAGACTGCTTCCTCACTTAATTTTTCTCACTCTCTGATGTTGCTTCTCTAAGAAGTAAAGAGATCACTTTTCTTTGCAACTCAATTTTCCCCTACAACAAATTTTACAAAGTAAGTTTACTAAATAGCACTACTGGGCTGCACAAAACAGATAGGAAATAGAATTGGGAGAATGAAGAAGAAATATGGGGCATAAGATCCATGACAAACAGATTTAATTATACTATCAAGAAATTACTAAAAGACAAGATTAAGCATTTGGGTAGAAAAGATGTCAGGAATCATGTAAAAATAGAGATTACAGTCCTATCTCCTCAACAATCTTTAAATGCATTGCTGACCAACTCTGCATTATAAAGCCTACTTTTCACAATAGTGGCCTCTTATTTTAGAAAATTAGCCATCATAAAGTATTATAATACAAAAATATAAATGTTCAACTGAGTTCAGATACCTGGATTATTCCCTTTTTCAGTATATTTCATGGCTCAAACATGCTGAGTCATTTATATTCAGTATTTGAACTCTTTCCATAAAAGGCACTAAAAACTTTGGTATAAATATTTTGCAACTATCTCAGATTTTATTTAATGGAAAATCAAATTACATTCAGGTTTTAATTATGTCTACAAAAATAAAAGCCCCAAGGGGTAAAATGAAAGTCTCTAATCTGCTTATCACAAAATGCAATCAATTAAGTAAAGCCTTCATTCTGTACCTTCTCAGTGGTATACCGAAGCCAATACCACTGAGATGTGTGAGCTGTTTGTTAAATTTTCAGGAGTTTTGTCAACTAGTTGTCAATCACAGACATTATTAAAATTTAAAGTATTTATATAAACCTACAAGTTAACTATTTATATAAACCTACAACTTAAAGGTAAATATTCGAAATTCATCACATTCTAATTATTTTACTACATTTTAATTATTTTTTGAGGTCATTTAAAACATCTGTTGTTTCATAGGATGAAAATACTCTCTATGCTGCAGTACTGAGTATCTCTTATCAATCTCATGTTTATGTTTAAGGACATCCCACTGATAGCTTAAAATTGGCCATAGAGGAGTATTTATGCTACAGAAATTTTAAAACTGTATAAAGCAGAACTTGGTTTTTATTTTATTGATTGTCTAGACTTAAGAAAGTTATAGAGAAAAATATTAATACTGCAGATTAAATTTGAAAAGTGTGACATGTCCCCAGTTATTAAATTTCCAATAGTGCCAAAAAAGGGAAATATTCTCCATGTATTTGAAAACTGCTATTCAATTCAGTGAAGAAGTTGCTCATATCATTGATGAACCAGTAAAGTTCCAACATAACCAGTGCTGAGGCTGAAATAGGTTTCAGTTTAGTTAATATATTTTGCACTAAGTAAGAAAGAATTTAACAGTGAATCACGTATCAGAGGTAATGATAACAATTATTGAGGAATGAATTAGCATACTGAGATGAACTGTATTTGTGAAATTTTGTTTGAACTGCATCCATAGTTTGCTATACATATAAGAGTTCAGCAAGAATAAATGAAAGCATTCTCTGAAAATCAGTTGGTCATATGGAATTGACAATAAAAAGTGCTGTATATTTTAGTATTATTTGTAAAGTGTGTGTTATACATATTCTTTATCAGCACAATTTGTATTACATTTATGTATGTATATATGTATGCATATGTGTATACATATATTTTTCTCAAGAAGCTGCTTGTTAAACATTTACTGGCACCCTACCCTGTGTCCTTCCCTTACAATGTAATTATGGCCACAGCAGATCACAGAGGAGCACATTAACATGCCCTGGTCTTCCATGTGAAAAGAATATTTTAAGTTATAAATTGCAGAATACTTATTATAAATTAATGGAAACACTTCTCTGGTTTATGTTCAGTGTGTATAAACTTCTCTGCTATGAATATGGGGAGCTGTGTTTTCATTAGATCATTCTAAACGAATCTTGGCTCAGGTGATTTACAGACTATTGCATTAGCCAAAACTATACTTTGCATATGCGTGTTGAAAATATTCAGGGAAATAGTTTTTGCTGTATTAGAATATGGAAAAGGAGTTGACATCACAGGCATCGATGTATCAGTTGGACCTAGAATCTGATGAAATCATACTGAAAAACTGCATGTCTTTCTTTGGCAATCAAAAGACTCACCAGCAGAAACTGTACACATCTCATGAGCAGGCCTGGTGGCAGGAATTTATGCTTATGATTCAGAGGAATCACATGTGCCCCTTTCAAATGCACCAGATCCAGCTTTCTACTTTATCAAAACAACATCAATCAGTCCGCTGTGCTGATGACAGTGTTTTTATGTATGCAATTTAGTCCTTGGGGAAATTACTCTTCTATAATGTTCTGGGAAAAGAGTGAACTGTTTTAGTCCTGTATTGTTCAGTTCCACATATAAACAACACAAATGGAGAAAGAAAAAGATGACTGATATAAAAATGGAATCCTCTGTTGCCCAATTAAAAACAAATTTTGTTGTAAATTTTGAACTGACTGAGAAAGTGAAGGAAAGCTTTGGCGAAAGGAACAGCACTGACTTTTATGTAACTGCAGGCTTTTCACCCGAAGCATTCCAAACCAAAAGCAGTCAGTGGAAATGCTGTACAGTGTCTTCTCAGACTGTAGAAAGATGATAATATTCTTATGGATCTTCTGAGAAAACAGTTTTGTAAGACTGCTTTATAAATATAGATATTAATAAAACTTCTGGAAATTTTAAGGATGGGTAGGCAGAAAATCTTCTGTGATCATCAAATTAAGGATGTGCTGAATTTGGAGAGAGAGCAAATTTGGACACAAGGAGGTTATGCAAAAGGAACAAGCAAACAAACTGGAATAAATTGCTGGAAAAACATTATTCCAAGAGCCTTTACAACAGCTCTTCAGTTTACATAGACTTTTAAAAATATATCCTAAAAAAAATTTGGGTAGAAAAGAGGCCTTGACAGAATTAAACTCTCTTCCACCGACTACAAATCAGAGAATGCTGATTAGTTTCTCCTCTTGAGAAAACAGGGTTAAAGCATCACATTAAAAAGCAAGTCTAGTCTTTCTTCCTTCATTGTATGTGACTATGGACTTGCAAAGAAGTCTTTCTTCCTTCTAATTCATATTACAGCTTGCAGGATGCTTGGGATTTACATCTTGAATACTATGGATTTTACAATAGGAATGAATAACTAGGAGGTGGTCTGCTTTAATCTGTTCAGTTGATATTCATAAATTACAGGGTAACAATAATGGAGGAAGGCTTTATGGGAAATATGAGTCTATGATGCTATCCAAGGCTCCAGGATGAAGAGAAAGGCGAAAAATGTCCCTATTTGGAAGATATCTTCAGCAGCTCATTGCACATTGCAGTTCATATATAAACATATTAAAGATGATGTGCATGTTTGTCTTGGAGTGGCATATAAAAATGATTTTTATTCAAACCAAAATGGTGAGAGCAAAAATTATTATTGTGACAAAATTTCTGACAAAGTACCTAAAATTCACATCAAGCCCAAACTTCTGACCTTAGCCATGAGTTTTTACCAGCTACATCTTTTGCTGGAGTTACTGAGCAACAGAATTGATTGTTCTGTCTCCTCTATAGCCTGCATAATTTTTTCATAGCAGAAACAATTTTGTAATCAAATGGCCACAGGAATGACAAAAGTATCAGAGAATACGTCAAAATGGAAGAAAATCTTGAGATTATCTGATCTATAGAATCTTATTAAACATTAAACACCTGAAATGTTATGTTACTAAATATCTAAAATGAAAATCAGTATGAAAAGCAGATATGTTAGGTGGATGCCTCAGTTGAATTCAGTCTTCTTATTGGATAAGATTAGTTTTTGTTCACAGAACTGCTTTACCACCTCCACTGAGTTCCATGGTTCACTGCAGCTCAGAATGAAATATCCTGATTTTTCTTCATGTATAAGGAAAGAAGCCACTTTGCCCAAAGGTCACATAGGAAGATGGGGAAGTGACAAATTACAGTCAGTACCATGTTTCTCATACAACACCACAATGAAGTCAACTTGATTAGCAACCAAAAATCCAACTGCATTCTTTCTTGGATTCCATTGTGCCAATTTATAACCTTTGTATCCTTTCAGTATTAAAACAGCAGTCTAGAAGAAAAAGGTATCTGGGAAAGTTTACTTTTAAGAATATTTTTTCCTTCAAGATTCCTCATTTCTAGCTCTACCATAGACCCAGTACATCACCTGTCAAAAAAATGACATGAAATCTCAGTATTCTCCCTAAAATACAGAGACCTGTGACATCACAATCCTGAAGCCTGAGAGACTAAGTAGGAAACTGAACCATGTGACATAAACTGTAAGGACCAGAGGGGAGGTGGGGAAGTGAAGAGGAAAGAGGAAAGGACATCCACATCTCTTTTGACCTTTGGACCAATCAGTCCAAACCTTGTATTTTTGTTTGTTTTTTGGTTCCTGTCCTGTTTGTTTGTTCCCTTCATTCAACTCATTTCACCAAGTGTTTACAGAACATCCACGTTATGCTAGTACCAGTTATTACCTCTGAACAAACAGAATAATGTTTGGAGTGTGACTCACACCTTGAAGTCCACTTCCTTTTAGAGATACTATCTTACACTCGGTAAATTTAAGCTAGGAATAACCTCACACCAGTTAGTGTTTGAATTTGGAGAAGGAATAGAAGGGATTATCTGCTGGGAAGGCTTCATTATTGAAATGTTCTTTCCTAAAGCTACTTTTTTTTTTCCCTTTCAAGTCATGTATCACTGACCCACAGCAAAACCCAGATTCCAACAGATAATCCAATCTGAAGCAAAGTTGGTTATTCAGGTGTCAGACAGGTACTAATTTAGCATCTACTTTGTGTGAGATACTCTTCTAGGTCTTGGCATAGAGTGGTGACCAGGAAAGATCAAGACCCAAGCACTCTGTGGTGCTTCCATGCTCACAGGGGAAACAGAAAATAACAGGTAAATGCATGATAAACAGTATGCTTTCAACTAGTCATAAATATTATGAAGGAAACAGACATGAAAATGTAATATTAATCTAGGCATGGGTATTGCATATGATGATTGATCAGGCAGGAATCACGTTCTCCTAGGAGGTGACATTTAAACTCAGACCCTTAGGATGTCCCAACTCTTAGTATTACTCAGAGTCAAGCTGTGGGGCCTCATAAGACTCCAACAGAAGGAACCACAGTTTCATGCTGCCAGGGCAAAGCTACTCTGTTCTTAATTGATGGCTACACTTCATAAAGTCTGAAATGAGTAACAGTGAGGAAAGGCGGGGCAGCTACTAGAGACAGAAGAGTCATTGTGATTTAGTTCTTTGGTAGATTGCTCATACTTTCAAGGGTCATCGGTAGCATAACCGCACCTTGGTGCTTGGAGAAAGCAGGGTATAGCGGCTGGACTGGCCCAGGCCTCTCTGCCTGGAGCTCCTGGTAATGAACATGCCAACGTGTGAACCGGCTTGCCCAGCACTCCCACGGTGGGAAGCTGTTTACTCTCTCCCTGGAGGACACAGGGTTAGACACAGTTAAATCTATAATCATTATCAACTAGATCAACACGTTCTCACCACCACCACCCCCACCCCAACAGTGGTTCAATGGCCTGTGAATGTTTTGCTTTCAGGGAAAAAAAAGAAAAATTTTCTTATTTCAATAAGTCATTTCATGGTCAAAGGAAGCTTTTGTTACTTCATAGTCCACTCCTGTTTTCTTTTTATTGCTTAATAAAACTGAAAAACTTGATGCAGCCATTGTGTAAGTCAGACAAAAAATGCTGACAAAAAAAAAAATCTATTCTAAGTATGTTTAACCCCTGGTGGTATAGTTGTTAGGAATGTGTATTATTACTGTCTTAAGAGCTAAACTTTCACAGTTCCTAAAATTATGGCTATTTCCAAAACTCAACCAATTATGACTATTTCCAAACATCAGCCAATGCTTAGGATAGACCTTAAGATATGGAAGAAATGTAAGACATGGCTTCTTTCTTTAAGGAGCTCACAACTTAGTTGAAAATACTAAAAGACAATCATTGGCAGTATATGACAGTACAAAGTTAAGCTACGGGAGATAAGCTACGGGAGATAAGCTAACAGAACTGTAGTGGTGAAGAGGGCCAGCAGAGGAGGCTGGAGCCCTCAAGTAGTGCTTGATGACAGAAACATGACTTGAAGAATGGGGAGGATTTGGAGAGGAAGAGAATGAAATTTCTCAAATGGGGAATGACAGAGGAACATGCCCAGAGCTGGGCATGAGCTGGAACATTTTCATAGGAGAGGGTGGAGATGTGAACAAATGCAGCCGTGGTTCATTTGGGGAGCTGTTGGGAAATGGTCAGATTGATATTGAGCCATGCCTTTAAAAGGGCCAGCTGTTTTACCAGCTACAGATGCCTGCTGAATAACTTTGCAAAAATTTGACTCATATTGATTTTCTGGGCTGCTGAGTGGACAAAGGAAAATTGTTGGTGATTTGTAAATATTTGTTGTATTACGTGTAACTTGACCATTGTCTTCCTGGTTCATAAGGTGTGCAGATGAATTTAAACACCATCAGAAAGCTTCCTTCCTCAATATAAAGTCATTGCAAGGTTATTGAGACATCCCAACAAATAGAAGGGCATCTTAAGGTTAAGTTCACATCCTTCTGTTCATGAACATCTCAGTGAAAAGTCATTTTCTCTGTTACTCTCTGTGCAATTTATTTTTAGTGCTTTGTTCAGAGAAGATGAAGAGTCACTCAAGTCACTTCAATATTCCAGCAAAATAAAGAGATTTTAAATTTTACTTTATGCTTTTTGTATTTATACATATAGTTTTATTCTTTCAAACCCTGTACAATCTTGCATCTCTTGGAGTTATTAATGGAAATTCCATCTCTCCTAATGTTTGTTCATCATATTCCCTCAATCCAAAGTTCCTCTTCAGTTATGGATTAACTCCTCTCCCGGAAATATTTTTACAATACAAATGAATACTTTTGAGGACAATTGGCTCTTTTCTTTCTTACAGTTTGAGTCATCCAAGAATGAGTGTCTTTGATAATTCCAGAAACTGACATAAATCTGAATTAGCTCTGGATCATAAAGAAAGAATTAGCACGACTCAGCCTTTAGGGTTAATAACCCAACTGGAGGAACAGAAATCCATTTTTAAACCATAGAGAAGACCGGGTGTGGTGGCTCACACCTGTAATCCCAGCGCTTTGGGAGGCCAAGGCGAGCAGATCACGAGGTCAGGAGTTTGGGACCAGCCTGGCCAGTATGGTGAAACCCCGTCTCTACTAAAAATACAAAAAATTAGCCGGGCACAGTGGTGCACAACTGTAATCCCAGCTACTCTGGAGGCTGAGGCAGGAGAATCCCTTGAACCCAGGAGGCGGAGGTTGCAGTGAGCCGAAATCGCACCACTGCACTCCAGCCTGGGTGATAGAGTGAGACTCTGCCTCAAAAAAAAAAAAAAAAAAAGAGAGACAATATGACTAGGACCTCTACTGGCAAAACATGTCCCTGCCAAGCTCTGGACTCAGGAGCCTTATCACTTTTGTTCCAACAGAACAATCATGGGAGTTCTTACAGCAGGACCTCCCCAAACATCACCTCTTGATGTTAGCGTGGGACCTGCAAAGAGACACTCTGCTTTGTGGCTGTGGAGACACATCCCTGAAGTAACTTAGTGCTATCAGAAGGACCACACACCTAGAAGGCACATAAGGGAGTTTTCAGACCTTCCCAACGTCTCATATCCCACTTTTGATTGGGGTGCCCCTGATACATCTGAAACAAATAGTCAGATCTACAGAAATATTTGTACAGTTCATCTCACACATTGGATCACCCTAGTGTGTCAGCTTTGGTTCTTAAAAGTGAAAGCATTCTTCAGCACTATGTTGATATGATCATAAAGAATACAGGCCTTTTTTGTACACTTAACTCTTTTCTATAGGTTTATCTTTCTTCATCTGTAAAATGAAGACAAATAATAATACCTGTCATACAATGTTATTAGATTTTGCTAATGAATGCTAAACTTTTATGAGGATGCTTTTCACATTATCAGTCTATAACCAGAGGCTTTTAGAGGCTTCAATGATGCTGAGGATGACTCCTTAATTTCTTCACCTTCCTTTTCTTCCCACCCCTCAGGACTCACATATATATTCCAGTGTAAATATTAATAAACGTGAACTGGCCAAAGAAGGACTAAATTTTGTAGTAGCGAACCTGCCATCCATTACATGTTCAGTTCACTGGTTAGGTTCAGGGATGCAGCGGGAGTTTTATTGTCCCTTTTGGAGCCTGATGCATCTGGCAGGAAGTGAACTTTTTTATTACAACTCCTACCATCAGTCAGCAATTTTCAAAAGTTCCTGAGATCCAGTTCACTTATATTTTATTCTGTGAATTTAAAATTCTGAACTGCAGCAGACAGTCCCCAAATGAAGTTGAGGCATTTCAAGAATATAAAATAATTGGAATGTCTTTCTTTTCTCCTTCTCCATAGGTTAACCTCAGAGCCACAGATGTCAGGCTCATGCGCCAGTTGCTCGTAATCAATGAGAGCATCGAGTCCATCAAGTGGATGATAGAGGAGAAAGCCACCATTACCAGCAGAGGCAGCAGCCTCAGTGGCAGCCTGTGCAGTTTGTTGGAGAGTCAGAGCACCTCCTTACATGGCAGCTACAACAGCCTACATGATGGCAGTGATGGGCTGGATGGCATTTCCGTGGGAAGTTATCTGGACACATTGGCGGATGATGTCCCAGGCCATCAGACCCCTTCAGACTTGGACCAGTTCAGTGACAGCTCCCTAATAGAGGACTCACAGGCACTACACAAGCGTCCCAAGTTGGATTCTGAATACTACTGTTTTGGCTAGCGACACAGTTTTTTGCGTGGGACTGGTGTGCAATTAACTTGTATTTATCCTTCTTCTCCGCTGCTATATTTTTGGTGTGATTTTTATTTTAATAAGATGACCTTTTTAAAAGAAGCTGATTTTGAAACTGCTTAATGGTATTTCTGTTGCTCCTAATACTTCTCATCTGAACTGATTTATTTTTCTCTGTTACATCTCTATTTTTTATTTATTACAATGATTTTCTCCCTTCTTTTACAGTGGCACAAACAAAGTAGGGGGGAAGAGAATAAGCAATAATTATGTTTTTGCTTTTGTTTTCAGAGCAATGGGTCAGGGATTAAAAGAAAAACTTTGCTAAATTTTACAATAAACCAAAGTCTGATAACAGTAATTTTGTTGCTTGTGTTCTTAAATGATTTAAGGTTTCATCTTCCAGAAGATATTGAGATATATTACTGTTGGCATATCAGGTTAAACAAAATGCTTGGAAAAAAATTAAGCATTATTGCTAGGCCACAACATTCTAGTGTATAATCAACAATACGGTTAGTCACATCTGCCTGCATGACAGTCATCTGAAAGTCCCCAACTATATACAATCTGTTCAACCGATTCACCCTTGTGTTGGCACTTTGGATTAACATTTTGTCGCCAGGGATTCTAGCTCAAAGCATATATTGATTTGTGTAATAATATGTATTACTCTCTCAAATTTCAAAGAATAATTAAGTATGGAGGCCATTTAAGGCAAAAATGTCCTAAATTTAATTACATATTGAGATTTTGTTGGCATTTACTTTTTTGCATTTTGCAATTCTAATAGGATGTATAGATACTTAGATGCATACAAGCAGATGGATAGATAGACAGATAAATATCCCTATAGTACGGAAGCAGAATTGTTATTCATTTAAGAAGTCCAATATGATATTTATTCATCCTAGTATAAATAAATAATCTCTTAGTTTTCTGAAATGGAATATTGTAACTCACATAGAGAGTGGACATTTAGTTTTAATATAATGTTATTAATCCTCTGCATTTCTTTTACCTTGATAACTCCTAGTGAGGGAATCTAATTAAGATTTCATGCTGTTCTTTGTAATGATAAATATTTCTGGACTAAACACTGTATAATACAAATCAAAAAGTCTTCCTTCTTACAACTGAGAAATGTCCTTACCCAAAAAATGTTTCACCCAAATTTCCTTTATTATATACTTATTACACATGTTAATTTATTGTTTGTTTCCAAGGCATATATTATTCAATTTCCAATTAAAATATATCAGGGCTTATATTTTACACTAGTCTTTTCACATAAATAGCTTGATATAATCCTCATCACAACAATCTCATAATGTGAGGATTATCACCATCCTATGTTTTATGTTTGAGGAAATTGAGGCACACAGAAGGCAGGCCACTGAGACGCATCTCCCAGTAATTGTCGAAGCTAAGATTTAAGCTTGCATCTGTCTTACTCCTAACAGTAACACTCAATAACCTCTTTGGTAATGATTGATATTAAATAATAAAATGGGAATGAGAAAGCAAATGTAAGTCCATAACAAAAATTAAAAATGTAACCAACTAATTTCAAACAAAAGGTAATGAAATATGTAACCATATGCCTACAAACCTTGCAAGCAGAATATCCTCAACTAGAGAGAAGTAGCAGGCAGCAAGAGTATGAGGCATCAAGGGCAAATTCTAACTTCTTTAAAACTCATCCTTTGCCTTGAACAAGTCATGCATATGAAAGGCTATTTCTGTTCTCAGATCAGTTTCAGATCATGAATACAATCTGGTAAATTTCTGTTACACTCTCCTTGTGCAACCTGCTTCCCCTGCTATATGTCCACCCCTTGCCCTATATAAATTTTCCCTCTGGAGAAAGAAAATGCAAAAAGCACAAGAATATAATGTGGGAGAAATGTCTGGAATAGTTTTCATTTATATATTGTATTTTAAGGAACCTGTGATGAACATTAGCAGAACACTTGAGAATGATTTTGGCTCTATGAGTTTCAATACTTTATAGGCTTTACATTTATTCCAATATTTTTTGCAAAAGATAGCAAATATAGATTCCACAATTTAGATATATGGAAGCACATGTAAGCCAATTTTGTTTTAATAATTGATTTTGCTAAAAGAAAGGAAATAAACAATTAAGCAACACTAACTGCTAACATATTCATTGGTCTCAAGAGTGGTTGTATAGAAGTGCCTCATTTTTAACTGAAGAATCCCCATAACTAATCTCTGACCTGGACCATCTGATATTTGATCTCTGTCAGCACCAGAAGGAAAAGGGGTAAAAAGTTACAGTATCTTTCAAACTATTCTGCCTGCCCTGAGTTGTGTTTTCCCAGAGAAGATGGAACTTTCCTAGTTACATTAATCTCTCTATTTTTATGGACTTGTTAGTCTTTTAATGGATGGAAATAATTAGATGTAAGAAATTTAGACAAGTTAAAACTAGTACATTTTTGCAGGTTTGCAAATAAAGGAACTCTAAAAGACCAACCTAGAAGGCTTAACTAACCTTCAAGAAAACAATGTTTATAACCAGCCAGCCCCAAAGTGCACAGTATCAAGTTTTAACTATTCATCAATGTTTGGAAATGCAAAAAAGATTATTTACTATGGGTGGACTATAAAAGTACTTGCAGCCCCACAAATAATTGCATTCAGGCATTTGTCTACCACTTAAAAAAAAATACAATCATCTCCTTGATGCCAAAATAAATGTTTTTTTTTTTTTAATTTTGTTTTGTTTAGACAAGGTCTCATTGTGTCACCCAGAATGAATACAGTGGCACCATCATGGCTCACTGCAGCCTCCAACTCCTCAGTTCAAGCAATCCTCCTGCCTCAGCCTCCAGAGTTGCTGGGACCACAGGCATGCACCACCATGCCCAGCTAATTTTTTATTTTTTGTAGAGAAGAGGTTTCACTATGTTGCTGAGACTGGTCTTGAACTCCTGGATTCAAGTGAATCTTCCACCTCTGCCTCCCAAACTCCTGGGATTACAGGCATGAACCATCCTGCCTGACCAATAAATGATTATTAAGCCTAGCACAGTGGCACATGCCTGTTGTCCCAGCTACTCAGGAAGCTGAGATGGGAGGACTGTTTGAGCCCAGGAGTCTGAGTCCACTCTGAGCAACATAGCAAGACCCTATCACTAATAAAATAAATACAAATTAAATAAAGGAAAACAAGATAAATGGTTATTTCAAGCTCCTTATCTTACTGATCTCACAGCAGTTGACATATCTGATCACTCTTTTTTGAAAGAATGTCTTCATTTGGCTTCCAGGACATCACTTTCCCCTTATCCTTCACTGCCTGCGTGTATACAGACTCCACTGCTGGTTTCTCTTCATTTTTCTGACCTTCAATGGGAAGAGTGCACTTGGGCTCAGTTCTCTTCCAAAACGGTTCCACTGAGGAATCCACTCAGTTTCATAGTTTTAAGTATCAGCTATGTGCTGAGATTTCTAAATGCATGTGTCTAGCCCCAGTCTTTCCCCTGTACTCCAGCCTCCCACGTCCACCTGCCTCTGCAGCATTTCTGCTTGATGTCTGATAAGCATCTCAATCTGAACATATACAAAATGGAAATTTTGCTCATTTTGAAATCCTCCCCAGTGTAGTAAATGGTGCCTCCACTCATCAATTTCTCCATACAAAACCTTGAAGTCATTCTTAACTACTCTCTTTCCATCACACAGCATCCATATCATGTGAGTTATACCTTAAAAATGTATCCAGAACATTACAGATTCTCATCACCACCACTGCTATCACTCTAATTCAAGCACCACCCCTTCTCCCTGGAACTACTGCAATAGCCTTGTCTTGTTTCCCTCCTCCCATCCCTACCTCCCTACAGTCAGTGTTCAACACAGCAGAGTAATCTTCTAAGATACAAGTCAGATTTTACCAGCCCTTTTTCAACCCTGTAATGAATTTCCATCTTCTTGAGAGTCTAGTCTAAATCTTTACTGTGGACTACAAAACCCCATGTAATCTGTCATCCTTCTGCCTATCTAACCTCATCTAGTACCATCTTCTCCTCTTTCACTGTGAAGCTTCATTTGCATCTTTATTTTTACAAATCTCAAAATCCAAGCATGTTCCCACCTCAGAATCTTTGCATTTCTCATTTCCTCTTTCTGAAATATTTTTATAAATAGGCTTAAGTCTTCATTCCCTAGTTCTATGTGGTCTCCAGTCAAGTGGCCGCTTGTTGAGAGGACTTCTCCTACAGTCTCCTGGCACTGTCTATCTTCCTTACTCTGGCTTTTCTTCCTAACCCTTATCAGCACCTAAAGTTTTGGGGTGCACTCTCTGCCTCCCCCACACTAGAATGAAAGGTCTATGAGAGGAATAACTTTATTTTGTTCACCACCATATCCCTTGGAACCTAGAAGAGTATCTGTCACATAGTCAATACCAAGTAAATATTTTTGACTAAAGTAACTATTACTATATTAAAGCAATGATTACACATTTGCTGAGTGCCTTTTAGGTGCCAGGCAATAACTGTGCTAGGTCCTGGTGGTATGAAGATGAGGAAGGTATGAAACCTGCCGTCCGAGAGCTCATCTGTTTAGTATGTTTCTCTGACTGGAAGAAAAATGGTCTCCAATCTCACCCCAAATATGCCCATTTCCTAATCTCTTGAACCTGTTAAATGGCAAAAGGGACATTGTGGATGTGATTGAATTATGGACCTTGAGCTGGAAAGATGACCCTGGATTATCTGAGGGGGTCTTATGAGAGAGAAGTAGGAGTGTCAGAGTAAAAAAGTGAGAGACAATGGAAGAGAGAAGTGAAGAAGTGCAAAATGGTATATTGCTGGCTATGAGGGTAGAAGTGGCCAGAGCCAAGGAATGCAAGCAGGGTAGTTTCTATTTCTCAGCATGAACTGTTGTATCAATCTTATGCTCTTTCTATGTAATCAGTGTTATCATTGTTCAAATATTTAGTAGAGAATTCCCATTAAACATTAAAACTCAAATATTCTCACCAATCATTGTAGATGGGTTTTGTGTAACCCAGGCAGGGTTGGGCCAAATCAGAGCTCTGGGATTGTTTCACATCCACCTGTATTTGAGTGCTAGTTACATTCCAAATACTGTCAAAGTTTGCATTCTTCCAAGTTATTAACACTGTGTGCAGGGCCTATTTTCCAGTGTGGGAGGAAGAACTGTCAGAGGCTGCATTATTTCATTTTTTACTAATAAAGAATCCTGTACCAATAGGGAAATGTATGCCTTCTTGGAGTTTTAGATTATTCTCAGACTAATTTACTACAATTATTTTTACATCAGCCAAATCCACCTATAAATCAAATATACTTCTGGTTAGCAACTCTGCATTTTTTCACTCTCATGCAAAGGAAGATTCCTTACTGTTTTACTGCTGATGCATTCCAGCTTTTTGTCACTTGGCCTTCCACTGAAAGCAATTTATTTGTGATTTTTATGAAAAGTAGGCTCCCTCAAGCAACCCTGAAAATTTTGTTCATCACAAAAAATGGACTGAGATGATTATATATACATTCTGCTAAATCCTCAAAAATCTAGTTGTTGTTGTTTTTTTTAATTCAAAGATTACATGGTGTTAGATGTGAAAGGGCTGCTGGAGGATGTGTATAATAATACATATAAGGAAAATGAGGCATTTTTGGGCAACTTGTTCCTCTGATAGACAGTGTGGCCACGTTACATGTCTAAACTAAGCTTCAGAAAAATCATCAGATCCACACCTGCAGCATAGAATGAATGGTTCAAGATGTTTTAATGCAAAACAAAAATAACTTATTTCACTTAAAATACAAGTGATGTAATATAAAAGGAAAAAAGAATGACATTTAAGAAGTAAAATGGTGTAATCATTAACTTGTAATTAAGAGATAATTATAAACTATCAAAGGCTTAGGTTTCAGTGTATCTCTGTTTTGCCACTTACGACTATGTTTGAGTTAAGTAAATTTGGAATAAGTAAATGCTTCTTTGTGCCTCAGTTTTCTCATTTGTAAATTGAGCATAATGAAATCTGCTTCATAAAACTGTTGAAGAATTAATTTTTAGAAAGTGCTTGAAATATTATCTAGCACACAGAAATGCTTATTAGGCTATCTTTATAATAAATCAAGTAACCTGTTTTATATCTAAGAAGGAATTAAGACTAGCTTATCATAGTGCATATAATTTAAGTACATACACTGTTGTGTGACCAATCCAATAACTTGTCAATCTCTCTGGAAAATATCTTCCATAAAGGCTGCAGAAATAAAATAGTTACATTTGTATCCCCCTAGTTGCTAACCATGGCCACGGAACAAGATTTTGCCCAACAAACTATAGGCAGAAATCTGAGAGAGGTTTCTGGAAAACCTTTGCTGACTTTGACCTGTTTATATAAACCTTTCTTGAACTAACAATATTTTGAGATTTTCGCATCCTTATTTCGTATGGCAATTGTACTCTTGCGGGGAAAAAACGTTTAAAGTACAACTTGCATTTTAGTACTGTTAACACACAGGGCTAGCAGTGAATTAAACCAAGGAGATACAGTTGTTTTCATTCCATCCTCAGGGTTACCATCATACAGCTATTTGATATGGAGACTTTTTTTTAAAAAAGCAAAACAAGTTTTCACTTTCACAGTACATGCTTTAGAATAATAGGTCTTCAGAATGATGAGATGGTGCTAAATTCAGCTTGTTTTCTCTAATTTACTTTCTGGAAACCTATAAAGGTGCATAGAGAATTCTGTAGACATTAAGATTTTGTAAAGTGTTAATTTGCTGTCTGAAATTTCACTTGCAGCTATGTTTTAAAAGAGAAAAGAAATATGTATATAATGTGTCACTTTCTTCTTTTAGATCACTTACAAATGTAACACCAGTTAAATAATAATGGCTTACTTTGATAGATTTATTACAGATAGAAAAACAAAGCCAATATTAATGGGAATAGAGTTTAAAATGGAGCTGTACCTCACCTACTTTTTCCTGTTAGGTTTGTCAAATCAATCAGTGAGAAAATAATAGGTGACAAAATGATGACTGGTGATACTATTTATAGTATGCAAATCATTTGTCATAGAGATTTTGATTGAATAGATGGTCAAATAATTTATCAAAAATCTGTCATGATTCTATCTTATTCCAAATTTTTACTACTTAAAGAATTTTAAAATACTAAAATCCTTGTAGAGTTCATTGGCATGGTTCTAGGCAAAAGTATCTGCCAGCATTTAGAGTGAAGGTCCTCATCAAATTGAGGGCTAAGGCTCCCATTTGAGTTCATGATAGGTACAATGTGAATACTCCCAAATTCCAAGATCAGTAGATCTATGAAAATGGCTGAAATCTCATGTAATGTGTTCCAAGATGACTGACTAATTAGAAAAAGTTAAAACCCTGAGCCTCTCAGAGAATTTGCAAAGTTAGACAGGTTGGGTGTATTAAACACTATTTTGAAAAAAATGAAAATATCACAGTAAAAATGTTATGCTTTTTCTATTTGAGTTTTCTATTTTGATGAGGAACATATATGAACTCACATGTCTTGAAGGTCTTAAGAATTCAATTTTGAGGTTTTGCTCTGGAACGGGGGACCAGAAAAGCAAATGACATGCAGTTTCACCACAAGTTTTTTATAATTTTTATCATTTCATCTGATATGTGATCCACTGATATGTGATCTGCTGTTATCTTAAGAGTGCTGTGAAGAAATGCAAATTGCCAATTGCTCCTGTTACCATGATTTCCTACCTGAGAATTACTTGGTTTTGTTTTAAGTTGAACAATTCAGTTTCAAATAAACACTATGATCCATTCTTTCTTTTAGTGATGCAAATACTTCCACATTCTTCCATTCCAGGCTCATGTTTCTAATTAGGAAAGCCTTTCCTACTTCATATTTCACATATTAGGTTAGTGCAAAAGTAACTGTGTTTTGGGGCCTTGAATTTGAAATCATTATAACTACGCTCAAACACATATTTATTAATCAAAACAGGAACCATTATAATCAACAGATTTTTGCCAATGAGAAATAAGTTTGTCTATTCCTGTAGCATAAAAATCCATGCTTCAGGACTCGACAAACTCTTGGAAAGCATTTTCTGCATCCTGCTGGTTGTGGAAGCGTTTTCCCTGCAAAAAGCTGTCGAGATGCTTGAGAAGTGGTAGTCGGTTGGTTACAGGTTAGGTGCATATGGCATATGAGACAAAACTTCATAGCTCAACTTTTGAAGAGTTGGTTGTGTGGGGTGTGGTCAAACATTGCCATGAAGAAGAACTGGGCCCTTTCTGTTGACCAATGCCAGCTGCAGGTGTTGCAGTTTTCAGTGTATCTCATCGATTTGCTGAGCATACTTCTCAGATGTAATGGTTTCTCTGGGATTCAGAAAGCCGTAGTGGATAAGACTGGCAGCAGTCCACCAAACAGTGACCATGACTTATTTTGGCACAAGTTTGGCTCTGGGAAGTGCTTTAGAGCTTCTTCTCAGTCCAACCACTGAGCTGGTCATTGCCAGTTGTTGTATAAAATCCACTTTTCATTACGTGTCACAATCAGAGAAATGATTTGTCCTTGTTGCACGAAATAAGAGAAGATGACACTTCAAAACAATGATTTTTTTAGATTTTCACTCAGCTCATGAAGCACCCACTTATCACGCTTTTTCACCTTTCCAATTAGCTTCATATGCCAAATAAGAGTAGAGTGGTTGACGTTGAGTTCTTTGGAAACTTCTCATTTAGTTGTAAGAGGATCAGCTTCGATGATTGCTTTCAGTGGGTCGTTGTCAACTTCCAACGGCTGGCCACTATGCTCCTCATCATCAAGGCTCTCCTCTCCTTTGTGAAACTTCTTGAACCACCACTGCACTGTGCGTTCATTAGCAGTTTCTGGGCCAAATGCGTTGTTGACGTTACAAGTTGTCTCTGCTGCTTTACGACCCATTTTGAACTCGAATAAGAAAATTGCTCTAATTTGCCTTTTGTCTAACATAATTTCTATAGTCTAAAATAAACAGCAAGTATTAAGTCATTAGCAAAAGAACATAAATTGAGAAATGCCCATTAAAATTATGTATAACATAACCACATTTATTTAAGACTGTAT
The DNA here is from genome assembly GCA_036589455.1 of Ateles fusciceps. Taxonomy (NCBI): domain Eukaryota; kingdom Metazoa; phylum Chordata; class Mammalia; order Primates; family Atelidae; genus Ateles; species Ateles fusciceps. Next base: position 713,373 of record JAZHEH010000827.1, on the reverse strand, counting down.
TCCAATATCAAACAGCAAATTCCAACGATGTGAAACCAGCAATTACTTTTGCACTCACCTAATAGATTCATTTGGAAGCAAGGACTACAAAATACTTTTTATGTAAAATGTTTCTTGAGCCACAGTCATTCTGTAGTTCTAGACTCTAACATAATCCCTTTAAGGGCTTTCTAGTGCAGAATCATTGTCTTACTTTGGAGGTCAAGCCTACAACTTTATCTGCCCAGTATCAGCTTTTTGCAATGTAAGAGCACTCTTCCTTCTCAATGACATGGGCAAAAAGACTAGAAATGTCATAAAGATTTAAGAAATGAACCAGATAATCAAACATTTACTAAAGATTTTATTAGTAACAAACATCAGTAATAAAGGCAATGATACAAAAAGTTATGCAGAACCACAAATCATGCTCAATAGCCAGTAACCAGAAGCCAGAAAGACCATCAAAAACAAGGTCGCATTGTGAGAACATCAGGATACAAAGATAAAAGTGTGTAACCTTGATAAAGAAACACAGGGAAAGAAGTTTAGGTTTAAATGGAGAAAAAGAGTAAACTCTCATCTACTAACATCAGGCAGTTCTAAAGACCAGCAGAGGCATCGCTCATTAGCAGGTCAAGCTAGATAAATGAGACAAGGAAAGGCACTGTTCCCACCATGTACATTAATCTCCCTATTCTCTGAGAGGCTCTGAGAATACTATATTGATGTCATCACTTTTTCTTCTCCATGCTCAAGAATGTCTTTCTCTCTGTTCTCTATCATCCAAACTCATTTATCTTTGAAAATCTATCTTCTCCAGGTAGCAGTCAGCTTTTCTCTAAACCTATGTTATTCATTGATTGTACTATATGCTTTGGTACTTAAGAATTTGCTCTAATATGAGGTAAGGATGTGTATGTCAGTTTACTCTCAAATTGCTTATACATAAATTTTAATTTCTCATTGTCTAGAATATTATATATATCATAATATTCGCTGTCAGTATATGTCCAACAGATATTTCTAGAATTAAAGTAATTGAATTTATTTTTAAGACCTATCAAACAAATAAAAGTAATTTCCCTGCCATCAAAAACAACAGAAAAAAGTATTCATATCATATTATCATTTACTTATTACTATTATTATATTATATATATATATATATATATATATATATATAAACTGTGATTCAGAATGTTTAAATTTTCGTAAAAATTATTTAAATTGTTTTTGCTATATGGTAAAAAATATGAGAGCAGAAATAAAAGGTAGCAAACAAAAACATTAGGAAGTTATATAATATTTTGACTAGAAAAGCTGACTACCAAATTAAAATTTTTAGAATAAAGGCATTAATAAAATGAATAAATAGATCAACATTTTAAAAAATCTATAGTTTTGTTATATGCCATCGTCATTTGAGAGATGTCACAGTATTCCATTCACAAAAGAAAAAAATACATGAAATATTAAAGAGTAATTGCAACAATAAATGAAATTTACCTACCTGAAAAAAAAGACATTTCCAACATACATAAAATTTGAAAAAATTCAAAAATATTACAAGAAGTTACATTTTTCTAATTTATATTTAATGAAAGTAAATGAGAAAAGTAAAACAGATTGTTGTAGATGAAAAAAGGAATAAAAAATCAGTTTTGAATTTCATCTAGCTAGAAGACTGAGCAACAATATGACAGTATCTATTCAGCAAAGGAAGAAAAAAGAAAAATTTTCTATCTTGATAATAAACCCTTCTAGAGCTATAATAATTAAAACAATGCATTGCCAGAACAAAAATAGATGTCTTAGAATAGAATAAATTCTTTATTTATAAATATATAAATTATATATAAATATATAAATAAATATTTAATGTTTATAAAATAAGTACCTGAAAACAACAAGGAAAATAGTTTATTCAGTACTATTGAGATAATGTGTTAGAAATCTGAAGACAAAAACCTGTTTTAGACCTATAATTTACATGATAAACCAAAATAAATCCCATGTGTATTAAAGTGTTGGTTTTTTAACTATAAGTAAATTACAGAAGACATTCAATTTTAAACATACTGAGATAAAGAATCAGTTACTAAAACAATGAAAATTTTTATATGTAAAAAAGTTAAAACTATAAAATTTAGAAAAAAGACATGTATGTTGAGGAAAATAATTATAGCAAATATAATAATATAAAGAATGTAATTGTTAAAAAATAATCAAAGTCCTGGGATTACAGGCATGAGCCACTATGCCTGGCTAACAAAGTATGTTTTACAATAAAGTGTTGAATATCTCATGTAACTTACTAAATACTGTACTGAAAGGGAAAAACAGAATGGTTATATAGGTACTAGATATATGGTTTCAACTGACTTTCACACCATCATAAACTCAAAAACTAATGTCAAACTATTGTAAGTCAGATACTATCTGTACATTACTTAATTGTATTTTTATGGATTGGATTTGATGGATTAAGTTTTAGATTGTTTATTATTGGAAATGTCAGATTTCCCTTATTATAAGTGTGAAGTTCATATGCTCTAGTGAGAATTTGTTTCAACTTATAGTCAACTGTACTGAGTTTAAATCTGAAGATTCCAATTATGAGCTATGTGATCCTCTGCCAACATGTTTTCTCATGCATCAGACCGAAAATGTATCTTTCAAGGTTCTGTGAGCGGTACATCAGACAACATATTATAAAACATTCCACAAATATTAGGGAACATATCTCCTGCCTTACTTATGAAATGGTTCTGCAGTCCTCCCCAGAAGGCAGGTCTACAGGGAAGCGCCTATCAACTACGTATTATTGTTGGGTGGTTGTGATGTATTTTTCATGATTCATCTGAAAGTCTTGCAAATGAAATATTTCATAAAGCAAGACAACCTTGAAAATCCTGTCGTTTCAGAAAAGCTAGAGAAGATAATCAGCTATTATTGAAACTAAGCTTGATGTGATTTGGTATCATGCTCTGAGATTGTCACTAAGAATATCTGATCTCTACCCATGAGCGGACTGTTTAAAAACCAGCTAAAAGCTATCAGCACTGAGAATGATTGAATTTATTTAACTTAGTGCTGAATACACTGTAGATACTAAACAAGTACGTATTATACAACTAATACCAGAAAAATATTCCACTAACTAGCATTTTCTAGAAAACCTTTCAATATTGTTTAGCTAGTTTTAAATCAAGTTCATATGTGATTTTGTATAATTTGATTTTGGAATAATGCTTTTTGCTTCTCAGACTTGCCCAATTACTTTTTGATTTGTGCATTATCCATGTGTGGCTCTGCTTGTTTTTATAATTAAACTCTGAGTAAAATGTCTGTCACTGAAATCACACTCATTTGAGAATGCGTATGTCCATGTGTTTATGGATACTGGCTTTCTTCTCTTAGCTTGACTTACCAAATTAACTGTCACTTGTTATTTATGTTTGAATTTAATCTGAATTAAATTCTCACAAAAGAGATAAAAACCTCATTTTAACATGAAGAATTTAGTAGAATCCCTTGAATAAGGAAGAGAAAAGTATGTTTATACACAGATAAATGAGGCTGTAGAAAGATGATCTATGTGTGGTTTTATGAATTAAAATGTTACCCTATTTTAAGATTTCTGACAAAACATGGGATCTATAAGTATTCACTCAACAAACATATTTATGATGAGCTCTAACAGATGTGGGTGTTTTGTTGGAGTTAAAGTTTTAGAAAAAAATGGCAGAATCTGATTTTAAATTGCTCATAGTTGCATAAACAAGCAAAGTAAGTGCAATGGTGACTGTGGCAGAAATCACAATAATTATTTTTCAAACCAGATATTTGACTGTCTCCCAATCTTCTAAGTATCATTTGTAAGCAAAGTCTGATTAAATGGTGACTGTTTTTCTAAGAAGAGTCATGACTGGCTGTTCATCATCAGTAAACCCAAAGAGACATTGACTAGCTTTTAGGTTAAGATACAAGTACCTGGGGAAAATATTTAAGAATTGGCAAGAAGGTTGGAGGACTGAGGATAATGATGGAAGGGAAGAGTTGGGAAAAAAAAACTGCAATGCAATAGAAAAATGTGGAAAAAGACTGAGAGATGAAGAAGCTGTTGTGAACAGTGGATCATTAGTTGGTAAAGCAAAGAGGAAATTTAAGTCAGACTCCTTGGAAATATGGTAGGATTATATATATATGGTGCAGTACTTCCTCTGGGAGATTAAGAATCTTTCAGTCAAGATGAAGGCTGCTATTTTCAATGCTTCTTTAGAATGATTTGTGTGTTTTTCCAGATAGACATACATGTGAGATTGAACTTAAGGTTAGCTGAGTGGTTCAAGATCTTCCACATTTGTTTGGAAGCTATGTTTGAAGTGTTATGAAAAAAGAGAGGAGAGTTGTTTATTCAGTAAATGGAGGTGTGGAATGAAGAAAGGACTTCAAATGTCTTCCAGCTGGGCATAGTGGCTCACACTTGTAATCTTAGCACTTAGGGAGGCCAAGGTGGGCAGATCACTTGGGGCGAGGAGTTTGAGACAAGCCTGGCCAACATGATGAAACTTCATCTCTACTATAAATACAAAAATTAGCCGGGTGTGGTGTTGCACTTCTGTAGTCCCAGCTACTCAGGAGGCTGAGGCAAGAGAATTGCTCGAACTGAGGAAGTGGATGTTGCAGTGAACCAAGATGGCACCACTGCACTCCAGCCTGGGCAACAGAGCAAGACCCTGTCTCAAACAATCAAACACACAAACATACACACACACACACACACACACACAGAATATATGTATGTGTATATATATGTATATATAGTCTCTCAACAAAAACTTAAAGATATCAAAAAAAAAAAAATGAAAGAATATGTGTAAAGGCAAGAGTTTCCTGTTTAAAGCTACTGGACAAAATTGGGGACATCAGACTTTACCTTATGAGTGTAATGATAAGATGCAATAGGAAGTGAACAATATCACCTAAATTTTGGTACCTACAGAAGCACGAACCATTGTATTCTCATCAAACCTCTGAGCTAATTACTATGTTTTTGAAAATACATGAGGAATAAAAGGGAGACTTAAGGTACATGAAAATGCAAACACTCAAAACCAAGATAAAGACATTCAATAGGACAAATGTGCAGGTTCTCCAAACAAGGAAAGAAAAGGAAACTGTCAAATGAAAAACAAAAGTTAAGACACCATAGCTAGATACAATATGTAGACCTTGTTGGAGTTAAATTGAAACAAATCAACTGGAAAATAGCTTTCTTTGGGAAAATCAAAAAAATTGAACATACCATATATATTAAGGGTATCAGATATTATTCAAGAATGCTAATTCATGTAAGTGTAAACATAGAATTTTCAAACTTTTTATCAGAGATACATACTGTAGTACTTATGATGAAATAACATGAATACAATTTACGTTAAAATACCATAGTTAAAAATGTAGCAGGTGGAAAAGAAAAAGAAAATTAGTAAATACTGATCTTTTTTGAAATTGGGTGATGAATAGGTTTACAAGTGCTTACTGTACACTTTTTCCCTTTTATATAATTTTTAAATTTTTATTTTATTTTTTTTTAATTGCATTTTAGGTTTGGGGGTACATGTGAAGAACATGGAAGATTGTTGCATAGGTACACACATGGCAGTGTGATTTGCTCACTTCCTCCCCATCACCTATATCTGGCATTTCTCCCCCATGCTATCCCTCCCCAACTCCCCACCCCCCCACTATCCCTCCCCTTTCTCCCCCCGACAGACCCCAGTGTGTGATACTCCCCCTCCCCTGTGTCCATGTGTTCCCATTGTTCAACACCCGCCTATGAGTGAGAACATGCGGTGTTTGATTTTCTGTTCTTGTGTCAGTTTGCTGAGAATGATGATAAATTTTTTATAATAAAAAGTGAAAAATAAAGAAAATGGAGAAAAAGTTTTCCTGTTCCTTTTTACTTCTCTGGAACCACAGTTCTAGAACCTCCATTTGGTTCTTCTTCATGTTTTCCATTTCTCTGCTAATATTTTCAATCTTTTCATGTACTGTGTGCATATTATCTTCTACATTTTTGAACACCAAAGGAATAGCTGCTCTAAAATTCTTTGATAATTTCAATATCAGGGTTATCTCAGAGTTGGTTTCTATTATTTTGTCTTTTTTCTTGAAAATGGTTCACATTTTCTAATTCTTTATACGCAAAGTAATTTTAAATTTAATGCTGGATTTTGTCAATGTTATGTTGTAAAGACTCTAGATTCTGTTATATTACTCTGAGGAGTGCTGATTTCTTAGTTTTACCAAACAATTAATATAGCTGGAGTCAAAATTAAACTTTGCCTTTGGGCTGCTCAAATGTTATTTTATTTAGTCTTTTATACTTAGCTGGATTTTGTCCCGTCTCTGGTTCAGACAAAGTCATGGGTAAAATTTTAGGCAGTATTTGGAAGTCCTCCTCTCTGACTCACTCTCCTTCTTAGAATTCCTCCTCATTTTTAGTAAGTATGGTTGCCTTAAACTGTTCTCTGGCTCTTCAGTCCTGAAAGTTTGCAGGTAGAGTTATAGTTAACTCAAAGAATCAACTTCAGTGGGCTTTTAGACTAAATGTTATAAAAACAGCAAAATCACCATACGCCATTTTCTTCTCCCTAATGTCAATTTATCTCTAAAATCTACCTGTTTTTACTCTCTAGTTCTTCACATCATTTTAAATGTTTTTATCCAAAACTTATTTTTGTGATTCTTGGGAAGGTTGGGTTTGGTCGGAACTTTACTTGGCATACTACACACAAAAATCAAATAGTGAAGCATAAAAATATTAAAAGATATGAGTATAAACAAACACTAGAATAAGAAAACAAAATAAATTGAAAGATCATGGTAATGGCAAAAAAAAGAAGTGAAAAGAAAGATAAATATACAAAAGTTCCCATTTGTTACAGATATGATATTAGTGCTAAAAATAATACAGTCAGTATTTTAGGGTTGCTAATAAATATATGAATTAGTGGATGGGAATGTTGTAGAGTAGTTGAACATAAATTTGATAAAATGGGTTAGTATCATAATTTTATGAGCTTCATGATATGCTGGTATCTGAATTTTTTTCTTATAGAAAGAAATGAGTCCAACAGGTAATGGAAAAAAAATCCATAAATATAATTAGAGTTCCTTGTGAGAAGATTTGCAGAGGCCCAAAAATTATGTAATTTTAAATTACTAAATGTAAATGGAAACAGAGAGTGAAATTTATGTCCAAAAGCAAATTAGTACATTTTTGTAGGCAATTCAAAAGTTATTGTTTCATGTTTCACTTTTTTTTTAAGCAAACGAAGAAAAAAACTACGCATTCCTAATGCATTGGTCCTATCTATCAAGAGTAAGCCTGGAAATAAATTGCCACTTTTGTAAGAAAGAAACTTTGCTCATTTTAAAAATAAAACTAAATGTTACTGAGATATTGCAAGTATGACTTTCTCAAGATATTAATAGTTTTGGAATTGCTATAGCAACAGTGGGCTGCAAACATCCTGCCACAGATCAAATAGGCATTCTACAAATGGCTAGGAAAGAAAAAAGTGACCAATTTTATATTGGTCATTTTACTGAGAGGATTATTAATTTAATTTATTCTTTCAACAAACCAACTTTTTGTTTCATTGATTTTCTCTATTGTTTATATATCTTCCATTCCACTGATTTCTCTCTTACATTTGTTATTCATTTCCTTCTACTTAGTTTCAATTTAATTTGGTCTTTTAAAAATAGTTTTCTAACAAGAAAGTTTACATCATTAATATTAGATATTTCTTCTTTAGCTTTAGCTGTGTCACACACATTTTGATATATTATACTTTTATTGTAATTCAGTTACATATATTTTCTAATTTATCTTATGATTTCTTTTTGACCCATGAGTTATCTAGAAGTATGCTATTAAATTTCCAAATATTTAGGCTTTTTTCTGGTTCTTTAGTGCTGTTAATTTCTAATTTAATTCAGCTATGATCAAACAACAATGAAGACTTCTTTTATAGCCCAGAGGTGGATTCTCTTGATGAATTTTTCACGTGTGCTTTAAAATAAAGTGAATCCTATAGTGGTTGGATATAGTGTTCTCTACATAAAAATTGGGTTACTGTTTGATAGTGTTATTCAGATCTTCCCTGTCTTTTAAAATTTTTACCTAGGCTTTGTGATTATAGATAGAGTTAAAATAAAATTTCCAACAAAGTTGTGGAATTGTCTATGTATTCCTTCAGTTCTATTAGCTTTTGCTTTATGTAATTTGAAGCCCTCTTATTAGGTTTATAACCATTCTATGTTCCTGAAGTATTAACTCTTTTACCACTAAAAAATATTTATAACCATCATATGTTCCTGAAGTATTAACTCTTTAACCACTAAAAAATGTCATCTTTGTCACTATCACTACTCTTTATTCACAATATCTATGTTTTCTAATATGAATATAGCCCTTTAGCTTTATTATGGCTACTACTTGTAAGGTACATCTTTGCCCATCCTTTTACTTTCAAATGAGTTGGGTATATGTGTTTAAGGTGTCTCTTATAGGTAGCATACAATTGCTTCTTGCTATATTTTATAAAGTTTTAAAATTTCTGCCTTATAATTGAAGTGCTTAGGTGATTTACATTTGATGTAGTTATTGATATGATTGTTTCAGACTGATATTTTGTTATTGTGTTACATTTATCAGTTTTCTCTGCAGCTTCTTTCCTGTTTTCTCTGTGTTAATCAACTTTTTAAAAAAACCAGTCACTTCAATTCCTCTGTTGGCTTTCTAGCTACATCTCTGTTGAGGGAATTACAATATGTATCCCCTGTGTTCTAAATATGTGTCCCCCTCAAAATTCACATGATGAAATTCTAACCCCCAAGGAGATGGTATTAAGTGGTAGGGCAACTAGAAGATGATTTGAACATTAGAGCAGAGTCCTCGTAAATGTTAATAGCACCCAGACAAAACAGTCAGGAGGCAGCTTGTTTGCTCCCATCATGTGAAGATAGTGCAAGAAAGCACCACCTATGACAAAACAGGCCCTCATAAGATACCAAATATGCCTACGCTTTCATCTTGGAATTCCCAGTCTACAGAACTGTGAGAAGAAATTTTTGTTGTTATGGGTTACCCAGTCTATGAAAATTTGTTACAGTGGCCTGAAAGGACTAAGACAGTATCTTTAGTATCACAATCTTATAGCTAATATTTGATACCATAAGGTAGTGTATGGGAAGCTTGCAACAGTATATTTATTTTTATTCCGTTCATCATTTTTCCATTTTTATCACATCACACACACACACACACACACACACACACACACACACACACACACACTCATTATAATACAGCTGGGGGCATTTCTCCTCAAATAAATTCTTACAGAATTTTATGTACCAGCCGGGTGTGGTGGCTCATGCCTGTAATCTCAACACTTTGGGAGACCCAGGCAGGAAGACTGCTTGAGCTCAGGAGTTCAGACCTGCCTGGGCAACATGGCAAATCCCCATCTCTACAAGAAAACAAGAAACAATAAAAATTAGCCAGGCATGATGGCACACACCTGCAGTCCCAGCTACTCAGTAGGCTGAGGTTGGAGAGTCACTTGTGCCTGGGAAGTGGAGGTTGCAGTGAGCCCCGATTGTGCCACTCCCCCTCCAGGCTGGTTGATGGAGACAGATCCTGTCTCAAAAACAAAACAAAACAAAACAATGAGAAGAAAAGAAAAAAGAATGTTATGTAGTTGAGGAGGTTTGCTGATGATGAATTTTCTCAAATTATGTTCAAAAGTTTTAATGTTTTAATTTTTGAGAAATTATTTTCACAGATACAAAACTCTTGACATATATATCATATATGTGTATATATATATTTTTTTCTAGCACTTAAAATACACTCTTACAATGTCCAATGTCTTTAATTGTTTTCAATAAAAAAAAAACACTTGTAAGGTGTTGCCTTTTTTCCTTTACCTGTTCCAAAATTTTCTCATCTTGCTTTCACCAATTTGACTCTGATGTGTGTCTGAATGGTTATACTGATGGATGTTTGTTGACACTCTTTAATCTGTAGGTTAACATTTTCAGTCAGACATGAGAGATTTTCAGCTATTATTTGAATAATTTTTCCCTCTTTCTGTTTTCTGTGTCCTAAAGGCACTGCAATTACATACATGTTGAGCTGTTTGATATTGTCACACAAGTCTCCAAGGCTCTGTTCATTTTCCATCAATCATTTTCTTTCTGTGCTTTGAACTGAGTAACTGTTATTGAAATATTTTCACCTTCTCTGATTCTTTTGACTTGTTTATCTCTTTTACTTTTGATCCTATCTAGTAAATTTTTCATTTCAGATATTATACTTTTTTGCTCTAGGATCTCCAATTTTAATAGTCTTCATTTTTTCCATTGGGATTTTCTAACACTGTATTCATTAAGATTATTTTTAAAAGTCTATCAACATACTTTTGTTTAAAATTAAACATATTTTTTTAAAAATTCTCTCAACATAGTCCAAATTCTTTGGATGGGTTGTAAGTAGCTGCTTTCAAATTTTCTTCTGCTAAATGCAATATTTTTTCCCACTCTGAGTTCATTCCTATTAAATACTATTTAATTCTCCTGAGTTTGGATCATAATTTTCTGTTTCTTTCTGTATCCAGTGATATTTAGATAATGCTTTGTAGCAATTCTGGAACACTTTGCATTTTTTGAGTGTTTATTTTTTTCCTAGTAAGCAGTTAACTTGCCTAGACTCAAATGGTTATCTCTTCTCTTATGTACTGTAGCTGACATATCTGCTTCAATTTCTGTTTGCTTTTCAACTTAGTTCTCTGGTGGTTTCTCCTAGGTCTACATAATTTAGCACTCAGTCAAGTATTAGGGCATATTTTATGCTAGATTTTGGGGCTGACCTTCTCTGCAGATTGTTTTCTGGGAAATCTTACATTTTTAGCTCCTCAGCCAGCCTTGGCCTCTGTGCTTTGACATCTCAAATTAGCACAGTTTCAGCTATCTACCATTTGACCTGCACATAGTCTGAGAAAGGCACTTCATGAAGTAAGTAGAAAACAAAAACAATCTCATTTGGTCCAGCAATCTCTTTCAGAGCTAACATTCCCTGTGGTCCCCGCCTTTTTATTCTCAGTCCTCTTGGTTATTAACTACATTACCTCATACCTACATTACCTCCCTGCCTTTTTATTCTCAGCCCTCTTGATTATTACTTATATTATCTCATAAAGGTGAGCAGTCAGATAGATGTTTCTGCAGAAATTATACTCTGACCAAGAGGGTCTCACTTCTTGGTTCTCTTGCTTGCAAGATTCCCCCATTTCCTAGTCTATCTTTCAATATTGATCTCTGTTCTTTACTACTCTGATCCAAGACAATAAGGCAGAAGTGTTCTTCCATTGCAACAATGTGCTATAGAGTAAACGTTTGTGTGCTCCCAAAATTCACATGTTGTGGCCAGGCGTGGTGGCTCACGCCTGTAATCCCAACATTTCGGGAGGCCAAGGCAGGTGTACTACTTGAACCAAGGAGTTTGAGACCAGCACTGGCAACATGGCAAAACCCCATTTCAACAGGAAAAAAATAATTCATATGTTGAAACCTAATCCCCCAGTGTGGTGGTATTCCCAGACCAGGCCTTTGGAGGTGATTATGTTATAAAGGCAGAGACTTCATGAACAAAATTATTGCCATTAAAAAGAAGCTCCAGAGATTGCTTTTGCCTCCTTTAACCATATAAGGTTACAGTGAAAAGACGACCACCTACGAACCAGGAAGCATCCCCCTCACCAGACACCTAATCTGTAGGCTCACTGATCTTGAACTTCTCAGCCTTTACAATTGTGAGAAATACATTTCCACTGTGTATAAGTCATTTAGTCTATAATAGTTTGTTACAGCAGCCCAAATGCAGTAAGGCACCAATGGGACTAAAGGCGTGCTCTTGGGCAAGAAAGTAACACACAATCTTCACTTCTTTGAATTTTAGATTTTTAAAGGTACATTCTCTTCTAGCTTCTGTATGAATTTTTACTCTTTCCAAGACCTTTAAAGAGTTGTATTTAATATTCTGTTCACATTCTGGTTTCTCTTCAGATTGAATAAATATTTTGCCTTTTAATAGTTTGACCATATTTTGTAATTGTTATATATGGGAGAGTTTGCATAAAAAGAATCTGTTCACCATCATTATCAGTAGTTGTCCAAACCAGAGAGTCTTAATACAAGACACAAAGAGAGTCCATGTGTTGACTTAGGAGGGGTTACACTCGTGAATACTTTAATTGATTAAAAATTATGCATGGCTATGAATATATGTCTTATTATAGGGAAAGGGATCATTACTTTTTCAGATTCTCAGTGAAGTATGAGACACACAGAAAGATTAAGAACCACTTCTTTACCAAGACTTAAACTCTAGCTATGCTTTTAAATTTTATTATAATTATGTTACTAAAGTAACTTTCACCTCAGTTATTCCTTTGTAGATAATTCAAGTTGATTTAAAACTATTTTTAAATAACCAATTATACTAAACGTTTCAATTAAAGAAAAAAAATACATAACTGCTCCCAAGGTAGCAATCTTTTCTTATTGCTGATGACCTGAGTGCCAGAACACATATACTTTTATTCATCTCTTCCAAGTATGGGTATGAAAAAGCCACAGAAATTTGGATTCTGCATCCCAGTCTCCTACTGCATTCTAGGAAATGGACAAGGTTCTCCATAAAAAGTTGTGTGAACCTCATTTATGTACATCATGACATAGTGGTAATGAAATCTACACTGTGCTAGCTGACTCCTGGCCTTGAATGCATCAGGCTTAATTTAATTCACCAGAATGGAATGGAGCAGACTCAATGTTTCCCTTACAGATTACACATAAACGTTCATTTTAATATCCTTGAGTAAGACTGTTCCATTCCATTTTAAGATGATAGAATGAGCCCAGTTTAAAACTAGCTCTACAGACAGCTCAGATTGAATCCGTATTATTTATTTAACTGAACTTTAAAGAATTTACTTAATTAAAAACAGGCAAATGTGTTGGTTCTTTATTTTCAACTGTCTGGAACTATAACATAAATTGTGAGATTACTGTATTTTCTATTATGTTATAGAATTTCTGATTACTTTTGTTAGCTTTTATTTTATAATTTTGAACACGTACTCTCCATTACTACTCTTCAACCTATTGCAGTGTTTGTGAAATAGGAGAAATGAACAGATGACTAAATACACTGTGTTAATTATATAATATGTGCTGTGTTAGCAAACACAAGGAATTATGACATCATATTAAAGAGATAGTTAAGAATATAAGGGATAACATCTAGTGAACACACCCCCTAGATTATTCTTACATGACGAGAAATGGATGATAAAGCATTTATTCTGGCATTATTAGGAATAGGTGATAGGGCTTGTTAGAATAAATTTGAACAAGATAATACGTCAGTTTGGGTAAAATGAGAGGCATTAAATGTGATTAAAGCCTGAGATACAAGTGGTACGAAATGAAGTGGAAGGGTTTGGCTAGGAAAAGATTAGGAAAAGCCTTGCAGACTAATGGGGATCTGTGATTATTAAGAATTTCAGATACAGAAACAATAAATAGTAAAAAAAAAAAAAAAAAAAAAAAAAAAATTGGAGTCTCATCTTTCATACAAATTCATGTAGTCTTTTTTACTGAAGAGAAGAGGATCATGCAATCTATAGCTGAAAATGCCACTATTAACAAATTTAAGAGCAATATGAAAGAGAGCACTTGACTAATCAAACTGTTAATTTGTATTTCACACGTAACTCTTGGGTAGGTTTTTCCACATTAACCAAGTGTCTCAAATATATATACCCTTACTTATATCACCTTAGTTTCTTTAACTCTTGTCCTCAAGTGAACTTTATTTCATGGAAGAGTACTGTTATAATAAAAGCCAAAAGAGACTCTAGATGTTGCCTGGAGAAGAAGAGAATAGAAGATTAAAGAAACGTAAACTCTTCACTAAGATAAAACTAGTGTCAGGATAATGTGTCCTACTTCAACCAAGCTAAAAACCCTAGCTGCAGCCTTCTCAGTTCTTTACCTTTGAGGAATATGAGGGAACTGAAATAATAAACTACATAAGCCACAGAAAAAAGTGTTGTCAGTTTTCTGGAGAAGTGAAGATCTCTGGATATAAGATTCGATAGGCATTTATTAGGAAGAATCCCTCCAAGAAGCTGAAGCTAAGTCTATTATTAGACTTCTTAATATTAACATAAGTTTTACATGTTAAGGTGGTATGCATGATGCTATAGTCAAGGTATACAAAAAGGACATTTCTATTTTTTTTTACGGTACTTTTGGTTCTGGAGTACATGTGCAGATAATGCAGGGTTGTTGCTTAGGTGCATACACGGCAATGTGGTTTGTTGCCTCCATCCCCCCTGTCACCTATATCTGGCATTTCTCCACATGTTATCCCCTCCCAAACCTCCCCCACCACTCCCACTGTCCCTCCCCTGGCCTCCCCCGGCAGACCCAACTGTCTGATGCTCCCATCCCTGTGCTCCTGTGTACTCATTCTTCAACACCTGCCTATGAGTGAGAACAAGCAGTGTTTGATTTTCTGTTCTTGTGTCAGCTTGCTGAGAATGATGGTTTCCAGATTCATCCATGTCCCTACAAAGGACATGAACTCATCATTTTTTATGGCTGCATAGTATTCCATAGTGTATATGTGCCACATTTTCCTTGTCCAGTCTATCATCAATGGGCATTTGGGTTGGTTCCAGGTCTTTGCTATTGTACATAGTGCTGCAATGAACATATGTGTGCATGTGTCTTTATAACAGAATGATTTATAGTCCTTTGGATATATACCCAGTAATGGAATTGCTGGGTCAAATGGAATTTCTATTTCTAGGTCCTTGAGGAAGTGCGACACTGTCTTCCACAATGGATGAACTAATATATAATCCCACCAACAGTGTAAAAGTGTTCCTATTTCTCTACATTCTCTCCAGCATCACCAGATTTTTTAATGATCGTCACTCTAACTGGCATGAGGTGGTATCTCAATGTGGTTTTGATTTGCATTTCTCTAATAATCAATTATGATGAGCATTTTTTCATATGTTTGTTGGCCTCATATACGTCTTCTTTTGAAAAGTGTCTGTTCATATCCTTCTCCCACTTTTGGATGGGTTTGTTTTTTTCTTGTAAATCTGTTTTAGTTCTTTGTAGATTCTGAATATTAGCCCTTTGTCAGGTGGGTAGATTACAAAATTTTTTTCCCATTCTGTTGGTTGCTGGTTCACTCTAATGATTGTTTCTTTTGCTGTACAGAAGCTCTGGAGTTTAATTAGGTCCCATTTGTCTATTTTGGTTTTTGTTGCCAATGCTTTTGGTGTTTTAGTCATGAAGTCCTTGCCTATGCCTAAGGACATTTCCATTTTTAAGAAGTGGAATCTACACTTGAACTACTGTGTAATTGAATTATGTGTAATTTCCTGCATAAAAAGAAAGAGTTGCTTTTTAGTAATGCATATCATTCTAATTCTAATGGTATTATATACATATATATGGTATAATTATACATAATACTTTTTAGTAATTCTATAATTATATATATATAATTTTAATTCTAATTATATACACATACATATAAAGTGTAATTTTATATAATTATACATTTTAGTAATTATGTTTATACATATATATGTGTGGTATAGATATATATTATATATAATACATATAAATTATATATATAATTCATATAAATATATAAATTATATATATAACTCATATAAATATATAAATTATATATATAACTCATATAAATATATAAATTATATATATAACTTATATATTATATATAAATTATATATATAACTTATATATTATATATAAGTTATATATATAACTTATATATTATATATAAATTATATATAACTTATAAATTATATATAACTTATGTATTATATAATACATATGTTGTGTATTTTATATATTATATAATTTACATAAAATTTATAAATTATATAATAAATTATAAATTATATAATTTATATATTATATATAATTATGTATTTATATATAATATATAAATTATATATAAAATATATCTATATAAAATATGGATATATGATAATTATATATCTATATATTATATATCTATAGATACATATAATTATATATCTATAACACTAGTGACATAGATATATAGATATATATTACAGATATATATAGAGATATATTATAGATATAATCTATATTATACAATCTATTAAAAATAATATAGATATAATCTAGATATAGATATAATTATATAGACCATATATATATCATATAGATAAAGGTAGAATATATTCATATATTTAAACTAAAAGTTAAATTTAACTAAATAAAAAACTCACCCACATATGTACCGGGATACCAACACAAGAATGCTCAAAATAGTCCCCGACTGTAAGGATCCCCAAACGTCCATAAACAGTAGAATGAATAAATCTATACTGACATCACTTTTTTCTTTGGCTGATGTAGTTTATTATTTCAATAGTGGTTCCCTGATGTTCCTGAAAGGTAAAGAACTAAGAAGGCTGCAGCTAGGGTTTTTAGCTTGGTTGAAGTAGGACAGATTAGCCTGACACTAATTTCATCTTAGTGAAGCCTTTACATTAATCTTCTTTTCCTAGAATTATATATAGACGCATAATTATATATCTATTTTTTTGCACCACATTTTTGTCCTTTTTCTACAAACAACAAAAGACACAGTAACAGACTGATATAGAAAATAGGGCACATTTTAATTGGAAGGCACAAACATATGATAAATGGATTCTTCCTCTGTGAATTCTAGAGAACACTTTGAGTCATTACTACTAAACTCCCCCAGTTTGCCTTATTAGGAGTGGAGTTGCCACATCATTATATAATCATTGTCTCATGCTCCTGTCCACAAATATCACAACTGCACAGACTCATGATGCTTGCAATTGCTTAATTTGGCGGAAAAACAGTGCCATTCATCATCTTTTATTTTTACATTGTTCTATTGATTCCAGTCACTGAGAAAAGTAAACAAGAAATATAGTCACCATCAGCCTACGAAGCCTCAAATATAATGCCATAAACAGATAAATGGATTTTGGCAGAATGTAACCAGCTGGTAAAAGAACAAAATAGACGCTACCTTAACATTAATTTACAAACATTCCTTTTTCCTTTCTTTATGTATTGTCTTTGCATGCTGTGTGTATGTTTGTCTGTGTATATGTGCACCAACTCTTAGCAAAGATTTCTGCTTCGGGGATATTGCTGAAGTAAAGTATGTTTAATTGTTTAACAGAAATTGCCGTAAGTATTTATTGTTATGTATTTCTCTCCAGGATGATTACATTATTGGATGGCTACTATTTATAATCAATCTTATGTCCACACCTTCTACCAAAACGCCAATCGTGATAAAATACTGAGGACAACTTTCCAAAGTTTTGGTTAGGGTATAGAATTAGGTAATCCCTAGCAATCAACAAGAAGAAAAGGTGATCTCATTTTTGAATTATATAGGAGAGAACACATAAATAAATGGTTATCATGTGAAAATTATTGGGTCTTCCTTCCAAAACCATTTTCTACTGAAAACAAACAACAGTCATATAAATGTACACAAGCTTGGCAGTCATTTGCCTCTTTCAAATCAAGAATCTTTAAATATTTTTACTCTTTGATAAAAGAATTCCAGTAAGTGAATGTTTCTGTATAAATAACTTTATGTGAGGAAAAATATATATTCCCAGAGGTATTCATTAGAGTGCAATTTATAACGGAAAGAAATTTGGAATAACCAAGAAGCCCTAAAGAGTAGCAATTTTGTACTTTTTGTTACAAACTAGAATTTCATACTAAAATTGCAATTATTTTATAATAATAGTTTAAAGGGAATACATATTAGCTCATAAATTCAAATTAAAAGTTAAATTTAACTAGTTAAAAAACTCAACCACATATGTACCAAGATATCAACACAAGAATGCTCAAAATAGTTTCCAACTGAAAAGATCCTAAATGTCCATAAACAGTAGAATGAATAAATAAATTGTGGAATATAGAGACAAGGGAATCCTATAAAAAAATAAATTAACTATGTGCAAATGAACAAATCAGATGAAGACTATTAATATTATATTGGGCAAAAGATGTCACAAAATACATGTAGTAAGATTCAAGGATATAAAGTTAAACAACAAACAAAGTAACTTACAGAAGCAGCATAAGCAGTAAAAATCCAGATTAATAAATAAAAGGAAGGATATGATTATTACAAGGTCAAGATAGGGATTACTCCAAGGAAGAACAAAGGGGATATAATCAAGAAAGTATAGACAGATGACATACAGGCTTCTAGAATGCACACAATGTCCTACTTCTTGACCTGGATGGTGGTTGTAGAGATAATTCTCTAAGTTAATCATTACTTCAGCTAGGACTTGAAGAATAGATAGAATTAACACAAGTAATGATGGGATGGAAGGAATTTCTGAAGTTTGAAACAGTATGACTAAAGGAAAATGTATTGTTCCATTCTCATGCTGCTATAAAGAACCACCTGAAACTGGGTAATTTATAAAGAAAAGAGGATTGACTCAGTTTTGCAGGGCTGTGGAGGCCTCAGGAAACTTACAATCATGGCAGAAGGGGAAGTAAACACATCATTCTTCACATGGTAGCAGGAAGGAGAAGAATTATAAGCCCAGAGAAGGGGAAAGCCCCTTATAAAACCATCTCATGAGAACTTACTCATCCCGAGAATAGTATGGAGGAAACCACCCCTACGATTGCATTACCTCCTACTGGGTCCCTCCCACCACATGTGGGGGATTATGGGAACTATTACTCAAGATGAGATTTGGTTGAGGACTCAGCAAAACCATATCAGGAAATATGTAGGGAAACACAATAGACAAGTTTGGCTGTGTCAATGGGTATACAAAGAAGAGTAAAGAGAAATTAAACCGAAACAGGACTGCACAAAAAGTCCCTGCACATGAAGCAAATCAGTTATAAAAGTAGGAGTTATGTAATGGTATTATAAATAATTCATTGACCTGAACTATTCCTTTTCTTCTGATTTTTCTATATTCCCCCTGATACCTCATTATCATATGCTGAACAATTGAGAGATGGAACAGGCAAGGTTGTAACGTCCTTGGCAATCCTTTCCTTCTGAGCCTGACAGGAGTTTAACATACCTACTTTCCAACACCATGAAGTTTTAAATCCACAAATTCCTATTTGTCCTGGTCTCTAAGACTGAAATACTATTTTGGTTCCTACATGCTGTTATTTTTTAATTCCTATTCTAGAGGAAACGCTAATGTGGTTGAGTCTTTCAAGTCACAACTACATAAATTCAGATTCCCTCCCTCCATGTTTCATCTGCCTAATGGGAACATCATTTCCACACCTGGAATTCAGGGTGGAATAAGTTTGCCTTTGGATAGTATATGTGCTTGTCTCCATGATAGCCTCTGCATCTAGGCCTGCTCTCTGTTTAATGTGTGCCTAGTGCCTCCCCCCTCCATAAACCTGGCTGTTAGAAGTGTAGACAAGTTCCATGATTCATTGGGTCTCCATTTTCACCTTTTGGAATAACAATGATATGCATTCAACAAATAACAACGGGAATGAAATCAACTGCTACATATGTAAAGAAATTGAAACCGTCACATCAGCTTGCTATTTTATGTTAAAACCATTTACATCATTATTTCTAGACGTAATGGGAAAATAATAAATATAAATTGCAATTATCAAGAATAATATTTTAAAACCCAGAAGTCTACTTTTCACAAGAAATGAAATCACATTGCCTATTTAATACAAATTGTCTCTGAAATGTACTCTTTCAGTATAACTCCTTGATAAGAAATAAGAAAAATTCAAGAGATTTCTAATGACCTTATACTGTTTTTCTGTTCACAAGTGGAGATAACTCATAGACAGCATTTTGTTTTCCCTTAAGAATGAAGAGCACTTTGCTTTTGTATATTTTTTTAAAATAATACTTTCCCAGTAAAACAATAATAAAAGAGGGTGGTGCAAAGCAATTCAAATAGCTTTGGCTATAAATTCTTCCTTTAGAGACTATGATTTGTAATGACACATCTGTTTTCACAAATAGTGATTATAATAACATTGCATTACTGAATTTTTTTCTATGTAAATATTTGTTCCAATATAATTTATCCTGAGTTACTCCCATTGAAGCAGTTCTCATAGTGTGCCTGAGAAACCAGTTTTTTTTAAATGTCTTCTGTTCTCTAGTTTCTGGACTGTTGCATGAGCCAGTGTGTGAATCAAGGGATTTGTTAGCTCTCAATTATTGTCCATCATGTACTGCATATTACTCTTTGATAAAAGAGTACAATGTTTTCCCTCAGGCCATTTTCTGTGTAAAATTGTAAATCAATTCCAGTTTTTGAATGGGCATATAAAAAGAAAGTCTACCTTTATTTACTTATGTGTTACTATTAGTCAAGGCTCTTTGACAGCAAAATAATTGGCAGTTACTCAAGCTAGATCAAGCAGGAAAAAAAAGAAAGAAACTTTGGAGTCCTCTGAGAAAGACAGAAAACCCATCAGGATCCTTAGTGTTATTCTCTCAACTTTCTTACTGTCTCTAAACCTCTCTGTGAAGATTGGCTTTCTCTGCTTTTAAGTCCACATAAGAAAATATGGTTGTCCCATGCTTCTGAGTTCTTAAGTTCTAAACATACATAAAATTTGGTTTACTGTGTCTCAGTCTCTATTCTCATTTTTTCTTTTCTAAAGAAAGGAGTTGCTTCAATCCCATCCTAGTGTTCAGGGGTCAGACCAAACATGGCAGCTGAAAGGGGTGAGAGATGGTTCTATGATAGGTCTGGAGCCCTTAAGTGTGTCCACTGCAATCTATCTCATCCAAAACTAGCTTTCTTGTTTCTTGAAATGCATGTCTGCACTCTATCACTACATCCCTCTTCAATTTGATTTGAGGCCTAAAGCCTGAGAAGAGGGCCTATGAGTCTACAAAGATATATTTTGTAATAATTAGTACCTTTAAAAGGAAACACGAAAGACTTCCTGATCTACTTTGATTCAATTTCCTCAGGTAACTTTTACATGTGCAATGGGTAGCTGCTTCACAATTCAAGACCGCTGCTCCAATTTTCATGCAGTCTTACTAAGCAGGTAGACGATTTGAAGCGAATGCAGGAATACGTGTAATGAGGAGGAAGCTGTGTGGGTATTAGGATAAAACAATGTGTAATTCATTCCTCTTATTAATGAGCCATTTCTCCTTCAGGCAAATTATTTCACTAACATAAGATAATGAAGGGCTTCAGTCAGGTCTTTTTGACAAACTGGACATGTTGTTGGAGAGGTGCCACTGTGTTGGAAATAACACAAAACTTTTTCAGCAGAACTTTCTCACAAAGCAATTTAGGGAGAGAACACACAATCCCATCACTCCCAGATAATCTGATGTGAAACTTCGGAGGCCCTCCTTATGGGATGAAAGGGACAAGAAGGCATTTGGGTAGTAAAGGAAACTAAGACTTTCAGAGAAGAACAAAACAAATGGATGTAATTGATGATAAAAGATATTAACAAGACATACACTACAGAAAATGGAAATATTTTATATAAAATTCTTTAGCTCAGAAGCAGTAAGTTTGGAAAGATGAAGTGACGTAATCAGAATAGCAAAGTACTGCTTCTGAAAAGCTCAATTTTATACGTATTACTTTAAAAACTGGCACATATTTAAAAAACAAAACATATTTGATGGGATTAAAATTCTCATGTCACAAGGGCAACAGAACAAATTTTAGAAAATCATCTTCTTTTCTTCAAAGAATTACAAAATTACAATGAAACATCTGTCAGTGAAGTATTCATTTGTAATATCATTTGGAAAATGAGTAATTGACAGTAGTATGACAAACTGAAAGTCAAGTATCTCTGTGGAATTTTACCAATGAGGGGAAAATATTATAGAAGTATAATACTTTTTAAAAGAGAAGAGAAAAGGGAGAGAGAGAAGGAGCTGAGGAAAGCAAAAAAGGAAGGAAAAGAAGGAAGGGAGGAGAGAGGAATGGAGGGAGAAAGGGAAGAAAGAAAAAAAGAAGCAATGGTGAGAATCTTGTATTATTGCTTTGAGAAGTCCCACAACCAATATCAATTTGGCAGATTCTCCCTTTACTCTGTCCCATTTTATAAGATTTTATGACTTTAATTACGTTAGGGACAGACTGCAATAAAAGAGCAGTGTGAGTTTCTAAAAACACAGACTCCAGTTATTCCTGTGAGACCCCTGTCAGGATTTTGGAATAGAGATCATGACTACTTTATGAAAATTATTCACTAAGGAGAGCCCTTTTGTTGCTTTGGTTGTGATAACCAGCATTTACATTGTACCAAACGTATCAAGGTGCTAAACCACGAAATGAGCAGGGCATAATATGTGCTTTGTTCGTAGTGCAGACTCAAATAGCATATCTAATTTAATTCAGATTAAATTTTACCTGTGTCTTTCATCCTAAAATTCCATCCACTCTAACCATTGGTGTATAAGATGCTGATGTGTCAGCCCATAGGATTTTCATCAAAGGTAATGTTAGAATATCTTAATGTCCAGAATAAGGAAGGCAATTCCCTCTCCCTTCAAAGCCTCACTCCAGGACAATTTAGAGGAGAACGGACTCAGCTACACTCTGCACAGAGAACTACTTCTCAGCGAAATAATGGTAAAACGAGAGGTTTGGACAAAGACATTTTATCTTTCTCCTATGTGGAGTTACTATTGCTGGGAAGCCACATTGGATCCAATCTTCTCTAATTCTGAAAAACATTCTGCCACAAAAACTGCATCATCTTCCTACCTAACCTGAATCTTTTTTTGGCCAGCATTCCTGTTCTAGAACTATATTACTATTCCAGTTACAAGTTAACTCCCCAATTTTCCTTGTATGTAAATTATTTTGCGTATGGAAAATGTTTTCTGAAAGACCATTGGTATTTGTGGCAACTGGTTTCTGTACTGGATTAGGAGTTCTTTGTGAGTGGGGGCTGTGTCTTGTGTTACTGTATCTTCAGCTCCTAGCACAACACTTGCAACAGAGTAAGAGCTCAACAAATAATGGAGGAACAAGTGAACTCCAGATGAAGCATCATATAGAAAGAGGAGACCCTCTATTGCTCTCCCATTAGACAGTGATACCACATAGGAAGATAAAATTCAGTTTCCATTGAGTTTTTAGTATCTATTTCAGCCACAGACTAAGATCACAAAACGACAGCACACATACAAAGATAACTGATACCAAAATCTCAAGAGTAAAGTCTGGGTTAAAGATGAAGGAAGGATTGACAAGGCATTCAAATCTAAGCTTGATTGTTGTGACAACAGAGTAATAATGAAAGAGGAGTAACTTAACTGCTAACAATTGGGAAACGTTTCAGTGGATATGAGCACATCGATGAAATAAAATAGTATACATCCAGGGGAAATGTTAGTTTTAAAGAGTCTTTAAAGGCAATGATGTATCAAACACCTCATGGAACACTGCAGATGCTATTGACCTATTAACCTTGCCCTTTGGTTGTCCTAGCTGTGCTGCTGACTGAGTCACATAAGCCCAAGCTGACAGAGCCAATACAGAGCTTCTTTCTTCTGCCCTAGGCTTCACTGTTGACACTGAGGTGTGGCTCATCACTCTCACACCTACAGAAGAGTTGATAACCTGCACTGCAAACTACAGACCTGTGGGAAAGAGTAGCTGGTGAATAAATTCTTTCCTTTTTCCCTCCATGACTGACGATCCTATGATAAAGATCATAAGCCTTCTTAGAGAATGTTTTCCATGAAACTGAGCTCTCAGTTGTGCTTAACAGCAGTTAAATTGATAATATTTATATTGGTTTTCCCTTCTTCCCTGTTTCACTCACCCTTTTTCTTACTCCTTATTAAGATTATGCTTTGAAGAAAATACAATGTTATGAAAATTTATACATTAGAAGTCTAACCTAGTATGAAGGAGAGGATTCAGAGCCTTACTGAAGAATTAGCACTTAAGACTTGCATAAATAGGGGTCAGGCATGTAGGGGGTAAAGGATCTTAAAGAAACATTTTAGACATATAAGTACTATATAGTGCTATGGAAAATTACACGAGGTCTAAAGTCCTCAAATTAGAGAATTTTGTTTATTTTTCTTTGCTCTCCACTGTGCCCTACCGTCTAAGGCAGTGCTGGCCACACAGTAGTTCAGTAAGTATTTACTGGATGAATCAATTAGTTAATCAATCATATATTCTAGGACAGCACTCAAGTTTGAAAAACCCTAAACCAAAGGGGTCATGATAGAAGCAACCCTACCAGGAGTAAACAGACTGTAGGAAATAAGTAGAAGCGAAAATAAATTCAGAAAATTGTGTAGAAGGCATCACTAATCAAGTTCTGAATCAGCTTGAATCATTCCTGTTCGGAATCTCAATCCTGAGTCCAGCAGGACAGCAATCCTGAGGCCACGTGTAAAGGAAGTCCACAGTATAAAGCACAGTCCTACACATGTGCTATGCAACACTAAGTAATGAAAAAATTCTTTATAGAAACCAGCTCAATTTTAGTAACTCCATCTACCTTTGAGTCAACTTTATCATGCATTGCTTATGAGTAGTTAAGACTTAGATAGAAATGCTTCTCTTTCATTTTTTTTTTTTTCCATCTAAGATAGGCTGACCACTGATCAAGACGAAGATTTTTATTGCCTAATTCTTAAATCAGTTTACTGGATTGCTTGACTTGGCCAGAAATATAAAGCTTAACACAGACTCACTGTGGTGTGTGATTCAGGACTTGCCTCCCTTTTCTTTTCTATGAATCCATTGTCTCTACCACAGAGTTGCCACACCCAAAGAGTCAATTTCCTGCAAAAAAAAAAAAAGAAAGAAAGAAAAAGAAAATTGGAACCCTACTTAAATTATTGTTTGCTTTTTCAGACTTTTTACTCACCTAAAAGAGAACTTCCTCTTTTCACTGGCTAATCTTTCTGTCTCTGCATGAACACAGAATAATTGAAACTATTTTCTAATTAGTATTCTTTGCCTTTCACATGTAATAAATCACAAAACCAGTAGGATCTATTTAAAAATCACAATGTCTTTTAATCATTTCCTTAATAAATCCCATTATATGTGTAACAAATAGAGCAAGAGCTCCTAAAGGCAAGAATTATGTCTTATACAGTTTTTAACTATTTTAAATACATTTTAATATGCCTAGTACACATTTATTTCCTATTTACAGCCCATTTGCTCATTAAACTATTATTAAAATATTTTTATTTACCATTTATTTTGTACCAGACATTAAACAACCACATTCACATTACTATTATCTCATTGTTTAAATAAGTCAATACATATAAAGTTTTAAAAACAGTGCTGGACACAGAGTAAGCACTGAATAAATGTTGGCTTTTGTTTTCTCATTTAATCTTGACACATCTAATAGTATCTGACAAGGTAGGTCTTATTGTCCCACATCACACATGAGGACACAGTGATTGGTGAGGTAAAGTGATTGGTGACTTGCCCATCGTGACCCAGGTTCACACCCTCTCATGCAACCATTTCTCATTGTAAGTGATTTTAGAATATTCTTGGAATGAATTTTGTGACTTATCAAAATATATATGAACTGAAAATGCAAAAACCTGAACCTAGTTCAGAAATATGGCATATTGTAGAGTCCATGTGGATAGAAGACTATTGATTCTTTTTCTGTGGAGAAGTGAAGGAAAGCAGCAGAATAAGGAGCATGGGATGCAAAGACTGCTGCGAAGGCAAAGGAGAGTCCAGCCTTTTGTGGATTCTCACAGGACAAACCATCTAAGAGGGCTTATTCCTCCAGTGCTGGCTCTGTACAAGAAGCTGTATTGGCACTGGGCAATCAGGCAACAGCAAGTAAGTTAAAAGCAATAACTATGCTCATGGAGCTAGCTAACAGACTAATAGCAAAACATATCCAAGACAAACAGATAAAATAACTACAAACTATGATAAAAAATTATGAAGAAAGCAAACAGGATTCTGGGATAGAGACTTAGTTACAACTTTAGCCATTCAGGAAGCAATCTTTGCAGTTTTCCTATTTTCAAATTAACCATTAAAATATAATCAATGCTACTCACAGCCACTAAACATACATCATCATAAGTGAAGACTGTCCCTTCAGTTCAAAAATATTTTAAAATTATTATTTAAAAATCCATTACTTGTGGCTGGGCACAGTGGCTCACACCTGTAATCCCAGCACTTTGGGAGGCTGAGGTGGATAGATCACTTGAAATCAGGAGTTAGAGACCAGCCTGGCCAACATGGTGAAACCCCGTCTCCACTAAAAATATAAAAATTAGCTGGATGTGGTGGTGCACACCTGTAATCCCAGCCACCGAAGAGGCTGGGGCAGGAGAATCACTTGAACCCAGGAGACAGAGGTCGCAGTGAGCCAGAGATCACGCCACTTGCACTCCAGCCTGGATGTCAGAGTTAGATTCCATCACAAATAAATAATAAAAATAAAAATCCAGTAATAAAATCCATCATGTTGAATGATTAAAAACCAAAAACCATGTAGTCTTAATGGAGTCAGAAAAAAATTCCATAAAACGTGACATCTCTATATGACAAAAATGCAACAATATTTTAACAAGTTCTCTTAACCTAATGATATTCACAGAAATATCTAAAATAGTAGTCCTCCCACTTTACATTGCATGAGAAACACCTGGAGGGTTTATTGAAACACTATTGCTGGGACCCTCCTCTTTCCCCCAGAGTCTCTAATTCAGTAGGTCTGAGGTGAGGCTCAAGAATGTCCATTACTAACAACTTCCCAGGTGATATTGATACTGCTGGTCCAGAGCAATTATTTGACAACTATTGACCCATACTCTTAATTGTAAAATGATGGCAGTATTTACATTGAGGTCTGGATCAAGATAAGAATTCCCACTTCTATTTTATCACTCCTAGACCCTATATCAATGAAGATAAATGTCAGAATGTTCAATAAAGTAGTCATAGCAATAGCAAACATAATGAAATAATTTGTTTCCATCAATAGAGGTATGGATAAGTTGTGGAAAAATTATATCATGTATTAAATATCCCTACTAACATAAACATATGGTGCTAAGTGGAAAATATAAACTGCAAAATGAGAACATTTACGAAGGTTTTGAAAACCTACAAATTAAGACAACACAAGTAAATACAACACATTTAAGGTAACAAAGCTATGGCAATCAGGACTAGAAGGATACCCATTAACTTCCGAATAGTAGTACCATTCAGGAGATGAGAGGGAAAGCAGAGTTCCCATCTGAAATCCCAGTACATCTCCTTATATAGTTTTCATTGATCAACCAGTTCACTATGAATGCATGTTAGTGAAGGCTATAGTCATGCAAATAAATAAATTTTTTTTCCCTCTTGATTGATGATGGTGATTTGACAAACTTTTTAAAAGATCTCAACTCTTTTCTCTTAAAAGTTTCTTTGGGAAAATGTGATGAAGCAGAGCCCTGCCATAACCACTAATGTTGGCAAGTTGCCTTGATTAAAATTGTTGCCATATTGTGATAAACTTCTGGTAGTTGTGTTCATCAAATTGCAAAAAAAAAAAAAAAAAAAAAAAATGTTATTCCCTTAAAGGAAGTATTTTGTTTCACTAGCCTGTAAACCTGTATTAGTTATTCTAAGTCACTAGTTCAAACTGAAACCTGGTACCTGGTTCATAATAATCAACTGCAGATAAATCAGTTTGAGTCACCATCATTTGGCTGTCCTCTGTAAGAGACACTGTTAATATTAAAATACTCAATAGCACCTGCTTAACATGTTTTCCTTCATACGAGATTTCCAGTTTCTTTGTAAGTTTGCCAAGTGTTTTCAAATGAGTCCCCCTGGGAAAATGACCTATCAGCAATTTTTTTTTCTCCATTTTCTCAGGCTGATAGGAGACTAGCTCTTTGATCATGCTGAGGGTTGCACTTCTTAGCTTTCTAAGAACAGAGAAACCTTATGCTTGTGCAGCTAGGCAGAGCTTTGTGCCAGCCCTAGATATTTTTATGTCTTACAGAAAGCTAAAGCTAAACCCATGGTCTGCAATTTGGAGGAATAGAGAGTCTCAATGTTTTCACTAAAATTATGCTAAGCTCTTTTCAGTTTTATCTTGTGAAATGCTAGTAATTTGCTCTTTTTCATTATTTTTCCTCAACTAAATCCTCTACGTTTCCCACCCAATTCCTCCTCCCACACCCTATCCCAAACTTACACATAAAATGATTAAGTTCTTTAACAGAGAAATATTTTGTTTCCATGATCGGTAGTAGTATCTGATAGTATATGAGTAATTATTTTCAATAAACTAAAATAAAAGTAATCTTTCTTTTTCTTTCTATCTTGAAGTAGTGGGAGGACAAATGCTATTTAGAAGTGTCATGCCCTAAAAGAGTAGCAAGCATTAGAGGAATGGGTTTCACATCAGGAAATCTAGGGAGGAAAAATCTCTTCCTCTGGGACGGTGTTAGGTTTCTTTTTCCAGAGAGGGCAAAAGTTCCACTAATTAAGATGAAAGCAAAACCCGGATGCCTGTAACAGCAGTATAAAGTTCATGTATTTCTCTCCTAGACCAGAAAACAAATCTGCCAAATTTACTCTAACCTCTATTTGGTCAGATTTAATTTTCCAATTGAATTTTCCTCTCTTTTCAGTATCTTTGCATTTAGAAATAAAGCATGTTCAATTTCTAAAACAATGTTTGTTTAATCGTTTGACTCTGGTCCTTCATAACATCATTGTGAATTGGTTTCCCCACCTGTGAAGTGTGGCTGTTTGTACCATAGAGACAATTACAAAGCTCATCTGCTGGGAGAACAAGAGCTGGTGTAGGAGTTCTAGGAGGTAACTGAAATGTGATCATCAGGATGAAAGGACAGTGGACTCAGTGGGATTTGGGATAAGAAAGCATACTCATAAAAGCATTTTTATTTCTTAAAAAAATTATTAATAATGTGCCATACAAACAACACATCTTTGACAGTGCCCAAATAATAGTTTGCAGCCCTATAATAATAAAAGAATGAGCTCTGGTTTGAGACCATGTGAAAGCTGAAAATTAATTCAAAGTACAGGCTTGACCTGGTATTCAAGCAATTTAGGGAAGTTAGTTACATTCTTTAAGTCTCTACTTCCCCAGTTGATAACATTGCACCATAATGTTTCCAAATTGAGGTACAATTATAATAATAGTAAATCCCCCTATGGTGCTTATAAAATGAACAATACCATGCACACAAATATGCTTTACACAGCATTTGGCATATCCTACTTCCTCCTCCATAAATGTTATTTGTTGTCATCATCTCATGAGAAATTTTTTGTACATAACAATGTCCTATACACATTTAAAGAGGGTTTGGTTTGTTTTACTATCTTTAGCTGCATAATATTTAAATAATAAGTTACAAATAGCAAATCAAATAAAAAGTTTAGATAAGTCAATCACTTCCAGAGTGGAATTGGAGAGACAATATTTTAACTGATAATAATTTTACATGTGGATAAATGTTGATTGCATTATCAAATGAAATATATCCTTGTGAGATATGTTCTTTTGAATTTTATCATTGGAAAAGTATTCCACTGTGCCACAAGTAATCTCAAATTATAATAGAAATATTCATGTAGATTCACATGAATTAACTTGCATTAAATATGAATAACACAGTTTTAATATTGGCCATCTGTACATTTTCATATTGTATGTTTTATGGTTTTTAACTTTTCTTCCTTTTTTTTGAATTAGGGTTTCATTCTGTTGCCCAGGCTGCAATACAGTGGTGCCATCATGGCTTACTGTAGCCTTACATCCCTGAGACTACAAGCCTCCTGAGTAGCTGGGACTGCAAGCATGCACCACCACGTTTCTATTTTTCGTAGAGATGGGGTTTTACCATGTTGTCCAGGCTACTCTTGAACTCCTGAGCTCAACTGATTCACCTGCCTCAGCCTCCCAAAATGCTAGGATTACAGGTGTGAGCCACTGCACCTGGTCAGTTTTTAAATTTTCAATGGCAATAAAAGTAGATCTCAATAGCAGAATCTTTTTGTACACTTCAGATAGTAAAGAAAAAAATATTTGGCATAATCCATCAAAAAGTTATGAGAATTACAGAGCTGCTGTTTTTCTTTTGAAATATATCTTACACACAAAAGTGTATGCAAGAATATATAATAATATGGAGAGTAAAACTACAGTTGACCCTTGAAAAAGTGGAGGTTAGGGACACTGACCTCTACACAGCCAAATATCTTCATATAACTTTTGAGTTGCAAAAACTTAACTACTAATAGCCTATTGTTTACCAGAAAAGTAACTGACTGTAACATAGTCAATAAACACATATTTTGTATGTTATGTATTAATATTGTATTCCTATAATAAAGTAAGCTAGAGAAAAGAAAATGTTAAGAAAATAATTTATATTTTTAATAAGATGTATAAATTTTTATAAATATAATTAATGTAAATTATATTTTATATTTTATATTTTATAATTACAATTTAAAATTTTATAAATATGCAAAATAAAGAAGAGAAAATATGTGTACTATTCATTAAGTGGAAGTGGATCATCATAAACGTATTCATCCTCATCATCTTCACATTTATCAGGCAGAAGAAGAGGAGGTAAAGGAGAGGTTGGTTTTGCTCTCTCAGTGGTGACAGAGGCAGAAGAGGTGAAAGAAGGTCAGGAGAAGCAGGCACACTTGATGTAACTTTTATTGAAAAAAATTTGGGATCTGGTGTAGTGGCTCACACCTGTAATCACAGCAATTTGGGAGACTGAAGTGGGCACATCACTTGAGGACGCTAGTTTGAGACCAACCTGAGCAACATCTAAAAGGTGGGCACCTCACTTGAGGATGCTGGTTTGAGACCAACTTGGGCAATCTGCCAAAACTCTGCTTCTACTAAAAATACAAAAAGTAGCTGGGTATGGTGATGCACATATGTAGTCCCAGCTACACACAGCAGACTGAGGTAGGAGGATTGCATGAACCTGGAAGGCAGAGGTTGTAGTGAGCCGAGATCATGCCACTGGACTCCAGCCTTGGTGATAGAGCAAAACTCTGTCTCAAAAAAAAAAGAAAGGAAAAGAAAAAAATTGGGATATAAGTGAAGCCATGAAAATCAATCCTGTGTTATTCAAGTGTCAACTGCAAAGCCAGTACCTCTGTAGCCACCATCCAAAAATCTATAAGAATCACCTATAAAAAGTAAATAGGAAATTATATATGAAAGTACTTTGTCATAATGAGTTATTCACATCTAAGACATTTTTCAAAACAACTTTCCTCATTTTTTTATTGATGAATAATACTATAAACATTTTGCATGGACTAATATCTATATGTAAAGTACCTAAAACAATAGAAGTCATATTGATAAGCGCTTATATTATGTAAAATATTACTGTCATTTAATACATTAATGGCATTTTGATAACAATTACGTTTTTCAAAGTTATCTAACTGAATCTATAGTCTATGTAAAAAAAATACTTGCACAAGTTCATAATTCCAGTATTCAAGGGAAGTAAAATAAAAGAAATATAATTACAGAAAATAAGGTTATTAGGATTAAAAGTTACTCTAGACAACTATGTTACACTTATTCCAAATATTTTATTTTCAGTTGGGTGAAATAGACAAAAATGTTATTGTGGGATGTTATTAGAACCTCAGAGCATTCTTTTGCACTCTTCTGCATAGGGCTCACTTCTGTCTTGCTGCATGACAAAAATCTGGGCGATTTCTAGAGACTGCAAAGACTCAAGGGGCTTCCAGTTCAGAAAGTGTCATCCCCCTCTGCTCCACTGAGAGCAATAAAAGGTTGTTTGGGGGCAGGAATAATAATTATCTCTCTACAGGACTTGTTCTCCTGATGGGATAAAATCTAGCTAATTAGAACCACATAGACTGCTTTTGAAGAGAAAATAGGATTCAAAAGAAGTAAATACGGTAATGTGTTTATATGAATAACACATGTGATTAGCACAAGCTTTCTTTACTTCTTCCTGTAAGCCACAGCCCCACTGGCAATGACTTTAGGTAAGGGAGTCTGTACCAGATCACACAATATAAGAACTAGGTGTATAAGCAGGAAGAATTTCTGTCTGGCCTCTAAGATTTGTTCAACCAGATTGGTTTGGGGAAGGGGATAGTTACTGACATGGTAGTTACAAAGATGGTAGACAGTCAGGGAGGCAGTATGGATGCTAGTAAAGAAAACCAGGTTTGGAATCTTGTAAAAATTAACAAACTAAATTATAATCCTACTACTTTTCACGTGAGCCACTGTGAATAATATTTATTCACTTCTAAGATGGAGTTGTTAATTGTCCTGAGTTCCTTACTGGTTCACAGCAAAAAACAATGGGATAAAAGAAAGTTTTGTAAACTAGAAAGGGCCGGACACATTAGGAGACAAAGAAGGATGATGTGATCGCTAAAACCACCTGGGCAAAGATGCTGCCTGGCAGCAAACTGGCTTTGTAGAACACCTAGTTTAGCAGGGTTTTATAAATATAAAACTATGTGTAAAATATAGAAGACAGTTACAGGAAGAGAAAGATAAACAGAACTGGTTATTTTACTGTAAGTTCTGGGGCAAAAATCAATGTTCTTTTCAATGTGACCCATTCCAAATAGCTTCTGATCTGATTATTCAGTGAAATGCTGATATTGATGTGCCTTGGTAATTTACTTAGTGCTAAAAATAAAAATGTCCATTGTCCTTATTGATGATGAAAATAAGGCCTTTAGTACAAAACAAAGAGCCACAAGCCCTTTACTGTTAAGATGAGTTTACCTCTTGATTGTGAACAGATTGTCTCACCCTGGTTTTGAAATGGAGTTGTGCAGACTTTCATTTATTTTAGAAAGGTAGCAAAGTAATTGTAGGGAATCAGTAGACTAATCAAGTGAGCCCAAAAAGGAAGTTTCTAATGGAAAACAATAAAAAATTATATAGATACGTAAAGATAAATATTAATTTATAGACAGTGTAGGATACTCTAATACTATAATTGTGATGCATAAAACATGTTTAATTCTGATATAAAAGTCAAACACAAAAGTTAAATAACTGTATCTATAAGCATATGTTAATAGTACACAATACAAAAAGATGCAATTTGTGATGGCAAACACATAAAGTTTGGGGGAGGAGAGAAATAAAAATGTAGAGATTTTCTATTTAATTGAAGTTACATTATCAGCTTAAAATACATTGTTATAACTTTAAGGTGCTTTATGTAAGCCCCATGGTAACTACAAAGAAAATACTTATAGAAGATACACTGGGGTCTGTTGGGGGAAAAGGGGAGGGATAGTGGGGGGGTGGGGAGTTGGGGAGGGATAGCATGGGGAGAAATGCCAGATATAGGTGATGGGGAGGAAGGCAGCAAATCACACTGCCATGTGTGTACCTATGCAACAATCTTCCATGTTCTTCACATGTACCCCCAAACCTAAAATGCAATAAAAAAAAAATATATATATATATATTAAAAAAAA
Source organism: Ateles fusciceps (assembly GCA_036589455.1). Classification (NCBI taxonomy): domain Eukaryota; kingdom Metazoa; phylum Chordata; class Mammalia; order Primates; family Atelidae; genus Ateles; species Ateles fusciceps. Next base: position 679,660 of record JAZHEH010000827.1, on the reverse strand, counting down.
AAAAAAAACAAAAGTGAGAAAGGAATCACAGCATGCCACTACAAAAGAAAATGGGCTGGAAGCAGTGGTTTACACTTGTAATCCTACTATTTTTGGAGGCTGAGGCAAGAGAATTGGTTGAGCCCAGGAGTTTGAGACAATCCTGGGCAATATGGTAAGTGATGGTCTCTACAAAAACTAAAATACAAATCAGTGAAACACAAAGGAAGACAGCAAGAAAATAAAGAGGGACAAAAGAACTATAAGGCTGAGAGGAAAAAATTAACAAAATAGCAATAATGAGTCCTTCCCTATCAATAACTACTGTATTTTTGTTTGTTTGGGGGTTCTTTTTTAGAGGGGTTGTTTTGTTTTTGAGGCAGGGTCTCGCTCTGTCACTCAGACTGGAGTACAGTGGTGTGATGTTGGTCCATTGCAACCTCTACCACCCAGGCTTATGCTATCCTCCCACCTCAGCCTCTTGAGTAGCTGGGACCACAGGCATGCATCACCATGCCTGGCTAGGTCTCATCATATTGGCCAGGCTGGTCTCGAACTCCTGAGCTCAAGCAATCTGCCCGCCTCAGCCTCCCAAAGTGCTAGGATTACAGGTGTGAGCTACCGCAACAGGCCAATAACTACTTTAAATGCAAATGATTAAACTCAGTATCAAAGTATATAGAGTCACTGAATTGATTCAGAAAAACAAGCTACCACCATATGCTTTCTACAAAGATTCAAATTGGATTTAAGGACATATATGGTCTGAAAATAAAAGGGTGGAAAAAGGCATTCCATTCAAATGATCATCAAAAAGGAGAAGAGGTGGCTATATTTACAACAGACTAAATAGTCTTTAAGTCAAAAACCATCTCAAGAGACAAAGACATTATAGAATGGTAAAAAGCATCAATTCACTGAAGATACAACAATATATATGCACCCTACATCAGAACACCTAAATGTATCAAGTAAACATTGACAAAACTGAAGGCAGAAATAGACAGTAACACAACAGATTTAATGTTCAGGATAGAGCTTTCAGACAGGAGACCAATTAAAAAAAGAGTACCCGAATAACACCATAAACCAAATGGACCTAAGAAACATATGCAGAATATTCTACACAATAGCAGCAGAATGAACACTCCTCTCAAACACACATGAAACATTCTCCTTGGTAAATCACATATTAGGTCACAAAACAAGTCTTAACAAATGTGAGAAGATTGAAATCATATCAAATATCTTTCCCAACTGCAATAAAATGAAATTAGAAAGAGAAGGAAAATTTACAAATTGTGGAAACTAAACAACACACTTTTGAACAACCAAAGGGTCAAAGAAGAAATCAAAAGGGAAATAAAAAATATGTTGAAACAAAACAAAACAAAAATCTTGAGACAAATGAAAATGAAACACAACAACTAAAACTTATTGGATGAAGCAAAAAAACAGTTTTAAGAGGGGAATTTATAGCAGTAAAAATCTACATCAAAAAAGAAAAATCTGAAATAACCTACCTCTATACTCAAAAAACTAGAAAAAGACAAATAGACTAAATCCAAATTAGCAGAAGGAAGGAATAAAGATTAGAGGAGAAATAAAGGATAGAAAAATAATTCTTTAAATCTGTATAACTAAGGTGGCTTTTTGAAAAGATCAAAAAAAAAAAAATCAACAAACCTTTAACAAGATTAAGAAAAAAAGATAGAAGACTCAAAATAAACTCAGAAATGAAAGAGAAGACACCACAACTGATGCTATAGAAATAAAAAGGATTATAAGAAATTGCTATGAATATTGCATGCCTAATTGGATTAACTAGAAGAAATGGATAAGTTCTAGAAATATATAAACTATCAGGACTGAGTCACAAAGAAATTGAAAATCTGAACAGACATGTAACTAATAAGGAGACTGAATCAGTAATCAAAAGCCTTCCAACCAGGAAAGCCCAGCCAGAATGATTCACTGCTAAATTTTAACAAATACTTAAAAATGAATTAATGCCAATCTTTAAATGCTTTCAAAAAATCGAAAAAGAGCTACTTTCAAACTCATTTTATGAGGTCATTTTAATCCTGATACCTAAGCTGAAAAACACACTATGAAAGGGGTACAAAAAAATTCTAACTGCAAGTCAATATCCCTGATGAGTATAGACGCAAAAATTCTCAACAAAATACTAGCAACCAAATTCAACAGCACATTAAAAGGATCATATGCCATAACCAAATAGGATTCACTCCTTGGATGCAAGGATTATTCAACATATGAAAATGAATCAATGTGATTTATCACTTTAATAGAACAAAGGATAAAAATAACATGATCATCCCAATAGATGCAGGAAAAAAACATTTGACAAAACTCAACACCCTTTCACAAAAAAATAAAAAATACCCTTTCATGACAAAAACACCCACAAACAAGAGATAGAAGGAAATTATCTCAACATAATAAAGGCCATATAAGAAAATCCCACAGTTAATATCATACTCAGTGTGATAAAACTGCAAGATTTTTGTCTAAGATCAAGAGCAAGAGAAGGGCCGGGCATGGTGGTTTGTGCCTGTAATTCCAGCATTCTGGGAGGCCAAAGCAGGAAGATTGCTTAAACTCAGGAGTTTGAAACTAGCCTGGGCAATGTGACAACACCCAATCTCTACCAAATATACACACAAAAAAAATTAGCCAGGCATGGTAGCACACACCTATAATCCCAGCTACTGGGGAGGCTGAGGTGGAAGGATCACTTGAGCTCAAAAAGTTAAGGCTGCAGTGGGCCAAGATCATGCCACTGCACTCCAGCCTGGGTGACAGAGTAGTCAGAGTGACACCTTGTCTCCAACAACAACAACAACAACAAAAGCAAAAATGCCCGCAAATGCTCACTCTCACCACACCACTTCTGTTCAACACAATACTTAAAGTCCTAGCCAGAACAATCAGGCAAGAAAAATAAAGAAACAGCATCCAAAGGAAAGGAAAAAGTAAAATTATCTCTGTTCATATATGACATGACTTCATATGTGACAAATCCAAAAAATTCCACACATAAAAAAATTTTAGACTAGTGAGTAAAGTATTAGTTTACAAAATTAACAAACAAAATTGTTTCATTTCTACACACTGTATACTAACAGTAACAAACAATCCAAAAAATACATTAAGAAAACAATGCCCTTTACAATAGCATTCAAAAATGACTAAAATTGGAGTTAACTTAAGGAATAAACTTAAGGAAGCAAAAGTCATGTACACTTAATACAACAAAACATCAATGGAAGACATTAAAGAAGAAACAAATAAATTAGAAGCCATTCCATGTTCATGCTGGAAGAGACAATATTGTTAAAATATTTATATTACCTGTACAGAAAATTGAAACTGGACCCATTCCTTATACTTTATACAAAAATTAACTCAAGATGGATTAAAGACTTAAATGTAAAACCCCAAACTATAAAACCCTAGAAGAAAATCTAGGCAACACCATTTAAGACATAGGTACAGCTCAAGATTTTTTGATAAAATGCCAAAAGCAATTTCAACAAAAGCAAAAATTAACAAATGGGATCTAATTAAACTAAAGAGCTTTTGCACAGCAGAAGAAACTATCATCAGAATGAACAGATAGCCTACAGAATAGGAGAAAATTCTTGCAGTCTGTCCATCCAACAAAGGTTCAATATCCAAAATTTACAAGGAACTTAAGAAAAAAACAAATCCATTAAAACGTGGGCAGAGAACACGGTATAGGTTGGCTCTGTGTCCCCACCCAAATCTCACGTTGAATTTTAATAATCCCCATGTGTCAAGGGTGGGACTAGGTGGATATAATTGAATCATAGTGGCAGTTTCCCCATACTGTTCTCATGATAGTGAGTGAGTTCTCATAAGATCTGATGGTTTTATAAGGGGTTTCACCCTTCACTTGGCTCTCATTCTCTCTCCTGCCACCCTGTGAAGAGGTGTTTCTGCCACGATTGTAAGTTTCCTGAGGCCTCCCAGCCACACAGAACTTTGACTCAATTAAACTTCTTTTATGTATAAATCACACATTCTCAGGTATGTCTTCATTAGGAGCATGAGAATAAACTAATACAGGATATGAACAGACACTTCTCTAAAGAAGACATTTATGCAGCCAACAAACATGGAAAAAAAGCTCAACATCACTGATCATTAGATAGCAAATCAAAACCACAATTAGATACACTCTCATGTCAGTTAGAACAGCAATTATTAAAAAGTCAAGAAACAACAGGTGCTGGCAAGACTGCTAGAAAAATAGGAAAGCTTTTACAGTGTTGGTGGGAATGTAAATTAGTTCAACCACTGTGGAAGACCATGTGGCAATTCCTCAAAGACCTATTAATAGAACCAGAAATACCGTTTGACCCGGCAATCCCATATATATATCCCATATATACTGAGTATATATCCAAAGGGATATAAATCATTCTGTTACAAAGATACATGCACATGTATGTTCACTGCAACACTGTTCATAACAGCAAAGACATGGAATCAACCCAAATGCCTATCAATGATAGAGTGGATAAAGAAAATGTGGTACATATATACCATGGAATAATCTGCAGCCAAAAAATGAATGAGATCATGTCCTTTGCAGGAATATGGATGGAGCTGGAAGCCATTATCCTCAGCAAACTAAAGCAGGAACAGAAAACCAAAATTCGCATGTTCTCACTTATAAGTAGGACCCGAATAATGAGAACATGTGGACATAGGGAGGGTAACAACACACATTGGGGTCTTGGGGTGGGAGACACAGGGGGAGAGAGAGAGGATCGGGGAAAAATAACTAATGTATGATGGGCTTAATACCTTGGTGATGGATTGATAGGTGCAGCAAACCACTGTGACACAATTACTTGTGTAACAAACCTGCACATTCTGCACATATATCCCAGAACTTAAAATATTAAAAAACTAAAAATTGTTTTAAAATTTAAAAAAAGAAAAAAAAAGTTCTGGATAGCCAAAACAATCTTGAGAAAGAAAAATAAAGCTGGAGGTCTCATACTTTCTAATTTAAAAACACTTTCCGTAACTACAGTAATTAAAACATGATGGTACTGGCATAAAGACCGATATACACATCAATGGAATACAATAGTGAGTTCAGAAATAATCTCACACATGAAAGGTCAACTGATTTTCTGCAAGGGTACATGGAATGCACAATAGGGAAAGCATAGTCTCCTCAACAAATAATGTTCGGGAAATTAGACATCCAAATGCAAAAGGCAAAATTATTCCAGCTGTCTTCTTGGAAAACATACCACAAAAAAAGGAACATTCTAACATGCAACTATGAGGGTCATGCACTAGAATCTCCCTGCAAATAAATAATATTAGAACTTTATCTCATACCACACACAAAAATCAACTCAAAAAATGGACTAAAGACTTAAATATAAGACCTGAAACTGTAAGACTCATAGAAGAAAACAGAGAGGTACCTTCATTACGTTGGTCTTGGAAATGTTTTCGTGAATACAAAACCAAAAGCACTGGCAACAAAAGCAAAAATAGGAAAGTGGAACTACATCAAACTAAAAGCCTTTGCACAGGAAAGAAAACAATAAACAGTTGAAAAGGCAACTTACAGAACAGGAGAATATTTGCAAATCATGTATCTGATAAGGACTTAAGATACAAAATATGTAAATAACTTATTATAACTCAATAGCAAAGAGGTGAATCATCTGATTAAAAATGGACTAAGGAACTGACTAGATATTTCTATAAAGAGGCCATATAAATGGCCAACAGGTGTGTGTAAAGATGCGTCATATCCTAATCTTCAGGGAAATGCAAATCAAACCACAATAAGACATCACCTCACACTTTTTAGGATAGCCATTACAAAAAGAAAAAAAGAACAAGTGTTTCTTGTCTTGGAGAAACTGGATACCTTGCATGCTGTTGGTGGAAATATATAACAGTGCATCTGTTGTGGAAAACAATAGAAAGCTTGTTCTATTATAAAGACACATGCACACATATGTTCACTGCAGCACTGTTTACAATAGCAAAGACCTGGAACCAACCCAAATGCCCATCAATGATAGATTGCACAAGGAAAATGTGGCACATATACACCATGGAATACTATGCAGCCATAAAAAACAATGAGTTCGCGTCCTTTGTAGGGACATGGATGAATCTGGAATCTATCATTCTCAGCAAACTGACACCAGAACAGAAAATCAAACACCGCATGTTCTCACTCATAGGCGAGTGTTGACAATGAGAACACATGGACACAGGGAGGGGGAGCATCATGCACTGGGGTCTGTTGTCGGGGCTAGGGGAGGGACAGCAGGGGGTGGGGAGGTTGGGGAGGGGATAACCTGTGGAGAAATGCCAGATATAGGTAACAGTTAGATGGAGGCAGCAAACCACATTGCCATATATGTACCTATGCAACAGTCCTGCATGATCTGCACATGTACCCCAGAACCTAAAGTACAATTAAAAAAAAATTAAATGTAACTACCATATGATCTAGAAATCCCACTTCTGAGCATTTATCCAAAAGAATTAAAAATAGTATCTTGAAGAGATATTTGACACTTATACTCATTGCAGCATTATTCACAATGGCCAAAATGTGGAAGCAATCCAACTGTTCATTGAAGGATGAATGGATAAACAAAATGTGGTGTATATATGTACCATGGAATATTATTAAGCCTTAAAAAAGAAAATTCTGTCCTATGCTACAACATGAATGAAGCTTGATGACATTATGCTAAATGAAATAAGCCAGTCACAAAATAATTAATACTGAATTATTCTACTTATATGAGGTACCTAAAGCATCAAATTCATCAAATCAGAGAGTAGACTGGTGATTGCCAAGGGCTGGAGTAAGTGGGAAATGAGGAGTTGTTTTTCAATGGGCATTAAAATTTCAATCATACAAGATGAAGTTCTAGAGATTTCCTGTTCCACAATACTACTGTACACTTAACACTTATTAAAAGGATAAATTTCATGTTATATGCTTTTTTTTTTTTACCGCAGTAGTTTTTTTTAAAAAAGACTGATGGTGCTCTCTTTCCTACCTTTACTTTCTAAGACAATATCTCTTTCTTTCCAGTGTCTCATTACTGTTTTGCCATACTTCATTTCAAAAATGTTGATTGTGTGCTCTGATTATATTGTGTCTATATCACTTATATTACCTAGTATAGTGCTTTGAGCACAGAAGACACAAATACTTGCTGAATAAATTCATTTATGCATTAGTAAAGGACAACTCTGTTAAAACTCCAAATGCTGCAGATTAGGTAATTTGTGGTATTCACTTAAAAGACTTACTTCTGCAACTGTGGAAAGCTGTTCACTAGGAATTTAAGAAAGATAGCATGATTATTGATAAAAAAAAAATAGTTGAGAAAAACTTAATGAAAGATGTTGGTCTTCGTACGTACATCAGATACGTTGAAGAACCACTAGACACCATGAAGATGAAAATAGGTTCACAGTCTAATGAGTAGCCAGGCACAAAATAAGTGCAAAAAGAAGTCAATATAAATATTCATAGTTACAGCAAGATTAGAGGAACTAGAAACTATCAATGCCTTAGAAGATTGCCTAAGGTTTTATATCCAAAATGAATTTTTAAAAATATATACTCATGGGGTAAGAGAAGGGCCTTCTGGACAGAGGGAACAATGTATACAAAGACAGGAAAACACAAAAAAAAGCCTGGCTAATTAGGGAATTTATAAAAACTTTAAAAGATATGGAGTATAGAATATAAGCAGGAAAGTAACAGAGAACATGTAACAGTCAAATTGTGAAGGACTTTAAGGTCCAATCAAGCAATTTAGAGTAAACAGACGCTCAAAGACTCATGTCAAGAGATACTCCCACTTCTTGTCTGATCCCAATGAAATCCAAGATTAACAATAACCACCTCTACCACAGCAATATATCCTGCTAATAGTATATACAGCTATGTGCTGCATAATGACAGATAATGTATGGTATTGTAGGTCCATAAGATTATGATGGAGCTGAGTTCATCATAATCTTGTAGTGAGGTTGAAACCATCTTACTGTCATACAGCAAGACATTATTCAGGCATTTGTGCTGATAATGCCAGTGTAAACAAACCTACTGTACTGCTTGTTGTTTAAAAGTATAGCACATATAATCATGTATGGTACATAATACTTGATAGTAACAATAAGTGACTATGTTACTGGTTTATGTGTTTGCTATATTTTCTATTGTTATTTTGGAGTGTACTCCTTCTACTTATTTTTTTTTTAAGTTAACTGTAAAACAGCCTCAGGCAGGTCTTTCAGGAGGTATTCCAGAGGAAGGCATTGTTATCATAGCAGGTGACAGCTCCATGCTTGTTATTGCCCCTGAAGACCTTCCAGTGGGAAAAGATGTGGAGGTGGAAGACAGTGATAGTGATGAGCCTGACTCTGTGTGCTTGGGCTAATGCGTGTGTTTGTATCTTACCTTTTAGTTAAAAACTCTAAAAAGCAAAAAGAAATAAAAAATGTTAAAAATAGAAAAAGCTTATAGAATAAGGATATAATAAAAGAAAATATTTTTATGGCTGTAGAATGTATTGTGTTTTAAGCTAAGTGTTATTATAAAAGAGCCAAAAACTTTTTGTTTTTTGTACCTTACTTTTACTGTAATTTTTCTATGTTTAGATACACAAATACTTCCCATTGTGTTACAGCTGGCTACAATTTTCAGTACAGTAACATGCTGTACAGATTTGTAGCCTAGGGGCAATAACTTGTATCATACAGGTTTACGGAAATACACTTTATGATGTTCACACAATGGCGAAATTGACATATTTTTAGAAATGTATCCCTGTCGCTAAGGGATGCATGACTCTACGTTGTCTAGATCAATGTATGTGAAAATTATACTCATTTGTTATGTTCCAGAATATCTATTTGATTTCCCCAAGCAGAAATAATCTCTCCTCTTTTTGTGTGTTTCCTAACACTTTTCACATTTGAATTTGTACTCTACATATGGATGAATTGTACTATATCCTCTACAACTTTTTTTAGCCTTTGTTTATCTCTATATCTACAGTGAAGTCTGGGTTAACTGAATGACATAGACTAGAACACTGAAGTAAAGCATTATTCCTTAAAAATTATACAATCTTTGGTCCTATTGTATAAATGCGGTTATAGAAAAGATACCTTTCTCACTATAGTTAACCTACATTTAAAAAAAAATAAGAAGGAACACCGTGTTTAGTTACTGACACCTAATCCTTTGTTTTTCTTATACTTGGGTAAGCAGAAATATGAAGCCTGGTAAGACTGCCTGTATTTCCAGCTTTTGTGACCCTTGCTGATTCATCAAACTATTGTAAACTTTGACCCAATCAGGTTCTTTTACAGCCTGTATATTTGTCTCTCATTCACATGCATAGAAAAGATAACATATATTGCAAAGAATCTGTTTACAGAAAGAAGAGGCTGGTTGGTCAATATACATATTTTGTGTTTCTCTATAGAATGACCAATTGATTTGTTTCAGGGTAACCTCAGCTGTAACTGCTAATCCAGAAAGGAAGTGTCTAATCTTTACAGAACTACTGGAATAAAAGGGTATGTTTTTCTTTGCTTATCACAGATTTAATTATAGGATAAACTTCAACAAAGTATGTACTAAAGCAACCAAAGGACTTAGTGTGAAAAAAAAAAAATTTCTAAGAGTTCAAATGTGAAGAAAATGCAAGAGTATATAAAATAACTCACAAGTCAGGCTTCAGATAGAATGTGGACATCAGGAAAAAATTAGTAAAATGTTTACCTTTGTATCCTAGAATCTCAATCTGCCTATTTGTAACTACTACACCCTGCACTCCCTATTAGAGATACTCATGTGAATTTATCCTGAACTAGTTAAAAGCCACTTTAAGATTCTTTGAGTGCAGAATTCAAAAGGATATATTATTTTATCATTGAAAATCTACATAGCTAAAGATATTCCATTTCATAGCAGAAATCTGTGGCAAGCTCTTGATCATCGTATCTATCACTTTTGGGCCATTACCTGACTGGGTATACAGAAACAATAATTTAGTTTCCTAGGGGACTTAATGTGATTTTTAAAAGTATTCATACCTAAAAATATGTCTTAAGTTCTGGAAAATTTTGATCAAAAAATAAAGCCAGTGTCACCATTCTTGATTTCTTGATGCACTTGAAAAGGCACCAAGTTGAGTTTGAGGATCGGCAGTACCATGGGAGACGGGGATGTTTCAATAAAGGCTTTTAGATTACACAACTGCAAAGGGTTTAAAAGGATGGTCTTTCTTAAATTTCTGAACCTTGTCTATTCATCTGTGATAAATTATACAAATATATCTAAGTGGATATTTTTTGAAAAATAATATGCCTCTTTCTATCACCCTTTTGCTACCAGGAAATTCAACGTAATTTACACTTTAATAGTGTCCCGTTTACATCAGGCTACAGGTAAAGTTAACTCCCCTTCTCTGTTTCAGTGTTTTCATATATACATGTATATATTTCTGATCTCTTTTTAAAAATTCCTTATTATATACATAGTTATTACAGTATAAAGTGATTTTTAAACAAATAAACAGTGTATTTATTAGAAAGCAAAATAATAAAAATACTGAATTATAATGCATTGCTTTAAAATATTCTTGTTTAATCACCTGGAAAAAGATGTAATTGTGTAATTTATTAGATAAGCATTTGGAAAGATTTGAGATTCCTTTCCCTTTCATTTTCCTTTTATATTCTGTTTATATGAAAAATAGCTTAGTTACAATTTTTTTCCACAGAGGACTTAATTCTCTTCTAAAGATGTTTCTGTTGAACAAGGTTTTAGAAACAAATAATAAGAGCAGAGATGTAAATGAGACTAGGAGGTGAAACTAAGTGAGTGCAAAGAATTAATGACTCTCTGTTTTGTAGCTTAAAAAGCTAATGGAAATAGTGCCACCCTACTAAGATATAGACTACAGAAATGGTAATAAGTTTGAAGAGGTATATAATGAGCTCTCACTTCTACCACACATCTGTGAACATTAAAAATGAACTTTGGCACTTTTATTCTTTTTTGTAATACTGCCATTACTTATTTCCTTTCCTATTAATAGATTAACAACAAATCATTGTTCATGCCATGTACTTAAAGCAAATTTAAAAAAGGAACAGAGAGAAAATATGGGTGTCTCTGTTAATTCACTGAACTCTACCGTAAATGTACCTCCTCTGAACTCTAGATGGAAGACACATTTCAAGGGTGAGGTTTGCAATGCTAATCTAGAAAAACAGACCTCAGTTTAGGGGAAACACATAACACCTTATAATTTAGATCATCACCTCTGGTTGAAATTGAAAGTATAATGTAACATACCTCATAGCCGGAAGATAAACAGGCTTGGGTTACCAGTGCATTATTTGGTTATCCTCATCAGAAACATAAACCATCACCACAAGTTTAAGATAGGAGAGGACTGATCATTTGACTTAAACAAAACTATTGTTAAGTAAACTGTTATGTTTTCTCCTGATACAGCTCACAAATCCTTGTCAAGCCCAGCTGTAGACTGTATCTAAAAGGATTACGTTTGAGTTTTCTGAAGCTGCCCTTGTCTCTGACATGCACTCACTAATCTGACCATCTTGTTTTTATTGAAGCGATGCGATAAAAAATCACATAAAATCTGTAAATGGCAACTAGACATGGAGAAATTCTGCCAGGAGCAGTACCACCCTGAGACAAGTCCCGAGAGGTAATAGCACTGTGGTATTTGGCTGCCTGTTGATAATATTTCATGGAAGTTTCCACAACCAAGAAGAAATAGATCAATCTAAAGGATTTTTGCAGCCTTTTATTTACTTTTCCCCCCACATGTGAAAATACAATGGAAAAGGCACATAAAACAGTCCTTTAAAAAACCCTTGGAGATCATTTCTATCAAGATAGCCACACATATGTGCATATTAAAAATGAACTTTGAACTTTTATTGTTTATTGTAATATTGCCATTACTTATTTTCTTCCCCATTAATATTTTATACCCCTCCCATTCTGCGAACCTACCCAGAAAAAAAATCTACTCTAGGCAAACCACGTGTGCTCATCTAACAATACAAGCAAGGATAAAAGATTCAGACAAAACTCCGACTAAAAAATGAAACTGTTAAAAATCAGAAAACTTGTGAAAGGAGTGTGTGTGTGTGTGTGTGCATGCTTGTATTAATAAAATATATCTGCTTTAAAAATTGTTCTCCTGGATTCACAGTAAACATTCAAGATTTCAAGAAAAAAAGCATTCCCATTTATACTGCTTAATGAGGACAAAAATATATTTTTTATTCCAGAAACCTATATGTAGATCAACTATACACTAACAAAGTTAATTATTTGTAAGATTAAAGGAAAAAAGGTTATTTAGTTTTTGTTGTAGTATAATTGCTTCAAATGTTTCTTGTCTAATTAGTTGACTAATTATTATCTGTTATATTTCAGGCCTGTTTTGAAATAAAATTATTGTAAGTGTAAAAATATATTTACAAACACATATAATGAATGTAAGTGCAAATGTATATTATAAACATAAAAATGTAAAAAATGAAACAAGCATTAAAAACAGACATTCTAAAAATAATGTCCTGCTTCACCTACAACTTTTGATATTTAAGATTCACAGGCCAAATATGACTTCAGAGGAAAGTTTTCCTTTGTGCAGTGAAGCTGAGAAGGGAGGTTGAAGAATTCTGTTAAAAGTGACTCAGATAATTAGAACGTACATCATCTGCGGTCTTTCCAAATTTTTTATTTAAAAAAAATCTCAAAACAAAAACAAAGCAAATACTATTGATTTGGCCTCTTTCTCTCTATATAGACTGGATCTGGTGCCACTTTGACACCAAAAAAATAAACCAATTTTAATTAGTTCCATGAACTGGATTCCTCACTGGAGCACAACACTGTTTATGATGAGTTGAACAGCTCCATTTCTCTAAATCTCCACTCTGGTTCTTTAATTTGGAGTTTTGCATAGCCTCTTATGGTATCACCAGCTGCAGTGAGGAAGGGGCTATTTGGAGGTCAACATGGAAATGAAACCACAGCTTGAGTGGGATTTGTGGAGTTTTACACAATATCAACCCACCCTTTCCCTGTGGAATAGGGATTGTTGGCAAGGTAAACATTCTCTCACAGTCAGAATAATCTCAGCTTTCTTCTTGGAAAGTATACAAAAAAGAAAAGGAACATTCTGGCATGCAACCATGAGGAATGTGTATTAGGATCCCGTTCAGAGAAATCAAAGTCTGTATCTTGAATGAGTACTACTGAATGCCTTCCTGCATCTATATAAACTAGTACTTAGAAAACTCTATTCTTCATTTTTGTCTAGCAATATTTGAAAGCCTATGACATTCTCTGCACTATATTAAACAGCTGGTGAAAAGCAAGGATGAATGGAATGTTCCAAAGTTATCCAGCAAATTCATCCTAATAAACATTTTAAATAATTCAAGTAAAGAAACATTCCATTACCACTCTTTTTTCTCATTAACAAGTTTATTTTTGCTGTATTATTCTAACACCTATTATATCAGGGTCAGAATATATAAAAATACACTGCACTAAGTGGTATTTTTACTATAAGTAATAAAATGTAATATAAAGTTTGTTTTCCTATGTTGGGAAACTCATTTTGGAGTTAATGAGTAATGTACTCTTACATCCTCCTAAATTAGAAACCAAACAAGTTCAATCACCTCCAATGTTGTGCCAATATACTTGTTTTAAAAATTAAAAAAAAGCAAACTTTGTTAAACTATGTTTCTTTTAAAAAAGTTGTGCCATGTAAGGTGAGCAATAGTTCTGAGGAATTCTGAGGATTCACACATCCTTAACTGGTTTGAACACTTGCCTATTACAAAACTTTCATCTCTCTAAACTGCTACCTATCATTCAAGCAAGTCTAGAAGGGATTTAGATAAAAATTTTTCTGGGATGATCTTTTCATATTTGTATGCTATCAGTTGCAGGATACGAGAAGATTTTAGCATTGTGATGTATGTGTGACAGCTGAGTTTTTTACTCCATAATGATAAATTTCACTGCATACAAATGAAGATAAATTGTGCATTTTGCATTTGTTGTACAGAATGCTCATTCCTTTCAAAAATGTACTTGTTGATTGTAGCTTTCTTCAGGAATGGAAATATTGTGATGAAAACAAGGATCAGATAACCTAAGCTCATCACCGAAAGGTATTTGGTTCACTTTGCAGTGCATGACCCAATGTCAAAAGAAAAGAGATTTTCTACCTGTGTCTACCTTTCCCTTTCTTCTCTGACAATATATTTTTTACCATCTCACCTAATAGAATACAGCATTGACAGATATTCCAGGACACTCAGCCTGTACAAGGAAGTATTAAGATATCTATATAATTAAGAAATATTACAAAGTATGTATATTATACTAATTTCCTCATCTTTTCCCTTCTCATACCCATAGTTTATGCAGCCCAAGTCCTTCTAAACACAACTCAATATTCTGCTGTTTAAAACTTTCCTATGGCAACGCATTAACTATGAGACACATACAAATGCATTGCAGAGCACACAAACCCAACCATTCCCTGGTTGCTACTTATCTTCTCTTTCACTTAGTAATCTAGAAATGCCAGATATAGTTCTCTGATGCAACCATGACGAATTATGCACACTGTTGTCCAAAATAATTTCCCTGCTTGCAATCTTACAAATCTTGACTTTGTTGACTCATATTTAAGACTTAGCTCACACTTTTATCTTCCAGAAAGCTACCCATAACCCCTGAACTCCTCTGTCTTCACCGTGGTCCCTTCATGTTGATCCCATAGCACCCTCTGCTGTCTTCCATTATAGCATGTATCATTGTGCTGTTTTTCATCTTTCCTTCTTAGGGACTGGAACTATGAACTCTTCAATGGCAAGGACAAATGTATTGACCAGTATTTTACTCATCTCTTTGCTGTACTCCTCCTTCCACCTTTAGGATGGGAACAGGTGGACAGAGAGACACAGAGTAAAGCAGAGACAAAGATAGCAGAAATATCTAGAGAGGAAACAGTGACTAAGGGAATTCTAGAGCAGAACTACTTGCTTAAAATAAGTCCCATTACCTAAGATTGTGTGGGTGTATCTCTGTTGCCTGCAATCCAAAAGAACAGAATGAACATAACACTCAAAAATGTTCATGGGCTGGTCTGATCATAGTGGGTTATCAGAACATATGAACACTAGTATCACTGAAGTCAGTATACAACCTCATCACTGATAAATTTGATTGGCTTAAAACAAAATTAAAATAAACAAATAAATGTTCATGAGATAGCTTTCTGGTAAGCAATAAATATCCTTTCCACTTCTATCATATTCTCTGTTCCCTCATTTTAATCATTTTTTTCCCTATCTAGAATGCCTGTTCAATTACCTATGCCCATCCAGATCTAACTTTTTAAGCCTGAGTAAAATCCCATTGCTTCTACGAAGCCTTCTCCCATTACTCCAGGAAACACTCTTTTTGTCATGTCTGAAACTCTAGAACACTAACTCTTACTCTCACCATTCATAAATATTTTAGAGCTTTCCTTCCTTCATGTTTATTTAATTTCAAAAAGTGCTGTCTGATTAAACATATTGATAATTGTGTTATGCCTGATGCCCGTATTTGGCATTGACGATAAATGAAATTAATGATTAGTTGAATGTTTTTCTCTTTCCTGATTTTCCTTTCAGTTAAAATATTGTAGACCTTTAATTTTAAAAGTTCAGATGTTTAACCTTGAATGTATTTAGACTTTTGTTTACTCTTCCATGTGTTATTATGAAAAACTGATATTTCTTGTTTCTGTTCAATTGCCACAACTTCTCTAGGTGATCTTGGGCAAATATATTTCCTCTTTGGATTTTAGTTTTCTCCCTGTAAAATGAAGCACTAGATGGTAATCTTTCCAAATGTCAGTGTTCAATGTGCATAAAGCCATAATTTCTTGCTTTATCTGGTATTAAAGAGTAGTAGTAAATGATTAAATTATGAACCTGAAGGTCATTGAATACGTGGCAAATATGCGTGTCAGTCTACAACTCAAATGCACAAGAAGTATGTTTATTTTCTGTAATTGTGTATAATTGAATAATTTCTATTTTGTGCCTCATTCTCTCTGGATGGCAGTAACCTACTCCGAGTCAATTTGGGGATTCCTTCCCTATTTTTTCCAGGATGTGCCTGTGGTCTGGGGTTTACAGAATGCCCAAGCAGCAAGAGTAGGGCAAAGAGCAAGTGCTCAGTGATAGTTGTCCATGGTGGTATTTGCTGAAAAAGAAGTCTTAGTCCACATTACGTTGTTACAAAGGAATACCTGCAGCTTGGTAATTTATGAAGAAACACATCCTTATCTGGCTCATGGTTCTGAAAGTCGGAAAGTTGAGGATTGAACATCTGCCTCTGGTAAGGCCCTCAGGCTGCCTCCATGAATGGAGGAAGATGAAGGCGAGCCAGCATGTGCAGAGATCACATGGCAGGAGAGAAGAAAAAGAGACAGGGAGTGCCAAGGTCTTTTCAACAGCCAGCTCTCCCAGGTACTAGGAGAAATCCCAAAAAAGGGCTTTTATCTATTAATGAGGAATCACCCCCATGACCCAAACACCTCTCATTAGACCCCACCTACAATATTGGGGGTCAAATTCCAACATGATAATTTGGAGAAGACAAACATCTAAACCATAGCAGTACACAATACTGCTACATTGGTCCCCCACAGGTTTGCGAAGTCATCCATTCCTTAATCCTGTCTGTAAGGCCCCTTAAAGTCTAGGACTTTTCTCACATGCAAAACAGAAACCATTCGACTGTTACCATAAATACTCTGGATGCCAAGAAACTCTACAAATCTATCTCAAGATCCATCTGTCTAAGCACACACATAACCAATTTTTTACTAGGTTTCTACCTCTTCACTGGAGCACTCTCCCTGAGAAAGATGTAGCTCATTTCCTTACCTCCAAATCTACCAACATCACTGTCCTTGCTCCTATCTAAAGCCAATCCCCCAGTTTGCAGTATAACAAGAAT
Source organism: Ateles fusciceps (assembly GCA_036589455.1). Lineage (NCBI taxonomy): Eukaryota > Metazoa > Chordata > Mammalia > Primates > Atelidae > Ateles > Ateles fusciceps. The sequence goes on along the minus strand of JAZHEH010000827.1, from coordinate 662,520 downwards.
ATAATATTTTATTCTATACCAACTCTCTCTTGCATCATCTGTGTTCCCCCTCTTGAATTGATCTTTCCCATCAGCATACAAATATGCTGTATCTTCCATTTACACATACACTCAATCTTCCCTAATCCCATGTAACCCATCAACCAATGACCTTTTTATTTCATACTTCTTTTTTATGGGTATAATTAAAACAATTTACATACATTTACTATCTCCATTTTTCCCCTCCTGCTTTCTTTTTTAACTCTCCTCAATCAGGGCATTTCCATCATGCTCATTCAAAACAGCTTCTTTCAGTCTCCAATAATTTTCATTCCAGCACATCCAATGGCTAGCTTTCAGTCATCTAATTAGACTTCTCATCAGAATTTAAGGAGAGGGTGGAGCAAGGTGGCAGAATAAAAGCCTACACTATTCATACCCACAGTTAGTTGTTAAAATTGGGAACCCCCAATTTTAACAACTGTGTACAGACACTCACCAACACAAGAACCAAAAATCAGGTGAGTAATCACAGTACCTGGTTTTAACTTCATACGCCAGAAAGAGGCATTAAAGAGAGACAGTCTTGAATTACTAAAGCTTCCAAAATCTGTGGTTTGGTGTCTAATACTAATTTGAGGAAGTGCTCAGTCATTATTGCTTCAAACATTGCTTCTCTTTCCTTCTCTCTGTATTCTCTTACTGATATTTTTCTTATGTGTATGTTATTCCTTTTTCGGTTGTCCCACAGTTCTTGGATATTCTGTTCTGTAGTTTTCAATCCTTTATCTCCTTTCTTTTTTCATTTTCGAAGTTTTTGTTTTCATAAACTTAAATTCATAGATTTTTTTTCCACAGTCATGTCAAGCCCATCAAAGGCATTCTCCATGTCTGTTACAGTGTTTTTGATCTTTAGTATTTATTTCTTCTTAAAATGTTCAGTTTTCTGCTAACATTAACTATCTGTTCTTGCATGTTGTCTACCTTTTTCATTAAAGTCTTTAGCATATTAGTCATAAAACTTTTTAAATTCCTGGTTTAATAATTCCAACATTCCCGCCATATCTTACTCACTAGTTCTAATGCTTTTGTAGCCCATTCAGAATATGTTTTCTGCCTTTTAATATGCCTTGTAATTGCTAAATTGTGAACATGATGTACTGGGTTAAAGAAATTGTGGTAAATAGACCTTCAGTAATGTGGTAGTAACGTGTGTGGGGGAGAGAAAGTGTTCCATAGTCCTATGATGAAGCCCCAGTCATTTGGCAAGCCTGTGCCCCTGGACTATGAACTTCTTCAGTGCTTCTTAGTTGCTCCTTGCCCCCACACCCATGCCTTTATATGGGACAGATGGCTATGGGACTGGAGCTGGGTATTTTCCTTCCCCTAGGTAGGTCAGACTTTGATTAAATAGGTTACACTCTGGTAAAATATTTAGGCTCTGCCAAAATAGTTTCTCCTGGGGGCAGGCCTTGTTAAGAACAGAGAGGTCTGGCATGCTTCAAAAAGATTCCTATTTTCCTCCCCCTCACAGATGTAGGGGATTTTCCTCCAATATTCACCTGGAGGACACAGTAAAGATCCTGGAGATAAAACGCACCGAAGCGTGAAGGCCTCCTTATGACTGGTCTCGTTGGAATTGCTTGTTTGTTTGTTTGTGACGGAGTCTCATTCTGTCACTCAAGCTGGAGTTCAGGGGTGTAATCTCGGCTCACTGCAACTTCCACCTCCCAGGTTCAAGTGATTCTTGTACCTCAGGCTTCTGAATAGCTGGGATTATAGGCTTGTGCCACCACACTCGGCTAATTTTTGCACTCTTACTAGAGACGGGGTTTTGCCATGTCGGCCAGGCTGGTCTTGAACTCCTGACCTCAGGTGACCCACCCGCCTCAGCCTCCCAAAGTGCTGGAATTACAGGCGTGAGCCACTGTCCACCTCTGGAGTTTTTAATTCTTAGGCTTGTCCACTTTGAGCCTCCAACAATTGATCAGATTCATGTTCCCACACTGGAACTCGTTCCTACAGTGGTTTTTGCTTGTGAGTGTCTGCTCCAGTAAATTGTGATTACTATATTTGCCTGTCTGCCTCTCCAATCTTGGGGGCAGCAGTTTTCCTTCTAACCTCATTTATCTGATGATATTGGAAGACCTGCTGATTTTTCAATTTGTTCAGCTTTTTACTTTTTATTTCTTGATGTGTTTCATAAGTTTTGTTTGAGATCTATTTGTGATTAGACTCAGATTATGCATCTCTAATTACAATATCATAGTAGTGATACTGTGTTCCTCCCAATGTATCCTACCATGTGGCAAACAATTTAAATCTGTCCATTTACCAACAATGTTCGCTTTGATCATTTAATTAAGAAAATGTCTTCCAGGCTTCTCCAGTGTAAAATTATTCTTTTCCTCTTTAAAATTCATAGAAATCTGGTGGGAGATACTTTGAAACTAGGTGAATACTCTATTCCTCATCAATTTTTCAATTTATTCATTTATTTAATTATACCTATACAAACTCATAGCTTCCATTTTATTTATTGGGTAATAAATAATCTCTTATTTATTCTGATACTCAAATTGTCTCCAGTTTGACCAACAAGAACTTACTAAAGCTGGCTTCTCTGTCCTGTTGACATTTTCTTATTCTTTGAACTCTTCCTTGCTTTCATTTGTTATAATATGTTCCTTATTCATCTTGCATTTTCCAAGCCCAGGCCCGAAATCAATGAATTCATTTTAGAGGAAAATTGTATTTAAAAACCAAGATTTGGGTACTAGGTGTGCACACTGCTACTAGGGTATCAGCAACGCCAGTTCCTCCTCAGTGGACAAAAGAAAGGAGAAAATACTAAATAAATACATACAAACTTTTATACTTATATTTATTTCCATAGCCATCCATCTATATTGAGAAACACAAGATAACACTAATGTCTCCAATTCCAACTGAACATCACAGAGTTTATTACTTGTATTTCCTATTCTGTATTTGTATATCCCCCTCTCCAAAGGAAGAAAAATGATTATCTTAATATATTTACTTATATCATCAGTCCTCTGTGGGCAGCCAGTCTTCCATCTTTGTCACCACCTCACACCCCACACAGATGCCCTCCCCACAATGTTCAGCCTCTGACTCCACATTTCTGGTTACCCTCCCACATGGATGGCCTCCACTCCCAGCTGGAATCCAACATCCCATGCCAGTCTGCCCTCCTGCATGCACTTCTCAGCCTCTAACACCTATGCCAAGTCCCACCCTCACTCATAGATCTCTTCTTCATTTTACTCAGGCCTCATACACCAGGACATCTCCATATGCATACCCACCTCCCTGGCTTGGGCTCTGATTATCCTACAGCAGTTTGCTGTCACTTTCCCTCCACCTTGCCATGTATACCCTCTCCTCATCTTGCTTGGGTTTTGACTTACTCCCCACATGAGGCTGCCCACCACCCCTACATGACATGCCACACCAGCTGATATGATTTGACTCTGTGTCCCTCATCTTGAATTGTAATCCCCGTGTGTTGAGGGAGAGACCTGGTGTAGGGTGATTGGATCATGTAGGTGCTTTCCCCTATGCTGCTCTTATAATAGAGAGGAAGTTCTCACCAGAGCTGATGGTTTTAAAAGTGTTTGGCAGTTTTCCCTTTGCTCTCCTGCTCTCTCCTACCACCATGTGAGAAGTGTCTTGCTTCCCCTTCACCTTCTGCCATGATTGTAAGTTTCCTAAGGCCTCCCCAGGTATGCAGAACTGTGAGTCAATTTAACCTTTTTCTTTATAAATTACCCAGTCTCAGGTAGTTTCTTCATAGAAGTACAAAAACACATTAATACAACAGCCCACAAGGATTCTCACAGAATGATCTTTAAAGCCTAATACAGATCATGACACTGCTTACATGTACTTATCCTAAGTACATGTCATGGCTTAAAATATATTACATCATCTGGATTCTTCACTTGTTATCTCTCTGATCTTATTTATCATTCACTCCTTTTTTAAGCACCCAGTCCAACCATAATTGTCTTCCTGTCATTCCTAAGACATGCCAACCTCCTACGCAAAACAGAGCCTTTATTTATTTATTTTCTTCTATCTCTACTGAAGTGCTTTATGATCAGGTATTCTATACATTTCTCATTGAAGATATTCTGGCCTCTGTTCAAAGTTGCTTCTCAGAGAGGCCTTCCTAGATTATTGTATTTTATAATCCCCACATGCAACAGTTTCTATCTAACATTCTTTCCAACTTTTTCTGGAGAGCACTTGTCAGTACACAGATTGGTTTATTTATATTATGTTTGGTTATTTATAGGCCTTATTCCACACAGTCAGCAGAGAGAGTCTATTAAGCTCAATACTGCATCCCCCATATCTAGAACTAAAAAACACAAATTATTGGCATATTTAGACATAAATAAATTTTTGTGAAATGAATATTAAAGCTAGCTGCAACAGAGCCCCACTACAAGGAAGGGATGGATAGATAGATGCATAGATATATGAAAAGAGATAAATGGTGATCCTTCCTTGACATCTGGGACTTCATTGATTACAAAAGCTTAACATCTTGACTTGGCTAACAAAGGGTCAGCCTCTCACCTCTAGCTCTGTCCTTACTCTGTATACCTCCCTGATAATGTTCCCAGAGAGGGGGAGACCTAGGATATGCTTCTCTCTTGCATCATCTCAACTAGGTCTCTGGATCAATGTTAACAAGAACAGAAAGAATAAATAATGGTAATGAAAGAATTAATGAGACTCACTAGGAGGTAAAAGAATATGGAGTATCTCATTTTTCTGTGATGGTGATATGGATTTCTTGGAATATCTTTCACACGTCAGTTGGCTATTCTGTTGCCACATCATGGAAAAAAGGACTTGTTACAAGACTGTCTACTCCCACAACCCGTGTGTTTTTGTGCATTCCCAACATATAGCATGTTGCTAAACATAGAGCAGATGTCATATAACTACTTACAGAAAAAATGTGTACTTAAATGATTTTGCTTGTGCTAGGAGTTTGGATGGAATTTCAACTCAAAACAAAAGAGAATGTACCATATTTTAATGAAAGTCCATAATTTTAAATCATTATATATTATTGATCTTCTTTGCTGTTACCTCAAAGCACAAGCATAACCTGAGACAGTGCTGGAAAGCCTCGTACTAAGAAGACACAAGGAGTTGCGATTTATTTTTAAAACATAATATCTAATAAAGAATTATAATTTCAGAACAGGCTCCTATGTTCTTGGCCTGATCTTTTCACATTTTAAGAACCTCAGGAAAAGACACACTTTAAGAACTTGCTTTCACCCTAGGTTCCACTGCCAATAACTAGATTTAATTGTTTTCTGTAAGATTTGTTTTATTATTCATCAGAATTTTCTTAAGAAAAACGAATAATCATTTTTTAAGTATGTTCTAACCTTAATAAGTTTATAGTCATGGAGATGGACTACTTAGAAAGCAGGAAGATTGGATAAATTATTTGTTTGAGAGTTTCCTATATAATTTTTTCCTCTTTGATTCTGGTTCATTTATAACTTTTTGGTGTGGTCTTAGGGTGATATTGCCAGGATCTAAGCATCCTCACATAAAATGAACACAGATGTCAATCAAGGTTAAAGCTGAAGAAAATGACTTTCTTTTAAGTCATTGCTTTTTACCTCTGTGGTGCATGTTTTTCCTTCCTGGGGGATTGGCAGGACAGTGCATGGTGTTTATGCTTAGCTTCTCCCATCCCTGAGTGCCTTACAAGATTATCATGGGAATATACTTAGTTGGCTTATTATAAAGAGAACATACTCCTAAAAAGATGTTTATTTATCATTTTCTATCCTTGAATTGGTCAAACTAGTCTTTACTACTTTGAGCAAGATCAAATATTTGGCACTGGCAAACACAGGGCTTTTAATATTTTAATTGGAAGTTTAATGCTGACTTACTTTGTTAGATGTAGTTCAAGAATCCAGTCAGGAGAAATACATAATTCTTTTCCATTCAACACATAAGGCACAAAGAAAAAGACATTTGCAATTATTTCTATCTTGCACTGAATTTAAATTCTGTATGGACCTCCAATATGTAGGTCAACACACCTTTATGCAAGGCATTGTTCTCTCATTCAGCAGGATTGTGCTTGCTTGGGTATCTTCAGAGAGCACAACAATGACAGGTTTTTCTGACGAATTCAAGTGACAACTGGCTATTAGATAATACTGGGGCTCTGAGCTATTGATTCAGCTGGACCCTTTATATATCTAAATCCAGTAGATGTCTGAGTGTCAATAGGGCTTTGGCTTTTGAGTCAAAAGAAGCCTGAGAGTGAACGAGGAAAAGACATGAAGGCTGGCATAGAAGTTAGTGTTTCTACTTCCACTTTATGGTGGAATATTTTTGTGGTTCTCAAGAAATGACAAATCCCTGGTTTGGTAAAGACATGCCATTCTGGATTAAATTTCCATCACCAGTTCATTTGGCACAGAAATAGTCATTTATTTGGATTCTACTTTACCTACTCTTGAACATTATTTTTCAGTTACTTATAGGAATCTTCCATGGTCTGTCCATAATTTTATCTATACTATATAGCTCAATAGGTCAAAGTTGTCTTTTCTGTCCTCTATTCTTCCAAAATCTCTCTTCTCTGTGAGTGTCTTGAGTTCCTCTCCAGGGTCTTAGACTCCTCATTTCTTTACCCGTAGAGGAAGACGTTTAGGTTATCCCTGGGTATATTTGGATAAGTTATACAAAAAAGCCAGAAAAGTTTTTAATGCTAAGGTGACAGAATCCAAACTGGTAGAATTCCAAACATCTGCCAGTAAATGGGGAAGAATTTCCCCATAGTCATGACTCATTTTCTCTAAGGGCAAATATTTAAGTTATATTATAGGTGGTATTTTCAGAATCGAAAAGCAGCCGAGGTAGGAGGATCACCTGAGGTCAGGAGTTCAAGACCAGCCTGGCCAACAGGAAAAACCCCGTCTCTACTAAAAATACACACAAAAAAATTGCACGGTGGCAGCAGGCACCTGTAATCCCAGATACTTGGGAGACAGGAGAATAGCTTGAATCTGGGAGGCGGAGGTTACAGTGAGCTGAGATTGTGCCACTGGACACCAGTCTGGGCAACAAGAGCAAGACTCTGTCTCAAAAAAAAAAAAAAAGCAAAGGCAAATCTCCCAAATTTCCAAAAGGCAGACATCAGTAGACTTAATGATCTATGAATGCAAACTTGTTTAGTTAATTAGTTAGTTAGTTAAATGCAAAACTAATACTCTGCTTACCAAAAGTTGGAGAACAAACATATCTCTAAGAACGTAAGTACAAACACATGTTAGGCAGATCTGGGCAAAAATCCTACTTCTGCCACTAACTAGATTTTTGACAATGAGCAAATTTACTGTGAAACTTTAACAGTAACTTAGGTCTTATTTTTCTCTTCTATAAAACAGAAGGAAAGAAAAAACACTGGTTTCTTAAAATGTGACAGAAATCTACATGAGGCATCTATCAAGACATTTGTAACCAGGATGATTTTTCTGGTCAGGTAAACAAATCTCTTTCACCCTATGGTTCCATGTGGACCCTACAACTTGTTTGATGAAAACAACTTTCTAATTTAGAAGACCATTCTCTGAAGATTACAGTACATCTTAATAAGGTTGCCATGAAGTACAAATAAGAACACAAAGTACATTGCATTGTACATGCACAAAATGGGCTGTTAGTTAATGTTAAACTTTCATCTTTATAATGTTAATAACTACAATAATGACAGTAAGATGTGATGCAAAAATCTGACACCTCGTCAAAATATCATGAGGGTAGTGGTCAGACTGGACTCATGGGAGCAGGGCATCGGTCAGACCACCATAATCTGGAGTTTGGCTTCAGCACGTTGGTTCAGAAGACACAGTGTTGATCACCACTAGGGAATGATCACAACCACCAAACTCAAAAACAGATGTAGTCATTTACGAGAAAAGCCGTTCTCACACACAAAGATCCCAGTATTTTCAAATTCAACTCACCAGAAGAAATCAGATTAATTTAAGCTTTAGAGAGTTGAATTAGAACCAGGGGAGGAAGCTGGCTTATCTTAAAGACAAAAGTTAACACTTTTTGTAAAGCTGATGAGTCTGTTTTCACTGCCGGAATTGATTTACCACGTGAATGATAAGGATAAGATTTTACATAGGGGAGACAAAACTTTCTATCTTCCAGGCACTTCTGGTGTCATACTGCATTTAGGTCTTGCTATTTTTTTCTCCCCCATTTTTTTTCTCCACGTTGATCAACTTCCTTACACTGCCAATTCATTCTTTTTTTCTTTCATCCTTCCTTTTTCTATTTTTCCTTCTTTAGTATTCCTTTTTTATCTCTTTTTGTAGGCTGTATAAAATACAATTCAATAGTTTTTAACACGTATATATTAATAAAGTCATTCTCAGCTGGGCACAGTGGTTCATGTCTGTAATCCCAGCACTTTGGGAGGCTGAGGTGGGTGGATCACTTGAGGTCAGGAATTCAAGACCGGCCTGGCCAACATGGCGAAACTCCATCTCTACTAAAAATGCAAATAATAATAATAATTAGCTGGTCATGGTGGTGGGTGCCTGTAATCACAGCTTCCGGGGAGGCTGAGGCAAGAGAATCACTTGAACCTGGAAAGCTAAGGTTGCAGCGAGTTGAGATTGCACCATTGCACTCCAGCCTGGGTGACAGAGTGAGACTCCATCTCAAAAATAAAATAAAATAAAAATAAAAAGTAAAGTAATTCTCCTTTAATGCTGCTCAATGGCCTTTCTTGACCACTCAGTTCACATACTGACACTATGAATTATATTTGTACCTGACTGATCTTATTAATCTTATTCAATACACAATGATTTTGGCTGAAGCTACTGTTAACTTCATATTCTGGAGGCAGTCTGCTTCACTTGCACCATGCATACTATAAATATGCTGACGAAACCTACAACGCATCTGAAGCACACTACTCCAACAGAAATGAGTAACTGACATGTAAAAATTTTTCATGGGAAAGGCTTCAGAGTTGAACCTAAGATGCTAGAAACCTATGTCCCTGTCCCTCTAAATTTTCCCATCCTCCCAGACTTCTATGATCCAGCCCTCCTTTCATGGTGGCTTTCAGGTCTGAGAGTGATGGAAATTCTGCCCCTCAGAATCAGAATCAGTTGTATGAATAAAAAAGAACAGGATAAGTCAGTGGGTTTCCAACCAGAATTTGACCTACCTGCTAGCCTTTTCATTGTCCTTTACTAAAACTCCCAATCAGAATTTTTCTCTTTTCTTGCCTATTGTGTTCTTGTCTAGAGATTTCTATCTAGAATGTTTTGGTTGCTTCTAAGGTATTTTTATTTAAGTAAAAATAGCATCTCTCTGCGTATGGTTGTTGTGGGGGATGGGAGGTTAAAATGATATAATACATGGAAATAATGTACTAGGATGCCTAACAAATATTAAGTGCTCAATAACCTATGCCTCTTCCTTACCCTAATCAATGAGCACATGAAAGTGATATCACATTCCCTGCACATAATACAGGGCCTAGAATGTGGTCAGTCCTAAAAAAAAAAAAAAAAATAGCAGTTGAGTGAATGAATGAATAATGAGAGGAAAAGAGGAATTTAAAGAATCCTTTTACATGGCTTCCTTCTCCTTTTTAAAACTTACAGTCCAAAAGGCTTTCATCCTTTTCCACCAAATAACCCCAAAAAGAAGAAAGTAAACATTGCCTGGGAGAATAGAGACCTAGCTCAATGTGGATGGCCCTAGCACAAAAGATTTTGTTTTGTTTTATAATATTAAATTCTTATAGAATTGTTTAATACAAACACTGTGTTTTAAACTATTCCATATTTATTCTTATTCATAACCACTGGCATAAAACTTTTACCTTAGGAGTTTGGAACACTATGACAACACTTTTTAGATCTGCATCAGAATCACCTAGATAATTGTTTAAAAATCAAATTTGGAGTCACATACCTCTGTGCTTCTGAATGATGATTTCTGTGAATAAAATCTCAAATCCTCATGTCATATTTGCAGACTAAAGTTTGTGTGCCATTGCCTTGAAGGAAGACAAAATTGCACATGGATGCTAATCGTGGTTTTGTTTTGTTTTTTAGGATAAAAGTGCCATCTACTATTCAAGAAAACAAGAGTTGGACTTCCTTAAGCATTTAATCACAGGGGCTAGAGCTACAATATACTAGACACTAGTCATTTGCGGCAACTTAAATTTAAGTAATTAAAATAAAATGTAAATATCCAAGTTTTTGCTGTCACACTAACCACATTTCAAGTGCTTAATAGCTATATATGGCTACTAGCTACAGTACTGGGCAGCACATTTCCACACAGCCTGACAGGTTCTTCCTGCCCTCTACACAAATAAAAACCATGGCATTGCAGTAAAGAATAGTGAAAGATACTATTCTTTATATATAAGAAATATAAACATCTATTTTATATATAAAAACCACGGCATTGCAGTAAAGAACAGTGAAAGCCAGTAAAGAAAGAGTTTAATTGATGCAAGGCCAGCAGCACCATGGAGATATGTAGTTATTACTCAAATCAATCCCCCTAAAAATTTGGGGATGAGGGTTTTTAAGGATAATTTGGTGGGTAGAGGGTTGGAAAGTGGGGAGTGCCGATTTGTCAGGTCAAAGATGAGATCACAGGGAGTTGAAGCTGTCCTCTTGTGCTGAGTTGGTAACTGGGGTGGGGCCACAATACCAGGGTGGACCAGTTTATCAACCTGGGTGACATCAGCTGGTCCATGGAAATGCAGAGCTCTGCACAGTATCTCAAATGCTGATCTCAGGTTTTACAGCAGTGACTCCCATGCCATAATTTCTAATCTTGTGGCTAATTTTGTTAGTCCTGCAAAAGCAGTCTAGTCCCCCAGGCAAGAAGGGGATTTGGGGAAAAGGCTGTTATCATCTTTGTTTCAAGGTTAAACTATAAACTAAGTTTCTCCCAGTTAGTTTTGCCTATGACTAGGAATGAACAAGGATAGTTTGGAGGCTAGAAGCACGATGGAGATAGGTCAGATATCTTTCACTGCAATAATTTTCTCAGTTACCGTGTTTGCAAAGGCTGTTTCAATCCCAGAAAGTTCCATAGTAGAGCCCTGCTCTGGAGAAATAAGTATATCAGGGCTGGGATACAACTGAAGACAGTGGCACAAAAGCTAAAAAGAAAGACCTATGAGGACTTCCCCCACTCCAAATTAGCACACAGGGTCAGAGGAAAGGAGAGGAATTGGAAGAGAGCTGATATATGGCAGAAACAGTGCCCTGGCAAGGCAAGTACACCCAGAAACAACTCTACTCCAAGGAAGGGGAAGCACATGACCTCCGTGTGTAGTCTTCTCTGTCACAAACATCCACAATCTTTAGAAAAAGACTGCTGAATTTACAAAGGTACTGAATTTGGAAAGTCAAAAGAAGGGCTACATTTCTTGTTGTGTTGAAAATGGTGTATGAAAAGCAGTAGTGGGACTGGAAAGGAGAATTTGAAAAGCAAAACAGGTGGTGGACTCAATTTCACCTGCCATGGAGTTGAATACTCACAGCAATCTAACCTATACAGGTGTACAGACTGTAAAAACATATCAAAATTAGTATCACACTTGTACATTGGACCTCAAAAAAAGTTAACAAGAAATGTACATATGTTTTATTTAATCCTCAAAAGCATCTTATGTAAAAGCCACAGGTTCTCAGGTTTCACAAACTTACTCAGGGTCACACAGCAAATAGAGATCTGTTTTATGCTGTGTATGGCACTTACAGTAATTTAGATTTTTTTAAACGGATTCTTTGTATTGTATTCATTTTTACTTATATAGGACATGGGCACAGATACCTCCAGGTAACTGATGTCAAAGAAAGATAAGCAAACTATAAATCATGTATGTAAAGTGCTGACATCTAGACCTTAACCCAGGAAAGATGGTTCTGGGTCAGCACAACTGTGTTTTTTTTAATTTTTTTTAAATTAATTAATTTATGTACTTATTTATTTTGAGATGGAGTGTGGCTCTGTCACCCAGGCTGGAGAACAATGGCGCAATCTCAGCTGACTGCAACCACTGCCTCCTGGGTTCAAGTGATTCTCCTGCCTCAGCCTCCTGAGTAGCTAGGATTACAGGCACATGCCACCACATCCAGCTAATTTCTTTGTGTATTTTTAGTAGAGACAGGGTTTCACCTTAACTGTGGTTTATTTTTAAGAACAACAACTATCAAGTATTTGGATCTAGCCAGCGATAGTGGGTCACACCTGTAATCCCAGCACTTTGGGAGGCTGAGGCGGGTGGATCATTTGAGATCAGGATTTCAAGACCACCCTGGTCAACATGGTGAAGTCCCGTTTCTACTGAAAAATGCAAAAGTTAGCCAGGCGTGGTGGCAGGCGCCTGTAATCCCAGCTACTCAGGAAGCTGAGGCAGGAGAATCACTTGAACCTGGAAGGTGGGGGTTGCAGTGGGCCGAGATAGTGTCATTGCACTCCAGCCTGGGCAACAGAGTGAGAGGCTATCTCCCAGAAAAAAAAAAAGAAAAAAAACCGTATTTGTATCCAGGTCTTTCAAAGTCGCAGACATCAGCCATTTTGGTTTGTGAAGTCCTGACTATGATATATATGCCAATTATGCAGCCTTCAGTTGAATCCTCAGTTACTTGTACCTGAGACAGGGAAAGGAGTAAAGCCAAAAACTCAATGACAGGCACTGCTATGGAGAGTCACAGCTCCTTATTAGAGGCTGAAACAAAATATCAAAGACCCACCCAAGGATAATCTGGACTTCCGAAATTAGCAGGCCATCAACTGAGAAGTCCAAACATTGTTCTCCATCATCTGTCAACAAGAACCACTTTCCTTTCTGTGCTTTCACATGTCTCCAATTTTCTTAATCTTAGTTTAAGATTACAGGAAGCAGTGAGTTTTAATTAAAAATAGATTGAACAGATTAGCTTACTAGAAAATGAAGTCAATTATTCCTGATACTTTCTCATAATTCTATAAACTTATATTGCATTATGGATAAGCCCAATTTTTATTACCTTGTATTTTTAATTTAATATATATTTACAAATATGTTTCATGGACCCACCCTATAATTACAGCCATTCAAATGATTTTGTTAAGAAATCTATACTCAAAATGTTTTATATATATAATATATATTTAAACCCTAATAGCACAAAGCTATTAACAAAAGACAATCATATCGTAGGAGGTTTAATGTCTAATTAAGGAAAGATGAATTGTTTTTCAAGGATGAAAGACAACAAAAATTCAGATTATTTTGGAGCAATAGTAGGAGAGGAGGCTGGTTGTGAAAGGAGGCTCCTCTTATAAAAGAAAGAAAATATCAGACCAATTCTCCCAAAAGGGAACTATTTTGTGAAAATGAAGAATATAGCTACATTAAGAGATAAGAATCGGGGGGTCCATGTAATTTTTAACAGATAATTACATATTATAAACATGGTATTTAAACAGTGATATTCTAGCAGTTTAAAATAGCAGAATATTTGAAGAACAGATAAGGTTGAAACTGTTACCAAAATTAAGTTAGGCATATGGAATTTATTATTGGTTATAATTTTTCTTTTTCTATCATGTATATATTTTATTTTCCCTGTGTAAATTAATCAAAATCGCCAGCTATTGATTGAATGCTTATCTTAAGTAAGGAATTCCACTATGAACTGTGATATCCTTGTCATCCAAGCACTCATAATGTTGTTAGGGTTGGGAAGTGGGGGGGAAAATAAACACATTAAAATATGAGTGACAAGATGTAGTTCAAAGCAATAGATGAAATTTCATGAGGCAGCTCCTGTATCAATGCCTGAGGAATCCTTCCCATGTTCTTATGTAGGAGATCAGAGGAGAAAGTGATCACTTCAACATGAGAGATTATAGAAGAATTTGTTATTCATTTTTAGTTTTACTTACTTTAAATATCTACTTTTTTGGAAGTATAATTTATATACAAAAAGATGCACAGACATTAAGTTTTCAGTTCTGTGAATTCTGACAATTGTACACACCCATGAAAACATCACCAAAATCAAATCTCAAATATTTCCATCTCCCCAGAAAGGTAGCTCTTTCTAGCTAATCCTGTCTTCCCTATTCTGTCTTCAGGGACAATTGTTATCTGATTTCTAGCACTATAAATTAATTTTCACTGTTCTTGGACTTTACATAAATGGAATTATAGAATATGACCTCTATTCTGGCTTCTTTACAACAGCAAGAAGCTTCTAGATTCATTCAGGTTGTTTCATATATTAGTACATTGTTTCTTTCTAATGCTGAGTATTAATGCTGCTATTCACTTCTTGGTTACCTGTCCACAGAAAGTTCATATATTTAAAATTAATGTATTAATTTTGTATTGCTGCATAAAAAATCACTGCAAACTGAGCAACTTATAACTGTACCTATTTGTTAGCTTACAGTTCTTTAGGTCAGTCTTAGGCTCAGGTGGACTTGGCTGAGTCTTCTGTTCAGAGTCTCAGGTGACTTACATAAATCAAAGAATCAGGCTGCTGAGCTCTTACTTGGAGGCTCACAGAAGAACCCACTCAGTAGGGTGGCTGGAAGAATTTGATTTCTACCGTCACAGGCCTGAGGTCCCCATTTCCTGGCTGGTGATCAGCTGGGAAGCTCCTCTAAGATTCTAGGCACCACCTGCAGCACCCATCACTTGACCTTCTTCATCTTCAAGCCAACAAAGGAGCATCAAGTTCTTCTTATGCTTAGAATCTGATTCCCTTTCACCATCCTCCTCTAACACTAGCTGGAGAAAGTTTTCTGATTTTTAAGGATTCATATGATTGAGTTAGGCCCATCAAGATAATCTCCCCTTCTTAAAGCCAACTGTGCCATATAGCAGAGCACGATCATGGGAGTGATACCTCATCATATTTGCAGGTTCTAAGGATTAGGGTCTATAAAATCTTGCGCCCTTTCTAAAAATGCTGTCTACCACATTATTTGAAATTATCATGTCAATATATTTATTTAAATATTTGGAAAATGGCTAGAGGAATGAGTAAGATATAGCAAAGGTTGGCAATGTGGGCCAGAGAGCGGGCCACCCTGGTTTGGAAATGACTGGAAATTCTGGACCAAAAAAGGAACCCATGAAAACACCTGGTATGTTTGGCCATATGTAAAATAGTAGAAGGATTTACAATTTCACTGGATACTTAGAACACTTAATTATAAAAGAGTAAGAACACGGAACACTAAGCAAACCAAAAGAGGAAAGAAAATAGCTACAATTAGAATGAACACATTTCACAGGAAATCGAATGTAATCAGGGTATACACTCTGGCCAAATAATTGACCACACTTAGGTAAACATAATTAGGCATATGTTGGGTATTGATTTAACCAAAATTATGCTATATTTTTATTATAAAAATGGAGGAAAGAAAAAGGTCATGGGTGACATAAGACTGCTAAACTCTAATCTTTCATAATATGAAATAAACAGAAATTGGTAAATCAAGAAATGTGTCTGATTTAGAAATTTGAACATAAATAGAATAAATTTTTTAAATGTAAGCAGTTAATTACAGAATAGGGGGAGAAAGTTTCTCCTTTTCATTATTCAATTTGTAGTATTTGAATCTTGAAGCAACACACATGCATTACCTTGTTAAAATATATTAATTATTAAAATGGAAGATATTCAAACATTTTGTGTTTTGATAGGGGAACATATTTAACTTAAAATCTAAACAAAGAGAGTCATTTTTATACTCTAAGATTTTAAAGAATTGCTTTAATTTTGGCAATTTTATTGTTTTAGTTTTTTCTGCTATTAATAACCAAAATAATTTAAAATCACTTCTTTTATTTCACTTCTCTACAATCATGTCAGTTTGCAGGGAGGTGGAGAAATGAGGAGGTGAGTCTGTAATAGTGTCATTAACATTCTGGAAGAAACAGGCAAGTAACATGGAATGATTACCAAACCTTTATAATAAAGGAAAAAGCCTCTTTATTTAGGCTCAATATTTAATATAGGATGCTTCACGGTACACACTCTGAGCCCAAATACTTCATTTTAAGTGCCCCTTGAACTATTTAGTTCTACATATTACAATAAATAAGAGCTTCTTTAACTTGGGACTTCTTGAAGGCAATATAGGCTTTATCTAGCATGAGTATACTCCCATTACATATGTGGCTTGTTTATACCTGTATATATTCAATGAATAGGAATCAATTTCCAGTGTGGGAAGTTTTAGCCTCCAATTTCTCCTCACTAAGTAATGATGACAGCCCTCAACATTTTTCTGCTGAGGAAATAATTCTGCTCTTGTCTGGAACCTCTTTGTTGTATCCCAGGTTATTCCCTTCTCCACGAACACTGATCTGCTTTGGTATGTTTGAGACTTGCTTCACAGCCCCCACACAGATCAAACATGGTCGCTACTCAGAGCTCACTAATCTTTGAAATGACTGCCTGAAACACCTATGTTTTCAGCCTGAATCCACTGTTCAAGAGACAAATGTGTGCAAAGATTCACATCATTAAATCTAGCATTTATCAGCCATTCCAAAGCAGCGTGAAAAAAAAAAACCCACCAATATCTTACCTTAGTGTGTGACACCCTACACTTGCTTACTTATTTATTCTGCCTCCCTCACTAGGTATGGAAGTGATACAACTGTAGCAGGAAAAGATCTCATTTTCATTTCCTACCTTCCTTTAGTCCGTTAGAAAACAGGGAAAGAATGGCATCTTTATGATTTTCATAACAAAACTTCTTGGCACACCTGAGAAAATTGAATTTTTTAAATTACTTCATATTTTAGAAGGATCTGGAAATAGAAAAGACTTACTAAACCCTAAAATACCAGATGCCATTGGAGTGGTGTGTATTTGTGTGTGTGTGAACACTCATTCTCCCAAGGCTGGACATTCTGCCAACTGGTGTCTGTCAAAATAATTTAGTGTGACTCACTGGAAGATGAAAACCAGAACTCACTTACCTTGCTCCAATGCTGCACAAAAGTAGCAGAAAAATATGTATAAAATGAGTTCAAAACGAAAAAAGAGGAAAAGGAAGGCACTTGCCTTGCTCACCCTCTACTGTTAAATATAGTAATGCTGCTATATATAGTCCTACCTAAAGAAACTAGATCTCATTTATAAGGCTTAATTTAAACATTACCTCCATATGCCTACCATATCACTGCCTCCACACTCAAAACAATACCGAGGACTCAAAACTAGAAAGAGAAAATTGGAAGGAGAAAACCAGAAGGAAAAAAATTCTCTAAAGCTTTAACTAGATAGTTATCAAAGGTCATAAATAATCTGTGTTTTGGAAGCTAGGACGAGCTGCTTTTGAAAGGCATATGTACTTAACAAGGCCTTATAGGAGCTATGGTGACTTGGGTGCAAATGGGTTATGGCCCAGTGGAAATGCTAAGGAATATGGAAGAGTACCCAAGGCATGGGTCCAGGGCAGAATGGATAGGGCAATGGCAAATCTCAAGACATCAGAGAGAGAAGGAAAAATTAGAGCAAGAGCAGGCTACAGATTCTTTGTGAAGGGACTGGGGCTGGCTAAGACCAAGGATAAAACTAAACAACCTATCCAGGATCCATTATACACTAAATAGGAAATAGGTCCCTGGCCAGGAAGAGAAGAGGCTATGATAAGAGATATCAAATTATTACAGACATATATTTCATTTATAGAAAGTTCTAAAACAAACAAAGCTAATATAAGTGGGATTAGGCTACCCTAGAACTATGCTATGGAATTTAAAGAAGTTAAGAATGTATAAGTAAATTAATTGTATATCCTCCTTTATCTTGAGACAAAGAAAAAGCACTAAAGCCGTAACATTTCTTCTGTAAATTTATTCAAGACAAATCGGCCCTGCGCAATTATTAGGATATTTTTGTAAGTTATAGGTATCCTTCAATGATGATAGGTGGTGGGGTCTATACACATCTTTCCCATGATCCCATTAAGAGATCTACCTTCTGTTAGTTTTACTTTAAAGACATTTATTAACAATGGTCACAGTCATAAAACGGTTCTGTAGCCTGCTCTGTCAGCTCAGTAAGGTCTCAGCATTCTCTTATTGTGGGGTGCTTCGACTTATAAAAAGGTTCCTCTGAAGTGATGGTGACAATCTTTGAGCCTCAGGATTCAGCTGTTCTGTCATATGCACAGATCCAAACAAGAAGGCTCTGAGTCAGTGGCTGATCACAGGACCCTGTCAGAATCTAAACTTGGGTGCCACTGCAAATGGTACAGTTTTGGGGCGTGTGTTGGTTTCAAGCCTTGTTCACATTAAGTGCAGGGAAAACCTTCAAACTTTCTAACCAATCAACACATCTTGACTGGTTAGAAATCACCAGTTTGCCCACTAAAAGCCATTTTAAAGTGTGTTATGCTAATTTAAGAAACATCTGTGATAACTGAAGCATTTCAGTGGCTGCCTATGGAGTATGGCCTGTTTATTAAATTGTAGCTTAAGGAGGGTAACAGACCATCCTGAAGTGTGAATTAAAACACACATATGCATACAACATTTTAGTCTCTATAGATACTTTTTCAAAGTAAATTACAAAGTAACAATTACTCTTGCAGACATTAAAAACAGAAACGGACCGAGGGATCCAAGATGGCGGATTAGACACAAGTCCAGCGTACAACACCCAGAGAAAGAGATGCAGAAACCCAGAGATCTCCTAGCTCCAACAGAGGTACCAGATGCATTTCAACGGGTCTAGTCCGAGGGTGAGCAAAGCCCACTTAGGGCAGACTGAGGCGGGGAAGGGTGCTGCTTCACCCAGAAAGTGCATCTGATCAGCGAGTTGGAGGCTCCACCTCCGGCGCTCCAGTCCAGAAACAGCACTTCCCCCAAAGCCTCAGCAATACACAGAACAGGGAATCTTTGCCAGTCAAGCACAGGGAATTACAGGTGCGGAGTTGAATAAGGGTCTGCAGACTGAGCTATCACCCCCTCCCCCCACCTGGAGAGAGGGGGAGCTGTAAGGGGGAGCAGCTGGGTGGCCCCTACCCCATGACCGGAGAGAGAGAAAGCTGAAAGGGGGAGACTGCCGAGGTGCAGCTGGGCGGGTCTCTAACCTCCCCCAACAAACCCCAGAGGGCTGAAGTTCTGACTCTAGTGGGTTGCCTAGCCAGTGCCACAGTCTGAGATGAACTCTGAATGATCCCAGCCCAGTGGAGGAAGGGCACAACCCACCACTAGAGGGGTAGGACTGGGCTACATGTTTTAACAAAAAACACAGGAAGCCTACGTGGCAACTAGCAATGGGATGGCTTCTTGACAACCCAGCAGCGCCTACAGGTCAGTGGAAGATGCAGGCCTAATCTCCCAGCATAAACAAAAAAGACACAGGAAGCTTCCCTAGTAACCTGAAGGAATCCCTAGAAACCCAGTAGCGCCCCCCACAGGCAGACAAGCGACCTCATCAAGCAGCTCTCTGACACCACAGCCAGGTAAATCCACAAAGATGGGAAAAAAACGGCGCAAAAAAGGTGAAACCACCAAAGACCAGAACACCTCTTCTCCTTCAAGGGATCACAACTCCTCAACAACACAGGATCACAACTTGACCGAGAAGGAGTGCAAAGAATTGACGGAAACAGGATTCAGAAGGTGGATAATAACAAACTTCTCAGAGCTAAAGGAACATGTTCTAACTCAATGCAAAGAAACCAGAAACCTTGAAAAAAGGTTAGACGAAATGCTAACTAGAATAACCAGCTTAGAGAAGAACATAAACGACTTGATGGAGATGAAGAACACAGCAGAACTATGTGAAGCAAACACAAGTTTTAATAGCCGAATCGATCAAGCAGAAGAAAGGATATCAGAGATTGAAGATCAACTCAATGAAGTAAAAAAAGAAGCCAATACAAGAGAAAAAAGAGTGAAAGAAACGAACAAAGCCTCCAAGAAATATGGGATTGTGTGAAAAACCTAATCTACGCTTGATCGGTGTACCTGAATATAACGGGGAGAATGAATCCAAGCTGGAAACCACACTCCAGGATATTACCCAGGAGAATTTCCCAAGCCTAGCAAGGCAGTCCAAATTTCAAATTCAAGAAATACAGAGAACTCCATAAAGATATTCCTCAAGAGAGCAACCCCGAAGCACATAATTGTCAGATTCACCAGGGTCAAAATGAAGGAAAAAATGCTAAGGGCAGCCAGAGAGAAAGGTCAGGTCACCCACAGAGGGAAGCCAATCAAACTCACAGCAGATCTCTTGGTAGAAACTCTACAAGCCAGAAGAGAGTGGGGGCCAATATTCAACATCCTTAAAGAAAAGAACTTGCAACCCAGAATCTCATATCCAGCCAAACTAAGCTTCATAAGTGAAGGAGAAATAAAATCCTTTACGGACAAGCAATTATTGAGAGATTTTGTCACCACCAGACCTGCCCTACAAGAGCATGGAAAGAATAAGTACCAGTCACTGCAAAAGCAAACCAGTTGGCAAAGACCAAAAATGCAATGAAGAAAATGAGTCAACTAATGAGAAAGAAAACCAGCCAGTAACAAAATGGCAGGATCAAATTCACACATAACAATATTAACATTGAATCTAAATGGCCTAAATGCCCCAATCAAAAGACACAGACTGGCAAAAAAGTTTTTGCAATCTACCCATCTGACAAAGGGCTAATATCCAGAATCTACAAAGAACTAAAACAGATATACAAGAATAAAACAACCCCATTCAAAAGTGGGCGAAGGACATGAACAGACACTTTTCAAAAGAGGACATATATGAGGCCAAAAACATGAAAAAATGCTCATCATCACTGGTCATTAGAAAAATGCAAATCAAAACCACACTGAGATATCATCTCATGCCAGTTAGAATGGCGATCACGAAAAAATCGGGAGACAACAGATGCTGGAGAGGATGTACAGAAATAGGAACATTCTTACACAGTTGGTAGGAGTGTAAATTAGTTCAACCATTGTGGAAGACAGTGTGGCGATTTCTCAAGGATCTAGAAATAGAAACTCCATTTGACCCAGCAATCCCATTACTGGGTATATACCCAAAGAACTATAAATCGTTCTACTATAAAGACACATGCACACATATGTTCATTGCAGCACTGTGTACAATAGCGAAGACCTGGAACCAACCCAAATGCCCATCAATGATAGAGTGGACAAAGAAAATGTGGTACGTATACACCATGGAATACTACGCAGCCATAAAAAATGATGAGTTTGTGTCCTTTGTAGGGACTTGGATGAATCTGGAAACCATCATTCTCAGCAAACTGACCCAAGAACAGAAAGCCAAGCACCGTATGTTCTCACTCATAGGTGGGTGTTGAACAACGAGAACACGTGGTCTCAGGGAGAGGAGCATCACACACAGGGGACAGTTGGGGGAGTAGGGGAGAGACAATGGGGGGTGGGGAGGGGAGGTGGGGGAGCGACAACATGGGGAGAAATGCCAGATATAGTATGGACCTAAAGTAAAATAAATAAATTATTTTAAAAAAAAAAAAAAAAACAGAAACGGAGTGGCAGTGTTGAGGTAAAGGTGAAAGAGTGCTGATAACCGTGAGTGAAGAATAGTTGTTTGGTCCTTTCAACTGTACATTGCCATCAAATCTGCTTTAAAGTTCAGCTTCCTAACAGCAGAACATGTGGAGGTTCCTGGAAGGTAATGCACTCAGTGAGGGTGTGGATGCTTTGTGCCCCTTCCCCCACACATCATCCTAGGCATCTCTTCATCTGTATCCTTTGCAATATCCTTTACAATAAACCAGCAAACGTAAGTGAGTGTTTCCCCTAGTTCTGTGAGCCACTCCAGCAAGTTAAATGAATCCAAAGTGGAGGTCATGGGAACCCCAGCTTGAAGCTGGTCAGTGAGAAGTTCTGGAGGCCTGGACGTGAAACTGGTGTCTGGTGGAAGGACAGTCTTGGAGAGTGAGCCCTCAACCTGTGGATTCTGACACTGTCTCCAGATCGATAATGTCAGAATTTAATTGGAGGATACCCAGCTAATGTCCACTGCTGATTGGTGGGGAAAATCCCATGTATTTGGTCACAGTCTTCTGTTTCTATTGTTGTGGTGTGAGAGCAGAGGGAAAACATGGTTTGAGAGTTTTTCTTGAATCACCTGGTATATCTGTTTCAAACACTTTTCAACCTTTCTGAGCTCTTATGTTTTTAAATGTACATCTCAGTAGTAGCATTCATCTGGAATTTGTTTCCTTTTGATTTGTTTCTAATTCAGAGAAGCTGTTTGTACCTATTGTGATTGTTCTTATATTTGGAATTATATCTGCCCTCTTATTTGTGCTTTATATTTAACACACTTTTTCTTTGCTTCTCTTTTAATGCTATTTCTAAATAAATTGATCAAGTGTATTTTATTGCATTTTTCTGCTTCGGTTAGTAAGCAAGTTATAAATTTTTTTCATTCTTTTAGTGGTTAAACATAAAATTTTATACCCTTATTCAAGTACTGGTTCACTGTTCTGTATGTGTACATTAGATCAATCAGAATTAAATTAAGGATTCATATCTTCCAACAATATGAAATGCTATCGATCATTATTTCCTCAATGTTGACGCTTTATCATTTTCTTTATTCTCTTATTTTGGAACTCCTATTTATCTAACCAGATATGCAAACCATGCACCATGTTTTTAATTTCAATAAATCTATTTTTATTTCCTAAAGTTCCATTTGGTTCTATTCAAATCTACTTGTTTCCTTGAGATTAGTCTAGGCTTTCCTTACATCTTTTATCTTTAATAATTTCACTTTAAACACAAGTGATTTTTGTTTAGGTGACAGCTTTCATATTTGTAAGGATCAGTTGATGATCTTTCTGGACAAATTGTTTTCTTACGTCTTTTGCAATGTTTTGGGCTGTGTGTGTGTGTGTGTGTGTACTCAACAAAATAACCAAGTGTTTTAGTTCCTTATGCCCTAGGTTTTTATACTTTTGCTAAAGTTTGGCTTTTAGTCTGCTTTTGGGTTCCCCAATCAGTAACATTTTAATCTTGTCAAGAAGAGCCTCTGTCCAGGGGCCCACCCCTTCCTACTCTACAGAGTTCTGCTTTGCTTCTTTGGCCTTGCTCACCTCCAGGACTGATGCATCCTCAGGGCCAACGAGATGTACCCCCCACCACAGAGCTCAGGATTACCCTTCTGAAGCATATTCTTGATACCTACAATCCCCAAATTCCTTGCCTACATGGCTCCAAGCCCAATTCCAGATTCTCTCCTCAGGATTAGCCGTTCAAGGGCCAACCATGCTCCCACTACCTAAAGATGTTTCCGAGAATTCTAGACAGAGTTTGAATGCTGTAGTTGGGATGTTCACACATGTGGAAATAAAGCCCCTCTCTATCAGTGTCAAAGTAAGAGTAACAATATAAGAGAGAGGGCTGGGAGGTGAAGGCCAGCATCCAGTAATTCTAAATCCAATCCATGACTTCCAGAACTCCATGAAATATGAATAAAACATATGTTAAGAGGTTGTTAGCTTTACCTATACTTTCTAAATATTTAGACCAATGGTATATTGCCCTTCATTTTTACTTTTATTTCAGACCTGACAAACATTAGGAGACAGGCCTAAACCCCCTAGACTCAGGAGTGTAACATACATCCAGACTCCAGGACTATATGTAGTAACTGGCCTGACTTTTTATGGGTTTGTTTGTTTTTTTTTCAGAGTCCCAGACAGGAACCAATTCCTTGTCACTTTCTTGCTCTAATAGTAAGAGAGTTTTCTATTCTCCTTTCAATAAGGAGAATAGAAATTCCAGTGCCCACTTTTATGCAGGGGACTTAGTTATACCTATTTCCTATACACCCAAGATATGAATTCTGCCTCCATGTGAAATTAAATTATTTTTCTAGTTTTTAGAGCCTATATCTATGTCCATTATCCCTGGAACCACCATAGCATCATTTTACAAGCTTACAACTATGGCCCTAGGTTCCTATTTATGTCTGGGGTCTGGGAAATTCTTCTTTTTTTTTTTTTCAATGTCATCTATGTGTTCGTAGCAGTAAAGGGCCTCCATTATTTTATTTCAATGTGTGAAGGCATGAATCCTCCCTCTATACAATAATATGAATAAATCTATTTAGTATAATATATACATACTGTAGGCCCAAAGGTAAAGATATTATACAAAAAATGGAAAATAATTGAAATTTTAAAATTCAAGGATGGGCCAGACACAGTGGCTCATGCCTGTAATCCCAGAAATTTGGGAGTCTGAGGTGACTGGATTACTGGAGGTCCGGAGTTCGAGACTAGCTTGGCCAAAATAGTGAAACCCCATCTTTACTGAAAAATACAAAAATTAGCCAGATGTGGTGGTGTGTCTCTGAGGTGTCAGCCACTTAGGAGGTTGAGGCACAAGAATTGCTTGAACCCAGACTCGGAGACTGCTGTGAGCCGAGATTACACCACTGCACTCCAGCCTGGCAACAGAGAGACACTCTGTCTCAAAAAATTAAAAAATAAAAACAAAATTTAAGGATGGAAAATCTGTTTACTAGTGAATTTTCTCTAGAAAGAGAGAAAAGTCTTGGTCTCTCTGATGCAAATAAATGGTTTATTTCTCCCAGGTTGAATAAGAAGCAGAAATAACACTCAAGGATTCCTCCCTTATATGGACAAAGGTCTTGGAAGAACATACAAATACCAATTTGACATCTGGGCATGACTACCTCAAAGACACTTTATTCTCCATTTGTCTAAAAGCTACTCATGGCCTTTTCTCCCTTCTCCATTTGTCTGAAACCTACTTATGGCCTTTCTCCCAAATCTGTTTGTATTTCAAGGTTCCCTACTCCCACTATTTCTTCAGTTATACAGATCAAATCTAGTGTTCTCAATAACTCCTCTGGCTTCCCTTCCCTCATATCAAAGTCATTGCCAAGTACTCTCCAATTCCACCTATCAAATTCCTCTGCAAATACATCTGTTTTTCTCCCATTTCCACTCCCGCTCTCCTAGTCCACATAACTATACTATGCTGTCTGAGTTACTAAAATGGCATCATCCTAAATGGCTTCTCCATGTCTACTCATGTTTCCCTCCAATGTTTTTTCCACTCTGTAGCTAGAGGGACATTCTAAAATTCATAACTGATCATCTTATACACACATGCACATGTGTGTGCACATCTATACACATTGCTTAAAACACTTCACAGTGGACTTCTACTGCCCTGAGGATAAAAAGCAACATCCTTAACACAGCTGTCAAGGCCTTGCAAAGTCTGTTTCTGTCTGCCTTTCAGGTTTTCTGAGACTTGGTCATATGGACCTACTTATATTTCTGCAAATGTGCCAGGTTTCCACCTTCCATAGAACTTTTACACATGCTTCTGACTGTCCTGGGAGGTCTTCCCCGACTCTTTTCTAACGAATTCTCAGTCCTCCTTCACATAGCAGTCAATTAGTCACTTTAAAAAAAATTAAGTTAAATTTATTTTTAACAGAAACATCAGAAGACTAGCAGAAATGGAAAACCAGCATCTCTCGCCATAAACTATGAAAGTAAATACCTAACACTTACAGTAAGTTATGTCCATCTGAGGGCCACCTGAATTCATCCCCTGTACTTCCATGGTACCATGTGGGGAAACAGTACTGATTGGGAGTCAGGCGGCTCAGCTTATGAAGAGCTGTGTGTCCTTGGGAGCATCACTGAGACTCCCTGGCTTCACTCCTCTGTACAATGAGCTGGCTGACCTCTCTCTGAAGAGCCCTGCTGGCCTTCTGATCTGATGAAAGCTCTCTTTGTCCTGGTGACTATTCACGTTGTTCCTGGAACAATTTGGCTCCAGATGAAGAGAGAGGGACACTGAGCCCAGACTCTAGGGATTGTGGTGAGGATTATTTCCTGGTGATTCCAAAGAGCAGATGAGATTAGGGGTTCCTGCCACGAGTGGTTTAAAAGAATTCTGAACTATTAAGTGAGTCTTTCTTCCTATCACAATGTTTTGAAAAATGCTTCTCTCACTGTCTCCTTCATCAGCCACTTTTTAAGGAACACTTTCTCTGGATGCTTCATAACTATATCATATACACCCCTAATAAATGATTTTCTTACAGCTGAAATTTTGCGTTTCATTGTGTGATTTATTTAAATAAATATCTTCCTCTCCCAATAGTCTCTAAGCTTCTGAGACCAAGGAAGTACTTGTTTTTGCTAATTAATATATTTTGAAATGCCCGGCACTTTATTATTTGTTGAATAAATATGAATAAGTGAACAATAATGCATGAGCAAGTGAATAAATGAGTGCATGAATGAATGGTCTTCTCAAGTCATATGTTTTGAGGAATTAAATAGCTTTTACTTCTCCCTAAAAAAGAAATGAGGCAGCCCTTGGTTCTTCCGAGAGACGTAAAGGTTATATTCCGAGCACATATGCCACAACAGAGAACCCAGGCTTCTAAAGAACAGGGAAGCAAGATGGCAGCATCCACATCCACACTGATGAGGATGACCGGCAGAAATGTCCATAGCAGTAGCAGACTGGTATCTGTACCAAGGAGAAAAGGTGTCTAATATTTGAATAGGATTTTTAGAGATTCATGTTGGTCAGGGATCAGGTGTTTTTTCTCAGTCGATGAGTCGCAGGGTTCTGGAATTCCAGGAATTGCATTACAGAGACCTAGCCAAAGACTAACTTTGCTTTTTCATTACACTGACTGCTTATACAAAGGTATATACTATATTAGTTTCATTTATTGAGTTGCACTTCAGAGCAGTAATTTCCAAATTAGGGTCACGAAGAGAGCAAAAATGAATAGTACAGATAGGAGAGGTGAGATGGATAAGACTCCAGGCCTTTTGCTTCAAACAAAGTTGTTACAAGCTCATCAGTTTTACATTTTGAACCTTTTATAGTTTGGTGCATATCACTTCCGACAGAACGTAAACTCAATAAGAGCATAAATTTTTGTCTGTTTTTTTTTTCAGTGCTATTTTACCAACATATAAAACAGTATCTGGTGCATTAAAGATATTAAAAACAGTTTTCATTGAACTAATAATCAGGGTTTTATTTAAGAAAGGATTTTGCTATTTCTTAATATTAATTTTTCTTAATAAAAGTACTTTTCAGAAAATATGGATTACCACTTCTTGAAGTATTTCTTGTCATCATTGTCATCCACCAACTTTTACAGACCCATATTTAGTCACTCTTGTTCAGTACAGCAAAACACATAAACAAAATTTATCTATCCTCACAGTGTTTAGAATACGAATGTCTTTTGCTTTTAGTTTCATCTGTTTGAATTGCTAAAGAAAATCATCTCCTCCTGTAAGGTCTAAGTTATTGTCTTCTTAAATGTGAGTTTTGACATTTCCTACTAACTTTTAGAGCTAAATAACCTTGGTGATTTGTTTCCTTATATTTGTTTGAGTGCCTACATAAAATAATTTGAACTGAATACAACAATATGCTTCATGTGCTAACATGAGTAAGGCGGGGATTTTAAAAAGGCTTCTATTTAATAAAATATATATGGAACACCTATTTCACTTAATCTCCAATGCAATTTTATTATCTTCACAGAATGCTGCTAGATCTTCTAAATATTGCTATCAAAGCCAAACAAAATTTCCAAGTTTGGCTCACTAAATCTTTTGGATACTTCTGTGTCAGAGGAAGAAATGGTGGTTGCAAGTCTGCTCAATTTTTATTACACTGCTAGAGGTAATGGCAATATTTAATGGATGCAAAGTAAATTCACCTTTCCACTTAATAACAGAGTTAGAATTTGAGTGATTAGTGAGTTCCTAATTTCTAAATACTCGTGTTCCAGTTTTATTTTCTCTTAACATAAAGTTTCCAAACATATAAAAATACAAAATAGCACTGAATATGATATTATTTGCTAAAGCTTAAGTTGATGATGCTAGACTATCCTTCTAAAAACCAAGATGTGTAATAGTCTTGGTCAAATACTTAATAAGTTCAACCAAATCAATAAATAGGAACACAAAATTAACAATTCACAATCACTTAAATTAAGGAAATATTTCTCCAAAGTAATTTTATACTGATTCCTATAGAGTAATTAAAAACAAAAAAGAAAGGATTGTGATGAGATAGTGGCAGCAGTAGCAGAATTTGGTGTTATTATTTCTTTCTTTGGATGCTCCTGTATGAAAATAGAGTAAATGTGATTGGAAAAAAAATTACATAGTCAACATCTACAACAAACCTAGATGGAAAGCAAGTGCCACAAATCTCAAAATACAAAGAAAAGGAGACAAATCACCACTAGATGTAAGACATAGTATCAATGACTTTGCAAAATGAAGCAGAAGACAAGGAGCTTGTAAGAGGTCTGAGAGTCAGGGAACTGTCAAAACGCCATCAGCTAGAGCAGTAGCAGGGGGTAGAGGATACTGATGTTCCAATGGGCAGGCTAGAGCAAGGGGGCCTTGAGGAGTTCTGACAGATAGGCTGAGTCGAGACCTGATAACTTCCTAACACTAATAAACTGACATATCCACCCAAGATAAGACCCCTTCCAGTGAGAAACTACAAGGAATAAAGTTCAAACTAAGCATTATTGGAATGACCATGGCAAAAAATAAAAAGTAAAATCCAAATGAAAGGGGAAAGGAGTAGAGAAGGAAGAGTTCAGAAAATATAAGGCCATGTATTTATTTATCACAGTGGATAGGAATCCTGGAACTACTCTGTTGATTACGTAATTTGAACTGTAGCTAGCCCAAATGGCGACATGCTATAATACATATGTTTTTGAAGACTTAGTATGAAAAAATATATATAATACTGAATTAATCATTTTATACTGATTCCTATAGAGTATTATATTATTTTTATATTATGTATATTCCCTTTAATAATTTATATTGACTTTATACCAGATAATTAATAATTCTAATAATTCATCATATACAATTGTCTATGATGTTAAAATGATAATATTGTAGATACATTAGGTTAAAAAATTTAAATTAATTTTACCTACTTCTTTTTCCTTTTTTAATGTAGACACACAAAAATTTAGTTACATACATATTTTATTGTAAAGCAATGCCCCACCATAGACTCATTTTACTTAAAAGTGAGAAGAAGGAAAGGATGATAATTGAATCCAATATAATAATATGAGAGAGAGACAGAGAGAATGAGAAGTACGTAATTCCTCTACAGACAATAAATGTATGCCAGAAAAACAAAAATGCTCACAAATTAGTTTAGAGTTGCTAAGATGCTATTTCAAAACAAGTTGGGAAAAAAAAACTATTTAAAAAAAATCTATGAAAGCACATAAATCACAATTTAAAATACTCAGAAATGAAGTAATTT
This sequence comes from Ateles fusciceps, assembly GCA_036589455.1. Taxonomy (NCBI): domain Eukaryota; kingdom Metazoa; phylum Chordata; class Mammalia; order Primates; family Atelidae; genus Ateles; species Ateles fusciceps. The sequence continues at coordinate 633,080 of JAZHEH010000827.1, read as the reverse complement.
GAGAACAAAATTTGAAAAGATGTGAAGAACAAAGGAAAGACTTAGAAATGTAAGAAATTAAATCATTATAGAAAAGAAGACTAAATTACTAATAAGAGAAATTTAAGCAAAGAAAAAATGAGAGATGAGATGACAGCCAATAGAATATAAGCAATGTAAGAGATATCAATCAATACAATGAATGGACAGCATTCAGGTCACAGTACCAACATCACTTAAAAACCATGGGGAATATAAACACTGACAAAATGTTTAACATTAAGGAGGGCTGATCACTATTGGGGTGATGATTGAAAAGAGAGTTCTTGTCATTTAGAGATACATATGAAAATGTTAATAGAAGAAATGGCATGATAACAAAAATTGCTTGGGAGAGTGAGTGGGAGTTTAGAGGAAATCAGTTTGGCCATGAGCTGATCATTACTGAAGTGAGTGATGGGGGTATGGATGTTTACTATACTCTTCTTATTCAAATGATGTCTGACATTTTCCATAATAAAAAGCTAAAAAAAGAAGAAATCTACTTCTATTATGGATTTTAAGACACTAAAAGAAAATAAAGGTGGCTTTATAGGTTGCAAAATAAAGGAAAAAAGCCAAAATAAGGGCTCCTTTTCTGTAACATTAGGTACTAAGATGAGAATTGCAGGCAGCTTTGCCATAGTTGGTCAGTTTTTCCATTGATGGAACATTCCAAATCTTTAAAAACCATCTGCAGAGCAAGGATTTGGATAGGTTTCCATTCCACTGTAATAATGAGACTTTTTTTGAGAAAGAATGTCAAAAAGAACAGCTTTTATTGTGACTCTATACCTACACTAGAAACTAATTAATAAAACACTTAAATCAATCCTCATCCCAATTACAAAATGCAGACATGTGAAATCACATAAACAATGTTCAATTATTCTGATCATATATTACATATATATAACCAAAATTATTACTTTGACAGCATCTTGATTATATGTTTATGATATAATTTTTCTAGCTACTTACTTTTTAGTAGCCAGATAACCAAAGAAGGAATATTAGTAATGAAAAATTATCTTTTAATAGTTAGCAATAAATATAGGAGGAAGAGAAATGAATTAATCCGGAAAACAGTATTTTAAAAGGGAGTATTTTACGGAAGACACAAATAGTGAATTTTAAAGTTCTTGCCTTTTCTAGTTTGCTCCCATTCTTTCTAAATTTTCTTTTTTCTTACAAATCTATAAAGGTCATTTTATATAATTTCTAACATCAATGCTCTTGGTGTTACGAACTTTGAGTCAAATAGCACAGGTTGCTCCAATCTCTCTTTTCATTGCATTCCGCTTCTATTCTAAAGACAGACTCTAGCCACCAAATAATTCAAGCCAGAAAGACCAGATTGGAAGAGGAAAGAACGTAATATTTCAGAGTACATTTGGTCAGACTACATGCCTTGTCCACCCCTCACGGACGTTATAATGTTATATACAGTTAGTCTCATTTGAGCAATCCTTGGGGTATGTAAATATTTATCTAAATTTTACTGGCAAGGAAATTATAGGAAAATGTTCTCTTGGTACTTCAATTTAACCTAACAGACCTTTATCAAGTATTTACTACTTGTGAGGCAAAGCAGATGGTGCTGAGGATTCAGAGAACAGAATATTGTACCTGCCCTCGATTTGCTCACCATTTACTGGAAAAGACAAACCAAAAAGGAACTGATAAAATAGTAAATGATAAAAAAATACATGATAAGTCTTAAATGAACAAAGCACTATGGAGCAGCTAATTGCTGGCTTTGTGAGGATCAGGAATACTCCTGCGGAGAGGTGAGACATCCATGCAAGCTATGGTGAATGGGCACAGGGTCTCAGCAGAAAGGGGAAATAACAGATCTAAGCAAAAAGAGCAATAGTCTTCCCCAGTAAGTAAAAGAATGAGTGGAAGTAAACTACAACAGTCAAAGAAAATGTCCAAGAAGAAAAGTGGAAAGGAGTGAGAAGATACAGAACAAAAGAATATGGTTGAGGGGAAAAAAACATAGAGAAAGCTCAAAAGAGACAGAGTCCCTGATGCTCATCTTACATGCATTTGGCATGGTCTGAATTTTTAATCAAAGGAAAAATAAAAAACTCATTTGCACCAATCCCTGGCTTCCTTAAGTGTGCTTAATCACCAAGTAATAAGCTATTTTCATAACAAGTAATCTCTCTCCATTCTTCCAAATGTTATGGGAATTGTTAGGGTGTTACGTGCTTGGGAACAAGATCAAAGTGCCCCTTCCTTAGTGCTTCTGCCACAGTGAACAATGCTTTCCTGTGTGCAGCTTTGTACATGCAGTTCTGACACCTTTCCTGTTACCACTGTAAGGTTATACAGGTGTAACAGCACCTATATGCATTTTTATATTACAGGCTCTGCATAAGTCAAATAAGACAAGAGTATGCCTCCTGTCGACTGACAGTTGTTTTTATCAACCTATTAGACTTCAGGGCATTCTATAAAATGTTGGAGGAATGATGCAGTAGTGGAAAGAATTATTTCAATATTAGAACAAGTGCAGTTTTCGCTGCCAACTCAACTCCCTTAATTAAAATGGAAAGCAAAAGCAGTTGGCTGAGAAGCCAGGTGAGAACACTTTAGAGAAGACTGAGCCCCATTTGAGCCTCATATGGATCTGGCACAGAGAACAATTCTGCTAGGATCCACATGTGCAGCTCTGGCTCTCAGAAAGCCACACATGCTCTCTCTCAAGAAGAGTCAATGGAAAAATTACAGAGCGACTTTCACAGCATTTGCACTCCTATTCTCTCCTGAAAACACACTGGGTTTCACCAGCCTGCTTCTATAGTTTGGAGTCTTGGATGTTGTAATTTTTAAGCACTGCCACCAAGGACCAATCACAGAAATCATCAAGTAAAATATGCATTTCTGAAAAATGAGATAGTAATGAAGGAGAATCTGCATGTTTAATATTCTGGAGCTTTAAGGTACAGTGAGGTTGCCAGTTTGTTTTCAACTTGGTTACGAAGTATTTAGCAGCAATATAGGCTGGGTGCAGTAACTCATGCCTGTAATCCCAGCACTTTGGGAGGCCAAGGCAGGCAGATCACCTGAGATCGGAAAGTCGAGACCAGCCTGGCCAACATAGTGAAACCCTGTCTCTACTAAAAATACAAAAATTAGCCGGGCTTGGTGGTGCATGTCTGTAATCCCAGCTACCCGGGAGGCGGAGGCAGGAGAATCACTTGAACCTGGACGGCAGAGATTGCAGTGAGCCAAGATCACGCCACTGCACTACAGCCTGGGTAACAGAGTAAGACTCCATCTCAAAAACAAAAACAATATATTGATAGTATGGTTGATTTCCCTTCTCTTCTCAGACTGGTCAAACCTGCAGCTCCTGACCAAGCACAGTGTTCCCAGGGCCTGGTCCAGGCAACGGAGGTGGGACTACCGTCCATGAGAGTCAGCATACAGCGCCAAGACATGCATTCTCAGGCTTGTCACTCTCCCGAGTGTGTGCTGATCAGTCAGGAAGACAGCCTGCATTCCAGTTAAGGATGGGTGGTGATGGTGGTTGGTGGGTGTGGGGATAACAAGCCAAACAAAACAGAAAGTCAAGACTGCTAAGAAACATTTGAAGCTGACAGTGGTGAGCAGAATCTGGAGACAATTTGCGGATGAAGAACAAATGTGTGAGTGTATGCAGTTTCTAGGGTTATGCTCTGGATGCACTGAGAGATTACGCCTGCAAACAGTAAAAAATTTAGCTAACCATAATTTAAGCAAACATTCTCACATAACAAGAATTCTAGAAGTAGGCAGAATTCTGGCTTTGGTTTAGCTGCTCAGCTATGGCAGAGCTCCAGGTCAATGTCTCTCATGGCCCTCTTGACATTCTTCTCATGGTTGCATATTACTGCAGAAGCAAGTCACATCATCACATGGCCATGTCCAAAGCCAAAGAACAGGATGATCCACAGAAAAAAAAAAAAAAAAATTATTATCAAGCCAATCCCTCAAAAATCAGGAAGGAATAGAAACCTTCCCAGAAAAGTACAACTCTTCTATCAGATCAGGGTGTAGGGTGGCCAACTTGACCTTATTTGCCTGGAACTTTACAAGTTTTAACATTAGAAGTCCAAGGTGTGATCAAACCAGAATGGTTGGTCCCTGTAATAGGGTCACATGGTCATCTTTAGTCCAGAGGCTTAGACACTTTTCCTGAAATCAAGGACTTTCTACCAAGTATCTGAATTGGTTTATCTTAACCACAAAGGGAAGGATGTCTTTTGATAGCCTAGGTTCTTTAAACTTTGTCTGTACTTTAGAATAATCTGGGGAAGATTTGTATAATTGCTAAGGTGTGGGCCCCAACCACAGTGATTTTACCTTAATTAATATTAAATATTTCTTGAGTATCAGTACTTTTTAAAAGATACTCAAGTGATTCTAATGTACAGCCAGGGATAAGAAGCTACTAGAAAAGTCAAACAATAGGACCAACCATTGAACCAATGATTGAACTACTTGATAAAACTTCCCTGGAGCACAGAATATAATTTAACATGATTGTCAAGATAACAAATCTTTACATCAATGTAATACTTTGTTTTTGAACATTTTTATACTCATTATCTTTATGACATTCACACGTTGCTGTTATATCCATCTATAAATTAGAAAATGAAGTTTACTTTGTTTTCCCCTCCTTACCTACCCCACTCCTCCATTTGCTCATTGGATTTCTCTATTATCATCACTACTTCTCCTGGCTGAGGGTGAATGGAAAGTTGCCCATGAACATGAGAATATAGGATATTAGAGGCGAACATGTAATTTATGATGCTATGAACAAACCCACAGATCCCTCTCCTTTTCATAATCTTCTGGGCAGTAGAAATATGCCAATGCTTATAAATGGAGATAAAGGAAATTCCAGAGTCTGGATCTCACATAGAGAGCTTGATTATATGGGGCAAAAGTGTGCCATGGGGTCCTTAAAATAAGAGTAATTGACAGTGATTTATCCAGAAATCCAGAAGACTATGTACCCAGAGAGAGAAAGCCATATAGTAGTTTAGCAAAAGGATATAGCTGGAAAGGTTCCAAGCATCGGATCTGAGAAATATGACTAGACCACAAATGGAAGTATCAACTATAATTTGGGATGTAAAATGTGTGGTGAATCAGAGCAAGTGGTTAACATGTGCCAGTCGCTATGCTAAACACCTTAAATATGTTATTTCACTTAATTCTCACAAGTAGTTTATCAAAATGACAGTAGAAATGTCCCACAGAACTGGGAAAATAGAGGTTCAGAGAAGTCGAGAGAGCTACTCAATGTCACGTGACCAGTTCGTGGTGGAGCTGGAAGTCACATGCAGGCAGTTGACCCCATGATTCATAATTTTAACTACAATGAAATCCACTGATGTTCTCAGTATTCAGAACATCAGAAACACTAAGGTATTGATGATCTAGTTCTACAAGGGTTTAAATGTGGGGCAATTCAGTCAGCCTGAAGATGCCAGGCATTATCAAGTGGTCAGCACTAGTTTTTGCATTTGTTAAAGTGCCTGACAGACAACTGAAAACTAGTCTATGTCTTCATGAGATGTTGGAAAGTAAACATATGTGTAATATCCAACTAATGTCACTTACTCGTAAGTAATAAATTTCTATCACTTCCTGATGGTCTTAGACACTATTATTCAGTGTAACATCAGTAAAGACGCCCTATTCTTCCATCCACAGAGAGAAGGATTTCTGCTGCACCACTGATCTGTAACACTGGTAAGGGTAAAGGAAGATGGAGGCATCATTGGGAGGATCAAGAGCAGCTACCTTGATTTAGAGGAGAAAATGAAGACAGGAGAAATGATTCTGTTCACTGTCCTAAAATCAGGCTCTCTTTTAGGCTCTGGAGAAAAAGCATTTAAGGGGGAGCTCAAAGATTTTACGTAGAGTAGTTTGGTTTTCCAAGATAGACATACAATGAAAGATTTGAAACAGAAAATCCAACAGGATTTTTTTAAATTTTGCCTTTGGTTTGGGGAAAGATGTATCACTAGTCATAGTCTAAGTTACTGTTACAATGAGAAGATATAAGCGTGATTGCTTTAAGTGTGCCTTTTCAGCTAAGGGTGCTGTATATGTACTTTTGACCAAACAAACTCTCATTTCTTATTCTGACTCTTTCCTAAAGGCTATTGGGCAAGCCACTTAACTATTTTGTTCTTCAGTTTTTTTTGTTGTAAAATAAATGTATCAGATATGATCCTCAATTCTTTCACACTCTATAAACTACATGTGATGTATCTTCCTACTCAATAAGGATATTAACAATATATAAAGTTTTAAGTGCTAAACCACTAACCATTGTACAAAAACAAAGAATACTTGTGCAGTATTTAGAAACTGATCTAAGTGAAAAAAGACACAATTATAAATCCACCACAACACTTCTCAACACACACACACACACACACACACACACACTCCTAATAAATATTTAAAGATCTCCAAATAGATCAGAAAATGTATTCCTTCTCTAATTTTTTTTCACTTATAATGCTAAAAAAATTAAGTGGAAAGTGAAACTTCCTAATAAATTGTGGTTTAAAATTTAGACCAGTATCATTAAGATAAAATGTGAGCAGAGTTTATATTTGGAATCTAATTCAGTAGTGATTCTCAGATGTGTTAAAAGAAAAACTTCAGCTGAATTAAATTTAAAGGAGTTTAACTGAGCAATGAAAGATTCACGAATCGGTAAGCCCCCAGAATCACAGCAGACTCAGAGAGACTCCAGGGATGTCTCCTATCCAGAAAAAAATTTACAGACAAAACAAGGGAAGTGATGTCTCCCTAAAATGTATAAAACCAAGCTGCACCCCGACCACCTTGGGCGTATGTTCTCAGGATCTCCTTAGGGCTGTGTCATGAGCCATGGTCACTCATATTTGGCTCAGAATAAATCTCATCAACTATTTTACAGAACTTGTCTCTTTTACCAACGAGCCATATGAATATGCATTGATTGATTTCTTAAAGAGTTCTGTCTTTAAATTTGCAGCTTCAGTGTGGAGTATAGTCTTGGCAATCTTCCTGATGGTTCTGGGTCTTGCTATGGGCATCTACTTAGTCCACTGAAGGGAGCCAAAGCAGCCCAGGTACTGAATGAGTCCTCATTCTCATCCATATCCATGTCACCAGGGTATAGAACAAAGTGGAACAGCTGCTGCTTAGGACTGAGCCCAGGCTAGAGGAGAGTACTCTTCTATTTGAGGCCTTTCACCTACTGCAATGTCTCAGAGTATAACCACTAGCCTCACAGAGATCTTTATTGGACAACACAGATATAGAACATTTCTATCACTCACAAAGTTCTATTGGCAGTAATTTCCATTAGTACTAGATGTCTATTGGACAACACAGATATAGAACATTTCTATCACTCACAAAGTTCTATTGGCAGTAATTTCCATTAGTACTAGATGCCAGAGTGGAAATTATCCTGTTATTTTTCTGGGTTTGAAAGGATAGATTTGGGTTTTATTAAGAAGGCCAAGTGGCATGTCAGGAACCATGGCAGCTGCCTCCTCACCAGATTCTACCCCAAAGCTCAGGTCTCTGCATTCTGTTGGATGCCCAGGAAGAAACTAACTACCATACAAATGTCATTGTTTGGCCATGCTTCAGTGTGAGAGTTTCTAATGACAATGGCAGGACAGGCTAGTTTTCCTCTGAAGATATTCCTGCTCTACCTATTCACTCTTTGCTAGACAACAGACATCTGTGGCGGAATAATTTACCAAGCGGTTTTTGCTCTGCCTACCTCTTGCCAGAGGAAACAAAAGAAAGATGAAAAGGTAACTTTGCCCTCACCTTTCCAAAAAGTTCTGAGCTTGTGGTATTTCTCTCAGGGGTTAACAGCCTTTGTGAAACCTGGCCCAGCACAGAGGCTGCTAGACCTGTTATGTAACATTATCAAGGCACATGATCAAAGGGAACTTAGCTGTGTTTCCTCAGGGGGAGGGTAGAGGGACTGGGTTGAAAGAGCACGGTTGCCCTAATGTAGCAGTGACTTCTGAAATTTGAGAAAAGGGATGTGATGATGAGTTCCATAAGAGGCTGGGACCTTTGTGGAAGTTCCCAATAATGCAATAGGACTTATGATAGAGGGTACCGATGTATTTTCAGAGGTGGGGGAGCTGCTAAACATCCAACATCATAGTCTTGGGAGTTGCAGCAAAAGATGTCATGGCCCCATTGGCAGAGGCTGCGGCATCACCTGCCTTTAAATGGACCATCTTGTCGTATATAGTGTGTATCCTACTGGAAAACTTGGAGGTTCAAAGACTGGAGGCTGTTTCCTAAGGTTTTTGTTTTGTTTGGTATGGTTTTTGGTTTTGGTTTTTTTTTCCTCTGTGACAATGTACATCACACTAACAAGGAAAAAGAGCCCTCGGCAGTAAATAATATTGGGTATCTTTCCTTATAAATGGGAGATGAGACATAAATTTATAAAATTTAAACATCATCTTACTTGCATCTCAGATTTGTGAGTCAAATGTATTTTTTTACACAGATTCTTCTATATAATATCTGCAAATGTTTTAAACATTTAATGTAAGTAGTTACCATCTTTTTTAGAAGAGAAAGTGAGGCACAGTGAAATATACCCCCACACACAAACACACACACTTAGTACCCTAGCATAGAGGAAAGGAATGATAAACAGAGGACCTGTGTGTATTGTGAGGAATCATTTGAGTGCAAGTCACAAAAAACAATAAAATCTAACTGGTTTAAACCAAAAGAGAATAATTGACTGATGTAACTGAAACTTCTGAAAATAGGGCTGGTTTCTGGTAGTGGGACTCAAATTGTATTATCATTATTCAGTTCCTCTCTACTCCTAGACTCTCTGTCTTCTGTTCTGACTTTATTCTCAGATTTTGTGCAGGGCCAGGATGGCTGCCAGCAGGTTCAGGGCTATCTTTTCCCAGGTTTGAATGCAGCTGAAAATGTGGCTCCTCTCTCACGACCCTCCCCACCCATCTCACTGTGCCTTGTTGGCTCCGGTTGAGTCCCTGAACCAATCCCTCTGGCTAGGGCAATAGAATGATCCTTTTGGCCAGGCCTGAGTCACCCGGACACCCTTGGGGTTGGGGTGTGGGAGAGGACACATGCACATGCCCATGGACTGAGGCTGAAGAGGGAAATAGAAGCACTCTTCCAGAAGGGTGAATAAAAGCCAACAGTCCAAATCAAAGCAAAAACAAAGAAGATGCTCATTTTAGTCTTCTTTCATAGCCTACTTCTTGCCTTCTAGCCTAGAGCCACCCGATTGGCCCTTGAGGCTCTGAAATTTAAACTGAAGGATAAATATAAATTGTACGAAGCAAGGCCCTTTACAGTAAACTGAATAATGCCCCCTCACCCCAAATATCCAGGTCCTAATCCCTGGAACCTGTGATTATTTCCTTATATGATAAAAAAAACACTTTGCTGCTATGATTCAGGTAAGGATTATGGGATGGGGGAGATTATCCTGATTTGTTACCCTAAATGCAATCTCATGTCCTTGTAAAAGAGACTTGAATCCATAGACTTCCAGATGAGAGAGGTCCAGTTCTAAATCCTCCGTAAGTCTGCCATTTTCTCTTAAGTCGTCTTTTGCCAGAAGTCAATTGTGTCCCTGAATTGCCAAGTTCCTTAGAGGAAACCGTCAACAGATCAAGAAGAGAAGATGGTTATGAAAAATTTAGTCTCTGCCCTGGATCATCCTCAATCTTCCCCCTCACCTATGGGAGAGGAAAAACAGAAATCCCTAGAATGGGCCCTCTCTGAAAGTGTCTATATGTGGACTCTCTCTCTCTCAGACTGGAGAGAGTGAACAGACTTTTCAGGTCACATCACTGTTGACAAAACACAGCACAGTGGGACAATGCCCAGGAGCAATAAAGGCACTTCAGAGCTGCCTAGAGTCAAGCAGGAAATGAGTCCAGGAACGACAGTGAGAGTTATGCCCCCAGGAGACACTGAGAGTAGAGTAGCAATGTTCCCAGGGGATAAGGATGTGAGAGATGAAATTAAGAATTCACTCAAGGGTCAAAGGATCAAGGGAGATAGTCAAGACTGAGTAGTTCCCAGCTCTGCAACCACAATCAAAAGACATCCTGAGAACTAGGGAATCAGGAAACTCCCAAAATCGAAATGGAAATCTGAATGGTCTAGTGGCTCAAGAGTTCAAAGAATGCTCCCTTTCACCAAGAACACTGATTAAAGAAGATCCAGGGAAACTCTCGCTTACAGAGCATCTTGCTGGGGGAGTTCAAGCTGCCATTGGATTAGGGGCACAGCCCTACACTGGGGTATACTTTTGAAGAGCCCTTTGCTTCAGATAGCTTTGCTCCCAGTGTCTTTGAGTCCCATTTTCAGACTGTGCCCATGGGGGACTTGACAGTTTCTCAGGTGTCACATGCCCACAGGGTAAACTGCAGACAATTAATAAACACCAGGTATCCTGGATTCGTACATTTCAGGCCCCAGGAAAGAACAAGGACAATAATTTAGACCAAAGTAAAGAAAAGCCCCTAAGAGACCCAAATCAGAAGAATATTAAGGAATAGATGCAGGATTGAGGCCCTTCTGCACCAGAGTAAAGGGCCACTCTCCTCAGGCCTGGGGGTAGCAGAAGCCCTTGTGAACAAGCTTCCCTTGTGAACAAGCACCTGACACAGAAGGAACAGGCTCCTCTGAAAAGGAAATTCTGAGAAGGAATGAGAAGGTAGTTCAGTGATTTTGTTGCAGAAATAAAATCAAAGGGCAGGAAGGTTTCCTCTACAAAGCAGGCTCAGTTAAAAGCAGAGCTGTCTTGATGGACAAAGGGAAACTAAGACGCAGGAGCACATGGCAATCAAGAGGTCTTATGGAAAAGAAACTAGGATTAGATGTGGACTTCATGCACAGGAGAAAAGTCAGTGCAAGGAGAATTTGCAGGCCCTGGCAGAGCCTGTAATTGGACATTTCTGTAATTAGAGGGTTCTCTCCTACCTGAGCAAAGGCAGGTTGGTTTGCCCCTTTGCCTTAGAGAGTGACACTGTCTCTATCTTCCAAGATTATTCGCTGTACACACATCCTTGGAAAGACAATCAGAACAAAGGCAGTCCCTGTCTCTGCATGTAACATAGGCAGAAACATGAGACACTTGTTGAAAGCTGCCTCCCAACAATAGGAACAAGGAGCAATCAACCTTTCTTTATCTTATTTTTCTTTTAACTTATTTCTATCGATGACACTTCACTATTTTTCATCTAAACAGTAGAATTAGAAGCACTTCTCAGGGTTTGGGGCTGACTCAATTATACAGATTTATTAATGGACCTCAAATTTTCTCTTTCAATAAATATTCTTTTGATTATTTTTGATATTGAACACTTTTAATTGATTTAAGAATTATATTTCTCCTTGCTCCTGTCCTTGGTCATTTAACTGTTACATTCTGGGCTAAAATTGTGCTACTTGGTCTTAGAGCTACAATTTTAACCCTCAAAGGGAGGTTCTAGTGATGTTCAAAGCTGCTCAGCCCAGGTGTGAGTAATCTTGCAGAAGGGCCCTGCTCCGCCTAGTCATACCCAATTTTTTCACTTATCTGAAATTCAAAGGTTCACTTTTCTTTGTCTAATTTTGAGCAAGGATAAACTGGTTATAAAAAGTCACATAAATCCAAATCCCAAAAAAGATGGAATAACTCCACATTTTTTACAAAGAGAGCTAAAGATCAAAGGAAAAAAAATTTGTCTGTGATTTAAAAACCTTATACAGACTGTCCAAGAATATGCAGTGAAATTTCTAAAAAGATAGGTAAGCGTACTGAACAGACCTTTCCTTCACAATCATAGAGCTAAGTTTACATTTTACAAATAAATGTGTTATATGGAAAATCTTCATGGTGGTTATGAATTTATATGTTATGTAGTTCTGGTTTTGGAGTATGATTTAGATAAGAAAATTTTCCTTTCTTTTATTTACATGGTTCAAAAACACAAACAACATAATAAAAAAAGACTTCCTCCAACCTTGTCTCTATCCACTCTATAAATATTTGTATTAGTTTCTTGTTCATCTTTCCCAAGCAAATCAAACATACATTGATTTGTCTTCCTTCCTTACATAAAAATCATATATATTGTTCTGCCCTTGCTTTTTTCACTTAAAATTATATCTTGAGATTGTTCCATATCAGAATATAGTATTTTTTAATTATTTATTGCACTTTATATGTAATACTTATTTAACCTTTACCCTTTTAATGGTTATTTTTGTCATTTCCTATTTTATTCTGTTTTGAATAGTATTGTAAAAAATAGTCTGTTGACTTTGTCCTTTCATGTAAATGCCACATAAATTCTCAGATCTGATGGCTGAGTCAAAGGTAATATAGTCTGCAGTTTAAATAAATTTACCAAATCGCACTATACAGAATTTGTAATACTTTGTACAGCCCCAGCAGTGTCTGAGAATATCTGCTCAACTGGCCTAAATTTCAAAGTGTATTCAACAAAGCTAGTGGAAATGTTCTCTAATATCACTATTCACGGTATTGACCAAATGCTTTAAAGAAATAGCCATCTACATTTATATAGAATTGTGACATTGATTTAAAGTGCCAGAATGTATTACTGAGCAATTTATAGCCTTGAAAACATAAAGTTGTGGATTTCTGGAAAGTTGAATAAAATAGAGAGTATTTATACACTATAGGAAATCATCAGAGATATACCAAATTATTAACAAAGATTTTATCATCATAGCTGTAGATAATAATCTTCTATATGTCAATAACCAAAATTACAGGTTATTTTCTTAAATTTACATCAGTTGTTGAGAAGAAAACATTCAACATACTTATATACCTAACTAGAAACTGTTCAAAAACTACCAGTAATAAATCCAAAATAAAATAAAGTAGGTTCCAATTTATTTAGAATAGTGTAGTAGTTAAGACAAGAGGGTTTAAATTTAAACCATCCTGAATTTGAATCCCAGTGCTATTACTTAATATGGTCAATTTGTTTACAACTCTTCCTTTCTTCTCCATCCTTGCCATGCTCCAATATGGGCAGAGACTATTTCTCTGATGGATTGACTTTGGGCTTGACATATGACTCGCTATAACTCTGGAATGTAAGTGGAAGTGACAGTTGCTAGTCCCCATCATGTAATTCTCCTCTTCCCTTGAGTTTCTTCCTTTCTCCATGAGAGCAGCATTCTTCAAACAGTAGATGCCTCTTTAGTCTTTTTCCCAGAAGGAAAAGACACAGAGAAGACTTGAATCCAACTAGCAATGTAGAGCCAAGCCCAGCTAAACCCAGAGAAGCACAATTTACCAGAGAAGCCCAGCCAAGCCAGTAATATAAAGTCTATCAGCAGATTTGTGAGCAAGAAATAAGCAATGTGGCAACCTCTGAAATTTTCAGATTGTTGTTTCTGCATCTGCTAACTGTGTAATTTTTGAAAAGATCCTCAAACTCTTTACACTACAATTTTCTTATCTGTAAGATGAAAATCATAATGGGAACACATAACCTATGGAGTTGTCAGGATTAAAAGCAATAAAGCAGGTAAAGTACTTTGCATGGAATCTTGCATGTAGTAAATGACCAAAAAATGATTAACAGTAACAATCCCTGGTTAGACCATAAGCTTAGTGAGAATAAAGGCTTTGTCCTGTTCGCTCTGCACAGTTCCTGGCACAAGGTGGTGCTTAAGTAACACCTTTGAACGTGTAAGTGAATATTAGTGAAGTGTACTTGATCTGTTTCAAAGAAACATTTTGTTTTCAAATGTGTGGACATACTTTCAGTCATGTATTTAGATGAAAGGTTGTAGAAATGGAAAATAGGGTCATTAGTAAACAGTGCGTGCTCTGAGAATAGCATTGATAAAACTACTCGTGAACTGCATGGTATGTTGGAAAGAACATAATTTTGTATTTTTTTTTTTTTTTTTTAGACAGGCTCTCTCTCTGTCGCCCAGGCTGGAGTACAATAGTGCGATCTCAGTTCACTGCAGCCTCCACACCTCCTGGACTCATGGAATTTTCCCATCTCTGCCTCTGAAGTAGCTGGGACTACAGACACATGCCACCATGCCAGGCTAATTTTTGTAATTTTTTTTGTACAGATAGGATTTCGACACATTGTCCAGGATGATAAATTTTGTAGTCTTATACCTTGTGTTGACTCAGAGCTTGCCACTTATGACTCATGTCCCTTAGATAAATTACTGAGACTTGTAGTTGCCATATTTTAAAATAAGGATGATAATTACCTTACAGGGTTATTAAAAGAGTCAAAAAGATATAGCATATATAGATTTCTGGGTTCCTATTAACGGTATAAAACATGTTAGGTTGCCCCTTTCTTGAAATATACTTGTGACAGAGAAAGCAATGGGAATATTTTGGAAGACAGCAATATAGATGTTATATTATATTACTGAAATCTTAATTCTTAAGGACTTAGGCTAGATACACTATTTTAGCATCTCCCTAATCCACTCATGGGAAACAAAGTTCTCATATAAAATTCACTCTAATGTTGCCTCTTAAACTTTATTTAGCAGTGTTTTACATAATGTACTTAAACTAAAAATGCACTTTTACTAACAGGGAGGTTTTAAGGAAAATAGTAATTGCAAGAAAAAGATTTAACTTAGATCCTGTTCAAAATTCTCCAGAGAACAAAATATGGCTAAATATTTTTTACTATATATTGAAATATATATATATATATATATATATATATATATATATATATATTTGTAACCAATTTGTATGAGCTCTTCTGTGTAAGAGAAGATAATTGCTTCTTCTGAATTTGCCTTGTTGGGATTCCGTTGGCCTACATTGAGCAACCCTATCAGAAACAGACCTGGGAGACTCATAGCTGTGCTTGTACTGAGACATTGTTCAAGTGTATTGCAGGGTGTCCTCCTGAGAGTGAACCCTTAGGAGGAATTCCTTTCTGTCTTGGCAAGGACATGTGTGCTCTTGCATAGTCAGTTTGCTTTTAAACTACAAAAACTGGAAATTGGGTAACTGACTGGATTTTCTTCGTTACACTGACTGCTAGAAACCTAAAGTCCAGTTTGTGTTCTACCTTAAAAAAGCAGTTTTATCACCAGCACTCAATGGTAAATGCAAAGGACTTTGGCATTTATTTTTATAAGAGCCTTAGGCCTTGGTCATATGCCTCTCGCCTTAAACTTTTCTTTTTACCTTCTTTTGAACCATATGCAGGGAACTTTTTTCTCATGTTTATCTGTTTACAAAATTTAGGTTTCACTATCTAAACCTGTTAGCCTGGAACTTTTTCTGAAATTTATTTTAGATACATATTTTCAAGTCAATATCTAAAGATCTAACATACTATTTTTAGAAATTTCTAAACAAACATTCTATTATCAATATAATGTGTTATAATTTGTTTAGTCATTTCTCTGCTGATTGGCATTCACGAGTCCCAGTTTGACCACGTTATTATACAATACATATCCTGTTCATAAATAGCCACATCCTCATATAACTTTATTCCAGAGAACTTACTCTCCAAAATCTTACCTACTGCTAATTTATGTCATTTGATTATTTTATATCTTTTTTAGTTACTTAATATAGTTTTTCAGAACAAGTTAAAGTATAATTCAACTGATTACTTACATTAAAGTTTACTATGTATGGCATTAAACCTTTCAGTCTCATACTTTCTGATTTCTTCAAAATTTAGAGTAATCAAGCCGCCACAGACTTGATATTCAAATACATTTTCTCATTTTAAGATGACTCATTTTTAAATGTTTATCTTGTTTACTTCCATGTTATTCTGGCATAGAAATTAAATTTAAATTATATTCATCAGTTTTCCCCAAAGTATTTAATAAACTATACCTTCTTGTCTATTACCATTGCCAACGCTTTGGTTAGATGATATTTAGTTAAGAGAGCCAGACCTTGTAAATAGCTCTCTTAACCAAATCCATTCAATCCATCCTGTTTCTATGTATAATATTTGGCTTTCATTCAAATTCTTTCATTCATTTATTAGTATCTATATTTAGAAGTTACATTGGCTATTCAATATATATTCAGTTTCTATTTTGTGAAGTAATTGGCTAGGTGCAAGAGATGTGTTAGTGAACATATAGATATGGTCCCTGCCCATATAGATCTTAAAGTTGTTTGGGAAAGACAAACATTAATTAAGTGCATATATAAGTATAAAATTACAACTAAAATATAAATAAAATTTACCTGTGATCTCTCTTTCCCACATAATCTCTTAGAAATATATTTTTTAATTATTTGAGGATTTAGTAATTATAGATTTGGTTGAAGAAAGGGCTATTTGAAATGAAAAAAAACACATTGAGAAATGAAAATAAGATAGCAATTAACTGTTAAAAATACCAGACATTACAGCTATATAGGGAGCAATACAGTATTGTTGAATAATAGTGATATAAGTAGCAACAACACTTCCCAGCTCTATCTATGTCCCAGGTGATGTTTTTAGTGCCATACATGTATTGATACATTTAATCTTTACAACAACCATTCTTCAAAAAAGCAGCTATAGTCCACAGTACTGAATACAGCTTGAGGGCAACTGAAATTTTAAATAAAAAATGTCCTATGGAATTATGAAGCAAACAACAAGGAAGCAATCTTAACACAAAACACTTCAGTTGTGTACTGGAGCAGAGGCTAGGTGAAAGGCTTCAAAATGGTTTCTTCTATTTGATACTAAAGGTCTCAAGAGAAGGTACTACTAAATAGATGACACTGCCAAGTCATGCTCATAAAAGAAATTGATTATGAAACTAAACTTGACATATTTGGCCCTTACTGCTAAAAAAAAAACACTGATTTTACTAATGAAAGTAATAATGTTGGTAGTAGAATGATAGTTAAGGCTGGGTGCCATAGCTCTCCTGTAATTCCAGCACTTTGGGAAGCCAAGGCAAATAGATCACCTGAGGTCAAGAGTTTGAGACCAGACTAGCCAACATGGCAAAAACCCATCTCTACCAGAAATACAAAAACTAGCTGGGCATGGTGGTGCATGCCTATAATTCCAGCTACTCAGGAGGCTGAAGCAGGATAATCACTTGAGCCCAGAAAGCAGAGGTTGCAGTGAACCAAGATTGCACCAGAGCACTCCAGCCTGAATGATTGAGTGAGACTCTGTCTCAAAAAATAAAATAACATGAAATGAAGTGATAGAATAAAATTAGTAGAATACAAACATAATAGAGAATAGATAGGTTAAAATGGTTATGTCAATAACAATAACATGTGAAACACAATAATTAGATTTGACTAATAAATGCACACACCTTATAAAAATAAGAATTTATCTTTTATTTGTCATAGTCTGAAAGACAGAGATCTGTATAGTTATCACATAAACAGAATAATTCTATTCAAATAATAAACTGTATAGAGTCTATGATCTTTTAGGACAAGATTTTATCTGAGATACAGTGATAAATCTGTTCCCAAGATTCTTCAGAAATCCTGTGTCTCACAGTAAATTCTTGTTTGTCAAATGGAATTTGGCTTTAGTTATCAAATACAACAAACACTACAGTACATCTGTTGTTCTGTCTGACTTCCAGGGCCTTTGTGTCACATAATTGACCAGTACAAGAAAATAACAATTCTAAATTTATTTTATTGCCACTGAATAAACTATATTATGTTGAATTAATAAGTTAATGAAAGTTTCTAATTATTGTCTCCCTGCTCCACATTGAGAGTTTAAATGATCAATGCAATAAACCTTGAATAGGTCATAATTGACAAAAAATTTCAGTTATTTTTCAAAAAAAAATCTAAATTGTAATTTCATGAAGGAATTCTAATAGTAATTTATTTCAGTTCCATATTCAGTGAAAAACAAGGTTGTAAACTCAAAACTGAGTGAGATTTATGAATAGCCCAATTGTGCTTGAAAATAAAACGAGATCACTAATTTTCTAGGAGTTCTACGTTGACAGAATTATAGCACCCTTTTCATATTGCCTAACTTTGATGTTGCCCTTTATTTTCTTTTTTTATTGATGTGATTATTTATTGTCCAGGTGTTTGAAGCTATTACTAACTTGAGATTTACAGTTCCAGCAGATGGTTTAAAAGAAAAAGATGGATCAAACTCCTATAATTGTTGTCTTACAGTTATTTTCACAACTATCTAACTGAAGCTAGTCTATCAATGCCTACCTTTGGTCCATATCACCTATCTAAAAGTATCTATAACCACAGTGAATCCATTATTTGCAACTTCTGGCACTTAAGACCATTTCGAAGGTTAATCTGATGTCTCTTTCAAGCCTGATTTCTCACTGCTCCCATGTCTGTGTGCTGCCCTGCAGTAAAGTGAACAACTCACTATTCTCTGGCCTCAATTCACACTTTCCTCCTTATATGGTTTTTGTTCATTCAGCCAATATTCATTTATTAAGTACCAAGAATTATGCTAGCCACTTTAGCTACACTATGGAGCAAGATATTCACAATTATTGTCCTGTATCTTAGTGAATCTTTCAAGTAAGAAAGTAGATAATATACAACATAATGTGATTTTTCCCCCTCTTCCAAAATGCTTTCCTTTGCTCCATTTTAACAGCAAAGATATTAAGTATTTTTCAAAATCAGCTTATATTGAAACTTACCACATAAAGATTTGCTATGTAATTTCTTCTGTTACCACTCGTTTATAGAATCACTAAATTATTGTCTGAGGACATTCAGTAGCAAATTTGTACCCTCAGCAGTGCCACAGTGTGCAGTATTGCACTTTCAAATATTTTTATGATATTTTTTAAAACGATGTAATAGGCCAGGCATGGTCGCTCATACCTGTAATCCCAGCACTTTGGGAGGCCGAGGCAGGTGGATCATCTGAGGTCGGGAGTTCAAGACCAGTCTGGCCAACATGGTGAAACCCTGTCTCTACTCAAAATACAAAAATTAGTTGAGCCTGGTGGCAGGCACCTGTAATCCCAGCTACTCGGGAGGCTGATGTAGCAGTATCGCTTGAACCCAGGAGGGGAGGTTGCAGTGAGCTGAGATCATGCCATTGCACTCCAGCCTGAGTGACAGAGAAAAAACTCCATCTCAAAAAAAAAAAGAAAAAAAAAAAAAAAATGATGTCATAGGCACAGATTTCAATAATCTTTCCCTTAGAAATGTTGATATGCTTGCATTTTAATGCAATTGTGATTCCATTTTAGGGAAAAGCATCACATCTTAAACATTTTAAGTCAAGGTTTAATGTAGCATTACAGCAAATTTAATAATTTAACCTCGCTATAAAGTTTGTACCAGCCCAGAGTATTTATTTCAGTTTTACTATTCTTCCAATTGCAAAAGTATTTACTGTAGTCTTTATGTTCTAGTACCGCCTTTTCCTCCATTTATAGTATTTGTGCTGCTGCTGACTTTTAAGGTAATCCTTAGCACAGACTGCAATGTATTGTATATCTTCAAATATTTTGTCTTTTCCTAGACGCTAATACAAGTCACTGTTTAAGAACACTTGTTGAGCTTCAATCTTGCTTTAGTCCGCCTTCATGAGGAAGATGAAAAATCTGGCTTATGTCCTGATTAGGCACTTTAATTTTAACAAATTGATATCATCTCTGTTCTTCTCACAAATGAGTGTTAACCTGGGCATCTGCTCATAGATGGCGCTACAGAATTTCTTTACTTCGGTTTCTTGACAAAGAAAATAACCTTGAATTATCATTAACTTAAGAACGAAAAATGTTATTCATGGAAAATTTTCTGAAAAATGGGATTATCTAGTCTTGACTTTCATTCTTAAGCAAGCCAGAGAATTCTACAATTTTCTTTAAGCTATGCTTTATCATTGGTCTCATTTAATAATATAAAAACAGTCTTATAAAAATTGTCTTTTAATATATTTTATGGATACCATTGAAGGTTGATGCTAAGTTTCTCTTTTATGAGAGCTGGCAGCAATATCCCATTTGTCTATAAATCTATGTTACTTCTAAACAGCAACTTTTATCTTACAATGGCAGTAAAGTCCAATGATCAAGGGTGGTGCTTTGGTCCAAATCTTGCGACCACCACTTATGTGTCAATGACTTTGTTTTCCCTTTTAGAAATCAGTGCAGAAGTAGTTTCTACCTCCTTCCCAGGTTTATGAAAGAAGTAAACTAAATCAAGCCCACAAAGCATCTACAAAAATCCCTGGCACAAAGTAGGCATTCCCTGTTAGCTGTGATTCTTTGAAAAATGATATATTTTGAAACATTTTTCTGACCTCTAAAAGAGTCAAGCCAAATATGTTGCCTTTCTAACACTTTGGGAATGAATAGAAAATCTTCTACGTATTTTTCTACTTTTATTTTCCCTTAATCTACGTTATTTAATTTTATTCTCTGTCATATTGCATACTGTTGCATATAATTGTATGCTCCATTATTATAAGCTGAATTAAGAAGAATAAAAACTGTGAATACATATTTTCATTTCAATCTTTTGCTACTTCAAGACAAAATCTTTGGAATTAAATAGCCTGGAAGAGGGAAGAAGAGAGTTCCTGGGAATGTCTTTGTTCTTGATTCACATGTTCAATTTGTGATAATTTACTGAGCTATAATTTTTTAATATTTGTCTATATTCTCATTGTTGACTTGTATTTCACATTTAAAAAATTTTAAAACAATTAAAATATTGCATCTTCTATACCTATTTGCACTAATTCTTCATCTTCTATGCCTATTTGCACTGATTATTTTTCAAATCTAATAAAAGAAAGTACATTTTCTCTGTTTGGGTCAGCTGCCTCATTTTACTTAGGCCAGGCTTAAAGGCCAATTCTATAATTTAAAATAATTTCAGTTACAAATAACAGAAAACCAAGCCAAACAGATTCAAACAAAAAGGTAATTTTTCTGTTCACATAACTTCAAAATCTAAATGTAGTTTATATTTTCAACATGGTTTTCATCAGAGCTTCTGCTGTTGTCTTCAACCATTTTTTCCAGTCCTCTTCTGTGATCCTAACTCATCTTCCCACTTCCCCCATGACACCAAAGTAGCTCCCAGCACCTACCAGGGCTGCATGCTGCCTTAAATATATCCCCAACCTATACAGAAGAGCAGCATTCTTGAGTTTCTCTCTAGTAAGAATTACTTAGGTAATGTGACCCCTAACCTATTCACAGTGTCAAGGGAGAGATAGTATTATCCTGTTGAATCAAACAAATTCCATCTCAGAAGCTGAGCACAACAGCAACCCCACCCAAAGGGCATGAAGGTTTTGCAGTGAAGAGCTGTGAAATGGTCTTGGAGTAGCAAATTAATTTATAATTACTGCCTTTTTAATATCTTGAGCTTGTGACACTGAAACCATTTATACTAACAGACAAAAACTTTAGCAGCTATTAGAACTAAGGGCAAATTTGTAGATTATTTCATTGATTCACTCATTCCTTTATACAAAAGACTTTTGATGAAGTCTCTGTATAGCCAACCTTTATTATCTAAGTCTTTGGGACACAGAAAGTCCAGTAACTAGTTATAGCAGAGTGGTGTGATGATGAGGGTGTGAAAAAATTACCGGAAAACACATCGTTAGCTTAGTGAGATGATAAAAATGTTGTCAGAACTGCCCCTGTGAGAAGCATCAAAGCAATTTTACCCTCCTTTATAATTTTGCCCTTCCATCTGCCTTGCATCATGTGGCTTCAGTTGCAATTCATGCACAGCTATCATGATTTTGTTCAGAACAAATTCTTAACCTATTTTATGTACTTCCTTTGGATCCAAAGAAATAGATTCTGAAGTATATTACAAATCAGCCACTTTCTAATAGCATTTCCTGATTATAAAGCAAATGGCTATGACTAGAAAGCAGGCTTCTTTTGATACCAACATCATGGGTGGCATTTCAACAAATTATTTTTTCTATTTTCATACATTAACTTCTGAAAAAATAAAACTTAAGATCAATTAAAATATTTATTTTCCTCAAGACAAGATTGTAATTTATGTCCTAGCCTACTCACAATTACCTACAATTACCTAAAGGTAATAATATGAAGAAAACAATTAATGTTTGATTAATCAGCACTGCTAACAGATCTGAATTTACTTTTCTATACAAGTATTTTTTTTTCTAGACTTTCAGGATTAAAGATCCATATTTTTTAATAGATACTTTCCTTGATTTTTTAAAAATTAAGACAAAGTAAAGCTGGGTATGGTGGCTTACACTGATAATCCCAGCACTTTCGCAGGCCGAGGTAGGAGGATTACTTGAGTCCAGGACTTCAAGATCAGCCTGGGCAACATAGCGGGATGCCTGTCACTACAAAATTTAAAAAACAAACTAAAAAAGTAAAAACAAAGTAATTTTCATTGGTACTTAAAAAGAGGGAAATTACATTTTTATGTATTCATATTAAATTGACCATTTCTTTAAAAGTTATTTTCTTTCCTTCTAAATTAATAAATTATTTGTCCCCAAGAATATATCATCTCTATGTACTGTTAGAGAACACAATAGTATATTTTAAGTGATGTTTCAGTTTCTCTAATTAAGCACTAATGAACACAATTGATGTTGACAAATACTGCCACATTTTTCACTAATTGTACATTCCACTTGCTCAAATCACTGTTTCAGATTTAAATTTACTGCCAATTAAACACAGGACATCAATATCTCCACTTACACCTTTACTTACAATTTCAATTTCTAATTCTATGCCTGGAAAAAATATGTTCACTATGGGAGTCTTTTTTCTTTATACCACTTATTAAATGACATATACATAAGAGTTTACATTCATTTCTTTTCTTGTAATAGCTAATTTATCACATAATGGAAGCATATTATAAAATATTCTGACTAATTACCTGCTATTTTACATGATTTCATAATACAGAAAGAACTTACTTGGATGATAATAACTTTAATCTTTTAAAATTTATTTATCTGATTGCATCACCGCTTCTTAAGCATAAGCGGGTCATTATGGCAGGGTTGGGGAAAGTGGTGGCTAAGAGGTAATTTATTTGATTGCAGACAATTGTGTACAATGTTTGTAGCACTAATTGTGGCCAAAGAACAAAGTGTTATTCATCCATGCTAATGGTAATAAATGTGAAATAATCGAACTCCCAGTGCACTTCTGATAATTGAGATTTCCTTCTCATTTTTTATAATTAAAAATTATCAACATGGGATTTTAAAATATGAATATCATAAAGATAGATTGTTTAATATATCAAAAAATTTAAACCGTGTACTGATTCTTTTCTCAGAGGGTTTATCTCTAACTAATTAGGGTAGGGTTTTTTTCATTCTACTTCTATTAATTTTCTTTTTGGCTTATAATGTTTCTCTAGCTCATGAAATTGTCTGGTTTTGTAAAAGATTAATCTTATATCAAAAGTAATTACTTATATAGGAGTCAACAATATGATACCTCTAATGATCTTTTTTAAGCATCTAGGCATAAGCATGTCAGTTTATGGAATGTATTTATGTTTTCATAATATAAAATCAAACATAAAATTTTGTGCTATTTTTCTGATTCTCAATTTTTAAAGGAATCATTCTTTGATTGTAGCTAATCTTTCTCTGACTTGTAGCTCATTTAAAGTGATCTTCCAAAAAACTTTTGGCCTTGTCTGTAGGCACTCTGCTCAATTTCAGCAAGTTTTTATTTATGCAGAGATCCTTGAGATGGTCACTAGTTTTTACAAGTGGATGTCAGGTTTATTCTCAGTTTTATTTATTTTTAACACGTGTAGTTCTAGGGTATCTGGCAATGGAAAAGCTAATCATTAAAATCACCATTACTCGATAATTTCCAAATTACAGGTGAAAGAAGCAAAATGTATGGAGGGTTGTCAGTAGGCTATTCTTGGTGTAACACTTACAAAATTTCCTCTTGGATGGAGTTCCCACCTGGAAAGTTTGTGCCAAGTTTGATCTTAGTGACCATTTTCAACTCAAAGAATCCTTTTATTCTATGGAGGATAGAAGTAATTTGTCATTACCTACTAGGTCAATACCTAGAAGGTACTGAGCACCTACTATGTACTATTCTGGTCCTAGGAATGCAGCAGTAAGCAGAAAACATCCCTGCTATCAACCAGTTTTCATTCTCATGAGTGTACACTTGTGTTGGTCTGGGTTCTCCAGAGAGATAGAACCAATAGGAGATACACATGTGCGCGTGTGCACGCACGCACACACACACACACATGCATATGCATATAAGACACATATACATATATAATTCCATTATACATACACATATATAATACACACATGAACGCTGATATATATCTGTATACATCTATACATTTGTGTCTGTGTATATATATAAACACACAATTAAGGAGGCTGGAAAGTTCCAAGATCTGCAGGGTGAGTTGGCAAGCTGGAGACCCAGGAGAACCCATGGTTTAGTTCCAGTCTGAGTTCAAAGGCCTGAGAACCAGGGGAACTAATGGTGTCATTCCAGGCTAAGAACCATCAGGACAGAGACTCAGGAAGACCTTATGTTTCAGTTCAAGTACAAAAGCAGAAAAAACGCTGATGTCTTAGTACAAAGGCTATCAAGAAAGAAAGATAGTCTCTTACTCAGCAGAGTCAGCCTTTTTGTCTTATTCAAGCCTTCAATTAATTGGATGAGGCTCACCCATGCTGTGGAGGGCAATCTGCTTTACTCAGTTTACCAATATAAATGTTAGTGTCTTCCAAAAATACACTCACAGAAGCACCCAATGAAGTTGGCACATTAAACTAACCATCATAACACTTATGCTTCAAAATTTATAACTTCTTCTCAGATCTCTCCCTTGAGTTCCATGCTCACACATCTATCTGCTTGGATGTTAATAGGCATCTAAAACTTAATAATGTAAAAGGAAAACACTTGATTACAAACTCTTAACTTCCAGAAAAAGCCCCTGCCTTTCTCATTGTTTCCCCCTTCTCTGTCAATGGCATTATCACTTGGCCAGTGACCCAGGCCAAAAGCTGTGGAATCATTCCTGATACATGTCTTTCTTAAAGTCTTTATTAAATGTAACTTCTTATCATGGCATTGCCCATCTTTCCCCAGTGTTACTTCTTCCAGTGCATACTTCATTGGCAACAGAAAAAAAAAAATTACTAAAATAAGCAAATCTGATGTCAACTCTACCTTCCTCATCAGCTAAATATTCTGTAATAGCTCCCTATAACATATAAAGTCTATTCTTCTTAGTGTAACATAAAGAACCTTTCATGAAGCCTCTCTCTCCCATCTAATCTCTCATCATAATGCACTCAAACTCTTTGAATCAGCCATTCAGCTATCCTAAGCTCTTTGTGTTTCTCTGAATGGCACAGAACTTAGACTTCTATGCCTTTACACATGACTTTATCTCTTCTTAGCTTGCCTGTCCCCAACCTTCTCTACTTCATGTATTTTTGTCTTTCAGAACCCATCCAAATATCACGTCTTCTCCAAATCCTTCCTTGACCTCTTGAGCCTTGCTATGTGCATAGCACTAAGGGGGTAATTCTACTAGCACTTTTATACTCTGTGATAACCATATGTTTACTTGTCCATCTCCACTCTGCACTGCAACTTTCTTTTGAGCAAAAATTGTCTGTCTGAACTTCACATACAAATCACCATGCACAAAGCCTGATACAAGCAAGAAACAGAGAGAAGAAAAAGAGACTGTATAAGGTTAATGGGTTGTTAAGCAACACGAGTGTACACTTACATTAGTCTGGGTTCTCCACAGTCTGGAGCTCTAATTCTATATTATGGCTAGGAAAGGCATGATTTCCTAGGGTGTTCAACAGAAAAGATCCAAAAGAACAAATCACAATATAAAAAGAAAAAAAGTTTTCTTCCTCCAGGCTATGAGACTGTCTGCAAAGGATCACATCAGACCAGCAGATGCAATTCTCCTGTTCAATGAAAGGTGCATTACCATTTCATGAGTGGTGCTAGTAATTTCCCTGTTCTAATGAGGCAAGGCCTAACAGCAAGGCCAACATTCCAGAAAGGAGCACTTAAATGATACAACCATGAATACCCATGGACCTGCTTTAGCCCCAGCTGTTGCCCTACCATCCATCAATCTAAAGTGGTCCATGATACTATTTGGGAAACAACAGTCAGTATCATAAGATTTTCCTTATTCCCCATAATGTGAAAAAAATTTAAAACAAGGACACAAATTTTAATCAATTGATGAACATTATGTATAATTTCTCAAAATTCTTAAAAATATTTTCGTTTTGAGACAAGGTCTTCTTGTCATGCAGGCTGAAGTTCAGTGGAATGATCACAGCTCACTGTAGCTTTGACTTCCCTGGCTCAAGTTATCCTCCCACCTCAGCTTCCAGAGTAGCTGGGACTACAGGTATGTGCCACTATACCCAGCAAATTTTTTACTTGTTTTGTAGGGATGGAGTCTCCCTATGTTAGCCAGGTTAGTCTCAAATTCCTGGGCTCAAGTGATCCTCCTGCCTCAGTCCCCCAAATTGCTGGGATTAAAGGCATGATACCTGGCCTAAAAATAATTTTCCAGAAAAAAAACTCTTTCTACTTATAAATGCCTTCATAGTGCCCAGAAGTCCCATTTGTATCCTACTTCTTCAATCATTGCTGATTAAATTTACTTTTTTGTAAGTGCCAGCCTTGAAGATATAATTTGAAAAAAATTATTAAATTCTCTCATTATACTGTATTAGATATCTATTGCTATAAAAAATTACTCCAAACATATAGCTTATAACAACAGACATTTATTATCTTATAGTTTCTCTAAAAAATTGGTCATGGCTTAGCTGGATGTTTCTGGCTCAGCATCTCTCATGACATTGCAAGGCAACATGTCAGCTTGGACTGCAATTATCTGAAGGCTCGACTGAGGCTGGAAAGTCCACTACCAATCTAGCTCACTCACATGTGTTTGGCAGGAGGCCTCAGCTCCTTGCTGGCTGTTTGCATTAGACCTTAGTTTCCTGCCACATGAACCTCTCCATAGGGCTGTTTGAGAGTCCTTATGTCACTCTATGAGAGTCAGTGATGCAAGAGAGAGCACAGGGTGGAAGCACAATGCCTTATATAACTAATATAGAAAGTGACACACACTTAATTCTGCCATATTCTATTCATTTAAAGCAAATTCCTACACCTACGTGACAGGCAAGAGGAGCCAAATTAAGCTCTTTGTTTATTTGGTTATTATTATTTTTACTTCAATAGATTTTTGGGTAACAAGTGGTGTTGAGTTACATAAATAAGTTATTTAGTGGTGATTCATGAGATTTGGTGCAGCCATCACCTGAGCAGTGTACATGGTAACCTTTTATCCCTTACCCCCATCCCACCATTCCCCTAAAGTCCCCAAAGTCCATTATATCATTCTTGCCGACATTTCCAGGCACATCTCTTATCACTGTTTTCCTAGATCTTTCCACTGATACATCTGTTCTCCGTGCAGTTATCTAGCCATGCTATACTTTACCCACACAGTTCCAGTGGAGGTAGCATGGGAGTGAAGTGGAGTCTGTGAGGGTCCTTGGTTACCATTTTGTTTAGTTTGCTGGTTTTGTGTTCATTCGCCTCCAGTTAGGAGGTGGTGCTTTCAAGAGAACATCAGCTGCAATAGAATAGGGAGGAGGCAAGCATGTTCTAGGGTCAAGTGGTGGTTGGGGCTCTAGAGTTCCCAAGAGATTACGTCCATTTTCTTTGGCTACCAGAGTGGGGGAGAGAAAGACCATCAGTTGGGGGCATGGTTAGGTGTACCTGAGCTCAAACTCCTCTGGGGCAGAGCTTGCTGGGACCTCTGTAGGGGTTGGGGGTATAGGTATCAGGTCAATGGAGTTATGTTCTTAAAGACATGGCTGTCTCTGCTGTGTCATACAGGTTGCCAGGGAAGTGGGAGAAGGCTAGCTATGACAAGCTTCATCCAGCTGCCATGCAGCCCAAAGGCCAGTCTCACTCCCACTGTGCTCCCCCAACAACACAGAGTGTATTTCCAGGCAGCTGGTGAGCAGGGCTGAGAACCTGCCCCAGGCTACAAGCCTCCCTGCTGAGAAAGCAAGCTGGGCTCTCACAGGTTTTGCACCTCCCTACCTGCCATGGCTTCTGTGTTGGTATCTGCGCTCCCCACTTCCCCCCTCTCTAGATTCTGTCCAGGAAACTTTGTGCTGAGTCAAAATTGTTACAAACTTCAGCTGGAAATTTCCTTCTTCCTGTGGTATTTCCCCAATTCCACTGGCAGCACCCTCCTTCAAGGACACTTGTGAGACAAAGTCAGGAATGGCTTCCCTGGGGACTGAAATTGCCCACAGGGCTCTTCCTGCTGCTTCCTCTACCCCTATATTTTGCTAGGCTCTCTAAATTTATCTTAGCTCCAGCTAAGCTCAGATCCTTCTCCAGTGATCTGGACCTTTAGGTTCCCCCAGTGAGGATGTGTGTTCAAAGGCAGAATTTCCCCGTCACACTTTTAGCACTCAGTTTTTTTTTTAGCTGTCTCACAAGCCTGCAGTGGCAAGCTACTTCCTTTAAAGGGTCTATGGATTCTCTCGGCTTTCCTGGTATGTTCCTGCAATAGTTCTTGGAGCAAAAGTTCACAATGTGAGTCTCCACACACCGCTCTATGCTCACTCAGCTCCTCCTCCAAGCTCCATCTTTTGAAAGGAGAAATATCAAAGAATTTTAAGGCATATTTTGAGACTACCACATATGGGTATTATAAAAACAATATTGTTTTTTACTTAACATAAATGTACAGTATTTCAGCTTTATTATGTCTATCTTTAGAATGAAATTATCAAATGATAACATGCATTTTGGGGAACACTTAAACTCCAAAATTACTTTTTGGAATAAATTTATTTTTATGTCTCTATCTGCCTCTGTTTGCATTGAATGATAGGGGAAGAAAACATAACTATTTCCTCTCTATCCTCAGACTAAATAAAAAAGAATATCAGATCTATTCAATTCTTTATGTCCCTCTTTTACTTCCTATAGTTTAACATAGCTGGATTAGCCAGCCTAGCCAATGTGATGAAACCCCATCTCTACTAAAATTACAAAAATATTAGCTGGGCATGGTGGCATGTGTGCCTGTAGTCCCAGCTACTCAGGAAGCTGAGGCAGGTGTATCACTTGAACCCAGGAGGTAAAGATTACAGTGAGCTGAGATTGTACCACTGCACTCCAGCCTGGGCGACAGAGTGAAACTCCATCTAAACAAATAAATAAAATAAAATATCTGGATTAGGAGACAAAATATTTGATAGTGGGCCACACAGCAAATAAAAAGGAAGTAGAATGAGACTTTCCATTTGCGGTGCATGTTTGAAGAGAGGGAGGAGTATGTTTATGGTGGAGATTTTTAACTGTCATTTCCTCCTTCCTCCTTCTCACTTTCCCTAATCCTCTTATCCTTCCTTTTCCCTATCTCCTCTCTTTTACTGGGAACTGAGATTTCAGTTGACATATCTAGCAAGGGATATAGGCCTAGCATTTCCAATGCTGAGACTTGGGCTGCATTTCAAAGGCTGAGACTTTGGTAATACAAATTAAGTAACATGGTTGTCAACAAACTGATTTTATTAACTGCCCATTTATCTTGCCCCTGAGGCATTATTTTCTCTTAAGCATTTCTAAGCTCTATATAAGTCATGACTCCTGGTTGAAATTCCAACCTTTCCCACTCCGTTCAATCATTACACACGTTTTGCTCTCCACCTGTACTCTATTGTCTCAGGTTCTCTCATGCCCAGTGGTATCATGGAGTTGAGTTCTGTAATAGCATATTTTCCAGGCCCACCACAGAACATACCTGGTTAGTAGGTTTCCAGCTTTATGTAGTATATCTACTTCAAAATGCCCAGTCCTCTAGACCTCTTGATTCCCTTCTCCTCAATATGCCACAGAGTTTCTTGCATTTCTACTTTATTTAGTGGAAGATTTCACTTGTTCCAAGAACTTGGAATGTCTTGGAACATTCCAGGTTCACCCTAGCAGCATGTTAGTTTTATCTCCCCAAATCCTAATCAAGGCATTAAATGTATCTCAGGAAAATACTTCTATATTAACAAACTCTCCCTAACATGACTTTATGCTTCCTTTTGTTGCAGTGCCCTTGTCCCCCTAGAGTTCAATTAGGTCCAGGCTCTTGTCCCATGACCAAGAAGAATAAGGCACAATAGACACCAGAGGGTAAGGCAGAGCAGAATTTATCAAGCAAAAGGAAAGCTCCCAGCAGTTAAGAGAGGACCCTGAAAGTAGGTTGTCAGCAATGGGGCTGAGCTCTGGGTCTTTTAAGTGGCAATAAAAGGATGTCTTCTGTGCGTTCTACCCAAATGGAAGAGGGTAGAGATACAACAGATATACATCTTAAGGTTGTTGTATCTGTGCATGCCTGGGGTTGGTCATAGTGACTACATCTTGGTTATTACCCATGAGTGCCTAATTGAAACACATGGGGTGGAGGGGGCTAAAACCACAAAGCTAATATCATGTTAATGACATTATAATGAGTTGTATTAATGATTTATTGTGCCTGCACCTAGGTTGGGACAGCCCCTTCTGAGCAGACCTCCTGGCATAAGGGGAAGTTCTTAACTACATTTCTTCCCCTTAGCTGCAGAAGCAGTATGGGTGCTGTCCCCACCGAGACCCTCCCTCTCTAACTGCCTAACAATCCTCTAACTGCCTCCTTTCACTTTTCTCTAGCATTCTTAAGATTCAGACTCATATGGATTTTTCACTGTTGCTTTATATTAGGTCTCATTGAGGTCTCTTTCCTTTCCTCTGCATGCCTATAATGTCCCTGGCCATGGTTTTTTTTCTTTTTTTTTTCTCTGAGTTTGTCCTACATAATTGGTCTAATGGCCAAGAGCAGAGAAGAGGAGAAGACAGTAGGTCCTGGGGTATTAAATGTTGCCTTGCAAGGGAGAGGCCTATGCATCACCTCCAGGTGACGGAGGAGCATTAGTCTTTGGTAGGGAGGAATGGGATACTTGTGCAACCCCAGAAAGTTCAAGGGAAGAAGGAGACTGAAAATTTTTAGTGCATTTACATGAATGTCTCCATCCCAAGTCTCAGGACCTTGTTCACACCCAATAATGGACTTGATCTTCACAGAGCAGACTTGCAGGGGTTGAGAATTCAACTCACTATACATCTCTACTTCTCTTAAGTCCTGGGCCTCACATTTAGCTTTTTCTTCCTGTGTTGAGAAAAGTGAAAGACCATTTGTGCTATTGAGGAGGTCATCTGGCTTTACATTTCACCTTAAATTGGTGATCACACTCAGACATTCATTAACTTTTCCAATATTTACTTTCACCAACAGTCATCAAATTTCATAGTCCTTATAAGTACTATTAATATTTACCCTAAACTTCTCAAAGATAAGATATTCTGCCCACTACTGGGTTCATTCCACTGGTATTTCACACCTTTTCAACACTGATGAAAACCGAGCAGTTGCTCTGTACAGCATGGGTGATATCATTCTCACTTCTAGCCAACAAGTACATAACCCAGCAGAAGGGTGACTTTAAAATGCTTCCTTCAGTCACATCTGGTACCAAATGTCTGTGTTAAGTTCCCCAGGAACCCAACTCTGAAAGAGAGATTTTCATGCATGCAGTTTATTGGGGAGTTCTCCAAGGAACAATATCTGCAAAGGAGTGAGGGAAGCTAGATTGGGTAGAGAAAAAAGTTGAACTGCAATACAGTTGCAACAAAGACCTTATTTGTCCCTTCAGGGAGCTCTGAACCCGGGATGGACATTCTAAATTGTTCTGAATTGAAACAAAGGAGCCAAGTCTGTTTCAACCCATCATTGATGAGGGTTAACCTCTGCAAGGAACCCAACTTTAGGCACAGGAGGTTCCTTGGGCAGAGAATTCCTAGATTAAGACTCACCTGTGTTTAGCTAACACATCTAGCAGCTGAGCAAATGAGACTTCCTTAGAAGGGAGGGTAGGATTTGATCTGGTTAGCAAACCATTGCATCTACTACACTGTACTCCCAGTAACAGACAAAATGAAGTGCCATAAAAGCTGAGAAGAGGGTTAGGAAACTTTGTATAAAAGATAATAAGGCAGCCGGGAGTGGTGGCTTGTGACTGTAATCCCAGCACTTTGGGAGCCCAAGGCAGGTGGCTCACCTGAGGTCAGGAGTTCAAGACCAGCCTGGCCAACATGGTGAAACCCCATCTCTACTAAAATACAAAAATTAGCCAGGCATGATGGCAGATGCCTGTAATACCAGCTATTCCAGCTATTCGGGAGGCTGAGGCAGGAAAATTGCTTGAACCTGGGAGATGGTGGTTGCAGTGAGCCGAGATAGCACCACTGCACTCCAGCCTGGACAGCTGAGCAAGACTCTGTCTCAAAAAAAAAAAAGGGTAATAAGGCATAAATATTGAAAAGCATACTTTTTTGTGAGTGATAGCAACTTGTTTGGGTTATACTAATAAAATGCAACAAAAAGGTATACATGAAAGAATGCGCAAAGTATGATGGATATAAATGGGAAATAAATCAATTGGACCAAAGTGTGAAGGGGTATGGATACCAGAGAAAGAGTTTGGGCTCTATTTAGTAAGCAACAGGAAAGTTTTTTTCAGTTAAAGGTGACATCAACTTGAGTTGAAAATTAAATAAAACATTTTTCTGATTTGTCTAAATAAGTCTATTGATTGCTCAATTTCAGTTTACAATGCATTTTTATCTATTTCAAGGATACTTCCAATCCTAGCCCCTCCTTCATTTCCTCTTTCTGTGTACGTTATATACACTGCACACTTCCTTTAATAGCAGGAAAAAAAGAACCAAGTGCCTGGTTGGCTTGTAAAAAAGAGATATACATAGAAACAGTCTACTAGGAACAATATATTTGACAGTTTTGAATAAGCAATAACACGTGATGATTTTCATAATGTTCTTCAATTATCTGGGAAGTGTAAAAACCATTATTTGAGTCATTAAAGTTAGAATGAACAGTGGGGAATTCACTCTAGGAAGAAAATGTTTCTGTTGGCAGAATGCTGAAACAGTTAATCTCATAATTATGCAACCTCTCATTTCTATTTATCTAAACTTTATTTAAATTAATATGACTTTTGTTTCTTGCCTTGGAATATCAACTTCTAAAGCCATTTGGTAGCTATACAATGTAATCTAACACAGCACTTACTGATTTTCTATGTTTTCTACTTCTGCTTTTAGTCCAGGATGTGCTGACATAAATTCCTATAACTTCATCTTTGCTTTACTTGGGAACACCATTATAATTAGCAATTTCTACAATCTGTTTTCTAAATGGTACAAAAAGTGGTATTTCAATACTAAGTGCCAGAAAAGCATGCCACCAGGTTTACTTTTCCCTATTCTGTTTCTCATAACTCAAAGCAGAGTATAACTCTACTCAAGACTATCTTACAATTTCCCTTTTTACTTTACATTTATCACTAAAATTCCACAGAACATTTGCATTACAGTGTTTCACTCTGAAAAGTAGTACAGCTTGTTGTTGAAATAAAACTTGCTGACACAGCCTCAAAGAGTGAAAGCCTACAGGAAGGGTGGTGGGAGTGGGGGAGTCTGTCAGCTAAGTTGGCAAGTCTTTAAAAGGCAGTAAAAAAAATAAAATAAACAGTAAGAAATGTTTGCATGATCCTTTGGACACTAAGGGTGGTCCTGATCAACTACCAGAGGATCAGGGTCTTCTCTGGGAATGCTTTCCTTCACATGGATGTACAGGCAGACACACCTGAACTGTACCATGCACATGTGGCTCTCATTTGACCATTATGACATCTCTATGAACTAGGAAGACGCAGGATCATTCCACTACATACAGATGAAAAAAAATGGGACAGAAACAAGTTATACAAGATAGAATAATCTATACAAGTTAACCAGGATGGAATAATTCATAAGCGGCAACACAATCAGTTTTGAGCATAAGCCACCTCTTTCAAACTGTGCTAATTTCACCTCATCACACTCTTTTGGACTTTGAGAGTTTAGCTATTTGGTTGACCTAAATTGTAAGTTAGTAGAAAACACATACCTGAGTCTCTTCTGTTCATACTCAGAGAAAGAACTCTGTAAGGAATGATTTGGTGCTTTTGATTACATCTCGATTTTCAAGATCAGAAACACAAAAGTGAAATCAAAATCCCCAACTTAAAATTTAAGCCTTCACAGAGAACCATATCACCTATGAATTATTCTTATCCAATTGTGAGTCTAATCACAATTTGAGTATGTTAATTCTTCAAAACAGCTTGCCTGGACCCCTCAAAATCATCAGTGACATTGAAGACAATAAAAGAAGGTGATTGTTCTGGATTAATAGGAAAACAAAAGATGGCAATTAAATGCAATGCATGATTGGATCCCAGATAGAGGGAAATTATGGTGATAACTGGTGGAATTTGAAATAGGGATTTTACACTAGGTATTATTACAATGATGCAAAATTGCTGGAGAGTGATTATGGTACATAGAAAAGTGGCCTTGTTCTTGCAAAATATATGCTGAAGTATGTAGAGGTGAAGAATCATGATGCCTGTGCATTATGTACGAATGATTCAGTAAAAATTATATGTCTGTATGTATTATACATATTTATGTTATATAAACTTATACACATTTATACATTTTATTATATAAAACTGTATACATATATAAAATAATTACATATAATTTTATATAATATAAAATAGAAGCAATTGTGGCAAAGAAATAGAAGCAATTGTGGCAAAATTAACAACTAGCAAGTCTAGGATGATACGTGGGTGTTCTTTATTCTCTTTTCTGTTGGTTTGAGATCTCTCAACAAAGAGAGTAGGACAAAAATAGAAATACCACAATAAGTTTTTTCCAAATTGTTTAATTAATCATATTTGGATTATAGTAATTTTATATAAATTATTGAGCATCTGATGAAGACATTATACAGTGTTGGCTTTCTGTAGGACTGGGCAAAACTTACTTTAAGCCTTGGGATAGTTTTACTTTGTATTATTATTTCTAGCATGAATATTAACCTTTTAGTAATAATAAAGTAAATAAAAATATGGGACAAATGGGGAATGAGAGAAAAAGGAAAAATAAAGAGGAAAGAAAGGTGAATTTCTGTATTTTCATTGATTAGTTCCTTATTTAGCTAAATTCAAGCCACTTTTCAAGAGTCATCTCCAATACCATCTACTACAGAAGGCAGTAAATAAAGCCCCATATCTCCTTGCCTTTCTTTCTTCTTTTCTGCTCTTGGGAGCCTCATCATCTCATGATATAGTCCACATGATATTGGGCAGTAAGTGAAGTGGGTAAAAACTATGTCTCAAGTTACTGTGGCTGGGGAAACTTCGAAGGCTAAAACCCGACATTTCTTGTCAGGTGCTGGTGGTGTTAGACTACACTTCCTCTTCCGGCAATCCCACAGCATTTTTTTACCTCCATTCATTTGCCCAGACATTTATGTTTTGTAACTGAGGAATGAAAAAGAAAAAACCTAGAAAAAAAGGAAGGGAAGAATGGGCAAGTCTCTGACATCTATTTTTGTCTTCATCCCGCTGGTCACATTTTGACATGTATTATTAAGTGCTGAAATTCATAAGTTTTGCACTCTTCAGTGAAGAATATTTGGGCATCTGGGGAAAAGGAGGGCACAGAAAAGGAAGTGGCACTGAACAGGAAAAAGAACGTTCTTTCTATATCTGAGTAGAACCCAACAGCCTTCTGGCATCATGAAGAGAGAAAGTCAGGGAGCACCCAGAGGTGGCACTATGAGCAGAACACTGGCATTTTCAAGATGATTAAAGTTTTTCCAAATAATTTCATAGGTAAAGGACAAAGACAGATGGAAATCAGAGCAAAAGATAAAAAGGAGGAAAGACATGAGGACATGGCACCATCTAACATAATGATCTGTAGGCACATGTTAGGGCTTCTTGTGGCCTCTTCTGCAAGGGTCCTGCCTTCATTTTGAAGAGAACTAACTACAGAACAAACCTTGGTGTTATGGGCAAGACCCATGATCTTGTATAACGGCTGGGTTTTATTTTTAGCTCATGTTCTAACAGATATTTGCTCTTCCTACCAAATTAAACTTCCATGCCCTCCTATCAACAGAGTGCAGGGAACAAATCCTGCTCGGAAAATGTCTCCATCTAAGAGCCAAAACACACACAAAGAACTCTATTAGGGTCAGTAGGCCAGAGAGCTGCAGCCCCCACATACATTATTATTAACAAATTTAACCAGCATTCATTATTCGGCAGAACATATGAAAAGGAAGAAAACCCCCACAGAAATTGCTGATAAAGCCTCCTTAAAGACCATACTTACAGCAGTTGCAAAGTCAAAAAAAGGAAGGACTTCCTGAGGTTATAAAGATGGATCTCAAAGCAAGATGCTAACATACAATGCACACATCCCAGGAGAGACAGAGAAACATGGAACATGCTGGAACAAGCCATAGCCAGAAAATAAACTCTTCCTTGAAAAGCAGTACAACATATGACCTAGGAGTTAAGAAAAAGGCCTATAAAGAGAGGCTTGGGTTTGAATTCTAACTCTGCCATCGTTCATCTATGAGACCTCAGGAAAGTTATTTAAACATTTAGTACCTCAGTTTTCCCATTTTAAAAGTGGATTTAATAGTATCCCCCCTCATGTCTTGTTGTGACAATCAAATGAGTTAATCTTTCTGAACAGTGACTGGAACACAGTAAGCACCAACAAATGATAGCTGTTGTAAGATCTTAATTGTTGTTGGTGACAAGTAATCCAGAGGCTGAGTCACATCAAACATCACTTCTTTCTGGTGGGGGAGGGAGGGGGACTTCAATAACAACAAACCTCCCAGTGTTTTTACTTTCCTCTTTTTATTGAATCTGACAATGTATGTAAAACTGTATATTATTTTTGTCATGATCACCATCAAAATAAAGTTAAGACTTACTATGATAAGTGGACCAATACAGTTGAGTAGCACCACTTATGGAAATTTACCTTGATGGGGCTTATTCTTGTCTGGGTGTTTGCCTGCACCTAGGCACACCTCCATCATGGCACCACATGGATGGATAGCCTCTTCAACTAAACAGTGAGCTCACTGATTCCAGGGCAATGGCCTTAATCAGGAGCTGCATGTGTGGTACCTAAGCCAACACAGTGCCTGGCATTTGATAAAGTCTACTGGTTTTACCTCCTGTTGTATGCCTATTTTTGTTATCAGCAACAAATGTAATATTGTTATAAACTTCAAGCAGATGGAAAAAGCCAGTGAAAATTATTATCTTGGGATCCCAAAGATCTATTTTATAACCCTTCCCTTTTGTAGTAACTTGCCTTCAAAGCAGCTAAGTTCACTGGTCGTATTTCTATGGCCTTTCATTTCAATGTGGATTAATTTTACCTGATTATGAATACATAATGTAAATAGTAAAGTGATTATTTTACTTGATAATAAGTAGATAACACAGTAGTTAAGCATCAAACTATCAAAGGCATCAGAAGGGAGGTGCCCTCTGGGATTACCTGCCAGTGACATGTAAGCTCTGCTTAGTCCAGATGATCTGAGATTGGGATATTAAAAGCCAAGAGTTGACAAATATCACAGAGGTTTAATAAGGTGGACTTAGAATGACTAAAACTGCAGGAGCAAAAGACTCTAAAATGTGACCTCTTCCTCATTTATTCCTAGTACCAGACATTTTGTCTTCTGATAGAATAGTCCCTTATCTCTGATTGGCCAGTCAATTACATTATTTGTTGTTGTTCTTATAATTTATCTGAAAGTTAAACGATTTGTTCAGGATCACCCCACAATCTAATGATGAACACAAAATCAAATTCATTACTATTAAATATTTAATAACTTGTGAAATATTCTGAAACTTTACATTAAAAAACTTTTAAGTTTAGGGGTACATATTCAGGTTCATTATATAGAGAAACTCATGTTCAGGGGGTTTGTTGTACAGATAATTTCATCACCCAGATATTAAGCCCAGTACCCAATTTTTCTGATCCTTCTCCTGCTCCCACCCTCAACCCTCAAGTAGGACCCAGTGTGTGTTGTTTCCCTCTATGTGTCCATGTGTTCTTATCATTTAGCTCCCACTTATAAGTGAAAACATGCAATATTTGTTTTTCTGTTCCTATGTTAGCTCACTAAAGATAATGGCCATTCATGTTCCTAAAAAGGACATAATCTCATTCTTTTTTATTGCTGCACAGTATTTCATAGTGTGTATGTACCATATTTTCTTTATCCAATCTGCCACTGATGGGTGTTTAGGTTGATTCCTAAACAGGATTAACCTAAATTCAGTTAATTACTTTGATTCCTAAATGCTCATCAATGGCAGATTGGATAAAGTGCTGCAATTTGAATAGTGCTGCAAAGAATATGCACTTGCTAACGTCTTTATGGTAGAACAATTTGTATTCCTTTGAGCATACACACAGTAATGGGATTATTGGGTCAAATGGTAAGTCCTCTGTTTTTAGGTCCTTGAGGAATCGCCACACTGCTTTCCACAATGGTTAAACTAATTTACACTCCCACCAATAGTGCATAAGTGTTCCTTTTTCTCTGCAACTTCACCAGCATCTATTCTTTTTTAACTTTTTAATAATAACTGACTGGTGCGAGATGGTATCATGATTATTTTGATTTGCATTTCTCTAATGAAGAGTATTGTTGAGCCTTTTTTCATATCCTTGTTGGTTGCATGTATGTCTCCTTTTGAAAATTGTCTGTTCATGTCCATTGCCTAATTTTTAATAAGGTTGTTTGTGTTTTTTTCTTGTAAATTTGTTTCAGTTCCTCATAGATACATTTCTTAATGGCATTGGGTTTTTTCCCTGTAGATTTAAGTTCTTTATAGATGCTTTACATTAGACCATTGTTACATGCATGGTTCACAAAAATTTTCTCCCATTCTGTAGGCTGTCTATTTACTATTCTTATAGTTTCTTTTGTTGTGCAGAAGCTCTTAAGTTTAATTATCTACTATTTATCAATTTTTGCTTTTATTGTAATTGCTTTTGGAGTTCTGACCATGAAATCTCTTTCAGTAACTATGTCCAGATGGTATTGCCTAGGTTGTCTTCCAAGGTTTTTATAGTTTTGGGTTTTACATTTAAGTCTTTAATCCATCTTAGGTTGATTTTTGTATATGATATAAGGAAGAGGTTCAGTTTCAGTCTTTTGCATATAGCTAACCACTTATCCCATCACCATGTATTGAATAGAGTCCTTTCCTCATTGCATGTTTTTGTCAGTTCATTTTCAATTGACTGTTTTTCTTTATATGAGATATCAACTTTTAAGTATTTATTTGCTATGTATTTTACCTTGATGATCAGAATTTAAATTATCACAGATTTCTAAAATGCCTTTCATTACAGTAAGAAGGTTTTTTTTTTTCCATAATGTATTAGTAAAAGACAGTGATCATTTTTTCTTTATGGTAGTAATTTCTCAGTTTTTATTAGCCAAATTATATTGCCTTCTGAAAACTCCAGAGAATAAGCACAATGGAATATTTCTAGGGAAGTGGAGAACTTTCATAAATATGGGTGTGGCTTCCAAGATGAAGCCAAAGCCAATTTTATGAATTTAATTTTTGTTCTACAAGGTCATGAACTTACAGTAAAACCAAGGGCTAAATTTAAAGCAACATTGATCTTATATATGAATCTGGGTGAAAACTATGCAAGGCAAGGAGGTTTATGCTGAATTAAGCTGTGTTTGCAAAATGTGATCAAAAGTACTGCCTATTTTGGAACCTATTTCAATGGGTGTGCACTCATGAGGGCTAAGTCAAATAAGAAAGTTTGCCCAAATTTATTTTGGGGTGAGGCTGTCAGATTTCACACAGTTTCGTTGCCAATAGCAAGCATTTCTCAGTCAGAGCAGACCATAAAGTTGGCATTTTTCAGAACTGAAATTTACTCTTAGAAGAAATTTAACATTAGAACAAAAAGCCAAATACCTATGTCTAAAACCAGCCCAAAGAATTAACTGTTTCATATATACAATATATATAACACACACATACATATGTATATGTGTGCATGATAGAGATATATATTCTGTGTGTGTCTGTGCCTATATTTATAGAGAGAGAAGCAGGAAGAGATAGATGAGAGGGAGAGAGAGATACACACACACACATACACATCACTGGTTAATTGTATTTGAAAACAATAAAAAAGTT
Organism: Ateles fusciceps; assembly: GCA_036589455.1. Classification (NCBI taxonomy): domain Eukaryota; kingdom Metazoa; phylum Chordata; class Mammalia; order Primates; family Atelidae; genus Ateles; species Ateles fusciceps. The sequence goes on along the minus strand of JAZHEH010000827.1, from coordinate 592,746 downwards.
TATAGTGTTTTTTCTAGTAATATTAAGGACCAAGCTAGGTCTTTTCAAGTATCTTATGAATCATACAACAGTCATATGAAATAGCTATATCCTTTTTTATAGCTAAATTTTTTTTTAATTGAAGACAGAATTTCAGAGACTTTTATAAGAAACACAGCAAATTTCGGTTGTAAAATAAGGTACCACAACTCCAGATCCTCTTTCTTCTAGCTTTTAACTTTTTATAACTCAGTGATTCTGTTCCTTAACTAAGAAGAATGGAATTATGAAAATAGCAGCCATTGCCAAGTATACATGTTTCTGATCCACTTTAAATGAGTTAGCATTTGAACAGAACACAGAACAAAACTTAAGAAACAAATAAATAGACAAGACGATAGTGTATATTATAAATTCAATTAAAATATTACATAAAAATTTAAAAGCAAATACATAGAGGGAAGAAGGTAAAAAGTCAGGTGTGGAAGAGAGGGGCTAGACTGCTCTGTGGAAAATGTGATGATTTTCTTAAGTTAAATATATGGCTAGTAAAGATTAAAAGAAAAAGAAATAAAAACAAACAGAATAACAGCTTAATGTTACATTTGAGTAGAATTCAAGTTATCCTGTAACAATTTTAATTTAAACATAATATGCCAACCTCCACCTTTAAAGCAAAATAAAAGCATATATAATGTTTCAGTTTTCCACATAATGAAACTGAATTCCATTATGTCACCAAATGGTTATTATGAGCCATATATATTTTACTGAAAAATAAACTCTACCTGAACAAGGAAAAGTAGAATTTAAGGGGCTTAATAACATTTGCAGCTATGTTAATTATTCCTTCAGTTAAAGTAAACCTTTGAAACCCAATATTTTGTCAAAGTATAAGAAAAATATAACAGATGCCTATTAAAAAAATTCCCACATAGATATAACCCCTAATATTTTACCAATCCAAAAGCATAAAATCTTCTGGAATTACTTGGATTTGTAAAACTATCAACTTAGAGAAGGCATGTGAATGCTTAGAAGAGAATGAGTTAAGATGAGAAAAATTAGGGCAACATTTTCCTCAACTCCCTTATAAATGAAAACAGTATGTCACTCACACTAGACTTTAATGGGAACATATTCAATAAAGGGCATATAATACTAATTTTTTGAAAATATTGTAAACTATATAAAACTTGCAATATAAAACATTAAAAACTTGCTGTTTGAGTTAATAACATTTTTATAAATAAAATACAAGCTATTTTAAAAAACGATAAAAATAAAGGGAAAATGAAAAGAACTTATGAAATAAACTTATTAACAGGAAAATGACAAGGACTAAAACTGTATTTACTCCCATGCTACTTAATATAATATCAAGGTGCATACATTTCTTGGGAAAACACATGTGGAAACATTTCATTTAAGGTGGAAGGGACGGTGGATATTTGTCCAGGGAGTGTGAAGATTCAGCTGGTATAAGATAAGGAGGAAAATATCTACAGAGCTGTATTCAAACATTTGAGAAGCTATGCATGCAAGAGAAATTGGGCATTTTCCCTTGAGCTCTAAGGCAGTGGTAGTCAAACTTTAAGGTACATAAGTATGACGGTTAATTTTATGTGCTTACTTGCCTGGGCTGAGGGATGCCCAGATAGCTGGTGAAGCATTATTTCTGAATATCTCCAGTGAGGACCACTTTCTGACTCATAGATAGTGCCTTCTTTCTGTGTCCTCACATAGCAAAATGGGAGAGGGGTCTCTTTCAGGCCGTTTTCATAAAGGCACTAATCCCATTCATGAGAGCTCTGCCCCATGGCCTAATCACCTCCTAGTGGCCTTACCTTATACTATTATCATCTTGGGGATGAGTATTACAGCATATAAATTTTGAGGGAACATAAATATTCAAACCACAGCAATAGGAATCCTCACAAAGGTTGTTTACAATTTTTGTTTCTGGATTCCATGCCTGGACAATCTGATACCAAAAGTAAGAGTTGACATTTTCTAAAGCAGCAGAAAAGATTGCAATGAATATGGTTGATAAGTTAGACTCTGGGAAAACCAGTGGGTTGAGGGAGTGACATTACATAGTGTATTTATCGTCAATCAGTTAGTCTGACAGTCTATTCATTTCTGACCAGGAGCAGATGCTCTGTATCCTACACACCCCCTCCCTTGCTGATGATCACTTGCAGATGTACATCAGCAAAAACTGAATGCTCAATTTTTAAAATATATTCAACAATCAGACATTTCTCATCACGTTCACTTCTATTCTCCTGCCTCTCACCTGGATTATTGCAATAGCATCCTTATTGGTGTTCCTGATTTTACCAGTGCTTCCCTGCAACCTGTGCTCAACAAAGCAAGGCAGTGATCATTCTAAAACATATGTCAGATCAAAATTGTACTCAACTCAAACCCCCAAATTATACTATGGTATAGAAGGCCCCATATGTTCTAGCTTTTTGTGACTACCCTGACTTCATCTCCCTCATCTCTCTACCTTCCAAGCAGACAGGCTCACAGCTTCCTCACCTGACCCCTTTAGTCTTTTTCTCAGATGTTGCTTTCTCAGTGAGGCTTTTCCTGACCACCCTAGTTATAAGTGCAATCTCCTCTTCTCTCTCTTATTTTTTTCCCAGTTATTTATCACAATGTACACTGTGTATTTTGTTAATTGTTTTCTTGTGTATCACCCCACACAGAAATGCATGTTTTATGAGGGCAGAGATTTCTTCCTGTTGTTTACTACATTATCTTCATCTAGGAGCTCCATAAATATTTGCTGAATACAAGAATAAAGAAAATCTTAATGTGAAATGTGTAACTATAATAAATATTTCTGCATATATATCAAAACTTCTCAAAAACACAGCTGGGACAACTGTGTTGGTGATGGATTATGGCAGATCAGTTAGGTTCCCACGTTCTTGTAAAGGAATTTAGGAACATAGACAGATGAGACTTTATGACCTTTAAAGACTTTTCCAGGGTTAAAATTTACCCCGTCTGTAATCAATTCTCCCAAACTGTGGCACAGATGACTAATTACCCACCCTCCAATCCATATCATTCATATATACCACATGCTATTTTCCCCTTCCTCTATAGTACTACATTCTTTAGCTGAACATATTGTCTCCTAGCTAAACACCACAATCCCCAGTTCCAAGACTGCTTTCCATTTTGGTGTGAGGCATGTGACTAGGGTGCTAAAAACAGGATGTGAGTGAGTGTGTGTGTGTGTGTGTGTGTGTGTGTGTGTGTGTGTGGTGGGGTGGGAGTGGGAGGTAGGCTGTAAATTATATATAAGTAGTCCTTAAAATAAATGAACTTACCAATACAATCTTCTTTCCCATTTTTCACTGGTGTGATAAGTCATCTTATCCTCAACCATTGGCTAAGATAACACCTTAGGATAATAGCCACAGGGTGATAGGACCCTGCCAATTTCATGAAGCTACCAAATCTGCTGCTCTGGACTGTTACAAGAGAGAAAAACAAAATAAATAAAACTCTCCTGTTTAAGCCAGTGTTTTTATTCTAGTAACCTATCCTGTGTTGTAAATAATATATAGCATTTTCTTTTTTTTCTTCTTTTTGAGATGGAATCTCACTCTGTCACCCAGGCTGGAGTCCAATGGCACTATCTGGGCTCACTGCAACTTCCACCTCCTGGGTTCAAGCGATTCTCCTGCTTCAGCCTCCCAAGTAGCTGGGATTATATATGTATATGCTATTTAATCTTTACAATAACCTCCAAGGGTAGGTATTATTATATATGCTTCACAGGTAAAATAGATAATGCTCAAGATGTTTAGAATTTTTTAAGGTAGCACTATAAGTAAGTGCTAAAACAAAAAGCCCAAGTCAATGAGCATTTCTTATTTCTCAGTGTCTTTTGCACTCACTGATCTTTAGATTTAGATAGATGCCTTGCTCCAGAGGTCTTTGAGAATTTTAAATAGAAGTAGTTGATTTACCACTTGACAAACACATCTCCACTCCTCCTTCCTTGGAAGGAAGTCTGCAGAAGCAATGTGATTCAAAACCCTGAGCAATGGATGGAATAACTATTAAGCTGAGGTCTAATCCCCCATTTGGACTTGGATTTCCAAAGTAAGATATTTAACCTGTCTGGACCTTAACCTGTTGGTCTAGTTCCTGCTGTAAGAAAACTCCAGTAACTGAGTCTGCTTAAATGAGCTACAAAAGCATTGGCATTAAGTGGAATTTGGTAACACCAGACAGAATCCCCATTCACTTGAGCAGTCTGGAGTCAAAAACATAATTTAAATCCAAAAAACACATACACAGTCCGGATTCAATAATTCCACAGATGTGGTTACAAAGTAGATTCAAATGTGTATGTCTTTTTTTCCTGGCTAGGATGAAGGAAATTCATTCAACAAGTTTAACAAAAACACCAAGGAAACTAAAGGTACAGTCTTGAGGTGTTTAATACATGCATGCACATACATGCATACACATATACATATATACATATGTATGTATAACCTGGAAACTTTCCTGCAACCACATAAACTGCTGTCACTCAGCCTGCAATGAACGCTGGTGGATCATCACTGCACTGTGTGCTCAGCAGCCTTCAGACCTGAGACAACTCAAGTACTCAGGACATTTATCTCTCGAATCTAGAAGCCTTTCACATTGACAAGAGCTCAACCTGAGTCAGCTGAGAATATTAACAATGTGTAAAAGACCCAACTTTTTAGATAGCTGTACCTGCCAACACCTTGGTTTGACATGTAACACAGAGTAGAGCCTGTGGCCTTAACATTTGACTGTGGAAAGCGAAATAATACTTTTCTCATTAAACTCTCCAATTCATCATTATAGCCCTCACGTCAAAGCAAGTTTTTTTCTTCGCAGGCTATTATTAAGAAAAATGTTGCACCTGGTTTCCCTAGTTTCTCCTCCTTTCTCTCCACTTTCCTCTCCCTCCACCCTCCATAAACATGGACAAAAGTTTTTGGTCTCTTCTAGATCATACTAGACAAGGAAATATTTGGGGGACAAGCTGAGGGGACAGCTGCGCAAGAATAATGGACACCTGTGATTTTCTTCCCCTTGCTATAAATGATTAGATAATTTGCATCATCTTCTAAAACTACTTTTAGTATTTATCCAGAGTTTGGAGAAGGTAACTTATTATTTCATTTCTATTCAGTGCTGTGCTTACCTATTGATTCCATATTGTTATATCTTTGAGGGTTTTTTTTTATTCATGTTAGATGTCTAGCAGGCAAATCTATAGTAAATCATTTTCTGCCTCATTCATGATGTGAGCTATTGTATGTGTTTACAGCAACTACAATTTGTTAATATAGGAAATTATATAGATTCTCTCATGATTAATAAAGTATGTAAGAAAGGCTTCCAGAGTTCATTTTCTCTTTAGGGATTTTGCTTTATATTATATGCATGTGTTTAGGAAATGAGAAATTTATTTTACGTGTACTGTTGCAAATATTACTGTTAAAGGTGAAAAGGGTTGTAGAGTATGTAGCAAATCAATCAAACATTTAATGAGCATTTTTCTGCATTTTTCAGCTTAGAATTTTTTTTAAGTTTCTTGATAAGTATAGTAAATGTGACTGGATAGAATCTTCTTTTAAAAAAATGTATACTTGTGGGAAATGTCCAGATAGATCTTGAGAATTCAGGTATGTTACCATAGACATGCAATGCAGTATATTAGAAAGAATATCCCATGTGAGACAAAAAAAAAAATTACTATATACAAAGTGCCTTGTAGATGGTGTGCTTTGCCTGACATTTATTGTTACAAACTTATTTTTAAAAGGAGGCACAATCTATTTAGACATCTGCATTACATAGCTATATCTGAGTAACAAATCATCTCACAACATTGTTGCTTAAAACACCAATTATGTACTATTTTTCATGAGTCTATGGGCCACCTGTGCAGTTCTGTTAACCTAGTCTTGGCTCAGCTAATCTCAGCTGGGCTTGTTCATGCATCTGCATTCAACTGGTAGGTTAGCTGGAGACATGCTTATCTAGGAAGGTCTGAGATGCATGACCTGACTCTGCTCCACATCATCTCTCATCCTCCAGCAGCTTAGGCAAAACTTGTTCTCATGACCAAAGCAAGAGTCCAAGAGAGTGAGTGAAAGCCTAAGGAAGTCATCAGTCCAGCCTAGATTTAAGAGGTAGGGAAACAGACTTCATCTTTGAATGGGAAGAGCTGCAAAGTTAGACTACAAATAGCTTGGATACAGGGAGAGCTGATACCCTTGCTTTTGCCACAGGAACAAATGTTGGCTAAGCTGCTGGAGGATGAGAGATCATGTGGAGCAGAGTCAGGTCATGCATCTCAGGCCATCCTAAATCAGCATGCCTCCAGCTAACCTATCAGTTTAATGCAGATGCCATCTGTTGAGTTCTTGGGTTGTAGCTGCTACCTGCCTTGTAGCTACTGCTTACCTAAATGTGTCTGACAAATCCAAAATGCAAAGGTTACAGATGAGACTTTTGAACTTCAAAGGAAGTAAGCTCAAGTATGTCAAAGTATGGCATTGTCTTTTACATGGAAATAGGTATGTTATCTTTACTTTCTGTTAATCATGTCTTTAAAGTTTATGCCCACAAGTCCCCAATATCTAGACCCACAAAACAGCATAAAAACAAAAAGAAGTGGATCTCCTACAGCTTACCTTTATCATACAGGGGGAGGCTGAATCAAGAAACTATAATTCTTCAAGACTATCTGAACCAAACTAATATCCTTCAGCCTAAAACTACTGTGATAATGCCACTGCATATGGCTGTGCACAAAGAAACCTTGGACTTAAGTCTTTAAAAACGTCTGCCTCTTCAGTGTTTACCATGTCAATGAGGAAGAAGTGAAAATCCATGTTGAGCCTAATGTGTTCTCTGCAGGAGCAAATCTCAAGCATACTTCCTCTTTCTAGATGTCTGTAGATTTCTGTAGAAAAAGAAATTGACTCTCTGAGCCAGCCAAGGATAGATATTGTCACTTGTAGGAACCTTACAACAATCTTCTGATCTCTGTTTCCAAAGTGTCAGCTTTGGGACACTTTGAGAATTCTGAGCTTTTCAGCAACATCCATAATACCTTGTAGAAATTAACGTTATAGAACCATAACATGGGCCCACCATTACAGTGTAGGACCTTGAAACAAAAGACTTATCTCTTTATTCATTAAAAAAAAGAAACATTGAATTAATGCATTATGAGCTGAAATCTATACATAAGGCCATGTTATGAATGAAATAATTCTTATCAAATTATTCGGCAGGTATTTTGTTAGATTCCAAAAGAGTGAAATTTCTTCCTCAAGTTCAGTGAAGCATCTCAAGATGTGACCTATAAGAAGTCAGTAAACTTCTGTAAATTAGGTAAGAATTGTTTATTTTGTCCAATTTACTGACAAGATGATAATTTATGGCTCTAGTTTTCACAACGTCAACAGCATTCATGGCATCAGAAGAGATTTATTTTAGGGCTGCAGGCGGCGTTATTTTATTCCAATATATACTGATGTAGAAAGTCCAAATCACAATGGTAAGTAAAGCTTTGTTTCTTCACAAAAGTTAGGAACAGTAAGATCTGCCAAACTCTTAAGGTGCTTTATCATGCATAAAATATAAAAAGTTTCATCCCGGCAAAATTTTACTTGGCAAAGAAACTACACCAGTTGAAGACCTTTAAATATTCCCAAGAGATGCACAAAAATAGGAATCTGTCCTTAATGGAATTAGTGTGCACACAGCAGACAAAAACCAGGAGGTGGCTTCACTCAGAGACAAGAGCAGTTTCTTTCCACTGTTGTCAATTCATTTGTGACCTCCTTCTAAGTCATAAAAGAAATGTCAATAATCAGAAATTGACAATATTGGTGGACCAAGGCACTGCTTTATATTTTCTTGCTCTTAGTTACAGATCATGCCATGACTTCACCAAGTTCTTTAGGGTTTTGGCTTCCTTGGCTAAAGGATTCTCTGAGCAGCATTCGAGACAAAGTTTTAATGTTTTCAACAAATTTGAGATTTTTTTTCCAACTACTTGCATTTCTAATTGAAAATTCTTCTCATAGAAAAAGATTTGAATCATTCAAGATATTTTCAATGTGGGAAAATATAAAATACATAAGCAGGCTCATTGTCTTCCTTTTTTCCTTGTCAAGAACCTTATAATATGTGAGTAGTGCCTTACAGCAATGTTTTCAGTGATGAAATATGTGAATTTTCTGTTTCTCATTTTAACGCTTTCTAATTAACTTAGATAAAATAACATAAAGACAAATATCTGCAAACCTGATGTCAGGATATGTTTTATTTAATACCTATGAAGAGAAATCTATTGTAGAAATTATAACACCAAAATGATGGTTATAACTATTTAAATTACACAGTAGGATCTCCTGGCTCACAATTTGTTTAGGGTGAAACACTGCTTCTATAACATTTGATATAAAAGTAATTTATTTTAAAAATAATTTTCACTGAAACAAGAAAAATACTAGAAGAAAAAAGTGTGTATAATTGAATGTGGCTCATGGACCCCTAATTAAGAACCTCTAGTCTAAGCTGGGCCATTCTTCCATTATGTGATATTTATAAATATTTTAAAGAAGGCTGACATTCTCATTTTAACCAATTCTCTCCTCTGTATTCAGGGGCATGGAACACATCTCAATAAACTATGGGGAAAAGAATATACTTTTATTTCAACCTGGCTTACATTCATATAAAGTAAAGTCTTCTGTGCTTTAAACTAAAGCACACTTTAACTAGAAGATTCCAGAACACTTCTATATACTAATAATTGATAATCATGATAAAGACTATGTGGTTTAGAAAATTTATAGAAGGCCAATGAATTATCCAAAAGAAAAGCTGAATTATGCATAACATATTTTTAGCTTTGAAACCCCTGTGATTTCAAATACTTCTGGTGCTCTGTGCCAGCTAATGTCTTACCCAGCCAGTGCAGCTTAACCCTTTATCCTCTAATGATTACTTCTGTAAGAAAGCAGCTGCTAAGTACTAACTTATTATTTGATACCCTGTAGATGAGTGCCCTGCAAAAATGTTGATCATGACAACCAATAAGACATACCTTTTATATGTCTATCTAAAACATGCATGTGCATATGTATTGAATTTAACTGTGCTTCCTATAAATCATTCTCATCATTATTAAGTGAAATGCACTCTAATATTTTATTATTAAATGTTAATCTATTACATATGGTAATGCTGGTCTTAACTCACTCAATTTACTTCATCAACCAATAATACACTACACCTTACAGTTTGGATCACACCAATCTAAACCCAAAAGAACATGGCTATTTTTTTTTTCTCTGCAAGATTAATGCATTTACTTATTCAAATGTATTTCTAGAATTTATCTTTTGAAAATGAGGACTACTTATTCCACTTTCTTAAAAATTTACAATTGTCAATTTACAGGAACATTCTACTATCCAGCACATTATTCTTTTAGATAATCAACCATTATATAATAATTATTATTGCTATATGATTTGTAGAATTATTTTAATCTTCACTATAAGCCTGAAATGCATAGGTTGCTTGATTCCCATTTTGTATTTGAGAAAACTAAGGCTCAAAAAGTTTAAGAATCTTAGTGATCTCATTGGCAGGGTGTGACTTCAGGTTCCTGGACTCCAGTGCCTTCTATGCTCATTGTCCCACATCTAACATTTTCCAGCATAAATAAGGCAGCCACCATTTTCATGGGTATTCACAAAATAGATCACTAAACCACATGTTAAAAAATTAGGATGACTTCTTGTGTATTTCATTTATTTGAGAAAATTTTACTGAAAATTGTTAGGTACACTGATGATGACACATAGATGAAGAACATAAGGATCCTCTCACCAAGAATCTTAAAATCTGCTAAGTAATTCCCATGAAGAAAGGACCAGGAAATTGACATGGGAGCACAGAGAAGGACTGACATGTGTATCAATTAGAATTTTGCAAAAATATTTTTGACCATGACACATAGAGGAAGGAGTGATATTTGGTCTCAACCATAAAGGATTTCAAAGGATAAAAAAGACAAGACAAACATGGTTATTTCAGGCTTACAGAAGGAGCTTGATAAAAAGTATGGAAAGCAGGAAGCACATTGGTGTCTGGAGCCCTGAGCAGGCAGCCCAGAGTGGCAAGCAAACAAGATAAAGGGAGGATTCAGGAACCAACCACATTCTTGAAGGGACCAAATACAATACCATTAAAAATTCACATTGTATTCTGTATTCTTGGTTTATTCTTTTTAAAATATTTTTTCTTACTTAAAAAATTTCACTTGAAAAAGCAGATTTGACTCTATTTCTATCCATCTTCAGTTAGTCAGAAAAAGCATAATCAAACAAATACAGCTGGATTCAAATGTTAAAGTTTAAATCGTTTGACCAAATGGCCATAAAGTCTAGAAACAAAGGTGAATATATATATAATGGTATACACTCACACACATAGGTTTATTGGTATTACATTACAGCACATAATGTATTGAATGATATTTTACTAAAATGTTTTCCAGACTTTATGGCCATTTAGTATTTTACAGCTCTATTGCATAGTTTCTACGACTTGATAGCAACATACAGATATCAGCCTAAACAATACACTATTCACAGTGGGAAAAAATCCCCTAGTCTGAAAATTTAAGTAGCACCCAAATAGTCTTTTAATTTAATATATACTGACAAACTCAAGGCTCATAAAAAAACTTGTCATACCTCAGAGTATCAAACTTGCTGATAAGAATTAGAAAAACAGATAAAATGCAGCTGTTTTTATCTAAGTCTTTTATTTGGTCTATTTTTTCCATCAGAACTAGTCTATTATCTAGTGACATAGATAAAATTAGAACCAAAGGTAGATATTTTACAAAACCCCATTCTTAAGCTGTTTATGTTTTTTCCCTAAATATCATACTTTCCCATAGGCACGTTAGAGTTAAACACAAGCTCTTGTCTGCCAGCTGTAACTTCAATCCATTCTCATATCAGATTCGAAGTGAACAGTGACAGTACCATCAATGGGCATAACTATCAATGCACTTCAGTTTATAGATAAATAATTCAATAACCAGGTAAAAGCTTTAAGAAATTAGGCATTACTTTTTTCAATGCCTAATTTCTTAAATTTAGACATCATCTAAAATTAGACATTATCTCCCTACCACTTAACTCAATGCACATAGCAGACAGTCAATATCTGTTGAATAAAGGACTGATTTAAGTAATATAAGTTCCAGCTGTGATAACTCTACTATACTATTCTTTACAAGTGCAAACAACTCTAGGCCTTTCAAATATACTTAAATGGATAAAGAAACAGACTAAGAGAAAGAAGCTAATTCTTCGTGGTTTCAAATTTTTTATTTTAGCAAACCAATTAATAACAGGATGATAAGGAATACTCCACCACAGAAACGCTTACTATTGTGAAAAATTACAGAATTTGTAAAGACTCTGTTTTTTCCACCTGAGTTAATTCTACTGTCTTTATCTTTGCTGCCCTCCTCTGGAATTCTTATATCACCTGGTTCTCTTTTCCAAAGAATATGTACTTCATACTTGACTTTAGAATAGAATTACGAGATAATTCAAACTTTTTAATTTCTGTTTTGCAGTGCTCTTTTTATCCAATTTTATAGCACAGCCTTGGAGGCAGGGAAGTGACAGTGTAACGACTGCAGGCTGTTTCTATGTTTTATCCCAGGACACACACATTTCTTCTGTTTTATATAACCTTTAATGCCACTTTCTGAGCAACCTATGAAATGGTTCATTCTTTCAAAATATCTTCTGTAAGAATACTATTTAGACTAAGACAGTGAGGCATCATCATGATCAGATATATTACATGACTTTTTGTTCCAGAATTGGCTTTGGCTAGTCTTGTGTACATATCGTGAGTATATTTTATAATAGAAGACTCTTCTAATACAATTAAGTCAATGCTAATTTGTTAACTCATGACTTTTTCTTTTTTGAGACAGGGTCTCACTCTGTCCCCCAAGCTGGAGTGCAGTGACACAATCATAGCTCACAGCAGCCTCAACTCCTGGGCTCAAGCGACCCTCCTATCTCAGCCTCCCAAGTAGCTAGCACTACAAGCACATGCCACCATAGTTGGCTAATTATTTCTTATTTTTGATAAAATAAGGGTCTATGATGTTCATGCTATAACTCATAATTTTTAAACATTCTTATTTACAAAGACAATTTGTATCAGTGTGCAATAAAAAGCACATGTATTTTTTTTGACTACAGTCAATAATAATTTAATCATGCATTTTAAAACAACTAAAATAATTTTATTTTTTGTAACACAGGGGATAAATGCTTGTGGTGGTGTGTACTCCATTTTCCATGATGTAATTGTTGCACATTGCGTTCTTGTGTCAAAACATCTCATGTACCCCATAAATATACACACTTCGATGTACCCACAAAAATTAAAAATGTTTTTAAAATGCTAAAAAGTGGCCGGGAGTGGTGGCTCATGCCTGTAATCCAAGCACTTTGGAGGCCAAGGCAGGCAGATCAACTGAGGTCGGGAGTTCAAGACCAGCCTGACCAACATGGTGAAACTCCATCTTTATTAAAAAAATTAAAAAATAAAATGCTAAAAAGTTATTAAATAAAGTTCAGCAGCCATCTTTAGTAAAGTAGCTAAATAAAATGGCAAGGAAGAAAATTACTTAAATGTAACAAATACTATCAAAACCCCAAACAAATATTATCTCAAATAATCATAACCTAAAACCAGTACAATTAAAATCAATAACTAAGGCATCAAATTTTTCTTATTTTCACTATTGTCTTGGATACTCTGGCAACTGCAATAAGATTAGACAACTAAATAACTGGCATAAACATTTAAAAGAAGGAAAAACTGAGTATAGAATCATTTACTGGAAAAACTAAATGTACTCTACAGAAAGAAGTAGAATTTAATGAGTTGCCAAAATGATACAAAAATATGCAAATATTAAATGCTGTTCTTTTTTTTTTTTCAAGTAAATTTTTTTTTTAATTGCATTTTAGGTTTGGGGGTACATGTGAAGAACATGGAAGATTGTTGCATAGGTACACACATGGCAGTGTGATTTGCTGCCTTCCTCCCCATCACCTATATCTGGCATTTCTCCCCATGCTATGTAAAATAAAATATTTAAAGAATAAAACAAATGTAAAAAGAAATCATGTGAAAGGAAGAGAAACAGAGAGTGATCTAGCACCTAAAGTAAACCAGGTATTGTACCAGTTGATATTTTTACTTTATCTCATATGTTTTTCCCAGAAGATCTACTCAGTCAGCAGGAGTCACTATTGCATAGTGGCTAGGATTAAAAGCCAGAATAATAATCAGCAAAAAAAAAAAAAAAAGCCAGAAGCAGTTGCATTTGAATAAACTCCAAAACTTACTTAGCTTTGCTGGGCCTCAATTTTTCACCTATAGGGTAGAGGGAGGAAGATAATGTTCAGTATGTACCTTATTTGGTGGTTCTGAAGACTAAAATATGTTTTGTTTTGTTTTTACAATACAATGATTCAACAAAATTTTACTTAGCAGCTGTTTCAGAATGTTCCAAGCCTTGGTGATTCAGCAGTGACCAAATTATCAATGTCCCTACTCTCATGGAGCCAACATTCTAGTGAAGAAAATAATAAAACAAGTAAAAATCAATAAATATTATATCAGATGTGATAAGTGCTATGAAAAAAATAGAGCAGAATAGGGATAATGAAGAATGATTGGCAGCTATTGTATACGGAGTGACCAAAGAAGGCATCTTAGGAAAGGTGGTGATATCTGAGCAGAGCACTGAAGAAAGTCATGGAATGAGCCCCATGATTATACAAAGGAATACTTCACAGGCAGAGAGAACAAGTGCAAAGGCCCTGTGGTGGGAATGTACTCAGTAAATACAAGAAATGGCAGCTAAGCTACTATGGTTGGAACACAGCAAGTGAGGAGAAAAATGTTAGGAAAATGAGATCAGAGAAGCAGTGAAAGACTCAAGCATGTACAGCCCTGTGGGCTAGTTTAAGAAATTTGCATTCTACTCTCAGCAAAATGCTTTGAGAAAAGGAATAATAAAACTTCATTTATGTTTTTAGTTGGGATTACACAGCTGCTATAGAGAAAATAGACACAACGGAAGAAAGCAAAAGCAGAAACTAAGACAAAGTTCCATGTAATGGCAGGGACTAGTGCAGCTATTAGAGGAATGATAAGAATGGGTTGTTGTATTAGTCAGGGTTCTCTAGAGGGACAGAACTAATAGGATATATATGATAAGTTAATAGTTTCTTAAGTATTAACTTATACATCTCACAATAGGCTGTCTGCAAGCTGAGGAGCAAGGAGAGCCGGTCCAAGCCCCAAATCTGAAGAACTTGGAGTTTGATGTTCGAGGGCAGGAAGCATCCTTCATGGGAGGAAGATGTAGGCTGGGAAGTTAGGCCAGTCTCTCTCTTTCACGTTTTTCTGCTTTCTTTATATTTGTTAGTAGCTGATTAGATTGTGCCTACCAGATTAAGGGTGGATCTGCCTTTCCCAGCCCACTGACCCAAATGTTAACCTCTTTTGGCAACACCCTCACAGACACACCAAAATCAATACTTTGTATACTTCTATCCAATCAAGCTGACACTCAGTATTAACCGTCACAAGTTCACCCCTTGTCAACTTGAATCCATACACATCTCCTGAGATCCTACATAATCTTCAAATAAAGAAAATAATAAAGTCATAGTTTTGCCTAACATAATACAACTATCCTTCATACAACTGGAAATGCACCAATTCCCAATCCAAATATTATTGCATAAAGTTAACAATACTTACATGCTAATGTGAAGTCAGTAAATCTTATGTCACGTGATAAAGGAAATAAATATATTTTCTTAGTACAAATGTATACATGCACAAACATGCTTTTAGCAAAAGAAGAAGGAAATACTCATGACAATTACAGTCCCTGTTTCTGCAGCTGGTCTTGTGGTCGTAGCTGGTACTGAGGACTACCTTCTTCTACTGCCCATTCGGTATTACCTTTGCCTTCAGCAAACACCTCAGAAGGTTGTGGGTTTTTCCCTGGTAGGGCGACCCAAACCTTCATTCCTGAGGGGTCTGGGCCATTTGTAGACCTGCCTGGACTGGGCTGTTGTAGCTTCCCATGGACCTTAATCACAGGGCATGGTAATACTAGAGATGCCCTGAAGGATCTCCTGTATTCCATGAATACTCTTCTATACCTCTGTTGTGGAGTAGTAGACTGATTTCATCTTAATAATCTGGGTCAATCACCCAGTCAACACTGTAACTCTTTTCTTAGCCTGTTGACTTAAGGGTAGAAGGAGCCCAAAGTATCCAAGTGACAATCTTAACTTCCAGTTTAATGGAATTCTTGCTGTGTCTCCCATGGCAAGATTCCTTCCTCTGGAACTAAGACCTCTAGGCCAGCAGAACATAATGTCATGGGAACAGGAAGCAAAAATTTTTCTGGTGGGTGACTAGAGAAGATAGTGAGTGGTGCCACTTCCACTTCCACCCCTTGATTCCTGGACCTGTGAATCCTGGTTATGAGAGACACTGATTCAGAGCACACATGGCCTTCTTAAGAACTTTGCCCCAGCCCTGAAAAGTATTGTTACCTAGTTGGTAACTAATTGTGACTTTAAAAGGCCATTCCACCATTCTATCAATCCAGCTGCTTCAGGATGATGGGGAACATGGTAAGACCAGTGAATTCCATAAGCATGAGCCCACTGCCACACTTCTTTAGCCATAAAATGGGTGCCTTGGTCAGAGGCAATGCTGTGTGGAATATCATGACGGTGGATAAGGCATTCCATGAGTCCATGGATGGTACTCTTGGCAGAAGCATTGCTTGCAGAATAGGCAAACCCATATCTGGAATAAGTGTCTATTCCACTGAGGACAAACCTCTGCCCTTTCCATGATAGAAGAGGTCCCATATAATCAACCTGCCACCAGGTAGCTGGCTGATGACCCCGGGGAATGGTGCCGTATCAAGGGCTCAGTGTTGGTCTCTGCTGCTGGCAAATTGAGTACACAGTACTGGCTGTAGCCAGGTCAGCCTTGGTGAGAGGAAGTCCATGTTTCTAAGCCTATGGGTAACCTCCATCCCTGCCACTACAGGCACTTTGTTCATGGGCCCATTGGGCAATGACAGGGGTGGTTAGAGAAAGAGGCTGAGTGGTGTCCACAGACTGGGTCATCCTATCACTTGATTATTAAAATCCTCCTCTGCTGAGGTCACCTGTTGGTGAATACTCACATAGGATACAAATATCTTCATGGTTTTTGACCACTCAGAGAGGTCCATCCACATACCTCTTCCCCCAAATTTCTTTGTCACCTATTTTCCAATCATGCTTCTCCCGAATCCCTGACCATCCACTCAAACCATAAGCTGCCTCCCATGAATCAGTATACAATTGCACATCTGGCCATTTGCCCTTACATGTAAAGAGCACAACCAGGAGCACTGCTCAAAGTTCTGCACCCTGGGAATATTTCTCTTCACCGCTATCCTTCAGGGATGTCCTAGAAAGGGGCTGTAGTGCTGCAGCTGTCCACTTTTGAGTGGTACCTGCATATCGTGCAGAAACTATCTGTGAACCAGGCCCTAGTCTTCTCTTCCTCTGTCAACTGATCATGAGAAACTCCCCATGAGGGCACTGGTGCAGGATGGGGGAGAAAAGGCAGGTTGGCAGGAATGGAGACCATGGGCATTTGAGCCACTTCCTCATGTAACTTACTTGTGCCTTCAGAACCTGCTGGAGCCTGATCACATATGTACCACTTCCATTTGATGACTGAATGCTACTGTGTATGACTCACTTTATGGCTAGATGTGACAGAAAGCACCCAGTTCATGATACGCAGTTCAGGTCACATGGTAATTTGATGACCCATAGTCAAACGTTCAGTTTCCACCAAAGCCCAGAAAACAGGCCACGAGCTGTCTCTCAAAAGAAGAGTAGTTACCTACAGAAGATAATAGGGCCTAGCTCCAAAATCCTAGAGGCCTCCGCTGTGATTCACCTATAGGGGCCAGCCAAAGGCTCCACACAGCATCCCTATCTGAAACTGGTATCTCAAGCACCATTGAATCTGCTGGGTCATATGGCCCAAGTGGCAGAGCTGCTTGCACAGCAGCCTGGACCTGTTGCAGAGCCTTCTCCTGTTCTGAACCCCGCTCAAAAGTGGCAGCCTTTTGGGTCATTTGATAAATGGGCCAGAGTAACACACCCAAATGAGAAATATGTTGCCTCCAAAATCCAAATAGACCCACCAGGCTTTGTGCCTCTTTCTTAGTTGTAGGAGGGGCCAAATGCAGCAAATTATCCATCACCTTAGAAGGAATATCTTCACAGGCCCCATGTCACTGGACCCCTAGAAGTTTTAATGAGGTAGAAGTTCCCTGAATTTTACTCAGATTTATTTCCCATCCTGTGGCACACAAACGTCTCACCAGTAAGTCCAATGTATTTGCTACTTCTTGATCACTGGATCCAATCAGCATGTCATCAATGTAATGAATCAGTGTGATATCTTGCAGAAGTGAAAAGTGATCAAAGTCTCTCCAAATAAGATTATGACACAAAGCTGGAGACTTTATATACCCCTGAGGTAGGACAGTAAAGGTATATTGCTATCCTTGCCAGTTGAAGGTAAATAGCTTCTGGTGGGCATTACGGACATGAATGGAGAAAAAGACATTTGCCAAGTCAATGGTTCCATACCAGGTACCAGAAAATGTATTAATTTCCTCAGGCAATGAAACCACATCTCATAGAGCACCACTTGGTTAGGCTTACAATAATCCACTGTCATTCTCCAAATTCATCTGTCTTCTGCACAGGCCAAATGGGAGAGTTGAACAGGGATGTGGTGGGAATCACTACCTCTGCGTCTTTGAAGTTCTTGATGGTGGCACTAATCTCTGCAATCCTTCAGGGATATGATATTGTTTTCAATTTACTATTTTTCCTAGGTAGAGGCAGCTTTAATTGCTTCCATTTGATCTTTCCTATCATAGCAGCCCTCACTCTACCAGTCAGGAAGCCAACATGGGGGTTCTGACAGTTGCTAAGTATGTCTATGCCAATTATGCATTCTGGCACTGGGGGAAATTACCATAGGATGAGTCCAGGAACCCACTAGACCCACTGTAATTCAGACCTGAGCTAAAATTCCATTGATTAGCTGACCTCCATAAGCTGCTACTTTATCGAGGACCACAATGATGTTTTGGGTCCCCTGGAATCAATGCCAGCTCAGAGCCAGTGTCCAGTAGTCCCAAAAATGTATGATCATTTCCCTTTCCCCCAGTGCACAGTTACCCTGGTTAAAGGCTGAAGGTCTCCTTGGGGGAGGATGGGAGAAAGATTCACTGCATAAATAGTTGGTAGTGTAGCAGGATCCTCAAGATGACCTAGCCTCCCTTTCATTCAAGGGGTTCTGGATCTCTAAACTGGCTCAAGTCTGCAAATTGAGGGGCCATGATCCTCTGTTTGTATAATTCAAATTAGTCTTTTGCACATTCAGTCTAGAAGTATTCTGCTTGTATAAATTAAGTAGGAATGCAGTAGGCTTCCTATCAATTTCATTTCTAGAAACACTGCAATTAGTCAATGCCAATTAGCCAAGGCCAATGCCAGAGATCTACACGAGTCAGACTATTCTGATTGCTGCTTTGCCTCTGCTGTCCATTACAGCCAACCTTGCCTTTGACAACTGAGGGCCACCACTTGACCCCTGCCACCTGTGGATTCAATTATTCCACTGTATGTAAATTTTGTACTTGAGGGACTGTGGTTCCCACCATTAGATCTAACATACAGAGAAGAGCAATTACAGGGCTCTTCAGAGACGCAGGTGTTGCCCTCACAAATCTATTTCATAAGGCATTGGTCAAGGGTATATTTTCTGGATCCTCCCATCTGGAATGAGTAGGTGTAAAGTGACTAATGCACTCCAACAACCCAGTCTCCCTAAGCCTTTGGATCCCTTCCTCTACATTAAACCAAGGGAGATCAGGCATTTTCAGCTCACTCACAGTGGGCCATCTTTTAATTCACACTTCAGCTAACCAAGCAAATTAACTATTAAAACCTTTTTTAACTCCATGAGCTGCAATATTAAGAGCCGAGTCCCTACTTAGTGGGCCCAAATCAATAAATTAATCCTAATCTAACTCTATGTTCCTTCCTCCATTATCACATACCCTTAATATCAATTCACATACCTCCAGATTTCTGTTTATAAATTAGAGAAATCAAACAGTTATTTTCGAGTGTAGCACACCTCCTCATAGGTCAACCCTCAACCTCACCTCTAGCGGCCTGTCAGGACTTTAGTCTAGCTAAAGGTCTAGAAGCAAATGGAGATGTTGGGGTGGCTCCTGAGGAGAATCAACATTATCTTGCCTGGAAACTACCTCAGGGGAGGCTACCATGGTTGCCTTAGACAGTGCAGGGTTTATCTCCTCAGACAAAGGTAGAAAGGCTGATGGCAGCATGGCCAGGGAGGGGATGTTGCCACTACTGGGGATGGTAAGCTGTTCCTTCTGGCAAAGGAGGCTCATGAGAGTTTATGAACTCATTGTAAACTACTTGTTCACTCCACAACCAGACTTGGACATACAACTACTTACTTGGATACCTACTGTAAGTATACACACGTCCCCATTACAAGCTTCATCAGGGTCCTCCCACATGTCCCCATTCCAAGTTTCAGGGTCCCATTCTTTTCCAATCAATACCCTCACTGTAATAGTAGACACCTGATGAGGCTGTGCATTCACCTTTCATTGCAGGTTAGCCACTCTCATGATAAGAGCCTGTATCTGTTTTTCCACAATTTCAGCTTTCTCTACAGGAGATAAGACTTTCACTCAGGGCAATCTTAGTAGATTTGAGGCTCAGTATCTGTTTTTGAAGCCGGGAGACAGAATCCCTAGTTCATCATTTTCTTTCATCACTTTGTTCACTGAAGTTAGGAGCAACCAACCAACTTCATTATGTTCCTTGGTTCTCCACTTACAGTCAAAGGCATTATGTAGAGAGTCACTAAACTCCTTGTGTCTCATAAGTGGTGAATCAGGAGTGTCAAATGCATCCATTTTGTATAACTCTCTAAACAGTTCATGCCAAGGCCTATCAATGTTCTCCATACTACTAGAAGTAGAGTCCTTAGCATTCTTGAGTCTAAGTTTATTAAGCAGTCAACTCCAGAAACCCTAAAACCAATGAAAAATCTGCAATCTTAATATTCTGTTCCTCTAGAACCATTCCTGGTATCAAAATCTGTATGAGTCAGGGCTCTCTATAAGGGCAGAACAAATAAGATATATCTATGTGTGTGTGTGTGTATGTGTGTATGTGTGTGTGTGTGTGTGTGTGTAAATACATATATACAAATGAGAGTTAATTAAATATTAACTTACATGATTACAAGGTCCCACAATAGGCTAGCTGCAAGCTGATCATCAAGGAGAGCCATGCTTAGTCCCAAAACTGAAGAAACTGGAGTTCAACCTCTAGGGCAGAAAGCATCCAGCACAGGAGAAAGATGCAGGCTGGGAGGCTAGGCCAGTCTCTCCCATTCACATTTTTCTGCCTGCTTTATATTTGCTGGCAGCTGATTAGATTGTACCCAACAGGTTAAGGATGGATCTGCCTTCCCCAGCCCACTGACTCAACTATTAATCTCTTTTCTCAACACCCTCACAGACACACTCAGGATCAGTACTTTTCTTCTTCAATCCAATCAAGTTGGCACTCAGTATTAACCATCACAGTTGTATTTTGCATCTCTTTAAGTGATAGTGCCATCAGATTTGCAGATCTTGAAGTGAAGATGAAAGAAAATTAAGATTTTTATATCAATTTTTGGTCTAACCAGAGAATAAAGATGGCCAATATGAGAAAAAATATATGAGGAGGAGGTTTGGAGTGGGGAAAACAAAAACTAAGAGTTTGTTTTGGACATTTTAAGTTTGATACTTACAGTAGACATCCAAGTAAGTAGTTATATGTCCAAGTCTGGATGTGGAGTGAACAATCTGGGATGGATGTATAAATTTGGAGGTAAAAGGCAAAAATATGATATTTAAACCCATGAGACTGAATGAGATTGTTTAGGACTCACTGAAAAACCAAGACTGTTCCATGAACTAATCCCTGGGGTATTTCAATATTTAAAAGTTAAGGAAAAGAAGAGGGATCAGAAAAGGAAACTGAGAAAGAATGGTAAATGAAAACAAAGAGAGGCACATCTCAGGTGACAAAGAAACAAATGTTTTCAAAAAGGATGGGGGCTAACAACTCAAACCAAATGCCTGTAACAGGTTGATTAGATGAGAACTGAAATTGACCTTTGAATTTGAAAATGTAGAGAACATGGTCATGTTTACAAAAATAGGCTTTCATTCTTTCTTTAAAAGGATGGAAGAAGAGGAAGTAGAGGGAGTGATTATGGAGAACATTTTTGTTGAGTTTTTCTCTGAAAGGAAGCAGAAAAGGAGGATAGTAAATGGAAGAACAATAGTATGCAAAGTGCAAAAAAGACATAATTTGCAAAAATGACCATAATTATTATCTTCCCTATATTCATTTCCCCTTTGCATTGTGACTTTGCAGATCTTCGCATCAAGAGATGGAATCTGAAATGGTCATGCTGCTTGTCTGACCGTCAAAAGGCAGTGAAAGTGATATTCTTCTGAGCTTCATGATGCCTTGCAAACTCTCCACTATCTCTTGAAATACTATCCAGTCACCATGTTGACAAGCCCAAGTTAGCCTGCTGGATGATGAGACATGTGTCTCCATCACCCCAAATCTCCTTTTCTGACACTCTCACTCTGTCACTCAAGTACAACCAACCCCCAGCAGTAGAGTCACCTAACCAAATATAAATTAACCAAGACACATGAGGGAGCCCAGCAAGGGCATAATGATCCCAACTCAAGATCTATCTAAACATAATATGGAACGTATAAATATGAATGAATAAAAATGTTAATGTAATTAAGTATAATATTTAATGTCCTGGCATAGAGAGTCAAATAGGGGCAAATTTAAAGGTTCACTTAATTTAATACATTATTTTAAGTACATATTTATTATCACTTTTTAAAATTTTTATTATTTATTTATTTTGAGAGACAGCCTTGCTCTGTCACCCAGGCTTGGGTGCAATGGTGGGATCTCAGCTCACTGTAACCTCCACCTTCGGGGTTCAAGCAATTCTTGTACCTCAGCCTCCTGAGTGGCTGAGACTACAGGCATGCACCACCACGCCCGGCTAATTTTTTTATTTTTTGGTAGAGATGGGGTTTTACCATGTTGGCCAGGCTGGTCTTGAACTCCTGACATAACATGATCCACCCAGCCTCGGCCTCCCAAAGTGCTGGCATTTACAGGCATGAGCCACCATACCAGCCTGTGGTCCATTTTTAGATATATGAAAAGTCTACTCATTCATTTATGTGCATGTATGGAAAGATTAAATATTATGGAATAGTTTCTCAGTAATTTCCTGCAAATAACAATTGCATCTTAACTTCTGAACTGGGGAATATTTAGCAACCATTTTTGTAAGCTTCTGTCCTTTTTAAGGACAGATCGTTGATCCCTTCTCTGATCGCTAACAGTTCATTTAAATTATCTAAATATTGCAGCAGCTGGATGTAGGAAGCTATCTTTATGAACTCCAGCCAATTGCAACATTCAAAGAAACACTCAAAAATACTTAAAATAAACATGCAAAATAGAATATGATGCTTCCTATGTAGAAAATTCCTTTTCTCACTTTTGCAATAAAAAACATATTCCAAAGCATTAAATCATTACAGAAATAAATGCCAAATAATTCTTCTAAAAATCATTAATATTTGCTTAATCATATCAGTTTCTCTAAAAAGAAAAGATATCATGCAACAAAAATGCCCCAATTTGGCTACATAACCAACTGATCTTTAGGAAAAAGTCAAATCCTGTTTATCTGTTATCTATTAGATTGATTAGTAAGGATACCACTTGACAGAGAATAGAACTGGCACCTGTAAGCCATAGACAGCACCATTGTGAACATCTCCATTACATAAACTCATCTTCCAAAATAGTTATAAGATTTAAATGAAACAATAACCATTGTGAGTTCTCCCCAATAGGTGAGACTATATATCCCTGAAAACTTGAAAAGCCAACTCTCATTGAAGATTATTTGCTGGTTAGTTTTCTGTCTAAAAGTGGGTACCAGTCTTTAAAGACATCAAGCATACTCTGTGATAAGAAAGAGGAGAAAAATCTAAGCATGATAGAACCAAAACTAGAAAATCTGAGTAACAGATTGTTAAGTCAAAGAAGCGTTAGCAGAACAATGAGATGAGAGCAGCTTATATAGGAACCAGGGACAACAGTCCCTGAGCAGGAAAAGGGCCTGAGACAAAAGAATGAAGCTGCCCAGAGACATGAACTTTCCTATATCTCATAAAATTGTAATGAATTTGTAAACACCAATTAGGGGCTAGATCTACAGTTCAGAGTCTCTGGGAGTCCCACATACAAGTAGACTCGATATCCACTCATAAAATCTTTTCCAAGGGCATCCACCAGGCACTCATGAGAAGGATTGCTGGCAGAGCCTAAGACCTGTGTGCCTCCTTCAGTGTCACAAGCATACATGACCTGCCAAAGAGTAAGAGTGGAGCAGGAGTATCTACTATCTACAGAAGCCTATCCATTCTCCAAAAACTGTAAATACTGAGAAATTATCAGCTGCTACTAGCAGCAGGCACAGAACCTCCCACATTTTGATTCCCTTTCAAATACAAAGCAAAAGCCATCTGTCACTGAAGTGGTAAGAACCATGCCCATATCCCAGAGTTGACCTTGGTGTTCCATGAAACAAAAGCCAGCTTCCTCTGGGGCAGAGCAAGAACCCTTCCATCCCTCATCCCAGGCAAAGATAAGTTGCACCTGGGGAAATGGCAAAAATCCCACTTATGCTTAGAATTCTTCCCTTTTCAAGGCAACGTTCAGCCACCACCCAGGGAGGGTAAGAAACTTGCTCATACCCAAGAACCCCCACCTATACAAGATAGTTTTGTTGACACTAGGAGAAGAAGCAGGAAATTTGCTTGCACTGTCCAAGCGCACTGGGGAACACGCAGGAAGGTTGAGAAAACCTCACTTCAGCTGCCACCCAGGGAAGGCAAGAAACTTACTCACAACCAGTATCCCCCACCTATACAAGATAGATTTGTTGACACTAGGAGGAGAAGCAGGAAATTTACTTGCACTCACCAAGTGCACTAGGGAACAGGCAGAAAGGTTGAGAAAACCCCACTTACGAGGCTCATATATATAAGACCTGCCCAAATCTAAGGGTGGAGGAGGGGAATGAGAACACTCCTGTTTTCACCAGAAGCCTTGTACCAAATAACAAGGAACATAGTTGTGCATTAGTGGAAGAGCAAGAGCATGACAAAGAAACCTTCTGTTATTCAGGTGAGCAAGGCTGACTGAAGACTGGGGGTGAAGCAAAAACATGGAGAAACACACCCTGGGACCCCAAGCCCCACTTTGGGCCAAGATAATAGCAGCACAACACTAGAGGATATCCACTGACAAAAAGAATGAACCTTGATTGTTATGTCACCATGTATTAAAAACTAACTCAAAACAGATCATACACCTAGGTTGAAGAGTTGAAGCTCTAAAACTTCTAGAAGAAAAATAACTTCTAAATTCAAAAAGAAAACAAAACAACATATAAGAATAGCAAATAAGCACCTAAAAGATGCTTGTTATCTTTAATCATTAGGAAAATACAAGTTTTTAAACCACAGTGAGATGCTATCCATACTATGCATGCATTAGAATTACTAATGTAATTTGGTCATACCAAATTTTAGATAGAATGTGGAAAAAATTGAAATTTTCATTCATTGTTGGGGGAATGCAAAATGCCACTTTGAAAATATGAATGCACAGCCACTTTGAAAAACAGTTTGATGGTTTTTTATGAAGGTAAGCATGCATTTACTACATTGGCTAATAATTCCACTCCTAGGCATAAATCCAAGAGAACTGAAAATGTGCTTCTGTACAAGGACCTATACATGAATGGTTTTAGCAACTTTAGCCATAAATGCCCCAAACTGTAAACAATCCAAATGTTCTTCAAATGGTGAGTAGATTAAAAAAAGTCCATAAATGGAAAGGAACAACCTACTGATACATGCAACAAAATGGAGGACTCCTGAAGCATTCAACTAAGTAAAAAAGGCCAAGCAAAAGACATATATTGTATAAGTCCATGATTTGACATTCTGGAAACATCAAAACGATGGGAACGCAAAGCAGATCAGTGGTTTCTAGTGGCTAGGATCGAGGAAGAGGTTTGCCGGAAAGGTGTATGAGGAAACCTTCTGGAGTGATGAAAACTCTATATCTTAATTGTAGTGGCCATTATGCAACTGTAGACATTTTTCAAAACTGGTAAATGAAGATGGCCAAATAGGAAGAGCTCTGGAGCACAGCTCCCAGCGAGAGTGATGCAGAAGAAAAGTGAGCTCTGCATTTCCAACCGAGGTACCAGGTTCATCTCAATGGGACTGGTTGGACAGTGGGTGTAACCCACGGAGGGCAAACCAAGGCAGGGTGGGGTGTTGCCTCACCCAAGAAGTACAAGAAACCAGAGAACTCCCCCTCCTACCCAAGGGAGGCCATCAGGGACGTTTCCGGGCACTCCGACACTCCTGCTCAGATACTGTACTTTTCACATGGTCTTTACAGCCCAGAGACCAGGAGATTTCCACCAGTGCCAACACCAGCGCAGCAGGTTTCCTGCACAAAACTGGATGGTCATTTTAGCCTATGCCTAGAATGCCTTCGAGACAGAACCACACATTCCCCTGAATAAAAAGGGGGGCTGAAGGCAGGGAGCCAAGTGATCTGGCTCAGCAGGTCCCACCCCCACAAAGACCAGCATACTGAGTCCCACTTGCTTGAGATTTTTACAGCCAGCACAGCAGTTTGAGCTCAACCTGGGATGGTAGAGCTCAGTGGGGGAAGGGGCATCCACCATGACGGAGGCAATGCTAACTTTGCCTGTGAAAACAAATTTGCAGGTAAGTTTACACAGCAGCTGGGTGGAACCACAGCAGCTCAGCAAAGCTCCTGCAGGCAGACTGTGACTAGACTCCCTCCTTGCTGGGCAGGGCACCTCTGAAAAAACGCAATAGCCCATCAGGGACTTATAAATAAAGCCCCACCTTCCCAGGACAGAGCACCTGGGAAAAGGGGCGGTTATGAGTTCCACTGCTGCATACTTAAACGTCCCTGCCCAGCAGCTCTGAAGGGAGCAGCAAAGCTCCCAGCACAGCACTTGAGCTGCAAAAATGGACAGACTGCCTCCTCAAGTGGCTCCCTGACCCCCATATATCCTAAGAGACACCTTATACAGGAGAACTCTGGCTGACATCTGGTGATTACCATTCTGAGACAAAGCTACCAGAGGAAGGAACAGGCAGCAATCCTTGCTGTTCTGCAGCTCCCACAGGTGATTCCCCAGGCAAGCAGGATCTGGAATGGACCTTCAGCAATCCTGCAGCAAAGGGGCCTGACCATTAGAAAGAAAACTAAAAAACAGAAAAAAATAGCTTCAACATCAACAGAAAGGATGTCTACTCAGAGACCCCATCCGAAAGTCACCAACTTTAAACACCAAAGGTAGATAAATCCAGGAAGATGGGAAGAAACCAGTGCAAAAAGACTGAAATCAACAAAAACCAGAACACCTCTTCTCCAAGGGATCACAACTACTTACCAGCAAGGGAACAAAACAGGATGGAGAATGAGTTTGATGAATTGACAGAAACAGGCTTCATAAGGTGGGTAACAACAAAATTCTCTGAGCTAAACAAACTTCTCATGTTCTAAACCAATGCAAATAAACTAAGAAACTTGCAAAAAGGTTAGATGAAATGCTAACTAGAATAACCACTTAGAGAAGAACATGAACAACTTGATGGAGCTGAAAACACGGCACAAGAACTTCACAAAACATAAACAAGTTTCAATAGCTGAATTCATCAAGCAGAAGAAAGAATATCAGAGATTTAAGATCAACTCCATGAAATAAAATGAGAAGGCAAGATTAGAGAAAAAAAGAGTGAAAAGCAATGAACAAAGCCTCCAAGAAGTATGGGATTATGTGAAAAGGCCTAATCTACATTTTATCAGTGTATCTGAATGTGACGGGGGAGAATTAAACCAAGTTGGAAAACACCCTTCAGGATATCATCCAGGAGAACTTTCCCAACCTAGCAAGGCAGGCCAACGTTCAAATCCAGGAAATACAGAGAACACTACAAAGATATTCCTCAAAAAGAGCAACTCCAAGGCACATAATCGGCAGATTCACCAGTGTTGAGGGGAAAATGCTAAGGGCAGTCAGACAGAAAGGTCGGGTTACCCACAAAGGAAAGCCCATTAGACTCACAGCAGATCTCTCAGCAGAAACCCTACAAGCCAGAGGAGACTGGGGGCCAATATTCAATATCCTTAAAGAAAACAACTTTCAACCTACAATTTAACATCCAGCCAAACTAAGCTTTATAAGTGAAGGAGAAATAAAATCCTTTAAGGACAAGTAATTGCTGAGAGATTCTGTCACCACCAGACCTGCCTTACAAGAGCTCATGAAGGAAGCACTAAACATGGAAAGGAACAATCAGTACCAGCCACTGCAAAAACATGCCAAATGGTAAACACAATTGACACAATGAAGAAACTGAATCAACTAATGGGCAAAACAACCAGCTAGTATAAAAATGGCAGGATTAAATTCACACATAACAATATTAACCTTAAATGTAAATGGGCTAAATGCCCCAATCAAAAGACACAGACTAGCAAATTGGATAAAGAGTCAAGACCCATTGGTGTGCTGTAGTCAGGAAACCCATCTCATGTGCAGAGACACACATAGGTTCACAATAAAGGGATGGAGGAAGATTTACCAAGCAAATGGAGAGCAAAAAACAAAAACAAAAACAAAAAAAAAGCAAAAAACAGGGGGTTGCAATCTTAGTCTCTGATAAAGCAGGCTTTAAACCAACAAAGAGCAAAAGAGACAAAGAAAAGTATTACATAAGGGATCAACGCAACAAGAAGAGCTAACTATTCTAAATATATATACACCCAATACAGAAGCACCCAGATACATAAAGCAAGTTCTTAATGACCCACAAAGAGACTTAGACTCCCACACAGTAATACTGGGAGACTTTAACACTCCACTGTCAATATTAGACAGATCAACAAGACAGAAAATTAGCAAGAATATCCAGAACTTGAACTCAGATCTGGACCAAGTGCACCTAATAAACATTTACAGAACTCTCCACCCTAATCCACAGAGTATACATTGTTCTCAGTACCACATCACATTTACTCTAAAACTGACCACATAATTGGAAGTAAATCACTCCTCAGCAAATGCAGAAGAACAGAAATCATAACAAGAAATCTCTAGATTACAATGCAATCAAATTAGAACTCAGGATTAAGAAACTCACTCAAAATCACACAACTACATGGAAACTGAACAACCTGCTCCTGAATGACTATTGGATAAATAATGAAATGAAGGCAGAAATAATTATGTTTTTCAAAACCAATGAGAATGAAGACACAACGTACCAGAATCTCTGGGACACATTTAAAGCAGTGTCTAGAGGGAAATTTGTAGCACTAAATGCCTACATGAGAAGGAAAGAAAGATCTAAAACTGACACCCTATCATCACAATTAAAAGAACTAGAGGAGCAAGATCAAACAAATTCAAAAGCTAGCAGAAGACAAAAAAGAGATCAGAGCAGAACTGAAGGTGATGGACACACAAAAAACTCTTCAAAAAAAAAATCAGTGAATCCAGGAGCTGGTTTTTTAAAAGAGTGACGAAATAGATAGACTGCTAGCCAGACTAATAAAAAGAAAAGAGAGAAGAATCCAATAGATGCAATAAAAAATGATACAGGGGATAGCACCACCAATTCCACAGAAATACAAACTACCATCAGAGATTACTACAAACACCTCTATCCACATAAACAAGTAAATCTAGAAGAAATGGATAAATTCCTGGACATTCACACCTACCCAAGACTAAGTTGAATCCCTGAATAAACCAATAAGAAGGTCTGAAGTTGAGGCAGCAATTAATAGCCTACCAACCAAAAAAAACACCAGGGCCAGAGGGGTTCACAGCCAAATTCTACCAGACATACAAAGAGGAACTGCTACCACTCCTTCTGAAACTATTCCAAACAATACAAAGAGAGGGGAATCTTCCCTAACGCATTTTATGAGACCAACATCATCCTGATACCAAAACCTGGCAGAGACACAACTAAAAAAGAAAATTTCAGGCCAATACCCATGATGAACATTGATGTGAAAATCTTCAATAAAATGCTGGCAAACCGAATCCAATAGCACATCAAAAAGCTTATCCATCATGATCAAGTTGGCTTTATCCCAGGAATGCAAGGCTGGTTCAACATATGCAAATCTATAAATGTAATCCATCACATAAACAGAACCAAAGACAAAAACCACATGATTATCTCAATAGTTGCAGAGAAGGTGTTCAACAAAATTCAACAGCCCTTTATGCTAAAAACTCTCAATAAACTAGGCATCAATGGAACATATCTCAAAATAATAAAAGCTATTTATGACAAACCCACAGCCAATATCATACTGAATGGACAAAAACTAGAAGCATTCCCTTTGAAAACTGGCACTAGACAAGGGTGCCATCTCTCAAAACTCCTATTCAACATAGTATTGGAAATCCTTGCCAGAGCAATCGGGCAAGAAAAAAGAAATATAGGGTATCCAATTAGGAAAAGAGGAAGTCAAATTGTCTCTATTTGCAGATGACATGATTGTATATATGGAAGACCCCATTATCTCAGCCCAAAATCTCCTTAAGATGATAAGCAACTTCAGCAAAGTCTCAGGATACAAAATAAATGCGAAAATCACAAGCATTCCTACACACCAATAACAGACAAACAGAGAGCCAAATCATGAGTGAACTCTCATTCACAATCACTACTAACAGAATAAAATACCTAGGAATACAACTAAAAAGGGACATGAAGGACCTCTTCAGGGAGAACTACAAACCATTGCTCAAGAAAATAAGAGAGGACACAAACAAATTGGAACAATCCATGCTCATGGTTAGGAAGAATCAATAAGGTAAAAATGACCATACTGCCCAAAGTAATTTATAGATTCAATGCTATCCCCATCAAGCCATCATTGACCTTCACAGAATTGGGAAAAAACAACTTAAACTTCATATGGAACCAAGAAAGAACCCACATAGCCAAGACAATCCTAAGCAAAAAGCAAAGCTGGAGGTCTTATGATATCCAACTTCAAACTATACTACAAGGCTACAGTAATCAAAACAGCATGGTACTAGTACCAAAACAGAGATATAGACCAATGGAACAAACAGAGTCTTCAGAAATAACACCATACATCTACAACCATCTGATCTTTGACAAACCTGATGAAAACAAGCAATGGGGAAAGGATTCCCTATTTAATAAATGGTGTTGGGGAAACTGGGTAGCGATGTGCAGAAAGCTGAAACTGGACCTCTTCCTTACACCTGATACAAAATTAACTCCAGATGGATTAAATATGTAAACATAAGACCTAACACCCTAAAAACCCTAGAAGAAAACCTAGGCAATACCATTCAGGACATAGGCATAGGCAAGGACTTCATGACTAAAACACCAAAAGCAATGGCAACAAAAGCCAAAATAGACAAATGGGATCTAATTAAACTCCAGAGCTTCTGCACAGCAAAAGAAACAATCATTAGAGTGAACAATGCAACCAACAGAATGGGAAAAAATTTTTGCAATCTACCCATCTGACAAAGGGTTAATATTCAGAATCTACAAAAACTTAAACAAATTTACTGGAAAAAACAAGCAACACCATCAAAAAGTGGGCAAAGGATATGAACAGACACTTCTCAAAAGAAGACATTTATGCAGCCAACAAACATATGAAAAAATGCTCATCATCACTGGTCTTAAGAGAAATGCTAATCAAAACTACATGAGATACCATCTCACGCCAGTTAGAATGGCGATCATTAAAAAAACTGGAGACAACAGATGCTGGAGAGGATGTGGAGAAATAGAAACGCTTTTACACTGTTGGTGGGAGTGTAAATTAGTTCAACCATTGTGGAAGACAATGTGGCAATTCCTCAAGGACCTAGAAATAGAAATTCCTTTGACCCAGCAATCCCATTACTGGGTATATATCCAAAGGATTATAAATCATTCTGTTATAAAGACACATGAACATGTATGTTCATTGTGGCACTGTTTACAATAGCAAAGACTTCGAACTAACCCAAATGCCCATCGATGATAGACTAGATAAAGAAAATGTGGAACATATACACCATGGAATATTATGCAGCCATAAAAAAGGATGAGTTCATGTGCTTTGCAGGGACATGGATGAAGCTGGAAACCATCATTCTCAGCAAACTGACACAAGAATAGAAAACCAAACATTGCATATTCTCACTCATAAGGGGGTATTGAACAGTGAGAACACATGGACACAGGGAGGGAAACATCATGCACTGGGGATTGCTGGGCGGTGGTGGAGCTAGGGGAGGGTTAGCAGGGGTGGGGGAATTGGGGAGAGACAACATAAGGAGAAATACCTAATGCAGGTGATGCGGGGGTAGATGCAGCAAACCACCATGGCATGTGTATACCTATGTAACAATCTGGCATGAGCTGCACATGTACCCCAGAACTTAAGTACAGTTTAAAAAAAAAAACTGGCAAATGAACTTTTTTGGTATGTAAAATATGTCACAATAAAAAGAAACATAAAATCAAAATCTTAAATATTTAACCCTATTCAAAACCAGAGTATAAGAACCACTGCATCCTCATTAGTATACAGATGAGTTTTTTTTTTTAAAGAGCCACTGCAATAGTCAAACAAAAGTATAGCATTTGTACATGAGTAGAAGTTGTTGGCTATCCAGCTGCACCTGGAATTTCTTGGTCACAACTTGTCTTCACTGGAAAGAGAACAGGTGCATCCTGATTCCAAAAGTTCTAGTTAAGTCAAGGAAACAGGTGTGACTTATCTTACACTACTTTTTCCCAAGGGAATTAATGAAGGAAATTGTCACTACAGGACGTGCAACTGCTGAGAAAAACTCAGAAATAAAGATTAGCAAAAAAATATGGGAGGTCAGTTGAAGAGGTCTTTAGAGAGAAATAATAAACAAAGTTTAGAAATCAACTTCCTTAGCTTTATTCTTTTAGATTATTCTGTCTAAATAAGTTCCACCCAAGCCAATGGGGAAGTGGAGTTCTGTGTTTCCTTGAAGATTTCAGTGAAACTTTATGTTTTCAATTCTTGTAAAATCTCTGAAAATGGAACAACTAGTTGGCCTTAAGAACAGCTCATTGATTGTATTTCCCATTATGAGAAAAAGTATGAAGTAGGTATGTAAGCTCTTACCTTGTGTTGACTGCATACAGTAGGGTTTGAGGTAGAAAGTGAGGAGAAAGAGCTCTGAGTGTTCACGTCATGGTTCTCTAGTGAGGAAGATGCTCCAGCTTTTTATCTACAAAAACACATACACATTAGCTGTCTGAGTTCCTGCTGGAGTTGGTCTAAGCAGAACACATTTATCCAGGGATATGATGTGGTTGGATGTGACTGCCAACAATGCTTAGGTGGCCTAATTTACTATGCACATCCTTTATTGGGAACTCCTTTTCAGTGGTTTTCAATGGACTATAAATATCACTTGCTGTGAAATGCAGATTGTTGTTATAGATGCTTTACCACATCCCAGAGTTAATTTCCAGTTCTCCTTTAGCACCCTTTCCAACTTTTTAAATCTTTGTTGTAATCTTTTCTTTTGAAATACCATTTCCTTCTCTTGTTGACTTTAAATAAAAAAGAATACTCTGAAATCATTAAAGAGGCTCCTTCTAGCTCTAAGATTCATGAGCATATTAAAATAAAATCTATTGAAATGAATCTTTTCACTGAGCCAGTATCTAAACCAGAAAAAGAACAAATTTTTCTGAACTAAGTAAAAATGAATTTTCAAAAAAGTGTCCCAAATTTTGAATAAAAAAGTAAACTTTTTTATATCATATTGGAAGAAACTGATTAGTTAACGAGATTTATATATGTCTGATGCTTTACTTAGGCCACTCAAGCTATTTTTGATGATTGTCAAAACCATAAAATGTCTGTTTAATCACAAAAAGCCTGTTTGTACTTTCCTTTTCCACTTTTGTAGTCCCTAATTGTAGCATAGAATGAGTTGCAAAAAAGAAAGGAACTTACTATACCAGATTTGTTTAGAAGTCATTACTAATAAACATAGCCATTCTTTATCAATTTCATCAAATATTTTAAAATAATTTACAGGTCTCTAATAACCTAGTTTTTAATAAATAAAGTATTAAACAGTACATTTAACTCATCCACATTTGGAAAATGTGCCTCATGCTATGCTCCATTCTCTGAAATCAAATATCCTGGGATTATTGACAATTGACAAACTATTCTACCCTTTTTGATTTTTATCAGAGTTCAGTTTATAATGTACAACATTAAAAATAGATTACATACCTGACATAGGAATGTAGTTTAAGAATATTATGATACACCCAAAAAATGGAATATTGCAAAGGCATTATAAGGTATTCTATAAATCTATAGTAAAATATACAGATATATGTTTATGATATATTCCAAAGTGAAACAGATTATAAAATAATCCATATGATAAATATAATTTGAAAAGAAAAAATATGTTGTGTATACATGGAGGTGCAGAAATTTAGAGGAAGAAGTTTAAAAAAACAAACACTAAGTAACTGCAGTCATCATTTGGTAGTATTACGGGGATAGTTTCTTCTTTTACTTATTTATATTTTCTAATTTTTATGATGAACATGAAATACTTGTGTAATCAAAACAAATATCTAAAACTTATAAACTTTCACATCAGATTCTTAGACTAAAGAAAATGTAGTAATTGGAGAGCAAAATCTATCTAAGTGCAGAAAACCATATTTTCAATCTGTAAGTTTTATGCATATGCCAATATCAAGATAATGTTCTTCTACATAACTAATGATAAAGCCAAGCATGAGACACAACAAACACTTAGGGTAATAGCTAAGGTATTTTAATGGTAAGTCAAGAAGGGGCACATAAGAGTACCCCTTCTTGAGTTTTCTAAGTAGTTGCACAAAAATTGTCACAGAATAGTACCTATGAGTTACCTTTTCACTCTTAGTGACTCAGGAAGCTATCTGCTGATTTAAAGTAAGGCACACTCCTACCTTGAAATACGTACTTGTAAAGAAACATGTAATAGAAGCACTAGTACAGTGCTTCACTGTAAGCCAGGCACTATTCTAAATGCTTTACATGTAAAACCCATTTAATCATCTCAACACTATGATGTCATGTTACTATTATCCCCATTTTTCAGATGAGGAAACTGATGCAAATAGGGGTTAAGCAATTTATTAAAATACTTAGGGCTCATCAGTGGCAGAGAAATATCCAGATCTAGGTAGCCAGGATCTATAGATATTTTTAACCACTATATTATACTAGTTCTCAAAAGAAAGTTAATAGAATATGAATAGAAAATAAAATTCGTGTGGGGTATGTGTGTGTGTGTGTGTGTATATATATATATATATATATATACGAATTTTTTTTTTTTTTTTTTTTTTGAGACAGGTCTCACTCTGTTGCCCAGACCTCGTGCAGTGGCAGGATCTGGGCTCACTGTAACCTCCACCTCCCAGGCTCAAGCGATTCTCTTGTCTCGGCCTCCCAGGTAGCTGGGACCACAGGGGCCCACCATTACCACCCAGCTAATTTTTGTATTTTTAGTAGAGATGGGGTTTCACCATTTTGGCCAGACTGATCTTGAACTCCTGACCTCAAATGATCCACCCACCTCAGTCTCCCAAAGTGCTGGGATTCCAACTATAAGCCACCATGCCTGGCCTATTTGTGTGTGTGTGTGTGTATGTGCACACACACACATTTTTATATATAAAAGTGCTGGGATTACAGGCATGAGCCACCACACCTGGCCTATTTTATATATTTATATACATAAATATATAAAATTGTATGAGGCATCACAAACACTTAGGTTTGAAGAGCTAAGGAACTTTTACAGTGGCCACGTATAATCCCAGCTACTCAGGGGGCTGAGGCAGGAGAATCACTTGAACCCAGGAGGCAGAAGTTGGGATGAACCCAGATCCCATCACTGCACTCCAGGCTAAGTGACAGAGTGAGACTGTGTAAAAAACAAACAAAAACACTGGTGAACTTTTTATAATCACAGACTTTTATCAGGCAATCCACATGCTAGTTCCTGAAGCTCATGTACTAGTTTTCAGATGTTTGCTCTCTGCCCAGCATCCTCACCCAAAGCCCTCATGGGGCTTGCATGCTCCAAGGCTAGATAATCTCCAGGGTTTCCAATGTTGCCTACAAGGTCCCTGGGTATTTTCTACTTCCTCTACCCTCTAAGACATTCTCAGCATGCTCTGACTCAATGGAATATTCTTGATTCACAGAATAACTAGAGGAGAAAAGAAAATAGTCCCTCACACATGTCTCTGGAAGAGGCCACTACGAATTTGCTGACCTCATTGACCCTTTCCATATCTGCTGGTCTTTTTGTTGTTGCTGAATCCAGATGAGGAAAGATAAGGCCTCACCATGACCCGACAGGTGAAGGAAAGGTGTAAACTTGGCTAACAATTTCCGTTGGTGACAGTCTAATTAATCCTACCACATTTTTTTCTTTTTAAATTATTTATTCATTTTTTTTTTATATACAGTCTCACTCTGATGCCCAGGCTGGAGTGCAGTGGCATGATCTCAGCTCACGGCAACCTCCACCTCCCACGTCCAACCTATTCTCATGCCTCAGCCTCCCAAGCAGCTAGGACTACAGGCACGCACCACCACACTGGGCTAATCTTTGTATTTTTAGTAGAGACAGGGTTTCACCATGTTAGCTAAGCTGGTCTCAAACTTCTGGCCTCAAGTGATCTGACCACCTCAGCTTCCCAAAGTGCTGGGATTACAGGCTGACCCACTGCTCTTGGCCCTAATCCTCCCACATTTCTATTGGGTTTCACATGTTACAGCTCAGGACCAAGTGTGAATAATTAAAATTGCTAGCATGCTAAAGTTTGGTGCTTGTGAAACCCAGACAGCAACATTCATTTAAATAACAGGGCTACTTAAAAGGTTAAACAAAAGCACAGTAGATAAATGTGTATGTTCATGTCTCATTAATTATCTTAGCCATTATTTAATGTTTGGACAAAAAAATACAATTCAACAATATGATGAAATTTGAAATAACTTCTGACATTGCCTTTTGACCATCTAATTAATAATTTATAATATTTCAGCACCAAAATTTTAAAGCATTGTTCAGCTAATGGGTTCAGAGAAATATTCTGTGATTGTTCTGGGAAAATTAGAGATAATGGTTAGGATAAAAAACACCTCAGTGGGCTGGGCATAGTGGCTCACACCTGCAATCCCAGCATTTTGGGAGGCCAAGGTGAGTAGATCACTTGAGGTCACGAGTTTGAAACCAGCCTGACCAAAATGGTGAAATCCTTTCTCTATTAAAAATACAAAAAAATTAATTGGGCATGATGTAGGTGCCCATAATCCCAGCAATTCTGGAGGCTGAGGCAGGAGAATCACATGAACCTGGGATGTTGAGACTGCAGTGAGCAATGATCATGCCACTGCACTCCAGCCTGGGCTACAGAGACCGACCCTGTCTCAAAATCAATCAAACAAACAAACAAACACCTGAATGTCTTTTCCTCTTATCAATCTTAAACTTTCTGGGGATGTGTGAGTTGATTCTATAACTGCTATAAACACAGAAGGAAACTTTGGGGAAATGTAGCAGCTCAATCACCTTCTCCCTGCTTTCATTTGATGCTGAACTTGCTGTAATCAAATTGATTCTGATTATGCGCCCGTCACTAATTTCAGCTGATCTATATCTGGGGGGAAAAAAGTCTGGTATGACTAGTTCTCCATAGGTAAAATGCCAAATTGCTGAGATAAGAGAGAGAGCATAAGAGCTTTTGTCATTTCCCCTGGCTCCCTCTACGTCTTCGATTCCAGCCCCTTTCTCAAGATGAATATTCAGGGAAACATTTAGGTTTGGAGGTATCACAGGAAATCTGGATGCAAATGCCTAAGTGACTTGAGTATTTTCCCTCTTCTGCATAAAAGCATTTGAAGTCCTT
This sequence comes from Ateles fusciceps, assembly GCA_036589455.1. Classification (NCBI taxonomy): domain Eukaryota; kingdom Metazoa; phylum Chordata; class Mammalia; order Primates; family Atelidae; genus Ateles; species Ateles fusciceps. The sequence continues at coordinate 555,218 of JAZHEH010000827.1, read as the reverse complement.
GAATTATTTGTTAGCCTTTCTCCTAGATGATTGAGCAAGTTTGTTGATAAAACAGAATACATTTGAAAATCTTGTGGAATAAACACAGAAGGGGTCAACTTTTTAAAAAGGAAATGTGCTTTTTAAGGAATGCCTGAAATTTTCTCAATGACAAATACTCTTTGATCTTTGGGGTAGAAGAAATAGTCATTAAAAAGTAAAAGTAGTTTAATCCACATTGCTACCGTTCTCACTCTACCGAATCACTCTTGTTCAGTCTGGGTAATGGTTACAATTATAATGATAACCCAAATTTTCCACCTCCAAGCTGTTCATTTGTCCTAAGGCTATTGCAGAACAACAGAATTGCCTCAGGTGACTGTGCTCCTGTGCATGAAATTATTTTCAACAGCCTGAAGCATAACAGAATGTTTTATGTGACAAGTTTAAGAAATGTTTCTTATCAGACTGCACAAGAGTCACTTTTTACCTCTGTTGCCAATCTGATCTGTCTGGTTGGAATTTTTTTTTAAAAAGCTTTCATCAGACTTTGTCTGCATCTCACAGATACAGTGTCAAACAAACACATAAATGAAGTTGCTCTCGAAAGCCTGGGCACCTTAACCTAGACGTCCTCCATCTCCTTGTGCCTGACATTTTCTAGCTCCCCTTGGATTACTATACATGTTTGAAGAAATGCAGAGACAAATCTTGTCAAAGAACATAAACTGAATGTTTACAATGACAGGCAACTAATTAAAAATGACTTTTGTATTTTTCAGTTATCCAAAACTGAAAAATACTTTCGTATGATACAAAACAGAAAGACACTTTTGTATTACACAAAACTAAAAAATACTAGTCTGGTGTTGAATGACATTCAGAAATTAGGAGCACAATTTGGAAGAGTCATTTAAGTATTGGCTAAGCACAAGATTTACATAACACCTTTCTTCAGAAAATGTAAAGCATTTCTCAGCATCAGCCTGTCTAGACTAGAATAACCATGGGGCTAACAGAGGTCAGCCCAGAGATTAGCAGAGGCCCTTGGGTGCACGTGCTGTTCCCTTTGCTATATTATGCAGGCAGGTGATTCACCCTGGGCCCTTCAACAAGATGCAGTGGAGAAGGTGCCAGGCAAGCATAATTTGAAAGAACTCAGATGAGTCTCTTTGCTTCCACTTATAATTGGTGTCAACTAAACTCTTTTAATCTTATCAATTAATCATCCATTTATTCAAAGATACACTAAAAAAATATCTATAAAGGGAAAAATCTGGTAATCTTGCAGATTTGTTAGTCACAATTTTCTATTAGTGAGTCAGCATGTTGTCAGCTCAGGATAGCTGATACACTTCCAGGCATCATCTAGAGGAAAGAAAGGCAGGAAAGAGGAAACAAGAAAAAGAAAAGGAAGCAAAAACTACAAAAATATAATGGAGATGAACTAGAATGGAAATTCATAGGCCATTTGACCTAATGGCCAAAATTACCTGGAGGGACTTTAAGAGAATACCTCTCTCCTAGCAATATAAAATTGGGCTGGTAAACACTAATTTTAGACTCTGCTTGCAGCCAAAATCTGATGTAGATCACTATGTATACTGAAAAGCAGAGAAAGCTGACCTGTTAAGACAGAAAAAATAAACCAGAGTTACAGATAAGCAGAGACCTGAGACCATAGGATCTCAGAGAGACAAGCTGATCCACAGACAAATGGAATTAATGCTTGCCTTCATTTCTGATGAGTTTTCAGTTTTTGTTTTCATTCCCTTTTAATAAGATGCACTTATATCTTCGTAAGTTTCTTCCCCTTGGATTGAGCTAGTCTGAGCTAGGCTGCTTGCAATCGAAGGGACTATTTCAATTATTGTTGCTATGTAACAAACCATCCCAAGATCTGGTGACAAAATCATCCACTTTATGATGCTCACAGATTCTGTAGGTCCAGAATTTGAACAGGGCATGAGAGGAATTACTTATCTCTGCTTCACAACGCCTGGGGCCTCAGCTGGGAAGACTTGAAAGCTAGATGTGATTCATTAGCTGGAAGCTGGAATTATCTGGAGGGTCATCACTCATATGTCTGGTGAAAGATGCTGGCTGTTGGCTAGGGCTGAGCAGCGCTGTTAGCTGGAACGTCTCAGTGTAGTCGTTCTATGTGGTCTCTCCACAGGGGCTCATTGGACTTCCTCACATCATGGCCTCAACATTCCAAGAGAGGAAGGAAGTGTGTGGCATTTTTATGATCCAATCTCAGGAGTGATGTAACAGCACTTCTGCCATACTCCAATGGCTACAGTAGTCACAAAGTTCCACTCATTCTCCAGGAGAGGGGACAAAGACTCCACCACTCCATGGGAGGAATGTCAAGATCACATTGCAAAAGCAACATGTGGAATGTGAGATCTTGTTGCAGCCAACATTGGAAAATACAATCTGATGCAGGAGTTTACTCTCAGATAATAGGTGGGTTAGAGCCAGATTCTGAAGTTTTCCAGGCAAAGTGGGAGGTTTGGAGTCCATCCTAGAGTCAGTGGCCATTGGAGCAGAGATATTGGAGCAGAGAAGTAACACAGAAACAGAGGCCTAAACGAAGGTGACTAGATAGAAAAAATAAGAATTACAGTCACCTGAGATTGTCCCATTCAGTATGGCCAGGATTTTATTGTCTGATAACTTATCTTTTGTGTTGTGAAGACAAGCCAGACTGGCACTATCATTATAAAAATTATCAAATGTATTCCCAATGATTTTGTTTTACTATACCAATTTTGTTCCACAATAGAACTAAAAGCTAATTGAGGCCTATATGTGATAATGTGAGTATGCAAAGTAGATCAGCATGTACCAGTTCATGGAAGTGATTTAAAATTCATCTTGTTTTATTCTATTAGAAAAAGAATGATTCTCATTGTTTATCATAGCACTGATTACATACCAAGTACTATTCTCTCACCCCCATTTGATGTCTACATTGGAGGGTTTCTACACACAGGAAGGGTTGGCTTCAGTGGAAAATCTTTGAACAATACATGACATTCTCACTCATCTTCATAATATGAATGTGATTTCAGGTTTAGCATGAAAGTTTAGAAGCCTGTAAGGAAAGGCTGTGGAGTAAATTATTAGTAAAGTCTTCCTCAAAGAAGAGAGTCTAAAATCCTTCAACAGCAATAGTATATATTTTTTTTCTTTTTGCCAAGAACCTATTTAATTTTTATGCTACAGAAATATACATTTTTGTCTAGCACAAATTTATGTCAAACACTGTATCTAAACACTTCTAAAGAAATCTAAAAGAGTTATATTAAAGATACTACATAGAATTTTTTTGTACCCAAAAAAATTTTTAATACATTTATTTCATCTATTTCAACAGTTGTATATGTAGCCTTCAATTTACTAGAAATCTCTCTGCTTATTTATGTCTCCCAATTGCATTTTTCATTGCTTGTTTAATAAGGAGATACAGGGATACCTTCAGCCATTTTTTCCAAGTATCCCTCGTTAAAAATCACAGGAAATGATTCTGGAATAAAATAAAGGTTAAATGTACCTTGGACCTTACTAATCAGTACTTATAGAAAAAGAGACCTGTTGTTTTATGAAAAGATATTGGTTTAATAATCTATATGGAAGTAATATTTCATTCTTAAAATAACTCTACCTTTCATAAGGGTTTCAGTTTTGTACTTGTAATGTGTTTTACATTAGGGAGAGCTGCCATTTCCATAAAACTGATATACACAGTCTTCATTTCTGAAGCCAAGGTAGGGAACATTATCTCTCAGAGTAGGTACACAGGAGAATCTTGCACCTTATTTGTTTCACCTATTTAAATGTTGTCTTTATCTTCCAAGTGTTTTGAATTTCTTGAAGTCTGAGACAGTATTTCTTTGTTGTTAAGGTATTAAATAAGAACCTACCGAACTGTTGGATTTTTGTACAAGAAGTAATGCCTAAACTTTCTGCAATCTTGCTATTAGTGTTTTGATGTGTATCCACTATCTAATGATTAAAATTTTGGATAATTTGGACAAAAATTGCAAATATTTATTGGGTTAATATATGTACAATCTGTGATCATGATTATGCTTTACAATAAAGAGATTTTATTCATTCATTCATTCATTTCAAAAAGCTGACAAATACTTTCTAGGTGATGGAATAGTACCTTTGCGGAACTTATACATGAGAGGGCAGATAGGAGATGAATAAATAAATAATCCAAAAGAATGGTTGTTTCTGTCTTAAAAATGAGGTCTAAAGCAGCAATAAAACACCACAGTCAGCTTTCTGCTGTCACTGCCTTTCCAGCCCTAGCCACAGAACTGCAGCTCTCTTCAACCTCAGACCATGAGATTATCTAATTTTGCAACTTGTAATGAGGCACAGTATCTGAAGCTGTGGAAATAAATTACTCAGGCACTAGTTCAGGGGGCAAAAGTAACCAGAGACCTCTATGTTAAGGCATTCATACCCTAAGGGCTCTTGCATGAAACCCACTAAAGAATCAGTCACTGGGACATGTAGCAAACTGGAATCAAGGAAGCCACATCAACCAGCCTGTCAGAAATGTGAGACAGATGTTTATCTGAGAACAGATGGAAACAAAGACTGGCAGATCCTCCTGTCCTCAGACGGGTCTCTGTTCCTCCAGTATTTACGTGTCTTCATACAAACTGGCAACTAGAAGATGTAGATACACAAAGAACAAGTTGTGTTCTCTTTCTTTTTCTATCTCTTCTTTTTCTTTATTTTTTAAGAGACAGTGTCCTGCTCTTTTTCCCAGACTGGAGTGCAGTGGTACAATTATAGCTCATTGTAACCTCAAACTCCTGGGCTTAAGTGATCTTTCAGTCTCAGCCTCCTAAGTAGGTAGGACTACAAAGATGCCACCATGGCCAGCTAATTAAAATTTTTTTTTTAGTTTTATTTTTTTCTAAAGACAGGGTCTCACTTTGTTGCCCAGACTGGTCTCCAGCTGCTGGTTTCAAGTGATCCTCCCAACTTGGCCTCACAAAGTGCTGGGATTACATGCATGAGCCACTACACCCAACCCAGGTTGCTTTCTGTTCCAATGTGTTCAAAAAGTGCAAAGGTTGTGGTCTAATCACTAATTATTTAGTTTCTGAGATTGAAATGTCAGGTCACAGTATTCAAACCTGTGGATTTTTGCTGTGATACTCGGTTGCCATAGATAGATGGCAATAATATTTGGCCCTAATTGAGGAACACACAGGAGACAACCTGGTTTCTCTTCCATCATAGCCTCCAGAGATGGGTGGGCACCCCCTTCCTTACCCCTTAGTAACATCCCCCTCAATCTCTAGCCTCATTCAGGTATTGAAATATCCAGTTCCATTCAATTTCAGTCACAGTGGGGTCTGCTTGTACATTCATTTTCCATCTGCTCTCATCAGGCTGAAGACGGGGAAATGAGGGGAAGGGGACCATGTCGTATATATGAATGCTGTAGTAATGGAGCACCTGAACGGGCAATTCCATGTCCCTGACTTGGACAATGGACTCGTTGCTGATCTCTTCAAATCCTCTCTTAGCTTCTGTACATTTCCAGTCAGAGCTAGGCACCTGCCCCACACACCTATGGCATCCCTGCCACACTAAATGTGGTCCTACATCTTGCTTCACTTGGGCCCCTCTCTCTACACACATCTATTTCAGTCAGTTACTACTTCTCCAGGTAAAATTAGACACTCATGTCCAGGCATCATGGTCCCAAATACCTGGAGACACGTATCAGACTCTGCTGAGAGAATTCTCTCACCAAGCTCTGTCCTGGTGGCTGCACTATAAGTGCATAAGTGCAGGACTTATGAGCATGTAAACCTCATTCCTCCCACCCTTCTTGCACTGCCTACTTATTAGGCACTTCCAAATTCTATATTTGATTCTCTTAGATCTTCCCAAATTTTGACCTGCATGACGATAGGCATAATGTAGACAACCTATTCCCCTCACCACCTTTACAAGGGAAATAGAAAAGCCAAAGCTCTCTTTACTCCAAAATATTCCTTACAAGGCATCCTCCCCTTGGATTCCAAGACACGGCTAATAGTCACTGGACCAGTTCTTCTCTTGTTAATAAATCCTGCATATGTCTCTCCCAGCTAGCTCTCTCTAGAATATGAATGCATTACCATTGGTCATCCTAAATTTGAGGCTTACCTGAAACCCAAGAGAGCAGGAAAATCCCATTTCAAATCCTGTCATATATTCAATTTATTTAAACTATGATCTAAATTAAGACACCAATCATCAATGCTAAATGTGAAACTCATGTAAGAATCCATGAGATATTGTTGGTATTCTTTCCCTTTTTTTTTTTTTTTTTTGAGGCTGGAGTGCAGTTGTGTGATCTGGGCTCACTGCAACTTCCACCTCCTGGATTCAAGCGATTCTCCTGCCTCAGCCTCCTGAGTAGCTAGGATTACAGATGCCTGCCACCATGCCCGGCTAATTTTTTGTATTTTCAGTAGAGACGGGGTTTCACCGTGTTGGCCATGCTGGTCTCAAACCCCTGACCTCACGTGATCCACCCGCCTCAGCCTCCCAAAGTGCTAGGACTACAGGCGTAAGCCACCCGCCAGGCCATATTTTTAATTTAAAAAGGAATTTGTCTGAATGAAAATCTGCTTGTGCTCTACCTCTCTTCTTGGCAATGGGTTCTCACTTTATTTTGGCATTGTTTATTTAACACCAGGCATTTATCTTAAGAAGAGAGACAGTAGGAGACAAGAGAAAGCAGAGGCCAGTGGGAGAAATGTAGGAAAAGTAAAAGGAGAGGATATTTGTGAATAAGAGATTCATTGTCACTCATTATTCTGAATTCTATATGCAACTTTGCCACCCCATCCAATGAAAATAAAATTATAGCTGATATATGATGTTTTTTACTTTTGGTGACATAGTCTACGTATTTCAATGGAAGTGGTTATAAGAGTATTTGGGGAAAAACATACATGAATTTATTCTGATTAACATCAAAGTATCTTCTCAGAAGCCATATCATTTTATTTTGAGTATGGGAGACTGTTTCCAGCTGATTCTCAAATGGCTTTCAAAGGCAGAGCCTTCCTGACTGCTGACTGGTTGGACTAAGTCCCTCAGGCATCTATTTGCAAGTGCTAATAAGCCTGGTGACAAGGGAATCTTCAAAGATTTGTGCTAGGTGCCTGGAAATTCTCGAAATATATAGAACAGAAGCATTAAAAAACATGAATGTGCTTACCCAGCCCTGCTGGCTAGCTCAGATACCCAACAGAGAGAACTGAATTTCATAGAGGATTTTCCTAGCCTAGTTTGTAGTTTTCTTAATCCTGCTAACCTTGGATCATAAAACTCTATGTTCGCTTTATTGGTGGTCTTCTTCTAACACAATTATATTCCATGTTTGTGGTGGAAAGGCTATAAATATTGTTCCCTTACCTTGAGCCAGTTATCATGCTTTCTGTAGATAACAAGGTCATATTTTACATACTTGATTACAGGATATGGGCAATGATTTGTTAAACCCTTTACTCTGTTAACACCCTAGTGCTATACACCATCCTTTTGCATTTGTTTTCTGAATGAGGTCTTATATAATGAAAACTGAACACGTTAAACATGTATGAGCTGTAGGATTCTTTTTCCATCAACAATGAACGACAATGATTATAGGACTTGGGGATCTAAAACTAATTCCATATCTAAGAACAAAAATTTCCATTTATATTGGGACAATGCTCAGATAACCTAAATGTCCTCATATCTCACCAAACATGACATAAATGAGTGGAAATGAGATAATATTAAAAACCACTACCTAAATCTCACCGCTCCCTAGCCTTCACCTGCCAACCTGTACAGCTTTGGCTGCCACTATCACCTCTAAGCCCATCTGTCTCCTCTCTACTTTTCTCTTGCCAGTCTTTATTCTTTTATTCAATGCAGAGTTTTTTACCCTTAATGTAGCAAAAATTTAGAACACTCATATATACATTTTATAGTCTTAACCACATAAAGATTTGAAACTATATCTTTTTGCATTTTTGAACAAAAGTGCAAAATCTAAAGGTACAGATTCGTTGATCCAGGTAGGGTAGCAACCAATCCCTGGGCCAATTAACTGCAGCCAGGGAGGTAGCTACATTGAAAACAGGCTGCTTCCATGGTAACTTGTAGATTATGAGGAATGGGTACAGTTCCAAAAAAAAAAAAGAGAGAGCTCTCTCTTAACAGGAAAATAGAGTCTGAAATATTCATTCTTTCATTCATTTACCTATTATGTGCCCAATATTTTCCAGATCCTGGGGAAACAATTAACATATAAGAGGAATATAGTTCGTGTTTAACAAAGCTGACGGTATTATGGCAGAGAATGGTAGTTAAATGAGAATTAAAAATTAAGTAAAATAATAAGTTATCATGGATACAATAAGTGATATGGCTTCTGAGAAAATAATTTCTGAAGTCAACACATTTACTGTATTCATTTAGTGAATTACTTATTGAGAGGACTTATTAAATAATTAACTATTAATGTCATCAGTAGGTTCCAGGAACCTCACTTCATCAATAGGTTCTTAGAAACTGGGACTTTAAGTGAAACGATGTATAGCAGGTCCTCAAATAATGTCCTTTTGTTCAACTCTTTTGTTATAAACATTGAGGAGGAAAAAAATTGGCTTTGTTACACATCATTTCACTTGAAGTCATTGTTTCCAAGAACCTATATATGATGTTAATGAGGACTTACTGTACTTTGAAAAAAATTATGCACCATTCTAAACACTTTGTATGCATTACCTCCTTTAATTTTTATAGAACTTACTCATCACTTTACAACTAAAGAAATCTGAGGCTTAGCCTGGCAGTATAATTTACCCAAGGTCACACAGCTAAGAAAACAAAGATTTGTGATTTTGAGAGAGGTTTGCCTGTCTTAATCTGTTCAGTGTTGCTATAAAAGCATACCTGAGATTAGGTAATTTATAAAGAAAAGAGGTTTATTTGGCTCATGATTCCAGTGGTTGGAAAGCCCAAGATTGGGAAGCTGTATACAGTGAGGGCCTCATGCTGCTTCCAATCATGTCAGAAAGCAAGGGAGCAGGTATGTGCAAAGAAAGCATATGATGAGACAGGAAGCAAGAGTGAGAAACCAAGGAATCCAGACTCTCAACCTACTCTCATAGAAACTAATCTATTCCTCAAGAGTGAGAACTCACTCTCTCAGGAAGGCATTAATCTATGAGTCATCTGTTCCCATGAACTGAACACCTCCCACTAGGCCTCACCTCCCAACATTGCCACATTGGGGATCAAATTTCAACATGAGTATTGGTGAAGACAAATCACATCCAAACCATAGCACTGCCTAACACCAAAATCTGCACAGTTCTACACTAAGTTACACTCTGAATACTAATCCGATAGGAGAAGCCCATAGAAACATGTAACAGAGTCCCATGATCAAGGAAAGATTCTCAGAGAAACTAAAGTAAGAAACTAAACTTACAGATAAATAGAATGTAGCTAATTTAAGAGGAGGTGGTGTATTCTAGATAAAAAGAACAGCTTAAGCAGAGATGAGGATGACTTAGTCGTGGTTAAGGAAATAAAAGGCCTGCAGCACTGCTGGAACATATGGAGGGAAAATGGTAGCAAGAGAAAAGTTAGAGGGGAATTAATCCATGTTGGTGTATATATCAATAGTTCCTTCCTTTTTGTAGGTGAATAGTCTTTCATTATATGTCTGTACCACTACTTGTTTATCCATTCATCATTGATGGGTATCTGGATTGCCTCCAGTTGACAAATAAATCCATCATGATTTCACGAGTCATCTGTTACCATGTGGATGTGGATAAATCCACATATCTTCTTTAGTGGAGTGTCTTTTCAAATTATTTGCCCATTTTTAATGGGTTGTTTTTTATTGAGTTTTGAGAGTTCTTATCTATTCTGGATTCAAAACTTTGATCAGATATACAACTTGCAAATATTTTCACTTAGTCTATGACTTTTCACTGTGTTTACATCATGTGTTGAAGAACAGAATTTCTTAATTTTGATAAAATCTAATTTATTGATGTTTCACTTTGTGCATCATGCTTCTGGTATCATATCTAAAAATTATTTGCCTAATACTAGGATCATGGAAGTTTTCTTATGGATTTCATTTTTAAATTAAATGCTTTTGAGTTTTACATTTGTCTTTGATTCATTTTGGATTACTTTTTGAGTTACATGGAAATGCAAAGGACCTGTAATGACCAAAAAAACTATGTAAAGAAAGAACAAAGTTGGTGTACTACCTGATTTGAAGACTTACTATACAGCTACAGTAATCAATAGAGTATGTCATTGGTCTAAATTAGATAAATAGATGAATAGAACAGAGTAAGAAGTCTAGATGCAAACTCACTCAAATATGCAGGGAGTGTTGAAATTGTATTCTTTCACAAAATCCAAGATGTTCCATTATACACACATGTATAAACACACACAGGCACACACACACACATACACACAGACGTATGAACATTCATAAACTGCTCATTATTATTACTCAAAAGGTGAAATTGCTGTTTCCAAGCAAGTAGCAAAGCTTCACATGATGCCAGGCCCCTTAGCAGAGCACTCAGAGGGATTTTCCATGACTTAGAATAAGATCAAGACAAGCCTCAATAACTAGTTTCAAACAATTTCTTCTATTTATCACATAAAACATTACTGCAGAACTAATGAAATAATCTGAGTGTCACCATGCTGGGAAATAACATAGGACTGAAGCAAAGACAGGAACAAGTTAAGGAACTACAAAGAGGAAGCCACCAACAGGAAATTTAAAACTTTATGGTGGATAAAAACCAGCTTACCTTTAGAGTTTATTCTATTTGCAAACATCTAGGATTATGACTGGAAGAGGGAATGCAAATATCTAAGATTAAAAGGTGATTGTTTTCACTTTATGCTCAGGAGGATTTTACAGATCATAACATTTTAGAGTATGATTTATTCTTGCATAAAAGTGGTATGTATATATGTTCAAACCTAAAACAGAAAATATATGCAGTCATACTACTTAAACTCAAATGTATTTCTTTCCAGTTTGTTTTACATGTAATTTTTTTTTTTTTTAAAGATGAGGTTTCACCATGATGGCCAGGCTGGTCTTGAACTCCTGACCTCTGGTGATCCACCCACCTCTGCCTCCCAAAGTGCTAGGATTACAGGCATGAGCCACCACACCCAGCCTTACATGTTATTTTTATGTTTATTTCTTTGGTTAACTGGTATGTTAGTTGGAATAATCTAGATTATATTCCAGTAACTTTGATATCTGAGGATCTTAATATAATGAAGTTATATTTCTTCTTAACTCTCAATGTTCAGTACATTGTATTTTGCCCTACTCCACACAATCTCCAACTGATAGAAGCTTCACTATGGAAAACGTGGTTTCAGAACACCTTTCAGTGGAAGAGTAGGAATACTAGAAAATCTCAGAGATGTTTCTGTTCACATTTCATGAACAAAAAGGACACATACAACTGCAAGGCAGCTGCGAGGGACAGTTTCCCCTAAGCCCCAGAAGAAATGAGAACTGGATATTGGTAAGTATCATAATGTCTACCAGAGCTAGTATGCTTTGTTTTCTTTTTATTTTGGAGCAGTGGTACTTTTTCCTGGTAATAGTTTCTGAGGAATTTGGAATTATATCTTTTTATCTTACCCAACCCAAATTTGTCTCAGAATCACTGGGAATTTCCATGCCTAATGCTATGTTGGCACTATTTAAGCTAAGCATATTACTTGTTAAATCCTTTCTGAAAGGATCAGCTTAATATACTAGGAATTCAGCTGACAGATATGACCAGAAAGCAGCCCTGGAAGGTAGCTGCTGAAAGGCAGCACTCCGTGTCCATAACTTTCTGTGAATTCAACATTAAGGAATTTCCAGTCCCAGCATTTCAACAAAACAGGAGTTCCTCAGATTGAAGATTAGAAAGTAATTCTTCTTAATTTATTATTAATCTGAATTTGATTCCTCCTCCACAAATGTGGTCATTTGCATTTGATTTTCTTTTTCAATAAACATACAGCCCTTTCTCCTTTCCTGTAAAGAAAACTTAAACAGCCATAAAAAGTATTGAAATAAACCAAAAGTTACATAGGGTAGGAAAAGTCATTTTCAGATTTAATAATGTCAAATGTGTATTTTCATTTTCACAACTTTGGGTTGGGGGGGGGAAGAAAACTAAAATTTAAATCAAATTTGAAAAAGTGTGATTTTTTATTCCATATATTTTGAGAATTTTTTAAACGGAAAGATTTGATATACAGCCATAGTTTTATCATTGGACATAGTGATCATCACTCATAGACCTGCCTAGTATCTTATAAGGGATATTTCATTTTAATTTTGATCACTGTTTTTAATACATATACTATACACTATTTTCATGTGAGTAGGAGAGAAGATATAATGTACTGAACATGCACATATGGGTTTTGTTACTGAAATTTTAAAACATTCTTAGGTCAAACTAATTGTATTAGGCTTCAGGGCCCAGTCCTTATACCATCTCTATCACAATGTCTTAGAATTCACTAGAAGTAATCACATGTTTGTTCTTTTGTCATAGCCCTTTGTCAACTAGCCCCTCTAATAAAGAATTCCTTTTTTAAGGCCATTTTATCAGAGATTAGGATTGTAAAAGAAAAAAAAAGAAAAAAAAAGAATCCCTTTTTTTTTTAGTTAACCGAGTGCTGTTTTTCTAACCTCATTGATTCGAAACTCCTTGAAGGCAGAATGTATCTTTCATTTAATGCTGCCTAAAACCCTACCTTAGCTTCCCATAGCTTTGTAATAACAAATTACCACAAAGTTGGTGGCTTAAACCAACAGATAAGTATTCCCTCCAAGTTCTAATGTATTCTCTTCAAGTCCAGAAGTCTGAAATCATTGAGCCAGAATCACTGTCATCAGAGTCACACATTCTCTGGAGTCTCTAGGAGAGAATCTGTTCCCTGGCCCTTGTGGCTTCGGTGGCTGTCAGCTTCCTTGACTTGTGGGCACATCACTCCGGTCTCTGCCTCCATGTTCACATTGCTTCCTCCTTTCCTGAGTGTGTCTAATTTCCCTCCGCCTCTCTTTATGAGGACACTTGTGATGGCATTTAGGGTTTACCTGGATAATCTTCTTGTATCAAAATCCTCATCAAATCTACAAGAAGCTTTTTTCCAAGTAAGATTGTATGTACATGTTCTAGGGCTTAGAAAACAGACAGATCTTTAGGATCTATTATCAGCCTACCACATATCCCAACTCTTGCCCAGCTTGGAGCACAGTGCTAAAGTACCCAGTAAACCTTTGTTGACTTGAAAAATAATATCTTGAGGGCAGTAATTTTCTATCTGTCTCTCCAGTTACGACATCTCTTATCTCTACTTTTCCTGGGTTATTTCTTCTTCCATGGACTGACTTCTTTGCTCACCATCAAAACCAATCTAAAATGGCATCCTTAATCTTGGAGAATGCAGAATTTTCCACTTCCTTTCTCCACAGATTATTGATACATTCTTTCTATGGCTTTATTCTGAAATGTGTGAGACAATCTAACTGGCCAATTCTGTGTCCAGTGTTGATTGCTAACACAGGGCCGCTTCTGTCAAAAGAAAGAGCCAAAGATTTTGCTGATTCTCCATTAAGAGATAATGTATCGGGGAGGAGATATAATTGGTACCCGTACTATGACGGAGACATAGGAGAAATACTTTCTTAATCTTTGGTAGGTAACACTAAGTTTAGTCTTCATGTTTGCTGATCAGTGTTTTGGGACCTGGATTAAAAAAAAATTACTGAGTCATGCTCTCTCTTTGTTTTCTATACTCTACCTCCAGAAATCTAGAAATTTTTTTTTTTCACTTTGCTGGGCAACAACTTTAAAACTTGTATAGTCTTATGAGCTCAAGGCAAGACACCCGATTATTTCTCATCCTAGTTTAATCTCTAACTCTATATATGACACCTTTTGGCAAAATACTATACATTCCTTCTAGTTCTAATTTTCTAAACTTCAGCAGAGAAAAGTTATGTCTTTTCTTAGAATTTTCAGATATGTTCTATCAGACTGACATTTTTGGTAAAAGGTTAAGATATAATAATTTCATATGTAGTATCAAAACATAATGCATTTTGTGAGACTTGTCAAATGATATTCTCTGAGAGATTTGCATAGTATGTAGACAACTGTAATTGTAAACTGACTTATTTAACCAATATTATATATCAAAGATTTTATACATTTGGAAACTAAACTATAAGGTTTGTCTTTTTTAATTGTATTAAGAACATTTAACATGAAATCTGCCCTTTTAACTCACTTTTAAGCATACAATACAGTATTGTTAAAATGTTGTAGAGAAGATCTCTAGAGCTTACTAATCTTGTTTAATGGAAACGAAATCCACTGAATGGCAACTCCCTTTTTCCCACTTCCACTGGTCCCTGGAAACTACTATTCTACTCTCTCCTTCTATAAGTTTGATTATTTTAGATATGTAAGTGGAATCACGCAGCATTTGTCCTTCTGTGACTGGTTTATTTCACTTAGCATAATGTCCTCCAGGTTTATCCATGTTGTTGCATATTGCAGGATTTCCTTCCTTTTTTGAGGCTGAAAAATATTCCACTGTGTGTGCATGTCGCATTCTCTTTATCCATTCATCTGTCCATAAATACTTATGTTATTTCATATCTTGTTTATTGCTAATAATACTGCAATGAACATGAGTATTCAAATATCTCTTCAATGTTCTGATCTCCGTATTTTTGGTTAAGTACCCCAAAGTGAAATGTCTGAATGATATGGTAGTTCTATTTTTAAATTTTTGAAGAAGCTCAATATTGTTATCCATAGCAGCTGCATTACTTTACATTCCCACCAACAGTACACAATGGTTTCAACTTCCCCACATCTTTACCAACATTTACCTTTATACACACATACTTATATAAAATGGGCATCAAAACAGGTGTGAGGTGATATCTCACTGTGGTTTTGATTTGCATTTCCCTGATGATTAGCGATGTTGAGTGCTTTTTCATACACCTGGCCATTTGTATGTCTCCTCTGGAAGAATGCCTATTCAAGTCATTTGCTCATTTTTTAATTGAGTTATTAGGGATTTTAATTGAGTTATTAGGGATTAAGTTGTAGGAATTCCTTATATAGTTTGGATGTTAATCTTTCATTACATCTATGGTTTACAAATCTATTCTCCCTTATCAACTGTTGATTGTTTCCTTTACTGTGAAGTTTTTAGTTTGATGTAGTCCCACTTGCTTATGTTTGCCTTTGTTGTCGGTGCTTCTGGTGTCATATCCAATATTCACTGCCACAACCAATGTCATGAAGCTTTTCAGGAATGTTGTATCTTAATGTATCATTCTCCACTAACTAGAACAACTTGAAACTAATGTAAAAAATATATTTTTAGTAAGCAATTAAGAAGTAATATATATTTCTAAATGAATGCATTTTATTGTCTCTCCTAAGCAAATTGTGAAATGCAAAAATGGAAACAGAAACAAAGGCAAAAAGCAGAGAAGTTCTATCTTGTTGCTGCCAACAGGCTGGAAATCCCCTATTTTAAGCTTAAGAAAGCAGCTGGAAGCATTTAGATATTCCAAGACACTTCAACATTCCTTGTAAACTGTCATTTTGAAAAGGATTTTTAATCATGTGTTTTAAAAAGAAATAAAGAGTGGGTTTATCAGCAAAGTGATTTTTTGAAAAATTGCTTTTTTATTTGTAATAAAAGCAGAGATTATAGATATTTGGCTCTAGACAAGATATTTTCTCCTAAATCTTCAAGAAAATATCTCTGATTTATGTCTGCTGCTTTCCTCATTCCTGCCTTCATTTTCAAAGTGGTAGAAGGCAGGGGGGTGGAACAGCATTAATCTCACAAATATTGAACCCGTAATTAAGCAAAAAATGTTTATGGCATTTCCTCTTAACGTTTTATGTATGTTTTTGTCTGCTATTTTACAGTTTGGACTTTTAAAAATATTGTTTTCCCAAGAGACTTATAAGTTTCTTTCTTAAAATGCTTCCATCCTTTTTGTTTAATTCCTCTCAAATTTTCCCAGGACATTCTTTTGCTCCCTGAAAGCACAGAAGTTAATTTTAGAGAAGTTAGTTAGCTTTCAATGATGAGAGCTGTCCTGGTCACTCAGCACTGCCATGTTCATTGCAGCATTATTAACCATAGCCAAGATATGAAAACAGCCTACATGTCCATCAATAGATGGATGCATATAAAATATTGTACGTGCACGTGCGTCCACACACACACACACACAAATGAAATATTACTCAGCCATAAAAAATAAGAAAATTCTGCCATTTGCAACAACATAAATTATACCAAGTGAAATAAGCCAGACATAGAAAGAAAACTACTGCATAGTGTCACTTATATGTGCAATTTTTAAAAGTCAAACTCACAGAAGCAGAGAGTAGAAGGCTGAGGGGGAAGGCAGTGGCGATGAGATGTTAGTCAAAAGGTACAAAATTGCAATTACAGGATGAATAGGTTCTGGGGCTTTAACTTATAGCATGGAGACAACGGTTAATAATATTGTATTGTATATTTGAAATTTTCTAAGAGAATAGACTTTTTTCTTTTTATATAGTATACGTTCCATTAGTTTGTACAAATACATTCTCATATCACAAACGCAATTTAGTGGATGAATCTTTCTTTGATATTTGAATCATCTGAAATAACACAAACAGAATTATACATTCAAAAGAATCCTCATTTAGATAACAAAAAAAAGACAAGCTAAACAACAAAAAAACTTTTCCTTTCTCACAGGTGGACACTGAAGTGAACCCAATTCGGTTTTCATTTAAAAAAACCCCAAAACAAAAGCAGCCTAAAAACTAATTAAAATAAATTTAAAATTTATATATTGGTCTCTGGAATCATTTTCTGTTTTCTGTTGTTTTGATGCAGGTTCTTTTTTGTCTGTTTCTTCTCTTGCTCTTTTAGTAATTTAAATCAATTTAAATTTTGTTTACGAAGCTACTGGTCTCAGGCATCCTTTTGTTTTCGTTGTTTGCAAGCTCTTTTTTGTCTGTTCCTTCCTCTTGCTCTTCTCACTTGTCCAGTTGCACCATTTTCATCATGTTCATCATCACTAACAAATTTCATTTTCTTGCCCTGAAACTGTACTTTTCCTTTAGCAAACTCAGGCTAGGCAGCTTTATTACCCTTTCCTTTTAAATCTGAAAACTTTTGACTTTCATTTGTTTGGGGATTCTTGTCAGTCTTGTTTTGATTTTTTCAATGCTGCTTTTTCCACCTATCCTTTTAGTACTTCCCAAGGCACTCCTTTGTTCCTTAATTCTAGATTACCATTATTTGCATCTGTGGCTTTAGGTACCTAGTGCTTCTTTGACTTTTTCTTTAAATTGAATTATTCCCTCTTTTGCACCTCTGACAAAGTCTATCTATTTTAGTTTACCATGATTTGAGAAAACGATGTGTGAACCTTCTCTACAGGTCTGATCATCTAAGTCACCCAAAAATTTCAGCAAGCATCCAGTCTTTTTTTCTAGAGATTTCAGCATCTTCTAGCTTTTATTTTTCTTCCTGCTCTTGTGTAGCTTGTAATTTATTCTCCACATTATTTTGTTTCCTTTCTTCATTTTTTTCAGCAAAGTAATATTCCTTGAAAAGTATTAACAGGCTGTGTCTTTGTACTGCTGGCCAGGGGTCTCTACAAACTTTTTAGCAGATTCAGTGCTATCAAACACAGCAAACGTTGATCCTTTAAATGATTTCTGCAATGTTCTTCTCATCTGAATATTCAGTACTTGACCTCTACCTTCTAACCATTCTTCTATGTCCTCAACGGTTACTTCAGTTGGGAAACTTTTGATATAAATAGATTTTTTAATATCATTTTTATACTCATCAGTCACTTGAAGGAGGGGTTTGCTTGGAGACATTCTGCTTTTAGTTTTATCTTCACTGATTTCCATGAGTTCTGCCTTGGATTTGCTCAATGCTTCCACAATTACATTGAAGTTTGTTGTGAGATGGTTTAATTTGTTGAATTTTATCAATATCTCCAAAGGTACCCAGACTTCATTCAGTTTATCTGTTCTTGTAAAAATTTGTCCCATGGCAAATTGAAGTCTCCAGTTAATACTCAATTTAATGACAGATTTTGGCCTCCGGACCAGCATTTTCAGGCACTGTGGCTATCTTTAAGATCCCAGTCCTGTAGAGTTAAGCCCCAAGCTTGACTTCCCTTGAGTAGCTCTTAAGTGTTCCTACCACACACAGAAAAAATGGTAACTATGTGAGGTGACAGTAGGTCAGTTAACTTGATTGTAGTCATCGTTTTACAATGCACACATATGTCAAATAATCACATTACACACCTTCAATATATACAATTTTTGTTGATGAATTGTACCTTAAAGGAAACTGGAAAAATACTCTAATAAAGTAAAATAGAATTTGCATTTCTGATTTTATGAACCTGTCTTTGCCCTAGGAAGTCCGGGTCAGGGTAGGGGAGAGGAAGAAAGAATGATCTCTTTTCTTACTCATCCATATAAACGCTTTATGTTGAAAATGTCTTCCTAGTACTTATTTTTGTTTTACTTAT
Organism: Ateles fusciceps; assembly: GCA_036589455.1. Taxonomy (NCBI): domain Eukaryota; kingdom Metazoa; phylum Chordata; class Mammalia; order Primates; family Atelidae; genus Ateles; species Ateles fusciceps. Next base: position 536,533 of record JAZHEH010000827.1, on the reverse strand, counting down.
AATCTCTTAAAATGGAAAGATTTTGAGGTAATCAAATAATTTACAATTTTCCTTTATAATATCTACATAAGCAAAGGAAGGGAGGAAATATGAAAATGAATGAGATTCAAGTTTAATAGAATTTGGCAAAAATAGCACCTTTTTCTTTTTAAATTATATTTGCCCTAGCATATATGTGTATTTGCTTATGTTTGTAGCTGATACCAGTTCTTGAAGTAAAGAAATTTCAGGTCTTGCCTATGATGGGTATCCTTGTAAGACCACTGTAAGTCTAGCATAATTTCTCAATTATGCAGGTGTAAGATCTCCACCGTCATCTCATTTTGGGAGGATAAGGCTTAAAGACACATGAGTCATGCCACTCAAATGCCACTGAGACCGCCCATCAAATATTCATTTAAAATGGGAAGCAAGTTCATAAAGCCATCAGTTAGTCAGCTGAACAAAGCATTCCCTCCCTCACATGAGAGAGTCATGAAGGAGTGTAAGAAGTCACTTAGATAATATAGAACTAGAGAACAAGGAGTTGGGAATGGCAATATCCTAATACCTGTCTTTGAATGTACTGAGACACAGTCTTTATTTAATAGGGCCTAAATGTATTATTATGATTTAATTCCTATGACTGTGAGTAAACCAACAATCATCACTTTTATGACTTGTAGCATTGTTTATATCAGGAAATATTTGGTTTGATGAGCTTCTTTTTGCCTTTTTTGAAGGCATCCAAGTCAAATGTAGGATTCCAATTCTTCTTGAGCTAAATAAACTGACTTGTTAGTCTTGTTACTTGGGGGGGTTTCCCACACATTGAGTGCCATGTTAAGCAAGATTTATTCCTACAGGACAGTTTAATGGGGGTTGATGGATAGGAAACACAGGTGTGCAAAAATTGCAAAACTAATTGAAGATAATGAATGTTCTATTGCTCTGCCCTGGAGCCACAGAACAGCAGGTAACATGTCTTAGCTTTTTCTTTATTCCTTTTTTCAGCATCTTCTTTGCCAATTGAGAAATCTCTTTATTTTCGGTGCATTTATAGTTTGGCATTTTAAAATTTTCTCTTATTTCCAAACCATCTGAAAATGTGTCAGTTTTAGTTTAACCTGTTAAAAATACTGACTTACAATTGTAGCTTTATATAGTCACTGGTTTCCAATATAGTTAATGTTTGTAGATACAAACACCAGTTCTAAGAAGAAATATTTCTACACCTCCAGCCAATAGGCCAACATGTGCATTATAAGATCTGATCATAACTGGGTGATCAATGGAGATTAAATGTTTCAGATTTTATTATATGATTCTAATTAATTGTCTGAGTACCAATTATGCTAGCATTATTCTGTGCAATTCTAGAAAGAGACAAAATGTGTTCTCAGGATGGCTGGGAGTTTTTGTTGTTGTTGTTGTTGTTTTGAGATGGAGTCTCAATGCATTGCCCAGGCTGGAGAGCAGTGGCACAATCTGGGTTCACTCCAACATGCGCCTCTTGAGTTCAAGTGATTCTCCTGCCTCAGCCTGCTGAGTAGCTGGGCGCGCACCACCATGCCTGACTAATTTCTGGTAGAGATGGAGTTTCCCCATGTTGGTCCTGCTGGTTTCAAACTCCTGACCCCAAGTGATCCGCCCACCTTAGCCTCCCAAAGTGCTGGGATAATAGGCTTGAGCCACTGCGCCCTGACAAAATGGCTGTTTTTTTGAAAAATTCTTTGAAAAGATGACATCCACATGTGGAAAGCTAAACATTAGGAAAGTGAAACAGCCCATAAAAAAACAGTGATATAGATGTTTCCAGGAATTATACATTAATATAATACATATAATAAATGCTGGGTTCAAATGAGTTTAGGAAAAGATCAATAAGCAAACGTGGTCAGAGAATGTTCCATTGCTGGTCAGACCTGAAGAATGGATAGAATTTGGAAAGAATAGAAGATAAGGGTGAAAGTGTGGTTGGATGGAGATACTAAATTGTGTGAACAGAAATGTTCTGTTATTAGGTTGGTACAAAAGTAATTGTGGTTTTTGCCATTATAGAATAGTGACTTTATCAGTCTAAGTAAACATGGAGGTCAAGTTAGAATGCTCTATCTAATATCTAATGGCATGTTTGAACACTTCTTTTGTGTTCCTGGGAACTATTTCTGTAACATTATAACTGTTTTAATAACATCATAACAAAGCATATTTTATTGTTCAGAGCTTTGCTTTACAGACTTAACTTAGATTTCTCAGAAGTAGGCTGTATGCTTGTTTTCCATTTTTACTAGCCCTGGTATATAACCTGATACATAAAAATCATTTACCAAATCTTAGATGAATGAAATGAGGCAAAAAATAAATTCTGACGGATTTTCCTTTAACTCCTGGAGCTTACATTTTCAGTGAGAAAGGCGTGAGATACCTGAATATTCTCTAGTTTAAAGCCACATTCTATCTGGCTTTCCTCTAAAGAGATTAATTGAAAAACACACTTGGAAATACTGTGTTACTGCTGAAAGAAATCATAGATGATATAAACAAATGCAAAAACATTCCTCACTCATGGATTGGAAGAATCAATATTGCTAAAATGTCCATCTGTCCAAAGCAATCTACAGATTCAATGCTATTCCTATCAAATTGCCAACATCATTTTTCACAGAATTAGATATTATTCCAAAAGTCTCACTGTTGTTGAGAATGTAAAATTATTTCAGTCCCTGTGGAAACCATCTGGGAGATTTCTCAAAACAAAAATAGAACTACCATTTGACCCAGCAATTCTATTACTGCACATAAACCCAAAGGAAAAAAAATGTTCTACCAAAAATACACCTGCACTCATATGTTCATTGGACCACTATTCACAATAGCAAAGGCATGAAATCAACCTAGGAACACATCAATTGCGGATTAGATAAAGAAAATGTGGTACATATACCCCATGGAATACTACACAGCCGTAAAAAAGGATGAAATCATATCCTTTGCAGCAACATGGATGCAGCTAGAGGCCATTATCCTAGGTAAATTAACATAGAAACAGAAAATCAAATACAGTATGTTCTCACTTATAGTGGGAGCTAATTCCTGAGTACACACAAAGATGGGACTAGACACTGGGGACCAGAGTTGGGAGGGGAGAGGGCAAGGACTGAAAAACTCTCCATTAGTTACTATGTTCACTATCTGGGTGACAGGATCAACAGAAGCCCAAACATCAGCATGTGGCAATATACTGTATCTTGTAACAAATCTGCATATATGTCCCTGAATCTAAAATTAACATTTTTTTAAAAACAGAGATTCAGGCCAGGTATGGTGGTTCACACCTGTAATCCCAGCACTTGAGGAGGCTGAGGCAGGAGGATCACTTGAGCCCAGGAGTTTGAGACCAGCCTGGGCAACAAAGTGAGACCCCTGTCTCAAAAGAGAGAGAGAGAAACCCAAGTCACAAAAACTAAACAGATAATTCTATGTTAAAGTTAAATGGGATTATTTGTATGTATTAATTTATTTATTCAACAAATACTTATTGGATACTTAGTACACACTGGATACTACTGTTTTAGGGGAAGATGATATAGTGGTTAACAAAATAAAAACTTCGGTCCTCATGGAACTTATATTCTAGTAGAGGGGGAACAAACTAATTTGTTAAAAAACATAAAAGTTATTATATGTACTACAGTTTGTAAAAATGGACCAAATTGTTTGCCTCTTTCTGTATCCCCGCTTTGGCTGTGGCTTATCACCATGCCCGAATTCTGACTCTGTCCTTCGCCATGCCACCAGCTTTTGCCAATGGGGCACCTTGCTAGCTTGCTGATGGTTGAGAGACACATGCCACAGAGCCAAGACTCCCACCTCACTGGGCCTCGCCTAGATTAGCCAGCAGCCAGGGAAGCCACAGACCTGGAAATGAGCCTGGCCCACATCAGTGGAGCTGCTTAGAGACCCACAGTTGGCCATAGACATGGGACAGATCAGACAAGCCCTGCACTCTTGGAGCTAAATAAATGTTTACTGTTGCACACCATGGGATTTGAGGCTGTGTGAATGCAGCATTTTGGCAGCAATGGTGATCACTGTGCTTTAGGAAAATAAAACTGCAAAGGTTAACAGGGAGAACAGGGAGGGGATCGTTTGCAAGTTTATGTAAGGTAATCAGGGAAGGTCTCCCTGAGAAAATGACACTGGAGAAAAGACTTCAGGAGGTGGGGAGAGGGACCTATATCTGTATCCAGGAGGGAAGGGGGAGTATTTCAAGCTAGAAAACAACGTGTCCGAAGAGTGACCCTCCGGCGTCTGAGATTCCCAAGAAAGCCAGTGTGACTGGAGCAGTGATAAAGATATGAAGGAGATAAGGTCAGTAAAACCAGGGAACAGAACAGACCCAAATTCTGTGGCACTCCAGGAATTCTCAAAGCTGTTTTATGCTTATGCACCTTGTGAATTTCTAAAATGGACATTTGGAGTTCTGCAACTCCTCACATGTAATTGATAATCCAACCCTTTTTCTCACAGAGCATCTCAAAGTGCTAGAGTCTGCAGAATCCTCCTGTGGGAGGGCTAATTTATTGACCTGCAGTGAAATGGGTTGTTTTAATCTTAAGGTTCCAGGCTAGGCCCAGATAGAATGGTCTGAGATAGGTTGAAGGTAGCACCGTGAGTACATTCCAAAAGATCCAGGTGCTCAGGTGGAGCCAAGTCGGCTCCAAATCACGCCCCTTCAGCTACATGACTTGACGTGCAGCAGATACACTGGATTTTATCATTAGAAGAGTTTCATATGTGGCAAAGTACGTCAGCACGTGAATGTTCCAAATAAAATTCTACCAGGGGGAAAAAATTAGATAGTGCATTAAAATACACAGAAGTTATAAATCACTAAGATGTCCAGGCCTTCCATTTAAAAAAAAGACAGGATAGACTCTCCAGATGGTCTCAATCCACATCATTTGGGTGGAAACCAAATGCTTCAACCTGTCTCGGCAAAGAATATCTCATTTCTAAATAAAAGTAAGAAATGGAATGTCTATGGTGATTTTGAAGATGGATTAATGTTGAAGCATCTTATATTAAAATGCACATGGCTATTGATTTGCTACAGGAACTATCATCTCAACCCAAGGCCCTGATGCTGGAGAGGTTCTGCTGTCTGTGTTGAATTTAAGACAAATGAATACATGATACAAGCATTTTCATTCATACTCTATTATTTAATTCTAAATCTTCTTTTCACCCCTACTCCTTCCAGTTATGCCTACTTCTTTTAAAGCATTAAAGGATTTTAAATGGGATAATGTATAGCATCTCCACCAAGTAGAATCCTCAATGTGCATTTTATTTGAGTTGTTAAAGTTCTTGGCCATCGGAGATACTACTGAGTATGTTATGTCTTCCGTATTTTCCACCTGTCTTATTTACATATTGATATAAAATAACATGTGTAGAAACATCTTGAAATAATGTAAATTAAGCTTTTTGAAAGGGAATATGTCCCTTAAACAGCATAGTACACAAATTTTTTTTAAGTTTCCATGTAAATACGAAATATCTTTCTGTAAACTGAGAGAGGCAAATTTTCCTTTGCTCCCCTGAAATGTCTGTATTTCCTCCCTCCATGACTAACCAGACTCTTTTAATTCCTTTTCAAAACTGTAGGCCCAAGAGAGACTGTTCCTCCAGTTTCTGATCCACCTGTCTTTCAGGGTGAACTTAGAGAATATCTGTAAAATCCAGGAAACTGTGTGTATGAGAAAACTGGACGCAAGTCTCTGAGATTCTCCTGCTATGCAGCCTGCTGTCTACCTCCTTCCAGCAATGTCTGGGTTATGCCTCCTATTGGGATGACTCCACATGTAAGCATCACACTGCATCCTTAGGGGTAGGAGAGGGGCAATATCTACTGCTTACTTTCCTTAGGAGAAGCCCTCTCTACTAGATTCTCAAAAATATCAAAGTATGGCTCCATTCCTTGCCACAAGACAGATGCATTATAGTTGGGTAAATAAGGTAGCATTTCTATTTCTTTAAAAAATTATTAACTATTCAAAATAAATTGCATTGTTCAGATACTAATATTATATTAATAGAAGTTCAGTAGAATAAGAGCTATTACTGTGGGATGAGTCAGGCCATCCAGGTAAACTTCAGAGAGGTGGAGACTGATTTCCCCTTGTAACATAAGGCCTGCTGCAAGCAAGGCTTTTGGTGGGCACATCTATTACTTAAATGTCTTAATAAATAATAAATAAAAATGAAATATATTAAGTGAATTGGGCACTATCATAGGTAGAGAAACACTAAAAAAAAAAAAAAGAAAGAAAAACAAGATAAAATGCCAGGTCCTTTAAATTTTATATTCTGAAGTAAAAAATGTATAAACATGTAATGGGAAAAAATCATCACATCAAATTGTGATAAGTGTTAGAGGAAAATAAAGCAGGATGATAGCACAGGGAGGGAGGGCTCTTCAACCAAGATAGTGAGGGAAGACCTTTCTAATGAGCTGGCATCAGAAAGTACATCAGAAATTGACCTGGGGCAATGGCTGGGCAGAGAATGTTCAGGGCAGGATTTCCTCAAGTCTAAAAGTGATCAAGAAAAAAAAGAACCTTTTCCATAGATTTCCCATTTGGAGATTCATAATGCTCATTAGAAAATTAGAGATGCTCAAAAGTCCCACGATAAGGAGAACCTTTTTAACTCAATGCTTCTCCGACATGCCTGAACATGATGGTTGTTTTCTGGAGTTGGAGGTGTATGTCTGTGTTTGGAGTCATGCGGAAGGAGAGGCCAGTCGTACTCTACTAACATCTCTCCCATTGGTTTGCAAAATGCTGTTCATGGCAAACTAAGAGGTTTGAAGACTCCAGTAGAAAAAAAACCTGAATGCAGCCTCCTGTAGTTGTGTGACATGGCAGACTGTTTAGAGTTTGATCTATAATAAAGAAGAAGCCATTTTAATTTTTAAATAGGAAATGTACAGGGTAAAAGTGTCTGTTTTGATAGTGTTACCCTGACAGTGATAATGCTGAGTAAAGTTAATGAAGGAAAGAAAACACAGCATAGTTGGGAAAGTATTATTCTAGCCTAAGCAAGAAAGCTTGAATCTCAAAAATAGCAAAGGAAATGAATAGCAAAGAGAAGATATGAAAGATTATTAAAGAAGTATTTGCCAAACAAGAGAAATTGCCAGATATCTGGAACATGAGAGTCATACTAAATAGTGAGTTGGAAGCAGTGGGTTGGTATTAAGGTGGTAAATCAGAAATAACAACAAAAAAATTTAAATAACATTATAACAAGCAAACTGAGGACAGGCAAAGACAAGAGGATAAAATGGCAATAAGGACTGAAACAAAATTGTGGTTATGATATGAATAGCCTAGAGTGAAAACTTTAGGAGTTTATTACTCATTTTATAAGGAAGCTACTAAAGCTTTCTTAGTAGGGCATGGGAAGATTAGCAGAATGTTTTTGCAAGCTTTGTTGGGTACCAGGGGTAGTTTAGGATTAACTGGAGAAGGTAGACAGTGGAGCAGTGTCTAAGAGACAACAGTAGGAAAAGGAAAGAGGAGAGAGGCTCAAGCTCTTTCACTGCTAGAATGTTGAAACATGAAGGACTAAGTTTACAGCAAGCACTCACAGGTAAAGAAAAGTCAAGCATGATAGTATAGTTATCAGAATTGGAAAGATGGGTTAGGCAGTTAGTTAAGAGTTGAGGCAGCAGGTGAATGACAGCAGATTCTCAGTTCCATCTGGAACACGCTGAGTTTGAATATCTGGTGGGTTAATCACGAAGAGACATTCTGCAAACAGCTGAAGCTGAAGGGAGATGAAGGTTGTAGAGAGCATTAGGTTAACACTGAGGTTAAAAGTACCACACAAGACTGTCCTGCCTCCACCACTTACTCTCTGTGTGACTCTGTGAAAGTTACTTAGCTTTTCTGTGACTCAGTTTCCTCTTCTATAAAATGGAATTAATGATAATACCAATCTCATTACCCTATTATAAGGGTTAAAAAAGTGAGTCTATGGGAGTGCTTTAAAGAGTATCTGGCACACAGTGTTTTCAAAATTATGTTGAATTATATAAGACTTTTTATTCTCCACAAGAATGAGTAAATAATGCTTATTGCTGTGGAGTTTATATTTTGATTTTCAAATTCAAGCTCAGGAAAAGAGTATCTGAAAGACAATGCACTGTATCGTGCCTTGTTTCCAAATCACTATGTTTCCTTTTTAATAGTCGACCAATTAGATCATTCAAGTAGCCTAGATACTAGATTTAGATTTTGAAATAATTTTTAAGACAATTCAGGACTCAAATCTATTACATTAAAATGAACTTGGAGGTTCAGAGGGATGACAGGAGAGTGTCACATCACTTTATTCCTGAAGTTTTTATCGTTAACTGTTCACATTTTTTATGACCTTCACCAGACTCAGCTCAGATGTATTACAGTTAGGGTTAAGGTTAGGGTTAGGGTTAAGAATAGAGTTGGGGGCTGGATGCGGTGGCTCATGCCTGTAATCCCAGCACTTTGGGAGGCCAAGGCAGGTGGATCACAAGGTCAAGAGATTGAGGCCTTCCTGGACACTAAAGTAAAATCCCATCTCTACTAAAAATATGACAACTAACTGGGCATAGTGGTGCACACCTGTAGTCCCAGCTACTTGGGAGGCTGAAGCAGGAGAATTGCTTGAACCCCGGAGGTGGAAGTTGCAGTGAGTCAAGATCTTGCCACTGCACTCTCACCTGGACAACAGAGTGAGACTCCGTCTCAAAAAAAAAGAATAGAGTTAGGAGAATTTTACATAAGTAAGCCTCTAAAAATATATAGCATTGAAAGTATTAACCATTTTAATAGAAAAGCCTATATATATATTGCATCAGAATGTTCACCAGTTATTGGTGCAATAAAACTTCAAAATTGTTAGTGCAATTTAATGAAGCTGCTTATGAACTGCTACTTAAAAATTTCATGCCTGTTAATCCAGCCTGTCTCTCAAAGTGGGCTCTCACAAAGGAAGGGATTATCTCATAGTACATCCTGTTCTGCTGCTCAGTGAGAATGCTCCACTGCTTCTACTGATGACGGTTTTCTGGAAGCAGTTACTACCCTGAAGAGACATGCTCAGATAAAAACTAAGTCGTTTCTCTTTGCAAACGGAAAAACGGTCAGTTCATACATCTTAAACCCCAGAACTTGAAAAATAAAATTCTAAGGCATACTTTTTCATGAGATTTTCATATTTGAGAATATTTACATAGTATTTTAGAGGAGGATGTAGTTCATTTTATTGAACTTGTGTTAATAATGATCAATAGTATCTGTCTGTTTAAAATTCTGATGAAATGTTAACCATTCTATTCTATGTACTATAAAAGTACAAATAGGTTAGAATCATGTCTTTAAAGGTTTGAGTCAGAAATACATAGAACAAATTAACATTTTATTTATTTATCTTTTTTTAGACAGAATCTCATTCTGTTGCCCAGTCTGGAGTTCAGTAGCTCTATCTCAGCTCACTGCAACCTCCACCTCCCCAGTTCAAATGATTCTCCTGCATCAGCCTCCTAAATAGCTGGGATTACAGATTCCCACCACCACACCCAGCTAATTTTTGTATTTTTATCAGAGTCAAGGTCTCACCATGTTGGCCAGGCTGGTCTTGAACTCCTGCCCTCAGGCGATACTCCTCCCTCAGCCTCTCAAAATGCTGTGATTACCAAAATGAGCCACCATGCCTGGCCAAAAACAACATTTTAATTTTGTCATCATGTTTACGTAAGTTCTAAATTTTTTAGGTCATGTAAACATAGAGCAATTCAGGCAGAGAATAATTTCAATTATTGACCACAAGCATTATATGTTTATTTTAACCAAAGTTTTTTTTTTCTTTTTCTCAAAATGGTACTGTGACTATAAAGACACTTTCCTTTAAATTCATAAATAATGATGGTTTGGTGCTTAATACTTGAGACACCTGGAGGTAAAAGAAATAGTTATCAAGGATTATATTTACAATTATATGTTATATGAAGTAACACATGGTCTTATGTAGCTTCAGTTTAATATAATGCTCCCTGCAAATGTCAGTTGAAGTGAAAAGAATCTTCCAAAGAAGCTGAACTGGGAGCCGATATGCTTACAAGAATGGGTGTTGGGCTGTTGTTTGATTTGGTAGGGAAAGTCATGGAAAACTCTGGCCTTCCTAGTTCCCTCCACCTTGACGTCTAGGCCACAGTGATTTGGCAAAGGCAGGACTGAAGGAGAACTTTCTGAATTTTTTAGCAGTGATATATGAGCCCATTATAAACACCAACTGTGTGGGCTGAGTACGTGTTAGCAATGGAAGTGAACAACCTAACACAAGATGAGACAAGGAAGATGTAGTGAAGAGTCAATTCCTTGAGAACATAGCCATAAAGCAGGTTTATTTTCCCAATAATTATTAACAAATATGCTCTGCTCATTAAGATCACATTTTTTTTTTCAAGCTTGTTAGTGAGCTCATTCGATCGTATAAATTTTCACTTGTTTTATGTCATTTGAGAATTTCCCTTCCCGCTCTGGTGCCTCAATGTTGGAGCAGAGCCAACTCCACGTGAGATTCAGGGAGGGAGGCTGCCACTCTCCCTGAAGGCTGCAACTGCTGAGGCCTAGGGGCTTAGTGTGAACACAAGTGCTCTTTCAGCTTCCTACTATCTGCTTTTTTGAGTCCAAAATATTTATTATATGCATGACTGGAGTCACGAATATAATAAATATTGCATGACAAGAAAAGCTGAGATTGGGAGGTAAACCAGACAAATGAAACAGTAACAGGGCCAGCATTAGAAATCTCCTCCCAAATTGCCACTTCATGGCTTAACTACTAACTAAAACCCTGGTGCCCCTCTGAGCAATAGCAAGTTAAGTGAATTTCCCAAAGCCATTAAGAAAGCTATGCTTGTCCTGACACCATAGCTCATGCCTGTAATCCCAGCACTTCGGGAGGCCGAGGCAGCAGGATCACCTGATATCAGGAGTTCCAGACCAGCCTGGCCAACATGACGAAACCCCGTCTCTACTAAAGAAAAAAAAGAAAGAAAGAAAGAAAAATTAGCTAGGCATGGTGGCAGGCATCTGTAATCCCAGCTACTAGGGAGGCTGAGGCAGGAGAATCGCTTGAACCAAGAGGCGGAGGTTGCAGTGAGCCGAAATCGCGCCACTGCGCTCTAGCCTGGGCAACAAGAGCAAGACTCCAGGAAAAAAGAGAGAGAGAAACCTGCCTATGCTTGTTTAAACGCTCAGTGTGACCCGAAATAGTTTGAAACAACCGTTTACATTTGAAAAAGTGAGAAACGAACAATACAGATGGAAAGTAAGAAATAATAACATAGATAAACAGACAATAAACAAGAAAATGGCTATTGGATCACAGACATAAAACATTTTTTTTCTTGATGGCTCACTTTCCACACATGGAAGTTAAGCTTAACAAAAGAAGAAATGTTTTCTCTTTCCCATCTTTATCTGTATCCCTCGGCACCAACCGTAGTACCTACCACATAATTGGCTCTCAGAAAAATAATTTTAATCAATGAATCAATTAATAATTTTGTCCACATTTTTAAATAAGTTATGGACAAAAATGATACAAGTAATTGTGATACAACAGTAGTACCTGGCACATAATTAGCTCTCAATAAATAATTTGAATCAATCAATTAATAATTTTTGCCAGATTTTAAAGAGGTTATGGAGAAGTGATACAAGTAATGGGATCAACACAGGTTTTCAATGCAACAATTAGATTACAGCACTGAGCATCTTTGGCAAATATGAAATGCTCTCATTTAGCTCCCAGATGTTCCTTTCATTCCTGCATTAGAATATTTATCAGACTGCTGCAACCATTTGTTCACATGTCTGTCTGCCCCTCTAGACCACCACGTCTGCCTTTCCGCTGCTTATATAGTGTCTGGCACACAGTGTTCAATAAATATTTGATGAGTGAAGGAACAAATAATAGGTACCTGGAGAGCAAACATTCCAGATGCGTTACTAATTGAGATGTCAAAAATCTCTTCAACTTTTCGATGAAAAACAACTGTAGGGTAATATCCTTCTCAAGGTTTCTCAGGCCCCATGAACGATTTTGGTTTATTTTTTCCATTCTTCAAATGCAGTGGCGGGGAGAAACGCGTTTCTTCCGCTGAAGTTACGGAGATTACCACATGATGGCGCGCGCGCTGCACCGTAAACCAAAAGCAGCTGAGCAGCGTGGATCCCTGGGCTGCTCCTGGTCCCTCCCTTTCCTCTTCTGTCCTCATTCTTTTGCTGTTTCCCCTCCGGTCCTCCTTCCCATCCAGTCATCGCTTGATACATATTAACAGTTGCCAAGAAGCTGTCAGAAGGGAACTCGGGTACTGCCCACCTGAAGCTAGTATTTTCTTTGTTCTGTGACAGGCCAAATTCTGTATATTTCTCCCATTTAAAAAAAAGAACATTTTGAATGCTGTTTAAACTCTGTATTTGTAGTTCAAGATAGTTATTTTTATTTTGCCGTTCATTGGTCCCTGCAAGTGACCTATCCTTTCCTGGCAAGATAGCCAAGAGACTCAAATCGTGTCCTAAGTTATTAGAATCCCCTCAGCTAGGGAAATTGAGGCATAAACCTTTGCCAACATATACAATAGTAGACGATTACAGGGTGTAAGGCATGTGGATACCTACATTCAGTGCAGATTGGAAAAGCTGAAAAACAAAAATACGTTACATGAAAAATCACCTTCCTGTTAAGAATTAAAAACGCGTTCAGAAAGTAGATAACTAATGCGGTTTTTAAAAACAGAAAGAGTAGCCCGGCATGGTGGCATGTGCCTCTAGTCTTAGCTACTCCAGAAGCTGAGCAGAGAGGCTTGCTTGAGCCCAGGAGGTCGAGGCTCCAGTGAGATATAATCTCGCTACTGCCCTCCAGCCTGAGTGGGTGACAAGAGATCCTATCTCAAAAGAAAAAAAAAAGGAAAGGGAAATGGGATAAAAGTTTTTAACTAAATCTTTAAAGTGGGTTTTTCTTTTTCATGTTTTGAGGCAAACATGACATATGATGGCATGCTCCAAGATTTATGTTCTGTTAGAAACAATTTTACTGCTATAATTTACATTAAATAAAATGTATTCATTTAAGAAAACAAAAAACAATCCAGTGAGTTTTGACAAATATCTATACACTAATGTGAAACACTGCCACAATCAATACACATAACTTTTCCAATGCATGAGAACGGTCCCTCATGATCTCTCCGTCCAGTCCCTACCCTCACTGGTTTCTATTACCTGAGAACACTTCTACCTGACTTTGACCTTCATGGAAATGGACTCATACAGTATACATACCTTGTTGTGTCTGGCTTTTTTGCTCAATATATTTTTGAAGCTCATCCACACTGTAGAGTGCATTTGCAGTTCATTCTTTTTATTGCTGAATAGTGTTCAACTACAGGAACATAATTTTTTATTCATTTTCTTCATAGACACTAAATGTTTCCAATTTTGACTATTATAACTAAAGCTGCCATAAACATTCTTATACGTATATATTTGTGTGGACATATGCTTTCATTTGTTAGGGTGAATACCTGATAATGGAATTGCTGGGTCATAGGGAAATTGTAGGTGTTTAATATCGTAAGAAATTATCAACATTTTTCAAAGTGGTTGCATTCCATTCCTAGGAATTCCATAACAAAATACCAAAATCTGGGGTGGATCAGAACAAGAGAAATGTATTCTCTCAGAGCTCAGGGGTCCAGGAGTTTAGTATCAAAGTGTCCTCGAGCCATACTCCCTGTGATGGCTCCAGGAAAGAATCCTTCCTTGCCCCTTCCAGCTTCTGGTGGTTGCTGGCAACCTTGGTATTCCTTGGTTTGTGGCAGCCTAATTTCAATCTCTGCTTCAAGCTCATGTGTCTTCACTTGGCCTTCTTCCATGTATGTCTCCTCTGTGTCTCTGTGTATCAATTTCCATCCTCTAATAAGAACACCAGTCATTTGATTTAGGACCCATTCTAAACCAACATGACCTCATTTTAACTTGATTACACCTGCAAAGATCCCATTTTCAAATAAGATCACATTCTGAGGTTCCAGTTAGACATGAAGTTGGGGGAACACTATTCAGCCCGGTACAGTGGTTGAAAAATTTTACAATTTCCCCATAAGTAGGAGAGTTCCAGTTCCTTCACATCCTCAGCAGTGCTAGGTGTTGTCATTGTCAATTCTAAAATGTTAGCCATTATAGTGTGTGTGGAGTGGTACCTCATTTGGGCATCAAATTTCAGTTTCCTGATAACGATGGATGTTGAACCTCTTTTCATGAACTAATTAGTCATTTAGGATCTTCCTTTAGAAAAAGTATCTGTCTTTTGACCATTTAAAAATTGGGCTATTTTATTTTATTTATTTTTGAGATGGAGTTTCACTGTGTTGCTGGGCTAGAGTGCAGTGGCACTCTCTCGGCTCACTACAACCTCCATCTCCCAGGTTCAAGCGATTCTCCTGCCTCAGCCTCCCAAGAAGCTGGGATTCCAGGTGCCCCCCACTACACCCAGCTAATTTTTTGTATTTTTAATAGAGACGGGTTTCACCATGTTGGCTAACCTGGTGTCAAACTCCTGACCTCAAATGATCCACCTACCACCCAATGGGGCCTCCCAAAGTGCTGGGATTCCAGGTGTGAGCCACTGTCCCTGGCCCACATTTTCTACAGTGTCTTTTGATCAATGGAAGTTTAATTCAGATAAAGTCAAATTTGTAACTCTTTCCTTTATGATTAGTGCTTGTGTCCCCTCTGAACAATCTACCCAAACTTAAAGCTGCAAAAATATTATCTTTCCCTCCAGAAGCTCTATAGTTTTAGCTTTTATATTTAAGCCTATGATCTATCCTAAATTGATTTTTGCATATGCTGTAAGGTAAGAGTTAAAGCTCATTGTTCCCCACATTTGTGTAGTTGCTGTAGCTCTATTTGTTGAAAGAAACTTTCTCCATTAAACAGCATTGACTGAAAATGTGTTGACTCTTTATGTTGTGTTGAAAATTAGTTGATGTCATATGTTTTGTTCCAACCATCTACTTGCCTACTCATGCCATATTGTTTTGATTACTATCATTTTATACTCTTAAAGTCAGATAGTGTGAGTCCTCCAATATTTTTTTCTTGGGAGGTAGTATTCTCTATTACAGGTACTTTTCATTTACATGTAAATTTCAGAATTTTTTCCATTTCCACCAAAAAAGAAAAATATCTTTTTGGATTTCATTGGGATTAAATTGAATGTATAGTAAGTAGGCTTTTAAATAGTTAATTTGTAAAACCCATTTCTTGCTCAGAAGGCCTCATTTTCTAATCTTAATTTCCCAAAAGTGTCTTGTCTTTGAAAAATATATATAAATGTCTCCAGCCAGATCAGAACTTATTTTGAAAATCTTGGAAATCATCCAGTCCATTTTAAGCAACTCTGCCTTGAAAAAAGAAACTTCTTCCCAATAATTTAAGTCTGTGGAAAGATTTTTCTGACATTAAAAAATGCACATACTTATGATAAGCAACCCATAACTTCAAAAATGTTTTGGGAGCTTGTCTTAAAAATACTAATTTCCATTTCATTTAACTGTTAGCTACTAAATACTTCTCCATAGACTAGGTTCAATAGAAAAATACTATCTAGTTATTCTAATTACTTTCAAATTATTGAAAATTAAAAACAAATTCATTTTTACCGCTCTCTCCTACTCCACTATCCACTTTAATGATATATTCACAATATATATGTACAGAATGTTTGAAAAACAAACCACACATCTGCCACATTTTGCTTTTCAAATGTTTTCAGTCTTAGGTATATTCTGAGTCTTGTCTGTGTTTCTTTGTACATGAGGTATTTCACTGTGAAATATGTGAAGAATTTTAAAACTTAAAAACTATGACAAAAGTTAAAATGTGAAAACAAAGTCTTAATTATTGTTATATCCCTACATTTCTTTCAGGTGGCCGTGAAGTATGTTGAAGGGAGCAATTCAACCACCCTGCCTCCCCTGATAGCCCAACTTCTCCCCCACCTGTCAGCAACTAAATACTTGGATGATAGCTCACTGTCTTTCATCTTTTCAACTCTAAAGGGATGAGAGGTTTACAATTAAGGAATTATTGGCTATACTATCACAATGTTTCTAAGAGATCTGCAGCCCTAATCACAGTTTGAAAATTAGTCTATATGTTACAGGTGCCATCTGCTGGAATTGTCAAGGAACACAAACACACAGCTTGCCTATTCCTCACTCACTAAAACAATTGTGATTCCTCTATTTCTTTCATCATAAGATGTATATTCCTGACTATAATACTTCTGAAATTAGCATGCATGGAAAAGTCTGTGCTAAAGTGTTCTTCCTATATCAGAGAAATATGTAACTGAGATTACTATATGAAATCAATACCACAAACCTTGCAACACTAGACCTGTTTTGGGAATGGAGTATAGACTATTTATAAGTAAATCAAATGATTTACAAAAATCCACAAAATGAATGATTCACAGCTAGTAAGAATGATATGTATGAAAAGTTTAATGATAAGTGGAATTGTTTATATTGCAATATTAATAGACATAAAGCCCAGAAAACACAACAAAACATATGTATGAGTCAAGCTTATTAGACTAAAGCATTCACGTATCCTGATTAAGAAAGCAGAATTCACCAGAGCCAGGCTCAAATCCTACCTCTGCCCTTTATTTCCTGTGTGACATCAAGGAAGTTATTTTATCACTCTGAACATTTCCTCATCAGAAAACGTTGAAAATTACAAAATTCACAAGGATATAAAAATTATATAAATATGAAGCTTGTAAAGAAACTCCTGGCATGGACTATACCCTCGCTGAAAGTATTTATGACTTCACAGGGAAAATAACTAAACTAAATCAGACAATCAGAAGTTTATTTATGAGAGAAGTTTTTGCTCTTCATTATAGTTTTGTAATTCATAATGTTTAAATTATGAATTGCAAAACTCATACTTTGGACATACTTTGTTCCAATAATGAGGTAAATAAAGTAAAAATTTAAAAACAAATCTAAGTGCTTGTAGTCCAATGGGGCAGTTACAGATAAGAAGAAAATAGCTGCTAAAAGGTTCTCATGCAAATCCAAGAGTCATAGACCAGTTATCAAAAAACAGCCCACTCAAACCAGCCTTCTAATTGTCTATAAGAAATGCACCATTCAAAGCAAGTGGGTAGCTGGAAACATCAGGACAGATGGCCATCACTATTATAATTCTCTATACAGAGTTTTGAAAAAGCACATATAATTAATTCAAAAAAGTGGGGGGGCCAGGCACTGTGGCTCACACTTGTAATCCCAGCACTTTGAGACGCCAAGGAGGGCGGATCACAAGGTCAAGAGATCGAGATCATCCTGGCCAACATGGTGAAACCCCATTTCTACTACAAATATAAAAATTAGCTGGGTGTGGTGGCACACACCTGTAGTCCCAGCTCTTCGGAGGCTGAGGCAGAAGAATCACTTGAACCTGAGAGACAGAGGCTGCACTGAGCGGAGATTGAGCCACTGCACTCCAGCCTGGAGACAGAGTGAGACTCTGTCTTAAAAACAAAACAAAACAAGTCTCAGGTACTCACTAGGCTGAGGCAGGAGAATTGCTTGAACCCAAGAGGCCGAGGTTGCAGTAAGCCGAGATTGTGCCACTGCACTCCAGCCTGGCGCCTGGTGACAAAGCAAGACTCTTAATAAAAAAAAATAAAAATAAAAAAAAAGCCAGTGATGGATCCATATGTTCTGCAGCAAAAGATAATGTTCTTGCATTTTACACACCACTGGGAATTCCAGAAGCCTCCCATTTCCTAATGTATGCATACCAATAAGGGTGGTGGGAATAAACCTTTATGCTGGTAGTTATTATTTTGTTTTATGATTCCATGAAAACAAGTAATTTTTATGTACACAAAGGTTAAAGGGAAAATTATAATAAAGACCTTGCTAGGAAGGTATGATAAAGCACTATAGTACTGAGGGAATGTGTTCTCTTTCTGGGTCCATGAGGGGGCATAGTTTTAAGGGCAATAATTTCCCAGTGCCATACCCCCCTCCCATCTCTCTCCATCCGGGAGATTTAACGGTTTATGTTTGAACTTCACAGGCCAGGAGAAACTAAAAGTCAATCACTCCAGCAGAAGTTCTAAAGACCTCTTTCACTGGCCAGGGGTCTTCGAGAAGGTGGAGGTTCCTCCCAGGTTAATGGTCCCCTTCTTCCACACCCCTTCGGACTCCCTGTTTGGTTCCCCTTCCACGAACACTCTCATGGAAGCCATCTTTCTCTCTCCTAGCTTTCCCCCTCTGGGGTTCCCTTCCACACTCTCTCATAGAAGCCTGTCTTCCCCTCCTAAACTCCATCTCTCTCTCTATTCCCTTCCACTCAGTGTGGAAGCTTTCCTCTCCTGGATTCCATCTTTCTAGATTCTCTCACTCAATGTGAGAGTTAGCTGTTTCTTTCCCTCTCCTCCGGTTTCTCTGTCTGTCTCTAAATAAATCACTTTCTACAAACACTTTTGAGTCCAGCATTTACTGCACACTGCGCCGCGGTCCCCTCTCTCATTCTTGAGAGGGCAGGAGACAAAGAACCTACAGAAACATCCTCTCAGAGGAGCTAAGGGCACCCTGAACCCCTGTACCCTAATATTCACTGTGGCAAGCCAGCCAGGAGATGGGTACAGCCAGAAGAGGGGTATGCCAGGAAAGGGGTACAACTGGAGAAGATGACTTCAAAATCATGAGTAAAACCAGCCCCATTCTGTCCTGTCTCTTTAAGAATACCTGAAGTGGCCACAGCCAGGTAGGGCTGAGGGGAACCTGAGTGGCGGCGCCTTGACGACCCTAGAGCAGCCCAGCCAGAATTAAAAGCACAGTTTTCTTACCTTCAAGCTCTCTCTCTCTGCTTTCCATCTCTTTCTCTATCCTTCGGATATTATCTCTGGGACCAAAACCTGCGGGAGCCTGTGGGGCAGAGCAGGTGAGCACTGCCCCTGAGTCTCGTGCTGGCAGGGAACAGCCCAGCCCCATGGGCAGAACCGAGTGCACAGCCGCAGGCCAGAGAAACCAGTGGGAGGGGCGAGGTACAACGGGAGCCTGCAGGGGACCGGGAAGCTCAGCGGCCTGGCATGGTTCTGGCAACAGGCCTCTCCAGAGTTCTCCAGCCCCAGGCAGCAGTGTAAAAAGGCTCCCCAGGTCGTTCGCCTGCCGGCCGCAGGTCCCTGTATTGGCAGCAGGTTGAGGAGTGGTTCGGGCAGGGTCAACATGCAACCAAAAGCCGCAGGGGTGGGGGAACTCATGGTCTGCCCCAGCAGCAGCTGTGAAGGCGGCTTTTAAACTGACGAGGCAAGTGACTTTTTTACTCTGCTGGTGCAGCTGAGGAAAAGGAAGCAGCTGCTGGTCATCAGCACCACCCGTCTTTGGGCAGGCCGCACCGCCTCAGGGTGCAGCATTCTCATTCAAAATACAGCTTAAGAAAGCTTTCTGCCTTCCCTTAATGTAAGTGGCCTGTTCGCCCAGTTGATTAAGGGGTAGCACCTGCAACTGCAAGTTTGCTTGTTCAAATTCCCAGTGGAGTCAGTTTTGAGTTGGAGAAGTCTTTTGGGGGAAATTCAGAAGCCGAAGTCTTTGAATTTCGTGTATTCAAATACTTTAGAACTTTGTATTTGGTGTATAATTTGTCTTGCTTAGGATTGGCTCTCTCTACAGCAGAACTTTTCCATCTAGAAGATCATAGTTAAACCGGTTCCAGGGCCCAAATAGTCAATGGCAGGTCTCACAACCTTAAGAGCATTTTCCTACGGTGGAAAATGGGTTAGGGGAGAGGAGGCCCAAGTCCTGAGGGTATTGTTCTGGCTTCAGCCATGCCCAGCCTGCCTTCTTTGAATTGTGTGCTGTAATGGCCCCTCCCTAGAAATTTACCCCTCTGGGGCAGTTTTATAATCTGACGTGCGTAAATTGGACTTTTGCTGGGGAATATTGGTACCCATCTCCTGAGCTTCACTGGCCTCCTCGGGGCTCATTGGTACATGACTACCCAATTCAATAACTCCTATTGTTCCAGGCCTCTATGGTAGTCACACAGAGATGAGACCACCAAGCTTTACCCCCCGGTTACCTAATAGGCTGGACAGAAGAGGATAAGAAGTGATTGGCCTGGTGGACAAAAGTGAAAGGCAAAGGAATGGCTGCTGAAGGAAGAACACATTGCCAGGCCCCAAAGAGCAGCGTATCCTGGGAACTGCAAGTGCTCTAGAAGGAAAGGATCGTATGTGGGGAATTGTGACACAGGAAGCCAAATGCTTAGACAATGGGTTTTGTAGGCCCTCTGAAGAGCTTGAGCTTTGTTCAATAGCTGATGGGGGCCACAGAAGGGACTTAGATGGGAAATAACACATTAGGCCTGAATTTTAGAAAGATTTTTCTGGTACCAATCTGGAGAAAAGATTAAAGGAGAAAGAACCCAGAAGTAGGAAGATCATTCAGCAATCCATTGTATAGTGTAGGTAAAAATGAAGATGGCCTCAACAAGTTAGTGGGAAGACGGATAACAAGAGGCAACCTATTTTAAGAGATGTACAGCAAGAAGAAACATTTGGTGATTAATTAAATGAGAATTTTGTGATAGGCGTGAAAAAGGAATCTAAGTAGACCCCTGAGGATTTCTAACAAACATTTGAGTGGTTGGTTCTTTAACCCAACTATTCACAGCCCCAAGTGAGTACATCTTTGAAATTGTGTCTTCTGTTATAGAATTCTATTTAAGAAACCACAATTAACTTCTTTTCTTTTTGATAGAGACAGGGTCTCACTCTGCTGCCCAGCCTGAAATGCAGTAGTGTGATCATAGTTCACTGCAGCCTCAAACTCCTGGGCTCAAGCCACCCTCCTTCCTGAGCCTTCCAAGTAGTTGGGACTACAGGCACGCACCACCATGCCAAGCTAATTTTTCAAATTTTTTGTAGAGACAGAGTCTTGCTATGTTGCCCAGGCTGATCTCAAACTCCTAGCCTCAAGCAGTCCTCCCACCTAGGCCTCCCAAAGTACTGAGATTAGAGTCCTGACCCACTGCATTACCTTCTTCTGCTTTTCTTCTGGATGAAGCAAATCTTCATTACCTCTTTTCTTGAATCCCATTGTTTTGTTGTTTCTTTTTTTAATAGAAAGGCCTATTTGAGCTCAATAATTACTTATGGATATGGTTCCTTTCTTCTCAATTATTCTCTAAGACACCAGGTGCTATTTCAGCATAAAACATTCCACAGCATGTGTCCGTCGGTCTCCATGATTCCTCCCTCTCCCAGCCAGGTCTGGATTTTTTTGATCAGTAAGAAAGCAACTTACATGTGCAGTGTACATAAGCATGAAATTTTGGTTTTGCAAAAATAAGGAACCCACAACATTCAAGAACTGGGTTGGCTAAGGTTCAAGCCAGTTTCTATTAAATAAGGATTCATCTGGTCACTTGAATTTCTTATTCACCCTCCGGAGACATTATGTGTGATTGGATTCAGGCAGTTTGCACAATGCAGTGGATTAGCTAATTGCTCCTCTGCCTACTATAAGCACAATTGGCTACATTGGTTGAAAAACCAACCCAGGGGAATAGGCTATGAAATTGGTATTGAAGCTTTGGCAGCAGACTAACTGATCAAGATATTGAACGCAAAGCTAAAACACAAAGCACAGCTTGTTTGGTTTGGTTTGGCTTTTTTTAACAGTAATTTCTAGTGGCGGAGACAGATGTTTCTTGAAATGGCAGGAGATTTGCAAAGCAGAATGTTCTACCACTTACTGTAATTGCTTTATTAATATTGTATGTGTTTATGGCTTCTATCTTCTGGCTTGTGGCACCTCTTACTTTAAATGACTTTGGGTTTCCTGATGACTGGCAGTTAATCTTGACTTCAGAGATCCTTTGAGTCACACATGCAGGTTTGCTCCTGCATAGTGAATTATTTCATATGAAGCTGAATTCTTGTTTGTGTTTATTACACTTAGAAGCCCTCAGGGGGCACTGAAACATCATCAAAGACAGTGGTCCTATATATGTGTGTATAAGAAAGCCTACTTGATATTTGTATATACAAGCACACATATATATATACACACACATATGTATTATACACACACATACATGCACATACATATATATATACACACACATATATATATGAAAAGGAAACTCTAGGTAGCTAAGAAGTACACACTCAGTTACACACCCTACAACAGAATGGATTTATTTTATCCCTAGCCAAGTCTAGACTTAATGTCAGCTACAGTATCATGAGAAGGACATAAAATATTCTAATCCAGGATCTTGAAAAGCCTGGGTCAGGCGGGCACAGTGGCTCACGCCTGAAATCCTAGCACTTTGGAAGGCCAAGACGGGTGGATCACGAGGTCAGAAGTTCAAGATAAGCCTGGCTGACATGAGGAAACCCCATCTCTACTAACAATACAAAAAAAAAAAAAAAATTAGCTGGGCACAGTGGCAGGCACCTGTAATCCTAGGTACTTGGGAGGCTGAGGCAAGAGAATTACTGGAACCCAGGCGGCAGAGGTTGCAGTGAGCTGAGATCACGCCACTGCACTCCAGCCTGGGCAATAGAGTGAGACTCAGTCTCAAAAAAAAAAAAAAGAAAGAAAAGCCTGGGTCAGTTTGGGGGAGTTACATTTGCAATAGATATATCCTAAAATAACCTCTCTTTTAGTGCTTTTATTTTGCTTTGAAAGTACAGAGCATATTGTAATTATCTTCCAATGTGTTTTTAAAAAGAAGAAAGAAAGAACTAATAAGGAAACAAACCAACAAATAAAAATTAAATTCGGAGTTGGGAGATTTTTCTGAGCAGATTTGTTAGTTTGTTCAGTGGCTGTTGAATTTCTTTTCTTCCCTCATCTGGTCTACTAAAGTGGCTTTTAGTTTTTCCTACATACTTAGTTTTTCCTATGTATTCGCTCAATAAGCTCCTCTTCTGTAGTGTGCCTGCTTACTGAAGTTTCCTGGAAAAGGAGAAGGAAAGAGCTTCGTCCAGGGAATTTTAGTGGGAGATTTGTGGTTGCCATCATTACTGTAATTTGTTTCAGGTCTTCCCCTAATGACAGCTTATGGATTAAGTCTAGGCACCATCCAGCCACAGGCTGAAGGGATGTGTGAAAAAGGCAGGAAAGCCTCCTGAAAGATCCTAATTACTGAGTCATTTCTGAAAACTGCTGGGACTTCCTTGTGAAACCAACTAGCAGCAGAGGGCTGAGCCATGCATTATGTAGTCAACGTTGGGCACCCTGTTGTGGCAATAAAATTCCTCTGTGCAAACACTCACAACTGGAGGCCTTCATTTTCCACTGGTGAAAAAGAAGCATCTTTCTTTAATTCATGTCACTAGGAGAAAGCCTACTCGATATTTAATTTTAATATAACATGTCACATTTTTTTTCCATGTGAATAACCTGGCAGTTATGCATAATTCATTGTAGTGGACAAGACCTACATCAGTTTTAGAGAAAATGCTGTTGAGAGGTATGGTGTAGCAGCCAGCATAGTCATCTTCCCAGGGACATTGGATTAAGGTATTATTAAGCCGATCAATGTAGATGGTTTATGTATAGACGGAAATTAGTTGGGGGAAAAAAGGAAAAACACTGAAGTAGAGTAAAATCATGTAGATTTTGGAATACAGCCTTCATGAGAAGCCTAAAGAAGTACAGCTTAGAGCAAATCACACACAATCTTTCTGTATTTCAGATTCTTCATCAGTGCCACTGGGCTTTTTTTTTAATAATGTGTGTGAAATGGCTTCTAGAACAAGCAAAGAGAAAGAATCAGGACTGTGTTTATGCTTCCAAGATACTGCATTATTGCTGCATTTCATTTGCAAATATTAAGAAATTTGAGCCACCAATGGTTTTTTAATTCTCATGATTTAAAAATGTCAAGTGATAAGGAATTACCAGAACCTACATTCAACTGAGACAAATCTACTATCACCTGTTTTTGTCATCAATAGGCAACATACTCCCCTTCCACAAAACCTAATCTAATTTCTCTCCTTAATGCTATTTGAATGCTACTTGGCTGATAAAAATCTTTTAAAACAAATGGGGAAAAATATCTGTAGAAATTACATTTCATGTCCTTAAGCTAATAACATCTTTTAGGCAGAGATTAGTTATAAAGGCCAGGTTAACATATAATATTATTAAAATACTACCATTCCCTCAAGCTGTTCAGCTGTACAATCAATCTGACACATTAACGTACTGCATAGTTAAAAGGCTGCACTTGCTACATTTTCCCCAGATTTTGTTTCATTTAAAATATTGTGTACAAAAAAGTTATGTTCAAGATACTGCTTATCCACAATACCCCTGAAGTGCTTTGACAGCTATATGACTTTTTTTTTAAGTAACAGAGCCATGTATACATGCATTTGTTCCTCCTTAATAATTTTTTTATATCGGTCACCAATATTTTATTTCACTTTTTCTTATGGTTAGCGCTTATGTTGTACATTTTTTTTGTGGTAACCAATCTTCATAATGGATGCCACTGACCAGAAGCTACCTTTCTTACCTCTGACTGTTTTACATGTGATACTTTTCTGACCCGAAGTAAAATTTCTTTCATTAAAAAAGAAGAAAAGGAAAGGAAGAAAAAGTAACTGACAGATATTTTCTCTCCAGTTTCTCATTTTCTTCAATTCCATGATGTGCAATTCTCAAGAATACAATGTTCCTTGGGCTGATCAGTATTCTCTTTCAGTAAAACCACAGGATGTAGCTGTTGGGCACAGAAACTAAATGTCATGAATTCAGTGCCCTGCTCCTTGGCAGGAAACTCTGGCTGCATGCTTTTTATATATTTTTTTCACCCCCACTTCCTTATTGTGCTTTTTCTCAACAAAAGTTAGATAGCAATAACTAGTATATTTCACACTGCAGTTAATGATTATAATAGTATAAGGTAAGAGGATAAATACTTATTAATACAAAAAAGTACAATATAACCAACCCTACAATGAATAGAAAAAAATTATTTCAGCAGTTAATGAAAACATGGATACATTTGACAGAATTACTTAGGGGAAGAAAATCATTTGCAGGTCTCCTGGAGGCAAATTAACTGGGTGTATACGTATTTAATCCTTTCAAGACTGTAAGTCTAATTGTCATAAACTGCCACCCTCCTTGCCTCCTACCCAAGTCTGAGTAGGCACCTGCTAGTTCTATCTTACCCTTTGGTAGCTAATTTGAGTTTCTCTTCCCAAGATGCACCACCATGTCTGCAGGAGAAAGGAGGCTAATAATGCCTTCCTAGGAAATTCCAGATTCAGTTTCCTGGGGTTAATTGTTGATCAAATAATGGACAATCAGAGAAGTAGCCATTTGGACGAAGAGGAAAGGAGGGAGTGGCTATGGATAGAACAGGAAAAAAGGAAACTTTCTGCAGATATTCCACAGATTATCTAAATTCATTTTTTATTCTAAATTAACACTTTCACTTAATGTCTTTTGATGCCACATTGTCATATTAACTTGCTGACTAGGCTTATTAAATAAAACATCTATCTATCTATTTTTTAATGAGATTTCCATGATCATCTTGTTCCTTGCTGATCTAGCCATTGACAGCTTTCCCTGGAATATGTAGAATATATTTTCACAAGGAGAAGGCACTCATCATATTTAGGGAACTAATCCATTAAACCTCAGAAGAGTAAAATAATCTTAGTTAAATGCATTAAGAAGTAATTTAATAAGATTAGTAAATCAGCAGTCTAAGGCTAGAATCTGAAACTTTTTTATTAGAAATGTCATGAAAGCAAAGAAATTCTCATGAGACAATTGACTTATGAAGGAGATTAATTTTATAGTTCTTGCAATTTGACATGAATCGCTTAACTACTCTAGCCCTCAGCTAAATCATAGCATCAATAAAAGAAGAGAACAGGGTTGGCCTACGTGGCTAAAACTCTAGAATTATTAGATTTAGGTTACATTTAAACTTGTGATTATTATTGAAGAAGGAAAAGAAAAGAAAATGAGAGCATAGACATATCATTTCAAACTTTGTGATAATATAGACTTTAGCAAAGTAGATTTCAGTAAGTTCAGAGTAGAAATATGCAGGATTCTACTGCCAGAGAATCTAAAAATTTCACAGGAAAGGATGGGAGATGCTAATATTTCCAAGCAATCACAGTAAGGAAGAAAAAGGAAAGTATTTAAGGAACTATGTCACTTGGAAGCAGACATGAAAACAATATTGGAGAGCAGGGGGCTTGTTGGGGGTGCGAGGGGTGATGCTGCCTGTGAAAGACAACGGGAGAAGGAAGCAGGTGCAAACAAGAAGAACCATCAGATGACAGTGTAGATATGACCCTTGCAAAAAGCAACAGAAAGGTGAAGGACTGGCCAGGGGACCTCAGACAAACTCTCAGTCAGCCCAACCGGAGCTGCAAACAAGATTGCTGATAGAAGGTGTCCTCCGAAAGTGGCCAGGTCCCAGGACTGGCTGGGACTATGGGTTCAGCCATTCGCTGGGGACTTCCCAGAGAGTTTCACAGCTTGGCTGAAAAGCTGAGGTGGCTCCCAGAGGCATCAACAGTGGAGGTTGTCAGGTAATTGTCCTCCTTGCCACTAAATGGCAAGTGTTTCCTTGTGTGCTGCAAGAATTTCCTTTTAGCTCAGATGTCTCTTTGCATGTTATGTGAGTATTCTACAAACTGCATGTACAAACTAGATGTTTAAAAACCCATAAAACAAAAATAAGAATATATTTAAAAGATGGAAGGAGCATTATGAACAGAGGACCAACATGAATGGCATATGCTTATAAGAATCACACCAAGAAGACTGAAGAGAAAGTCTTGTAGAAAGTACTAAACAAACAGAAAGAAGGGCCTTTGACAATGTTCTGCTCAAAACAAGAAAGAAAAATGAACAAATAAAGAGCCCGGAATTTGTGGAGTTATATAATAAATGGTGGATTCTGAGTTAACTCCCTTTCTTATTGTGTCTTATTTACTAAAAAGCAAAACAAAGCTGACAGGTGCTGTGCCTCCTCAGTATAATCCCAGCACTTTGAGAGAGAGAGAGAAGGAGAGGGAGAGAGGGAAGGAGAGGGAGAGAGGGAGAGGGGGGAGAGGAAGAGAGGGGCAGAGGGGGAGAGGAGGAGAGGGAGAGGGAGAGGGAGAGGGGGAGAGAAGAAAGAAAAAGAAAGAGAGAGAGAGATAAGAGAAGGAGGAGGAGGAGGAGAGGAGGGAATAGGAAAAGGAGGAAAGGAGGGGAGAGGAGGGGAGGGGAGGGGAGGGGAGGGAAAGAAGGAGGGAGGAAAGCAGACCAAATGCTTATGAGTAGAAAGGAGGGATTTTTAAAATCATGATTAGTTACCTTTAAAGAATGAGAGATACTAGAGGATAAGAGAAATCAATATTGCAGCATTATTTTCAAAAAAGAATGAAATATATATGTCAGTACCATCCAATAAAAATATACTGCTAGGCAAACAGGTGATTATAACTTTGTATTGCCACATTTTAAAAAGAAGGTAAAATTAATATTAATAATATATTTTAATTAATCTATTTAAAACATTTTTACAGATATTTAATAATTAGATTCTTTTTTAAATACAACATATTGATAATTTGATGTATATCTTATTATAAGATATCTTAATTCAGATGCTAAATTTCCATTGTATATAGTTGATCTCCATTTATAATTCATAAAATTTACAGTTGAAAAAGAAGATTCACTAACTCAAGTTGTTCCAAACATACTTAAAGGTTTTCCAGTAAGTGAATCAAGTAGTGAAAAGTCATTTCCTTTAATAGTCACAACTTTGTTGACAACACTGGTTATCCTTAAGCAAGTTGATTTAAATTGGAAGCAAAGCCTATCAGTTTTGAAGTTACATCTGTCCAAATTAACAAATACACTAACTCTTACATCGACTCAGTATTATTAAGATCAATACACTAGAGAAATTAAAAAGCAAGTCTATTATCAACATCAACAGATTCATCAATTTTTTTCTTGTGGCTTTTAAATTATAATTTAATTAATCTTTGAGATTATTAACAAAAACTTGTATTATAGAGAAAATTATTTCGTGGCTGTAGGCAATTTTTGTAAAATATCTTGTCTTTTCTTCATCATTGTATAATAAAATTTCCATAACTAAAACACTTTTTTTATCATATATACATCTAAAACTGTTTTTTGTTGCTGTTGCTGTTATTGTTCAAAAATCTAAGCCATTTTATTACTGATTAAAGTTACAATCTCAGCTCTTATTAAAAATCATTTTAAAATGTTTGGACATTTAATTCTGATTTCAGGTGGCTAAATTCATCCATTGATTTATGATTATTAAAAGGAAAGTCTTATTTAGTTCACTAAGTGTTTACTAACGATGACTCTTAATATTGCCCACTTTATTATCTCTAGTTATTTTTAATGAAATTTTTATTTTGGAATAATTTAAGATTTACAGAAAAGTTGTCATATTACAGAGATTTTCCTGCTTACCCCTTGCTCAGCTTCTTCTAATGCCAACATCTTACTAACCATTACATATTTGTCAAAACTAAGATACTAACATTAGTATGGTACTATTAACTAAACTACACACTTTCCAGTTTTTCCATTAATGTTCTTTTTCTTCTCCAGGTTCCAGTCCATATACCACATTGCATTTGGTCATCCTGTCTATTTAGTCTACTCTGATCTGGGATGGTTTTTCAGACTTTCCTTGTTTCTCATGACTTAGAAGGATACTTTGAAGTGCACAAGGCAAGTATTTTGTAGAATATCCCACAGTTTGAGTTGGTCTGATATTTTCTCATGATTATGTTTGGGTTCTGGGTTTAGGAGAAAACACCACAGCGTCCTCACATTGCATCGTATCAAGAAATATATGATATCAGTATGGCTTATTACCAGTGATTTTAAACTTGATTCTATAGTTAAGGTGGTATCTGCTAGTGTTCATTGTAAATTTACTCTTTTTCCCTCTCTATATTCTATGTTTTGGAAATAAATCACTATATCCAATTCACACTCAAGGGGGAGGGAATTAAGCACCACTTCCTGGGGAGGGAGTATCTACATATAACATCTGAAATTCTTTAAGGAAGATTTACTCCTTATGTTCCATTTATTTATTCAATCACTTAATATCAATATGGATTCATTGATATTTATTTTATTGTTTGGATTACAATCTAATATTATTGTATTTTCTTGCTCAAATTGCTCCAACTTTGGCCATTGGAAACTATTTGTAGCTTGACTTCTCTGTCCTTTTGACATACCCTCATACTTTGTGTGTTTATTTCTTAATGTCTGACACTACAATATGCTCCAGACTCACCTTGTGTTTTCTCTGTATAAGCCATAGAATCAGCTATTTTTCCAAGATCCCTGATTCTTTTTTATTGGAGAATGATATTTAGAAAGAAAATTCATCCAGGTTGGGTGGCTTATACCTGTAATGCCAACACTTTGGGAGGCCAAGGGGGATGGATCACCTGAGTTCAGGAGTTCAACACTAGCCTAGCCAATGTGGTGAAACCCTGTATCTACTAAAAATATAAAAATTAGCTGGGCGTGGTGGCAGGTGCCTATAATCCCAGCTACTCGGGAGACTGAGGCAGGAAAATCGCTTGAACCCGGGAGGCGGAGGTTGCAGTGAGCCGAGATCACGCCACTGCACTCCAGCCTGTGTGACAGAACAAGACTCTGTCTCAAAAAAAAAGAAGAAAAAGGCCGGGCACGGTGGCTCACACCTCTAATCCTAGCACTTTGGGAGGCCAAGGGGGCAGGTCACCTGTGATCGGGAGTTCGAGACCAGCCTAACCCACATGGAGAAACCCCATCTCTACTAAAAGTACAAAATTAGCTGACATGGTGGTGCATGCCTGTAATCCCAGCTACTCGGGAGGCTGAGGCAGGAGAATCGCTTGAACCTAGGGGGCGGAGGTCATGGTGAGCCAAGATTGCACCATTGCACTCCAGCCTGGGCAACAAGAGGGAAACTCTGTCTCAAACAAGAAAGAAAGAAAGTACTTGGCGTTGGGTATGCTCACTGATTCTGGAGTGTCATTGATTCAAGACCTTTTCAACAGACAGACAGACATAGAAAATATGTGTGTAATACTAGTCCATGTATGTACAGATATATAAAATTAGTTCTGTATATATTATCTACCTACATACATATATGATTAAAATCAAAATAAACCTGATGCAGTTATCTCAGATTCTGGCCCAGCACCACAGTGTTTTGTCTAACCTTTGTCTGACAGCTATTCAATAAATGATACTGAGATAACTGGCTAGCCATACGTAGAATATTGAAGCTGTACTCCTTCCTTAGACTATATACTTTATACAAAAATCAGCTCAAGATGGATTAAATACTTAAAAGAAAAACCCAAATCTATAAAAACCATGGAAGACAACCTAGACAACACCAACCTCGACATAGGAATGGGCAAAGATTTCATGACAAAGACACCAAAAGCAATCACACGAAAAGCAAAAATTGACAGGTGGATCTAATTAAACTTAAGAGCTTCTGCACAATAAAAGAAACTATCAACAGAGTGAACACACAACCTACAGAATGAGAGAAAATATTTGTAAACTATGCATTTTGCAAAGGTCTAATAAATGAATTTATAAGAAAAAAACAACCCAATTAAAAAGTGTGCAAAGGATATGAACAAATCATTTTCAAAGGATATATATGTGACCAACAAGCATATGAAAAAAAAAGCTCAATATCACTGATCATTAGAAAAATGCAAATCAAAACCACAATGAGATATCATCTCACACCAGTCAGAATGAGTATTATTAAAAAGTCAAAAAATAACACATACTAGAGAAGTTGCAGAGAAAGAGAAGTACTCATACACTGTTGGTCAAAGTGTAAATTAGTTTAACCATTGTGGAAGGCAGTATGGTGATTCTTCAAAGAGCTAGAAGCAGAACTACCATTTGACACAGGAATCGCACTACTGGGTATAGAGGAATATAAATCATTCTGCCATAAAGATACACACACACGAATGTTCACTGCAGCACTTTTCACAATAGAAAGACATGGAATAAATCTAAATGCCCATCAGTGACAGATTGGATAAAGAAAATGTGATACACATACACTGTGGAATACTATGCAGCCATAAAAAGAACAAGATCATTTCTTTTGCGAGAACATGGATGGAAATGGAGGCTATTATCTTTAGCCAACTAACAAAGGAACAGAAAACCAAATACCACATATTCTCACTTATAAGTGGGAGATAAATGATGAGAACTTATCAACACAAAGAATGAAACACTAGACACTGGGATCTACTTGAGGGTGGAGGGTAGGAGAAAGAAGAGGAGCAGAAAAGATAACTACTGGGTACTGGGCTTAATACCTGGGTGATGAAATAATCTGTACAACAAGCCCCTGTGACACAAGTTTACCTATGTAACAAGCCTTCACATCTGCCCCTAAAGCTAAAATAAAATTTATTTTCAATAGACAAAAATCTCATTGGAACTGAATCAATTCGTTGACACTGACAAGAACAGCAGTATGCTTGTGTTCAGTACTAGAAAAGATGCATGTGTACCGCACGCATAGTACAATACACTACAAGATGCAACGGGTAGAGTGAAATGAAGCACTAAAATTGTATTACATTGAAAACTGTTTTTTTACACTGCTTCAGTGTTTAAATTTCAATTAAATTTAGTTCCTCAGCTACCTAAACAATATTTCAAGTACATTTCAAGGGTTGACTATAATGACAAATTATTTTAATGAGATATCTTCACAGATGCAAATGAAGGAATCCAGGGTGATGGTGTGTGTGCCACATCACTGTCAAACTCCCTCTCTCAACCTGGCCACCTGTGAGAACCCAAAGTTGGCTCTTAATAACAGCTAAAGCTGACTCCTTGTTTCCTTGAAGCATAAGTTTCTGAATTTACTAAACATCAGAAACAGAGACACCACTCTCATTTTAGAACAAACAAATAGATTTAGGAAGAATAAATATCACTGCTTCTCAGAAGCAGAGATCATTTTTTTCAGTGGATGAGGTAATATAAGAACTGCTTAATTTGTGTAATTACAGGGAAATCTTTATTGACAGAAATTTATCTGGGAGTAGAGGATGGAGAAGATGTTCTGGCTTACCAGAGATAGAGCCTAGGGTAGGGGTGGGTGTGACCATGGCCTCATGGACCTCAGATCCTTGGTCCAGGCTGACAGGAGCTGGTTGAAACATAGGCTCCCTAGGAGCACGAAGTGTATTGCCTCAGTTGCTCATCCAGGAACCTCACAGCTTCCGTGTGTTTCTGACCCTGCCTGTGACCTGCATGTTGATGTCAGAGCATTTGAACCCTCAGAGCCTGCCTGACTGTTAGATGTGGCCCACAACCCTTTACTTTGCTCAAGAAAGGAGGGAGCTCTGTCATCACAGGAATTTCTATATTTGTGCTCTGCTGGGTCCCTAGTTGCTGTTTGAGTGGACTTTGTTTTCTTGCGTTAACTCCATGCACAAGCCCCAGCTTCTTCCTTAAGTCTGGCCAACGATGGTCTTGTTCTGCTGCGTTTCAGCAGTGTTCAGTTCACTTCAGAGCTGAAGGCTGTCTTGGCCATGGAGCTCCTGCCCCTTCCCTTATTTCCAAAGATGAGGCCTCTAAAACAAACATCTCATCCTTTTTTTTTTTTTTTTTTTAATTTTACTCTTCAGTAGAGCCTCTGGAAGGAACTGGGTGTCTTTTTCCCAGATGTTTCTGCTAAACTGTTCTTCTATTTGGGTGGAGTTCTCCAATCATGTTTAATTTCTTCCTCAAGCTTCTCTTGAGTGTCTCGTAAGCTCCTTGCTCCCTCTTGAGTTCGAAAGAGATTCCTATCCTGTTTGCCATTTTCCCAGTTGGAGGGCCCTCTGTAAGCCTTTGGGTAAAATTAGAGAGTTCCTTTTGCGGCAATTTGGCTTTCTCCACCCAAGGGTTGGTGCAGGGAAATGGCCAACCAGATCAGGGGCTGAAATTTTTGTGATCACTTTTCTCCCTGATCTGCTTCAGGGATTCCTCTGGGAGCTTTGCAACATTGACTTCAGAGTTAATCCTTGAAACATAGCTAGCTGAATGATGAAAGAAAGAAAGTGGCCAGGACTGCTCGCCTTCAAAAGCCTTTTGTTATTGAGATCCTGGAGCCCCACATCTGGGAACTTCTAGAAATCACTGAGGACTCACACCAAAGCAGGCAAGCCTCAGAGAGGTATTCTGACATCCCTGATACAACCAGCGTGCCAAATGAATGATTTGCAAGTAGCTACGGGACTTCCCAGGGTGGCACAATGTACAATGGGAAGATATTCATGAAGAACATACTACCATGGTGATCCTGCACTGATTGATCTGCTTCATCATTTCGCCCAATGTGTGTTCTGGGTGTTTTGAGGATCCTTATGGTGTAGATTCTCCCTCAGTCCTGTTGGTAAGTCATAAGTGAGTGAGTCACCAAGCCACATTTTGTGTCTTCTTGGAGGCAGCCCCTGACCCTTCACTGGATAGCTTCCTAAGTCCTTTAGCAGGTTGTATGTTGGGCGCTTCCTGAAGCTATGCAGGAGTACCTTGCCCAAGTCCTTCCCTAGGGGGGACTTTGCTGGGTTACTAAAATGAAGCATCAGTAGGATGGAAGGATATAAAATGAATCAGTGGCATCCATGGTTGAATCAATATAGATGAGAGGTTAAGATCCCAAGAGAACATGAAGTCAGATAAGGCATAGAGTCCAAAGAAACATGGAGTAGATATGGGAAATGGGTTGCAGAATCTATGTTCTGGGGATAGAAGGGAAAAAGCAAGTGGTGGGCATGGAATATGGACCATTGTAGAATCCAGTGTCAAACAGGGCTCTGAGGGAAGAAAGGTATTAGTAGCAGTAGTGAACAAAAAGAAACTGAGAGTATGGCTTGGTGAGTGGTACAGTGGAGACCAGAAGTAAGAAGGTCAGAGTGAAGGATGCCTCAGCGAAGCCCAAGGGCCACAGAGAGAGCGGCGTCTCTCTCCAGCTCCCCACACAACAGAATGTCCGCCTTCATGGTTACTCCATCGCGTCTTTCAGAGCAAGGATTTTACTATAACTGTTCTGGAAAGCAACTCTGGAGAGGAGCTTGTGCAAATTCCTCCAGGAGATAAGTACAAAGATTATCCAGGAACAGAACAGGTTCAGGCAGGCCTGGTAGGGGTCACATCCTCTACATCCCTGACTTCATGATATCCTTTTCTGCCTTGCCCCAAGTCTTGCTCTAATGTCTCCTTCCCTGTGGGTTCTATCTCTCAGATCAATTCCAGGCTGTACCAGGTCCCTAGAATTCCACAGGATAAGCTTGAAAGAGAAATACAGGAAATAATGTAATCACATTTTTTGTAGAAAAACATTCAGTGTCACTATGGAGCCTTTCAAGAGAACTCTTTAGCAGAGAAGGTAGGCGCATGCATTATATCAGATGAAGACTGGAGCAAGGGATCTTTTAGGATGCAGAGTAAAAAGTTCCACTGGAAATAGACTGTTTCAGATTAGACTCTGAAAACCCAAGGAATCAAAATCAAAGAATCAATATCAGCAATTGTGAGGCTCACGTATGCACAGTGTGTTAGCGTTTCCACTCATTATCCCAGGTGGTTCTCACACAATCTCATGAGATTTTCAGGCAAGGTGCTTTTCCAGAAAAGGATCCTGAGACTCAGGAAAGTTAAATGACTTATCTAGCGATGGCACACAGAATGTCTGCCTCCAAATACTCATGCCACTTGGCTGGTCCACAGTGCCCACATACTTGGTCAAACATTATTCTGGATGTTTCTATGAAAGTTTTTTTGGATGAGACTAACAGTGAAATTGGAGGACTTTGAGTAAAGCAGATTGCCCTTCATAATGGGAATAGCCCTCATTCAATCAGCTGAAAGCCGAATTTAACAAAAAGCTGACCTCCCCCAAGTAAGAAGGATTTCTCCAGCAAATGGTATTCAGACTCATACTCCATCAACTTTCCCCTGAGTCTCCAACCTCCCAGCCCACAGTGCAGATTTGGACTTGCCAGCCTTCATAATTGTGTGAGCCAATCCCTTAAATAAACGTCTCTACATAGACACACACATCTTTCCTATTAGCTCCATTTCTCTGGAGAACCTTAACATACACTGCATCTCATGCCAACACCCAGTAAGCAAGCCCCATTGTCCAGATCCATCATTCTTTCATTCCTATGGACTATCAGAACAAGGAATCCAAGAACTTCCCTTGTTCTGGTTTTGTTCTTATGGTTCCCCTCTTCTGATGGGTCTGCTTCTGAGAAGGACTTTCTCTAGAAACTGAAATCATCAGAGATTGTGAACATGGGTCTTCATGGAATGGAGATTTTAAGTATAACCCTTGGAAAGCAGAGTTGAATAGGCAGAACATTAGTTGTTACTATTTCACCTTTGGTCTTTTTCCTGGCTTGCTTCATTGATGCTGAAAGACAAGAAAAGAATGAAGAATCTTGAACTTAATTCTCACTCCCCTCTCTTCTGGCAAGCTGCAGACATTCATTATTCGTCAATAATATGCCTTGATGGATTGCATTAATTAAGATCAGTTTTTCCTTCGTTGTTATTCATTTTTTAAAGTGCAAAAAATAATTTTCTATTATTCCCTTTCTGGAAAAACTCAATAACACAGATTTGCTGCATGGGGTTCTCACTTGACATTTCTACAAGCAGTCCTTTGCTGATGAGGGGCACAGACTTTCAGGTCTTTAGGAACATCTGCACTCTACTTAATACCATTCTGCTCCCTGAGCAGAGATGGGGTAGCATCCGATCAAAGACTCACCATTACTCTCCAGGTCAGCCCTAACGCATGGAACATCATCCAAAAGACACCTAAGATGGGAAGGCAGCTGGTGAATGATATTGAGGGACTATTCTCAGGTGTCCCCAAATCCATTCATAAGCCAATCTGCCACCCCTGAGTAAGATATTAGGATCTACCCTAGAAACCTTGCCCCACTCCGGTAGATGGTCTGTGGGTTTTGCATCAAAGTCTTGGTTCCTGCTCAAACTTCCTTCCTGCCCAAATTCTTCTCCTAGAATGATGCTGTTCTACTACTTCCTGAGAGTTTTAATCTCAAATGTCTCTCTGCTCAAACACGATTTAGAAAACGTGAACAGAAACAAAATTCAATCTGTTCTCAGAGCTGAGCCTAGGGTCTCCTTAGCTGATTTGGATCTCTTTTTCCCCCAGTGTTGAAAAACACAGGAGGAGCCATGCCCTTAAAAGGATGTAGAAAATCAAGTAAATGCCCCAGGAAGCAGAGCTTGAGCTCATCCAAGGGACAAAATTATCTCTCGGAAAAAAAAAAAAAGCATTCATCTTCCATCATCTGAAGCACACTGAATCCATGGGCAATGGGGCATTGACAATGCACACTACACTAGTGTTCCAGGCCTGTATCAAACAGCTAAGGAATTGTCACAGAGGGTTCCCAAAGGAGAAGGAAGGGAAATGGGAGCCCCCTATCCAGACCACTAGATGCCCCTACCTTCCTCTCAACCTTGTTATTTTCCAACACCATCCTTTCATTGCATAATATATATCCCTTAGGAAAATTTTCTATTTATTTCACTTATAACCCAGATATAATCAGAGTCCATCTTTTACCCTTGGAGATCTTGACTTGGAACCAATTAATTGTACAACCATGAAAATCTGAAGTTTACCCTGTAATTTTTGCTAATTCTCAGGGATTTATACTCCTGAAATATTCTCCATCTTTTATGCCAGCTTCTCCATATAATCTATTTTGGCCCTGCATTAACCCAGACACAGACCTCAGCCTCCCCTTCAAGCATCATGAAAGCATGCCACTTGATTTAAAAAAAAAAAGAAAGAAAGAAAGAAAGAAAGAAAGAAAAAAGCATGTTAATGGGCAAAACCGAGTTTACCAAAGATCCGACGTGGGTGATAAATTGTTGTATAGCCCATCCCCCTGCAGTTTAAATTCTTCTCTATGTTATCACTTTCCAACCAAAGTCCCTTTTGTACTGCTTTGCCCTTCTGGCTCTCAATTCTTCCTCCTCCACCGAAGCAGTGTCTTGCCCTGCAAGTCTCCTCTTCTCTCTCCCAGGTCCTCACACCACCGCTGCAAGTCTCCTCTTCTCTCTCCCAGGTCCTCACACCACCGCTACCATGACTACCACAGTATTTCAAATTCTTCACTCTTTCTTATATGGAGTTTGTCAGCTCCTCCAACTCCCTACTCCAACCTGGCTAGCCAGGTTCATACTGATTTAAAGGGTAATTGAGGCCTAACTTTTTAAGACAGCAGTAGGAGTCACATAGAACCATATTCGTGTGTGTGGTGTGTGTATGTGTGTGTGCATATTTTGAATCACATCTATAGGTGGTAAATTAGGAAAAAAAATTTCTAATTTTCCCAACTTCTTGGTAACTTTGCTACAAAATTCTTTCAATGCTTATTAAAAATAATTAATGGAGTCATGTATATCCTAGTGTATATGTTTATCTGTTTTCATCTACCCATGTTAGCCAAATATTTAAGATATTCATACTATGTACTTATGGCCTAATTATTAAGATTTTAAGCTGGTGAGTTCATGCACTGCATCATTTCTATACTTTGATTTCTTCAATTCCTCTGTTGGTGCTAATGTTTCACCTTGCCAAGAACTACCAAATCTTTCCCATCCATGAGATGAGGCTTCGCTAGAGTTGACAGCTCCTCTTTTTCACAAATTTCTTTGGCGCCAACAGTTTCTCCTGAGATGCTAACCTCAAAGGGCTTTGTCTTACTTCATTTGGTTTGCCATAACAAAATGCCATAAACTGGGGGAGCTCAAAGACAACAGAAATATATTTTTTGCAGCACTGGAGGCTGGAAAGTCCAAGATTAAGGTGCCAGTAGATTTGGTGTCTGGTGAGAGCCCATCTCCCGATAGATGGCGCCTATTTGCAATGTCTTACATGCTGGATGGGACAAGGCTGCTCTAGGACCTCAAAAAGGGCATTAATCTCACTCATGAGGGTGCTTCCCTCATGACCTGATCCCCCCCGCAAAGGCCTCACCTCCTAATACCATCATCTGGGGACAAGAATTTCAACATACAAAACTGGGGGAACATAAGCATTGAGACCATAGCAAGCTTACACATCAATCTCTGCCACACTCTTATCTACTCTCTCTTCAATGCAAGATCTGTTTCTGACAGAAAAGTCCCTGTGCACATCTTAGCATGCCTGACATTGAATCTAAAGGCCAAAGGACTCCCAAATCTAAAAACATCCTTCAAAGTTTTAGAAAAAATCAACTCCAGAGAAAATCTTTCCACATGAGAAATAACTCTAAAAATTTTTTATCAACTGTATCCTTCAAAAATATCAAAGTGAAGGCCAAGTGCAGTGGCTCACCTGTAATCCTGCACTTTGGGAGGCTGAGGCAGGTGAATCACTTGAGGTCAGGAGTTCAAGACCAGCCTGGCCAACATGGTGAAACCCTGTAACTACAAAAATACAAAAAAATTACCCAGGTGTGGTCGTGTGCACCCGTAATCCCAACTACTCGGGAAGCTGAGGCAGGAGAATTGTTTGAAGTAGAGAGGCAGAGGTTCCAGTGAGCCAAGATTGTGCCACTGCACTCCAGCCTGGGTGACAGAGTGAGACTTCGTCCCATCCCCCCCAAAAAAATCAAAGTCATAAAAGACAAAGAAATCTGGGAAACTGCTCCATATTAAAGGAGATTAATGGGGCATGATAAGTAAATAAGTAACATGTGATCCCTACTGGATCCTGTACTGAAGGAAAAACATGCTGTAAAGAACATTACTAGGCAGGCAAATTGACAACATTAGACTAGAGATGCCACATAAGATAGAAGTCCTGTGTTCATGTTAAATTTACTCAAATTGATTACTGCACTGTGAATATGTAAGAGAATATTTCTTTTCTTAGAAATACACATTTAAGTATTTAGCAGGAAGTATTATGATGTATGCAACTGAATTTCAAGAGTTTGAAACAAAGAATGATGTTTGTATAAAGAGCAAGTAGCGCAAACCATGAACAATAAATGCATCTGGGCAAAGGGTATTGGGATGCTCTTTGGTGTTCTTGGAGCTTTTCTATGAGTTTCAAATTGTTTCCAAATAAATAATTCTATGTAATGGCCCCTCAGTCCATCCCACCGAATTTTAACTCACTTTGCAATGGATAAAGCTTGGGTCCACAGCTGTCACCATCACACGCAACTCTCCAAAGTGAGAAATTCCAAATATAAACAGTCTTATTAGGTTCTGTCTCAGGCAAAGATGCTGGGATAGTCTATTAAAATGGTATTTTTAATATTGTCAGTAAAGGTTTTAAAATATGTTGGAAAAAGAAAAAAACAGTAAATGAAATAAAGATAAACACTACATATAAAGATACAAAAATAAAAAGAATCACATTTGCATCATAATTTGAGACTCTTGCCTTGTTGCATACCAGCTGCATGACTTGGGAAACGTCACTTTACCTTTTTGTTTTTTGGTTTGTCTGGAATGTGGCGCTAAAAATCCCTAGTCACATGATAAATGGTAATTATAATTAAGAACATAAATAGAATCAGTAGAAGCTTTCCTGGGCCTGAAATTTCTTTTTGCAGATGATCCTAATTATTATGGGGGGGGGATCAGGCATAGCACTTTGCCTAATAATCTGTGGGACACAGTCGTACAAGTCTATAGATGATAGGCTTGTCATCTTCCCGCCAGTAGGTAGCACTTCAGTCATCTTATTTTTGCATTTTAGTAGCGCCCACCCTACAGAGCTGATCTGCTGAAGGCCAATTCCAAGACAGGCCGCCCCCCCATTTCAGCCTTCTCAACGTGATCCTTTCAGGACACACTTTTTTCTACTTTTGAATCTCCCTGCGAATCCCAGATTTCACCTAATTTCTATTTCTCATCAAAGTTTTTCTATGTTGGGATAAACCTGCCCTTGCACTATATTTGCCTTACTATGCATTGAAAAACCAATTTATAATTATCCTTTTTTCTTTATTTTTATTTTTTTGTTTTTTGAGACAGAGTCTTGCCTCTTGCTCTGTCTGCCAGGATGGAGTGTAGTGGCACGATCTTGGCTCACTGCAACCTCAACCGCTCCGCCTTCTGGGTTCAACTGATTCTCATGCCTCAGTCTACTGAGTCGTTGGGATGACAGGCACATGCTGCCATGCCTGGCTAAATTTTGTATGTTTTTAGCAGAGACGGAGTGTCACCATATTAGCCAGGCTGGTCTTGAACTCTTGACTTCGGGTGATCTGCCCACCTCAGCTTCCCAAAGTGCTGAGATTACAGGCATGAGCACCCGGCCATAGTTATCCTTTCTAACAGAAAAATTTTGTTGCCAGCCTTCTTCAAGATAGAAACAAATCCTCAGGTGCAGACATCCCACTCCTCTGTAATTTGTTCATCAGTTTAATTATCTGGAGAGAAGGCTGTGCTTGCATGAAGGGTTTGAACTGCATTTGGAAATTGCAGCCTGCCATCTCTGGGGGACGAAGGGTGTGCTTCACCAGAGTCTTGATTGAGGCAATGGAAATTTCAAATTTGAAAACTTAATACAATGAAACATGAGGCTCTATCCTATAGACCAGTGCTAAATAATACAAAATGACTTTATGTTTGAAAAGAAAGAATACAAAGGTTTGGACATGTGGCATATGTAGTTGCAAGTACCTATCAAAATACAGACATGTTTTTAGAGAATTCTTTTAAGCAATTTTTTTTTAGTCTCACATCCAATTTTTTGAGGTGTTACTTTTAAGGAATCATATTCAGACTTGGTATTTTAGGGCTTTTGTATAATCAAATAACATTTGAGCAACTAGAGATTTTTTTTAAATCATAACATAACTGAAAAATAATATGATAATCAATATTTCTCCTGTCTACCTCCCTTTTCCCAGAGAAAATAATTAATCACCTTTATTTCCAGGATATCAGATAAGGAATTTCAAGAATGAAATATAGGAATTATAAAAATGTGCATCAGGCCCAAGAAACTAAGGAGGAAATTAGTTTAACTCCCTGTTTTATATAATAAGAAACTGAAGTCCACAGAAGATTTATCCAGGACTACTCAGGTCATGACCACACATCCACCTTCCTTGGTCTCTGCACTCTGGGTACTGTCCTATTCCATGGGCTTGCACATGCCATCAACTCTGCAGCCTTTTCCTCAATATCTCTTCCCCTCCTCAAGGCCTCTTCGAGGCTTTCTAGACAGGCTGCTTCAGATAACATCCTGAAACAGTTCTTATTTCTATTCTAGGTGTCTTCTCACTGCTATATTAAGATTCCTTTTTAGGCCGGTGTGGTGGCTTACACCTGTAATCTCAGCACTTTGGGAGGCTGAGGCAGGTGGATCACCTGAGGTCAGGAGTTGGAGACCAGCGTGACCAACACGGTAAAACCCTGTCTCCACTAAAAATACAAAAATTAGCCAGACATGGTGGCAGGTACCTGTAATCCCAACTACTCAGGAGGCTGAGGCAGGCGAATTGCTAGAACCTGGGAGGCAGAGGTTGCAGTGAGCCGAGATTGTGCCATTGCACTCCACCCTGGGGAACAGGGTGAGACTCCATCTAAAAATAAAAAAAAAGATGCTTTTTAATTCTAATGGAAGAAATTGATTCTTGTTCACTGAAATGCAATTTGACAGCATTTGCATCTACATCTAGGGAGTTTTCCTTGTTTTCTTTTCTTTTACCTCCATTTATACAACATTTATTGAACTTCTATGGGTGAGAAGAGCTATGATAGGTGCTGAGGATATAAAGAAGAGTGAGGGGGAAGCTCCTGCCAGAAAGAACACAGTCTTCCTTCTGCTGTCAGAGGACATAACCCATCTAGCAGCTTGCATTCTTTTGGTTCTTGTTCTTTTCTACTGGACACAGGCATGACCTAGCTATTATTAGATGATATTTGTTTACAGGAGTTCTATTATGTCTGCTCATCTATCCATCAGTCCATGCATCTATTTGTCTCAACAGCTGAGGATACCATTCTGTTGCCTAGCATGTCAACATGCCTGATTTATTAGTTAGCCGAGCATAGGCATGTTTAGTTATATCATTGTTTCTCACAATGAATGGTCTTTTGTCCATAGGGTAAATCGTTTTGAGTTGTGTAAAATGAGAATCTGACAGTGTCCCCTCAGGGATGAAGTACTTCCTCTGTTATTTTGTAAAACTGTAAAATGACATTTAAAAACAGTACCATATAATCAAATCTTCCCAAAATACCAGAAAAGGAATTAGTAAACTTCTAAAACTTGAGTCTTCATGTTCTTCGTGGTTAGTTTCTTAATTAACAGCTTAGAGATCCCACCTGCTGTCAAAATAATTGTGCCATCTTCTTACTTAATTTTAATAAGACCTCAAAAGACTCCTAGTTTTTTTTTCTCTGTCTCTCTTAGAGATTTGTTTTACTTTCTACCACTCTTTTCTCAGAAAGTGTTTCAATACACATTTTAACCCAAGAGGAGCTGAAAAGAAGACATGTTTTAGTTGTTAAAATACAGGAGTCTCTTTGACAGGGAGGGGGGATCTGAAATAAAGGGAGCAACCTTATTAAAACTTGGAGCGGTGCTTGAACGCATCCTAAAATGATTAAATTGTGTGTTCTGGTTAAAAATTATAAGCTGGGTAGTTTAAAGCCACTCCCATTGACCAATAAAATGGAAAATATTGGAGTAGCCCAGATACTAGTTTTCTGTGAGCTGCTTCTTTATGAATTGCGATGTGAAATGTTCAGTACAAGTGACAGTAAACAAAAGTAAGATTTTAAAAATGCCTGGAGGATATGTGAGTCACAATAATTATGGAGTCAATTTCTGCCTCCTGATAAAGACTACTAATAAATTCTAAGTACATTAACTGTAGCTGCTGATACAGTAATAAATATTGATGTACAACAAAATTCAGAATATCTTTTTTTCCAGCCTGAATCTTCAGCCCAGGCTGGGAGCTCTACATTACTCAGACTTTAATAAAGAGAAATTGCTTTATATCTTTAGATTAGACAAAAACAGAAAACTCTATGTCTATCTACTTATAATGTATTACAGTTTATATGAGATGTAAATAAATCATTACAGTTATAATGAATTTTGGGGGACACAAAAAAAGAAAATGAGTTTACTTGAATTCTTGGTGTTTCATGTGAGCCACAAAAATTAGGAATTTGCATACACTTTTCTTCAAAAAATGATAATAATAAAAGGCTTTTATTTCCATCTGTAGTGTACATTCCTGCTCTTTGCTTTCCCCCCCAGAATACCTCCATTTGGAAAACCTTAAGAGAGAGCAAACTCTTTGTAATTGGCTTTGCTTTTTCCTAAATGTCAAAAATCTGGAAAGTGGGGTATAGTAAAAGGATCCCCAGTCTAGAAACTGGACAAACGTGACCTTTAGTTCAATTCCTGCCTTGGGTTTGCTGTGAAATCCTGGGACATTCATTTACCGTCTTTGTACTTCTAGGTTTTCATTTAAGAAATGAGAATATCGACCTGGATAACCTACACAATCTTTGCTGGTACAACTGTATGACGTAAAATATGACTTTGTAAGCTCCAACTTTACCCCTTTAAGAATGTCGCATTTGAATTC
This sequence comes from Ateles fusciceps, assembly GCA_036589455.1. NCBI lineage: Eukaryota > Metazoa > Chordata > Mammalia > Primates > Atelidae > Ateles > Ateles fusciceps. The sequence continues at coordinate 492,703 of JAZHEH010000827.1, read as the reverse complement.
ATTATATCTTTGAATTTTTTTAAGTTTAAATTATTTTTTGTGTGACTTCCCTGAGAATACTAGCAATGGAGGGACCTGTGCTCTAGCTAAATGAACTAGGCTTTCATTCGATCTCACTAGTTAAACCAGCACAAAAAAGAAAGTTTTTGAGTCCATTTACAGACACCAGTCACTCTTCCATTCATGCTGAATTATGTCTGGCCATTTTTCTTCAACCTAGTTTTTATTTTAGCACTATTCTCCATCCCATCTTCCCATAGCCCCAGTTCCTGCCTGGATGAGAAGCCCAATACTAAGCCATCTTCTACCGCTCAGCTCACACACCTTATTTCACAACATGTTTCCACTGCCCTAAGAAACAAGTTGCTTTTCCCTACTGCTGCTCATGACTTTCGCACTGCCATGCCTTCACTTGTATTATTGTCCACTTTTATCATCTTCATCCATCTACAGTAACACTGTCCAATAGTATTTTTGGCAAAGATGGAAATGTTCCATGTCAACCATTAGCCACATGTGACTATTGAACACTTGAAATGGGGCTAGGTGACTGAGAACCTGAATTCTAATTTCATTTAATTTTCAGTGATTTACATTTAGATAGCCGCATGTGGCTAGTGGCTAACATATTGGACAGTGCAACTCTAGATGATCACATCATTAGATGTCTAGCTCAAATCCCAGTCCTTCCAGGATAGGGCTCATTAAAATTACCTCAAGAACTTTAAAAAAAGAGAGAGAGAAAGAGAAGACCTCAGCTTCACTCACAGATTTTTTAAAAGAATTGGTTTGCAGTGAGACGTGGGGGATGAATATTTGTAAAAGGTTTACCCAGTGATTCTAACATGTAGCCAGAGTTTATAACCATTGTTCCAGAAAACATGTCAGGCTTCCCATTTCTCAATACTTGCTTGATACTTCTGAAACCCTGCATAATAGTCTGAAAACTCATTGCATCCAGCATTTCCTTTTACTGCTAGCTTCACTTTTCTTCATCCAATTGTAAACATCTTTTCCTGTTTTGTCCACTGACATGACATGTTCTGGATAAGTTTTTAATGATTGAATCTCTTTCACCTATTGTACATAATCTTGAGTTGAAAAATATTCATGTCTTTTGATTTTATAAATCCTATATGAGGCTAGGCTTGTGTGGTTTTCTACTCTGTCTTAAAAACATTACTATTCATTATAATTAGTCTATTAATGACAGATGTCTACGATAGTTTGTAAGTTCCATCAGAGCAAGGGCCATCCCTGTTCACCGTTTTATCCCTAGTACCTAGTCTGACACATAGAGGCATTAAGTAACTTATTGTCTAATGAATAATTTAATGAAAGAAGAAATAGTTGAATAAATGCATTTAAGGTAATACTCGTGTATTGCTTTGTTGATGAAAAGTGAACACACTTTCAAAAGATCAAAATACAGACCATCTGCATCTTGAGGTTGTATGCATGTGAGTGCAGGTGCATGGTGTGTGTGTGTGCATGTGTGAGTGTCTGTGTGCATGGATGTTTTGTGTGTATGTTTGAGATGTGCAATTATTATGAGCATCCTTAGAGGATCCAAAACTTGCTGAGTATTCCAAAGGATCTCTCAGCACCTCTTGGTTCTGCACAGCTGGTAGCTCTGCTCTCCCTAGCTATAGTCCTGGGAAATATGGTATTAATACTGAGTGAACAGATGGTGTAGGGTGTGTTACTTAAGACAGTTTTGCCAGGAGGTAAATTTATGCTTTATAAATGTACTTCAAAACTATGCTATTTGATTTAATCACTTAATGCAAAGACAGCTGCATACTATATTTGCCTTAACTGCAGTTATATGGGTTATCTGCCAATCTGTTAATTATAGTATTTTGAAAGACTTCAGGAAAAAAACAGTAATTATACAGATTGGGGGTGGAGGGGAGGAACATTTTTGAAGCCTAAATTCAGACATTCATTCCCAGCTAACACAAACTTATTGAAGACTTAGAAAACCTGTTAGGAAAGTGGGAGTAGATGTGATGGTTTTCCTTTGAAAGGGATTTATGTGTGTGTTCTCACTTTGCATCAGTTATCCTGGGCAGTAACTGCCTGAGGGATGGGAGTTGAGTGATATTTCAACAGGACAGAGCACCAGCCTACTACACTAAGGTCTTTTAGCAACTGCTCAAGCCCTTAAATTAAAGGAAAGGGGAGGAGGCGGCTCAAACATGTCCTTAACTTTTTCCTACTTTCCCATAACCTGCTTGTTCCTTGAGTCTTCTGTACTTAAATTTTCTCTGCAAAACTTTTGCAGCAATGATTAAGTATGTTTAATTAATACTATATCAGGGAAAGGGAATATTTTAAGCTTAGTCTGACAGCTTCCTTTTCTTGCCAAGGACTAAATGCCATAAGCTTGTAGGAAAAGTCTGGCCCATTTCCCCTATCCCCCTGGGAATTCATGTTAAATGAATTTCATTGTCATGTTGAGAATAAGATTTCCTGTCCGTGGGCAGTACTGGATTAAAGTGTTGAATGGGATCCAGGTAATAAATCAAAGAATTCTGGAAAGAACATTAAAGCCTATTTGGTCAAAGTCTCTCATTTGACAGGTGAAGAAACTGAGGATGCAAATTCTTAAATGATTTGCCTTCTGAAATCAGTTAAGGAAACGGGGTGATTTTCACAAGGCACCATCTTTCATCTATGTAGGCATTTTTCACATGCATCTCACTGCTGATGAAGACTGTAAAGAGATAGAAAATAAGCAGAGGGAGCAAAGAGTTTATTTTCTTGTGCTAGCTCAATACATGACTGGCTGGAGCTACCTCTAGGCAAAATGAGAAGATGGTCATAATAGTAATAGCTCTTCTCATTGATTTCCGAGAGCCTCCACATTCCATAGCAGCCAGGGCCATCTACTCTGAGAACAGTGCCCGTGGGGTGGAGCATCACAGTCTGACCAACTGAGTGGTCATCAGTTGCCTACTATATGCTAGGCAATGTATTATGTACTTTCCCAACATCATCTCAATTAAAATATCTAGAAACCTACAATTCAAACATTATTTCATGCATTTCACAGAGAGGAAAACTAACTTTCAGTGTGAATAATTTTACACAAAAAAGGAAGAGAAAGGAATCAAAGATTCGCACTACAGAAAATCACCAAACAGCAAAGGTAAACAACAGGACAGGAAGAAAGGAACAAAAGATCTCCCCACGGTAATCAGAAAGCAAAAAAATACAGCAGATGCAGAGGTTGAGTAATTTGCTTCAAGTCACGTAGCTAATTTCAAATGGAGTTCCATATTTAGACTTGGACTTACAGATTCAGAAGGGATTGCCTTCCCAAGAAAATATGTTTTTCTTAATATCTTTTTTACAAAACTGGCTGAAAATACTTCTTCCAGTTCTCTGAGGTCTTATTACTGAGCTTGTTCAGTTCCATCTTGCAGCCTGTTACTCCTAGCCTATCCTCTGCACAGCAGCAGTCTATCTGATGGCTATCTCATCTTCATGGATGGGCTCTATAGAATGTTCAACAAACCTCAACTGATAACCTGATACGTGCTTAATCCAGGTCATCAAAGCAGCCAAATGGGTCCCAGCTCTTTCTTTGCAGGAAGCACCCATTTCGAGAATATCCTGGTTATGCTGATACGAAACTGTTCATCTGACCAGAAGAGTAATTAATTTTTTCTTGTTTTAGGCAGAAAGAGAGAATAATGCCAAAGTTGGCAAATGGAGGAAGAATTGGAGGGGCAGGCTTGGCTTTCGGTACTTCTCAAATCATACTTAAGTGACTACCTTACTTTATCTATGAAGGAGTGTGAAGGGACTTAAAAGTGGTCCCAAGGATTTCCATTTCCTGGAGGGTAATTAGATCAAAATTAGGACAATGGTCATCTCTTTGAGTCTTTGGATCTCTGCTTTGGGTGTTTTTTCTAGAACAGAGGCAGGTGTTTTATTAAATTTCTTAAATGGGAGCCTATGTGTGATCCCAATTTTCATGTTTAATGGCAACATTTTTGATTAATATTCCTTGGCTGCTATCTATTTTCTCTGTTCCTTTTCTAACTTCTTGCAGTATCTCTAATTAAATATATAAAATATATATAAACCTTATATGTAATACATAAACCATATAGATAATATATATAATAAACTTTCTTTAATTAACTAGTAGAGGATAAGCCTGCTTGACTCAAAGATAACTTTATATGTGTGTGTGTATACATAATTTGCATCAGTTATTCTGGGTAGTGACTGCTGGAGAGATGGGAGTATATATATATATATATATATATATGTACATATATATATATATAGAGAGAGAGAGAGAGAGAGTTATCTTTGAATGAAGCAGGTTTATCTTCTATTAGTTAAAGAAAGAAAGATCATGCATTGGAGGCCAGTATTCTAGAAGAATGTTATTCTGTTTTGTACTAAAGTTAATTGCATTATGGCATAGATACTTTATGGCACAGGGCTGAGTGTGTGTGTGAGTGTGTGTGTCCTTCTTTGTGGTATAAAATAACTTTCAGGGAAGATCTGTCACTAGCCCAATTACCCATTTCTGTTGTTGGAAAGAAGGTATTGCTTCTAGGAGGAAAGTCAATTCTGGGGAATTCCAGCTGTTTAGTTTCACAGTCCCACATGGAAAATCTAGGTGTCTCTTGGCATCCTTATTTAACCAGCAATGCATTTGGCAATCCTTTCTTAGATACTGTGATTTAGAATTTTTTTAAAAAACCCTCCTGTCATCAAGGATAAAATCTGTGTCTGTATGCCATTATACTTGTTTCTTTGGAGTGATTCCTAAAACAAGGGAGGAAAGGAAAATGAGCTTTATTCCATCTTCTAATACACAGAACCTTCCTCTTTACAGATCATTTTTATTTTTATTTATATTTCATTTTTAAAAATCTATTATTTTTTAAATAGAGGAAAAAAATCACACCCAAGTATAGTTGATTGATCTTTGACAAAGAAACAAAGAAAATTTAATAGAGAAAGGACTTTCTTTTCAACAAGTGGGGTTGGAACAGTTGGACATTCTTGTGCAAAAATATAGATCTAAACACAGACCTTACACTTTTCACAAAAAATAACTCAAAATCAATCATAATCCTTAATATAGAATGCAAAACAATAAAACTTCTAAGAAATAATATAGGAGACTTTGAGTTTGGCAAAGTCTCCTTTTAAGCTTTTTTAAGCTTTTAGATACTATAACAAAAAGGTAAAAAATGCAAGAAAAAATGATGATTAACTTTATCAAAATAAAAAAATAACTTCTGCTTTGTGAAAGACACTGTCAAGAAAAACACCTTAAGAAAAATTAAGCCACAGACTGGGAGAAAATATTTGCAAAACACATATCTTGAAAAGATTTATATCCAAAATATACAAAGAACCATTAAAACTCAACAATAAAAATACCGACTTAAAAATAAGCAAAAAATCTGAACAGACATCTCATTAAAGCAGATATACATATGTTAAACAAGCACATGAAAATACTTTCAACATCACATCATTGGGAAAATTATAAATTAAAACAACAAAGAGAAAGCCAGGCAGGGTGGCTCATGCCTATAACCCAAGCACTTCAGGAGGCTCAGGTGGGAGGATCACTTGAGCCCAGGAAGTCGAGGCTGCTGTGAGCCATGCTTGTACCACTGCAATTCCAGCCTGGGAGACAGAGCAAGAGCCTGTTTTTTGTTGTTATTGTTTGTTTGTTTTTTTTAAATGAGATACCACCACACATATATTAGAATAGCTAAAATGTCAAACATTTACAACACTAAATGCTGGCAGGGATGTAGAGTAACAGGAATTCTCATCCATTGCGGGTGGGGAATTCAAAATGGTAGCAGCACTTGGAAGAAAATTTGGCAGTTAGTTTCTTATAAAACTGAACTTACTCTCACCACATGATCCAGCATTCACACTCCTAGGTAGTTACTCAATTAGGCTGAAAACTTACCCACACACAAAAATCTACATGCAAGTGTTTAGCAGCTTTATTTATAATTGTAAAAAACTGAAAGCAACCAAGACATCCCTCAACAGTTAAATACATCAACAAACTGTGGTACATCTTAACTGAGCTATCATGCCACCAAAAACTAGAGGAACCTTAAATGCCTATTGTCAAATGAAAGAAGCCAGTCTTAAAAAGCCACATAACATGTTTCTAATCATATGATATTCTAGAAAAGTCAAAAAGCTACAGAAAAAGCAGAAAGATCATAGTTCCCAGAAGGAGGGAGGGAGATGAATAGAGGAAGCATGGGATATTTTAAGGTGATGAAACTACTATTTATGATGCTATAAGGTGGATAAATGCATTATGCATTTGTCAAAACCCATAGAACTGTCCTATAAAGAATGAATCTTCATGTAAATTATAAACTTCAGTTAATACTGCATCAATATAAATTTATTAACTATAAAAAATATATATCATAATAAAAGATATTAATGCTAGAGAAAACTCTGTGTGCAGGTCAGGGGGCAGCATATATGGAAACTCTGTACTATCTACTCAAAACATTAACATCACATTTATTCAGAGAGGCCAAAGTTTTGGGGGATGATGTTATCATTAATGAAATTTTTTGGAAACTCCTTTTTAAGACCTCTTTCAGAGGCTGTGGGTTATCTTTTTAAACATCTTCAATGTTAGCAAGCATTATTTTTTCTTTGAGCTTCTGAAATAATCAAGTCATTAAGACATAATATAAGTGAACACTTGTTTATAAATCTGGAATTATAATTTTGGTTTTAAAAAACAAAATTTAAAATGTTTATGGCATAATCTATCTTTGAAGCACAGATTCTTAAAAAATATGAATAATGACAATATTCTTAGCATATTGCATAGCTTTCCAGTGTAACTATTATGGAACATTCCCTTCATTTCGATGTCCAAATACTTATTATAACATCTGTCAGAAAGGTAAACCCACTTTCTTATGCACACACATAGGAAGGGATACAGAAGAAAAGAATGGAAAAGAGAGATGAAGGGTCAAGAATTAGGGACTTTGACAGAGGAGATAAGATGTCACAAATAATACTATTTCCTAGTGTTATTTCTATTTTAAATTTATAACATGCATGCTAACATTATTTCCTTACAGAATATAAATGATGCTCTGCAACTATAGGAAAATTAATTACACGTATAAAACAATTTTGGGATGATCCGCTCCCTGCTTTAGCATGCCCTGAAGGCCAAACTTACATATCCATCATTCAAAAAACTTCCCTTTTTCATAGATTCTGATTTCACAGAGCCACACCTTCTATACTTTAAGTTGCCCTAGAGTGTCTTGTAAGTCTTCATGAGAAAGACTTCAGACAAATGATTTAAATGGATTAATCCAACAAAGGGTGTTACCCTGTCAATGCCTGTGGCTGTATAAAATACAAGCTAGGACAGAGTTTAGGATGCAGCTTGTGTCTAAGTAACTTAGTCTCTCTTTGCTCAGGAATAGTAGAGAGGATATCACTGAAAAAAAATGCCCTTTTTGGAAAAGAGACAATGGCATTCAGCCATGAAGGCCTGTATCATACGTTGCATTGCTTAGGGTCCAGAAAAGGTCCCTAACATAGCTGAAACCCACTGGATTCTTGTGGCTGTGATATACGGCAATAGTTTTGAATCCTCTACAAACTACAGAGACCAAGGTACACTATTGACACTTTCACTCATTAGGAATTACCTGCCTTTTTCTTCTGTCTTATTTCCCCACCTAGATAGTGGATTTCTTAGTTAGAAAACACTGTCTTTTCTTCTTCTTTTTTTTTTTTTTTTTTTTTTTTTTTGAGACAGAGTCTCACTCAGTCACCAGGCGCCAGGCTGGAGTGCAGTGGCACGACCTTGGCTCACTGCAACCTCCGCTGCCCGGGTTCAAGCATTCTCCTGCCTCAGCCTCCCGAGTAGCTGGGACTACAGGCGCGCGCCACCACGCCCAGCTAATTTTTTTGTATTTTTAGTAGAGACGGGGTTTCACCATGTTGACCAGGACGGTCTCGATCTCTTGACCTCGTGATCCGCCCGCCTCGGCCTCCCAAAGTGCTGGGATTACAGGCGTGAGCCACCGCGCCCGGCCTCTTCTTCTTTTTTTAATTTGGATCATAACACCATAATGTCTTGAACATCATATATACTGAAAAAAATATTAATTTTTAATTATTTTAAATTTCACTTACATTTCATTTAAATATATGTATTCAAAAGTACATACAGTACAGGTTATAAATTTGTCGTGTTTCTCCTGTTTTCTTCTTGAATGTAGTTTTCTCATCTTAAATTCATCTCAAAACTATCTTATAATAAATGTAACTTATTTTCTCTTTCTCCAAGAGTATTACAAATTTTCTCACATGAATGCATATGTTATTTACTGTACACTTTATATGTATGCTCAGGTATGTGTGAGATGGCTGTTAAAATAGATTATTATGTGGAATTTTATTTTAGAATTTTTATACACTTTGCCTTTGCCTGAATGAACATTTAGTTGTACTTTTTAAATTTCAGCATTGATTCATATTTTGACTTATGTAAATGTATCTAAAAATGAAACAGGAAATTTGACAATGACATAAAACCATCTTTTTACAGAACAATTGCATTTTCACAGCACAAGTTATACATACATTTTTAAACATTAAATTCTAGTTGTAGGCTTTTTACTGTTGGCCATGTTGAAGTAACTGATATTGGACTTACCCTCTTGCGGTTAAAGGAAAAAAAATACTATAAAATTGGATGAAATAAAAGAGGCCACTCTTTTCAGATAGTAGACAACAGCTAGAGCCGGACTGTGATCTCAGAGAAAACAAAAAAGACTGGATCGATCCTACATTCACCCTGATTGCACCCTGATGACAGTAGCCTTATTTTTTCTGTACCATAATGCAGTGCAGCAGAACCCAAGCAGAGCACAGAAGACAAAAATCCCAATTTGGAAAAAATTAGGACAGCAGGAATTTGCAGGTAGGTCACAGGAAAGAGAGAAACTATGCAGAAAATATCTGTGGAAATCTGAAATGGAGTCCTTTTCAGTCAGTTCCTGAATATTAAATTGCAAATTGAAGAGTTCCTGGAGCTCATACAGAGCCAGGAGACAATGCTACAATTGTCAGAGTACAGTCCTTGTTAAAAACCTAGGGTATTCAGTATTGACCCTAAAAGAATTATGCCTCTGTAACAGGGTTAAATCAGCTGTAAAGTAAAAGCTACTCTAGAAGAGCCATAACGTTTAAAAGCAAAACTCTAAAAGCTGACATGTAAGTTACTTAACTACCTGCCAGAACCAAGTTCACCACTTTTTAAAGACAACAAAAACGGCCGAGCATGGTGGTTCATGCCTGTAATCCCAGTACTTTGGGAGGCCAAGGCAGGCGGCTCACCTGAGGTCAGGAAGTCAAGACCAGCCTGACCAACATGGTGAAACCTCGTCTCTACTGAAAATACAAAAAAATAGCCAGGCATGGTGGCACACACCTGTAGTCCCAGCTATTCTGGAGGCTGAGGCAGGAGAATCACTTGAACCTGGGAGGTGGAGGTTGCAGTGAGCAGAGATTGCGCCATTGCACTCCAGCCTCCAACATGAGCGAAACTCTGTCTCAAAAATAAATAAATAAATAAATAAAAATAAAGACAACAAAAGCAAACATTTACCATGTGTAAAAAGTATATATTTTGTATTTTTAGAGCTAGAAACCACAATGTTGAGATGTTCAGTATACAATAAAAAGTTACTAAGGATTAAATGAAGCAAGACATTGCAGCCATTATCTAGGAGAAAAAAAATCAGTCACTTAGAAACAGATCCAGAAATGAAAATGATGGTAGAATTAGCAAAGTCTTTAAATAAGTTATTACACATTCACTCAACATCTTTTAAAAATTAAACACCACAAAGAAAGAAATGTGAGATATCAAAAAGTAGTATTTGTAGAACCAAAACATGTAATATCTGAAAACTAAAAAAAATTCTTAGACATGGTTAATGACAGATAATGCAGAGGAAAAGATCATGAAAATTAAATGCATAGTAACAGAAACTGAACAAACTAAAATACAGAGAAAAAAGGAAAAAAAATGAACAAACTCAGTGACCTATGTATGGTTCAATATTAAGCAGTCTAATGTGCATATAGACATATAGTTGGAGTTCCAGAAAAACAACAACAATAATAATCATTTTTTAAAAAGTGCATGTGGGTGTTTAAAAATATTTCAATATAGGCACGGTGGCTTATGCCTGAAATCCCAGCACTTTGGGAGGCCAAGGTGGGCGGATCATCTGAGGTTGGGAGTTCGAGACCAGCCTGATCAACATGGAGAAACCATGTCTCTACTAAAAATACACAATTAGCCGGGCGTGATGGTGCATCCCTGTAATTCCAGCTACTCAGAGTCTGAGGCAGGAGAATTGCTTGAACCAGGGAAGCGGAGGTTTGGTGAGCCGAGATCCCACGATTGTGCTTCAGCCTTGGCAACAAAAGTGAAACTCCGTATTAAAAAGAAAGAAAGAAAGAAAAAATATTTCAATAATAATGTTCATTTTTTCCAAATTTGATGAAATCTATAAGCTTAACACATACCACACAATTTAAGTTTAAAGAAAACTACCTCAAAGAAAACCATAATCTACTTGCTAAAAAACAGAAAGAGAAATTCTTAAATGCAGCTAGAGAAAAAAATGAACACACTACATATTGGACAATAAAGTAGGAAATATTTTTAGACTTCTTGACAGAAATTATGCAAAGCAGATGTATTAGTTTGCTAGGGCTGCCATAACCAAGTGCCACAGATTGGCTGGCTAAAAAATAGAAATTTATTTCCTCATAGTTCTGGAGGCTAAAAATTTTTCAGAGAGTTTTTCTCCCTGGTTTGTATTGACCAGTGTATTAGTCGTCAAGGTCTTACAGAGAAAGAGAATCAATATGATATATTACATATGTATGTTACGATACATATTATTTGTATGTGTATTACAAATGTATAAAATATGTATTCAATGTATATCACCTTTATTATATAGTTACTTAGTTAGATAAAAACGAGGAATTGGCTCATGCACGCTGGAGACTCAGGAAAGCCGATGTTGTAATTCAGTCCCAGTGAAAATGTCTGGGAACTGGGAGCACTGATGATGTAAACACAAGTTCGAGGGCAGGAGAAGATGAGATGAAATGTCCTAGCACAAGCAATGAGGCAGGAAAAATGAGGCAGGGAGAATTTCTCTTCTTCCACCTTTTGTTTTAATCAGGACTTCAACAGATTGACTAATACCCAACCACATTGGAGGGGGCAATCTACTTTACTGAATCCACCAGTTCAAATGCTAATTTTATCTGGAAATACACTCACAGACACAACCCAGAACAATGTTTAATCTGGGCATCCCATAACCCGTTGAAGCTGACACATACAATTAACCATCATAGCCATCTTCTTCTGGTATCTTCACATGGTCTTCTTTCTGTATCTGTATTCTCTTTTGTTTCCTCTTCTTGTAATGATGCTAGTCATACTGGATTAGGGCCCACGCATATGACTTTGTTTTACCTTACTAAGGCCCTGTCTCCAAACACAGTTGCATTCTGAGATACTGGTGGGTAGGACATCAACATATAAACTTTGGGAGGAAACAATGCAGTTCATAACACCAAATAACAATTAAATGGTATTTTAGAAATGACAAATGAAAATAAAAACTTTTAATCTCTGTTTGTAAAACCAGTAAAATAATCATTTAAAAATGAAGGGAAATAAAAATGTTTTCATACAAACACAACCTAAGAGAATTCATAACCAGCAGGCCTGTACTGCAGGAAATTCTTTAAGTGTAAAGAAAATAAAACCAGATGGAAATTCAGATCCACAAAATTAAGGACATTTGCTTCTGGCAAAGATGGAGTAACAGACTAGATTTCTCCTCCCACATGAAGTAGTAAAAAATGGACAAAATATACAAAACACTGATTTGCAAGACACTGTAAATAAAGTAACAAAGGATGATAACCTTGAGATGGGAAACAAAGGAGATGTGCCACACAATTCCTTCAGCTTACTGCTTTCAGAGTCTCCAGGCTGCAAGGCAGGGAGGGGAAATCAGATAGAGCACAGTGGACTCTCTGAGTTGAGCAGATGGAAGTGAGAGTCTAGAGAGACCAAGGTGGCTAGAATTCACAGAACAGAGTACCTGAGAAGAGACAATTAGAAAGAGAGAGAACTCTGGAGTCTGCAGAGAGTGTCCCTCAAGTATTTAGTTCAGTACTGATGAGTGTACATGTGTGAGAAAACTACTTGAGATTGTGGAAAAAAAATTACACAGAAGAATGATGTCTGGGACTTAATCCTGGGAAGAGTTCTATCCCCACAAGTCACACGAAAGCCCTCATGATTTGGGAATTGGGTAAAGTGCACAAAAATAATAATTAGCTTTAGACTGAGCACTATTTTTATACCACCCAATCCTAAAAGCAACACCTGAAGGGATTAAACTGTTTCCAAGTTACTTACTGTGTCTCAGACAGAACTCAACAGTAATTGCAAAAATGTTTTGAAAAATCATCCAGCACCTCACAAGGTAAAATTCATTGTTTGCTATCCAGCTAAAATTACCAGGCACACAAAAAGGTAGAAAATGGCCAGGTATGGTCGTTCACACCTGTAATCCCAGCACTTGCACTTCAGTAGGCCAAAGTGGAATTACTTGAGGTCAAGAGTCCAAGACCAGCCCAAGCAACATAGCAAGACTCCATCTCTACAAAAAATAAAATAAAAATTAGCCAGGTGTGGTGATGCATGCCTGTAATTCTAGCTATTTAGGAGGCTGAGAGGGGAGGATCATTTGAGAGCCCAGGAGTTCAAGGTTATAGTGAGCTATAATCATGCCACTGCACTCTAGCCTAGGCAACAGAGTTAGACCCCTGTCTAAGAAAAAGGTGTGGGGTGGGGCAAAAGAAGATAAGCCATAATGAGGATATTAATAATCAGTAGAAACTACTCTGAACTGACATAGAGAAGAGAGAATTTTAAAATGTTAAAAGAATATCAGTAAGCTGAGAGACATACACCTATTATCAATAATCTAGGGGAAGCCCAAAGGAAAGGAAAGAGAAGGCAGGGGGAGAAAAAATATTTGAAGAAGAAAGAACCAAAACATTATTAAACTTTGATTAAAACTATAAATTACAGAACTAGGAATCCCTAGGTAAAGAAACATAAAAAAAAATTGCTCAATACCAGTGGTAAAGGAAAAATCTTAGAAGCAGGAGAATTAAAAAGAACACAGTATATATACAGATAGAAAAATAAAGATGCTAGCAGATATCTCATCAGAAACCAGCCAAGTGAGAAAATAGTGGAATAACATAAAGTATTAAAAGAAAAAAAAATCTGCCTACTTAGAATTCTATACCCAATACACATACCTTTCAAGAATGAAGGCAAAATAAACATTTTTTAAGATTTACAAAAGTTGAAAGAATTAATTATAAGCAAACCCACATTACAAGAAATGTGAAAGGAAGTTCTTTAAACAGGAGGTAAATGATGCTAGAAAGAAGTATAGATCTACAAGAAAGAATAAAGAGTAATGGAAATGATAATTTACATGAGTAACTATGTAAGATTAATTTCTCATTATTTAAGTCCAAATTGACAGCTTAACAAAAATAGTAACAATATACTATGTGGAGCTTATAGCATATATGAAAGTATTTGACAATGTTAGCAGAAAGATCAGGAGGAGTATTTGACAATGTTAGCAGAAAGATCAGGAGGGAAGAATTGGAAGTACACTATTGCACAATTTTTATACTGAAAATAGGGAGGTATAATATCCCTTGAAAATAGAGAATAAGTTAAAGATGAATACTATACATTGCTGAAATAAAAAAATAAAGAATTATAATGAATAAATAATAAAGTAGCTGCTACGATCTGAATGTTTATGCATCACACCCCCGAATTCATATGAGGACACCTAATCTCCAATGCAATAGTATTAAGAAGTGGGGCCTTTAGAAGGTGATTAGGTTATGCTGACTCTTTGAACTTAGACTTCCCAGCCCCAGAACTTTGAAAAATAAATTTTTGTTGTTTATAAATCACTCAGTCTAAGGTATTTTGTTATAGCAGACTTCATGGACTAAGAAATAAAATATAATTATATGAAATCCATAAGCAATCCAAAGAAGCCATAAACAAAATAAAAGTGAACAAAGACCAGGTGGGACAAATAGAAAAACAAATATTAAGCCAATAGAAAGCAAGATGATATATTTGAAACAAACCATACAATAACCATACTAAATATAAATGTTCTAAATACCCCAATTAAACAGAAGGAATTGTCAGATTAGATATAAAACTAAAATCAAATTATATGCTGCCTACAGGAAATTTACCTTAAATGAAAACACACAATTGGGTAAACTTATGAAAAAAAGTGCAATACTGGCACTAATCAAAAAGATCTGTTGTGCCTTTATTAATACAGACATAGTAGATTTCAGAGCACAGAATATTGCCAGGGACTACGAGTTTCATTTAATCATGATAAAGGGTTAAATCCTTAGGAGGACATAGTAATCTTAACTGTTCATGTACTAATAAAACAAATTCAAAATACATGCAGTAAAAACTAATAGAAATATGGAGAAAAACAAATCCAAAGGTTTAGTAAGAGATTACAGGTTCCTCCTAAAATTTAACAGAACATGTAAACAAAACATCAGTAAGAATGCACAATATGTGAACATCAATCAATTTGACCTGATATTTTAAAACCATTTCACCCAACAAGAATGTAATGCACATTAATTTCATGTGCACTCAGAACATTTACCAAGATAGATTATACTCTGGGCCGTAAAGCAAGCTTACAAAATTTAAAAGGATCCACGTTACACAAAGTACAGTCATACAACATTTAGCAACAGGGATACATTCTGAGAAATGCATCATTAGGTGATTTCATTATGCAAATATCATACAGTGTGCTTAACATAAACCCAGGTATTATAGCCTACTACATACCTAAGCTATATGGTGGTGTAGCCTATTGTTCCTATGCTAAAAACCTATACAACATGCCACTGTACTGAATACTGTAGGTAGTGGTAACTCAATGCTCAGTATTTGTGTATGTGAATATATCTAAATATAGAAAAGGTACAATAAAAATGTGGTATAAGACAGTGGTCCCTAACCTTTTTGGCACCAGGGATCAGTTTCATGAAAGACAATTTTTTCCATGGACCGGGGCTGGGGGGGGATGGTTTTGGGATGATTCAAGCACATTACATTTAATGTGAACTTTATTTGCATTATTATTACACTAATAATAATGAAATAATTATACAACTCACCATAACATAGAATCAGTGGGACCCCTAAGATTGTTTTCCTGCCACCAGAAACTAGATGGGGGTGATAGGAGACAGTGACAGATCATTAAGCATTAGATTCTCATAAGGAGCGTGGAACCTAAATCTGTTGCATACACAGTTCTCAATAAGGTTTGCACTCCTATGAGAATCTCATGCCACCACTGATCTGACAGGAGGTGGGGTTCAGGTGGTAATGCTCATTCACCTGCCACTCACCTCCTGCTGTATGGCCCAGTTCCTAACAGACCACGGACTGGCACCATGGGGGTTGGGGACCGCTGGTATAACACATAAAAACTCGTATACATGTATCAGGCATTTACCACGAACAGAGCTTGCAAGAATGAAAACTGCTTTGGATGAATCAGTGGGTGAGTGATGAGTGAGTGTGAAGGCCTAGAACATCACCGTACACTACTGTAGACTTTATATACACTGTACACTCAGGCTATACTAAATTTATAAAAAATATTTTTTCTTCAGTAATAAATGAACCTTAGCTTACCATAACTTTTTTATTTCATAAACTTCTGAATGTTTAGCTTTTCACTCTTGTAATGAAACATAGCTTAAAACACAAACCCACTGCATAGCTTTACAAAAATATTTTCTTTCTTTCTTTATTCTATAAGCATTGGTCTATGTTTAATTTTTTTTTTTTTTTTTTTTTTTTTACTTTTTAAATTTTTTGTTAAAAATGAAGACAGAAGCATACACATTTGTTTAGGCCTACACAGGGTCAAGATCATAAGTATCACTGACTTCCGTCTCCACATCTTGTCCTACAGAAGGTCTTCATGGTCAATCACACACATGGAGTTGTCATTTCCTATGCTAATGCCTTCCTCTAGAATCCTCCTGAATGATCTGCCTAAGGCCATTTTATAGACAGCTTTTTTTTAATAAGTAGAAGGAGTACACTCTAAAATAATGACAAAATATAATAAATACATAAATCATTAACAATTATTTAGTATCATTATCAAGTATGATGCACTCTACATAATTGTATTGCCACACTGTTACGCGACTGGCAGTGCAGTAGGTTTCTTAACATCAGCATCACCACAAACACACGAGTAATGCATTGCACTATGATGTAATGACAATAGCTATGATGTCACTAGGTGGCGGGAATTTTTCAGCTCCATGTGGCCCATCTTTGAATTAAACATTGTTGTGTAGTGCATGACTGTATGTACTCTCACCACCTCAGAATTAAATTGGAAATCAATAATAAAGTGATCTATGAAAAATTTTCAAATGTTGTGAAACCAAATAATACACCCCTAAGTAACACATTGGCAAAGAAGAAAGCAAATGTGAACTGGAAATTATTTTGAACTAAAATAAGAAGAAACTACAACATATTGAAATGTATGGAATAATGCTAAAGAAGTACTTAGGGAAAAATTTACAGCAAAAAAAAAAAAAAAATGCCTATATTAGAAAAGAACAAAATTTTCACATCAATGACCTCAGTTTCTACCTTTAAAAAGTAGGAAAATAAGAGGACATTAAGGCCAGGTTAAATAGAAGAAAAATATAATAAGGATTGTAACATAAATTAATTTCAAAAAATAAAAAAGTTATAAAATCAATAAAACTCAAAGCTGTTTTTTTTAAAAAAATCAGTAAAATTGATAAACCTGTAGGCAGACATACTAAGAAAAAAGAGAGAAGATGTTATCAATTTTAGGAATGAGGAAAAGAAGAGTCCTACATATTCTATGGATATTAAAAGGATAATAAGGGTAATTATGAACTTCACGTCAATAAATTTGACAACTTAAATGAAATGCAGAATTTCTCTGAAAGATTCAAATGACCAAAGTTAATGTAATAAGAAATAAACAACCTGAATAGCACCATGGATTCATATATTAAAAAGTGGATTTTATTATATATAAAATTATGTAAAGTGGATTCACAGAGTTCAAAATCTTTCTGCAAAGAAAACTCCAGGCCCAGATGGCTTCACTGCTAAATTCTACCAAAAATATAAAGAAAATATAATACCAATTCTGTATAAACTCTTGCAGGATATTTAAAAGAAAATAATAACCATCACTCTATTTTATGAAGACCATGTTATGTTGACATCAAAATCACACAAAAACATTTTTAAAAAGAACACTATAGGCCAGACACGGTGGCTCATGTCCATTATCCCAGCAGTCTGGGAGGCTGAGACAGGAGGATCACTTGAACTCAGGAGTTTGAGACCAGTCTGGGCAAAACAGTAAGACCTCATCTATACAAAAAAAAAAATTTTTTTTAAATTAGCCGTGCATGATGGCACGTGCCTATGGTCCCAGCAACTTGGCAGGCTGAGGTGGGAGTATCACTTGAACCCTAGGAGGTTGAGATTGCTGTGAGCTATGACAGTCACACTTGAGAGCTCTGATCGTGCCAGTGCCCTCCAGCCTGGGCTCCAAAGTAAGAATATGTTAAAAGGAAAGAGAAGGGAGGGAAGGGGAGGGCTAAGAAAGGAAAGGAATGGGAGAAGGAATGGAAGAAGGGAGAAGGAAGGGAAGGGAAGGGAGAAGGAAGGGAAGAGAGAAGGAAGGGAGAGGGAGAGGGAAGGGAAAGAGAAGAGAAAGGGAAGGGAAAAGGGAAGGAGAAGGGAAGGGAAAGAGAAGAGAAAGGGAAGGGAAACGGGAAGGAGAAGGGAAGGGAAAGCGAAAGAAAGGGAAGGGAAGGGAGGAAAGAGGGAGGGAGGAAGGAAGGAAGGAAGGAAACTATATACAGATATCTCTCATGAACACAGATGCAAATATCATAAAAAAATTTTACCAAGTTGAATTGAATAATATATAAAAAGCACAAAACTTTATAACTGAGTCAGTTTTAATCCAGGATATGTTTAGTTAAACATTTAAAATCAATTAAGGTGCTTCACCATATTAATAAACTTTAAAAAAATAAGCTCAATAGGCACAGAAAAGGCACTATACAAAATCCAAGGCACCTGATAAATACTCTCAGCAGACTAGGAAAAGAAGGGAACTTCCTCACTGGGTAAGGAGTAGAAACTAAAAGCCTACAGCTAATTTAATACTAGACAATTAAAAACTAAACACTTTGAAACAAGACAAAGATATAACCTCTTATAACTTCTATTCAATATTATATCGGAGGTTCCAGCTAGTGCAATACACTGTGGGAAGAAAAGATAAAAATTATTTAAATTAGAAAGAAAAAATAAAACTACCTTTATGATTGTCTATATAGAAAATCTAATGGCATCTATAAAAAGCTACTAGAATTAATATGTATTTAATAAGTTTGCAGGATACAAGATCAATATACAAAATTAATTGGATTTCTACATTCCAGCAACAAACCACCAGAAAGTGAAATTTAGAAAATAATACCAATTATAGTAGTATCAAAATCAAAATATATTAAAAACCTAGGAGAAAGAAATCTGACAAAAGATGCAAAAGACTATACTTTGAAAGCTACAGAAGATTGCTAGAAGAAATCAAAGTCACTTAAATTTAAAAAAGACATATACTTTGTTCATCTGTCAAAAGACTATTGTTAAGATGTCACTTTATCCCAAATTGATTTATATATTCAACCTAATTCCATCCAAAATTCTCAAAGGTTTATTTTGAAAAATTTTAAAATGGATTACAAAACTCAAATTTAAATGAAACAGGCCTAGAACAGCCAAAAGTACTTTGAAAATTAAGACCAAAGTTGGAAGATTAATGTTACTGTATTTCAAGGTTAAATCTAGAATCATCAAGACAGGGTGGTATTAGCATCAATATGAGAAAACAAGTCAATAGAATAGAAATATCTCTACACATATATGGACAACTGATTTTCCACAAAGGCAAAGACAATGCAGTGGAGAAAGGATAGTCTTTTCAACAACTGATGCTAGTATGACTGAATATCCAAATGCCAAAAATGAATTTAAATGTAGACCTCCCTCCTTATATAAAAAGTAACTTGAAATAAACCATAGACCTAAATGTAAAACTTAAAACTATTAAACATTTAGAAAAGACAGAATGCATTTGTAACTTTGAAGTGGTGAAGATTTTTTAGATACATACAAATGCATGATCCATAATATAACAAATTACTACTGTCTTTATTAAAATTAAAACTTCTGCTCTTTGGAAGACTCTCATAGTAGAATGAAGATAAAACCACAGACTAGGAGGAAAAAATAAAGTATCCAGAATGTACATAAATACACACACAGCAACACCAACAGAAAAACAACCAAGCCAATTTTTTAAAAAATGGGCAAAAGAGATTTGGACAGATGCTTCATCCAAGAAAATATACAAATAGTAAATAAGAACATGAAAGTTGCTCAACATCATTATTCATTATGTAAATGCTAATTAAATTTATAATGTAAAAACCACTGCACACCTATTAGAATGACTAAAATTAAAAAGATTGGCCATACCAAGTGGTGGTGAGGATATCCACAAACTGAAACTCTCATATTTTGATGCACTTTTTTGTAAAATCAAATATATACTTTCTTTATGACCCAGTCATTCTACTCTTAGGTTTTACCTAAAAGCAATGAAAGTGTTATGTCAACACAAAACCTTTTTATGAGTGTACTTAGCATCTTTACTTATAATAGCTGAAAATCTGAAACATATGCTCATCTCACAGGTATGAATAAACAAGTCGTGGATATCACAATGGAATACTACTTGGGAATGAACCACTGATAGAACCACAAAGATGACCTCAAAAACATGCTGAGCAGAAGAAGCCAATACAAAAAAGAATAGATACTTACTGTGATTTTATTAATATGTAATTCTAATAAAGAAAAATTAATCTGTAGTGACAGAAAACAGGTCAGCGTCTGCCTGTGAACAGGAGTGCTGACTGGGGAGAGGGGGAACTCAACGGAGAAGGACACAATATCTCCAACTTTGGGGATATTGAAAATGACTGATGCATAGATTTGTCAAAGTATATTAAAAATCTACAGTTAAATCTGGTATATTACATTGAGTATAAATTGCACCTTATTCAAGGTGATGTTTAAAAAATTCGTAACTATAGATGGCTAACTTCACAATACATCCTGGCCAGAATACTTATTCAATAGTGAGATCTACATCATTTTCTATACTCAATGTAGTTCAGATTTGTCTTTTACTTCAAAAAAAGAGACTTAATGGGTATCAAAGGAAAAAAAAACTTTCTAAAGATGTGCCAGCTTGCTTTCAAAACAATCATTTATATAACTGAGATGAAAATGTAACCATCCTATTTCAGCATTCAGACTTTTCAGCTGAAGCAGATAAAGATCTGGGTTGCTGAAACTTGTTTCGCTTGCTCTATAAAATAGCTGCAGTATCACTGACACTTATTAGGCATGAATCATGGCACAATCTTCCTGTTTAAAGGCTGTAGCGCAACAGTTGCATTCTAAACTCTAACTGTGTTTGAGGTCACCGGGGTGTCTGGAGGGGCAGGAAGGCTTGTGGGGGATTCATGCAATTGTTCCTGTTTAGCAACAGAGACCCTTTAACTTGACCTGCCTTTGAAATTCTGATTTAGTCCAGTTTATGCCACCTCCCCTTACTCCCTTGGGATGCAACTGCGACTGCAACTCTGTAAAAACGAGTGAGTATCAAGTCAAAAGGTGTGGCTTGGATTATCACTCTGTCCCTTTTTATGCTGTGTGAGTTTGGACCAACTATTTAAATATATTATCGTTATTTTCCTTATCTGTAAACTTCCCATCACATGAGCGTTTTGAGTACTCTGTTTCATAACGTATATGAGACTCAAGTCATTGTATGCCCTTAGTAAATAATGATTGATCAGAAAATCAGAGCCTTGTGCAATAAAACTAACATGTTGGAGGAGGCCATGCAGAAATAATGCTATGAGTAAGAGAGGATGACTGAAGTATGACACTATGGCACACTAGAAGAGAGTTAACTGGCTGTTAATCTCCAGGGCAGGCTGGCCTTCAAATATAAGAGAAGAAATATTGGCAAAGCAGTACAAGTTGGAATGATAGTTGAACTGGATTAAACACTGGGTTAACCAAGGTCATCTTCTTTCCAGTTTAACATATTCAAGTATCTCTTTTAAACATAATTTTATCCATAAAGGAGAAGAAAAGAATCCCCCCTCACAGACTTCTCCCCTGCCACCTCAAAAATAACCTTCCTTGGTAAAAGTTGCCAAATGAAAATATCTTTTCCAAATTGGGCAATATTCGTGAGATAAGAAGTTCTGACAGGTTTCCACTTTGGGAAAAGACGCTTTACAAATGTACGTCTTCATACCTGAAATGCCAATGACTGCTTTGATGTCTAAAGATTTATCTTCTGCTCTAAAAAAAATAAATAAATAAAGGCAACATATTTGAGGTTAACTTTGAACACCAAAGTATTTTTTAAGAAAGAAGTGTCAGAATCCACTATGGCTGTCTCCCAAGGAGTACTTTTTTAAAACATTATTACTGGATTGCTTTGGATTGCAGTACACTGTCTCCTTAAGAGCCTATCCTTGTAGTTCCCTAAGAAAAGTCCATGTAAATTGAACCACTGCATGAGTAATAGCAGACTTACTCACCAAGGAGAAAGTCGAACTGAGCCAGAACCATTTTTATCTAAAAAGTTCCTATTACAAAGTCTTTCAGGAAGTTGCTTGTCAAGCCTCAGGCCACATCTAGAATTAAATTCCTTGCAAATCTGAAAAGTGAGTTTGTGCAAGCAGGGCAGAGTATCAGAACTACTTGTGGGAGTTACAAAAGGAAATGCTGGTGACAGCATTAGAGCTTTTGTAGAAAAGCCATCACCTAAGCCAGTAATTGCCAACATTGTCTTTGAGACGCTGCAGTTTGCTTGCAATAATCTCCATTTGTTTAAAAATTCCCCAGGGCAATATTTAGTTCAGTGTACAGGCATATTTTGTTTTATTCTGCTTCACTTTATTGAACATTACAGATACTGAAATTTTTTCAAATTAAAAGTTTGTGACAACCCAGTGTCTATTAATGCCATTTGTCTAATAGCAGGTGCTTACTTCATGTCCCTGTGTCAAATTTTGATAATTCTTGCATTATTTCACAATTTAAAAAATTATGTTTTGGTGATCTATTATCAGTGATCTTTGATGTCACAACTGTCATTGTTTTAAGGCACCAAAACCTGTGCCCATATATGACAGCAAACTTAATTCATAAATGTTATGTGTGTTCTTACTGCTCCACTGACCAGCCGTTCCTCCATCTCTCTCCCTCTCCTCAGGCTGTTCCATCCCTTGAGACGCTACTGAACTTAGGTCAATAGGAACCCTACAATGGCCTCTAAGTGTTCAAGTGAAAAGAGTTCTGTGTGTCTCATTTTAAACGAAAAGCTAGACAGGTGCAGTGGCACATCCTATGGTCCCAGCTACTCAGAAGGCTGAGGCAGGAGGATCACTTGAGACCAGGAGTCCAAGGCTGCAGTGTGCTATGATTGTGCCTGCGAACAGCCACTGCACTCTAGCTTGGGAAACATAGTGAGGCCCTGTCTCTAAAAAAATTAAAATAAAAACAAATATAAATTTAAAAATCAAAAGCTAGAAATGATTGAGCTGAGTAAGGCGTATTGATAGCTGAGAGAGGCCAAAGCTAAGTCTCTTGCACCAATTAGCCAAGTCGTGAATGCAAAGAAAAAGTTCTTGAAGGAAATTAAAATTGTTTCTCCAGTGAACATGAATGAGAAGAGAGCCAACCAGCCTTATAGCTGATATAGAAAAAGTTGTGGTGCTCTGAAGATCAAACCATTCCATTAAGCCAAAGCCTACTCCCGGAGCAAGATCCTAACTCTTTTCAATTCTATGAAGGCTGAGACAGGTCAGGAAGCATCAGAAGAAAAGTTAGAAGCTAGCAGAGGTTGGTTCATGAGGTTTAAGGAAAGAAGCCATCTCCATAACATAAAAGGGCAATGTGAAGCAGCAAATGCTGATGTAGAAGCTGTGGCAAGTTAACCAGAAGATCTAACTAAGATCATTGATGAAGGTGGCTACACTAAACAACAAATTTTTAATGTAGATGAAATAGCTTTATATTGGAAGAAGAGGCCATCAAGGGCTTTCACTAGAGAAAAGTAAATGCTTGGCTTCAAAGCTTCAAAGGACAGGCTGATTTTCTTCATTGGGGCTAATGCAGCCAGTGACTTTTAGATGAACCCAATGCTCGTTTAGCATTCCAAGAATCCTACGGCTCTATGGATTATGCTCAATCTATTCTGCTGTGCTACATCAATGAAACAACAAAGACTGAATGACAGCACATCTATTTATAGCATGGTTTACTGAATATTTTAGGCCCACTGTTGAGACCTGCTCAGAAAAAAAGTTTCTTTTCAAAATATTATTGCTCAATGACAAGGCACTTGGTCACCCAAGAGCTCTGATGGAGATGTACAAGGACATGTTGTTTTCATGCCTGCTAAAACAATAACCATTCTGTAGCCCACGGATCAAAGAGTGATTTTGACTTTCAAGTCTTATTGAAGAAATACACTTGTAAGGCTATAGTTCCCATAGGTAGTGATTTCTCTGATGGATCTGGGAAAAGTTAACAGAAAACCCTCTGGAAAGGATTCACCATTCTAGATGCCCTTAAGAATATCTGTTTTTCATGGAAGAAAGTTAAAATATGACCATTTGGAGTTTTTTCAAAACTCCAATTTATTCTGGAAGATGTTGATTTCAATCCTCGTGTATGACTTTAAGGTGTTCAAGACTGCAGTGGAGGAAGTCACTGCAGATGTGGGGGGAATAGTGAGAAAATTAGGATTAGAAGTGAAGCATGAAAACAGGACTGAATTGCTGCACTCTCGTAACAAAGCTTGAATGGATGAGTAGTTGCTTCTTATGGATAAGCGAAGAAAGCAGTTTCTTGAGATGGAATCTACTCCGGTGAAGATACTGTGAACATTTTAAAAATGACAACAAAGGATTTAGAATATTATGTATACTTAGTTGATAAAGCAGTGGCAGAGCTTGAGAAGATTTACTCCAATTCTGAAAGAAGTTCTACTGTGGGTAAAATACTATCCAACAGCATCGCATACTACAGAGAGCTCTTTCATGAAAGGAATAGTCAATCAATAAGGCAAACTTCATTGTTGTCTTAAGAAACTGACACAGCCACTCCAGGCTTCAGCAATCACCACCCTGATCAGTCAGCTGCTATCAGTATTGAAGCAAGACCCTCTATCAGCAAAAAGATGAGAGCCCACTGAAAGCTCAAATGATTGTTAGAATTTTTTAGAAATTGTATTTTTAAAATTAAGGTATATGCATGTTTTAGACACAATGCTATTGCACACTCAGTAGACTACAGTATAATGTAAAGGTAACTTACATGTACTGGGAAACCAAAAAATTCATGTGACTCACTTTATTGCAATATTCCCTTTATTGTGGTTGTCTAGAACAAAACCTGCAAAGTCTCTGAGGTATGCCTGTCATTGGAAAAAAATAAGTGTCATGCAAGACTTTTGTCAGGGCAGTGGAGATCTTACAAAAAATCAGCCAAACACCATAAGAGTGTTAAACTTAATTTATCTTAGAGTTAACAATACTATTTATTAATTTAGAGATTTTTAGTCCCTATCAGGCAGGGATAAGTGTACCTAGCATAGTTTTTGAAATTCGGATATGCTCAATGGATGTTCATGTTGTTCAAAAATTGAGAATCTACTCTATGCCCAGCACTGTCCTTGGGAATAGTTATTCAAAATACAGGATAAGGCCTAACAATGTCTAATTGAGTTTTCTAAGGAAATCTCACTATGAGGCCTCACAGTTCTTCAAAAAGTTTCCATAGCATTCCATTCTTCAGTAAGTAAAAATAACGCTTCTATAAGTATGTTTATAGAAAAAATTAATTCTGAGTGTTTCAAGGCCAAAGATACTAGCTAAGTTTACTTTTTATTTTTCAGGGGAAAATTTATGCACAAAATGCTGAAGGCTGCAGTGACAGTCACAGAGTTGGAAACGGAAACTTGAAAATTGATTTTACTTTTATCAGTGAAGTATTACAACATAACTTTATTGAATAAAAGAAAATAAGCACTCTCAAAGTCCATTTAAACTTACATCAAAAAAATTTCAACCAAATATTTCATTTAACCAGAAATGAAAACTTTATGTTAGAGGACAGAAAGAAACAGGAAATCTGGGGAAAAAATGTATTTAAAAAGGTCATTATTCTCTTCCAAATTCTAGCAATGACACTAAATAGTAGTATCAATGAATAGCCAGGCTTCTAAGTGTTGAGTACTTCCTGTGGCTATTATTGTATGTTCTTCATATAGAATTCTTTTTTTGTTCTGAATACAAAGAGCCTTTTTTACTTTTATATTTTCCCACCTTAAGTTGGATTTTTACAAATGGAGGCATTCCTTAAGAGTTGACTTAATAATTCATTGATTTAGTGCTTGATATTAATTTTTTCAACAACCACTAAAGCCTGTGCGATACCCTTCTGTTTGCCCAAAACATGTACTTTAAAAAACAGCTAATTTTCATGGAAGCAAAAACACTATAACCACATCCTCAAATCACTGTGTCTTACTTTCTACCTTAAGTTTCTGAAAAACGTAATGCTCCATTATTTTGGAAGTAAAAGAACTGGAACTTTTACTTTTTCTGAAAAGTTCTTAGAGCCACTCAGAAGAAATGAGAAAGATGGGGGGTCAGGGGGAGGGCAGGGTGGGAGCAGGTTGGGGGGCGCTGAGTCGGGGAGGGTAAAGGATCATGGAGAACAAAGCAGAAGTAGCATGGACTCTACTGCCCTCTAGTGGTCGGATTGCAGAAGAAAATTAAGGTGTTTTCTGGCTTTCGTGTGTTTTCTTATGGGTTTATTTTGCCTTGGGGAATTTAAACCAAATGGGAAAGTCTTTAACCAAGTGACAACACTGCCTGAAGTATCAGGAACAGCCACGTTTATTTCATCAGTCATAAGAATCATCGGATTTTTTTCTTTATTTACTCAGGTCAATGAGGAAAACACATCAAACACAGAACCAGCACTTTAAAAGTATTGCTGGAAAGATTTTTTTCCCCCCCAATAATTTAAAAGCAGAGTTTCATAACCGTCTGCACATTTTCCCCAATCTCTTGCATTTCTTGTAAACATCTAGCGTCCTTTTAACACCTTGAAAACCCCAGAAGTCTGAGAAAGCTGGCCCGGTGGTGTCACTGTTGCACTGTTCCTGCACAGACGAGCAGTGGTTGTTGAGACCTAAATTGCTGATGCTCCTGGGGTGTTCCACATGTTTTAATGTGGGTGTACGCTATTTCATCTGCTACATTTACTTCTCTAAAACGTGTAGGGTAATCCTTAATTTTTTATTACTAAAATTTCCTTACAAATGGAACTTGCATCTTCTTATAAAAACATTTTAATGATGTTAATCACTAATCTAAATTTACCCATTTGTAATGCACTTCCATTTACTGAATGTGCTTTATAAATATATACATGCCAATTGACTATATAATGCACACATGCTTTTCTAAATGTGCAAAATATTACATTATCCACCAAATGGCTCTGCCTGGTAACTTGATTTTGCAATCAATATTATACCAACATAAACATTTAATCAAGCTTGTATACGGAACTCATAGCATTGGTAAACACAATAGTAATCAAAATATCATTTTTGTTTAGTCTTGTTTCTATGTAGCTGTCTCAAGATTTAGTAGCTGGCACAATAATAAATCGATAAGGTAATTTGCCCGATATTGCTATGGGAGAGCAGATAAAACTTAACTGAGCTCCAAATCGTAGATATGATGTAAAAATCAGCGAACTTTAATACTTGCTGGGAAAGTTGTTCATCCACACTTTCCTACTCTGTCAAAGAAAGAGTTGAAGCTAAAAATCTTTCGGGTAGCTTCTTGCTAGAAATTTGTGTATATTGATGACTATGAATGCTAATGGTTTAATGTCTGAACTTTAGGAGTACAGTTCAATAAATTAATGATAATACTTAGCTATTATTCATTCATCTCCTTTATACCAACTTCAAATGTACAAGATTAATGCTTGCTTAATTTCCTTCAATTAAGCTAACATGATAAGATACCATTATAAATTACTTAAGTATTTGATTCTTGAAAAAAAACATCAATTTCAAATACTTGTCTTAAAAGCGTCACTTTATTGTCAGAAAACCTGAGTTTTAGTCCCAGTTTCACCATAGATTATTGGTAACATTGAAGGTGGCTCATCTGTAACATTAGGGGGTTGGATAAAATTCTTCAGTAATATAAATTTTTAAATCATATTGAAAATCAAAACTTCTTAAGCCTTATTTAGTCTGGAATGACAGCATTCTTGGCTCAAAGTATATATATCAATGTTTTGGTCAAGTTTAACAAGCTAAAAAGATAATAGGTAATTGGAATATAAAAATACACCCATGTACAAGAACTTAATTAATGGGTAAGAACAGCCAACTTAGAAACATATTTGACCATGAAAGGACTGGCTTGTATTCTACACTCTAACCTTCCAATATCAACTAAATGATTTTGTTGTAACTTAGTGGATTTGCCAAAAGCTGACCCAATATTTCCCTCTCCCAGTTCCATGCTTCCTGCATGTTGGACAATACTCAGAGGTTTTTCTTTTCACCACTCGAAACTCAGTTAATTCCTCAAAAATAATAAACACATCCTCTTGACCCTTTCTTGCTTTCAACTCCTGTCCAGTTTCCATAGGAAAAATATACTATACAACTTTCTATCTTAAAAAGAAAAACAATGTATTATAGCCTGTTACGTGACATATCTGTTACACATTATGGAGGTAAAAATCTAAAAGGAGCTCCAGTCCTTCTGTCCAGAAGCTCAAAATCAGTTGGGGGAAGAGAATATAGAGCTAAATAACTCTAGCAACTCAAAGTTGGTGGGGTATAGGTGTGTTTCCCAAAAATTTATTCCTTGGAACTTGAATCTCTCCAGATATTTTTGGTCCCCAATGAAGATTTACAATATATTGCTATATTTGACATTCTGATAAGTCTGTCAAAACAAATTTCTTTAACTGTGTTTAAACCAATGTTCCAACACTTTATTTTTGGAGTGTAGATTTTTGTTTTTTTTATAAGTAATATGTAACATTTGAAAAATACTGTTCCAGAGATAAAAATTTATGAGCATAAGAAGAAAGCTGAACTCTGATTAATAATAGCTACTAGTTTTAAATGTTCATTATATTCTAAGTACTTTCTACTAGATGCACTTTAACACATATTAGCTCATTTGACATAAAACTTTGTGACAAATAAGGGATTTGAGGTCAGCTTTAATGAATAAGCCAGAAACATGTTGAGGAAAAGGTCATCCCAGAAAAAGGTAAGTTTAAATAAAAACATGAGGCCAGTATATGCCAGTCACGTTTGGAAAATGGCAAAATGAATGAAGGTGCTAGAGCTTCATCAGAACAAAAATGGAGAATTAGATTGGAACATTTCCAGCTAAGTTGTAGGTGCCTCTAGTACTAAGCAAAATGTAGACGTGTTTTTCTATGCAGTGGGGCACCTAAGACACATCTGAGCCAGGAGTGGCATGATTGAACAACTGGTGCAAGCGAGTTTTGCCAGTGATACATGGAGTCCAAAGGAAATAAAAACCACACATTTGGAAGTAAAATCAGGATGTATAAAGAACCCATATTTTTCATTTCTAAAGTATTTGAACGTGGCCAACAGTTTCTTCAAAATCTCCGCAAGTGCTTTGCTCATCATCCTGCTCTAATGAAGCCTAGCTTTCCTCAAACACTAGCATCCAGCACGTCCCACACACTAGTTTTCCCACGTAGCTTCATTTTATCAGAATACAATATTAGTAGTGCTTGTTTCATTCAACTATAAAATTTTAACCCATTTTGGGGGTTAACTATTTGGGAGTGACAGAACCCATCTTATAAAGCACCAGAGAAGTGTGGCCAATGAAATGGCAGGGGACCCATCAGGGAAGAGGGGCAGCTTGGTCAGTGAAAAGCACAGGCGCCATGGCAAACTGCCCATCCAATCCAGACAAAGGCATGGCAAGAAGGAGGGGGAAACTCAAATAAATCCCAGCATTTCATCAAAGCATGTGCAGACAACAACAATGACAAAGCAAGGCAGGCGGATCACGCTTGAAAATGTAAAGCATGTAGGCCAGATGTGGTGGCTCACACCTGTAATTCCAGCACTTTGGGAGGCTAAGGCAGGTAGATCACTTAAGGTCAGGAGTTCGAGACCAGCCTAGTCAACATGGTGAAACCCGGTCTTTACTAAAAGTACAAAAATTAGCCGGGCATGGTGGTATATGCTTGTAATCCCAGCTACTTGAGAGGCTGAGGCAGGAGAATCACTTGAAGCTGGGAGGCAGAGGTTGCACTGAGCTGAGATCGTGCCATTGAACTCAAACCTGAGCAACATATCTCAAAAAAAAAGAAAAAAAGAAAAAAAAATGAAAAAAGAAAACGTAAGGCATGTAGTAATTGGGCACAAGGTGAGAGCTGGTGTTTTGGATGTGCAAAGGAAGGAAAAATATCTTTTCCTTCTGTTCTTGTATGCACTCAGCTGGGGTGCAGGTAACAAAAGGCAAATAAGGAAAGAAATGCCTACAAATTTATTTCATATAAGTTCTATATGACACAACAACTAGATTTGATTACAGTAGCTCTGAAGAACAGGGGAGAGTTACAGGAAACTGTGATAGGACAAAAAGGGGTATGAGCTAAGAGTAGCAAACCATGGGAAACAGCAATCCTCATTCAGATTCCTCTTGGAGATGCTCTGTCTTTGGAAATAAGAATAAAAATAAGAGGTCTAAGTAAAAGAGATGTGGAACATGAAAGAAGTGACTCTTTGTTTGAACAAAGGTAAGCCTGGTAGTCAAGACAACCATGCTGACCTGTAGACTGCATGGTGAGAGTAAACTCTTTGCCTTCTTGTCCCTGCTCAGAGCACACCCCAAGAAACAGGGGCTAGCCCACTGACAGTGACCACGTAACACTGCCTTAGGGAGGGGGACATTACTGAACTCTCTTCACAGTTTAGAGGAGGAAGATTCTCCCCTTAACAAAGCAATCTGGATCTACAGATCCTAACCATGAGCAAAAGCAGTGGTGAAATGTATTCTAAGTTCTCTCTTCAACCACCATACCCTCCATTCCCAATTATTGCCAAATAAATGTCTCCACTTGGGAGTAGGAGACATATTCTGAATAAGGATTTGAATACCTGTATGTGAGAAACAGAAGCACCATGGTTCTTACTGCCCTGGCTCTTACAGAACTTTTCACCTGGTAAAAGTTCACTGCGGCTCCTGCATCAGAAATTTTTCCTCCATGTCACCAGAGCCATGCAGTCCTCCAATGCCCCCATTGCAGTTGGGGGCTTACAGGTCACTGGTCCTGTGGGGTGGCAGGCTATCTGCAGACAATGGGGTGGGAAGAGGGTAGAGTCAGGGCACTATGGGTCAACAGCAAAAGAGGTGGCAACTGGAGGTTATCATTCAAGGACAATGTGGCACTCAGTCCTCTGCTCTCCGCTCCCTGGTCTTAACAAAGGAGGACTGATTCTTCTCCTCCTTCCCACTTTAAGGTTCACACTCCTTCCATTCCTTCTCTTTTGCCAGTCTTATTCTGATATAGTTTTGAGGAGTGAAAACACTCTGTGTTAGGCACCCACACTTTTCTTCCTAACTTTTTTGCCAGCAACTACTTTGAGATTTTGTTTAGGTTTCAGTGTGGGCTGGGGAGGTGGGGGAAAAAATGGCCCTTTGATAAAGGGAGAGAAAGAGAGAGAATATTCATGGAAAATACACATATTTGTATTTCAAAAAAGGCTATTTTTTGCTTGCTATTATCTCCTTATATGCTGAATCCAGGTAACAGGATGACTTGGCAAGAAAAGTGGTCAGAGTTAGAGATGAACTGTATTTCTTAGGGGGCCGTTGTGTGCTTCTGTCCATGACAAGGTAAGAAGTGTACAGAGTTTCTGGAACATCTAGTGGTCCTGGGTCAGCCTACCATGCCTGGCAGGCAAAAGTGGTCATTCCTGTTTGAAGACTAAGGAAAGGAATGGAGTGGTATAAAAAATGAAAGAAAAAGTATTGAGGAATGAGCCAGGAGGGGAGGGAATGTAACTTTAAATCCATTTTTTGAATGTGGAAAATGTGGACAGAAGAGATTTTTACAGTTAATGGACATAACAGCTAAGATTTCATAAATGAAATGAATGTTTAGGCTGCTTTTAGTTATATTTTTTGGTTGCTAGACAGCGCTTCTTTGAATATAGTCTACTCATATTTGTATTACATGTAAGTCATGGTGTAACCACTGATCATGCCTTTATGAAAACTAGCCTTAGATTTCAACTTTACTATAAAAATGGCATATGTACGAAGGATGTGGAGAGGGCCCATGAGAAAGCAGAAGCGATTGAGAAGTTGATGAGTAAGCCATGGGTAGAAAGGGCTTAACCATCAGGAAATTCATGTTTAGCTATGGAAGATGGAAGACTAGGGCATGGGGAAAACAGACTTCTTGGAACTCTCCAACCACTTAACTCTCCATAGATGTTACCTTCTTCTTTTGTCAAGAAAGGGCTATAAAGACATCAAGTCTAGATAAAATTGGGGAAATTCTGAGAAAGCCTGTCATTTTTCAGCCTCTCTAGTAAAACAACCATTTGGAATTTAAGGCTTCCCCTGGTTCTTCCATCAAGTTGCCTCTTCCTTCTTATCTTTCTCTTACTTTCTCAGCTTAGCCTCAGGCCATGGGCTGTCTACTCATCTTAACTGAGGTAACAAATTCTGTGATCCTTCTTGCATAAATGCCATCACTTCCACTTCCTACTTAATTTTATCCAATGCAAAGACTACACACTTTCATTCCCAGGAATTTAGCTTTTATCTATTTCTCCAAGAGATGCAGGGAATCATTCTACAGTTCTGAGCAAGAGTAAAGACAATCACATAGACAAAAAGAATGTGGGAACTGCAATGACAGTGTGAATAACATACAAATACCTTTACTACAGGGAGAGAGTGGTTTGGTAGGGTGAGAAGGAGAAGTAGGGGAAGATACCACCAAGGTATATCCAAGGATGTCCTTATAGCCACTGGGCTTGTAATCAAGTATCTGTTTCTAGAAAACAATCTCTGTCTACAGTGTTCATGCAGCATACACGTAAAAAAAAATTCTCAAAGAGCACTCTGGTTATCAAATCATTGTCCTATGTGTTGTTTTTTGGTTTATACTTATTTTGATTACACTTCAAGTCAAATCTACACTAGAGAAATATTTAGATATCGGGCCAACTTAATTCAAAAACCTCATTTCATCTGGAGTATCTAAATTTTGGCATTACTTCACATCTCCATCTCAAGCCATCTGTTATGATGCCTCTCAAGGGACTTTAGATGGCTCATAAAGGACAGAGGAAATATTCTTTTTCCTTGCATGACAGTAAACAGTACCATTGGACTAGACTATGCTGATTATCACTAATATTACCTAAGGTAAAAGTCAAGTAGATAAACAAGGCCTAAGTACTAATTTCTGTGAAGTTATTGTTTGTCCAATAAATGCTCCACCCAGTTTGGAAAGTGGGTTTAAGATACATATCACACAATATTTTCTTTTTTTATAATACAGACTATCTTGAGATCAGTTGTGATTGATGGAGATGAATTCACATTCTAGGACGATTAAGATCATATTGCTTGCATCTACTTAGATACCATGCACTCTCATGGATACCAGTCATTGGAGCAATGTTTTGGTAAAGTCTATAGCAAGCAACAGCAGTTGCTTCATACACTGGAGACTTTGAACACTTTTTCCCTAGCTTCCTTAGTGTGTGAAAAACACCAGTAACTTACCATCGTTCTCAGTCTCATTTTCCGAAACCCAAAAATTAAAAAAAAAAGTTCAGAAAGAAGTGAGAGATAGAAGATGCAAACTAGCATTGGTCCACATTTGCATTCTTCTTGGTTTCTCTTTTACTTGTCCAAGTCCATCCCAAAATGATTCTTTCATTTACTTATAACTATTAACTCACATTTAATGTTCAGCAGACAGTTATGAAGCTTAGTCATTGTATGCAATATATATGATTTTACAAATTTTGGCTTTCATCAGAATTAGAATTATAAAATTGTTCCTGCTCTTTTGTTTTCCACTAGACTCGGAAGGTGTTCACATTTAACTTTCACATCAAATGGCAGAAATCTTATCAGAATAGACTTAAGGCTAATGATCTTCTCCCTTCCTTTCAATGAACTTTTCTTATTTCCCTGCCTTCTTCCTTCCTTCCTTCATCTCCGCTTCCCATTTCTGAGCAAAACTCTAGTGTTAATATTTTCTCCAGGATAGTAACAGAGTTCATAATGTGGATACAACAATACACTGGAACCAACTGTTACAAAGTGGCTATGTCCAAGATACAATGATGATAACAAGAGTAGAAAGTTTATGCTAGGGGTGGGTGAGGGCTTCTTCTTTAATGAATCTACTGTGATTTTTAAACATATATATGTGTGTATGTGTATATATATATATATATTTGCAAAATTGAAAATTATATGCCACCTCCTATTTTTAGGAAATTGTGGTATATATGTTACTCATTAACAAAGTAACATATCACCAGAAAGGTTTCATTTCCAGGGCTATATAACAGTCTCTGGTCAATTCAATAACTTTTAACCTAAATATGTAGTTAAGCTAATATACAATAACAATTATCGATGCTTATAGAGCACTTTAATGACTTTCACATCCTTTATATATTTTGACTTTCAATACCCTGGGAAGGAAGATATTATCTCCATGAATAAATAGATTCAGAGAAACAAATTACCGGATTGGGGACTCTAATCCCATTTTTCTCCTTCAAAATTGTTTTTAGCAACCTGAGTTTCTAATCTGTTTAGTATTCAGAATTCCTATATATAAAGTTCTATTAACTTTTTCTATTGACTTTTGTCATGTGAAAGCTGAAAAATAGATGAGCCTCCTAAGTATCATGGGAAGTACATCACATTCTAAAAAATATGGTCCATGGTTCATAAAGGAAAAGCTACCAATGATTTTCACACCTCAAACTTCCCATCACAATTCTGACATGGACACATGTATCTAGCATAGCAAATGACAACTTCCACACAGGTGGCTCTACACATACATTCTTTCGGATCTCAATTCCTTAACGTTTCGAAGTGATTCTTGGCCCTTCACTATCTTCCAGTATTTGAAATGTATGATTTTTAAAATAAATATTCATAAAACATTTTACTAGCAAGTGGAGATTGAGACTGGTTTAGAAACTTACCTCATCCAATGTGCAAACCTAAAAATTAGGCTTACATGTACTAGTTGTCTGCTGTCCAGTTCAGAGAGGCACCACCCTTGCATGACATCCAAAGAAAAGCATGCTACAGTATCCTCAATAGAAGTTCTATTTCCCAACCCTAACCCAAATCTTAAAGAGTATGAACGTTCAGAGCCAGCTCTTTGTAGACCATGAAGCTTATTTTATGGTCAAATGTGATCATCCCTTGGCAGAAGTTCTCTTTAGAAGCAAATTTCCTTTACTTCACTGCTCAAATTAATTTGAAAACTTAACCATTAGAGGTATATAAAATTTCCACCTTACATTTACCCGATTTATTTAGTATAAACCATTTGAGAAATAACAACTAATATGGAAGAAAACAAGCATTTTGCCAACAGTATGATCTCACCAACTTCCTTCTAGAAGACTGTTTAGTCTACCAAACTAATTTCTTTTTCCCTCCTTTGAAGAGGGATTGTACATAAAAAGGGAATGAAAGTGGAATCTACTTATCCTAATTAATTTAATACAGAGGACTGGAGAGAAGGGATTATAATGGGATATTGTACAATTACCCATTATCTTTAAAACTAGATACTTGGCTTATTATTCAAGTGGTGGGGCTTGGACTGATGATAAAACCTCTCACTAGATTTAAATATCTCCCATCTAAAATATCTCTTATTTAAAATGTTAAGGAGTAGTATATTCATTTCACCAATCAGTGAGGCCTTGTAGTTCTCAATTCTCCTAGAATTGTTTTTGTTTTTAGCTTCTCTTTCTGGCAGAAATTATGAGGAAATCTCTAGAATGACAAAGTAGGAACGTACTTTATAAGTTTATTTTCAAAGTCGGGATACGAATTCATAATAGTGATAGCACACTTTTTCAGGTGACCCCCACAATTCCACTTATTATCATTACAGCTCTTAAATTATGCTGACTTTTGTAATCATAACAATATTTCTAGCACGTATCAGGTGCTCCCATATACAACCACCTCATCTCATTTGATACTAAGAGTGCTGTGAGGAAAGATGCTATTATTCCCATTTTATTGACAAAGCAGGCTGATTCTCAGAGAAGTCAGCTGCCTGCTAATCAGGAGCTCAACCAGGTTACGAACTCAGGGCCCTGAGCTCTGGAGGCCCATGCCCTTCACACTACATTTCAGAGAAATCTAACGGTGCTTATTCATAGGACATTTATCAGCTATGATTTACATTAAATGCAAAGCAAGACAGGCAAAGTGAAGGATAAGACATTGATAAGTTTGTTATATGAACACCAGCTTTAGAAGATCAGGCATGGTGGCTCATGCCTGTAATCCCAGCACTTTGGGAGGCCAAGGCAGGCAGATCACAAGGTCAAGAGATCAAGACCATCCTGGCCAACATGGTGAAACCACGTCTCTACTAAAAAATACAAAAATTAGCTGGGCATGGTGGTGCACGACTGTAGTCCCAGCTACTCAGGAAGCTGAGGCAGGAGAATCGCTTGAACCTGGAAGGCAGAGGTTGCAATGACCTGGGATCATTACACTGCACTCCAGCCTGGCAACAGAGCAAGACTGTCTCAAAAAAAAAAAAAAAAAAAAACTTTAGAAAAAATTAACTACAGTAAACCAAAAAATGAAATTCTAAGGCCTCCCAACCATCTGAATGGACCCCTCCTCTCAGCCAAAGGCATTTCAAAGTTAACCTGAATAATGAGTTCAGGCCATGATGGGAAATAGGAGCCAGACATGCCTTATTATACCCTCCTTCCTTTTGGAATTACTGATAGAACAGATTATGTCTGATAAGAAACATTTACAATCTATTCTCTTTGAAGCCTGCTACCTAGAAACTTCATCTTTATGATAAAACCTTGGCCTACAGAAACGCTTATCATAACCCAGACATTCCTTTCTGTTGATAATAACTCTTTTCAACAAGCGGCCAATCAGAAAATCTCTGAATTTGTGTATGACTTGGAAGCTCCTGCTTTCAATTGTCCCACCTTTCCAGACCAAACCAACATACATCTTACATGTATTGATTTATATCTCATGTCTCCCTAAAATGTACAAACCCAAACTGTACCCTGATCACCTTGGGCACATGTTCTCAGGATCTCCTGAGGGCTGTGCCATGAACCCATCGATCACTCATATTTGGCTCAGAATAAAGAGTTTGACTCTTTTCATCAACACCACTGAATAGAAGGAATAATAAGCAGACACTTACAATATTACAAATATAAATTTTAAATGTGAAACTTTTCTCACAGGACTTTGGGAGGCAAAGGCACGTGGATTGCTTGAGCCCAGGAGGAGTTTGAGACCAGCTTGGGCAAAAGGTGAAATCCTGTTTCTACAAAAAAAAAAAAAAGTAAAAGTTAGCTTGGTGTGGTGGCTTGCACCTGTAGTCCTAGCCAGCTACTCAGGAGGCTGAGATGGAAAAACAGCATGGGAGGTGGAGGTTGCAGTAGGCCAAAATCGTGCCACTGCACTCTAGTCTGAGTGAAAATGTGAGACCCCGCCTGTCTCAAAAACAGAAACAAACAAACAAAAAATGTACATTTTCTTTATTAACCCTAGGATTAGACGGTAAAAGATGAGGAAATTATATGCTCTTCAGACTGAAAATAAACCACTTGGTCTTAAAAATGAACCGGCATCCTTCATTATAAACACCAGACACCTGATCTCCTATTTTGATGAAAACTCTGTCTGAAAAAGAATCATAGTTTACTGGTCCTTTATTTTTAAAAATGTAGGTAATAAATATATGTGTAATTATAAGAAATAAACAGGAATGTGCAACAAATATTATAAAAAGGATTTTAAAAATCATTCTGAAGCTAAAAGTAGTAGCTGCTGGTTGTACTTTTAATTTCATAGCTATCCAAATGCAACAAAATGAAGTTCACTGGAATACATTCCTTAAATGAAGAGAACTCATAGTAAGGTTTTTAAAGCTCAGTCATGTTTCTGAAATATCTATAGCAAAATATCTATATTTTTAACTAAAGCAAAGTATTTTCTAGAGAAGCTACTTCTTAAAGAATTGAACAAGTTTATAAATATCTCAGCAATGATTAACCAATCCAATTTATACCTAAGGAAAGCAAATCTCTTTATTTAGAATACCACAAGTAAATTACTCTCTTTAATTCATGTGCAGCATGTAAAAATGTAAACTTATATTTAAGTACTTCTTTGCTGGTTTCACAATGATCTTTTTCTAATCGGAATGATAGACATATATTTTGATATTCACAGAAAGAACAAATCTAACAGTAATAATAACTTGTTTTAAAAATAAGTATTTAATTATTTCATTTAACTTATAGAATTATTTCTTTCCCCTAAAAAATAAGTATGTTAGGGTTTTGTGGATTGTGCTGCCTTACTCGAACTTTTCTGGAGCCAGTGAATGAACATATTTCATACTCAGTTGAGAGATTTCTATCAGTACACTTAAAGGCAACAGGGTGCATAATTAGGTATGCCTGCCATCTGCATGGCCCTCCAGGTGCAAAAGGCATTAACTTTATTTAATATTACCACAACATTAATTTTACTCCATTAATTTATGTCATTTGTCCTTTATTTCAAACTCAGATTGCCAAAAACTAAAGCAATGGGCACGATGACCCAATTCTGATTTTAGTGAAAGTCTTATAAACAAAATCTTAAGCAACCTCCCTAGCTAAGAATATACTTAAGAACAGGAATTGACTGGCTGGCTTTCACATCTTAAAAAAAAGGAGTCCTATAAACAAAATCTTCTTGATTTTAGTATTAATATTTTAGAGCTTTTTCCAAAGAGGAAGCACGTCATAAGATCATGATTTTAGGTGGCACTGACAAGGTACTAGGAAATACTGAATCACATAATTAGAAAGGTATGAAAATACCATTCAGTTCCTTTAAGTCCAGAAAAGAGTTTCCAAGGAGTTGTTGACACTATTCTAACAGCTGTGATTCTCCCTAACAGAGAGCAGGGTGCAAACCTACAGTTTCGACTCTTGGTGGACAATAGTATCTTTGCAGAATTTTGTTCCTTTGTTTTATGAACTTTTGCTCATATTTTGTATTTATGGCAAATGATACTGGTTTCCATTCAAAGTAATGAGATACTATTTCTTCCGAGCAAATTTAACTTAAAAAATTAGTCTGCTTTAAAGAAAAATGTTTAGTAATTCATAGTACAGTTATATAAAGATATGAGAAACATCATGAAGGTTGTATGTAAAACAACTGAAACTTTGGAAAGTTTTGTATAAGCTGATTTGCATCCAACTTTCAAAGAAAAAGACATGATTACACAAAAATAAAAATTGAAGGTTATTTAAAGAAAGTATTGAATTTATATGACTCTGTCTTCTAAGATAAGTACAACAGCTCCTATCATTCCTTGAAAGCTTATTCTGTGCACGGTATTAATACTTTACATGCAGTTATCTCATTTAATTTTCCAAAACAGGATAAATCTTTTAAGTTTTGCTGAATGGAATAAAGTACAATTAGGTGAATGAAGTTCAATGTAATGGAACCTTGAATGCCAAATATTTTAAGGTAGAGTCAGGTCAAAAATCATAATTTCCACTACATCAATAAGAAAATATATGAGAAGAAAAATTATGTTTTCCAAGGATAACTGTGTTTGTTTCTGAAAATATGGATATGAGAAGGAGGAGGGTGGGGAGGAGAAAGGATCACAAAATACACATGACACAACCTTCTCAAAAAGTGTCTGAAGTTAAGTGAACAAGTTGAAGCTTCCTCCTAGAAGCTGCCTATGGCAGTCTTTCGATAGTACTATACTTTTGGAAACTCAGATAACAGCTTCGGTGAGACAGTTCTGAGATCCTTACCATACATTTGTGCCCTGCTTGACACAATTCCGCCTATTATTGAACTTTCAGTATTTGACTATTAAAATTCTTAGACAAATAATTTTTTTCTAAAATACATTGAAATGAACAATATGGAACACTTGTATTTTGAGGGAAAAGAAATTTCAATACTAAGCATGTAAAAATCACCTGAAAAATATTTGCTTTCCCTAGTTTTTCATGCTCTTATTTACAACTTTTCTTGACACCAATTTTTTCCCTCTTAAGGTACTGGAGGCCAATCCTGCCTTAGAAATAACTCTCTTCAGAACAAAGTTAAACACTAATTCTTAGTAGTCAAAGTCGAGAAACATCTTTGCCGAAATCAAATGCATTCCAGAATATCTGTCACTGACATGAAACAACATACCAGGGTTGCCGAAAGCAAGTGATGATAGTTTTGACATTCCCATACCTAGACAAAAAAAAAAAAAAAGCCTATTTATTGCTTGTCTCCCTGAACACATCCCTTCAACTTTATTCACCTTGGGAATCTCAAAAGGGGGCACTAAATCATTGCATGGCATTCTCAGACAATAAACTAGCTGACCACATCTAAGGCAGTTTAGTACAGTACATCTCAGAGCAGGGAAGAGCTCCCTTTGCTTCTTCGTATCTATCAGAATCTGTTTTGTCAAGATTCATAAAATGGAAAAAAAAAGCCTCTCTTCCTTTTTTATCTTATTTTTCATGAATTTTAATTTTTATGCTTCTAACTCCATCACTGTTCTGCTGCATAAATTCTACTGATTTGCTACATTACCTTGCTATTCCTGCTGCTTACGTATGTATGTATATATAAATATATGAATGAAATACTTTATTACTGTTATTATTATCCTTTTGGATAATAATAATCCTTTTAGATAGTACCAGAACTATATATTTCCCAGTTTGATTTAATCAAACACGTAATTATATTTATAGAACCTTTTACAGGCAATCCAATGTCTTGGGTGGTACATGGCACTAACACTGTAATAAAAAAAGTCTTTAAACTCTTTGTTCAAGCACTTTCTTCTCTCACCACAGAGAACTACTGTATTTCCAGAAAGAAATAATATAGCAAGCATAAGGCTTCGTTACTTATCCCCAGTGTTTTTAAATCTGTATTCTTTTCCTCTGAAACTTTACTTTCCTCCCTCCCCCTCCTTCCATTTTCTCTTTCATGTGTTTGTCTTTGTTAATTAGTAGCTACTCATAGAATCTTTCCTGTTAGCCAGACATAATGACAGTAGCTCAGGACATATAAACATTTTTTTTTTTTTTTTTTTTTTTTTTTGAGATAAGGTTTTACTCCTGTTGCCCAGGCTGGAGTGCAATGGCGCAATCTTGGCTCACTGCAAGCCCTGCCTTCCAGGCTTAAGTGATTCTCCTGCTTCAGCCTCCCAAGTAGCTGCCTGGCTAATTTTTTTTTTTTTTTTTTGTATTTTTTGTAGAGACAGGGTTTTACCATGTTGCCCAGGCTGGTCTCAAAATCCTGAGCTCAAGGGATCTGCTCACCTTGGCTTCTCAAAGTGCTGGAAATACAGCCATGACCCACCACACCCAACCAACATTTAAAGATACTCTATCAGTTTCCCAGTGCTTCAACAAAGTACCACAAACTGTGGTTTAAAACAACAGAAATTTATTTTCTCACAGTCTGGAGGCCAGAACCCTGAATTCAAGGTGTCAATAAGGCCAACCTCCTTCTGATGGCCCTAGGGAATAAACATTCCTTGTCTCTTCCAGCTTTTGAGGACCCCTTGGGTATTCCTTAGTTTGTTTGGGGTTATTTTGTTTTGCCTCCATCTTCATGGGTCTTCTTCCCTATGTCTGTGCCTTCACAATACCTACTTGCATGAAAACCACTCATAGGATAGAGCACACCCTAATCCAGCGTGAACTTACAACATCTGCAAAGACCCCATTTCCAAAGGTCATGTTCTGAGGTGCCAGGTGGACATGAATCATGGGGACACTGTTTTTGCTTTTTTTTGTTTTTTGAGACACAGCCTCACTCTGTTGCCAGGCTGGAGGGCCGTGGCGTGATCTTGGCTCACTGCAACCTCTGCCTCCCAGGTTCAAGCAATTCTCCTCACTCAGCCTCCTGAGTGGCTGGAACTACAGGCACAAGCCACCATGCCTGGCTAATTTTTGTATTTTTAGTAGACATGGGTTTCACCACGTTGGCCAGGATGGTCTTGATCTCTTGACCTTGTGATCCACCTTCAGCCTCCCAAAGTGCTGGAATTACAGGTGGTAGCCACTGAGCCCCGCTGGAAGATACTGTTTCAGCTAGTAAAGATACTGACTGGGCTGTTCTTGTTGGGAGCACTTAGACATATTATGAAACTTGAATGGGATTGGTAGGCTTTCTCCCACACAGTCTGGTATGGAACATCCTCTATAAAACTTCTTTGCTAGCTCAAACTCACATGGGAAGTTAGTTCATCTGCCAGCAGCCTACCATTAAATAATGGGATCTTTTGTTATGGAAGGCCACTAAGTGATGGCTAAGAAGCCAGATGTGTCACTGGGATACTAAAGCGAATTTTGTTACATCAAGCACCTAAATTTACAAAGACAGGTTAACAACTTTTGAGTTGGTACAATATGTAGTTTTTTCCATTCATTTTGTGTAACTAAGAATCACTGAATTCTTATATTTTAGAACTAAATACAAACTTTGTGATCAAATAACCTATCATTTTACAGATAAGATAAATCAGAGGGAAATGCACGTTTGTTCTAATTTGGTACAAAAGTAGTAGAACAAAGTTCCCCTCATTCCTTGCTCAGTGTTCAAGTTGGACTTGTCATGGTTATTAATACAAATAATTTTCATTATGATTTTGTCCATCTGAATACACTTTAATAGTTCCTGACTACACTAAAGAGCAACTTATAATATTAGTGCTTTAATAGCACCTGAGAAAAACATACACAGGCAGGATACTTCTCTTTCTACAATGTCATCTCCCTCTAATCCATGAAGAGTCTATGAATCTTTAGTGCTAGAAAAAATTGTGGAGGTAAAAAATATTGAGCTTTCCATAATGATGTTGTCCAAATTTCCTTTAGCTGTAACTATGGACACCATATGTGCAGTTAGACATGAAAAAAACCAATTTTAAGTTGTAAATCTTGAACAGTATATAA
Organism: Ateles fusciceps; assembly: GCA_036589455.1. Lineage (NCBI taxonomy): Eukaryota > Metazoa > Chordata > Mammalia > Primates > Atelidae > Ateles > Ateles fusciceps. The sequence continues at coordinate 449,906 of JAZHEH010000827.1, read as the reverse complement.
CAAAGCTTTTCCACAGAAGGAACAAAACAAAAAAAAAAAACACGCCTGCTGCTTCTTTATTTGTACACCACTGAAACTTCTTATTTATTCACTTTAATTCTGTATTTACACAAGAATGCTGTAATAAAATATCTGTACACTACTTCTGCTACAAATATAGATAATATTTAAAGTGACTTTATATATTCTAATGTAGGAGTTTCACGCTCTAAAATGGGAATGAACACATGATAATTCCTCACCAGTTGTCTCAATAAACAGCTCCATCTGTTTCCCTTAGTCTTAAACTATTGTATTATAAGATGTTAATATAAGGCAATGAAATGAAGTTATGCTAATCCCCTTAATTTTTCTATCAATTTACTAATGGCATACAACCAGAACAATTACTAACACATTGTTTGTTCTCCGTCATTAAGATTAATACTAATTGAAAACCAATTGCACAGCACACTAACACATTTTTAATGTTGCATCAGTTGTTAAAACCAGCACTAAAAGTTCTGGGACCCTTCTATGTTCCTCTATGGCTAGCAGCATGGTTGCTTTCTAGAAAAACCATAGTCAACATGGGGTGGCATCATCATTTACTTACAGAAACATGAAAATATTTTATAACAGGTCAAAAATAAAAACGAAAATTGAGATGTGCATCAAATATAATTTCTTTATAAAATTTAGGGACACTGCTTCATATATTTGCTATTTACTGAATGTAGAAACCAATTTTAGCAGGAAAAATATAAATGCCTATTACAGGTGGGGGAGATGAAATGTTTTTATAATACTGTGTTAAAACTTTTAAAATACTGACATTATTTTTAAAGATTTTCAATAGAAAACTTTTTTCTTCTTTTTTTAGTTTGGGGTGGGGAGAAGAGGTAGATTGCCAAATAGGCATTTTTAAACTCCCCAAGATTTTCTTCTTTATATTTTCATTTTTTATCCCAATTTACTGAAGGCATTTTTCTTTGGCTAGCTTTAGAATTATCTTTCTTTATACTAACCAGCTTAGCATTGCCCATGTGACTACAAAACATTAGATATCTTCACAAATAAAAACCAGATTCACCTACGCAAATATTCCTTCTCTTTGAATTTACATTCACAAAATGCAAGGAGAAAAGAAAAATAATGTTAGGTTGTCAGTTAGAAAAGCATTTCTATATGAGAAAAACAAACTTAAACGTTACTTTCCCCCTATAGTTCTGAAGAACCGGCTGAACACAGCATAGGAAAAGTCAGGACCAGTCCCCCTTCTCTTTACAGTAGGAGGTGAGCTAGGGGTTGGGTTGGCTCAATTCTGGCAGCCAATTCAAGAGAGAACCATCAAAGTGACAGTGCCTTTTGTCCGCTTAAGGATGGCAACAGCTTCTTCATGAGTGACTCCTTCTAGACTCTGCCCATTGACAGCAATGATCTGATCACCCCTTTTCAGACGTCCATCTTCAGATGCTGCTCCCTGCAAATTATAAAGTAGGTTTGTTTATTTCTCAAAAAATGCTGCCTTGCAGCCTCATAACAGGAAAAGATCTCAACAGGAATGTAAATTGCTCTGCGTGTACACACACATAGCTCCCAGTGCTCCACGGGTGCTCTAAGTCATTAAGCAATGATGAACATAGACAAAGAAGGTCTTTCTCCTAAATGGTTTTAGCATTGAGACACCAGTTTGAGAGAGAATTTAGCAGTCAATAGATTAGTTGAATGGGTTTTTGGCTGTTCAGCACAGCAGTTGGTAGGAACTCAAATTAATAAAGAATATTTGGGAATTTGCCTAGTAGGAATGATTCAATAGAATCCAGGATTTCTATCCTGTAAAGAAGATCTACAGAAAGAAGACAAAGGATTAGGTAGGAACAAAAGCAGTTTTACAGGACAAGGGCTTGGGGGTCGATGAAATCCAAAGGTTTGCAGAAGCACAAAGTCCACCTGAACGTTTCCAAGGGCAGGATAAGGCGTAAGTTCTAAATATGAAACCCACTGCTATTTCTAATTCTTTTAGTGGTTTTGAAAAAGCTATTCAAGCTGTCTTAGTTCTTACTTCCCAAGGGTAGATAGATTATGCATATTCCTTATGGACCCTAAATGATTAAGATTAAACACAGACATTGCTGTTTGAAAAAGAACCCCATCTTAAAGCATGCCTATAGAAGACAATTATGCAATTAAACAAAAAATTAAAAATATGGAAAAGTTAATGAGGAATCCATAAAGACAAAATTCTTAAAATATGTTCTAACTAGCATGCCTTAAATAAATTGTTCCTAGGCTGAGGAAAAGGACTGTATGACTTTTCTATTCACTAGCAAATGCTGTTTGTATTTTTGGACATACCAATAGCTTTTTTAAAATCTTATAATTTAAGCCTATAGCTAGCTTGTTGTAGGTACGGCATTTTAAATTGGTTAAAAAAATTTTTTTTCCAAAATAATAAAATAAAGCATCCATAAATTAAAGGACCATACCACTAATCCAAAAGCCCGATATCAAATTTTTAAACAGGTCTAAGGTTTGTTCCTTTTTACACTGTAAAATTTTGAGATTCTAAATTTTTCCTTGCAAGAAATTTTGTCCAATTTTGTAGCTCCTGAAAAACATTTTAACATATTAACAATAATTTTATGGGTTTAAATTATTTTAATAGCTTTACCAGTATTGCAGTATCTTTATTCTTATTCTAAACCTTCTTAAGATAGAATAGGTATCATTATAACTATATATAATTTTTTTAATTGAATCCCTTCATTGGAAATAGCTGATTATTATACATAACAGGGCTGCTGGATACTCCTTAAATTTTTTTCAGTAATTATTTTTCTGTTTCATTCAATGAAATTAAATTTATCTATTTTATATTTCACAACAAAAAATACAAACAGAAATACCAGTGCTCTATAGCATACATATTTAAAATGCCCCATTTTCAAAAGACAATCTTGTGCAATTTGTGCTCAAAGAAAAAAAAACAGGCTTTACTAACCAAAGTTCATTAATATTTTTACGTATAATGTTAAGAGTTTTCATGAAGTTTCAATTTGAGCCTATTTTCCTTTAACTATAACTAAACCTCAAATTGGACAAAAATATTTAATGACTTGTTCCTGTAGGGAGTTTTGAAAAGAAATGATCAACTGCTAACCATTTGGCATTACCTCAGGCCATAAACTAATAAGCCAGCTGCTGACCACTATTAATGAATGTTTAGGGGAAAAGAAGGTGGTTAAAATTTGCAAGCTTACCTTTGCAAACACTGTTTTAACATAAATGGGTAAGTCTCCATGAGGGCTGCCATATCCTCCTACTATACTGAAGCCTAAGCCATCTGGTCCTCGCTCTAGTGTAATAGATTTACACTGAGGAGGTCTACAGTGAAGAAAAGGAAAAAGAGGTTTTAAATTAAATATATGTATATAAGTTATGAATTATCTGAAATCCACCTAGAGCTAGCATAATTCTCTTTATTACTGACAGCAAGTATATTATGGGTATTTTTAAGATGCTTAAATTGTCAGTGCATGCTGTGCTCAGTATTTTAAATTTACATAATCTAATGAAATCCTACTTAACACCCTAATTCTATTACTCATTTACAGTTCCCTTAAACTAACATATTTATGGCATGTTCTCACTGAACAGAGGAGCTCAATTCTTTTTCCAGTTTATTTAAAGCGAGAGGGCTACAGTTCAGGGGACTATAATAGAATAAATCATAAACATCAGTACGCCCAACCTCAGAGAGAAAAATCAATTATAAGCAATGGAAAAGCTGCATCAAATTATGTAAAACTTCTAACGTGTTTCTCTCTCTCCTCCTCTCTCTCTTTTCCAGTGCTTTTGTATTCAAGTGTTGTTACTTAATCCTGTGAATCTTTTCACTCCAAAGGATAATATCTTAAATGAGTAGGCAGTGCTGGAAATTTTAAACTGATAGGTTTGACTTGCTCCACATTACATGAAATGGTAACATCAAGATTAAAATGCCTCTCACCCCAAAATCAGAGCTGAAACCATGGCAAGGGTAGTAACATGCATATCTTTCTAGCTAGTTATCTCTCTAAATCAGCTAAATCCATGCCATAATTATTTAACAGTTTAGAAGCACCTGATGTGTATAATTCATACTTCATATATTCTATCATTTTACCTGTATGTAATTCCTAGAAACATGGGACAGAGAATGCAACTGTCAGGAAGACTTGACTCATAAGTGAAAAATAATACACCAATCATAATGTATGAACTCACCCTAAATCATCCTGAAATATACTGCTTGACGTCAACCCAGTGAAAGAAAGACTGGAACTTGCAGGCTCCTGCTGATGACCTGTGACCACACTCACATCTCCTCCAGCAACCACCTGCATACAGGAGGATAAACAGAGAAAACACAAGCTCCTGTGAAGAGGGAAAGTAATTTTTCTTCAAAAAGAGCACTTGGATTAAAATGTATATTTTATTGTCCATTTAATCATTTCTGTTAACATAAAATACAACCAAAGAGAATGAAATTTCACCAGGTCTGGAGGCCTCCTAACTGTCCTGACAGTAAGCATATTCTAATTCAATTCTATAAAGTTTTTTGTAGAATTGTTTTTAAAACATAGTCTCATATGGAATTATTTTTTAAAGATCTTTAGAATACAAGCCACTTGCTAGCACCACTCAAAATTCGAGCAAATAATTATGTACTGCTAAGGCCCTATATTTTTTTCCCCCGTAAAGTATGAAACAACGATTCAGAGTAAAATGTTACAGAATGTTTCATATGTACTTTCTTAGAACTCTTAATCATTTATATTCAAGAGAAATACTAAAAAAAAGTAATAGCAAAAGATTTAATCGTTTTTATTGCTTTAGTATCAAAACTCATTCGTCTTCAAGCTACCTATATTCTGACTTTTGCTCGGGATAAAAATCTTACCTGCATTTCAATGGAGCCAGGTGCATTTTTCAGTAGATTAACTGCTTGGGTGTGAGTCATCCCCTCAGTGGATGTGCCACAGATAGTGACAATCCTATCCCCAACCTGCAAGGGAGAGAAACAAACAGCCATCTGCTAAAGCAGCCATGAAGAGGGGGTCTTTGAGACCCAAGTATTCATTTCCTTCTATACCCTCCACATGACATATATACTGCTACCAGCCACTGAAATATAACCAAAGAAACCACTAATTCCAAGATGTCCAATAAGCAACAACCACAAAAAGAAGTGAATAATGGTTGAGTTCCATTCCATATCCAGGGGAGAGGAAAGGACAAGGAGAAGGTCACTCTTCCCTGCTCTTCATTTCTCTTGGGTGATACATTATGTTCTATTAAAAGAAAAAAATACCACTATGATTTCGAAACTGAAATTTCTCTGGACATTACTATTATAATCATTAGATGTGACTCTAAGTCAGAGGTCGGCAAACTAAGGCCCAGAGGCCAAATCTGGCCCATTGCCTGTTTTGGTTAATAAAATTTGGTTGGAAGACAGCCATACTTATTTGGCTGCTTTCACAGGGCAGAGTTGAGTAGTTGCAACAGAGACTCATAGGTCCCACGAAGCCTAAAATATTCACTATCCGTCCTTCCAGAAGTTTACTGACCCTGTGCTGTGTATACAATCAGTTTTTAAGTGTCAGCCACAAATTTGGACATCAAAAGACGCTGAACCATTCCCAATCGAAAGACTATTTAAACTAAAATGTGGCTATGTTCTGAGATCTATTTGAGTTATTAAACCATCAAGATTTTACTTTAGAGAGACTGAGTTGCCTTAATGGAATATTCATGTAATTCTGGAGCTGGGCAGTTGGCATAAATTCCATGGTAGCTCTCTACAATTTGGATAATCCTTCAGCTTTCGGGCAAGTTGCATATAGTTTTATAATACTGTAAGCCATATTTATATTAAAGTTCTGCAGAATTATAAGTAAACACAAATAAATAATACTTTTCAATTTAACAGAGTTAAATCAGCATTTAAACCAATAAAATATTTAAGGAAAAAAATTTCACTTCAGACTGGTGTTCTGAAAATACTTTCTGTTCTCTTTTAGCTTGCTCCACAATTGCAACATATAAAAATATGTATTAAGAAACAACTATAAATCTTCACATTTTATTTAACTGCAAACTTGCATTTTCTCCTTTCTTTTAATATTCTTTATCTTTTACTCCAAGCAAGCCTTGCTGTGGTTGGATTACATGATTTAAAAGTCAAAATAGACATTTAAAACTGCCTTGCAACAGGTAGCCAGATTCAAAGGGTTTATAAAAACACTTATGCAAGTTTAGCTAGGGCTTCTAGGGTTGTTAGTATGACTTACTCTGAGTTTTTGGGTCTGTGCTGCAACTCCAGTTGGGTGCATCATTGCAATAAATATAGGCACATCACCAAGTGGGCTGCCCACTCCTCCAGCGATGCTGATTCCCAGTGAGTCAGTAGGGCCCTACCACGGAACAGATATAATATTTTGGTCAAAGTGATATTTTTCATTGACATTTTGTTTATTATTTGGCATGATATCCTATAGTCAATGCTGGTCTTCTAAGTGTGAGAGGGAAAATGAAGTGCAAGAAAACTGCATTACATATTTGACACAGGTGCTTAGTGTGGCTTAGGAAAATAAGCATCTGTTCAGGAAGTAAAATAAATCAAGACATGTTAAATGAAAATCATGTTGTGGAACTGATGAAAAGCAGGTAAACTCATGAAGTGAAAAGACCGCACTTTTGCAATCAAAGAGACCTGTGTTCCAAGCCAGGAAGTCATACTTGCAAATGCTGGAACTTAGAACAAGTCCACTCCTCTCAATAAATCGTTAGATTTTCACTTACAAAATGGAGACAACAGTGCTTCCCACAGAGGGCTGTTGTGAATATTAAATGACATGATGATGACATGAAGTGTCTATAAGAGTGCTCAGAACAATAGTAAAGGCTCAATAAATCACAGATGGATGCTTTTACTTTCTCTCTTGTGCATGGTTGTCAGGGGAATCTGTTTCAGTGCTAATAAGTATCTGGTGAAGAGAAAGGTTTACTTATCAGTATAAGAAGTGAGAGGCATGGTACTATTTTGCATGGGGTCAAGTTGATGCTATTTTCAGCAATACAGAGTATGCAAATAATGATTTTTCAAATGAGGTACTATGATCAGGAAATTCATTAAAGACATTATGTTATTTCACATGTAATATGTAATAATACCTACTTTTTTCAGATGAATATTTTAAAACAGTAAGAAAGTTAACAGGAAAACACATATGATGTCTCTGAAAACACCAGAGTTTACATTGTTTCCTCTCCCCCAAAATTACCTTTTTTATTTCAACTGTTCGTAATCCCTGTATTTCAGATGCTACTGTAAAGGCAAACAATATAAAAAATAGAGTTATTTTATGTTCATTCACTTTTTATGTTCATTAAAATATCTACAGCTAGATGGCACTAAATGGAATAAGCTACTTTTGTTTGTTTGTTTATTTAAGAGGGTACTTCAAGGCTACTGGTATACATGATTACATCTATGTCACATAGGAACTATTTATTTTTCCAGTGGGAAAAACATATATACCATCCTATTCTTCCTTTTCATTTTAAATGTTGATTATATAACTATATAATCCCCTTTAATGAGTCAAGGGCAGAATGTGCTTTGCATAGAAAGACACATGTGCACAGCTGAGAGGAATAAAGTCATGGATGCATTAAAAAATTTCATGAACTTAAGTGCCTAAATTTCTAGAATATTAGTCACATTGCAAACAGAGACTGCCATATGGTTAGTTTCTTCAATTTGAACAACTCTCAACCAACGCATCAAGCCAAAAAACCCTTTGCAGCATGATTTCATATAATTAAAACACAGGAGGATCACATTAATTTTCTCCAGTTTTTTGCAATCTTCATGGAAAAAGAAGGTTTCACTTAATGGCATCTTCTGATTTACTGGTGTTACATTAAACATAGAAAAGGATTAAAATCAAATACACCAATCTGCTTAGTAAGAAAAAAAATTACAGAATCCTGATTATAATGTTTAGTGTATCTTGTAGGGTAAACATCAAATGGGAAAAGCTGCCACAGGCACAACTTCATGTTGTTCAGACTTTTTGCCAACACATTTTTGTACCTATATTAGGATATGGGATGGTGTGGGGGGAAAAAAAGCTAGAGGTAAAGAAGGAAAAAAAAAATCAGTTTTGACAGCCAAAATTCAAACCATGTATAAAATACTGAACCAATCTTACATGCATTCTTCTTTGAGCTACTTTCCAGTGACTCGGATGTACTGGATCCAGAGAGTGGAAAAGTGAAAGATGACAGGCTGCCTTCACTCACCTATTATATATAAATACACAACAATTATTTCAGAATGTAATCTAGAGATAGATACCTGTTAAGCAACAGTGGCATTTGACAATTTGATAAGCAATTTAAACACAGTTTCTACTGACTTTTTTTTTCTTTTAGAGGGAGAATTTATCTAGTGACATAGATAAATTGAAGGTAAAAAGGTAAATGAAATGGATTCCAATCTGCCTAAAATTTTAGTGGATATTCATAATCTCATTCTAACTAATCTTCTTTAAATTTAAACTGATGTTGTAGAAAGACTAGGACTTAAACAAAAACTGTAGAATTAGAGCCAGCTAATAGGAAACTCATGGTAGTAATTTGAGAAAGTTAGTATGGGGTCTTTAAGGACAGACTGATGAAAATGGGCTTCCATCATCAGTACACAAGACTGAGGAGAGGGTCAAGACGTCAACAGTCCTGAAATATTTAACACCATATTTTTATACATGGTGCTGAGTATCTATAAGTCACTTATATGGGACTTTGAAGTTGAATATTGATTGATGTTGCTATAAAATACTTTTAAAATATATTATCTTGGTAGGTTTTACATATATTAGATAATTACCCTGTGAGATTATGGAAAAAGCATCTTGTCAAAAAAGCATGCTTGAAATCAATTTCCTTAGAATGACTTACAAACTACTCACTAGCTACACCCTGTTTACCTGCCTACTATGATTTCTTGTTCTCCTGTCTCAAACTCTGTACCTCAGTGACTATCCCATGCTGCCAGGGGTCAGACCTAGTACGTGACCCTGGATAGACCCACAGTCAGGGCCATCTATGTGTCCTCTTGGCATGCTGATTGCATCATCCTCATGAACTCCACAGCTACCCACCTGGCTGCTTTGAGAAGGCCTCCTCTCTGAATGAAATGGACCAGCTTTGATTCTTCCAACTTCCAAGGTTACTGTGCCTAGGGAACACTGGGGGTGGGGGTGGGGTGGTGTTTTATGGAAATGTTTAAATAAAATCCTACAATCATCTTTAGGATGATTTTACTCTTTAGGAACATTTTACTCTTCAAGACTGAGTTTTTTGAAAGGCATCTTCCTTTTGGAATTTCCATAGGCAAGGATACATCCAATCCCTTGTGGAAAATGGCTTTTTAAAAAAACATTCAAACTAATAAAAATAATAAGCAGCAGCAGCAACACCAAGTGTCTGTCTTATCACCTCATGATTTCTATGGAGACTACTTCTACCAAAAGGAAATGAAGAATTGAGCAATTATCTCATGAAATATACTAATTTTGATGGGCCAAAGAAGCTGAATAACTCATGGTTTAAAAAACAAAGTGAACACAATAAATCCACCACCACCACCACCACCACAGCAACTTGTTGTCCCCTCAATAGAAGAGGTACTTAGATAATTGGGTAAATTTTCTCTATCACTACACTGTGCCTGAATAAAGATATACAACTTAAATAAATATTGCTGTCAACACAAAACATGAATTAAAGACAATCTTCCAGTAGCCTTGACAAATAAACCATTGGCATGCAAAAAATGCCGCACAGTCTAATATGGAAGTAGCACAAGGAGGTGTTTGAGATCCTGTTTTGGAGTCACTGGATTAAATCCAGACTATGTGATTTACTATCTGTGTGACCATAACGGATGTTTAACCTTAATAAATCTTTTACTCTGAATTTTTAAAATGTATAGCATTATAGGTTGTTGAGATAAATAGGTAATCCATGTACAATGCTTATGACAGTGTCTAGAATGAAGTAATATTAACATAAATATTGGGCACTGATATTATTATTAAGTGATGAGAGTACAAAGGGATGTATTACTCTTGAACATGCTGATTATGAATCATACTTTGAAAGGTCAAAACTTGCCTTGCAATATCCATAAGTTGGCTTTTTTGTTTGTTTGGTTTGGTGTTTCCTTGCTGCAAATTTACCAAACTCTTCTTGAAACTATTTTATCTTTATATTTTCAATTTATATAACTGTAAGTTTAACAAGTCCATACATTATTCACTGTGTAATGCTGCAACCTTTTCACTTACCTATAACACTTCTCTTTCAAATATCAAGAGTTTTGATTATTTTAAAAATTGTTAATTTTTCCAAGACAAAAGCAATTCATGTCCACTAAAGAAAATTTTGGAAATAAAATGAAAAAAGATGGGGGAAGAAAAGGACCCATAAGTCCAACAATTACCTCATAATTATTGTCTAAAAAACTTGTAAGAGTATTTTTACATAGTTATATCTATGCTGTAAATACAATCCTCTGTCTTATATTATCTACTAATCACAGTAATCCCCCTTTAATGTGAGGAATATGTTCTAAGGCTCCCCCAATGGATGTCTGACACTATGAATAGTACTGAACTCTATATATACTATTTTTTTCCTGTACATACATATCTATAAAATAAGGTTTAATTTATAAATTAGAAACAGTAAGAGATAATAAGATAGAACAATTATAACAATGTACTGTAATAAAAGTTATATAAATGGGATCTCTCTCTCCCTCTAAAAATACCTTATTGTACTATACTGTGGGTAACTAAAACCACAGGAAGAGAAACTACAGATTAGGAGCAACTACTGTATATGTTTTATCATGCTAAAATAGTTGTCATGAACATCAAACAACCCATGTTTGCATGCATCCTTGGTATTTATACCAAAGTTTATATAGTATTTGTCAACCCATGCTGCTTCCAATTTTCCTACTATTTCAAATAATACTTCAATGAACTCTACGTGCATGAAATGCTGTATTGAGGATTATGCACGTTAAGATTTTTAAATGAAAAACTACTAATAAAACAACAATAAGCAGCAGCAGCAGCAACACACATGTAAGTCATACAAATATTTATGCTTTCATTATGTACTTTCAGACTACCTTTTTTTTTTTTTTTTTTTTTTTTTTTTCCCTGAGATGGAGTTTTGCTCTTGTTGCCCAGGCTGGTCTCGAACTCCTGACTGCAGGTGATCCACCCACCTTGGCCTCCCAAAGTGGTGCAATCTCAGCTCACCACAACCTCTGCCTCCTGGGATCAAGTGATTCTCCTGCTAATTTTGTATTTTTAGTAGAGATGGGGTTTCTCCATGTTGGTCAGGCTGGTCTCAAACTCCTGACTACAGGTGATCTGCCCACCTTGGCCTCCCAAAGTTCTGGGATTACAGGTGTGAGCCACTGCACCAGCCAGACTAGCTTTTTAAATGACTCGTTTAAAAATTATTACATTGTTTTATGGATGCTTCCATTTTTTCTCTAAGATATGTCTTCCTCACAGAGGTAACCATTGTTTTTAATGTGTCTCCAAAGAACGTATTCCTTCTTAAAGATTTCTAATTACATTATGTTTTGAAGATTGATAATTCTAATGAGAAGTGACAGATGTTAACTTTGCTTTAATAACCAAATTTATAAACGCATTCATATGCCAGATCCTATGTAAACCAGAGAGGTGAGTAACAAGCACCCACTTGAAAATCCCTCCATGAAGCCCAGCCACTCAGGGGCTCCCCTTAGCACATTAGACCTCCAACCGTTCTCCTGCTGCTGGGCACTGTCATGCAGGCTTATGTTAATTGGTACCCATGATATGGGTTCTGATGATGACAGTTTTCTAGTCAATGTTGAATTATACTTCAGGTCATAAAACACCTTAGGGTAAAAAACAAAACAAGGAGATAAACATTGCCTTATTTATTTACAGGAATGCAAATCCCCTCTAGAAACTGGAATATTCCCTGACGGAGAATATGCCTAGAGTCCCAGGAATTATATTGTCAAGTGACTTTTCTGTGCTTTACAATTAATTCATTTTAAAAGTGAAATTAGTTCTACCTTTCCAATCAGAAAATGATCCTTCATGGTGAGTTTTCTTTGGAGGAAATTAATTTTATAATGTAAAATGTACTTGAGTTTAGAATGATACATAGGAATGGCGGCCTTATAATTAGGATAATCCCCAGTGAAGTTACTGCCCAGTGATTCTGCATTAAATTACCTTCATTGGGTAAACATGACCAATCTGCTCCTGATTTTAAATGTCAACTTTAAATAGTTCAATAGTTTTGAGTCAGAATAGGACTTTACCAAACATTCCCTACTATGGAATCTAAATAATAAAATCTTTCCATTTTAAAAGATTCGAGATGACACATTTTTTTTTTTTTTTTTTTTTTTGAGACAGGGTTTCTGTCACCCAAGCTGGAGTGCAGTGGCATGATCATGGCTCATTGCAACCTCTGCCTCCCAGGTTCATGCAATCCTCCCACCTCAGCCTTCTGAGTAGCTGGGACTATAGGCATGCACCACCACACCCAGCTAATTTTTGTATTTTTTTGTAGAGATGGGATTTTGCCATGTTGTCCAGGCTAGTATTGAAATTTTGGACTCAAGTGATCCACCCACCTTGGTCTCCCAAAATGCTGGGATTACAGGTGTGAGCCATTGCACCTGGCCTTGAGGTGACACTTTAAATAAAGTCAGTACTAATTTGACTATGATAGCCCAATGTTAAAATTCTTTTTTCTTCTATGCTATCACACAAAATTATTTTTGGCATTTTTTACCTTTAGCAAAGCAGCAACCACTTCCTGGGTGGCATTACGAACGTCTTCCCCATTCACCATTAATATCTGGTCTCCCTGCATCAGTCTTCCATCGGCATCTGCAATTCCTCCTTTGACAATGTCTGACACAAATACTCCAGTATCGTTTCTGCACACAATTTTGAATTTCAGCATTATCTTTTCCTCAACTGTAATGCAATGCTTATTTAATAAAAAGCTATGTTTTTATCCAAAAATTTTAATTCTGTTTTTACAACTTTAAAAGTCTTATTGTGTGGAGCAACAGTGGGGCAACATTGTATTTTTTGACAAATAATAGCTTATGTCTTATAGTGTTTCTAGATTAAAACGATATCCCATAAGCATATTTATTCTTCATTAATTACATACTGTGAGTAGAAGTGTGTATTACCTTTCTCATTTTATGGATCACTTGGCTACTAAGTGGCAAAAGTAAGACTTAAGAGTCAGTCCTTGGATGCAAAATCTACTGTTCTTTCCAAACCAGAATGGAGCTTTGAATGATATTAACTTGTGGTTACACAAATGTGTTGCTATCACCATCAACATCATTAATATTACAGAAAATCGTAAGAGATGTGTATCTCAAACTAAACACAATTCATTAACTCAAAATCTAAGTACCATTGCTGTGATGTCTTTTATTTGAAATCATTACAAATCTTCCACACAAGATAGGTTTATGCAAAATAAACACAAATCTTATTCCCATCCTTTCTTTCACAAAACTATAAAAAAAAACTCCAAGACTTCTTAAGATATGAAGATAACTGTAAACAGAAATATATAGTAAGAGCTGAACTATATCATTTGTTCTTGCCAAGGTTATGACAGCAAACCATCTCAACATTTGATCCTCCACTTTCCCATCTTTAGAAACAGGGTATTGGATTAGATGGTCTTTGTATGGTCTTCCCAAGGCACAGAGTTTAGGGTTCATTAATGGAGGTTTTTATGATGACCTGGTGACCCCAAATCCTGTAGTAGCCATGTTTACCCATGTCGTATTTCATGAGAACTACACTACTGATACTGTATTCCAAAAAAAAAGTATAATTTTTACATAATCCCAATGAGACTCAAATGATATGCTACATTCTTTGTGTTTAAAAATAATTAGCCTTTAGTTGTCTCTGAGAAAACAAAATGGTGTAAATGTCTTTTTATTCCCATACAGAAAAGTCGCTGCAGAACCAGGTGTCTATGCTGCTGGTTTGGCAGTGTGAAGAATGCCTATTTCCAAAGAAGGATATTCTGACATAAAGATCACCATTTCACAGATTTCTGACTCACTGGAAAAAATAAGCTGCTTTGAAATGGTGGCTATCTGAGGCCCAAGGAATGACAAAATTAACTTAAAGCCACTGCAAACTGCAGAGGCACTTTTTACTGAACACTGACTTCACAAGTTTAGCTATCTGGTAGATTGCGAGATCACATCCAAATGGGCTTAAAATACTAAAAGGAAGAAACATTTATAAAACTTACTGGATTACACATTTGTTAATATTATTTATAAATGAATTTGCTAATATTACTTATATATAAATACTTTTAAAAATGTACCTATATATAAATATTTAAATAAGTTAGGTTGTGAATTTTTGTACATTCACTAATCCATCACCACTCGGACCCCTTGCTTTAGGTTCTGTTGATGGCAGGCTCTTGTTCACTCTGATCCTTCTCCCTACCATATCTTCCACTCTCCTTTAATAAACCAACTATCACTTATCACTTTTAGCCTCAGCTCAAGCACCCTCTTTTCTTGGAAATTTTCCCTAATTCACTTTAATTAAATAGGGTCACTTGGTCCCTTTCTCCTTTGCTAGCATGCCCCCACCCCCCACAAAGCATCTTTGTCCTCATCGATAGATTCCTTTGTTGCAAGAATATATTTAATTCAACATTTACCAGATCATGAGTTTTTGGAGGTCAGGAACCATGTCTTACTTAACTTTGTTTATGAAAACTTAATGTATTTCCTAGCACATACTAGGTACTCAAAAAGATACCAAACCACCTTTTGTTAAGTACCTTCAAAACCTTCCAATATTATGGATTTTAAAAGTCCAAAACCAATGTCTTCTTATGGTTCTTTAGTGAGGGGACTAACAATAGGTACCTACTGAACACTAGCCACTGATAAACGATTCAGCTACTGCTATTAACTCTTTAAAATAATTTAAGTCCATCATTTCCAAGGAACCACTGGGTTTGTCCTTCTCAGTCACACCTTTTACCAACAATACTTAATCCTAGGCCTTTTCCCGGCTTCTTCTGCAGCTCAACAGTGAGGGTGTCACACACTTCCTCCTCTTTGTATGGGGTCTCATCTCTGTAGAGGGTCAAGCGCACTCTCTGTGGCGTCTGTCTCAGGACATTAATTGCTTCATCATGTGTGGCCTTTCTCAAGTCAATTCCATTCACCTGTACAAGAAACGGACACTGACTGTGAGGAACATAGTGAGTTAAGTAAAGGGGAGGAAGGTGGGGAAGGGGAAGAGAGAAAGAAGCAAAAAGAAACACTCCCCCCAGGAACCTTTTCTCTGTTAATTTTGAAGGTCAAAAACAGGCATTCTATACCTCTAAGATCTGATCTCCAGCCCAGAGTCTTCCATCTTTACAAGCTGCTCCTTCTTCATAAACTTCATGGATAATAATGGCACCCTAAGGGCCCAAACAAAACATACCCATACTTATCCCATTCTCTTAGGAATGGTGAGCAGAAATGGAGTCCAAACACATTATACTTTGATAAACAGCAATAAGGGTAATAAACTCTGGCTCTACAGGCACGAGCCACATATAATGCAAAGGAAAGTGTAACAACAATTCCTGCTAAAAGGCTCAAAAGAGCTTATACTTTTTCTCTAAAGATGCAGAAGATTAAAGAAAAAATTATAAAGTAAATAAAACATGAATATACATATGACAGATAACTTTCTTATCCATAAATGAAATGATTTCTAAGGTATTTCTGACATGTAGAAAATTTTGTCTACAAATATCTAATTTTTCAAACTCCTGGATTTTTTTTGTAAGACACAGTCTTGCTCTGTAGCCCAGGCTGGAGTGCAGTGGCACAATCTTGGTTCACTGCAACCTCTGCCTCCCATGTTCAAGAGATTCTCCTGCCTCAGCCTCCCAAGTAGCTAGGATTACAGACTTCACCACACCAGGCTAGTTTTTGTATTTGTTTTTGCATTTTTAGTAGAGCCGGGGTTTCACCATGTTGGCCAGGCTGGTCTCAAACTCCCGACCTCAAGTGATCCGCCTGCCTCAGCTTCCCAAAGTGCTGGGATTACAGGCATGAGCCACCACACATGGCCCAAACTACTCTTAAAATGGGTTTAACACAACCTGGATAGCAGCAAAAAGGAAATTAAAATGTGGCAAAGACTGGTGAACTGATAGAAACACTTTGAAATTTAAAGGTCAAAATCACAAGTGTAGCAGAATCTTGCTGAGTCAGTATTCACTAGCTTACTCAAAGGACAACCCTGTATTCAATTGAATATTTGCCCTATAAATTAAAATAACAAACAAATACATTTTTCTCGGCCTTCACATTTCCTTTACTAGAGCAGATAGACATCTCCCCATAATGGTCTCTGAGGCCTAGGTGAAGAACAGCCTGTGCAGAAGCACCTCTGGGTGGTGCTCACCAGCAGCGTGTCTGAACCCCCAACGATGCTCAGGCCCAGCCCTGTTCGCCCTTTGGAAATCTCAATGGTTGTTTCACAGCCAGGGATAATGGGGCACGTTGCAGGATCAGAAGCAAAAACTGCTGGTGTTGATGATCTGCTTGTATCTAAAAATAAGTTAAAAATAAAATACAAATAAAAATTGGCTACAAGGCATATTCATCAAACTCATCACACAGATTGACTCTGAGGGATGGGGCAGGGAAATGGGCCCAAGACTGTGGAAAAATGAGACTTTATATTTACCTCAATCTTTTAATTATCTTATATTTAAAAATAAAACAAATGTGATTAAATCACCATTGTTAATTTAGGGTAGTAGGCAGAAAATTACCTGTTTAATTATTTTCTATGCTATCCCGCTTGTTTTACATTGCTAGAGATATAAAGCATAGGATATGAAGAAGAGAGAACAGAGTTAAATCGAACCTCAAGTTTCACTTTGATATTCTCCATTTCAATGGAGCCAAACACATTTCTCATGAAATAAAAGATTTATAAAACTAAGAACTGACATACGTGGCAAAGACCTAGAAGCACCTTCAGGGTAGACCACAAAACACATCGATAATTTTGGTTGTGATGCCTGCTTTTCAGGGCCTTCTAGGTTTTTGTTTGCTTCTTATCCTAGCACATCTCTTCTTATGTAATCAATTCTAAGCAAAACACACCATTTGCAGTTTTCTCCTTGGGTCTCACTTGATGTTTTATAATTCAGTTATCAAATCCTGGTGCATATATGTTCAGAAATGAATAGATCTGAATACAGCACAAGAAAAGGGGGATATAATTTCGCATGTTATTTTATGATAGTCTTCATATCATATCATAGGTTTTATGATACAACAAAGAACATACAGCAAATAGCATGTTTTGGGAAAGCTAGGACACTTGATATAGTGGCGTATGCTTTAGACAAGATGTTCTCTTTTTAGGAAATCAGAAACAGACTATTTTCTTGTTCCTTAAATGGTAAGAACAGGTGTAAGATATTTTCTTTTATGTTAAGTTTTCATTTAGCATTTCATATTTTTATAGACAACACTATTTAGGGATCAACATAAAATTGAAAAATGAGAAAATTTCCATAAAATCTTTTAACACTTCAGTGAATTATCCAGTCTTTCTAAATAAAGGAATATTTTCAGAGATGTATTACTTTAAGACATTTTCATCCAACTACATTACAAATGTTTTAAAGTAGTGTTTCCTTAAAAAACTGTTAAAAGAACAGTTTGGAGGCCAAAAGAAATTTCTCCCTCCCCCGCCCCCCATTACGGAAAAAGCCAATGTCTTTAAGTAATTTTGTTTTAAGTTTTGATGCTGCAGAACTTGAAACTTACCTTTTATTACATACCAGTGTATTCTTTCTCAAAAAGTAACTCAAAGGAATAATGTGCCTCCATATACTAGGCTGGAAGTGTAATGACACATTAAAGTGTCACCCTATAATAGTCCACTTAACCTACATCCATTTCCATTATGACAGGACCCACCATTACACCAAAGCATAGAACTCAGATCCACTATATATACCGCAGCAATGACTAAAGAGCTTCTTATAGTGGCAGGCAGTACTGATCCCACCTATGAAACAGGATAATTGTGTATCCATTCTACAGATAAAAACACTGGGGCTTAGAGAAGTTGAATTACCTTCCCAGTTTAAAAAAAGAATCTACAAAATGATATTTCTAATTCATTAGTTAGATGACTGAAATCAAGGTGCCCTTAGCAATATATTCTTGAAGAGCAAATAATACTATTCCCTTGTTTTAGAGATAAAGAAGCTGAGGCTTTGAGTGGAAGGTTTCCTAAGATGCCACAGCTGCTTAATGTACATCACTAGATTGCCTGCCTAACAGTCTAAAACTCTTTCTCCAGAAGTCCTCTCTTCATACCCTGCCCTCACCATAGGGCTCCCTGACTACAACCTTCCAAACAATGAGCCACAGGCAGGCAGCTGGCTCCCAAGCAGAAACCCTCTACTGAGTTCAGGTGTTCCATATGTGCAGGACTCTCATGAGCCCAGAGGCCTTACTTCGGATGGACTCTTGTTCCGGGGGAGCCAGACTGTGGGATTATCAGAGACTGGGAGCTGTTCTTTTTTTCTCCACTGGCTGCACCAGCTGCTCAAGGAACAGCCTGGGAATCTGCATTCTCGGCATGAATGGTAAGTTTTACTGTCATCTTTGCTGTCTTCAGAAGGCTAATAAACTGGAAAGGTACATGTGTGAAAGGGAAACAAAATTCAAAGGTGAATTAGTAGACATACCAATGAGTCACCATAATCAATGAAATCTAATTCTCTCTATGGTTAAGGGAAGAGACAGAGGCAAGTTATTTCTTTGTCAGGACTTGGGCAAAGAAAGAAATGGCTCTAGTTTCTCTCTAGCTTTTTCAAATGCCTGATGTAGATTAGGGCCATGGTTAATTTCTACTCTAAGTTTAGCTCTGATCAGATTCTTCCTTATAGAAGACTTTCAACTTTTTACATCTCTAATTAATCTCATCTGTTTTTCTGGATGCCTACAACCTTAGAAGATATATGTGTTATTTTACCTGCTTCCTGATTCAACAGAAGCAGCTTACACAAACAGTTTTAATAAAATAGAAACACATATGTTAAAAGCAAAATAAAAAAACTATGCAACAAAAAAGTCAAGGCAAACAAAAAGTGAAAACACAGATTTATGGGTTAAAGGATCCAACCAAAATACTTATTAAAACGGAAATTTTAAAAACTGGCTTTAAGCTTCTTGCTGGACAATGAAGAAATGAAAACAGGTATATGGTTCTCCCTCACCATAAGAAAGAAAAAGCAAACCATATTTCAAGGAAACAAAGCTTTTTCTGGCACTTATAAATGAAAGGCCTCGAATGAGATACCAATTAAGTATTAAGATCTCTTTTGAGGGGAGGAACTCAAGTACAAGACCTGTTTAACCCTAATAAAAGTTATATATTTAGCCGGGCGCAGTGGCTCAAGCCTGTAATCGCAGCACTTTGGGAGGCCAAGGTGGGCGGATCACGAGGTCAAGAGATCGAGACCATCCTGACCAACATGGTGAAACCCCGTCTCTATTAAAAATACAAAAATTAGCTGGGCGTGGTGGCGCACGCCTGTAGTCCCAGCTACTCTGGAGGCTGAGGCAGGAGAATTGCCTGAACCTGGGAGGCGGAGGTTGCAGTGAGCCGAGATTGTGCCACTGCACTCCAGCCTGGCGCCTGGCAACAGAGTGAGACTCTGTCTCAAAAAAAAAAAAAAAAAAGTTATATATTTAATAGTTGAATCTTACAATCTGCTTTTAAAGCAATATACATACTGGATATTTATGACACCAAACATTCATTAAAAAATACTTTGGCACTAACACTTAGTCATGGTTAAAGAGTTTCAAGTTTTCCTGAGGAAAAAATGGAAATATTTATCAAAAATGTCCAGTGAATACTGAACAACTTGTATAGCAACAAAAAATACCTTAACATCACCTGGAAAATAAATAGAAACTGAAGAACTTCTGAATAATCTCTTCTTTTCCTTAAGAACATGTCTAATAAAGCTTGTAGCCCTAACTCCCTATGACCACAGACACAAACACTTTAATCATGCCCAAGGATGGGTCTATATTACCATTTACTTTATTTTGGAAAAGTACCTTTTCAACAGGGTAACCAACAACAATTTCATCATCTACAGCCAATATCTCATCTCCGATTTTGAGTCGTCCATCCTAAATGGAAATGTAGAAGATTTTGAGTGATTTTCCTGAAGTAATTCCCTCCCCCGACTACTTAATAACAGTGAGAAAGGTAAACCTCACCATGGCTGCTACCCCATGCTCTGTTAAGCTCTTTATGATGACTCCATTGAGCGTATCTTCTTCACTGATAGCAATACCCAAACCTCCCTGATCCTAGAGAAGTAAAAACAAATATACTCAGAAGGCTTGGAGCAGATAATTTTATCCCAAGGGCAAGAAAAGCAATTAAAACTCTTCTAAAGTCCACTATTAGAAATCTTGTCTTTCGTAAGCAATCTTTCACATTTTCCTAACGGGAATATAGCTTCTTCCATCAAACATTCAAGTGTTTTCACTCTTCCCACATGTCTGACATCTTTAGTAACTTTAGCAAAATATCTAGACAGCAAAAATACATTCAATAATTCAATCAAAGCATTCCGCATTTACAAATTTTCTCTAATGACTGAATAAGTCATTCAAAACCAACCAAAGAATCCTGCCTCCTTTCTGGCCTGTCGCTTGGAAATAACAAGGTTTAGCCCCTTCATTCTTTTCTGCCCCTCTTCTTCCTTTAGCAGGCAGACTGCCATTACTGATGCAGACTCTGTCCTTTTTGGGGCTGAACACTCAAGAGTTGTTTCTCCAGAGAACAGCATTTCAATCTGCTGCAGACTGAAAATGCCTCTCAGTCCCAAGACAAGCTCCAAGAACCTGCCAAGGCTGGGGAGCTATAACTACTTTGTCTACATTTTCCACATTTCCCTTTATCAAAACCAAATGTTCAGGAATATTGGCTTTTAGCTTTCTTTAATGTTTTCTTTAATAAAATTAAAACATTGTTCTTAACATTTTCATTCTGGCCAGAGCTAGCAACCTTAGTTTTTCTCCAGAGAAAAGTTCTAAAAAGCAAAGAAGAGAAAAGGTAATCTTGACATGGTTTCTCTGAAACATATACACGAGTTAAATGTGCCATCAGAGATGTTTACAGTAACGACTATGACATCAAGGTAGCTTTCAACATCATTTTAAAGACTATCAACATGTGGCTCTTCTGAGGTAGATTATTAATGCCTGGTGAGTTTGAAACTGCCACTGACCATCTCTCTACTATCTCTCTCTCTTTCCAGGCAGTCAGTCATGTGTATCTGCCACAGTAAGCTGCATCTTTAGAGTGAGCAGAACTGACTCTTTCCTTCTACCTAGCTGTAGAAATTTGGATATGCCACTTAACATCTAACATCTTCAATTATCTTTGCTATGAAATTTAAATGTTCTTATCTGCAAAACAGAATAATACTTGTCACATAACAGGAAAGTCAGGTACAGTGGGTATTTGCTGATTGTTTACTTAATATTGCTTAACACCTTATCCCTCTATAAAAATTGATTTTTATTATAAGATCTAGCCATCCCACCCTACTCCTTTCTCTCTCCCCCACCTCCATAATCTCTCTCCTACCTTCTTCCCTCACCATGTTTCAGGCTAGAGATTAAAAATATGAGCAGAAATTCTTTGATACTTCTCCCTTCAAGAAGGAACCTAAGAGCATGGGCTGGACTTAGTGACTTGATTCTAACAAAGAGAATAAAGCAGAGGTAATCGTGTACAACTTCACAGCAAGGTCAAAAAAGACACAGGGGCTTCCTCCTTGCTTTCTCTCTTGGATAACTTGCTCTGCAAGAAGCCAGCTGCCATTGTCATAAGAAAACTCACGCAGCCCCATGTAGAAGAAATAAGGCCTGTTGCCAACAGCCATTTGGGTAGATCATCTTAGAAGCAATGTCCAGCCCAGTCAAATCTTGAGATGGCTGTAACCCTAGATGGTAATGTGTTAGCAATTGCACAAGAGATTCTCAGCCAGACCCCGCCTCCCCTTCTGAAATTCCTAACCCATAGAAACTGTGAGACCATAAATGCCTATTGTTTAAGTTGCAAAGTTTTGTGGTAATTTATGCCGCAAAAGATAAGGAGCTCCAAGAATGGTGTTTGAACAACTGAAGACAATTCTACAATTATAGTCCCATGGTCACAATCCCTGGCTCAAAGTAGACACACAATCTGAACTGATTCAATTAGGATGAATTTTGGAACTTTTACTCAGAAGGCTTGAAGAGCCATTCTCCCTTCCTCCAAGATACATGTAAAAGAAGTAGCACATGGCCCAACTATGGTTGGCAGCCATTCTAAAACCATGAGAAAGACAAGCCTTGGGATAAAGCTGACACTGAATGACACAGTGTCACACAGACAGGGAAAAAATGGGCTCTTGATGACACTATTCACAGGACCAACTACCCTTGAAGTTTGCTGACCTGAGTCCATAAATCCTCTTCTTTGATTAAACCTGATGGAATCAGTCCCCTTTATTTCTGTTATTTGCAATAAGAGGAGTCCTAAAAGAAACAATAAGCTACAAATCTGCATGTATGCCCAAATTCCATCAGAATACTACAAAACAACTATATACACATCTACAAATAATTTGTTGATATCAGAAAAGCAGGATGAGGCCAGGCATGCTCACACCTGTAATCCCAGCACTTTGGGAGACCGAGGCAGGTGGATCACCTGAGGTCAGGAGTTCAAGACCAGCCTGGCCAAACTGGCGAAATCCCATCTCTACTTAAAATACAAAATTTAGCTGGGTGCGGTGGTGCACACCTGTAGTCCCAGCTACTCAGAAGGCTGAGGCAGAAGAATCACTTCAACCTGGGAGGTGGAGGTTACGGTGAGCCGAGATCACACCACTGTATTGCACCACTGCATTCCAGCCTCCTGAGCGAAAGTGAGACTCAGCCTCAAAAAAAAATAAGAAAGAAAGAAAAGCAAGATAACATATAAGAAAGGTAACAGTGTATGAGTGTGCAATTTCTTATCTAACTGCTCAACTTCCCAACTTACTTTTGCCAGAGTACATATAGTCCTCAGCAAGAAGAGATCTGAGATACATTTTTGGGGGCTACTTATTAAAGCACTATCATACAGGGAATATAAAACAAATTAAGGAAATATATTTTTATGGTTTTTTTCATTTTTTAAATATTATTTAAAATTTTTTTTAGAGATTGGGTCTTGCTTTGTTTCCCAGGCTGGTCTTGAATTCCCACCTCAGCTTCCCAAATAGCTGAGACTACAGGCATGTGCCATTGCGCCTGGCTCCAAGGAAATGTATTTTTGAACAAAGAGTTGTATAATTAAGCAGCTAGAAAAGAGTAGACAAGAATTTAAAGTGGAATTAAGCTAAACAAATTATTATTATTTGGAGAATTATTTTGAAGGTAGAAGATTCTCTAAAATTCAAAAGAAGAGAAACTCTTGTGTTTCAAGGCTTTCACCACATAAAATTGTATGGATACGAAACACAGCTCTGACAATCATAGAAGGCTATTACCTGCTCTGATGTAATAGGTACTTTCCTGGGGCAAACTGTGCTAAAAATAGATCTTTATTCAAAAATGTTTTCTTATCAATTGAATTTGCATTTCAGTCAGCTATTGTTGGTTTAAATTCTATGCATGAGAGATTTTTGTTTATACTTCCATTTTCTCATTTTTTAAAATGTAAAAGATTAAAAAGAATAAAAAGATAATTGACCTGTCAAGAGTTTTTAAGGAGTCAAAACAGAACTGAGGGAATGTGTTCTCTTTCCGAGTCCACAAGGGGGCGTAGTTTTAGGGCAAGAACTTCCCAGCGTCATGCCCCACCCTCCCATCTCTCTCCATCCGGGAGATTTAACCGTCTCTGTTTTAATTTCTGTGGGCACAGGAAGAATCAAAAGTCAATCACTCCAGCAGAAGTTCCAAGGAACTCCTTTCATTGACCAGGGGTCTTGGAGAAGGTCGGGGTTCCTCCCAGGTTAAAAGTCCCCTTCTTCCTCACCCCTTCGGACTCCATGTTTGGTTCCCCTTCCACAAACACTCCCTTCGTGGAAGATGTCTTTCTCTCTTGGATTTCCAGCTCTCTAGAATCCCCTCCCACATAGTGGGAGCTCTCTTCCCCTCCTGGATTTCCCCCTCTGGGGTCTGCTTCCACCCAGTGTGGAAGCTGTCTTTCCTCTCCTGGATTCCATCTTTCTGGCTTCTCTCACTCGGTGTGGTGTGAGAGTGGCTTTCCTTCTCTGATTTTCCCCCTCTGGGATCCCTTCTCACTCTGTGAGAGTGGCTTTTCTTTCTCTCACTCAGTGTGAGAGCTAGCTGTTTGTCTCTCCTTCTCCTTTTTCTATCTCTGCTTTAAATAAATCACTTTCTATAAACACTTTTGAGTCCAGCATTTACTTTTATGAGCGCACTGTGCCGTGGTCTACACTCTCATTGCTGAGAGGGCGATACTAAGAACCTGGAGAAATGTCCTCTCAGGGGAACTGAGGGCACCCCTGAACCCCAATATAATAGAACTAAAAATGATCTGATACAAGAGCTCTCATTTTTAGGCAATGCAAAAATTATACTCTCTTCCTGACTCTCCTGATCTCAACATCATTCCCCTTATACATGTATAGCACTTACCCATTCATTCATTCTTCCTTCCCAGATTCCTACTCAGTCTGAACTATGCCCATGACACTAACAGAAGGAAAAGTGTACAAATTTCTTCTCTTAACATGTGTATGTTTTAGATGTACAGAAAAGATATCCACATCAAAGCTCATCACAGGAGAAAAGCTCCTGGGTCAAACATGGTTAACTGACAAATAAAATGAAGACATTAATAGTAAGCATTATAAAAGCCAGAATATTCAAGTAATATTTCTAAATAAACAGAGGTGGGATTTAAGCTGGGTCTTTAGTGTATGTAGGATTTATATAAGTTAAAAGAAGTCAGAAAAATCAAGTGATACAAACCAAGGCAAGGAGAGATAAATTCTCAAAACCTTCTCCATGAGCTCTTGATTCAAATCAGTTTGACTGAAGTAGAGGATTCCCAGAAGGAATATACAGGCATTTTAGAAAGGCAGATGGGACCCAGTAGCAAGGTGAAATAGGTAATGGATGGGAAATGGGACTTGGAGACAGAAGACCAGAGTTTAATTCCAGCTCTACTATTTGGAGTTATGGGAACAGTTCAAAGTGGAGAAAATAATAGCAACCTCACAGGGTTGCTAAGAAGTAAATAATATAACAAACAAATGTTTCATTGCCATTAAATTATTTTGTCAAATAACTATAGTTTTAAAAAATATAGGATAGTACAAATGACAAAAGATTTAAGCTGATTCATGAGTATTAGAAACTGTTTCTTTCTCCCTTCTTTACTTAATTGAGTTTTATTCCCAGAGCCATCTAATATTGGGGTTAGGAGGGCACACGCTTAGTGTAATATGTTACTTAACATCATTTTTAACAGTGGCTTCCTCAAGAGAGGTTTTCAAGGATATATTCTATGAGGAACGCAGAACTTCATGGCTAAAAGTATTAACAAAAATAATTATAATAACTTTCACTGTGGTAAGCACTTTATATAAATTCTTTCATTTAATGTTTACAATAGTATCTCTAACGTAAAGGGATTTTTCCATCTCACGAGGAAAGTGAGGCCCAGAGAGGTTAAACAGTATAGAAAAACAGCCTATTGTATGGCAAGAGTGACACCACCTCAAAGCAAAACCACCATGGTGACCAGTGTTTGACTACTGCATACCAAGGTGTTCTGTAGTGTGCCCTGTAGTATAGATTATCCTTCATGAAGATGTTTACCTAACCTCTCCACTGGTAACAAGTTTCAGCAAGAAACTCTGAGACGTGACCAGCTACATGTCTTTATCCTTGCTATATAAAGGATGCTTTCTGGAGGGTGGGTGCTGGGATCCACTGTTTTGTGGCCACCAGAAACATGGCTTCTGTACCTAAGTCCCTATTAAGTATTTCTTTCTGATATACTGTATTTGTCAGCCTCTTTCTTCAGGCTCCCAGCTCCCTCAGTCTTTGGAGTTCGGTTTGCATATACCTGCTCACCACGGAACAAATCGCTTGCCTATCGCCCAGAAAAGTTAAGTGACTCCAAAGCCCATACTTAAAATCATTAAAATCATGGTTAATTGCCTCTTCTGTCTAACTACTTTTAAAAGATTCTTGTATATTCCCTTACTCACTTTGGCTTTCTTCAATAAATACATTCTAGCTACCTGAGCTTTAGATTTGTTTGAAATCTACATATAAATGGAAGCTTTCAGTGGGCAATACATTGAGGTTCTCCAAGATCTTCCATTCCTCAATAGCATCTAATTTAGAAAGGGAAGTACACATAATAGACATCTGCTGAATAAATCAAAAAGGAGGTAAAAGGCAGAAACCAGCTTTTATATTGTAGAATGAGGGAACCTTGCTCATTAGCTCATCCAATCCCAACAATAACCCTCTAATATAGGCAGCCCCATTTACAGAAGAAGAAAGTGAGGACCAATGGGATTAAGTGATTTATGGGTGATCACTCAGGATGTGAGAAGAGCTTCTGACAGACAGAACAGCCTTCTGTCCATCCTCACTGCTAAATGCCCAGCCAAAGAACTTGAATGTATCTGTTTGAAAATGAATGTCCTTGGAAGGTTCTGAGTAAGGGGTTAAGATGCTATTCATCAAGAACCTTCATCAGGTAGCCTAACGTGGAAAGAGAAAACATCAGAGAAAATCAGTGACAAGTACCCCTCAGACAACTCTATACCAGCTTACTCATTCCTAATTATTAAAACAATAATAATAATAACAGCAAACAGTACTCGTATATGTGTGCCAGGTGCTGGAAACTGTACATATGTGTATTTAATTTTCACAATATATACTTAATCTCACCACAACTCTATGAGGTAAGCTGGACAATTATTAAGTCCATTTTCAAAAGCCAAAACTGTACAGGTTAAGAAATACGCTCAAAGTCACAGTCTCCTAGCCAGTGAGTGGCAAATCTAGGTCTCTGATCCAGGTGGTCTGGCTTTAAGTCTGTGCTCCCAACCACTACCATATTCTGCTTCTTATTCATCTAACATGTTCATTCCACCAACATTTCCTGGGCACTCATTATATTCTAGAATATACTAAGCCATAGATGATAAATTAAAATCAATACCATGAAAGGATATTTAAAATTATCTAAAGATCAGCATAAACAGACTTTTTAAAAAATCATTCATTATAAACTATTCAACATACATTTAAATGTTTCATAATTAACAAATTATAGGGAAATGACTGCACTGTTAAAAATTATAAACTCTGACTTCAGCGTTTAGGAAGAAAAGAAACTAAGACCAGAAATCAGAAAGGTGAAGAGGAAGGTGTCATGTGTCTTAAGTGGCAATATAAGGAGGGATTCTCAAACTGAAGTGTGTGGACTTCCTGATAGAAATGTAAAAAAAAAACTTTAATAACTTTTCTTTTTAACTACAACAAAAATAGTCCATGATAAAGACTTCTCTTATATGTATAGCATGAGACTAGAGCAATGTATTTCTGTATATGATTGTCTACTGTAAAAAAACAGCAATAAAAAATATCAATATCGTCAGGGTATTCTTCTCCCCTGAATACTTAATAGAATCTGACCATGTGCCAGGAATTATGCTATTTCATAAGCAACTCATTTAATCTTTCCTATTACCTAAGATAAAGGTACTATTATCATCTTCAACTTACAAATGAGGAAACTAGGGCAAAGAAAGATCATACAATGTATGAATCACGTACTTGATGAAGCAAGGATTCAACCCAGACAGAATGACTCTGGAGCCCAGGCTCTAAGCATCACACTGCACTGTCTCCTGGTTGGAAGGGGTGATAAGGGCCACTCTACTCCTTCCCGCCTACAGCATTTTCTGTAAATATTCTCCTACCTCACCACCTCAGCTCCTGCCTTCCTATTCTCCTTCCTGAGCACTTCACTGCTCTTTCCACTTATACTCATGCTCCTCCACTGTCCACCTGCTTTCCTGCATGAGCCTGAAGCACCTGAAAGCATTTATAGGTTTCTGTTCAGCTAAGTACCTCTTTAAGGCAATCATCTGAACTGAAAGTTCAGGATCTTTTCAAAGGAAATGTCTTGTTGGTACCTATCACCACAACTTCTAAATAGATGAGCTTTCTTATTTTTAAAGTACAAGACTGTAACTTCTATTTCTTTATTTTTATTTCCTCCATAGCAGGACCTTGGTAAAGGAATCGATGCACAGACAGCTATATTTCATAACTTGGAACAGTTATAAAAGGACAAGCTGGGCCCCTGATAAAGTATCAGTTAGCACAGTGGTTTTCAAACTTAAGTGTAAATCAGGCAGGTTTAATAAAACACAAACTTCTGGGCCCAACCCTAGAATTTCTCATTCAGCAGGTAAGTTTGGGTGGGCCCAAGTATTTAAAAGTCTAACAAAATCTTAGATGATACTGATGCTGTTAATCTGGAGACCACACTTTTGAGAACACAGTGAATTGAACACTGGTGTGAAGGGACTCACATCATTTCATTCCAATTCAAAGCAGCTTTACCTTGGGAAGCTCCAGATGTTGCACATTTTTAAATGCACTGAGGTCCACAACTCCATCAGAAGTAGTAACAGTTGGCTCTGTCTGACAAAGGAAAAGAAATGGCAAAAGGGGCAACTGAGTGTTAGGAATTTCAATTTGTTTAAATATAAGGGCCACTTAATCAAAATTGTTTTATATACTATAATACATTATTACTATTTTAACATTTTATGGAATTTATGAACATTATATTCTCTTCAAAATACTTACAAGGTGTGATGTGATTGGACAGCAATCTGTTGAGAACACAGAAAGACCAAGTGGCCTGAAGGCTGGATTTACTCTATAATAAAATCCAATGGCAGCCCAGCTACCAAATGGTGAAACCCACTGACAGAGCACCAGCAGAAACACTATTCATTATTCTTTACTGTGTTAGTTATCAAGTGAAATGAAAACTTAAATGTTTTAGCTGAACATTATTAAAATACTCCATTTCCTTAAGAGACATATTTAGTTCAACTAATATGAAAACAAAATATTTTACTTTATAACCTAGTCATCTTAAATAACCACCTGTCTCAGATGAACGTTAGGAGCAGCTGGAATGAGACAATGATTTGTACATCTATCTTATGTATATATAACCTCTATATTTATATATTCCTTTAGGAAGAATGTTTCTCTTCTTACAGCTACCCCCATTGATAATCACCAAGGTTCCTTCTAATTTTAAGCTTTTCACTCCTACTAATTCCTTGTATTCATCACACACATGTATCCAAAGCTTTCCCAAACCAAAACAAAACCGCTATGAGAAAACTTTCCCAATTCTCCATCACCCTCTAGCCACTGCCCTTTCTCTCTCCTTGATTTCCTGTCCATCATTTGTTTTTTCAAAAACCACCAACCGTCTCCTAGTTACCAAACCCAAGGGACTCTCTCATCTTCTCACTGGACTCTTGCTACACAGCAGCCTATAGGGCTGTGGAGTATGCTCTTGAAAGACACTCTCCTCCGCTGCTGTGCCACATGCCCTCCTGGTTCTTCATAGTCTCTGATCTCTTTGTTAGCTTTCCTACCACATGATTCTGCCCTTGGCCCTCTGTCTCTATAAATGCTCTCTGTAGCAAGCACCTCAGCTTTCGTGGCTAATAAATGCCAAATCTGCATCTACAGGAAATCATCTGTAAATTGGAGACCAAATGTCTCAATGTATGCTTCTACCAGGCTATCCAACAGGCACTTCATTCTTAACCTCTCCCAAATAGAATGTAACATATTTTTCCAAGTATCTTTCTGTATTTTCTATTTGGTAAAAGACAGCCATCCCTCACGTCACTAAGTCAGACATCTGAAAACCTTGTATATCCTATCTGTTTTATTCTCCAGTCCAAAGAGCAATATCTGGTACAAAATAGAGAGCTCAGAAAATAATTGTTGGATAAACACAACTTCAACCATTCATTTTACCTCAATGAGTACATTTAGTTGAAGATGAAGTATTACCAATTTGGGTCTTACACATCGGATGTAACCATTCCCTCTTCTAGCTTTAGTTCAGGTCCTTGTTAACCGCTTACTGAATTATTCCAATAATTATCTTACTTCCTCTAACTTAACTTCTCTCCTCTGCTATCTCTGATTTTTCTCCACAGTACTGCCAGAGAAATTTTTAACTATACATTTCTCATTCTTTGAGCTCCACACAGCCTCAAAGACAAAGCTGGCATATGTTAGCCTGTCAATGTATCCCACGATCTGACCCTGTCCCCTTTATCACTGACCGTTTCCCCACCAGCTCCCATTCCCTGCCCCTCATTGTTCAGTGATGCTCTGTAATTTTCAGTTTCCTGCAATAGCAGAGCCGCCATGCCATTTCTCACTCCATGCCCTCTGCTTGCAATGTTTTGCCCCCCCAAATCTTCCAACACAGACCTCATATGTAACCTTCCCTATAAAGTTTTATTCTCAATTTCTTTTTAGAGGCAGAACTGGTAACTCCTTTCCTACCCTTACTATTCCCTAGGCAGACTACAAGTAGTCTCCACATAAGTGGTACGCTTATTTCCATGAGTGTCTTCTTACACTAGGATATACACTCCTTGAAGGCCAAGGCTATAATTTATCTACCTCTGATATCCCTTTCTAAGTGTTCTGTAATTGTTGACTGAATTAATAAGGGGCACACCAATCAAGTCTTCCCAAAGAAACAAAGCAGAAGTTACATATACCTCCTTATTTTGAAGATTTTCTGAGGTAGAAGACAAAGGTTCTACTGCATTTCCAGGACATACAGCCATCTGATTCACTGCATCTTTATTTCTAAAAGCAAAACACAACAACCTATTATACCATAATGATATTATTTTCATTCTCCTATTTCAAGAGTCAGAAACTTATCAGAGAAAATTCTTTAACCCCCAAAACCTGGAACTATGACACTTACATATTTACAAACATTTTATTTTCACTCAAAAGAACTCAGAGTAGAAATGCTAACAAAAAGTATTTGGTAAACTAGGAAAAGAAAATATCACCTGATAAAAATTATTTTCACTTTAGAAGGGGCACATTTAATAATTGAGGAGGCATTCTGATGACTTCTTCCATATAAAATTTGACCATTGATCTGTGAGAAATAAATATCATTAGTTGAGCCCGAAATTTTAGTATCATAAATTTTTGCCATCCTTCCTAGTTAATGAAAAGCACATTGTTTCTTCCTTTAAAATATTGTATTTTATATTAAATGTTACATGTTTTCTTCCCCAGAACATGAACCTGACTTTTTATGGTGAATAGAGAAAGCTCATGTTTAAAGCCAGCATTAAAATAATGCACATGAAGTTTGATATCCACAGACTGCTGATGAAGAGGCACCACTTGGACCAACTGCAGGAAAGTAAACACCAAATTTTCTGGCAGGCACTGGGCTCCCAGCATGCTCTGCAAAACCAGGGCTCTGAGGAAAAACTTGTGACCTCCAAGACCATCCTGGGAAGCTCCTTACTGTCATATTTCCCACTTAGTCTCAAAACTCAAGCCCTGCAACTAGGCCACTGGGAGAAGCAATGCTAGGTAGTTTCAGGCAGCAAACTGTGCCTAGGCAGCACAGTGCCGAATGCAAATGACTGCCTCAGTCATCTGGTCATTTAGTCACCGCCGACGGAGCCTTCCATGTCTATAGGGAAACACACCCGGCATGGGAAGAGCATAAAGGTAGTATAAAAACATGTGGATCCCAGCCCAGGGGAGGCAAGGACAAACACCACAAGCCCTATAAAGTATGGTCCACAAATTTATTTTGCTTGGCGGGCTGAGTTACTGCTTTTGTTACTTAGCCTTAACCTTGACCCCACCCCACCTCACTCTCATCACTTCTCCCATTAGTGATTCAAGTTCCAGAACGTCCAGTTGGTCAGCCTCAGGGGAATGATTCAAGTTCCACAATATCCAGTGGGTCAGCCTCAGGGGAATGATTGGTCACTTGGCTTTTCAAAAACTCCTAATAAAAATGCAGCACACAAAATAAATGCTTTTGAAGTGTGAGCTTTATTACTATCTTGGGGCAAAAATTGTTTCTGGTGCTACACAGTCATGACCTTTTAATGGAAGTTAATGGGAACATGGACTCTACTTAGTAGAGTTTTGGTTTAGAGCCAGATCTGTTGCAATGCATCTATTTTATTAAGCAAGCGATGGTTTTCTTAGTCACTATAAGGTCTGGGTGATTTTCTGGAAACTGATGATTCCATTACACTAATACAACAAGAATAAATTCAAAGTTTTCCTCAAAAACTTACCTCTAGAAGCTCATCTGCAATTTGCAATCGACCATCTTTTCCCGCAGCTCCATTTGGATCAATCCCCACTATGAAGACACTCATCCTGGATCGGTCTTTGTTCCCAGCAAGACTTAGACCCAAACCACTATGACCTTTCTCCAGTTCAATCATATGCAGCTCACCTATTAGGGTTCCATAACGCTCTCTGATATTTTCTACATACAACAACAACAACAAATACATATTTAATTTACAGTCAAATGCTTTAATGTGAAAAGCTATTTAGTTTTATCTCAAAAGGGCAGTATTTTGTGCCAAAATGTAATCTTTGTCAGTTAAAAGCTAAATAGATTAACCACTTGGGCAACAGGACTGGTTTCCTGGAGGAACCAAACTTTGAGGAATTTCTTTGCATCCAGGGTACAATGTCTGATTCATCAGTTCACCTTGGGGTGGCTAGGTCAAAGAAAAGTAATTCATTATAAACTCTCAAAAGACTATAATTAAACCAGAAACTTGATCGTTTGCAGAGGAGAACAGAACTGAGGCATCCAGAATATCTGTGTTTACAGATCAGTGGGAGCTTTTCTCCCATAGAAAAATCAACATTGTATATCACATCATGTTGGGCAGTTGCTTGGTAGATATATCCAAAATGAAGGGAATGGGCTTTCTTACTGCATAGAGCTTATCAGGCCAGGACAACTTGACACACATGTCCCAGCTTTGGGACACATGTCCTAATTAGATGACACTATTTACATCTTCTACCCTACATCTTCAAGAGGTGATGGTTAGTGCGCACCCTCTTTTTTTGTTTTTATTTTTGTTTTTTATTTTTGAGACAGAGTCTCACTCTGTCACCAGGTGCCGGGCTGAAGTGCAGTGGCGCGACCTCGGCTCACTGCAACCTCCGCCTCCCGGGTTTAAGCAATTCTCCTGCCTCAGCCTCCCTGGTAGCTGGGACTACAGGCGCACGCCACCACGCCCAGCTAATAGTTTTTGTATTTTTAGTAGAGACGGGGTTTCACCATGTTGGCCAGAATGGTCTCGATCTCTTGACCTCGTGATCCGCCCGCCTCGGCCTCCCAAAGTGCTGGGATTACAGGACGCACCCTCTTAAGAGGTTTGAGGCCTCACGTAGATGCTCCAGTGCACAGCCACAGATGAGCGACCAGCCAACACCCAGCACTACTTGCCAACCATGTGAATGAGCTGTCTTGGAAGTCTGGCCCAGCTAGGCCCAGTCACCCATTGCCCTTTAATAGGTTAATAATAAATTGTTGTTTTAAGCCATTACATTTTGGGTTGGCTTCATAATAGAAAACTGAAACATTCTAGTTCATGTTTTCCTTAAGAGTATATTCTGACCACATTGATTGTTAGCAATATGCTCTAGTGTCATTGAGAAACAGACTGAGAAAACCACAAACTTTACCAGTACCAGTCATCTTAGAAAACCTTACTATATGGCTAATGGGCTAACGTCATGCATTCTGCATTGATTCTTAACTGCATCAATTTCATAAACTCTTATTTCTTGACTCCTTCTAGCATATAGCAGCACAACTTTTATGCTCTGTACTTCCTAAAAAGATATACTACAGCTTTCTTAAAGAAAATAATTCGATTTTTAAAATAAAACTTTTTAAAACAGTGACTTTGGGCTAAATTTTAAGTATTTTCCCATAAAATGGTATTTCCTTAGAAAAGAGATTCCCTATTGGTCCTAATAACAGCTGCCTATGAAAGACTGGGCCGGGCGCAGTGGCTCACGCCTGTAATCCCAGCACTTTGGGAGGCTGAGGTGGGTGGATCACAAGGTCATGAGTTTGAGACCAGCCTGACCAACATGGTGAAACCTCGTCTCTACTAAAATTACAAAAATTAGCTGGGCGTGATGGCACACGCCTGTAATCCCAGCTACTGAGGAGGCTGAGGCAGGAGAATTGCCTGAACCTGGGAGGCGGAGGTTGCAGTGAGCCAAGATCGTGCCACTGCATTCCAGCCTGGGTGACAGAGTGAGACTTTGTCTCAAAAAAAAAAACAAAAAAAGAAAGACTGCTGGGCACCAGGTGCTGTGCTTAGCACTCTTTTGGCACTATCTAATTGAATGTTAGCAACCTGAGGGAAGAACTGCATTTTAAAAAGAGAGATAACCACTAGGCTAAAGCGTAGAGACAGTTAAACAGCTTAGCCAATGCCTAAAGTTTTGATCTCCACAATTACACTAGGTCATCATTCTGGTATAGAAAATACACCAGAAGCTCAAGGTGTGATATCAACAACAACCGATTTTACATGAGGAATCTCAGGCCCAGAAAGGGGCAAGGACTTGTTCAAGACACAGGGTGGCTGACCCAGTACTGGCTTCTAGAAAGTACCCTGTCCTTATTAATTCTCGTACAAAGGCAGAGTGAGCTTTAACAGCACTTTTAAAGGAAAGGAAAAGCATGATTTCATGCCTCAGGAATGTATGCTGTATTCAAGCAAAACAAACACTATTTCTTTCCACAAAGAATTGCAGTATATATCACAAAAGCTGCAACATACTTATTTATCCAGGGCACAATCCTTGGGAAACTCAGAGCTATTTTAATATCTCTTATAATTAAATGCATCACAAAAAGACAACTTACTCCAGCTGTAACCAAACTCATCCTCTTTGTCCACATCTTGTGAGATTTTGCTTGCAGATGACTGTGAGTGATCACTGCCCATTTCTTCAAAGGCTGAAGGAGGGGGTGGGGACACACTGCACAATGGCGCCTTCTCTGGCTCTGACTCTGACTGACTGGGTGCCTGTAGGAACAAAAAGAATGCAGTGGGTTTGTGCAGTCTAAGGAAGAAAACTTCAAGAGGAAGAAGAGAATAATGTCAAAAACAAAGACCGGCTTTAAAGTATCTAACTAACAATGGAGAGCATATATATATATACACATACATACACACACACACACACACACACACACACACACACACACATATATATAAAAAATAATGGAAGGCTCATATATATATATGTGTATATATATATCTCTAACAAATA
Source organism: Ateles fusciceps (assembly GCA_036589455.1). NCBI lineage: Eukaryota > Metazoa > Chordata > Mammalia > Primates > Atelidae > Ateles > Ateles fusciceps. The sequence goes on along the minus strand of JAZHEH010000827.1, from coordinate 414,226 downwards.
ATGGAAAACTCAGATTGTTATTTTACACATATAAATATATATTTTTTAATACGAATATGTAAATATCTAATTTTATATATGTGACCTTTCCATTATTTGTTAGATATTTTAAAGCCAGTCTTTGTTTTTGACATTACACTCTTATTATTTCCATATGTATCTGTATATATAGATATATATAAATATATATATAGATATATATATATGAAATATTAGATGGGATTCAGGTAAAGTTTAAATATATTAAACTAAGTAGTATCAGAGAACAATTCACTGAACTTTTATTTGCTATTTTAAGCCAACAGATTATTGAATTTGAAGGCTTAAATGACTTAGTAGAAAACTGTACAGACTTTCCCTTCTAGAAAAAAAAAATGTCATTTAAAAGTTGTAACTTTTGGGTCCAGGTAAGATTTGGGGCACCTAGAAAAATCTGCAAAAAAGATAATTAACAGAGAAGTTGCCATTCAAAGCTTATTAGTGAGACTAAATAATTATTTATTGCTACCTGAATCCTCTCTCCAAATGATTCTCTCAACAAATCCAGGATAGCAAGTATCACACATGCAGGCTTGTCTACCAGGGAGCCAGTTTGTTAGCACAGAGCACACACTCAGATCTGAGAATCATGGTTTTAAGGACAACACCAGAGCTTTCCCTTGCCAAGGCAGATCACAAGATAAATGAGAAAACACAGAAGGCTCCTTAATAGAAAGCCAAAGCATGGTATACTTGGTGTCACTTAGGGTCATAGGTCCTATTTCAAAAAAAAAAAAAAAAAAAGGACTTGGTATCATAAGTCCTTATATTGCAAAAGTAATTGCAGTTTTGTTGTTTAATAACAAAAACTGCAATTACTTTTGCACCAACCTAATATTATAGATGATCAAACAGAATGTTAGCATTTGAAAGGTTTTTAAGTCACTGAGTTCATTCTATTCATTTTGCAGCTGAATAAACCTTTTGAACCTCAGGCTACAAGAAGTGGAAGTTTTTGTTCCAAATCAAACAGTGGTACTAGACTTCTTTTTGCTTAACTATTAATCCAATGCACTTTCTATTATACCATGTTATCGCCTCCAATTTCCATAAGTAAGACAGTACCTAACTCAAAGGTCAGGGGCATCCAGCTAAAGTTCTAACCTTGGTACCAGGCTGCCTCTGATGCCTTGAACCTATAGTTTTCCCATATATCTTTATTTTACTTTTTTACTGCATAAGAATCCCTCTGATACAATTTGGTTTATTATATATGTTTATATCTAGAAAAATATGAGTTTTTTAAAAAACTTACTTCTTATAAGAATACATTAAATGATAAACATGCACAAATACTTAGAAATTATCAACTGGTGCCAAGAATTAGAATACCTAAAAATATATCTACCATTAGAACTACTTGACACTAAATGTGACCTTTCTTTGTTGATTCAGAAAACACTCAGTTTTCTGGCAAAGCAAAGAGATGGTTAACAGATTTAACGGCATAAGTGTTAGATTATAGAATCTGCTATATTGAAATGTTCAGTCTGTATGTCATTGGACAAACAGATAAAACTTACTAATGTAAATGGAACCCTTGTTATCTTCCCAAATGCTGTGCCATAAATCTCTCAAATTAATATAACAATAAAAATGATCAAACATACAAAAAAAAAAAAAAAACCCTCATTTGATCCAATCAAGTTTCATTATCATAGTATAGAGGAGGAAGACATGTACTTTAGAATTTTTATGGTCAAAAAGAATTTATTCTCTGTAACAACAGAAAATGTTATAAAGCATGAATTAAGTCCATTCCATTTTGTTGAAAGGAGAACAAAATCTAATTTAAACTTCCCATAATTTTAACAAATCTACAGATGCACATTTTATAGATCTTGCTGCATAATTTTTCTGAGTTGTTATTTTAAGACAAACAAACAAACAACCTGCTTATCTGAAAAACTGTTTGGGATCTTAGGCACAACATTTTTATACTGTGAGTAAACCAAAATGGTACCCTAACCTACCTGACTAAATAAACAATATAAGCCTTTATTTACTTGAGGGACAATCAGGTGTTACGTTTTCATACTCCTGACACCCCTCATTCTCATGAAGATCATGTATCTGTCTCGTTAGTGATCTTTTTAAAATTTATTCATGAAGATATAGCTCTTTCACAAAGATTGTTCAGCCTTCATTGGTAAAAATGCAATGTATATTTGAAATCACTCCATGCCATGTATGTACACATCAAGTACAACACACACATAAAGCACACTGTAACACACCCACATAAGAAAATTCCACACTGACACAAACCTTAAAGGGTGTGGGAGCAAAAGGGTTAGTTGGGGGAACAGTAGAAGATAATTCTACTTGAACTCTGTAATTCCTATAGTAATAGAGAACATATTCCTTCAGATATATAGTATCTTTGGTTATCCCTATCAATAACATGGTATCCATTACAATAACATGGAAATCTGATGAATATTCATAAAGTGTTTCCTGAAAAAAAATTGTTGACTTCTTCCTTTTCATGATCAAATTATGGTATATAAATTCTTTTAAATTTTTGTTTCAATTTTTGTTTTATAGTTTCATCAGAAAATGAGAAGATCCAAGTATAGATTTATGAGCATTGAAACACTTATGTTTCCTGATTCAGGCAATTATATGGGCATGCTTCATGAATATTCAACAGACTCCTGCATGTACACATACACAATTATTTGTGCAGCGATTAACTCATGTTAGAGCTTTTATGATCACCTTGCAGAAGTTTGAAAAGGATTTAAAGCAATACAAGGTTTTAAAGAAATTACGTGTGAAAGTGTCACACATTTGGCAACTAACAAAAATTTAAATATCAGAAATTTTAAATCACACCAAAATGAAAGACAGGCATTAGACTCTTGATTCTCCTTTACTTTTCAGAAGGGCCATTTAATTTCAGCAATAAAAATAAATATTCTCTGGCAAGAAAATGTGCTTAAAAAAGGATTTGCATGCCCACTCCAAACAGCTTCAGTTTTTTTTTTTCCTGCCCAAATGTAGTAAACAGTGAACTGGGATAAAGGCACAGTAGTAACAAAGAACAAAACATTTGCAAAAGGCAACAGCAAGACAATGGGCATTATCCAACCTTGTCAGCGTTGATTTGTAGAGAGTCAGCAAATGGGTTAGTGCTGCTGAAGTTGTACTTAGGGTAAAGGTTGTGCGGCAAGGAAGGCAAAGGGGATTTCTAAAAGGAAACATAAGAGGTGCTGAACGCAAAGGAAATGTATTGAAAACAACTCAGTTTTAAAAGCAAAGTACACACTGATTTAAAGAACTGCCTATGTGAAACTAGATCCTATCAGATCTAATAATTAATAGCAACATCTTAAAACAGTCTGGAACTAAAGATTTGTCTCTAATGACCTGAATCTATACCTGAGTCTATATCACACCGCCCACAGGAAACTAGTTGTCAAAGTGATCCCAAATTTCTTTTATTTCTGCTCAATGTCTTCAGTATTACTAACAGAGACACATATATTTTGCCCACTTTATATATTACTACATTTCATGAAAATCAGTAAACAAGTTCAAAATTAAAACCACAAAATTTTTTTATTTACATCTAAAAGCTAATTATGTTTTTTAAACTAATCAGTTCCAGAATGCAAATTATAAATCGGTCTGCTAGTTCACTGGTAACCTTCATTATTCTTTTATGTTGTCTCCCAGTAAGGAAACTTTCCATATTTTGACTTCATATTGATAGGGCTTTAGAGCAATTGTATTTTTTAACTTAAAAACTCAACAATTTACTAAAAAATGAACTCCTGTACAGTGGTGTTCTCTATTTCTGCCCAGTTTCTGTGGAGGTAGAAACATGGAGATTCATGTTTTAAATAAATTTCCTATAAAATTGTCCATATTGGGGAATTTATGAAGCTTTAGATAATATTTGAAGTCCTGCCTTAAAAGTGTTTCTCAGAGGTTTTGTGGCTTGCCAGTAATAAGCCCTGAGCCAGACTGTTAGAGTTGAAAATACATATTAAAGCCAGGATGACTGCCAGATAGAATTTAGCATTTTCATAGTTAAAAAAAAAAAGTAATTTCCTTAGCACAATAAATTCTTCTCCTTCTTTTCACACCCGCTATCTTTTTCTTTTATTGACTAAATCTTTCAGGGGGAAATTGCAGACATTTAAAATTCATTTTGGCTCCAATTAAATGTTTGTGTTACTTCTCTCTATAAAAAAGCCCCACTGGCAGGCATCAAGTATAGGGAGAGGTTGTCATGTGACACCACCCTGTATGGGAGAACACTCTGGAAAGACTCCTCAGTATGCCTGCACTAAAGCTTATGCCACATTACCCTTTCAATCTGCTCTTCTTGCAATGTTTTTCCTACAGAGGGAAGACAGGAAAAAGAAATGGGCACAATGACATTTCTGCTCATCTCAACTTTCTCCCTGCTTTTCAGTTTAAAATGTCAACTCCTGCTTTACAAAAAAGAAGATCACAAATACCAAGGCACATGACCATTTATTAAGGTCGAAGAAATGACAAGGCAGAGGTGAAAAATATATCCTAGGCAAAACAGTTCAATGCCATGGAAAGTGGAAATTATTTCTAATCTTCATACATGGGACTTTTAGGTTTCAAGTGTCCTTTATAATTCTGTGGAACATTAGAAAACAAAATTATAATAGCAAGAAATGAAATATTTAAAGAAAGCTATAGTTTTTAAATTTTTATTACTTTTGTTTCCTTTTTAAATTGCAGATCTTAGAGGATTAGAATTTGGCCCAGAGAGCAAAGTATAAAAGTATAGCACAGGCACAGCAGATGAAATGGTAGATTACTCTATTATTAGGAAAAAATTTTTAGAAACAGACAATTTCTTATTAAAAAATCAATGATGAAACTTCTGTTTGTAGTCCCAAGGGCTGAGAAAAGCAGAATTATTAACAACGAAGAAGCACAGGGAAGATAAAAACATTCTCTGGCCCCTTTAAATGGGGCCCACCTTTCAGTGAGACAATGTGGTCAGACTGAATTCTGTGAAGGGTCATACTGGTGAAATTATCAGGGCTAGTTCTGGAAATTTCTGATTCTTGAAGAGTGTAAGGGCCAAAGAAACTGACTGGTTTTTCTGCCCATGTTTAAGATTTCCTAGGAGCTTTTTATCCTACATCCACAGATAACACAATTATCACTAAGAGACTTTTAAGGATATACATTTGTGATTGTTCCTTTTAGACTACTGGAAACCTGCTTATTTCCATAAGGAAATAAATCATTGAAACAAAACATATCTCAATTAAATACAAAATTAATTTTAATTTTCCAAAGCAAAATAAGTATGACTTGACTACACATATCATTCTTAACAAGATTTATCCTGGAACAACTGCTATAAAATCAGGTATCTTTGATAGTAAAATAAGAGTATTTTCCAAGTGTATGAGACAAATCTTCCCAACTCATTGGAAACTGTGCCTGACACTGAAAGACATACTTGTAGTTTAAGTTTTTAAAGCAATATTGAGAATCACTATTAAGCAATTTATAGTATTGTCCCAAATATGTAAAAGTTGTAAATTATAAACAAAACAAAAAAGGACTAAAACCCACCCACATAAAAAAATAGCTTTAACTTAAACAGCCATTAAACATTATTATGCTGTGTGTATGTTTAACACACAAATGGAAACAAATGTAAAAGGATTTATAGTTATTTAAACAAATTGAATAGCTTTGTAAAGAATGCAGCATGATGCAGCCCTACCATTTGGCAAATTTTCTTTCTGAATGGATAATTATTACCTAACAATAAACAACTGAATGATTAAAAACTGCAGATGTTGAAGTGCTTACATTAAGAACTACTAGATTTACTCTTTACAGTAAACCCAGATCAGAGTTACACCTGTCTTCACAACAAAAGGAAGGGCCAGTTAAAATAAATCTGATCACTTTATAGTCCATGGCATAGAATATTGATAAGCTACTTCGACAAAGCTCATTAAAGAGCTGTTGGTTACTTTCATCATTTGAACCCTAATACCTTAAATTCTTAATTTCACAAGTTAAATTGAGCCTTAATATCTTAAATTCTTAATTTTACAAGTTAAAATTCAATGTATTTTGCAGATAAAATTACATATTTTAAGTTTTAGATGATGCCTTCGAATTCCCTCACATATGTTGACATTTTTCTTTTAAAGACAACCAACTCCAAAAACTAGTAAGCAGATAATCCAAAGAGAATCATCACTATGATGGGTGTTGTTAACTTAAATCCAAAAGAAGAGTCTATAAGAGCTTCAGGACATCTAGGAAATGGCATGCAATTTTTGAGTGGAGGTATATGTTTCTAAAGAAATTTCAAATGAGTATGTGAACCCAATATACTTAATAACTGCATGTGAATATTTTTTTTTCATGAGGCGTAAAGGAGGAGTGGAAAAAACAGTTTTAAACTCTTAGCATAATTTTCATCTTCAGCATCAAGTCACATCAAATCCAAAGCCTCACTGTGTATCTTTCCTAACAACATTCATTAAATGCACTTACATTTTCTAAAATGTTTTTTAAAGCTATTTTACCTGTGATGACTGATGGCAAATGAGTTGGTAGGTTTCCGTCCACAAATATAACTATGCAGTGATGAAGAGCTACACAGTGATTGTGGCTAGAGTATAGCAACTATGAAGTCACTTGTAAACAAACCAAATCTACCCTGTGTGAATTTAACATTCGGTGGGATACACAAATACATGAAAGATCATTCACAGATGATCATGGGATTGCATAAATAGGAGATTCTGTCTAGAGAATACATTTAAAGAAAACGTCATTTCTTTTGCTTCTAACGGGCTCCACTAGAGATCACAGATGATTAACCTGAATCATGATACCACATTCCTTTTAATAACTTGTGTGTTTTGTGACTGAAATGAATACTAACAATTAACCATCTAGATACCTAGAGCTACTGATAAATCCTACTTCTGTGTATATTCAACAGACCTCAAAAGTCTTTATTAAACATAGTGGAAGGGACTTCCAGCATAACTCAATTTTTGAGAAAGCAAAACAAACTTTTAAGAAGTCTGAGATTTAAAGTCACTATCTTTGCTTATATACACAACTTGGCCCTTGATATATTAGATTCCAAGTTGAACACTGTTTGGATATGCCTACCTTGCCCTTTGTGTTCGCTTACCCTTGGTCTGTTTATAATGTTCTGTACCATAAAGACTACAGGGTTGCCTGCTTTCCGAATGGCTTCCACAGCTTGTTCATGGCTTGCATCTCTGAGGTCCATTCCATCCACCTGCAATGGAAGGCCTCAGCTTAACATTTCAAGAATCTATAGAACAACAAAAAAATGTGTTGATATAGAGTTTTAGGGATCCTTGATTAGAGTACTAGAATATCTGTTTTAATATCAAAAATAATTGAGACTACTTGTGAAGCTGCAGAACTTTCCATCTATCCAGGTAGCTTGTGATCCCTTGCTTTGGACACAGATCTCTGTCTCCAATAGTCAGTTCAAGTTATATCAATTGAAATGAAGGCTCTGCTTCTGCATTCTTTACATTGCTCAACTGCTCCTTCAGATTAATAAATCAGTATCATTAATGAAATAATATGAGGGGAACTATCTGGCAGCACTGTCTTCATCATGAGTCACTGTAATGATTTTCTTCTAATCCATTATAGAGTGGTGTGGGAAGGGGTGATGCCTTGTATAATTCTCTCTGTAGGGAAGCTTGAAGTTCAAAACAAAATTCTGATGTTCAGAAAAATCAGATAATGATAAGGTTAGTTTTGCAAAAGAATCCTTGCAGTAGATATGATAGGAGCTGGAAGCTAAGAAATAGTGTTTATTGTTAGTAATTCTTATATAAATAGTTGGAGAATTAAAGCTATTTTGTAAATTTTATTGATTATGGTTTGCCTGAGTAATGATCAGCTCAGCTTATACACTACATGAATAAGAATGAAAATAGTTTAAAAGGCCAAATGCTAATCCTGTCAGAAAACTATAGGATGTTATCATTTTATCATTTCCAGTTACCATGTTATGATATATACACAAAACAGTAAACTCAGAGTGGATACAATTCTAGAAAAAAACATTATTAGATCCTTGCACAGAACATTAGCACCTTTAAAAGAATAATATATATTTAGAAAAAACCTCCCTTAGGTTGACACTTAGATGAAAACATTTTTTGTGCATACTAAAATAGCTTCTAACTTTTTTGTAGAACAAAAGTCAGTATTCACGTCTACCATATGTCTACTATATATTCCATTTGTGGAAAAATTTAACAGGATGTTAATTATCTTTGCTCAAATCCAAAGTACCATTCTCAGAATGGTATAATCTGCAGATCTGCATTCACCTAGTCTACATACATTTTGAGAAACTCTTAGCAGAGACACGCTTTAGAATCCTCAGGATTACAGAGGCCTAAGGCTTCCTACATACTAGAAAAGCCTTTGCACATATGGCACAAATCACTGCTAAACTGCATACAGTATTTTACAACACACAAAAAAGTCCTTTCTTTTCCATGTGAAAAGGGAGCTTTAACTATTTAAATACATTTAAACAAAATTTGAGAGCAAATTATGACCATTCCTTTCTAGAAAATAATATAAATAGCTCTTTTTCTATTTAGGTCAAAGGATTTAACAGTGAGGTATAAATAAAATAAACTTCTTAGTGATAATCCAGAATTTAAAATTTTAGATAGTATCCTAACTAAAGAAGTTCCTTAAAAGGGGTCTAAGATATCATCTAATGAAAGAATGCAGGGTAGAGGAAAAGCCTATCATTCTTCCTTATAAATGGTCATCAAAAAAAAAAAAAAAGGACATGGCCCCTGTTTTCTCTCAAGTCCCAATGTGCTTCCACCTTTGGCTCTTAAAGACAGTAAGTCAATGAAGTAATAAATCAACCAATCATCAAAACATTCATTTTAAAATCATGGTTGATATGTTATAATCTTCTTCTAAACAAAACATTCCAATGTATAAGTTATATGGGTTTAGAAAATGAGAGTCACTTGTATGAAGTAAATATAATGGTCATTATAGTAGTAATAAAATTGTCTTTATTTAGAAGTTGTCTCTTTTAGTCTACTCTGTAAATCCTAAAACTAAGAAAATCTGGGTCAGGTATTCCTTTCTCTATCCTTTTAAATAAAATTATGCTTATCCTGATCAAATAATTTATCACACTATTCTGAAGTAACTTGATTACTTGTCAAGTCTGTCCCACTTGGCAGGCAAGCACAGTGGCTTGTTTACTGCAGGATGCCCAGAGCCTGTTATAGCACCTGGAATGCAACAGCTGTTCCAGGAATATTTGTTGAGTAAATGAGTGAGTGACTTATGAGAGGAGAGTCTATTTAAAATATTGAACTTTGCTTTGAATTAAGAGATTAGGCACAACTTAAGGACATGCTTCTAACACATAACAAAACACACATACATGTGCACACACATGCACACAGGCACACACATGGAGCCTTCATTGATGAATAAACACAGCACTGAAAAGGAGCGAGATCCTGGCTTTGACTGAAAAGGATTTACATGAAAGGTAATTGAGGTCTCAGCATTAAATATTTTACTAAAAAAGACGCACTTGGAAAAAAAAACTCATCTAACAAAGTTTACCTGCAATGAAATGATAATAATAAAGTGCTTCTTGAAATAAAACATTAATAACTTAATTATATCTACATTTTGTGTGTGTGCATATATATACATTGTATGTCTATATAATCTTAATTCAAATTTCTTCCGTAAGAATTGTGCTTTGTTCTTTCAAACAGAACGTAATTATTTTATTTTGGAGCCAATTTTTTTAAATGGTTGGCTTTATCTCCAAACATCAGTCTCTATATCAAGACATATTATCTGTCATTATATACATAAGAGAAAATTATGCATGAAAATAAACAAGGAAGAAATACTTTAACCACATACATATTTTACTCTAATGCTGGGTTGAGTAACTAGTATGAAGATGACAATTTCCTTAGTACAAAGGATAGAGCAGGTGAAAAATTTTAGCACAGAAAGTTCACCGAAGGGTACCTCTACTATTCTATCTCCAGGTTTCAAGGTTCCATTTTTGCCAGCTGGACTGTCTTCCAAAACATGTTTGATGAAAATGCCCCTCATCACTTCACCGTTGCTTAGACGACTCCCCATTCCTCGTCCACCAACAATGCTGATGCCTAAGGATTTGCTTGTTTCTCTCCCAGAGTTCAACCCTAGAAAATAAATAACATTTTCAGCTCTTAGGAAAAAACATAAGGGAAAAGCCTCATTATACTGGATTTGGCAATGATTTCTTACATATAACACCAAAGGTACAGAGAACAAAAGAAAAAATAGACAAAATATACTTTATCAAAATTAAAAACTTTTGTTCATCAAATGATACTATCAATAGAATAAAAAGGCAACCCACAAAAGGAAAAAAAATATTTGCTAATCACCTATCTGATAAGGGATTCATATGCTGAATACAAAGGAAAATTTTAAAACTCAACAAAAAAAATAAACAAGTGGTGTAAAACATGGGCAAATGTCTTGAAAAGTCATTTTTCTACAGAAGATATATAAATGGCCCATAAGTACATGAAAATATGTTTAACATCACTAAATATTATGGAAATACAAATCAAAAGCACAATAAGATACCATCTCATATCCAACAGGATGCCTACTACCTACTTAAAAAAAAAAAACACAGAAATTAACAAGGATGCAGAGCATTTGGAACTCTTGTGTACTGTTGGTAGAAATGTAAAATGATGCAGCTGCTATGGTAAAGAGTGCATAGGTTCCTCAAAAATTTTAAAATAGAATTATCATATGAGTCAGCAATTCCACTTGTGGGTATTATAACCAAAAGAATTCAAATCAGCATCTCAAAGAAATATTTATACACCCATGTTCACGAAGCTAAGAGGTAGAAGCAATCTAATTATCTATCGAGAAATGAGTAGATAAAAATACTATACAATTCAGTGAAATATTATTCAGCCTTAAAAAGAAGTAAATTCTGAAACATGCTATAATATGAATAAATCTTGAAGACATTATGCTAAGTGAAGTAAATCATCTAAGTAAAATAAAGGACAAGTGTCATTTAATTTCACTCATATGAGGAACCTAGAGGTACCAAATTCATAGAGACAGAAAGTAGAATGGTGGTTGCCTGGGATGGGAAGAGAGAAGAAAGGGGAGTTATTACTTAATGGGCATAGAATTTCAGTTTTGCAAGATGAAAAAAGTTCTGTAGATAGACGGTGGAGGTGATTGCATAGCAATGTGAATGTACTTAATGCCACTGAACTGTACACTTAAAAATGGTTAAGCTGGCTTAAAATAATAAAAATATTTTAACACTATGTAATAAAATGTCATATATGTTACTTCTTACAGATATTACTTTGCTCAATTAAGGTTTTACTAGCAGTAAAACAAAATAGTTTAAAATACCTTCTCACTATGTGTCTTGCAGAATCTGAAAATATATTAATGTATTTCTGAAAATGATGTTATGTAAAACTGGACTCATACTCCAGGCTGGGGCACATACCACTGTAAAAAGATGATTTTACAGGATCTTAGTATTACATATATGAAGTAATCAAAAAATTCAGCTACTGCTAAACAGATAGTAGCTTCTAAGCTTAGCAACCAAAGCAAGGGAAAGAACACTCCTGCATACACACTATGTCAGGAACTCACCTCTGTAGAAACAGAAGTCATTCTTGCCAAGGCAGACCTGGTCACTAACAGTCAGGACATGAAGAGCAGTGAGTGACAAAATCCTACAGAATATGATTCTCTCACTACCTCCCTAACCTCACCTGCTGATATGGTAGGCTGTGTCCCCACCCAAATCTCAATTTAAACTGTAGCTCCCAAAATTCCTACATATCGTAGGACCCAGCAGGAGGTAACTGAATCATGGGAGCAGGTCTTTCCTGTGCTATTCTCATGATAGTAAGTCAGTCTCATGACATCTGATGGTTTTATAAAGGGGACTTTCTCTGTACCAGCTCTCTTCTCTAGTCTGCCACCATGATTGTGAGGCCTCACCAGTTACGTGGAACTGTGAGTCCATTAAACCTCTTGCTTTTCTAAGTTGCCCAGGCTCGGCTATGTCTTTATCAGCAGCATGAAAACAGACTAATACACCTGCCATGGGCTCTGTACTTTCTTCTCTCCACTCAAGCTATCACATTATCTGGCATGCTCCTACCTTGGGGCCTTGGCACTTGCTAATTCCTCTGCCTTGAATACATTTCCCATACTCACAAAATAAAGACATGGACTCAAATGTAATAACTACAAATAGCTATACGAGCTATTGAGTATATTTAAAGCACATACATCTTGTGAAAAAGCAGGATGTAAAAAAGAGTAAGGAAATCTGCAATGAGTTCTTTGGCCAGGATGAGTCAAAGCTCAGACTGTTGGAGGAAAACATACCAAACAGAACTTTAAGGAGATGATGAGACCCTGAAATCTGCTCCATGCTGCACAAAGGAAGACAATGTTGGACATTAAGAAGGATAAGACAGTATTGTCAAACATGTCCTTAACACTGACATTTGAGGCACTCCCAAAGAAGAGAAAAGGCTGAAGTAAGGACTCCTGAAAAATGACTGAGATAAGAAGAGGCTGAGGATGAAAGAGCACCATAGAGAGGAGAGGACGGGAACCAGGTAAAATGAAAGCAGATGCTGAGGAACATCTTCCTGAGGCCAGTAACTCTTTTTCTTGACTGTAAATCTGTAACTCTAGAAACTCTACCTGTTTAGTTTGAAAGAACCTTACCATGATCCTTGATCTTATCAAATCTTCATTAATAAACTAGTTAAAATACTGTTGTTTTCTCTTACTTCAGAAATTCTGTGACAGAAAGAACCGACATCCACCATCTTTCTCTGTTTGTTTGTTTTCGTTTTTGTTTTGAGACAGGGTCTCGTTCTGCAGCCCAGGCTAGAGTGCAATGGCATCATCATGGTTCACTGCAGCCTTGACTTCCCACCTCAACATCCTGGGCTCAGGAACTCCTAGGCTCAGTAATCTTCCCACTCCAGCCTCCCTAAGTGCTGAGATTACAGGCATGAGCCACTACAACTGTCCCTTCCCTGTTTTCTTAAAGCAGTTCCTATGGCAAAGTAGCAAAGTAGTAAGTTTAGCCATTGTACATACAGTACATTGCACATATAGTAAGTTCAGCCAAGTGTACATATTTAACAATACAGAATACATACGTGGGACTCCTTAACTCTTTTCTTAAAAAGAAAAAAAAAAGAAAAGAAAGAAGGAAAGAAAATGTCTCCGAGGGCTCTTTATGGTTTGTGCAAATTAGAAAGTGATTCTTATGACTTCCTGAGTATTACAAAAAAATATCAGTGGCCGGGCGCAGTGGCTCACGCTTGTGATCCCAGCACTTTGAGAAGCTGAGGCAAGCAGATCACGAGGTCAGGAGACTGAGACCATCCTGGCCAACATGGTGAAACCCCGTCTCTACTAAAAATACCAAAATTAGCTAGGCATGGTGGTACACGCCTGTAGTACCAGCTACTTGGGAGGCTGAGGAAGGAGAACTGCTTGAACCTGGCAGGCGGAAGCTGCAGTGAGCTGAGATCGTGCCACTGCACTCCAGCTCCAGCCTGGCAAAAGAGTGAGACTCCATCTTAAAAAAAAAAGAGAGTTGGTATGGCAACCTTAAAAAGCAATTTGACAAACTGAAAGTAAAAAATGCATATAAACTTACAGGCCAGCAATTCCACTTCTGGATATATTCCCTGCATAAATTTTCATGTGTAAGTATACATAAATATATTTATTGCATAGAATTATAATAATAGCAAATAACTATGAATCTGACAACGAATAAACCATGGTATCATATATTGACATGCAACACAACGAAATTGAGTGAATTAGATCTTGAAGTATCAAGCTTGATAGATTTACAAAACATAAGAATTAAGAGAAAAATTAAGCAAAATGGAAAATAATACATGTGGTAGTACAATATCAACTGTATAAAATGAAAATCACATGCAAAATAAAATACAGCCTATTTTATGATCTTAAAATTTACATTTTGCTAAAAAGTATTCTTGATTTTCATACAAATTTGTGTTGTTTTCATGTATGACTGTCCCATCACATTTCTAATGCTATGAAGCATGTTCACAACACTAACTCCTAATTCATTAAAAGCTCTGCTTATTCCATTAAGCTTTCTTCTTCTCGTGTTCTATGAACTTCCCCTAGAAGTAGCTTAGTGCATGTGAGGGAAGCACTACATTAGTGAATACAGAGTACTTCTTAGAAGGATTTATGGAAACTTTGGACATATTCTTTATGTAAGGTTGTTAGCTATCTAAGAATTGCATGAAGGTTAAAAGGAGAAAAGCATAAAAATGTTCCAGTCCAGACGTTATGCTCTTCTTTCTCATAAGAAAATTTCATAATGATTCCTGTATATAGTGCTTTCTCTTTGCTCAGGTACCAGTGACCAATATTGTATCAACATAGACAAAGCCAACCACTGACTCACTATTTGCCAGGCACTATGCTAAGAATTTTAGATGACACTGAATACTCCTCTGAATTCAAAAAGATTCCATTATTAACCCCATTTAACAGATAAAGTAGCAGAGACCCAGCAGAGATGAAAACTTGTCTTAGAAAGCATCAGAGTCAAAAATTCTAACACGGCTCTTACTGACACCAATCATTTTGCATATTGCCTTCTACATTAATCCATTTTCATGGTGCCGATAAAGAAATACCCAAGACTGGGTAATTTACAAAAGAAGAAGGTTATTGGACTTACAGTTCCACATTGGCTGGGGAGGCCTGACAATCATGGCAGAAGGTAAAGAGGAGCAAGTCACATCTTATATGGATGGCAGCAGGCAAATAAAAGGGCTTGTCCAGGGCAACTCCCGTTTTTAAAACCATCAGGTCTGGTGAGACCCATTTACTTTCAGGAGAACAGCAAGGGAAAGACAGAACCCCCTAATTCAATCAACTCCCATAGGGTCCCTCCCGTAACGTGGGAATTATGAGAGCTACAAGATGAGATTTGGGTGGGGACACAGAGTCAAATCATATCACGTTCTAAAAACTACTTTTCCTTTCATGATATTGTTACCAAAACTGACCAATGCATCTTATTTTCCTGTGATTACTGTCCTCCTAAAAAATTCAAGTCTATCACTATGACTATCTGCTACAAAACAGTTTCATCTAACTTATTTCTACCTCCATCCACAAATAAATAAGACACTTAACACCTCAGAATATATTTCTGCCACAGATCTAGCACTTATACCTGTTCTCAACGTAGGCGGCACCACAGAAAGCTTGGTGGGACTTTTTTTTTTTAATTGTATTTGGGCTCTGGGGTACATGTGCACATCCTGCATCCTGCAGGATTGTTGCATAGGTACATACATGCCATGGTGATTTGCTGCCTCCATCTCCCCTCCCCCCGTCACCTACATCAGGCATTTCTCCCAGTGTTATCGCTCTCCATCCTCCCTGCCCCTCCTTGCTGTCCCTCCCCTCCCCTCCCCTCCACCTCCCCACCTAGCCCTGTGAGTGTTGTTCCCTTCCCCTGTGCCCAAGTGTTCTCATTGTTCATCACCCGCCTATGAGTGAAAACATGCAGTGTTTGGATTTCTGTTCTTGTATCAGTTTGCTGAGAATGATGGTTTCTAGATTCATCCATGTCTCTACAAAGGACACAAACTTGTGATTTTTTACGGCTGCATAGTATTCCATGGTGTGTATGTGCCACATTTTTTTTGTCCAGTCTATCACTGATGGGCATTTGGGTTGGTTCCAGGTCTTTGCTATCGTAAACAGTGCCGCAATGAACATACGTGTGCATGCGTCTTTATAATAGAACAACTTATAATCTTTTGGGTATATACCCAGTAATGCGATTGCTGGGTCAAATGGAATTTCTATTTCTAGATCCTTGAGGAATCACCACACTGTCTTCCATAATGGTTGAACTAATTTACACTCCCAGCTTGGTGGAATTTTTTAAGTGAGCTATGTGACTTTTGAAGAAATTCAAATAAGAAATTCATTTTAGATGGCAGGAAATACCTACTGCTTCTTTGAAAGCAAAATAAAATAATTTTTTTAATATTTTGAAAATATTTAAATGTGATGGCTGCAGGTCATCATTGGTGAGCAGGGGGAAACCATTCAACTGCACTGCACTTATGAATATTAGAAATTCTTCTCTTAAGCATTTTATTTATTCACTAGGAACACAAAGCACCATTGTGATGGTGACCTTTAGATCTGTTTGGGGTGGATGTCCAATGATTACCTACATTTCACTCTTAATGTGAAATACCTTGTGTTCTTAAATTGTTTCATGTGTCTCTACATCTTGCCCAGCCAAGTACATTAGCGGTTCTTTGAGGCAGGATTTATATCTTATACTTACTTCCTTGTTATTCACAAAATCATTGGCTTTAGGTCTGGGTCCATAATCAAGTCTCAGTAAATTCCTATTAAACTAAAGTTGATTTTACTCAGCATAAACACATCAATATGCCTTAGTGAGGCATGTGATATATCTGAGTATATTTGAGGATGTCATCTTACCTATTATACATGAAACTGGCACTAGACAGATTATGACTTAGGATAAACTCAGCCTGTGATAAGTTGACAAGGCTACTTACACACACACACACCCCCCCCACACACACACGTTTTCAATATATATGTTTGCATATCTAGTTTCTACAAATGCTAGATAAAATTTAAATGAATACTTTTTGGTATACCTAAGATCAAACTCTACAGAATGTATGATCCATTCCAACTATCTATGCATAATTTTCTTTAATTTAGTCCCTACTATGTGCCAGATCTCTGCATATATATGTTAGTTTTAACCCTGTGTGATACGCATTATTCTCTCCACTGTATACATGAAAAAATGATGGGTTAGAAGTATTAAACAACTCACCCAAAGGGACAGGAAGCAAGCTGAAATCCAGTACTTGAAACTACACCTGCTTCTCTTTAAACACTACATATCCATTGAGCGGGTAGAAGACAGAAATAGTCCTTACCGTCTGGGCTGATTCCAATTGCTGTATGCTGTGTTTTGAAGTTCACTTTCTTCGCCCTCTCCCTCTTCTCGCTCTGGTAATTCTGGAATGTCTCTGGTTAAAGAATTACACAATGAGTACCCCAAAATCCTAGTAAAATATGCAAGATTATCTTTTATGTTCTCTACTGTTGGTTTAGCTAAAAATGCAGTACTACTCTATATTTTCACTATATGTGGCAATAAATATAAAATATTGTTACATCAGGAGGAAAGAAAAACCTAAACAAACAAAATTAAAACCTTGTATTAGAATCAATTTATCATAGCATAGAGTTGAACACTAAGATTCTTGTCTAGTCTGTTTCTTGCCTGATGAAACATGGGAGAATAAGGGAAAGGAATAGGAAAAATGGAATAAATACCAGGTTTGTAAAGAAATCCATTGAACAAGCATTTCTTAAATTTCTATAATGTGCAAGAAGCTAGAAGCACCATGTAGGTTCTAAGCATGTGTGCACAGCCCTGAGCCCTGTCCTGAAGGAATTTCTCATCAAGTTTGCCAAGAGTTCAGTATCTCTGTTTCCTAAGGATGGACCAATGCTATTCTTTCCATTTTTTGAAAAATTAAGTGAAATGCTTATGGTCCAGCTTCACCCCATCCAGAGGGCCAAGGCACAGAATACTTCTTAAGGGAAGCAGTTTACAAGACATCTGTGTTCAAGGTTACTCTTGAACATTTCTGCTATATTTCTGTAGCAATTTAGATTTCGCCAGACGGAGGCATGTGACAAAATGTGTCCAATCTACTGATTGACTGTAAAGGAAACATACAATAACAGTATCAAGAAATATTTTGTTTAGTCCAAAGGAATACTTTGTGTCAATAAATGACACTGTGAGGATAATAGAGGATGGTTAAACTGCTTATGGACTGTCACTAGGCTGTTCGTTAAAATTGGATTTCTAAAAAAAATGTCCAAATATTCCACTTAAAGCAGAGAAGGCTATAAAAATTCTGATTCAATACATGTTTTCAGTTGATATTTATAGAAATTGAAGAATCAAAAGAAAGTATGTAAAATTATAGCCATTCTCCCCTGACAGGAATACTGAACTCTCTCAAATGATACAATATTCAGACTTCAAGATCAGAAGTCATCTAATCCAATCATCCATCTGACCTTGAATGCTCTTTGCAACATTTCTGGCAAGCAAATGTCCAGACACTCCTAGAACATCTCATTCTTTCTTGGAATGTTAAGTTTTTGTTTTTAAACTGTCAGAATAAAATGTAGTGGTTATAGATCCTACCCGTTGGTTTTGTGTTTGAGTTTCCCTCCTGTGCAATTAAAGAAAAGGCTGTGAATGAGACTAGGGTTCCTAGAGTATAAACCCGACAGTAGAGTAGGACTAGTGAGAAAAGCTCCAAGAGGGAGATCCTAAAAACGTTATCAAAGAGTTGACACGGAAATCGTAAAAATGAAATATTCATCCAGAAGATGCAAGGGAAAGAGGTAAAAACTAGGCCTGACCTTCTGGAAATACAACAGGAGAGAATATGATGAAGAAAGCAGACTTAGACAACAGACAAGAACCAGAATCTAGAAAGAGTCCTTAAAATATTCAGTGATAGCCAAGGTATCGGGGGAGGTCCTTAGCCCTAAAGCCTAAGCAGGGGGAGCTACTCAGAAACGCTCTAGCCACATTGCATCTTGCTTCTTCCTTTTTAGATCTAAGACAAATATCCAGAATAATCTAATACAAGGACCCCAGTCTCTTCAGATTATTCTACAATCCTGAATCTTTTCGCTAACCCAAATATGCTCCTCTACATGTGCTCATTATTGTTTACTCATCTTAGAGTGTCAGGGACTCAAATTTCATGTCTTCCTGCATGCACTCAGCCAAGAAAGAAGACAATCAACTACTTTTCTGCTGTATTAAACCACCGAATACCAACAAAATTTTATCAACTATAATAACTAGATCTCTTTATATCTGCATATAAGTACCAGGTAAAGTAACTGGCAGAAAGTCACATGGTAATGCAACATAGTTGAGATTTGGATTGAGGTCATCTTACCATAAAACCTGAGTTCTTAACTGCCATGCTATGCTGCCACACATTTTTATATGGCACATGCTTTGTAGACTTGTGCAATTCCTTCTTTGGATCCAATGGTAAGAACAGGAGTCTGCTTACATCTACACTTGGCTCTGGCATTTATTAGTTGTGGGAAAGTTACTGAAACTTTCTCTGCTGTAGATTCTTCTACTAAAAATGCAGATCCCTTAGTTCTATTTTAAGTATTCTGATATCAATAGAAAATATACTTTCTCTGCAGTGAAGCAGCTAGTTACAGCACAGAACAATCCAGGCTATACTCTTTTCTGTGCTTGGAGGAAGCACAGTGCTCAAAGTGGCTTTCTTTCTAATAATTTGGGAGTATTTTAAGGCCATAGAACTTAACAGGACTAAGATGGTACCTGGTGTATTCTTTAAGTAAGTCATGTGATACACATTTCAGAGGGACATTGAAATAATTGACTTTATCAGTTTGACAGGATGTACTGAGAAACTATAATCAACTCATGCCACTAACCCTACAGTGGAAATCCTGGAGGGTGGCTGAGCTTCGTACAGTGTAAAGTAAACACAGCTGCCTCCCCCTATCCCTCATATTTTGGGGTCCCACATCCATGGATTAAACCAACAGCAGATCAAAAGTATTTGGGAAAAAAAAATAGATGGTTGCATCTGTACTGAACATGTACTGACTTTTCTTCTTGTCATCATTAAAAAAAAACACACAGTATAACCACTACTTACATAGCCTTACACTGTATTAGGTATTATAAGTAATCTAGAGATGATTTGAAGTGTATGGGAGAATGTGCATAGGCTATATGTGAATACTATACCATTTTGTATAAGGGATTGAGCATCTGTGGATTTTGGTATCCATGGGAGTTCTGAACGAATCCCCAACAGATATTGAGGGACAATTATACTCCTTTTCCCATAATATTCATGAGGCCCCAATTGAGGGACAATTATACTCCTTTTCCCATAATATTCATGAGGCCCCAAGGACCATGCCATTCTTTCCCTTTATTATACCAGTAACATACCTTCCCCTTCCCTGACACTTTCTGTATTCTGTGGTCATGTGTAATTTGCGGAGGAAGCAGCAAAGCAAGATCATAATGAATGCAAGGTCACTGGAGACCATGGTGTTCTAGGACATTCTGACAGCATCTAAAGAATAGTAGAACATGGCCAGGCATGGTGGCTCATGCCTGTAATACCAGCACTTTGGGAGGCTGAGGTGGGGGGGATGGGGAATCACAAGGTCAGGAGTTCAGGACCAGTCTGGCCAAAATGGTGAAACTTCGTCTCTACTAAAAATAAAAAAAATTAGCTGGGCATGGTGGCTGGTGCCTATAATCCCAGCTACTCATGAGGCTGAGGCAGGAGAATCACTTGAACCTAGGAGGCGGACGTTGCAGGGAGCCAAGATCACACCATTGCACTCCAGCCTGGGCAACAAGAGCAAAGCTCCATCCCCCCACAAAAAAAAAGAATGGTAGAACTCTTCTAAGAAGACCTCAAAGTGCTTGCAAGGCCATTTCTGCTCTACCACATGCTTACAAGAAACTTGGTACTCAGTTGCCAGCACAACTGAAAAACACAGGGCCACAACTGAGGGTGTAAAATGGTACATTCTTCATGGAAAAGCAATATGACATTATTTATCTCCCTGATCTTGACTCAGTCAGCAGCAGCATCAAAACCCAGTCCCCGCCTTTCCTAAGAAAAAAGAAAACGTTCCCTATATTATTTAAAGGCTCCTAATACACTGTGTATCAAGCGCCTGTAAAAAACCAAACACTGTTTCCTAACACATATATATATATATATATATATATACACACACACACACACACTAACAGGTTCAGCTCAACATTCTCCAAAAGAGCAAGAAAATTACGATTAAAAATGTCTCTGGTCTAGGCATGGTGGTGCACACCTGTGAATCCCAGCACTTTAGGAGGCCGAGGTGGGCAGACTGCTTAAGCTCAGGAGTTTGAGACCAGCCAGAGCAACGTGAGCAAACCCTACCTCTACAAAAAATACAAAAATTAGCCCAATGTGGTGGCACACACCTATAATCCCAGCTACCTGGGAGGCTGAGGTGGGAGGTTGCATTAACCCAGGAGGTAGAGGCTGAAGTGAACCGTGATGGCACCACTGTACTCTACCCTGAGCAAGAGTGAGACTCTGCCTTGAAAAAGAAAGAAAAGTTTCTGAATTTGTATGCATGTTAATAAAAGAATAAATAACATTTCTAAAGATGTTTGATCATATTTATGAAAAAGTTAAAAAATCATACAATTTCTTAGGTTCTAAGAAATTAATGAAATGACACTCATTTGGGGCAAATTATCAAAACTTAACATGTTAAAAGTGCTACATCGTGTGGTAGAATTAAATACTATTTTGTTGATTTGAATATATATTTCTCCAATTTTCCATACTATATAATAATTAGTTATATAATTGAGGGTAAGGGAAGAATATTTTTTAAAATCTTGAAAGAGGAAAAGGATTCAGGCTTTTTCTTTGTTCTAGTCCTCCCTGACTCTGAATTCCAAATCCTCTACAACTTGCTATATCATTCATTGTATCAGATTTAATATTTCACTTACCTGCCAGTGTATGAAGAAAAAATGTCTAATGCCATCATTCTTCCCGATTGTTGTCCTAAGCTTATTTTGAACTCTTCCAAATGTTCTGCAGGCACATAAGTAATTCTGGAACAAAACAGAATCCATGAAAGCGAAGGGAAACAATGTTTTGCCTAGCTGTTAGAAAAAGTTTCTAAAATAAAGGAAACAAGTCATACTGTCTCTTTCTCCCTACTTTTTCACACAACTCATTTAATCAGTATATCTAGCAGAGTCCAAACTTCAATAGGATAAAGTATTCTATAGGGAAAAATAACAACAGAAACTAAGTTTTTAAATGCTATGATTAATTATGTGTTTACCAATCATCATGCAGGGAAGGAAAACAGAATTATTTATATTGTCAAATGAAAAGGCTAACAACAATTTTTTTAAAATTAGGAAGATCTATGAATTCCAGAACAATGATTGTCAGTAATAACATTAATTTTGCCCAAAGATTTCTGGGTTCTCTAGCAGAAACAAATTAGGTATACTCTATTGAAATGCTAAATATCACAAATTACTTTACATCTTTCTATAAATACATAATTAATTCTAGAGATTAACAAGCATTATCAATAATTATGTTAGCTCTATTAAGTTATGAACTCTCAAGTCTAAAGTATGAGATTAAACCATTTGAGTTTATGGAAAGACTCTTACTAATTTGTAGAAATTTTTTAAAATTCACTTTGGTCTCAAAGTAAAGACTACAATTTACACGTGAATGGCCATTTACTAATTCAACAAGTACTGACTGAATGCCTATTATGTGGAAGACACTGTGCCAGATGCTGACTACTGCTGTAATGTTTAGAAACTGATATATGAAAATTCAAGTTTACGGCTGTCCTCTAAGGCTTCTTACATAGTGGATACAGTTTTTTAAGTAAGCTGTTTCAAGATCTTCAAATTAATGAATAGTAACATAAGAGAAATACTGAATCTGAACTCAATACAGCACTTTTGTACAACAACAAAAAAATCAGAAATTACAAAGATTATTAAATCATCTCTCCATAATATATCTGTCAAAATAATAAGTATACAAAGCCTCAGCACTGGAGGGCAAAGATAAAAAGATTGTCTTTTATGTTATAACAAAATAAAAATTATACCAATGTCATAATTTACTGAATGAGGAGTATACATAATTTCAAATATATTGGTTATTCTACAGAAAGCATTCACTCTTTCACTTCAAAGTGTGAGGTCACTTGGGTTTGGAGTCGGAAACACGGTTCTGCTACCATGCAGAATGTCGTGGAGTAAATCACCACTGCTGAACCTCTATACCGTCTACCACAAAAAGGATGTCACTTTTTTGAAGCTACTGTAAGCTGAGAAGCACAGTCCAAATGTTAAGTCAGTGCTCTCACAGGTCATCAGCTTTCCTGGGCATACTGATCACTCGGGCAGAATACATGGAGCCTTTGGGAATCTCTTCATGACACGTTTACCTCAAAGGTCAAAAAATGAAGCAGAAAGTACAGATCAATGGATTTAAGACTAAGCTCGGTGAAAAAGTTGCATTTTAATTCTGGCCCTATTTAATTTATTCATCTATAAAGACACCTTTTCTTAAGGTGCTACAAAAATATGTGGCATAGCAAATTTGCTTTTAACCCTTCAAACAATACATTATGTCAGGAAGAAGACTGATTATATTTTAAATGATGAAAAAATAAAGATAAATATAAAACCTAAAATGTGAAAAGGCTATTCAAGAAAACTGATATTATTCCTGAAGATTCAGTAAAACTCCTATAAATAAAACACAAGTTTAAAAAGGCAGGAAAAGGTCAGGGAGAAAAGGCAAGATAGAATAGCAAAAATAATAGTAATCAGTACAAAGTATTTAATTTTTAATTTGTTTGAGAAAGAAGGTAAAGATGGTTCTATCCCAAACAATGTTAAAAAGGAATTTTTCTTTACATTTGTTCAAAGTTATTTTTTCTTTTACCAAAAGGTGAGGAGTGGAGGCATTTACAAATATTTTTCCTATACTTGGCATAGCAGTGAGAAAGAGTAGAGAAGGCAGTTTTCGTAACTATTTAGCCACTACAGAGAGTGAGGCCACCAGAACAAGCATCCCACAATGCAACAGCACATGCAGAACCATGCTAGCACAAGTCTGGTCACACAATCATACAAAACCTCCAAATCCATAGCAAAAAGGCCAAAGCTGTATTATGAGCTGCAAAAACACACTGAAAATGCTTAGAGAGTTGAATTAAAAATATAAACTAACTTTTGTTACACAA
Organism: Ateles fusciceps; assembly: GCA_036589455.1. Taxonomy (NCBI): domain Eukaryota; kingdom Metazoa; phylum Chordata; class Mammalia; order Primates; family Atelidae; genus Ateles; species Ateles fusciceps. The sequence goes on along the minus strand of JAZHEH010000827.1, from coordinate 390,085 downwards.
GGACTAACTTTTGGTTAAACACGGACTAGAAGAGAAAAGAATACCATTAGTGATGCTGTAATGTGATATGGCTATTAATGCAGAGACTGCGCCTGCACATGCATACAGGATCCTTCCCTTACAAAGGAGCTTAAAAGCTTTGTAATTAGAAAATATGATTTTCAAATGAGTTCACCATCATCAGTGCAATGTGAAAACATAACAATCTCACAGGTCTGTTGGATTTTATGTTCTTATTTAAACGAAGAAAACAATCCAAAATGTATATACGAAATCTGTATCGGGATCTATCCTTGCACTGGGACATTACAAAAGCACAAAATTGTTTTCACAGACAAGTTGTAACACACAGCCATAATGAGCTTTTGAATCACTGATACTCACACATAAAAGGGGGCTCGATCGTCAGCAGGTGCTACAGAAAATCTAGAATGTGAAGCATACGCCGCGGCATCTTTTTACAATGGTGTTAACAAATGTCAATGTCTTGTGCTGAATGTGAGATGCATACATATGTAGTTAAAAGTGGGTGCTCCTGGTTGTTTTTTTTCCCCTTTCCACCTCCCTCCCATCTACACCTCCCCCAGAAAAGCATCTGCTCTTTACTAGTGTCTATAGCAGTGATTATTAACAAGCACGAAAAAAATGTAACTGCAATCAATCTTTTATTCCTTGATCAGGAATTCATCCCACACTTTAGGTTAAGGCAGGTGAATTCTGATTCAGCTCAGTAATTATCTGGCAGATGTTATAAGCAGCTGCTGCTAAGCACAAAACCCTGGCTATTATTACAGAAATATAAGAGCTCCTGGCAAGGTGGAGTGAGAAGTGAAACAGAATGCATTCTGGTGAAGCTTCGCATCTGGTTTTCCATAGAAAATAATGAAACCTGGATCTTGAACTGGCCGTTCTTAAACTCTTGAAACTCAAATTATCTACCCATGCATGCATGAACACACACACACAAAAGTTCCTAGCTATCTATCGTAAATGGCAAAAAAGAAATCCAGTGCATTGTCTCAACATGCAATGCTTTCCCTAAAACCAATCAGTTATGTAACTGAACCACAGTCTCTTTTTTTAAAGTCCCTACAATACACCCCTCCACCACCATCCAGATTAAGCTAGGTTCATAAAGAAAAATAATGAGAAGGCGATGTGGATGGAGCCTACATCCAGGTAATGAGCACAAAGCTTAATGGGCCCAAGGCAATGTTATGGTTCTATTCAGAGTAATGGAAGGACTAAACTTTCCTTTTGGGAAGATTATTCACATAGCTTTCAAGGTAATTCTAAACCTTCTGCTTCACGAAACAAGTGGTAGGAAAGGGACAGGGACAAAAATATTTCATGCAAAATGCACAAAACATGCTGCTCAGCCCTGGTCAACCTAAATGGCTATTTGCATTTTATAATCTAATATTTTTTTTTCCTGAAAAAGCATTATGTAAGGATGATTTTAGTTTATTTCTATCATTAATCAGCAAGTTAAGCTATCACCATTTGAATGAGAGCATTTTTAAGGCATTTGAGAAGAAATCAATGTGTTTTGAATATTTGCATGTTAGTTTACCTGCATGAGAGACTGACTGTCTGAATGGATGATTGATTTCCAGAAGAAGGTTGTATGATTTTTCTTCTTTTTTTAAAAAAAATGTAAGATTCTATAGTATATTCTGCCTCCTAAGATCCTAAAGTAAGTATGTACCTAGCTCTCTAGATATCCTTCACAGTCATAATAAAGCTCTGCCCACATGACTGGGTAAATTCTGCTGAATCAGAGGGAGAGGGGGAAATGGAAACATACAACAAAAAAAAAAAAAAAAAAAAAAAAAAAAATGAGGAAAGGGTAAAAAAGACTTTGAACCTGAAAATGTACCCCAAAAGTTTTCTAGAATTGACTAGATGCATGACTTATGCCAAACTGGTGTCACAATGGTCTTATTTTTTAACCACTCTTAAAGTTCTGCAGTACATTAGAACTGAGGGGTAGAGCTAGTACTAATTCTGGTGATCACAGTGCCAACAAGTGGGCAGCAGATTGGTATCAGCACACACAGCATAAATGTACATCATGGCACAATAAATCAGATGATCAGTTACTAGGCCAACTGCATTTTATACTACATCTAATCCATTTAAACTAAAATCCCTACAATAAACACATAGGCTCCATATGATCTATGTCATGGAACACTAGCCATAAATGGTAAGGAGAACACTTGAAGTTTCTCTTTTCTTATGATAAAAGGACTAACATTTTTAATGATGTTCACTTGTACTCCAATTATTATTATGACGATCTGTTCAACTGTAAATAAAAGTCAAAAAAGCATATAAAAATATGAAAGCCCATTAGTGAAGATTTTGCCTAAAAATAATATTTCTTTTGTATAAGATAGTGGAATCTGCTCCAAATGTATATACTTCTCTGCTTTTTATTGACCCACAGAATGAAAAACAGTCTGTACAGCTTTTGTTACCTAAGCCCTAGCAATACATACTTTGCAAAACAACTAGTAATAGAGAATGTAGTCAGTAAAATAAGATTAATACATAAAAGTCCCCCATACTAATAATCATTACATCCATTTTAGGTAAACAATCTTTCCCTGAGCTCTTATTATATGATGTTATCCCTCATTCATTAAAAACAAATATTCAGTGATTCATGCTAGAGGCAAACACCACATTGATGAAGTATCACAATAAAGTCATAAGCTGATTTTTATGTTGGTTCAAGGAATGTTTAGTGACTTAAAAACCAAACCAATATATGATGTGCTTTTAGTACATTATGGGATTATCAGAAATCTTAAGCACTTCCTGACAAAATATCCTGCATGACCTACAAACAGACCATACCAACATATTGTCTAACCGCTGAGTTTATGAGGTAGTTCAAGAAAGGGTAAGTTTTGAGTCAGATGGACAGTGTTTTATGTTTTTTGCAAGTCTGGTCCTTAAAGAACTGGCTTAGTTCTAGGATTCACACAGTTCAAATAGGTAGGGTACAATTCCTTATATTGAAGCCAAACCAAACATCTTTCTAAGATCCTAAAATTGGGCCCTCTTGCTGTGTGAGAGTCATTGCATCCCACACATCTATGGTTGTTGTAGAAGTCACTGGAGTATAATAAAAAATACAGGCTGGGCGCAGTGGCTCACACCTGTAATCCCAGCACTTTGGGAGGCTGAGGTGGGCGGATCACGAGGTCAGGAGTTCAAGACCAGCCTGGAGAAGATGGTGAAATCCCATCTCTACGAAAAATACAAAAAATTAGCCGGCTGTGGTGGCATGTGCCTGTAATCCCAGCTACTCAGGAGGCTGAGGTGGAGAACTGCTTAAACCCAGGAGGCAGAGGTTGCAGTGAGCCAAGATCATACCACTGCACTCCAGTCTGGCGACAGAGCTAGACTCCCTCTCAAAAAGAAAAACAAAATACAAAACAAAACAAAACAAAGAAAAAACAAAGCAACATTTTCAAATTTTTAATACTGCTACAGTCTCAAAGAAACTATACTGAGAATTGAGAATGACTCAAAAATAGTCAATTTCTTGAGTGATTTATATTTTTTAAAAAGTGTGATAATGTTTGCATCTCAAACAGAAGTGTATACTGAAAAAGAATTCTGATTTATTGACATTCCTGAATTTCCCAAGCCAAACTGGGCTTCAAATGATACTTACTTTATGTCAGGGCCAATGAGAGAATGTCTTCTCAACATAGCTCGAGCCTGGGCATTAGTTACACTGATGGTAGACTCTTCATTAATGGACAAGATGCAGTCCCCAATGGCAATCCGGCCATCTCGACTAATGGCACCTCCGTGAATAATGCTTCGAACAATCATCCCCAAGCCATCTTTATTAGCACTAACTGTCATTCCTACAGGAAAAGAGAAATGCAAATATAATTAAATACATGATTTTCAAATTCATTTTAATTTGAATTTAATAATTCCTATGATTTATAGATAAAAATAGGAGTAACATTTAGTCAATAAAAAGCAACAGCAAAAACAAGAAAAAGTGTTTCTAACAAAAAATATTTTTAAGTAAATTTGTAAATGTTTGTCAAATTGTATGTAGTCAATATATTATAAAAGAAACAGGTCTACATTGTGGAATGAATGTAATTTAGACAATGTGATGTGTTGCCCTTTTGAATAAAAAAGACTCTCAGGGAGAGCACTATGATACTACTGAATCAGTTTTACAACAGCAGTTCGTCTCTTACACATAAAAGAGAATTAAAACCAAGACTACGAAAGGAAAATTTGTTCTGTAAATTAAGATACTGTCTGCTTTTACCTTATTTCTATGTCACTTGTTCATTCAGGATCTATTTACTATATGGCTAATACGTGCCAATACTATATTGGTTGCTTAGGATAAAAGCACAGCACAGAAGTCCTAACATCAAGAAGCTTATATTGAAGTCTTCATACCTGGAGCCTATCACAGTGCATGAAAGTATAGTAGTTTATTGAAGTTAACTGATATGAACTTAATCTATTTACATTTTATCTCTGAACTTCAAGCTTCTAATTTGGATATTAAATTGCCCTCTGTTTTTTTTTTTTTTTTTTCTAAGATGGAGTCTCACTTTGTTGCCCAGGCTGGAGTGCAGTGGCATTATCTCGGCTCACTGCAACCTGCACCTCCGGGCGTTCCAGTGATTCTCCTGCCTCAGCCTCCTGAGTAGCTGAGATCACAGGCGCACGCCACCACACTCAGCTAATTTTTGTATTTTTAGTAGAGATGGGTTTCACCATGTTGGTCAGACTGGTCTCAAACTCCTGACCTCATGATCTGCCTGCCTTGGCCTCCCAAAGTGCTGGGATTATAGGCGTGAGCCACCACACCTGGCCTAAACTGCCCTCTTTTCACGTCCCTTGGATGTCTCACAGGAAATGCAATCTTAGCATGTATAAAACTGAACCTGCAATTTTTAATCTCATATTATTTCACCATTTTTCTTCCCTTTTTTGGTAAATTGCACTACCACACTACCCTCCATTATTCAAAGTAGAAATACTGGGGTCTTTCTTGATTCATACCTCTCTCTCAACCCCTATATTTAATCCAATCACCAAATCCTGTCATTTCTATCTTCAAAATTTATCTTGAATCCATTTACCTTTTTCCATTTAGATACTAACCCTAGACTAAGTCAACACCTTCTCTTGCCTGAGTTTTTGTAAAAGCCTCCTTCCTAACTGGTCACCTGCCTTCCAGTATTGTCTCCTTTAATGTGTAATTCCCAGAGAAGACGGAGAGACCATTACAAAAAAAGACAAGTCACATCCTATCAGTCCCTTGGCTGCAACTCTTCAATAGTTTCCTTTTGTAGTAAAACACAACACACTTGCTCAGCACAGTCTATAGGCCAGGAGTACACTGGCCTTTCCAGTGTGCATCCTTCCTTTGTGTTTTGTCCTTCTTGGCTCCCTGAATTCTAGCCACAAACACATCTAGTCTCTTCCCATTTTGAAGTCTTTGCCTGACACCTTCTTTCTGCAGCTTTTGCACAGATAACTGTCTCTCACTCTTCAATATCACTTCCTCAAAAAGTCCTTCTGGAAGAGCAAATCGGCTTTTCTGAGCCCTGGCTCCCCTCCAGATGCTGGCCAGACCCAGCCCCTGCCTAGCTCCAGAACTCCGGGCCCTCTCTCGGTGGGGGGAGAGGGCCTGAGGGCCCCAGGCACAGGCCAGCCAAGGGGGCCTAGGGCTGCCATGGTGGGCCTTCGCAGAGCAGCCCTGGGCCCCAGGAGAAGTGGCAAGCCAGTGGGAGAGAGTGAACTGATAGTTAGAGGATGGCTGTGGAGGCAGAGAGGCCCAGAGGCGGCTTGTGAGGAGGCAGGGGCCCAAATGTTCCCTGTGCATCCGATCCTCACTCTATTCCTTGAAATATACAGAACTCTTTAAAATTGTATTTAAAACTTTGCAAAAATAATGTAAGTTCACTTAAAATGAAGTGTTGAAAGTTTCTTCCAAAACAAAATTATAAAATTAAACAAGATAAGGAGAGATATAAAGCTACCAGGGTATTTATAATACTTTGACAGATGTCACAAATTCCTTTTTAGGTTTTTATATATTTAAAAAAATGATGTCTTTCCAAATATTAATTCTATTCATACCAAAAATTAGATATAATATTTCAAACATTTAAAAAAATGATTCTGATTATGTTTTTAGCCTAATATTTCATGCCTGGATATGGCAATCCAGGCTCCTACTTATTGTTTTCTGATAGAAATAAAACATTTTTAAATGTACTTAAAACATTCTGGTAAGACTCATACTAACGATTTTTAAGTGCATTGTTAAGAAGATACCTCTGCTTACCATAAAATAATAAGATACCATTTCAGGTGAGCAAAAAGGCTGGCTCTGAAAATTTTCAAAAGTACTCTAGTTTTTACTGATAAAGCTACCTTTCCCCACCAATACCCACAATACAACTGTACTTTGGTAAAATAAAAATGTGTCAGCACAAAGTAAAATTTAACTCAGTGAATCACACTGGGAATCTAACTCATCGTCTTGTTCTTATTAGCACCAGGCAGACTACAAAGGCAAAACACAGACATGAAATATATCATGAGCTATGGCCAACATGATCTCTGAATTCACTTTTAATAGCATATTTAACTTGCGACTCTCAGCTATGAAGGCTGTCAGGTCACATCAACCATGTAAACCAAAAAGTCAACATCAGTTAGCTAAGCTTATACTTTCCTTTCACCAAATGACAATTTTCAAGGTTCAGTAACTTGGGGGGTAATCTCCACTAACTAGATTTTGGTTGTAACTTGTAAGATCTCTCAATTTTTTCCTGGAAGAAGTATCAAAGAATATCCCAAACCCCAAATCATGTACTTTGGAACTAGAGAACTGGTTACAAATCTGAATTTCACCACTTCCAAAAAGTATAAGCTTGGGCAACTGACCTAACCTCACACAGAGCTCCAGTTTACTTATCTCTTAAAAGGGATGGCATTTTCTCTTATGGTTGTTTAAAGAATTAAGTGAGAAACACTTATGTACAGTAAAACTTTTAAAGTACCTGACACAAAGTATACAACAAAATGTAGTCAGAAAACTAAAAACAAAAAACTGAAAAAATATGTTTAAAATGCATCTCTCTCCCAAACCAAGGTTACACTGCTCCCTAAAGACTAAATGTAAATCTTAATTCAGTTTCAAAACGAAGCTTGTTATTACAACAATCATAATGTGCCCTCGGGTAACTCAAGTACTGAATGTATTGTATGGTATATGTGAAAATCAGAGACAGGTTTGAGTTCTGACTCTTCCTCTTTAAGGGCTGAGTAATTTCAAAGAAATTCCTGAGTCTGTCTATGTTTCTGTATCTAATCAGTGAAGGGAAGATAAGATCTTCCTTTCCTTTCTTTTCCCCTGAAGAACCTTGCTTTTTACCTTCAAGTCCAAACCAATGGACCAAAGACTTATCAAAAAGCATCAAGATTAGAATTTTTTAATGATCATTATATGCGTGTGGACATTTATTAATATATCTGTACTTCTGTATATAACATTTTCACTCTACATTTAACGAAGTTCAAAAACCTGAATGATTCATGAAATCAAAACAATGGATTATGACAGTTTTTACAGAAACCTGTCATTAATTAATAACTTCTGGTCACCACTAGACAAAGAAACAAATTATTATTCACAAAGCTAAAATTGCAAACAATCTCATATAGCTGATTAAGGGGGAGACTATGAATCTAAGAAAGTGAGCTCACTGATAGAACCTTTCATAACTTACTTTACCACCAGCACAAAGCCAGCCTCTATTTAGATTTCCTAAAATACTATTTATCACACTTTTTGTTATTTCAAGTTGTACAGCCAACACCGAATTAAATTGAATGCTTTAATTAGTTTAATTTTTTACGTAGATTTTTCAAGATTCCTTTACATTTAGTTATTCAAAGTGCTATAGAAAACTGGAACATTGAGCATCTCCTGCCAAATGAGATAACAGAGTAATATTCTTGCCTTGGCATGCTGTAAATTTTAACCCCAAAATGCCAGAGGAACCTCACTGCGTCCCAGGAAATCAAAAACCCAGGGAGAAAGCCCTATAAACATATTGGGCATATCAGTAATGGAAATGAAGCAGAAAAGTTAAACTAATTGTGATTTATACTTTTATATCACAGTGTGAATGGTAAACTAAATGGTGCTGTAATCTCACACTTAAATGTTTTACTTTATTTTTTTGAGACAGAGTTCCACTCTTGTCACCTAGGCTGGAGTACAGTGGCTCAATCTCAGCTCACTGCCTCAGCCTCCCGAGTAGCTGGAATTGCAGGTACGCGCCACCACACCTGGATAATTTTTTGTGTTTTTAGTAGAGACGGGGTTTTGCCATGTTGGGCAGGCTGGTCCTGAACTTCTGAATTCAGGTGATCTGCCTGCTTCGGCCTTTCAAAGTACTGGGATTACAGGTGTGAGTCACCACGTCCGGCCAAACGTTTTACTTTCACTAAAAAAATGAAAGGGCTCTTTTGTACTTTAATTTTAAAGTCAGGTGTTGAGGTTTAAAGGGATTTCTAGATAAGATGGAAAGGCAGGCCACTTTTACCTTTCACTGTTTTCTTCTAATAACTTTATTAACCTAGCATATTTTTATATCAAAACTTAAAAACTAAGGTGGAAGCAACTCAAGTGTCCATCAATAGATGAATGACTAAACAAAGTATAGTGTATACATACAATGGAATATTATTCAGCCTTAAAAAGTAAACTTTGACACATGCTACAACATGGATGAACCTTGAAGACATTATACCCTGTCACACAAGGATAAATATTATATGATTCCACCTATATGAAGCATTTGGTCAAATTCACAGAGACAGAAAAATGAATGGTAGTTGATAGGGGACTGGTACAGGGAACAAATGGAGAACAATTGTTTAACGGATACAGAGTTTCAACTGGTGAAAATAAAAACATTCTGGAGATGGATGGTGATGATGGCTGCACAACAATATGAATGCACTTAATGCCACAGAAATACACTCTTAAAAATGATGAAAATGGTCAATTTTATGTTAGTATATTTTACCACAATAAAAAAATCAATGTATCTTGACATATTAGCAGAGTATGTAAGAAAATCCATATACTCTCCCCAATAGATGAAGAAATGCTTTGACAAAATTCAACATTCTCACAATTAAAAATTGGTAAGCAGGCAAGGCAGGATGGCTCATGCCTGTAATCCTAGCACTTTGGGAGATCGAGATGGGCAGATTGCCTGAGCTCAGGAGTTCAAGACCAGCCTAGGCAACATGGTGAAACCCCATCTCTACTAAAATACTAAAATTCAGCTGGGCATGGTGGCAGAGGCCTGTAATCCCAGCTATTCAGGAGGCTGAGAGGTACAAGAATTGCTTAACCTAGAAGGTGGAAGTTGCAGTTTGCCGAGATCATGCCACTGTACTCCAGCCTGGGCAACAAAGCAAAACTCTGTCAGAAAAAAAAAACTGGTAAGCAACCCAAATAGTCAGATTGCAAAATCTGATGTACCCAAAGCATGGCTCTTACAAGAGCCTCCTAACTACTTCAGCAACTTAAGCTGAATGCCCTTCTTAAAACACAAATCTCATCATGTCACTCTCCTGTCCTTAGCTCCTGCTGCCTACGGGATGCATAAGGCAGTAGATGGCTGCAGCAGAAGTTGTGTGTGCTGCACAACAAACCCATTCAGCAGTTGTCTCCCATATATATATTAAATGTAATATATATAATATATATACAAAATATTATAACAACACAGAAATTATCTGCTATAATTCTGTTTAGCTGCTGTTGATAGTACCCCGCGACCACCAAATGGAACAAAATCTGGGAAACTAAGGCTGAAATCCCACTCATCAAGTAAGCACTGCTGGATTTCTCTGCCAAATCTCAGAACTTAACAAGGTAACAAGACCCTGCCTTCAGATATCAGTGTAAAGGGTAGTGGTTGGTTACTTCATAGAAGGAAAAGGATCTCTGATGCTGAATTAACCAGAGAGTCCTGGCCTGCATTTGGACACTTAGAGCAATCTACCATCCTATTTATCAAAAAGGACAGGGCTGAGTCACATGACTGTATAACTCAATGAGAGAACAAACGTGCTTTGCCTCGACACAGTTTTAGCTATTGTAATTAGAGTATTTCTACAGAAAGTCTTCTTTGCCCAATTCAGATGGTTTTGTGGATAAAAGAGGACACAAAAATCCTGCCACCTGGGAAGTCCTACTGAATAACTCACATTTACATTTTGGTAGGGCACACCTGGTTGTCTTTTTAGTCTTTCTTTCAGTGAGTGAAAGAAATGAAATACAGACTGACGTATACATCACAGGTACATTCAAAGAAACTAATAATTTACTTTTCCAAAGAATTTAGAATTCTAAATTGCTGACTTTTCCTTTTCTAAGAATTCCTTTTCTGATTTGCTGTTTCATACACAATTCATATATCTTTTACTGAATGTAAATGAGGCTTGGGAATACTATGAAATAATTAAGAGAATGAGGGATTTCTGCTCATATGCAGTAAACAAACCTGTAAACCACTTCAGAAAAAATAATGAGGACATAGAAAGAAAAACCATAAAAACTAAAGGAAAATTTCTACCATCTGTTCTCTTATCTACAGCAAAAATATTGAAATTTACCATATTCAATATTTCCCCTTGGTGAAGGGGGTTGAGAAGTAGAGGTATATGAGGAAAATGAGAAACTTACCTAAGCTAGAATTGCCTTTTGCTATAGTAATAGTCCTTTCAAAAGATTCTCTGGATACATTTTGAAGCATGACACACTCAGTATTACAGGCCAGGGAGTTCTGTTCAAGTCGGTACTCAGAGCTCTGCAAGAAAGAAAAAACAAGTCACAAGTCACATGGAAGTGAAACTAGACTTTGGAGTGTGATTTCACCATCACGCATGTTCTCTAATTGATTGTGCTTTATTCTGCAAGAACCTACAACCAAAACAAGTTCATAGGTTGCTTTCTGAAAATCTTAGTGTCAAGAAGCACTAATTCCAAATGAAGAGATTAGCCAGAATAACCCTTCACTATTCCCTACCTCATCATAAAACACAAACCATATCTTTAAAATATTACCTTTCCAGCTGAATCGGGTAGCACAGAAGGAAGTTCTGCACTTGATATAACTTCACTTGGTAAATGAGATTCATTCCACACTATTGTGTTTTCACATTCACATTGTTGTTCAATACCATTTGCAGGTGTGTAATCATTTATAGTAAAGCCAGACGTAGTCTCCATACTTATGTCTACTGAAGGTGTATTCTCATCCTGTCTTTGTAGGAGATTCTGGGCATATAGTTCCTCCAAAGACATATGGAGATCAAGCACTGGATCAGAAGAATTTTCAATAACATCCTGGTGGTTGAGAAAAAAATTAAAAAAAAAAAAGTGACCAGAATTATATCAATGTAATTCATAACATCACTTCTTAATGAACAATTTAATAAAATGTAAAACATAACAATTATTTATTACTCAAAAGGCCTTAACAAACATACAGTTCTTCACTTAGCAGATTGTCTGCATATCTGTATTTTCATAAATCCCTTTAAATACATTTCCTACAAGTCATACATCTCATGTTCTACTGAGTTATACTTGTACAAGATACTGTACATAAAATCATTTAGATATAATACTATGTTCTTTCTACAAATAAAATTATTCAGAGTTCAAATTACATAGAAGAGCAAGTAACATACTTCCAAATCTCACTTAAAGTGTAGTTCATTTCCTATCAGTCTGAAGTTTCTATTTATTATGAGATCAAGAACATAAAAACTATGACATTAATTGATTCGGACTCACAAAAGCCTCCAAGACAAAATTATTTTGATAGGCATTTATAAGTAGTTATGGAGAAGAACAGAAAGCTTTACAATTCAGATTATCATAGGAAAAATTTGCATAAATATTCTGTAAGATATAACAGAAGGAATAGTAAAATGGGATGTCATAAAATGTAGGCTCTAAATCCAGGCTTTGTGATTAACAATCTGTAGATCACAGAACCTCTCTTGGCTTTATATTAGACAAGTTCTACAATCCTCTGAAACTAAAATTTTATAGTTCTATATAAATAGGTGGATCTACTTACAACAGATATATTGTATCACTTATATGCTTTGGGCAAGCAGTCGCTTCATAAACTGCTGTTGAATAAACATATCAGTTTTCCCTTCAATTCTTTTATTGATATTTTTAATGTATAAAAGTATCATATGAATATATTATTGCATAAAGGATTCAAGATACAGACATGTATTGTGTATGCATACAGAATACAATATGAAGAGTCTTTGCTATGGCTCCTATTTCCATTCCCTTCGCCCGTAAAAATGGCTGGCATCAGTTAGGTGTTTATCCATCAAATTTTTAACGCATTTGCATAATATATACATACAACTACACATGTACATACTCACACATAGAAGCAGATATAGCAGATATACATTTTTAAAAACTAAACACAACCATACAATAAATAGCATTTTTACTTTTTTTGCAGTCTTTGCATCTTGATGCGAGTTTAAAAACAAATCAACTTTAATCTTCCTATGGCTGTAAGTTATTCCTAAGTATGAAAGACACTGGTGTGTAGACTCCAAAGTCAGGATGCCTGAGTTGAAACGCTGGCTCACCACTAATTAAATGTTAGAGCTTTGACAAGTTACTTAACATTATGCCTTGGCTCTCTCATCTACTAACTGGGGAAAATAACAGAACCTAATACAGGACTGTTGGGAGGACAGAGAGTATTAATACCCACAAAGTACTAAAAATAGGCCTGACTTAATAGAAAATGACCAATAATTGTAAGCTACTGCTGTAATTTATATTCTACAACTTTGTGCATATGTGTGAAGATATATTCACTATGAATCACTAGAACTACAGTGGTTGGTCAAACGATACACACACTTAAAATATTGGTACGTACTGTTAAATTGTCTTCCAATTTTCTCTTGCAAAAGGAAAATACAGGAATACCTGTTAATGAATCTTGCCAGCCCTAGATTAGTTTGGCAATTTGATTTATAATAAATACATTCATTCATGTTTTACTGTGTGTGTTCCTAACAGTTATCAAGGATAAGCCATTTGTATTTCTTCTGTTAACACCATTTTCATATTCTTTATCCAACATTTTCTCAGAGTTCAAATTACATAAAAAAGCAAATAACTTATAATTTCAAATTTCAGTTAAAATGCAATTCAGTTCTAATCACTTTGAAGTTCCTATTTATGAAGTGATCAAGAACATAAAAAGTATGACATTAATTGATCTGGATTCACAGGATCCTCCAAGAGAAAATTATCTTAATAGGCATTTACAGGTATTTATGGTGAAGAATAGACATTCTTCTTGTCATTGTCATAGTCTGAATATGAAGTCTTTGTGATATACACTGCAAATATTCTCCCAGTCTGTCACTTGTCTTTAATGGGTAATATTTTGTCATGCAGAAGTTATTTCTGTAACCAAATTTATCACTTTTTTGTGCTTCTGTGTTTTATGTATAACTTAGTAAGTCCTTCCATAAAAAGTAAATGAAATGCTTTCTAGTATTTTTCTTCTATTTTATAAATGCTTTGTTTTAGATTTTAACCACCTACATTTATTTCAGGGTGTGGTGTGAGATATGGGTCTGCCATTTTTTTTCCTAAATGGGTAATTAATTGCTTCAGCACAATTTATTACACTCTTTTCCTTGCATGTAAGTTATTATAATCTCTCTAGAATTATCAGATATTCCTAGTACAAAGAATTGAGGGAAGTGGAAATGTCATACAAGCAATTAACATCTGTAGTATCTTCAGAAACAAATGATAGGAAGGTATCATCCTCCACATTCCAGGATGTAAACAATAACCTGTTGGTTCCCTCACCCAACTTTGATAATTTTATTCTTATGAAAAATAATAATGTACTTACTACAGAATTGGTTAGCTTCAATAATTACTAAATTTATTATAATAATTAGCAGTAAATCATCTCCCTCATGCCTCAAATAAAGATAACAATCAAAACTGCTTTTCATTAGAAAAAGAGGTCAAGTCACCCTTGTTAGCTGGGGTGTACTGTAAATGGTATAACAGTCCCATGCATTATTCATGAAGGAGTTAACACAGACACATAGAAAAGAAAGAGCTAATCAACACAGTAGACAACATACGCCCACTTCAGAAACGTTTCTGGTTGCTCAACAACCAACTCAGTTTTATTTTTAAAAGTCTTAAGGATCTAAAAGAAAAACAGTTCTTCCCTCATAAGATGTACAAAAATAACCACAATTTCCCAGTGCAACTTGATAGCTAAAGTGAAGTCTTTCAAAAGTCTATATTAATATGTGATTCACTTGATATATTCTTGTCCTCAGTAAAAAACTGGAAAAAGGTTAAATTAAAATGTCGAAATACTTTTTAAAAGTTCTATTTCTTAAGTGCAATGCATCAATTAAGGTTAGACTTGGGCATATAATTTACCCAAATAATATATTTACAAAAACGAACTAAATACTTGAGCATTCAATAGCCACTACCTACTTTTCTTTAATAAGCAGTCTACCAGAGAATTATTACTATACTTTTAAAAAATATATTGCAAGCACAGCCGCTCCAACTGTCCCTCTCCCACTCTTTCTGAGATAAGATACACTTCCTGTATTGTTTTGACTCTGACGCTGCTAAGGAAAAAGGTAACATCTTTTATACATTTGAGAGCCTGCAATTTTGTCACTAAAACTTTCACAGTCACTCCCATCATTTTGATTAGAGTGATTTAGTTTTTTATTCTAACCCCCATCTGCAAAAAAAATAAAAATAAAATAAGAAAGAGTATCAACATTCTAAACATGGATGTGAAGGCAATAATATTTTATGCTAGAGAATGACACTAAGTAAGAATTTGTGAGAATGTTCAGACCACTAAAAAAATCATGAAGTCTGTTAGTTGAGTTTGATGTACAAGATGCAAAAGGGTTCTTATCTTGACAAACACCAAGTTCAACCTGCACTAGAATCCAAAGTATTTCCTGGCATAACTGATATTCAGGACTGAAGGACAGGCACCACTGGTAACAGTATCATCCCTGGAGAGAGGAAGAGTATGGGTATACATGGGAGGGCAGGGTATACATGGGAGGGCAGGTAGAGATGTGAATAAGGAGTAGAAGGGGAAACTTCAATAGATATTAAATCTTTATCAGTTGTATTTTTAAATCAAAATAGGAAAAAATAAAACAAGTATGTTCTAAAAACCATGTCAAGATTTTAAACAAAAGTCTGCAAATATTCAAATTTAAAAAACAATTATTTCTGTATTTTGTCGTATCTTTGAAGGTAACAAGGAAAAAGAGTAAAATGATTAACCAAAGAAATTAAAACTTAAAAGAATAAGAAAGGAAAAAACCCACTAGCTATGGCCACGTTGCTTTTAAAATCCCTGTTTCAATGACCTGCTTCTATTAAGACAAACGCCAAAGAGGTAGGTATGTTTTTTAGGTTCTTGGGTAATGGTTATTTCTCTTAAATTGTTACATGGTAACTCATCAAATTAAGCAAACACATACTCTTTAAAAAAGTCAAGTAGAATGGACCTCCCAATCAGAGAACTTTGTGAGGAAGAGCCCCAGCTTATGGCTACAGCCCTTTGGTGTTTAAGCTACCCTGAAGGGCAAGGCTCCCCTCTATGAAGAGTCTGTGCTCTAGATGATTAGCACTGACCACTTCTGGTAGTGTACCTTACCATGGCCAAAAGACCATTCATCAAGGGGAAGAGATAAACAACATTATTTGTTCATTTCCAGTTGTCATTTAAGGCTACAAGATTATCACATATTTAGCAAAGTCAAAAATCTAAGATCCTCACACTCTATTTTATCATTCTTTCAAATCAGGATAGAGGCATCTTTGTTTTCCTTTTTTTTTTTTTTTGAGACAGAGTCTCACTGTCACCAGGTTGAAATGCAGTAACGCGATCTCGGCTCGCTGTAACCTCTGCCTCCTGGATTCAAGCAATTCTCCTGCCTCAGCCTCCTGAGTAGCTGGAACTACAGGTGCCTGCCACCATCCCCAGCTAATTTTGGTATTTTTAGGAGAGGTGGGATTTCACCATGTTGGCCAGGATGGTCTTGATCTCCTGACCTTGTGATCTGCCTGCCTTGGCCTCCCACAGTGCTGGGATTACAGGCGTAAGCCACCATATCCGGCTGCTATACCGATTTTTATTTCTAAAAATAAGATAAATTTAGTACAAAGAAACAAAGAATGCATTATATATTTTATTTAATAAAAAATGTTAGTAAAAGTCTAGGTACTAAAAGGTTGTCACCAAAAATATAAAACGTTGCAGAGATTTTACCATGAGACAGAACAGTCTTGCTTTCTAAGAAAACTGAGAGCACACAGGAGTTTCACAATGTGTTTTAAAACACCCTCATTAATGTCTTCTTTGTTGTTTTGTAGTTTAAGTATTTCAGTTGATAAACCAGCTTGCCAAAATTTGCTTCAACAAAAGAGTAAACTACTGGGGGGGGGGGGGGGGGGAAGGAGGCAAACATACTTCAGTAAGCCAATATGTTGTGCTGCATACAGCCAGCATTTGCCCTGTAAAATATATGCTTCTCAGTATGCAGACTGTGTAATCCCTTTAAGTAACAATTACTAAGTTAAACAATGCAATCTGTCCACTGGCAAGAAGAAGTGTGCTATGCTGTGGATTAGGAGATTCCATCAGGAGATGAACTCAGCTTCCAGCCCTGAGGCCAGTAAAGACTGAACACATTCCAGACAGGACACAGCCAGACAGATAGTCTCAGGTGTGGTAAGAGAGGAGCAGCTGCTCCACTCAAGATTATACCTCGCAAACCAATTCAAGGAGATTGCCGAGCATCATTTGCAAGGATAACAGGTGCACCTTGAACATAAAAGAAAAAATGCTTTGAAAATGTTCTGGCCAAAAAAATCTGTTAATCAGGAAAGGAGGAAAACTGTGCTAGACCTATGGAAATTCTACTTTCCAACTTATTCATAAATACCCCTTCCCACTGAATTCAATTTATGTAGAAAATACATGTTTCATATATTAAAAAATATTGTCCAGTCTTTTCAACTTAATTTTAAATGTATGTTTATGGCATATTTCTGGCATAGAAAAATAGAAAGTATATTCACATATGAACTCTTTGCCATGATTAAACAGATAATAAACATTTTGCCATATTTTCTTCTATCTCTTTCTTCATAATATGTTATAATGTATTAGACATTACATAGCTAAATTCCCATACTTCCTTTTAACTCCAAAGATAACTTCTCTTTTGAAGTTGAGAAGCATCCTGCCAAAAGTTTTAGATTTTACTATACACATGTACACACATATTCATAAAAAATATGTTGAATTGCTTTGCATATCAATTTCCAAAAAACAAACAACTGCAACAAATCGAAAGAAAAATGAGTAACCCAATACAAAATGGCCAAAGATATGAAGAGATCTTTGATGAAAAGTAAAAACCAAATGGCCAATATTATGAAAAAATATTCATTCTCATTAGTAATCAGGAAATCCAAATTAAAATAGTAAGATACCATTTCAAACCCAAAACACTGGATACATTTTAAAATATTACTTCTTGAACACTATAGAGTATGTCACCAAGAAAATGAATAGAGTTGGGGCATTTATGCCAATAATCTAGTTCTAAAATATAAATGGCACAAATATGTCAAATAGCGACTAAATTCTTCATTCATATCCAGTGACATAAACATAATTTACCATTCACTGTGATTTTTTATGTAAAGTATTCTTTGGCATCATTTTGTATAAAAACATATGACAGCATTAAGTTTAACTTAGCTAGTAAATGTTATATTAATGCAACAAGTATTTTACTATCCAACTTTGCATAGAAGTCAAGTTTTAAAATCATTAAGAAAATAAAGTTATTCTTGTAATTTTTCCAAAGTAGACACTGCTAAAACACAACTTGAGAAATATATCATGTTAAATTTTTCTTTCTGACATGTAAACCCTAATCAAAGCTTAGAGCCTCTGTGTCTATCATTCTGTCTCAGACACTAAATTTAAATACTTTCTAGTAATCTGAAAGATATCTAACCAACATTAGCTAAATGAAATTGTATTTTAATCCAACAATGAATGTATAATTGGAGAAACATAATGTCTCTAATATGTTATTCCCACAACTCCCCATAAGGACTGACCTCTGGAAAATTATACACAAGATTTTCTCATAAAAGAAAAATTGGCATTTCCTTTGTACCTTAGGAGGAGATGATGGAAGGGAGGAACCATAGTTCAGGCCATCACCACAAGAACTGCCATGAAGAGATAAAACAGAGGCTTGAGTAGAGTAGATACTGTCATTATCAGGAGAGTATTGAGACTCAAATGCGGATTCATCTACTAAGTCAACATCATTTGTGTCCACCTAGAAATAAAACAATAATGTCAGTTGGGAATTCTGTTCTATTACATATATGACAAACAACGTCCATTTGAGACTAAAAGGCAAACTGGTATCATTCTTTTATCGATTATTTTTCTATATACCCTCTTCATTCTCATCAGAGACTGCTAATGCAGCAGAACGAGGACAAACAGCCCACCTACAGCACAAAGTGCTGGCATACAAGGTTATTTTATTTCATCAATAAAAGGGCTAAAGGCAACAATGAACAAAGGGCCTGGATCAATTCTAAGTTTAAAAAGATGCAAAGTTAAGAAAAATATTTACTTTTTTTCAGTTCCCATGCCCAACTCTTATAATTTTATAATAAAATTGTGTCATAATTTCTTCTAGTCAACTAAAATAAACTGTTATTCAACAAGGGAGCTAGGCAATTATGTATTTGTAAGCCACACTAAAACTATATATTTTGTTTAAATTATCTTGAACTAGATTTTAAAACCATTCAAGTTGCAGAAACCAAAAAGAAAATCTGTGATTTCATGCTAAAATTATACTAACAAACAAGGGGCCTAATTATGATCTGGTTTTGGTAAAGCTTTAAGTTATAAACTTGTTAGAAAACTCATAAAGAGTGAGATGGAGAATTTCACTACATATTCTCTAATAATCCTATTGCTGTCTTCTGTCACAGAACCAAGAGAAATAATTAAATCATGATGAGCTTGAAGTTCTTTTTGCAATTCACTCACTGTCATATCTCAGAATAGGTAAAACTGAAATATATACTACCCTTCTCTGATACTACCAGCATTTTCTGTCTATCTTGACAAAATTCCTTAAGTTCTATTTTTTTTTTTTTGTAATTTCAACTTACTATTTGGCCAGGAGAAGTTAGAAGAATTGTAACATCATACCAGGTCACATTCTTACCAAAAAAAAAAAACTATTAAAAATACCTGTGGCCCATTTTGAAGTGATTCCCTCTTCAAATACATTTCATAGGCCCAATAATACATGTTCAAATTCACTAGTGAGTCACTATGCGGGAGTTTTACCCTTACAAATACACATAATATACAACAATCTAGATAGTATTAACTAAGGCTTGTGTTGTAGATTACAATACATATTTAAGTAACATTAAGGAAACAATACCTCAATATAATTTGTATGTCTATTGTTGATGTCTTTGCATCTTAGGAGAATCAATTCATTTATTTACTGCAGAGATACATTCGTTTATTTACTGTAGAGATAAAACACTAAGACCCAATCAATTGTTTATTTACTGTAGAGATAAAACACTAAGACACAAAGAAGTTGAGTGACCAGTCCAAGATTACTTAGCTGGCTAGGGAGAAGACCCAGGATGCATATTACCATTATAAGATGCTAAGCTCACATAAAAGTGGAACTAATCTTCCTTTTGATTGGCATCCATTTGAAGAGGTTCAAAGAAGCCATGTAAACTCTAAAGAGAATATTATTTCTTCCGGTACTTTAGAAACAATCATATACAGTATATGTATCCTGCGACAATCAAAAAGTATTTTCTAAGGCTGGGTACTATTTAACACCACAGTACCTTATGTAATTCATTGTACATACTTAAGCTATCTAGTTTTGAAGTGCTAACATAACACCCATGGAGAGCAGGGCCATAAGTTACCTGGTATGTTAAATATTACCACGTGAAATTATTGCATTTATTATAACATATACCAAAACTTTTCAAATGGCTATTTCAAGAGCTTGCAATTTAAAAATATTAACAAAAAGAATTGTCTCCCCCAAAATTAGAATCAGCAAAATGTATATATAGTCAAATAAATAATTCACTCTGTTTTAAAGGAAGATGTGCACAGTTATAAATACATAATGAAGAATTTAACAGGTTTTAAACATTTCTCTACTCTAACAAAATTAAAACAAGTACTTAAAAAGCAAGTATATTCCTTTCTAGAAACTGTGCACAACATTTGCCCCACAAAAAAAGTTGAATCAGGAACCTAGCTCTAATAGTAGGGGTAAAGTGAACAGGATGTACTACTTGTATTTATAATGAGTAAATGTCATATGTATATTTATGCCTGGTACTTAGTTTTATCCTTTAGTTATTCATATAGCATTGTACCCTGTACCAGAAAAAAAGTTTCTTAAGAGCTGAGTGGCTCCAAATACTTTTATCCCAATGGATACTTTTTTAAACATCAAACAGAAATAAAATTTTAATTTAAATTTTTCTGGTAAATCAGTATATTTACATAAATGTATTTACAGAAAACATGGACTTTACCCTTCCTTAAAACTGTGATGTTCTTAATAACTGAACCAATTTATATGATTTTCACACTATTAATATCTAATGAAAAAAAGATACCTATTACCTCATTAAATACAGCCAAAACACTGATTTGTGACTGAATACTGAACACAGTTAAAGAATGCCTAGAGATATCTAAGTATGAAGTTGGAGCAAACAAATGCTCCAATAATCTTAGATATGGTACAAAGATTAATTCTATATACTGCCACAATGCAATGCTAATTAAATTTTCCTCACAAGTATTTTTCATATTGATTAAGGTTTTTCTTCCCAGTTTCATTTATGAGAACTAAGTTGGAGAAAACATGTTTATCGTTCCAAAATATAATGATGAACAAAGAATACAGATTTCTTCAGAATATTCTGAAAGGCAAAGTAAGACACACAAGGTTTCTGAAAGAAAGCTTGATAAGTCATAGCCACTAACCAGAGCCAAGTCAGCCCTGAAGAGGGGTTTGTCAGCCAGCCCTTCTTCCTCACAGGAGTGTGGTGGGTAGAGAAAGGAATCCTCCTTAGCAGAAACATAACCTTCTTCTGGTGAAAGCTGCAGGGAAAATGGGTTTTCAAGGACCAGTTCATGGAAAAGAGAGAGAACAGCAAAGAGGAAAGGAAATGGGAAAGGAAGGGTAAAAGTAGGAAAAGTGATGGGGGAAGAGAAAGAAATAGGAAAGTTTTCAAATTTTATCACTTTCACATAGCATGGTAAATATGAAATCTGATATTTATATTTAACATTTATTTGATAAGAGACAATGAGGATTATTTATTCTAATATAAAAATCACCTGTTGGATGAGAATCCCTTTCTACTAATTTTTCATTCTTATAAAAAATTATTTTTCTAAATCAATGATTTTTTAAAATACTGTAATAATCTTCTAGTTATTTTTATCTGCAAAATATTCTGGTCAAACAATGACTTCCTAATATAGAAATGAAACAACTTTTAGGTATTAAGAAATAAAAGAAGTTGCAGAAAAACAAAATATTAAAAAGAAATATCAACTTCTGTCATCCCTTATAAAATATTATTTTAAATAATTACATTTACTTGAAAAGGAATGTTACTAAACCCTACAGTGAACTCAATTTAGCATGGCTTAAAAAACAAAACAAAAGCAAATCTCTACATGTCCACAGTCTGCTTAACTTGCAGTTTAGAGGTATCATATTCCAAACTTGGTCACACTGACAGAAAAGCTAACAAATTTATTCTACTCTCACACAAAATGGGCCAAAATATTTAGCTCATTAGCTTGCCTACATCACCTGGTTATCAGCAAAACATTCAGAAGAAGTATTATAGGGGAAAAAAAAACTGTTTTTCTTCTTTGCCCATCTATGTGAGTTTAATATTTAACAAGCCTCACTTTAGGTAGTACAGTTATTTATCATGTATTGCAATGCTTACTGTATTAAATATCAAATACTGTCATAAAAGAAATTTATTTTGGAACTATATAGAAAAAAGAAGACTAATTCTGGATAACTGGTATGGTTTCACCTTGAGGACAACAAAATAAAAGGTATATTGAGTCATGTTTGGCATTTCTCTCTGTCCAACAGAAAGACTAGAACCAAATTTATGGTCCAGTCTTAATAAATAGTCTTTGATAGCCTATCTTTATTCTTACATTTTATCCATAGTGCTCTTTTGTCATGATTTTTACAAGCCCGGTTCGATTTCAGATTGGATTAACATATTCTTCAATCATCCTGCCCTCTTTATCTTTGTTTTTTTTTTCATAAATATATTTTAATAGGCTACTGGAATTCTTTGTGGACTAAAAAGTGGTGCATAAAACTTTAACACTTAAAATACATTAACAAAGCTTACTGTTTTAACAAACTCTTTCACAAAAATCAACAAACCCATACTGCTACTTATGAAAACATATTTATGTGTCTGCATTTTCTAAAGAAAAGGTATATCTGCCTTTTCACTTAAAACTGTATTGACATACTGGAAAAAAACCCACAAATATTGAGAAAATCTCCAATATATAACTGCAGTATAATGATAAGTGTCATTTGCAATCACCATATCTAAGAAAATATACTGCGTTATATAGCATAGATTCATTAGTTGTTTCCATTATTATAGTAATTTATGATTTGGGAGCCATTCCCTGCCAGGAGAAGAGCCATAAACTCGTGAACCCATTTTGGAAAGTTTAATTTCCTACTCTGCAGTAATTAGACAGCAAATGTGTTAAAGTCAACTGAATTTAGTAACTTGAAGACACTCTGACAGAGATTCTACTTTATCCCACTGTGATTAAAGATTTTATTGTTAGTTGTTAAGGCTATTAATTTTTCTCATAACCCACTACATTGGTATAGATATTTTAAGCCATATTTATTTGAAAATATTTGATTCTGCATTCATCACGACCTTATTATCAAATATAAAATGTCAAGGCTGGGCATGGTGGCTCAAACCTGTATTACTAGCACTTTGGGAGGCTGAGGTGGGGGATCACTTGAGGTCAGGAGTTCGAGACCAGCCTGGCCAACATGGTGAAATTAAAAATACAAAATACAAAAATTAGCCAGGCGTGGCAGTACGTGGCTGTAGTCCCTGAACCCAGGAGGTGGAAACTGTAGTGAGCCGAGATGTCACCACTGTACTCCAGTCTGGGTGATAGAGCAAGACTCCATCAAGAAAGAGAAAAAAAGAAAATAAAAGAAGAAAGGAGAAAGAAAGAAAAGGAAAGAAAGAAAGAAATGTCAAAAGTGAACCAAAGAGCATTATTAATAAACTTCGTGGCTATTTTGTTTCCCTTATTTTTTAAAATATTACTTGAAATTAAATCTTTACACACATGGAGCTAGCAATCACGTTGACAAAAAGTACTGAAAGTCATGATTCAATCATGAGAACACCTACAGCTAAAAGTAGACCTATGAACCATTTTGCTTATAAATATAAAAAGAAGCAATAAAATCTGAATTCTTACGGGTAAAGGCTTAGCAACTCCTATTCTCACAGTTCCTGACGGTGCTCCCTTCAGTGCTTCTACAGCTTCCTCAAGACTGCTGTTTTCCAAGTTAACATCATTTACAAACATGAGTCGGTCACCAGGAAGGAGTCGTCCATCCTTTTCAGCAATGCCGCCAGGCACCAAAGAACGAATTACAATCACAGTGCTGGCTGGATCAATTGGATCCTGACAGAAAGCAAAGGAAAGAGGAGTCAGCTCATTTTACAAAGAAAATTCTTCTACAGGTTGCCCACTGTAAATTGTAAGGAATGAGTAATTGTTTCAAGTGTCTAAAAATTGTCATGCCAAAAAAAAAAGTCCATACAAAATTTCTAATTAGTTATTTAGGCAAAGGTTATCTCTATTTTACAGGGTTTAGGAAGAACTCACCTGAAACAATGGCACCCTCATTTCCTAAGGTTCCTGAGTAGACCAATCTTAAATTGTACAGATAACTTTAAAATTGTAATTTCAACTTTGATAAGTTATCAAATTTTATAACTATCATTGGATGCCAGATGTTGAATGTATCAATTATTAACAAAAGCATTTGTTAAATAGGGTGTTACTGTATGGAACATTAACTCACTACTAGACATACGTGCACTGAAGATAGGACCCAGCCTTTTGAAATGAAAGAACAAAGAGAGAAGCCACAAAGTATGTGGTAATGAAATATGTTCAGATACACAACAACCTTAATGTTTTAACAAGACTCTAGAGTCAGGCCGTAGAATACAACTTCCTGGAGTCATCCGAGGTGGCTTTCTGATTCAGTATTAGCAAGAAGCAACAGCTTCACTCTATCAGACAGGCTTTACCATCTCCTCCCTTAGCAAAGAACACAATGCAGGCAGGGACACAAGGCCAACTTGACCAATTTAAGTATGTTCATAAATTTAGTCAAATGATTGGAACAGCAGAAATATGAATTTGAGTATCAGATTATAAATTATCATTCATGTCATAGACAAAAGAAATATCTACTTCTTTATGACTTACCATTAAAATATAAGAAACCGAGTAAGAGCATGGACATAAAAATAATATAAACACTCCCCAAATAACGGAAAAAAATCCACCGTGATATTCCTAAAAAGTATCTTCCAATTTCTAAGAGGTGAAATAAAAATAGCTCAATGAATTCAATGTTAAAAGAAATCCTTTATGATAATCAATGAATCATATAAATCACTATTTTGAAAGATTGACTAGAAAAAAGAAAATTTTTGAAGGCTATAAACTATCATCTGCTTTTTGACAGCAACAATATACCTTTAGTATACAGCCTCTTTTTAAAAAAAAAAAATTTAAAGTAGGATATACTTACCTGATAATCTAAAATGCTAAAACCAAGCCCTTTGCTCCCTTTCTCCAGCTCTATGTGCTGAATGCCAGCCTCCCACATGGCCAAAGGTGCTTGAACCTCCTCTGTGCTCTGACCCGCATCAGTCATCGATAGCACTGGATCCTCTGTCTCTGACGACCCGATGAACTCACCTAGATCTACATGAGGCTGGATAACACATCAGACAGCTCTTATTTCAGAGGCACTAGATTAGCTGACACACATACCAACACCACAAGAAAAGGGATATTCCCGGCATCTGTCCAGAATAAAACATTCTCAAACAAGAGTAGCAACAGCTTTTCATGAAATCTTTAGGAATTGAGGTAGTAATTATTGAAAGTTGTTAAAAATGAAGAAATATCTAAGTTTTAACAAACATTAACAATATATGATTCAAAGGTCTATGAAAATATGCAACGGTTACATCTCAACAGCATGATTGTGGGTGATTGTCACTTTTTTCATCAGTGTTTCAATCATCTCTATAGTCAGAAAAAAATACAAAGCTATTTTGATATTAAGAGAATTCCTATGATAAATAAAAAAAGAGAAAATGGATATATGCAAAAGTTCTATACTCTATGCTAACAAGAGTTCTAAACTGCTGTGACTTGTGCATATGGTTATTTCATTAATAAATTAACATACACAGTGGCAAAACATAAGATTTGAAAACAGATTTGCCCCAGCTTGAAGCAGCTTGAATATCTGAAATCTGAGTTACATTGAGCAATATTCATAACCTGGGCTCCACAGAATTTTCTGAGGACTAAATGAAACAACATTTATAAAGCATCTGACAGAAATAGGGATTCAAAATGTTAGCTTCTTTCAGTGAAAATAAATTAAAGAATGTAGGTTAATTCAACTTTGTTCATCTATATGCCCATAACTTAAAGAAGGATGTGTTTATGAGGATGAAATTCTAGTTTCTATAATATCTTTGCTTCTAATCAATTATTGCATAGCCTAGGACCATGGATGCAAATGACATCCATCTGCTTTATTGTAATAATCCCTTTATACATGTAAAAACATGTATGGATATACATATAGCATGCTAGACTTTGAATGCTATAAAATTTGGAATTATGTTTCTTGTTCTACCCTATTCTAATCACACATATGAATATTAAACTATGCATTTTATTCTTCAAAATTTTCAAAATCATTCCATTGTGCTGATTCATTCAATATAATATACATCAAATCCTACCATCATCTCTCAATATACCTTAAATAAGATTTGACTAGACCAGAAATTATGCAAAGTCCAAAGCTTAACTTTAGGTATGTATTGTGTATCCTCAGAAAAGCTGATTAGCTCCATTTTTTGACATCATGATATGAATTTGGAAAGAATAAGCAAACAGAAAAATGTGAGTTTCTGAATGTCACAGAGAACTATCTGACATATAGCATTACGAACTCAAATTTATCATATTTTAAAAGGACAGTGTGTAAACAAGTAAAGCCTATCCACACAGAAATGCTGTGTCCATCCATATTTTAGCCATTCATTACATGGTAACTGTGTGCCAGGCAGAGTTGGGTAGGTTATGTAAAAATTTTTTTACCACATAGGTACTATGCATACACTATTTACATACTTCAGTTTTCTCTTCTGCAAACAGAGATAAATATGACCATCTACTTCATAGAAATATTGAAAGCAAATTAAACAAGTATGTAGTGTGCAATAATATCTAACATGATTTCAAAACCTTATTTAATCTTCAGGGAAACTTTCTGAGACAGGCACCATGATTTACATTTTACTGAACTGAAAACTGAGGTTCAGAAAGATGAAGTGATTTGCCCAATTTCCTACAGCTAGTGTCAAGTCTGATTCAAACCCAGATTTGTCTGACTTTAAATTCTATCCTCCAAGCCATGGGCTATGTGAGTAAATCCAAAACCCAATTTAAAAATGCTTAAAAAATTTTAAACCATTTAACCTTTCCATTATAGGTTAGCCTCATACAAGCAAATCTGATACCTTTTCTGTTAGCTCAATATCACATAAGTCCAGGCTATCCAATTCTGATTGGGTGGTGGGCGGCACAGTTCGACGGCAGCACACCATTGTCACTTCTATAGGCAGTTCTTTTAAGATATTTACCACATCTTGGTGATTTTCTCCACGTAAAGTTATGCCATTTACCTGTGAAAAAAGATACACTGTCCAAGAAACAACACTCCATAATATGAATATTTTTGTGAACACAATTTTTTATTAAATAAATATAAATTTTACTTTAGTCATTACCATAGTTTTACTGTGCTCAGAATTACAGTGAGAACTGTGGAAATACCAAATAAATTTATGTGCAAGTGTAGAGTATGGTTAGAATTGGAGCTTCTAAAGCACTCAAAAAATAAATAAATAAATAAAAACCACTAGCTTTCATTCATGTTTGATCTGCCAGTGTAGTAGTCTGGAAAAAAGAGACAATAAAAATATTTTCAAAGAATAAAAGGAGCAAGGAGAGGAGAAGAATATTGTAAAATTTTGATATTTTATATAATTATAAAGTGAAAAAAATGGAAAATTACGTATATTGTATGCTAGTGTGTTTTAAAAAGTAAGGGAAAACAATATATTCAAATTTTCTTATTTATGCATTAAAAATACTGGCAGGAAAAAAAAAATACTGGTAGATTACAAAGAAACAGATTAGTAGTTACCTAACGAAGAGTGATGAGAACTGGGTGGATAGGGACAAGAAGGAGCCTCTTTTCCATTCTTTATCTTTGTATTCTCTGTGATTTTAAACATGCAAATATATTACTTATTCTAAAAATAAATAAAGATCAAAAAATTTTCAAAGAATATTGTTATAGTTCTCTGGACCTAAGTAAAAAATGGCACAGAATTAGGTCTAAAGCTAAATGTACACAAAGATACAAAATTTCTGCTTTGGGTTGTTTTTACCTGTAGATTTCTCTCAGGCCCCCTTTGGAGGAGAAATTTAAAATAAGAACTTAATCACCACATTAAGCCTCCTGCAACCTTTTCTATGTCTTATTTAAGGAGGAGAAGGAACAGCATAGCTCCTTACTTCCAATAGCTCGTCTCCACTGAAAAGCTTCCCGCTGTGTCCAACAGGACCCTCTGGGAGAACAGATCGGATGAAATGATGTCCCACTGTCGCTTCCAGGCTTATCCCCAATCCACTGTTCTCACTAAACTTGCTCACATGGGCTACCTGAAAAGAAAAAAAAAAATCACCATGATTTTTATATTCGATTTCTACTCATGCACATAATGTTTTGTGTTCATCCAAAAGTGGTCATCTTTCTCACAAAGCTTCAAAAACCATATTGTAAAACTGAAAAGCTTTGGGGCTTTTCCTTCGAAAGAGTACTGCTGTCTTTTGACTTCATGAACTAACAAACTGAAAGGAAGCAGCGAGCTGCAAGCAGCCATTACCCAGGTCTCATTTGTTTCGCATAAATAGGTACAATTTTTCACCTTGTTTCTCAAGTAGAAGAATGAAGTTCAGAAAAGTTACAATAACCAGAGTTGCACAGCTAGAAAGGGCTTTGACTCTAAACAAAGAACCTAGAACCACATTCCTGGTTTTCTGCTGTATCCAGAGACAATGATCTTTAAAAATGATCAAAGCTTAAAACAAAAGAATGAACTTCCAATTTCCTACTGTTACACTAAATAAAGAAAAATGTTAGGAAACTGTTCATTTTCACATAGAATCCAGTAATTATAACATTAAAATCAGAAGGTATGCCAAAGATGATCTACTTTATTTTTTTTTACTTTATAGCTAAGGAAACTGAGGGATAAAAAGACTAAAAAAAGTTTCATTAACAACAGCTCCTTCCAATTTTAACAACATGTGCAGAAGTCACTTTCAGAAGCAGTATCATCTGATTTTGAAACCTAATACTGGATGCAATCCTTCTCACTCCCGAAAACCCAATTTAGACATCACTTCCTCTGAGAATGTCCCATCCAATAATGTCCATTAGTCCTATTACACTACTTCATGATTTCATTTATGCTGTATCATTACACAGCAAACAACTTGAAGTCAGATCTATGTCTTACTTACCTTGATTTGACCAAGGTCCATAAATAACTTAGTCATTTTTCATTTATTGTACACTTCTGCCCTTGACAGATTACTAGGAATGCCACCAAGAAAGCATGTGCACAAAGGGCAGTTAAAAGTTCAGTCTTTGAATAAAGAAAATGTGGCACATATACACCATGGAATACTATGCAGCCATTAAAAAGAATGAGTTCATGTCCTTTGCAGGGACATGAATGAAGCTAGAAGCCATCAGTCTCAGCAAAGTAACACAGGAACAGAAAACCAAACATTGCATGTTCTCACTCATAAGTGGGAATTAAACAATCAGAACACATGGACACATGGAGGGGAACATCACACACCGGGCCCTGTCAAAGGAATGGGGGCAAGGGGAGAGAGAGCATTAGGCCAAATACTCAATGCATGCGGGCCTTAAAACCGAGATGACAGGTTGATAGGTTCAGCAAACCATCATGGCACATGTATACCTACATAACAAACCTGCACATTCTGCACATGTATCCCAGAACTTAAGGTAAAATTTTTTAAAAAGTTCAGTCTGGAGAGATCCAAGATGGCCAATTAGCAGCAGCTCAGGATTGTAGCTCCCACTGAAAGCGCAGAGAGTGAGTGGTCGCCAGCTTTCAGACGAATTTTTATTGCCCACGGACCAAGAGATTCCCGCGCAGGAGCCCCACGGGTCGCCAGCGCGACTCTTTGGCCGGCACGGCTGTTTTGCAGGCGCCCCGGTGCGGCGGTTCTCAGTCCGGAGTATACAGGACTGAGTGCCCTTTTGGTTGGCGTTTGGAGCTCCGGGAAGACAGAGTCTCCCATTCAGCTGATTGAAAAGCGGACTGAAGTGGGGAGCCAGACCATGAGATTCCCGGGCAGAAAAGTGCCATGAATCTTAACGCCGCTGTTTTAGCTGGCGTAGTGGGTCGCCGCAGGGGAAGGCTGGTCCCCCCCGCCAACAAAAAAAACCCAACAATTGGAACTGCTGAGGATTGAGAGTTTCACAGCAAGTACAGCTGAACCCAGGAAGGTCCAGCTCTGTGGGGGAGGGGGCGTCCGCCGAAGGAAAACTAAGAAACAGAAAAAACTTTACCACCACCAAGCGGACGTCCACTCAGAGACCTAATCTGAAAGTCAGCAATTACACAGACGACAGGTGGATAAATCCACAAAGATGGGAAGAAACCAGCGCAAAAAGGCTGAAAACACCCGAAATTAGAATGCCTTACCTCCTACAGAGGAATGCAGTTCCTCATCACCAATTGAACAAGGCCTGATCGAGAATGAATGTGAGGAATCAACAGAATTAGGCTTCAGAAGGTGGATAATGAGAAACTTCTGTGAGCTAAAAGAATATGTTCTAGCCCAATGCAAGGAAACTAAGAACCTTGAAAAAGGTTTGACGAAATGTTAACGAGAATCGACAATTTAGAGAAGAATATAAGTGAATTAACGGAGCTAAAAAACACAATACGAGAACTTCGCGAAGTATGCACAAGTTTCAACAGTCGAATTGATCAAGCAGAAGAAAGGATTTCAGAGGTCGAAGACCAACTTAACAAAATAAAATGAGAAGACAAGATTAGAGAAAAAAAGGTAAAAAGGAATGAGCAAAGTCTCCAAGAAATATGGGACTACGTGAAAAGAACTAATCTACGTTTGATAGGTGTACCTGAATGTGACGAAGAGAATGAATCCAAGCTGGAAAATATTCTTCAGGATATTATCCAGGAAAACTTTCCCAACCTAGCAAGGCAGGACAATACTCAACTCCAGGTAATACAGAGAACACCACAAAGATATTCCTCAAAAAGAGCAACCCCAAGGCACATAATCATTAGATTCACCAGGGTTGAAATGAAGGAGAAAATATTAAGGGCAGCCAGAGAGAAAGGTCAGGTTACCCACAAGGGGAAGCCTATTAGACTCACAGCAGATCTCTCAGCAGAAACCCTACAAGCCAGAAGAGAGTGGGGGCCAATATTCAACATCCTTAAAGAAAAGAACTTTCAACCCAGAATTTCATATCCAGCCAAACTAAGTTTCATAAGTGAAGGAAAAATAAAATATTTTACGAACAAGCAAGTACTCAAGAGACTTCATTACCACCAGGCCGGCTTTACAAGAGCTTCTGAAAGAAGCACTATATACAGAAAGGAACAACCAGTATCAGCCATTCCAAAAAACTCATCAGTAAGCTGCATCCAGACCCATCTCACATGCAAGGATATACAGAGACTCAAAACAAAGCAATGGAGGAAGATTTGCCAACCAAATGGAGAGCAAAAAAAAAAAAAAAAAAAAGCAGGAGTTGTAATTCTCGTCTCTGATAAAATAGACTTTAAAGTAATAGAAACCAAAAGAGATAAGAAGGACATTGTATAATGGTAGAGGATCAATGTAATGGGAAGAGCTAACGATCCTAAGTCTATGCGCACCCAATATAGGGGCACCCAGATACACAGGGCAACTTCTTGGTGACTTACAAAGAGACTTGGACTCCCACACAATAATAGTGGGAGACTTTAACACTACATTGTCAATACTGGACAGATCAATGAGACAGAAGGTTAACAAGGATACCCGGAACTTGAACTTAGACCTCGAACAAGTAAACTTAATAAACATTTACAGAACTCTCTACTCCAAGTCCACAAAACATACATTTTCTTCAGTAACACATCACATCTATTCTAAAAGTGACCACATGGCTGGGAGTAAATTACTCCCCAGCAGTTGCATAGCATTTCATAGGTTTAAATGAAATATTGGTTGGCTGTTTGTTTGTTATTTTCCTCCCTTATTCCTTCCTGTCTCCGTTGTATAACACAATTATTAGTATAAAAGAGCTTTTCAATACCCATTTTTAGACTGCATTCTAGCCTGGGCAATAGATCAAGATTCCCGTTCTCTCTCCCCTCTTTTTCTTCTTCTTTTTCCCTTTCATTCTCTTTTTTTCCTTCTTTTTCTCTTTCTCTCTTTTTTCTTTCTTTAAAAAATAAATAAATAAATAAATAAATAAAGTTCAGTCTTGGGTCTAATGCCTGCAAAAAAATGGCCAGTCAAAAGGTCTCCTTCATTACTCAATTGCCATGCAAAGAAATGCTGTCTCAGTTATCCATACCTGCCACATTAACCCTATCCCTCCATGAAAATAATTGCTGAAGTTTCATATTTAATGAACCATTAAGATGAACCTTAATGTATTTTTCCTTAACTCAATTTAAAATGGTAGTAACAGCTATACTTA
Source organism: Ateles fusciceps (assembly GCA_036589455.1). NCBI lineage: Eukaryota > Metazoa > Chordata > Mammalia > Primates > Atelidae > Ateles > Ateles fusciceps. Next base: position 357,574 of record JAZHEH010000827.1, on the reverse strand, counting down.
CTCAATTCATATTTGACTGTTAATCATTTTGAATGTTTAAAAAAAAAATTATACTAAGGTGCAGTGGCACATGCCTGTAATCCCAGCACTTTGGGAGGCTGAGCGGGGCAGACTGCTGGAGTTCAAAAGTTTAAGACCAGCCTGGGCAACAGGGTGAAACCCACTCTATAAAAAAACATAAAAATCAGTTTGGTGTGGTGCAGCACACCTGCAGTCCCAGCTACTTGGAAGGCTGAGGCAGGAGTACAGCTTGAGGCTTGGTGGTCAAGGCAGCAGTGAGCCATGACTGCACCACTGCACTCCAGCCTGGGTAACAGAGCGAGACCTTGTCTCAAAAAATGAAAAAAAGAAAAAAAAGATGATTATGGTCATGAGGATTAAATGAAACACTAAGAACACTGCTGCTTGGCACAAAATACTCTATAAATGCTTGTTATTAATATATGTCATCTGTTGTATTTTCTTCCTTTTCATCTAGAGGTATATAAATATTATAAGAAATATGAAAAATTCTACCTAACATAGTGTAATATTTTATTTTTCCTTTTGAAATCCCTGAAATGTGCTGGTATTTATCTTTAACATTGATAATTTGTATCAATTTTGTTAGACTTCCTTTTGGGACAGTAGATCACAATAGCTATGTTAGATATACAGGCTATTAATAAACATAAAACATTCACCACAGCATAAGTGGTATGAAAAAAGTATGCAGGATTTTTTCAGGAAGGTAAATACATAGTAAGGTAAAAGAAAGAGTAGGAAAGAGTCCTTTGATGATTCTGTTCATAAGTCGTGATAATATATTTTGTTTTATTTTTAAAGAAACTCTCATTCTATTTTGATTATTTCTATAAATCATAGGTTTAAAAATCAGAAAAACCCTTCCTTATATCTATAGTATTCATATTACTGGAAATATTAAAATACTGATAAAAATATAAGTTTCAAAACTTCAATCCCATTTATTTCAGTTCCTTTGTTACTTGCTTTTCTCCAACCTTAATTTTTTTTTATTACCTGGATTACCACATTTAGGTCATCTAAAAAAGTCCTGTACGTTTGATTCTTCTCTGGAACTCTGATGATTGACTCTATTATCCCCTCCAACTGCCTGCTCAAATACAGTTGCAAGTTAAGAAATGATGGAGGGTAAGCCAACCTACCACTATTTCATAGTTAATTCCCATAATCCTTTGCCACTTTGCCAGCAGGGCAGCTTCTTGTTGTTGCACATCTTCTATTTCTTCTATCTCAGCTGACAGTAATGGATACCCTGAAAAAGTCAAGGCAATTAAGTTAGCAGCAAACTACAAAAATCTGTCTACTGCTGAAAGTGGGGTGCAGAACTCCCCTGCAATCACTATATTGCAGTAGATCTCTCCCCTTCACCATTATTGATTTTTTAACATATTTGGGTGCTCCGATGTTGGGTGTATACATATTTACAATTGTTATATCTGCTTGCTGTACTGACCTGTTGATGCTTTTCTCATTACATAATGACCTTGTCATTTTTTTACTGTTCTTTAGTCTATTTTATCTGACATAAGTATAGCTACTCCTGCTCTTCATTTTTGTTTCCATTTGCATGAAATATCTTTTACGGGATATTCCCACAGATTGTACTCCCCGGCAATATAGCAATATTGGGGCTCCTTTGAATGTGATGTTTCTTTTCTCTTGATGCTTTCAGTATTCCTTTTTATTTTGCTAGTCTGATTATGACGTGGCCTTGGGGATTTCCTCTTTGTATTGAATATAGTTGGTTACCTCTAAGCCTGTAGCTGGATGGTGTTGTCTTTCTCCAGGTTTGAGAAATTTTCAGCCACTAATTCCTTAAATATGGTTTAAAGTTCTTTTTCTCTCTGGTCTCCTTCAGAAAAAATTCCTATTACACAGAGGTTAGCTCACTTGATGGTATCCCATAATTCTCATAGCTCTCCTTCACCTTTTAAATTCTTTTTTTCTTTCTGCTCCTCTGACAGGGTAATTTCATATGGTCTACCTTCAAGCTCACTAAGTTTCTCTGTTTGATCAAATTTGCTTCAATAAAAACTTTCTAATGAGATTTTGGCTTAGTTACTGTATGATTTATTTCTAAGCTTTGTGTTTTTTATTTATAAAAGAAAAAATAAAAGATACAAAGATAAAAACAAAAGATATAACAAAATAAAAGATACAAAGATAAAAATAAAAGATACCAAGAAATAATTATTTTTCAAATTTTCACTGTCATCCTGAATTATTTCTTTAATTCCATTTTTTTTCTATCCATATTTTCTTGTGATTCCTTGAACTTCTTTAAGAGACTTATTCTAAATTTTCTGTACATTTCATAGGTCTTCAGTTCTTCTGGGTCCATTGCTGGAGCTCTGTTGGGTTTCTTTTGATGGTATCCTATTTCTCCATGTTTTCACAATCCTTGTATCTTTACACTGATGATGGTACATTTGAGGAGTTGGCTACCTCTTCCAGTTTTTGCAAGTGCTCTTTGGTGGTGTTAGAGCTTTACTACTTACTATCAGAACTTAAATGCTGGGCTGTTGTTTTTCCCATTCTGGGGAGGATTTATACTGAGTACTGGAACTGAAACACTGCCCTGGAACTAACTCTTTGACTTGCCATTATTTCCTGTCCAGGGGAGACTTACAGTGAACACTGAAAGTTAAACACTGCCCTAGAATTATATTGCTGCCCTGCCGTGGGTCCCCAGTCTGGGGGAAGACTTAAGCAGGCACCAAAACTTAATCCAAACCTTTCAGTTCTTTCTATGGCAGGAGATGGCTCCATGAGAGCACCAGGATTTCGTGCAAAGTCCAGCTAAAGACAGGATATTCCTGCAGATTGTACCCCCAGCAGCACCATGGAACCATCCAGTCTCTTCAACATGGTGTACCCACTGATCAAGAGTGCAGAATACCTGCCAATGCATGCCAGTCACTGTGATCAGTGCCTCTTTGTTCCCCATTCACCCCAAGTGCTTTAGCCCTCCTGTAACTCCTAATGGTTCCCAAGAATGGGACCTAGGTGGACTTCCAGTGAAAGATTACCAGACCAGTGGAGAGACTGAACGTCTACCTCCAATTTCCTCCTCTCACCTTGGAAACTGTGAGTTTAAAGAAATTCTCCTTGAGTGGCATTATGTCAGTTTGAGGAAGGGGGCAGATCAGCCTCAACTCATTTATCTTGTGAGTTATGGTTTCTCTCAATCCTGTAGGCCCAGGAGGTTTCTCTGCTTTTCCCCCTTGTTCTGGTGAACTCAGGGTGGTATTTTTGTCTTTGATAGCTTCTAGTTGCATGTATATAGGAAGAATGATGTGGGAGAAATCTTCTAATCTGCCATCTTGTTGATGTTACTCTTCAATTTATTGTATATTTTCAAATCACAAGAGCAGAATGTTGTGTTGAATATTCACAAGACAAAGAAAAAATTAATCTATGAGGTGAGGGATATGCTAATTACTCTGATTTGATCATTATACACTGTATACATGTATGAAAATATCACACTGTACCCCAAACATATGTACAATTATTACAGATCAATTGAAAATAATAAAAGCAAATAAACAAATTCAGTACAGAGGGAAATAACTATGCAAGGATGAACACAGATTGCAGGGAAGCTTTGAACTGATTCTTCGAGAGAAATAGAGGGTCAGTCCAGAGTCCTGTCTCTTTCCACACTTCCTTTCTCTAAGTCTGCTGTGTTTACACAGCTAGGCAGTGATTTAAGCAGGTAAGATTATGAATGGAAAAAGTGGGGAATCATGCTGCTGATAAAAACGGTCTGCAATTCATATTCAACCAACCTTCAGCAAAACAACTCTCCATTCTCACCTTCTCACAATTGCCCCAAGACTGGATTTCAGGCATATATTTAAAAATCATAAAGTCTAAACTTCTGATCTTGCTGGAAAGTCAAATGACTTGTCCAGGCGTGCACAATGAGTAAAATATCTGTGAAAGAGGCAATAATATCTTATCCTTTGTCTGAAGACTAATACTAGGGCAGATGCATTAAAATCACTTAGAAATTTGTGCTTTATTTTGTTTAATTCCTGATTCTAAGTCTATAGTCACCCCCAATGTATCCTGACACACACACGCGCATGCGCATGAGAAAGAGAAAGAGAGAGAGAGAGAGAGAGAGAGAGACTGATTTTCATTAGCTACCTTCACCAAAGCAAAGTAGATGGTTCTGTGCCTTGGAGACAACTTCCACACCATGCCCACTTAGTATCACAAGTATCATGCTCTAAATATTTGTATCCTTTCCCACAACTCTTGATATTCACTTTAGCCTAAATAATTTCTTTACTTATTTGTGTAAAAATGGCAGAATGTTATTAGTACATGTGAACTCTATACATCTAACTTCTGGAATATCTCTGCATACATAAACATCCCTTTAAAATAGTAAAAAAATCAATCAAAGTTTTCAGTAGAAAATTCAATAATGAAGGAATAAATATGTTAAAGAACAACAAAGCTTTGGTATAATTATACAGTAAAAGGAATTCACATGAAGAGAGGGAGATCAGTCTTGTATTCTGTTCAGTGGGTTTAGGTTACCGAGTACCTAAAACAATCTGAAAGGTCAAGGAAGCACACAGCACACAGAATAAAAAGAGGGCAGCAACATTCTGGCAAAACTATGTATTAAGATATTACTACTGGCTAGGTGTGGTGGCCCACGCCTATAATCCCAGCACTTTGGGAGGCCAAGGCGAGCAGATCATTTGGGGTCAGAAATTCAAGACCAGCCTGGCCAACATGATGAAATCCATCTCTAAAATAAATAATAACAATAATGCTACTCTAAATTTTTAAAAATAGGTTGATGGGTCCTATGTTTATAGTGAGAGAATTCTCAAAAGGTGTGATAATTTCTCTGCAATTATTTTCCAAACCAACTTTCCAATATTAAAACTTGGAACCCCTAAAAAATTGAGAAGTGATAAAAAGCCTCCCAAAATTGAATAGTTTCATTCCCAAGAGCTTATGTTTTAAAGAATCTCCTGTGTTCATTTTAAAATACTTCATAATTTTATTACTGTTAGTTTATGTTGGCTGTGTAGAAACAAAGAGATTAAATTAGAACCACATATACAACCAGATAATTCCTAGAGTTCTAGTCAAAACAAATATGGAAGAATAGACTGACTCAGCAAGAAAGTATAAGTGAATGATAAATGAAAGTATAAATTAGCTATAAATGGAATATTTTAATCTGTAAGACCATTCAGTCACATTTATAAATAGGGATTTACAAACATCACTGTTTGAATTTTTTTTTTTAGTAACTTACAATATATCCATAGAGGGTTCATCACATTAGTAAAAATCATTTCAAAAAAATAAATAATGAAGTACATAATAAGCTGGCTCTAGGTGTTTACCTTCTTCTTCAATTGGTAATATGCTGGTGTTTCTCCTCGAAGATAAAGAATCTTCATCTTTTTCATAATTTTCTTAAAGACAAAAATATTTTAATTATATCTTTAGTATAATCAAGCACTTGAATTTTTCATATTTATTTGAACTCCTACATGAGAGTCTGTTTTTTAGAGATAAACTTCTCAATAACTATATGTACTTAAAATAAAGTTCTGTTAGTGGAAAAGAAGTAATACATTTCTCCTGTGATTTGCCCCTCTGTCTCTTAATAGTGCAATATATATAAATGGCATAAATATCAGAATGTTCAACAGTTTTAGAAATGAGACAGCATTTTTCAGCCGAAAATCTGATTTCTACCAATAAACCCTCCCATCAGTGAGCTACATAGGAATTTCAGTAATTTGCAGACATACTCATATACAAACAGCTTATGAATGACATTTCTAAATGTGGAATTAAAGTTGATTCTTTCAAGGAAAGGCTGAGCATTTAGAATTATTATGACAGTCACATAAATAATCCAGACAGAAGAACATCCCCCTAAAGTAAGAACATTGCAATGACATCCAGGAGTAAGGCAGAGACAGAAAGGTAAATAACTGCCTGTTTCTAACTGAGAAATGGTAATAATGAATAGGATAGGAAGAAATTGGCTCTAGTCAAAAGCCTACTCTATAGTTTATAGACATATTGCTGGTTCCAGTTAATCCTGACTTTATTAAACTTCCTTTTCCCCCTTGATTTATAATGAATAGTTGAGGGTAAAATGCATTCTGATTAATTAAAAACAATTCTGAAATAGTAACTTATTTTGGAATTAGAAAAAATTGCAGATAATATAAAGGTCTAACTAAAAACCAGATTAACCTAGGATTACCTTTGCTTAGGCTGGCATTAACAGGAGACAAATCTGCATCTTTTGCGATGTCTTCCCTTGACATGAGCTCGGCTTCCTGCTTCACTCCTCTCCTCATCAGTGTCAGGACCACAGTTTGTCCCGTGTGTCGCAATACCTCTACTGCTTGTTGATTAGTAAAACCCTGAAGGTTTGTGCCATCTACCTGTGAAAAAAAGATATGTTACATGTTAAATAAATGGATATTTGTATCATCAATTCACAAAATGTGTCTGTATAGTTTGTTAGTGTGAAAAGAATGGAGAATAAGTATTCCCCTTATTAAGGAATGTGCAATAAGACCCTAATATTTCTTTGGGAACCAGTATTAACATAGATGCACTGGAATCACTTGAGAGGGTTTTGTTTATTTTAATACAGATTCTGGGGTACCATATCTAGAAACTGAGTCACTAGTTCTAGGGTGGGGCACAGGCTTCTATGCCTTTTCTTTTTTCCTTTTTGTTGAGACAGGGTCTTGCTCTATTGCCCAGTCTGGAGTGCAGTGGTGCAATCGATTGTGGCTTACTTCAATCTTAACCTCCTAGGCTAAAGCAATCCTCCCACCTCATCTTCCCAAGTAGCTAGAACCACATGCACACATCACTATACCTGGCTAATGTTTAAAACTTCTGTGTAGAGATAGGGTCTCCCTATATTGCCCAGGCTAGTCTTGAACTCTAGGGCTCAAGTGATCCTCCCACCTTGGCCTCGCAAAATGGTAGGTTTACAAGTATTAGCCACTGTGCTCCACATCTACTCTTTTTTAAATATGCTTTTATATTTCTCAGTTGATCTCAATGCACAGTCAAGTTTGGAAACCAGAACTATACAGGATTAAAAGGCATAGAAAACAGTGATGAATGTGCTCATTGAGTGTACTGATGTATCACAAAGTCATATTTACATTGCCTTTCAAAAAAGAAAAAAGTACTTTGCCTTTTTATTCTTCTCTTCAAAAAATACATTTGATTTTCCCCTTTTCACAAATGACAAAACATTCAAAAATGTCCCTGTGATCTTTCCAAAATATAGATATCTCCCCATATCTCCCCAACCCTCCCTTCTACAGAAAACTCCTTAGGACAGTGCTCCAAATTCTCAACATGGCTCAGAATGGCCTGTGTCAAGTGCCCCCACCTCCTACCAGCACCAACCTCATCTCTCACGATACTGTCCATTACTCACTGCCCCTCAGCCACAGAGTGCTCACTTCCATTCCTCTGATTTGCAGTGCTCCCTTCAGCCATGAAGTCTCTGCAAGTCCTGTTCCCTCAGCCTGGACTCTCTGAATAGCCCACTCTAGACCATGCTCTTTCTCAACAGCTTACTTAGAAAACACTTATAATTGCTTTATATCTCAGTTCAGTAGCTGTTTTCATAATAAACTACCTTGACGTATTTGACTGCAGTCAAAGCCCCCTTTCACACATTCTTCCTCACAGGATTTTTCAGAATTTTAATTTTACATTTTCTGCCATTATGTGGTTTATGACTATATGCTCCAAGGACAGGCTCTGTATCATTTTTGCTTATAGTAGTGTAACCAAAACATAGTGCTGTCCATACTGTAGATATTAAAGTACAGAGTCATTGGCTCATAGGTCAAAAACATATATTTGTAAAGCAAATTATATTTTGAAATGGATATAGATTTTAACAACATATTGTTTAATTCAAAAATCACAGTAAAGAATTTGAAAAAGTAGAGCAAAACATTTAATGTTGAAGTTCAAAGTCATTGATATTCCTTAGAATTGCAAAATGACTATAAAATGACTGTATGTGTAATGCTTTCCAAGCATAGTGGGGCCATATTAGGCACTCAAATATTTGCTAAGTTAGAAAAGATCTAGATTTTATAATCTAGATCTTATAATCCATATCTTTACTAACTTAGTAAATATGTGAAAATAATAAGATCTAGATCAAGGCTGGGCACAGTGGCTGATGCCTAGTAATCCCAGCACTTTTGGAGGCTGAGGCAGGAGGATTGCTTGAGCCCAGCAGTTTGAGGCCAGCCTGGGCAACATGCCAAAACCCTGTCTCTATAAAAAACACAAAAATTAGCTGGTCGTAGTGGCACATGCTTGTAATCCCAACTACTCAGGAGGCTGGGGTGAGAGGCACTTGAGCCCAGGAGGTTCAAGGCTGTAGTGAGCCATGATCATGCCACTGCATTCCAGCCTGGGCATCAGAGTGAGACCCTGTCTTTAAAAAAAAAAAAAAAATGTTTTTCTAGAAAAATGTTGTCTGGAAAAAGTTGTCTCCAAGATAGAGTACCCTTACTGCAAAGGTTTCTGAAAGAATAGAATGAAACTTCTAAACAAACATTTTAAAAACTCACGTACTTTGTAGATATGTATATATGTGGGTTTGTGTATATATATAATTATGTATATGTACACACATATAAACACTCATATAATGTCTGTTAAGTATATATATTATATATATATATATATATATAACAACAATATATATGAATATATAGTGAAGAGGAAAGAGAAAAAATGAGTAGGTGGTTATTTTTACAAGAAGGAATAGTTAATAAAAAATCCAGAAACCTCTGATCTAGATGATAATCTCATACTCTGTCAGTTCCTTAGACCTTCTATGATACTTCTGAGCTGGATGGTAACTTGAACATAAGTATCTGACTCGGTTCTTTCACCCTACCTCTACCCTGCTGATTCCCTGTTAGAAAAACTAACAAAATATAACAGAGAAAATACTGCAACAAAACTGGAAACCAAAGAAGCACCAAGATCCCTAGACCAGCAGAGGAATTTCTACTAGAAATGGCCTGGGCATGGCCAGAACAAAGGCAGGCCAACTGAATCTTGGTATGTGTGGGAATAGCCTGTTTGGTCTTTAAGAAGAAACTTCAGCAAAAATCAAACACCACCCTCTCATTAAATGAGGCAGTCAGATGGACTATGTGGATCCTAACCAGTAAGTCTAAGAAACACAGCACATACTAAAGGCCATAAGCTGGGTTGCATGTAGCAACATGGAATTACTTTAATTGTAATGAATATTATCTTAACCACACATGTGTGCACACATGAACACACACAACCCCAACTAACTCCTGGCTACCACAGCAAACACAGAAAACAAAAACAGAGGCAAAATCCCCCCGTGTGATGCTCTAGCACTAGTTTCCTCTCCATTTTGTTAATCTACAAAAGAATCAAGCGAAGCTAGAGTAAATGTAAACTTTCCCCTTCCCCTGTCCACTTTGTCAATTCCTAGACAAAACTCATACAATCTGCAGCAGAACCCATCTCAACTTCTATCTGTACAAGCCCAAGCCCAGTTATTTTTGAGAATGACCAAAGGTCATGGGATGTGAAATAAGATACCACAGTCCAAAAGAAGGTTGCACACTGAAGATCTGCGCATGTATCTTCCTATGAAGCTGTTATTGCAGTGAACAGGAAAAAATTTATTTCCTGAAACTTACTATCAAAATAATTCACATTCCCTTGTATTTATAAAGCAGTTACAAAGAAGAAACAAGTATCTACAGAAAAGAAAAAAAGAAAAAGAAAACTTACAATGAAGACAGTCAACAAGATTTTAAGTACTGCAAAAACAAAGTCAGCAAATGGAAGACCAGGTCATGCAGTTTTCCAGTATCTCAGAGGAAAAGAATAAACAGATAAAAATGATCAGAAACAAAGCTAAAGACACACAGGCTGATCTAGGAAATCCAACATACTAATAAAAGAAATTATAAGGAGAGGATGATAAATGAGGGGGAAATGTCAAACAAATGATTAGGGAGAAGGGAAACTTACCCAACTCTACAAATCGAAGAGGCACATGAAAAACCAGAAAATGATGAGAAATTTTAAAAAAAGAAAAAAAAATCTACCAGCCTCTAGGCAGCAAAGAGAGATACTAGGTTATCTGTAGAACTGTGGTAAAGAAATTGCAAACCAAGAATATTATAATTAGTGTGATGTATGAGAAAACAGTAATGGTGCTTGAGATGCTACGATTAATATCCTATACCAGAGCAGTTGTAAAAAGGGCCACCATGCAGAAATTTAAACTAGGTGGTAAAGAACTACAATTCACACAGATTCAGAACATAAAAGAGCTGAGCTGTTGTTTAAGGTTAAGAAAAATTTAAGAGGAAGACTTTTTTAAAGAGTAAAGAATGCTGTAAGTCCCTACCCTACCCATCCAAGTATTTCTCCCTTGACCTCAAGTCCAAAGTCACCTGCAGTAGGGACAATGCAGTGGATTGTGTCTAATGCCTCAAAAGGATAAGGAAGAGGTAGTTTAGTTGCTTTGAAAGTGGAGCCAGAGGAAAATGCTGTTATGTTGGGACCCGCTCACCTGCCTGACTTTGCCTAGGCATAGTACAGAGGAGGACCACATAACCAGACTGAGCCAGGTACAAGTCATTTTGAAACCTATCACAGAACCTCGAGTGGATGGGACCCAAAAGAGAGAATCTATGAAACAGACTGCTGGGAAATCAGGGGCCAGTGGGAAGAAGAGTCAGCTACATAAAAAAAATCTATCAACTGTTATTCATGGACAGTTAAGTCAAACATATCTCCCTTGGAATCTTCCAAGAGCCCCAGAAGAAACCCTAAGAGACAGTCAGTTTTGAACATCTGCCAGGCTTACTGAGCACAAAGCCATTCTTCAGCAGTCAAAGACAAAATGCCCCTTCCTTTTTCTTTCTCTTCCTTCTCTCAACTTTTACACCATTAAAAACTACAATAAGGTGTGGGTATAAACGAAAAATTAGGTGTGGAGAGACAGACTGAGTGGTATACCTTCTATCCCTATGTGAGTCATCAGTTCACAGCAAGCTTCTAATATGCCAGTGGGTTCATTTGAAATTAGACTATTATTTAGTATGGAAAAAATTTAATTACTAATTTGCAACTGTGTCTGATAATTCTGATCGGTCACAGGATAACTTATTCTATAAGAATATACTAAGACATGAGACTTGCCTAAGATTTCGTCTAGTAGAAAGAGAAGAACCTTCCCCATTAAAAATTAAAAGGGGCAGTTGATGACAAAATCTTTAAAGTTGTTTAAGATTATACCCAATAAATCCTCTTTGTTCAACATGATTTGTTATCCCCAGCCAAATAATCAAAATATAAGAAGGCAACAGAAGAGATTCTCAAGAGACAAAAAGTTTAGAAAATCTACCAACACATTCTCTTCCTGTAATGTTTACTCAAAATAGTCTAAGCCAAATAAGAGATCAGATTAAAATTCAAAGTAAGAAATTTGAAGTATACAAGATCCAGTTCTGAGCAACAAAATAAGTAAAATTCTAATTAAATAATAGCATATCAGCAACAAAATAGAATTTAATTGTTTCAAGTCCTTAAAATACAAGGTAGTATGTAATAATCTGTTTGTAACAACAAACTATAAACAACATAACTATCCATGAATAAGCCTGCTTCAATATATCACAACAGACCTACATGTGCTTATGTGACTACCTCTCCTGGGTAAATTTTTAAATAAAATAAAATGAAAAAGTATAGACAAATATATGATGCTATTTAAATATACATATATAGAATCTTTCTAAATTTTAAACCATAAACTATTAGTGGCAATTATTAGTGGTTTCCATGAGAAAGCTTTTTAACCATGTTCAAATTTTGTATTATTTAAACCTTAAAGACAAAAATTAATCCAAAATAAATGAACTTGCTATTTACTCTAACAGTAATAAAGGAAAAAATGACAAAAAGTCTCAGCATTGGGGCTCCATGAAAATTCTTAGAATGCACAGAACTTCAGGCTGTTTTTTATCTGCAAAACATTTTTATAGCTCAGCTCTATTTAAAAATGAAGTTTTATTAAGAAAAAAATCTAAAGTATATGGTTTTGTTTATTTAATAACAATAAACTTGAAATATATTTAAAAATGCATTTTTTTCCTTTATCTTCTGAACTTGATGACTTGGATTTTTAAATGTATTCCTTACCCAAATGTCAGAGGATACTAATAGCACAGAAGAAATTGCTATAATGGAACCGTCATGAACTTTTAAACCTAGACTTCTGTTCAGATTTCTCAGTTATCTTCACCTGCAACATGGAAATAAGAAGATCTATTTTCCCAGAATTATACCGCATGGCACTTTGTACTGGGAAGATACTCAGAAGCTAGTATTATTATTTAAAGAGTAAAGAAGTGAGTAATAAACATATGGTTTCTGTTCAATATAATCAAACCCATGCTACATATAAGCCAAAGTCACTAAAGCCAAAGGGGTATTAGTTAGCTCTGATCCCACTTTATCCCAAGAGAGTCAAGTCACTTCAGAACCCATGGTAGCACAGAGAACAGTGCAGTAGAAAGAACTAGGTAGTATAATGGCATCAAACTGTCTATGTACTAACTCATGAAAAGAAGAGATCCAGGCTGGGTACAGTGGCTCACACCTGTAATCACAGCACTTTGGGAAGGTGAGGCAAGAGGTTCTGTCAAGCCCAGGAGTTCAAGACCACCTAGCCAAGACTTAAAAAAAAAAAAGAGATCCAACATCCTCATAATGTGCACTGCATACACCACAATTAACAGGAACAATTATAGGTGAGAAATACCAGCTGAAATAACTTACAAAATCTGGCCCCTAAGCATACTCAACATAGCTTGCCAGGGCCTCCTTCAACATATCCTATACATATAAAGAGAGAACTTCAATCTATTAACAAAGACACAGAACATCAAAGGCAGCATTGGACACTTTTCCTTATTTATATGCTTATTTAGTAACTTTTTATCAATTATAATTACCTCTGCTTTTAGCATAGATCATTGAGTATCGAACTAAAAAGAATGAGTGTATGCTTTTATCTAATGACAAGTTTGGTCAACTTTTTGAAAAAAAAAGACGTTTTGTTAAATAATCAAATTATTAACAGAATACCAACATATGAAATGGGGAAAATGGAAACATTCAATCTATTCCTTGTCACTGTAATGCCTATAGTGAATCCGTAGGCAATATACAGAATACAATGTGTAAATCAGGAAATTTATAACAAAATAAAGTTTTAAGTTACAAAATAACACTTCTTCAAAATAGTAAAAAATAATTTCTTAGTATCATCACTTCAACAACTACAAAATAAAAATAGATTATACCTCTAATAGCTGCTGTCAAAACAAAAATCAAACAAATAATAGACAAAGACTGCAGTTGTGAAAATGCAACTGGATGTGAACAACTTTACTGTAAATATCTCAAAACTCCAAAAGATGGTGATATTTAGTACAAAATTAATACATGATCAAAAGCACTGCATGACATTCTCCAGGAATTTGAAATCTTTGTATCTTTGTAGTAAAAGGATGTTTGCTAAAAATCAAAAATCAGAATATTGACAACAGTGAAGACAGTTGATTTTACTGAAAACAAGAAAACAATTCAGAGAAAACATTTTTCCACCTTTGTGTCAACAATTTCCTTCATCATTGACCTTGCCTAAGAGGAATTATATTTGAGATTCCGCTTATATAAGAATGAAGATAATGACAAATTTAGAGGGAAGTTATCATGAGACTCTTCAAATATGTAATCATTTTAGGCCCTCAATAAATAGTATTTGCTTAATTATTAAACTGCTATCAGGTATTTTCAATAAAATACTCATTTAATTTTCCTGAATATTACACAAGAGGTTTCCTTATCCCAATTTTATAGGTGAAGAAACTGAATCAGGAAGTTTGATAAGTGGTAAAACACAGAATTACCATAAGATTCAGCAATCCCACTGCTAAGTATACAACCAAGAAAAATGAAAACATGTACCTACATGAAAGCTTGTACAAGAATGTTCACAGCAGCCTTATTCATAATAGCTAAAAAGGAGAAACAACCCAAATGTCCATCAATTGATGAATGAGTAAATAAAATATGGTATATCCATATAAAGGAATATTATTCAGCAATAAAGGGAAATGAAGACTGATACATGCTACAACACAGATGAAACTTGAAAGCATTATGCTAAGTGAAAGGAGTCAGCCACAAAGAATCACCTTTTGTATTATTCCATTTACATGAAATATCCAGAATAGGCAAATCCATAGAGACAAGTAGATTGGTGGTTGCCTAGGACTTGGAGAATGGGGGAGAAAGTGACTACTACGAGACACTGAAAATGTTTTTAGGGTACTGAAAATGTTCTGAAATTCATTGTGGTAATGAATGCACAATTCTGTGAATATACTAAAAGCTATTGCATTGTACACTTTAAATGGGTGAATTGTATGGTATGTGAATTACATTTCAATCAAGCTGATTTTTTTAAAAGCTTCCTAATTGATTAATATAGATAGAGGGAAAAGAGTAAATTAGCTATGCTTTCAATTTGTAACTCAGCATCAGATATGGATTTACACTCCATATCTATTTCTTCTCTCTTTCACTACCACCCCCAAAAAAATGTACAGTAATACATTTACATTGTATGGTAAAACAGAGATACACAGAGGAAGTTCATTTCAGACATATAGTCAGATGAAGCGGCAAGCACAACTTGATCTTTAGAGTAGATTTCAAGAGGTGAACAGGTGTAGGTAGGAGTTTCACAGAGCAAAACCCAAGAAGATTCATGGAGTTACAACATGAGCTTAAAGGGAGAGATAAAATAGTGGTAGAAAAACACATATTTACCATCTTACCCACTTTGAAGAGTACAATTCAATAGTGTTAAATATATTCACATTATTATGCAACGAGTCTCCAGAATTTTTTCATCTTGCAGAACTGCAACATTATACCCATTGAACAATTCCTCATTCCCCCTCTCCCCCAGTCCCTAGGAGCCATCATTCTACCTTCTGTTTCTGTAAATCTATTTTAGGTACTTTAAATAAGTGAAATAATCAGTATTTATCTTTTTGTGACTGACTTATTTCACTAAGCATAATGTTCTCAAGGTTTACCAGTGCTGAAGCATGTGATAAGATTTTCCTTCTTTTTAAAGACTGAATAACATTCTATTGGATATACATATATATATCACATATTTGTTTATCCATTCATAGATATCTGGGTTGCTTCCATGCCATGGCTATTGTGAATAATACTGCTATGGACAAGGACTCCCCTATCTTAATATTCTACTTTCTTACTATTATTAAGATTCTGAGGGAACAGAGACTTAAGCATAAACAAATAGCTATTAAGATAAATCAGCATTCCCTTAAGATGTCTTTCAAAGAATATGAATATGTTTGGAAAAATAAAGACCTCACAATTTAAAAAGTTTAGTAAACACTAATGTAAAACAGATAAACAGGCTTTTCTATTGCAAGACTTCTTTCTTTTTTTTGATTTGTGTGTTTTTTTTTTTTTTTTTTTTTAGAGACAAGATCTCATTCTGTTGCCCAGGCTGAAGTGTAGTGGTGCTCACTACAGCCTTGAACTCCTAGATTCAAGAAATCCTCCCACCTTGGCCTCCCAAGCAGATAGGACTACAGGCACACATATATATAAAATATATATATATTTTAGAGATAGGGTCTGCCTGTGTTGGGATTACAGAAATAAGTCAGCACACCCAGCTATCTTCAATTTTTCTATGTGCACTGTGAATTCATAGGATACTATATTGTATGTAGTTTTTCCCTAACTTATTTGACCAGGAAGTTTTGGTACAGAGTCTCTTGAATTTCTGTTTCATAGTTTGGGGGAGTCCAGTATCAACTGAACACTGAAATTAAAGTTGAACTCTTTTTATACACTGCCTCAGATAGTCATATGTTTAAAACATATTGATGTTACAATGATAACAATAGTTTGCTCTAATTAAAAGAAGCTACATCTTTTTTTTTCATTCTTATATATTCTTAGGGCCGAAAAAAGCCCCTACCATAAAGCCAACAAGAACAGTATCATCTGCTGATTAAAAAAAAAAAATGCAGGCATCCCTAATTCAGATTCCAGTACCCTAAAGGTCATAACACCTGGTCTCTACCTTTGTAGTATATGCAAGTAAAGTATAATAAGTGCAATATTAATGTAACAAAATCATTACAATCAGAAATTAAATATATCAGAAACTACTCAGGAAAGAAGTCTCCCCTTCGGAACATGAGTAAAGCCTATATCCGAAGCGTCTATTTTACTTCCACAAAATAATAAAAAGGGTAATTGCAATAACAGCCTCAAGTCACCAAAGCAAGCTTAAATTAGTACAGAGTTAACTGTAGCTCTCAAAACTAAGTAAACTAGGAGAATGCAATTCTCAACCATGAAAATTAACAAAGCTATTATTAAATGTGTAACTTACTGCTATAATTTGATCTCCAATTTGGATTCTTCCATCATGCTCAACAGCACTGCTTTTTGTAATGCTCTTTACAAAAATTCCTGAAGGTTCTAAGATTAGAAATAGGTTATTTTTCACAATGTTCAAAGCACATTCAAAGAATATCCATCTTCAATTCTCCAAACATAAAGCTCTAATTCTGAATAAATACATATCATCTAGTAGAAACACAGGCTAGAGAATAATTGTGTTGTCTGTCTTAAATATATGAGACACCTACACTAAATTATTCCTAAGGAAGTTTTCAACCAGTTTATCCAACCATCTGAAACATATACTACTGACTCAATATTTTTTAAGAGATAGATATCAGAGATAATTGCCAAGTTTAAAAGAATATTTAGTGCTTAAAATTACCCAATTTTTTATCTCCAATGTAACCAGCAATGGTAATTCCTAATCCTTGGACATTTTTGGTGAGTTCCACATCAAATGTCTCACTTTCTTCACCTTTCTGAGTAGAAGCATCAACCTAAAATGAAATCAATAAATACAATGAGAAATAAACAGGTTAAAAAAAAAAAAACACACATGATAAGACAAAAGAAAGCCAACATTCTCTAGCAGAGAATTACAGTAGAGATGATTCTTTCAATCCTGAAAAGAGGGATAAGGCATCATCAAATTTTTGCTCAGAAAGAGATGTCAAGAACCTTCCCTTATCAGAGAATACATTACTGTTTGTGCATAATAAATTTTAAATCAAACAGTTTTTAATAGGAAATTGTATTTTCAGAGATGGCTTATCTTAATTTCTGAAGAAGTCAGGATGCAGTATAGTTGAAAGAACTAATGTTATTAATTCAGATCAGCAAGTTCAAATCTAGCTTTGCCACTTAATCTAGAAAGAAAATACCACTTTGCTCAACTGTCTATCAGGAAAAGAAAAACAACAACTCGACCAGCTACCATTTATTAAGCAGTTTGTGTGTAACTCAGAATTAAGACTCTACATGTCTTAATTCGTTATTCCTCATAACAAGCTTATGAGGTAGGTATAATTATCATATGAATTTTTCTCTGGGGAAACTAAGGAACATAAACTTTTCTAAGAACAAACAGCTAGCAACCTAGTAAAGGCAGAATTAAAATCCAGTTATTTCTATGCAGAGCCCCTGCTCTTAAATTATACACATTATATACAATCCCTAGGAGAATACAGGGGCCACAGTGCCCACCCTTTAGTTGCTACTATTTTATATTTATAGTTGATTCTAACACCATGAATATGAGTTCATCTGTCTGCAGATATGTTATTAAGAGGCTGATGTTTTATTTTGAAATACACCAAGGATGTATTTTTAATTGTACTTTTATTTGTTTTGTAAATTCAGCCTTTAATATGAAAAGCTATTTATAAGGAAAATATGCCTTTCTACATTGGCATTCTGAACGATAGCTGAAAGTGGGTTTCTCAGATGTCAGCCTTCTCTAATGTATAGAGTTGTTATTAATTCTGTGTTGGACTAGAGAGCAAGTCTCCCTAAAATTAAGCATTAGTTGATCAGTACAATATATCATCAATAAGCTACTGGTACTATGTATTAGTAAGGTGTCAGCAGATCCTACAGAGAACCCTAAGAAGAACACAGCAAAATAAAAGCTACAGATCCTAATGAATAGTCAGGTTGGGGCTAGCTGATGTTTCCTAATTTCTTTAAACAAACTCCGACAGTCCACTTAAATGAGATATCATTTTACAGTAAAGCTTGATTTATTTTTTTCATTGCACATAATTATCTGTGCAAACTTAGCAAAAGTTTAAAGTTTAGATAATTACAAGAAAATGACAGGATGAAATCTGCTTCAATTGAAACAAATGTGTTTTCTATTTTTGATAAGACTTATGCGAGTGCTATTTTAGAGAGTGGCAATTTGACTATCGAATGGTTTTAAAAGGGGCACAAGCTTCAGAAATGATGATACGCACAGAACAGATATTTTTCTAAGCTTTCAATTACATCAAGTGGTTTTTGGTATTGCATTCATTTATACATCGCTGAATAAAATGTTTTGTTTATCACAAAAGAATGCCATTTAAACACTTTCATAAACAAGCTTTCTTTCTTCACTTCTTTCTCTTTGCAAAAAATAGCAACCAAATTCAATCCTAAAAACAACAGAATCATGGAAATTACAAGTGTTCTAATAAAGTTTTAAAGGGCTTGCGGAGGAGGTTAGGATATTAAAAAAGAATTTGTAGCAACTGCTTAGAAAAAAACTTTAATAGAACAAAAGATAGATGTTTTTGGGTTTATTTAGAAACTAGGCGTAATTCTCTTCTTAAATATTTAAGAGATTTCCGGATAAATTATTTTGTTTTTAATCCTCTGTAGTCTTGTGACCTGTAAATCTGCTGAGATAGCCACTACTTTCCAATAATTTTGAAATTTTCTAACTGTTTTCATGCCAAGTTAAGGACAAGGATGGAATGTTATACATATGAATAAAGGTTTTGTTATAACACCAAAAGAATAACTTTTGTTTGAAAAATTATATAACTGGGTCAAGAATAACAACTACTTATTACAAATCTGATAAAATTTCTAAGACATACTTTAAAACAATAACACTAAAAGGTTTTAGTAAGCCTTATTCATGCCCACCAGCCTGCCCCCACTCTTCAACCTCCACAAATTCAAAACAAAAACAAAAATACTATAGGGAAAGTTGATGAAAGAGAATGATTAGAACTATGACCCATTTTACAGAGAGCCTTCTAACTGAAAGACAGAATTAAATATTTTAGGTATCAGTACCAAATATTTTCTAAACTTTTATCCATACTTTAAAACATTATCCTCATAAATGTGCTGCTTAAATAAAAATGTAAAATAATCTGGCATTTTAAAATAACCTATTTTCATTTGTTTTATACATTGTTCCTGATTAATATTATTAGTGCTAAAGCATCCCTATATTTGAATTTTGTTCCATTCTTTAGCACTAATATATAAAGATTAGTAAGTCTACTTTATAAGTAAATACCACTGTTTATCTAAGTGCTATTTCTCTGACTTTCACATTAACTACTCTTAACTACTTACCCTCAACTCTGGCGTGGAAGATGGAGATGAGGAGAGGGTGATACCCAAAGAGGTGGGTGCTGCATGTTCTTCTATGGCACCTCTTGCAATCATTAACTTAACTCTATTTCCACATTGCCTAAGGACTTGTGCTACTTGCTCACTGCTCATTCCTGTTAGATCTGTGTCAGCAATCTTTAGAATGTGGTCTCCACTGCATAAGCGCCCATGCTGAGTAAAACAATGTGGAATAATTAGACTATTATTATTTTAACTGCATCAGATAAATCCTAAGTGAGGAGAAGGGATTAATTTTAAAAAATAGCAATAATATGAGTGACCAATCAGGACATAAAACATGTGGTTATAATTTTAACTGTCTTTTGAAATATCCTAGCATCATTCAGTGATGCAATAAATGAAATTCACAAATATTCCTTAAGTCAATAGTTCATATGAACTTTTCATTTTGACTTCTACCTATCAAGAGTTCATATGAACTTTTCACTTTGATTTCTACCCAAATGCCTTTTTGTGAATTTTTTGGAGGGAAAGAAGAAAATGCCATTAAGTAAAGTTGTATATAAGTCACTATGCAAATACATATTACCTAAAATGTGGTATAAACCACAAGAAAGCATTATATTAATACCACAACTTTCTGCCTGGCCATTTCTATTATAAGTGTCCCGGAAGAACTCTTGTGCAGGTGAAATACTTGTGAAGTGAAAATTCAGACAGATGTGAAGAGTGAAAAGCAGTCTTATGAGCCTCCATACACACATAGTCCATTAACTTTCTGCAATGATGGAACTCTTCTGCACTACTCAATACAACAGCTATGGAGCACTTGAAATGCGGCTAGTCCAACTGAGGAACTGAACTTGTAATTTCATTTACTTTTAATTAACTTAAATATGAATTTAAAAAGTGATAAGCAAACAGCTATAGTATTGAAGAAGCTCTATATTGAAGATAAAGCATGTAAATATCACATGCTAGTCAACTGGAGGCACTTCATTTATGCTGCTAGACGCTAGCTAACGTTTAAAAAGGGAGAAAAATTTGCTTGCTATTATATTACTGTTAATACCCCTACTGACAAGGTTGCCATTAAACAGGAATTTCATTCATGAATACAGGAAATATTTGATGAACTGGACTTCCTAGTTTAAGTTCAAACACACATGTACAAACAACCGCTTCATTTCTTAAAAAGTTATAATCAAGGTAAAAGTTACTTAAACTAGAAAGCCTCATCAAATTAAAATATAAATCATAATAAATGTGTTAAATCTTTTCTTACACATATTGCAACGTCACATGTCATAAATGGTAATGCCTCAATAAACTACTCAAGTGATAAAAAATAAGCTGTGCTTCATATACAAAGATGATACTAGCAACCCACTACTAAAGGAAGAAGTTGAATGTTGTTTTTTTGCCTGAATAATAAAGTATATTTTCCCACAATACCTTGTGACTATAAAAACAGCTGGCTAGGTTTATAATATGAATTATGACTATAAAACAAATAGTAGCTACCTCCACAATTATCAAATCCATAACCTTGGCTTTAGTCTGAGGTTCAAAAGTGTAAAAGCCCATTGTTTAAAACTATAACTAAATACCTTTTCAAAAGTATTCCTCCCCCAGGTCTAAGACAACACTTCAGGGACACTCGATAAAACAAAAGATTCTAACTCAGTTTCTTTGGCATTATCTAAGGCCATAGTTTCTTCTCTTTAACAAAAAATGTAAAAGATGTGGTCATATTATTTGATAAACTAGCATGAAAGATCTTATTGTGTAGCCTACCTGATCAGCTACTCCACCAGGCAGAATGGTTTTTACTATCACACCAGTTGCTTTTCCTCCTATGATGCCAAATCCCAAACCAGATCCATCATTCACCAATTCAATAGTTTCCACATGTTGCCAGTGAACCTACAAACAAAGCTCATATATGAATTTGTAGAAATTCGCAAAGCACTAACAGTTTATATTACAGTAGAAATTTTTGTGATTATTATTTGGTTAATATTAAATAATTAAATTCAGACATAAAAATGAACCCTAACAATGTCCCTTTCATTTGGTATACTTCCCTTTCAACAGAATATGCTATTGATAGAATCATTCTTGAAATTATCAATATATCATCACAATGATTTCATTTCACCAGTCAAAGCCAGACACTGATTTGCAAGATCTTTTGTAGAACTTCTCAAAAAAAAAAGAAAAAGATCAAGGAAAAAGGAAGGTCACATGTTAAGAATGTCTTCGAATAATCCTGCCTTGAGGCAGGATTCCAAATTAGATGACTTCTTAAAGTCACTGACAGCTAACTGTAACAATATAATTGTATAATTTTTAAAGCAAAATCAAGATTATATCTGTCTACAGATAAAGTCAATTTTGTTAAAAGACTACATTTTTCATTTTTAATTTCATTTTCTGTCAAAGAAAAAAACTACACAAAGAAAAGCAATGGTTGTTTTAGAACCTAGAAGCTTTATCTTACTTAAAGAGCAAACATTCCAGGCTAGGGAAAGATGAAAGAATAGTTACACAAAAACTCAAGAAATGCAAAGAACCTACACAAATTAAAAACTTGGAGATAGCCAAAAAGAACTCGAAAAATATGTTCTGTTCCTTCTGAAAACTGTAGGTACTCACCGGATTAGAGTGAGCTGAAATTGTACTAGCTGCAGATGGCGAGCGGGAAACTATGGGGCTGATAAGATGAGGCAATGAGCCTCTGGCAATAACTAGCTGGACAGTATCTTTGGCTTTCTGCAGGATGCTGATAGCCTGCTGATGTGTAATTGTCTGATCAAGAGCCTGTCCATTGATAGCAAGAATTTGATCAGTTTCTTTCAATCTTCCATCTCTATGAAGAATGAAAAGGAGGATAAAAGACATCTAAGAGTTCTCAAGGAAATGACAGCTTCTTGGACATGCATGTTCAAGTCATTTTTAATCCTGTTTTTAATTCTCACATTTTTTTTTTTCTTTTTTCTTTTTTTTTTTAATTGCATTTTAGGTTTTGGGGTACATGTGAAGAACACGCAAGACTGTTGCATAGGTACACACATGGCAGTGTGATTTGCTGCCTTCCTCCCCATCATCTATATCTGGCATTTCTCCCCATGAATTCTCACACTTTTTAAGCTTTTTCCTGCAGTTCTACTTTAAAATAATATACTTTGGCTGCAGGTCATCAATTCTCGTAAGGTTATTCCACTGCTACTCCTACTCAACCCCTTCTATATAAAAGCATTCTTTATTTCAGCCACCCATTTAACCTACATTATATCTTAAATATTCCTATCTTCTAAAAATGAAAGTGGATATACATATAGAGTTGGCCCTCTTATATCCATGGGTTCCATATCCATAAATTCAACCAACTGGGGATCAAATATAATCAGAAAAAATAATACAATAATAAAAAATCGTACAAATTTTAAAAATACAGTATGACTTAATATTTACATAGGATTTACATTATGTTAGGCATTATAAGTTATATAAAGATGATTTGAAATATATGGGAGGATGTGCACAGGTTATGTACAAATACTATACCATTTTATATAAGGGACTTGAGCATCTGCAGATGTTAGTACCTGCAGGAGTCCTGGAACCAATCCCCCATGGACACTGAGGGACAACTGTACTTTGTTGCTTTGGGTATATAAATAATATGCAGCTCTATTTATTATGGATCATTTCTAGTATAGTAATTTTTAAAATCTAATAAAAAAGAGCTCATTTAATTAAAAATGAAAATAATGTTATCCTCAAATTTTTCTTTTCTTACCAAAACTTAAGTTATGATTATATTTAAAAGCTACTCTCACTTCAAAGGACTTGTTATTTTTATCATGACAATGTTCATGACTTGTAAAAACTGGTTAATAACAGATTATGTTCAATTTTTTGTTTGTTTCTATTCATTATTATTTTTCTAAATTCCCACATAATGACCAAAACCTTCAGAATGTGGTATCAAAAAGAAGATCCTGTGACCATCTCACCTATGCGCAACACTGCCCTCTTGAATCTCTTGTACAAATATTCCCAGTTCTCCTCTGTTTTCACTTCTTAGTCCCACAACACTAAACCCAAGGCCTCCAGATGGAGGTTTGAGGAGCTCAAAAACTTCTACATGGCGACCCTGTTTAGAAAACAAAGAAATAAATAAAATTAAAAGCCAGGCCATGCATGGTGGTTCACACCTGTAATCCCAGCACTTTGGGAGGCCAAGGTGGGAAGATCACTTGAAGCCAGGAGTTAGAGACCAGACTGGGCAACACAATGTGACCCCATCTCTATAAAAAATAAAATAAAACTCAGCTGAGTGTGGTGGCCACATCTATAGTCCTACATACTCAGGAGGCTGAGGCAGGAGAATCCCTTGAGCCCAGGACTTTGGTGCTGTAGTGAGCTATGATCACAACACTGCACTCTAGTGTGGATGACACAGCAAGACATATCTCAAAAAAGACTTAAAAGCTAATGACTGCACAACAGTCATCTTATTAGAATCCTTTCTTTGTTTAAAAAAAAGGAATTGAAAATAATTTTTCCAAGGTCATTGTTAGTACTTTATCCTGAAGAATAATTTCTATAACACAACATATAATACTCAAATTTAAATGGTGATAATGAAACTGTAATTGGAAAACTCTGAACCATCTAAACTCCCACAAAATTGACTTCATTTTTGTTCCAATTTTTTCAGATGTTATAAATATCACTATATTCCTCAAATTATCCACAACTTGATCATATTCTTAACTTACAGCCGGTATTACAATAACTAACAGAAAGAAATGTTCTTACCTGGGCCATATTTTTGATAAGCTGATCAAATTCATCACAAGCAGGTTTTCCATTAATGTGCGGAACACCAGATCCTGTAAGTGCTTCCAGATTCCCATTGTTTGGGGATAATAAAAATGATTCACTTTGCAAAGTAGGAATCACAGCTGGGCTGAGATGAGGAATGTGGGCATATTCAGTATTCGAAGTTGCTGAAGTTGCAATATTTACCTAAGAGTAATATAGAGATTATTAAGAATTCTGACATTCCATCAACTATTTCATAGAAAATATCCCAAGGGTATAAGTACATACATATGAAATTTCAAAATGCCCAAATCCTTCGATCCAGCAATTCTATTTTAGGAAATTTATTTCAAGGATAAACATTAGGATAATAAAGATGTGCGTGCAGCACTAAATGTTCAATGCAGCACCGTTTATTAGATGGGAAAATTAAAAAACTAATTACTAACTACTGAACTAATCCAGGGTTCAATTTCAGGGTACTCATTAAAACACACTCATAAATATATACATCCACACACATTTTTTTTTGTCCCCAGATCCCATGAAGTAACCTCTAAACTCTCAGAATTTCCTGAGTGATGGGGTATCTCTCTTCTTCATGGTGGGCCACAGATATAAGCCCAAACTCTGAGTCAGATTTTAGTCATGTGGGCAGGACAATCAATCAATCACACCTATGAAATGACATCCCAATAAAAAATTCTGTAGGGGGAGGGAGAGCATTAGGAGAAATACCTAATATAGATGACAGGTTGATGGGTGCAACAAACCACCATGACACGTGTATACCTATGTAACAAACCTACACGTTCTGCAAATGTACCCCAGAACTTAAAGTAAAATAAAATAAAATAATTCAAACACCAAGATCAGGTAATATTCCTGGGTTTGCAACACAGTCAAACACAGCTCTACATGTGTTTGCACTTTAACCTAAGTGCTATAATGAAGAGTCAAAAGTTTTAAAAAATCAAAACTTTATAAAGCAAAAAATGTTGTATGTTATAATAAGGTAAGGTTAATTTATTATTGAAGAAAGAAATGTTTTTGTAAATGTAGTATAGCCTAAGTGTACAGTATTTATTAAGTTATGTATAAACTCTATACCTAAGAGTTTGTTACCTGTCCTTAAAAACAACACAGGAAACTCATTAAGTTACCAAAGTTACCAATAACTTAACCATTATATTGGCTATCTAGTAGCATATAGTATATTGGCTATCTGGTGGTGTATGGTAATGTCCTAGGCCTTCACATTCACTCACCACTCACTCACTGATTCACCTACAATAATTCCCAGTCCTGCAGGGTCCATTCATGGTAAGTGTGTTCTATACAGGTGTACCATTTTTTATCTTTTAACCATATTTTTACTGTACCTTTTCTATATTTAGATACACAATTACCATTGTGCTACAACTACATACAGTACTCCATATAGCATGCTATACAGGTTGGTAACCTAGAAGCAATACCAAATAGTCTAGTTATGTGGTAGGCTATACCACTTAGGTTTATGTAAGTACACCCTATGATGTTTGTACAAGGATGAAATCACATAATGACACACGGCTATACGCTATACATATCGTCACACATCAATTCTGGCAAAGTTATACTTTCCCAGGGAAATGGAAGCTTCCGGTTTGGAATCCTCCCATAATCTGCACTACGCATCTCTTCGTTTGGCTGACCCTTAACTGAATCCTTTCCCTACAATAGATCATAACCATGAGTGTAACAGATTTCAGAGAATTCTCTAAGACCTTCTAGTGAATTATGAAACTTCAAGGTGACTAGGGGGAACCTTGCAAACTTGCAGCTGACGTCAGAAGTGAAGGTGGTTTTGTGTATCCCTATACCTTTAACTTTGTAGATGGACCCTAACTCACTGCAGTTGGTATCAGAAGTGTGGGGCAGCACTGGCAGTCTGGAGGACTGTGCCCTCAAACCATGCTGTCTGGCTAACTCTAAGTACAATGACACACGTAACAACAATGGAAAAGATCATCCTACTTTGGGAAATGATTCTATAATTATTTGTGTGTGCCTATTACAAAGAGTTTGAAGTTAAATCTAAGCAGATAAAGCAATGCAGTCAATCCTAATTTCATCGTTAAGCTGGGTGTCTGGAATGTGACTTTTTATCTGTAACTACGTATCAGAAAGCTTACTTCAATGATGTTTTTGGGTCACTCTCTGACCTCATCTCCTAGCAGTCTATCCCTTAAGCACTAAGATCCAGTTGTGCTCCCTGCCTCACTGTGCCTCAAAGTGCCAAGCTGTTCACTCTACCAAACAGATATATCCTTCCCCCAAATATCAACATGCTTCTTCATTTTATTCAGGTGTGCCCAGTCTCATCTCAGAAAAGTCTTTCTTGGCACTCCTATCCAAGATAGCACCATTATACTCCATGAACTTACCCTGTCCTGTTTTAATTCACGGCACTCATTACCACCTGATCCATACCCTGCTGTCATGAAGCTTTCATCCCAGTCAGTGGAGACAGACTAGAATGTAAAACCCCTCCAGGAGAAAAATTTGACTATTTTATTTTTACTATGCCCTCATTCTCTAGAAGAATGCCTTATACAAAGTTGACGTTCAACATACAAGGGCAGAAAAAATGTTTATCTATTTTTTAAGGACCTAACTCTGATCCAATCTCCTGAACAACCCTTCAAATATCATCTCAATTTTATAGATTATGAAATTGTTACACAGTCACACAACTAAGTTGTTTATGACCTGGATTTTTTTCATCATGGTGTTCCTATCATCCTTGTATTATACACAAAACATAGAGTCCTTGTATTATACACAAAACAATTGAGATATCATGTTTTGAAATAAGACATTAGGTAAATTTCAGATATTAGGTAAATCCATTGACAGAGCTATCAAAATATTTTACAATATGTCACCAAAATCTATCCATAAGAGTTTGTTACCTGCCCTTAAAAATAAAACAGAAAACTCACTAAGTTACCAAAGTTACCAATAACTTCATCATTATATTGTCTATCTACAATCACAAATGAAAAGAGATCGATGTGTTGAGAAATGACTTTTGGGAATCCTTTTAAATGTTTATTTTAAAATCTATAGCAGGCATGACCAAATTATTATTTTTTCAAAAGCAAGCTTCTTATGCCAAGACTGATTTTTTTTTTAATCCTGAGCTATGGCAACTTCAATAAAGTCTGCCAGCAGAAGACATACAGCCCAGGTTGAAACAGATGGCATAATGAAATTTGTGACAGGCTGAGGATCCCCACACACCAAGACCTAATGGCTATGGTATGTTAGCATAGAAAAAAATATTTGGACTTATGCTGTGGTAAGCCAGAATTAACAAATCACATTCTGAGAATAGAGTGTCTATCTATAAGAAATTCATGGTAAAATAGAAGCTCTGATATCATGAAAGATTAGGTGTAAAGGCATTCTAAGAGTAAAGTTGGTGGGAGCAGAAAAAGTAAAGTATTACAAAATGAGAACTGTATAAAAGTATTTAATATCAATTGTCATCTCCTAATGTGTCAAAGGTTTGAGGAAGGTCAATGACTCCTACTGCTTCATCCCTGATCTTGAGGTCTACATAAACGTAAAAGCAAAGATTATAGAGATCACATATCTAAAAACTACTATTTAATTACACCACCATACAAAAGTCTTGTTTATAAACTGGCAAACTTAAAAGAAAAAGCAGAAAGGCACCTTTGATTATGCTATAATTGTTTATTAAAATGGCCTTCTGAACTATAATCTATTTGAGGAATAGGAATGCATCTAATTTGCCTTGATAGGTCTGTTCATAGTAGTCATGCTATAAATGTTTAATGAAAAGATCTTGATTCTCACCCTTGGTTTATAGAATATAAAATAAGCATAAGAAAACATAAATATCTGGCAATTTTTATATAGAGATAAACAATCTGTGTAATTTATGGAAGTTGCTAGTAAATAAGCAAGAGTCACTAAATAATTATCTGTTTTCTGTTTAACTTCTGGCTGAACATTTCAGTCTAAAAGGGGTTTCTATGTATTTAGTAAATAAATATACATTAATTTATGGATTTTAATTAGTGCTATTTCCTAAAGCATAACTTAAATATTATGAAAGTTATTTAGAAGTTTGCAAATTCTATGTGAAAGGGCAAGCTAAAACCCTTTCTCAGTATTTAAAAGTATAGGAAAAGTCCTCTTACAAGATGCAGTCAGAACCAGTATTGGTTCACATACTAAAAAAGGGCAGATAAAGCAGAAATCATAACAAAGAAAAATTATGTACCTTACTTTAACTGAAAAAAAAAGTATATTCATTTGTATATAGAATTTGTTCATACATGTAACTTATTCAATCTGGCTTACCATAGCATAAGTCCAAATACTTTTTTCTATGCAAACATACCATTGCCTTTAGATCTTGGTGTGCAGGATCCTCAGCCTGTAACAAATTTCATAATCATAAATATTTTTTATCATAAATATGTTTTACAGTTTGATCAAACATAACTAACAATTTCACCAACAAGTGTTTTGTCAAGTCACCTATATAGTTTTTCAAAATAATTTAAATACATGTTCATAGAAAAATAAATTCACATCATAAATTTTTATATTATATAATAAAGTCATGCAATTATAAAATAAATACAATTGGCACAACAGCATTAAAAGTGACTTTTTGACAAATGCACATTTAGCTGGTACAAGCTATCGAAGGACACAAACTAGAGAATGTCTGAATAGACAAGTGTTTAAAGCCCCAGGTATCACTCAATATGCCTTCCAGAAGAAATGGACAGTATCTTCTTCGCAAGTACCTCATTTGCAGGTGTCCTAGGAGAGTTGCTTCTAGAACAGCATCCAAGAAAACATAATTTATCTTTAGTTCTACATACAATTAAGGTCACTCTGTGTGTATAACTGTATCAGAGTAACCTTTCCACTGAGAACAATTAAAACTGTGTATAGAAGCTATTAGAAAAAACACACACACACACTTTACAGGTATCAAAAAGAATCCAACACTTCTGCCATACTCTATTGATGCAAAGCAAAGCAGTACATCCAACCCACACCAAAGAAGAAGGGACTATACAGGAGCATGAATGTCAGAAGGAAGAAAATACTGCCCGTCTTAGAGGCTGACTAGCATGGTATATCATAGCAAAACAGCTAAAAGCCAGAGAGAAAATCTTAAAAGCCACTAGAGAAAAAAGGCATCTGATCTTCAAAGAAGAATAAGACCAACAGCTGACTTCTCAAGAAAAACAATGAAAGCCAGATGTTAACAAGATGATTAAAAAACAAAAAGATAAAAATACTTGACAACCTAGATTTTTCACACCACACACCACAGATACACACACACAAACACAAACATACCCCACACACAGTTACCTTAGATTTGTACAAAAGAAATACCAAAGTAAAATCTTGGGCAGAAAAAAAATTAGATAGAATATCCCTAAGCAGAAAATTTAGAGTACAAAAAGGCGTTTAAAAATGCAAAGCAGTAGGAATTCCTTAAAACAATAAATAATCTAAACTTACGGAGTTTTAAATGTATGTGTAATTAAAGAACGTACAATTACACAAAAAGTAAGAGTAGGGTAAACAAAGTTGAAGTGTTTTAAGTTCCTTGCATTTTTTGGAAATTGATAAAAGTACTAATTAAAGTAGAATCAAGTAAGTCAAGAATACATATATCTGACATATGACTCAGATCTAGAATATTTAAAGAAAACTCAAAATTCAACAGTTAAAAAATCCCAATTAGAATATGAGCAAAAAACAGAGAGATATTTCATCAAAGAGAAAATATGGCTGGCAAATAAGTACATAAAAGAACTTTAACATCATTAGCCATTAAAGAAATTGCAAACTAAAATCACAAAGAGATATAACTACATACCTATCAGAATGGTGAGGATATAGAGAAGCTGGATTGCTCATACATTGCTGGTGGAAATGTAAAATGGTATACCCCACTGAAAAATGGTTTGGCAGTTTCTAAAAACAACTAGACATGCAATTACCATAAAACCTAGCAACTGCACTCCTGGGTATTTGTTGTAGAGAAATAAAAACCTAGGTCCACACAAAATCCATACACAATTGCTCACAGAATCTTATATATAATAGTAAAAACCTGAAAACAAAATACCCTTCAATAGGTACATCCAATACCATAAAATACTACTGAAGAATAAAAAAAAAGAAAAATGTTAATATACACAACTTCAAGATATCAAGAGCATTATGCTGCATGAAAACAAGCCAATCTCTAAAGGTCACATACATTATGATTTTATTTTTATAACATTCTTGAAATGACAAAATCATAGAGATGAAAAATGAATTAAAGGTTGCCAGGGGCTATGAATGTGGGAAAGGGGTTAAGTATGACTATGAAAGAGCAGAATAAGGGAGATCTCTGTGGTGATAAAATAGATCTGATCTTAATTGTGGGGGATAGCTAGGTAAATCTATAAGCAAAAACAAAAATGACACAAATTGAAAAAATTTACATATATTGTACCCAGTGTCAGTTTCTTGGTTTTGATATTTTATTGTAATTATTAAGATATAACCCTTGGCAAGAAAGTTGGTGATATGTACAGGACCTCTCTATATTTTAAAATTCCTTTGAGTCTGTATTTCAAAATAAAAATTTATTTAAACATTGACTCAAATAAGTCAAGGATACATGCTATAATCTTCAGGGTAACCACTAAAATAATAATAAAATAAAGTATAAACAGTTAACAGAAAGAGAAAATGAAATAAAAATATTTGTTACAAAAAAGACAAAAATTAATAAAAAAGACATAAAGATGAAAGGCTTAAACAGAAATTTCTCAATGATTACATTAAATATGAACAGGTTAAATTTTAGTCTCTTAGTTTAAATTGTCAGACTAGATTACAAACCAAACCAAATATATGCTGTTTACCAAAGATGCAAATTAAGGAAAAAATGCAAGTAAAGAGATGAAAAAAAGATACACCATGCATACAATAAGCAAAAGAAACCTGGTACAGACACACTAATATCAGACAAGTGGACTTTAGGGCAAGAGGCATTACTAGAGATAAAGAGAAACAATTTATAAATAATCAAATCAGTAGAAATATCAAACAAACTTAGTAATAATAAAAATATAATCTCAAAACA
The DNA here is from genome assembly GCA_036589455.1 of Ateles fusciceps. Lineage (NCBI taxonomy): Eukaryota > Metazoa > Chordata > Mammalia > Primates > Atelidae > Ateles > Ateles fusciceps. The sequence continues at coordinate 325,851 of JAZHEH010000827.1, read as the reverse complement.
TGTAGGGCAAAATAACTCAGAATGCCAAATGTGAAACAGACAAATCCAAAATAATTACTAGAGATTATAATACACCTCTCTCAGTAACTGATAGAATAAATCAATGAAGATATAGAAGATCCGAACAACATTCTAGATAATGTTGACCAAATTGACATTTACATATTGTACTCAACGACTGCTGAATACACACTTTTTTCAAGAATGTAAGAAATATTTATCTAAATAAACTATAGTTCTATTTAAACAGTCTCAATAAATCTCATGGAACTGATATCATACAGATGATATTCTCTCATTACAGTCGAATTAAGTTGGAAATCAACAACAGAAAGATAACAAAACTAAAAAATGTGGTCAATTAAGCAATACATTTCTAAGTAAGCCATGAGTCAAAGAAGTGATAATGAAAAATTAAGTCTAGACATGGTGACTCACACCTGTAATCCTAGCACTTTGGGAGGTCAAGGCAAGAAGACTGCTTAAGCCCAGGAATTTGATGACAGCTTGGGCAACAAACTGAGACCTCATCTCTACCAAAAAAAATAATAATAATACAAAAATTAGCCAGGCATGGTGGCCCAAGCCTGTAGTCCCAGCTACTTGGGGCGTTAAGGTGGGAAGATCACTTGAGCCCAGCAAGGTTGAGGCTGCAGTGAGCCAAGCTGGTGCCATTACACTCTAGACTGAGTGACAGAGTGAAAGTGGGGGAAGGGAGGGGAGGGGAGGGGGAGGAGGAGAAGGGAGGACGAGAGGGGAGGGGAGGGAGGGGAGGGGAGGGAGGGGAGGGGGAAAGAGGGAAGGGAAAGAGGGAGAGAAGAATTTAAAACAAATCTTGAACTGAAATGATAATAAAGATACGACACTGCATATACTGCATACTACATCCAGAATTGTTGGATGTGCAACTAAAGAAATGCTTAGAAAGAAATATATAGACTTAGATATATTAGGGGGAAAAGGAAGATGAAATATCAATGAGCTGAGCATTCGAATCAAAAACCGAAAATAAAACAGAAAACCAAACTCAGAAAAGGAAGAAAATAAGATACAATAAAGCAAAAATCAACAAAATACAAAAATGATACAATGAAGAAATTCAACAAAGCTAAAAGTTGATCTACCATCAATCTTTCCAAAAGTATTTGTGTAACTATCTACAAAAATGACTGCGTAGGATCAAACTTTATTTCATAAAGCATTTTTTGGTAGATTATCAAAATCTGTTTTATGATTCTGTTATTTTGACTTACTCTCAATACATAATACAGCAGGAAGAATAAAATGACCAAAATGCTTATGTATATTTGATAGATATTATACTCTATCATTTAAAAGCTAAAATACATGTTACTTTAAATTAGGTTACTAAGTAAAAATGACCACTGCTTTTGCAACCCTAGTTTTGATAAATTGTTTAAAACCTTACAGACATACATTGCTAGTTCAATTTCCTTTTTTTGTTTGTTTGTTTATTTGTTACACCTTAATGTAATGAGAGGCAAGAAATAAGGCATTCTTCAGGGAATTTGCCATAACAGATGCATCTCTAGAAATGCAGACATTTTTTAAAATCATGCACCTTGTATTTTCTTCTTACAGAGAAAAAAAAAACGTGCTTATTTTCTTGTGAATTTACCAAAAATGCTGTAAAACACTCTCTGGAACTGATTTCAACTACAAAATGCAAAGATAGGATGCGGAGATCATTCAATAAAAAACAGCACCTAAAATGATAACAATCACAAGAAAATTTTTTTTATACATGATAGGACTCCATTTCAAGTTTGGAACCCAGAGAGGCCTCCTCTTCCATAAATCTTTCAGTGAAATACTGATTAAAACAGAGCTCTGATGCATTATTGAACAGGCAAACCCTAGCACAGTAATTGATGGTGGCACTCTGATTTAATGATCCTTATTTTTAAAGCTAATTAAAGAAATTGAACTGCATGTTCAAAGGGGATTAGCTTAATGTGACGAAACTATTTTGGACATAAAGTAGCTCCTAGCTCCTGAACTAAATGAGACACAAAACAGAACACTAAGTTATAAGAAGGGAAAACAATATTTTCAAATAGAACAAACACAATTTTACATTTTCTATGAGACCATCCTTTGATTCATCCAAGTATTTATTGAGATCTAAAATGTCTTAAACATCACTACGTGATAGGGGTAGTAATCAAAGTGACAAAATGCTTTCCATAATCACTAATGTGTTAAATATCGTATAAAATTATTCTGCCAGGCTTAGTTCACTCAGCTACTGAGATAAGATAACTTTCTGTTCACAGCCATGAATTCTTGAATAGCAAAACAGATAGTGGTTGAGAACACAAAAGTATAATTTGCAGATATTTTTCAAGTAGCCTTTCACTATCATTTGCGATAAATTTAAAAGATAGGGTATTCAATTTAGAAAATATGTCCTTAACCTAAGAATGCTGATGCAGTCATTTTTAAGTAATCAAAATGTAAATGTTCTGCACCTGCCCCTATATAGGTACAAATGCATGTTTGTCTTAAAATTCCCTTGTGCTAAAAAAGTTAAATTGTGAGCTATAAAACTCAAGACAGAAGGCAAAGAGCACTTAAAACTTAGAGGGAAATAAAGAGTATGTAAGACTCTGACTTTTTCCTTTTTATATTTGGGAAGGTGTACCTGGATGTAATGCTGATTGTTATAACCTATTAAATGTCAAAATCAAATGCAAAACTATAGACTTTAGCTTTTATACAATGCTGTCAACTTAAATGAATGAATGTGGAGTTAACAGATTATGTTTAGTTTTTATTCAAAGTTGCAAAGATCTTATTCATTCTCAAAATGATACAGAGATATTTATTAAAATCAATCCACAGGACATACTGCACTAAATGCTGGGCTCCATGTGTATTTTATAAACTAGTTTTCTTCTTCTTTAAGAAGTCCTAAGTGACACTAAAATCTTTGGGAATACGCTTAGGTTAAAAAAGAAACTGACTCCCACTTCCTCCAAATTTCATAAAATATTTATGTATAATACTTGTAAAAAGATTGGAAAATAACTGGAAGTTAAAACATAGTTTTGTTTTAAACTCTTTGCATTATTGTTATCAAAAAAATTGTTTACCTTCTTTTTTAAAAAGTTAGCTCCTACAATGAAGTAAGACATACCCGGATGTTTCACCTATCCCCCTGAGTTTCCACTGAGATCCTAATTTCAAAAATAATTAAGTTTTTTTTATAACTTGTTTGATCTTTTTTGATAGTGTCTTTATTTTTTATTATTGTTATTGGGTGGGTAGAGGTGTCCAAGGTAAGCTGGAAAAAAAAAAAAAGACTACAAATTCCTTTCAGAGCCTCTCATAAAGAACAATATTCTATTTCCCCCACCCTTTAAATCACAAATTCTTGATACGGTAAAACATGTTAATTTTATTAAATCTTGACCCTCAAGTACATGTCTTTTCATATTCCATGTTTAAAAATGGTAAGTAGGCCAGGGGCGGTGGTTCACACTTATAATCCCAGCATTTTGGGAGGCTGAGGCAGGTAGATCGCTTGAGCCCAGGAATTCAAGACAGCCTGAGCACCGTGGCAAAAGCTCATCGCTACAGAAAAAAAAAAGGAAAAAAATAAATTAGCCTGGCCAGTGGCAAACACCTGTGATCCCAGCTACTTAGAAGGCTGAGGTGGGAGGGTCACAGGAGCCCAAGAGGTCAAGGGTGCAGTGAGCCATGAGTGTGCCACTGCGCTCCAGCCCAGTCTATGTGACGGAGCAAGACACTGTTTAAAAAAAAAAAAAAAAAAGGTAAGTATAAAGTGTTTCAGCTGCATAATAAATTCAGTGGTTGTCTCACAGAAAAGCACTAATTTCATTTCAGTTGCAAGCTGAACTAGCCTAGCCACTTTTTTTTCACAAGTATCATATTTGAAAAAAAAATTACTGAAAATCAAACTATGATTATACAGACTTGAATACAGAAAAGACATTTTCTCAAAAATAAACAAAGTAAGCCTGTCACTTCAAGAAAAACAACAGTATTTGCTGCCCATAATAAAATTTGAGCTTTCAAGTGAAAATTAGAATTTTGGAACATCTGTATCTGCCATCTTGACCCTGACACCTTTCTATAACTTGAATTTGTTGATAAGACTGCAACTGACATCAGCAAGTATAACTTTTTGGTATTATATAATGAAATGTGAAATGTGATTTTTCCATTTTTCAAATTTTCCAAATGACCAATGTAATATAAATTAGGCTTTAGTTAAAAAAAAAAAAATTCAAAGACCAACACAGACAAATAGATTTTACTATAGTAGAGAGTGAAGTACTTACTGATTTGGTTTCAGATTTCACAGTGATATGGGAGTTAAGAAGAAATTACTTAGGCAGATAGTGAGGGTACAGAAGTCCTCGATAAGGTTACTCAGAAAAACAGCACCAAAACCATTTTCTTTTCTAACAAAGAGCACCCTGTGAAATCCAGCTGCAGACATAAACAAACTGGAAGCTTGCGCAGCTGAATGCTAGCAGTTGTGCCCATAGGAATACACTACCTAGGACTAGGCATGTTCAAAATGGCGGCTCTGTCTTCTCTTTTACCAGCCACTTGTACGGTAAGGAGCAAACAAGATGACACAGGCCAAGTGGAAGGTCCACTTGCATAATAAGATTAGGGTGGGATGACCAGCCTTCCCCTCGAACCGTGTAAACCTCACACCTGGTCAAACCAATCTGTGAGCCCTACATAAATCAGATGCTCCCTCCTCAAGCCTGCCTATAAAATCTGCTGCAGTCTGCCTCCTTAACCCTGCTTTCAGATGCCTCTCTGGCAAGAAACTGTTCTCCTCTTTCCCTTCTTCTGCGTATTAAACTTTCCATTCCTTAACCCACCCATATGTGTCCATGCCCTTAATTTTCTTGCTGCAAGACAATGAATGCTGGGTATTTACCCCAGACAATGATGGTGCTTCAACGGTGCAACTAATCTTTAAGAAACCACCACCAATGTTGATGCATTACCAAAGAAGGATACCACAATTATCTGAAAAAGCTATACCCCTCTCTTTCCCAGTTTACATATCTGTGAGGCCAGATTTTCTTCATAAACATCAACTAAAACAGAAAATCCAAACAGATTAAATGCAGAAGCAGATGAAAATCTAGTATTCTTCTATTAAGCCACACATTAAAGATATATGCAAAAATATAAAATAATGCCACTCTTCTCATTAATTTTTAAACATGTAATGGGTTTACTACTGGGATTTTTAAATAAATATTTTAAACATTTCTGAATTTTTATTTCTAACATGGCATATTTTGATAGATAAAACCATATAAACAAAAGGTTTTTGCAATCCTTAATAATAATTTATGACTGTAAACTGATCAGGAGACCAAAATGTTTCACAGGATATATATATATATATATATATATATTCTTGAGAATAAACTCTTACTTAATATCACCTACTAATAAATATCAGTACCAGAATATAAATCTGGATCAGGTTTGTCTCCTACCACTACCAGACCACGTTGCCACAATCTTAGATCAGATAATCATAAGAAGCCCTGAAATCACCAGGAAATCCTTAAACCATATTCACTATTCTATTTAAGAAGAAAATAAAACAAAACAAAACAAAAATTGAGTTCTATGATTAAGACCTTGGCTCTGGAGTCCAGCCTGCCTGGCTCTACCACTTAACCTCTCTGTGCCTCCATTTCCCTATCTATAAAATGAGGAAAATCATATTACTTACTTTGTAGTATTGTTGTAATGATAAAACCATTAATTATAATAGAACCAGAACAGTTCCAGGCACAGAGTATGACTTTAAACTATGATAATGATAAGTGATGTACCTTTTCAATGTCTTGCTAAGAGAAAAGGTAGGGTCTCCAAAATAACTTCAGTTAGTTGGTTAATTTATTTATATTAAAAATCAGTTGCCTGGCAAGGAAAGATAAATAATGAACAACAGTCTTGAATATTTTAAGAATACTCATGCATTCATTTATTAAACAATCAGTTTTTGAGCTTGAGTAAAGTATCATATAAGGTACAAGGTATTTAAAGATGAATATGGCACAGATTTTATGCCAAAAGTAGTAAATGGATGTCAAGCAAACCTGAAATACAATTAATTCTAAAGCTCCTTTTTATACTTGTTAAGAACAAATGGCAAATGGAATGCAGCATATACCACAGTCTAGGCATGTGTGTTTATGCATATTTACAGAATGTCTTTTCTTTATTTAAATTTCAACAATTCTGTGTTTTCTTAAATTTCCAAAAGAAAAAATTTAAGAAGTGTAGCTTGAGCAAAAATAATATTCTTATCAAGGTATGCTGAAATTTTCTACATCAAAGTGGGGGAAGTTATCAAAATTAAGTAAATTAATCTATTTGAAATGCCAAGACAAATAAGTAATTTAGAAACTGAAAATTTAAACAAACAACATGTTAGAATTTTTGCAGTGTTTTTCCTATCAGTCCCACATTTCCAGGAGACAAAACTGACTCACTGTTCACAATCTGCTTAGAGGAAAATAAAAATAAAATAAAGCCTTACAGAGATGCATAATTATATAGGAATGGACACATGAAGATTGATGATATTTTGCCACATTATCTCTCCATTCCACGATTATTTTTAACCAGATCATTCACTTTATCTTTAAAATCTAGCAAAATTATAAATAAAACCAGAATCAAAGTACTGGTTTATGTTCAAAAGACTCCATGATTAAAATTTGGGGAACGAATTCACAGGACATGGCATATTTTATCTTAATGAATTTGAGTTTAGATGATGTTCAGTTTAAGTACATTTCTCTTTAGGAATGCTATTAACTGTTTTGCCATCTATTTGTTTGTTAACAGAGAACTAGGGGTTTAGAAACAGTGTAAGTTATAATAATAGCAAAAAAAAGAAAAAAGAAAAGACTGGCTTCAGGGTCAGGCAGACTGCAAATTCTCCTAAGTCTATCAATGAATAATTGCGTGGGTCAGATTAAGTTATATAAGCTAACCCCCAATTTCCTCACTGGATAAAATAAGGACAAAACCTACCTCATAGAACTGATGAACTAGTTAAATGAAGCAAAGTCTATTGGCCATAAGGGCTTCTTGAAAAGTAATCGTAGCCTCAAATGTAAAACAAGGCCTATTATTCTTAAATTTGGAGGTTAAAAAAACTCATTTAGGTTATAACCAGTAAATTTCACATTTTTTTCCTTCTTCTCCAAAGACCATTTAACATTGTCACAAAAATACCATACAATTATCACCATTTGCTGTTTTAGACACACATGCATAGCCAATAGCAAGATGGTGTTGCATTTTAATCCAGCACTGTATAAAAAGCTTGAACAGTGCCTTCTTGCCCACGGTAAAACAAAAATTTTAGTCCCTTCAATGGCTCTATATTTACAAACTTTTAGCTAAAGGAACAAACATTTAAAAGCTGTTATTGTACCAAAAATAAAGTATTTGAAATTCCTACAGTAAATAAACTTTACGGTAAATGTAAAAACATAAGATCCACTCATTCTCTTTTAACTTCTCCTAGATAATGTACACTAGAGTCTCAAGAAATAGACACTTTGCTGTCAGGTGGCTACAAAGCTCTATCATAAAAGTAAAACTATTTCAGGTGTAAGAAAGACCATTTTCATTTTCACAAGCAACATCAGCTGGGAAGAGTTTCACTCCATTTTTAGATAGTTCTTGTTAATGAAATCAAAGCATATTTCTTTCTTTTGAGACGGAGTTTTGCTCTTGTTACCCAGGCTGGGCACCATCTCGGCTCACCGCAACCTCCGCCTCCTGGGTTCAAGCAATTCTCCTGCCTCAGCCTCCCGAGTAGCTGGGACTACAGGCATGCACCACCATGCCCAGCTAATTTTCGTATTTTTAGTAGAGACGGGGTTTCACCATGTTGACCAGGATAGTTTCGACCTCTTGACCTCGTGACCTCGTGATCCACCCACCTCAGCCTCCCAAAGTGCTGGGATTATAGGCGTGAGCCACCGCACCCGGCCCCATATTTCTTTCTTTCCGTCCTCCTTCAGGGATGCTGCTAAACATCCTTCCATGCACAGCATAGCCTCCTACAGCAAAAAATGATTGGGTTTATAATGTCTGCATTGCTGAGATTGAGAAACCCTGTTATGGAGCCCCATGCAGACCTGTATTATCAGAGCAGTAGATTATATGAGGGGTATTGGCAGGAGAGGAAACTACGGAGCCAGACTGTGAAGAACCTTTTCAAGCAAGATGTTTTGTTTGTTGGTTGATCATCTTTGTTCTTTTGCATTCGTTTTTTTTTTTTTTTTAATAATATTAACTTTATCTTCTAACCCTTCTATTATATACATTATTTTAGCAATCATTTTCTTTTTTATATCTCCCCTTTTTTTAACCTGATAAAAGTGTCCTAACAGGCTGGGCGCACTGGCTGAGGTGGGCAGATCACTTGAGGCCAAGAGTTCGAGACCAGCCTGGTCAACATGGTGAAACACCGTCTCTACTAAATATACGAAAATTAGCCAGACACGGTGGTGCACACCTGTAATCCCAGCTACTCGGGAGGCTGAGGCATGAGAATCACTTGAGCCTGGGAGGTGGAGGTTCAACAAAGGTTGATTATTAAATGAATATGAGAATATGAGCCTCCATGAGATAACCTTCCCACTGCCAAGGGAAACCTTGTTCACTGAATCCAACACTGAACAATACATAGCCCTTCTGTTCTCTCTTTTTTTTTTCTTTTTTTGCCTTTGCTTCTGGGAAACAAATTAAATGACATACTCAATTTTAGTAACTCAAGGTCCTGATATATTTAGTTCTGTGGTATTTTTATTTGGTCTTTGTTTAGGTTTACATTTGAATCACTCATTATTTAATAAGTTTTGCCATCAGAAGTTGCTTCAACTTCTTTTTGAAATATAATCAGGGAAAATTTACAAACACAGAAATATAAAACCAAAATTTTATGTCATGAAGATCTCATTTCATGAAAAAAATTTCAAAAAAGATCTAATTACTCTAATCAACATTTAAGAGTAATTTTCAACTCTGATCCTATGTTAACACAATATCTCTATAGTTATTTGAAGAACTATCATAAATTTTCCAAAGAAAAATCTGCCTTAACTTTGTGTGCATATACATTATACATCTAGATGAAATGTGTGTCAGCCTACACTTTTCCGGAGGAAAGTGAATGAACTACAAACCTAGAAATATTAAACAAACACCAACAACAAAACAATAGAAAGACACACTCCAAAAAGTCTGAAGGTCACTGACAAGGAGAGACCTGAAAATTCTGTGCTCCGAGGCTTATTTGCTATCTAAGCAGCTTTTGCAAGCTGACTTATCCACATCATTTCACCAATCTTAGAATTGGTCTCTGTTTCCATAGCTTTAAAAACAATCTTAGCAATGTCGATTTTTAAGTATTCTTCTAAATTTCTATTGAAACTAATCACTTTAATTAACAGTTTTCCTACAGATAACTCAGGGTAAAAAGATTAATTTAGTGCCTCCGGTCTATTTTTAAGGCAAGGCAATTAATAAATCAAGAAAGTAGCATCCACCTATACTGGACTGGAGAAACTTCATAGAATAAATATGCAAATCCAATATCCTCAAGGCTGACAAGTTCTATTATTAAACTGCTAACGTGTTTATTTCCCCCCACAATAACTGGATTTTTGTCATGAATACGCATTAAGCCCTGTAGTTATCAGCAGTGATGACTAGGTGACAGGGAGGACACTACTTGAGAATTTGCATTTGACAGATCATTGACACAAAGTCACAGTTCTTTTTTTTTCTCGTCACTTAAACAGGAATCATGCAATAGGAAATGAACTACAGCTATCAGAGATTATTCAGGTTTAATAGCATGCATGCTTTTAGCTGGCGTTAGAACAATACACAATGTGGCAGAGTTAAACAGAGACATTGATTATATTCTCAGACCTGCTAATATTTTTGACAATATTTAAATAGCACATCCCTTCAGGGCATGGCTTTTTTGCCCTCTCAGTTACACACCTGTCAAGTGTTTAATCTGCCAAAGGGAAACAGTTTGATTTCTAAGGGCAGTCTTAATACTGAAGAAGCAAATTGAAAAAATTAAACATTATTGAATAGAAGTAATGAGAAGGATCTGAGGGAAAAAAAAAATTGTAGGCTTAATTCAACATGGCATGTCAGCATCTGTCATTAATGTAACAATATGATCATGTTCTCCAATATGCTGCATATACCTCAGGCTTTTCAATTATTCAGTCCCTTCTCTAAAAAACAGGAGACTGGTGGAGAAGGAGAATCAGAGGGTCGTATTTTCTAGTAATACTAAAAAAGATGGAGATAGTAAATTGTACCTGTCATGCATATAAAATTATACATTTGAAAACCGGTAGGGTATAAGGTAATAAATATAAGCTAGCCATTGGTCAGATTTGTGTAGCCACTGGATTAAAAGAATAAAACAAATTTTATTCCTCAAATTCATTAATTATTAAACTATAATTAATAAATCAGCAGCTGGTAAACTACATAGAAAATTTAAATCTGACATAGGTCTAGAATACTTATATTTAAATTTTAGAATAGAAAATAATATACGTTTTTAAGTTTTTACTCTAGTCATATAAGAAAAAATCAGGTAAACAAATGGAATTGAATTAGTAAAGAATGGAGATTTAAAAAAGAGTCACAGACACTGTAAAAAGTTATTAACGATTTTAAACAAAAAGAAACTCTTGGCATCTAGGGACCAATTTTCTACCTTTGGGGAAAAAAAAAAAGAAGGAGAAGAAGATGTAAGACAGGCTCCAAAGAAAACTGACTTACAAGTTCTAACTCTACTCTTATTATCAAGTCACTTGACCTCTCTAAGCCACTGTAATCTACAGATATAAGCTAGATGTTTTCCTTGGTCCCTTTCAGGATTAGTTTTCCTCTGTATATGAAGATGTGAACAAGAAGCCCAAAGTCCAAAAACATGTAAGACAAGCCCCATAGAATTCACAGACCTCAGAATTTATGTAGTCTTAATATATATCAGTGTCTATCATTAATAAAATAGTAAGATTATGCTGTAGTTAATCTCAGGCTGAACAAATTTCCAAGCAGGTTTCATCTGAATCAGGTGAGACCCAAGTAGTCTTAGAGACCATATCCTACTTCCATTTGGAAATGGTAAAACAAAGTTTAATAGGCAGGCCTATTTGTATTCTCCTTTCATGAAACACCGTATGCACAAATACTACTCCTTTTATATAAGACCGGCTACAAGGGAAATTTCAAGTTATCTCACTAGGCCAGTGGTATTTCCCAACACACTTGCTAGCACGCTCTTTGTTTCAATGTTTCTTCTCATTCTAATCATGTTTTCAGATAATATAATAATAAGAGAAGATATCTGTTCAACTTCTTTACATTCTCTGAAAAAGCAGATAATTTTCCACATCATAATTATGCTTTTATTCAGAATATTGGTTTCTCCAAAAGCTTGCCAATCCATTCTGAAAACCAGTACTGCAAATCAATCTTGCCAGGCTCGGCAGCTCACTCCTGTAATCCCAGCACTTTGGGAGGCCAAGGCGGGCAGATCATTTGAGGTCAGGAGTTCAAGACCAGCCTAGCCAACATGGTGAAATCCCATCTCTACTAAAAACACAAAAATTATCTGGGCATGGTGGTGGGCACCCATAATCCCAGCTACTCGGGAGGCTAAGCAGGAGAATTGCTTGAACCCAGGAGACAGAGGCTGCAGTGAGCCAAGATGGCACCACTGCACTCCCGCCTGGGTGACAGAGTGAGACTGTCTCAAAAAAAATAACAATAATAAATAAAATCAATGTTTTCAATAACTTGTAAAGGAGACAAACACAACTACATATAACACAAACACCTTAAATTCATGATCACAACTTTCAAAACCATTAAACAGAAATTCACTACAGAAAAGTATTTGTGAAGATTCTTCTTGATTTACTTTTTCTGCTACAAAACATCTAGTTTAAGAATTTACATGACATTAAACAAATTCATTCTCTCTTATTACTATTTGTTCTTTTGCATTAGCCATATTTTGGGTTTTTTTTTTTTTTTTAACTGGAGCTGTTCTTTCACTCAATTATGGAACTAATCTTCAAGTTTCATTTTTAACCTTTTAAGGCAGAATATTTGCTAACACGTCATCTCTAACCATTTAATTAATGCTAAAGACATTAGAATGAAAACTAACTTGGATTGAAGGCATAATTAGATTGACTTCAAACCTTGAAGATAATCAGCATTTTTAAAATATTTTTTAAAGCATAGAGATGGTGATTAAGTTAACGAAGTTCAAGAACATCTGACTTCAGTTTCCATTCTGTCATTGTGAAATGTTTCAATTTTAATATAAATGCTAGGACTTTTTAATGCTCATAATTTTTACAGAACAAAAAAGCACTGTGTTACATTTAGAAGTTCTAATGTTTATCACCATCTGAGCTGTCATGGAAGCAATTGCTACTTACACTCTTTAAAGAAGTGAGAATTGCAATTCCTCTAACTGATGACAATGTAATTATTCCTTTTACTGTCAAAATAGAGGTGATTTCCCTTCCTCACACACATGATTACACATGCAAATCCTGGCTTATCTGAAATCTTGTAAGTATACTGAATGTCCGAATCTGAATGAGGAAGATCACATGAACAATGAGCCTGAGTGATGATGGAAACCAAGTCTCCAGCCAACCACCCTAAACATATTTTTATCATCCGTTTTTCCTGTAGAAACTCATTCTTCAGCATCCACACAGCTTTCAACACAATGTCATATCATCTACAATATACAGCAACAACCACTACAAAAATAACTAGGAGGAAAAAAGCCACAGTGAATCTGAATGTCTCATTTGGAGGTTTAAATGACTTCATTAACTATTCATTAACACATAGAAAAATCAGCCTTTCAGAAAAACACAAGCCTTTCACAAGATCTATGCCATGTCGTGAATGCCTGCTAGGGTGAATGATGTCTTACCTGGTCTTTCAGCTGCTGTACAGAAGTCTGAAGGCTCAGAATCTGACTGAAGAGAGGGCTCTGCAGAACTGACTTCAGAAGGCTCAGTTTGTCTTCATTTGCTACATCCCCCACGTTCTCGCAGCTTGGTCTGCAAGCGCTCTGCTGCCTGCAGGGCCCGATTTTTGTCTATACCAAAGAGCAGCATTTGTCAGTAACAGGATTCAAAGGACACATGTCCAGCCTATGAGGATTCCATCTTACAAAAATCCTAAAACAGCTTCTATTGAGTGTATAAAATTGTCTCTTTTAAATTGAATAAAAAACTGTAGGCCAGGCACAGTGGTTCATGCTTGTAATCCCAGCACTTTGGGAGGCTGAGGCAGGCAGATCACTTGAGCTCAGGAGTTCGAGACTAGCCTGGGCAACATGATGAAACCCCGTTTCTAATAAAAATACAAAAAATTAGCCGGGTGTGGTGGTGTACGCCTGTAATCCCAGCTACTTGGGAGACTGAGGCAGGAGAATCGCTTGAACCCGGGAGGTGGAGGTTGCAGTGAGCCGAGACCAAGCCACTGTAATCCAGCGTGGGTGACAGAACGAGACTCCATCTCAAAAAAAAAAAAAAAAAAAAAAAACTGTAGAGAAAGTACACATTTTTTAATAGAGTACAAGAATACAAAAAAACACAAAACTGAGTACTTATTAATACTTTAAATATATTTCTCCAAAATTAAACAGCAAATAAGATAGCATGTTTATATCTGCTTCAAATCAAACCAATTCAAGTTAAGTACTGAGCACTGTACAAATCAGGCACAAAGTTGCCAAAAGTAAATATTTTGAATAAGTGTGTCCTAATAGTCCTAGCATCTTACAAGCATACTTCTACCAGACAGTTTCTACCACAAATAAGAGTCAAAAATGTCTCCCTGAAACACAGACACATATACAGACATACACATTTATACACTATTAAGAGTGAAGCCAAAATTTTTTTCAGTGGAGACTGTTCAGATGCATTACTTAGATTCATGATGGTAACAAGTGCATCTATTAAAATGTATTTGCCGTATCACAGTAATATAAAAAAGTGGGAATCGGTGGGGCACGGTGGCTCATGCCTATAAACACCCAGCACTTTGGGAGGCCGAGGAAGGTAGATTACTTGAGCTCAGGAGTTCAAGACCAGCCTGGCCAGTACAGCAAAACCTCGTCTCTACTAAAAACACAAAAATTAGATGGGCGTGGTGGTATACACCTGCAATCCCAGCTACTGAGGAGACTGAGGCAAGAAAATCCCTTGAACCCGGGAGGTGGAAGTTGCAGTGAGCTGAGATCATGCCACTATACTCCAGCCTAGGTGACAGAGTGAGTGAGACTCCATCTCAAAAAAAAAAAGGAATCATCACCAGAGATACTTTCTATAGCACCAAATCTAAAACTGTACAGAAACAGATTAAAACATGAATTGTTGATCATAAGCACACACACACACTTAAATAATATTTACTCATATGCAGAATTTTAAAAACAAATAATGATAAAGATACACATGAGCATCTTATTCCCATGGTATCTCAGAATACAAATCTAATATTAATTTACACATCAATTCTTTGGAAAGTGTGCAACTCAGCACAAAAAAGAAGACTAGAAAACTATGGTTTAAATATTTCTGTATTTATGCAATTCAGCACAAAAAAGAATAAAAACTAGAAAACAATGGTTTAAATAATTCTGTATTTGCCCTTTCTTTTCCACTTTCCTATGAAGAACTTTCCTATGTGGACTAGTAGTTTTTATAGTATGTTGGTTTAGTATAAAATGTAGAGTGAAGGAAATATACATACACACATTTTCATTACCAGCACAGTTTATATGCCTATACCAGGAACAAAAGTCATCATAGAGATCACAAAAACAGCTCCTTCTCTCTTTACTGCCACTGACTCTCACTGTATCCCTCAAACCCACCTCTGTCAAGGTATCTGCCATAATGATTAAGGTGCCAGGGTGAAATCCAAACCGTTTCCATTTAGTCATACCCAAAGAGTTACCTGGAATAGGGTAAGGGACTAGAGTGTAAGCTAATTACATGTATTGTACCATACCTGATATATTTACCACTAAATGGTTCTACTTTAAACTAGTCTCTTTAAAACCAAAGAGCAGTGGGGAAAGCAGATTATTAACAAATGAGTCTGGGAAATCTATATATTTCAACCTAAATTACCTCATATAGAAATTAAACTGCCTTAAAGCATCTCTTATCAATTAATAGCAAGAGCTCAGTAGTACTTCACCTGCCTCAAGTAAAAGCAATGATCTTTCAGATGCTTTCCAGAAATAGACATTAACCAGAATTGGGCTGATAAGTTAGAATCGGGTTTACTAAAACCCATAATATGTTTTTAATTTTTGCTTACCAATAATGTGTTTTTTACAAAACTTATGATGAAACTGTCCAAATACAGAAACATATTACCTCAGTACAATGCTAGTGCATAAAAACTTTTTAAGTCTAAGTTAGTACAGACAGAATCCTGCTATGTAAAACACATCATATTTCAAAAGTCCCAATGGGAAGAGTTACAATTCTTATTAAAGTAGGCAAAAAAGAATTAAGTCTTACCAATGGCTTCCAACATTTTTTCAAAGTTCAGTGTTCTTCTCTACAGTGATTAATAATAGCAATTAAAATAGAACTCTGTGGAAAAAATAAAATGGAATGGTTATGCTTTATCAGAACTTTATATTCTAAAGTTAAATACTCTAAAGAACACTTAATACAACTCTAATTCCTTTGACCATTAAAATCTTGTTGATATAACTTAAGACAGTTCTCTTTATAGACAAAAAAAGTAATCATTTTAGGACTTACTCAAAATTATCTTCTATATATATATGTTTACCCATAATACTTGCATAATCAGGTAAAAGACATAAATTCTGTTTTGAATAAGATGGCAGAAGTTTCAACGTATTTCCATAAGAAGTTCTCAATATAGACCACTATAATCTTGTATTCACTTACGGATGATTAAGTGTAGAATAAGGAGCTTACTTATCTCCACATAAGAAATTCTCTGGGCAAAAACATAAAAAGTAGAAAATGTGATCCTGCCCACAAAGGCTGACACCCCTAACTGAGGATACAATACACACATACCTAGTAGAAATGAACTGTGGGGTGGACGCGGTGGCTCACACCATAATCCCAGCACTTTGGGAGCTAAGATAAGTGCATCACTTGAGGTCAGGAATTTGAGACCAGCCTGGCCAACATGGTGAAACCCCGTATCTGCTAAAAATACAAAAATCAGCCAGATGTGATGGCACACACCTGTAATCCCAGCTCCTGAGGAGGCTGAGAATCACTTGAACCTAGGAGGGGGAATCACTTGAACCTAGGAGGCAGTGGTTGCAGTGAGCCAAGATTGTGCCACTGCACTCCAGCTTGGGCCACAGAACAAGACTCCATGTCAAAAAAAAAGAAAAAGAAAAAAAAGGAAAATGAATAAAAGAAATCAATGTGACACTCAGACAGTACATGAACTACTGGAAGATAATACAATAAATCATGGATGAAAAACTGAACAAAGAGAGGACAGTGTTAAATTTTTCAAAAGTTCTCAAAATACTCTCCTGACTATAATGTTCTCCTCTTTCCCATTCAAAGAAATCTTCTCAGCTCCTCCAATCCACATATCTCATGTTTCTCTGACAATACTTAACTAGATACTTTGAAGTACTGTATACAGATCTGCATTGCGGACATCCACATCACTAACCCATTCTGAGCCTTTGCTGCCAAACAAATCTGCACAACTATCCCCATAGTTCCATTTCTCTTTTGCCTCATAGAAAACCCTGAATCATCAGGAAGACAGTCAGTAAGTCATTCCTTCAATAGAGAAAAGAAATCTACCACCACACATTCTCATTTTTCATCTAGAAGATAAAATGGGATTCCTCTTAGAAAGAACAAGTTGTCACGTTACCTCTTTAAGACAAAATTTATTTGGCAAAAGAGGACATATGTGAGGTAGATGAGCAGAGCTACAGAACATCAATGCCTGCAATTAGCTCTGTGTAATAACAGAGAACAGTACATATTGACTTGCTTTATCCCAATTTAGAATACACTATTTGAAACATTAACTCCACTTCAAATGTCAAATAGCTTAACTACTGGCACTTGTTTTAAAAAGTGCCTTTGTGTCAAGAAAAGAGGACACTAGCTCTGACCTGGAATTGAAATCTAAATAGAAGTGTGGCCTTCATCAAGGGACCTATCATCTTAACCTTAGTTTCCTTAAAAACACACTTACTCATTGCGTATATTTTGGAAAATGAGATAAATAAAGTATGCCAATTCCCAGCTCACAGCATAACTCGTAACTACGATATATTTACTCAGGATTAATGCTGAGTCCATATAGTCCATACAGATGGACCCAAGGCCAAGCATTACATTATTTCATGAAGGCCTAATATAGGGAAATATTAACAAATGAATTGGAGGTATTTTTTACTCTTATTTACAAAGAGAATATAATACTCCTCCATTAAACAGCCTTCTATTAGCCACTCCCCTCCTCAAAAATAATTAACTTGTGCAATTAAAACACAAAAATAGGGCTGGGCATGGTAGCTCACGCCTGTAATCCCAGCAGATCATTTGAACGCAGGAGTTTAAGACCAGCCTGGCCAACATGGTGAAACCCTGTCTCTACCAAATATACAAAAATTAGCTGGGCGTGGTGCATGCGCCTATAGTCCCAGCTGCTCTAAGAAGCTGAGGCAGGAAAATCACCTGAATAAAGATATCCCAATATAAGGAAGCCCAAGGCTACAAAGGTATATTTAATCACCCAGGAGGAAGCTTGATAGCAATGAAAAAGCATGGACTAGAGAGTCTGATGACCTGAATTTAAATTTCAAGTAGCTATACGCCCTCATTAAGTCACTTTTCTGAACCTGAATCTCTATTTACAAATGAATGATGTTTATAATGTTTTGAAAGGATAAAATTATCCATGTGTTTGGTATGCACAGAAAAAATTAATTCAAAACGATAGACAGTGTTCATGAAATACATGGGAGGTAGACCTCGGATTTAGAAGCTCGCTGATTTATGAGAAGTCTGCAGAGAAAGTACAGCGTAGGCAGTTCCTAATTGAGAAAAACACTGTTGTTGGAAAGTTCACCCACAAGTCAGTTATGTTAAAACAGAATTACTTTTTCTTCCCCCAATACACAAAGATTTAAAAAAAAAAAAAATAGCTCCCAGACAAGAGAGCTCTACTCTTTTGTATTTCAATGCTTTTTTTTTTTTTAATTACAGTTTCAGAGTTTATTTTCTATGCTTGGATGTCCCTAAATGTATAGCTTTTTTGAGATTTTTCAGAGGATTTCACCATTAGCAACCCTGACAAAAAGATAAGAATTTTTTTTAATTATTACTTTCTGTCCCTGATACTCCTGTCCTGAGGATTCAGTTCTAATTATAAACAAACTCATTTGTAATCACAGAATTTTTGAGATAGATTGAGTTCACTCCCTTCAACTTGTAGCCATGAATTCCTCTTGTCACCTTTTCATCACCCTACCATTTCCCTTCCCTTTTTGCCCATCTCAACACTGTATGGAAACATAAGGGTACCTGAGTCGTAACAGTGGGTCATGGCCGATTGGCATGACTTAAAAAAGATCTAACATGTCAGAAGAATGCCAAGTTGTTGTTTTTTTCCTGGGCAATTCATGCTAAGCAGTGACAATGTGAATCAGAGAGGCAAAAAAAGAGATAAGATATGGATATGATAAGAAGGAGATAAGCACTAATGCTGAAGCAGAGGCAGCAATGACAACAGCAAACACACAGCACCTACCACATGCTAGGTACTATTTAAATTATGCTTCCAATTAAGTCTTTTAATACTTAAACAATACTCTCACTTTATAAATGAGGAAAATGAAGTACAAACAGGTTAAGTAACTTGTCTAAGGCCACACCACTAGTAAGTGATGGAGCAAGGATCCTAACACAAGCCATCTAGCTCCAGAGTCCACAATTTAATTTCTACAATATGCTGCCTCTAGAATATAGGAAGATTCAACTTCCCCTGTTTCCAAGTTCAAACAGACCATGCCCTACATAAAGTGAAACCAAAGGAAAAGAGACCCAAAATGAATGAAGTCTGAAATGGAATACACTGTTGTAGATAGTGAAATTAGCCAGCTGTCCAGACAAGGTATGAAGAAGTCAGAATTACATATTTTAGAAAACACTGGCGGGTCTATCAAAGAAAGATCAGGAATATTCACCATTTATGTAATGTTCATGTTCATACATCTTTAAACAAATCGCTTTTTTAAAATCCAAGATTTTAAGAAAAACCCTCAAGAAGTAAGGATCTTTAAATTGATATTCAAAGTACATTCAAAAATTGCTTTTACATTTCAAGGTACTAAATCCCTAAACAAAGACAATTAAGAATACACAGTATATTGTTGTAACTGTTCTATTTTATTATTAGTTGTTAATCTCTTATCGAGACTAATTTGTAAATTAAACTTTATCATAGGTATGTATTTACAAAAAAAAAAATGGTACAAGCATACCTCAGAGATATTGCAATAAAGTGAATCTCTCAATAAAGGGGGGGGGTCACATGAATTTTTTGGTTTCCCAGTGCATACAAAAGTTACATTTACACTACACTGTAGACTATTAAATGTGCAACGGCATCATGTCTAAGAAAACAATCTACACATCTTTATTTTTTTAAAGTTTGCTGTCAAAAAATGCTAGTGATCATCTGAGCCTTCAGTGAGTCATAGTCTTTATGCTGGTAGAGGGTCTTGCCTTTGGGCTGATGGCTGCTGACTGACGAGTGGTGGTTGCTGAAGGCTGAGGTGGCTGTAAAAATTTCTGAAAATAAGATAACAATGAACTTTGCCACAATGATTGATTCTTCCCTTTCACAAAACATTTCTCTGCAGCATGTGATTGCTGTTTGATAGCATTTTACCCACAATAGAACCTCTCCAACCCTGCTCCTACTTTATCAAGTAAAGTTATGTAATAATCTCAATCCTTTGTTTTCATTTCAACAATGTTCACATCTTCACCGGGCATACATTTCACCTCAAGAAACCACTTTCTTTGCTCATCCATAAAAAGTAACTCCTCATTCATTCAAACTCTACCATGAGAGTACAGTAATTCAGTCACATCTTCAGACTCCATTTGAAATTTTAGTTCTCTTGCTATGTGTACCACATCTTCAGTGACTTCTTCCACCGAAGTCTTGAACCCTCAGAGCCATCCATAAGAGTTAGAATCAACTTCTTCCAAACTCCTGCTAATGTTGATATTTTGACTTCCTCCTATGAATCACAAATATCTTAATGGCATCTACTGGTAAATCCTTTCCAGAAGGGTTCCATTTACTTTGCCCTAATCTAGCAAAGGAATCATTAAACACTGCAGCTATAGCTTTACAAAGCTTATTTTTTCAATAATAAGACTCGAAAGTCAAAATTACTCTGTGGTCCAGAGGCTACAGAATGGATGTTGTGTTACCAACATGAAAAAAACATCACCTCCTTATAAAATCTACCAGAGCTCTTGGATAACCAGGTGCCTTGCCAATGAGCAGTGATATATTTTAAAAGAACCTTTTTCAAAGCAGTAGGTCTCAACAGTGGGCTTAAAACATTCAGTAAACCATACTATAAACAGCTGTGCTGTTATCCAGGCTTTCTTTTTCCATGTACAGAGAATATAGGCACAGCAGATTTAGCATAACTCTTAGGGGCCCTAAAATTTTTGAAATGGTAAATAAGCACTGGCTTCCAGTTGACATCATCAGCTGCATTAGCTCCTAATGAGAGAGCCAGCCTCTTTAAAGCTTTGAAGCCAGAGACTGACTTCTCAGAACTATTTAAGTCCTTGATGGTCTCTTCTTTCAATATAAAGCTGTTTCATCTATGTTAAAAATCTATTGATTAGTGAAGCCACCTTCATTAATGATCTCAGCTAGATCTTCTGGATAGCTTTCTGAAACCTCTACATCAGCACTTGTTGCTTCACCTCGCACATTTATGTTATGCAGATGGCTTCTTTCATTAAACCTCATGAACCAACCTCCGCTAGCTTCCAACTTTTTTTTCTGCAGCTCCCTCACCTCTCTCAGCCTTCACAGAATTGAAAAGAGTTAGAACTTTGCTCTGTATTAGGCTTTAGCTTAAAGGAATGTTGTGGCTGGTTGGATCTTCTATCCAGATCATTAAAACTTTCACCATATCAACAATAAGGCTGGTTTTGCTTTACAAGCAGTCACTGGAGAAGCTCTTTTAATTTCCTTCAAGACCTTTTCCTTCGCATTCACAACTTGTCTGTTGGGCACAACAGACCTAGCTTTCAGTCTATCTCTACTTTCAACATGCCTTCCTCACTAAACTTAATTATTTCTAGCTTTTGAGCTTCTAGGCCTCAGAAGCTCAAAAGATAATGCAAACAGCCAACTGGAACAGTCAGAACACATTCAACACTGATTAAATTCACCATCTTAAATGGGCAGGGCTGTAGCACCCCAAAATAATTATAATGGTAACATCAAAGATCACTGATCACAGATCACTGTAACAGATGTAAGAATAACAAAGGGCATGAAATATTGTAAGAATTAACAAAATGTGACACACAGACACAAAGCACACACATACTGTTGGGGAAAAAAAACGGTACCAATAGACTTGCGTGACACAGAGTTGCCACAACCATCAATTTGTTTAAAAAAATGCAGTATCTGCAAAACACAATAAAGCAAAATATAATAAAGTAACATAGGCCTGTAGATATAGGGTAAGGTACTATGGTTGGCTTCAGGCCCTCCATGTTCCAAGGGTTGGGACAACTGTATTCAAATCTGGTACAGAAAAAAATACCAGTTCCCCTTTATCTACTGTTCATGTATGCTGCTTGTGGCCATATCACTATTTGGTTATAACTGAACCTAAAATCTGTTCCAATAGCCTTAGCTCTCAGAACCACAAGACATACCAATAATAGCTCGATGAATTCAGTATCTGTTAGGCACCACAGTGTTAGGCAAGTGCAGTTTACACACGATCCATCATCCATGTGGGGACTCTGACAATATCCTTTGAAGGATACTTGTGTTCCCCACAATATCCTCCCATGCCTGGCACATTATTCCAGATAATGCAACAGAGAAAAGGAGAGGTCGAGTTCTTACTCAAGGTCACACAGCTAGTAAGTGGGAGAACTTGGAATTGAACCCTACTGTGCCCGATTTTAAAGCCCAAACTCTATCACACTACTGCATATTTTCCAAACTGTCTTGCAAAATCACATGGTGAAAATATATTGTCAAATTTATTAAAAAGAATATACAGAAGAACGTATTAAGTTGCTCCACTTTGTACAGAGAAAGAGGAGGGCAATTGCTTAGGTAAGTAAAAATTGATAGGTGTATGTTTATAAAAGCAGACTATTCCACAACTTTTTCAAAGACACTAATAGTGGGATATGGCATGGTTGGAGGACACTGAGATAATATTACTTTGCACTGCATTACTTTTGTGTTTTTTAAATTTTATATCTTAATAGAGGGTTACCAGATTATCAAATAAAAATACAGATGCTGGCTATTTGAAATTCAGGTAAATGAATAATGTTTTAGTTTATGTCCCATGCCATACTTGGGACATATTTATGCTAAAATTCAATGTTATTTATCTGAAATTCAAACTTAACTGGCATCTGTTATTTTATCTAACAATCCTACTATGTACATGCTAGCTTAGGAAAAAAATAAACATATAAAATCATTTTAGCTTTCATGCTTCCTCTAAAACTTAAATATAATGAGAGAGCTGCCTAATCCTTAATAAATCTCAAAGATTTTACCTGTGATCATAAGATTCTCCAACAACTTGTTGATAACACTAGTGTCAGTAGGGGATAAAAATAAAACAGAATATTTGGTATTATATCGAAATAGGGACTGATTGAGTAATCATTTTACTTTTCAACAAGCTGTAATGGTAACATGTAGGCACAGCTTTTACGAAGTAGAGAATCAGCGTTTGAAACATAACACAAATCATTCTGCTCAATGCAGATTATACGGCAACTAACAAGTGAAAATATGTTTTATACTAAAAATAACTCTATGAAGAGAAACTGCCCCAAATGCATACAATTTTCTAGTTATCTTAAACAATTCTGACTGAAAAAGGAATACAACATTAAAAGGGCTTGTTTCAATGGCTTGCAGCTTGTCAAAGTTGCTCAGCATCTGTTATTGCATTTAAATTTACCATTTGTATCATTCACAGTTGCCTCAGCAGTACCTGAAGTTAGAGACAAAGGCACAGTTGTAGTCATTCGCAAGTAGTTTGTCATAAAGTCAATTGTCCATAACAGCAATTCTTACACTTTCAGTCATAATTCCTACTTTTGGGTAACACTATTGAATTATAGCTCTAAAAGCACAGAAATGTCACAGTACCCACCAACATCATGCAGTCATCCAACAGAAATCACTCAGCCTTTTCTTAGCATCTGTTCTTCTGAACTTCTCCCTCATTTTTACAGGCTTTGATCAAAAAAGCACGCAGAAACATAATTTTTATTTTCAAGTTGACATTTATAAATCTTCCTAAATTTATTCAAGAAAATAAGATGTATCAATTCTATTTTCCCCACCAAAATGAAAGACAATCAAGTATTAAAGAAGCTTAACTTCACAACATACTTCAAATACTGATTATTATTATTATTTTTTTCTTTTTGAGACAGAGTCTTGCTCTGTTGCCCAGGCTAGAGTACAGTGGCTCGATCTCGGCTCACTGCAACCTCCACCTCCCAGGTTCAAGCAATTCTTCTGCCTTAGCCTCCCGAGTAGCCGGGACTATGGCCACACACCACCATGCCCAGCTAATTTTTGAATTTTTAGTAGAGACGAGGTTTCACCATGACCAGGCTTGTCTCAAACTCCTGACCTCGTGATCTGACTGCCTCAGCCTCCCAAAGTCCTGAGTTTATAGGCATGAGCCACCACGCCTGATTAATATTCTTGTTCTTCCTTTATAAACTGCCAGATAAATTACCTGAAATGAAAATGCAGTAGTCCCAGCTACTCAGGAGACTTGAGGCAGGAGAATCGCTTGAACACAGGAGGCAGAGGCTGCACTGAGCCAAGATCAAGCCACAGCACTTTAGCTTGGGCAAGAGATCAAGTTTCCTTCTCAACAAGAAAAACAAAAAAAAAAGAAGAGAAAAGAAAAGAAAATGCAGAGAAGGTCAAGGGATTAGAAAAGGACTCAAATTCTGTTATTTACTGATTCTGCAAACATACATGGGGCACTTACATGACTGGCATGTTGACTAGTAGCAGAATTGGAGAAATGATGCTACAATCTGGGAGCTCACATTCAAGTGAAGGAAAGAAAAAGAAGTAAACAAAATATAAGAACCCATAGGAGGGACATCCAAGCTTAACTGAGAAATCAGGGAAAGCTTCCTGGAGTCACAAACCCCTGCGCAGAGTCTTAAAGAATAGGTAGAGGAGAAGGTCTGATGAAAGAGCTCCCTACATAAATACAAGAGAGCATGGTACCTTCTGAGCACTGCAAGTAGTTTCTTAAGTAGTGCCTGGATTGGGGCTGAGCAAAAAAGGAAAGACAGAGATAAGGTTGGAGATGTGAGTAATGGCCAAATTATTGAGGGCCCTGCATACTATTCTTAAAGTATTCTTAAAGAGTTTAAATTTGTTTTTTGTTTTGTTTTGTTTGAGACAGAATCTTGCTCTGTTGCCCAGGCTGGAGTGCAGTGGTGCTCACTGCAACCTCTGTTTCCCAGGTTCAAGATTCTCATGCCTTAGCCTCCTCATTAGCTGAGATTACAGGCACCCAGCTAATTTTTTTTGGTATTTTTAGTAAAGACATGGTTTTGCCACGTTGGTCAGACTGGTCTTGAATTCCTGACATCAGGTGACCCACCCACCTCAGCCTCCCAAAGTGCTGGGATTACAGGGTAAGCCACCACTGTACCCAGCCATTAAAGAGTTTAGATTTAATTAGAAGTTTATTTTGGCAGTCATCTTTAGAAAGATCACTCTGGTATTGGTATGGAGGACATACAAAAAGCAAGAGAAGCTAGGGATAAGGAGGCCAGGTAAGAGGCATTTTCAAAACTAGAGAAGAATGGGAAAATAAAGGAAAATGGGAGATAGATTAAGATTAGTTAAGAGATGTAAGTAGTGTGGCACGGTAATATGGAGGTAAGGAAGATGAGTTTAGGATAAATCCCACCTTTCCTGCTTTGGTTATTAATTGGATGGTAATACTGCAATGAACATGTCAGTGTTGTGACTGTTCTAGAAATGTCTTCCCTAATTGAATTTGCATAGCTGAGTATAGTACCTTTAGTTGTTATGGAATGAACTGCGTTGCCCAAAATTCCTATGTTGAAGCCCTAACCCCACTGTGACTGATTTTGGAAATAGGTCTTTTAGGAAACAGTTAACGTTAAATGAGGACATACGGGTGGAGTACTGATCTAAAAGAATTGGTAGTCTTATAGAAAGAGGAAGAGAGGAAAACCTGTCTCACCATCTATGTGCAAGCACTGAGGAAAGGCTGCATGAGGACACAAGAAGGTAGCCATCTTCAAGCCACAGACAAAACCCTCATCAGAAGCTGAACCCTGCCAGACCTTGATCTTAGACCTCTCAACTTCTAACAACATGAAAATAAATTCCTGTTGTTTACACCACCCTCTCTAAATAATTTGTTACGACAGTCCAAGCTGACTAATACAGATTTCAACCTTCCCACAAGCCCTTCCTCTAAGGACTATGCTGTCATGTACTCGCTTTGCTCCTTTCTTGCAACCATAACCAAGGGAACCAGGGCTGGGCTCCTTATTCAAAGGAAGCCAGTATAAGTGCTGACATGAAAAGCAGGAATGGGCTAGAGTGTCTCTTGGGAAATTAAGAAATATTGAGAGAATAAGCCAATTAATGGTAGAGCAAGAGTTGAGAAGACAGAACATGGCTTAGTAAGGGATGATGAAGCTAAAATGGGTACATGCAAGCCAGAGTTACAAAACAGCAAAACAAGTCAGTTGATAGAGACCTAATATAGCTTGACATTAAGAGAGGCAGGCATTCCTTGGGAGATGCAAAACAGTCAACAAGAGGAAAATAGAGTAACTAGTCTCTCCAGATGCACAATCACTGATCTCCATTCTTACAGCGAACTCCATTTGGCCAGAGGTACATTATACGAGGCTTTGCTTGCTCCATTTAAACACATCTATTCATTCAAACACAGTCTGCTTTGGTATGGTACCATATCATCACATCCCCAAAAAACAACCTCTCAAATATCCTTGTTATAAAATGCCCTTGTTCCTTCACTTCATTTGGGCACTGTACTTTCAATAAAGATTTGAGGGAGTTAACAAGCAAAGGTCAATTTTAGTGGGACCACTAAATAATTAATAATCCTACAGGAGAGACAGCTACATTAGAAAAAAAAAATAAGTGCAGGGAAGCTCCTAATATGGTGGCTGAATATAACACCATAAAGTTCTGTTTTGCTCAGAGGCTGAGAAACGCCATAAACTGCCACCGAATAAGGCATAAATCCACTGTTAAAACAAAGGTAGTGGACAGAGTATGGTAGCTCATGCCTGTAATCCCAGCACTTTGAAAAACCAAGGTGAAAGGATCAGTTTTAGCCCGGAGCTCAAGACCACCCTGGGCAACATAGTGAGACCCTATTTCTACCAAAAAAAAATTATTAAAATTAGCCAGGTGTGGAGGCACACGCATGTAGTTCCACCTACTTAGGAGGCTGAGGTGGGAAGATCATTTGTGCCCAGGAATTTGAGGCTACAGTGAGCTATGATCATGCCACTGCACTCCAGTCTGGGCAACAAAACAAGACCCCATCCCTAGAAAATGAAAATTAAAATTAAAAAAAGGAATGTGAGATCTGTCAAATTTTCATTATATAAATGAAACCATAGTAACTGTGAACAACATTTATAAATAGTAAAAATATTTCTGACCAAAAAATTCATTCAGGCCAGGCATGGTGGCTCGTGCCTGTAATCCCAGCACTCTGAGAGGCCAAGACTGGTGGATCACTTGAGCCCAGGAGTTTGAGACCAGGCTGAGCAACATAACAAAACCCCATCTCTAAAAAAATTAAAAAATTAGCCAGGAGCATTGGTACACACCTATAGTCCCTGCTAATCAGGAGGCTGAGATGGGATGATTACCTGAGCCCAGGTGGTAGAGGCTGCAGTGACATGTGATTGCACCACTGCACTCCAGTCTGGGTGACAGAGAAAGACCTTCTCAAAAAATAATAAAAATAAAGAGTTCCATTCATAGGAGGATGGAAATGTTCTTTTTTCAAACTCTACTAGAAAAATTTAGCCAAATATGCATGTTAAAATTTTAGGGTACTACTAAAAAAAACAAAAATAGATTCTGTACAATATACACACCAAGAGGAAAAAAGATGAGCAATCTAAAAGAGGTTGGGAATGGGGAAAAAAGGAAAAGAAAAGGCACAGGAAACAAAAACCACAAAACAAGGGCAATGAAATAAATCCAGATATCCATATTCACAATAAACACAAATGGGTTAGATTCATTTTTTAAAAAACAGATTCAAAGTCCAAATCTCAATAACGAAATGGAGATTTAAAGAATAAGTAGTTTATTTATATTTTTAAAATATAAAAAATATATGTCACATAAAAATATGTATATATACACTTTCAGTATTTTCAACAATGAATTAAAAGGACACATCCTAAAATGACAGTAGTTAGAAGTGGATGGATGGAAGTAATAGCCTCACATGGGGGAATTAAAGGGGAAATTTAGCTTTCTCTATTTTTTTTAAGGAAACAATTTTTACAATGGTTTTAAATTACACATGTAAAAAGCAATTGAGTTGAAACATTTATGCATAAAATAATATAATGTCCACAATTTGCTTCAAAAACTTCCAGGAAAGGGACAAGGGAAATGGCTGAGACTAGAGAAGAAACAAGACTGACCATGAAATAGTAGTTGCTAAAACAGAATGATGGATATATAAGAATTCACCGCAGTTATGTACATTTGTAATTTTTCATAATAACTATTACAAAACTAAGGTAGCCAATATGTGAAAATGTTAATAATATCTAGTTTTAGGGGCTAAGACTAGAGATGATTAGTTCCTTCTTTACAATGTGCAATATTTTTCAAATCTTCCTTACCATACTTGTTTGGCCAAAAAAAAAAATTTTCACCTAAAACTACAATACTAAGTTATTTGGAAAAAAAAGTTACCATTGGTAAATCCTCCCAGAACAATAGTTTATTCAGTTAGACTACTTAATGCCAGCAAAACTAAAGGAAATATTATGAAAACATTTCTTCAAAATGTAGTATAAGGAATCATTTTCACTTTTGCTATTAAAAACAAAGCTTTATTCTCATTTTCTGATGGCTACTGTGCTTCTAATTTTACCAAGCTGTTTGAGATACAAGCTTTAGAAGCAGATGCTTATAGCCCTGGATTAGGCAACTTCTCATGAGAGAGCAGGAGGGCAGGAAGTGATGAACAACTATTGCTGTTCTATTTTTGAGCATACATATGGTTCAAACCAAAAACCCCACCTTTGTGAATTATGGGGGATCCCAAGAGAGTACATAAATACACACCTGTTTCAGTTTAAATAAAACTTATTTATCTTCCATGAATTTTCAAATGACAATCAATATAATAAATAGTCACACAATACACATAAGCTAATACTAAAATATGGAAAGAGGTATATTAATCCACAGTTATATAAACATACACAAATCAAAATCACTACACTGACCAAGAATCCACATATTCTAAGAAAGTTCGGTGATAGTATAGTATCACTCCTTTTCCTATGAATTTTCTAATGGAGGGAGTGAAGCCCACTGAAAATGAAAATATATATAATACGGAAATTGAATTATTTTTATTACTTACGGGTATTCTTACATAACAAATGCATTTATACCAACAAACATGTTCATTAAATTTCCTTTGGCTTTTGAAAGTTGCTTTTGAAAGTTATTTTTAAGATTGTTGGTCTGACGCAAATGCTCTTTCAAACAGTATATATGTTCTTATCTTAACTGCAGATTCCCTAAAACACATAGATGCAAGTTTTATAAAGAGTATTACCAGATTCATATCCACTTCCAGAATTATATATTTACATTTTGTGATACTTTGAGTTAAATAGCCTTACTTACTGCTTACGCTCAACTATAAAGTTAATTTTAGAGTTGAAAGTGGCCTCAAAAAACACATAGGTCACAGAGAAGCTAAAGCTCACTGGAGTTTGATTACATCACAAATCAGTGGTGTGTCTGGGATGAGAACCCTGGACTGCTGCTGTAACTCAACTATCTGAAAGGCTGACTTTCCTTTTTTAAAAATATATTAGACCAATCAGTTCTGTTTATAGGCCATTGCATTATATTTATTTCCTTCTCCATTAACCCTCACCCATAATTAAAAAAAAAAAGTCCAAAATACACATTAGAGAACTACGGATTCCAACACCTTCTCTCCGAAGATCCATTTTTACACACCTCCCATTCATAATGATCTCTTGATGTATCTCTATTGCACAGGGGACCTTCCCCTCAAACTGTTAACTCACACCAAACATGGTGATGGAGGGGAAAGATTTAAGTTCTTCTGAGAATTAAGATTTGGCCTCTTCTGTTCTCTCACTCTTTAGTTAAACTCAAAGGAATTTAGGCTGTTCGGCAGTTTGCCCGTTTTTGCCACATTTTCAGTGTTAAGGGCCAAGACACAACATGCCACGCATATTTCTTGCAAAGAAACAGGCAGGGGGATTCTTCCAAAAGCTGCCCTTGCAGGTGAACACAACAAAGTGTCAATGCCAAGCTCCAGAGGCAGCTAGCTGCCTATAAAGCACTGACTGCTGCCACATTATTTTTAGGGGGGAAACCTAAAACATGTGGAGGAATTAACTTGGTGCCACAGAATTCTTCAGTGCAGTTCCTACACCGGCAACAAATTCTCCGGGGGAAATTACTTCAGGTTCTTACCTCCTGCCCTTTTGCCTGCCTGGAATGAGACAATTCAATGAGCACAGGTTGACTGTGTCCTGGTGTTTATAAAAAGCACTAGGTACTCAAAGTGTACCCATGGGACCCAGAAATACAGTCAGTAGTTGGTCTCTGTTAGAACCTATCAACTGCAGTCAGAGGTAACAGTACAAAACATGACTGTCATTTCTCAGCTGCCTTCTCAGGGACAGGATTTTCATTGAGTTTGTGAGATCTTGATGACACTAGGGCAGAACAATAGGTGGCTTGTCAGTTGTGACTGAGTGACCCTTCAGGGGAAAGTGTTAAAGGATGGAGACAATATTTACAATACAGACACAACTGTAGAACTAGAAGTTAGGAGGGAAGACCAGAATATTACAACCATGCTGCTTCAACTTATCTCCCCATCAAAATTCAGGTTTATACTATTCTCCCAAGATTTTCTAGGACTTTCCCAACTCTTAAAATAACTCTACTTCCACAATTTCTCTATTATTGTTCCAAATGACTTCTCCCATTCTGGAATTTTTTTCTACAAAAATTATGAAGAGTGTAGTATACTATATAAACTACTTATGTATCACTGAGCTATGAGTACTATACATAATTACATATTTTTATCCTTCCCCATCCATCAGCGCCTCCTAAATTCAGTCAGTGGCTTGCATGATTTCCCTTTGCTGAATGTGTATAGAAACCAAGTTTACAAACTTGACTCAGGAAAGGGCAGGCTCAAATTTCTCATAGGAAGTCCTCTGGGAAGAAAACAGCATTTTGGAATAATATTTAAGGTGGTTGTTTTTCTCTCCTGAACTGTGCTTGTGGTAACTGGCGGTCTGACTTCTGCTGGTTTAGTTCCAGCTCTGCAGAGAAGTATCACAGATGAATGTACTGAGAAGGGCTTGTGAACAATCACACTCTCTCCCTGTCTCTCGACCTATTCTTTGCAATACTTTGTGTGGAGTATTTAGCAATTCAGAACCCTTAAGTTCAGCAGACAGAAGAAATCAACACTTTTTTTTTCAATTATTAATCTTAAATTATTTGAAGATATAAGAAAATTTTATGAGCTTTTACTCTTTCCAAACACATAACTTGTTAAGACCACATTTTGCAGATTTAGTAGAGGGTCAAAGAGATTACTACAATAACTTTTCCAAGGTTCCCTAAATCAGATCTTTTATTAATCAATCATATTTCTACAGCCATTATTATGTAAGGTACTGAAAAGTCTATATAAAGAAACATCAATAATTATCTGTATAGTTTCATGCAAAAGTAATCTCATTCAGCTACTCAAGGATTTGGGGGCAGAGAAAGACAAGAATGAAGAAAGAATTAGCAAGGACAGAGGCTTAAAAGTCTTAATCAGAGGAAAGTCTACCCTGACCAGAGTCCCTAAGCAACAAACTAATTTCCCATATCATTTTGCTGATGTAAAAAGGCAACTTTATTCCTCAGGCACATACCCACCACCAAATACTTCAAGAGGCAAAACTTTCCAAATACATATTTATCATTGGAATGTCTAAAATGTAGGCTTGGTTGCAATACACAATTTAAAGCAACAATCTGTCATTTGGGGTTCTTAAAAGTGCTATTCATAACAACTAACAATAAAATTGCATATAATATTTGATTGCTACTGCATCTGTTATAATAATGACTTTCCCAGAATATGAAATAGGCTACATAAGTAAATATTTTAGGTAATGAAACTGGCATCAGTTTTACTCTTTGAAATGAAACCATTCATTTATAATAGCTTTCATATATCCCTGTTTTCTTAAACAAAACCTATGTGCTTTACAAATATGCATTTCCTTTAATCCTACCAACAGCTCCATACTTCATACCCTCATCTTCAGACAAGAAAATTGAGGTTCAGAAAGATAGTGTTTCCTCCTACATTCAAGAAGCTTTTAATAGAGCTGTCTTATATGCAGTAAAGTACACAGCTTTATGACATCTTCTTTTCCATTGCTGAAAATTATATGTACTTTTTACACTATTGAAGATCCCAAAAACACACCTCACAGTACTTCAAAGAAGTAGAAATGAATCTGAAAATTGCAAACTCCAAAATTAAAATTATTTAAAGTAATGACACTTAAAAGTATCAATTTGGCGGGGCGCGGTGGCTCACGCATGTAATCCCAGCACTTTGGGAGGCCGAGGCAGACGGATCACGAGGTCAAGAGATCGAGAACATACTGGCCAACATGGTAAAACCTGTCTCTACTAAAAATACAAAAAAAATTAGCTAGGCATGGCGGCATGCGCCTGTAGTCCCAGCTACCCGGGACGCTGAGGCAGGAGAATTGCTTGAACCCGGGAGGCGGAGGTTGCAGTGAGCCGAGATCACGCCACTGCACTCCAGCCGGGCGCCTGGCGACAGAGCAAGACTCTGTCTCAAAAAAAAAAAAAAAAAAAAAAAAGTATCAATTTATCTATGAGAAAAGATATATGAAGGAGAATATGTTTGATGTATGGCAAGACATAAATAACAGGGGAGGAAAGGAAGAAGTAATAATGAAGTGAGGAAGCTGAAAGGGAGAAGGGATGGAAAGATGGAATGGCACTGAGATAATCTGGAAAACCCTCAGAAAATTCCTTAGCATTCAGCAGGCTAATAGAATATAGAGCCAAGTGGTGTTGACTGAGGTTACAGATGCACAGGAAGAACTGAGTCATTTCTCCCACCAAAGTGAAATCTGATCTCAAAGGAAGAACTTCAGCTCCCTTTTCCTTCACTCACCAAGTAGCAAAACACAGAGTCATTAAGTCTGAGTCACTTTCCTTGTGACTCAGTTGTCAGAGTCCTGTAATATAAGGTATTCAAAAGTAGAAATGGGAAGAAGTATGGAAGCATTAGACATTAACAACAGTATTAGCATCTGAATGGCTAACTGATGTTTCCTAATTTTTTAAAAAAATAAACAGCAAAAAAAGAGAATTATACATATAGATCTAGATATACAGATGATACATATAATACATCCCCCCCAAAAAATACCACATCAATTCATCAAGTATTAAGTGAGCACTTATGTATTCCTAGCCATGTGCATATATTAGGCATGTGTATACGAAGATTTAGCATGAAGGTACTTGCACGGGATCCTTCAAATCTCATTCAAATAAATGTTTTTTCATATCTAATTTTATATTTATAATTTTCTATTTTTTAAGAGAACATACCAATTTCCATATACTTCAGACCCCCATGTCTTTATCCACCTCTGTCACTAAAGCACACGGCAAAAGAATAAGGAAAAATATCTAACTTCTGAGCTCTCAATTTACTGGAAAACAGTGTGTAATTACTGGGCAACGTGATAGGTAAAGTTCTGAGTACAGAGGAATCCAACACTGTCGACATGAGTCAGAAAGAATTTGGAAGAGATATGACACATGAATCACTTTGAAGTACGAGCAGATTAGAAGAGTGAGAAGGAGAGCAGTAAAGGGAAAGGCATTTCTTACTAAGGGAAGGACATCTCCTAAGGCAACAAAACCATAAAGAGCCCAGAGAACTTGATGACAGTGAGACTGCAGTACTTGGGTCCAGAACCACGGGAGCTAGGAAAGTAATGTTTCCATGGCCTCATTGGGGCTTTGCCCTGCAGGCATGCTGGACCATGGAGGGACACTGGGGAGGGAGTTTGGAGGGTACAGGGATGACTAAAATTTATTTTCTGATAAAACAATTCTGACAATAAGGTAAATATTTCACCAACGAGGGAAAAGAACTAATGATAATACAACCAGATGTTAGGCTCTTAAGACAACCTAATCAAAAACAGTAAGAGCCTAGATGAAGGCAAAGGCAAGAAAAAAGAGAAAAGATACAGACTCATTCATTAGAAGCAATCAAAAGGACTCAGTGATCACTAGGAGACTGTTGGTGCCAGGAGGAGTGAATGAGTGACAGAAATAGAGGTTAACTTTCCAATGATTTTAATCTAGGAAACTAGAACTATCAGGACATCATTTGGCTGAAAGAACACCACCAGAAAGATAAATATATGGTTTTAGACGAAAGAAAAATATGGTTATAATCCTTTTGGACATACTGAGTTTGAAATGCCTCCAGGAAAAAGGAAATAATAGAATTTTAATTTCATGAAGGTAGGAAGTTTTGTGTTCCTGCTGTTTTCTTTTTCTCTCAGGGCTATATCCCCAGCACCAGAAATAATGGCTGTGAGATAAATTTAAAAACCTAGTGGAATCAATAACATTCCTGCAAGCTCCAAGATGAAATAGTGTGCATATATAGACAAGCATATATCTTAAAAAATAAAATCTGCCATTATCCTTTCTTATTCAGCTCCATACTAAACCAAAACAAATGTACCTTTGGTTCTTCTGTTACTTGAACATGCATACACCCAAGAAAAAAAACAAAATTTGTTTACAATAAAAAAAAACTATTTTTCATAATCTGTACCAAAGAATTCCTAGAGAGAACCCTGTAGTCCTCTGCCAGCAAAGAGATGTTACTGTCTAAATCTGCTGATAAGCTTGTCAGTCATTTGGTAGTCTACACTGCTGAGAATATACTGAGAAAATTCAACAAGAAACGACAATTTACATCTTGCTCGCAAAATTCCAGGTAGTTCAGATAAGGGAAAATTGCATAAAGAAATCCAAGTTATTATGAACCTAACTGAACACGTACCTTAGCCATATGAGATAAATAACCATGGAGCAATTCAATCCCCTAATCACAAATTCACAAATAATGTAATAAGCTACACTATTTAGTTACCATATGTAATTCTATAGGATTCACTGGGGTCATCTTGACAAGTGGTATTTTCTCCGTGAAAGCATTTTAAAAGATCTTACTCTTTCAATGAACATGACTCTTTGCTTCTTAATTAACTCATCTACTATTTAACTGCCGTCATTAACTGTTTTTATTCTGGCACTCAAAGGACTAGACATTAATATTAAGAGCATAAACCAACTTTTACTTTTGTAATAATCCAAACAGGATATCTGCTTTAAATGTTGTTTTAATTTGTCTCTTCAATTAAGTGATCAGAAGCTAGAGACAGTATATAAACATTAAAAATGATCCAAAAAAGGCCGAGTTGTTCCAGCCAACGTAACAGGTTTTCGTAACAGAATGAAGACATCTTGTTTCTTGATTTCATCTGACCTTATAGCTTAGCTGCATGAGTTAAAGCTATTTTGACCAATATGGTAGCCAGGAGCCACAGTGAAACAAGCCACTACTGGGCACTTATACCTTGGCTAGTTTTAAAGGCAATGTGCAGTAAGTGTAAAAGAGACAGCAGACTTTGGATACGTTTTCTTTAAGAAAGTAAAATATCTCAATATTATTTATACTGATTATATGCTGAAATAATTTGAAGAAACTGGGTTAAATAAAATATATTATTAAAATTAATTTCACCTACTTCTGCTTTTTTCTTTACTGTGACTACAGACAACTTAAAATTACATATGTAGCTCACATTATATTTCCAACGGCCAGAGCTGATCTAGAATGATGCAGATCCTCCCCCTCTCCAACTCTTGGTGTGTTTGATGATCTGAATTGTAACATATACAGAATGGCAACTATTTGAAAAACAAATTACTCCTTTGTTATCCAATTAACTATATGATTATCATATAAACTTGTCATAGGAGTTACAGATAAATCTATCGAAAATGATAAGAACTAAAAATATGCAAGTGGGTTAGGAATATTTAGCAAGCAGTCTGAAAATAAAGCATTGGGTTCAATACTAAAACTGTGCTGGGCTTAAACTCTTCATAAGGTGAGATACAAAAGTTTATAGAAAGCCTCAATATTCACCTTTTTTCTTAATATCTCCTCTTTCAAAATTAAATATATATATATATAGTTATATATATATATATATATATTTTTTTTTTTCCTCTTGGCCAACTTTCCCATTTGGTCTCTAAAAATTAAATATTTTTAAATCTCTTTTTTTTTTTTTACAATTACCAGTAGTATTTTTTAAACTACTGACTTACATATTTTGAAGCACCAAGTAACATTTGAATAAGAGCATTTAAATTTTCAGTTATGTGTATCGAAATGGGGCATGAATTTAAAAAGACTAAGAAACAGTCAAATACAAAAGTTGCACACACACAGTTGAATCCAAAGGAGATCAGAATATGCCACTCAAAAATATGCTACCTTGGCATCACGATTACTTTGAGCTGAAGGCAAATAAGAAATGGAAGACAGGAGCACTCTCTGCCCTCGCCCTTTCTATGTAAAAGTAGAACACAAAATTCCCTTTGTAAATGCGACATAAATTTCCATTTGTACAGATGAGTATCTCTTCCTAACCCTAAGAACAACTTTTATCGTGAAAATGGTGCAAAAACCCCAAATATATTCTCTTCTTTGGGTTACTTCTTTTCTGTGTAGCCCCATGCATGTGAAATTAAAAACATCAATTAAATGTTAATCTGTCTTTCATTAGTTTTAATTCACAGGCCTCACCTATAAACCTAAAAGAGTGAAGTTTTTCCTCCCTCACAAAACCAAGAATAAATATATACCATAAGACAATGGACAAAGTACAGGAGAGTTCTAAGTAACTTAAAA
Source organism: Ateles fusciceps (assembly GCA_036589455.1). Classification (NCBI taxonomy): domain Eukaryota; kingdom Metazoa; phylum Chordata; class Mammalia; order Primates; family Atelidae; genus Ateles; species Ateles fusciceps. The sequence continues at coordinate 289,031 of JAZHEH010000827.1, read as the reverse complement.
ACTCTTTAATAGCGCTGGGCTTGGTGGCTCAGGCCTGTAATCCCAGCACTTTGGGAGGCGGAGGAGAGGGCCGGGGGGATCACGAGGTCAGAAGTTCGAGACCAACCTGGTCAAAATGGTGAAACCCCATCTCTACTAAAAATACAAAAATTAGCCAGGCGTGGTGACAGGTGCCTGTAATCCCAGCTACTTGGAAGGCTGAGGCAGGAGAATTGCTTGAACCCAGGAGTCAGTTGTTGCAGTGAGCCGAGATCGTGCTATTGCACTCCAGCCTGGGTGACAGAGCAAGACTCTGACTTTAAAAAAAAAAAAAAAAAAAACTCTTTAATGGCATATCCATGCAATGACTACTACTCAGCAATAAGTAGTACTAAACTATGAATACAGGTAATGTAGATGAATCCCAAAATAATTACATAGTGAAGTCAGACAAAAAGAACATACTGTATGATTCCATTTATTTAAAGCTCTAGAAAATGCAAACTAATCTACAGTGACATAAAGCAGATGAGTAGTTTACTTGAGGTAGGAGGGGTGGGTAGGGGAAAGGATTACCAAGCGGGATGAGGAAACTTTCGGGGGTGATGGATATGTTCACTACCTTGATTGTGGGAGATCACTTCACGTCAGCCAAAATTCAACAAACTGTACACTTTCAATATGTGCAGTTTATTGTATGTCAATTATAACTTATATCATAATAAAACACTTAAACAGTTGCTCCCATCTCCTTGAGAAAGGAAAGGGGCTGAATATCTTGACTTCAGCATCCAACAGATGTTCACTGAACATCTTAATGAAGCTAGCTAGGGAGCAATAATCCAGAGCCCAGGGCTGTTCTTTTCTTGTTTTCCTACTTCAGCCACAAAACAGAGGTAAAAATACTTCGTGACTTTGTCTAACCTGATATATATTCAACAAATTATCTCAGAATGAAGAGCCATTCCAATGCTATAGTTTTCTAAAACAGCATAAAGTAACTACATTTCCTATCCCGGAAAATTGTGCATGTGATGGGAAAGGGGTGGAAGGGTCAGACAACACTCCACTGAATTGTATCAGTGAGGCCCCTGTAGTCCTAAAGTAGAAAATGAATGCCGTCCAGAGGTGGATTCAGGTCTGACTTACTAAAATGCAATAACATGGGAGACTTGTAGGGAGTGAGAAGCCCTGGAAGAAATACATAAGCTTTATGAACTTTATCTAGCAATGCCTTAGACAAAGCAGGCCCTATTAATAGGGCTACTATGGTCTGAATGTTTATGTCCCCCCCAAATTCATATGTTGAAATCCTAAACTTCAAAGTAATGGTATCAGAAGGTGGGGCCTTTGGGGATGATTAGATCACAAGGGCAGAGTCCTAATGAATGGGATTACTACCCTTATAAAAGAGGTACCAGAGAAGAGCTTTGCCCCTTCCACCATGTGAAGACACAGCAAGAGGGCACCATCTATGAGGCCCTCACCATTCATGGAATCTGCCAGTGCCTTGATCTGGGACTTCCCAGCCTCCAAAACGATGAGAAATAAATTTTTGTTCATAAGTGACCCAGTCTGTGATATTTTGTTATAGCAGCCCAAATGAACTAAAACAGGGGCCTAGCAAGATACAAGAGAAACTAGACATATCTGAAATATATCAGAGGACTTTTTTAATTGTAGAATAATCATTAATCTTATGAATCTATCATCATGGTTTTGTTAGGTTAGTAATTTTTTTTTTTTTTTTTTTTTTAAGACAGAGTCTCACTCTGTCGCCCAGGCTGGAGTGCAATGGCACGATCTTGGCTCACTGCAACCTCCACCTCCTGGGTTCAAGCAATTCTCCTTCCTCAGCCTCCTGAGTAGCTGGGATTACAAGCATGCGTCACCACCCCCAGCTAATTTTTGTATTTTTGGTAGAGACAGGGTTTCACCATGTTGGCCAGAATGATCTTGATCTCCTGACCTCGTGATCCGCCCGCCTCAGCCTCCCAACGTGCTGAGATTACAGGCATGAGCCACCACACCAGGCCAGGTTAGTGATATCTTATGAACAAAGGAGGATAGCTTCCATGACCATTTCCTATGCGAGTTCCCTGAAGCAAGGTATTCTATGGGGCGACCTGAGTACATAATATAAAGCTATTTGAAATTAACAATATGACTATTAACACTTAATTGTAAGCAGAGACCAAAATTTTTAAAACTACATTTTCCACTGGCGTCTTATATGCCATGTGGTAGTGAACTGTATCATACCTCCTCAAAGACCGCCTCAAAAGACCTGAGATCCCGGTTCAAACAAATGCTATTAGTGTCAACTCAAATTATATGAACGTTTAATAATCTCAGATCAGATTATGCTCACTGAGATAACTGGTGAAATCTATTGATCAATAGCTCTACCTATTCATTTGTTACATCAAAATAATTTAAGTATCTTCATTTTCAAAATATGTGTTTTGGGGTTTTCTTGTGGGAGTGTTATCTGGGTTATATAATTATAGGTAAGTTATTTGTCTTCATTTGTCTATATTTTCCATACTTTTCAAAATTACCTTATGTATTTTATTATCAAAATAATTTTAAAACATAAGCAACATTAAGTTTTTCCTTAAAAATTTTTTTTTGGTAGTGGATGTTACTTTTTTAATAAGTGTTTCATTTTTCACTTTCCCCTCATGTACTTATTTATAGCACCTTGGATCTGGAGGTGGAGTGGTTTACAAGAAAGTAACAATGAATGTTGTTTTTGAAGACATGAATAAAACTAAGGGTGGATAAAGATAAGAATTCCCCAAACCAAACAAATTTAACCACCACAGGCAAACAAGCCAGAATAAAAAAAGCAAGAATTTGTCTCCTTTTATCTTTTTTTTTTAAACTTAGCTGACCAGATTTGGAAGAATGGCTCTAACGTTTCATTAACTCAACAAATATAACTACAACACCTAAAAAATAAAAAATAAAAAGTTTTTATTTTATTTATGTGACATAAATTTTATTAATCATATTTTCCCAAAAGGGGGAAACATTTCTGAAGGAAAAAAGATTATGTCAAATATTAGCCCACAAAGCATGTATGAGAGAGACAGTTTTTAGATCAATGGAATTTAAAGAATAAATTTTGTATTTTAATCAGACTCAAAAACCACTGAGAGATTTACAACACAATGTTTCAGCTCTACCAAATTTAACACTTCACTATTTTTAAGAGCTATTAAAAGAAATATTTTAAGAAAAATGAATGCTTTTATAAAACACTTAAAAAGAAAATTAATGCTCTATCCAGAAAAAGGAAGGGCCATGAGAGGCACAATTTCCCAATGAACATCCAAAGAAAGAAAATAAATGGCCTTAGGCTGAAGATAAAATACCTTTGTCCTCAAAGAGCAGTCTCGCTTTCTTGCCAAACATCAAATTACCCCAGTAATGCTTAAACTATGCAATAGCCTCCAATATAATCTCACTGCCTCAGGGTCTCACCAGTTTACAGTCCAGGTCTCTTTGAGAACCTTGTTATGGGCTAAATTGTGTCTCCTAAAAATTCAAGGGAAATCCTAATTCTCTGTACCTCAAAATGTAACTGTATTTGGAGATAAGGGTTAAATGAAGTCTCTGGGTGTGGGCCCTAACCCAATATGACTGGTTCCCTTATAAAAAGAAAATGGGCCATAGACAGACACAGGGGTGGAAGGGGATGTGAAGAAACAGGGAGAACTCAGCCACATACAAGCCAAAGAGAGAGGCTCAGTAGAAACCAATCCCGCCAACACTCTGATTTTAGACATCCAGCCTCTAGAACTGTAAGGAAATAAGTTCCTGTGGTTTCAGCGCCCCCATCCTGTGGTATTTTGTTAGAGCAGCCCTATCAAACTAATTCAGATTTTGGTACCAGGAAATGGGTACCCAACACCAAAAATACGGAATTGGCTTTGGAACTGGGTAATAGGTTAATGGCTACAAACATTTTGGAATGTTTGTTAGAAAAAGCCCAGATTGCACTGAAGACGTTACAGTTAGAAATACGGACATTAAAAGGTGTTTCTGGTAAGGTCTCAGAAGAAAATGAGAAATGGGTTATTGAAAAGTGGAAACTTCAAGAGAAATAATTCAGCCCACACTTCATTGCTCTCCATTAAATGCTCTTCCCCATCCAAACTTTTCCCCTAGGCACAAACCCTCTATTCCACTCCAGAAATAAATTGAATATCGTCTCCAGTACCCACTGCCTACTCACATCCCAACTTCTTCCATACACCACGTCCATTTTCAAGGCAAAACCACTGACTTAAGCTCCACCTCATACCAAAAAACTTTCATTTCCACCCTCTTATCTCAAGACTAAGGCCTCTTCTGTTTCTTATTTACTAACCTCAATGATGAGAGCAAGTAATCCCTATACTTACCTACTTTCCTAGAATCCTTGTAACATTTCTTATGTGTAAAACCTTTCTATTCTTTCTTCCATTTGATTCTTCCAACTAAGACCCTAGGCTTCTGGAGCAGAATCATATTTATTTTTTGTTCTCCCTAATGCCTAACCCAATGCAACATTCCTCCTAATCCATATATTACTACCTACTATATAAATACCTTGGATCTTCTTTGGAAATGTATCACAGCAAGGCAATGGATTCATCACTGGTTCCCTTTATCTAGAAGTAGTTATTTATCTCCTTAGTCTTATTCTCCCACATGGAATCCCACCAAAATTATTTAATCACAATATATCAAATTTACCATGCTAAACATCATTTCCCAACTGTACTTACATAAATGCTCTCCTATGCATGACATTATTTTACAAGAAAAAAATGAAACCTTTATTGTTATGGGGTTGATAATGTATGTAATATTAATGTATGAAATCCTACTTTAGGCCAAATATCTATCTTTAAAAGCACATATACTTGTTTGGGACATACATCATCACTCATACGCACCATCAAGCAGTCCTAAATTCAACAGGAAATTGTCTGCTTCTTCACTTTAAAGTGTAGGATCTTTCTCTAGCAGATGTGCTATTTGCTCTACCATGTTTGGGGACACTTCCAGTCCGACTTTGCCTCAAAATATTTTATGAATTTCACAGAGTACTTTGTACGCTTTCTAAATATACAAAATGTAGCCAACCTGCAACTCAACCCGACAGAGAGGAGACTATGATGTCAGACGTGGGATGTAATCTGGAGAAAATAATCTACCTCTAACTCAGGATAGTGACCTTCCAGGCAATTCATTGTTCTTCTTCAGCTTTTAAATCCCTTAATCTCAATTCTAGACAGTGGATTTACTTCCTTGTCATTTGTCAAGCAAAATCTCTCCATCCTAGCAGTTAACAACTAAAAGTGCCCAACTAGGCCTAAATCCATATAAAGTTACATTTCAAAGATTTCCAAGAATCTCCTCTCTGAATACCTTCAGCTTGCAGAAATACAGTCAACTCTAAGAACAGCCTCTAGTCCTCACAGATAGGTGCATATAAAGGCATCTTGAAAGGGAAAGACATCTTGAAGAGCCCACGAGGGCAATGTCTAGGTGATAGGACTTTGAAGCACACTAAAACCTGACTAAACATCCCTCCATTCCCAAGCCACAACCATCAGGCCTAGAAAATAAAAAGGAGTGTAGTAAAGGGACACAGAAAACCAGAACTAGAGAAAGTAAGTGAAAAGAATAAATACAGAAAAGATCAAAGGAAAGAAAAGGAACATATGTAAGAAATAAGGTAGACCATAATCTATTGGTAATACGTTGAGAACAATCTTTATCAGTTTCTTTTAGCAAATGAGATAGGGAAGAGAAATGGAGAGTCAAGGGGCACCCAATACTAGTTTTGCCTACGTTGCACACAAGGGCACAAGTGCATCCATCCAAAGCACGGTATTGTATTTGTAGATCAAGCCAAAGAACTTCAAGTTTTGCTAGGTTTTTATTTTTATTTTTTATTTATTTACTTATTTATTTTTCGAGTCAGAGTCTTGCCCTGTCACCCACGATGGAGTGCACTGGCGTGATCTCAGCTCACTGCAACCTCCACCTCCTGGCTTCAACAAATTCTCCTGCCTGAGCCTCCCTAGTAGCTGGGACTACCACCATCACATCCCAGTAATTTTTGTGTTTTTAGTAGAGACGGGGTTTCACCATGTTGGCCAGGCTGGTCTTGAACTCCTGACCTCATGTGATCCACTCGCCTCTGTCTCCCAAAGTGCTGGGATTCCAGACGTGAGACACAGTGCCCGGCCAAGTTTTGTTGGGCTTTTTAACACTACTGTTTGCCAAAATTCTATCAGGTGCTAAGGCGTACATTATACAAATTTAGATGGCTCCAACATTACAAGAAGTTCATTGTAATCACTTATACCCAAATTCAACGTGCAGCTCCCAAGTCAGAAACCATCACCTCCTCCTCGTTAGTTTCCGGATCAAGTGTTATTTATTCTATAAAGAGTAACTTAAACGAGTAACTTCTAGGGAAACACGAAGGGGATGTTTACATCAAACTATCCACAATGCAGGAAGAGGCAGAGTCTGGTCACTTATCAGATTCCTCCTCTACGACATCAAAAGCACATGGAGAAGTTTTCCTTCTGGGCCGGTGAAGTCATGGTCCTCTTATCTATCTGATGATACCTACTAAACACTAGCCTGCAACCGCAGCCCCCACTGCACAAAGGCAATCAGTGCCCATTGCCGGGGTCTTCCCAAGCAGAGCAACCTCAACAGCTCCACCGCGGAGTAGAGGCCTCCGGGGGGCCCTCCGCTCGCCCCAGTTACTGCGCAGCAGCCTCCACCTCCCGCCGGTGCCTGGCCACTTCTCCTCCCCCGCAGTCTCCGCTTGGATTTCCATGTGACTGCAGGGAAGAATAGGCCGGCCTTTGTGCCTCTGCAAACAATGCAAGAAAAAATGTACACCATCACCAGCGACACACGCGCAACTCCGCAAGACACAAAGCGTCTCCCAAACATCACTTCCCTAGGAACATCCGGCATCCCGGGGCTGCCAAATCGCCGACAAAGGCGCCCATCAGCGCGGGGGGTGAGGGGATTATTAAGGGAGAGACGAGCCCAAATGCTCCCACCCACGGGAGCCGCGGTTAAAAGGGCACAGACGCCAGGGGTGGGGAGAGGGGGACCGGTACCAATTAGCGGCTCGCCTCGGGTCCCCCACTTCTAAGGCGAGAAGGCAGGGCCAGGGGCAATGCTGCCCACTCCCTACCGCACCCCGCACATCCCGGCACCGCGTAAGGGCGGATGGGGCCTCCGGGCGCGGCCCCGGCAGCGGAGAGCAACAGGCTCCCGCGCCCCAGAGGCCTGGTCTGCGCTCCGGGCCCCCAAGCTACCCCCGCCCCCCCGACAGCAAGACTAAGCCCCTCCGGGTCAAGGAAAAAGGAAAACTTTTTAAACCTCTTAGAGTCAGCGAGAGCAAAAGGACGGGAAGAGGGTGGCTGAAAGGTCTAGGATTATCCATCGCGGGGGTGGGGGAGTGGAGACTTGAGTAGCAAAGGAAACTTCTAGACCCCATCCTTAAAAGCCGGAGCAGTGGCTTCCGCTAAGCGCCGGGCCGCGCGGGGTGGGGCGAGCGCACCCGCCCCGCCGGCCGCCGCCGCCCCCACCCCCGCGCGCCGAGCCCCGGGCGCCCGCGCACCTTCCCCGCCGGCGCGCTCGCAGGGCGCGGGGGCGCGCTTCGGCCTCCGGGCCGGGGATCACGCGCCGCTTACCCAGCTCGCGGCGGCCGCCCCGGGCAGGGACGGGAAAGGGGCGGAGAACTGGGAAGCTGGGGTCGCCGGGGCCTCGGAATGCCTCGCGTCGCCCACGCTCGCTCTCTTCTCTTCTGAATAACGGCCCGGCAAGGAGCTTCGGGATCAACGCGCACAGACACTCACGCGTGACTGAGAAACTTAATCCCGCCCGGCCGCCGGCGGCCCGACGCCAGCCTCGCGCTCCGCCGCGCCCCCTCCCCCAGCGCGCGCTGCACTTGCGCCGACCGGGGCTGCCGCGGAGGCGGTGGCGGGGCCCAGGCTGCCGGGGCTGCCGTGACGCCTGCGACCGGCGGGGCTGCGGGCGCGCCTCGGCCAATCAGGGGGCGCGGCCGAGCGGGCCGGTGCTGGGTTTTAAGCTCGCCCCTGGGCCGCTCTGCCTGGGGTATGGGTAGTGGACTTGTGAGGTGGTCAGATAAAATACAGGCTGCCCTGTTAAATGGGAATTTCAAATAAAAAGAATAATTTTAGTATAAGTATATCCCATGCAATATTTGGGATATACTTACACCAGAAAGTTCTTCCTTGTTTATCGGAAATTCAAATGTAGTGGCACTCTAATATTTTTATGTGCTGATGTTGTCAACCTGCGGAAACTGATAGCCTGTTTCTAGTTCCTCAGCTTTTCTTTATGTGCACTGCCCTGTGGATGCCTTCTGCATGGGTAGCTGACTAAGTGGCATAGGATGTTGGTGAGAAGTGCTTTAATCAGAAAGGAGGTGGCAGTCTTCTTACTTTGTAAGTGACTTTTCACAGAGGGTGCATTCTTAGTCTGATGATCCAATTAGAAAGCAAAAACAGTAAACATGGAAAAGTGATTCGAGTTGCATGGTGCTAGAAAGAACAGATACTCATTTCTATTTTGTGCCACTTAAGATTGTCCATTATCCTCAATTTGGAAGTCCCAGGAATCTTTTTCTGCATAAGAAACCCTTTTTCAATACATCCCTCTAATATTAGTGTATAGGACCAAAGGATACTCAGAAGTCCAATTTAGAACATTTCAAAGAATTTCTTTTAATATTCGGAATAAAAGTATTCTTTTCTCATATTCCTTGGCCTTTCAAACACATTCGCAGCTGTTGACCTCTCTCTTCCTAGAGCCCTCCGCACCCCCACTCCTCCTGTAATTCCCTGCAATCACACTCTTGGTTTTGCTCCTTCTTTTTAGTCAAGGGCCGATGCATGGGCTCTGAAGCTTGTGCAATTGGGAGCTCTGCTTCAACAACAACAAATATATATATATCTTTCTTTTGAAATATTCGAAAAATATATGCCCATGTAAACACATTGCTAGGGTTCCTCCCAGGCAAGAGAAGGCCCCAGAATGTTAAGCTGCATCAGTTTCCAGGTAGATCTGCCTCTGTCACCAGGCCACTCTTCACTCTTATTTGCCTCCTCTTCCCCAACTTTTAGATGCTGTACTTCCTTAAGAATCAGTTAGGGGCCCTTTTTTCCTTTTAACTCTTATCTTTAAATACATTTTCACTTCTAGCTTATCATCTACTAGCTAAGGAATTTTAAATTTATACCTTCAGACTTATCTATATATTCAAGTGTTAATTTGACTTTCCTGTTTATTTGTCTCAAACCTAGATTGCAAAAAAATGCAACCATGATACTTCTGCTCAAGCCTGGTCATCTTCCACAGTTCAGTGTCCCAGTGAATGGAACTGCCATAGATACTACATGATTCCCACAAATTAGGATAAACCCATTGTAATATATTCTTATTGTACCCTGTGCTTTTGCTTCATAATATTTATCCTACTTTGTAAGTATGCATTTAATTTTGTAATTACTTAGGCAATATCTCTTCCCACTTCAACCATAAACTCCATGAGAACAGAAGCTAAGTCAAACTTTTATCCTCAGAGCCTAGTAAAATCTTCACACTTGGTTGGCACTCATATGAAATAGGATGAATGTATGACTGCAAGAATGAGCAATTTGTCCATATAACTTTTGTGTTCTTGTCAGAGTCATCTCAAGGCATCCCATTTGGAAATGATTTTCTTCTTGCTTAGAAATTCCAAAGGGCTCCTCCTCTTTGAGTAGCACTTCTGCTTGTCAGTTTTCAAATCTGGTCATTCTCAAATACAAAGGAAGTACGTGCATGAAATGTTAGCCGCTGGGGTAGCGTAGGAGGAAAAGAATTTTATAACTAGCTATTGAAGGAATTCTGTGAGTCCTAAAATTTTAAATGGCATTTTTTATATTGAACCATAGAGAAAAAGCCCATCAAACTGAATTAGAGGAAAGGTTTAGAAATTTAATTCCCTGGTTTATTGTAAATAAGTGAGATTACAACAAAGGATTTTACCTTGGTTTAAAAGGTGCTATTGTTCTAGTCTCCTTCAGCCAAGCAAAGCCCACATGCCCTCTTTAAACAGCAGTGGATCAGAGGACAAAAAGGCATCTTGTTTAGAGTAGTCCTTGCATAAAATTATCCAGAGTTTGGGGATAATTCCACCCAGCTTCTCCTTTTGAAGCTAACCCGTATAGCTATTGCCCTATTTTCTTTAACTTGTTCTAATCCAAAATGTAAGATTTCTAGAAATCCACCAGGGATATTGCACTAGTTAAAAAAAAAAAACCTAAAATAAAAGTTAAAAACAAATTAAATAAGTTGAAATAAAATCTTACAAAGTGTAAAGCAGATAGAGTAGAGGTGCTCTACTCTTTGGGATGGGTTGAAATGTACCCTATACATATGGGTTAATAATGCTTTCTATTCATGATAATACAGCCTCTGGGGTCATTCCACCTATATCCTCCGTGAAGCATTCTCCAGAGCCATTTGTTTTCCTCAAATTTAAGTCATATTCAGAGGATCTTTATAAGGGAAAATGTCCTGGAAACTTCTGAGATTGGTTTAAATTATTATTGTTGGTTTATTATTTATTGTTCATCCCATAATTGAACAAGTACAAATATAAACTATGTATATGATATTATTTTACGTTTGTGGCTCCTCTACAACTCTAAAACTAGTGAAAGGCCCAGGTTGTCTACTCAAAACCTTTAGTGGCTGCTGAAAAGGCAGATCCTGGAAATTAAAGTTTGATCCATCAAAATAACAGAGGATTCTTTTAGTTGCCTGCTGAGCACACAGTCTTCATTCTGCTTTTTAACAGCAGATAGCCAAGGCATGGGTGAAAGCCCTAAGCAGGGAGATGTCACTACAGGACTTCAGGGTCAGAACTCTGTATGAACCAAATCCTTTCCCAAGGACTAAGTGATTTGGAGTAATCCTAATAGTGGGATGTTGGGCCATTTCCATCACCTTTAGCCAGCAGTGACTCTTACTAATAATGCAGCATTTGAATGCAAACTAGATGGCATGCTTGCCCATCCATCTACCTAAGGGATAGCTAATATATAACAACTGTGCAGTTTTAGTTTATTGTAGTTTGTAGATTTTTTTATGTTGTCTACTGGCTGACTGACTTTATGGTTTCAACTGGCCTCAAATGTTTCAATTAAAAGAAGAGTTCAGATACATTTTTTTTCAGTGAGTTCAATGTTAAAAACAAAAACATTTTAAATAATCCTTAATTTTTTCTCTCCATTAAAAACAAGTCAAGGTTGAAAAAGGAAGATAAAGGAGAAAGAAAAGAACATTAAGATAATGAATATATATGTGTTTAAGAGAAAGCCATTAGGGGGAGAGAATGACTAAGAGAGAATCCCAGGAATGAGAAAAATTTAAAAATTATTTCTCTTTTGAGAACATACAGAGTAATCTGTCTCTCTTCATATAACAAACTGTTTATAGAGAGATAAAGGCTCTGAAATCTCCAGTGTGTCTGCTTAGGTCTCATCACCCTAAGCATGAAAGAAAGGGCATTGGGAGGTCATGACCTTCTGACCTTGAATTTATTTGCATTTGTACCCACAAAACTCTAACTCTATAAGGAAATTCTAGATGGGACCAGGTTAATTTTAGGGAGAAACACATCCAAACTGTTCCAGAATCTGTACCTCAAGTTTATGCCAGCTAGAATGACATTTTGAAATATATTATAAAATCTCTTCCCTGTCATACATACTCTGAAGGGCACAAGTGAGTTATCAAAAAAAAATCAAGAATAACAACAATGTAAAGAATTTGTTCAAGTTGCGTAGTATCTTTTAGGTAATACTCTCCCTTAATGATGGCATAAAGAATAGAGGGGAAAATTGAGCTTTTGAAAACACCACTGAGTCGCTGGGTCACATCTTACGTGAAGCCCACTCCAGGTCTTGTCTTTCCATTTGTATGAGCCAATAAATTTTCTTTAGTTCTTAAACTAGTTAGAACTGGGTTTTCTGTTGTTTGTAACTAAAAGCACTCAAATCTATGAAATGCACATATTAAGCCATTCACAGTGAGCTAGACAGGTACTTTTAAGTTTCAAGGAACACACTGAAACTACCTCAGTTAGTGAGAGCTTATTAAAGGATAACTAGGAATATAAGGAAAACATGAGTTTCCATTGGTGAACAGCCAGGTCTCACAGAGAAATGTGACATCTTTCTGATCACAACACAAACACACAGAGAAATGAAATGTCATTTCAGAGGATGCAGCTCTAGAGATGAGATTTTCTTACAGTCTGTGTGATTCTACCATAATTATAATCTAGTGTACCTCTGCCCCTATGTTTCTAGCTTTTCTTCTTCCTCTAGCAATGTTTGTTTACACTGGTACCTTGAAAGTCTGGTGATCGTCGATGGTCTGTTTATGTTTAATAATGAAGCAGTGAGCAGTGTGGGGCTCTGTGCACAGCAGAAGGCTTTGCTGACTTGTACTTCACTTCTGGGAGAGCATTCCAGTTAGGGGCTCCTCCCTTCCAGAATAAGGAAGTCTTTACTCCATAGCCATTTGATGTCTTTAGAGAGGACATTTCTGGATGCCTGCCTGAGAAATAGATGTCTGGCTGCCAGGAGTTATATATGGAAGCTGTGTGTATGCATGTGTGTCTAGAGTGTGCATGTATGTGTTTATGTGTGTGTGTGCATGTGTGTGGTGGTGGTGATAAGGTCTGTTGTTCCAATACCCAGGATTTTGCTCCTGACATTTTACTTCCACTCTCCGTTGTACCTAGGATTTCAACTACCAGCTTCTCTGCAGTTTTAGTGGACAGAATAGCTCCCTCCTCTGCTGTAATATCATAGACCGAGGACACTGCTTCTCAAACTAACCACAAAGGCTCAGTTGATTTGTCTTTAATTTCCAATGTGTCACGGACCAATACACTAAAAATAAATTATTGGAAAAATGATGACATACTTGGATGTTGTATCAGTGTTCAATTGCTATAAGATTTTTAAAGGTTAAGTTTTAATTTTTTTTGTGGACCAGGCTGCAGACCACACTGTTGGAGCACTACTCCAGCTGTAATGCATTACAGAAACGATGCGCCACGCAGATGCTTGTTAAAAATGCAGAATTTCGGCATCACCTGGGACGTACGCAATCAGGATCTTCATTTTAACCAGATCCGCAGGTGATTTATATGCACTTTAAAGGTTTCAGGGAGTTTCCACTCCATCTGTTTTTTGTCTTCCAAGAGTGTGCTGCTGGATCTCTACCTAGAAAACCTTTTCTTCAGAGCTTCAGACAGCTAGCATCTTCTCCTCATTCAAGTCACTGGTCAGATGTCACCTCCGTACAGAAGACTTCTATGGCTCTCCAGTAAGTTAGTAGCCCCTTCTCACCTCACGTTGCACTGTGTTATTATCTTTGCAGCATTTATCACTATGTAAAATTGTTGCAGTCTCCCTCCTGTCCCTACCACCACTCATTGAGCTACAGTGTGAGCTCAATGGAGCACAGATCTTGTCTGTCTCATGTCCCATCCTTTCCCCAGTGACAGCACAGTGCCTGGCAAGTGATAGGTGCTTCATGCTCCCTACACTCTGCTTCTGCATTTCTCAGAAATTCTGCTCACTCTGAGCGTCTGCCTGCTTCTGTGTATTGCTTTCTCTGTATGTCTCTGAATCTGTAATAGAAAGCCCAACTCAACAGGCTTATAAAATTAAAAAGATGTTGGCATATGTAACAGGAAAGGTACTGAGTAAATGCAGTGATTAGGTATAGTTCAGTGAGGGTTCAGGCCCAAGTTCTCTCTGATTCTTCTGAAATAATCAGAAAGAACATGTGATTCTTCATGCATCAGCTTATGGCCGGGCTGATCACTAGGTAACCATCTCAGTTCCAGCTCTCAAATGCACACAGAGTGATGTCCAGAGACCATCCATTGCAATCACTCTCTTTTTAAAGAATAACTCTGCCAAAAACTGCCAGCAGCATTCCTGCAGCATTCCTTAGGGTGAATTAGATCACAGGCCTGTTCTACACATCTATGCACATGGTATAATTACAAACAATAAAATGCACAGATTTGAAGTGTACAATTCAGTAAGTTTTGACAATTACATACACCCCCGCATAGACATTAACCAAACCATGATGTAGAATAGTCCCCATCACCCAAGAAAGTGTCCTTGTGTTGGTCAGGAGTAGTAAGAGTGTCTTGCCAAGCCATAGTGAAATCTGAAGCAAAAGGAACAACCAGCAATACTGATCCTGTCTTTAAGATGTTGATGTTTTATTCATTGTGGATTTTTTACATTGATTTTTAAAATACTATATTAAAATATGATTTCTCTTGATTACTAGCGTTATTTGGTGTTCCCTTCTTTAATTTTGTGTCCAGGAAGACGCCTCACTTGTCTCACTTGCCTCTCCCTAGTTCCAGCCCCACAACTCTTAATTCTCTCCATATGATCTCTCTGTGTGGTCTTCTCCATATGGTGGCCTTCTTCATGAAAGCCAAACCCTTTCATGGCAGCTGAAGGCTCCCAGAGCAAATGGCCAAGAGAAGCCACAAGGCCAGCTGCATGCCTTGTCTAATCTTGCCTTGGATGTCACACAGTGTCACTTCTGCCATAGTTCATTTGTCGAGGCAGTCACAAAGGCCCACCAGGCACAAAAAAAAGGACGTAGACCCTATCTCTTGATAGAGAAGTGTCAAAGAACTTGCAGATGTATTTTTAAACCACCATTAACCCTATTGCTTTTACAGCCATTTTGGGGGTTTGGTGAATAGCCCTTATTTTCGAGTGTTAAAAATCTCTATATAAATTTTTGAAAAAAAAAAGTATCTTGCATTCAATTTAAAGCATCTTCTCTTTGCCCTCAGGTTTAGTTGCTTATTGGTTTTATTTACCCTGACTTCTCTCAATTTACTCAGTGCTATTTCTAACTCTTCTAAGTTTAAGGTAAGGAGCTGGGAATGAGATGAAAGGATCAAAAATATCTTTTTACTTGGCTGAGTGTTGAAAACTGTCTTCTATGACAGATCTCCAAAGGCCAGCACCTTCTCTTATGGGGTGATTTAGTGAATTGTTTGGAGACTTTCTCCACTCTGGCTTCTTGGATCTCTGCCTTTTATGGGAATGATGTACATTCCTGATGACCTCATAAGACTCCCCTTCAAATCCCGCTTTCCTGGTATACCCCACGCAGACTCTTTCTGATAGGGTCCACTCATCCAGGCAGGTAGTTCTTCTAGGAAGTTCTTTCAAAATGGTGCTAGTCTAGACATACTACCTTCCACCTTGCCAATAGGTGTCACAGAAAAACTCAGCAACTCAGCCCCCACCCAAATCCGCAGATTTTTTCCTTGGACCCGGCATCTTAGGCAATTCTTGGCAGCCTTCCACATTCAAACTTTTCCAGGATAGAGTCAGGTGTTAAATAAACTCTGTGCTCTCCAAACTCTAGGGGATCCAGATCAACTTCCTCTGAAGACTTTCTGTCATGATGTGTTTCAGTAGCTGCACTAGAAATTTTCCTTTGCCACAGTGAAAACCGAAAAAAACTAGTGAAATTGGCTACAGTTTCTTTACTGCCTATCTTTTCCAACTTGATTTGCGTCTTGACTTACTTTTCTGCATATCATTTTGCTTCTTTTTGCCTCTTGCATTTAGTGCTTTTCTTTCAGCTCCAACATTTCTGTGGTGGTATGTGAACTTAGAAACCCACTAACCTTGACCTAACCACTAAAGATACACTTTTTCAACTGCTCGAAGGCCATCTTTACCCAAATAACTTTTGCACTAGTTTGCCTGACTTGATATAGTTTAGATCCAACAAATCTTCTCACATAGTTTCTTCTTCCTGAAGTTTTTGCTTCTCTTGGATTGCAAATAATTCTTCTCTCCTGCTTATTTCCTCCCAATCTTCTTTCTGCATATAAAATTTGTTTTAAAATGTTTTATTCTCCACTTTGGTGTTACTTTTATTTTTAGAGCCTTCTGAGAAAGAAAGTTTATTTCTTATCAAAATGGTCGTACCTTGAAATCTTGACATTTGGGTTGTAGCCACTTTATCAAAGCAAAATTGTAATTTATAGATTTTGTCATTGCTCAGATTCCCTAGGAAACACAAAGTATGCTGGAGAATAGCCTTGGAGTCAACACCTGGGTGAGGGGTTTGTGAAAGTAGGTTGGGCAAAAGAAGGCATCGAATGTTATAGTATGAGACAAAGGCTTTAGTAGATCCTATACAGTACTCTGGAACAGGGCCCTTTAGAGTTGTCCCACCTCAATGAAAAGTGTTGGCTTTTGATAGGCCTATAGAAATTGCCTAATTTATTAGAAATTATTCCCAAAGATTGTTTCAACATTATCATCCTTACCTACATTTTTGTGGACTTTGCTTAAATTGCTTTTCCAGATATTTTCCTAATTCTATAGTTGGTTTTCAAGAGTTTTTCAATTAAAATGTAATTATGAGGGGGTGAGTTTGTTACAGGTAGTTAGGCATGAGCAGGGCAGGAGAGGCCTCTCCCTCTAGATACTAAAAATGTTGGGTGATGGTTTAGCAATTATTGCATTGCCTCTCTAAGTGTGATAAATTGGCAGCTGGCACCAGGAAGAGGCTGTTTCCTGATAATCCACACCTATTACCTTAATTGAATGTAGATGCCAGGTATAAGCAACTTCCCAGGTATATGCATTAAGAGACAAAATGACAGAATGATGACATTCCAGGAATACTGCACCAAAAAAGGGAAGAAGGCCTCAGATGGGCATGCATACAACTTCCTAAACACACTGTGTGTGCTTACTTCCCAAGGGTAACGAGGGCACTGAACATGTAGCCCACCTAAAGAAAGCATCATGGGAAAGGAGCCAGCCTATAAAGTCCTAGGATCAAGGTTCAACATTGCACTTAATCTTCAGGTGCCCACTTAGGTCTCTTCTAAGTGTGCTTTCCTTCTTTCCTGTTTTAAAGCCTTTTCAAATACACTTCCACACCTGCTCTGAGACTTGCCTTGGTCTCTTTTTCTGCCATATGCCCCTCAGTTTAATTATTTCTTCTGAGGAGGCAAGAATTGGTTACTGCAGACCTGTACAAATTTGCCACAGGTCTCTCAGATACCTTTCACCAGTAACAGGGTCTGCCCACTTTCCTTCCTTTCTGTGCACAATGGGCTAAGGGCAAGTCCAGTCAGAATATTGGTTAAATGATGCAATCCTGAGTACAGCAAGAGTAGGGTACAGTCAACTCATAAAAGTGTTTTCAAGTGGAAGGAGACAAAAGGAAGACTGATTTAAGGCTAGGAAAACAGAAATAAAGATCAAGTACAAAGGCAGAAAGAAGGTAGCCAATAGGAAAGGTAGTTAGATATCAGGAGCAGGATGGAAACTGGAGTGGGGGAAGAAACTGGGGCATTAGAAGAGTAGGACACAAACAATGCAATTGGTACAAATAGCACCTAGTGACCACAGTTTGCCTGTATTCGTCATTTAGCCTTGAATATTTGGTGAATGAACTTGTTAGCATGCCTTAAAAGAATACACAAAGTTTACTTGGGGTTATTTCAAGATAAAAAGTATAAGCCAAATAGGAAATGAGACCAACATTCATTCTATGTAAACAGGCCACAATTATAGAATCTAAGAAAGCAAGCCCTGGACTCAAAAAGCTTTAGTTTGACCCTGGAGCTAGGACTTACTCTTTTGGGCAAATTGCTTGACTTTCCTAAACTTGTTTGCCATCTGCAATGACAATAACACTAACTCATAGAATTGTGAAGAGTCAGAGAACTAATCCTTGTAAACTGTAAACACCATGCCTGGTAGGCAGTAAGTGCCCATCAGTAGCTAGATATGATGATGGTAATGCTAATGGTGATAATGCTGTGATGATGATAAAGAAGAAGATAATTAGAGTGATTTTTTTTTTGAGACAAGATCTTACTCTGTCACCCCATTTGGAGTGCAGTGGTAGAATTATGGCTCACTGCAACCTAGACCTCCCAAGCTCAAGTGATCCTCCCACCTCAGCCTCCCAGAGTAGCTGGGACTACCTGCATGTACCACCACACCTGGCTAATTTTCTTTTTTTTTTTTTTGTAGAGACAGGGTCTCACTATGTTGCCCAGGCTGGTCTCAAACTCCTGGACTCAAGTAGTCCTCCTGTCTCAGCCTCCCGAAGTACCAGGATTATAGGCATGAGCCATCACACTGAGCCTAGAGTAATTTGAATGGCACTTATAACATACTCCTGTCCCCCAAATATCTACCTCATTGTCCTATAGCTGCTAATTATTTTCTTCTGGATTTAGGTTGTAAAAATGTTAATGGACCTTGTAATGTAGAATTCTCATAAGCAAAACATTTTTATTATAATAGAAATTTGCTTCCAGATCCTTTCGTATATGGTAACTAGGAAAATGATGAAGACAAAGATCCAGACACAATACCTGAGTACCTACAGCCTAAGAAGTTTAATTAACTGAACCAAGATCTCAGAGCTACAAAGTGTTAAGATAGGAATTTGAACCCATAGTCTGACTTTAGAGCAGGGGTTTTAAGTCCTCATTGTGAATCAGAATGCCATGCATGATTTTTTAAAATACAGATTCCCAATTCCACCTCAGATCTTTCCTTCTGTTTTTTTTAAGTAATTACCCCCAAATGATTCTAATGTGTAACAGTGCTGAGACATACTGGAGGAACCCGGAAAGAAATATAAAAGGTGAGATATAGCCAGTTTTAATTTGAAAAATTAAAAAACAAAAAGTCCTTTAACATCTGTCATACTAAGGAGACCTAGCATGGCTACTACACTCTAGCAAAAAAACAGTTTTAGAAACAATAGGAAAACATGGATTTGGAAGTCAATAACAATGGCCAGGGGCAGTGGTCCCTGCTACTCCAGAGGCTGAGGCAAAAGGATTGCTTGAGCCCAAGAGTTTGAGGCTAGCCAGAGCAATATAAGGAGACCTCATCTCAAAACAAACAAACAAACAAAAAAAAACTGCATGAGATACCATTGGTATGGGAACTGAATTCCAGAAGCCTGGAGTAAATTTGCTACAGACCAATGTGGAAGGCTGTTTGTAAATCTGCAAGGAGAAAAAAAATCATCTTAATAAATACTCATGTACCTATCATCCTGATTTATCAACTGTTCGCACCTTGCCACACCCATTCATCCCCCCTCAGTATGGGCACACACTTTCCTTAATACAAGTAATCTAAGGACATCATGAAACTATATTCTTAAATACTTAAAGGACACTCTCTTACACAGCAACATCCTCATTGCCATGCCATAAAAAATCAGCTCTCAAACTCTGGAGCTCTAGCAGTTCTCCTGCCTTGGCCTTAAACATTAATTTGATATCAGTATCCAAAATATAGTCTACACTCAAATATTGTAACCATATTAAAAATTTCATTTTTAGCTGTGTTTAAAAATCCCACCATCCAAACAGGGTTTGCATTGCATTTTGTTGTTTTGTATTTGTAGTGTATACACATGACCACTGCCATCAATCCTACTCCCTGATTTCTCTCAGCTTTTCATTAAATTGAATCCTTTGAGAAATCCAAGCCAATTGTCTATAGAATATCCCATATTCCAGATTGATCAGATTTTTTTCTCATGGTTAGACTGAAGACAGGTCTTTGGTAGGAATATTGTAAGTGATGTGTATTTCCAACTACATTATATGAGGAGGGAGCACTATCAGGCTATACCATTATTGACAATTCCACGCCTGACCACTTGGGTAATGGAGTAACCCCAGATATCTCCATTGCAAATACATATTCTCCTCTTGTTAATGATTAATAAACCTATGATGTGATAAATTGGAGCCATGTGAACAACCTATTTCCCAACAAACTTTAATCCATTAGTTTAGTCATTCTTGGCTGAAAAATTATTAAATTGTAGGTATCCCATTAAATTAAAAATTGTGATTTTTGTAATTACGTTATTTGTGTGCTAGATAGTGGTTTTTTCGTAAAGATGAGTTTTTCTTTTTTCTCCTTATGTACTCCTTACATTTTTATATGGCGATATATATAGCGTTTATTATAATGATTATATTATTATTTTATAGAATTATATGTTAACATGCATTATACAATGTTTTATTTATTTACAACTAAAATCCATTACTGTCATTATTCTTTTTTTGGTGGTCAGAGTTGTCTCAAATTTGTTCAGTGATAATCCCTTCAAGATGTTGACTGCATCTTTTTGAGATGATACCTTTAATCTTGAGCACTTTTTATTTCCTGAAGTAAGATATTCCAGGCTTATCACCCTTTCTCTCTCTCTCTTGTTCTTTTTCTTTCTTTCTCTCTTTCTTCTTTTTCTTTCTTCCTTCTCTTCTCTTCTCTTTTCTTCTCTTTTCCTTAGACAGGTCTTGCTCTTTTGCTCAGGCTGGAGTACAGTGGTGTGGTATCAGCTTACTGCAACCTCCACCTCCCAGACTCAAGCAATTCCTCCTACCTCAGCCTCCCAAGTAGCTGAGACTACGGGTGTATGCCACCATACCCAACTAATTTTTCTAATTTTTGTAGAGATGGAATTTTGCCATGTTGCCCAGGTTGATCTTGAAATCCTGGGTTCAAGCAATATGCCTACCTTATCCTCCCAAAGTGCTGGGATTGCAGGCATGAGCCACCATGCCTGGTCTTATCTTTCACTTTCTTTGTCCTAGTCCTGGAATTGGCCGAATCTCCAAAGGGGCCTGTTTTCTTTTATGGGAGAATGATATTTAGAAACAATCTGAGTAGTAAGGGTGCAGTAGAATTCTCTGTCTCTCAACAATGTGTCTTAGAGATGATCACTGTCTGCTTGCCACTTCCCTGCAGAAATTGGCAGCAAAGCTCAGCCTGCCAAGGTCTACTGGTAGCACAAAGAGTTAACGAAAGCAGGTAAGAATAGTCCAGGCTCCCTCAAGCACTCATTTCTAATCCTTTTCCCTCTCCAAAGCCTCTGGACTGGTGGATTATAACCTAGCAAGACTGTTTCTGTCAATGTTGCTTATTCCTAAGGGGTTAAGTGCTGAATCTTGATGAGTGTTTTGGCTGGTGGAGGGATAGCAAAGCCTATTGAGAAATAGCAACTCTGTGGTGCTTAGGGCACTCTGCCTTGGGGCTCAGGCCCTTCCTTCTTTAAAATTTACTGACAATGATTAGAATGTGGTCTCCTCCTTTATTTTTATCACTAGAGATATCAGTCAGTTGATACCAAGAGAATGTAAACTCACAGGGCAAAATAACTAGAGTAGGAGAAAAAATAGCTATTAAAACAACAACATTAAATAGACAACCCGTGATCATAAATGAGGGACAGAATATAAAAATCCCACATGTAGAAAATTAGAGTGAATTTGAGTAGCATAAACAAAAGAAAATTCTAGAAGCTTCCTGAGAAAAACAACAGATCATTGACCAAAAATCTAAATCATACTGAAATTAGACTTAATAGTGACACTGGAGGCAATGTGAAAAACTGTCCAAAGTATTTCAGGTAGAGAACTTTGGAACTAACATTTTGTAACCTGACAAACTGTGGTTCAAAATGAAACCATAATAAAATAATTTCGGTCCCACAATCTTGAAAGTTTTGCTCTTTAAACTCACACTGAGAATACAGAAGTTACCAAATATGAAAAACAACAAAACCAGAACACACACTACAAAATGAGAAAGTGTGTAAAATAAGGGTAATCAAGTTGAAAGTAATGATAAAGTTTATTGCTGTCAAAACAAAGCAAAAATCCAATAATTACAGATTCAAATGAAAAGGAAAACACACTGTATCTATAACTTCCATGACATGAACATACACAAAAACATTTCTTACTTTATTATGGGGAAGAAAAAAATATAGGTTTAAGAAATCAATAGGGGCCGGTGCAGTGGCTCATGCCTGTAATCCTAGCACATTGGAGAGTCAAGGTGAGCAGATCACTTGAGGTCAGGAGTTTGAGACTAACCTAGCTGATATGGTGAAACCCCATCTGTACTAAAAAATAACTAAAATTAGCTGGGTGTGGTGGTGTAGGCCTGTAATCCCAGCTACTTGGGAGGCTAAGGCATGAGAATCACTTGAACCCAGCAGGCAGAGGTTGCAGTGAGCCAACATTGCACCACTGCACTCCAGCCTGGATGACAGAGTGAGACTGTGTCTCAAAAAAAAAATTTTTTTTTACTTTTTAAAAAATTAGCTGGGTGTGGTGGTGCATGTCTGTAGTCCCAGCTACTTGGGAGGCTAAGTCAGGAGGATAGCTTGAGCCCGGAAGTTTGAGGCTGCAATGAGCTATGACTGCACCACTGCACTCCAGCTTGGGTAACGGAGTGAGACCTTGTTTCAAAAAAAACAGCAGCAAAAACCAAATACGGTTTTTAAGACAGAGACAATTACCTACACAGAAAGCTGGAATATCAGCCTTAACAGTTGACAAAAGGCAAAAGAGTGTCACCAGAACAAAGAAAGCTTTTTTATACTGGCAAAAAAGAATACGAGATGAATAAAATACAATTGTTACAAATACACAGGCACCTAATAATACAGACTCAAAATACATAGTTATAGTTGTTAGAATTGCCATTTCAACAACTTTAGTTAGAAATTTGAACACATTTCTCACAGAAATTCATATATCAAAAAGATAAAAAGCAGAAATATCAAATAACTGAGCACTATAATAGTTTGAATAATCAGATATACAAAAAATGGTATCCCTAATAAAGAATACATATTATTTTTGAGCACACATAAAAATTTATAAAAATAGATATGTATTAGGGAAAAGAGAAGCCTAAATAAATGCCAAAGAATCAATATTGTGCATAACATATTCCTTGATGGTGATACACACAAAGAAATAAATTTACAAATTAATAATGAAATTCTAGCTTTTTAAAATTAAATCACACAGTTTTGAATATTAGGTTAAAAATGAAATCACAAAATAATTTAAGAAATATTTAGGGCTGGGCATAGTGGCTCACACCTGTAATCCCAGAACTTTGGGAGGCTGAGGCAGGCAGATCATGAAGTTTAGAAATTGAGACCATCCTGGCCAACATGGTGAAACCACATCTCTACTAAAAATACAAAAATTAGCCAGGTGTGGTGGTACACGCCTATAGCTCCAGCTACTTGGGAGGCTGAGGCAGGAGAACTGCTTGAACCAGGGAGGCAGAGGTTGCAATGAGCAGAGATCACACCACTGCACTCCAGCCTGGTGACAGAGCGAGACTCTGTCTCAAAAAAAAAAAAAAAAAGAAATATTTAGAACTCAGTAATAATGGACTGAGTTAAGTACTAAACCATCCCTAAATCAAGCAGTTTAAGGCAATAAATATTTATTATTGTTTACATGTCACCTAAGTGGTTCTGCTAATCCTAATCAGGCTTGGTTGATAATGGCTTATTTCACTCATCCATCAGTAGTCAACTGACAGGTTGGTCTGAGGCTGGCTGATTTAGGATGACTGTAGCTAGACCAGCAGGGGTGACTGACCATGTGCCTTTCACTGTCTTGCAGACTAGATCAGGCTTGTTCCCATGGCAGCAGCACACTTTAAAGAGTGTGAATACAAGCAATCTTGAGGTATAGGCTCACAACTAGCACTCTGTCACTTCTGCTATATTCTGTTGACCAAATCAAGTCATGAGACTGGGTCAGATTAAAGAAGTGAGGAAAAACCCATGATGGGAGGGGCAGCAGGTAACATTACAAGGGGTTTTGGTATAGAGAGGGGATAGCATTTTACAATCAATCTATGACATAATGAAAATAGTATTTGTCAAATTTGGGGGACTTAAAGTCATACAGGAAAACTATTAGGTTTAAATAATTCATTTGGGAACAAAAAGATTTTTAATAAATGAGCTAAAGATTCAACAAAACTACTTGAAAAAGATCTAAGCAAACAAAACACAAGAGAAGAAATCAATAACATGAAGAACAAAGAGATAAAGAGACATGAAGGAACAGGAAGAGAGAGAGAGGTGAAATGACAAAGAGAATGAACAAAGCCGAAAGTAGTATCTTCGTAAAGATTAGTAACATCCATAGGTCAGCGGCAAAATTAATCAATAACAAGAAACTAATTGAAATAGACAAAACAGAAAATGAAAAATAGAACATAATTTCAGACACAACAGAAATTTTAAAATAATAAATGAGTATTACGAACAACTGCATGCTAAAACAATTAAAAACCATGAATGAAATGTATACCTTTCTAGAGATAATATAAAAACAATATTGATTCAAGAAAACATCGAAAACTTGAATCTACCATTCACTATTAAAGAAAAGTAGTGATTAAAAATTGTTCCTTTCCAAAAATCTCTCATCCAGATGGTTTTATAACCTTTAAATAAAGAGCTATGTATTACCTTATAGCAAATGATTTCAGAAAATAATAATAATTTTAAAACTCATCCAACTAAGTTTTTTGGGTAGATGTATTACAATTTCAAAACTAGAAAGCAATAGTAGAAGAAAATAAAATTAGAACTCATTTTGTTACCAACGGGGGGTTTGGTCTAGATCTTGCCTCTGGCTACACAGAAAGCCAATAATAGAGATACCAAGGCAGAAGGCTTTAAATGAGTGCTGCTGCAGTGGAGAAGACCAGAGCTCAGTGTCAAATCTATCTCTCTGACCAACTAAAACTAGGGGTTTATATAGCAGGGAAGAAATGTAACAATGTGTAAGAAAACAGGGACTGGAGAGGGCAAGGAAGCAACCATGATGAATGTGGGGTCCTGCATCTCATTGTCTGGATGTGGTCGTCTGGTGAGTTTCAGTTCTTTGATAGTATTTTTGAGAGGCCTGAAGGAAGTCTTGAGGAAGAAACTCAGATAAAACAAGTATGTTTCAAGCTTTAAGACCACAAGAGTTTATTTCTATATTTATTAAAAAAAAAATTTCTATGGAACAATTGGGTCAGTTCAATATCACTTAGAATATAGATATGAAATTTGTAAATAATATATTAAATATTTAATCTAGCAGTATATTAAACATATCTGTTGATCAGTAAGAGTTTAATGTCAGGAATGCAAGAATGGGTCAATGTTAGAATATCTATTAAATTCACTACATTATCAGACTAAAGGGGAATAATCATTTACATCAATCATTGCTAAAAAGTGTATTAACTAAAAAGCAGCACCTGCTTATAATAAGAACTCTTTAAAAGACAGAAATAGAGGAAATGATTTTAACTACAATAAATGTTTTATATTATAAATATAGAGCAAAATTTTATTTTTTAACATGTAATCTTGAGATGTATTACCTTCAGAATGAAGAACAAGACTAGGTTTCTTAATATAGAGCTTTGTTTAGGCTTATCCTGGAGGTCAGGGACAATGCAATAAGGAAATAAAAAGAAATTAATTGAAAAGATGGAAAGAGATGATACTTTTTGAAAGAGATGATACTATTTGAAATAGATATGATCATCTGAGTATTAAAACAGTGATGCCAAGGTTTGATTTTCAAAAACCTGAAAACATGATTGTCATACAAATATAAAATATGTATATGTTAAAAATTGACTTGACTTATTAATAAGAGAACCAGCAGAATATTACGTTGGTTTCAAAGGAGTCACAGTTAAGGTATGAGGGATGAGGAGGGGGAATGCTGAAATATGCTGAAGGGAGATATGCTGGAATAAGATTGCTTCATTACATTTTAAACTGATAAATACTCTACTGAGCAATAAACCTGTAATCTTAAAATGCAGTTCTTTCTACTGGACAGAAATAATTTGCATCATACTGGACATAATTCATTTGCATTGCTTTTGGACAAGAATCATGCGATGGTTTTTTGTTTGCTTATTTTTATAAATTAACATTTTCCTTTATAAAAATAATAAAATATCTTGGTCAATAGCAAATAATAAGTCAAACAAAGGTACATGTGCTTAGAGAATGAGATGATCCTTGGGTGGACCTACAAGAAACACCTCAGAATGTTTTGAAATGATAGTCATTTCTTTTGTATATTTCCAAGCTTCAGATGTTTATTCTTAATGGTATCAACAAATAAACCACTTGGAAGTAATTTAAAAATTTGCCAAAGTTGCTAGAAGCAAGATAAACAGAAAAATCAGTAGCATTTCTCTATATCAGTAATAATCAACTAGAATATACGCTAAAAAATAAGGTATTCTTGGGCTGGGCACAGTGGCTCACATCTGTCCTTCCAACACTTTGGGAGGTTGAAACTGAAGGATCATTTGAGCCTAAGAGTTTGAGACCAGCCTCGACAACTTAGAGAGACCCTGTTTCTACCAAATAAAAATTAAAAATTAGTCAAGCATGGTGATGCGCACCTGTGGTCCCAGCTACTCAGTGTTGGGGTAGGGGATTGCTGAGGTGAGAATATTGCTTGAGCCCACAAGGTCAAGGCTGCAGTTAGCCATGATCACTCCACTGCACTCCAGCCTAGGTGACAGAGGCAGATGTTATCTCAGAAACAAGCAAACAAAAAACCTCCCCATACCAAACAAAAGATATTCTTCACAATAGGAAGAAAAAGTATAGAATATATAGGATTTAACTAAGAGTATTCAAACCTCTATGGAGAAACATAAAACTCTAAAAGGAAATATAATACTACTTAGTATCCCTTGTTGGTGAAGCATGTTTTATCAATTTCATAGGTACTTATAATTGTGGGAGTTACACATGTAGGCACCAGAGAGTTTGTGATTAAAGGATTCTCAAAAGTAAAATCTTACCAGAGATAAAGGATGGATTCCTGGCATTAAAAACCACACGAATACAGAAACAGATTTCAGAAAAAATCTGTGTGCATGTATGAAACCTCTATCGACTTAGTGTATCTGTGACCCAGATAACCTCTGAAACCTTGCAGAGAGAAGACACTAGAGAGGGAGGCTGACCTCAAAAGTTTGGAGGAGCCCTCCCATATGAAGAAGCTTAGACTTTATCTTATAGGATAAGCATCATCTGTAAATTACTTCTTGCATTTAAATAGCTTGATAAGATTGACATTATCATTATCATTATTATTATTGAGACAGGGTCTCACTCTCTTGCCCAGCATGACAGCCGTGACTACAGGCATGCACTGTCGTGCCAGGCTAGTTATTTTTTGTTTGTTTGTTTTGTAATAACAGGCCTTGCTATGTTGCCTGTGCTGGTCTGAAACTCCTGTCGTCTAGTTGTTCTCCCACCTGAGCCTCCCAGAGCACTGGGATTAAGGCATGAGTCACAGTGCCAGGCAAGATTGGTATTTTCAGAGATCACTCTGGCTCCACCATAAAGGGTGGATTAAGGCAGAATGTGGTGGCTCATGCTTATAATCCCAAAGCTTTGAGAGGCCAAGGTGAAAGGACTGCTGGAGGCTGGGAGTTCCAGATCAGCCTGGATAAGCCAGTGTCTCTACAAAAAAATTATAAAATTTGAAAAAAAAAAGAGTGAATTAAAGGGATGGAAGACTTATACAGGAAGGGCATTATAAACAGATAACTGTGATTAATATTTATTGAGTTTGCACTAAATACAAGGCACTGTGCTGTGCTAAACTCTGCATAGATTACTGAATCTCAATTAAGAGGCTGACGTAGTAAATCAGATGAGACATAATAAAAACCTGAAGTTTGAAGGTAAAGGAGAGGGGATTTATTTGAGACGCACTGGAAATGTGACATTTGTAGAACTTGTGTTATTGAAATTTGGGAATGTGGGCAAGGGTAGTGGAAGTGAGAGTTAAGGGAAAGTGCAAAGAAGATAATGTGTATGTTTCTGGTGTGGGGGGATTAAGATGATGTTACAGACATTTGGGCAAGGATGAAGGAGAGAGATTTGGTAGAAATTAATGAATTAAATTTTTAATATGGGTCAGGTGTGGTGGATCACGGCTCTAATCCCAGCACTTTGGGAGGCCGAGGTGGGTGGATCACTTGAGGTCAGGATTTGAGACCATCCTGGCCAACATGGTGAAACCCTGTTTCTATTAAAGATATAAAAAAATCAGCCAGGTGTGGTGGTACACACCTGTAATCCCAGCTACTCAGGAGGCTGAGACACTAGAATCACTTGAATCTGAGATGTGGAGGTTGCAGTGAGCTGAGATCATGCCATTGTACTCTAGCCTGGGCAACACTGAGATTCCATCTCAAAAAAAAATTAATATGGTGAGTTTGAGGTTTCTGTGATACCTTCAAATAAGGTTGTCTTGTAGCTGGCAAAATCACATGATAAAGAGTGTTGACAAGCTAAGGGCAGGAGAGATGTACTGATCTTAGAAAAAATATTTTTTTTCTCAGTGGAAGTTTTACAAATAAGTCTGAAATTCCATTGTAATAAAAGGCTTTCCTATTGCTTTGTGTGTCCATCTTCCCATGATTTCATCTCTAAAGAAACTGCACATGTGGGAAGATGCCATCCAAGTTTTTTCTCTTATCTCTTCATCTCAAAGACATCACCAAAACAATTTCTTCCCCACAAAAGGAAAAATGAACACAAAAAACACTTCTTCTTGCCCCAAATTAAAGACCTCATGAATCAGAGATTTTTAGGAAAGAAGTATCTTTCCCACACTTACTATAAATATCCAATTTCTAGATGCAACCTAGCTAAGAATGCTAGATTACATTAAAATATATTACTGTAATACCTTAAAATACATTGGATTATTTAAAGCTTCACTAAAATATTAAAATAAAAATTATTACATAACAGAAATATTAGAAAATACAGTAAGCTGATGTAATATAGGCTGTGACATTTATATTCAATTTTGTTCTTTTCTTCTTTAGTGACAGAACCCTGAATTTGTTCAGGGTTGTAATGTGCGTTGGCAGAGGCAATACACCAAGAATCTTGAGCATACCTTCAGAATCTTGCTAGGGATGCCAAGAATGCAAGGTCCTGACTGCTCTTGATTCAGGCCATTTTTCAGGGTTGTTTTTGCAGCATGCAACCTTGAGGGATGAAGTATGGCTTTCAGAACCAAAAGCATGCTTGCTTACTGCTTGCTATAAAATGTTGGGTTTCCCCAAACTCAGTGCTCTTCTCCTGTAACACACCCCATTGCATGTGTAGGCTTTCATCTGGGCCCATGATATTCCTGTGGGATTTGGGGGCCAAGGCAACCTACACAAACATGCTGGAGCTCATTTGGCTTACTGTGCCATGATTAGTAAAGACCTAAGTGTCTCTTGTCTTTATTCAGCATCCATGTAACAGTAACAGGATAACTTAGTAACTTGTAAGTAAGTTAGGTAACATCAAACTCCAGACTCGACTTGTGGGAAATTAGATTATAGTTAGATGTGATCGGGTGTGTAAGTTCTGGCCAAGGACGGTAAGAAGTTGTGAAGACTTCTTAAAACGGATCAGGTGGCTGGGCTGTACTTTTTCTTTGTCCATTTTCTTTTCTCCTTTTTTCTATTGTTGGAATAAAAGTAAGATTGACTTATTACTGGCAGTCATTATGGACCATGTGGTGATTTTGAAGATGAAATCCTACACCAAGATGGCAGAACAGATTTACAGAAGAAGCTTAAGTCCCTGCTGAACTTTGTAGAGTTTTCATATCCATTTTGGCTTACTTGCCTGCCTCTGTGTAATTATTTTTGGTGAGAGAATAAACTGTTATATCTTTTTTTTTTATACAGAGTCTCACTCTGTCACTTAGGTGGAGTGCAGTGGTGAGAACATGGCTCACTGCAGCCTCAACCTCCTGGGTTCAAGCAATCTTCCCACCTCAGCCTCCTTAGTAGCTGGAAACACAGGCATGTGCCACCATGCCCGGCTAATTAAAACAAAAAAACTTCTTGTAGGGTTAGGGTCTTGCTATGTTGCTCAGGCTGGTCTCAAATTCCTGGGCTCAAGCAATTCCCCCACGTTAGCCTCCCAAAGTGCTGGGAATAGAGGCATAAGCCACCATTCCTGGCCTACTGTTATGTCTTGGTTATAGCCCTTATGGCTCCCTACTTCCAAAATTAGTAAAGAATTTTTTAAGACAGGATCTTGCTCTATTGCTCAGACTGGAGTGCATTGGTAGGATGACAGCTCACTGCAGCCTTGATCTCCAGGGCTTAAGTGATCCTCTCACCTCAGCCTCCCAAATAGCTGGGACTACAGGTGCAAGCCACTGTGCCCGGCCAATTTTTGAATTTTTTGTAGAACCAGGTTTCCGCTATATTCCCCAGTCTGGTCAAATAATTTTTATATAGTATGAATACCTATTAAATATAATCTTATTCAATTTATTTATTTTAGAGACAGAGTCTTACTCTTTTGCCTAGGCTAGAGTATAGTGCTGTGATCATAGCTCATTGTAGCCTTGACCCCCTGGGCTCAAGCAATCCTCCCACCTCAGCCTCTTGAATAGCTAGGACTACAGGTGTGCATCACCATTTCTGGCTATTTTAAATTTTTTTCTGTAGAGAAAGGGTCTTGCTATGTTGCCCAGTCTGGTTTTGAATTGCTGGGCTCAAGTGATCCTCCACCCTGTGTCTCCCAAAGTGCTGCAATTACAGGCATAAGCAACTCTACCTGGCCTGATATCAGTAGTTTTAAATGTTTCTAAAGCATTAGTAATTTATCTGAAGTACCCTATGGACCCCTCTGAAAAACTGATTGATATAATTGAGGTTCAGAGGATGTGTTGGTCAGGCCTCTATACCCTTCTCCCACCAATCTTCACTAGAGTAGGCTTTTTTTTTTAAATCTGTTTTGTATTAATTGGTCTTCTTGTTCAGATTTTATTTGAGGAAGGCCCCCATTGCCATAAGAAAGTTCGAAAAGTACTGTGTTAGAGAAATCGTTTATAAAACACCATCTATGTTATTATGTGAACTTGAAATTAGGAAACTTTATCTTAAGTTTATTACTTGGAATTCATTTGGTATCTTTGTAATTGTATTTGCAAGAATGGAAAATTAGTTTTAGTTGTATGAAATGTGTTTTGGCAGTACCAGAACATGGATTTTCTCTTTGAAAGTAATTTTAAAAGGTTATATTCTTCCCTGAGTACCCATTTGTGAGTACCTATTATTACTATTCTACTTTATGTATTAGTGTCTTGGGAAGAATATGCCCCTTAATGTAGAAGCAGAGATTACAATATTATTTTTTAAGATTTGTAAAACAACTACTAAGAGGATGCTGCAATTACAACACATTAAAATGCTTTTACTGTTGTGCAAAAATTATAACAATTGCTTTAGCTTTTACCATAGTAAACACAGAAAAACTGATAAAATATATAGAGAGCAAAACAAATGTGATTCTTTAGATGATAACTTTCTGAAGTAAAATATGATTTGCTTCATTTTAAGTAGTCATATGTATATTTCCTTTGAGTTCATATCTAATGACATGTATAATAATGAGAGTTGTAAAGCAGTTACACATACTACTTAGTCATGAGTTTAACTCCAAGTTTAAACACGAAGGTGTTTTCTGGGTAATAGATGTTTTTCAAAATTATAATAATGTAAAAATTAGTCTACTAAAATCCTTCAGTAGCAGTAATGCTATTTCTTATGTGGATAGCTATCAGAAAAAAATGCTTTCACGAACCATTCACTATGGTTTCATTTCCTTCCAGTAAAGGAAGATTATGTAGCACAGGGCTCCAGAATCAACAACCGATTGAGGCTGAATAGCAGTTTGAGTAGGGATCTATTTGAAATGTTTAACTAGTGAGGCAAAGCCACTAGGGAGAGGAGGGAGATGAGATTCCTCTTTATGGAAGGAGTGGCAAAATCACATGGCATTAAGTCATGTGATATGGGAGGAAAGTTTGTGACCACCTCTGGAAACAATCTACCACAAGTCCCTTTTTGTCTGTTTGCTCCAATTGGCTTACATTTCAGAACTAGAAGTCTCTCATGCGTGGGTAGGAGGAGGAGGCAAACAATTTTTTTTTTTGTTTTAGAAATATTAAGCACTTCTAAGATTCCACATGAGCTGCATTAAGTTGCCTTAGAAAGATCCAAGAAACTCAAGCCACAGTCTTTAGAGTCATTAAAAATCAAGAGGCCACAGCACATAAACTTGTGACTGAGTTCCAGCAACTTAAATAAGGTGTTAGAAAGGGTGGCGTACTGGAACACTCCTAATGTGACTCTGTAACTTCTACGTCATTTCTCAAATGTCACCTATATTGTACCCAAGATAGGAGGTCCTCCCACTTCTCTAGTGAAGACATTCCAATTACTGAACAAATTCCAATCAGTAAGATGTCCAATTGCAAAATGAATATTCCAAACTCAATCTTTTCCTTATTTATAAGAAAGCATATTTAGTAAATATAATGAAAGAAAAGATCCCAAAAAGGATTTCTATTGGTGAAAATCAATAGAAAGTGTAAAAACAAAACTAGAAATAAATTTGTTAAAACAGAACATATATTTAAAAGATTACTCAATTGATATACATAAAAGAAAACTTGAGTAAATGGAAAGCTATGCTTTGTTGTTAAATAAAACTTGGCATCATATCAGTTCCCTAACATTTATTTAGGATTTAAATATAATTCTAATAAAGATTTCCATAGAGATATTTAAAGGAGCATTTGACTCAATAACTGTAATGCATATGTAGAAGGATAACTATTTAGTGCTTCTAATTAAAGATGGTTGAATAAAGCATGCATATCTTCCTTCACTCCTTACTTCACTCCTTGCTAAAATGAGAATAAATGAATATGATCATGTTTTAAAAAGGCATAAATACATAAGGGTAAAAATATTGGGAGAGGAGACTACAATAACAACGTTCTGAAAATTATAAAGAGAAAGTTGTAAAACCACTTGACTTGTGTTGCAGGCTTGGAAATTAGTGACACCAGGAACTCCTAGAAATGGGAGTAAGAGTAGTATAAAAAAAGTAGAATTGAATGCAAATATACACACACACACACACACACACACACATATATATACACACATATATACACATATATATATATATATATATTTTTTTTTTTTTTTTTTTTTGAGATGAAGCCTCACTCTGTCTTCCAGGCTGGAGTGCAGCGGCATGATCTCAGCTCACTGCAACCTCTGCCTCCTGGGTTCAAGCGATTCTCCTGCCTCCTGGGTTGAAGCGATTCTCCTGCCTCAGCCTCCCGAGTAGCTGGGATTAAAAGTGCGCACCACCACTCTGAGCTAATTTTTGTCGTTTTAGTAGAGACAGGGTTTCACCACCTTGGTCAGGCTGGTCTCCAACTCCTGACATCGTGATTTACCTGCGTCAGCCTCCCAAAGGGCTGAGATTACAGGAGTGAGCCACTGCACCCGGCCTAAACTGCCCTCTTTCACGTCCCGTGGATGTCTCACAGGAAATGCAATCTTAGCATGTATAAAACTGAACCTGCAGCCGGGCGCCGTGGCTCACGACTATAATCCCAGCACTTCGGGAGGCTGAGGCAGGCGGATCGCCTGAGGTCAGGAGTTTGAGACTAGCCTGACCAACATAGTGAAATCCCATCTCTACTAAAACTACAAAAAATTACCTGGGCATGGTGGTAGGTGCCTGTAATCCCAGCTACTCAGGAGGCTGAGGCAGGAGAATCACTTGAACCCGGGAGGCGGAGGTTGCGGTGAGCCGAGATCGTGCCGTTACACTCTAGCCTGGGCAACAAGAGCTAGACTCTGTCTCAAATAAACAAAAAACACTGAATCTGCAATTTTTCATCTCCTGTCTCACCCTCCCAGGTAGCTGGGATTACAGCTTCGGGCAACCACACGTCGGACTCTCAAGGTGCTGGGATTACAGGTGTAAGCCACCACCCCCGGCCTGACAAGTATGTTTAAGCGGAAGTGGGCTCCAAGACTCCCTAACCCATTCCACACAGCTAGATTTTGAACTCTTTCCTAACATGGCAGAACACGGGGCGGGGGGCAGTTATTCTTTGTGGAGGGTGAAACCAAACGTCTGTGCCCTGAGAATATTGGGCACAAGTGAGGCCCAGGATACTGTACCGAAAACAGGGACATTAAAGTGTAGACTGGATTAGTTGTTAATATCCAAGTCTCCTCTTTAATTCAGTTCCCAGAGCATGATCTATTCTCTTAAGCATTGTAAGACCAATTTTATCTTAAACCTGACCTATTTTCTTAAGCATAATATTAGAAAATTATCGATTGAGGAATCGAGTCAATCCAAGATGGAATTCCTAAAGAGATTGCTGTAAGATAGTCCCTCAAACCAAAACCAAAACCAACAAAACAAGACAAAAAAGTGATTGCAGGTGAGGTTCCTCAGGAAATAAACTCTGAAATAGAGATTAGCTTGCAGGAAGTTAATTAGAGAGCACTCATGGGAACCACACTCATGAAAGTAAGGAAAGGAAAGGAAGCAGGACTGGGGAGAGGTAATTGGGCTGTGGTCACACCTGAAGCTGATCCCATGGAGATTTCTGAAGTAGGAATGGTTTTTCAAAGTTGTCCTGCATTATGACAAGCGTGGTGGGCATTTATACCTTCATCCTTACCAGTCACTGGATGCAGATTTCCCCTAAGGGGATGACTTTGGTGAGGAAGTTTTCTCTAGTTGAGAGCAATTTCCAGAGCTGCCAAACAGCTAAGGACTGTCTGTGGCAGCACTCCTAGTAGCTGATAAAATAAATTCTTCAGTTCTGAAGGGGGAGCTGGGGAGCACCTACCAGATCATCTCACAGTGAATCCCACACTTGTCCATGTACATAAGTTTCCCTTTAGCTGTTTAGTATCTGTTTCAGGCAGGAAAGGTTATGCTGTTGTGAAAAATGTAATGTTCTGGCTCAAAGTCAGTTTCAATTTGAGACTAAGGCTTCTTGGCAATAGCCTCTATATGGAACATTGCTGGCTTTTTGCATGCAGGAAGAGCACATGTTATACCACATACTGATTCTTAAAGCCTTTGCTAAAAAGTGACAAGTATCACTTCTGTTAACATTTCATTGGTTAAAGCATATCACATGGCTAAGTCTAAGGTCCTGAAGTGAGGATCTATCATACCCCCTGCATCAGTTATCTATTACCCCAAAGCTTAGTGAGTTAACACAATATGTATTGATGTGTTATTTTTCATACTTTTAAAGGTTGGCTGGGCTCAGCATGTTGATTCTTCTGCTCCTGTGGCATTAGCCAGAGTAAGTGAGGTGACTGCATTCAACTGAGAGCTCAGCCAAGGCTGAAATACCCAAGATATGACATTTTCCCATATATGACAGCTAGTATCAGCTGTTGCTGAGTTAAATATTAAGTTGAAATATTTCAGGAGATAAAATACAAGAGGAAAAATAATAGAGAAATGATAAGAAAATAAGAGGATCAGTCTGGGAAGTCCAAAATTTTCATTAATCAGAGATGCAAATATAGAGGACATAGAAAACGGAAGATAAATCACTGTGT
This sequence comes from Ateles fusciceps, assembly GCA_036589455.1. Classification (NCBI taxonomy): domain Eukaryota; kingdom Metazoa; phylum Chordata; class Mammalia; order Primates; family Atelidae; genus Ateles; species Ateles fusciceps. The sequence continues at coordinate 253,563 of JAZHEH010000827.1, read as the reverse complement.
AAATAATTTTAGGAAATTTCCCAGTAATAAAGGTCAAGAGTTTTCAGACCACAAAGTCACCCTGATAGCAAAATACCAAGCCACATAATTATGAAATTTCAAACAGCTGGGATCAAAATAAGAGCCTATATGCTGCTAAAGAGAAAACATGGTTTCATTTAAAAGATCAAGAATCACAATTTCATTGGACTTAGCAATAGAAATACTGGGAGTTGGAAGACAAAGGAGATTTGTCTTCAAATTCCAAGGGAATAAGATTTCCAATTTATAATTCTAAATTCAATTACCTACCTATCACAAGGAAGGGTATATAACAATATTTTTCAGGTGTGCAATATCTCAAAATGGTATCTTTTATTTACCAAAATAAGGAAGTAAATCAAGAAAGCACAAGGCATGCAAGCCAGGAAGCAAGAGATTGATTAGAAAAGAGAGAAAAAGGAATATTGCTTTTTATTAGGTCTAATATAATAACTGCCTTCAAGGGCAAGCAGTACAGATGAAAAAAGGTGAAATTCATTGAAGACTTAATATATTTGAACAAACTGAGAGAAGATTAATACTTCTAAGAGAGTTTATGTTTGAGTTAAAATGGATAATTATATGGTTCATATTTAAGTGACATTTACATAGCTGTAAAAATATAACCTGAATATTGAACTATATTGAAAAGTATGGGTGAGGAAATGTAGAAGGGGAGTGGTTTAGAAATGGATGCATGGAATAAGGATTGGTAAAAAACTAAATCCTTATCTCCTGTAGTGGGAGGTAAATAGATAAGTCCTGTAACTGAAATATTAAGAACTGAAACTACATATTTTATTTAGAAATAGAAAGTATATCTGTAATAGTTTGTTCTCATGCTGCCAATAAAGACATACCCAAGACTGGGTAATTTATAAAGGAAAGAGATTTAATGGACTCCCAGTTCCACATGGCTGGGGAGGCCTCACAATCATGGCAGAAGGCAAAGGAAGAGCAAGGCACATCTTACATGACAGCAGACAAGAGGGTATGTGTAGGGGAACTGCCCTTTATAAAACGGTCAGATATCGTGACACTCATTCACTGTCATGCGAACAGCATGGGAAAAACCTGCCCCCTTGATTCAGTTACCTCCCACTGGGTCCCTCCCACAACACAGGATTATGGGAGCTACAATTCAAGGTGAGATTTGGGTGGGGACACAGCTGACCCATACCAATATCCCAGTAGAAACCTCTAAAAGAATAGACTCTTCAATTCTGTGAATTAATACACTCTTTTTTTTGCTAAAGTCAGTTTGAGTTGCTTTTTCAGGTTTTTTGTTTGTTTTGATTTTTGTTTTTATACTAAAAGAATTTTGTGCAATACACATACACATATTCTCAGATCCCACAAAAGAAATTTGGGAAATATTTTGAAAAACTTCCCACGTGATTCTGATGCATAGTGTGGTTTGGGCATCACTACTCAGAAGGATTATAATCTTAGCAATGAGCTGTGTTCCTTCAGTAAGGAGTCTAATGAACTCATCTTTCAAATTCTGATAGAGATGATAGCTCATGTTCCAGCACACTGCTTCACTTTTCTTCTTATCTTCAGCTTAGGAGGCAAGATTTTATCTCACATATTTAAGTATGAAATAGTGATGATAGGAGCAGAAAGAAACACATTGCTTGCTTAGAGGGGAAAAAACCCTAAATAAAAAACAAAGGACTTGAAGAAATCAGGAATTTTGTTATCTGATAAACCCATAAATTTCCTCATGTGCTTTGAACTTTCCTGACTCCCTCTGCTCCTTTGCCTCTCTGCCCCAAACTTGGAAAAATGTTTTAGTACTTTATTCTTTATAAATAAATCTGAGCAAGGGTAGTGCTTTTATTCTATTAATACTCGATTTCTTCTGCCAAGAGATATTTTACCAGTTGAACTGAATCTGTAAATTCACTTAATAAGATGGCCAACTGGACAGTCTTTATTACTATTTCACCTGATGAACAAATATCTCTCCATTCCAAATCATTCTGTAGAAAGCAGAGTTCTCTTAATTGCTACTATATTAGTGTTACTGACATAAAATTGGGAATGAAATGCTTAAATAATAAAGCCACCAAGTAGTTGCAGACAGGGAAGAAGTCCCGTTTATCGATTGCTGCATAACAAACCATTTAAATTTTAATGGCTTAAACAATGGTCAGTTTTTAATATCTCATGATTTGTAGCTCAGAAATTTGTGCTGGTCTGGGTGATTATTCTCTTCCACATGGCAAGAACATAAGTCACTCTGAGGAACTAAGCTAATGAGTAGACCAGTCTGGAGGGTCCAAGGTGGCTTCGCTTACATGTCTGTCACTTTTAGGGGATAACTGGAAGGCTGAGCTCAGTTAGGACTGCTGACCACAGCCTCTACATATGGCATCTCTAGGTTGATGGTCTCAGGGTAGTTGGAGGTATATGACTGGCCAGGGCTTCCAGAGGAAATGTTCTAAGAGATCCGGACTAAAAATTCAAGGCTCTGACCCTAGACACAGAAGATTCAGAATATCTCTTCTGTTATATTCTATGGCCAAGGAAGTCATTAACGCCAGCCCAGATTCAAAGGAAGGGGAATTAGACTCATTACTTCTTAAGGAAAAGATTAGCAAAAAGTTTGTGACCACTTTTAACTTACCACAGAAAGTATCACTACACTCACAATTCTTGGAATTGGAAAATCCCATACTACCTACCATCAATCTAGAAGTTATCCTTCCTACAAAAATGTAGAAGAGTTCAGGCAGTGGCTCATGCCTGTGATCCCAACCCTTTGTGAGGCCAAAGAGGGTGAATCACTTGAGCACAGGAGTTCAGGACCAGCCTGGACAACATGGCAAGACCTCAGCTCCAAAAAAAAAAGTTACCCAAGTGTGGTAGTGCACAACTGTTGTTCCAGCTACTTGGAAGGCTGAGGTGGTCTGAGAACTTGAGGCTGCAGTGAACTGTGATAGTGCCACTGCACTCCAGCCTGGGCAACAGAGTAAGACCCCCCTCAAAAAAGGGCATACAAATAGTATGCCACTCAGATCCTTAGAAGACAGAACAACATGGAACACATGAGCAAGATACACAGAGACCCGTGACTGAGGCAACTTCAATGATTAGAAAAACAAAGCCTTTATTGGTAATAAGATTCTGAGGTACAGATTTAGCAAGAGCATAACAGAAGAGGCAAAACCTCTGTAGCAACATAATTGAAACATACTTTATATTTAAAATAAGTCATTTGCAGATATAATCAATAGTAAGAGTTTTCTGATAATCAAAAGTAGGAATTTTCTGAAAATAGTATTATATTTTATATGTGAAAAACTTCCCAGTTCAAGGTGGTGACATATAAGAGCAATGAGAAACTCACAAAAGTATAACCTGGACAATGAAAAAAGAAGAGAATTATGGACATGGCAAGAATTAAGTCAGTCTTTTTAGCCAAAGATGACTGTGTGATTTGAGCGGTTTCTTAGTATGGAGGATTAAGCTTTTACTGTAAAAATCCTATTATATTTGTTTTCATAGTCTGCTTATATTCACCATCTAGCTGAAAATATTTTTATCTTAGGCATTATTTCTGACTCAGTAAATATTTGTTGATTGGCTAATTAGACACATGATGCAGGTACAAATAAAAGAATAATAAGGAATGCATAGTTGAGAGTAACAACACCATCCCCTCTGATGACAGAAGATCCTCAGAAACTTTATAATCTATGTGATAGTTGAAAACAATATTATGAATTAGAATACAAAAAACTAAAACCTTTGTTTCTGCGTACCTAACAAACAACTTTAAAGATGCCCACTATTTTAAGATGATAGATTTTAACCTGAAGTTATTTCAAGTGACAGCAAATTTCTTTAAAATGGTCTGCCTATATTTTGTTTTTAATAGAGATAACTATTCCAAGGGTGATGGAAAATGTGTATAAAATTATACAAGAATAGTACGGATTCATTTTTTTAGAAGTGTTTAATTCAAGCCTATATTTGTAGTTTTAAAAATGTCTATCCACAGAGCATTTTCTTGTCACACATGTGCACCAATGAAACAAAAAGTTGAAGAGAATCACTGTCATCTCTAGCAAAGGAATGGCTCCTTTCCTAACATTCTTTAAAAATATGTATTTTACAATCCTTACACCTCATCAAAAGTGGCAATGGAGTAAATTCCCTGGTTTATGTTGTTCTCACAATTAAAATGGAGGTCCACAAATCACCTCTCTTTTTCCCCAGTGCTTTTCCATTGTTTTCTCCTTCTCCCTGAGACATTTGGGACAGTATCATTTGCCCTTTGGTTTACGATTAAGTCGCACGCTCAAGAAGTGGAGCCACTCCCCGGGGCAATCATGGTTGTCACAGCAGCTCCTTCTCTGTAGACCTGAGCAGCACGCTGGCTGGATCCTTGGGGTCCATGGCAAGATCTGTGGGGGCCTCTGCTTTGGACTTGGTGTGGTTCTTTTTCTTCGAGGTCTTTTCTTTCTTGCCTTTGGCAGTTCCCATGGTGATGTCATCATGGTCGTGACCGTTGGATGCATCTTCTCAATTCTCATCAATGCACTGTCCCCGAGAACTCTTGTTATCCGGCCTTTCTACCTACATAATTATCATTCTTCACTGCATCTTGGCGGGCTCTGCAGCCCCCAGGGACCCTGATCTCTGACTGCACCTCAGGGAGCTCCGTGAGACCGCCCACCTGTCTGGTCCGGCTCTCCCTTAGCTCCACCATCCAACTCAGTCTTAATCTTTGCACTGCCCTGCTCCTGACTCCAAGTCAGGGCTCTCCAGATGCAAGATAACATTCCCCCTCTTCTGGGTACCCTCCCTCCATCTCACGTTATTATAGGAGGTTTACATGATAAGCAATATATCCATCCAACTCCTTCAGGATTTTCTGCAGGGCCGGCCCAGGCTTGTTGGGCTCACCCTATCCTGGGGACATAACCTTCCAAAAAAGTCTCCAAGCCTGGGGCCCCAAGCGTGGGCATAGCCCCTGTGGTCACTCACACTTCCCTGGCCATCATTTTTACTTATAAAATAAAAAATTATAGTCTTGCTATTGACACTGAATCCTTTGATGGTAAAGATAGGCATGTTAGAAAATTTTGTCTCTCAGACTGGCAGGCACCTCTTGAAGGAATTATATTTCAGGAATAAGAAGAAAAAGAGTACAGCTTGTAATAGTCATTAGAAGAGCAGAGCAAGTTACCAAGTGTGATACAAAGAATTCAGGACAAATAGATTTTTAAAAAGAGACTTTCCTGAGAAATGATGGATAACCTTATGTAACTTGAAATTGGGAAATAATATTCATAGTTTAGCTTCATGAAATGTAAGTTTGCTCAGCACCGTTAATAATATTAGTCGTATGGCCTGGGATATGATACAAACTGGAGCCAGGCCAAGCATAATCACTATGAATGCTTTTTATTTGTGTGGGATTGTAATTATGCAAATTAAAATTTAGCTATGGTTACTCTTGCCTCAGTGCTGAATGGATTGTAAACATAGCTCTCAGGGAAATTGGAATTATGCTTTCAATGTACATTGCACCTGTACATCAGGAAAGGGCGTGGAATAAACGCTGTAGACATAAAATGTGGCTTTGGTGGGTCTGTACGTTATTGAATTGATAATGTGGCTTCATGTAAAGATGGAAATCTCTTTGTTGCACAGAGAATTTCTCAGAATTTCCTTCTTAAATATGTATGTTTCTGAATATAAAATTAATATTACATATTGGAGGAAATCCATAAATTTCACAACAGTAATATAAGACACTTGTCATTTCACTACTTAGAGATAGCTGCCATTTACGTCAACTTGCTTTACCTTCCAGTGTCTTTTTATGTATTTGTGTGTATATAATCAATATTTCAGAAGTCTGTATAGCATAGTGGTTGAAAGTACAGTTGGCTCTCCATATCTGTGGGTTCCACATTTGTAAATTCAATCAAGTGCAAATTGAAAATATTTTTAAAAAAACAGAATAGAAATAATATGACAATAAAAAAATACAAACAAAGCCCTAACACAGTAAAACAACTATTTACCTAGTATTTATATTGTATCAAGTATTATAAGTAATCTTGAAATGATTTAAAGTATACAAGAGGACATACCTAGGTTATATGCAAATACTCTGCCATTTTATATAAGAGACTGAAACATCCATGGATTTTGTTATCTGTAGGAATCCTAGAACCAATCCCCCATGGATACTGAGGGATGACTTTTCACATTTTGGAGCCAAAGTGCTTGGATTAAATTTTGGCTTCGTCAGCTCTTATCTATATGATTCCTCAGTTTCCTCATTTGTAACATAGTGGTAATAATTACCTAGGGTTCTTACAGATATTCAATGATGTAAGTCTCATTAGAGCACCCAAGGAAGTGTTTCTTCTTCTCTACTTATCCAAAGCTTCTTAAAGAGGGCCTGACTGTGGCTCATTCAATGGAAGAAAACTTGCTGTGATGACACATTGGCAGAACTTGCCAGAAATCTGCCTTGTAGAATACCAGAGAAATCTTTCATAAGGAAGTGCTTCATAGGAGGCTCTGTTAAAAAACTGCTTGTCAGGGAAGGACAGGTGCCAAGGGAAGCTGCTGTTTGCACTGTATTGCAGGCGTATTGCATTGTATCCTGGGGAAGCCACAGAAACAGGAAGTAAAACCCTTTCCTTCCACAGTGTCTCTCCAACATCCTCCACTGACAAAACTTAGCATTGTGTCAGATGGTAAAGAAAAAATATCTAAAGAACCTAGTTCAATTTTGACAGAACAGGCAAAAAGAATGAATTTGGAATTGAGAAAAAATAAATTGATAATTGGTAGTTATTATAAAACACTTAGAACAGGGTCTGAGATATAGTCAGTGCTCAAGAACTATTAGCTTGGACAATTTCAGTCACATATGCACACAGATGTGTAAAAATTGGATTGCTTCTATTGAAATCACATTTTATACTCTGAATTTTAGCTTAACATCATATTATGACTGTTTACATTAAAATTTCTTGAAATCCTAATTTTATGTCTATACAATTATCTATAATGAGGAGATATAATTTATTTGGCTGTTACACTATTGTATATATTATGGGTTGTTTCTAATTTTCAGTCTGGTAATTGAAACTAGGTGAATATTTATGTTTTCAATGCATTTAAAGAAAATTAGTTTATAAAAATAATTTTAGAGATGGGTTCTTATCACGTTGCTTAGGCTGGTCTTGAACTCCTGGGCTCAGGCAATCCTCTCTTCTCACCCTTCCAATGTACTGGGATTATAGGCATGAGCCACAATGCCCAGCCTCAATGCATGTTAAATAATTTTTTTATGATTAGCTTCTCAAGGAGAGATTCAAAGAATGAACATTCATAAAATTTTTATGTCTTATCAAATTTATTTTCAAAAATATAGTTCCAATTCACATTTACTCTTAAGATTTGCATCTGACACAATAGATTTGATACTACATAAGTTTAAACTTTTACTCTTTGACATGAGACAAATAATCCTATGTTCGTCTTAATTTGCAGTGTGACTATTAACAAGGTTTCACATGTCATTTTATACTATTTACTCATATTTCTATCATAGTATTAAAGGTTTGTTTTACTATTTTGAAAACTTCTTAATATATGAAGCGTAACAATCCTTTGGCTATTAGATTTTTTACAAAAATATTTTTCCCCCCAATTTAGCATTTGAGATTTATAATTTTTTTAAAGTACAAGGTTTTACATTTATAACTCAAAAATATATTCCTCATGGTTTTTCTGTATCTTTTATTGGAAAATACTCCCACTCCCTTAAGATTGTTTACACCTTTACTTATATATTTTTTTCTAGTTTGTTTATGATTTTATTTGTTAGAGATTTAATTCTAAGCATCTGAAATTAAGTTTGGTGATTATCTAACATTGTATTTTTTTCAAAATAGATTAATTAGGTCACAAAACACATATTAACTAATTTAAGAAGATTGAAATTATATCAAGCATCTTTTCTGACTACAATGCCATCAAAAAAAGATGAGTAACAGAAGGAATTTTGAAACATTCACAAATACATGGAAATTAAACAACATACTCTTGAATGGCCAATAGCTAAAAGAAGAATTTAAAAGATAAATTTAAAAATAACTTGGGACAAACACTGGACACACAACAGATCAACAGGTATGGTATTCAGCAAAAGCAGTTTTGAAAGAAAAGTTTATAGCAATAAACATCTACATCAAAAAAGAAGGAAGAATTTAAATAAACAAGCTATGCCTCAAGGAATCAGAAAAAGAAAAATGAACTAAGCCCATATTTAATAGAAGGAAAGAAATAATTAAGATCAGAGAAGAAATAAATGAAATAGAGACTAGAAAAATAAGAAAGATTAATAAGATGTTTTTTTGTGAAGACGAAATTGAAAAAAAAATTAGCTACACTAAGAAAAGAGAAGTCTCCAATAAATAAAATCAGAAATGAAAAAAGAAACATTACAACTAATATTACAGGCAGTGCATGGTGGCTCATGCCTGTAATCCCAGCACTTTAGAAGGCCAGTGTGGGCAGATGGCTTGAGTCCAGGAGTTCAAGACCAACCTGGGCAACATGATGAAACCCCGTCTCTACCAAAAATTCAAAAATTAGCCAGGTGTGGTTGTGTCATTAGTCCCAGCTACTTGGGGGGCTGAGGAAGAGGATTGCTTGAGCCTGGGAAAGTTGAGGCTGCAGTGAGCCCTGACAGTGCTACTGCACTCCAGCCTGGGCAACAGAGCAAGAACCTGCCTTGAAGAGTTAGTTAGATACATAGATAGAAATATAGATAAAACTAATGCTACAGAAATACAAAGGAGATTAGGAAACTGTTATGAACAATTATATGCCTACAAATTGGGTAACCTAGAAGTGGTAGATAAATTCCTAGAAAAATAAAATTTACCAAGAGAGAATCATGAAGAAACAGAAAATCTGAACAGACCAATGATAAACAAGCAGATCAAATCAATATTTTAAAATCTCCAATCAAAGAAAAGCCCAGGGTTTGATGCCTTCACTTCTGAATTCTACCAAACATTTAAAGAAGTATTAATGCCAATCCTTCTCAAACTCTTTCAACAAATCGAGGAAGAGGGGAACACTTCCTAACTCACTTTATGAGGACAGCATTATGTTGATGTCAAAGCCAGACAAGCACACTACAAGAAAAGAAAATACAGGCCAATATCCCTGATGAACATAGATGTAAAAACACTCCACAAAATACTAGCAAACTGAACTCAACAGTACATTAAAAGGATTATTCGCCATTATCAAGTGGAATTTATCCCTGGGATGAAAGGAAGGTTCAGCACACACAAATCAATAATTGTGAAACAAGACATTAAGAGAATGAAGGACAAAAACCATATGATTATCTCAAGAGATGCAGAAAAAGCTTTTGACAAAATTAAACATCCTCCCCATGATGAAAGCTCTTAACAAATTAGGTATAGAAGGTATGTTCCTGAACAGAATGAAGGCCATATGTGACAAGCTTAGAACTAATATCATGCTCAATAGTGAAAATTGAAAGCTTTGCTTATAAGATTAGGAACAAGACAAGGATGCCCACTCTTACCATTTCTATTCAACATACTACTGGAAGTCCCAGACAGAGCAGTTAGGCAGGACAAAGAAATAAAAGGCATCCAAATTGGAAAGGAAGAAGTTAAATTGTCTCTATTTGCAGATGACATGATCTTATATATAGAAAAATTTAAAGAGTACATCAAAAAACTTAGAACTAATAAATTCAGTAAAGTTGCAGGACACAAAACCAGCATACAAAAAATTAATAAGGTTTCTGTATACTATCAATGAATTATTTGAAAAGCCAAGAAAATAGTCCCATTTACAATAGCCACAAAAACATGCTTGAAAGAAATTTAACCAGGAAGTGCAAGAGCTGCATGCTGAAAACGATAAAACATTGATGAAAGACATTGAAGAAGATACAAATAAATGGAAAAATATCCTGTGTTCATTGATTAGAATAAGTAATATTGTTAAAATGTCTCCGCTACTCAAAGTGATCTACAGATTTGATGCAATCCCTATCAAAATCTCAGTAACATTTTTTACAAAAATGGAGAAAAATGTAAAATTAGTTCTTGGCATCTTTGTGGAAAATCAATGGATTGTAAACATATGGATTTATTTCTGAGCCCTCTACTCTGTTCCATTGGTCTATGTGTCTGTTATTAGGCCAGTAGCATGCTGTTTTCATTAAAGCTTTGTAGTACATTTTGAAATCAAGTAGTGTGAATCCTCTGGCTTTGTTCTTTTTGCTCAAGACTGCTTTGGCGATTAGTAATTCTTGATTGCAGGAAATCTGAGAAATACAGAACAATACAAAGAAAAATTTAATGTCATTCAAAACTGATCATCAGAGAAAGTATGTTAATATTTTGGTGTATCTCCCCCTATTTCCCTGTGCATGCTTAAGAAAAGAAACAGTTTTCAGAAATAAATCTTATATATAGTTCAGCATTTTTTTGGTTAAATACATACATCTATGGAATAGTTTTATACTATGTAATATTTTAAAACATATTGTCCTTAGAGTCTATGTGGCATTTTAGCATATGACTTTTCCATAATTTAATGAATTCTACACATTGACCATTTATATATATACATATTTTAAATTATTTGTTGGCTGGATACGGTGGCTCATGCCTGTAATCCCAGCACTTTGGGAGGCCGAGGTGGGCAGATCACGAGGTCAGGAGATCGAGACCATTCTGGCCAGCATGGTGAAACCCTGTCTCTACTGAAAATACAAAAATAAGCTGGGCATGGTGGCGCAAATCTGTAATCCCAGCTACTCGGGAGGCTGAGGCAGAGTATCCCTAATCCAGGAGGCGGAGTTGCAGTGAGCCGAGGTCGCGCCACTGCACTCCAGCCTGGTGACAGAGTGAGACTCTGTCTCAAAAAAAAAAAATTTATTTATATAATTTTATTTTGAGAGGGAGTATCACTCTGTTGCCCAGGCTGGAGTGCAGTGGCACAATCTCAGCTCACTGCAACGTCCGAATCCTGGGTTCAAACAATTCTCCTGCCTCAGCCTCCCGAGTAGAGGGGATTACAGGTGCATACCACCATGCCTGGCTAATTGTTGTATTTTTAGTAGAGACAGGGTCTCACCATGTTGGCCAGGCTGGTCTTGAACTCGAGACCTCAGGTGGTCCACCCACCTTAACCTTCCAAAGTGCCGAGATTACAGGCATGAACCACTGTGCCTGGTCAATGTTGTTTACTTTAAAAAGATATTATGATGATATGAATATTTGTCTAGATCATTATGCAGTTGAATTAACTTCTGAAAGTAAATTACTAAAAACTGAATTACTAGGCCAAAGGGTATGAACATATTTAAGGTTCTTATCCATAATGCCAGATTGTATCACATGATGTTTGCATCAATTAATGCCTCCAGCAACACTGTTAATGTATTTTTCATCACATCTTGCTCTGCACTGGATTTTAAAACAAAACAGGGGCTGAGGGGCATCCTGCCAATTTGGCTGGTAAAAAATATATTTTATAATTAAAATATTATTTTGTTAAGTTCCTGAATTGAATAGGCATGTACAACCTCAATAATCTTTAGGAAAAAAAAATCTTAGCTTTTTTTTTTTTTTGCCAGCTTTCTTTAAAAATAACTTTTAAAAAGATTTCTATGATTTAAAAAATACTATAAGGAACTTAATTGAGCTTACGTTAAGCCTGAAATTGATTTGGGAAGAAATGACATCTTGACGATAGCTCATATTTTCACAAGGGAGCATTTTATCCTTTGCCATTCATTGAAATATTTTATATTACTTAGTAAATGTGTTCTTTAGCCCCCATATATTTTTAAGGATTATTCCTATGTCTTTTATGATTTTGGTATTTTTATGTATGGGGACATTTTATGATTTTTACTGCCACTGAGACGAAAATCCTTTTTCCCTTCGAATCATCTAAATTGTAATTTCAAGATTAGAGAAAAACAGTATAATGTGGTAATTAAAAATCTCGGCTCCTGTAGCCAGGCTTTACCATCCATATCTGAATTCACCTCTTACCACCTAACTTGGGCAAGCTGGCCATGCTGGATATTTTCCTTTCTCCCCTCCAGAGTCCTCTCCCTGCTCTGCATCCTGCTCTGTGTCCCTAAGGTTCCCCTTGCTGCGGCTTCCTTGCCTTCTGGCTTCCAGTTAGGTTCAGCCAATGAGGACATTGGCAGGAAATCAGAGTGGATGGAAGTAGGGGAAAGTATTTATTTCCAAGATTTCCTCCCTGCTTAACTGGTGGCAGCTCCTGTGTCCTGCCAAAGGCTGCAGCTCTTATCAGAGGGCCTCTCCACACAACTACCCTTCAGGCTTGCACTTGGTCACATTTTCCTGCTGTTGCTAACCTAGGGTGCTGCAAGATCCTCTGGGGTTTTTCTAACACATGCCCGTGCCTGGGTAATGTCCCTGTTATCCAGCTTGAGTGTGTCATCTGCTTCCCACCAGGATCTTGACTAAAAGCAAACAGCACACAGGAATAGTACATACCCTTGTCATTTTTCTCATATCATTGGGAATGACTCTTGGCTGCCATTATGATTATAATTTTGGCAATCAGTGTAAGATAGGCATTCTACAGTATGTTCGGGAAGTATCATTCTCTGACTTTCTGAGTTTTATCAGGAAAGATTGTTGAATTTTATCCTCTGAATTTTGATATATATAGATATATATAGTTTGTTTTTAAATTGGACTTATTAATGTGTTATTTTAAATTTTGAAGGTTTTCTATTGATAAATCATCCTTTCATTCATCCCTGGAATTATCCAAATTAAATTTCCTTTGCTAATATTTTATTTTAGGTTTTTAAAAATCATTTTCAACTGAATGCTAGATATGTTCAGGCCATCTAAAACAACAGGCTTAGAAAAAGTAATACCTTAAACTGACCTTTGTTTAAACATGAGTCACTTTGAATAACTGAAAATTTTAATAGCCTTCTATCACCCAAAGTTCCTTTTTGTGCTGTTTCCTATAGTTTGTAGTCCAGAAGCAATTGGCTTATGCAAGCTTTAAGAAGGCATATTTGAGGAGGGGTGGCGTGGGAGTGGAGGAGACAGACCACAGCATAATGTCTAGGAATTATGACTAAGCCAGAGTGAAGAGAGTATAAAATAATTGTTTTCCTCCCCCACTTTTTTTTCTGTATTTGAAAAACGACTCTGTTCTTTCTACCATGTTTCCTATTGGATTTAGAACCTAGAGCTTAAGTGTATGGCACTTAGTAATTCCAATATTTCATACCTATTATACCTTGCAATACCATTTTATTTCAATGATGGAATTTTACTTTTGGTTTCCATGAGTCAATTCCATCATAGCAGGATCCTGAGCACAATGATCTCCTAAAGATGAAAATAATCGTGTTTAGTATTTTTATGAGTCATTACACATTTGGTGTCAAGCAGTTGAAACACTGGAATCGTAATATATAATTGCTGAACGATTGACATAAGAAAACTGACACTATTTAGTTCTGTCCCCCAGAGAGTCTGGCATTGAAACAAAAGTAAGATTACAAAGATTGTATTGGAACTTTTAAATGAGATTCTACTTGATTTCATGTGACTTAATCTAAGGACAGAATCTGCAAATATGAAACTTTACAGGCCAGGCATGGTGGCTCATGCCTGTAATCCCGGTACTTTGGGAGGGTAAGTGGGTGAATCACTTGAGGTCAAGAGTTTGAGGCCAGCCTGGCCAGCATGGTGAACTACATGTTGTCTACTAAAAATACAAAAAATTAGCCAGGTGTGGTGGCACGTGCCTGTAGTCTCAGCTACAGAGAAGCTGAGGCAGGAGAATCACCTGAACCCAGGAGACAGAGGCTGCAGTGAGCTGAGATCCCACCATTGCACTCCAGCTTCGGCTACAGAGCGAGACTCTGTCTCAAAAAAAGAAACTTTGCATTTTCATCTAAAATTTTGTGTCAGGCAGTACCTAGTAATGACAAAATGTTTTTATTTATAATCAAAGACTTACAAATAACATAGAAGAATTAGAATTTGTTTGAAGAGAGAGGCAAGTTTCTAAATTGGAGAGTAGAGAGTTTATTTTGTGATGTGTTTTCTTATTTATCATCCCTTGTCACTTCCCACTCCCTAGCTAAGAATATTTCCTTACTCTGAACCCACTGGCCTGTGAGAATTCCATTCCCACAATAAACTTACTTTACAGGCTCTCTTTTCTAGTATTCTTTTGTGGTTTAGAACTGCAAAATCAAGTGTGAGAATATACAATATCTAGTAAAAGTCAGCATTACTGAATGAACTCATTAAAGCCAAGTGGGAATTGCAAACTCCAAAAATTAAAACATCTGAACATCTGTTAAAACTCAATCTGTGTTTCTTCTTTGAGAAAAATAATAAATCTGATCAACTCTCGATATAGCATCTGAAAAGAATAAACAAAAGAGCTAGATAAGAAAAATTAATTTGGCAGATGGTTCAGTAAGTTAGGAACTGAGACAATTGTTGCAAAGTTTCTATAATTTCTTTTGAAAAGTAAATGTAAAGCAAGAAAATTCCCAAACAACAATAAAGTGAAATCAAGGAATTACATTTACCAATAGTATGAGATAGAAAATGAATAAAAACATCCAAATTATGTGTGAAGAAAGTCTACTGACACGTATTTTATCAGCACATATTTTAATCAGAAAAGTTAAAAGTTTTTAAATTTTATTTAAAGTTGTCTATTTAAGCTTTATTTTTTACAAAGTACTGTTTCCTGCTGTAAGAAAAGGCCTTATCGTGACTTGATCATTATACATTGTATGCATCTAAAAGAATTTACATGTACCCCATAAATAAGAAATATGATGTATGAAAAACAGGCCTTATGAAGTTGCTTTCATTCTTCCCTCTTTTCTTTTTTTTGTATACTTTTGCAGTTTGCTTTGTCTCACAATGGCAAAATGAAACATTTGTATAATTTGTGAAAAAGTCAGGTTTCTATAGAACATATGTCATACACATGCAAAAGGCATCACATAGTTGAGTGTTGCTGTATTACATTTAGGCCAGGTGCGGTGGCTCACCCTTATAATCCTAGCACTTCAGGAAGCCACAGCAGGAGGATTGCTTGAGCTCAGGAGATCGAGACTGTCCTGGGCAACATAGTGAGACCTCACCTCTATAAAAAAATTCAAAAAATTACCCTGGCATGGTGGCGCATACCTGTAGTCCTAGCTACTTGGATGGCCGAGATGTGAGGATCGCTTAAGTCCAGCAGGTGGAGGATGCAGTGAGCCATTATCATGCCACTGCATGCCAGCCTGGGTGACAGAGAAAGACCTTGTCTCAAAAAAAAAAAAAAAAAAAAAAGAAATAAATAAAAATAGTATATTTAACTCTTACTGTCTAAGAATAGACAAATTCTCAACTCTACTATCGTAACTATTTACCCTTGTTCTCTCTGTAGCCTCCAAATTAAGGTGTGATTTCAGTCCTCTACCCCAAAAATTCTTAATATCTTCATGTGATAGCAAATTTAAAAAAATAATAATAAAAAAAATTCATGATCATTTTACATGCTTTAAGTTAGGGAATATAATTTTATTACGGAGCCACTGTTCCCTTAAGTTACCTCAGTGTAGGTGTTAAATGGTATCAAATACACCTACATGGCTGGGCCCCACAAACTGGGATCCTGAAACATCGGCTCCACACCCATCCCATCCTTATCACTGTACTTTCACCTCAAGTAGAACATTCAAGGGAGGAGGATGCTCACAAAATTCTCCTTGACCTTTCATTTTGTTCTCCATATCAGATGCTGCAAATAATATTGTTTCAAGCCATCTGGTTTTTGAGCTCCCAGGTATAGATGTATCAGGTATGTCTGGTATTTTTGTGGAAACCATCTGGAAACATAAATACAAAGGCCTGCTTCAAGGTATGAGAGACAGCTCTCCATGTGGACGCCTCCACCCCATTCATTTTTATGCAAATGCTATTTCCATGCCTGCTGCCCTTTCAGTTCCAAGTTTCAGTGTCATCTTCTACGCTGTTGTCTTTTAGGTATCTAGACTCTGAGCTGGGATTGAGACTGAACTCCTAGATTATTTCAGTGTTCCCCCATTCATGTCTTCTCTTCCACAAGTCCCCTTTCATCATCTTTGCCTGTTTTTGCTCCTCCCTCCCTTGTCATCCCAACTCCAGCTGCCCCCAGCTTCCTTCTGGACAATTTCACTTCCTTGTCAAGGTTTTCCCAGACCTTGTTTTTAGTTTGGGAAAGCAAATAATATGATGCTGTCTTGAGACACATGGTATTTCCATGTAGCGTTTTAAAAGATGATACTCTATATAATCATTTCTTTAAACACTTTTTTTTTTTTTTACAAAGTCAAAAGTTTGTTTACATAAACATGGTAAAAACCAAAGTGGTGCAAAAGGGTTATAAAATTAAAATGCATTTTCCTCCCACCTTTGGTTCCTATTTATGTGATTGATCATCTTAGAGGAAACTCCTGCTCTTGGTCCTGTGTAACTTTCTAGAAATAGATAAGAAGGTATGCATATTTTAAAAAAATTATGATCATTTTGCATCAGTGCTAACATGTTCTATACCCTCTTTTTATCTTGATTTTTGTGGGTGAAAGAATCAATTTCCCCTTTACCTTTCTGTTTATTTTTCTTCTATTTTTAAAATTTATTTTTTCTATTTTTTTTTATTCATTTCCCTATTTCTTTCACAGGTATGGATACCTTTCTGTTTATTATCTTTTTGTATTGGTTTTGTATTATATCCATTATAATACTGAATAGCAATGGGAACGTTTTCACTTTCCCTGATTTACTGTGGCTGCTTTATTAAATATGATGTTTACCATACTTTAAAAATAATATCCTCTGTTAGATGGAGGAAGTCTATTTCTTGGTTTGCTGTGAATTTTTACTGTGAATAAAATGTGTAAAAAGTGTAAAATTTTATCATATTTTAAATCAATAGAGATAATTATGTGATAATTTTCTCATTTCAAGGCATACCTCAGAGATATTGTGGGCTCTTTTCCAGACAAACTTGTATAAAATGAGTCATACGAATTTTTTGGTTTCCCAGTGTATATGCAAGCTATGTTTATACTATACCATAGTTCATTAATTTTACAATAGAATTACGTCTAAGAAAACAATGAACATAGCTTAATTAAAAAATATTTCATTGCTAAAAATGTTAACAATCATCTGAACCTTCAGTGAGTCATAATCTTTTTGCTGGTGGTGGGTCTTGCCTCTATCTTGATAACTTCTGGACAACTTGCTGAAGCCTCTACATTGGCACTTGCTGCTTCCCCCTTGCATCCTTATGTTATACAGATGGCCTCTTTCCTGTTGACTAATCAGGGTTGTAGTTGCGGAAGGCCGGGATGGCTGTGTGGATTTTTGCAAAGAGGACAGCAATAAAGTTTGCTTCCATCAGTTGACCCTTGCTTTCAGAAAATACTTCTCTATGGCATGCAGTGCTCTTTGTTTGAATTTTACCTTCAGTAGAACTTCTTTCAAAATGGGAATTAATCCTCTCAAATCCTGCTGATATTTTATCAATTAAGTTTATATAATATGCCAAATCCTTTGCTTTCACTTCAACAATGCTCATAGCATCTTCACCAGGAGTAGATTCCATCTCAAGAAATAATTTTCTTTGCCCATCCATAGGAAGCAACTCCTCATCAATTCAACTTTCATCTTGAGATTGCAGCAATTCAGGCGTATCTTCAGACTCCACTTGTAATTCTAGTCCTTTTGCTATTTCCACCACATCTTTAGTTCCTTCCTTTACTGAAGTCTTGAACCTGTCAAAACCATCATGAGAGTTGGAATCAATTTCTCCAAACTCCTATTATGTTGATATTTTGGCTTCTTCCCATGAGTTACAAGTGTTCTTAATGGTGTCTAGAATGGTAAATCCTTTCTAGAGGTATTCCATTTACTTTGCCCTAAACCAGCAGAGGAACTATTACATATGGTACCTATAGTCTTATCAAACGTATTCAATAATGAGACTTGAAAGTCAAAGTTACTCCTTGATCCATGGGCTGCAGAATGGATGTTGTATTAACAGGCATGAAAACAACATTAATCCCCTTATATCTCTCTATCAGAGCTCTTTGGTGACTAGGTGCATTGTCATTGAGCAGTAATATTTTCAAATTTTGAAAGAAATCTGGCCGGGTGTGGTGGCTCACACCTGTAATCCCAGCACTTTGGGAGGCCGAGATGGGCAGATCACGAGGTCAGGAGATCAAGACCATCCTGGCCAACATGGTGAAACCCCATCTCTACTAAAATACAAACAATTAGCCAGGTGTGGTGGTACACACCTGTGGTCCCAGCTACTTGGGAGGCTGAGGCAGGAGAATTGCTTGAACCAGAGAGGTGAAGGTTGCAGTGAGCCGAGATAGCGCCACTGCACTCTAGCCTGGCAACAGAGCAAGACTCTGTCTCAACAGTAAATCTCAACAGTGGGCTTAAATGATTCAGGAAACTATGCTGTAAATAAAGGTGCTGTCATCCAGGCTTTTTTGTTCCATTTGTAGAGAACACAGGCAGGGTAGATTTAGCATAATTCTTAAAGATCCTAGGATTTTCAGAAAATTCTAGGATTCTGAAAATCCTAGGATCCTGAAGAATTAGCATTGGCTTCAATTTAGAGTCACCAGATATATCAGTCTCTAATGAGAGAGTCAGCCTGTTCTTGGAAGCTTTGGAGCCAGTCATTGACTTCTCCTCTGTAGCTATGGAAGTCCTTCATGGCTTCTTCTTTGAATATAAAGCTGTTTCATCTATATTAAAAATCTGTTGTTTAGTGTAGCCGCATTCATGAATGATCTTAGCTAGGTCTTCTGGATAACTTGCTGAAGCCTCTACATTAGCACTTGCTGCTTCACCTTGCATCTTTATGTTATACAGATGGCCTCTTTCCTTAAACCTCATGCACCAACCTCTGCTAGCTTCCAGGTTTTTTTCCTGCAGCTGCCTTACTACTTTTAGCCTTCATAGAATTGAAGAGAGTTAGGGTCTTCCTCTGAATTAGGCTTCGAATTAACAGAATGTTATGTCTGTTGTGATCCTCTATCCAGAACACATAAACTTACCGTATTAGCTATAAGGCTATTTTGCTTTCTTATTATATGTGTGTTCACTGGAGTAGCACTTTTTTTTTTTTTCTAGATGGAATTTTGTTCTTCTTGTCCAGGCTGGAGTGCAATGGTGTGACCTAGGCTCACTACAACCTCTGCCTCCCAAGTTCAAGTGATTCTCCTGCCAAAGCCTCCCAAGTAGCTGGGATTACAGGCATGCGCCACCACACCCAGCTAATTTTGTATTTTTAGTAGAGAAAGGGTTCCACCATGTTGGTCAGGCTGGTCTTGAACTCCTGACTTCAGGTGATCCACACGGCTTGGCCTTCCAAAGTGTTGGGATTATAGGCATAGGCCACTGCGCCCAGCCTGGAGTAAGTAGCACTTTTAATTTCTTTTCTTTTTCTCTCTCTCTCTCTCTTTTTTTTTTTTTTTTTTTTTTTTTGAGAAAGGCTCTGTTGCCCAGGCTGGAGTGCAGTGGTATGATCTCGGCTCACTGCAACTTCTGCCTCCTGAGCTCAGGTGATCCTTTCACCTCAGCCTACTCTGTAGCTGGGACTGCAGGTTCATGCCACCACACTCAGCTAGTTTTTTGTATTTTTAGTAGAGACAGTGTTTTGCCATGTTGCCCAGGCTGGTCTCAAACTCCTGGGCTGAAGGGCTCGGACTGCCTTTACACCCACAGTGCTGGGATTACAGGCATGAGCCACTGTGCCTGGCCTAATTTCTTTCAAGAACTTTTCCTTTGCATTCAGAATTTGACTGTTTGGCACATGAAGCCTAGCCCTCAGCCTATCTATGCTTTTGACATACCTTCCTCTCTAAACTTAATCATTTCTAGCTTTTGATTTAAAGTAAGAGACATTCAAATCTTCCTTTCACATAAATACTTAGAGGCCATTCTAGGATTATGGAATGGCCTAATTTCAATATTGTTATGTCTGAGAGAATAGGGAGGGCAGAGGAATGAGAAAGAAAAGGGGAAACTGCCAATAAGTAGAACAGCCCAAACACACACTCACCATTTATTTATGCAGTTTACCCTCTTAAATGGGCATGGTTTGTGGTACCCCAAAACAATTACAATAGTAACATCAAAGACCACTGACCACAGATGATAGTAACAGATTAATAATAAAAGTTTGAAATACTTTGAGAATTACCAAAATGTGATACAGAGACATGAAGTGAGCATATGTGGATGAAAAAATGACCCCAATAGACTTGGACTGACACAGTGTTGCCACAAACTTACAGTTTGTAACAAAATGCAATTGTCTATGACAAACCATATCAGTGAGTATCATGCCCTGATACTTGGTAGGAGTGAGAAAATTTGACTATTAACGTATTGATTATTGGTTATTGAGGTTTTTTTAATTTCTTAAGTCAACATAAGTTGTTTTAAAAAACTCTTTCCATTATTTTTGCAAGTATATTGACATAAAATTTTCATTGTACTGTAGTTGTACTCAATTAAAATGTTTTGTTTTTTCAAGCATTTTTCTTGGTTAACTTTACTAATTTTTTCTTGCATTGGCTTTTATGAATAAATTAATATTTGTTTATTTGTATACTCATTGTTAATTAATCTTTACTCTGTTCCTTCTAGTACCTTCTTATATTTTCCATAGTTTTCTTCTCTACTTTAACATGTATGTGATTTGTGGATGAGATTTATAGTTTCTAAACAGTATGTTTTACATTAAAAAAATTATTCGGGGGGTGGGGAGGTTGAGGAGGGGATAACATGGGGAGAAATGCCAGATATGGGTGACAGGGGGGATGGATGCAGCAAACCACATTGCCGTGTATGTAGCTATGCAACAATCCTGCATGATTTGCACATGTACCCCAGAACCTAAAGTACAATAAAAAAAATTATTTATGATTCAATTGCAATAATGACCAGAGCTTTTTCTACCTAGCTTCTCCATTAATATTATTCACTTTGTATTTTACCATCCCCATAAAATTTTAGTCAGTAATTATTTTTTTATGTATTTTCTCTATTATTTTAGAACTTTAATTTTGTGATTTTTACATCTATTTCAAAATTCAAAATGTACAAAAGCGTCTATGGTAAATTTAAATTTCTCTATCGTTCTTACAGGTCTCCAGTTCCTTTCTCCTCTGGAGGTCCCAAACTTGTCAATTTCTTGAATAGAAGGAGGTAGTTAAGCAGGAAAATATGTTCTAATAAAACTTCCAAATACATGTCAATATGAGCAGAGAAAGACCCTATATGCAGTTAAAAATGCCCAACTTTCAGAGATGTCAAGATTAACTGAGACATTAAGCACTTATGATCACTGGGGCACAATACATGGTTAGCCAACTGAAAAATACAAACACTGTTGTCTTTATTATTTATTAATGCCACTTGAGGCTGGATAGTAGCTAAGAATACAGACTTACTTAGGGAAATTTATTTATTTAATTAACAATAAAACAAATACATATTACAATAAAATAAAAATTAAATAGACACTCCTGGATTAGAGTCCCTCTGTTGCCATTTTTAAATTGTGTGATGTTGGACAAGTCATTTTAATCTCTAGAATTTTCAGATTTACCTCCTATGATACAGGCATCATAATAATACTTACCTATTAGAATATTGTCAGTTAAATGAAATCATGGATGTAATGAATGTATACATCTAAATCATAGTATTGCCTTGAATATAATCAGCACTCAATATGTATATTATTATTTTATTTGTTGTAGTAATTAATGATATGATTTTTAAAATTGTATTTCTTTGGCAGGGTCAGTAATTGATTCAGTTTAGACTGGAAAGATAGATTGAATGTAGACAAGAAATTTTTAAAATTGACAGGAATGTGGCTCTCAGCCTTAGGCCATAGGAGTATTTATATTCGATTAGTTTCTTGGGTGTTACTATACTTTAAAAATGTAAAATGTATTTGTGTTCATTTTACAGAAAATGAAAATAGAGCTGCCTAAATAATAGATAGTCAATCTGTTGGTTCCCCGGGGGACCTCAGAGATCAAGAGAATCACAGCCATGTTACTACATACTGCCTTATTTAACTTTCTGTTTCTCCTCGACACCAGCTCCAGGCAAGACAGCAGACTTCAGCTAAGCATATAATGGTTGGGAGAAGGCAGGAGTAGGTGGGGAAGACTGATCTGGGTAGGAGGTAGGCTGATTGCCAGATTCCCCAGGGTGATAGGGAAAGCTTTTTATTATAATTTAGTAGAAAGGCTTATGCCAAAAATGTTTCCATAAATAAATACAAATGTTGGTTCTTGTTGAAAAATGCAAATCAGATGGTTTCAATGTTTTAAACCTTACTTGGAATACCTTAAATAACAAGCACAAACATTTATGTGTGTACATATATACATTTAAATGTATACCAAATTAGGCACATAGAAAATGTATTAGAAAATGTATTATAATAGGCCCCCACCAGCGTCCTGACAACAGGCTGAAATGCAAATCAAATAATGCAATCCTTGAAGCGCTGCAGGAACTTTCATCACCACAGCAAGTATTCATTAGACCTTTCTTTAAGTTGTATTTAAACAATTGCAGCCAAAGGCAGACAGAAGTAAACATCTGGTCTGTCTGGCTATATCATTCCTATTCCAAAATGTTAATCTTCTACTTAGAGGGCATCAAAACAGTCCTGGGCAGATTAAATATGCCAGTATCTGATCCAAAGTCTGACTATTCTATATGAAGTAGAACTGATCTGATGTTGTTTCTCGACTGCTGAAGCACATACTACAAGGCTTTCTTAGAACTAGGATGTTGGCGTAAATTATAGGTACCTGGTGGTTGAGTTGAACTAAGATTGTCCATTCTTCATAAAACATCTGTAGAATATTTGGATATTACTTGATTGGCATAGATGAAGAATATGTATAATTTTCTTTATTAAAGCTTTCCTGACAAAACCAAAATATTTTCTGAGCTATAGTGGCCAATTCACTTCTAAATAATGAATTCCTGGGAATGAAAGACTGTATTCTAAGACTATTGTCTGGTCTAACAAACTGCAAACTTTTCCAAATACAATGTAGATTGAGGACAGATTTCATATTTGAATTATAAATCATCATTGAAAATTGTTTATGGATAAGAAAAGAGAATGTCAATAGAAATAGTAACTATAACGATTATCATTATTATGTGTCCTATATCTCACATGTATCTTTTATAAAAATACATTATAATAAGCCCCTCAAGTAGTTTCATCATAAAGTAACTTAGAGGTGGTTGGAGAGCTAAATAGTGGCAAAGATGGGACTTAATAGCAGGTCCCATGTTCTGCCTTAAAAAGTTCTGGGCATGGTGGCTCATACCTATAATCCCTGCATTGTGGGAGGCCAAGGCAGGAGGCTCATGTGAGGCCAGGAGTTTGAGACCATCCTGGGCAACATAGTGAAACCCTGTCTCTACGAAAAATAAAAAGTAATAATATGGGTGTGGTGGTACACACTTGTAGTCCCAGCTACTCGGGGAGTTGAGGCGAGATGATTGTTTGAGCTCAGGAGTTTGAGGATGCAGTGAGCTATGATTGGGTCACTACACTCCAGCCAGAACAAAACCCTGTCTCAAAAAAAAAAAAAAAAGAAAAAAGAAAAAACAAGGAGGAGAAGGAGAAGAAGAGGGACAGGAAGAGGAGGAAGAGGAAGAAGTGGTGGCGGTGGCGGAGGAGGACCTCTTTTTCTGATTGGGAAGTGATTTATTATATTCTAAAATGAAGTACTTAATAAAATGACATGTTATGACCCATAGACACCTTGAGAAAGCTTAGAATGAGGTGCAAATGACTCCAAATTTACTAGTTTATGTTACTGTTTCAAAATTTGACCTTGGTTAAGAGTGTTCCAGTGAAGCACCTGAAAAACTCTGTGGAAGCTCTCATTGCCACAAATGGGAAAAATAAGTCCAGGTGCATATTTTAATAACAGCAGTTATTATGTAAGTGAAAGATTACACAATTAATTTATAAATAAACACTATTCATTTATGAGTAGATAAACTATGAAGAGATAAACCACACTGTGCTAGGTGTAGGTGGTAGAGATGAATAAGGTATGTCTTCTGCCCTTGAAGACTGTGCATTCTAGTCAAATGAAGTGTGACTGAATATGCTCACTTATGCCTGGGAGCTAGGTATATATGAATGGAGGATGCACTCAGAGATCTTATGATGCCATTGGTACTGGAGTCTGTAAAAGTTTTCATGAATGCTAAAGCTGGACTTAACATTTACTAGGTTAACATTAGAAGCAACAGCATGCCAGGGCTGCTAATGGGCAGGGAATTAACACTGGAGGAAGTTCATGAGCTCAAAAAGCACCTCTGGATATAAAATTGATGAAAGATAATGGCAAAGGAGAAGAGACCTATAAGAGTTCAGGGACAAATCAAAGGACAGAAATCAAACCCATGATGGAACTGTTGGCAATTCTAATCTCTCAGTAGGCACGGAAAAAAATCAGATGTTGATGGCTCTGGGACAAGACTCAGAAATTAGATGAGTGGTTATATGCTATGTTAAGTGCACATGTGGTCTCCTATCAGAAACATGGATTTATTGTATTATTATATGATATATATGATAATTATTATTGTTCAAAGGAAACTGGAGCCAAGAAATCACCATGGAGATGTCTCCAGAATGTTTGCAGGTAGGGGAAACTCAGCTGGCTGGTTAAGCTACAAACCATGCCTTCTGTCACCAGGCATCCTGAAGGCCAGAGGCACTCAGCATACACAGAAGACACTAACCCAGTCATTTTCAACCCTAACTTCACATCAGTGTGACCTGGGGAATTTTAGACATATGTTAATATAAAGGTCTGTTCCCCAGAGATTCTGAATTTGGGATGGGGCCTGGGTATTGGCAGTTTTTTAAAAATAAATAAATTTTTTTAGAGCAGTTTTAGGTTCATAGCCAGATGGAGTGGAAAATACAGAGCATTCCCATGCAGTCCCTGTCCCTAAACTTGTATCTGTCAACATCCTGCACCCATGGTACATTAGTTATGATCGATAAACCTACATTGAATATCATTATCACGTGAGATCCATAGTTTCCATGAGGGTTCACTCTTGGTGGTGTATATTCTACGGGTTTGGACAAATGAGTATTAACATAAACTTACTATCATAGTATTATACAAACTGGCAATTTTATTTATTTTTTATTTTTTTGAGATGGAGTTTTGCTCTTGTTCCCCAGGCTGGAGTGCAGTGGCACAATCTCGGTTCACTGCAACTTCCGCCTCCCAGATTCAAGTGATTCTCCTGCCTCAGCCTCCCAAGTAGCTAGGATTACAGGCGTGTGCCACCAAGCCCGGCTAATTTTTATATTTTTAGTGGATACGGGGTTTCACCATGTTGATCAGGCTGTTCTTGAACTCCTGATTTCAAGTGATTCACCTGCCTCAGCCTCCCAAAGTGCTAGGATTCCAGGCATGAGCCCCAGAAGCTGCCCTATGATACTGCCCATAAAATTACCCTGGATCCCTCGCCCTCCAGGAACTTTAATCTTTAGACAAAAGCAAAATAATATTTCTGAAACTCTGCTGACGAGTAGAGGAAATACTAACTTGCTACAAAGATGTCACTGTTTGTGGGCAGGAATGGGGACAACCTACAGAGGTTGAAATGTGCCCAACAGCCTCAAGGCCAGAACTTGGCTGGAAAGAACTTATTAACAACACACTTCCATTATATGTCATAATGGAAGGAGGGGATGCTTGGGACTCCAGACAGATTTGGTTAAGAATTCTAACTTTGTCAAGTTCTGTTTCTTTGAACAAAGCATCTAAATTCTCCATTTCTCAGATAAAGAATCTGAGAAATGGAGATGGTAGTAGATAACTTGAAGGGTCATTGTGAGAAGCAAAGTCCTTACATCCAGCTTAGCATATTCCCAGCATTTTGTCAGTAATATATAAATGGACTCTATTATAATTATCATTAGTAGTAACGGAAGAAGAGTATGTAAACAGTTTTTTTAGTGGTGTAGTATAGACCAAAAAGTAAGAATTCAAAGGCAAGAGACAGCCCTGGTAGTAGAGTGGGCAGGAAAGGCTTCTTAGGATTTTAATAATTTATATAACTTTGTATGGAGAAATGAAGGAGAGAAGGATGAGACTGACTTGTGTATTTGGGGAAGACATGAGATAGAGAGATGTGCTACATGTAGTTGGCTTCAAATAAGGTCAGAGAGAAGGATGTTGGTTCATATTTGAGTAGGGCAGTCTTGAACATTAACAAAAGGAGTCTGCAACATGAGCAAAGCCCCTGGGAAAAAACCACATTATCAACAGGTAATATACATATCATATCCAGGGGTCCTCAGAGGTGATGGGAGGGGTGACAATCCCATAGATCTACAATTCATGCAAAAGGCTTCTTTCTCCTTTATTTCTCCTCAATTTGTTAGAAATACCATCTCTCATTGGCATCTTGGATAAGAAGAGACATCTGGTTTTGCATAAGCATAAATTAAATGATTTGTGACAATCTGTTATCGACAAAAAGTACATTTCTTCATCATACTCAACAAAGATAACAAAAACTACTTAATGATAAATTCTTATTCTTGGAAAGAAAATGTTACTCATGTGTATATTTATGTTACCAAAAAGCTACTGAAATTAGTTAGCTGATGAAAAGAAAGAATTTGCTGTGGCTGGTCAATTAAGGACCTGAGAATGAAAATATGAACCTAGGATACTATTACTTTCAAGTATCTTTAAGAATTAGGTGTACTTCATTACCAGTAGGTGTCACTGCAGGCATGAAACACAGTCTGTTTCTAGGGAAATTTGTCCCATAAATGTTGGTGTAATTTAATTGGTATAACATAGTTATGATAGGCATAAAGGATATTTATTCTGAAAAGCAATATATTTTATCATGGTCATGAACTTGTAAAAACATTGGCTTAAGGAAGCTAAAGTGTATGCTTTAAATGGGCTTACTTAATACAATATACAGCATAAGTAACAGTCTCTTATGAGGTTTTAAATATATACAGTGGGTTTTCCTGGATAAGATAAGGTTTGCTTTTCAGAGTTATTCCATAGAATCTGATTTATAGGACTAATTTAATGAGAATTCATAGACTCAATTGCTACGTTCTAAATCTTTGCAAAATTGACGTTTTTTTCCTTATACATAACATTCTTTTTTTTTTTATGTGATAATAAATATTTTCTTTTTTTTCTTCTTCTTCTTTCTTTTTTTTTTTTTTTATTGCATTTTAGGTTTGGGGGTACATGTGAAGAACATGGAAGATTGTTGCATAGGTACACACATGGCAGTGTGATTTGCTGCCTTCCTCCCCCATCACCTATATCTGGCATTTCTCCCCATGCTATCCCTCCCCAACTCCCCACCCCCCCACTATCCCTCCCCTTTCTCCCCCGCCACAGACCCCAGTGTGTGATACTCCCCTCCCTGTGTCCATGTGTTCGCATTGTTCAACACCCGCCTATGAGTGAGAACATGCATAACATTGTAAGTTTTGTTAGAGAAGGGAAGGAAATGAAGAACTTTAACTGGAATTACATTAGTTATCCTCTTTTGACTTTCTCTAGCCTTTTAAACATAGAGTATCTAGTATCAGGAAGTTAAAGTCACTAAGCTCTTTTAGAGAAACACACTTTAGTGGCATCCTGACATCTTACACAGAGAAATATTGGCCCTTAAAAATAGTGATCTTTGTTCCCTTTGTTTTAGAGTTGATTCATTAGTGCAATCCTGCTGGCATTGCTGAGT
Organism: Ateles fusciceps; assembly: GCA_036589455.1. Lineage (NCBI taxonomy): Eukaryota > Metazoa > Chordata > Mammalia > Primates > Atelidae > Ateles > Ateles fusciceps. The sequence goes on along the minus strand of JAZHEH010000827.1, from coordinate 225,592 downwards.
TGGACTTTTGAATAGAGTATTCTCAATAGAAACCCTTGCACTTTAAAATTCATTTGCCCGTTGGAGGTGTTGGTGGTTCTTATTTATGCACAATTTAAGGGCTAGGTGTGTGAAAGTGCCCCTAGTGACTCTTTCATTGGTTCCATTTTACAAATTGAAACTGATAGTGGTGGTTGTGGTGCTTTTCAAAGGTGACTTGAGGGCAATCTAATTCACGTAGATGTTCAAAGGTGAACTCAATATTTTCAATCATAAATTAAAAATCTACTCCAGTTTTCAAATCAGAAACCGCATATGGCCTCCAGAAATTACGTATCTGCAGGCCATAAGTGTTCTCTGCCCTGGCTTAATTCCATTGATTTTACCAGGATAGATATTCCTAGACACTCTGTGTTTTAACATATCCCTGTAACATCTAAAGCATTTTAGGAACACCATTTTGCTTTCTTTTCTATGTATACCAACAGGAATTTTGTGAGCCCTTAGCATTTGCCTCTCCTTGTAGACACATCTATGACAATCTTTTCAACCTGTTAGATTCCTGGGCTTACATAATTTGAACAGGGTTTCTCTGAAAGACATAATATTATGCACTAAAAATCTACATCATTGGAAAATACTTCTTAACATATAACAATATGCTGTGTTAATTATAACATATAGACACTGCTCTCTAAGAAGCCTACATTTTAAACCTACATTATAGATCTTATAATGGAGATACAACAGATAGACAAAAATGCATGTCAACCAACTGCATGACACACAGATCAGTGTGTCTGTAGTGTTTTGGAGTAGCACTTGTATGTAAAGTTTGATGCACAGTCATTGTCAAGTCCAATCTTCCAGATATTCTAAAACTTACACCTGCATTAAATTGGACTTCATAAATTAATATACTTCAAACAAATAATTGTGTCATCTAATGCCACTGTTTTTACTTTAATTCATTTTGTTGGAATGTCTTGGCTTTTATTGAGGGTTAGCATTGGAAATAGTTTTTTAGAAATTTAATGTGTTAAAAGTAAGGATTTGTTAAGAATAATTATGTTTCACGGGGCTTCAACTTTCAATCTTCACATCAATACTGGCCTGCTGCTCCTGAGCTCTTTATAATTATTTTTATTTAGTTTTTTACACACTGATATGTTTATTAAACAGATTTCTCTCTCCCCCACATCCCCAAACTTTGGCTCTTAAGAAAGCATAGAACCCAAACTACGGTCCTAAGGCGAGTAATGTTTTTTATGGTTTGCATTTTTATAATAATCTCGTTACTAAGGGTTCATAGTTTGTTTTCATATTTCTCACTTACTGTTATTTCCATATTGCTATGTGTTATATATTCTTTTAGGATCTAGGATTTTGGGGGACAAAGTGAGGAGAAATGTAAAGTAAAATACAACCAAAATACATAGAACAGAACTTCAGGAAAGACCTATATTACACTTAAAATTCACATAGCTAACCACATCCTAAACCTATAGTTTACAATAAAGGTATGAGAAGGAAAAATAAATAACACTGAGATCCCACCACAATACTTATATTTTTATTCTGTATAACATTGTACTATGAACTGAGTTTGTAGGTGTTCTGGGGTGGTGACATTCATATAATAATTATATTTTTCTAAGTAATTTGAAAGACATGGTGTTAGGAACTTTTTGATTTGAAGTAAGGGAGTGTGCTCAGCTAGAAAAGAAGCTCTTTATGATAAGAAGTAATAATCCATTGTTGGTGTTCCAGAATAGGCAAAGATATTTTAAATTATTACAAGGCCAATGAACATAAAAAAATAATGAATGTAATGGGAATTCAAAGCATGTTGGTTTTCCGATTTTTGGGCTTTTTTTTTCCCTTTTCTGTCTTTTTTTGAGACAGTCACACTCTTATTGCCCAGGCTGGAGTTCAGTGGCGTGATCTCAGGTCACTGCAATGTCTGCCTCCTGGGTTCAAGCAATTCTCCCATCTCAGCCTCCCGAGTAGCTGGGACTACAGGTGTGTGCCACCATGTCTGGCTAATTTTTGTAATTTTTAGTAGAGATGGGTTTTCACCATGTTGGCCAAGCTGGTCTTGAACTCTTGATCTCAAGTAATCCACTTGCCTCAGCGTCCCAAAGTGCTGGCATGAGCCACCACACTGGGCCAGCATCTTTGAATTATAAAAACACAGAATATTATTGAGCCAGAAAGGAGTTACCTTTCTAGGCTTAGAATATGTCTTGCTGGTGGATGGGGAGGAGGAGATGAAGGCTAGTTTGGGTGGAGGAGAATGACTAGACAGGGTTCAACTAAGGAAGAATGACTCATTGAGGTCTCTTTCAGCATTATAGTTTTGCTGTTTGATTTTGGACTCAGAGTATTTTGGCAAAATGTACTAAAAGCTAAGACAGGATATTAGTCTTCATTTACAGACCACTTGAATAGTTTTAGAAATGGAAACATATTGTGAAAATAGAAGTAAAATATTTATTTTGGTAATTGAATGAGTAGTAACAGTGATGGGGTTGGTAAGTGCTCTTAAAATTAAATCCTCATTCATTATTTATTGCTCCATTGACACATTGGACCATTGATTGATAGAAGCATTCCAAATAAGGATTTATATATTTTTTCAAGCCTTAATAATTTATGTGATTCATTTTTTCTTTTTATTTTATAAATTCGCTGAAGTCTTTTTAACCCAGCCTACATAGACATCTTCTCAAACTGATAAGCAACTTCTGCAAAGTCTCAGGATACAAAATCAATGTGCAAAAGTCACAAGCATTCCTATATACCAATAACAGACAAACAGAGAGCCAAATCAAGGGCAAATATCCATTCACAATTGCTACAAAGAGAATAAAATACCTAGGAATACAAATAACAAAGGATGTAAGGGACCTCTTCAAGGAGAACTACAAACCACTGCTCAACGAAATAAGAGAGGACACAAACAGATGGAGAAACATTTCATGCTCATGGTTAGGAAGAATCAGTATCGTGAAAATGGACATACTGCCCAAAGTAATCTATAGATTCAATGCTATCCCCATCAAGCTACCAATGACCTTCTTCACAGAACTGGAAAAAACCACTTTAAACTTCATATGGAATCACAAGAGAGCTCGCATAGCCAAGACAATCCTAAGCAAAAAGAACAGAGCTGGAGGCATCACACTGCCAGACTTCAAACTATACTACAAGGCTACAGTAATCAAAACAGCATGGTACTGGTACCAAAACAGAGACATAGACCAATGGAACAGAACAGAGACCCCAGAAGAAACACCACACATCTACAACCATCTGATATTTGACAAACCCAGCAAAAACAAGCAATGGGGGAAAGGACTCCATGTTTAATAAATGGTGTTGGGAAAACTGGCTAGCAATGTGCAGAAAGCAGAAACTGGACCCCTACCTGTCACCTTACACTAAAATTAACTCCAGATGGATCAAAGATTTAAACATCAAACCTAACACCATAAAAACACTAGAAGAAAACACAGGCAAAACCATCCAGGACATAGGCAAGGACTTCATGACTAAAACACCAAAAGCAATGGCAATAAAAGCCAGGATAGACAAATGGGATCTAATTAAACTCCAGAGCTTCTGTACAGCAAAAGAAACCATGATTAGAGTGAATCGGCAACCAACAGAATGGGAAAACATTTTTGCAATCTACCCATCTGACAAAGGGCTAATATCCAGAATCTACAAAGAATTAAAACAGATATACAAGAAAAAAACAACCCCATTCAAAAGTGGGCAAAGGATATGAACAGACACTTTTCAAAAGAGGACGTATATGAGGCCAACAAACATATGAAAAAATGCTCATCATCACTGGTCATTAGAGAAATGCAAAGCAAAACCACACTGAGATATCATCTCACGCCAGTTGGAATGGTGCTCATTAAAAAATCGGGAGACAACAGATGCTGGAGAGGATGTGGAGAAATAGGAACACTCTTACACAGTTGGTGGGAGTGTAAATTAGTTCAACCATTGCGGAAAACAGTGTGGCGTTTCTCAAGGATCTAGAAGTAGAAATTCCATTTGACCCAGCAATCCCACTATTGGGTATGTACCCAAAGAACTATAAATCATTCTACTATAAAGACACATGCACACGTATGTTCATTGCAGCCCTGTGTACAATAGCAAAGACCTGGAAACAACCCAAATGCCCATCAATGATAGACTGGACAAAGAAGATGTGGTACATATACACCATGGAATGCTATGCAGCCATAAAAAACGATGAGTTTGTGTCCTTTGTGGGGGACTTGGATGAATCTGGAAACCATCATTCTCAGTAAACTGACTGAAGAACAGAAAGCCAAGCACCGTATGTTCTCACTCATAGGTGGGTGTTGAGCAACAAGAACATGTGGACTCAGGGAGAGGAGCGTCACACACAGGGGACAGTTGGCGGGGGTAGGGGAGAGACAATGGGAGGTGGGGGAGGTGAGGAGGGGAGGGTGGGGAGGGATAACATGGTGAGAAATGCCAGATATAGTATGCACCTAAAGTAAAATAAATAAATTAATTAAAAAAAAAAGAAAACATGCACTTAAAAAAACTCACATTAAATTCTAAAACAGTAAGTAAAAGAGTAATACAGGTGCAAATTTAAGGATTTCTTCTGAAGTAATATGTTTCCATTTCTCTAACTTTATAGATGTAGTACTCTCCAAAATGGATGGTAGTACAAAGTACAGATTTGTTATTTAGACTTAGTTATCAAGTGAATAGCGGAGAAATATATTATTTTAAATTTGGGTTTTTGGCTTGGAATATGTTTATTCCTTTAACATATGGATGGGTTAAGTCATTACAAGAAAGACAAGCTATCATTTGATTTGGAAGCCATGCATTTTCCAAATGACCAACCTCAATTTTCTGTTTAGTTGCTTTTATAAATGAGAAAGCAGAGTCCAGTCTATTTAAGTGACTGAGACACAATTATTCACTAAATCACTGGCAAAACGAAGCTTGCATTCATCTCATCACAATCTCATTTCACTATGGGATAGTTGTATTTTTATATACTCATGTGTCTATAACATGATACAGGAAAATTAACTATTAGCTATAATAGAGTACTAGATCTGGAATTAGACAGATTTGCTTTTAAATTTTGTCCTTCCACTTACTAGATATGTAATCTTGAGAAAATTGCTGTATTTCTCTGGATCTCAGCTAACTTTTCATAAGGCCATTATGAGAAGTAAATGAGAAAAGCTATGGGAAATGCCTGGCAATTTTCAATGCAAAACAAATGGTAATTCTTTTTCTCTTACTTTCTTAAGCTTAACTGCCACAGTGAACTTTACCATTTTTAATTGAGACTCGTCATTTTGTAAGATTACATTGATGCAAGTAGAAGTGTCAGGAGTCAAACCTAGTTGGCTATTTTATCATTCCCCATATTGTATGTATATTAAGTACTATATGTTGAGAGACACATATCAACTTGGAATCTAAAAATTCTCCAAAACTATTTTAATTTACTTAAAAATCTAAAGTTTCTAAAGTTCAAAATATATAACTGAAAACTTAATTGTAAGCTTATTTTATTGCTCTTTAGTCATTTTTATCTGATTCCAGTTCCTCTATCTAGACTGTAATGTTAGAGAAAGGGAGAAAACAATATGTTTTCTCTGACATCTTTCAAAGAGATCTCTACATTTTTAGACTTATGGTTATACCGATATTTATTCTCAATAAATAACTGATGACTGATTGTACAAAAATTTAATTATTAAGCCCTTAATATTGAAAGAATAGCATTGAAGCTGACAGTGTTTTTATGTTTATTAATTAATTAATTATTATTACTGGTTTTTGAGATGGAGTTTTGCTCTTGTCAGTCAAGCTGGAGTGCAATGGTGTGGTCTCAGCTTACTGCAACCTCTGCCTCCGGTTTCAAGTGATTCTCCTTCTTCAGTCTCCCAAGTAGCTGGGATTACAGGCGCCTGCCACCACGCCCAGCTAATTTTTGCATTTTTCTTAGAAACAAGGTTTTGTCATGTTGGCCAGGTTGGTCTTGAACTCCTGACCTCAGGTGATCCACTCATGCTGGCCTACCAAAGTGCTGGGATTACAGGCATGAGCCACTGCACCTGACCCTGACAGTGTTTTTAGACAAAGTCTGTATTTCCTTAGACTATTTGATTCAGTTTCGAATTTTAAGGAACATCACTATATATGACTTCCATAAGCTTTACATTACTTAGTCTCTAGGGGTATTTAAGTAAACAGAATTAGATATGACTTGATTTGTGTGGCACAGAGATCAAGAATAATTCCTTGGTTTGATTTTTGGTTTTGTTGTTTTCATGGTCTTAAGAATTCACAAAATCATTAGAAGGGAAAAGACAGTAGATTCATAGCAATACATTGTAATTTAACAAAATAAAGATGCCACAAACTTCATGCCAAGGGAAAGCAATGATATTTCTAGTCCCATTAATCCTAAAGCTCTCCTATTAATTTCAAGTCCAAGTTACTTAGCTAATACATTTTCCATTGATAGGCACTCTAAATCGCTTTCATATGTATGCTGTGGTAATGAATGTTTGTCCTTGGAAATTGGGAGAGCTTTAGTGGTAAATGAGAAAAGGCTTTCATTTTTTCTTTTTTGAAGCAAACTGATGACTCTGAGAACTTAGGTTAGTGTCTTTTTCTTCTTGCCACACCCCAAAGACTTAGCCAATTTATTATTAAAAATTAAAAATATAATAACTACAGCCAACACAATTAAAATGAACAAAATTCAATAAAAGTTCCGTTACCTCTTGGGGCCCTAATCATTCCTTTACTACCTAACTTTCTCTTATTTCTACTGTTGGACCGTGCTATCTTCACTCCACTGTCAGCTCTAAAATGTTGAAACTAGATGATCTCTAGGCCCCTTTCCAGGCCTGATGTTCTCTGAGTTTGTTCATCTATACATAATTTTTCAAATGTTCCATTAAAAGCTTGTTGAGTCAATGTAGAATGAATATGCAGATGTTTGGCACCAGATGGCCAAACATCTGGATATTTAAACTAATTTTTTTTAGTTTTTAAAGGTGTTTAATTTTTTGAAGATACTGTCTGCATCTGAACTTCTGATTTTATTTCAGGAAGGTAGAATGTTAGTGCTAACTGGTCTCTAAGGAATACAGTTAACCCAAGCCACATAGGATTAACAAATTAGAAAAGATTTCAGCCACTTTTCATTATCTTTTAATAGCAAATATCTAACACTGGTACTGAAGGCTAAATACCATTATTTGTTTTTGAATTTCTGCACATCTGCCCTCTTCACTTCATACTCATCATTGCCACAACATAGCTATTGAATTGGAATCTGGCTTTTATTAACAAAATTAGAGAACCCTGTGTGGTAATAAGGAGGTAGCCCACCTCACACTTAACAGTAGTTGTAAGGCTCAAATACCTTAAAGGCTTTTTCCTTTATGTTGAAGTTCTTTTTCTGGTATACATAAACAGGCCTGCATACCAAAAACATGTAGTCACTGACTACATTCACTAGATGAGAATTGGGCCTACAGCCATACCACCAACAGACTAAACACTTGCCAAGGCTCACAAAGAAGAGTCAGGCCAGCTTTTCTCTGGGTAAATTAACTCTGAAACATCAAGTAAGGAAAGTAACAGGATGCAAGAATAAATACATTTCAGAGAGCTGAAGGCTCTAAGATATAATCAGATTCCAGCGTCCTCGTCTGAAGGGGTGCCACAGTGGCCATGGTCTTTGCTAAGCTAATTTTTTGCAGATGAATTCATGTAACCTCTTTCAACAGGGACGTCTTTAATCTGTGCTTTGTGACTCTCTGTGCAGGTTGCTCTTAAGAGCCTTTTTTAATTTTAGAAACTGGAATTTGTGTTTGCTTAACGAATACTACCAACGTTTCATCTCTTCTTCCTTCTATAATATTCATTTTATTCCCTACCCTAAACCACGTTATTACCCCCAAAGATCTCATGATACTCCTTCCAGACAAATTTTGACATTGATCTATCTAGTTCTGAAATTCTCCCTGAGGCTCAGTTTCTTACCTGTAGTTAGTTCGACCTCATTTCTCTAGTCATGAACACAGGATCCCCGATTCAATTATCCAGAAGCTAATCAACATGATACTTATGAAAAGAATTTGAGATTATTCCTAAACATATTACATAACAAAATTACATTCAGATGTGTGTTGTCAATATTACTGAGGACTTCAGAGTTTTCACAAATTTAACTTCATTAAATCTAACTGAAAGAACCACTTATCTCTATTCATCAGCCATCTCATTTCTACCATTTTCACCACCTTTGCCCCATGGTTGAACCTCTTTGCCAGAAGGAGACAATAGCCTTTTTTTTTTTTTTTTTTTTTTTTTTTAAGACAAAGGCTCACTCCGTCACCCTATGCTGGAGTGCAATGATGTGATCTCAGGTCACTTGCAACCTCCACCTCCCAGCTTCAAGTGATTTTCCTGCCTCTGCCTCCTGAGTAGCTGGGATTACAGGTGAGTGCCACCACAGCTGGCTAATTTTTGTATTTTTAGTAGAAATAGGGTTTCACCATGTTGGATGGGCTGGTCTCGAACTCCTGACCTCAAGTGATCCACTCACCTTGGCCCCCCAAAGTGTTGGGATTACAGGCGTGAGCCACCACACCTGGCCATAGCCTTTTGCTTGTCTGCCTGCCGCCAATGTCTCCTTTCCAGTTCTCTCTGAATGCTGCTGTCAGGTGAACCATTAGAAGGTACAAATGTGGCCACTGTCACTGCTTTCAACGACTTCCGGTTGCTTTTAGATGGTGACACCAATACGTAGCCTAACATTAAGTGCCTCTACCTATTTTCACCTAAAGACTTTTCTATATTTCAGTAAAATTGGATAATTTAATGTTTTCTAAATATACTCTATGCTTTTATGTGTCTTGGTTAACAATTTCCTTTGCCTGCAATGCCATTTCTGAAACGGTTATCTGAGATTTGAACCCAGGATTTCAAATTCTGATCCAGTGCCCTTTCAACAATTAATTCTATCTCTGCAAACAATTCACGCACACAAATTAATGTATTGCTAGGAATCCTGGTGTGATAGACAGAATAATAGTCTCACGGTGATGTCCAAGTCCTAATCCCTGGAAACTGTGAATATGTTGCCTTATATGGCAAAGGGGACTTTGCAGATGTGATTAAGACCAAGGCCTTTGAGATGGAGAGATTATGCTGGATTATCTGAGTGGGCCCAATCTAATTACATGGGTACTAAAAAGTGAAAGATTTTATTTTTCTAGCTGCTATCTAAGATGACAGAAAAGAGGCCAGAGAGATGTGACATTGCTGGCTTAAAGATAGAGGAAGGCTGCCAGGATGAATGTGACTTCTAAAAGCCTGAGTAGCAAGAAAGTGGATTCTTCCCCAGAGCCTCTAGGAGGAAATAAAGCTCAGCTGACCCCCTCATTTTCATTCAGTGATATCTTTGTCAGACTTCTGACCTACACAAATGTAAGATAATAAATTTATGTTGGCCAAGAAGCTAAGTTTTTGGTAAATCATTATAGCAGCGTTAGAAAACTAGTATGCCTTGGTTCAAATTCCAGAGTTTACTAAATAACTATAAATCAAAGAAATTGGAACGTAAGATTTTTAAAGCTCCCTTCCAGAGACAAAATAGCTTTCCTAGACTAAGCTATCTTGTTCCTTCAGAGATCAAAATACTACTTAGTTAATATAACAAATGAATGTATGTTGGTGTGCTAACCAGTTTTTTCCCACAAAATCAAAATTTCTATGGGGGTAGGGGGATGAAGAGAAGTTAGTAAAGGGGTACAAATATACAATTAGATATATCAGGCATGGTGGGACAGATACAGTATAGATTATGTGTGTTATAGTCCCTGCTTTTCTGGCACTTACTATTATACTACTTGTCAAGGAGAACAGACATTTAAGAAATAATTACAAATTAAATGAGCACTAAAAGGGCAAGTTTGAAAATAGGGCCTTAATTGAAAATCAGAGAACAGTTTTGGAAGATATGCTATTTGTGATGAGAGCCAAAGCATGAAGCAAAGAAAATAGAATTTTCTTTAGTGAACTTTATTCTCTTAGACTATTTCCCCTAAAATATTTGTTCTTCTCTGAGGGCTGATTTTTTTAATGAATTAGCATGCCAATTGCATCACTTCAAATGTTTCAGAAAAGTAACAAAATAAATCTAAGCAAATGTAACTTTTATTCTCTTAAGAAGAAATTTAAAGGTAGGAGTCTTAGGATTGAGGACTGTAACTGTTTAATCAAGTTGCCAAGGATCCAAAATATTTTTAGCCTTCTCAACCAACCTCAGCAGTTTGGCCCTCCTATTCATATCTGTAAGGTCATGAGATTTCTGCTTGAACTTAGGACTCATGGTCTGCTTCCAAAGCTGGGAAAGAAATGGGGAGTTGTTTGCTTAACATGTATCTCTGTTTTTACTAGGAAAATTTAATGAACATTCCCAGAAGCTACTCGTTCTCTACCCTACCCCAAGAGTATTTCCCTTTCTATGGAAGGTTATGGCAAGAGTGTTTATAGGTTATATGATACTGTTAAAAATAGAACTTGGAGGTATGTCACTACCATGCAGCAGGGAATAGCCGAATAAAATAAGTAGATCCTCTAGGACCAACGTGATCTCTCTCCTAGTGGATCATATAAAGGGCTTGAGCCTATAGTATCTTGGGTCCCAAAAACTGTTAGATTCTCATCTTATGTGGATTGCACTGAGCCCTGAAATTCAGGCAGGCTCCAGAAAGCTGCATGTACTCATTCTCTTTCATACTTATCTGGTACATATCATTTGTACCTCTTGTTTGCTGATTCAGTAGTAAGCCAGAGTGAAAGCCACCTTGAACCAAGTCCAAATCATTCTTACCAATCTTTTAACCTGGATCATTCCTTTGTCATCTGGCTTTGTTTTATTACTCAGAAATCATATGGCTACCCTTTGCTGGAAAGAGGTTGGGAAAATGGGTATCTGATATTTTCACTCTATTGTACATCTTTATGGAAATTAACTGTTGGTTAGGTAACCTATAGCATGTAAGACCCTATACATAGTTTTAGAAACCAATTAAGACACATATCTTCGAAAGGAAAGACCACCGTACTGATATGATGAAAAAGTCTTCATGTTTTTCATGAAAGTGATTTAAAATAACAGTTTCTTTAATTCTGTAAGTGTAAATTCTGTATACCACTTAATGTTACCTATGTAAATTCTAGATCAAGTTATTTCCAACTTATTTCTTTTACTAAACCTGCTATAAGTAACCAAGACTTGGATAAACATTTATAACTTTATTTATTTATTCATTCATTTTTTCATTCATTTTGAGATGGGTCTCACTATGTTGGCCAGGGTGGACTGCAGTGGCATGATCTCGGCTCATTGCAACCTCTGCCTCCTGGGCTCAAGGAATCCTCCTGTCTCAGCCTCCCAGGTAGTTGGGACTAAAGGCGTGCACCACCACACCTGGCTAATTTTTTTTTGCATTTTTGGTAGAGACAGGGTTTCACCATGTTGCTCAGGCTGGTCTCGAACTCCTGAGCTCAAGTGATTTGCTTGCCATGGTCTCTCAAAATGTTCAGATTACATCGTGACCCACTGTGCCCAGCCTATTACTCTTTTATATCAAGGCCAGTGGATTCTCAGTTTAACACATTTGACATCGAGGCAAAATATTAAAGATCAACTGAAGAATTAGATGGCTGTGGCAGACACTACAGCAAAATAGTGTGGTCAATTTTATTGCATTTGTGTGGTAAGGGTTACTATTGCCCACAGAGCTTCTGTGCATGATTCTAGGATCTTGTATGCTCAATATTAGTGAAGCTAAAGTCATAAATGCGATCAGGGTTCAGAACATACTACTCTAAAATATTTTAAGGTGAAGGAATTTTACAAAACACTGAAACAGGAGGGGCACTCTCATCTTCTTCTACCTCGCCTCTCCTGAAGCAGTTCATAAAACCTAAGAAGATTTTATGGCCTTCACCTGAAGCAGATATTAAGACCTTATGTGAGAGGTAACTTCCCTCTAAACACAGGAAAAATGCATCCTTCTCTCTGAAGACATGGAGACACAGAATCCAAACAAACAGGCCCACTTTGTTCAATCTCGTTTCTCCACTTCATCAAACCCAGCATTAAAATACACAAATTTAACTGATTCTTTAGGTCTCCATTTCCTTATGAAGGCTCCTGCGTCACATAACTCTTAAATAAATTGGGATGTTTTTCTCTTGTTAATCTGCCTTTTGTTATAGGGGTCTCAGCCATGAACCTAGGATGAGTGAAGAAGGTACATTTTTCTTTCCTTGCAGGTACATTCCCATTTATGGTTTAATTCCAATCTAGAGTAAGAGACAGAATAGTCCTGTGTAATTTTAGCTAGAATAATTAGTAAGCATGTCTTAGTTCTTTTTCTAGATTTTTCCATGAGGACAGAAATGATGTCAATTTTATTGTTGTATCTCTCACAAGGCCTGGGTTCAAACCTTTTCTCTACTCTTCAGGACTGATCTGACTTTTGGCAAGTTATGTGATCCCAGTTCCTCATTGGTCCAGGAAGTCTTGTATGAATAACTGCCTTGAGAACTGTGCGTGAGTGTGTGTGTGTGTGTGTGTGTGTGTAAATAGAATGTAGAAATTTATATGAAGAATTTAGTGTCACTCAGTCCAATAAATGTGAGTCGTTATTAATAACTGGATATACTGCTTACTTGGAAATTAAGCTTACTTTTTCCACTAGCTACCTGTGTGTTCTTGGTTAAGACATTCAACTTTCTGGGCCTCATTTTCCATGGGTTAAAGGAAGGAGGTACGCTAGAGTCTATAAGTTGGCTTGCAGCTTTGAAGTTCAGTGATTCCCGGCTTTGCCTATCACTTATCCCTGGGCATGCTGCAGTTGTATGGGGAAAGAAAAAAAGCCCAAAACCCACCAAGGAAGAAACAATGGAGTCAGGAAATGTGGAAACTTCACAATGTAGTTTCATAACCGAATTTCTATTGTTTATTCTGTTACCATGGGATGAAGACAAAATGCCGATAGTAACGGATAGAATGTCTAATAAGTGGAAGGACCCTTTTAAAAAAGAGAACTTTTTCTCCCTCATGTCACATGGAGAAATGGATCCTTCCATGGTGTTTTGTAAATGAGCTCTTGGCTATTGCTGGGTTGTAAGTTCCCAAGTTTAAGTTTTACCACTTATTGGCATCCAACAGAGAAGCAGAGTACTTTTATTTGGAAATACATTTGGAAAGGATTCCAGAGAGCCCAGGCAGCATTAATTGTACTCTAGTTTGGAGATTTTCACCTTTTCTGTGTGCTGTAACTAGCTGGCACTCTTCCAACTGTAATTTAGACTTACCATGAACTGTAGGGTTTTTTTTTTTTAAATGTGCATGGTGATTTTTTTTCTAACCAATAATTTCTTTTACTGTCATTCTAAATTTTAATTTTTCATATGCTTTTCTTATTTTCAAGCACTCTCTAACCTCTATATTTTTATTCTTAGGCAAAAAGTACATTTTATCTATGGTTTTTAGTGATATTAAAACACTCTGGATATTTGGTGAATTTGGGTTCACTCACGAAACCTTTATTAATACCATTATAAGCTTCTATCAGAATTGTCTGCTACCCCCACTGCTTTATTTAAATTACAATAGGAAATGCCTCTGAACTGTTAAGCACCCCAATTTATGCTCTTTTAATCAAACAACTGCGGGCCACAGTGACTCTCATAGCGAACTCATTAAGCAAAACCAGGGTTCATTTGGGCAGATATTTTATTTTCAAAAAGACAAGAGAGTAGACAAGTCTATATGCAACCTCATCTTACAGCTATCTATATATTAAGACCAAATGATCTATGTTGTAATCAACCGGGTATTTGCACAAACATCATTTGCATGAACCAGTAATCAGCCAGATGTACTTTGTGGTCTTCTGATTCAATTTATTAAATGGACAATTATTTTGTTGTTGTTGTGAGAAAGTTATTCTCCTCCAGGAACAAAGATGAGTGAGAGTGTTATTGACCTACAAAATCATATTAGAGTTTAAATTCTTATTCTGTTTATATGCACTAATGATAGTGAAAAGTGTTTGGTGATTTTAAAAAGAAAAACTAATAAAGGACTCCACCTCGGAAGAGTAAGAGAAGAAATGTACGTAGTTATGAAACACAGTAAGGTTAAAAGAAAGGCTATATTTTGGTGGGCATGAGGGAATCAGTGTTTACTCCAGATGTAGCCAGTTAGGACTGAAGACTGAGTCAAGGACAAGCATATTCTTTTCTTTCTTTTTTTTATATATACTTTATTGCATTTTAGGTTCTGGGGTACATGTAAAGAAAATGCAGGATTGTTGCATAGGTACATACATGGCAATGTGGTTTGCTGCCTCCATCCCCATCACCTATATCGGGCATTTCTCCCCATGTTATCCCCTCCCCAACTCCCCCACCTCCTGCTGTCCCTCCCCAAGATCCCCCCCAACAGACCTCAGTGTGTGATGCTCCCCTCCCTGTGTCCATGTGTTTTCATTGTTCAACACCCACCTATGAGTGAGAACATGCGGTACTTGATTCTCTGTTCCTGTATCAGTTTGCTGAGAATGATGGTTTCCAGGTTCATCCATGTCCCTACAAAGGACACGAACTCATCGTTTTTTATGGCTGCATGGTATTCCATGTATATGTGCCACATTTTCCCTGTCCAGTCTATCATTGATGGGCATTTGGGTTGGTTCCAAGTCTTTGCTATTGTAAGCAGTGCTGCAATGAACACACGTGTGCATGTGTCCTTATAGTAGAATGATTTATAATCCTTTGGATATATACCCAGTAATGGGATTGCTGGGTCAAATGGAATTTCTATTTCTAGGTCCTTGAGGAATCACCACAGTGTCTTCCACAATGGTTGAACTGATTTACAATCCCACCAACAGTGTAAAAGCTTTCCTATTTCTCCACATCCTCTCCAGCATCTGTTGTCTCCCGATTTTTTAATGAGCGCCATTCTAACTGGCGTGAGATGGTATCTCAATGTGGTTTTGATTTGCATTTCTCTAATCAGCAGGGATGATGAGCATTTTTTCATATGTTTGTTGGCCTCATGTATGTCTTCTTTTGAAAAGTGTCTGTTCATATCCTTTGCCCACTTTTGAATGGGTTTGTTTTTTTCCCTTGTAAATCTCTTTCAGTTCTTTGTAGATTTTAGATGTAAGAAGGACAAGCATTTTCGATGGACTCTCTACTGTAGTCAAGATTGGCTCAGGAACTAGGGAGGTTGTGACTGACATAAAAAACTTCAGAGACTTCATTATCTGCCACTGAAGTCTCTGGCCCACTGGCATAGTGGGAGGCAAGAATGGGAAAGTGATGAGGCTGAGAGTATAAAGAGGAATAATCTGCTCCCTTCTCGTAAATCTTCAAGAGGCCACCATGTTTAATTCCTATACCAAGCTTATCTATGATTTCCCCATTGCTTTCTTCTTACATTTTGTGGTTTATTTTTTCACACTTAAGTATTGAATGTATTAGACATTTACACTTGGTGTAACATATCCTCTATGTATCCAACTGATTTTTGGATCCAGTTGTCTCAATATTATTTTTTGCATGATATGTATTTTCTCAGCTGGATTGAGGTGCTCCCCTTTTATATTCTAAATTCCTTTATGTATTTGAATTTATTTTAAATTGAGATTCTGGATTCTTGTACCATTGTTGAATCATGCTATTTTGATCACGGAAAATATAAAATATATATATTTTTAATCTGATATTTCTAGTCCCTTGCCCATCCCCCACCATTTCCTACTCTTTAAAGAAATTTTTTTAAATTGTTTTTTATCTTTTCCCAAGAGCTGATCAGATAATAGACAGACTCATACTCCTCATCTCTCCCCTATGTTAACATTAACCTAGAACATAGCTATTGTTAAATTGAGTATTTCTACAGTGGGCTTTGCCAAATAACAGATATGGCAAGAGGCAGACCTGATATGAAAAAAACAACACACACACACACACACACGGCCCCAAACAGCTCTATTACTTGAGTGAAGTATTTCCAGAGACATAGAATCTGGATTCCAAAAAGTTCTTTCTGTCAGAAGTGCTCTGTTACTCCTCAGCACAGATTCAGGAGGAGAACTACAATAGCTGGAAATAAAATAAAAGAGGAAAAAATTTTCATGCCTTAGAGTATGTTAATAATTACATTTAAATGGTAAAAATTTGAAGCTACTTTTTCATGCAAACTTTTTTGCCAGTACAGAATATAAAATAGTTTCTTAGGATAGGATAAGTTTATCTGCAAACTTATTAGTGTATGTAAAATAGTTTTTCAATTGTTTCCAATTTTTAACACAACAGTTATAGCTTTTAAAAAGATTATTTTGAATAAAAAAAACCTTTATTCAAAATTATTTTTAAAAATCAGAGAATTTACAATTTTAAAAAGATTTTGGTAAATCTGTTTGTTAAATAAACTACCACCATTTTATATTTGACAAACCTAGATTTTTGTTTTGCTAAAGGCAAGGTACAGTTATAAGATCATAGCTGTAGCAAATGTTCTTTTCTATTTATTGCAGGCTTTTTTTGTGGCACTTCTAGAAAGAAAAGAAACAAATGGATCATGCAATAATGCAAGAGAGATCAAAGCAATTCCTTCTGTCAACAGTAGCAATTCATGCAAATCTCTAAACACCAAAGGCTTTCTATAGCTAAGGAAAAGTCCGTAAGAGAGGATCATTGTGAAAATCACATCACAGAAAGTGCCATCAGTTTCCAAATGTTATGTTATAAGTATATAAGTAGAATCTGCATAAAGGCAACCAATTTGGTGTAGAGGAAGGGAAATGGAATTCAGATTTATTGAGCACAAACTGTGATATTTTACATGCGTAATAGCAAAACCTTATACTGTGTACTCTTCAAGGGTACACTGGTTAAGAGTGGGTACCTGAGCTGGGTTGCCTAGGGTCTGAATTCACTCTTGGCTACTTACTAGCCATATAGCTTGGTGCAGGTTATTTAAACTCTCTTTGCTATCACTTTTATCTTATAAATAGTAAAATAGGGTTATTGTAAATATAAAATTGGTTAATTTCTACAATGCCTTTGCAGTAGGGCCTGGCATATAGTTCTAATTAAATGTTATCATTTTCACTTTACTGATGGGTAAACAGAAGCTCAAATATAAAGACATTGCCTTATTTATGTACATATTAAGTGGTAGAGCTGAGCTTTCAGTACTGGTCTGTCTGAAGCCCTAGTTAGTGATCTCCAGCATACCTTTGCTATTCAAAATGTGGTCACTGACCAGAGGCCTCAGTCTTAACTGGAAACATGATAGAAATGCAAAATCTTGAGCCCACTTCAGAACCAGAGACCCAGATTCTACATTTGAACAAGATTCTCTGGACTCAGAATCTACATTTGAACAAGATTACCTAGTGATTCCTGTGTACATTAAAGTTGAGTTCTGCAGAACACACTGCTGCCAAATCAAACCTCTACCAAGGGAAAGGACAGTGGAGATTCATTTGAATGTAATCTGCTGTTTTAGAGACCTCATGTACCCCAGGATGGGACTGGTCTTCAATACTCTTCTGCTCTTCTTTGTCAAGTATATTACCTACAGGCTAACTCTCAGGGCTGGCTGTGAGTTTGTTTCTTGTGTGGACCAATAAATACTATCCTCTCTCTCTCTATTTTATATGTATATGTATACATACATATGTATATATGTATACGTATACATACATATGTAGATATGTATACATGTATATGTATATATGTATACATGTATACATACATATGTATACATATATATGTATATGAACATGTATATATACATATATATATGTATATGTGTCTACATATATATTTTCTGAGATGGAGTCTTGCACTGTCACTCAGACTGGAGTGCAGTGGTGCGATCTCAGCTCACTGCAACCTCCACCTCCCAGGTTCAAGTGTTCTCCTTGCCTCACCCTCCCAAGTAACTGGGATTACAGGAGCCCACTACCACACCTGGCTACTTTTTTTGTATTTTTAGTAGAGACAGGGTTCCAATATGTTGGCCAGGCTGGTCTCTAACTTCTGACCTTGTGATCCACCCACCTCTGCCTCCCAGAGTTCTGGGATTACAGGTGTGAGCCACTGCGCCCGGCCCCTGTATGTATTTCTTGAAGAATTTAATTGGGGCTGCCCAAAGGATTGTGTCTCATGGTTCTGAGTAAAATTCTATTGAAGCCATGTTTAATAAAGGAAATGCTTACAAAGAATGTCAGAACCAGTATAGTGGTTTAGCAGTAGTCTATGAAAATAGATTATGAAGTTAGATAAAATTGGGTCCAAATCCTAATTTTTTCCTTTAACCTTTTTCTTTAAACAGTTTATTTAACCTCTCTGAAACTTGTTTCCGTGTTCTTAAAAATTCTGGTATTAATATGTACATCTTTGAGTTGAAAGGATCAAATAAAACAAATGTATGAGAAAGCATCTGGTGGTACACTAAGTGCTCAATAAATGTAAAACAAACATGAGCAAACCCCGACCTATGGCAGGAAGTTTTCAATCACTGTTATGGAAATTTTGCAGAAGAACCATTTCATTTTTTAAAAATGTCAGACAATGTCCGCTCCTTGTGGAATGCAATGAGTTACAAACTGTACTTAAAAGAGTATCTTCTATACTTAAAGATTAGGCAATTGCTTTTATGTGGAACAAGCCCCAGGAGGGCTCTATTTCTTAGAATCATCAGTTTCATTTTAGTCTGCACAAACATTTCGTAGGAGAATTGTCATTAGGGGAACTGGAAGAAATCTTGTCCCTTTCATCATGTTTTTTTTTTAAAAAAGGACTTGCTCCGTCTTATAAGGAATGTTAGTTTTATATCAGAACTCAAATTTTTACATGGGAACAAAGCCCTAATTTTATTAATACAAAATGGAAAGCAATAAGAAGAAATTTGCTTTCAGTTACTATTTAGAGAGCATACCCCTTCCATAAAGGAGGGTGCACCCGAATAGCAATAAAGGCAGAGAGCAGCGTTGGTAAACCTCCCTCAGTTCCGGTTCTCAGGACCACAGTGAGCAATGCACAATAGAAATGCCTTTCAAGTTGTTGCAGCTGCTCTGCTCTATGGAGCACCCACTGAGTTAAAGGACAGACACTCCACATACATGGGAAATCCTCAGGGTCCAAAGCCTAATTGATTTCCTGAAATTTATCAAAAATGGTAGAATCGTGTATAAAGTACACATAAATTTTGGAATTTAAAAATAAGTTAAAAGTAAATTGAAAAAAAAAAAGTACATTGCACACACTTAATTTTGTTCTTTTCCTGCGTTCACACACTCCCTACAGATTGCAACCTAAACATTTTTGCCTCACAGTTGGCTTCAGTTACTTCACAGTTTTGTGTAGTTTGGCACACTTGAAGTTGGGTTTCATTGTAATTTGTTGTTATGTAGGTTGTCATGTAGGCATACCATTTCTGCACATGTTCTCTTCGATTTCTTTCTGTCTTTTAAAAGAGAGAACAATGTTTAATGAGAATAAAAAATAAATAGAAAAGGATCTTGCACAGTTTGGGGGCAACTTTTTGATTTTCCGCTAAAATGGTTTTACAGAGACTTGGCAGACTATACAAATATAAGATTAGATTTCATTTTCAAATCTTTCTTTCTCCTTAATTGAAGTATCCAAATATAAAAATGTCTAGGCATGGACTTCATCTCTATAATGTCTGTCAAATTTAGAATCTATATTTTTTTTTTTTCTGGGAGATCCTGGGAAGATAATGCTCCTAGAATTTCCTTCCCTTTGGAAACCCTAGTGGAGGACCACATTTATCACTAGGAGTTAAGAAAGATCTAGTCAGAGATGATGGTGCCGATTGCTTCCTGTCTCATTCTGTAAAAGAACAGGGCAAATCCACCCAAACATGCTAGGAATAAGTAAAAAGGCTCTGAGATATTTGCATTTCATCTCTAAATTCCATTCAGATAAACTTAATATGTTTTCTCCATCACTGTGGGATAATTTTCCTGTTTTCATGACTTTTCTCAGTCTAGCCCTTGACTGTTGGGACTTGCTAGTCTGATTTAACATCAGTAACCCTTTGGAATATGACTTCCAGTACTTGTCGTTCATCTCCCGGTCCCCACTAGTACATTGTATTTATCATAATGCAGCTTAGTAGATTAAAACGGGTCTGTTGGAGAGAAGATAGTGTGAAACATTCACTTACCTTGGAGGAATAAACTTCTCATATCGTCTCACGGTATGAGAATCCATATGCCATGGGTAATTCTGAGACTTCAGCAATTTCTTGGTCCCCAGGACTTCCATTGCAATGTATTTGTCAGCAATTTACTTTGACTAAGAATTGGAATTTTAGAAAATTATTATGGATACATAATAGTTGTATATATTTAAGAGGTCCATGTGATGTTTTGATACAGGCATACAGTGTGTAATGATCTAATCAGAGTAATTAAGGCATTTATCACCATAAGCATTTATCATTTCTTTGTGTTAGGAACATCCCAATTCTCATTTAGTTATTTTAAAATATACAATAAATTATTGTTACCCATAGTTATCCTATTGTGTTATCAAATACTAGATCTTATTTATTCTATTTAACTGTATTTTTATACTCATTAACCATCCTCTCTTTATATCCCCCTTCCCACTATCCTATCGATCCTATGGTAACCATGATTTTACTCTTTATTTCTGTTAAGTTCAATTTTTAAAATTTTTAGCTCCCCCAGAATAAGTGATAATATGTGAAATTTGTCTTTTTTGCTTGGCTTATTTCACTTAACGTAATGTCCTCTGGTTCCATCTATGCTGTTGCAAATGACTAGATTTCATTCTTTCTTATGGCAGAATAATAGAGAATTGTAATGCTTTCTAGAGTTCCCTCCTTTGTACAAAACTGGCAAGGAGCATTCCAGTAACTATCATGCAAGCTGTGAATATTTCCTTTGCTCTGGGATTTGTGCTGGCTCATGGGGAGTTGGTAGGTAGTGGAGATCCCTTGAGCTTTAGAATGCAGAATTAGAAATCTATTCCAAAGCATTCTGAGTGATGTAGGAGCTCCATGATGCCTCCTAAAGTTATCAAGTTTCCTGATTTTCTCTGCAACATAAAATGTGGTCTTCTCTGAATATTCCTGAGATGTCCTGGCTACATTTTAGCATGAAAACTCATGTCTTATCAATTCCAACTCATCCAAATTGGGAAGTGTCTGATTGGTACATGACAGTTTAATTGCCAGAATTTTCTTGTTCTTAGTGGTATATCAAATCAATGTTCCAGTTTGCAATAAAAGTCATCTTAGATTCAAAAAGGTACAGTACACCTTTGTAAGAGCACCTTAAAAGAGTTCTTACTTTTCAAATCTGGAATTCAATAGGAAGCAAAGTTCTGGCTGTCTGTCTCTGTATTCTGTTCTCCAAAGGAAAGAAAAAAGGAAGAGGGAGAGAAAGTAAAATGATCTTAAAATAAATCAATTAAGGAAAAGCAAAAATATTTCAAAAATGATGTAACATTTCAATTTATTTTCATTTACTATGAGCTGTGGGTCTGAGAGCTCTTTTTCTTTTAAGCTTACTTCAAGTGTTCATAATAAATGAGCTCTCAATTTGCAAATACTAAGCCATGGTAGTAAAAAAGCTGCTAAAGTATCATTAATCTTCACTTCCAAGAAACAATACTGCCTAAGCTGAATTCATGCATTTGATCCGATCAATTATTGCAATAGTGAAAGTGTCTGAAATTCTGAATTATATTAGTTATACTAAAGTCATGATATCATTAAACAAGTCATTGTTTCAAAGATAGCTTAGACATTAGATTATATTTAAATATTCACAGAGATCTTAGCATAGCTCTTATAGTTTGCTGGGGTCCCTCCATATTTAACATTTGTTAATATCTGTGCTTGGTTTTGAGTAAAGTCAGGAAAGAAGGATGTAAGACTTGAGATGTTTATTGAGCATAACCACCCTGAATCTTTCATGGCTACTGACCAAGCAGTAATGGAAAACGGGAACCATGAAATAAAAATCTCATCAACACAGTGAAATCCGTTCTTCTCTCTATATATAAACCTCGTTTGTTGGCTTTGGCAGTAGTTTGAACTTTGTCATTCCAATAAAGTTCCTGAAATTCACTGGATATCACTTCTTTTACAGGAAAACATCTGCAAGTGTATTTATCTGGTTATAAACAAAAATACGTCTTATTTTTTCAAGTGATCTATCAGAAGTATTTATTTATATTTGCAATGTACATTATTGGCCCATCACAAAAATCTGTGAACACATGCACATAATTATAACATCCTTTGTATGTTTAAAAATATACCAACTATAGAAGCATCCATAGTGTTCTCTACCTCAGAACATTTTCGTTGTACTGTTGAATCTTACTTGATTGAAGGGAGAACTGCTTTTAAACCGTCTTTGGGGAAATTTAGTTAAAACTTTCCACTCAAGCTTCATTCAGCAGACTTTGCGGTTTAAATCTTTGAATACACACACAATGCACACATAAATACTTACGTATATATATATTTAAGATGAAATATATATTTACATACATATTTACATATATATGTTTAAAGTGAAACTTTTTTCACATTTCTAACATAATTAAAATTAGATGCATCTTACAATCAATGGCAAGACATAGTTGAATTGGCAGTGCTTTTCTTTACTTGAGGTTAAAATAATGTGGAGTCTAAAACTAATGCTATCTCACATGAAATACGGGAGATGATGATGATAACTGCCAGTTATTGCTTACATGGTCTTAGGCACTGTTTGAAGCACCTTGCTTGCCTTATTTAACATTTACAACTACCCTACAAAGTAAATATGAGATAATTTTTACAGATGAGGAAAGTAAAGCCTGGATAATTTGAGTATACTTGCCCATGCCACTAATTGTAAATGTTAGGTTTTGAATGCAGGTGTGCATGATGCCAAAGCTTGATCTGTTAAGAGTTGCTTAACAACACAGTAAATCAATGTAAAAATACCAACTTACATTCATTTTTGCCTAAAAGCCTGCATGTGGAAAGTATTGTAATTTCTCTGTGGCACTCTCACCATGTCAATAAAGTTAGATTAATGAAATCATCATTAGATGGTGATACTCATCTAAATTTTGGTAAAGCATCAGCCTGTTCAGATATAATAACTTTTGTTTCTTCAGTTTACATTTGCTGAAGATTTTCTTTAGACCAGGCACAGAGATGAGCAAATATTGGAGGAACGCAATGAGGAAAAGGGATTCAATTTAAGAGAAACCAAGGAACAGGCCCTGGGTCAAGAGTAAGGACGAACAGAGTTGGATTCTATTGCAGGGACCTGTTGTCACTGTCTTGCTGTGAGATGTGAGCAAGACATGTTCCTTTTGCGTGACTAGGTTTCTGCATAATACTGTCTAGAGTACCTCTCATGATTGTGAGAAAAAAGTGAGACTAAGTAAGATAAAGTAGTTTGCAAAGCACAGGCAACAGTAAATATATTTGGTATGATTCATTTCTACTGGATTTGTTGTAGGTGTAAAGATCCTTTCATGCAGACCTTGAGCGTCACAATAGAAGGTGCGTCTGGGGAAGCAGAATTATGCTCTGGGAGCCTCAAATAAAATATTTCTCTGCTCTGTATTTCCTTTTCGGTAGCATCAGTTGAATTAATATGACTTCTAAATATAGGCACAAATTTTCAGTTCTCTCTCTGTGAATAATACATAACTTGAGCCCCAGCTTCACCACTTAATTGTGCCATCTTGAGCCTGCTACATAACCTCTCTCAGCCTTAATGTTATTATTTGAAAATGGGAATAGCACTTCCCATGCAAGGTTCTTTTGAGAACGGAATGGCATAAAGTGCTTACAATAGGCGCACAATAAAGGACACAATAAAGCTTTAATAAATGTTGGCTATTTATTATTATCTTAATCAGCTGCAACCATCCATGACTTTTTAAGTCCCACTACTAAGTCCATATGAACACGGCAATTTTGTTATGGAAGATGTGAAAATACTATTCTGGACACCGTGGATGCCATAGAAAATAATTAAATACTGTATTGAAGAAATTGCATGTGGTTTAATTTCTGCCAACTTAATTATTTTACCCATTTAGTTCATCCAATTTGACATATTATAGAAAGCAATGAACTAGCGTTTTTATTGTTTATAATGTATAGGCTGTCATTACATTTTAATCTATAAAAATAAACTTGGTCTAAGAAATTGTTCTGGACTAACCCCAAATATTACCACTTTTTCAAGATTAGCCATCAGGTTTATACCAGCAATTTGTCCTTGCAACACTGGTTGGATGCTCAATATAATTTTTCTAGTTGCTGTTTCTGCGCTGTTTGGAATCCTCCATTTTATTTACATGCCATTTAGTGTATTCCCATGTCTGTTATTTTGCTGCCCATCCCAGAATTCCTTCCAAATGTTTTCTAAAAATCATCTCAAGTACTGTAAGTTGGCTTCTTTTTCTCCTGCTTACATTCTGTACTGTACCATCTTCATCTTTAGGAGGCAGTTAAGTTCAAAGATTCTGGATCCAGACCCCCTGAATTCAACTTCTAATGGGCTCTATGACCTTAGGCAAGGTACTTCTTAATACCTCAGTTTCCTCATCTGCAAATCAGAGTTTTTAAAGGTAGAAACTACTGTAGAGGGTAGTTGGAATGATTAAATGAGTTAACATGTGGAAAATGTTTAGAATAGTGCTTGGCAGATAGTCTATTATATAAATGTTTGCCATCATAATGACTATTTTAAAATAATCTCTCACCTTCAATTGTTATGCTATTAAATACATTCATTATTTTACCATTCTAATAAATTAAATGATATGAAGTAAAACCAAATGGTAGAGGGAACAAGTATAGAACACAGATCCAGAGAAACAACAACAACAACAACAACAAACTATGATGAGATTGGAAAATTATGAAAGGTTAGATAGGACAAATTTCCAATAGATAAAAAGTGAAAGTCTCAGAAATCTGAGAAGAGGTAGCTAGAAAGATGTAATAAGATGTGTTAAAAAAAAAAAAAAGATAGTTAGAAAAGTGTCAGTGATCAGCATGGTGATGGAAATCTTCCTAGAGTGATATTGGAGGAAGGATTTTAAAGTTCTGAGGGCGAGCTGAATGTAAGGGAAGGTGGCAGCAGAAATGTGGAACAAAAAAGAATGGGGAGTGGTAGCTTTGTGAGGATATGAGGATATTACAAATGAGTAAGGGCTTGAAAGAGAAGAAGGGTCCATAGAGAGGGACAGACCAACCCTGGAAAAGTGAGAAAGAGCTAAAGCCAAATTTCTCAGGAGATTATCAATAGAGAAGAAGAGCTTGAGGCAAAGGACAGGCTACTGGACAGGGAGTCAGACACCAAGCGTCTCTGTTCTACCTCTCCCAGGAACCACCGCCATGACCTTAGGCCAGTGTCTTCATATTAGTGAGCTAGACAATCTCAAAGGTCTTAAGGTCCTTTCATCCCTAAATTCTGATAAAATACACGTGAGATGAAGATTGGGTAGGTAAAAGTTATACATGCCAGATAATTTTTGATCTTAGGAAAATAAAAGTCAAGGACGTTTCTACATGGCAATGAAAATTAATGAATCCCTATTACACACAGGGCCATGGATGAATCACATGCTGAGTGATAGAAGCCAGGCACAAGATCTTTACACGATACGATTCTGTTCACATGAGGTTCAAAAACAGGCAAAACTGGTCTTCAGTGTTAGAAGTCAGAATTGTTACCTTCTGGAGATGGTATTGACTTGAGGGAACGTTTTGATGTGCTAAGATGTTCTCTATCTTGATTTATGTGGGGATTATACAGGTGTGCCCATAGGTCAAAGCAATGGAGCTGTACACTTTAGAAGAGTTGTACACTTTATTGTTGTAAGTTGTATCTCAACTCAAAAGAAAAATAAGTGAAGGTTCCAGTTTTTTTAAAGCGAAAAATATCTGCTCAAGATGAAAAGTAGGATGAGAAATTGAAGGCCTTGGAGCAAGACAATTTTTATGGGAGTGGTGTCTGGGTCAATGAGACAGGAATAAATGAATTATCTCATAGGAGGTACATAGATAGTTTCATTGCCTTATATGGCAAATAATTTCTATTATTGAACTACCTGTCATTTGTATTTAATTTTACATATATATTCCACATGCACTCATGATATAGAATGATATATACATTAGATCAGTGACTGTCAAAATATTCTCCTAAGTGTCTCAATGCTGAATGGAAGATGCTGAGGATCACCATGGGATGATGGGATGACCTAGCTCCCTGGTTTCCTCTGTTCCTGTATTGGACAGTGCAGCTCGACTTTAATCTGTTTTATAAACTGTGGTTTGGTCATAAGAATTAATACATAAACAGGAATTCAGTGTTAAAAAATGTTTGAAAATATGGTAGCAAGATATACATAGGATACAGACTATCTATGATCCAGAACTTTATCAGAAAATTCAAAATATATTTAGGCTCCTCTTCATAATTTACTTCAAATGAAAGTCTCGATGCTTGCCATTGGGCATTGCAAACCTGAGTGGGTGCAGTCTCTGTCCTCAAGTCATTTAAAAGCCATGACCAAAAAAGCCTCTCAAGTTCAGCCACAGTGTTTCTGATCTTCCAAAAGTAAAGATTCAGGGTGGAAGAGGAGTTGCACTTTTTCTGTTTTGTCTATCAGTTCCAACTCCTAGGTTTCTTCTATAAACGAAAAACCTCATTTTTACTCTCCTCCCTGCCAAGAGAATATCTGCCTTTTTGTTGAGTTTTTGGAGCTGGGGTGCATATAAAGAGAACTGGAGGTACAATGAGATTTTATGAGTGTTTTATGGAGTGTTTGTCATACACTAGTTCCTTATTTATACAGTTGGGGTGAGAGGAGGAAGGAGGTGTCTATGATGATCACTGTTATTATTATAATTCTAACCACGTATCCCACCAACTGGAGTTTCCTGTTTTCACCACCTTTGACAGCCACCTCTGCCTTCCCACCCTGCAGGTTCATTCTTCCTCCATCTGTTCAATTGACATTTATGACACTCATCAGGCATTTGTTTTCATACCTCTCCAAATTTAAATATTGTTCATTCTTTTTGTGCTTACTCAGAACACATATCCATCATCAGCACAGTAACTGTTAAAGTTTATCCTCTATAAGATTTCCTTTTCCAGAGACCTAGTGGATATTTAAAAGCTCCTAATCAGGAATGTTGGCAAAGTCTTTCATTGCAGAGAGAGAGAGAGAGAGAGCGAGAGTGTGTGTGTGTGTATGTGTGGGCGTGTGTGTGTGATAAAGACAGTCAGATTGTATTTTAAAGTACTATCTACCTTGATTAATAAAGCTGTCCACATCTTATATTTTTTCTTCCTTATATACATTGGTGTCTTTGTGTACACAAACTTCCCCCAATAAATATATATATAATAGGTATTCTAAAATAGTTTCAGTTACATTATCTTATTTTCCATTAAAAAAATCCAGTGTGGGCCATCTATGCTGATATAGCCCCACATTGGCAACCTTATTATTTTAACTATCTCTGTATTTTATCTTTTGCTCACAGATTCGATACTGGCTAACCAAAATTAGGAAGAAAAATATCTCCTTGGCACTTTTTCACCATGAATTATTTTTCACAAGATGAACATGTTTTTAATCTGTGAGAGTATAATTTATGTTCTAGCGAGCAAGGAGTTTTAGAGGATCAGATGAGTGAAGCATCGAGAAGCTGGAACAGCACACCACATTCCTGAACTTCCCACACAAATGTTTCCATGCACTTCAGTCTGTTCCAAAGCCTCAGCTTTCCTATAACCTCACGAGAAGCCTCCTGCCACTATTCTTTTCTGATAGGCTTTAGATATATTTATTTTACTGTCTCACCTTCTGCATAAAATGGATTTAGACGGACAGAAGGGGCTTCTAAAATTTATTATCTTTCAAAGAATTGATATTTGTGCTTTTTAGCCACAGAAACCTTTGTCTCAAACAAAATATTACCTTAAGCCAAGTGTGGAAAACAAGTAAGTGTTCAGGTGCTCAGGGTGAATTAGGACGGGGGCCTGAAGCCGTGAGAGCAGGGCTCATTCTCACCTGATGGTGGCCCTGGAGGGATTCTTCAGGGCAGAGTGAGGTCTACTGATTTGCAGGCATGGTTCTCAATTCTGACTTTCCTTTAGAATCATCTGAAGAGCTTTTTAAAAACGCCCCCACCCAGACCAGGCATGGTGGCTCATCCCAGCACTTTGGGAGGCCGAGGTGGGTGGATCACTTGAGGTCAGGAGTTTGAGATCAGCCTGGCCAACATGGTGAAACCCATCTCTACCAAAATATATATATTTTATATTTTGGAGTATACATATATGCCAGGTATGGCGGTGTACACCTGTATTCCCAGCTACCTGGGAGGCTGAGAATCATTTGAACCCAGGAAGTGGAGGCTGCAGTGAGCCGAAATCATGCCACTGCATTCTAGCCTGGGCAACAGAGTAAAATTCTGTCTCAAAAAAAAAAAAAAAAAAAAAAAAGCCCCCACCTTTGAAATTGTGATCTAATTGATAAACATGAAGGGCCCAGACAATTGTTTTTGTTCAGGATCTCAGATGTTCAGTGTGCAGCCATAGTTAACAGCTGCTTTAGAGCTGTGCTTGGCAAATTTGAGTATGTATCAGAATCACCTGGGAGCTTGTTAAAATACTGCTTGCTGGACCCAGCTCCCTGAGTTTCTGATTCTGTAGATCTGGAGTGTGGCCCAAGCATCTGAATTTCTAACAAGATCCCAGGTGATGCTGATGCTGCCGGTCCAGAGAACACATTTATAGAACTACTGCTTTGGAGAAATGGTGAAATTGGCCAGGATTATATATCACATCTGCTACGATATGAAAAGAAATCAGCTTCTACTGAGTTTGTCCTTTTCTACCCTTTTTGACTGGAAAATTATTATGTCTAGAAGTGCTATTATGGAAGTGATCAGTTATTTTGGGCAGGCATTTGGGGTCTTAGGTTGTGGTTTCCTCTCTATATTAACCCTCCGTCCCAAAACCTGCCATAGTGTTTTCCTGGATGACCAATTACACTGGAACCAATTTTCCAAATTATAAGAACATTGAGACAATATGTTGAACAGAGTCTTATTTTAAAATGAAGAAATGAACAAACATGATAGAGTCTTCAGTGTCTGACTTATGAGTCCATGGGCTATGATGGATAATCTAGAGCAGATGAAAGCCTGCATTAGCCTTGAGGAAATTTTATTTTATTTTATTTTTGAGATGGAACCTCGCTCTGTTGTCCAGGCTAGAGTGCAGTGGGGAGATCTTGGCTCACTGCAACCTCCGCCTCCTGGGTTCAAGCAATTCTTCTGCCTCAGTCTCCCAAGTGGCAGGGATTACAGGCTCATGTCACAACGCCCGGCTAATTTTTGTATTTCTTGTAGAGATGGGGTTTCACCATGTTGGCCAGTCTGGTTTCAAACTTTTAACCTCAAGTGATCTACCCATGTCAGCTTCCCAAAGTGCTGGGTTTACAGGTGTTAGCCACAGCGCCCGGCCGCCTTTGAGAAAATTAACCAAAGTATCATTCAGCTATCCTGCTGCCTTCACATCTCTTTCTATACACTTTTACTACTTTCATGACAGAGATCTAGGGAGAGGAGCAGAAAATATTTACTTCATGACAATTATTGGGCCAACCACATTTAGAAAAAAAAAGAGTTCATATTTATGCAAGGATAAAGTTTAAGACTCAAGTAGACTTCCTACCAGAATATCTGCTTGGAGGCATGGTGTAGACTCAGTCACTTAAAATCACACAGCGTGTGAGATCAAGCTGAGCGTATGTAAGGTACTTCCTTGAACTGGGAGGACGGAGGCTGGGGGTGAGTGGGTCACAGAGTCTAGATACTTATTTCTTGTGATAAACATAGGTATAACAAGGCATGGGTCAGTGGAAGGGTCCACCCAATGCACTATGTCATTGCCTGCAGTGAGTGCAGCAATAGAGGCAAGAGTTTGGAGAAGGGCTGGTTGGTATGGGAAGGATTGCTGTTGACTGTTGTGGATTAAATTGTGTCCCTTCAAAATTCATATGTTGACATCTTAAGCCCTAGTATCTCAGAATATGACTTTATTTGGAAATAGGGCTGTCATAGATGTAATTAGTTAAGATGAGATCATGAGTGTGGACCTTAATTCAATTTGACTGGAGTCCTTACAGAAAGGGGAAATTGGGACACTGAAAGCCATGCACACAGGGAGAATGCCGTGTGAAGATGAAGGCAGAGATTGGGCTGATGTTTCCACAAGCCAAGGAGACAATCGTGCTGACACCTGGATCTCAAACTTCTAGTCTCCAGAACTGTGAGACGATACATTTGTGTCAAGCCACTAAGTTTGTGCTACTTTACTATGGCAGCCCTGGCAAATTAAAATACTGACCTCGATTGGCATATTAGACAGGTGTGATGTGGTGGAAGCCCCATAGCACTGCTCCCTGGGAACTCAAGCATATGTCTTTTGAATAAGCCAACATTGGCTAAGGCACAGAAGACCGGGCACGACCATCCAGAAAAGTGACAACCAAATGGGCAGGTCCATGGGAGCAGCCAGGAAATAAACAAGCCAGTACTAAATACTTGTCCCCTTCCTGCTCCCCTGTTTCCCAATTAAAGCTGCTAGGTCTCCAAGATGGAGTAGGAGATAGCTGCTGGAGTCAGAACACGTCACCTGTTTTCCACTGTAGGTATTCAGAGTTCCAGTTCAAGGCTATTGGGAGCAAGGATGGTGGGGATACAAGGCATGAGATTTACATTACTTGAGATGAAAATTTTAAACAAGATTAAATTTTAATCATTTAAAGAGGCCAGAATATAACAGAATTTACTCAAGATACTGCTAAGGTATGAGAAAGGGAAACTATAGAAAGCCTTGAAAAATTGTGGCCAAAGAAAGAATAAAGTGTTTCATGTTTATTTATTCCCGTGAGAGTTATGCTTATTGGAACTGGGCAAAAACTAGTAAAAAAGTAATAATTATAATACAAAGCTAATGCTTACTGTGCACTTAAAAGTATCTTCTGGTCTAAGCAATTTACGTACATTATATTAATTGATCACTTCCTACAGAATCCTGGAGAGGTGTGGAATAAACTATTAATATTACAGGTTAAGAAATTGAGTCCCATGGAGGGTAACTTGAGCTAAGGCCACTCCACTAGCAAGGGTTAAGAGCCAAGAATTCAACCAGCAAATGTCTGAGGAGACCCAGGAGGGCCTGAGCTCCCCATGGTGTGACACTGCCTCTAGATACTTCGTTTCCGAATCTCGTTGCTTCTGCCTTCCAGCCACAAACGGCCTTTCTCAGGAGCCTTCTGGGAAATCCTCACTCAGAGAAATAGTGCAACAACTGCCTGTGACATGCAACTATGAGATATGGCTACTACAAACAAAAACACCCTCAAATTTTGAGATGAATTTCAGTCTCCCTCAGAATTTCTGAAAACAATTGCCAATTTACCATTTCATCTGGAAACAAAATCTTAATCCCAGTTCTAGGGATTAGTCAACAACCCACCCTGATTCCAATTAATATGGCCTTAGTCAGGACTCAGCACTTCATAAAACCAAGTTAGGTTGATGTGAAAAATAAAATTGCCACCCATGTTAAGAAACATAAGGCAGAATATAAAATTGTGTATACACCACAGTTCTAATTCAATTTCAATAGAAAGAAATTAAAATATCAACCATGATTTTTCCTTGATGAAAATGTAGTAAGTTATATTTTCTTTTTTTATCCTTCTGAATGTTCCTTTCTTTTTTCAATGAGCATGTATTTCTTTGCAGAAAACTTTATTACCACAAGGTGTTTGTAGCCACTACCAAATGCTTCAGCATAACAAAACATTTATCTTCCTACATTTCAGGAAAACATTTCCTAATCTCATCACCATTATTGTAACACATTCTGCCTTAAAAGTTACATTTCTGCCTTTCCCCATCATTTAAAAAATGTTGTATCTCCTTTGCCACTGTTTTTATTAGTGTGGTTATACAGTATCCCATGATTGAAAGTGGGGAAAGAGATTTTGTGGCTTTCATTTCATTTTTGGTGAACCAGCAAAAACAAGATTGATGATTTTTCCGTGTGCATAACATATCTTTCATCTTGTAATTGGTTTTGAAATATTCTCAAGTTCCATGCCAAACTCCACCCTGTGTGCTGAGATTTATGAGAAAAGGAATTATCTGAAAGCTCTAAATAGAATGAAATTAGCAAGCAAAAGGGCTTTGCTGACCATGTAGTCCAACTCTTTTATTTTACAAATGAGAGAATAAATGCCAGAATGACTCGTCTGCAGTCATTCACCCAGCGAGCATCAGAGTCCAGACAAAAAGTCCAGACCAATCATGTATATA
This sequence comes from Ateles fusciceps, assembly GCA_036589455.1. Taxonomy (NCBI): domain Eukaryota; kingdom Metazoa; phylum Chordata; class Mammalia; order Primates; family Atelidae; genus Ateles; species Ateles fusciceps. The sequence continues at coordinate 193,026 of JAZHEH010000827.1, read as the reverse complement.
AATGAGGCCTGTATAGATACTTTAGCAGATAATAGTCATGGCAATCAAATGACTTTGATCAACTAATATCAAGGTTGTTTCTAAGGGAGAAATTAAATTTTTTAGGAAAATATCTTGAAAACCTGCATGGGATTGAGGTTGAAGTCTTGGGGTGACAGTGGTTAGAAGGAGGCATAACTACTCCATTAGATATAAGACAAGAATAGGGTGTAGTGTTGGAGCTAGAGCCTATTAGGCTAAAATGGCCAAGGAGATTATAAGATCAGGGGTGTTTAATATTTAATTTTATGCTGTTTCAACAGTGGAACAACTACAAGCTATAGTGTGAAAAACCAAGGTTTACTAGAATCAGGAGATCACAGATGGTAATTATTAACCACTGATTAATTATAGAAATATTGCGGATGGAATTGAGTTTCCTGTGGAGCAAATAAAGGAGCTTTGATACACTCATCTCTACATTTTTGGGTATAAGTTGTCCTAAGTTGACCTATGTGATTTAGTAGTGTTACAGCTAGCAGCTATTGGACAGCCTTTCATGTGTTAGGTACTACCATAACAACAACTAAGTATTTTTTGTAATATTTAGAACATCTTTACAACTAGTTACTGTTATCCCTTATTTCTAGAGTAGGACACAGGCTTAGAGAAGTAAATAGATCCAAATGTTGCCTCCTCCACTTGCTCGGTGGGTGATCTCAAGCCAATCATTTGGTCTCTGAGCATCTGTTTTCTCAACTCTGAAATGGGGATAATAATTATGTTCAGATTGAACATGTAGTACTACACAAATCACCTAGCACAGTGTCTTCAATAGAGAAGGTGCTCACTAAATGAATTGGTAGATGGAAATTAGGACAAAATAAACACATATTTGAAAACATTTCTTAAAGGTTGAATGAGGCATAAAGGAAGTATGACAATATTCATTCTCATTCTGTCTTCAAACATGACTGCTGAAGATGTATACTGAATGATATGGTTTGGCTGTGTCCCCACCCACAACTCATCTTGAATTGTAAATCTCAAAATTCCCACATTTTGTGGGAGGAACCCAGTGGGAGGTGATTGAATTATGGGGGCAGGTCTTTCCTATGCTGTTCTCATGATAGTGAATGAGTCTCAGGAGATCTGATGGTTTTAAAAATGGGAGTTTTCCTGCATGAGCTCTCTTTGCCTGCCACCCTCCATGTAAGACATGACTTGCTTCTCCTTGCCTTTCACCTTCCGCCATGATCATGGGCCTCCCTAGCCATATGGAACTGTAAATCCAATACACCTCTTTATTTTGTAAATTGCCCAGTCTCAGGTATGTCTTTATCAGCAATGTGAAACAGACTATTACAGTAAATTGGTACCAGTAGAGTGGGGCACTGCTGAAAAGATACCCAAAAATGTAGGAGTGACTTTGGAATTGTGTAACAGGCAGAGATTGGAACAGTTTGGAGGGCTCAGAAGAAGACAGAAAAATGTGGGAAAATTAAGACTTCCTAGAGACTTGTTGAATGGCTTTGAGCAAAATGCTGATAGTGATATGGACAATAATGTCCAAGCTGAGGTGGTCTCAGATGGAAATGAGGAAAGTGGGAACTAAAACATAGGTGACTCTTGTTATGTTTTAGCAAAGAGATTGGTTGCATTTTGCCCCTGCCCTAGAGATTTGTAGAACTTTGAACCTGAAAGAGATGATTTAGGATATCTGGTAGAAGAAATGTTTAAGCAGCAAAGCATTCAAAAGGTGACTTGGGTGCTGTTAAAGGCATTCAGTTTTATAAGGGAAGCAGAGCATAAATGTTTGGAAAATTTGCAGCCTGACAATGTGATAGAAAAGGAAATCCCATTTTCTAAGGAGAAATTCAAGTCAGCTGCAGAATTTGCATAAGTAACGAGAAGCAAAATGTTAATATTCAGAACAATGGGGAAAATGTCTCTAGGGCAGATTAGAGGTCTTCACAGTAGCCCCTCTCATCACAGGCCCAGAGGCCTAGGAGGAAGTGGTTTCATAAGCAGAGCCCAATGTTCCCGTGCTGTGTGCAGCCTAGGACTTGGTGCCCTGTGTCCTAGGCACTCCAGCTGTGGCCAAAAGGCACTAATGTAGAGCTCAGGCCATGGCTTCAGAGGGTGTAAGCCCCAAACCTTGGCAGCTTCCACATAGTGTTGAGCCTGTGAGTGTACAGAAGCCAAGATTGGGATTTTGGAACCTCCACCTAGATATCAGAGGATGTAGGGAAATACCTGGATGTCCAGGCAGAAGTTTGCTGCATGGGTGGGGCCCTCATGGAGAACTTCTGTAGGGCAGTACAAGAGGTAAATGTGGGGTTGCAGCCCCCACACAGAGTCCCTGTAAGGCATCACCTAGTGGAGTTGTGAGAAGAGGGTCATTATCCTCCAGACCCTAGAATGGTAGATCCACCTACAGCTTGTACTGTGAGCCTGGAAAAGCCACCAACACTCAATGCCAGCCCATGAAAGTACCCTGCAAACCCACAGGATAAGAGCTGCCAAATGCCATGGGAAAACCACCTCTTGCATCAGCATGACCTGGATGTTAGACAAGGAGTCAAAGGAGATCATTTTGGAGTTTTAAGATTTGACTGCCCTGCTGGATTTCAGACTTTCATGGGGCCTGTAGCCCTTTTATTTTGAACAATTTCTCCCATTTGGAATCATATTTACCCAATGTCTGTACCCCCACTGTATGTAGAAAGTAACTAACTTGCTTTTGATTTTGCAGGCTCATAGCCAGAAAAGAGTTACCTTGTCTCAGATAAAACTTTGGACTGTGGACTTTTGAGTTAATGCTGAAATGACTTAAGACTTTGGGGGACTGCTGGGAAGGTGTGATTGGTTTTAAAATGTGAGAACATGAGATTTGGGAGGGGCTGGGGTGGAATGATATGGTTTGGCCATGTCCCCACCCAAATCTCATCTTGAATTGTAACTCCTATAATTTCTACATGTCATGGGAGAGACCCAGTAAAGGTGATTGAATTATGGGAGTATGTCTTTCCTTTGCTGTTCTCATGATAGTGAATGAGTCTCACAAGATCTTATGGTTTTAAAAACAGGAATTTCCCTGCACAAACTCTCTTTCCTGCTGTCATCTATGTAAGACTTGACCTGATCCTCCCTGACTTTTACCTTCTGCCATGATTGTGAGGCTTCCCCAGCTACATGGAACTGTAAGTCCAATAAACCTCTTTATTTTGTAAATTGCCCAGTCTCAGGTATATCTTTATCAGCAATGTGAAAACTGGGTAATACACCAAAGTAGCCTATTATGAGAAAGAAACATTTTATTCTATTCCAAAAATTTAATAAATATTGAGATTATAAAAGGCTTGACTGTATTTTCTCTTCCCTCTCTTGCTCCTCTTAGTTTCACTCTTCTTCCTTAATTTTTTTGATATTAGATGCTATTCTTAAATAAAATTAATGTTATCTCATAACTCAAACAAATCCCCTGGCCTGTTGCCCTTACAGAGGGATATGAGGTTCATATTCTTTTTTCTGAGACAGAGTCTCACTCTATTGCCAAGGCTGGAATGCAGTGGTGCAATCTTGGCTCACTACAACCTCCACCTCCCAGGTTCAAGTGATTCTCCTGCCTCAGAGTAGCTAGGATTACAGGTGCCTGCAACCATGCCTGGCTAGTTTTTGTATTTTTAGTAGAGACAGGGATTTGCCATGTTGGCCAGGCAGGGTTTGAACTCCTGCCCTCAGGTGATCTGCCTGCCTCAGCCTCCCAAAGTGCTGGGATTACAGGCATGAGCCAGCATGCCCAGCCAGGTTCATATTCTTTATAGCTAGGTAAACCCTCTGAAAGTAGGAAAATTTTTTTTGTTCACTGATCTCCCACAAAGGCCTAGGACAGTTGCTCAACTTACAGGAAGTATTTAAAAAACATTTATGAATGACTGAAAAAATTTTTAAAAATTCAGTGTATGGTTCTTTTTACAATATTATGCAATACAATTGTACTGCTGGGCACTCCTCCATAGAGTTAGGGGCAGGGAGAAGATACTGCCTGCTCAAGCTCTGGTTCTAAACACAGGCAATGGATACCATTGTCGCTAAGATATTACTCGTCAATGATGGTCTCTATTTTTTGAATCAGGAAACTGAGATGCAGCAAAAATGTTCTAAAACTGAGTGCAGAAGCTTTTACACCATTAGTGGTTTTCTGACCGGTTGACCACAAGGCCTCCTTGTTCAACTATTTCAAAACTGTTTAAACTGTCAGATATTCAATAGCCTGACTGCTTCATCTGTACGTGGGAAATACCAAAACCATAGGCACAGAATGTTGACTTATCTCTTCTTCCTTCCATATCCTACTTTTCTTTGATGGGCTCATTGTTTTTGTTGTTATTGTTGTTGCTTTTGTCTTTAGTGAACAAAACTGTTAATTCTCCCCAGAGACTAATTTGATGTCATACTTTCTAAATTAGAAAAGTTTGCTGAAGAATTTCTCTAATGTCTCTGTACAGGCTAGCTGAAGCACACTGCCAACAAGAATTTGAATTCAGTGTAATTTGCTGGAAATGTTTAAGAACTTGGCATTTCCAACTTCTCTGCTGTCTGCTATGTTAAAATTTAAAAAGACCTCTCTGCTGCTTTTTCATCCCCCAACTCTGGAGCCCAGACCTTAAGACTTTTCCATTCTCACTGCTCACTTAGAAGAAAGAAATTCTGGCCCCAGGATGGGTTCCTCAGAGGATCGTCCTGATAACTAAAACCCCAGTGTGCCTTGATTAGTCCCTTGTGGGTTTTAGTAGAAGAAATCTGGGAGAATCTTAGCATGCCTTGAAATCTCTGCACAAGTATAGAGATATCTCTGTGACAAAAAGCATCTAATGCCATTGTTAATAGGCACAATAGAAAGATTGGAGTGAGTTTTTAGTGACATAGTCAAGCAGATCCTCAGACTTTCCTATAGCCCTAATTAGAAGCACATTGGATTAGGTCACTAGAGTCAACCGGTAAGCTCATGGATGATCAATGGGGAATATAGAAAGAGAAAACTATATCCCCAAGACTGATATTTTGTGGAGATTAACAAGAATATCTACAATGTTTGTGTATGAACATCTGTGAGATTAACAATGAATTTTAGACACTATAAACATATAGATATAATTACAAAGATATGTAGACGAGAAATAAAGCATATAAATTTATAAGTCATATGTCCTTCAAAACTTTTCCTTTTTTCTCTCTCCTCTGTTTTTCATCAATCCATTGAGGTCACACAGCTGTGATTCAGGCCTTGGTGACAGAGATGAATCAGAGATGGCACAAGGGTCTGGAATTCTTGGCCAACCTTACAACAAATTGTTCATCCATCAACCAGAAATGATGCATTGCTCTGATTCAGTTATGGTGGCCCCCCAAATGTTAGCTGGGATATTTTGGAATTATTCCTATTACTTAGGCAGAGTCTCCTATCTTATTTGTGCTTTTTCACATAATACTGAAAAAACAATGAGTGTTAGGAAAATTATTCTTAGTTCTTTGAGTCTTCTTCAAAATCTCGGAGTGCTACCATGTTGTTTTCTAGTTTACTTACAGTCTCAAATAAAACTCTTTTCTTGGTTCAGGTTGAACTTATATAACAGATCTTATCTGTTATACCCAAGTAAAAGGAGTAATATTTATTATGTAAGTTATTATTATTTTCCTGCACTCCAATTTTAAACATAGGTTTCTCAGCGGGTTGTGTGCTAGGTATCTAAAATGCTGTCTACCAAGCTAGCCTCAGATTAAGTTAATGCTAATTAACGTTCACTTAAAAACTATTGGTTAAGAATTTGGGCTTGACAGTCTTACTGGTCTAGAGTCCATTAGTAGTTTAATCACTTATTTGTTATGTGTCTTTAGACAAGTTTTTAAACTTTGAAGTCTCAATTTCCTCACCTGAAAAAAGAGAGAATAATACTTACAGATGTGTTGAGGTAAATTTTTTGTTTATAAGAAATAAATGAGATAATGCATACCAAATAGCACAGTCTACAAGCTAAATGGCAGCTGGTTTAACATCATGATGTTATGGGCATATGGCTTGGTTTAACAATAAGGCTTACAGCCGAGAATAAGGAAATTACTGAGAATAAAGTAAGTGCTCCATATTTGAAGTTTAGAGAAGCATCTTTTGCAGAGGTCCACTACCTCTCTACATGGCAGCTAGGAGAAGCCATCTCATCTCAAAATAGAGCAGGGGGAGGTTGGGGGTTTGATAAAAGGGAGAATATCCTCATTTTTATGTAACTGCAGTGTTGGTGAGCAAAGGCTACTCATTTTGACTTTCTTGTGGGAGAGAGGACACGAATACTTCCCCTTGTTGAAGCCAAATGGAAACAACCTCAAGATTTGGGGGAGGCTACCATATCATACCCCACTGATCTTCTGTCTAGCTACTTAGATTGCTTACCTACACTTGCATTTTGACATAGATGAAATAGTACTGGAGAGAGATGATGAGATTTCCAGAGCGTGGAAGAAGGATTACTTAGGAGCCACATACCCTGAATGGGAGGGGGGAGCTCCTGGGTCACATGAGAGTAGAGGGGTCAGTGATGCCAGAGAGACCACAGGAAGGACTGGGTTCCCCTGGAAGAAGTAGTGGAGTTTCCCAAGGAACTGACAATGTTTGAAAACCAAGAAACTGATAATGTTTGAAAAAAAGATGCTTTGAATAGAATCTGGGAGTGAAGCTCTAAAATAAACTGCTGAATCTTAAGAACAAATTAAGGCTGTTTTTGTGCAGTAAAAATAGAAGTCAAAACTTAGAAAATTGCTCAAAACCATGCAATTACATGGAAATTAAATAACATGTTCCTGAATGACTTTTAGGTTAATAATGAGATTAAGGCAAAGATAAAATATTTCTTTAAAACTATTAAGAACAAAGAAATGACATGCCAGAATCTCTGGGACACAGCTAAGGCAGTGTTAAGAGGGAAATTTATGGCACTAAATGCCTACATCAAAAAGTTAGAAAGATCTCAAGTTAACAATTTAATATCACAACAGAAAGAATTAGAGAAGCAAGAAGAAATCAACCCCAAAGCTAGCAGAAGACAAGAAATAACCAAAATCAGAGCTGAATCGAAGAAAACTGAAACACAAAGAAACCATTCAAGTGATCAACAAGTCCAGGAGTTGGTTTTTTGAGAAAAATAAATAAGATAGGTAGGCTGCTAGCTAGACTAATAAAGAAAAGAGAGAAGATCCAAATAAACACAATCAGAAGTGACAAAGAGAATGTTACTACTGACGTAGCAGAAATAAAAACAACTATCAGACACTACTAACACTGCTATACACACAAACTACAAAACCTAGAAGACATGGATAAATTCCTGGACACATACACCCTCTTAAGACTGGACCAGGAAGAAATTGAATCCCAAACAGACCAATAACGAGCTCCGAAATTGAGTCAGAAATAAATAGCCTACCAACCAAAAAAAGTAAAGGACCTGATGGATTCACAGCCAAATTCTATCAGGTGTACAAAGAAGAATTGTGAGCATTTCTACTGAAACTATTCCAAAACATTGAGGAGGTGGGACTCCTACCCAACTTATTCTGTGAGGCCAGCAGCATCCTAATACCAAAACCTGGCAGAGACACAACAAAAAAGAAAACTTCAGGCCAGCATCCTTGAACACAAATGCAAAAATCCTCAACAAACTACTAGCAAACTGAATCCAGCAGCACATCAAAAAGCTAATCCACCACAATCGAGTAGGCTTCATCCCTGGGAAACAAGGTTGGTTCAACATATGCAAATCAATAAATTTGATTCATCATATAAACAGAACTAAAGACAAAAATCACATGATTATCTCCATAGATGCAAAAAAGAATTTTGAAATAATTCAACATCTTTTCGTGTTAAAAACTTTCAATAAACTAGATATTGAAGAAACATACTTCAAAATAATATGAGCCATCTATGACTAACCCACAGCCATCATTATAGTGAATGGGCAAAAGCTGGAAGCATTCCCCTTGAAAACCAGCACAAGATAAGGATGTGCTGGTTTTCAGTACATTAATTCTGTTCAACATAGTATTAAAAGTCCTAGCCAGAGCAATCAGGCAAGAGAAAGAAATAAAGAGCATCTAAATAATAAGAGAGGAAGTCAAATTATTTATGTTTGCAGACAATATGATTCTATATTTAGAAAGTCCATAGTCTTGGCCCAAAAGCTCCTTCAGCTGATAAACAACTTCAGCAAAGTCTCAGGATACAAAATCAGTGTGCAAAAATAACTAGCATTCCTATACACCAACAACAGCCAGGCCAAGAGCCAAATCAGGAAGGCAATTCCATTCACAATTGCCTCACATACACAAAAATAAAATACCTAGAAATCCAACTAACCAGGGTGGTGAAAGATCTCTACATATGAGAATTATAAAATGCTGATCAAAGAAATCAGAGAGGACACGAACAAATGGAAAAACATTCCATACCTATGGAGAGAAAGAATCAATATTATTAAAATGTCCATACTGTCCAATACACTTTACAAATTCAACACTATTTCTGTCAAACTAACAATGACATCCTTCACAGAACTAGAAAAAAACTATTTTAAAATTCATATGGAACCAAAAAAGAGCCTGAATAGCCAAGGCAATCCTGAGCAAAAAGATGAAAGCTGGAGACATCACTCTACCTGACTTTAAACTATACTATGGGGCTATGATAACCAAAACAGCGTGGTACAGCTACAAAAACAGGCACATAGAAAAATGGAACAGAAGAAAGAGCCCAGAAATAAGGCTGCACACCTACAATCATCTGATCTTTGACAAAGCTGACAAAAATAAGCAATGGGGAAAAGATACCCTATTTAATAAATGGTGCTGGGATAACTGGCTAGCCATATGCAGAAGATTGAATCTGTACCCCTTCCTTATACCATATACAAAAATCAACTCAGGATGGATTGAAGACTTAAATGTAAAACACAACACTTTAAAATCCCTCGAAGACAACTTAGGCAATAGCATTACCATCCTAGACATAGGACTGGACAAAGATTTCATGGCAAGGACACCAAAAGCAATCATAACAAAAACAACAATTGACAAGTGGGATTGAATTAAACTTACGAGCTTCTGCCCTTTAGTAAAAGAAGCTATCAACAGAGTGAACAGACAACCTATACAATGGGAGAAATTATTTGCAAACTATGACAAAGGTTTAACATCTAGCATCTCTAAAGAACTTAAATTTACAAGAGAAAAGCAAACAACCCCATTAAAAAGTGGGCAAAGATGTGAACAGACACTTCTCAAAAGGAGACATACATGTGGCCAACAGCATATTAGAAATGCTCAACATCAATGATTATTAGAAAAATGCAAATCAAAACCACAGTGAGATACCATCTCACACCAGTCAGAATGGGTATTATTAAAAAGTCAAAAAGAACAGAGGCTGGCAAGGTTGAGCCGAAAAGGAACACTTATACACTGTTGGTGGGAGTGTAAATTAGTTCAATCATTGTGGAAAGCAGTATGGTGATTCCTCAAAGAGCTAAAAGCAGAACTACCATTTGATCTAGCAATCCCACTATTGGGTATATACCCAGAAAAAATTAATCATTCTACTGTAAAGAAACATGAATGTGAATATCCATTGCAGTACTCTTCACAGTAGCAGAGTTATGGAATCAACCTAAATGTCCATCAATGACAGATTGGATAAAGAAAATGTGGTACATATACACCACAGAATACTATGCTGCCGTAAAAAAGAATGCGATCATGTCTTTGTGGGAACATGGGTGGATCTGGAGGCTATTATCTTTAGCAAACTAATGCAGGAACAGAAAACCAAATACTGCATGTTCTCACTTATAAGTGGGGGCTAAATGATAAGAACTTATGAACACAAAGAAGGAAAGAACACATACTAGGGTTCACTTGAGGATGGAGGATGGGAGGAGGAAGAGGAGAAAAAAAGGTAACTATTGGGTACTGGGCTTAATACCTGGGTGATGAAATAATCTGTACAACAAACCCCCATGACATGAGTTTACCTATGTAACAAACTTTACATGTACCCCGAACCTAAAATAAAACTTTTTAAAAAGGCTGTTTTAATGACTCTCCACGAAGTTGGATAGATTTGTTAATAGAACTCCCTGCTTAGGGGGAAAAGGGAGCTTGCTAAATTATATTTATGTCATTTTGGAACACAGAAACAGAATGTGAAATAATTTAATCATTTTTGAGTCTTAAATAAGATCATCTACAAAGGTAGTATCTCTGCTCTGATTTTATGACATTTAATATTTTTACTTCATGGAATTTCCATAGCTTTAGACCATTTCAACCTTTGATTTTCATTACTGTCCCCCTAAGAACCTTTTTAGATTTATTTAGGGTTTCCCTCCCTCCATGAAAACTTAATATCCCAGTTCTATTGTATATCTCTTTATGTGCTCAACATATATTTGTGCTTTAAACATAACAATAGTAAGATTTTTTTTCACCTCAAGAATTAGTTTTTATCCCTTTGGGGGCAATATTGCCCCTGTGGAGATTGCATGCATTTGAGTGACAGAGAGAAGCCCCTAACTAAATTGGGCCTTAGTTTCTTCGCCTCTAAAATTAAGAAATCAATTCAATTCAATCAACATTTCTTATGCTCTAGGCATTGTTCTAGGGCCTAGGGCTGCAAAGGTGAAGGAGACATGGATGCTATTCTTACAGAGATAATTGCTGTGTATTCTGCACAGAGCATTTTCAGTATGTAATATGTTCCATAGCAAGGTTTATGATAGACATAGTAGTTTTTCTTGAATGGTGTCTTTAGGAGATTGTGAACTATTTTTTTCTTTTCTAATTTTAAAAATTTAATTCTAACATAAAATTAAAAATATTTTTGACTGAAAAAAGAGATTTCTCAAAATGTTAGAATTGAGAAGACCCTAGAGATGACCTTATCCAAGCCTTAGACACATACAAAACAGTTGTTGCTGCTGGCTATTGAAGTGGCTGTAACTATACATCTGGTGCCATCACTTCAGTCCCAACTCTGTTGCCAACAGACTGAGTGACCTTGGTTAAATTATTGACCATGTAGGTCTCCATATCCTCACTTGTGAAATTTAGAAGATGAACTAGAGGAATTTCCAAGGCTTCTTTCATTAAGAAAAATTTAAGATTCTCAGATTTTTTTTCTTATGTGTACAATGAGGTGTGCTAGTATTCAAAAACAGTGTAAAAATTAATGTAGCATGTTATTTAATAAAAGGGTATACCTTCCTTTAGGGATAGAAACTGAAAAAAAGCCAGATTTTATGGCCAGACTGTATGTTAGAAAGCAAGCTGATTATTTGTTTAATTTTCATGTATTTTCCTAAATCAGCTGAAATCATAAACTCTGTCACCCAGACTGGAATGCAGTGGCATGGTCTTGGCTCACCACAACCTCCACCTCCCAGGCTCAAGCGATTCTCCTGCCTCAGCCTCCCAGTTAGCTGGGATTACAGGCATGTGCCACTACCGCCTGGCTAATTTTTATATTTTTAGTAGAGATGGGGTTTCACCATGTTGGCCAGGCTGCTCTCAAACTCCTAAACTTATTAGACGATCCACCCACCTCAGCCTCCCAAAGTGATGGGATTGCAGGCATGAGCCACCATGCCTGGCTTCTTTCAGTCTTTTTTAATGTTTGCTTTTTCTACCTTCAAAAAGTATAAGTGAAGTTTTGCCTGAATTGATTTTTTTTGCTATGTTTAAAATTGATTTTGGGTATACTGCCTAACATTTTAGTTCTTAGCTCAATGATCAGCAATTTCCATTATTTACTAACATTACGTTTAATTGCCATTAAGAGAAGGTTATTGTCAATAATCTGTTCTGCTCCCTTCTGGATTTCATTTACCTCTGTGGTATTCCCGAACATCTTTTGTCTATAGGACTCAGGCCAAGACTGGCTCATCCTTTGTCATGATTTAGCACTGAATCATTTTGATTATTCTCTGATGTGTGTTCTCAGACATAGAATGTCCTCCTATAGCATTCTATGTAAAACTGCACATAGCAGCATTCCCTAGTGAAATTTCATTGGCATTTTATGTGATGCCAAAGTAACATCAAATACCATAATATATGCTTCATAATAATCTTGCTTTTCTTTCTCAGCTGTCAAAGATCATACAGATGGTTTGGTGAAAAGTCCACATTTACTCCCACAGAGTTCCCTTCACATTTCTACTTGATAATAATTTTTAACATTCATTCCTAATCATTTTTTATTATGAAACAGCTTCATTTTGAGAAGTGGGATAGAAACAATTTTCTCCAGATGAGAGGATGGTAATCCTTTCCTGAGGTTGTGTGTGTGGGTTGGGAAATGGTGGGGAAGAAAAGATTCATCACAGCCCACATACTCTCTGTGGACGTAATTCTGATTTAAAACATTATGGGGAAAGGATGAGAGATTGACAGTATCAGCAAGGCAAAACTGGTGTCTTAGGACAGTGCTATCCAATAGAGCTTCCTATGATGATGGAAATGTTCTGTCCGAACTATGCAATATAGTGTCTGTTGAGCACTCGAAATGTGGCTATTGTGACTAAGGAAATGAGTTATTATTATTATTTAATTTGTACCAATTTAAAATGAAATAGCTCCATGTGGCTTGTGGCTCCCTATTCATATCGCAGCCCGAGGAAGCAATGTAACTAGAGCCGGGGCCCAGAGACCAGTTAAAAGTTGAACTTATATCTCTGCTCCACTGTTTAGTAACTGTGTTCGTAGGGAATAGTTTACCTCATCTTCATAACAGAGACGATCATCATACCTGCATCTTAGGGCTGTTGTGGTGAGCAGAAGAAACAATCCATGCAAAACACTGGTCACAGTGCCTGGTACCTTATACAAGTTATACCTATTAGGTATCATTTTAATAGTTTTTTTTTTTTAAGAGATGTGATTTGGACTGTTGTATCAAGAAGTTGAAATTAAGTATCCAGAACTGAAGGTTGAATTTCTCCTTCATATCTCCTCACAGGAACAGTAGTAGCTCCAGAAAAAATTGAGTAAGTAGAAAATCCTTCCTGAGAGAACTTTGTAAATCAGGGACCCAACCTTCCTAAAGTTAGTATTTACTTTCTCTCAACATTCTTTGGTTCTTCTCAACACGTGTCTGTCTTCCTATTTCATTTTGTGTCATTGTTAAAAATCCAGGAATGTAAAAGTTCTTCATAGAACACATAGTTGGCAGTGATCGAATTATTTCTGGTTTTCAGTTCATGTTCCCTTCCAGGTATTTGTGGAAAGGGATAGATGTCTGTGGAGAAGCCTTCAAATGTCAGATTGCTGAGCAGCAATCACTTTTGCAACTTATTTGGAAATAACTTGTGCTTGAGCTCCCTGATTTCTGCTGTCAATCCCTTTCCCCCACAACAAGGCACTAAAGCAGGCAGTGTCTAGATGTCTTAATGGAGATGGTCTTAGAACGATGAGAAAATTAAGAAAGAAAAATTTCCTTTCCTATTGACCAATACAACTCACTTACTTTCATAGGATGCTTTCAAATACACACATTAAAGTTAAATTACATAACCCTTGCCTTTGGAAGCACCACTGGACTTTAGGGTGCATATAAGTAACAGTGGATTGTTTGAAAGTGCTTCTAGCTTCTATGTTAATGGAAAGTAAATTCATGATCAGTGATACGACAATCAGTACCTCATGTTTACCCAATATGCATTATTTTTTCCTCTTATGAATCAGAGTAATAAGAAACAGATTTTGACTTTTATGCTTCCTTTTTGCTTTTCATTTCTGTATGCTGTCACCATAAATGAAAAGGATGTTGGAACTTTTCTCCACCTTTTCCCCAGAATTAAAGCTGACTTATATATTTTGCATCCTGCTCAAAATTGTACAGGGCCAAATGTTTACTACGATCTTGCCTCTCTCCTTTAAGGAGCACATGAATGTATGTACTCTAACACTTATTTGAGGCTGAGTGTCCCTTCATAGCCAGGTGTGCATTTGTTAAATCTGAACTCATAAGCAAAGGGTGTCAGAGTATCATGAGCTACAAATAAAATAAAACCTGTAACATCTGGCTGAACATGCTGTCCTTCTGCAGAGGATAATTTATTGTTTGTTTTCTTTCTCTTGCTGAACTGCCACGCTCTGCCTTTTGACTTTTTTTTTTCTTTTACGGGAATATGGGAAGTTCATACCATTCTCTATTTTCCTAACGATTCTCACTGATAGTGATAAAATGTGATACCAATATAAATTAATTAAAGATTTTCATTAAATCTCAATCCTGGAACATTTTAATAGACTGCCTCAATTGTTTTTGTTTTAATTTGTGAAACACAAGTGTTCTTGAATCACGATTCCTAACATTTTCCTAGGAATGAGACTACATTAAAATCTTAATCAGTCCCTTAAGCTTTACAGACATTATTTTATTTTTATGTCTGATGCCAGTTTAGCACAAAGTACTTTTGCAGTAATTTTCCTTTGGCATTTTATTTTTTTGTCTTTGAGGTTAGGCTTTGAGGTTTATGGAGAATGTGTACAGGGAGGGCAAGTGTTATATCAATCATATTTAAGCCGTACCTCTTTGCAGAGTTACTTGCATGATGAAACTGAAAAGAAAATTTAAACTAAAATAAAAATTATTATTTGAAATCTTTTTTTAAATTCTACAAATATTTAATTGGAACTTATGAAAAGTATTTTATTTATTGATGCAAGAATGCTATTTACTTTGCTACTACTATATGTTGAGTTTTTAATCAGAAAGTGGTGTGTTATCATTAGACAATATAGACTAACATTTTAATTTCAGAATCGTTAAAATGAAGGTGGAAAGGAGGCCTTTGTGTTGTATGATTTTTTTTTTGTCTGATTCAAGACAAAATTAGTCCTATCTTCCTGAGGCTGTTCCAATGGGATATTTATATATATGTATGTTTGACTCTATTAATACACTGTATTGATCTACAATTCATCTAATTGGTGAGAGGATATTAATGGATTCCATTAGTCCATTTCTAATTTCCACTTGTTCTAAGGACCATAAATCTTTACTTCATCTACTTGTAAGGAAGAGCCAATTCCAATAGAACTGGCTAAAAACAGGACAAAGGAAATTTCTAGGAAAATTCATTAGCACAAGTAGGATCCATTCAAATATTCCTAAAGTCTCTCTTTTAGAGATATCAGTTCCATTTTTTAAAAAACACCTGCTGATAATAGCAAATTACAAATGCAAATTTATGCAAAATCTGTTCTGTGATAGTAGAGGTTATTCAATTGGTCCTGAATCCTCAATCCCAACTGACCTGCACCATTTTTGTTTGTAATTGTTACAGTGATTTTAAGAAGTGTTGTCTAGGAGCAATACCCTATGCAGCTAAAACAATGAGGTCTACTCATTAGGGTTATTATAAGCAGAAGAGAAAATGCTTGTAACTAACTAGCACAGTGTTTGCAACACACAATATGTACAGTGGCTATGATCATTATGAAGGCCACTTTGGCATCTCTAGTAGTTTAGGCAATAGTGACGGGAGTTGTAAACAAGTGCTTCCTGTCATCCTTCTTTGAGAGTATTCTCTCAGGTATTTATCTTATAGCTATAGCACAGTAGCAAACCAGACATCATCTTAAAGAACCCCAGAGCAGAGTTGATAGAATTGTTGGCTAAACAGTACTTAACCCATCCATGCCAAATAAAACCATCTGGGAATTTGTGGTATTAAAGCATTAAGCTTAGAGTGTTGGACAGCAGGGGAGAGATGACCCAGTCAAGCCCTGTATGATTCAGAGAAGAAATCTGATAACCAAGGAAGAAAAGGAACTTGCTGAAGATTCCAGAGCTATTGAGTTTAACAAGCCATGAATATAACTGAGATTCTCACGTCATACAGCCCCGTACTTGTTCCAATATTTCACAATATTTCCACCTTAGTAAACGCTGATTTGGGAACCATACTCCTTTGTTTGGCTTTAGTGAATATTTGTTGAGTGCCTGCCATGTGCAAAATGCTATGCTTGGTGTTGTGGAAGGTGTGAAGATAAACAAGAGCTTGGCCTTCAAAGAAACTTACATATACATATATATATGTTCCTTATATGCAAATTTACATCACATATAACACCTGAGGTTCCAGATGGTCCAATCTCTATGTGGTGTAACATATAAAAAAATAGCAGTGTCTACTGGCTCTTTGAAGAAAACTTCAATCCTGAGCATTCCTTAAAGTGGTTTTATACAGTATGCACATATATTAGAAATATTTCCTGTTTTTAAATTTCTTATTCATAGAAGGCACTAAATCTTTAATCTCTTTCTCATCCACACAGCTCCCCTCATCACCACTGTCTCTACTTCATCACCATCTTCCCTACTCTATGTACTTTTTTTATTAAAAAAAA
Source organism: Ateles fusciceps (assembly GCA_036589455.1). Lineage (NCBI taxonomy): Eukaryota > Metazoa > Chordata > Mammalia > Primates > Atelidae > Ateles > Ateles fusciceps. The sequence continues at coordinate 176,583 of JAZHEH010000827.1, read as the reverse complement.
AAATGAGAGAGAAAAGAAGAAAGAAAAAGAAAGTAAGCAAGCAAGAGAAAAAAGAAAAGGAAGGAAGGAAGGATGGGGGGAGGGAGGGAGGGAGGGAGGCGGTGAAGGAAAGGCCAGGCACAGGGGTGTATCCCTGTAATCTCAGTACTTTGGGAAGCTGAGGTGGGAGGATCACTTGAGGCCAAGATTTTGAGACCATCCTGGCCAACACAACAATACTTTGTCTCTACCAAAATAAAAAAATAAATAAAAATTAGCTATGTGTGATGGCACATTCTTGTAGTCCCAACTATTTGGGAGGCTGAGTTGAGGGGATTGCTAGAGAGAGAGAGAGAGAGAGAGGAGAGAGGAGAGAGAGAGAGAGAGAGAGAGAGAGAAAGAGATCTTTGTATCAACTGCTTTCTTTTGATGGGGGAAGGATGGTAAAAATTAGCTTTCTGTCTTCCTGAATTCTTTCAAGAATCTTGGTAAAATTTTTCTTTCTACCTTTTAATAAACAAGTAATAATGTGTGGGAAAAAAAGGAATCAATCTTTGGCAACAGAAGATGATGTCCTTGAAAAGGTGTGATGACTGACTATTCTATTTATCATTATCAAGGATACTGTTACTAAACAGTATTTCTGATCATGACATTGATTAACAAGGTGATTATTGATGGTCACAAGATTTATGGCTGAGTTTTGGTTGCTCCTCACACTGGTTTTTTGACTCTCAAAGTAGAGAGGGGAACGCATGGGAATCACTTGAATTTCTAACACATTCTTTATGTTAAAAAAGAGAACACAATATTCTCTTAACAGGTTGCACAAAAATTTATTTTACATGAAAGAAAACTGATTTTTAAAAAAGTTATTGATATGCCTGCTTAGATTAGAAGTTACAACTTTAAAGGAACCACATGTGAATAATCAATCATCTGTCTTGTATGAGATGAGAGGAAGACTTGGTGATTTTGGAGGGCAGAGATGTAGAAAGTGGGGGTTTGGGGTCACTGAGAGAATGTGATCAGAGTCTCTTTCATGTTTCACAAATTCTTGTGTCACTTTTTATGTCCTTTCAGGCCATTCCACATTTCTTTATCAATAAAATAAATTATCCCATGCCTTATAAATGGTCGACTGCAAGCAAGAAACAATAATTTCTCATCCCAAAAGATCCATTGGCTTTAACATATTAACTAAGTATCAATTTGGCATCTGATTAGCTGTCATTTGCAGTAAAGACTAAGGAACTTTAACTTTTCTTTTAATCTTCCAAATTAGCAAGGTGATCAAGGGTCTCATCTATTTTATTTCTGCTAGATGTGTTCACTGATTCCTCTTGTCTGCCATCTATCTTAAAAGTTATCTAGGTGTTAATATGTCTTTGCACAGTTTTCTCCCCCAAGTTTCCAATCTTTTTATGGGTGCCATGTCAATTTTTTCACGTAGTAGTTTCAAGCTCAACTTCTGAATGTTTCTTATCGATGGTTTCATGACACCTGCATCATTAATTTTCCACACCACAGTTTTGTCACAAGGAGTTTTATGCTGCTTGCTAAGACTTTGCAGAAAGGGTTTGAGGTTCTTCTATTATGAATGTTTATTGATATGTCAACCTGCTCTGTGAACACTCCCATGGGAGGCATTTTATCTTTTCCTCCTCTCTATACCTATCACAGTGTTCCACAAATATTTATTTAGTTGAATTGCTGAATGCCTTTGAAATTTATGAAATGAAACATACTGAGAAATTAGAACTAAACTACTGAGTATATTAAAGCCACACAGAACTAAAAGGATAAGCTACCACCACTCTTTAAGTTACTCTAGGATTTATTTTAAACAATCAAAGATTGAATATATTTTATGGGCCAGGTGCTTTACATATATTAACTTGTTTAATCTTATCAATCTATATGAAGGTAAATATTATTATTATTATTTTACGGATGCTGAAGCTGAGGCTCAAGGAAGCATTGCAATTTGCCAGATGTTAGAGAGGTAATATGTAGCAAACAAGAGTTCAAATGTTGTCTTTTCAGACTTAATCATCTTTCTTGCCTGGCAGGAGACCCCTGCTAGCTTCATAAGATGCCAACATTAATATAGTCAATGGAGATGAATCCCAAGAAAAAAATTAGTTACATTGTTTTCTCCGATTTCCAGTGACGTTGGGAATTTCTTAATTATGCTACTTTTTCTATAATTATAAAGATTATGAAAATAAGATAACCTGAAGAGTAATTTCAGACAAATGCAGAATTTGTAGAGGCACAAATATTATTAAAGTTTTTGGAGTTTGAACTTATGTTGGACATTTAATAGACACAGATTCCGACGTGTTGTGCTATTGGCTAGGAATAGTACAGAAGAATCTTCGTCTGCCAAATTTTATCCCTTAGCTTAACTTCTACCTTCACAGACACAGAAAATGAAGTTTATTCTATAGAGGTATATACATACCAAAAATTATTCTATGATAGCTTGTAGGTTTGTTGGATTCCAAATCTTGAATTCAAATGGTATTGAACTGTGTATGTTCCATGTGAATATTGATTGTGACTTTTAACATAAATTGTTTAAATTTAAAATGAATCCCTCTGAAAAGTCCCCCTTTCTGGGAGATCGGTGTCATGTAATTATGTAATCACATTTTTAATTTCCATGTTTTGTAAATTAGAAGTGGGACTCCCAGTTGTGTGTTGGTATTTTGGGATAATACAGCAAGCCAATTCTGCTAGGCATCACAATTTACTGAAAGAATGAAGCATATTTATCCCATTTATTATTATTTGACAATAAAATTATGTAGACTAAGTAAGTATCATCTTATCATTCAGGATAACATCAAGGGCATGGATTTGGAATTTTATATCTTGATGTAAAATTTTCTTCATGTTGTTGTTGTTGCTCTGCCTCTGTCTCTCCGTTGTCTTTGACATATGGAGTTGGTGTTACATCCAGAGATTAATATTAGATACGATTGAACCTATTTGAGTGGATACATATAAAAGCTATTCTGACAAAGGCGTTTTCTTATTGGTTCCTTTTGACAAAAGAAAATATGTCAGTTTGTAAACAAGATTTTTCTGTTTGTTCATGTTCTGGGGTACATGTGTAGAACATGCAAGTTTGTTACATATGTATACATGGGCCATGGTGGTTTGCTGCACCTATCAACTTGTTATCTAAGTTTTAAGCCCTGCATGCCTTAGGTATTTGTTCTAATAATCCTCCTCCCCTTGACCCCACTTCCTTACAGGCCCCAGTTTGTGATGTTCTCCTTCCTGTGTCCATGTGTTCTCATTGTTCAACTCCCACTTATGAGTGAGAACATTCAGTGTTTGGTTTTCTGTTCCTGTGTAAATTTGCTGAGGATGATGGTTTCCAGCTTCATCTATGTCCCCGCAAAGGACATGAACTCATTCTTTTTATGGCTGCATAGTATTCCATGGTGTATATGTGCCACATTTTCTTTATCCAGTCTATCATTGATGGGCATTTGATGGGCATTGGATTTGTTCTAAGTCTTTGCTATTGTACATACTGCTGCAATAAATAGACATGTATATGTGTCTTTATAGTAGAATGATTTATAATCAACTGGGTATATACTCAATAATGGGATTGCTGGGTCAAATGGTATTTGTGGTTCCAGATCCTTGAGGAATCGCCACACTGTCTTCCACAATGGTTCAACTAATTTACACTCCCACCAGCATTGTAAAAGCGTTATTGAGTCATTTCTTCTTCCCAAAGTTATGCTTTATTCGTGAAATAGTGATTCACTATTTCACCTCCATCACTTGGAGAGTAGTAAGAATAATCTTTTATTATTATTATTTTAAAACAAATATCTGCACTGCTTTGTTATGGCCTATATATATATATTCTCTTAAAATTTCTCATAGGTTTTACTTCCATAAAATGATCTGTGTCTGTCCCATTCATTTTCAAAACTGGTTAGTGGTGATAAACTCATCTTCAGAGGGACAGTGGTGACTGAAATAGACATGAAAACATTATCAACTTCTGCCTCCTAAATGGTGATATGTTCATATTCTTAGAGACATTCTCCATTTTCACACAGAGCTTGATTTTCAATATTTCAAAATAAAAGTTGTCCTGGTATATTTCAAAAATTTAAGATGCCATCAATACTAAAATGTAATATCATTTTATGACAATGAGAGACAAAATGCTGCCAGAAAAACTCAGGCACATCATCAATTATATGACACATTCTTATTTTAGAGACATTAAAATGTGAAAATCTTTGCTTCTTAGAATTGATGAATGCTATATTTATTTTTATTATTAATTCTCCCAAATGACAGCAAAACTCAAAGCATCTCACTTTTATTTGTTGGATCAAGCTTAATTTGATTCATTTTAATACATAAGATGAGTGATTAAAGTAGGAGGTATCAAAACTTAACCAATTTATTTAATATGGATGAAACTCCACTGTGAATGAAAGAAAAAAGGGAAATATAAGTGTCTGTCAGAACCTTCAGTATAGTTAGCACACTGTTTTAACTTTGGATAAATGTGTTTTGTGGTGTGGAAAAATGCAGTGGACGTGGATCTGGAAATCCTTATAGCTATGAAGCATGACTAATTACAATAAAATGTAACACAGTCTTGTAAATTTAAAAAATGAAATCCAAGACTGTAATTGTTTTATGAGCTATACTTCTACTCTATGGATAGGCTAGGTAACACATTTGTGAACATTTAATTTCTGCACTAGCATGACAATTTTATCTTATTTATTCTATTTAATAGCTGTTGTCTCTCTGGAAACATATTTATAAGCATACCCAACCTCTGAATGCATAAATTATTTAGTGGGAGAAAGTTAAGAACTTTCAAAGCAACATAAACTTTTTGAGGTCACCAAGGTACCATTAAGTAAATTATTGCCCCACAGTTCTAAATGGTACCTAGTAGCTAGGAAGAGTTTAATGCACCTTTCAAAGTGCCTAATTTACTCTCAGGGAGGAATAGAATAGTGGACAGGCCCTGGATGATGAATTACATACACATCGAGATGAATTTTCCCAAGTGAATTGGGCTCAGTGTTGTCTGAATAAAATTAATGCCTCACATTTATTTCAAACCTGTGAAGGCAAAGGTCTGCAAATAGTTTCAGAAATCTAAAAACGACCATTCCATTTACCAAAATGCAGTAAAGGGCAAGGGAAACTCAGTTACATAAAATAGGATTATTGGAGATAAAATGTTGGCCAAGGCAACTGAATGAAAAGAATCCTGTGTGTAGTTTGGAAGGGTCACAGAACAAGTAAAACTGAGAATGAAATCTCATCTGAAAGATCGCTAAACTTTCTGTAATTCTCGGGTGTTCCAGAAAGGACTTCCTTGCAAGAATTTAAGCTGTTCATCTTGCAGAATCTATGATATCTGCCAGGATCACAACTCAAGGTGGTATGTCTTTGGGTGTGTGTATTTATTGAATAATTTCTATTGCAAAGAAATGACAAAGTATTTTTGCCTTTTGAAAATTTTCCTCTGTTAGTCTTTTAGTTTCAGAGAGATTACACGAATGTCTGTTAAGTGACATATTATTGCTTTTCTTTTGGGAAGTGATAAAAAACTCTGGAGTTATTTTTGAATCCTAGGGCTCTCAACTCATGTGATCCTTACTTTCAAACAGTCTTAAGCAACTGAAACTTAAAGCACATTGGCTTTGTATTATCACGGTTTTATTTTCACTGACGTCTGGCTATTCAATTCACTTCGTATCATATTTAAGACTACTATAACTAAATGTAATGCTTCTAGACTGTAAGACCATTGAGGGCAGATTCTATAACAAAATAGATTGTGTTACTATTCACCAAATATTCAGGTTTCTCTCCCTGTGGTGCCCTCCCCCATAATAGCTTATGTATCCCTTTCGACTGAATTTAGGAATAGTCAAGGGAAGAGGTGACATGTAAGTAGTTCTGTGCAGAAGCTTTGAGATTAGTGCTTGATTCACCTGAAACCTGGCTTTGATATATCATTACTGCCTGTGGGTAAAAATAAGCACCACAAAACATGATTTCCCTCTATCTCTGACTCTACCTTCAGAAGTAGTCCCTCTCCTTTGAGAATTTTGGGAACACTTTTTTGTGCTTTATCTTACATTTTGTTCTTCTCTTCAGCTTCATGGGATCATGTCATTTTTTTCCGTCACTGGCAAACTGGCGTATGTGTCACTAATTGTTAGCTCAAGGCACTGCTGTTGATAATTTCAGACAATGACATCATCAAAGATGAACCTAATTGTTGAGGATACCAGTGTGAGTATCTACTGGGCAGAACCCTTTGCTTTGCTACTTTTATTCTCATGAGCCAAACTTTTTAACAAAATGATTCTTTTGGGTTTGATTTTTTAAAATTTTACTAGATTTCTTCCTTAGAGTCAGTCATGAGTTCCTGGTTGCTGAGCTAGAAAATAATCAGAATGACAGGCATAACGCCTTACTCAGAATCTTTGCTTCAATTCTGCTTCATGTCTTTGAACCAAGTTTGTAGTACAATAGCTAAAATCTATTGAGGGAGTCTATACGCCAGCCACTGTTCAAAGAGCTGTACATATTTAGTCTGTTGAATTTTTATATCAACCTTGTGATGAAAAAAACTGAGAAAAAGAGAGGTTAAGAGACTCTGCTGTGGTCACACCGAGAGATCACCTAGGCTGTCTTCCTTAGAAACCAGTCTATTATACTTCTTAACTATGAATAGTATACTATTCATAGTTTTTTCATGGCACAAGGCTTAAATGTACATCATTACATTCAGTATACTATTCAACTATACTTAACTATATTTTGACTTTTAAAAAAATTTTACTTTAAGTTGTGGGAACGTGTAGGTTTGTTACATAGGTCTACATGTGCCATGGTGATTTGCTTCACCTATCAACCTGTCATCTACATTTTAAACCCTGCATGCATTAGGTATTTGTCCTAATGTTGTCCCCTCCCCATACCCCCAGCCCCCAACAGGCCCTGGTGTGCTATGTTTGCCTCCCTATTTCAACTTTTCAAAAAAATTTCCTTTTGGAAGATTTTTTAGACATTCACATAACCAGAGCTCTAGTGGCCACAGTCCATTCACTTTCCATTTATGCCTAGTCAAGTTTCATTTCCTTAGGATACGACCCCGTGTCTGCTCTCATGCTGACAAACATTAGGCTGATAATGATCATCTCAGATGTCATCTTGTCATTTTATCATGGCACAAGTCTTAAATGGACATCACTACATCCAGTATACTATTCAAACTCCATAAAATATTTGGAAACAGTGAAATTGCATTTTTAAAAAAATATGATCTATTTAAAATATTTTAGCTGAGACATATTCTTAATTCTTTTTTAAGATGGGATATGGAACTTTTATTTTTATTTTTCTTAAAAAACTTTTTTTCAATAGATCAGCAACACAGCTTTGTCAGCCTGTGTGATTACCCATGTTGGATTATGTAGAAAACAGATCTAAGTTGAAATCATGATTTGGCCTTGACAATGTAAAAACCCCATGAGACGTAAACTGCTAACTAATTATTATCCTAACACCAGTTACATACTGTATTGTAATTAAAATGACTTTATTTGTTTATAATGAAGATTGGAAATATGAGAAAATATTGATAATTCTTTCTGAATGATTAGGATTCAAAACTATACATGTGTTATATTTACAACCACTAAAAGTACCTGTGCATATTCTAACACACAAAAACTGGAATGGAATGAACCCCAGTCATGATGGCTGGGTTAGGGTTGTGAGATTTGGAGGCAATTAAAAAATTATATATTTGAAATATTTGCTATTTTAAATAATAAAAGTTAAAAAAAACTCATGAAACTAGAACTTAATATTTAAAAAACAGTTTCAACCAGTTTAGCAATTATACATAATAATACATTTAATTTCTCAAATTGTACTCTTAGTTATATTTATTAACAATTGAATTGTTGACATCTAATTTCTTCCAACTATATTCTCTGTTCTCTTCCTAAGAAATTCAGAGGAGTGAAGTAAGGTGCATGGAATGGTTTACAAAAATAAGATAAGCAGAGATCTTATCCTGGCTCCTTTAGGAATATATAAGGTAATAAAACTCCATAGAGTTGTTTTTGCTGGCAAATATTCAAATACCAGCCTTTGACTTTTAGAGCTTCACTGGCCAAAAGTTGGCAAGGTACACTTCTGTGCAATGTCTGTGAATAAGAGTCCCTAAACTGACTAAATTGACTAGGGAATTTGCCAGGCTGTATTTGAATTTTATTAGTGATGCTTTAAAGAGCTAGCAACAAAGATCCTAATTAGGTTTCCTTAATTCTACCCTAGAGGTCAAGGTCTACCCTAGAGGTCAAACACAAAGGTCAAGTTCAAAACCAGCCACTTTTGTATCTGGGAGGGCAGAGAAACAGGCAGCACATGTGTAGCCACTTTTCTCCTTTATCCAAGGCAGACAAGAATCATCTGCTTAGCATTTTCATGATATTCCCACATTGGGTTTCAAATCTTTTTCACGAACTCTCTAAGCAGTTCATATCAATTGCTTGGAGTTATCATATGGAATGAAATTATTCAACATTCCACACTGAACCCACTGGTTTTTCAGATGAGAAAACTGAGACTCATAGAAGGAGGTAGGAAACAAATTCTAAGCATGTTCTATTTTCAACGTACTCTGACAGGTAGGTATTTGGCATGTGTTCCTTCAAAAAATATCATTAAGATTCCCACTGGACAGATGATGAAACTGAGTCTCAGAGAAGCTAAGCGATGTGCACAAGCTTATAGTCCTCACTAGCTACAGATGCAGAATTGCCATACAATTCTCCTGACCTCATCTAAAAAATTAATATATTTTGTTCTACCACCAAACTAAAAGGTAATGTTATTCTTTCCCTGAAGAAATTAATGCATGATGTTAAAAGAATCCTTCTTGGGTCAATGACAGCCACTCATCTCTCTGTGAACCACAGAAACAGACTCATAAATAATAAAACACTATGCACAGCAGCCACCTGGCACCTAAATATTAATAGTGTGTATGTGAAACACTTTTACATAACCATATTAAAGGCATTAAATAAATGTCAGGGCTTGAAAAATTACCACTTTGGGTCACTGCTGGCCACTAAATTCTGCAGTCTGACTATTAAAGCAGTGATCTTTATTTATTTTTTTTTAGACATTTGCTTTTCTGGGCTTTTCTTTCCAGGAAAAATTGTATCTTCCTGAACCATAAGGAGAGCAGTTTGAAGCTTAAAATTTGCAAACATCATTACTATTTATGAAGTTTGAGCCATAGTTACTCCTAACAATTTCCACTCCTTTTCTCCCAACTCAGTGTTTGTAATCTCTCCGCAACCTGGGCAACTCAGTCTGGGAAATTCTTCACAGTGCAGAGCAGAACCAGGACCCTCTCCTTGTATAGAAGACAGGCTTTTACCATCAGAGATTAAGTATTTGTTCCTTTCTCAAGCTCCTTCTGGGAAAATGGACTTCCCAAGAGGGAAGCTTTTCTGATTAGGAAAGTTTTTCAGCTTCCCTCCTCCTAGATAAATCATATTGTGAATTACTTTTGTTGAATTCCTTTCCATTTGTTTTCGATTTAGTTCTTGTTTCATTCCCTGTAGATCTCATACATCCCTCTGAATAGTAAATTCTAATCTGTTTTCAAAATAAATATGCAATCGAAGAAAGAAAGACCTTAGGAGGAAGGTCAGAAGAAAAAGAATCCAGCTAATCTTGATTATATATTTAAAGCTTATTTAGGAGCTAAATCTGTCTCTATAGCTCTACTCTCACATTAATATATTATCTGACTTCTGTAAAAAAGAAGGCAAACAGATACAATTTTTTTTCTGGTTAATTTTAAGCAAAATGCAGAACATGTCATCTATACACCCCTGGACCTCGGCCGATTTCCAGAACTCTAGATCTGTTTCCAGAAACTTCTGTTGCTTTGTCAGTACAATTTCTGCTAGACTGACCTTATGATCTCCAGCGTCATTTTCTAGTCATTCTTTCCCAAGCAAAGCCATAAGGATGGGAAGGAAATTCTCTGGAATGTGACAAAACTGGCACAATGAGAACCTTATAAGGTTTGCGTTGGCAGCAATGCAAAACTCACACTGACTAGGAGTATTAACCATACCATGTGTGGTTTCATGGTAGTTCTTAGGGTTCTCAGTAATTAGTGTCCATCGTATAACCAAAGCATATCATAATTTTATCCATGTTCTAATAGGAGAGATATTGCTTTAAATATAGTCATATGTAATAGCCTAATTTTCTAGGCAACTTTTTGAGTTCTTCTACATTTTAGGACTGGAAAAATAGTGCCAGCTTCTGACAAATATGAAAAATCATGTTTACGATGGATTGTAACATACTTCATTTCCTTTAAATAATATTTATCCTGAAAAGTATTTATTAGTGCAATGTATATTTTTTTGTATGAAGAAGAGGAAAATACTGCTATTCTGATTGCTAAGATATAGCCACTGCTAACATTTTAGTTATTTTCTTCTAGCATTTTTCTGCACATTTAGTTACATATCAATAATCACATAATTAGAGAATACTGCACAATTTGTTTCATCCTTTTTCACTTATGTGATAATAGCTATTTCCCTATATGCTATTTGATATTACAATAATAAATCTCTTTGAGGAGAAAAGAGAAGTTAGTTTTTGAGAGGCGCTATTAAGTAGCTACCACTTTATTCTTTTAAATTAATGAGAATTATTTATAATTTATGCACTTTTTATTCTGTATATTACACTTCAATAAAAAGCTCATTTAATACAAGATCTCAAATTAATTAAAACGTGATTCAAATTAATTAAAACCATGACTGCATAACATTCCATTATACATCTCTACTATGATGAATCAGGCCTATCCTTAGACAGTTAGTTTCAGTGTCTAATGTAAATAACGTGGCTATAAATACATTGCTATTAAATATTCATCTGCATCACCTTACCTTAGGGTAGAGTTCTAGCATTATTTGCCTCTTTCTTGAGAAGAAATGTATTATAATGAGGGAGAATGATTAATGTAAATACATTTTCTGCAATGTATTTATTGATGGGGTAAACTGATAGAACTCTTAAATTCCTATCATTATAGCCTGAAAGAGAAGGTGGGACTACAAAATCCTGAATTGGGCCCCACATAGGTGAGATTTTCTTCATCCCAGCAAAATGAACAATTGTCTGTTCAATTGAAGTAAAGCGTTTTTGAGCACCAACTACATGGCAGGACTCTCTTAGACACTAGATACAGAGATGCAAAAGGTACAGCTCTGTACTTGTTTAGAAATAAGAGTTGATCCCACAGGAAGACTCTTAAACCAGTGTGGACATGAATGTTTCTCCTCATTTCATAATCCCTTTCTTTGTATATTGGAATAATAATACTTAACCTCAGTGGCTTGTGGTAAGAATTAAACAGCATTTACAGAGCACTAGCCAAGGGTACTATTCAAAACATTCAACAATCCATATAAACTGGCATCAATCAATTGGAACAAATGCTGATTTGAACAAAACGGAGGCAGGCTGACCTGACGCCTTCTGGCCAAGTACTTTGTGCCCTTACGTAGCATAGGAATTGGCAATCATTAGTTTTTCTTTCTTTATTCCTTTTGATTTCCTCAGGTAAAATAAAATACCCTCAAACTCATATCTGCTTTGTGAATGAAATTATTTTGCATTCATAATATTTGGAGAAAGCTACCTCAGAGATATGGTTTGTGATCAAACACTCCTCCTTTCATTTTTACCCAACGGGAGTCATTGGGCCTCTTCAACTGTTCTTCCACTTATTTCTTTTGTGTCCAACTCCTATTTATTTCTACTGCCAACAGTCACAGCAGCTTGTTAGGATAAAAATTACATCATATATTTACTCCTAAAAATTGGCAGCGAATATAGGAACCATGTGGGAGGTGGGATGGGACATGGGCCTAGTCATGTAAATATAGTAAATGAAAAATCAAAAAAACCAAAACCCTATTTTCTGGGAGTGAGTTTTAGGTTTTTGATTACCATTTAAACTGTTAAACTGTACCTAATTCACTAAAGTAAAAATAAATAAATAAAAAGGATTATTACAGAAGTGGAATAGTAACTACAAGTATAAAAACATGTATTAATTACTGTAGATTAATGTTTTTAGGTGATTATGATTAAGTAACTACAGTTCAATAACAACAACTTGGAATTATATTAACATTTGCTCTTCAAATTGAGAAGATAAATACTTTACACTACAGGAATGAACCATCTGAGCTGCTCAAATCTCATATTGCCTTTGAGTTCCAATAAGATTCCTGCATCTTGCTGCCATCTGAAAAATTTCTTTTTGGAAACATAGAAAATGTGGAGTCAGGAATGGGAATATTAGGTGGTACAGTAAGGAATGAGTTTTCTGTAAATTCATTTCAAAGAATGTCATTCAAATGTCCATGGCATAACGTAGCTTTTATTGTACTCAACACGCTGCTTTGCCTCTGGTACGTGCTTAATACACATCAAGGGAATGAACAGGGACAGTGGACACCAGAGGTAAAGTGGTATCTTTGGAAAGAATATTTACTCTGGAACCTGAATGTCCATCCAAGGTGCACTTGTTGACTAATGTTGAGGTTACCGGTGTCAGCATCTACTGGGCAAAACCCTTTGTCTTGCTGCCTTCTCTTCTCATGAACCAAAATTTTTAACAAAATGATTCTCTTGGGTTTGATTTTTTTCAAAAATTTTACTAGATTTTGATTGTTAGAGTCAGTCATGAGTTCCTGGTTGCTGAGCTAGAAGATAATCAGAATGACAGGCATCTGGTGTCTATGAAGCATTCATTCAACACAGGTTGAAGATCTCCAGTTCCTTGAGTTACTATCTAAGTATACTCATATTCCTCATATGTAGCATGATAAAAATAACATTTGCAGAATTGCTATAAAGTTTAGAGACAATGTGTATATAGTGAATGGTCAGAGTAGAGTCATAAGTAATAGTAACTATCATATTTATTTGCTGTTTATAAGTAATATAAAAATCTAGGAACTATGAAATTGTGGGACTTTAAAAACAACAACAACAAAACCTCTCCTTATGGTATCCTCATCATAAATGTAAATGAGCAAATTCAACAGTTGTGAGATAAGAGAAGTAAAATTAGGAAAATATGTCCAAATAAACATTTTTTAAATGAAGGCTTTACTTCTCTTTTGAAGCTTTTGTCGAGTAAAGTTGATTTCCACAATATTTCAATTTTTAGTATAAACAGCAATGCTTTGATCTTGGTAGGAGGCATCTTCTGTGAGTTCTTGTACAATATGCAGTTAAATACCAGTCTAAATATTTCACATTTCATTTACCTTCTCATGAAGCTTCACTGGATCAAACATTGTAGGAAAGCTCATTTTTTAAAAAACTCAGATCCACCCAAATTAAAAACTCTGATCCAGCCAAATTCTCTGCAGGCAAAAGAATGCTTTAGTTTGTTAATATAACATCTAAGGTAGAAGTAAGGTGGAGTCGAAAAATAATTACCTTCTTTCAGGAAGGTCTTAGTTATAGCCTCTTTTTTCTGTCACTATTAGATAAACACTATGCAAGAATGTTCTCCAAGGTTTCTCTCTGTTCTTGCACTTCAGCTTCCAGGGACAGAGATCTTGCATTGGCTCTGCTTTGCTCGCTGTTCTCTTGGCCGTCCTTAGACCCAGAGCCACAGGTAGGGTAGGCTGCTTCTCAGCCTCTCTCTTCTCTCCAGCGGAGTCGGAGCCCAAATTGGGAGCTTTGTGAGAAAAAATAAAAATGGTAGCTGGTGCAGTTCTAATTTACTGTAAAATGTGGTACCTTTAGAAAGGTGGGGAATCAGCAGGATTGGGAGAAACGGAATAAAAGAAGAAGAGTTACTTACCACTGCAGTCTACGCACTGGGGTGGGTGCACCGAGGAAACAAGCGTGTGTTTGCTGCCATGCCCTTCTCCCCCAACATCCATCAACTCAGCCCCAGATGTCTTTAATTTCTTTAATTATTTCTGTAATTGTTTATTGTGGTCAGGTCAAAGTGTTTATAGCAAACTTTCTTTGGCCACTAGCATTAGTTAAATAATATTACTAATAGTCAATTTGCTCACCATGTGCCTGGATATATGCTAAATACATTGATCACTGCAGTTACTCCTCTCATTGACTCTTCAAAGGGGGTACTATTATTAACATCTTACAGAAAAGAGGAGCATAAGCCCAGATTTCAATCCAGATAGCATGTCAGCAGAGCCTGAGCTCTAAGTCATTCCACCATATTCCTCTTTAGTGATGTCCCAACCAGTTTGTATTAAAAGGAATGAGGTGTAGTGACTAATGAGATGCACACATCATACATTATAAGTCTAAGCTGTACTTGAGTGCCTGCCCTCAGCAAAATTTCCTTTGTACAAAAATTGGGACACAGGAACACAATCAGACCCTCCTATTTCCTGCTTCTGTTCTCTCTACTCCATTCTAGCTCATTCTGAATATGGCCACTGATTGATCATGTTACATCTTGTTTTAAAAACTCCTTGGAAAAAAATGCAAAACAAATTGAAAACCTCCATCATTAAATTATTCTGTAAGGTACCTTTGCATTGGAATTGTTTTATTGTCTCAAGCTTATCTAAGGTCTACATTGTAAATGAGTGCTTGTCAACTTAAAGTCAGGGGAGGCCAATGACATGTTGCCTCATGTACCTTGAGTGTAGATAGAGCACTGTGCTCCATAGACTACAGCTGCCAATTCTGAACAGTTAAAGATGAAACTGAATATTTTATTTTACATAAAAATCAGAAAAGTTGACAACCACTATGTTGAATTTCCTTGTTTATTTTGGCTGATTAACAAAGCTGATGGTATCACTTAGATTCAATTTCTTGACTATTGGCTTGTGTAAATCTACAGTCTACATGCAATATTAACTGAATCTGAGTATCTTTTACAATTGTTTCAAATGTATAAATGTTAATTCCTCCAAGACAATATAGTGAATTAAAGATAGTGAATTTTTATAAACTGGCATGGAAACATGTTATTTTTGCACCATGTTTTAAGTTTTTATGGTATAATATGTGTCTTATTAATATTTTATGAAGTAAGCCATAGGTAAATTTATTAAGTTCTTGATGCCTGATGTAGCAGCATTTAAGAGAGGATCTTTTCTTTATTTCTAATAAACTAAAAACAGTATACATATTTTCAGTCTAATTGGCATAGACCAAGGTAAATTACATGGCATATATTACCAATTAAATGTATACTGTAAGCATAGTTATTAAAATATAAACTTTTCTTTCTTCCTTTTTTTTTTTTTTTTTTTGAAATGGAGTCTTGCTCGGTCACCCAGGCTGGATTGCAGTGGTACGATCTCAGATTACTGCAACCTCTGCCTCCCGAGTTCAAGCAATTCTCCTGCCTCAGCCTCCTGAGCAGCTGGGACTACAGGCACGCGCCACCACACCCAGTTAATTTTTGTATTTTCAGTAGAGACATGGTTTCACCATACTGGCCAGGCTGGTTTTGAACTCCTGACCTCATGATCCACCCTCCTTGGCCTCCCAAAGTGCTGGGATTACAGGCATGAGCCACCACGCTGGGCCAAAGATAAACTTTTTAAAGCAATCACTAAAACACTTTTTCTTCAACTTTTCCCTTCTCCTTCAAATCTGAATTGGTTTAGCATCAAAGTTCAATACTGCCATTTAGGATTATTGGTAGTCAGTTTCTATCTATCCTGCCAGTCCCTTTCTCTGGCACTCCCATCTATAAATCCTGCTCTCCAACCAAACTGGATACTTTTTCTTCTCCGGGATGGTCATTGTATTTCCTTCTCTATATGTATATTTTGATGTTTTACCCTTTTCTCTCACCCAAATGGATCCTTTCTTTTCTTCAAGATTCCATTAAAATCTCATATTCCCCCCTGAACGGATCAAAACTTTATTCCCTTCCATTTAATATAGACAAGATCAAATAGATCCACAGTGCAGCTTAGACATATTGTTGATATAATTTGCCAAATATTTAAATATATATTGTCTCACAGCAGACAGCAAGGAATAACCCAAAAAGTCAAATAACAGAAAGGGAGGTCATCCTTACCTCTCCATAGTCCTTGAAGACATTCATAACCAACTTCTCCCATAGTCTTTGCTGAGCTAAGACAACACGCAGACTTCTCAAGGCAGCATTTCACCACCAGTCAGAGTGGGTGCAATGATGGAGCAGTCAAATCAGAATCTGGAAGCATCTGTTCTGCTTCTGGCCACATCCCTTAAGAGCTGTGTGAATGGAAGCTTCTATTTATTTATTTGAAATGGGATAATGCATATGAAAGCATATGAAACATTTTTTGAACTTAGTTATTATAAATAGGCCATGTAATATGGTCTCAAACTATTATTTGAGTCTTCTATTGAGATAGAGCCAGTGGTGTGCCCATTTAACAACCAGTTCTCGCAATTGCTGACTTTTGGTGCAAATACCACATCACAGATTTTAAACTACCTTTGGGACATCATTGAATACAGACTTGGAATTCACAGCACTGTTATATAGTGTTTTCATTATACAGGTACAGTAGATGTCGATCTCCTTAAGAGCATAGATAATATTAGAAAGTAGTAAAATAATTCAGAAGTAATGATGTTTCAGTATTGCCTTTTGTTTCAGATGTACATTTAATTTAATATTTAGTATTTAACAATGGCTGTTTTTAGCAACTGGCCTGCAAAATTTCTGACAGTTTAACAATTGGCTTTCGTGAGTGGGTGTGAGTCAGCTCTAGCACACTCCTGGTAGTGTCCATATTTTCTTTTCCAAATGTATTAGTGCAGGAGCAGTGTTTGAGTAGTATATGCCAGTGTTTGCACATAATAAGAACTTAATTGCTATTTTTAAAATGAATTGTGATGTACTTTAAAAAAAAGACTGATTGCTCAAGATATTTAAAATATGTATTTATTCAAAAATTATTTGTTGAGTGCACACAATTTGCCAGCTACTCTGTTAAGCTAAGATAGGAGGAAAAACATCATATGGGTTAATATTTGATCATCAAATCTTCAAAAGCAATCACTGAAAAAAGTCTGATCGATTATTTGTGAGTTCCTTTTAGGTCCTCTGCTCATGCTTGCGACTAAGAAAGGTAATGGCCAGGAAGCTCTGTTTTACCTTCTCTCTTTCATTTTGTTCAACTTCACCAAAGGTGACGAAACAGCAAATACTGGTTTAGAGTTACATTCCCATTTTCCTCAACTCCTTACTTTTTCTGATTTCCTCCATTTTCTGATTCTCTTACAGCATTGCTCAGCACAGGGAAACTTAACACAAGCAGCCCGCTCCATGGCAGATGTCAGATACACTGCTAGGCCTGCAGTGGGGCCACTGCTGCTGAAACTGTCCATGGCTGGGAGATCTACTCACCTGCCATGCCAATGCCAACTCCCTCGGAAGCAAGTCCTGCTATTATTCACATTCTATGAGTGAAGAAACTGAGATTCCAAGAGATTACTTATCTTGCTCAGAATCATTTCATTAGTATGGATTACAGCTGGAAAAACTCTTATTTTTCCCCATCAGAAGACTTTGATTTTTCCTCCTTCAGATAACAGAATGTCTTGCTACAATTTTTGAAGTATGGCAGTCTGGAGAACCTTTTAAAAGTGAAGAAGAGGTAGGTGATATATTATATTTAAATATGCTTTTCAAATTAAATTGCCTTAACAGTTTTTATTTGACTTTCTCCTCATTTAAACATAATAGAAGGCTGAATAGTGATGTCTTGATGTTTGAGGGCAAGTAACCACAGGATCTGAAATTCTTTTAAAGAGGTCGGTTACAACCTGCATTTGGGCATGTAAACTATGAATCAAATGGAAAGTCAACCCTAATGAGATTTTCTCTTCCTCCTCCTTCTTCTTTTACTTTCAATTTTATGTAAACATTTATATTACTGAGGTAAACCATAATTATTGTATACTCCGTGGTGCAGGAATACCACACATGCAGCACAAAGTATAAGAAAAATATTACTTCTGGGATTTCAAGCTCAGGTTAAAAAATAAGACAACAGTCTCAATATTATGGGGAGAAGGGACAGATGCTGCTAAAAGTTATGACTCTGGAAAACCAGATTCATTTTTCAAGAGTCTGCTAAAGCTAAACACAAGATATTTAAGAACAAAAGATGCAGAAAAGAAAGATCTTTTTAGGAGTCTGTCATTTGGAAATATGGGGCTGGTGGAACCATACCTTTCATGAGTGAAATCATAGCCACTATGATACAAACTCAATCAAAATAAAACACAGGAAAGTTCAATACACAAAGCAATCAAACCCAAATCATGTCATGTTGGCTCAGATTTGCATTCTGATGATACTAGGAGAATTTTCAACTTCCTGAGGGATGTATCCCCAAAGAATCTAAGAGAACAAAAATAATGTGACAAGTAAATTTTCAGAAAAAACAAAGAACAGAAACTGCAGTTAAAATATCAGTTGGGATATGATTCTCTGACCAGAGATTTTTATGAGAAGGAGGGCAGAAACCAATAGAAAGGACTAAGTTCACCCTTTACTAAAATTTTATATAATGTGGCCATTTACACAGTAGGCCAAGACATAGGTGCCAAGAGAATGTAGACCAAGAAAGTAACAATGGAGTAGAGAGCTGGGTCCCAACTCACCCACGCCAAAAGCCTACTGAAGCTCTTCCGCTTTCTTGGTAAGACATTCTGCTGCTGGGCACAAAAGGGCCTGTATGAGCCACAGTCAGAGAAGACACCAGGCCTATATTTAACGAAGCAACTGTGGCTCTGTCTGCCCACTCTGTATTCTAAGGAGCATGAGGCTTTGTGTTATGGAGCCAAGAAAAGGAAATGTCAGGATGATTAAAAACACAGAAGCGATTTTAAGTTTCGAATAGAATTCAATGCCAGAAAAAAAAGTCAAGCATCATCAGAGATGTCTAATTAATAGTAGGTCAATCCCCTTTCTCTATACATTTTTCCCTTCTGTGGGGCAAAAATGATGTTAATTTTATTTCAGAACAGAGAGAACCTCTGTGAATTTTGTAGACATTTCTATACATTTAAAAGGGTAAACTCAATAATTTTCTGTGATTTTTCATTCTAGATAAATACACAGTTGTTTAGGCTACTCTAGGTAAAATAATAATAAAATATAGGGATTTAGAAAGGGTTTCAGCATTTAATTCTCATCACTAGCCTACACAATGGTAGAGAAAATATTGCTATTATAATTTACAATAAGGAAACAGAGGCTCCCCGGAGATCAGTTTACTTGCTGAGTCACGTGGTGGTAAGTAGGGACTGTGGTTAGGATCCCAGGCCTTTTGTGTCCACGTCCAGCTACATCACATTGTCTTTCCTAGACCAGTGACAAAACTCACTGAAATGATACAGGAGGTCCATTCTTGGTCTATTGGTGTTTCGTTAATACATTTGGTACAGTGAGCCAAATTAATTTAACAGAGTTGTCTACTTTTTCAAACATTATTGAGAAATGGATCTGAAAGATGATTACGAAAGCCTTTTCCTTACAAGGTCCGAATCACAAATGTTACACTTGGGGGGATCACAGAATTATCTCCTTACTATGATAAATAATTTGCATATTGAAGGTTATAATGTGCATAATCCTAATTTGTGGTAAATTGAACCTGAAGAAAAATTATACAGTAAGGATTGAGAATTACTTGGAAGTTAAAGAATGCAATGTGTAGTCACTACTAAAAGCCTACATCCAAAGAATTTTTATGCCATTAAAGTGCCACAAATATAATGCTAATGGGAAAAAACTACATGTACAGCCTGATCCCAATTTTGTTTAAATAAATACTTCATAGCTCTGTGTATGCTTGTGTGTGCCTATGTAAGTGTGTGTGTGTGTGTGAATATACAATTGGAAGGAAATATTGGAACCCACAATATCTTAATAGTGTGCATTTTTGCTCTATGCTGGAACATAGTTGATTTATGAATGATTTTGGAAGCTATGCTAGCATGGTAGTTATGCTATGGAGTGAACCACTCACTTTGACTCTGAAGTCCATCACTTACTGCATTCCCTTAGGTACCCATTGCCTTCCTTGTTTCATATGAAATGAAATGAATGCTAGGATCTACCACCTGGGTTGCTACCAAAATTAAAGGGGATAAATATAAAAATACATCAACCAGTATGGTCATTGCACATAGTAATTCTTCACATATGGAAGCTGTTAAGTGAATTTTCTTCTATACTTTTCTGAACTGTTCAAATTTTCTAAAAAATATTGTTTATGTTTTGTTATTTCTGGGATTTCAAGCTCAGGTTAAAAACTAAGATGACAGTCTCATTGTGGAAGAGGGTTGGAGGAGGCAATGCTCCTACTGAAAGAAGCAACTAAAAGTTATGACTCCAGAAAGCCAGACTCATTTTTCTTGAGCCTGCTAAAAGCAAACACAAGATATTTAAGAACAAAAGATGTGGTACAGAAAAATCTTTTTTTTTTTTTTTTTTTTTTTTTTTGCTTTTGTCACCCAGGCTGGAGAGCAATGGTGTGATCTCGGTTCACTGCAACCTCCGCTTCCTAGGTTCAAACAATTCTCCTGCCTCAGCCTCCCTAGTAGCTGGGATTACAGGTGCATGCCACCATGCCCAGCTAATTTTTGTATGTTTAGTAGAAATGGGGTTTTACCATGTTGGCCAGGCTGGTCTCGGACTCCTGACCTCAGGTGATCCTCCCACCTGAGCCTCCCAAAGTGCTGGGATTACAGCATGAGCCACCATACCTGACCAGAAAGATCTTTTTAGTAGTTTATCATTTGGAAATAGGGGGCTGGTGTAACCATAACCATTACGATACAAACTCAATTGAAATAAAACATAGAAAAGTTAAATAAAGAAAGCAATCAAACCCAAGGCATAGTATGTTGTCTCAGATTTGCATTCTGATAACACTAAGAGAATTTTCAACTTCCTGAGAGATATATCAAAGAATCTGTATAAGAACAAAAATAATGTGACAAGTAAATTTTCAGAAAAAACAAGGAACAGAAACTGCAGTTGAAATATCAGCTGGGATACGATTCTCTGACCACAGATTTTTATGAGAAGGAGGGCAGAAACCAATAGAAAGGACTAAGGTCACCCTTTCCTGGATTTTTGTATAATGTGGCTATTTACACAGTAGGCCAATACACAGGTGCCAAGAGAATGTAGACCAAGAAAGTAACAATGGAGTAGAGAGCTGGGTCCCAATTTACCCATGCCAAAAGCCTACTCAAGGTGTTCCATTTTCTGGGCAAGACATTCTGCTGCTAGGCACAAGCTTCAGCCAGAGAAGACACCAGGCCTGCATTTAAGTGGGCAACTATGGCTGTTTTGCCCACTCTATATTAGAAGGAGCATGAGGCTTTGTGTTATGGAGCCAAGAAAAGGAAATGTCAGGATGATTAGAAACACAGAAGCGATTTTAAGTTTCAAATAGAATTCAATGCCAGAAAAAAAGTCAAGAATCATCAAAGATGTCTGATTAATAATAGGTCAATTCCTTTTCTCTATACATTTTTCCCTTCTGTGGGGCAAAAAAGATCTGCTAATTTTATTCCAGAACAGAGAGAGCCTCTGTGAATTTTGTAGACATTTCTGTGCATTAAAAGGATAAACTCAATAATTTTCTCTGGTTTTTCATTCTGGATAAATGTACAGTTGTTTAGTTAGGCCAGTCTAGGTAATAATAATAATAATAATAAAATATAGAGATTTACAAAATGTTCCAGCATTTAATTCTCATCACTAGCCTACACAATGGTGGAGAAATATTGCTATTATAATTTACAATAAGGAAACAGAGGCTCCCGGAGATCAGTTTACTTGCTGAGTCACATGGTGGTAAGTAGGGACTGTGGTTAGGATCCCAGGCCTTTTGTGTCCACGTCCAGCTACATCACATTGTCTTTCTTAGACCAATGACAAAACTCACTGAAATGATACAGAAGGGTCCATTCTTGGCCTATCAGTGTTTTGTTAATCCATTTTGGTACAGTGGGCTGAATTAAATTAATGGAGTTGTCTATTTTTTCAAATATTATTGGAAAATGAGCCTGAAGGATGCTTATGAGTCTTTTCCTTACAAGGTCTGAATCACAAATGTTACATTTGGGAGATTACAGAATTATCTCCTTACTATAATAAATAATTTGCATATTGAAGGTTATAATGTGCATAATCCTAATTTGTGGTAAATTGAACCTGAAGAAAAATTATACAGTAAAAATGCAATATGTAGTGACTACTGAAAGCATACATCCAAAGGATGTTTATGCCATTAAAGTGCCAAAAATATAATGCTGATGGAAAAAACTAATATAAACAACATGATCCCAATATTGTTTAAATAAATACCTCATAGCTCTCTGTATGTATGTGTGTGCATATGTAAGAGTGTGTGTATGTATGTGTATGTATGTGTGAATATACAATTGGAAGAAAATATTGGAACACACAATATCTTAATAGTGTGAGCTTTTGCTCTGTGATGAGACAGAATTGCTTTAGGAATGATTTTGGGAGCTATGCTGTCACTGTAGTTATGCTACGGAGTGAACCACTCACTTTGACTCCGAAGTCCATTACTTATTGAGTTCCCTAAGGTACCCTTTTCCTTCCTTGTTTCATATGAAATGGGACTAATATTAGGATCTACCTCCTGAATTGTTGCCAAAATTAAAGATGATAAATATTAAAATATATCAAACAGTATGGTCATATGGTCATTGCACATAGTAATTCTTCAAATATGGCAGGTGTTAATTGAATTTTCTTCTTTTATACTTTGCTGAACTGTTCTAGTTTTCTAAATAGTATTGTTTGTTTTGTAATCAGAAAATAGAAATAAATTCACAAAAGTAATTAAAAGTATGAGAATTAATTTAACTACATTTTTAACCAGTGAGTTGGTAGGAGGAAGTGTGATAAGGTAAACTTTCTGGTTTGCCACATTTTAATCTTTTTAATTTAATTTAATTTAATTGTTAATTATTTATTTATTTTTGAGACAGAGTCTCACTCTGTCAGTCATACTGCAGTGCAGTGGTGCAATCTTGGCTCTCTGTAGCCTCAACCTCCTGGGCTCAACCTATCCTTCCACCTCAGCCTCCCGAGTAGCCAACATGCCTGGTTAACTTTTGTATTTTTTGTGGAGACAAGGTTTCACCACATTGCTGAGACTATTCTGGAACTCCTGAGCACAAGGGCTCCTCCTGCACCAGCCTCCCAAAGTGTTGGGATTACAGGCATGAGCCACCATGCAAGGCCTTAATCTATTTTAATTCTAACAATAATTTGGTAATCTAAAAACACTAGAAAAGAATGAAGCAAGCAGAAGGCATGATGGGAATTCAGAAAAATGGTTAGAGTATCCTGGGGTAGTTAGAACAGGGAGGAAGCAGAAATTGTGTTAGGCCCAGAGGGATCAATATTAATAACACAGGTTAAAGGGATATGTCCATAAAGGCATGTGACTAAAAGGGCAATAAAGTGGCAACACTTCCTACCCTTCAAATAGGGTTTTTTTTTTTAAAGAGTGGGAAAAAAAATGAAATGTTCTCCAGGTTTGCCACTACACTTTCTTTCTTGTGCTGCCACACTTCCAGTGACTTCTATTATGGCATTAAAATATTTCCCAGGCATTATTGCCACTTCCATTCAGTGACAGAATTTTAAAGGAGGTGTGTGGTGGAGTAAATATGTAAATAGAGAACTAAGGAATATCTGAGTTCTAGGAACTCCCACCTCCACAAAGATGCACAGCCTCTCACAGTATTCAAAGACTTGCACGGAAATCCCAACAGGATTCTCTTCACAAAGTAAATAATTTCCAGTCTTATCACTGCATAAAATCCGATGCTGGAGTGCACAGTTCGAAGTTACTGTCATCACACTGGTAGCTTTTTGCAGCTGAGAGATTGTTCTAATTATAGTTATATAATAATAATAATTATTATTAGATATCTACTCTTTGCCAGGCATTGGGGATACTATACTGAACAGAACAGACATGCTTTACTTTTAGGTGACTCGTAGTCTAGTAGAGACATGGTCAATCAAATAAAATTAAATCTAAGTGCCAAAATGCAGAAGTATATGGTAGTGATATGGGAGCAGGGCAAGGAAGTGCTGGCTAGAGAAGGGTGGGTCCCTGGGTAGGGCTCCACTCCCAGGCCTGTGCCCACAGACCTAGGTGGGGACAGGCATTTCTGTTTTCCCACCCAAATGTTGCATTTCCCAAGATCACACCGGCCTGTCACATCCGCATACTGTGCCTATGAAAACCTCGAGACCCTAGCGCGCATGCACCTAAGCGGCTGGATGTTGAGAGGAACACATCGGTTAAAGAAAACACAGGCAGCTGGACTGAGAGGAATGCACCAGCTGAAGAGCACACCGACAGACATCGGCAGGCTGGCTGACTCACCACCACCCGCGGAAAAGCGTGGAGTTTGCTGGGGTGGTCTAATGAGAGCCT
Organism: Ateles fusciceps; assembly: GCA_036589455.1. Lineage (NCBI taxonomy): Eukaryota > Metazoa > Chordata > Mammalia > Primates > Atelidae > Ateles > Ateles fusciceps. The sequence goes on along the minus strand of JAZHEH010000827.1, from coordinate 151,984 downwards.
AGCTACTGAGTGGCCCGACTCCAGGGGAAAACCACCTTCCCCGCTCCATCTCCCTTCTAGCTCCACTATCTGCTGAGAACTACTTCCACGTAATAAACCTGCACTCATTCTCCAAGCCCACGTGTGATCCAATGCTTCCGGTACACCAAGGCAAGAACCCCGGGATGCAGAAAGCCCTCTGTCCTTGTGATAAGGCAGCAGTCTAATTGAGCTGATAAACACAAGCCACCTGTGGACGGCTGAACTGAAAGAGTACATGGTAACACACTCCCACTGGGGCCTCAGGCTGAGCTGTAAGCGTTCACTCCTAGACACTGCCGTGGGGTCGGAGCCCCACAACCTGCTCCTGCCCTGCTCCCCCCTGGGGGATTTGAGCAGTGGGGTGCTGAAGAAGTGAGCCACGTCCCCATCACATACCCTGAGAGGGAGACAAGGGAACTTTTTGTGTTTCAGTAGTTGAAGAGCACACAGAAGGGATCTACTCAGTAAGATCAAGGAAGGTTTCCACAAGGAAGTGTGGACTGAGCTAAGATATGACAAAGGAGCAGATATTAAATACATAACAGTATGAGGGAATGAGGCAAGTATGGAGATCAGGCTTCCAAAAAGGTTAGTCTGATTACAGCAGACAGAGCAAGAATTAAAGCAGAAGAGACTGCAAGGAAGGAAGGAGCCAGATCATGCAGATCTTTTACAAAAATCCGCGGTCACAAGTTTTCACCCAGCTCTGTGAATTAGACAATATCCTCACTTTGTAGAACAGGAAGATGAAGCTTAGAACTGAGGAACTGGCCTATGGTCACAGAACCAGTAGCTGCTGGAGGTGGGGTTGGAATAAGATCTATCTACACACTTCAGGGCCTGGATTTTGAATCGATCGATTCTTCCAGTGTTTCACAATCTGACATTAATGCATTGTCCAATAGATGTTCCCTGTAGATGACCCATTAGGGACAACTTTATTCCCTGGGCTAACTCACCGCTCGCCTGTAAACAGTGTACCAAGGAGAGGATACCCTGCTGTGCTCTGCCAGGTGAGAATTATGTCTGCTTCACCCATCAAATTTGAATCCTAATTTAATTTTTTTTTTTTTTTTTGAGACAGAATCTCACTGTGTCACCCAGGCTGGAGTGCAGTGGCACCATCTTGGCTCACTGCAACCTCTGCCTCCCAGGTTCAAGTGAGTCTCATGCCTCAGCCTCCCAAGTAGCTGGGACTGCAGGTGCATGCCATCTTGCATGGCTAATTTTTTTGTATTTTTAGTAGAGATGGGGTTTTGTTGTGTTGGCCAGGCTGGTCTTGAACTCCTGTCCTCAAGTGATCTGCCTACCTCAGCCTCCCAAATTGCTGGGATTACAGGCACTAGCCACCATGCCTGGTCTTGAATCCTTATTTCCAACAGTGTCTACTTTTCAGTTTTCTGATCAAAGTCATCAGTAGTCAGAGCTCCCCTAGATTACTATGGTGTCATATTTTTCCCCAGGAAATAAAAACCAGTTACATTGTTCCATTCCCATAAGACCTTCTCTTCTTTATTAAGCAGGAATAGCAACGTTGTTTGTTTGTTATGTACCAGGTATTCTGCTAAAGCATGTTATATATATTATCGCAAGACAACCTTAATAAACCACCCAATGACATAGAGGTGTCCCATTATTCCCTTTTTACAAATGAGGAAATTGAGCATCAATGAGTTTAAATGGTTTGCCTTAGGTCACACAGTTTATAAATGACAGAGGTAAGGTTTGAATCCAGAAGACCTGTGTGACTCCAAAGCTAGTTTTAACTTAATGTTTGAAAAATGCAACTTTAAAAAGAGAATTAGTGTTTTAAGAGAATTCGTGAAATAAGAAAATTTCTAAAAAGGTTGCATGCTGGGATATCCTGTAATTCAACAATAATTACATTGTTAAACAACAAAAAGCTTCTCATAAAAAGATTCTCTGTGGCTTTGATACCAATTATGGATGCTTTAAGAAATCAGTGATTTCCTAAATTAAGATACAAACTTTCAGATGCAGGGATAGTGCGTTAAACAAAAGTGGTTCACTTCTCAAAGATGAATGATCCCTGTATTTTGAGGCAGTGTATGGGGGACTGGGGTGGGGAGGTGTAAAGGGAAAAAGATAAGGAGTGAAGTGAGAAATTCTGTCTAGGTAATCTTTAAAAACATTACAAGTTTGTTTTCAAAGTTTATATGATAAGAGGGTATGGTGGGAGAAAGACCTCATCTTTAAGGCAGAGGACATCCATAGAGCAAGATCTTGTCTCTGAAGGCTATATTTCTTCCTTTCTAAAAAAGAAAGTTTTCCTTCACAGTGCATTTACGTCAAAATTCTAAAACCTCTCATATGAGCCTATCATATCAACCTTGTCAAGTCTCACTTGTTGAAATGAGTGGGATTCGAAAACTTCTGAGTGTGCTATTACATTTTCCATTTATGTTCGGGGAATATGGCTGTGTGAAAAGGAGGCCAAGAGTTGTGGGGGTGGTGGATTTGAGGGAGAGACAACTCTAAATGAGTGAAACCAAATAGATTGTTTCAAGTGGTGGAGGGTAGTCTCCATGAAGGACTGGGCAAGGACTTTGTGATGAAAATGCATTATACTTTTTACATTTTTAACATTTATTGCCCTCACTAAACTAATTGTTATATCAAATGTCAGAGTTAAAATAAAAGAATCCGATGTTTCTTTGCTTCAAAACTGTAAACAATTTACAAGTCATCTATTTATTCTCAATGAAATAACAATAGATACTTCTTTTTATTTTCTTCTTGTCTTTTTTTAGAGCTCATCAAGGACAAAGAAGCACCGTGTAGAAATTTGATATTTCCATTAAGATTTCTCAACTTCTAGAAAACAAATTTGATATTTGTGTCAGGTTGGAGAAAATGCAACCCTAAACCTAACCCTAATTATATTTTAACCCTAACCCAAATCCTGTGTAATAGAGGGTACTAGGCAAGGGAGTGACCAGATGTTTTTTAGTGAGGGCAGCAGTTATTTACTGATGTTAGAAAATTCACATAACTTGGCTGGCCAGGCGGCTCACGCCTGTAATCCCAGCACTTTGGGAGGCTGAGGATGGCGGATCACTTGAAGCCAAGAGTTCGGGAAAATTCAAGTAACTGTCCACTTCTAAAATTCTTAGTATTTTTATTCCCATCATTATAAGTAAACATCTTTCAAGTTTACCAAGAAGCTTGGCCAATTTTAAAACAAAATTTAATTTGGTGAAGACGTTTCTTAAATAAGTAAACAGCAAATTTCTGATTGATAGAGAGCAAATGTTTTCCACTAGTAGCCAGTAGAGGGCGCTGTTGGCATTTGATTTGGCGTTATAACTCGACCTGGAAGTTCCCTTAATTAATTCAATGTTTGAAATCAAACCACAGTTTAAATGTAATGATATTAATATGCAAGAATAGACGTGTAAACGTGGAGATTTTCCATTCTCATTACACTTTCTACACAACCACAGATTTCTGGTTCTTCTGTGGGCCCCTTTTAGAGAGCTTATGTTATAGAAATGTTGGCTGCTATAAATTAAAGCTTCTCAGAATTGAGTTCACGTACCTAGGCAATGATTCAACATTTCTAAGACTGACTGCAAGTCAAGAAAGAAAGCAGCTTCTTCCTTTAGCTCATAAAAAAAGACAGCAAAAAAGATGTTTGACCTAGAATGATACTTTAAGTTTTCAAAAGAAAACTTGTATATGCTAGGTTTATAATAAGTTTGAGTATCTCCTATCCAGAAAGAAGAATCCTCTGTAGTTAATGTTCTGGGTATATTTGCTGCTGTCCTTGTGGTGAAATGTAGCATATTGATTTTTCTTATATTCCCTTCACCCCAAGTTCATTTCCACAGCTATAGTTTAAAAAGCAGTTATTCACAGCCTAGTGTTTAAAAGATACTTCTCCTTTTTGTAACAGATTTAAGCTAAAATGGATTATACGTAACAATTTCCAAGCACCTCACCAAGTATTATCTTTATTTCAATAAACCTTAATATGTAGTGGACACACAAACTGCAGTTGTAAGTATCTGCAGATAACCCCGCAGAGAGCTAGGGAAAGGATTACTCTGATAGTACTTCTCAACCAGCCTCAGAATTCAGTTGTAAACTCTCTAGGTAAGAGAAAGGTCCAAGAGAGAGTTGGAAATAATCATTCTGATTCAATTAAAAATTTCCCCTAATATAAACCTAAAAATAAACTACTGATTATTTAAATCTATGATATTAAAGACATGACATCTTACATACTTGAAATAGAAAAGTACTTTAAAAGATAAAGAAGAAAGCAGTGTTGTTTGATATGGATTAACAAATGAACATTAAGCACTCTACTCAATCATCACCAATAGATTTAAGAAGATTATTCCTTAAGGTTACACTGAAAGCATACTAGAGCTAATAGGGTTAATTGTGTTCTGAGTACATAAAGAAGTGGCACTTTCTGGGGACAGTATGCCACATTGCAATTTGCAAACTAAATGCTAAACCAAAATCACTTCCCCTGTTCACATAACATGTGGAGCTTCTTGGAAAGAAAAAAAAGGTGTTTTTTAACTGAGTGGGGACAATGTTCTGTGCGATTTCCAGGAAGTGTGTATTTTCTCAAATCACTTATGCTTTTTAGTGTGTTGGACCTGGTCTGTGTTTTGTGTTGATTTCTGGGCCTTCCAATAAAAATTAATTTTGCTATTCTTTCTGAGAGAACTTTTTAGAAAGAAAAATGAACCACTCACGCAGAGTTGAAAGACAAGGAGCAAAAGTGCTGCATTATACTACTCGAATGGTTTAAATCTAGCTGGAACAAAAAGCCCCAGCAGTATTAAAAATATAATTTTAGGTGAAATTTTGTTCCATGTGAAGCATTAATTTTAATAGAGACTGATATATAAGCTCTCATTTGAATAATAATATAAAATTAAATTTAAATTGTAAATAACGTCCAGATACTAGTTGTTTCCTGGCTCAAATTCTTTAGCACATATGGTGCTAGCATAAGCTTGTGCCTGTCTGCCTACTCTGGGTAATTTTGCATGCAAATAGTTTTAGTGCCTATGTTGAGGTGCTAAAACGTGTTTAGTACACTTGAAAATATTTGCATTGCAAAAGGAGAGCGAATCTCCTGAGGAAAATCAAATTGATATTTTGTATTAAGAGACCACTTTGGACACTGCGTGGCATTCTTCTGGGGAGAATTCTGTTTACAGCGCAACTAGCATTTTTAATTGACCTTTAGAAAAGAAGGTCTGGCTTCAGCTTTGCCAGGTTTATAAACCGTTGGACCATCTTCTGGCAGCATTCACCACATTAATCAGCAGGAGAGAGAAAGAGAAGGCAAGAATCTCCTTGCCTTGGCTGGACTGTAGTGTTTCATGCCTCAATTTGGTGGATTGGTAGGATAAATATGCTAATTATAATTAAAAGTTTCAGCTGGAATGTGCCTAACTAATTAGCTAACTAACTAACCAACTAACTAAGGAAAGGCTTTAGTGCAGTGGAGCGGCGGTGGGTGCTGGGTGTGAGGCCCCACACACTCTTCCATTTGCCTCACTCCCATCTGCTGCATTTATGGGAACCAGTTCGTTAAGAGTCTGAATTGAATCCAAATAAAATGCATTTCTGATGCAAGCCCGATGACTGCTGCCATTCTACGCTGCATTATGTCAAATTAGAGTTTGTTTAGAAAAGAGGTTACAGAGATCCTACATAAATGTCGCTTGCATAGAACACCGATCAAATAAGAGTTCTGCACACATTTGCCATCTAATTCCTATAAACAAATCAAGCACCTCCCCTTCTTGATTTTGCTCCAATTCACCATGAGTGACTGAAAAATTAGAGCTCCTAATAATGAATAAAATTCAAGAGGCAAGCTAGCAAGAGGTTTGTGGAACTTTTCTTACAGCAGTTATTTCAGTGTTTTTAGATAATTTTATTACATGAACTAGTTCAGGTGTAGTATTCCCCTATAAAATGAAAGAAAGTTCAATGTCCATAAGAGAAACAGATGATATTAGGACTACAAGAGGAATTCAAATGGTGAGATCCCTCTGTTTGCAACTCCCTCCTCTGTCGAGAAATGATGCCAGATGGAATCCTAGTAACTCCCATTGTTAGAGCAGCTCTGTTGCTTCCAGCCCAAGCACCATGCAAGAGTTACCTACTATAGATGCTTCTATTGGCTAAAACCTGCTGTAGGATCCAGATTTTTTTTCTGCATATTTTACTCCTTTGTGCTTAATTTTTTATTCTTTCATCCCCACCACTTCTCACAGTGTGCAAGGTGCAGTATTTTGTGTCCGTGAATAGCCGGAGACAGGTAGCAGGCAAGAGGCGAAAGGAACTCGTTAGGAATACAAACCAGTAAGGAGGAGCTGACTTACTGTGTTAGTGAAACTTCTGCTTGCAATCTACTTCCTTTAAAACAATCTTTTTTTAAAAAAAGCCTCTGTTGTCTGTGGGATCCTAGCACATCAATCAATCCATTAAGTAAGTAAATAAGGCAATAACTAAACAATACATCATTTTGAATTTCATGCATGCACAAATCTTTTGATACATGAATGACAAGAAAGGTTTAGGTTCGGAGGCTACAACCTCTGTTCCAGTAGTTTGGCATACAAGATAAAGAGTTGTTTTTTAACTGTGGTGCATTGCTCTTTCTAGTTCCCACATCATGGGTCTTCTTTCACCCCTTTGGTGGTGGTGTGTGTATGATGCACAGCCTGGGCGTTGTTTGCATGTGTGGTGTGTGTGGGGGGGGGTCATGCTGTTAGGGGGAAGCCTACCACACATTTCTGCCATCACAGACGGTGGGCAAACAGCTGTCTCCACAGCTGAGACCACTGGAGCTGCTTGCGCTGCTCCAGTAACTCGAGAGCGCACGGCTGGTCCCTGGATGGCACAGAGCACTGTGCCTGCAGCAAAGCGCCTGAGCTTTCCTGGGGCTGAGCAGGCGGGGTCTTTGCCACCAGACACAATAAGCATGTGAAATGGGGTTTCATGAATTATTCATCCTTGGTGTCCTATGAAACAAAGAAATGATATGTTTGCTGGTAGATAACTGTGTTGTGGCATTTGTAAATCTTTCTGAATTTGGAGTTGATCATGTTTCTTGTGTTGGTGGGGAAATATGTGTGTGCGAGTGTGTGTGTGTGTGCGAGAATGTGTGTGTGTGTTTTTTCCCTAGAACAAAAATTTGGGAATTCAACACAATAATCTTACAGCAAAGGTCTTCCATGAAATATTGGATGGATTATACTATTTTGGCTCATGATTTATGAATTGTAAAAATCTCATTCAGTGAAAAGGGATGTTCAAATGGTTTTACTGCAATAAACTACAGCAGGATACAAGTTCTCAAGGAGATTATTTTTTTCCTTGGTAGACAACCAGCCCACTTTTGCTAATGCAAGTTTTGTTACTGTGGACTAGAGAACAGCGGTACCTCCTGCATGGCACTACGGCATCGGGAGGAGCGATTCTTCACTTTCACTAAAATATTAGCAAAAATGATACTTTGGTGAATTGAGTCTTAGATTGTTCTAGTGACAGTTAAATACCCACTAATTTAACACCAGTTAAATTGGCAATAAAATGACCCCCAACTGAGTTAAGCCACCATCCTATTCCTGCACAATAGCTCCAGACCAAATGCCAGTGATCTATAAAGCCACTGGGTAGAGTTTATGCATTTGCATAGCAAATATTTCTAGAGTGTTGTATAAAGTAGCTAGCTACTCAAACTTAACATAATTATTATTTGTAATTAGTATCTTCGTATTCCTTTCATTTATTCTTTAATATCTCGAAGAAAAAAAGATGATTTAATAGTTCTTCATTATCTTTGAAACACAAGCTGGCAAAGCAAATCATGGTAACGTTCACTGTCATCTCTTCAATAATTATCTCAGGTCTGTCTTCCATTAGTCACTCATGCTTTCTCCATCACACTTTTTTTTGCAGTATCTCCTCGCAGTCTACCTTTCAGGTTGCCCGTGAAGTATTGTGTATCCATAAACCTCCCACAATCTGATATGTTTGGCAGGGAAAGTCAGGGAGAAGGCACATTGATTGTGCTGAAAGAAAAAAAACAAGCAAAAACAAAATATGGATCTGCCAGTTATATGCTGGAGTGAAAATACAATTCCTTCTTGCTTTCAGGTGAGGGAGTTGGCAGTTGGGGTGTGAATTGGTAGGTAATGGGACTTTCAGAAAAAAGAAGTGTAGCGAATGCTGTACGATGTGTGTTTTGGGGATTTTTTTGTTGTTATTTGTTTCCTTAAGCTCCAATAATGTACCAGATAGTAGACTCAAGAAACACACACACACACACACACACACACACACAGAGTTAATGATTACCTTTCTGTACCTTGGACATGTAGAATTAATTAAGATTGTAAATAAAATTATAATAGGACATAAATCGCTTCTTACCTTTTGGAAAGAAAATAGATATCCAGTGGAAATAATTGGTAACATTGTCCTGGAACATGAGATAATCATTAGGCATAGAGGTGACAGTCTTAAGAGGAACAAAACATAAACAGAGCCCTAAAGGACTTAGGCAGAGATTACTGGAAATTTTCCTGATTTCCCATTCACTGCTTGCATCACCTCTGCTTCCTCCTATGTCCTTTGTATTAGTGTGAGACTGCAGAAGTTGCTAATATTTCCTCCCCCTCAGCCTGGATGCTTTTTCAGCTTCAGCTGATTATTGAAAAAGCCCGTATTGCTATGATTTTCTGGAATATCATCACCTGGTCTTCCAACATTTTGTTGTTGGAAGTATGTAGAAAAAAAATCCTTTATGGAAATAATTCATGTTTCTAATTATATATTATTCCATTTAAATATCTGAGACTAGGGCTGGGCGCGGTGGCTCACGCCTGCAATTTCAGCACTTTGGGAGGCTGAGGTGGGTGAATCACTTGGGTCAGGAGTTTGAGACCAGCCTGGACAACATGGTGCAACCCTGTCTCTACTAAAAATGCAAAAATCAGCCAGGTGTGATGGAGGGCGCCTAATACCAGCTACTTGAGAGGCTGAGGCCTGAGAATCGCTTGAACCTGGGAGGTGGAGGTTACAGTGAGCTGAGATCATGCCACTGCACTCCAGCCTGGGAGACAAAGCGAGACTCCATCTCTAAATAAATAAATAAATAAATAAGAGAACTATAAGGACATTTAGATAAAAGGTATTTAAAGACATGTGCTGTAATAGCAATCAAAGAGAAGAATCAGCAGGAAATTAACCAACAATTTATAAAATTGATAGTCTATATAAAGTTAAGAGAACCCAGGATCTTTAGATCACAGACACTTGGATTTGAATTCTGTCTCTGCTGCATTTGCACTACAATGACATTTAACCCTCCTAAATATATGTCCTTATCTGTAAAATGGGGACAGAAATACATGGAATATTTGTTAAAAATCAGAACTAGTGATCTACTATTTGTGAAACATGCATGGTAATTTGTAATCCTCTAAAACACCGAAATCACCTGGAGAGCTTTGAAAATCTATTGATGCCCTGTTTCCATCTCTGACCAATTACATTCAAGTCTCTAGGGAGTGGACCTTGGCATTATAGTTTTTAAAAGCTCCCCAGTTGATTCCACTGTCAGCCAAGGATTTCGTGGAAAAGTCAAAAACCGAATGAACACTCAGTAAATATTTTCCAGCTTTCCTTGTCTATGTGGTATGACATTAGCCTAATTAGGATGCAGACTTTTATTACTGAAAAAAATTCTTAAGGTCAATTCAAATCTCCATGCTTTGAAGGTAAAGAAGCTGAAACCAGGAGCTTTGTGGACTCTGGTTATATTGTTAATGGTGGCAATAAGACAGAGATCCTAGTATTCCTTTTAGAATTTTGGAGTTGTCCTCCCTAACACAGCTTTTAACACGGAAAGAGTTCTCAGATGAGGCTAATCTGATCTTTCCTTTTCAGCAGTATTTTATGGCAATGAGGATAAAACTAATGTCAGAAGCAAAGGATTAAGTCTTCAACTATTGTCTGTATCTTGGCCTAGTAGCATTCATTCACAGAAACTTTTGAGCGGGAAAACCAAATCTCAGCCCTGCTTCTACATGGAGGGTGCATGCATATGTAGTGTGGCTTCTGATACTTGGTGTCTTAGGGTTTCTCCAACTCACTGAGCGTTTCCTGTGTAATTGATATGGAAAATCTGAGTGATTTACCACAACACAGTTATGAACCATCATACAGGTGCATTTAATTTTTAATTACTCTTAAAAAGTTTTTAATAATTAGTAGCAATAACCACTAATTGGCATATAAGCCATTTTTGCACCAGCAGGCAAACTGTAGGTTTACTTCTGCACACCCACACCCAATCAACTGAAAATTGCTTGAATGCCTATCTTATAATTACTGTGCTTAATGCTGTTTGCATTGTTTGGAAGCTTTTGTGATTAATTGATTTTTTTTTTCTTTTTTACCTCTGAACCTGTAAATGAATGGCAAAGATTAGTCCTTTGCTCAGTGACATCTTATTTACATTGAGTTGTTAGACATATTAAAAGGAAAAATAGTGGGTTTTGTTTCTACATGCCAAATGTATTTCCTCTCTTTATGCTATAGTTATATAGATCCCACGTGGAAGTTGAAACTGCTCTTACTACCTGCATGTCTTTCTATTCTCTCATCAATGCTATGCGGAAAGGCACAATTACATTTTTAGGCCAACTATTAACCTCTACGCGCCTTTACACCTTCCACTTATTTTTCTGGGTAAAGGGCAATAATTTGAGAATGCCTCCATTTCAACAGAGGACAACATAATTAAAGTTGTTTAGTTTATTCCTTGAGCATCAATAATTGATATATATGCATGCTAGTAATTGTGCTTTTGATCTGAAAGTGGCGGTCACAATTAAGCACAGAAACAATCGTGAAATAAACCGAGATTATTGGTATGCTAAAGCAATGTTAGAAAAAGAAGATAGATCTGCCAATGTTTTCATAGTACTAAATGGCAAATAAAATTTTATGATGACAGCGGCAAAGGATAAAAATGTGACTTTATAATTGTATGCTGTTTTATGTTGGTTAGGAACTGATGAAGACATGAACATGGATAATTCTTACTCCGTTTATTCACTCACTCACTGAAGAGTTATTGGGAATAAGATGTGCCAAGCCATGTGCTAGACAATGAGAATCTGAAAAAAATAAGTCATTATGGGAAAATATGGTCTTGGGAAGTAGAAAGACTCAGTTTAAAAATCTTGGTCCCATAAGTAGTAACTGTGTCTAAGACATTAAGAAAATTATTTGATGTCTCAGAACATAATTTTTGTCATCTGAAAAGCAGGGAGAGTGTTACCTACCTTGAAAGCTCATTATGAAAATTAAATGAAATAATGTACGTGACGTATTTTGTACGTGGTTGCTGTGCAGTATTTACTTAATGCACGTTATAATTCCAATTAGACCAAAGAATCACAGTCCAGTGAGAGAATGTGATATGCCTATCACTTACAGGGTTCTCTGATGGCAGGCAACAGAAACTCAGAGGATCAACTTGAACACTGGAGAATCAGGCTTGCAAATAGAGAAAGAACTAGGTATATATCTAAGGATTTGAGTACCAGGAGCTTCTTAACGGTCTTGGAGGGCACTGCTAGTGTACAAATGCGTTCAAAATTCCCTCCTTGTTTTTGTATCTTTGTTCTTAAGGTTGAAAGAGAGTGAGGAGAGAAGAAAGAGAGACAGAGAAGCAGGGAGCTATGGATGCCACTAGAAAACAAAGGATGATAAGTGATTAATAACCCAAAGTCAACACAAAATATTATGTAACACAGAAACTGATTACAGTGCCGTGAGTAGGGTTGGCTTCATGGACATGTGATTTGCAATTACAAAGGGCCCTATGCCTAGCAGGCCCCACACTTTGTTTAAAGTTCTGTGTCACCATTTTGAAATTCTTAATAGTTTATGAACAAGGGGCTCCACATTTTCATTTTGCTTTGGCTGCACAAATTTCATAGCTGGTCCTGGTCAATGTTCTAGAGTAGGGATCTAACGCTGTAGAAGAACAGAGAAGGGAGAACATCCAGGTAGGGATTCATACAAAGACCAAGGAAGGGTTCAAGGAATGAGAGTTAAAGTATCAGGCAGCAGTGGCCACATGGAGAAATGGGAGAGGGCATTTAGATGATGGAAACCTGGAAACAAAAGCCATCAGCAGTTCTTATAGTGAAAGATATTAAGCACAGTTCTGGCATAATTTTCACTGAGTCATTCTCTTTAAGAGCGGTAAAGTAAGTAAATTATGCTGATAGAGAGGAGAAAAATCCTTCTGTCTGGAAGTCTGCAAACAACAGTGTAGGTCTGCAAGAACTATAGGAAGAGTCCCACTAGAGCTAAAAAAACTGGTGTGTTTTTAGGCCACTAGAAACTTGTGACTTAACTGTCATCTAGGTCTTCCTTCCATCCAGCCTCCTCCTGAAATCGCTGGAAGTACGAGCTGTCCCCAGTGTGGAATCCTGTCTTCTTGGCACCGAGTTCATGTATTTATGGTAATGCTTTAGAGTGGGAGTGTGGGGGCAAAGAGGCAGAGCAGTTTAGTTGCTTACCATGTATGACCTTAGCATTTATGCAACTCTGCTTCTCAGTGTTCCCATAGACCATGACTTCTTCCGTTCTTTTATCAAACATTTTAATAGAATCTCAGGATTGTAGCTCAGCTCTTTTCCAAGGCATAAATATCGTACTCAATGAATGCTCCTCTGGTTTATTCCAGTTTTGGAATTTTTTTTTTTTTTTTTTTTTTTTTTTTGAGACAGAGTCTTGCTCTGTCACCAAGGCTGGAGTGAAGTGGCACACTCTTGGCTCACTGCAGCCTCCGACTTTTGGGCTCAAGTGATTCTCCTGCCTCAGCCTCCTAAGTAGCTGGGACCACAGATGTGTGCCAACAAGTCTGGCTAATTTTTGTATTTTCAGTAGAAGCAGGGTTTCTCCATGTTGGCCAGGCTGGACTTGAACTCCTGACCTCAAGTGATCCACTTGTCTCAACCTCCCAAAGTGCTGAGATTACAGGTGTAAGCCACTGTGCCTGGCCTGGGTAGATTTAATCGTCAAAAAGTTCTTTCTATTGAGCTGAACTTGCCCTCTTTGTAACATTCACCAATATGTGTTTTGGAGTCACCCCAGATTAAGCCTGACGCCTCTTCCTTATGCAATTCAAAACGTGTTCTCTAATTACAGTGAAAATGTTCTTTCGCCTGCCCCATTCCAGTGAGAAAACCTATATAATGTTTCCTTTAAAGAAAGCTTCTTGGAGTACCTTGAGAATCTCCTATTAGCTGAATAAGATTATGTTATGTTTCCAGGATAGCACAGACCTGGAAGTTTCCCCTACAGATTCATTTTGTCTTCTAAACTTCATACTCTCTGTGGGAAACAACTTCTCCATTCCCTCTGTCATATGTAATGCACCAGGCTCATATCCAGCTAAAGCCATTGCATGAGAGACAGAGCCAGTCACAAACACGCTTGTGTCAGGAAAGATAGCCCAGACATTTGCCATCTGTGTCTCAGCTTTCTCCTGCTCTCTTCTTAGGTTGCTTGTCTGGGGACACACCCACACACTATTTCCCACCCACCCTGACAATGGGAAAATTGGCACATTGCACAAGTTTTGAGAGAGGCCTTATTTTACAAGATTTCCTTCAAATTATAGTGAGTTTTTTCAAGGATATGCTGGCGTATCATGCATTCGGATGGGTGAGTTGAAGTTAATCTACTCAATAATAACAACGAAATCATGTTCAGAATGACTTCTGTTTGTTTTGTAGGAAAATCAAGTCAATGCCTACAGGCTCTTTTCATGAGCATAAACATTCATTGCTTAAAAGGGAATTAGAATTGTACATATATGTATATTTTCCAGAGAGTCATACTAACCAAGGACCTCTTCCACAACCAAGAACTGAATACCATGTCTCCTTTTCTTTACTTCTGTGGCAATATGCTGCCTCTTAATGCTGAAACAAAAACCATGGCCTTGTGCTCCCCTAGCCCTTGAATATCAGTTTCAGGAATACAATAAGTGATCGCCTGATTTTCTTTCCTTGATCTTCTCTTCTCACTTCTTATACTCTTAATTTTTTTTATACAATTTTTTTGCACTTGATTATTTGATCTCTAGCCAGTGAAGAACTGTTTAATCAGGAAGAACTTAACTGGAATTGAGATGGTATCAGCAACAGATACAGAAATTCAGAGAATATAAGGTAGAACTAATTATAAAATAGAAGCTAGACTATTTATAGAGTACCTATCATGAGCCATGCTGTCTGATGGGAATGATGCATACCTTTTCTTCAATCCTACTTTGCAACTCTGAGGCAGAAATTATACATTTTAAAGATAAGTAAAAAGTAAACTGAGGTCCAAGACATTTACATAATTATCCCCAATTCTTCCTGCTTTTAAATGGTGGAGGTAGGATTCAAAGACATTTGACCTAACGTCTAATATTTCAAGTGAAGAAATGAATAGAAAATTCTGGTCTTAAAATACTTGGACTTGGCTGCATGTGATTTATATTATCTTATGATGCTATAAGATGCAGTGTGCATGCATATATCACATTATTTCTAGTGTAATCTGGAATTCCTTTGGCTAAATGTTGAACTTCTAAGATTTTATAATGGTGATCGAGATTTTGGTAACAAGTATCTTTAAACCACTTCAGATTGGATGAGAAGGACATTTATATGTAGAGCTATAGTTGATTTTGCAACAGAGAACCGTAATTTTTGTTAATTCTGCTTAATGCTGTTGGCATTGTCGTTTGTTTCTTGCAGCGAAAACTAAAAAGACATTAAAATATATATTAAAATATATTTTGGACGCAGACATTTATATCTCTTTATTTTTGCTGAAGACAATATAGAGCTATAAACATTCAAAGGTAATCTTTAGCTTCGACTCCCATTTACTATTTCAAAATTTATTCACGGTGTCAAATCACAATGTGCTTCCCTTTTCTTATTTTGGCCTAAGCGTACTGTGTTTCCCTGTTCTTTTTTGCCTGCCCTGCTTAATAAAGTAGAATGTTAGTCTTCTAAGGCTGGCAATGCATACAGAATTAAAACATAGGCAGGATGGCCAGACTGCGCAACTATAACGTGGGTCCAGCAGGGCTGTCCCCTCTGTGAAGGAATTACTCACTCCTTAGCCATATGCGAGGGGGTTAGATTTGCTTTTATTAATTGAACTAGCAGGTGACAGTGGTAGACTAGTGCAGACATATCTAATACAACCCAAACGGAGGCTCAGAGATCTATCCCAGAGAGAGATTCTCTATTACCAAATTTGGAGGATCCAGGCTTAGTATTCTTAGAGGATAATGGATTTTCTTGCTAGTATTACAGCTTGCTAGCATGTAAATATTAGAAGGTTAGTTTTCTTAGAAATGATCTAAAATAGGAATTATAGGCAAGAGAAGGAAGGGCTAACAAGGCTAACATGTACTTTAAAAAAACCCAGGTTTCCTTATTTCTCAAGGTCATTGAGAAATTCAAATCAGAACAAGATGTGAAATCACAATTCAAATAGGAAAGGATTAAACTAGCTGGTGACAAATAGATGCATATTATAGTCTGACTTAGCAGTCATAAATCCTAATATCTGGTTGGGAAGCTTTTTTGGCTTTGCTTGTAAAATGTGTTGTTTGTGTTTATTGCTGGAGTTAGGTCATGGTGTGGCTGCTAGGACTCTGGGCTCTCGAGTTAGAGGAAGCTTACGTTCTTCATAAGCTTCCTCACAATGTGACCTTAAATGATTTATTCTGTTTGCCATCTGAGACGTGATAAAAATGCTGTTATAGGGTTTGGTAAGGAATACATGAGTTAATATAAGGAAAGCACTTAGAAAGTAGCTTGGCTCAGGCTAAGTGCTCAGAACTTGCTCTGTGTTATTTACCATTAAGCAGATAGAATATTAAATATTTTCAACACTCATCCATAAAAATCTTTGGTGCTAGAGAACCTTTGTACTGCCTGAGTATTTTACTTCCACAAAGACTTCAGCTGTGAAGCACTTTATTCTGAATGAGGTTGATATTGAGGACAGTAGGCAGCGCTAAGGCATAACTTCAGCTCCCTAGAGAAAACTCCATGTACTTCTGTGTCTTGGTTTCAAAAAATGATTAATAATTCTATGGAAGGGATTAAAGTACTCTGGAGAGCCAAGAAGGATGATTATCCAAATAGAGGAAGCCATATATCCCTGAACTCACATCTGTGGTCTGTTACAAACCAGGGTTGGGAGTGTAGAACTCTTAGTCATGGTTGTTCTGAGAGAGTGAGGAGTTGGCAACTAGGGATTATAAATACAACCTTAGAACATAGTGACACTCAGCTGTATGGTGGTCCCAGTATTTTATGCTGTGGCACCTTGACCAGACATAGTGCCATTACATGTAGGAGGCAAAGTTCTCTCCAACATGAGGTGTTGAAACAACTTCCATGCTTCTCAGTTCTTCTGCCCTGGTCTTCAGTTCCTCCATATCACCTTTTTCTTTGTAGTATCATTAGACGTCTTCAGGGAACTTTTGAATTATTTTTAAAGATTTATGTTCTAATAGATAACCAGACTTATGCATGATCTCTCAACTTTCCCTAATTTTACAGCTAAAGAAAACAGGAAACTGACTAAATGAAGATCACAAAGCCGGTTGATCAATGTGGAAGCTGCATCTGAAATCCAGGACTTCTAGTTCCTGGGTCAACTGGTAAGCAGAGAGATCTACTAGTAACATACCAGATTTATTAGCTAATAATAATAATGTGATTATTATGCTAGTAAATATTCTTTTGAGTACTTACTATATACCACACACTGTTTGAAGTGCTTTTTATTTATTAATTTATGCAGTTCTTTTCATAAGACTATGAGGGAGGTATTATCATTATTCGCATTTTACAGATGGATAAACTGACACATGGTGAGGTTGAGTAACTTGCCCAAGCTCACACAGCTATTAAGTGGCATAATTAGGACTTGACTTCATGTAATTCAACTAATGAGTCCATCCTTTTAAGTACACAGATATGCTACTTGTTATTTAATTCTGCCCACACACGGTAAAACTTATTCCTGTTAATCTGCTTTACTTTAAAAAATGTCTACAGCTTTAGATTATTGATTAGAAACCAAAAATTCATCAGAAACCACACATGCCTATTTTATACTGTTCATATAGTTAGCTATGTACACAGAAAACTCTTAAAAAATTAATCTGTTTCTGTGTATATGTTAAGATCTACCACACGGAGGGCATTTCTCTGGGAAGGAGTAAGCAATACTCAGATTGTTAACATATTCTGGCCCATTAAATTATCAAAACAGTCATGCATAGAGTATCTACTTTTGAAAAATATTGAAAATTGAAATTCACACTCAACTGTACTCATCATAATTCAATTTAATTTTAATTCTGATTTTGAGGGCATGGCAAGTTTTGTAATGACCTCCAGGCTTCCTGATTAATATAATTTTACATTCCCAAGAAGGATGGATATACAAGGGGTTGGCAATTAAAATGTCTTTAAATGATATTTCAGGAATTTTTCTAAAAGTTATTTCATATGACTATATCCCTGAGGTCCACTTTTTATATCTGTTACTTCCTCACATTAAAAATGCAAAAGGTGAAACAAATTTGAGTTATTTAAGCCTAGTGATCTGCTAGAGATCCTGAAATGAGAACTTACCTCCACCTTTAATCTATACATAGGCCACAGTGAGATTCACAGAAAGGAGAGAATAGTAGGAGATATTCTCTCAGTAATAAAAACATCAAACTTGATAAATGACAGGATTTGCACATGAGAACTAAAAATTCTGAGTAACAACCAATATCTCTCATCCACAAATTAGCAAAACAATATTTATGCTGTATACCCCGATCCAAAATATTTTATATGTGGAAAATTTGTTTTCCTTCCCCAGACAGTATCCAGAGGTTATTTATTTGTTCTTGTTGTAATTGTAATATTTTTACTCAAAGGTCCAAATACTAAACTCTCATTCAGCTCACCCTAATATAAAAAAAGTCTGTGCAAACTCCCACCTAAATAGTTCTTTAGAAATTAGAATAAGATGCATACTCTAATTTTGCTTTAGAATTGGTTTTTTAAAAAATGAAATAGTGAGCATGGTCAAAAATAATTATTTTCTTTGCAGGAGTAGTAATGCTAAAAACTTCCTATATTCTTGCAGATCTCAAACTTTGACTCTATTCTTTATTTGGAATTTACCCTATAGCAAAGTAAAAAATAACAATAGGGAACACACCGCTTCACACACACACACACACACACACACACACACACACAAAGAGACAACTTGCATTGAGGATCCAGCCATCCATCCCCTGAAGAGATATAATCTACGCGTAACAATACTTAAATCAGCACGACATTTACAACACATGTTAAGTGCTTTGTTATTTATTTCAAGACTTTAATTGGCACAATATATTAACAGCATTGTTGCAAGGGTTCCATTTAAGGGTTTATTATTATTTTTTCCTAAAAGAGAAAGAAGAACCGGGAGAAAAGCAATCAACCAGTATTAGGCTGTTGCCCCCTGTTTTGTTATTCCTTTAGCCTGAATGAACTGTTAAAGTTTAAGGAAAAAAAAAAACAAAAAAACTAGCTTCACAAACTATATTTTACATTCAATTCAATTTTATTAAACCCAGACCAGTGTTTTTTCCTCCATTCTAATATAACCTATTATGAGAATTTTTTTCCCAGGGACAAAAACAACACCAACTTTCCCTCTCTAAGAGCTTCTTATTGTTCATTTTCGTTGCTATTTGGAGAAAAAGGTCATTAAAATATTATGAAGCGCATAGCATAATTACGTGCCAGCCTTTGCCAATGAGGAACATCTGTAGTACAATGTACGTATATTTATATTACAGTAAACTTGAGTGCAGACTCTTTCACCTCCGTCTTTACTTTGCCTCTGTTCTACAATTCTTTGTCCTGACTACAGAACCAGGCAAATGTGTGAAGCGCACAGGCTACAGTGAGCGCATTGTCAGCCTCTCGGGGCTCTAGCGCCAAATGTTATTATTCTATCATTAGCCTGTAGCTCACGCCAGGGTAAACTGTGCTCTGCTAAATGCCTCCAAACCTTTTTTGCTCTTTTTTATTCCCCCCAGTTATTTTTAAAATGTATCTTTTCCCTCGTTCGCTCTCTGGCACGGAAAGCTTTGCAAAGTGCATCCAACACACACCCAGTTCCCAAATCCGTGCTTCTCTTCCTTCTTTACATTATTCCACTTGCTTTAAAACCGAAGAACCTTGGGCATAATAAAAACATTGAGAGCTTGCCTATACCACAAATATTTGTGGAAAGCACACGGTGCCATTTTGCCAGACTACTCTTATTTGTTAAACTGAGTTAAGTGTAACGTGATTCCAAAAACTGCCTTTAGAATGAAAGAAAAGGCTTCTAAAGCCAGGGAGATAATTACCGCAATCTGGGTTACAGAAAATGCAAAACAAAAGAGCACAATCCCATTTTGTGTGTGTGTTGTGTGTGCGTCTTTTTGTTTTGTTTTGTTTTGTTTTTTCCTTTGTTGATGTACCCAAACATGTAAATATTCCATGGCGTGTGTTGTACGAGGATGGAAATCAACTCGAATCTTTCACAGACATAACAAAACACACTCTGTAGTGGACAGTGGCACGTTTGTGGTGGGAATATCTTTTCAGGAGGGAGGGCTTTCCGTCTGTCTTTTTCTCTCCCCATCTAGCAAACACACACCCAAGAGTTACAGTTATCACTAGTAGCCAAGACTCTGACACCCACCTACCCTTCAGCTGAAACTGTCAGTTTTTGCACACATATATAAACGTTGATTTGCAAAGAATTAAGGTTCTAAAATCTTTCATATGAATCCATAAACATGCTAAAGAATCTTCTAATTCCCCTCCCCCATGTTATTTTTATGGTGATTATTATGTTATCAGTCTCCCCATTATTGGGAAGGTTGTCCTCTGGGATAGTTTGGTAGACTGGACCGTTCCCAGTTTTCCTCTCTTTGTCTGCCAATCGTTTCTAGATCAAAACCACTTTCTGAGAGACAATTATTACCATACGTGTATGTGTATGTAAATATTAATAATCATTGCATATGTGTATGTTTATATATACAAAAATAAACACCATCCCCACACATATTGCTCATTTTTAAAGTGCTAGTTCTTACTCCATAGAACTATTTGTGTTCCCCAGTTTGTACTTTATAAAATGTACTTTATTAAAGAGAAAGAGAGCAAACCTTCTACATTTCCCTGTTTTATGTTTAGAGTAAGTGAACCTTGCAGGTCTGAGCTAAGCTTTTTGGTATGTTTTAGCTGAGTCCAGATTATGGGCTGTAGGTTTTGAAACTAACATCGCCCAGTTTTCTCAAAACCATCACCGCAGTTCTCTCTTTAAATTTCATCTGGACTGTCTCTAAAAGCCCCAGCTGACCCCATCATTTCCTTGTCTTATTAGTAAACATGCTGCTTTTCGCATGCACAACAATATGATATTTCTCAAGGCAAAAGGCAAAAGTATATTAGGGGTTTCTTTCCTTCCAGATGTAGACATTTTGTCACCCGAAGAGCAACCAGAGGACATAGAAAGTGAACCTGAGCTCAGATGAGACAAAATAGAGCACGCCACTAAGGTGCATGTAAGGATAAACCCATGCAGCCCTAGAAGCAGGATTTGGCAACAGAACTGTCCCATTGAGCCAAAAAGCCAGCCAGGGCATGGAAGCTTGTTATTGCTCTGCGAGTAAGACCCGCAGGGAGGATGTGCAGGCTGCTTAGTGGGAAGCCTGTTTAGAATATGCGACAATATAAAATGAGATGAGTCTTGAAAGATTCTGAGTCTAATCAGTCTGTGGATATTCCCAACCTTCTTAAAATCTAAAAAAAAAAGAGAAGAAATAGCAATTATTTTTAATCCCAAAAGAAGATCATAGATCCCATCTTAAATTCTATTACATTAAAGACAGTTCTAAAGGTGGAAATTTTTTAACTACCATCAGAAACTGGGTGAGCCACAGTGCATTGGAGTAAAAGTAGAATCAGTGCTCATGATTGGAAATTAGCACCAGGCAAGTCATGAGGGAGCTAAGGTGAGCCACATTGAGTTTTGGTTAAGAAAGGCTAAAATGCTATCACTATCTGAATGATGTTTAGCATTATTGGCTCTTTTCTTCTATATCTTTCATGTTTTGTTTCCAAACATAATTGAATTATTTTTCCCTTCACTTAATAATGGATTGAACTGTGTGACACTTACAGTTTGACATTTTTTGACTTACAAAAATGTAATTTTTATAATTCAGCCTAACAATTCTGAGAATCTAATTTCTTGTGATTGTTAGAGTCCAGTATTATTTTTATGTTGTTTTGTTTCTTTTACTCTGCATTTAGTCATCCTTCATATTTTAATGTGTGTTGACATTTTGGTGAAGTGAATATTTGGTTAAATGAAAAGAAACCATTTAAAAACCTGTGTTTAATGTGGGCTCTAAATGAGGTAGTTTTCCCGTCAATTCTATTCAGAGGACCTCTACACAGAGCTGTTTTCCAGATCATTGCCACTGCAGATATTAGGGCCAGGATGTCATGTTTGGTGGCCTCAAGGCCTTTATTTCTCTTCAGGTTTTGAAAAAGGGCAACTTGATTTTAAAAATAATCCATGTAAAAGAATTAGGGTCAGAGAGACAAATGTGTTCATCAGCTCTATTACAGAAAGTAATCCTTTCATAAACTCAGTTCTCCCGAGGGTGGGGAAGGGAGTTTCCATAAAGTATTGTCCATATGCTTCCTAACATGTGGGAAAGGGAAAGAATGGCTCTTTCCTCCCCCTGTTCCCTAGGAGGGGTCATGTATTCTGGAAAAAGAGGCAGATTGGTACATGTTGAAAGCGGAGTGGAGAGGATACTTTTTCAAGATTCCCACACCAGCTCCTTTGTTGTTAATAGAAGCTGGACTAAATTAAAGGGTGAGGACTATCTGAATGAGAATCTGAAATAGCATATGCTATGAGAGTTTATTCTAGTGAGAGATTTTCAGCATCTTCTTCAGCTTTTAGGGGAAGAAGACATGAATGGAGAATTAAAGACCAGATATATTTAACTCCTCTGTTGCATTTGGACAGTAGAAAAATGGAGCCCAACACACATCATCAGTTAATGAATAGCAATCAAAAAAAGTTTAAAAAATATTTTATATAAGATGGCACAAGTAATGTATGTATAAAAATCCCAATTCTATTTTACTTCCCTGGCATATAACAGCTTTACTTTGTATTAGTTTTAAAAGTCATGTTGGCATGTCTCCTGAATATGAGTTTTGCTTAAAATATTTCCATAGCATCACTAGGAACTAAAAAAATTAAACTTTATGTCTCAAAATAATAATAATGCATCTTTATACTATTCTTTATAATCATTAAAAATAGAAACAAATTAATATTTATTTTGAAACCAATAGGTGGTGCTATAAATTTCCATATTTTAATTCAAAGCAATATGTTCATTTTACTTTCCATTCCTCAGTGACATTAGAAAAATTCCTAATTATCACAGTATGATTTTTTTATGGCCAAAACAAAAGCAAAAAAACAGCCTGCAGTTAGCCACCGTGATCTGTCTCTTTTCCAACAAAAAACTGACTATAAGTCAAGGGTGTAAGGTAAAGGGAATGCATATAAATTTTTGGCAGAAAAGTATATTTATGGAAACAGGCCCATATATCATTCTTTT
Source organism: Ateles fusciceps (assembly GCA_036589455.1). Classification (NCBI taxonomy): domain Eukaryota; kingdom Metazoa; phylum Chordata; class Mammalia; order Primates; family Atelidae; genus Ateles; species Ateles fusciceps. The sequence goes on along the minus strand of JAZHEH010000827.1, from coordinate 129,138 downwards.
TTTGTCTCTCTGTTATCTGTCTCTTTTTTTGTCTCTCTTTCTGGATCTGTCTCTCTCTTTTTTCCTGTAGTTCTTCAACTAATGGGAATGCTGTGGAAGAACATAATTTAAATATTTAATTTAATATTTCATTGTATGAATTCTCCCTAGGTGCTAGATTTATATAAAAAACTATAACCGCTGTAGTGATAGATCACAATTCTTTTATCATGGTATTATGGGCTTCTGGAATCATGAAGCACAGCTTAGGGAACCTTAGAGATCAGGCAGCTGCAGATGAGAAAGCTGACAAAATAGAAGCTGAAAGTACTAGAAATAGGCACTTGCTATTTGTCATCATGGGAACCAACATGTTTCTGGTATAAGAAAAGTTCTGAACGTTCAAAGACACTGACAAATGAAAATCTAAATTCTATCGTATCTTTCAAGAGTAAATAGTATTTTCACACTGACATGTTTCCTTAATGTATATACCCTGAAGATATACATCTAAATCCTTTCCTTCTGTTAGAAAAGCTATGGAAATCTTTCATAACTTCTCTGTCTCTTTCTCTCTCTCTCTCCCGTGTGTGTGTGTGTGCATGTGTGTGCACACGTGTTATAAAACTGGTATATTGAAGAAACATAAGAAGTTCAATAAGATCTTGTAAAAATGCCAAAAAGGACTATGGCAGCTGCAACTATCTGCAATATCAACCCTATCATTCCTCAAACATCTGGGTGATTTCCAACTCTCTTCTTCCAGATGTTTTGGTATCTTGTGGAGATAGCCTTAAACACTTGTCGGTATTGAATGAGCAGCCTCGTTTCTTATTGGAAGATGTGTTTGTAGAAGACATCATAATTTGCAAATGATTACACCATGTGCAACAGACAGTTTCCTCCTTCCCACCAGGAAACCTTTCTGGGCTGGCTAGTGATTTCCTGCTTCCCCCAGGCTTGCTTTTCTCTGCCTTTCAGGGGTCAGCTGCCTCCTCTGGGCTTAGCTGGTAGAGATTGGACTGAATCAACTGTAAAATAGCCATTTTTATATTCAAAATTAGTTTATATTTAAGATATAAAAAGAGGAAAACATGACTTAAGAGTATAAGTAAGTGTCTCTTAGGAGAGATTAATAGAAATGTGGGAAAAGGAGTTGAGATCTTGTTCTATGCTACATTGCACAAAATTCAACTGGAGCATTATATCCAAGACTAAGCACTGCATTTCAAAATGGGTTTTGACAAATTACGGCACAACTGAACAGAAGTAGCAAGAATTATTAAGAGACATGAGAAGCCATATGAAAAATAGTTTAAGGAATTGCAGACTTTTAGTTTGAATAAGATAATATTGGTGAGGGTATAGTAGGGTTAGATATAATAACTGTCTCCCGGTAATTGACAAGCTGTCATATGGAAAAGGCATTAAAGATATTTGATGTGATTTTAGCATGCTTATCAAGGATTAATAGAAAGAAGTTGCCATTTGGCATCTGATTTCACTGTCAAGATATTAACATGAGATGTAAATAGCTTTTTTTCACTATTATAAAGTGAAATACAACACAAAATGAATCCAGCTATAAATTGAAGTGAAATAGACTTAAATAATCATGGTATGTTTGGGCACAACAGCAAAAAGAAGCTTCGTAAAATTGATCTATTCAGTAATAATTTATTGAACACCTATTATGTGCCATGTGTTTTTCTAGGCACAGGAAATAAAGCAGTGGACAAAATAGAGTTTTTGCTCTTACAGAGCTTTCATTTGTAGGTGTGGGGTATGGAGTCAATAAATAGAGAAACAAAAATATGCAGTATGTCGGGAGGTGCTAAGTTCTATAAAGAGAAAACGATTAAGTGGTGGAGTGCTATTTTGGATAGAGAAGTCAATCAAAACTACCTGTACATTAAAGGCAGAGGCTAATGAGAGCAGATCATAGAAAATGTTGCAGTAGATACTGGTCAATTAATTTGGGAGGAATAAAGTATTGGCATGTATTTTTTTCTGTGCTTATGCACCCCACTAGCTTATACATTCATTTTGAGCATGGGTAAAACGGGAAGAGTAATACCTATTTCTGCATGTCTAACACTTACTACCTGCTACACTGGAGCGGAGTGAATGGTCTACAGGGAGTTAGACATTGGATGTAATGTATGACCTTGAAAACCCCCAATCAATGATATATAATTTATTTCCTTTGTAAGCATTCATTCTCTTCCTTCTCTTTTCCCAATTCTACATCTTCCTTTTCTTCTCTAAACCCTGGACAAGTGAGTATTAGTTTGATACTTTACTATTGCAAATATGTAAGACCTTCAGTGGTGGGGTTGATGGAAAGAGGTGTAGGGAAGATAAAGTTGCACAGAAAATCATCGAATCCTTTAGTCTCAGTTACTGTCAATGCAGGACTCCCTTCCTGACCCTTCTTATAAAAAATAGGAATGGTAATTGAGTTTTTTTGCAGAGAACACAACTTGTTTAATTAGGATTAGATTCAGCTGCATGGAAAGAAAATCTAAGTAATGGTGGCTTTAAAACTAAAGGATTCATTCTCTTGTAAAAATCCCAGAAGTTGGACACGCAGTGCATGTAATGCAGTAGTATAAGATCTTCAGAGATCCAGCATCCTTTGAAGATTCTCACCTAGAGTGAGGCTCTCTCGTCTATATGGTTCTAGGGGTTACTGGAGGACCGGTCAACCATATGAATTTGAACTTATAAAAATGAACACTAATATCTGAATTACTTTCATCTGCCTTATATGTAAGCATTTCTATTTAGTAAATTATTTTTATTATTTTTTGAGACAGAGTCTCACTTTGTTCCTGAGGCTGGAGTGCGATGGCCCAGTCTTGGCTCACTGCAACCTCTGCCTGCTGGGCTCAAGCAATTCCCCTGCCTCAGCCTCCCGAGTAGTTGGGATTACAGGCATGCACCACCATGCCCAGCCAATTTTTGTATTTTCAGTAGAGAGGGGGTTTCACTATGTTTCCCAGGCTGGTCTTGAACTCTTGACCTCAGGTGATCCACCTGCCTTGGCCTCCCAAAGTGCTGGGATCATAGGCATGAGCCACTGTGCCCGGACATAAATGAATTTTGATGTTAAAAAATATGGTAGGTACTGACCTCTTTAATAGACAAGAATTATCAGACCCAGAGATGTTAAGTACCTTGCTTGAGATGCCCAGAGCTAGCTATTGACAGGGAAAAAGGAGAGCTTAAAGCTCCTGATCACATCTGTCCCATTTTCACTGTTAGGAGAGTCAGCAGCTTATCTGAATCACATGTAACAGTGAACACAGAAGAGCCAAGGCATACCACACTTTTGAATCTGCCCACCAGACTAAGCATAGCTTCAGTGTTCAGTAAATATTATCATCTACTTTAATGGTGAAGAACATTAGAAAATAATGATAGACTTTCTCTTTGGCAACATCACACTGTTTTGAAACAACTTTATACCCAGGCCAGCAGGAGAAAGTATAGGAAATGCTGTTCCTGGGAGCATAAGAATAACACCAATGTACCTTTAAGAAAGTGACATTCAGTTACTGTACCAATTTGTTCTGAAACATCCTTCTTTCGCCGTTCTTTTATTTGCTTGTTTCAACGGATTTTTAAAGATGTTTGGAGTAAATGTGGCCCAATATTTATAGCAGCCATGAAGATATAAGACAATTGACATAGTAAGATCATATGGGAATGGCTTCTTTAATATCAAAGCTGTTAGAAAAAAATCAGGGCTTTGCTTTTCTATAATATCTAAGTAATGCATGCCATTAAAATGCAGCTCCATGAAAACTATGCAAAATGGTTTCAAATATTGGTTGAGTATGTTTGAAATGGAGAAATCTGCCAGAAGCAGTTCCTATTTTGTGTATAGTTGAACTGATTGAATTACTATTTCTGCCTAGACCCACAGAAGCTCAAGAGATCTAAACCATAAACAATGGCCCTTTTGTCTAAGAGGAGCCCATGGTGGGGCTATTACATACAAATATGTGTGATTTCAACCTATAACAGAATAATTAAGAATTCAGCTTCAGTCCAGAGCAGCTCATGCATCTGCCTATAGGCACTTAGTCCAAACCTTGATATAAGAATAGAACATACTACCACTCACGAAAGTAGGGAAAATGTTTTTCCTTTTCTCATTTAAAAATGGCAATTAATTGTACCTGTGATTTGCTCCATCTCAGTTTTGAAACACATAAAGGAAATCAATTTCTCACATTTATGGGAGAATGGCGTGACAGTTGTTGAAACTGGCAAGATACAGAGCATCGCCATATTGGGATCTACTGAGGAAATGAGACAAGGGAAGGTGATACCCAGATGACACTGTTGGAGCGATTCCTTCCATGGGGCTGCACATCTGGGTTGTGCTGCTGCCAGGGAGAAAGCATGCACTTCTGTTAGCTGTGGCTCAGAATTAAAATGTGGAGAAGCAGAGAATGTTCTGCACCATGCCAGTGATGCAAAAATGTTCAGGGTGAGATGTTGACTTTTGTGTGGTGTGTGTATGTGTTAGAATAGTTTGCAATATTATGTGTTCATGCTGCTAAAAAATAGCATGTGCTCCTTTAAGCACAAGTTACACCATGGGGCCAGAAGGTTTAGGCATACTTCATGGGCAAAGCCCGCTATATGTGTGTCAAGAGAATAAGAAAATGGCAGTTTGTCTAGAAAGTCTTTGTCTGTAATTAAGATAGACACATAGCTGGTTGATTAAATGATATAAAAAGATATTTTTCTTTCTCCCTGAATCCATCAGGGCTAGGTATTTGTAGGTACAGAAAAATGTTGTAACATTTTAATAGATTCAGGTATGCTTTGAATGTAGTAGGCATTTGATGGTTATTCACTTAGTATATACAGACGATATATGCACATTTAAATGTACAATTACTGCCCTGCTCAAGAATAATGGTGTTTATTTTCTACTAACCTCCATCTAGAAGAAGAAATATTTAAATCATACAGTAGAGTCTATCATTGATCAGGATTAGCAACCAATGAGGCCCATGAATCTGACTGATTTTGCTCGTTATTATTGCTGTGTACACAGTGTGTATTTAGATTCAAAGACCAGATTGCTCACGAGTGGTTAAAGCCTAGGATGGTGTGATCATGCGGTTGGTTTAGGGGATTATATACCAACAGCCTGGGGTGGCTAGAGTGACCCGAACTAAGCAAAGAATCTTTCCATGTGTTGCTGCATTTCATTGTATGACATGATTCTGCCACAGTATTTTATAGATACAGTGACACAGTGCAGTAATAGAAACGAAATAATTATTCTGCAAGAGGTATCTTGTCTTGTTGGCTGGACATGTAAACTGAAGATCCTGTAAGTATTCTTAGAGCCATGGCCCTATCATAATATTAAGGAGTAAAGAAAAATGAGGTTGAATATATGTTTTCTATACTCTTACTTTTGATTCTCATATAAATCAGTGTTGGTGCACTGAAATGGTGGCAGCAGAATCATAAGTTTATTTGAGTTGTAATTATGGAATCTGAAAGCTGGAAGGAAACTTGGAGGTTTCCGATCAACTTTCCTTACTATAGATGAGAAACTCAGGACCTGGAAAGTTTGCCCTTCATTATCTCCAGAAACTAGAGTCTGAAATCTAAGCCACAATTCCTATGGCTTTTTTCTCCTTTATCTGCCCCATTGACTCACGAAGGCCAACTATATGTGATTAAGTAGAAACAAAGTTTATGTGTGTTCTTGGAATTCAGATAATTTATTAAACCTCCAAACCTAACTTCCATCTGATTTCTACTTCCAAACTCCCCAAATGCCACCCAATTCTCTCTGGTTACCAGAATTTTTTTTTCTTTTTTCTTTTTATTTTTGGACATAGTCTTGCTCTGTCGCCAGGCTGGAGTGCAGTGGTGCCATCTCAGCTCACTGCAACCTCTGCCACCTGGGTTCATGAGATTCTCCTGCCTCAGCCTCCTGAGTAGCTGAGACTCAGGTGCACACCACCATGCCCGACTAATTTTTGTATTTTTAGTAGAGATGCGGTTTCACCATGTTGGCCAGGATGGTCTCAATCTCTTGACCTTGTGATCTGCCCGCCTTGGCATCCCAAAGTGCTGGGATTACAGACGTGAGCCACCGTGGCCCAGCCCCAGAAATTTTAATTATTGTCCATGGCTGAAAATTCTTCCTTCTACAAACATTATAGAAGTCTTAATTTTTCTGGAAATTACCTAAGAATATAGAGGAAAACCTAAGAAAGGGACATTTCTAAAGTTATTCTTAAAATTTTGATTGACTCCATGAAGATTCTGTAATGTATAGACAAAAGCTACTTCTGAATTTTATTCCCTATTTTCACTTGACTGCTTCTCCAGAGTCCTTTCTATTAGAGGAGACTCACCTACAGCAAAGAGTCCTGCCCACACTGAGGTAGGGAAGAAAGCTGTGAGGCCCTCCTGACCAGATGCACACTGCTGTGGAATGGGATATAAGCAATAAGGGCTCTGCAATGCAGTGTGACAACAGGGACTCATGACATGTTACAGTGGGTAGTGACGCAGTGTTACCCTGTGGCTTCTAATGTGCAATGAGAAGCTACCAGCTATTTATGTATCTAATGAGTAAATCACACCCATACACAAACACACACACACACATACACACACACACGCTTACTTTAATTTTTATTTATTGTAAACTGGTTACGTTCTTCAAGCACACAGAAAAAAATGGAGTCTTAGAGGTATTCAGTTTTCAATTTGTTTCTTATTTATTGCCAAAGTGAGCAAAAAACCAACAATGATGAAATGGTAGAGCTCTGCTATCCTGCTTTGAGAGTTGCTTCTTTTACACAGGAAGCATTTTCCAGAGTTGTTTTGTATAGGCCCTTAGACACCACTTCAGTGTTAATGCTTCTGAGATGTGGTGGTTTACACTAAAGTAGACTAAATGTCCATGCATTTTGCTTAATATTGAAAAATATCTTGTGTATGTTTAGCTAGAGGATTGCATTAGAGTTCAGAGTCCATTTTTTATTTTCTTCACATCTCAACGGATTCTAATGCTTGTTGGGGGGGGGCACCCTTTAGAACCTGTATCACCTAGGAGGGACTGCCTGGTGAGATTTTCACATGGCATAATTCTGGCAGTACCTCTGGGGATCCCACCATGCTGACCCAAGCCTGTTCTCAGATTTTTCAAAAGGTCTCCAATTTTACAAATGCACTTTCAATTAGAGATAGTCATTCCCCAGTAGTTAACTAAGGAGGTTTGTATTTTGTCACTCCCTGCTTGGAACAAGTGCACAGCTCAGTTTCAGTGTGGGAACAAGAAGAAACAAAGGGATGGGATAAGGGCTTGTGAGGGCACATCTGCAACTAGAACTGAAGATCGGACAGTTCCCACGTATGGAAATTCTGTTAAGGCAAGTCTGTGACCACGTGAAATCAAGCAATATTGTTATATTAAAGAATATAAATAAGGTCGCCTCTCAAGAGAATATTTTGTTGGGAAATGTAAATAAATAGGGCAAAAATTAGTATCTTTATAAGCCTTGCAAAATTTTAGGTTTGATTTTCTGGGAATTTGCTACATGATAAAGCCTAACAGAGAATTCTAGATAGTATTCAAAAAGATACTGAGTTTACAGTTTTATTTGCTTTTTTTTTTACTTTTTGAAAGTGGGTACTAATACTTACTTATAAAATTCTGAAAGTGAGACATGCTTTCAAGAATTGACAGAGATTTCAGAGGAGAATTGCAAGGGCTATTTGTAAAAGTTCAAGTTTGGCTGAAAGGTCATTGGTTGAGAATTGTATCTTTATGCTGTATCTTTATAGCATTTATAACTATATAGCATATTGTTTCTATATCTATATATTATATATAGATATCGTCAAATATGCATCTTGTAAGTATATTTTTGCTTAAAAAGGCTTAGTAAAGAACTCTAATTTTAAGCCCTTAGTATACAAAATGATGCACAATTTCACCAGAATTTCAGAATAAAAAAGGCTCAGAAGATGTTTTTAGAATTATAATAATCTTTGAATCTTTGAAGGAAATTCCCAAGTTTGTCATAACCAATAGGAATAAAAAGTGCCCTAGCTAGTGAGAGATTCAACTCTCTGGTAGCTTAGCTAGTGGGCTAAATCAGCTAGTAAATTATTTTTATATTCCCTAATAATTAGCTTTGTTAATCTTGTGCCATAAGAGACTTTCTATTCATGGAATCACAAACAGCATTTATTGTTGAAAAATACTAACACTAGTGAAACCTAACCCAGAAATAGATCCTATTAAAATATGGCTAATTGAGTTTTGTGTCAAGGCTAAGTAAAAACTAAGGTAAAATAAAATACAATAAAACCAAATTTGTCTAAGGTGGTGGAACGTGCTGGAGGGCATGGCAGAGTACAAGATGTTTAATTTTCTGGAATAGCATCCTGTATCTCCTCCACCTCCTAAAATGGCCGCTGTGGAAAGCAATGTCATAGACCCACCACTGACACACTGTCTTGCTGTCTCTCACGTCTGATTTGGTCCCCAAGTCACGCAGTGAAATCAGCAGAGCTGGCAGCTGGTTTTTGTTGTTGCTGTTGTTGTTGTTGTTTTTGAGATGGAATCTCACCCTGACGCCCAGGCTAGAGTGCAATGGCACAATCTCGGCTCATTACAACCTCCGTCTTCCAGGTTCAAAGGATTCTCCTGCCTCAGCCTCCTGGGATTACAGGTGTCTGCCACCACACCCAGCTAATTTTTGCATTTTTGGTAGAGAAGAGGGTTCACCATTTAGACCAGGCTGGTCTCGAACTCCTGACCTCATGATCCACCCGCCTTGGCCTCCCAAAGTGCTGGGTGTGAACCACCACACCTGGCCTGGCAGCTGGTTTTGATTGAGAACTACGGCGTTAAAAGCAATAGTAGCAGCTGGCCACTGGTGATAGTGAACTATCTTTTCCTGTAGAATGGAGAGCTAATTATTTGTCTTGAGATTTCTTCTTCTCTTCAAAGGAAATCAGTTTGATTCCTCCAAAGTTGTCAAGCATAAAGGAGCCCTGCCCCCAAATTGGGATTGCCTTTTTTGTTTTCCTCATGTTTTCTGAGATTTTCACTGTTGTTACTCTGGTCTGCATATCCTGTTTTTCTGCTTCTACTTAGACATGCCAATTAAAGAAAGATATGGTTTATTTAAAAAATATGGTCCTAGTATTGACTGTAAAGAGAGCTCTTAAACAGGCCTGAACTCTTCATTGGGATTAGCTGAATGCAGTAAGTAAATCCCATGTTGAATGGTGACCTTGTAAAGTCCCCAACAAGCAGGGCTGTATTGAACTTTGTAGCAGCTTAAGTGAAACAAACCTGCTTCTTCCCTTGGGTCTCACCAATCCTGGGCAGGCTATGTAATGGGCAAGATACCAACTGCAAGAGGCCACAAGAATAGTCTAAGGTATTCATTTTCAAAATGTGGTCCCTAGACCAGCAGCATCAGTGTCATTTGTTAGAAAGGCACATTCTGAAGCCCCTGACAAGTCTAGGTGCCCAGCACACTGTGATTTAGCAAGTGCTTCAGGTGTTTCTGATGCATGCTAGCATTGGAGAACCACCGATCTAGTGCATAACAGGCTTTCTATTGACACCTGTTGATGTAAACACAGTTTAATTTTACTGTAGGGGAAAGACAGCATCCTGAATTGTAAGAGAAGTTGGATGGGCAGGTAAGTCAATGGGGAAAAAGCACCCTTATATCTTGACTATATACAGACAGCCTGATACTTAGATATTTCTCCTCTTTCTTTTCTTCCCTACCACACACCCATCACACACACACACACACACACACACACACACACCAATTTATAGATACTGTACCATTCTTTCCATAATTGTTACTATACATTAGACACCATTCCAGAAATTCAGAATACTGTAATGAACAAAATACACTAAGCCCCTAATGTTATTCTGCTTATAATCTTATAGGGGAGATCTTCAAGCCTATAAGCAAGTGAATACATGAAATACTAATAATAGGGCACGGAGTGTAGGGAGTGACAGGGTAGGGATGGGGTGCTATTTTGGATAAAGTGGGTAGGGAAGTATAGATAACTTTTGAGCTCCAGTTCATATCTTCTCAGCTCTTTCTTATTTCATACTTCCCTGCAGCAGTCAGATTCACATAGGCATCAACTAACACCTCAATTTAGTTGTACCTTGCATCTCTAGTCTAACAGCGCCTCAGTTTAGCTGTACTCTGCATCTCTAGTCTGCACAGAAGCTTCTCTGTCCTACTGAGGGTTATCCCTCGTGGCCATCTTGGTACATGCACGCGCCCACTTGTTCAAGGAGGGTAACATGCCACTGGGCAAAGCTTGATCAATGGGAGACGAGGGGCTGGTGGATAAATGCTCCCCTCTTTCTCATCTGGGAATGTAATTCTGGGGAGCAGAGAGCCATCCAGACTGAACTCTGGATACCTACAACATTGGTGAGATTTTATAATGTACCTTGATTGAGATTTTTCTACTTCTTCCCTGACTTATTTACCTGGGATCAAGTAAGTCCCTCTCAAAACACTTGAATTCAAGCCTTTTCTCTGGTTGCACTTTTGGGAAAACCCACGCCAAGATAGTAGCCATCTCTGAAGAGGTGGTATTTTGGTTGAGACGTCAGAGACATAAAGAAGTCATGCACATAGCTTGAGGAAGAGTGTTCCAGACAAGAACAAATGCTGGGAGACAGGAATGTGCTTCGGTTGCTGAAGGGTCAGTGTGCAAGCTGGTGTAGCTTGTGTGGAATAAGCATGGGGGAAGAGTGAAAGTGCTAGGAGATGCAGTGCAAGAGGAAGCAGGATGCCCACTCATGTGGGGCCTCAAAGGCCATCAAAGAGACTCTGGCTTTTCCTGAGTGAAATAGAAAGACAATGGGGGATTTGGGGCACAGGAGGAGTATGAATCTGAAAGATGGTTTTAAAGGATCACCCCGGCTCCTCTAGGAGGGCAAGGGTAAAATCAGCAAAACTATTGAGGTTTTTGCAGCAATTCTGGCGACTTGGACTATGCTGGTAGCATTGAAGGTGATGAGCTGACAGAACTCACCCTTGAATTGGATATCGGGTGAGAGAGAGGAATTAAGATGTATCCAAAAGTTTTTTTCCATTCATTGTGAATAATTGAAATGAATGGACTTGCCAATGAAAGTATTGAAGAGAGAATTCCTGAGCAAAACAGAGGAAACCTGATTTTAAGAAAAGAAAACCAGCCAGGCATGGTGGCTCACGCCTGTAATCCCAGCACTATGGGAGGCCAAGGCGGGCAGAACACCTGAGGTTGGGAGTTCAAGACCAGCCTGACCAATATGGAGAAACCCTGTCTCTACTAAAAATACAGAATTATCTAGGCTTGGTGGTACCTGCCTGTAATCCCAGCCACTCGGGAGGCTGAAGCAGGAGAATCACTTGAACCTGGGAGGCAGAGGTTGCGGTGAGCCAAGATCGCACCATTGCACTCCAGCCTGGGCAACAAGAATGAAACTGCATCTCAAAAAAAAAAAAAAAAAAAAAAAAGAAGAAGAAGAAAACCAAAACATGTTAATTTGCATTCTGATTTATCAGTAACAATCTAATAGTTATGACCACTAGAGGGTCAGGCATTATTTTAGCCTATAAACTAAACAGGGATATTGTCCAGAATAGGGGAAATTAAACAAGCCATCATCTTTTCTGAAGACATAGCAGACATCAGCATGATAGAAGCATGTTTTAAAATAATATAGTATATAGTTTTAATAATATTTATAATAACCATTTATTATATCTACCACTCTTCATAAATTATTGTAGTTAATCCTTAAAACAATCTGGAAGTTAGGTATATTTATTCGAATTTTATAGATTATAAAATTGGCAAATAGCATAGCTAAGTAACTTCTCTAAAGTCCCACTGCCTTAAAAAGGACAGATCTGAGATTCAAGCCCACACCTTCCTAACTAAACTAATTTTTAATGACTACTAGATCTCCTTGTCTCCTTCCCATCTTTATCATAATGGCCTTCCAAACCTGAAATCCTCAACTCTTGCCAGCTTAGATGAGGCTGACAGTTTTTTCTCTCATGGTTTTAATGCAGAAATTTATTTCTGTATTATTTATTGTCTCCTGTAATAGTGAAATTCAAGAATTCCATAGATTTACAGTAATGAAACCTTGACTCTTTCTGTTGCTCTGGTAGTTTTTTTTGTTTGATTGATTGTTTGTTTGTTTGTTTTTGAGACAGGATCTCACTCTGTTGCCCAGGCTGGAGTGCAGTGATGTGATCTTAGCTCACTGCAGCCCCTAGTGATCCTCAGGTGATCCTCCCATCTCAGCCTCCCAAGTAGCTGGGACCACAGGCACCTGCAACCACGTCTGGCTAATTTTTCCATTTTTGGTAGAAAGGGGTTTCTCCATGTTGCCTACTCTGGTCTTGAACTCCTGAGTTCATGCAATCCACCTGCCTCAGCCTCACAAAGTGCTAGGATTATAGGCGTGAGCCACTGTGCCTGGCCAGTAGTTTCTTCTTAACCCCCTTTTTCCCACCTTCTCTGCAAAAGGCCTTTGACCAGATTTAGTAGATAGATTCAGCATCCGGTGCAAAACTATTCTACCCTAAATATGCCACTATAGGTAATTATAACAAATGAGTTTTCTTTCACCATTTCACTCATCCCTTCATCATCTACCTCTACACTCTTCTAAGATAATTTTCTCTTTCTTCATTTCAATGCATCTTTCTCTCAAAGACCTGAATACTAATGGTAAAATCATTTTTTGAGGCAAATGCAAATGGCTCTAAAATGGAGCAAAATATACCAAGTGACATGGTATAGAGACTGTTTTTGACTCAACTTCCTCCCTTTTTTCCCTAGTATTTGCAATGTGGGTCAATTTCCCACATCAGGAAATTCAGTTGAGTCACATAGTGATTCAACTAGTGGGCCAAGGTAACCTCCTGCATTTGCATCCCATTCAGAAGGCTGGGGGTGAGTCCAGCAAGACTTCTAACCAAAGAAGTTCTGAGGGCAGGCTGGATACTAAGAAGTGCCCACTTACAGGGCACCATGATTTTAGAGGGAAAATTCAAGTTATAGTCAAGGAGAAGAACCCAAACAAGTCAGAAAGCAGGACCAAGTTCAGGCCTGAGAAACGTAGTGAGCTTGTAAATAGGAGAATGTATGAAGTGTAGACTGTAGACTAGGTTAGGACAAGTGGTTCAGACTAAGATTGTGTCTGATCAGAGGGTATTGGAAACCTGTTTTCATGAGATGCCAGCTGCTTGGTACAAGCATAGATTTAATGGATTAAAAGCCTGGAAACCAGACCTTGTTCTTAAGTAGGAGAGTTTAGGAACTATAGGCTAATAGCTTAATTGTTTATCATCCAATTAGCCAAAGTCAGCTCTGACAGCTACTTCTGTGTAAATATCTTGACCCTGTTGATCCATTCATTCTTGCACTGCCATCAGCATTTTCAAACATCCATCCAGCCTCTTTTGTGTCAAGTACTTTACTGGGGGAGCAGAACTGGAACTAAAAATGTGAACTGGCATCGTCCTTGTTCTCAAGTTTTTAGTTTTGTTTGGAAATAGATTTAAAGCAAATAATGAATAGAAATAATGATCTCATAATGCATTGATGAGAGCAGGTATGAGATTCAATGAAAACACGGAGAGAGCACCATGCTACTAAATCAGAGACGGTTTCACAGAGAAGGTTGTCCTTGAGTTGATTTTGCGGCATTAGTTGAAATTTGTTGAGCAGACAGAGGGGGAGAGGTGGAGAGATGTAGGAGCAGGTTTCTAAGCAGACAGAACACCTGCAGATGCTGAGAAATGGTCAAGCATGGCATGCTCAGGAGACTTCAAAGAAGTTGAAGTCTCTACAGTCAAGTATCCCTGGTGGGGTGGGGGATTAGTCAAAGATTAGGCTGCATAAGGTGGGAAGGGGCCTGACCTTAGGAGCTGAGATTCCGTTAGGTACATAAAAGTGTGTCATTTGATAATTGTCACAGAACTGAATGTTTTGAGAAGTCTTCAAGGGGCAGGCATGAATTTTTTTTTTTTTTTTTCTTTTTTTAGATGGAGTCTCGCTCTGTGACCCAAGTTGCAGTGCAGTGACATGATCTCGGCTCATTGCAACCTCTGCCTCCTGGGTTCAAGTGATGCTCATGTCTTGATGTCTTGGCCTCCCGGGTAGCTGGGACTACAGGCATGCATCACCATGCCTGACTAATTTTTGCATTTTTATTGTTATTTTTTGAGATGGATTCTTGCTCTCCTAAAAATACTTTTTCTGCTAAAAATACACAAATTAGGCCGGGTGTCGTGGCTTATGCCTGTAATCCCAGCACTTTGGGAGGCTGAGGCAGGTGGATCACCTGAAGTCAGGAGTTTGAGACCAGCCTGGCCAACATGGCAAAACCCCATATCTACTAAAAATACAAAAATTAGCCGGGCATGGTAGCACATGCCTGTAGTCCCAGCTTCTTGGGAGGCTGAGGCAGGAGAATTGCTTGAACCTGGGAGGTGGAGGTTGCAGTGAACTGAGATCACACCACTGCACTCCAGCCTGAGTGACAGAGCAAGATTCCATCTCAAAAAAAAAGACCAGTGTGGTGGCTCTTGCCTGTAATCCCAGCACTTTGGGAGGCCGAGGCAGGCAGATCATGAAGTCAGGGGTTCGAGACCAGCCTGGCTAATATGGTGACACTCTGTCTCTACTAGATATACAAAAATCAGGGCGTGGCGGTGCATGCCTTTAGTCCCGGTTACTGAATAACCTGAGGCAGGAGAATAGCTTGAACCCAGGAGGTGGCGATTGCAGTTAGCTGAGATCATGCCACTGCACTCCAGCCTGGGTAACAGAGCGAGACTCTGTCTCAAAAAAAAAAAAAAAAAAAAAAAACCAAAAAACAAAGCCAGTACTAGGTGGAGCTGCAGGGACAAGAGAATCTTGAAGACGCATTATAAATACTCACAAGCAAGAGCAGAGGATTCCCCCTTTCTCCCTGGAATTTAGAATATTCTAGGGCAAACTATTCTAAACCACTTGAGCAATAGTGTTTCTTCTCCTAGGGTCTGCTTGAGCCTATATTCTTCAAAAGCACTATTATTATTTTTTTAATAAATTATTTTCTGATAATTTAAATAATTCACTTCTTTTGTGCAAGGCCCCAGCATTTTGGTTGGAAAGATCTGGGTCACTGGGTTCCATCCTGCTGAGGTCCCCGTGAGAGACTGCATGAAACACTGCTCAGAAGTGTCCCACCAAGGAATTAAGAAAGCTGGAGTATTTATTCACCACCTCCTGTCCCACGTATCTTTAGGATTACCTGGAGTTGTCTGCAAGGATATGGGTGAACACCAGCAGTGTCTGCTCTAGTTGCCTTAAGGACTACAAGCTCTTTCTTAAAGAAAACCCATGAATTTTTTCAGTGCTAATTTTTGACTAGTCAGAAAAATTCTCTCGCTAAAGAGAGCTTTTTCTCTGGACACGGATCAAGAAGTCTCTTGCCTGAAGTACCCAGGGTATACTGTAATTTCTGGTTCTATTAGTTAAGTATTTTCTTACCGTGAAAGTGTTAGGTGTGTTTACCCCCCATTTTCCTTAGAGGAGTGTAAATATCACTCCCAATTCTTTCAAGGTTGGCTTTAATTGAAGAAGAAAGTAAAGCAACAGTCGCTGGGGAGTGGTTGAGTGGCTATATTCCTATAAATAATATGTGCTTAAGAGTATGGTCCTTCGAATTCTCTAAGGGAAAGTACTGCCTGTAGTACTGATGCCTGAGATGAAGGATCATTTAGGCAGAGGCAGCATCTGTACGCCCTTCTGTTGCCGGTGCCTCGCACTGCTCCTTATTCCTGGCAGGATCGCAGTGTTGGCCACTCCTGAGTGTGATGGGAAATTGCAGGAGATGGAGAATGACTGTTATGGTTAACCCAGTGCTTACCAAACTTGCTCGATCATAACAGTCACCTGGGATTTTAACGACCCAGACTCTGTCCCATCCCAGACCCCTGGATAAGTTAGAGTCTCCAGGGCAAAGAGCCTGAGAATCTGTATAGAAAACAAGTATCTCAAGTGACTCTTAACGTCAGGCAAGTTTGAGGAAACAGGCTTATTGTATCTTCACTTTATATAAGGTCCTAGAGGTGAGTAGGGGAAGATACACCAAGGTTCAAATACAGAAACAACATTTGTAGTTGAAAATTCACTATAGTCCCACTTGTAACTCAAGAGTGTGGTTCAAGGACCAGCAGCATCTGCCTCACCTAGGAGCTTGTAGTCCTTAAGGCAACTAGAGCAGACACTGCTGGTGTTCACCCATATCCTTGCAGACAACTCCAGGTAATCCTAAAGATACGTGGGACAGGAGGTGGTGAATAAATACTCCAGCTTTCTTAATTCCTTGGTGGGACACTTCTGAGCAGTGTTTCATGCAGTCTCTCACGGGGACCTCAGCAGGATGGAACCCAGTGACCCAGAGCTGTAATCCACTCATTAAAGACCACATGTTTTTTGCCCCTCTATTTCCTGTCTTGCTCCCAGCTTCCACACAATACTTCTTGCCATCAGTTTTCCAATAAACTGCTTTCACCTAAATCCTTGTCTTAAGATCTGCTTTTAGGATAACTAATTGTGGGAGGCAACATCTAAGATGGCCTGTAGTGATCCCCCACTTCCTGGTATGTGTGTTCTTGTATAATTCTTTCCCTTGAGTATAAACATGACTTGGCAATTTGTGTCCAGCAAACATAATATGGCAGAAGTAAAGATATGTCACTTCTAAACTTAGGTTATAAAAAGACAGTGGCTTCTGTCTCAGAATGCTCTCTCATGAACTTCAGAATTGTTCACCATGAGGGAAGGCAGCTACTATGCTGTGAGGTAGCTCTGTGGAGAAGGTCAGATAAGGGGGCTTAGAAGTCAACCTCCTGAGGCTGCTTAGAAGTGTATCCTTTCCCACTCAAGCCTTGAAATGATCTCACCTCAGCCAACACCTTGATTACAGCCTCATGAGAGACCCTGAGTCAGAATCACTCAGATAAGCTGCTCCTGGATTCCTGACCCATAATAACCATGAAAAAAGAAAATATCCACTGTTTTCAGATCCTAAGCTATTGTTTATGACCCTAGATAACAAGTATACAAACTAAGACAATTGCATAAATCTGCATTATTGGGGTTTCCCTGGACTATTTCCCTAACGCTTTTGACTGGATTAGTCCTCATGCTTTGTGTGTCCAGGGCACCCTGTATGTTTTCCTTAACACTGAGTACTCTTGTGTTCTCTTGTTTGAGATTTACCTTCCTAACTAGACTATGAGAACTGCTTCCATCATTTTCATTGTTTATTTCCAGTGCCTCTAAGAATTATCTATTAAACATGTAAAGGCATTAGTCAAGTTGGTTTTGTATGTAGTTACTAAAAACTCAACCATTTGTTTAACTAATAAAAAGTCTGAAAATGGATCTTCAGATTCACCTGAATCTTAAAGCACAAATGATGTTATCAGAATTCTTTCTTACTCTCATTCTGTCCCCCTATCATTCTGTCTTTGTCTTTTTCTCTCTGTCGCTTCACTTTTCTCTTCCTTTTCTCTCTCTTTTCCATTCCGTAGATCTGCTCTGCTTTATCAGTCTCTTTTCCAAGCAGGCTCTTTTCAGATAAATGGTTGCTGGCATATCAGACTGAAATCCTCACAGCTGAACAAATCTGGCAGAAATAAAGCATCCTAGAAATTTAGAAAATGTCCTGGGATTAAATCTTTCTGGATTAACCTGGGCTGTAAGGCCACCTGTGGGCCAATCATCATGGCCAGAGGAATGTAATACACAAACTGGCCAGGCCTAGGGTCCAAGATCTAGCTCTGGAGTATGAAGAAGAGGCTGCCTACCTAATCCATACAGATTGAGTAGGTAACTTCCTAAAGAAAATCGAGGTGGTGTTACCAGAAGAAGGAGAAGAAGAATAGATGCTAGGCAGAAAACAAAACCAATGTAGGAAAAAACAAAAAGGGAAACAAATAAGAACAAGATAGCCCCGTACAGTGGGGATCAGGGATATAATTGAGACGATCCAAGACCACAGTTAGAATAAAGACAATAGTATTAGTCAAATATGGAGGGTGAGATGCTAACAAACCAATTAGAGCAATTGCAGAGAAGAGAGGAGAGTTGTAAGGGGTGTGATCATGACTTAAGATTATGTACAGAAAGAATGTGTCAGAATTCCTTCCCTTCTCATATCCCTAACCCTCTCCTGCCCTACACATGCATTCTTGGGCTTAATGCACACCACAGGAGGAATATTAAAGGAACTAATCAGGAATAGTGAAAAGGGACTATTTAGATGTAGGTTTTCTGTGTGTGTATGGGTATAAAGTGCCTTTCCCCACAATCTACCCATTCACACTACCCACATGGATAGTCACTGCTGTTATCTTTGAAAATTGGCAAAGCAAAAATTTATTTTCAATTTCTCTCTAAAGCAACTAATTTAAACCATAAGTGTCATGAAATCATACCCATCTGGACACACCCTACACTAGATGCAAAAAAAAAAAATTTGCAAATAGACATTTGGGAGTCTGTATGTCAGCAACTCTTCCAGGGCCTACAAAAAGGCATTAACGTGAAGAGTTATTCAATTTGGAATTAGCAGATGTTGAGCATCTGCATGCTATTCGCAACCCTATTATCCTGGACATAATTAACTTGTGTTACTTCATCTGAGAATCATCACCATGACAATGCAGTTGCAGAGTAAAGATGGTGAACACCACTAGTAAGATGGTATCATGGCCTTTTTAGGATGCTCAGAAACAGTAGAAATAATAAGAGCCAATATGTACTTCTTGTATTTCTGGATAATACTTTCAAAATGCAGTTCGACTCTCTCTCCTTGCAGAAATCCTAGTTCTCATCCTTTCCTCAATGATGTTTTCTTCAGTCTCTTCCTTGATCCAATCTAATATAGGTTTGCCAATCACAACACTACTGACATTTTGAACCAGGATCTTGTTCCAGTGCCTGTCCAATAGGACATCTCTAACTCATTGTTCCTCTCAAAGTCATAATTGAAGACATATAAAATAAAATTTCTTCTTTCCCAAATCTCTTCCTCCTCCTCATTTTCTTTTGCCTCAGTTATAGGTGACACTCCCACTTCATTCTTCCAAACTACAAATCTTTGTATTATCTTTTAATCCTCCTGATAATATACTTTCAGGAGCAGATTCAGCTTTTGCGGACTCTAAAACGTATACATTTTGACAGAGCTTCTTTAAAAAGATTACAAGTTTATAAATGAGATACAGGGACTTGGAAGGGGCTAGTGCAGATGAGGGAACTTAAAGCCTAAGGTTCATTAGTTTCGTCGTTTATCCTCCTTCCTCTGTGTTTAGTAAGACATTACATACTTTGGTAAAGCATTTTTATTAAATGAAAAGATCGATAGTCTTCCATCAAAATGGGTGAAATTTTTATCTAGTGAAAAACAACTTTTATACAATGTCTACCTTTTGTCAGGACCATTATGCATTTTTTTCTCTTTTAATTTTTCTTACTAGCTGTGAGGAAGGAATTAATGTACTCTTGTGAACAGCATGACCTCAGAGGCTCAACAGCCTTAATCTGATTTATGGTTCCAGCATTTACCATGTGATTACACAAATCACTTAGCCAGTTGGAGTGTCAGTTTTCTCATCTATGAAATGAAAATGAACCTACTTCATTAAGTTGCTGTAAGGATTAAATTAGTTACTATGTACTATGTACAAAGCACTTAGAACAATGCCCAGAAAGTAGGAACTGCATTATGTTAGCTATTATTATTTTGCTGTTTAGAAAACCAAAGCTCTGAAATTAAATAAATAACCCATGTCATACACTTAAGACCGGGGGCAAAATAGGACATTAAACATGAAAGTTCAGACTTTTCTCTCTACACCAGATCTGAAGAGCAGCCTTCCTGGGTTTTTGGCAAGGAAAAAATATGTTACTACTAGTTCAATTGCTTTGCAAATTCCTATGCTAACATGAAGGGATTAGACTGTGAGGGGGAAAAAACCTAAAAACTAAATGTTGGTAGGTGTGTTTTTAATAAAAAATAGTTTGGATTTAGGTATAAATTTCTAAACTTACATTTAGAAAACTATAAAACTTTCTTCCTGAAAACATTTAAGAAGACTTAAATAAATGAAGACATTCTATGTTCATGGATTGGATACTTAAATTGTTAACATGACAATACTCCCCAAATTGGGCTACAGATTCAATGCAATCTCTTTCAAAAAGCTTGATGTCTTCTTTACAGAAATTGACAAACTGATTCTGAACTTCATGTCGATATGGAAGAAATCCAGAATAGTCAAAACAATCTTGAAAGAGAATGAAGTCAAAAGACTCACATTTGTTAATTTTAAAACTTAACTACAAATCTACATTAATCTTGATTGGTACTGGCATAAGAAAAAACATAGAAATTAATGGGATAGAGTTGAAAGTCCATAAATAAACCCTCATAGAAAAATCCCCTGACCATTATTACTCTAACGTATGGTTCCAACACTCAGTAGCCTATCCAGAGATGTCCCATATAGCTGGGGTACCAGCTATCTCCCTCTGTGGAACAGGGCCATCTTGTATGTAGTTTTCATGCTTCTCTGCGTCACTCTCCTTTTCCTCACTTTGGCTGCCCTGATCCAAATATTTTCTCAATAAAATATCAGTGCTTAAACTTTGCTTTAGTTTCTATTTTCTAGAAAAACTGAGCTGAGACAAGGAGTATCAGCGCTTATCCAGAAATTAATAAGAAAATATTTCAGTTCCAATTCTTTTCTTGTTTGTAGGTGAGGTTTTTTGAGAGATGGGGATGGTATGGTTTAGAAACCAAACCTCATCCTGACCCTCTCACTTACCGTGTATGCTTCCTCCTTCTTCTGGTGACTGAAACATCTCACAGGGATTTCTGTTCCACTGTTTATTTCAAAATGACAATTCTGAATTCTGTGATCTTTTGCATGTGTTTTTACTGGGAGGAGTATCTTTAGTTATTTTATGGAGTTAAGAAATCACTCTACTTAATTCAGTAAACATTTTATGCAGCCCATAGTGCAACCAGCCATTATAATTAGATAAAATATGGTTTCTGTCTTCTTGGAAACCTCAGTAAAATGGTGAAAATGGACAGATATACTTAAATCCAAATTGACTGAAGCATTTCCTACTACATGAACAAGTATGAAGGGGAGAGGATTTGGAAGAGAGATTAATCCCAACTGACAGAAAAAAAACAACAACAAAAAAGCAATGATTTGTAGAGTAGTTGGTAATTGATCAGGCTTTGCAGTGTACAAATGCAAAGATAAGAGTGGTAGAGATGGACAATATAGGCACAGAATAAACAGATGTAAGTAGAGAGGAAACTGCAGAGTGGATTTAAAGAAAGGAACATAGAGTTTATGTGTGAGTGTGTTGTGAGGGGTTCAGATTAGATACAGTGAGTGATGCTTAGAAATGGCCAACATCTAGATCACAGAGAGTTGTGAATGTGTTGAGCAGTTCTACACAAACCTAATCCCAAAAGCCCAAGGAAGCTAAGAGGCCAAAAAAAGAGGCTGACAAATTTAGTTTCTCAGAAAGAAACATTGTATAGGAACTTAGCAACACAGGCCGCGTCAGTGTCTCCAGCAGCAGCAAGACAAGATAGAGGATGCCCATGCCATTACCATCTTGTATATTATAGGGAAGGAATGTGTAGGACAATCATAGGGAAAGGCAAGAATGCTGTGTGAATCTACCTAAAGGCAGGATTTGTAGTTAGGTGTGTTTTTACCTAAGGGCCGAATTTATAGTAAGTACATGCCCTTACACAAGAAATTAAGGAACAGCAGACAGAATAGAAATCTTGGAGGCATTTTCTGAACTGGGGTTCATCAGAAGCCAACACGGCAGATTAGCATCCCACGTGGTGTTGCTTTAGCCTCCACAGACTGCCAGGCTGGGGGTTTTAGAATTAGTGTAGATGAATTTGGAAAATATCGAGATGTTTAAATATAAAGATGATATAATAATATCTATGCTTTATAAAGATGACTTAGCATGTGTGAAGAATTGGTGAGGGAAGAATCTACAGGTAAGAGCAGTGAAGATCCTAACACAGCAATTCAGATGAGGCTGATTTACTGCAGTAGCAATGGAAGTGCCAAAGTGTGAATTTACATAAGAACATTTAAAAATTTATTTTGTGAATTTGGGCAGGAGAGATGGAAACTTGATTAGCAAAACTATTTAGCTGAATTATTTAGATAGTGGTCTTAACCCCATTATGAGGAAGCTAAAATGCAGTTGGTGCTGATGGCTATTTCATTAAACTAGTTTATAATATTTGATAATTTTGCACATGTCCTTCTTATCAAAATTGGTTATTATGCTGTAGTGAGGGAATTCCTCCAAAAAACTGGTCTTAAGTTTAAAAAATATTTTGAGCTTTTTTTTTCCTAACACAGCAATTCAGATGAGGCTGATTTACTGCAGTAGCAATGGAAGTGCCAAAGTGTGAATTTACATAAGAACATTTAAAAATTTATTTGTGAATTTGGGCAGGAGAGATGGAAACTTGATTAGCAAAACTATTTAGCTGAATTATTTAGATAGTGGTCTTAACCCCATTGTGAGGAAGCTAAAATGCAGTTGGTGCTGATGGCTATTTCATTAAACTAGTTCATAATACTTGATAATTTTGCACATGTCCTTCTTATCAAAATTGGTTATTATGCTATAGTGAGGGAATTCCTCCAAAAAACTGGTCTTAAGTTTAAAAAATATTTTGAGCTTTTTTTTCCCCTTATGGCTGTGTATACTTTATATATATGTTTTTTTCTTGAAGACTACTTTTTACAAATGTTCTTTGTAGTCCTTTCTACAAAGAAACCTCCTTTCTAGATATATTTGCCTTATTTTTCATTTTTATCATATATTTTTAAAAAC
Source organism: Ateles fusciceps (assembly GCA_036589455.1). Taxonomy (NCBI): domain Eukaryota; kingdom Metazoa; phylum Chordata; class Mammalia; order Primates; family Atelidae; genus Ateles; species Ateles fusciceps. The sequence continues at coordinate 106,134 of JAZHEH010000827.1, read as the reverse complement.
TTGTACAAATATAAGCAGAATTGTAAAATAATCCCTCAGGTATCCCTTATTTGGCTTTTAAAATTACCTACTCATAGCCAATGTGTGTCTTTTGTTCTTCCACCCATTTACCCTACTTCTGCATTATTTTAAAGAAAATCCTAGACATCTCATTCCATCTGTGAAAAATTTCTATGTGTAGCTCCAAAAGATAAGAACTTTAAAGAAAAAACATAATGGCAGCATCTTAACACCTAAAAATTATCACTGATTCTTTCAAATGATCAAATATTCAGTGAGTATTCCAGTTATTTATTTATTATTGATTTTATAGCCTGTTTCAATGAAGATCCAATTAGTTCATATATATCTCAAATCAGTTTTAATTTATGGGTTTTCCTTTCATATCTGTTTTCTTTTTCCTTTGTAAGCAACCAGAAAAACCGTTTATCCATTAGAATTTCCTCACTGTGTGGAATCATTGGTTGCAACGCCATGCTGTCATTTAGCATGTGTGACTATCTTAGGTCTTTCTTGTAACTTGAATTTAAATCTAGAGCAGTGAGCTTTAACAAGGGGTGATTTTACTCCTCCCTCCCCCTACTCATCCTCCCATGGGAAATTTGGCAGTGCCTGGAGACATTTTCATTTTCACAAGACAGGGATGATGCTAGCGTCTAGTAGGAAGAAGCTAGAGATGCTGCTAGACATTTGAGAATGCATGAAAACATTGTGGGAATATCTTGTGCAGCAAAGAATTATTTGGCCCAAAATGTTGAATAGTGCTGGGGTTAATCTAGAGGCTTGATCGGATTAAGGTTCACATTTTGGAGTAAGACTACTACAGTATGTTGAGTGCTTACTTCAAATTATTAGTGATATAAGGAGCTATTGATTAGGAGTCCTAATTGATTAGGAGTTGTAAAAAGTTACACCTTTTTTTTTAACTTTTAAAAAATCTTTATTTTAGATTCAGGGGCATATGTACAGTTTTGTTATATCACTAAATTGTGTGTCACAGGGATTTGGTGTATGGATTATTTTGACACCAAGGTAATAAAAATAGTACCTGATAGGTAGTTTTTCAATAATTACCTCACTGTCCTCCCACTGTCCACTCTCAAGTAGGCCCTGGTGTCAGTTGTTCCGTTCTTTGTGTCCATGTGTACTCGGTGTTTACCTCTGATTTATAAGTGAGAACATGTAATATTTGGTTTTATGTTCCTACATTAGTTCACTTATAATAGCCTCCAGCTCCATCCATGTTCCTGCCAATCACATAATCTCATTCTTTTTTATGGCTGCATGGTAATCCATGTTGTATGTGTACCACATTTTCTTTATCCAGTCTACCACTGAAGGGCATTTAAGTTGATTCCAAGTCTTTGCTATTGTGAATAGTGCTACAATGAACATACGTGTGCATGTATGTTTCTGGTAGAGTGATTTATCTTCCTTTGGGTATATACCAATAATGGGATTGTTGGGTTGAATGGTAGTCCTGTTTTAAATTCTTTGAGAAATTACCAGATTGCTTTCCACAATGGCTGAACTAATTTACATTCCCATCAGTAGTATATAAGTGCTCCCTTTTCTCTGCAACCTTGCCAACATCTGTTATTTTGTAACTTTTAATAATGGCCAATCTGACTAGTGTGAGATGGTATCTCATTGTGGTTTTGATTTGCATTTCTCTAATGATTAGTGACGTTGAGCATTTGTTCATATGCTTGTTGGCTGTGTGTCTGTCTTCTTTTGAAAAGCGTCCATTTCCTTTTATCACTTTTTTATGGCATTGTTCCTTGTTTGTTAATTTAAGTCACTTATAGATTCTAGATATTAGACCTTTATCAGATGCATAGTTTGCAAATATTTTCTCCCATTCGGAAGCTGTCTGTTTACTCTGTTGATGGTTTCTTTGGTTCTGCAGATGCTCTTTAGTTTAATTAGGTCCTTTTTTTCCATATTTGTTTCTGTTGCAATTGCTTTTGGTGCCTTCATCATGAAATCTTTGCCAGGGTAAGTCCAGAATATTTCCTAGGTTATCTTCCAAGGTTTTATACTTGTAGGTCTTTTATTTAAGTCTTTAATCTATCTTGAGTAGATTTTTGTATATGGTAGAAGGAAGGGTTCCAGTTTCTATTTTCTGCATATGGCTAGCCAATTATCCCAGTGCCATTTATTGAATAGGGAGTCCTTTCCCCATGGCTTGTTTTTGTTGACTTTGTTGAATATCAGATGGTTATAAGTGTGTGATATTATTTCTGTTCCATTTGTTTATGTATCTGGTTTTTTTTTTTTTTTTTTTTTTTTTACCACTAACAGGCTGTTTTAGTTACTGTAATTTTGTAGTATAGTTTGAAATCAGGTAGTGTGATGCCTCCAGCTTTGTTCTTTTTGGTTAGAATGCCTTGGCTATTTTTTTTGGTTCCATAGGAATTTTAAAACAGTTTTTTTAATTCTGTGAAGAGTGCAATTGGTAGTTTGATTGGAATGGCATTGCTTTGGGAGTATAGCCATTTTAACAATATTGATTCTTTCCTACTCATGGGCAAGGAATGTTTTTCCATTTATTTGTGTCATCTCTGATTTATTTGGGCAGTATTTTGTAATTCTTGTTGTAGACCTCTTTCACCTCCCTGGTCAGCTGTTTTTCTAGGTATTTCATTCTTTTTGTGGCTATTGTAAATAGGATTGTATTCTTGATTTGGCTCCAAGTGTGGACATTATTGGTGTATAGAAATGCGACTGATTTTTGCACATTAATTTTTGTATCCTGACGCTTTGCTGAAGTTGTTTATCAGATCTTGGAGCTTTTAGACAGTGACCATAGGATTTTCTAGGTATAGAGTCACATAATTTGTGAAGAGAGATAGTTTGACTTCATCTCTTCCTGTTTGGCTGTCTTTTAGTTCTTTCTCTTGTCTGATTCCTCTGGCTAGGACTTCCAGTATTATGTTAAACAGAAGTGGTGAGAACTTCCTTGCCCTGTTCTGGTTCTTAGGGAGAATGTTTCCACCTATTGCCTGATCAGTATCATGTTGAATCTGGGTTTATCATAGATGGCTCTTATTATATTGATGTATGTTTCTAGTTTGTTGAGGGGTTTTAACATGAAGGGATGTTGAATTTTACCAAAATACCTTTCTATATCTATTGAGATAATCCTGTGGTTTTTGTCTTTAATTCTGTTTATGTGATGAAATAAATTATTGATTTGTGTTTGTTGAATGAAACTTGCATAAGAGATAAAGCCTACTTGTTTATGGTAGATTACCTTTTTGATATGCTGCTGGATTCAGCTTGCTAGTATTTTGTTAAGGATCTTTGGATCTATACTCATCAAGGATATTGACTTGAAGTTTTCTCTTTTATTATGCCTCTGCCAGGCTTTGGTATCAGGATGATGCTGGCCTCATAGAATGAATCAATAGGAGTCCCTTTTCAATTTTTTGGAATAGTTTCTGTGGGAATGGTCCCAGCTCTTCTTTGTACATCTGGTGTAATTTGGCTGTGAATACATCTGGTCCTGAGCTTTTTCTGGTTGAGAGGCTCTTTATTAATGGTTAAATTTTAGAACTTTTTTTGATCTGTTCTGGGATTCAATTTCTTCTTGGTTCAATTTTGGGAGGTTGTATGTTTCCAAATTGTAATTTCTGATGATTTTTTGTATTTCTCTGGGGTAGGTGATAATGTCTCCTTTGTCATTTCTGATTGTGTTTATTTGGATCTTCTTTCTTTCTTTATTAGTCTAGCTAGTTGTCTGTCAATCTTTTTTATTGTTTCAAATAACAAACTTCTGGATTCATTGGTATTTTGTATATTTTTTCACATCTCACAAAAATTTCCGTCAATTTTGCTTTGATTTGGGTGATTTCTTGTTTTCTACTAGCTTTGGGGTTTGTTTGCTCTTTTTCTCGAGTTCTGCTACATGTGGGGTTAGGTTATTAGTTTGAGATCTTTCTAAGTGCTGTAAACTTCCCTTTGAACAATGCTTTAGCTATGTCCCAGAGATTTTGGTATATGGTATCTTTGTTTTCATTAGTTTCAAATAATTTCTCCATTTCTGCCTTAATTTCATTGTTTATGCAAAAATCACTCAGGGGCAGATTATTTTATTTCCATGTAATTGTATGATTTTGAGCAATTTTCTTAGTATTAATTTCTGTTTTTATTGTGCTCTTCTCTGAGAGTGTGGTTGGTATAATTTTGGTTTCCATGAATTTGCTGAAGATTGTTTTATGGCCAAATAAGTAGTCTGTTTTACAGTATGTGCTATGTATAGATGATAACAATGCAAATCCTGTTGTTTTGTGGTGGAGAGTTCTTTAGATGTCTCTCAGATTCATTTGGTCAGGTGTTAGGCTCAGGTCCTGAATATTTTTGTTAGTTTCCTGCCTTGATAATCTGTCTAATATGGTCAGTAGATTGTTAAAGTCTCCCATTATTATTATTGTATAGTTATTTAAGTCTCTTTGTAGATCTCTAAGAATTTACCTTATAAATTTTGGTGCTCCAGTGTTGGACACATATCGATTTAGGATAATCAAGAAAGACTTAACCATCCTAAATAGATATGCATCAAACTCTTTACCATTATGTTATGCACTTATTTTCTTTTTTGAATCAAACTCTTTACCATTATGCTATGCACTTATTTTCTTTTTTGATCATTGTTTGTTTGAAGTCTGTTTTGTTTGAAATTGAAATAGCAACTGTTGCTTTTTCTGCTTTTTGTTTGCTTTGTAGATTTTTCTCATCCCTTTACTTTGAGTCTATTTATGCCATTGCATGTGATATGGGTCTCTTGAAGACAGCATACAGTTGAGTCTTGCTCCTTTATCCAAACTTGCCCTGTGCCTTTTAATGGGGGCATTTAGCCCATTTGCATTCAAGGTTAATACTGATATGTGTGAATTTGATTCTATCATCATGTTGCTAGCTGGCTATTATGCAGACTTGATTGTGTGATTGCTTTATAGTGTCAGTGGTCTATGTGCTTAAGTGTGTTTTTGTGCTGGCTGGTACTTTCCATGTTTAGCACTTCCTTCAGGACCTCTTGTAAGACAAGTCTGGTGGTAATGGATTCCCTTAGCATTTCCCTGTTTGAAAATAATGTTATTTCTCCTTTGCTAATGAAGTGTAGTTTGGCTGGATATAAAATTCTTGGTTGGAATTTCTTTTCTTTCAGAATTCTGAATATGGGCCCCCGATCTCTTCTGATTTATAGGGTTTATGCAGAAAGGTCTGTTTTAGCATGTTTGGGTTCCTTTTGCAAGTGATCTGCCCATTCTCTCTAACTGCCTTTAATTATTTTTTTTTTTCATTTTAACCTTGGAGAACCCGATGGCTCTGTGTCTTTGGGATGGTCATCTTGTATAGTTTCTCACAGGGGTTCTCTGCATTTCTTGAATTTGAATGTTGGCCTCTCTAGTGAAGTTGGGGGACTTTTCATAGATGATACACTCAAATATCTTTTCCAACTTGCTTGCTTTTTCTCCCTCTCTTTCAGAGATACCAATGAGCCATAGATTCGGTTTCTTTATATAACGCCATGTTTCTTGAAGACTTTGTTTATTCTTCTTTATTTGTTTTTCTTTATTTTTGTCTGACTGAGTTATTTTGGAAAACCAGTGTTTAAGCTATGAGATTTTCCTCAGCTTGGTTGATTCTGCTGTTAATACTTGCAATTGCATTCTGTATTTCTTGAAGTGAGTTTCCAGCTCTATCAGATCAGTTTGGTTCTTAAAATGGCCATGTTATCTTCCATTTCCTCTATCCTTTTATCGTATTCCTTAGATTCCTTGAATTGAGTTTTGACTTCTCCTGAATCTCGGTGATCTTCATTCTGTCCATATTCTGAATTCTATTGCTGTCATTTCATTCATTTCAGACTAGTTAAGAATCATTGCTGGGGAAATAGTATGATCCTGTGGCAGTAAGAAAACACTGGATTTTTCAGTTGCCAGAATTCTTGCACTGGTTCTTTCTCAAGTATGTGGGCCAATTTTCCTTCAATCTTTGAAGTTGCTTTCTTTTGGATGGTTTTGTTGTTGTTGCTTTTATCTTCTTCAATGTCCTTGGGGTTTTGATTGTGGTATAAGGTGAATTCAGTTGAATAGCTTTGTTTCTGAAAGACTTTGGAGAGCCAAGGCTCAGCTCAGCACTCGTGGGCTGTATGCTCTCTGGTGGGGGGGGCTGGTACCATCCTCTGGCTTTGTTCTCTGGTCCCTTTTGTTCTCTGGTTAGGAACTTGCTGCATTGGAGCAAGTAAGATGTTCCCAGTCTGCTGACCACAAAACTGTGATGGATGGTGCAAGCCAAAACTCTTCATCAGGATGGTGGCAGCAGGATCTATGCTCTCTCATTTGTGCTAGCAGCCATGTCAGTGTGGTAGGGTGCATGTGTGCTGGCTGGTGTGGCATATTAGTGGTAGTGGAACTGCAGTGTTCCTGCACACACTTGCCCATATGTGCACTTTGCAAAGCAGTGAGGGGTTAGCCATGGGTAAGTGTATGGCAGCAAAGCAACCTGGAGGAGGCTGTGGTGATTTAAGCATTCAGGTAGGCTTGTGTACATTGGTGGGGGCCACTCTGCTGGAGCTCTCTGATGGTCAGGTGTGGTCTGCTGGTGAAGGAGCTGTGATAAAGGTCCCAAGAAGCACCCTGGTGGGCATTCAAGGATGAACTGCAAGTGAGTACAGCCAGGCTGGGGCCCTGGGAAAGGTCAGCAGACAGTGAAGTGCTCAGATTAGCATGGCCCCATCTTATGGACAAGCCTTCCCTGCTCTCTCCAGGTCTGAGAGTCACCCCAAATCTAAAGTCTCCTAGAGGAGCATGGCAAGACTTATGGTATGAGAGTTCCTGACCATGCTCCACTGCAGATATTCTTGCACCAAATCCTCTGGGCCCCACACAGTTTGGAGTCCTGCCCCTACCCCTCTCTAGGCAGCTTTCCTGCTAGCTCAGGGTCTGTGGGGTTTGTGGGGTCTCCTGCTGCTAGGATTCCAGAGGTCCATGATGAAAGTGGGCCACTCCTTGCCTATTCAACTCACCCCTTTTCCAGGAGTTGCTGGAGGCAAGGAACAAGTCCTGGTGCTTAGCCCCTTGCGGGGTTTTCATCTTCCTCCTACTTGAGCTCCGCATCTGTGTCATCCCTCTGTTCACTCTCAATACCTTCCCTCAGAAGATCTGCTCAGAGTGTACCAGTCTTCCTGACATCCTGGTATCTACGTGGCAGATTTTCCTCTTGGCTACGGCTAGTCAGAGACATCTTGGCTGAAACTCCAAAAGGTAATATACTAATTGTATCATTCCTTTTTCATTTGTTGGCTGGAAAACGTCTGTAAAGAGAAATTTCCTCTCATCTGCTTTTTGGTAACCCAGAAAAATGACTTAGTTTAAAGCATTAAAGTCTGTTGAATATCTGACAAATGAATAGGATTCATCCATTGTGCCTGCATATGGTTTCTTTTCAAAGCACTTAGACTTAGATCCAAAATAAGTGGAATGATGTAGACAGTGTCAAGATTGATTGGTTTAGAATACACAAACCTTTCCTTTTCAGTCTTACTAGACAGTCTATTAGAGTATTTCTACTGATATTTTTTTCCCTCAATAACTTTAGCTGTATTTAAAGTTAATGAGCTTTTTCAATTAAAGCCACAGATATTTAGCCTTTGGATAGCATTTAGATGAATCAGGGTGTATCTAATTACACTGGGTAAATTCTTAAGAAGCTGAGAAGATTCTTTACTCAGAACAAGCACATTTTAAGTCAGAGTCACGTAGTAGACATCATTCCAACCTGTATGCAAATCATCTTTGTGAAAGGAGCCTGTAGATTTAGCTGAGAGTTTCAGAAATGAATGTGGTAGAAAGCATAGAAAGTATTCTTTTTAACAGAAATTTGTCAATTCTAGTGCTAGAAGGCAACACAGACATATTCTATTACATGATTGTTCATAGAGCAATTGTAGTTCACTCGTCAAGAGACGTCTAGTTCCCTGACTTATTAGCCTAACTTCCGGCATAGTTAGAATCAGATGTCCAAATAAAGTTAGGAATTTGTTCCAAAATGAGTTTTTCAATGGTCTGGCTAAATGAATACTATGACTGACCAAGTTTGGGGTTTGTGGCCACTTCTAGAGCCATGGGATAGCTATAGTCCTCCAGAACTATTTGGACTGAGATAGAAAGAGGATGGTTTCCAAGCTGAGGTGCTTCAGGCGGTCAGATAAAATAGATGTTCACTAGGCTTAGGTTTTGTGATTTTTCAGTTTTTACTGTTTACCACTTCTTTCGTACAAAGGATCTTACTGCAATTTGTCTGTAGTGGCTCCTTTATGCAAAGAACCAGAAAAAGGGTTCTCAATGTGGTTATTAGTTGTTTCCTGAAGATTTTAGTATTTCATTTTTTAGCTTGCCAATTGTTTCCTACACATAATTTTAGTAAATTAGCCTTAGTTAGGCAGGGACAGTTGTTGAAATTACAATTGTGCAATTCTTTTCTGAACATTGAAATTAATGATTAGATCTCTCTTTCAAGAAGTTTGATTTATTTCAATAATTACAACATATCATTCAGGACACTAGGGAAAAGTCTTTGTGTTTGTGTGTGTTTGTTTGCACATGTGTTCAATTAAATATTGGAGGATAACTTTAAACTTTCTGTCTACCTAATATCAACTGTAGTTTAAATAGCATTTAGATGAATTTCTCTCTACCTAATATCAACTATTAGATAGAAAGTTTAAATTTATCTTCCAATATTTAATGAAACACATGTGCAAACAAACAAAATTCAAATACTTGAATTTTGTACTTTATGGATGTTATTTTAACAATTTTCATTAGTAGAGATATTAGGGAAGATATTTCTAACAGCAAAATGGAAATAGAAAAAAATTTTTGAAGCATTTACTATTGAAAGAAAAGGAAAATTTAAGATTATTAAGTATTTTACATAACACTAATAGGCATTAACCAAACAGTTATTGAAGGTGGAAATAAGATTTCATGTGATAAGAACATTTTTTATGAAGATATATTTTTCTAAAATTTCAGGTTAAAGTGATCATCTGCGATACTAATTTTGAGACCCTGTCGTAATCATATTATTACTCATTTTTTTCCAAAAGGTCTAGCAGAATTTGAGAATTATATTTCTGGCAGAAATCTTGGGACTTGAGACCTTCATGCCATTCGTCAAGCCATGCACACACAAGTGTATAACTCTCAAATACTGCGGGATATAACCACGTGATCACACAATTAGCTGAGAATGGTTATCAATTTGTTGTGCATTCAAAACTTTTCATTTATAATTAATTATATTATGTGCCCTTATATCCCCTGGAGGAAGTGTGGTAACACATATCCTAGAGTGTGTGAGAATTAAATTGATTTACATGTACTAAATGCAGAAGAGCATGTAAAGTAAAATGATATATTTAAATGCCTAGGGTAATACCTTACTCAGTATATTGAGAAGGTCCTCAATAAATGGCAGCTACTACAATTGTCATATTAAAAACATTAAAATAAGAATATACCTCAGTTTTTAAATCTCTCCAAAAAGGAATATCCCATAATTTATTAAGTAATAAACTATTAGGTTGTTCAATTTTCATTATTAGTAACTTTTCCACTGGTTGAAATTCCTAATTCTTTAGTTTCTTTTCTTCCCTTAGGGTAATGTAAACAACTGAATTTTAATGTTATGAATTTTAATGGTGGAACCTTCATACCTGTGTTGACCATTAACTGATCATCTTTTACATGTTTGGGAATAAACATTCTTTACACATATTTTTGAATCTTGTTTTCACAAATGTCTCTCACTTTCTTTATATGCCTCTTTGACTGAAATGTCACAGTGAAGTTCAGGAAGAACTACCTATTACTCAGTGAAGTAAGAGGAATTTTTTCAATGTTTCTAACTATACTGCCATCTCTCTGTCTCCTGACTGGAAGAGAACAAGAGTAATTTAGGTCACTCATGACATTTTTGTAGAAAAATGCAAGTAAGAGATGCATGCTGTAGTAAATGTTGTGTAGTACCCAGATTTCCCCAGTGAGCATGGAATCCCTCATTCCCTCAGCTGCTGGGAGTGATGACTGCTAATGGCTCCCAGATGAGCAATCCCCTAAGCATGGCTGTCTACTGAAAGGGACATTTAAACGTTACACTCCGCGTCTCAGTGTAGCACACATCCAGTGACTTGTTGTGGAGGGCTATAATTGCCTCATTTTGTGACACTGCTGAAAGACCATCGCCACTTCGCCATTCCTGTGGGATCAACTCCAGTCTCTGTTGGACCTGCATCATGATTCAACTTGTCCCTGTGCCCAGTCCTGCTTTCCTTACTTCCTTACTTGTGTTGTTACCAAGAGCATTCCTTAGTAAACATCTTGCATGCAAATCCCTGTCTAGCGTCTGTTTCCCAGGACTCTCAATGGCCAACAGTTGGTGCCAGGAGTGATCCTTAGAAGTGGATGAAAATGAAATTTTGGAGCTGGATCTGTGTCTGTCTGGCAATGAGGCTCCCATTACTGGCGATAGGCATGTTATTGATAGTCCCTAGAATATAGTAGCAGTAGAACTTCTAAAACTTTCACTAGTGGTGAACTGGGAAGAGATGCTATGAAAGAAAATACACTAGCTGCTGCAACATCACTGGCATTTGACAAATTAGGTGTGTGCGGGGACAAGGAGAAGTAGTTGTTATAAGAGCCAAGAAGTGGATAGCTGTTGCTCTAGCAATCAGTGCATTGGAAAAAAATATGGTAAATGCCTGTGGCTGAGTAATCACCAATTTAAAGCTAAATATGAAAACCAGAGGGCTTCTTTGGCAGCATGTAAAGAGACTCATCTGCAGCTGGAGGACAGAAAAGCTGAAGATCAGGCCCAGTTACTTCACTGTTCTTTTTCTTATATGTTTCCCCAGGAAGAGACCAACCACAATCCTGGAAGAGCTAATCCCAAGTGGAACAAATTTATTATGTGAAATGAACGACTTAAGTGATGCAAGGGGTGCAGTGAAAGCTGTGCTGCTACATGACCTCTTTAGGGATTAAGACCTTCATTCTCCAGTGACTGGGAGTGCTTCTGCTGATGGTTCACAGCTGAGGCCTTTCTCAGCATTGCCCTAAATTAACAGGAACTCCTTCATGCAAATTTACCTCTTCCTAGGAGGCAGCTTAATATAATAACTGATCCATGCAGGTATGGAAAGACAAGTTATGTGGCTGCCATATAAGCAAACAAACAAGAAGATAAAAACAAAAACAAAAAAACTCACCTGTGGGTTCCCTATTGGAGGGTATTATCTGTGAGGGCCACTATTCTTTTAATGAGTTACATCATACTATTCTGTTTTAGATGCCAGAATTTAATGAAGGGATAAACAAATAATGTCTAATAAACAAACATGCATAATCCAGACCATAGGTTTTCTCAAAACTATTTTGAAGCAATGGAACTCTTTTTTGTCCAGATCAAAAAAAATTTATTTCAGATTACCCACATATAACAAACTGAGAATGGAGTTGCTCTAGTTGAAGATTTTCCCATTTTTTCTCTTTGAAGTAGTTCATAATTTGTATAGTGGGGCCCTCCTTCTCCTTTTCTTCCTTTTTATTCTTCTCCTTCTCCTCCTCTTTTGCTTCCTTGAATGGACTACTGGAGCATGCTAGAGGAGCCCATAGGGAAGCTCAGAACAAATTACTGCTCAAAATAACTGCATGATAAGGATGTGATGGTGGTGACTTAAACACTGAATGGAGTGTTGAAGTTGATTTCTTAGTTTCTCTAGCCTTTAATTCTATAATATTCATTATATCTTCTTGGTCTTTTATTCTCTATATACCAAATCCTTATTTAGCATCTCTTTGGCAATCGCTTTCTTTTTCAGTATCTTGAAATAACTAAATTTTTGTTTTTGATTACATCTCCATTTCAATGAAATGAATAGCCTATTATCCAAATTTGCAACCTATTCCTCTGTTTACTCTGAAGCATAAACTGATATCACCCATATCTAGAGCAGTCACTGGTGAAAATGTGACATCAACAGAGCCAAATTAAGAACGAACTGCCATTCACAATTGCTACAAAGAGAATAAAAAATCTAGGAATACAACTAACAAAGGATGTAAAGGACCTCTTCAAGAGGAACTGCAAACCACTGCTCAAGGAAATAAGAGAGGACACAAACAGTTGGAGAAACATTCCATGCTCATGGTTAGGAAGAATCAATATTGTGAGAATGGCCATACTGCCCAAAGTAATTTATAGATTCAACACTATCCCCATCAAGCTACCTATAACTCTCTTCACAGAACTGGAAAAAACCACCTTAAACTTCATATGGAACCAAAAGAGAGCCCACATAGCCAAGACAATTCTAAGCAAAAAGAGCAAAGCTGGAGGCATCATGCTACCTGACTTCAAACTATACTACAAGGCTACAGCAATCAAAACAGCATGGTACCAAAATAGAGATATAGACCAATGGAACAGAACAGAGGCCTCAGAGGCAACACCACACATCTGCGACCATCTGATCTTTGATAAACCTGGCAAAAACAAGCAATGAAGAAAGGATTTCCTGTTTAATAAATGGTATTGGGAAAACTGGCTAGCAATGTGCAGAAAGCAGAAACTGGACCCCTTCCTGACACCTTACACTAAAATTAACTCCAGATGGATTAAAGACTTAAATATAAGACCTGACACCATAAAAACCCTAGAAGAAAACCTAGCTAAAACCATTCAGGACATAGGCATAGGCAAGGACTTCATGACTAAAACACCAAAAGCATTGGCAACAAAAGCCAAAATAGACAAATGGGACCTAATTAAACTCCAGAGCTTCTTTACAGCAAAAGAAACAATCATTAGAGTGAACGGGCAACCAACAGAATGGGAAAAAATTTTTGCAATCTACCCATCTGACAAAGGGCTAATATCCAGAATCTACAAAGAACTAAAACAGATTTACAAGAAAAAAATGAACAAACCCATTCAAAACTGGGCAAAGGATATGAACAGACACTTTTCAAAAGAAGACATTTATGAGGCCAACGAACATATGAAAAATGCTCATCATCACTGGTCATTAGAAAAATGCAAATCAAAACCACATTGAGATACCACCTCACACCAGTTAGAATGGCGATCATTAAAAGATCTGGAGACAACAGATGCTGGAGAGGATGTGGAGAAATAGGCACACTTTACACTGTTGGTGGGATTGTAAATTAGTTCAACCACTGTGGAAGACAGTGTGGTGATTCCTCAAGGACCTAGAAATAGAAATTTCATTTGACCCAGCAATCCCATTACTGGGTATATATCCAAAGGAGTATTAATCATTCTATTATAAAGACACATGCACATGTATGTTCATTGTGGCACTGTTTGCAATAGCAAAGACCTGGAACCAACCCAAATGCCCTTTGATGATAGATTGGACAAGGAAAATGTGGCACATATACACCATGGAATACTATGCAGCCATAAAAAACGATGAGTTTGTATCCTTTGTGGGGACATGGATAAATCTGGAAGTCATCATTCTTAGCAAACTGATACAAGAACAGAAAATCAAATACCACATGTTCTCACTCATAGGTGGGTGTTGAACAATGAGAACACATGGACACAGGGAGGGGGAGCATCACACACTGGGGTCTGTTGGAGGGGAACAGGGGAGGGACGGCAGCGGGTAGGGAGGTTGGGAAGGGATAACATGGGGAGAAATGCCAGATATAGGTGATGGGGGATGGAGGCAGCAAATCACATTGCCATGTAGGTACCTATGCAACAGTCCTTCATGTTCTGCACATGTACCCCAGAACCTAAAGTGCAATAATATATATATTATATATTATTTTACTATTATTTATAATTATAATTTATAATATAATAATATATATAATATATATTATTTTACTATTATTTATACTATTTATAATTATATAATATGAAAAATATATATTTATATATAAATATACTATTTATATATTTATATAAATAATTATATATATAAATATTTATATATAAATATATTTATATACATATAAAGAAAACAAAAAACAAAAAAGTGACATCAATTTCTGTTAGAGATCATCTCATTTTTTATTAATGATGAGTTTGGGCACAGAGAGGTTAAGTGACTTGTCTGTCACATAATTAAACAGCAGAACTGGGCTGGAATATAGATTTTTATTCTCTCAGTCAAAATTTTCCTATGTACCATTTTGAGCAAACTAGCAAATGAATTCAAATTAATTTCACCAAGCATTGCTTCTCAACTCCATTACACAAATTTTTTAAAAAGTAAAAGAAATTAAGAAAAACAAGATCCATCCCAAAGTTCTAACACATCTACCATGTTCTTTTTTCTATATTCTCTTTCATACACATAATTTTACAGTTATTATCATAATTTTTACATCTAGGGTCTTTTCCTCCTCTTCTTTCTGCCATTTTCTTCTTTTCTCTTCATCCTCCTTTTCTTTCTTCCCTTTCTCCTTTTACTCCCCCTATCCTCTTTGCCACCTTTTCTTTTTCCTCCTTCTTCCTTTTTTCCTTGTACTTTTCCTCCTCCACCTCAGGGATATCTTGGAACAAACCTTCCAGGTTCCTCTTTTCTTGAACAAATGGAGTAAGAGGATCTTTTTGTTTAATCAAAACAAACCCCTTCTCTTGGATGATAATTCTGGGAAATGGTTGTGTTAGATATAGTGAACCTCAAGTTTCTCTTCAAAGAATCAGTATGTCAGTATGTTTGGCTCTCTTATTTAATTCTCTATTTTAAAGTTTAACTTCCTTGTAGTTCCAGTAAACAACCTTCTCCACCAGTTCTAATTAGTAGTTCACATCTGTTCCCCCAGCCAGCTCCATCCTGACTCATCCCGGTCACCTACTCCAGTCACGTGCTCCGGTCACCTTCTTTGACCTAGGTCATTCCTGGCTACCTGCTCTGACCTGCTTGTAACCATCCTTCCCCACCAAACCACCCACCCTGCCACTCCAGCTTGCACCCCTGCTCTCTTTAAAATAGCCAATCAGACCGGGCACAGTGGCTCATGCCTGTAATCCCAGCACTTTGGGGGGCTGAGGTGGGTGGATCACCTGAGGTTAGGAGTTCAAGACAAGCCTGACCAACATGGAGAAACCCCATCTCTACTAAAAATACAAAACACTAGCCAGGCATGGTGGCACATGCCTGTAATCCCAGCTACTTGGGAGGCTGAGGCAGGAAATCGCTTGAACCCAGGAGGTGGAGGTTGCAGTGAGTCAAGATTGTGCCATTGCACTATAGACTGAACAACAAAAGCGAAACTCTGTCTCAAAAAAAAATAAAATAAATAAATAAAAAATAATAATAATAAAATAAAATAGCCAATTGGGATTAGTCTAGCTTGTGTGGTCTACCCCTAGCCAATAGGAGAATGACACAGCAGTAGGAGCGACCCCTGTCAGGCATAAGTACCCCTTTTCCTCCCTTGTCCAAGTGTGCGCTTGCCATTGTTCCATCAGTGAGCTGCACCCTTCCATAGAAGTAAATTGCCTTGCTGAGGAAATTTATATTCGAGTGCTACTTCTTTTGCGGCATTGAAAATTCTACTTATAGCAGTTGGACAAACCTGCATGTGATGTTCAGACATTTGAGGAGATTTTAGAAACAGATAAATAACTCCTTTCTTCTGAGATTTAAAATGGAAGGTGTGGGTTAGGTTGGCTACAACCAAGGCCCAATGACTGTAAATGCCTAAAATCTTATTTCTACATGGGTAGGGAGAGAAAGAAGTATAACAGAGTAGGAACTGAATGACTATGCCTGGCCTGAGTAAAGGTGAGGAGAAAAAGAGGGACGTTGTTATCTATCAGGAAAGAACTAGTTCTGATCTTGTCTTGTACTCTGCAATGGGATTGTGAATATGTGTGAGCAAAGAGTACAAGGAAATAGTATATTTGGGGTCTCAGGCTATTAATGAATGGTTCTCTCAAGTGAGCATGGCACTAGGGAATATAGTCTTCGATTAAGAACTTGCTACTAAAAAAGAGCTCCAATCTGGCCTTCATGGTAAAGACCAGAATGGGGGAATATAGCTATATCCCGAGAACAACATTTACCTCCCTGCCACCAAGATATCCCATCAGAGTCTCTTCGGTGTTTGACAGTTTCCAATCAGCTCTGCTCCAGAAGAAGCACTAGTTCCCACAGCCTGCTTTTCCCCTGGAGAAAATTTGGCTACATGATTTCCAATGAGCTTTCCCCTAAGAGAGCCACAATTCCACTTTGGCCCCTTTTTTCCACCATTGTTGGCTCATAAAGCAACGAATACTGGAAATGTTGACAGCTCCACTACTCTGGAGCATCTTCATATGCTGTGGGATAGCTGGTAAGGTAATGAAAAGAATTTAGAAACCAAGGGCTCTGTCTGTTTTGCTGGAGAGTCCCCATTGTCAGGTGTCACTGGTGAGCAAATATCACTTTGGTCCCTCTACAACCTAGTGGAGCTGACTTTCCCTCAGCTGCTTTCCTTTGGGCATAGCCAGGAAAGACCCTATTATATTCTGTGGCTAGCATGGAGAAATGACTCAAGTAGACCAGATTTTTCCCATGTCTCAGCCCCTGGAGAGTGTATGGAAATCTCTGGTAATATCTGGGAGACGGTTGAGGACTTGGTGGACTAGCCTAAACTTAATGACTACCTGGCTAGAGGAACGTGACAAGGGTATGTGAGTTGCATTCTAAACCATAAAATGGCAAACCTTAGCTAGGCTTGCATTCTACTTCTTCACTTGTACATTATGGACCTTTCCCATGTTGCCACATAGTTTTCTGTATTTGTTTATTGAATGATCTTTATAATTATAATTTGATTGCAGCATGATTCCCTTAAGAGGATGTGCAATAATTTGTTAGGCATTCATTGACTGCTGGACATTTCGGTTGTTTCCAATGTTTCATGATTATAAATAATGTTGCAAAGATATGCCCATTGCTTCTTTTCTTATTTTAAATCATTTCCTTAGTGTGCATTCCCGAGAGTGAGATTACTGAGTCAAGTGTAAACATTTTGGCTAAATAAATCCAAGGGGAAGAACACACTCTATACACTTGAAAAGTAAACTATGAATCTGGAAAATACCAATTGACAGGGGCTGAATCTGCACCATTTGCGTTAATTTAAAATGAAGATAAACCTTCCTCTTCTATATCTGAATCCTGTGAAATAGCATCAACCACATAGACTCTACCAACAGGCTGACCAAACAGACTAACTGCAGGCCTGTAATACGGCACAACAGAAATTATCTCACCCTTGGGTTCAGTACAACATCCAATTGCATTATAATTTTCCCAGTAAATAGCTCTTGCCATCTCTAACTACAGCTGTGTGAAACCAACGGCGTCCACTTGGCAGGGAATCACATTCCAAAGTGTTACTCAATTATTATTCAGAAATAAAACTTAAATCATCTCTCCTGGCTGACTGAGTATAAGGTACTTTTTATTTACCAAAGGGTAAAATCATGTCTTTTAAGCAAACTTTGGCTTTAAGTGTCAGTTTTTTGACAGGGGAGAGTATTTTTATGGCCTCAGAATGTAAGGTGAACTCACAAAAACTCTTCCTTCTTCTTCTTTCCATGGATTTTGGCATTCAGAATGTATTCCTGGAGCTCTACCTAAACGCAAATTCCACAGTTGTCTTACCATCTCCCTAAGGGAAACATATTTCACAAGAGTTACACTACAGTGATATTTGTTTCACGTCAACAAAAATTTATTGAGTGTGTATGCAGCAAGGCATATAGGAAGAATGTGGGCTTGAGTATAATACAAATTTGCTGTGTATCCAAAGACATTTATGAAATTTTCCTAAACTCCAGTGGCCTCATCTGTTAAATAAAATGAACAATGCCGTCTTCACAAAGTAATTGTGAGATACAAATAATATAAATGAGAAAAGCTCCCAGTATACAATAAGCAATCAATACATGTGAATTCTTTTTCCTGGTCCTAAATAGAATACTGAAACGAAAGACATAGTTTCTGTTCTCAAAGCCTACAGAACGGCAGCTGAGTACAAACATAGCTATGATACCGAACAGCTTGTGACAAATACCATAAAACAAAAACAAAGTTTGGAGAGAAAGAACAGGGAGAGAAAGAAATGTCTACAGAGTGGTCTAGAGTCAGTGCTAGATTTGTTAGGTAGCAAACTGAAAATAAGCATGGATCTGGACTCAGCAGTCGTGGGTTTCACCAAGTAACCTAACTTCTTTGAGACTAAGTTTCTTCATCTGGAAATGAAAGAACTTAGATTCCCACTTTACAGAGTTTGAAAAACAGTATTGTCTTTTGTAACTATAACATTATTTGTATTTGTTAGTTATTTTAATAATGATAATTTCAAATTTAAGTATCTGGATGACTGCGTGTGGTTGTTCATGCCTATAATCCCAGAACTTTGGGAAGTCGAGGTGGATGGATCACCTGAGGTCAGGAGTTCGAGACCAGTCTGACCAACATGGTGAAACCCTGACTCTACTAAAAATACAAAAATTAGCTGGGTGTGGTGGCCCATGCCTGTAATCCTAGCTACTCAGGAGGCTTGGGCAGAAGAATCGCTTGAACCTGGGAGGCAGAGGCTTCAATGAGCCAAGATTACGCCACGGCACTTCAGCCTGGGCAACAGAGTGAGATTCTGCCTCAAAAAAAAAAAAAAAAAAAAGGATATCTGAGAATACTTTATGAAGTTGGTGATGGAATATGAAATAAGTTTTATAAAATAGGTTAGGTGTTGACCATGTATTAGAAGAATCAGCTGAGGGAGCAGCTTAAGTAAAAGATCTTGGGTAAGAAAATGCACCATAGGATAAGTGAATGATTTTAATGGAAAAATACTGTAAAGTGACTTGAATCCAGATGGGATATACTTTGTTTGGATGGTTACCTGAGCATGCACTTGCGTGTTATTTGACCTCAGGGGAAGCTCTTGACGTTTTTTAAACCAGAAGTAAAATCGGTCTCATCTTGAATTTTAGAAAGCAATTTTCACAGTAGTACAGAGACAGCACTCTCCCCATCCCTTGTTGAAAATAAATGTATATCGCACATCTAAGAATCAGCAATTGAGTTAGAGAGGTTAGCTTTAAACATCTTCTGCCCTGAATTGTGGTCTGCAAAGATGTTTATGTTCTAAGGCCCAGAACATGTGAATATGTTATCTCACAAGAAAAATAATAATAATGAAAGGAGGAAGGGGAGATTTTGCTGGTTTGATTAAGGATCTTGCTATGGAAATATTATTTTGGATTATCTAGGTAATGACAAGGGTACAGATAAGAGGGAGGCAGGAATGTGAAAATCAGAGAAAGAGAGGTGCGCAGCAGAAGTTGGAGTAATGTGCTTTTAAGATGGAGGAAGGGACCATAAATCAAGGAATACAGACAGCTTATAGAAACTGGGAAGGGCAAGGATGTGGATTCCCTTGAGGGCCTCCAGAAGAAATGCAACCTTACCAACACCTTGATTTGAGGACTTCTGACCTTCACAATGAGAAAATGATACATTTGTGTTGTAAGCCACCCAATTTGTGAAATATGTATCAACAATTGAAAACTAGTTCATACTCACACACTCTATCTCTGTTTCCTTAGCTTATTATTTTCAATCTCTGTCCCCAACCCACAAACCACATGCATCATAAATAAATTAAAACATCAAAACTTTTCTTCTAGAATTTTTTTGGGAATACAAATTCATATCATTGAACTATTTTAGACCCCATAAAAAGGTCAGATTTAATCTTTAAAAAAATCCAAGATCTGTTTGCAAGTGGTGCTTTTGCCTACTTGGTTTGGTCTCATCAACTTCATACTATTTGGAGTCCTGGAGTCACTGAATTGTCCAAGGCAATGCAGTCTCATCATAGGACTGGAAGGACTCCACAGACAGAAAGTTAAATTCCTGATGTTGCTTCTCCAAACAGCACCACCCTTCAAGATGTAGTATGCCCATTCTTAAGGCTTTTTTTTTTTTTCCTATTCAGTGTTTAATTTGGCTCTTGTACAGCCTGGAATTAGGGGAAGACAAAATCACTAACTTCTATGCACAGTTAAAGTTACAAGAAACTGGAAAGGGGGAAAATGCATTTCAAATTGAGATGCTTTAAGAACTTATCCAGGATTCCTCCGTGGCCATTCTTTTGTTTTCTTAGCCCTTATGACTTCAGCCAGAAAACATTAAAATGAGTTCCTTATACTGTGCATGGTTTGCAGGTGAAGGTTGTCTGAGCTTTAATTTGCTGTTTGATTCACCCCAGGAATTTCAGGTGTTGCACGAGGGACTAAAGTACAGAGCGTACCTAAGTTCTTGGTTGTCAGCCATTGGACCATGGCCATAGTATTATTAAACCATCCAAGCACGCTGGGTCTCAACCACAGAATTTAATTTTCTCTACTGCAGGGACTAATCAACTACCATAGACTTAAAGACTTAAAGAGGCTGTTTTTATCTACAAAAAATTTCCCCTTTCAGACTGATGTGGAGCTAATTTTAGTTTTGTCTATCCTCAGGGTTACAAACATTGATAGAAATTCAGCTTGATGAGAAACAGATAAGAGGTAGAATTTTTATGAATTCAATCTGTAATATAAATTAAAGAAAGATGAAAACTTCAAGGTTTTTGGTGGCAACTTAGTAAATAATGCTTAAGAATCCCACTATAAGCAAATCTCACCATACTCGTTAACTTAATGTATTTTTTCATACTCCAACTACCAGGGAATGCATATTTCTTCCTGCTGTCCCCATTGGGACTTCCCTCTTCTTTGACTCCTTTCCTTCTTGTTGGTACATCCTCATCCTCCACTCTTATCGCATCCCCCCTCTAACCATGTATCAGGGTTCAGAATTGGTGTTATTGAAGCAGAAGCCGGGAAAAGAAAACTATTTTATGCATTGAATGCCTGTGATATTAATCCTGGGCTATCTTCAGGCCTCTTTTACAACAGAGGAAAAATAACCCCTAGTATGTCAGGACCACTGGTTTTCAGATGCTATTACTGGTAACCAAATGTTTCTAATGATTCTCATAGCATCACATTAACAATCAAGATTTTAAAATGATCCTTTTCTTAAAAAAAAAAACAACTTGTAAATATCCTTCGAACTTCCAGTTGTTATTTCTGAAACTATTTAAATAAGACAGACCCAAAAGAAGTAAATAAAATTCATATTTTTGATCATCTAATGGTTGCTACGGAAGCAAGGGATTCCACATGGCGTTGATTGTTCCTCTGCTGATGCAATCAACATGGAATACTAAAATGGAATGGACTGGTTCTTGAGGTGGAAAAACTTTTGATTATGTGGATTACACGATCAGAAGCAGCAAATCCACATGGCTCTGAGCCAAGTGACAATTGAGGAAGGGTACTGTATCGCTTTCAAATATTTAAGGATGAGCTCATTGAGACATCAAAGACATAAGTTTCAATTATAGCAAAGGATTGATTTGATTGCTTTCGAACACAAATTGTTTGGCATAACACCAGAAATTGGGGGTAAATTCCAAGTACTTATACAGGTGACCCAAGACTTACAGCTGCTTCACTTGTGACTATTGTTCAGGAAACAATTAAGAAGTAAGCACAGAGGTGCAGTCAGCAGTACACTCTAGGGACCTCCTGGGAGGTATAGAGTTTGGGGGGCTGGCTAGAACATCAGCCATAATTTTTGATGATTTCTGTGGAAACATATAAAGTTCTGTACAACCAACATAAAAACTAGCTTTTCAAAGCAATTCGGATTTTGTAATGCCAGCCTTGTCCAGAGAAAACCAACTAGTGCCTTCCTCATCACAAAAATTTTATGTATATATACTTTTTCCAGTGGAGCAGAAAGTTGATTTTGAGTGTGGATTGAAATGCCTGATAGCCAGACTATCTTTTGTAGTGTTTTCAATCTGATTAAAATTCTATGTATTTACCTGGAAGGACAACAAGCTTCCTGGTAAGAATCAGAATGGCTAACTGGAAGGAGACAAAATGAGTAATAAGGAAGCGCTTTGTTTCTTTGGTACCTTAGTAGGAAAAACACTAGTGTGTGTCTATCTATCATTATTACACCTTTCTTTTTTATTTGAGAAAACTCTGTAGTTTTGTTAAGTGGCAACTTGCTCGGTCCCAGGAGGTGATTCCTGATCGTCATAAGTAAATCACAGGTAACCTGTTTTCCTCCGCTAGTTATTGGTATGGGTGTGGATCTAAGAGACAGTTCTGGTCAATGGGGTAGGAGCAGAAGCATGAAGAAGAAAGCCTTTTTTTCTGCCATTACTTCCCCCTCCCTTCCAGTTGGGGATGTGGTTTCATGAAGCTTTGATGATGAGTACTTCGGCAGTCATTTTGAGACCATCAGGGGAGAGCTCAACAACCCACTGGAGAAGCGCAGAGTAGAAGCTTGGAAAGAGAGGGGGCCCTTATTGATATCATTGAGTCCCAAGAACAACCTGGCAATCACCTCCTCTGGCCTTCTTGTTCAGAAAACAGTAAATGTTTTACATTGTATGCAACTTCATTGAGTATTTTGATGCCTGTGGCAAAAAGCTTTCCTAATGATAAGCTGAATAGATGCATCCTTACAAGGAATGACAGTGCTTTATTACGGAACTCAGAGACTCAAAGAATATTAGGAAGACTTGAGGTCCTTGGGACCAAAGAATTACAATGATTACCCAAAAGGTTTTTTTTTTCTTGCAGGAAATTGTAGGAAGAATTTGAAACAGAGCAATCTTACCCTTGTAAAAATTAACCCAACTCACAAAGAAACAATTGAGTTCAAGAACTTATGTCCGTCTGATATTTTGAGAGATCCAGATTCTTGCAAAAGTGTAGGATGTGCTGACTAACATTTGATTCAGTTCTCTAAAATGTTTCGTTTCCTATGTTTGAAACCTCTTTGGTAGCTTTCACACCTGGGTTCCAGGAAGTTGGGACATCTTAAGTTTATTTATTGAAAGAGACATGGTCTCAATTACCTTCCAAAGGAAAAAAATATTAAGAAGATCACTATGCATCTGCCAGCTATAAAATATATGAATGTTACCTTTAACCATATGGGGTATTTTTTAGACAATTCCTGAGAAAAGGAGAGGATAAGAGGTAGGAATAAAGGGTGGCGAAGTGGAATTGAATGAAATAATGAGCCCTTTAAATTCACTAGTCTGGCAATAAAGGTTGTACTATACACATGTTAAATTTATTAAGAGGAGGCACGACAGCCCACATGACTAAGAGAGAAAGTGATTTTGAAGGGTTCTTTCAAAATGATTGCTTTAAAGGAAACATTAGCTTTAAACAAAAATTGGGAATAGAAGAAATTTCTTACTAAAGAAAACAATTGTAAGTATTCTTAATTGCCTGGAAATAATTTGTCATGCAAAATTGGACCATGAACGATACATTTATAAAAATGGTTTAGAGGTACTGATGTTGTAATGCTGCATATTTTCTTTACACATAGTGTTCTGATAATACATTCAAGACAAGGGATCTGATTTTCACTTTTACCTCTCCTCTCCTTTCTTCTCTACAACCTCTACCTCCTTTTTGGGGCTAAGGAGAGACAGAAGGGAGGGGAGAGCAGGCATAAAATAACTGCAAGAGCCAATGCTGCTACTCAATGTATTTTATTATTTCAGGAATTCATTCAAAGCTGGGCTGCAATTACATTTAAAACAGGAGAATAATGGGCTATTGACATGTATATGGTTTTAGAAATATAAGGCCTCATTTTCTCAGCTGGAATTTCCCCTACAATGTGCATTTGCATTACATTAGAGATGCTCTTTTGGAAAAGAGGATCACATGCATTCAGACATTTTGACATTATCTGGGTCAGAGGGAACATTTAAAAGCAATAGCCCTACAAGTACCAAAGCTCTCTACAGGCAAGCATCACAATGCATTAGGGAAGAAGGAGGCCAGCTCTGAGCATCTCCCTGCATTGGCCATGTTTTACGACATACCTGCCTAACCCAGACATTAATCTACTGAAGATGAATTGTCCTGGTCATGGTCCTCTGCTAACCTTCAACAGCGTGTACATTACCTAAATTGAAATCTGCACTTTTTCATGCCACATGTGGTTTGATGTGATGGTCCAAGGAATGTAGGGTGCATTAGAATTGGTTTTTATGTGAAGAGAATCTCCCTTCCTATTTACCTTCCAGCAGGGCAGCTGGAGGCGTTCCTTCTCACTTGACAATGAAGGTATTCTTCTCTACTGCTTAACCCAAGAGTACCTACCCTGGCTGGCTCAGAATTGCATGGCACCAGTCGGGTATGTAAGCAACTCAGTGCCTTTCCTATTCTCAGAAGTGCCAAAGACATAATGAAAAAGGAATGCAGAAGTTTTCACCTGCTGTAATTATCTAAAAAAAAAACCCTGCAAAATGAATTCTTTGTCATCTTCCAAGAAGAGGTCAAATGTAAGTGTCAGTGATTACATGAATGCTTTATGTGAACTGAAGGACCTGTATAATTGGTGTGATATGGCAAGAAAATCTCATCGATGTTGCATAAGATGTCTATAATTTTCTAATCTCTCATATCCTATTTCTCCAGACACGACACTCTTTATTTACCCTGCACTTATGTTTCTTTCCTGAATACGCAGGAGAATTAGACTTGTACTGGCCCCTCTGTAATTAGTGGAATAAGGGGCAGGGTTGTGGGGGAGCTAGGATACACTGAGTCTTTGTGAAACTGCCATCTGAATTTTCCTGTTATTCTACAGGTTAAAATTGAAAGAGTAAATGAACACCATAGGGGTCAAGTGCACAGGCTTTATGAATGGACAATCTGAGTTCAAATCCTACTTCTCCATCTATTAGAGATGCGTGACCTTTGAACTTAGTTTCCTCATCAGCTTATCGGTGACACTATGAGAATTAAATGGAATGCTGTAATTATTCATTCATTCAACAAGTACTTAGAAAACACTTCCAAATAAAAAGTACCGTATGTGCCTCCAGCCGTTGGGGGTAAAATGCTATGTTCTGCTTTCATGAAGCCTACAGTTGTTAATCCAGGAAAGCATTTAGGATACAGTGTTTGACACATAGTAAACACACCATAAATTTGCTTTTATCATAATTACTGTAATAAAAGTAAGCAGAGTCACATTTCTACACTTCCTTTTGAAGACATTCCATGCTGTCATGTCGAAGAGCAATAGTAGGGTTATTTTAAACAACTGTATTGACACCCTCCAGAAATGCATAGCTTAGTAGAAATTTGACTGGTCATGCACTCAGTGCAGATACTTTCGTACAACCATTAGGTCTCTGTTTTAGCAATCAAAGATGATAGTGCACTGGTGTATTCTGAGCATTTTCACTTCAAGGTTATTGAGAACCAACTAATGTGCCAGACACTCTTAGGTGGGGGTGAGTCTGGAGAGACTTTTTCCAGTTATTAAAGTCATTTTTGCTGCCCGTGTTCGTGGAACAAATTCAAAGACATTATCTGCCCCTGTGTAGAAACACTATCCATGTTTTGATACATGAAGGACCTATTCAACGTTGGTGATAAGAAGTGCCAATGCTGACGTACAAGCAACTGGACTTTTCCTTGACCCATTAACCCTCCCGCTGTAGAACTGAGTTCACTTGTTTACTGAAAGCACTTAAAGTGGGAATGACATTGTCTAGCAGGGCTCCTTGGAACTGTGTTGCTAATGCTTGTGGGATAAATAAGGACTCTCTGGGAAATGGGTGGCAAAGAACGAGAGGAAAATACGTTGATATAGCCAGGCGGGAGCTGTACACCTGCTGGAGTTACACCTGGCATGAGCCAATTCCATTTGTTCTCTCTTTCTTAGGCAATAAATTTCCTTGGTGAATAATGGTGCACACCTACCAATTTCGAAAATTAGAGAGATAGTTTCCGTTCCAGGGAATTGGCCTAAAGGGTGTGTGGAGAGCTGGAGACTCTGAATAATACAAACTCTCCACAGAGTATTCCTTAGAATTTGTCTGACTGTCATTGGGAACTATTTGCAGAAAGTACAAAGCATTACACATGCCTTTGATGACTAGAGGAGGAAGGGCTGTGCCAAGAACATGGTGAAATGCTGTACACCTCTACCAAAAAATATCCCGAAAGGTCATTGGACTGTTTTGTGGAACATTATTTCCTAGGCTTTGAGAATAACGGCAGTTAAGCAAGACCTCGGATTTGATCAGTCTTAACGAGTAAATCACCAAATGATTTTAGAAGTGCTGATTAAAACAAATACTGTAAAAGCAAGCCCAAGTTTACACTGAATGGTATTGAAATGCAGTTGTCTGTTTTTGTTTTTTTTCCTTTAAGATTGTGAAGTCCTTAGTCTGTTTTCCTTTTCCACTGCTTTGTTGTTTTCAGGAGTTTCGTGGGTATAAAGTATCTCTATAAGGATATAGTTTTATAGAGAGCACCTTTACAGAAGTGAAACCAGCAACTGTGTGTTTTTTGCCTCTCATGGAGATCAGAATGGAACCTTTTGGTTCCAACCACCAGAGCTTTTGGTTCCTGGTTCCTTAATTGGCACCTGGAAGCACTAACAAAGCACAAAAGTATCTGCCAACTTAATTTGCCTAGATAGCTTTTGTGCTCACATTTTCTCCCAGCACTGAGGCATTGGGGAACAGAAGACACAGGGAGGAAATAAATAATTTTCTAATTAAGCTAATGTGCAGAGACAGCACTGTATTTCCCTTGTTGTGTAGACTTAAATACATGAGTCAAGATAGACCAAATTATGCATGATAACAAAAGTTCAAAAATTCCATTGGCTTAAAATATTAAGTTTATTTTGTAATTTCTACTACACTGTCAATTTGGCTTAGTAGGGGCTCTGCTCAGTTAGATCACTGGAGGATACTTGGGCATTTTAACACATGCTTCCAACGTTTCCACAGCAGGGGAGGAAGAAGAACATGGATATGTGAACACTGGCTTTTAATGCTAAGTCCAAACACATGTCATGTTTGCTCCCATTTCTTTGGCCAAATAAGACATATATCTAAGCCTAAGTCAGGGGCAGAGAAGTCAATCCTTTCATGTATCAGAATGTCTACGTCCATTAAAATCATAAGCTGCAGTAGGATTTTTTTTTTGGTAATTTTATCTTTTTGTGTATGGAAGGATGGCCCAGTGAATATAGAAAAGCTATGAAAGCATAAAAGTCAGGCCCAAACTAAAATATAAATTAAATTCTCCCTTCCTTCACCAAGATTTTTTTAAAGTAATTTCAACTTTTATTTTAGATTTGGGAATACACATGCAGGTTTGTTACATGTGTATATTGCATGATACTGAGGTTCAGGGGTATGATTGCTCCTATCACCCAGGTAGTCCTTTCTCCCCTCACTCGCTCCCCGCTTTAGCAGTGTCCAGCATCTATTGTTGCCACCTTTATGACCATGAGTACTCAATGTCTAGCTCCCACTTATGAATGACTACCGTTTCACCTAGCAATCCCATTAATGGGTATATATTCAAAAGAAAATAAATCATTCTTCCAAAAAGACACATGCACTCACATGTTCACTGCAGGACTGTTCCCAAGAGCAAAGACATGGAATCAACCCAGATGCCCAACAATGGTTGATTGGATAAAGAAAATGTGGTACATATACACTATGGAATACAATGCAGTCATAAAAAGAACAAAATCATGTCCTTTGCCACAACATGGATGCGGCTGGAGGCCATTATCCTAAGCAAATTAATTCTGGAACAGAAAACCAAATACAGTAGGATTTGTAAGAGTCTATCATTCCACATACAGTAGAATTTGTTCATTATATTGGGCCAGTGGTTCACAATCAGGAGCAAATTAGCCCCCTACAAAACATTTGGCAACGACTAGAGATATTTTTGGTTGTCAGGAAGGTGGGAGATACTGGCATCTAGTGATTATGGGACAGGGTGCTGCTAAACATCCTAGAATGTACAGGACAGAACCCACTATAAATTATCTGGTCCAAAATGTCAACAGTAATTAGACTACAAGGTTTCTTGAACATAGTGTAAATAAGAAAATTCATGCTCACACAGAAATAAAGACATATTTTAAAGCTCTAGTAATTGAAACTGTGTGGTAATGGTGAGGGAATAGACAAGACAAATAGATTAATGGAGCAGAAAAGAAAGTCTTAACAGTGACATTTTGAAACAATGGGGAAAGATGTAAGGGTAATTGTCTATGTGGGAAAAAGATAAAGCTGTTTCTTTACATCATAGCAGTTGCAAAAATTAATTCTAGATGGATTATTAAATGTAAATGCAAAAGCAGGTTTATGTTTATTAGAAGAAAACATGAGCATGTTTCTATGATCAAAGGAGTAAAAATGTAAAAAGAAAAAGTTTTAAGAAAAATATGCATAATTGTGATAATATCAAAACTACATGACAAGCCAAGAGACTGAGAAAACATTTGCAAATATCTGTATGATACTCAAAAATTATCTAAAATATATAAAAAATTAATCAAACATAAAAGGAAAATACAAATTGAGCCCAGAGCATCTGGTAATTATCTCAAAGTAAGGCACTGCTCAAAAACGAAACAAAACAAAACGATGATGGCATGTCTAAGGGACAGAGAGACAAGACTGAAAGAGCTTCCAGTGAACAAAGCTGGAATAATTTGAACAATAAAATAAATAATATAGTACTGAGTTATAACTTAAAGTATAAGACAAATATACACAAGCCCATACTGAAATAGAGAAATGATTTAACAAATAAATAGGGGAGAAGAAACAAGTCTTTTTGCAGAAGAATTTCAAACATGTTAGTAGATAGTACCCACTAAGAAGGTGGAGCCTGCCCACTGCCAGTCCCACTCCTACCCTTCCTCCCCTCACCTTAAGAGACATGCTTCAAAAGAAAATAATATGGAAAAAAGGAGAAAGTAACTTTATGGTGGAAAAAACTGGCAAATACTACCTTGCTAGATGATCATGTTGAACATGAACATTCATAAGTCATGTTGATATCATGACTTGCTAATATGATGTGATAAGGGGGGCATGTTGCGTCTGTGAAACACATAACAGCAATCCAATCATGAGAAAAAACAGGGACATTCACAAAATACCTAACCAGTACTTCTCAAACTATCAAGGTCATAAAAAGTGGGAAAAGACTGAGAAACTGTCACTGACCGGAGAAGACTAAGGAGAGCTAACCAATTCCAATGTGGTATCCTGATGGGGTCCTGGAATAAATAAACGATATTAGTGAAAAACTGGTGAATTCCAACCAACACCTGGAGTTTAAAGTAATGTGCCAGTGTTGATTTCTTAGTTTTGACACATGTACCATGGTGATGTAAGGTGTCAACTGTGGGGAAAACTAACTAAGGGGGACACAGAAACTGTCTGCACTACCACTGTAACTTTTTTGTAAATCCAAAATTATTCCATAAGAAAGTATATTTAAAAGGAGAAAAGGAGTAGAAACAAAAAATAAATGATCCAAAATAAAAATGGGCAAAGGGCATAAATAAAAAATTCACAAAGAAGAAAACATAAATTGCCATGAATTTATAAAATGATCCTCAACTTTATAATAAATCAAGGAAATGCAAACTAAAATGAAAATGAGAGTTTTTTTCACATTTGACAATGTCCATTAGGGAAAGTGAGTATTTTAATAAATTACTGGGAAGTATAAATTAGTACACTTACTTCATAAAGCAATTTGGCAGTATTCATTAACATTTAAGGTGGTGTCTCACACCTATAGTCCCAGTACTTTGGGAGGCCAAGGTGGATGGATGACTTGAGCGCAGGAGTTCCAGACCAGCCTAGGCAACATAGCAAAACCCCATCTCTACAAAATACAAAAATTAGCCAGGCTTGGTGGCAAGTGCCTGTAGTCCCAGCTACTTAGGAGGCTGAAGTGGGAGGATCCCTTAATCCTAGGAGGTGGAGATTGCAGTGAGCCAAGATGGTGGCACTGCACTCAAGCCTGCATGACAGAGTGAGACCCTATCTCAAAAAACCAAAGCAAAACAAACCAAAACAACAAAACCAAACAAAACAAACTCACCACCTCCACCACCAAGAGCAAACATTTAAAATATGCAACAGCACAGCAGCCCATCAATTCCACTACTTATTAACTACCTAGAGAAATGCTTTATATGTTAATATGGTTTGACTCTCTGTCCCCACCCAAATCTCACCTGAAATTGTACTCCTTTTCCCCATGTGTCGAGGGTGGGACCAGGTGGAGGTAATTGGATTATGGGGGTGGTTTCTCCCATGCTGTTCTTGTGATGGTGAGTGAGTTCTCATGAGGTCTGATGGTTTTATAAGCATCTGGCATTTCTCCTGCTTGTACTCACTCCATTCTACTGCCTAGTGAAGAAGGTACCTGCTTCTCCTTTGCCTTCCACCATGATTGTAAGTTTCTGAGGCCTCCCTAGCAATGTGGAACTGTGAGTCAATTAAACCTCTTTCTTTTATAAATTACCCAGTCTTGGGGATTTCTTCATAGCAGCGTGAGAACAGACTAAGATACATATACATAATGAGTCCTACATGGGAGTATTCATTGCAACGTTGTTTAAAATAGGAAACAATTGAAAATAATATGTCAGTTAGTAGGGATTATTTAAAATGTTCATTCATAATCTGGAATACTATGTTTCATTAAAAAGCTAGACTTATGCATAATGTATCGTATATACATATTGCATAATGTATATTTACATATAATGTTTATATAATGTGTAATATATAATGATAGATATAACGTAATGTGTAATGGAAAGATCCATGAAGTATATTGTTGAGTGAAAATAATTCATTTACAGAAAGCCATATCATCACTGAGGTAATGCATAGAAATACATGTAAAAGAATAATCTCCAAAGTACATATTGTATGAAAATCTAAGAAAAAGATATGCAAGGACCCATGTTGAAGTAAAAATAGTGTTTACCTTGGATAGCAGACTAGGTAGAAAATGCAACATACGGATATCTGAAGAAGAGGGCAGTGATACTTTGAAAATAATGTATTTTATTCATTATTATTATTATTTTAATTCATTATGTAATTAAGAAGCAATTTAAAATAAATAACCTCCTTGGGACTTGTTAAAGATGTTCAGTTTTTTAGAAATTAGAAATTTAGTAGGTTGTTGGTGGGACCCAGAAATCTGAATTTTTAGCAAGTGCTCTGGATGATTCTAAGGCAGGGAGCATATGAGACACTGCATTCAAGAAGCTGGAAGGTAGCAAGTATATTTTCAAGTTGTGTTCCATTTATTACTGACTTTTCTGAGCCAGGCAGGATTAACTTTATATGTCCCACAACCAGTCTTAGAATTTCAAAAGGTCCAAGCTCTGACACAAATGAGAAATAAGACAAAAGATTAAGGCAGATGGAAAATAAAAATATCATCTTAATTACATATAAAGCTGATATTGGAGGATGATTCTGTCTATAGACAGACCTTCATAACATTAAATTGCATAATTAAACAAACTTATGTACTCAGTCATGCAGGCCAGTCTCCACTTTTATTTATGACCAAGAACATGTGTTGTCTTTAGTCAGATGAGTAAGAGAAGTACTACCCGATATATTCTTTCTTGAACTTTTCATTCCTTTTCTCCTGAGAAGCAGTGAGTAAGGGACTGCTCACTGGGTCATCCAAGTCAAGGTCTTCCACATGGAAAGAAGCATCTAAGAATAGGGAAGGACTGAACCCCTAACAGTGTAGAACTATACAAGAAAAAAACATGGCATTGTTCAAAGAAGCTGTATTCTTAGGAGACAAGTCTATCATTTAAATCATAAACTCTTCAAACTAATGCTTCAATCTTTCAATTCCATGTTTCTCCATATTTAATTAAAATGCAATTCACCTTTTTCTATATGATTATTAAAATAATTGTTCTCATTTTTTTACTTCTTTCTGCATTCATGACCTTCTGGGGTCCCCCACTTAACGCTCTAATTTTTTTGGCCAATGGAACTTGAAAATGAGACTTAAAGTCTGTTTGCTTACAGGGTCTTGCAACATTTGCCAGTGTCACTGTATGAATAGGCCTGGGCTAGATATTGGAAGATCAGAATCAGATGGCCAGGATACTCACATTGCCCCAGATGAATATTGCACGGAACCTCCAGACCTGTGAATGAGGTCATCTGACACCAGCCAGTGCCAGATGACCTGCCAAATGTCTGTAGACATGTGAGTGAACTCAGATGAGATCAGAAGCCTGGCCTGAACCAGAGAAAGACTCACCCAGCAGTACTGTCAACTAATAAAGTGGCTAAGTGACTAAGTTTTGGGGTGTCTCTGCAGCAAGAGCTAAATGATACTCTACATTGCAGGAACTGTATAGCTACATAATATCCTATGTTTTCCTTCTGTACTTACAATGTGGAAGTTGTAAAACTTCCTAATGCTGAAAACTTATGTACTGTTTTATAATCTGATCTTTATGAAATAAAACTAGACAGAATTTAACACAACCATTTTAAATCTGTAGGGTTTGTTTTTTAGTTTGTTCTCCTGACACTCATACCCAAATTCTAAGTGAACATTCTCTAGTTAAATATAAATTTGACAGTCTCACTTCTAGGAGACTACAGTAATGGTCCCCCAGAAGTAAGAGTCAACTTGCATAGTAACTAAATTTAAATATAAGCATCTTGATTAGTTTAGGCATTGTTCTCAGGACCCTGCCCTTTGACAATACTGAGAAATACTCTGAGTCTTAGTATGCTCCTAGGAAGAAATTGAGTATATACTTCTTTCCCGAGTGATGGTTTAAGGAATGCATTAGTAAGCTTGAGAGTTGCAAACATGCCACCCTTCCCAATCATGTTTTTATCAGGGGCTAGTTTGAATTGTGTACTGGTGTGCAACTGTTTGGATATTCAAACATAATGAATTTCATTGTTTACATAAATTTGCCTTTACATAGTTATACATGGTTTAATTCCTCTGTGGAAGTGGTACAACTTTGCTTGTAAATAATAGGATGTTACTTCCCAGAATTCCCCACGAAAGGGGGCATCAAAATCGAACAGTCACCTCAGTAGATCTGAAAGGACTGACTTCAGATGCTGTCTTCCAGGAAGAATCACCTACTGCTTTCCAATTCATAAACAGTCCAGGACGCAAACCCCTCTCTTACTCTATCTCACTCCAACCTCAGTGACTCATCTAACATGGTGCTCCAGCACCCAGAACCACCACCAACAGTTCTATTGCCCTCCCCTTTGTTGTTCTTCTCCCCAAACTATCCAAGCTACTCTGGAGATCTTTGGATAAATGCCTCAAGGTTGACAAATGCATACCGCTGGTTGCAATCAAAGCTATTTTAACACAATTGGCTATAGTGGAGAAACATCCAGAGGAATAAGGTTGAAGTATTTGAAATTTCTCACTTAGTTTTAAGTTGTAACTCACCTCATAAAAACACCAAAAGCTAAAGGGAAATTTCTTTGCCAAAATCAGTCTTATGAAATCATGCATTTTGGTACATGCTGAGAGATTACCAGTAAGAACTACCGCAAACCCCCTAAACATCTGCACCTACTTAAAGCACAAGTTTTTGCACTGGCGTGAGTGTCATGCATTCTAAAGTCATTCTTATTGTTTAAATTAAGGGCGGTGGCATCCATTTTTTTTTACTTGGAGCAGTGTGATTGCCGTTAAAGGAATACGTTTGATTCTTTGACATTTTCATTCCTAAGAGCAAAGCAAACTCAAAGCAGGAGATCTTATTCTGCAGAGTGTAAGCATGTATGCTCACCCCAGGAAATGA
Source organism: Ateles fusciceps (assembly GCA_036589455.1). NCBI lineage: Eukaryota > Metazoa > Chordata > Mammalia > Primates > Atelidae > Ateles > Ateles fusciceps. Next base: position 72,284 of record JAZHEH010000827.1, on the reverse strand, counting down.
GAGCAAAGTTTTTGGTAACCATTGCAAAATGCTAATTATGACTGTAATACCACCTTAGGTCAAATACTGGCTGTAGGGTGACAGAAGTGTAACTGGCGTTCTTTTTGGAAGGAAGTGGTTCTGAATATTAGCACCTTGTCCTGTCTGCCTCCTTCTAGCTGATTCAGTGAGAGAGGTACATCATTTATTTTGTTCCTAGAAAAATGAGACATCCTTACCCAACTCTTTTTATCATTGTTTTAAGCTGAGGCAAGACCTTTAAAGTAAGAATGCAGTGGTTACCTCTGCAAAACTGAGGGTGGGTGGGAGGACAGGCATCTGCAAAAATATACAAGAGAGCTTTTTGTAGTGAAGGGAATTTTTTGATATCTTAATCGGGGGTGGTTACATGGGTATGCACATTTGTCAAAAGCCATCACACTGTACACTTAAAATATGTACGTTGCATTTTTAAATGAGAAAGAAAAAAAGGAGGAGGCCAAGTCAAATAGGGTTTTACAGTCTGCGGTACAAGATTTGGGTTTTGCTATGTGTGAGATGCAAATTCACTGGAGGTTTTTCAGTGAAGGAGTGATATGGTCTCATTTGTTTTTTTGAGGCAAACTCTGCCTGTGGCAAAGCCTGAAGGCAGGAGACTGTCCAGGGGCTGCTATTGCAATCCTCTGGGAAAGACCGGATGTTGGCTGGGCAGAGGCGATTGTGGTAGAGGTGGTGAGAAGAGGTGGTACTTCTGCTGTGGACTTTGTGCTGTGCTGTCCAGATCCCCTTGTACATGTGTGAATAATTTAAGCCCCAGCTGCTGGGAAGGTTTGGTTGCCAGCACTCGGAACTGTCTCTTCTGAAGATACTCACCTGCTGGTTTCCTGGGGTAGCCCAAACACAATGATAGGTTAAGGCAGGTCTATAAAGGGCTGCTCCGTGGCCAATCCTGAAGGGCCATCCCAGCCTTGAAGTTCCCTGCAGGTTTGGCTGAGGCCTTGTGACTGCAGCTCAGCCCACTTCTCTCTGCCATTCTGCTTCTCTCCTTTCCCCATGCAGGTGTCGATCCTACAAACACTCTCTGATAAATGCTCACCTCTGTCTCAGGATCTTATACCTAAGGAACCCAATCTGTGATGATTTCTAACAGAAGGTGATTTCATTTCTTATCGGTGTATAAATGAAAGGTAGGAATCTCATCCTCTCATCTAGTGATGTATGATGGGTTGCAATGGTCTAGATACATTAGGCAATGATGGGCCTCTCCCACCCTCTGCCCCTAACTGGCCATGGGACACTGGCCGTCACTTAACTTCTTTGCACCTCAGTTTCATCTGTAAAGTAAGGAACAATTTAATCAAATGAGATATTTCAGAATTTTTTTTTATAATTTTGTGATGAAATTCATTAGAAATATTAAAAGTAACTAAAAACCAGCTTATTATTTTGTTGACAGGACTTTAGACCTTGTCTTTTCTTGATTCATTCTCTGTTAATTAGCTGTTTTTCAATGGTCATATATATCTCTAAAAGGTACATAGGAGACATGAAAGATTAGACTAAGCCTACCACTCCTGTAATTATTTGCAGAACTAAGACTGAGTTGGAGAAGATTGTTGTGAAGAACTACTAAGCTTGATTTCTTTTTTTTTTTTTCCATATTCAGGCTCTGCCCTAATGATTCTGAGAGGCTCCAGGCCACTGCCTGACTTGATTTAGCTCTCCTGGGTCTTCAGAGTCTCTCTTGCCATTTGTTTAAGGCAAACTTGTTTCATTCTTTACATGTGTTCCCTCTGCCTGAAACACTCTTAACTCTTAGCACAGTTAACTCCTACTCATCTTTTAGCTCTCAGCTGAAAAGTTTTACCTTCAAGGAATTTCTTTCTTGACTATCAGTCTTGCCTGGTGATTACCACCTGCTCAGAACATTCCCGTAGGCTTACTCTGTGTTGGGAGATGATTCCTAGGAAACTACACGTAACTCCACGTTGTGAGTGACAGTGACAGTAAACCCAACTCTATTATTAAAAATAAGTGAATTTTATTAAAAAAAATCTTTTTTAGTTACTAATAGCAACACATTACTGGTAAAACATTTCAAAACAAATTATTGGTTATTTGTTACACAGCACTAGTTGGTCACTATACCAAATGAAATTTAGAATCTTTGCTTTAGAATATTTTATACAATATAAGTAAGGAAAGAGTAAACAAATGCACCCTGATTTTGTAAATTTAACTTTTCTTTGAAGGCTTTTCTTCTTTGCAACATGGAGAGTAAGGATGGGAAAGTAATGATTACATGTTCAGCCACCCTTGATGTACTAGCAAGGAAAGAAATATTTACATGCATTTCTGCAACACTGTGTGGTAAACTTAAGATCTCAGGGTGCAAATTCATTGACAGTCTTCTCTTTAAGAAGTGGGGTCTAGGCCGGGAGTGGTGGCTCACGCCTGTAATCCCAGCACTTGGAGGCCGAGGCAGGCAGATCACGAGGTCAAGAGATCGAGACCATCCTGGCCAACATGGTGAAACCCAGTCTCTACTGAAAATACAAAAATTAGCTAGACACGGTGGTGCACACCTGTAATCCCAGCTACTTTGGGGGCTGAGGCAGGAGAATCGCTTGAACCCGGGAGGTGGAGATTGCAGTGAGCTGAGATCAGACCATTGCACTCCAGTCTGGCAACAGAGTGAGATTCCATCTCAAATTAAAAAAAAAAAAAAGTCAGGGTCTATATCTCCACTTGATTCGGGGTGGGCATTATGACTGCTTTTACCAATAGAATAAGAAAGAAATGACATTGTACCACGTTCTAGTCTCAGACCTTAAGAAACAAGCAGTTTCTATTTTCTGTTTCTGTTTCTGAGAGCCCCAAGACTAGCTAAATTCAGGCTTCTAGCCCTTCCTCCAAGAAGCTAGACATGAGAATGAAGCCATTTTGGACTCATCAGCTGATACCTCCAAGTAGCCTCCATACCATGCAGAGCAAAAGAATCATCTAGGTGAGCCCAAGCCACATTTCTGACCCACACAAATGTGAGATGCAATCAGATAGTTGTGGTTTTAAGTCACTAATTTGGGAGTAGTTTGTTACAAAGCAATTGATAACCAGAGCACACTAATTGACATACTTTCTCTTCCATGGTTTTTTCTTTCATCACTCACTTTGTGCGTGTATCTAGCTGCAATGTGTCTATGCCACTAAAGAAAACAAATTGTCTTTTCTTTGTTTCCAAAGTCCTTTTGTATTCAGAGTGGAAAGAGAAGTTTAATGGACAATGGAGCTGTCCATTATTTGTTGGTGAATTAGTCTGTTCTCATGCTGCTAATAAAAACATACCCGAGACTGTGTAATTTATAAAGAAAAAGGGTTTTAATGGACTCACGTTTCCATGTGGCTGGGCAGGTCTTACGATCACGAAGGAAGGCAAAAGGTGTATTTTACTTGGTGGCAGGCAAAGAGAGAAAATGAGAATCAAGCAAAAGGGGAAACCCCTTATCAAACCATCAGATCTTGTGAGACTTATTCACTACCGCATTCCGAATAGCACGGGGGAGAGTGCCCCCATGATTCAGTTATCTCCCAGCGGGTCCCCTCCTGCAACACATGGGAATTATGGGAGCTACAATTCAAGATGAGATGTGGGTGAGGACACAGCCAAACCATATCAATTGGTAAAGCACAAAGTATTTTAAAAGAAACTAGGCCAAGGAGGAGGGTGGATTGCTTGAGGCCAGGAGTTTGAGACCCAATGGGCAATGTAGCAAGATCCCTTCTCTATAAAACTGAAAAAAAAAAATAGCTGGGTATAGTGGTTCATGTAGTCCTGCTACTTGGGAGGCTGAGGCAGGAGGATCACTTAAGCTCAGGAGTTCAAGGCTACAGTGAGCTATGATTGTGCTACTGTACTCCAACTTGGGCAATAAAGTAAGACTCTGTCTCTAAAAAGGAAAAAAAGGAGAAAAACCAAAAAAAACTTGTTTCTAAAGAAAGATGAGCCAGGCATGGTGACTCACTTTGGGAGGCCAAGGTGAGCTGATTGCTTGAGGCCAAGAGTTCGAGACCAGCCTGGGCAACATGGCAAAACCCTGTCTCTACAAGAAAAAAAAAAAAAAGAAAAGGAAGAAAAATGAGATTTATTGTACCCTGTACCTTTCTCAGAGGAGCATCCATTTTGAATGCATCTCCTCCCACCTTGCCCTTTTCTCCTTGCTAATACTAAATTCAATTTAACCTTTTTAGGAAGAGGCACAATGTTCATTACATACAGTGATGGTGGTTTTCAGTGCCACATATTTGTGATAGTTGACATAGAGCATGGAGTGTAATGCTTAGCTGGCCACTCTCAGTGCTCACAGAACTTCCTCCCTCTCCATCCATTCCTCTTTGTCCTCACATTTTGTTAGGATAATCAAAAGCTTCTCAAAGTGTGGCTTACAATCTATTTGCATCAAAATCAACTCTGAAAGCTTGCCAAAAATGCACATTCCTTGGCCCCAAACACTTCATGAATTAGAAACCCAGGAGTGCAGCACAGGAATTTATATTTTAAACAAGTGCTCAAGTGATCTTATACTTGAGTTACGGTCTTTAGGAACATTTAACTGTCCTTGCTTTTAGCCCCTCCTCATTATGGCATTTCAATGTGAGTCTTTTAATATCATTTAACAGCTTTTATCTGCTGTGCCTTCTAAGTTATCTGCTGTCCCCTCATCTCCTGGGTTACTGCTTTTTTCTGTCATTTTAGGTCTCCTTTGCTTCTTATTAAACTGACTAATAATCCAAGGGCTCTAAATAGAATCATTAAATCGATAGGTCTCTTTTTTGTTGATCTGTTTTTGTTTCTCTTAGAGGTTTAGAGTTTTTCTCTCTCAAAGACATCATAGTGGCAGAGACATTTTCATTATACTTAGATTATCACATTTTTTTCCTGATTTTAATTGTTTCAGTTAGTTGGGAAAAGAGCTGCCTGACACAGTTTTGACTTTCTTCTGAATATTTTGATATTTGTATGATCTGCTTTTCATAACACACCCGTGTCTTTTTCACACAATCTGGTAAATATTACAATATTTAAGCATTTCAGTGGCACCAATGCATATCTGAACCCTGAACTAGCCAATCAAGACTCACCAGGAGGCCGGGTACAGTGGCTCATGCCTGTAATTCTAGCACTTTGGGAGGTCGAGGCAGGTGGATTGCCTGAGCTCAGGAGTTCGAGACCAGCCTGGGCAACACGGTGAAGCCCCATCTCTATTAAAACATAAAAATATTAGCCAGATGTGGTGGCGTGCGCCTCTAGTCCCAGCTACTCGGGAGGCTGGGGCAGGAGAATTGCTTGAATCTGGGAAGCAGAGATTGCTGTGAGCCGAGATTGCACCATTGCACTCCACCCTGGGTGTCAGAGTCAGACTCCATCTCCAAAAAAAAAAAAAAAAAATTAAAAGACTCACAAGAAGTGGATTTCAGGAAACCAAGATGATATGTCCTCAGCACCTGAAAAAATATGCAGAAACTCAGGTTACATATAGAATTCATTAGGTGTTTTCTTTGTCCATTCCTGATCAGTTTTCTTACCATCCTCCCCATGAAAAGTAGGTGATCTGGGTGAGTTCACTCACATGCCCTGGTTCAGTTTCTCAAGAACATGTATTGATCACTGCCATAGCTCAAAGCAGGGCCTTGAGTAGGGAGTTGGGAGTGGGAATCTTTGAAAGCAAAAATGAAGGGAGGAGCCCACTTGGAGCTGGGATTCTTGAACTCCCAGGTAATGCAGGGAATGCAGTGATTTATGAACTGTACTGTACTAAGCTACACTAAAATTCTGTGGTACAATTTAGGGCATACTGTATTTCTCCAAACACAGTGATTTCATTTCGACCTGAACAGTTACTCTGCAGTCTATAAAATATTTACATTGCCTTTCTAAACATATACATTATTTACTGTACAGTCTATAAAATATTTATGTGATTTTCTCTAAAGATACTGTATATAGTACATTATTTTTATCCACTTTTTCTACCTCCTAGGAGCAGGCATGCCATGAACTGGAAAATGTTTTTGAAATCAAAGAAAGCAGCAAAAAGGAAAGCATTACTATGGAACTGAGAGAGGAGGTAAGATCTTTGTTCTCAATGGTCTTGTTCCCACCTGCCTGGGTGCTGTAGACCTGTGCTGCCTGAGAAAGCAAGTGACCCAGAGGAGCAGAAGACTACCAGGTATCAGGTACTTTGGGTTGACTATGAAGAGCTAGAAGAAAACTCGATATGCACTCATCCAAATTTCTAAGGAAAAAAGGAAGAAAAATATACGTATGTGAAACACCTAAGGTATAACACAACATGGCATGGAGTAGTATAAACTTTGTACTGACCATCTTGACCAAATAATTGCTATACTCTTACTTCACTTGGTTTAGGTTGAGAGACATTTTCTCTGAGGTGCAATAGAAAATGTGAATGAGAGAACCGAGGCATTCATCTAGAGACTTTAAGCTGACACATGCCACCGTGATTCCCTAAATCCTTAGTAAAATTTACACAGCACTCCAAGTAAATAAGATTTCTAATTTCTCCAGTAGTTCTTAAACTTTTCAGACCATTTGGAATACTGTGACATGAGGGCTATCTATGTCTATGGGTTCCCAAATGTCTGGCTAGGAAATAAATAAATAAATAAAACAACCATGAGAATGTTTTCTCTTCACAATAGGAATTTGGTTTGAAGTTATCCAGTGAGGGTCCAGACTTGGTTCATATTCATTGGAATGCACAGTACCTTTAGTTCTCCAGATTATTATTTTTTAAAAATGGGCTTCATTTTCAGAAACTCAGGATACAGGGGGATGGTATAAAGTTCATTAGAAACCATTTAACACTAAGCTGAATGTCAGCCTACTTTGAAAGAGGCCTATTAGTCAATGTACACAAGAAGCTATCAGCAGTTATGATAAGTCAAAGAAACCAAACAGTGAAACCCATTAGATGGTACTTGTAAGGCAGTTGGATTTTATGAACTGTTTTGGATAAATTAGATTGGGACTGACAGAAAAAAATGGCATTAATAAGAAAGGATTTTTATTTAGAACCCTTACTTGTGGCCAAAAATCCTCAGTTTTGACTGATCTCAAATGATGAACTTGTCCACAACAAGTTGGTGACCTCATAGGAGACACAGAGGACATAATTACACCACAACTAGAAGTATATTTGTTTGTTTGTCTTTTTGTGGCCTTTTCATGGATATAATGGATATAATAGAAAAGATTCTCACCAATACAAAAACAGTATTACTGCTTCCAAAGACCACAATTCAAAGCCTCCCTTCCTTAGTGTAGTTGGCTGGCATGAGCGTGATAAAGCAATTCTGGAACATAATTCTGATAATCTGGCTAGACCTAAGAATAATATTTAGAACTTTTAGATTAATATTATTTCTTTCAAATGTACTTGCAGAAAATGCAAGTTTGTAATCTCGGACAAGAATATTCTATGGTGACAATTGAGAGGAGATGTGTATGATTTTACAAGTTGGGGGAGGGGCAGAGAGGAAGTAAACTAATGAACCTAATCTGAAAACATCCAAAGTGGATGTTCACTCCACTTCAAAGGAATATTTAGAGGAAGACCCAACATTTTCATGAAGTGATAGAAACTAAAAGTATACTTATGTGCCATACTAAGTTATTATAATACATTTTAGATATTAAAAACTCAAAATAGGCATTATTACTAACTACTACCAATGAAAAATAAATTAATGATACATATGTCCACGTCAAATTTTAATTAGTGTAAGTATTTGTGAGGCCTCTATGCTTAGCTAATTAAAAACCATGCTTTTGGGTAATTGAATGATCTGACTCCATAGAAAATATTTTGAATAAAAACCAATAACATGTCAGAAAATATCATTAAAGCTGATAATTTTGGTTTTACTATAGTTGATCTTAAGCTATTTTTTTTTCTACTAATAAGTAGATAGTAGACCCAGTTGTGTCTAGTAAGATTATTTCTACTGCATAGCAACAGAAACATGTCATTGGCATAAGGAAGAAACCTAATCATTTTGCTTCTCAATAGTAGGGAGCTATTCGCCTAGCTCATCCAAAAGTCAAATATTATTAGAATGAGAGTTAAGAGAAGGGAAACCAAATTAAAAGTGTTATTTTGTATCTCTTTTTCCTAGTTTCAATTTGTACAGGACTTTCAACTAAGTTCTAGTAGCACAATAATAGCTGAACATTTCATGAATTCCTACTATTTGCCAAACATTGTTCTACATTATTTATAGGTATTATTTAATCTTCACAAGAATCCCATGAGGCAGTTATCATTATGATACCCATTTTATAGGTAATGGAAACTGAGGCAGTGACAGTCGATATTCTGCCCAAGGTCATGTATCAAATAAATGAGAGAGCCAAGATTTGAATGTGGGCACACTGTAGTGCATCTTGGTTTAGCTCAATTTCCCTGAGAAAGTAGCCCTCAGATAGTCCAATATCCACAATTAGGTATTTATTCAGAAATTGCTGATTCATTTTGATACGAATAGATCATAAAGTAAAATTATTACAACATGAGATGGATGTTGAAACATTTTGAAGAGAATGTGAAATGAAAAACCAATGTGTGTGTATGGCAGGGGTGAGGGGAAGTGTTTGAATGAAGGTAAGACAGATATTACTCCTCCCCCCCCAAAAATAAAGAAAAATGCTGCCTTTTCCTAGTCAGGATTATGTACAAAGCATATCATCTTTAGAAGATAGCCCAGAGAAAAGGGAAAAGGTCACAAGTTAAAGGCCAGGGTGAATTATGCCCTGTTTGGTCTAAGTCTTGACCACTGGCAGAACGTCTCTTCTCTCGGTTAGAAGCCCAGTGAAATATCTGCAATGACATTGCTTTGGCCTCCTGGCATTTGATATTGGATACCTGTCTGTTAGGAGAACAGTTTGTGAGCGGCTATTACAGATACCATATAAAGAAGATAAGACAACATCTTTGGACCAAGTTTGCCCTGGTCCAAAATAAAGATTGTTTTGTTGACTGTTGGAGACATTATTAGATTTATCATAAGGATAGCTGAGTTTAAATTTTGGCCTTTTCACTATGTATTTAATTTTCTGAAAGATCTCTAAACATTTGTCTAGCTTTCTTTCTAGAGTATGTTTCACAATTATAATGAATAGTTTTCATTATTGTTGCACAGTTTTAGAGTGAGCATGGCAAATCGGTCAAATCATCATTTGCCTCTATCTTTTGTTAAAAACATGCATCATAATCTTTTTTTCTCTGCTCAGGAATACTATAATCATACATATAATGACGGCACAGTTTAAGTTTATAAACAACGATTACTGCATTATCTGCCTTACTTACTTGTTTGGAGGACATCAAAAAGAAAAAATAAACACCATACAACAGTTATAGTTTATTACTTTAAATCTAATACATTAAGTCTACAATATGTTTAGACAAAATGTATATATTTAACAACAAAAGTCAAAAATTACTCTGCGGTAAGGACAGTGGATTTTAGTTTTGTGGCTGTAATAATTTGAGGGGCAAATCACCTATTACTGGTTCTTCAAATGGAGCCTAATTGGCTTCAAGGAATAGAAACGTTTAGCTCAGTTAAAAGAGAAAGGCTTTTAACAAGTGAAAAGGGGAACTTGCTGTATAGCAAGCTTTCAAATACATGAATTAAAGTAGAGTTAGTTCTGTTAACTACAGCTAGATACATGTTAGAATCATTTCTGGGTCTCCCAAGGGTCACGAAATATCTTCACACTCTCTCTCAGGGTTTGCATGCTTTATTTCAGCTCTAGTTATCTGTGACTGTCTGCTCACTCTTTCACCAGACTGGCTTCTACTGCCTACGCATGGTCCCACATGGTGACCCGCAGTGTGTTTCATCTTATAGGCCCAATACTCTCATTTGCCAACTGCAGCCCTGATTCTCAACTGAGCTAGCGTGTCTACTCCAGATGGAGTGTGCATTTCTCAATCTTTAATTATGGAGAGGAGGGGGATGAGCAGTATGAACATCCATCTTTCATATTTTAATATAACTTTATATTTGGAAAAGTTAAAATATAGCCATTATTTCATTATGCAAATTCTGAAAATGAAGGCTCCACAAAATCTTCTTGGGGAATGAGGGAAAATATTAAAGCATAGCGACATGTTGACTAATTCTCTGTGTCTGTGTAGTTAAGTTTAAATTCAAGAGACAATAAGCGTTGGCCTGAAGGATTTGAGCCAACTGCTGAATTGACTGGCCTTGGACAGATTTTTCACCTCTGCTCTAGTCCATTGTACTGAAGAGAGGATCACGTGGAAGGAACTCTGACCGATCTCTTCAGCAGGGAGTATGGTGATGCAATAACCAGAGAGAGCACTGGGTGGTTAAGTTCCCCTCCCCCACCCAAATACGTTAATTAGGTAGCAGAAATGATCAGTTCTATTGATCTTGGGCTCACATTTTTAAAAAAGGAATATAACTTAAATGTCAGGAATTGAGAAAAGAAAATGCTGGAAATGAGATATGTCAAAAGCAAAAGTGTATCTAAAATGCGGTTAATGCAGTATGGTTTGAGGAGGATAAATAAAGACCATCTCTTGAGGTAGAGTCCAAAGCAATTTTGCCACTGAAATCATAGGTGCAGTTGCTCTCAGATGCTCTGCCTCTGGTGAACATTTCTGATGGGAAAGAATTCTTGGCGGAAAGCTGCCAAGTTTCCCTAACGTATCTACCATTAGGAAGGAGTGGGTAGGGCCCACTAGAAAGGAAGAAGATACTAGTGTACTCATGCTCGCAGCAAGATTTCCTTCCAGACATGGCTCTCCAGCTTTAAATGGAGAGCAGATTTGCACCTATCACTAAAAAACTGGGAATTCAGGTTTTAATGTTTCAAAAAATGTGCTTGGATTGGCGTTTCCTTCCTTTCTTGCTTCCAAGGAAGTAACTTTTGCTTGGAGTCAAGAAAGGAGCCGAAAAGACAGTGGAGTGTGTCTGGATGGGGAAAGAACAGGGTATGGAGGAAGGAAGGAGGCTATGGAGGGCAGTAAAAACTAGCTTTTCTTTGTAAGTTTACTTCTCAGGGCCATTCCATGTGACCTCTTCTTAACTTATTTTGGATGCAGGGAGAGGAAAGATGAGATGAGGGGCCCCCAGAGTCCAGAGACAGAGAGGAAGTTATTAATTCAGTAAAGCTGTGTGCTTCAGAAAGCCCTCCCTATTGCAGACGAAGAGAATGTTCTGTGGAATTTTCTTTTCTTGAAGGTCGGCATCCTCATGTGATATTTACATGATATACTATAATAAAGTGACCCAGATAGGATTATGCGCAGCATTTTTATGGCTCTCATTCATTTCTCCTGTTAAACTGTACAGTCTTTATCCCACACAGATTTGTGAGGAGGCTGGGCTTTTCTCAGCCTAGGCCTGCCAAGACAGCTCCTGGTATGCCTCTTTTGACTTTTCTCTCTGTCCCATCTTCCCGGCTGTTGTTAGTTTATTTTGCCTTTGGGCAGAACAGGGCCTCTCCCTTCCTGTTAGTGCTTTGTCACTGCTCAGTCAGCGTGTTACCAACTCTCCTCTCTCTGTGCGGTTCCTCCCCTTCCCACCTCGTTCTCAAGAATGCATCCAGAGGTGCCCAGGAGTGTCCCATCTGCCCTCTGGACTCATCTGGTTTTTATTAGGTGACCTCGAGGAAGAGTGTTTTAACTTTGCTTTAGGTTGTGGGGAACCAGGCTTTCAGAGGCCTCTCGGAGGGAGGAGAGCTTATTCCCAGGGCTCATACAGGCCTGAAGTTACTGGCTTCCTAAAAGCTGTTCCTCTGTTTTGAAAACCTGCGTGAGTCTGTTATTGTTGAGTACTCTAGAGGCTAATCACTCAGAGGGAGTCTGATCCTGTGCTGTCTGAGTGAGAGCACTTCGAGGCCTTTGTCTCCTTGCTGCCTGCCTGCCTCCCAACACAGCAGCAACGTGCCTCCTGAGGCATTCCTCAGTTGCCCTCTCTGGGGCAGACAAACCATTCACACCAGGAGCTCCCAGAGGTGTGAGTGGCAGAGGATGTGCAGTTTTGAAGTAAATTTATTGGGTTGTCTCAAAACACAATGTTATCAACGGTTTACCTCAGTTTGTTTTTCATTTTTCTATTGTGAAATGCAACATACGTTTAGAAAAAATACACAAAACATATCGGTTCGTGTCAAGAAAATATTATAAAGCAAACAGCTAGGTAACTACTACTTCGTTATTTAAAATGCTACTTTTTTAATGCAGAGGTAAAGGTCCTTAAAACATGGTCCCTTTGGCTCATGGAAAATAAGTAGGAATATATAAGTGAAAATATTGATTTGGATTTTATTTTATTTTATTATTTTTCTCTTTCTGTCACCCAGGCTGGAGTGCAGTGGCACGACCTTGGCTCACTGCAGCTTCCACTTTCCAGGTTCAAACGATTCTGCTACCTCAGCCTCCCGAGTAGCTGGACTACAGGCATCTGCCACCACGGCCGGCTAACTTTTATATTTTTAGTAGAGATGGGGTTTCACCATGATGGCCAGGCAGATCTCAAACGCCTAACCTCAAATGATCTGCCAGCCTCAGCCTCCCAAAGTGCTGGGATTACAAGTGTGAGCTACCACACCCGGCCTTGATTTGAATTTTAATATCTTAATGGTGCAATTGTTGTTTTATGTTCATGTATTTGCTGAGCAAATTAATTATTTGCCTGTACATCAGTCATTTCATGGTTGAGGTGAAGTTTTTATCCCAGGTTACCTTCCCTCATGAAACTATTGTATTTCAGGACTATCTCCTACTTCTTCAAGGTTTAACCCATAAAAAACTAAATTAATCTATATATTAAGGTACACAAAACACAGTTCTTTGTACAGATAAAGTAAGACTACTGCAAAATGACCAAGTGAATCTAGATATCCTGCATTAACTACTTTTGGAGCATTCTAATTTTACCATCACTCTCCCCATTCCCATGAATAACTCTACAGGGATGACTAAGTGAAATCTTTTCACTTCAATAAAATATTTAATATGTGCTTACCCTGTACTGGGCATTGTTCTTGATGCTTGAGCCATATGAGAAATAAAAAGATCCTGTTCTTGAGGAGCTTACATGATGGCAGCAAAGAAAAGGGCCACAATAATTAGCAAAATGTATAAATAAGTTATACAGTAGTTGAGTTGATGTATAAATAAGTTATACAGTAGTTGATGACACAAGTTGATGAATGGACAGCTTAATTATGAAATAGGGTTGTCAGGATAAGCCTTCTTAAAAAATTGAGATACCGTCAAAAGATTGAAGAAAATGTAAGACAAGGTCAAGGGCTTGTTTTCATGAGGGAGACATTTGGGTACTCGCAAGTATATGAAGTCCTTGTCACTGACGTGTACCTTGATGAAGTCGTTGGTCCCCCGCGACCACCTGGCTCTCGAACAACACAGCCTTAAGCACAGGGAACTCCTTGTTTCCTTTCTCAGCCAAGCATGATGAGCTGATCTATTTTTGATCCTGACTTTGGACAGGGCCCTTCAGCCAGAAGACTGATGCTTAAAGTGATTCTCCGTGGACCAGAGGCATGCACTTGGGATCATAAAATCAGCTTCATCTCTGGGCTGTGCCCCTAAGGGTGGAAGGGGCAGGATTCAGCAGCTGCTCTTGCATTTCTGTTCCTAAATTTTATTGTGTTGATTTTTTTTCCTTCCCAATCAGTGATCTTACTTTCAAAATATTTTCAAAAAATATATATTAAAAAATTTTTTTTCTTAAAAACCTCCAAACTCATCCTTCTGATACTTGACTTTGTGATGCTGGGGATGGGACTCTTCAGACCACACTTATTTTTACAAGTTGCTCCTGTTAGGCTCTGTCACAGGAGGCAGTAGAGGGGGGACAGCAGGAATGAAGGTGACAGAAGGGACTTGTTCCTTCCTATTTGCTTCTTGTGGGCTTCCTATGTGTGTCATGTTCCTAGCAATACTTCTTCAACCTAGTAGTAACAGTCCCTTCTCTTAGCAGCAGTTTTCAGTGTTTCTAACAGTCCAGAACTAACCTCATCACACTCTCTCAGAAACCTCAGTGCCTCTCATTAGAGGACCGAGCTAGTAAGTTTTAATATTTCCAGTCTCTTTTCTCTAGTCCAAAGTTATGGAAGCTTCTTTCTGCTATGTTTTACCTTTGTTATACCCCTTTTTATCTGTTTGCTTACTCAGTTAATAACTTTATTCCAGTTAGCAATTATTTATATGACATTCTCTCTATTAATATAACCAGCTAACATAAAATGCAAAAGAAAGGATTTAGATATTTAATATTTAATATCCCCCAAAGATTACTGTAATTATTTGTTTTTTAAAAAGAGATGACTAGGAACTTGGTTGAGACGTTTTTTTCAGTGCAAGTGATCAATGACGGAAACAAAAATCATTCATTGCAGAGGAACACTGCTCGTCACTCATACTTTGAGAAATGCGGGGGAAGCATTCCAGTTCTCCGGATTTACTTCTTGTCTAATTCACTGTGCTTTCAAAATGAGCAGCTTGGCAATATAGAAATTTAGACTCACGTTTCTATCTATAAATCATCAGTTTGTCCCTTATGTTGACAGTTGCTGTACAAAATCAGAGAATTTCAGAGTGTTCCAGCAACAAAATACAAGAAATTTCGGAACATATAAATTTCGAGTGTTTTCTACCTACGTCAGCAACATCGCTTTAGAAAAATACCAAGAGGACATTCAAGTGCCAAGATGGGAAATAAAATAAATAGGAAAACAGAATTCAAAATAGGGAGCATGCTTGGATAACCAAACTAATTATTGAGAGATGCCATAGTGACTTACTAAGCTGCTTGTTAGTTACCTAAGTGAAGACAAGCTGGAAATGTAAAAAAATATGTGTCAAGTCCAAAGCTGAGGATCAGACCAAAAAAACACTATTTCAAGCAGATGTTATATCTTTCATCACTCAACTATTGAGCAGTTACAATAATGTAGGCCCAACACTATGAATCATTAGGGATAAAAACAAGATGAACAGGACTTAGTTGACCTCCTCAAGGAACTTCTAACTTGGTAGTAGTTTTGTCATGAGTAGCATTAACATGACTTTTAAAAATGGCCAAATTCAATTGAAAATGTGGATGAGGGAATAGGAAATAACCATATAGATGATATACAATAGATTATACAATAGGACCACCAACCTGACCATCTCCGGCATCTACGAAGAAATATTCTTGCCCCCATTTTCCTCACCAATTTAACAGGAGTATCTGTTAAGCCCTTTGTGACCCTTAAAAGGAGTAAGCCAACATTTTCATGAATAGCCTATTCATATGCCAGGACCTGGACCTCTATATTCACTTTTACCATTTCTAATTATTTTTTTACAAGTGATACCAAAGGGGTGAGGGAATGAGAAAGAAAAAAAGCTTTAAAAATTGACTCCTTAAAAATCACATCGTTTCACTTTTCTCTTTCATTTAGTTTAAGTGCCTTGGCTATTGCCTTTATATTGTACTTATTTGTAATGATCAGTTAAATTGATGAATAGCAGAAATAGTAAATTTAATAGATTGTGCTTAATGTTTTGCTCTTGAGCTAATGTTCTTCTAAATTAGTTAGGTTTAAATGATTATGTCTTCCTTTACAACTGCCTCAAATTCTAAAATGCCTTGTACCTGAATTAAGGACATTTAAAGGAAATGTAGCAGCAGGAAAGAGCTGAGTGTTAGAAAGAGTAATATCTTAATGCATTGTTATTGCTTTATTGATCGGATCGATTCTTTTTCTTGTTCATTTTCATAGGTGCTCCCATCGTGACAGCAATTGTGAAAACCGCAAAATTTCTCCTACTTACAGCTTTCTGTATTCATTTTCCATAAATTTTAATAGAAGCCTCAAATCTTGCTGCAAAATGTTTTAGTGCAAGCATGAATTATTTTGGAGAGCTGGTTAATAATCCCTTTGGCTCACCTGCATTCCTCTTAGGTTATTGAATTTATATGCTTATGGTTAAATATATATGTATATTTTCTGTGGCTATATATGTAAGCTTTGGTTTATGTGACTAGGGATTCCCTGTTAACAATAATTTAGCAAACATGTCCTTTAAAAGATCACAATAATAATGATAGGTATTAAACACACACACACAGACACACACACAGTGATCTTCGGAGTACAGGAAAGAGGGTATCTGATGCATAGACGATCATTTCCAGGCATTATCCTCAGGTGAAAATGGACTAGCAAGAGTAGGAAGGTAGCACTGTTTGGGTTGTGGGGAAAATTAACAATAATATTTCCACAGTCATTGTTCTCTTTTTGAATCCATGCTTTCTTCTGATTTTCTGAAAAACACCAGGGCTTTCTTCTTCTGTTGGCTCTGTATGTGGTTTGCAGAGGTGTCATTGTTCTTAGCCACATCCTGTTTTCCTTTAGATGGCCTCTTAGGTTCAGTGGGAGTTACCAGAGGGTCAACTTTGTTGTCTCTTGTGATGGAGAAAAACACTGTGTGGTTCAAGAACACCAGGAGCCTATTTAAAAATGCTCCTTTTAGCTTGCAGTTTTGAAAATGAACTTTATTTCCCATTAGCAGTAATTGCTGTAAAAACTCATGGTTGCTAGATATTTCCTGGTGGAGAGCATTTCTCAAATCTAGAAGAGGCAGAATTGTGGTCAGTACTAGTCAGTTTTCTACTAAGTACAAATCAATTTTCACTTTTCCCTTCTTTATACATGGTCACCTATTGTAAAATATTTGGGGAAAGGGAGAGTTTGCCTTATTCCTGCTGTGCTGTTAGCCTTTATCCCTGCGGCTCTGGACTCAGCTCATGAAGAATTGCTGCAAACTACGGGAAGACCTTAAAAACTGTATAAACAGGGTCTCTTCACTCTTACGGCTTCATCCCTGCCTCCTGTCATCTGGCCATAAAACTACGCTTAAAATTACAACATAAATGATGATATTTAAAACTATACAACATGGGCTTATTCTCATATAGTTCCAGAACCAGGAGGCACAGTTAAAGCCTTTGCAATCTGTTGTCATCCTCTCCTGGGTGCATCTAAATCTTGCTGTACTGCCCCAGGTCTCTGACTTCCTTCCCTTCCTAAGGAAACCTCCACTCCAAAACATAGTTTTGGTATAATCTTCATTCTTTCTTGGTCCTCCCACAGCACATTTCTCCAAATCTGGATGAGTACTCAGTGAGGCTTTGCCTCACTGATATCCCATAGAACAGGCCAAAGTGGGTATTGCACCCCGACTGAAGACCAGAGCCCTTGGGCATCTATCAGTGAAAGTTTTTAGATAGGTCTTTAATTCTTTTAAAGGCACTTTTGGATCAAACTCACATTTCTCCTGAAGACTAACATTAATATTTGAATTTTTCTTTTTTTTTTTTTGAGACGGAGTTTCACTGTTTTTGCCCAGGCTGGAGTTCAGTGGTGCAATCTTGACTCACTGCAACCTCTACCTCCTGGGTTCAAGTGATTCTTGTGCCTCAGCCTCCAGAGTAATTGGGATTACAGGCATGTGCTACCATGCCTGGCTAATTTTTGTATTTTTAGTAGAAACGGGGTTTCTCCATGTTGGTCAGGATGGTCTCAAACTCCCAACCTCAGGTGATCCGCCCGCCTCAGCCTCCCAAAGTGCTGGGACTACAGGCATGAGCCACTGCACCCAGTGTTTATTTGAATTTTTAAATCTAATTTCTTAAAGAGAAAAAATATATTTTTCTCACCCTATAATCTGGAAGTTATTGTAATATTATAACAATAATTTTTTTCTTTTCATCAATCCATCCCATTCCTCAAGTCTTCTGTGAACACCAAACGTAAAACAAGCTAAAGATTCCAAACACTTCTTAGTGGTTCCTCTTCTGGCTATACAAAAACACAGCTGAAGCTTTGAAATTATTTCCGTAGTTTCTAATTAGGTGGGTGGAGTCCTATGTTTTCTTTTTTGCAGTTACATTTAAAAGACGGGTTGCCTGTGAGTTTCGACAGTTTACATCAGATTAATTCCTGTTTGCCTCATAGTATATAGACAGAGCGTCAAGCTTGAAATGACAAGACCTGGGTAAAGATTCGAGCTCAACTATTTACTTCCTATTTGATTTCACAAAGTTTTCTCAAATCTTTAGAAATGTGGTTTCCTTTCCTATAAATTGTGGCCAGTAATAGTGTTCATCCCTTGGTTATATTATGGTTAAATGAGAATTTGAGTGAGAACAGTTAGCACAACTCCCAAGACCTAATAAGGGCTTGATAATGTTGTGTTGTGAATTCATGTCTAGTTTTACTGTATGATAATAGAAGGTTATTACCAGCCTCAAAAACAGCCAAATTTCAAATGAAATTACTTATGACTTGCAATATTGATTATATTTTCATTTTCTCCCTAATTTGGCAAAGTCATGTTACATAAGAACTTTTAGTTTTACATGCATTAAAAAAAAAATTTAACTAACGACACTAATTGATAGGTTGCTTGTTAATTATAATTCAAGGCAGATATTAGAATATGATCATTTCACTTGAATTTTTATGTAGGGACCATTCCAGACACAGTTTTTTTCATTTGCTCTTTGTAATAACAGGAATGGTCTCCATTCATTGCACGAATAACTGTGGCTATGTGGCTGAAAGATTAAGTGCCTAATATACATTATCTCATTTAATCCCCACACCAACTCCATGATGTTTAGAACATTAACAGGATTTTACAGATTAAGAATCTGACACTCAGAGAAATTAAATAGCTCACACAAAATCTCGCAGTTAGAAAGTAGGAGGGCTCTATTTGAAGCCAGATCTGATACCAATGCCTGAACATTCAATAACTACATATCTTATGCAACCTGATAATTTCTTCTGATAATCTTTTCTTTATATCACAGATAATTCTTTCTTACTGCTACCTATCCCGCAGTTGACTCCCGGATGCCATCATGGCGTTCTTAGACGGTAATCAGCTTTACCGCTGTACTTTTCTGAAGGGTAATCTCCTTTCCTAGTGCTTCCACTCTTGGTATCTAAATTTAGGTAACATTTGTCACACAAGACTATGCAGGATGAAATATTGCCTTAATAATCCTTAAGTAAGTTCTTTGAATTAGAAGTGCTGTAAAATAACAGGAAAAAAATTGATGGGTGGACCCATGTGATGGTATAAAGTTTCAGTTTAAGCAAAATTTTTACAAACCACACTAAAATGGCAGCACAACGACGACCAACTAGGAGTTGGAAAAAATACAAGCCAAATGTAGTGGGAAATCATCTCTATCTCTTCCTTGATGCTATTTAAAAACATCTTCCCCTAGTGTTATTGTCCTTCTTTGTCATTTGATTAAGTTCTGTGACTTCATACCTATCCAAATGCCGTGTTCTCTCCAGACTTCTACAGAAGTAAGGCAAATTCTGTCTTTTTTTTTTTTAAAGTAATTACTCAGATCTCAGCCTTTAAGTATAGTTGCTTTACCAACTTTTTGCATATCTTTAATTGTTTTTTATTTGCCTTTGCACACATGTGCAGATATGTTTTCTTCCAATGCTTACTGCAGTTGCTTGCTACCTGAAAATAATATCTTTTTTCTTAGAAACTATAGGCTGGCCCTGGAAACAGTCATAAAGTCCACTCTTACTTTTGCCTGAAAGAGACAGTTTTCTCTATTGTTCGTAGGGTTTTTACTTCTCTTTTCTATATTTCAGTATCGGAAATTCCCTGTTTACAGAAGTCTGGCATATGTTGGTTATTTTCTTTGACCTTGTCTCCACTGAGTGTACTGTATTATCACATAAAAATACCTAAGCCAGTCTGCGTTGTAATTCTTTAAGCTATAATGTAATTGAAATTCAAAAGATCCTAATGAATAAAACCGAACATGGATCCAAATGGAAATAGAATAGGCCTTTATAAACATGCAGGCAAATTCATGAAAATGTAATAGATTTGACTACATAAAAACTTAAGTTTTCTGTATAACATCAGTAACAACAACATATTCATAAAATAATTAGGCAAATGAAAAAACTGGCAAAAATATTTGCCACTTTGAATAGATGAGTTCTAATAAATTAAATGAGAAAAATACAAATGTGCTGTGGAGAAAGCAAAAAAACATGAAGTGGGAATGATTCAGAAAAGACTAAGTATATAAAAAGTACTTAACGCTACTAGAAATTAAAGAAGTAAAAATATTTCATTTATCCAAACAGAGGTATGCAGAAATTTATATAGTCCCATATATATGTGTATGTATATATATGTGTGTGTGTATATATATATATATATATGTTGATTAAGTTCTGTGACTTCATACCTATCTAAATGCCATGTTCTTCTCTTCAGACTTCTAATATACATATTTGTGAGGACAGACAGACATATGGGCACTCTCCCTGCTGGTGTGAATGACATTGGTACAACCTTTTTGGAAGTTGTACCACTTCGAAAATAAGTTTCTAAATCCCTAAGTATGTTTTTGCTGCCTGGTCCAGTAATTTGACTTTTAAAAACTATCTTAAGAAACTAATTTGCACAGTATAATAATTTAAACTGGGATCCATGCAAAGATCCACTTAGAAATTGTAAATTGCAGACTTGATTATAAGAGCCAAAGTTTGAAAATAATAGTTCAGATGAATAGAAAAGATTTGTGAAAGAAGTTATGTAGGTACCTACCTAAGAAGAGATAGTCTGCAGCAATTAAAAAACCATCCTTTAAATAATACTTAATAATATAGGGTAATGTTTATTTTGACTTGCTAAGTGAAAAAGATGTTACAGAGTTGAATATGCAATGTGATGATAACTGGAAGAAATTATAATATATCTATAAATATTCACAGAAAAGAAAGATAAAACATACTCCAAAATATTAATATCAACTAACCTTTAGTGGACACTGGATTAAAATGATTTCTATTTTGTTATACTGCTTTTTTCATCAATGGCCATGTATCACTTGCAAAAAGATACACTTTAAAAATAAAAATTTAAAGACCATCTGTGCTACCAAAATGACTGAGATATAAGGCAGTTTAGATGGAGTATTTTCTTTACTTGTTTTCCAGATATTTTTATTCACACTCCTAGACATTAATCTATTCTTTTATTTTCAAGATGTGTTCATGAAACTGTATTTCTCACTCAGAACTCAGAGAAAAGATGAAAGGCAGTCATTACCTTTTCTTTTTAAACAGGCAGTAAAATCTATTTTTAATGGTTCTGTTTTAAATCCCTGTTGATAGAAACATTTATTTAACCTCTAACTCTGTTCTACTGAGACATTTTTGTTTACATCAGGCTAGACCTTGACCCTCCCAACCTCACACTCAGGGGAAACTTGTTGTTGTTGCTTTTACAAAAGATTCGATTGAAACTGTTTTGGCTGATTCTTTTAGAGCTGGAAATAGCCAAGAGCTATTCTACTTTGGACTATTTGGGGAGACTTTATTTTTCCCTCCTCTGGCTTAAAAAGATTTTATTATGAAAGTGAAATTATACAGACAGTGAATAAGGAAGGAATATGTCAAAACCTTTATTGCCCCAGGAGCGTGAGTGGTAAGAATGATCTTTTGCTATTGGGTATAGCTTCTTAGTTCTCACCTGTTTTCGTGGAGGCATAGTGGCATGCAGGCAGAGCTTCAGTTACGGTCTTCAGGGTCCGGCAGATAATTTGATAGGATGAGGCTTGGTGTCTAGTGTTAGGTAGCAAGCATCTGGCAGCCTTCCATAGAAACACCTCTATCTGCCTCTAGGGGAACTCGGAATTGAGTTTACTCCATTTTGCAGAGAATGCCAGGAGTCTGCTTGTATGCTTGCTACTCAGTCTATGGAAAGTGAGAATATTGTCACTATGGGAAGAGTTTTTAGGTGTGTGCAGGGGATGCTGTTAGAAGGAAGAATGAGTCCAAATTATTTCCATTCACCTCTCTAACTCCTTTCAGCCTCCCAGCCTCTGGGAAGATACTCTGAAGGTTACCACTCCATCTACAGATCTCCCATGTATCATCGACCATCCCAAGGAAACATGGGAATGACAGAGGCCACAGTAACCACCGCATGACCCCAACTCTGCTCACTCCTGTGGTGTCTCCTGACCAATTATTACTGAGAATGTTTCCTGTGTACTCAGGTGCAGTCTTATCAGTTACCACATGGTGCTCATGTAATTTTTCCTCTCTAGGCAATTATAATTTCTTAAAGCATCCCTGTTTTTTTGTTTTTTTTTTCTAAAGTGGAGTGTGGGACTTAGAAGCTAAGATCTAGTGTTTAGTGTGCTCATTGTTACTGGGGGATGCCATTGCTTCTAGGTATTCTCATTGGGCAGAGCTAGGAAATATATGTGTATATATGCACATATAAATATTTACACACATATTTATATCCCATACACACACCTCTTCAGTGATCTCTTTATCTTTCTGTGTGTATATTTGTCTCCAAACCATATATGTATAGATGTGTGTGTATATATGTGTTTGTTTCTCCAATTTAACACCACAGGCTTCTTTCTTTTGCCTCTCCCCTCAGGTGTTTCCAGTTCGAACACCTCAGGCTTCTTTTTTTCTTTCTCCTCTCCCCTCAGGTGTTTCCAGTCCAGCACCTCGGGCTTCTTTCTTTTCTTTCTCCTCTCCCTCAGGTGTTTCCAGTCCAGCACCTCGGGCTTCTTTCTTTTCTTTCTCCTCTCCCTCAGGTGTTTCCAGTCCAGCACCTCGGGCTTCTTTCTTTTCTTTCTCCTCTCCCCTCAGACATTTCCAATCCAACTCCTTGTGTATTTCCAATCCAACACCTCAGGCTGCTTTCTTTTCTTTCTGCTCTACCTGTTTGAAAAATCTTCTCTAGCAGTATAAAATTTAGCTCCCAGTATCCTCCAGGTATTTAATTATTTACTCAATCAATTTGCTTTTTTATTAAATGTCGACCTTGCAACCACAATGGCCGTTGAAGAACTGCCATCAAGCTGCGATCTCTGCTTCTCCCTGCTGCAGCCTGTATCCATGACTGGCTTGCTGACCTGCACCTCAGAGAAAGGAAGGAAAGGGAAGAGAAAACAGAAACAGAAGGTATGGAAATTTTTAATAACTTTTTTCCTTATTCTGTTTGCTTACAGTATTTTTCACACTCTGTACCTGCCTTGAAGGTTTGACATCCCAATCCAAAGCACACTAGCATTCATAAATATGAATTTTCTTGCATACTTTGTAAACTTATGATCACTTCAGATAGTTTTTTTTAAAAGAGCTTAATCCCTATATGTACCCACTCCATCTCCTGTAATATCTTAAACTTCTTGCCTTTTAAATCAAACATAATAGCTTTAACAACAGAAAAATAAATTTGATACAAAATATAATATGCTAGAAAAACTTGACCTCATATACAAAGCTCTTCCACTGCCAGTGAAAGTTAAATGCCTGAAGATAGGCTTTTCTTAAGTTAACAGTTCTGGTAAAGTCTGTGTGTGTGTGTGTGTGTGTGTGTGTGTGTGTGTGTGTGTGTGTGTTTTGCTGTTTTTCTTCTTTGTGGATTTTCTACCCTCTACATGTTTTGAAAACATCAATGCTGAAAAAGTAAGCTGTCAAGAAAAGGCTGTACATTGCTTTTTTTAAACTAGAATATGCTGACCCCTTCCTCTCTTTACTGGGACAATTCTTATCCAAAGTTTTGGCTCACAAGATACTTTAAATCTGTAGAAATTGCTAACAACACATTTTCTTTGTTTCTTGGGCATGGAACTTGACTGCATTTTCTAGGCTCCCTTGCCATTACACAAGGCAAAGGAATATGGCTGAAAGTGGTATACAGCAACTACCTCTGAGCAATGCTTTCTGTTCCCTGTCTTTCCTCATAGGGTGGCCAGATGAGGAGCACTCAGTAGAGAACCCCAAAACCTAATGGTGGAGCCACTATGGGGAAAGACCCTGGTTCCTGCTTGGGGTAGAGTTCCCTCATTCCCCCCCCACTCCTACTAACCTGCACAGGACTGTGAAGTAGGTAAGTAACAGACATTGATCATTGAGTTTTATTTGGTATTGTTTGTTATAAGACTTAACTTACTATGATTAACAGCATTTCTAAAACCAAATGTCATGTGGGTTTCTACTAGGAACAAATCACAATGTTCACTGATGGGTAGATTTCTAGAGTGGCAGGGTATAGCAAAACTTGGCTGGCTGGGCAAAATGTTTTTATTTCATTTCACTATGAAGTTTCCTTCAGCTTCAGTGAGTGACGTCATACTCACTGAATGAGATACTTTTTAAGGTTCTGAAGCTTTGTAACCAGAGTTCCAGGCAAGGTGCTCAGATATGCCCAACTTCAGTGGCTTGTCTGGAGATACATGACTCCAGGGAAAAGGAGCGATGGTCCCTTCTGTGTGCCAGCATAATGATTCATGGAGCTGTTTCATGTCTGGTCAAGTGTAAATACTAATGAATGTTACCATCGCACCTCTATGAGCTGCATAAGGGTTAATATTCTTTCCAGCATGATCTAGTTTACTAGTAAGAATGACTAAGTAATAGGGAGAACTAAACTCAATATTGCTATGGTATTTCCTTTCCTTGGAAAGCATTTCTGGCCATGAAAGGTGAGCTCATTTGAATTTTCACTTCTGTCCATGAAATGAGGAGAATGACCGAGACTTCACCTCTTTGGGTGCACAGGTGGTCTGTGCTGCTCTGTGCTGCTCTGCCCATTTGGGATGCTCCACCCATTTGGGATGTTCCTAGTGGCTTTTTAATGTCTGGTCCCTTCACCTCTTGGAGTAGGCCCTGGGGCATTCTCTGTGGAGGGCTCTTGACACTGGAAATTCCTTCTTTTGGTTGATCAAAGCTGGTGCAACAAGACCCCACCCCAGGAAGTGGTGGCAGACACATCTGCTCAGCCTGGCTTCCTGCCAGCCAGGGATTTACTCTGGGGTGAGTGGGGGAGAGGGACTTTCATGTCAGGAGGGGGATTTATCATTGGCTGATGGGGTGTGGTGAGTGTGAAGGGTGGGAACCACTTCAGTTTCTTCTCTGGATTGTCTGACTTTTTGTGAGGCAGAATTTAATCTTTGCATATGGGTTCCAAGACTTTTGTGAAAAGTCAGGGCAAGGGCTGAACTGGTGAACTTTAATGATCAACTGAAATGCTTTTTTGGAAGTAAAGTATGGACTTGCAGAAAGCAAGATGATGAAAGTTGAAGATTTGCTGACTATACACAGTAAAATAGTGTTTAGAACCAAACAGCCGAAGATCACATTCTGACGGTCCTCACCTGTTAGCTAATCTAGCTCCACAGATCCAGGGGAAGAATGGAAACCGAGGCTGGGTCACTTGGTATTCTGAAATTCTGCCTTCCTCTGAGGGAAGTCATTGAACATTAGACCTCTTCATATGTCAGTGTCTTCACGGTAGCAATGGTAACAACACTAGAACGATTAATCAAATTCTATAAAATACACCATGTCTTGTGAAATTATTATATTTTGAGAGAGGCAGAGGATGACGTTATATAATGCTGGTCCAGGAATGTTGAATGACTAGAGTAGTAATGTAGTCTGGTAAATCATACCAGGATATGGTCCTGAGCTCCATGCTGTACCAAAGGTTCAGTATATGAACAGAAAAGAAATGTCATGGGTTTTAATTGAGTTTGATTCTAGAGTTTGAGAGAAAGCCAGTATTTTTACACTTTACAAAATCCTTTATTTTCCTAGCCTTCATATTATCTTTTAAGGTTGCCAAAGGCAGGCATTTTATACAGGTCTGAACAATTGGCCCCCTTATAGATTTCGTCAAGCAAATACTTGTAGTGTGGCTTCGATGCCAACTACTGGGCCATATGCTGAGGTATATACAAAAGAAATATAGGTCCCAGCTCTCCATAGAGCAGGAGTTCCCATTTGCAGCATATGTCTAAGAATTCAGATAGGGCCAGTGCTCATCTGTAAATTAGAAAAGAGATGCCCTCTTAGGCGGACACAGCCATGGCTGCACCGTTTGGTGAATGGAGTGTGGGCTGCATTTCAGCCTTCACTGGTTCCTTTATCCCTTGCCCTGGTGCGTCCTTGTGTGCTTTGAATTCCATCATATCTTGAGAACCTGTGGGATATGCCTGCTGGGAACTTAGTTGTGTGAGAGAACAAAAATCCTTCTGGCAAATAAATCATCCTAAGGAAAGAGAAATTAGAAGCAGAGAACATTAATCCAATATGAATACATCACAGTGAAATAGACTGGGAGATTCCAAAGACAGCATGGTGTCTGTCTCTAGACCTTTTGTCACTCTGGGAGTAAAAAAACTGAAAGAGCTGTTTCAACAAAACATTTTCTGTGGTAGAACATGGAAGGATCAAGGGAGCACTTCTCGGAATCCTCTGTATTAGAATACAGAGCAGAAATAGAAAGGTGGGGGAGAGTGTGTTGGCTTTAGCAGTGGGGTGGCCTCTGCAGGTTCAATCCAGTGGTCCACGAAGTTTCTGTACAGATCAGCAACAGAAGATGGAGGCTTTGAGATGGCCTCAGAGTGGCTGAGTGATAACTTTTCCGGCATTGGATCAGTGAGGGAGAGTAGAAAGTGTTAGCACCATAAATCATCATCTATGTATTGTTTGAAGAATTCCAAAAATACCTGGGAGAGGGATGGGCTTAAGCACTAAAGTTCCTGAAACTGTGACTTAAGGAAGAGTTCTATGAATATTATTTGTTGCTGTATTGTGGCATTATGTTTATGTCAGTGCAGAGGTAAATAGGGAAACCAGAATAGCACATACACATATGGAAAATGTGAAATAATGATGTATACCACTTTAGGATAACTTTTCCGTACCATAAGGTGTGGAATTACAAGATGATAGAGGATCACAAAATGCAGGTTATCTGCATATATTCCATTTGAGTCAAATTTCACTTGTTGGAGACAACAGAGTGTACAAGATGGTAAGCAAATTCCCAGAACTGGTAAGTGGGGCTTCCTGGACAATGCTCTTAAATCTCTATTTTAATACAGGACAGGTAGGGAGAAGAGAATAGAAAGGAGGGGTGGAGAGGAGAAGTGAAGAGACCAGTTGGTCCATTATGAGTGGAAGGTATATGAAGGGGAATGTACTCTAAATCGAAAACCAAGATTCCCAGGTTCTCTGCTTAATTTTGCTCCAGCTAGCAAAGTGGGTGTGGGAAAATCAATGACCTTCTCTAAGCTTTGATTTTCTCATTTGTTAAATGAATGGATTGAACTGATGAACTTTTAGATTTCCTCCCTGAGTCTGATGTTCACACTTCTTTGTCTTTTAATACAGTCATTGTTTAAAAAAGAGAGTGTGCCTGCAAATCTTGTGAATGGTTTGTGGCTTATGCTAATAGGACAGGACTGTAACCAGATTATTGTATAGCCCCAGCAAAGAGTTTGCTTTCTGACTGGAGCTTTTTGACCTGTGACTAGTTCAAGTCGAGGTTCTATAAGCACACACTGAAGCCATGTTTCTGCACTGCTGAGTGTATATGTTTTGCCACCTTTCCCCACCCCCTTCTTTCTTTCCTCTTTAGTTTCCTACGTGTCAGTTCCTATTTCCCTTCTGGTCACTGTATAAACTTGTAGGACTTCTCCTAACCCTATCAGATTGGCCAGGCATTTAGTCTGTGTTTTTGCACATCCTGCCAAAATAAGCTTGGTCATTTACCTCTGTTTATTTTCCCTTTCCAGACATCAGGTATTGTCTGCATTCCAGCGCCCACACAAAAGTAATATCTCCCCAATTAAGGCTGTAGTGTCTCTGATTGTTGCTAAGGTTGGTGGACTTGGAGTCCGACCAACCAGAGGCATTTATTAAACAGCAGCCAGTGACATTTGGTTTCTTTAAGAGTTTTTAAATTCTCTGCAACAGCAATTCAAGTAACATTTTCAATAAACAATCTTATGAGAGGGGGAGAGGAGAAGAAAAGGGAGGAAAGCAGAGGGGAGAGAAGATGAGAAGAAAAGAAAGGAGGGAAATGGAGAGGAGCTGGAGGAATGAGGAGAGTTAAACTGTAAGAGAAGAAACCCAGAGAAAAACTGACAACTTCCCACATTTCTTTCCAGCAAATTTATTAGAATTTTGCCTTTATAGGATATTGATATTCTAGTTTTTTATCAATTGCAATTTCAACATTTAAAAAATCAATTTTAGGTTGATTCTGGTATCTGATGTTTTGGCTGTAGTTCACAAGACGTCAGTTCTGCCTGACCTAAGAACATGCAGGTTCTTTTTCAGGATCATCTTTTGGAAGCAACATTCCAGAAACTTACCTCCTTTCAGAATCTTCATTTACTCCTTGACCTCCATATAACTTTGTAGTTTCAAGTCAGGCTGATTTTGTGGTCTATTTTCAATGCTTTTCCACAGAAATAGCCCTTGCATACAGTTGCATCAGTATTTAAAAAGCACTACTATTTCTATAGCTAGAATTTTACCTATTCCTTATTGAAATGAGGTTAAATACTGAGAATATACACATACTTTTTCTTTTTTTCTTTTTTTTCCCAACTTTTAGGTTCAGGAAGTACATGTGCAGGTTGGTTATGTGAGTAAACTGTGTGTCACTGCGGTTTGGTATACAAAGGATTTTATCACCTAGGTAGTGAACATAGTACACAGTAGGGATTTTTTGACTCTTACCCTCCTCTTACCCTCCATCCTTAAGTAGGCCCCACTGTCTATTGTTCCAGTCTAGCTCTCACTTATAAGTGAGAACATGCAGTATTTGGTTTTCTGTTCCGATATTGATTTGCTTAGGATATTGGCTTCCAGCAGCATCCATGTTGTTGCAAAGGACATAATTTTGTTCTCTTTTGTGGCTGTGTAGTAGTACGTGGTAAATATGTACCACATTTTCTTTATTAAGTCCACTGTTGATGGATACCTAGGTTGATTCTATGTCTTTGCTATTGTGAATAGTGCCGCCATGAACATATATGTGCATGTGTTTTTAAGGTAGAATGCTATTTTCCTTTGGGTAGATACTCAGTAATGAGATTACCAGGTCAAATGGTAGTTCTGTTTTAAGTTCCTCAAGAAATCTCCAAACCGCCTTCCACAGGACCAAACTAATTTGCATTCCCACCAGCAGCATATAAGTATTCCCTTTTCTCTGTGACCTCATCAACATGTTATTTTCTGATTTTGTCGTAGTAGCCATTCTGACTGGTGTGAGATGGTACTTCATTGTGGTTTTGATTTACATTTCTCTAATGATGAGAGATGTTGAGTGTTTTTCATATGCTTCTTGGCCACATGCATGTTGAGAAGTGGCTGTTCGTGTCCTTTGCCCAATTTTAAAATGAGGTTGTTATTTGCTTGCTGATTCATTTAAGTTCCTCAAAGATTCTGAATATGAGACCTCTGTCAGGTGCATAGTTTGCAAATGTTTTCTCTCACTCTTAGGTTGTCTTTTTACTCTGTTGATAGTTTCTTTTGCTGCATAGAAGCTCTTCAAATTAATTAAAGAGCTTGTGCATTTTGTTTTATTGCAATCACTTTGGAGACTTCACCATCGAATCTTTGCCAAAGCCTATGTCCAAAATGGTATGTCCTAGGTTTTTTTTTTTTTTTCCAGTTTTTATAGTTTTAGGTCCTGTATTTACATTTACATCTTTAATGCATCTTGAGTTAATTTTTGTATATGGCAAAAGGTAGAGGTCCAGTTTAAATCTTCTGCATATGGCTAGCCAGTTATCTCAGTACCACTTATCGACTAGGGAGTCCTTTTCCTATTGCTTGCTATTGTCTACTTTGTTGAAGATCCCCAGGGATGGCAGAGGTCCTCATGCATGTGGACACTGATGGGGCAGTGGTGGGTCCTCTTCTATGTGCTTACTGGCAAGGTGGCACAGTGAGGTTAAGGTGGGTGCATTGCTGGTGGGGGTCCATCTGCAAAACCACTCCAATGGTTAGATGGGCTCTGCTGGTAAAAGAGCAGTGATGGTGGCTGCTGTCAAGCTGAGGCTGCACTGTAAGGGGATGCAAACAGGAACCCTGGGATAGTGTGGTGAGTGCTCAGATCAGACATGCCCTGTCCCACGGTAATATAGCCCTGCTTTGTCCATATCTGGCAGTCAACAAAGGCTAGAGCCCTTTAGAGGAGTATGGCAAGCCTTTAGGTATGGGCTCCCATGGCTGTGCTCTACTGCAGTCATGCCAAACCCTCTAGGTTCCATGCAGACTGGAATTCTGTCTCTTCTAGCTTTCTGGGCAGTTCTCCCTGCCATCTCAGATGCCAGTGGGGGTCATGGGGTCTTCTGTAGCTAGAACCCCAGAGGTCCGTGGCAAGAGTGGGCCACTCCATGCCTATTTTACTCATCCCTTCCCTAGGAGCTGCTTAGGGCCAGGAAGGAGTCCTGGTGCTCAGCAACCCCATGCAGGGTTTCCAGCCTCTTTGCCTTTTAGCCTGGGGTCTGCATCTCTCTCCAACCACTCTCAGTACCTTCATTCCAAAGATCTTTCAGAATATGCCAGTCTACTCGATGGCCTTGTCTCGCTCGGTGGGAGAAGCTCTTCCTGGCTACTTCTGGTTGGCCACCTTGGCTCTCCCCCACTTCATATCCTTCTGAAATTAGATGTTTTTCAGTTGCCTGTAAACTACCTACCTCAAATATTTTGCAAATACTCTCATGTTCTATGCTGGGAATGAGGTGAGCCCTGTCATTCTTATTTGAAAGTTGTTAGGAGAAAATGGAGAAGGATTATGTGGCTTGAAGATGGATTGACCAGTACCTATACTGATGATAGAAGGAGAAAAAATATGATTAAATGAAGGCAAAATAACTTTTGTCTTAGATATTGAAAAAAGTAGTAGCAGGAGATAGTGAAATACTGTGTCCAGCTGAAAAGTGTTGTTGAATTTGCTTTCACATACATCTTTCATGTAATGATAGTAAGAGATACATATAAAACTGTTTGGAATGATTTAATAAGGATTTAGATCTGGATAAGCCTAGAGGGAGAAATTTAATCAAGTTGACTTTCTATTGTATATAAATATAAGCGATATTGTCCAGAAGCAAGTAGATGCTGCTCATGGTTTTCTGTTTTTATGGAAAATTATTAGAGAGAGAGAAACATAGGAAACAAAAATTACCTACTATATGCCAGTCTTGTATTTGCAATTCCCTTATTTATCCTTAGACAAACCTCCCTAGGGGGAGTTACCGTTATCCTCATTTTACACATGAGGATACCAGCTGGGGACCATAAAGTGCCTGGTCCAAAATCACATAGATAGAAAATGGCACAGCCAAAATTTTAACTGAGATCAGTCTGACTTCAGGACTGTGTTCTGTCTATCTGTTAGCCTGTCATAATTTTTGTATATAATCATTCACTTTCTTCTTGTTTTGGAGAAATTATACAGGATTTGATCACCATTTACTGTGTAATTCCATACAATATGATATTTACCACTCTAAAGTCACTTTAGTATTGGACAGTTCACCAAACAGTATCAAAGATGGCATCGCTATTCTGCATGTTGACACGTTGTTTAGAATAATGTTCTTTTTCATTTGGATAAGACAGGCTTAATGGCTCAGTTCCTTCCTATTGAGTTATAACCATCTCAGTGTTCCTGTTCAGCTCTCCTGTGAATGTGACAGCCAAATACTGAAATGCTTTCTCTGGAGGGCCAATGGGCCATTCTGTTCTGGAACTGCAGTGTATTGTTAGCTACTGTTCAAGTCTGATTATTGCCAAATATATCTTTGGAAACATTTCCTAAATATGATAGAGTCTTTACTAACTTATTAACATCTGAGGAGTTGGGAAATTCTGAAAGCCGTATTAATGCTGAATCAATTGAAAATATAAAATAGGCTATACTGTCTCCTACTTTGGGAGAGGGGACAGTGGTTACAGCAAACCCACAAAGATAGAGAATTAAACTTCGGAAGGATGGTTTCAATCACTGTTGAAAACAGTGTACACCTGATAGAGATGCTATATGAAAATATGGAGCACTGGATTTTCTGGTAACTGTGAAAAAGTTAAGGCAAGGCACCAATCGGTAGATCTCCAATTCCTTGGGTGCTCTTCAGGAAAGGTATTTCAAAATCAAAAGACAGAAACACTACAATTAATTGTTACCACTATAAAATTCCATCAAGTATCCATTTAAAAGGGTAAAATTTCTTGCAACAACTAGGTTTCTGAGCCAAGGATGATTGAAGTGTTACATACTTTTTAAACACATGTAATTCTTTTACATTTTAGAGAAACTTTGGACAAAAAATTGGGAAATATACACATGAAATATTGATTCTAATCCCTGGTGAGTAATCAGGTTAACCCTACTGGTGGAATAGGGTTGAGATAATTAATAGGTGGATGTGCCAAAATGAGTAAATGAATCCATTATAATACATTATGTCACAATCCTATCTTTGCTACCATCACTTTAAAATAAAAATAACATTTAACAGGTTCTGTGCCACGAAGTTGAAAATAGAATGTTAAAGATTGTCATTATTTCTTCTCTGGGAAGGCTTGTGACTGATAAGATAACTATTGCCTAAACTATTTTAGTATGTAGAATTGGCACAGATAAATTATCTGCTGTATGTACTAATTACTGTAATTTGATCATTATAATGATTATAATTTCATATTCACTTTATATGAGATACTCTTTTAACACTGCCTGTCACATCATAGTAAATTTGCTTGTAAGATGTTTCTGGGGGGAGAAACTATTATATCTTATCAACAATGCCTTTAGTAGCTTAATTATGTTATGCCTTCAGGATTTTTGTAACACCTGTTATAAAGCCTGTTTCATGAATGAGAATGTTATATTTCTAAGAGCTGTATCAAGATACTATTTTAAATGAATTGCTAGTTGCATTTCTAATATTTACATGAGAACAATTATTAAAAACAACATAAAATTTCATCAAGGAGATACTTATTAAGTTAATAATGGTCTATCAATGTAATAGAATACTACATATTTACAAAAAGAATGAGAAAAAGTCTATGCACTGAGTCAGAAAGATTTACAGGGTATATGATGGGATCAAAAGAACAAAGTGCAAAACAGTGTACATAAAATATATTTTTGATACAAAATACAGGATACAGAAAAATTGATCTCTGTATTTTCTTTTTCATAAAAAAAACAACTCTGGTAGGATAAATAAGAAAGTAGTAAGAATGGTTTCCTGAGAGTCATTAGAAGGATATACATTGTAGCTGAGTGAATGGAAGACGGAGTTAAAGAGAATCTTCCACTGTACACTTCTCCTTAAGTGATTGTTGTTGGCTCCTGGTGCCATGAGAAGTTTTTGATAGTCATAATCACTGGATTGATCTTTCTTTTATTCCTTTTGGATTTCATGTCATACATATAAAAGTCTTTGGCTTTTCTCATTTTATCACTTGCATAATTTTTATAATTATTTTACTTGTTTTTAGTTTATGATGCATATTATGAGAAATGATGGTTATCCAGTTGTCCCAACACCGGTTATTTAATAGATTACCATTTACCTATTGATTAGAGACACTATTTTGGTCACATATTAAATTCTCAGTATTTGAACTGTTTATTCCATTACATTGATTTGTCTGTGTATGTGCCCTCATTTTTTTTTTTTTTTGCTTGTGTGTTTGTTTTTGAGACAGGGTCTCACTCTGTTGCCCACGCTACAGTGCAGTAGCACAAACACAGCTCACTGCAGCCTTGAACTGAGTTCAAGTGATCCTCCTACAGCATCATAAAGTGCTGAAGTTATAACCATGAGTCACTGCACCTGGCCTTATGTTTTAATTACTAAGACTTTATACTTTAAAATTGATATGTCTATAGGTCTAATTTGCTCTCATTGTTCTTATCTTTCAGAGGTTTCTTAGCTTTTAAAATGTTTTTGTAAAGGCAAACTTTTAATATAATCACGTAGTCTAGTTTAAACATGTTGGTCTTTTAATTGAGAATGTCCTAAATTTATAAATTTACCCTTATGTTATTGAATATTTCTGTCCCCAAACGTTATATGTCTTTCAACTTACTCGAGTGTCTCTTTGGCATTTCAGTCATGTAGCACAGTTTTCCCCACATGGGACCAGAACATTTCTCATTAAATTCATTTCTAGGTATTTTAAACTATTTGCTGCTTTTAAAAATGGACTCATCATTCACACATTCAGACTGGTTGTTGGTTATGTATATGACAACATTGGTTATGTATATGACAACAATCAGTTTTTGATTTCTTTCTTTTTTTTTAAATAATTTATTTATTTTACTTTAGGTGCATACTGTATCTGGCATTTTTCCCCATGTTGTCCCTCCCCACCCCTCCCCTCCCTCCCCACCCCCATTGTCTCTCCCCCTACCCCCCACCAACTGTCCCCTGTGTGTGATGCTCCTCTCCCTGAGTCCACGTGTTCTCGTTGTTCAACACCCACCTATGAGTGAGAACGTATGGTGCTTGGCTTTCTGTTCTTCGGTCAGTTTGCTGAGAATGATGGCTTCCAGATTCATCCAAGTCCCTACAAAGGACACGAACTCATCGTTTTTTATGGCTGCGTAGTATTCCATGGTGTATAGGTACCACATTTTCTTTGTCCAGACTATCATTGATGGGCATTTGGGTTGGTTCCAGGTCTTTGCTATTGTACACAGGGCTGCAATGAACATACGTCTGCATGTGTCTTTATAGTAGAACGATTTATAGTTCTTTGGGTATATACCCAATAGTGGGATTGCTGGGTCAAATGGAATTTCTATTTCTAGATCCTTGAGAAATCGCCACACTGTCTTCCACAATGGTTGAACTAATTTACACTCCCACCAACTGTGTGAGAGTGTTCCTATTTCTCCACATCCTCTCCAGCATCTGTTGTCTCCCGATTTTTTAATGATCGCCATTCTAACTGGCATGAGATGATATCTCAGTGTGGTTTTGATTTGCATTTCTCTAATGACCAGTGATGATGAGCATTTTTTCATATGTTTGTTGGCCTCGTAATGTCCTCTTTTGAAAAGTGTCTGTTCATGTCCTTCACCCACTTTTGAATGGGGTTGTTTGTTTTATTCTTGTATATCTGTTTTAGTTCTTTGTAGATTCTGGATATTAGCACTTTGTCAGATGGGTAGATTGCAAAAATTTTTTTGCCAGTCTGTGTCTTTTGATTGGGGCATTTAGGCCATTTACATTCAATGTTAATATTGTTATGTGTGAATTTGATCCTGCCATTTTGTTACTGGCTGGTTTTCTTTCTCATTAGTTGACTCATTTTCTTCATTGCATTTTTGGTCTTTGCAAACTGGTTTGCTTTTGCAGTGACTGGTACTTGTTCCTTTCCATTTCTCATTTTGTACCTCTCTACCTTTCTAGATTTTCTTATTGTTTGTAATAGTTTTCCAGTTGTCTCTCTGGGATTTTCAGCTGTATTATCATATTACCTGAAATTGTGGTGATCCTTTCCCTCCTTTTCATTTTTCCGGTCTCTAATTTCTTTTTCTTATATAATTGCAATGGTTAGTTTAATAAGTTCCTTTAAAAGATTCTGCAAAGATTAGCCAATGGAATGAAGGTTACAGCAACAGGGTCTAGGTAAAATAACCCATTAATATATATGCTATTTAAAATAACTGTTTTGGCTATATCAACATGACCTGCTAGCTAGAGATTTTTTTGTCAGTATTTCTAAAAAATGAAAGTTTATTTCCCCAGGTTTTAGAATCATCTTTAGTATATCAAACTGTAACTTTCCTTGCAGGCCAGGTTACAAAGGGTCATAATTCAACTGAAGTAATTTAAAGGAAGATACACAGACAAACTAGAGATTTTAGCAATTAACCAGTTAATTCCTCTTTTCCAAGACTATGTTTACTGAAAATGATTGATGAAAAATCCCCATGCCCCACCCTTCAAAAATTTAAAATTCAGTAATTATATTTGAACTGGTGAGTTTAAGAATGATTTTCCTCATCAATGGCAGCAAGATTGTCTGGTATGTTTTATGATGGTGTCTATGTTTAGCCAATTTGGGACTGAGTTTGGTTCTGGTATGAAGCAAAAAATGTTTGATAACTGAATAAAATGAACGTCAACCAGGGTAACAGTTGCTAAGTTTAGGAATTCTTTATTCGAAAAGAAAAAGATTAGCAAATACTTCTGAAAATCCAGTCTTACCAATTGCAAGGCTGGTTTTCTACAATTAAAATTTACAAATGTTCTTACTGGCATAATCTTTAGCATATTTGATCAGTGAGGAAGTTTATTATGGAAAGAAAGGCATAGTCATAATAATAAAGGAAATGCCATAGCACTACCAAAGTTAAACAGAGTACAGTGTCCTCTCAGGCTCTAGGGCCATGGAGGCCCTACTTTGGTTTGAGGAACACTTAACTTGTAAAATGGTTGATTTTCCTTAAACGCCTTCAAACTGACATCTGGACAAAAATAAAGATCAGTAAACCTGCCAGGAAACAAGAAAGCAGGTTCGAAAGAAAGCTTCCCAGTTGTGAGTTTTAGCAAGCTAGTTCAGTCCACTGACTTTGCAGCTTGAGAAAAGAGACGTTGCCACCTTGGCAACCTGATGAAAGTTGCTCCTACTTTAATCTCCCATACTTAGCCAAACTCTCACTAACTTGCAGATCTACAGGAAACCAGCAGGACAGAACAGCCATTCAATCATGAAAATCCACCATTGTAGCTTACTAGGATGAGCGCTTCTTACTCATGATGTCTACCCATTTGGTAATACAAAGGTCATCTCTCAATTTCAGAGCATGTACATTTTGATCTACTGTTCAACTAGACTTCCAATGATGAATAGAGGGTGATTTCTACCAGGTGAAAATCTTATTTATCTATCCTAGACTGCGGGTAAAAAATCCTGAATGAAAGCCAAAAGATACATGAACTGTATTATATATACTCAGAAGAATTTGTAAATCAAGTGACTGCTGATTTGTAAGGAGACTCTCTTGAGATGTGTGTGTGTGTGTGTGTGTGTGTGTGTGTGTGTGTGTGTATGTGTATACATATGTGTGTGTGTTTTGTTTAACTTGTCTATAGCAATGCTGTGCAATGCCAGATTTTATAAATCATCAAATATATAGTCATTACCTATTGAAAAGACTAAATATTGGCTTGGAGGCATTGGCTAACTTTACCATAGTTCTTTTCATAATTAGATTTTTTTAAACTTAGCCCCACATGCTGCTACTTTTAGCATGATGCAGGAGGGTCTAGTTAAGTTATGCTATATGCTTTTCAATTAAACCATAACTTTCACATGTGCATTTCGTTGTGCTTACCAACATTAAATAAATGGATAACACCTGAATAAATTTAGTGTCCCAGAATTCACTCATTCTGGGAACTAACTTACCAGTGAGAGGTTTTTCATTTTACTTCAGTCGAGAGTTTTACTGAGTCGAAGTAAAGCAGTAGTTCTTTAAGCATAACCTCTAAAAACACGTAATAGTAAAATACATACTAGTATTTATGACTGACCCATTTCTCAACCCATTTAAATCTGGAAAGATATGTAATAAATTTGAGTCTAGTTTATACACTTAGGCTATTCATATATACAGTAAAGCTCTTTCATAAAGCTTCTTATCAGGGGAAATGTCTTAGAAAGGAAATGGAAAATTATGGGCGTAGAGATAGTACATAAGATTTTCAGTCTTGCATTTTACATTGATATCTTTTTATTTGCGCTAAAAGACGTAACAGTGCACATGTGCTTAAAGTGGTCCAAGAGACATACATTGTGAGCGCTTCTTGGAACGTAAGAACCCTGTGACCTCTCTTACTGTTGATGACATTTTTCTTGATAAAGCTGATTGATAATGACAATCAATCTGAAGTTTCTTGTTTTTGAAAGTTTTAACACCTGATTTTGGTTAGGTATCTGTTGTGGGGTCTTATGCACAGAAGTGTTTACTGAATATTGGCTAATAATGATCACTACCTACTGAATAAAACTAAATATTATGCACGATATAGAGGCTGATAAATTTGATGAAGAAACTAAATATGTCTGTGAAAGATCTAGATCTTGCAAACTGTAGTTGGTGTGAATGACTTGTCTTCTGGGGTGCTGATTAAAAATGAAATTCCTGGCCTGTACCTAAGACTGTGATTTATAAGTGTGAGACTGGGAACCTTAATTTTAACAACTCCTTTGGCAAATACTTGTTAACTGAAACATTCAATAACTATTAATCCTTAGCTCTTGGATTCTTAAAATAATATTTCAAATTATATAGATATTCATTTTTCATTTATACCACTAGAGAAAAAGCCCACAAGAAAGATGATTTTCAATATTAGGTTCTAGATTCTTTACTCAAGTGGTCAAAATGATTCCAACCTGGTACCTCTGAAATAACAGCTGTGTCTGTAAAAATTCTTAAAAATATAGCAGGACACAGAAATATTCCCAATGGGAAATATATGGCTTTTAAGGACGATCTGGAGTTTTTGATTATTTGGAAAAAACTTACCAGTAGGTTTAGTGATAAGTGAACATAAAAAGTTTTTGAGTCAATTCACTAATACAGAGTTCCAGAAGAAAAAGACAACAGCATTGAGTGAACATTTTTACTTCTCTACCATAAACAGCAGGAGAATGCATGGAAAGTGTAGTTGGAGAAGTGGTAGAATTAAGTGCAACATAAATGACATCATAGTACTATTTCTCAAATATGAGAAGCAAAAAGCAAGACCCCAGTAAGAAGGTCTTGGATGGAAGAAAAAGTCCTATGATGAAGGGAGGCCATTTGACTGTACCTGCAATTTGCTTCACTTTTAGAAGGAATTGAGGCACTGCACGCACCCAGGGGAGAAAGCAGGGTTTATGAAAAATGGTTGCAAGAAATCTGGATGCTTTATCTGATAATGATGAATTTTGACCTAAGTGTGGAAAAGATGAAGTAGGAGCGAGGGATGAGAACACAGGCAGGGGATGGGAGTGGTAATGTCAGACCCACACTAATAGCTATGCTCAAATACTTAAAGGGTTATCATAAGGAGAGTGGTCAACTGTATGTGTGGTTTGAGAATAAAACATGAAGAGCAAAGGGTGGAAGTAATGGGGAAACTGAATATGAGGAAACTTTCTTAAAACAATAAAACTTATCCCACAAACAGAAAATAAGACACAAAAGAGTAAGAGAATAAACAATAAACAATAACAACAACAACAAAAAGCTATCCTACAAAGGACTAGGATGACTGTGAATTAGTGGTTTCCTATCTTGGAAGTATTCATGTATATCTGGGATGTTTATTGGACAGTGCTTCTTAAACTTCACCATGAGTATGGATCATGTGACAATCATGTTAAAATGCAGATTAAGCTCAGGAGGTCTGAGGTGAGACCTGAGATTCTGCATTTCCAACAAAGCTCTCAGGTTTGGCTGAATCTCAAAGGAAATGAAATCTGTAATAATGCCATTGTACAAATAATAATAACATTGAAGGAACCTGGGAGTGAATTTGTAGAGACCTAGTTTTGAGTCCTGCCTCTACTTAGCCATGTAAATTAACAGACTTCTCTCAAGTCTGACAGTCCCACAATGGAGAACATATGCTCCATTTTATAGCTGACCTCTTTGACTTTGAACTGACAGCTTCAATTTTTTATTCTGATAATACATGTATACATATGCCCTAGTGGTAACATTTTAAAATTCGCTGCTTCCAATTTCTTTGGATTGGGTAAAACGGACTCAAGCACATAAGAATTATATGTAAAGTATGAGTAAATAGACTCTGAGCAAGAGTACAAAAATTCCTAATAGGTCAGGAGTATAAATGTAATAACATTATTTTTGCTCTTCAGGGCCTTTTAAATGTACTTTTAAGGTTGGTGGTTGTTGCAGAGGGAGGGTGGAGCCTGTTGGAATTGATAGAAATCTGATTTTTGATAAGTGGGATATTTCTTTACCTATCATCCTGATGATAATAACAGTAACTGTTTTCTGTTAGGCTTGGTTCTCCTTCTTTTTTTCTTTTCTGTCTTAAAATTCATTAACCTGAACTGCTAATAGAATGGGGAGGTACTAGGATAGGAGTAGGCAAAATGGAGTAGATACCAAAAAAAGTTAGATGTCAAAGTAAAATATTATTTAGATAAATTCCATGTTTCAATTGAAGGTGTTGAAACTCTGAGGCTAAGAGATATTATTAATTTAGAGGGCTAATTAGAAGCAAGACTCAGAAATAGGTCTCTAGAAATTTCTTCCCATGTTCCTTTAATGTTGCTACTGTTTATATAATGGCATCATTGCAGGTTACTTTTCTTTTTGGTATGGCAGTGCAATAAGAACCTCTATTTTATTCTTACTACTTTACATCTTTAGGTCACACTAATAGTCTAATTTTTAGGTGTCAAAAGCAAAAAAAAGACAAAATTCTATGTCTTGCATAGAAAACATGAATATAGGCCGGGCATGGTGGCTCATGCCTGTAATCGCGGCACTTTGGGAGGTTGAGGCGGGCAGATCACCTGAGATCAGGAGTTCCGGACCAGCCTGGCCAATGTGTTAAACCCTGTCTCTACTAAAAATACAAAAAATTAGCTGGGCATGGTGGTGCATGTTTGTAATCCTATCTAGTTTGGAGGCTGAGACAGGAGAATTGTTTGAACCAGAAAGGCAGAGGTGGCAGTGAGC
This sequence comes from Ateles fusciceps, assembly GCA_036589455.1. Lineage (NCBI taxonomy): Eukaryota > Metazoa > Chordata > Mammalia > Primates > Atelidae > Ateles > Ateles fusciceps. Next base: position 31,599 of record JAZHEH010000827.1, on the reverse strand, counting down.
TGAGAGAGTGCCATTGCACTCCAGCCTAGGCGACAAGAGTGAAACTTCGCCTCCGAAAAAAAAAAAAAAAAAAAACCCACGAATATTTCATATGTTAGTTACAAAGTATTTTCTACTCTCTTCTTTGATGAGCTTTTAAACTAAAATGATATATGATGATACTTGATAAAACTTTTTGTTTGTGGATAAATGGTTGTAAACACATTTTATTAGCATTGCTATATTTTACTAAATTTAAAACTAATTTTCTGACAATGATCCTGACTTCTCAAGATTGGATTGAATTTCATTAATCACTGTACATAAGAAGACAGGATATTAAAAAAAAGCCAGGATACACATAGTGCTTGCTAAAAGGATTTATATTAAAAACAACAACAACACACACACACACACAAACAACTTAAAGAGTAAGCACTTTTGTTTGAAGTATCTGAAAGATACATATATATCCAACTTTTATTCTAAAATTTTAGATAATGAGACATCACAACATTGTCTCTTTGAAATTCTTTGGTCATTCTTAAGATAATTTTTGGCACTTCTCTTATATCCATATGTTTTCTCTTTATATCCAGTATGTGTTGGGCAGTGTGGGGACCCACAGTGTAAAGCATAGGTCTAGACAGTTAATAATTTAGGAATAGACCAGTCAGATTAAGAAGGAGTGGTTTAGAGCATGGGCTTTGGGGGATGTCAGATCAGGGTCACAAATACATGCTTACTAAATGTGTGATCTTAGGCAAGTTGTTTAATATCTCTGTTACTCAGAGTCCTCATGTATAAAATGGGAGTCATAATGCCAACTTCCAGAAATGTTATAAGGAATAAATAAAATATGTATGCCAAGCACTTAAACGTAGAGCCTAAAACATAGGTGCTAGATAAATATTTGTGAACTTCTGTTGCTACATCTGTAAAATGGGAAAAAATATTGCTCAATCTCATAGAGTTAAAAATAAATGAAACCATGTACATATTGCATACATGTACATCGGGCAAAATGTACCTCTGGAATCTAGTAAAAACCTAATAAACTATACTCTTTGGCAGTATTTTCTTTTAATATTTAGAAAACAAATGCCAAGGTTCATGGTACAATATGAGTTCAGAGAAAGGACAGACCATTGTGGGGTGGGAGTCAAAAGGGAAGGCTTCCTCTAGAAGGTGCAATTCTGAATTACAGTTATACAGCTCTGCAGGGGCCCCTTTACTTACCCTCATAACCCATTGTTACCAGATGCCTTGTAGAAAATGGAAACCAAGGTGCCAGGAAATAGTTTCTCGCAAAATCCCAAGGAGTTACACATATGTAGGAAAGGGCTGGTGTGAGCTCCACGAATGGCCTCTGCATTCCCTTGGCAAAGGGCAGTGAAGCATAAAAGATTAGTTTGCTTTTGTAAACACTATCCCTGCAAAGGCATTCTTTTATTTTCTCAGCATTCATCTGCATCAATTATATAGTTCACACTTGGTTCCTTGGTGTGGTGGTGGTTTTATCTTGAATTTCTTCTTTTCTCAAATAGGAAATAGCTTTATATTTTCTTCTGATGATATAAATAACTCATGCTCATGGTAATTAAATCAATCAATAGAGAAAATTTAAGGAGAAGGTAAAGATCTTAGAAAATTTCCCCCTGAATCAAGATCTAAAAGAGAAGTAGGAGAGACCCTAGCTTAATGCAGAAAACAATCATAATTAACTTTGATCCCTAGAACAGCCAATGTAATCTTAGCTACAACTCTGGTTGTGTCATTCTCATGTTTAAATTTTTTTTTTTTTTCACCAGGACAGCCTTAATCTTGAGCACAGCATATGAAGCCTTTTTGTGATCTGATTCTTGTACAACTTGTCAATTCCCACCATTCTCCCTCTACCATCAATTCTATGTTCTGGCCACAGAGAAGTACTTTAAATTCTCTAAGAGTTCATATCTTATGTTTAAAGCCTTTTTCACTTTTGAATTTTATACAGTGGAGAAGTAAGCTAACAAGAGGCCCTTCTTACTGAAAACACATAGAAATGCTAGATAAAATACAGCTAAAACATTTTTAATAAATGCTTTGCTTTAAAAATACAAAACAAAACAACAACAAAAAAACGGTAAAAGCTGTATAAGAAGGAATAAAAACCATCAGGATGGAAGAGCATAAATTGTTAAAGAAAAAAATAAAACAACACCATTGTTTTCCAAATCCCGCCCCTCCCGCCTCCCCTGCAAAAAAAGAACACGCTCAAAGGAGGGAGTAACATATCAGTTTAGACCCATCTGAAGAGAGAAATTGACTTCTGTAAGAGCTGAGGAGTCACCCACATTAACCTTGAAGGTATAAGGAGTTAAAATGAAAGAAATGGTAAATGATTAAAAGACAGCAATAGAATGATTAGTTTGAATATTTATATTTAAAATGATTTAAAGAGGGAATAGAAAGAATGGAAAAAAACAACATTCAAGCTGCTAAACATGAAGCATTATGGAACAGATGAAGGACATGAATCCTAAAATTCAAGGACAAAATTCCTACAGATTTTCAGATTCAGCAATGAAGAAATATTACCCTAACTTTTTTACCAAAAATTATTATAAAAACTGCAAACATGCATAGAACAAAGGTCTGAAGGAATTGGTAAACAACAAACAGTGGTTTGTCATAAGAGTCTATGATCCTTAAGAGAATGGGCACATACCTCCAATTCCCTTCACAGTCTTTGAAGGGCATTTATCAAACAAAGGCACAGGGAAAGAGAGTTTGAATCAAAATTGGCTGTATTCCTGGACTGAAAAGACAGAGGTTGGAATCTGAAGCTGACAAAATAGAAGGGACCTTAGGGGGAAAAATTCTAGCGAGTAGGGAACCACAGGAACAAAGTTTAAACATCTACATTCAAATTCCCTCAAGGAGTTGGTCAACTTTTTAGCTGAATATGTATGTGTTAAAAATTCAAGGAAAACATGGGACGTTTCAAAGTTAAACAAATATTTGAGCATATACATGTGTTAAGAAGACAGGGATTAAACTCAAATCCTGCCATGATGGTGGGATTTTGGAAAATAGCCTTGGCTCTTCTTAGATGAGACCCAATGCAAGTGCCACAGCCTTAAAAGTAAGGGCATACTTTAGGATTAAGAGTTACATCCTAAGAATAAGATACAAATGAGAAGAGGCCAATTGTAACAAATTCTTGATAAAATTATTAATAAGTACCCTATTTTCCTGTCATAAAAAAGTTAATTCTTTTTGGTGGAAGGTGTCCTCAGAAAAACCCTCTACAACTCTTTATTCACAATATTCAGCAACTGAACAAAAATGCAAATATGTGCTAAGAACAGGATTAAGTGAATGAAGATGAAGAGAAAAAATAGATTCAAAGGCAGAGCCAAAGGTGATACATTATTGAAGTTTATCAGACAGACTTTAAAACAATTACGATTAGTATTTTTGAGAAAATAGGAAAGCTGAAAAATATAACACATAGAAAATTCTCTATATTTTTTTCTGTTTTGCTCAAATTGTCATTTGGAATATTTAAAAATGTAAAAGGACAGTCTAGAATTGAAAAATATTGTCTCCTACATTTAGAACTCATTGTCAAATGGGAAAATTCCCTTGTCCCCCTTGCAGGGCCTGACACTGGGGAGTGGCTTGCTTCTTCAGTGCCCTGCCACTCAAACCTCTAGTGGGGCATACAGATGGGCAAGTTGTGGGGTTCTGATCCCACGGCAGCATCTAGGGGTGAATGTTTACAGCTCCTGAAGCCCCAGTGGATGTGTGCTACCATGTGCTCTTTTAGTTTTGCCATCTGTAGGCAGCTTGTGTTAACTACATCACTTAGACTCCTGCCTTATCTCAAGGACAGAGGACTTTCTGTAACCCAGGATTCTTGCCTTGGTATACCAGAAGATTCAGATCCCACGTGGACTTGGAGAATGAGTGCAAGGTTTTATTGAGTAAAAGTAGCTCTCAGCAGATGGAGGAGCCAGAAGGAGATGGTTTTCCCTGAAGTCAGGCTGCTCCACAGCCCGGGCTCTCCTCTGACTGTTCTGAGCCAAACTCCCCCTTGTTCTCCCATCAATGGCCTGCCAGCGTGCTGGCGTCTGTCCTGTGCTCTTCTGCTGGTGTGTTCCCCTTGACATCCAGCAGCTTATGTGTCTGCCTACCAGGGTGTTGGGGTTTTTATAGGCACTGGATGGGGGTGTGGCAGGTCAGGGTAGTCTTGGGAAATGCAACATTTGGGCAGAAAAACAAAAACAAAAACCTGTCCTCTCCTAGGTCCATGAGCACAGGCCCCAGGAGTGGGTAGCCCTAGCCAAGGACCATGTCCTTCTCTATCCAGCACTTCCCTTCTTCCCTTTTATTTAAAGGGACCATGCCCTTCCCTTTCCAGCACTTTTCTTAGGTATCAATTAGATGGCTTTGACAGTTGATTGGGCACAGCAGCAAACAAGATCAGTAAACAGGAAGGTAGTTCAATTTAAAAAAGTCAAGCTAAAGAATACACACGAATGAAAAAATGGTAAGAAACATGGTGAGCAGTAAAAAGATACACATTTGAAAAAGAGATATATTAAACAATGAGAAAGAGAAAGTGGAGCAAAAACGATATATCAACAAGTAATGACAAAAAGTTTTCCATACATTTGAAAGGCATCAACCAAGATGCAAAAATTTTAGGGAACCCCAGATTACCTGGGAACCCCAGAATACATACCAGACAGAGAATACCACACTTGGGCACATCATAGTCAAGTTGCTTAACTCAAAGTCAAAGAGAAATCTCTTAAAGGCAGCCAGAGAAAAAGAACATTTTATCCTGAAAGGAACAACAGTAAGACTGAGTTGACTTTCAATAGAAAATAGGAAAACCAGAAATTTAATAAAACTTAAAGGGCTAGTATCATAAAGAAATTGGCTTACCTGGAATTCTATATGCAGCAAAAAGTATTTTTCAAAAATAAAAGGTTAAAATAAAGATGCTTTGAGACAAATAAAAATTGAGAGATTTGGTTGCCAGCAGACCTGTATCTCCCGAAATACTAAAGTATATTCTTAAGGGTGAAGAAAAATAAAAAATACTTAAGTATATTCTTAAAAGTGAAGAAAAATAATCCTAGATAACATAGAACTTTGGGGAGGAAAGAAAAACAATGAGAAGAAAAACATGTGGGTAAATATAAATGAATATCGGCTACTTAGAACAATAACTGAAATATAAGGATTATCACATATTAGGAGCCAAATGTATGTCACCAATATCACAAAGGATGGGAGAGGGGGAAATGGAAATGTTCAGTTGTAAATCCTTGGATTATTTGAGAAGAATATTTAAGAGAGAGTATAACATGTCAGGGATACATACTGTAAATTGTAGGATAACAACTGAAAATATGCAAAATATAGACAAATACAGGAGGAAAATTAAAAATATTTGATTAATCCAAAAGAACGTAAGAACGAAGGAATGAAAAATAAAGGCATAGACCAAATGAAAAATAACTAAAAGGTAGATTTAAACTAAACTAGATCAGTAAGTACATTAACTTAAAGTAGCTAAACACACCAGTTAAAAGATAAAGATTGTACGAATGTAGTAAAAAAGAAAAAACAAGTCCTGCTTAAAAGAAGTGCTGTTTAAATATAAGGAAAATGATACATCATATAAACATTTGCTACAATTAAGTTTATGATATATAATCTTTTATATTAAAATTAGATAATTGACTCAATGTCATGTAAAATACAGTAAAATTTATCCTTTTAAAAAACTGTCCTGTGTTCTGTGAGTTTTGACAAATACTGCAGACCTCTAACCCCCGTCACAATTGAGATACAGAACAAGTCTACACCCTTCCCCTCTGTCAAATGTGCCATGGTGCAGTCCCTATTTATTCAGCTTGTTTTCACTAGCCGTGGCCATCACTGATCTGTTTTATGTCCATATGATTTTGGCTTTTCCACAATGTCTTATAAATGGAATCATACAGGATGCAGTCTTTGAGTCTGACTTCTTTCACTTACCATGAAGCACTTGAGATTCTATTATACTGCTTTGTGTATTCGTTCTTCATTTCTTTTTATCCTGGCAGTATTCTGTTGTATAGATATATCAGAATTTGTTTAACCAGTACCTAGTTCAAACATTTGGATTGTTTCCAGTTTTGAATGATAACAAAGCCACTATAAGCATTCGCATAGAGTTTTTGTGTGAACACAAGTTCTCATTTCACTTGAGTAAATACCTGGGAGTGGGATTTCTGGTTTGTATGATAACTATATTTTTAACTTTGTAAGAAACTGTCAGATTGTTTCTCAAAGTGTCTATATCATGTTGCATTCCCACAAGCAATGTGTGAAAGATCAAATTGCTCTGCATACTTGCCAGCAGTTGGTATGGTAAGTATTTTCAAAATTTTATCTATTCAAATTGGTGGGTAGTGGTAGCTCACTATGACTTTAATTTGCATTTTCCTAATGACTAACTTTCCTAATCTTTTCATGTACTTATTTGCCATCCATATCTTTTTTGGTTAAACGTCCATATGTTTTGCCTGACAATTTCTTTTCTTGTTAGTAAGTTCTGAGAGTTCCTTATATATTCTACATACAAGTCTTTTATTAGATATATGATCTGCAAAGTTTTCGCCCACTTTGTGACTTCTCTTTTCTGTTCTCTTACAAGTATTTTTCAAACAGCAGAAATTCTTGATTAAATTTGTTTACTTTTTCTTTTATAACTATGCTTTTGTTGTCATGTTTAAGAAATTGTTGACAGCCTCCAATAGCAAAGATTATTTCCCCAATTTTTGCTGGAAGCTTTACAGTTTTTGATTAGTGAAGATAATATGATTGGAGAAGAAAATTCAAGGGATTTAAAATTGTTATCGTGGTTCTATTTTTTTTAACTTGGGTGGTATTTACATGGGTGCTTGTTTTATTTATTTATTTTTTTTAGTGCTGTATATCTGTACATCTCTGGGTATGTTTTCTTTACAATAAAAAACTAGAAAAGAGTATGACAAAAATTTGACATCCATTCATGTTGTAAGAAAAATAAGCTGTAAATATCATACTTAATGGAGCAAGATTCTCAGCATTCTCTTGGAAGTACACTTAGACAGGTATGCTCACCATAACTGCTTGTATTCAGCATTGTTTCAGAGGGCCTGGCCATATCAATAAAATGAAAATCAGAACAAATAAATTTTCACAATGATTGTAAAGGAATACTAAGAATAAAATAACAAAGGTGATAGCATTATTTCTATATAATATCTGATAATCTACTGATAAGCTATTAGGATTAGTTTTAAAAATTCTACATAGTTTCTGGAAATAAGTTTATAAAAGATAAATAATGTGTGATATACTATTACACGTTTTAATAAATAATTTTAAATGTAGTTAAAATATTCCATTCAAAAGAGCAACAAATACAATAAAACGTGTACAAGTCTTCATGCAAAAATTTATATTACGTGTAAGGATCTAAGGAAGACTAAAATAAATGGATACACTCTTTTATGAATGGAAAGACATGCATGTTAAAGTCAAATTTATGGAGTTTGACAAGGTGATATTAAAATTCATTTGAAGGACAAAGACCAGAGAAGTCAAGACAATGTCAAAGAAAATTTAAAAGAGAAAATTTTCTCCAAGAGACTTCGTATAAATTGTTTTCTATCTGGTGGCACCTACTTTAATCAATATGTCTTCTATTCTATGAAGGCTTCTCAGCCTATGACAATTCCCCTCTCATGTAATTTCATTGCATTCTATGCTTATCTCTTTCATAGTGTTTATGATAACTATGCCGAGATTTGTATTTACTCCTTGATGTCCTTGACTGAGCTATTAAGTGACTGCACAGTTCATCTTTGTATACCCAGAGTGCCACATGGTATCTAGCTCATAATAAGAAGTTAATAAATGTCAGCTGCTTGTTCTCTGGTTTAACTATTATTATTTCTTGTTAAGATGAGCTTGTTTCCATTAAGTTTCTCACCTAGGCTTTGGCAAAGGACATTAAAGTTTGGTCATTTTTCATACTCAACTACCTGGGGCTCAATTTTAAAGTTATGTCTGAAATTAGCTCTTTGTTACTACCCATGTTTTCTCTAATGTTGAAGAGTTATGATTAAGTATGCACTATGGAGTTTCTTATCTGAAAAAAACCTTAGATTATATCCATTTTAATCTCCTTTCAGAGATTACAAACAGGTATGCAGGCTGCTAAGACAGATATTTCATTTTTTTTTGAGATGGAATTTTGCGTTTATTGTGCAGGCTGGAGTGCAATGGTGTGGTCTCGGCTCACTGCAACCTCTGCCTCCCAGATTCAAGCAATTCTCCTGCCTCAGCCTCTCGAGTAGCTGGGATTACAGGCATGTGCCACCAGGCCTGGCTAATTTTGTATTTTTAGTAGAGATGGGGTTTCTCCACATTGGTCGGGCTGGTCTCGAACTCCCCACCTCAGGTTATCCACCCGCCTCGGCCTTCCAAAGTGCTGGGATTATAGGCGTAAGCCACCGTGCCCAGCCTGAAATATTTTATTTAAAAATAACTTTGGTTATGTTTTATCTATTGCACATTATTTCTACATCCTGATACACATGAAATTAAACAAATTGAAATCTCAAATTGATCATTTATAAATCTGACAATGCAAAGAGCCAGGAAACTGATAATATAGAAAAATATGTAGAAGCTAAAGGGATATTAAAGTACAGCACATGATGTTTAAATATGCATAGCATGTTATTTTTATTTACAATATTCTCTTCATCTTGCTTCACAATTAAGTTTAACTCATTATAAGTTATTAGAAAATGGAGAATCGTACTTAAGGAATTATTCAAGAGAATTTCAACTTATACTCTCAAAACCTAAGTAAAAGTATTTTATATTTGTACAAGTTACCCTCAGGCAGTTGTTTATGTTTAGCAAAGAGTTATGTAACCTTTTGATTTCAGTTACCTCTTTCATTAAACAATTCTGAATACCATAATTTATTTCCTTTTGGAATCTCACCAGGTGAAACAATAATTCTAATTCTATGTAGCTTGGTTACCAGAAAACTTTGGCGTTGGTTTTGCAATTTATACATCCTGTTTGCGTTCTCTCACACTGTGAGCGGTCTTCCTATTTGCTTATACAATAGGTCTCTCCACACCTACACTCCCTCTTGTTTTTCTTACGTAATTTCTTCTGTCATTAGAGCTTACCAATTGAAAAATTTTAATTAATGCCACAGTGCAGCCAATATGTTTAATTTTTTAGCGATGTGCTTTGGAGGAAACCTTTTTACAGTAACATAAACAATCAAGTATTAATCTGAATCCCCCCCAAAACTATTTTCATACATGAGAAATCAATTTCAATGAAAAGAGAAAATTTAAAAGTTTTCACAAACACAACCTCAATACAATTAAAAGGGCTTGCTATTGGAAATTAAGGTATAAATAATAGAACTATACAATGGAAGGAGTTTGCACAGCAAAAAGGCAATGATGACCGCTGTTATACTTGATTAATGTAAGTGTGTTGATGTGAATAGTAGTTGCAATTAGGAGAACAATTGAGTGATACAATACAAAGTCATCTTCTCTCCCAACATACAGGAGACAGGAATGCTTGCCACCTCAGTGGAAGTCAAGGGCAGATCATCATTGGAGAAGTGCTTAGTCATTTCCTTCTGTGAGAGAACTCTTGCTTCCACTTCTTCCTGCTTTATAAAAGAATGTGAAAGATTGGAGATTTTATTAGCTTTTAAGAAATAATCCTCAGTACATTGAAAAGGTGTTTCAATAAGAATATCTGCCATCACAATTGTAATTAGCTGATGGTGATATGATGTTAAAAATACAAGAACTTAAAAACATAGGCACGCCTCTATGTGTAGAATGCTATGGTACCATTATTTTTCAGTTTTGATAAAAGTCTGCACAGGGTATAGGATGAATGTGAATGCATAAATAATTAATTTTAATCTATTTTCCTGCCTTTCCTCAATAGGCAACAATTTTTCTTGCAACTTCACAACATAACACCAAACACAAAAAAGTGCATTTTAAAAAATCCAAGTTTTGTTATTTCAAATTGAATATATGCTTGAATTTTTCCATTTCCATCTTTATTTTTGGTATTGTTCATGTAAAGTCAGGAGGTAAAGTGGAAAAGAACTGTTAGAAGCGTGATCTTGTCAAACAATAAACTTCTGCAAAAGGATTTAAAAGCAAAACCAGAAAGAGAGGCTTACTAAATAAGGAATGTGATTTAGTACTGATACATTTACAGCAGGATGTGAATGCTATGGGTTGGAAGATTGCAGTGGGTAGAATATTTCTCTTTCTCTCCAGTTCATAGAATTTCAACAGTGGATTAATATTTTTGGATGATGTTCAAACTGTACAAAATTAAGACTGATGATATAAGTCCTATCATCCACAGTTTTATTTAATAAGCCTTTCCTAAATCAGTGATTTTGAAATGTACTTTTGCTGACCTATTACTGTTTTTCCTCATCCATTCAGTTTACAGCAAATGTATGAATAGTGTACTTTTATTATTAATAGTAAATTTGATGTTTCTTTCAGGGGTTAATCTTATTCATGTTTTAGACTTTTTTAAGAGTTTGTGCTTATGGATTTTAAATCATACTCCAAATCCCATGAAATACACATAATTTCAGATCTTTTTCATGTTCTGAATAAAGGGACATTTTCTTTCCTACCAGCTTGTCTCCAAAGGCGTGGCATTCTTCTGCTTTACTTAGTGTATTGATCCACAGCCAGCAGGAAGAGAACATAGCTCAGCCCTAGGCAGCTGGCAGTTGTGCTCTTTTGTTGACTGGTTTATTTTTCACTCTATTCCTCCCACTTCCTTCAAGCCTCCTTAGAACTTTTTCTAATTTTCTTACATATTAAATAGCATATGCCAGTCTGAGGAAGTCACTGTGCATTTGTTTTTAAAATGCTCTGTCCTGTTCAGATTGGCTTTTAAAAGTTTTTTTGACCTCTTAAAAAAAAAATGAAAGTTGACAGAATTCAAATTGTAAAAAGGAGAGTCTGATTTAGATTGTTGAGCAAATCATGTAAGTATAAATGGGGCACTGATGATGGGGTTATGTATGAGCCAGGCTTGTGGCTTCTTGTATTTTTCCTTATTTTTCTGTTCTGGCCACAGAAGTAATACACAAGCTTAAAGAGAAGGTCTCTCAAAGGGTGTGGTACAACGACTTCGAGTCCTTTGGTTGAGGAGGACACATGAACAGATAAGTTTCTATTTAGAGTAATTAGAATAAGTAGCTAATTAAAGGTTTCTTGGCACTTAAGTACAGAAACAGGCTGAAGTGGCTCTGCTGTCCTCAAGCTTGAAGTACTGCCAAAGTGAACAGTTTGGACAATTTTTGATGCTAGGAAGGTAGTCACATTGGGTTCTATTTAGGTTTGGGAAGTAAAACTTCCTTGCTTAAGAGATTAAGTAAGAATAAATTGTAAGACTTTATTTATCCTGAGAGAATGTATTGTATATCCAGGTATTTAAATTTCCTCCAATCTTTCTCTAAATTATATTTTTCTTTAGTAGTATTGAAAAGTAATATTCAGTAGTAATTCTTGTTTATAAATATACTCTCAATGAATAAGACCAATTTCTTTTTAAAAAAGGTTTTTTTTTGAGACAGTCTCACTCTGTCACCCAGGCTGGAGTGCAATGGCATGTTCTCGGCTCACTGCATCCTCTGCCTCCTGGGTTCAAGCGTTTCTCCTCCCTCTACCTCCTGAGTAGCTGGGATTACAGGTGCCCACCACCACGGTCAGCTAATTTTTGTATTTTTAGTAGAGATGGAGTTTCACCATGTTGGCCAGGCTGGTCTCAAATTCCTGATCTCAAGTGATCCGCTTGCCTCAGCCTCTCAAAATGTTGGGATTACAGACGTGAGCCACTGTTCCTGGCTAAGACAAATTTCTTGAGTGTTAGATTCAAGACCCTGGACATCAGATTTGCCTTTAGGGACACCAGACAGACTTTGCTGGAAGATAGTCATTGATCTATTTAGGGTGGCTGGCAATCTACGTTAGGTACTATGAAGTTAGAAGAGTCATAGAACTGCTACAAAGAAAAGTCTGATGGGGAATTAGTGATTTGATTCTAGTCTTAAATACAAATACTGTAGGCAAAAAGAGCCAAATAATAAGTGGATGATCCTTCCCCTCTGTTTTATATCTCTTGTATAATTATTGGTGATTCTTTGAGCTTGCTTCTGCAGACCCTGTTGGCTGCCTGGTGTTGTGCCCATTGACTGTCCTGTCCCTTGGTCTGGTGGCAGTTCATGTCTTGTCCAGACCCAGTTCTGCAGGGGTGGGCTGGAGAGTAAACAAAGAACAAGAGCGATAGGAAGAATTTCTTCCCTTTCTGTCTACCACTGCATTTGACTTAATATTTCCAGCTAACAGGGAAAGTCAGAGTTTTTCCACAAAGAATGACAAGTGTCCTGAATGAATAGGATCTTTCTAGGAGAAACCTAGATCTGAAAGGGAAATGTCTCTGAGAGATAATGCATGGGGAGGAGACATAACTTCTGCAAGCTGGGAAAACAGCTTTCCTTGCTCCTGGATAAAAGGAGGAATGGTCAATCTTTTCAAGTCCAGATTGGCACACAGTACTCATAATCTGAAAGTTTGTGTTCCTTACAAATTCATGTTGAAATCCTAACCTCCAAGGTATTAGGTGATAGGGCTTTTGGGAAGTAGGTCATGAGGGTTGTGCCCTCATCACAGGAAATAAGACTTAGTCCCTAATAGACTTTTCTATTTCCATTTAAAGAAGGTTGCCACGAAGAATATGACTTTCCATATGATTCTTACAAACCATTAATCAGCAAAAAGTATAAATGGAATTATATTTGGCACAAATAGAAAATGACTTACTTAAAACCAAATTAGAATCATATTTACTAAATAATAAAGTAAGTTTGTATTTTGAAAATGAATAGTACAGCGATTCCAGGTGTTAAGCATTTTAAAAAGGAAGCACATGCAAAGAATAATAGTAAAGCTGTGACCACAGATTTCTTTTTCCTGTTAGGTATGAAACAAGTATTAAAAGTCTGCTAACAATTAGATAGCAGTTTTAACTCGATTGAAGACACAGTTGAAGACAGTAAGTAACAGTGGAGGAATAGATTAATCTCTGCTGAATAAACACACTCTAATATGCTTTATTTATACCTACTGATATAAATGAAAAATTGTGAACTTTGGAACCAAGACATACCTGAGTTTATATCCTGTATGACTTTGGGATGATTTACTTAATGTCTCTGAAACTCAGTTATAATCTAAACAATGGGATAATAAAAACTAAGGAGACAATTGTCAAGAGGATTAAATATGTACAGCCTGGCATAATGTAAGGTACCTGGTAGGCTCAATAAATATTAGCTTTCCTTCTCTCTTCTCGGTCTTCATATGCTCTCTTTTTCAGTCACCCCACTTTTGCAATACCGCAGACAGGATGGAACAGCTGATTTCTAACTAAATAAAAACTATAGTAAAATCCTAACAGGATCTGATGAGAATAACACTTCCACTTGCATATGATGATATTAATACTTCAAGATAATCATTACAATCCATTTGTTGAGAAATGCTCATTTGCACATGGGCTGATCAGACTTGCCTGAGCTCAGGAAAAAGACAAATTTCTCCTATTTAGCATGTTAGTCTGTGAATATACAGAGATAAATGAGCATTTTAGACAGACATTTTTCTCTAGTTCCTTAAAATTAGCTTCACTGTGAAAAATAAAATGGTTTTAAAGGTTAGTGCAAATAGAAAAGTTTTATAAATTGTTCAAAGGACCTTTTAACTCTAAAACTTAGGATTTTGGTATTCAGTATGCTGACTTAGTTGACGAGTATAGAGGCTGAAATGTGGGGGTGTTTGCTATTGTGAGTTACTTCTTTAGAGTGCAGGTGGGATTAGAAAAAGTGGGAGAGGTGTGTGTATGTGTGTGTTCTAATTTTCAGATTTTAATGCAAATAGATTGGAGGGGTAGATAGGCATGCTGGGATGGAAACAATGTAGTTGACACCTATGTCAAAGGGGCAGTTTCTTCATCCCTTGACACGTGTGAGGATTGCTTTCAGATACATGAAAAGGAGAAAGAGAACTGTTGATGCGAACCTGAGGAATAAAATGCGTCTGGGTATGTGAATGCGTACCCACACATGCATGTGTGTGTAGAGTGATAGACAGACAAAAATAGCGTCCTCTCTTCCTCTTTACACCAGACACAGGTCTTTCTTTTTCTCTTTTCTGCATATCATCTACTCTTATATTTGAACTATTATGCTAATAAATTCATACTGTAGGGCAAAGTAAATGTCATCCTCTGTTTGCTAGACATACTTTTACCTCACACGCAGTATGCCTAAAGTAGAAGCCTTTGTCTCCCCCTCTTCCCTGCCAACCTCAAGCAAACTAGTCCTGACATTAAAAATTCAGAAACTGGGGGCTGGAAGGAAATTTCAGTTTATGTATCCTAACATCCCAGAAACCACCATGTAATGCCACCCATAGGAATCTGTGAATTGGTCATCTACTTACATTTTCAAAGCTGAGGAGCTCATTACTTGACCAGATAATCTATTACATGAAAAAGCAAGACGTTATCTTGCAAGACAACCCTTTTCATACACGTGTATGTAAGTCTATAAGTGATTAAGAGAAGAGTACACAGACTGTTGTCTCCTACATATGGGATAAACTATTAACCTTAAATCCCAGCTCTGCTCCATACTTACTAGATACGATCTTCGCCCTGTTACCTAACTTCCTCATGCTTCAGTTTGTTTATTTGTAAAACTAGGTTAACGGCAATGTGATAAAGCTTTTGTGAGGAGGAAATAATAAATGGAAAATTCTTAGCATGGTGTCTGTCCCATAGCAAGTGCTAAGTAATTTAGTATCATTGATATTATTATGACATATTTGATACGTACAGAAAGGTAAAAGCATTACAGTAGTTTTTCTTGTCTGCAGGAGATAAGTTCCGAGGCGGCCTGTGAATGCCTGAAATCACTGATAGTACTGAACTCTATATATACAATACTAAGTTTTCTTGAGCTGATAATCTAGATGGCTACTAAGTGACTAATGGGCAGGTAGCACATAGAGTGCACAGGGACAAAGAGATGATTCACGTCACAGGCAGGTCTGTGCCATATTGCATCATGCTACTCAGAACAGCACACAATGTAAAGCTTATGAATTGTTTATCTCTGTAATTTTCCATTTAATATTATTGGACCATGGTTGACCACAAGTAACTGAAACCACAGAAAGTGAAACCATGGATTGTGGGGGGGGCTACAATGCATGTATGTAATTAGTACCCATGTCCCCCACCACCCAGAATAAGAAACAAAGTATTCACTAGTATTATTCAAGTCCCTGTCTGTCTCTCCCTGGACCGACTTCTCTTTTTTCCTGAAGGTTAACATCCACTTAAGTTTGGTATTGACCATTCCTATGGATCTATTACTAATTCTGTTAAATAAATATCTATAAGCAATTGATGGTAGTGTGTTACATGTTTCTTCATATGAATGGTATAACATGTGTTTTCTTTTGCCACTTGCTCTTACTATTCAGCAATACATTTGTGAGATTTATCGATGTGGATAAAGCTAGTTCTAGCTCACTCATTTTCACGGCTGTATTTTATTACACTGTATAGATATATCACATTTTATACAGTTTTCTCTTGTAAGTCATTGAGTTGATAGCAACTTTTTTGCCATTGTAAACAATGCTGCAATGGTATTTAAACACAGGATGGCGAACAATGTCTCTTAAGTGGATTTGAAATTTGCCTCCATACAATCTCCGTGCATTATTTCTAACTCTTCCCCGTGAATATATACTGGATTCTTGTATTTCTTGTAAATTTAGGTCTTGCAACTGTGATTTTAAAGTTAGCTTATATTATTTTATGTAAACTCTCACTGATCCCAGTTTTATTTATTACCTTTTAAAATTGTGTAACTAGTACCTGTGTGTCATAAAAATTATCACAACAATCTACAAGGGCATAAATGTAAGTGGAAGTAACTGTCTGCCACTTGCTAGTGATTACTGCCTGTTAGAGTTTGGGAAGCATGTTTCCAGTTTTTTCCTATACTCATATGCATGCATTCAAACATATATGTGTTACTATCTCAATCTGTTTGCGCTGCTATAAATACCTGAGACTGGGTAATTTATAAGACAAGAGGTTTATTTGGCTCGTGGTACTGCAGGCTATATAAGAAGCATGGCACCAGCATCATCTTCTGGTAAGGACCTCAGGAAGCTTCCAATCATGTCAGAAGGGGGAAAGGGAGCTGGCATGTCACAGGGTGAGAAAGAAAGAAAAGAGAGAAAGGAAATGCCAGTCTCTTTTAAACAACCAGCTCTCATGTGAACAGAGCAAGAATTCATTCATTACAGTGGGGGACTGGACCAAGCTATTCATGAGGGATCCACTTACAAGATCCAAACACCTTCCACGAGGCCTCACATTCAGCATGGAGGATCAGGTTTCAACATGAGATTTGAAGGGGGCAAATATCCAAACTATATCAGTTTCTTTGGTTTAGAAACACTTGTTTGCTATGCATAGAAACTAATTTCAAACTAGCTTATACAATTTATTGGCTCACGTATGTGGGAAATCAGGTGAAGTCCAAGCATACTTGAACCAAAAATGTTGATTCAAAAAGATAATCAAGTTTTTGCTTTTTAAATTTTGTACTATGTTTTATTTTTAATTTTCTTTCTACAGGTATGCCCTGACCACTATTTTAAGTCATTTTAGAATTATTACATAGAAGTTTTCCTCTTCCTCAGTCTCGTGGCTTTTCTGCATATTTTCTTTAGAGTAGCCTCATTTTCTTCCATTGAATATAGATTGTTATTTGTGGGAGCAAATTTGGTCATTAGCATCCCCTGCTTAACATCATTTAGATTAAGTGAGATGGTAATTAAACTTCACACTCCCAATATATTCCAGGGAAGGATTAGCCCTTTTTGAGTTACACACCAATTACCAGGCCCAAGGGAATAAAATTTCAGATCATTTGTTCCCTGTAATGTCATATAGCAAGGGAAATTATCAGATAACCCGAATGGGAATAAGAGCAACCAAATAACTCTACAAGTCAACTGACGTGCAAACACACACACACATTTTTGAAAAAAAGGTTTTCTGTATGTACAGGTGGAATATCCCTAATCTGAAAATCCAAACTCTGAAACTTTTTCAGTGCCAACATGGTGGTCAAAGGAAGTGCTCACTGAATCATTTTAAACTTTGGACTTTTTGGATTAGGGATGCTGGCTGAGATGTTAATATACCCAAATGTGAAACAATCCAAATTCTAAAACATGTCTGCATTTCAGATAAGAGATACTCAACCTATAATGTTATACAACTTAGTATTTTTTACACAGCATGCCATTACATCTTTCTATATCAGTATCTACCAAGCTGCTACATTCTTTTCCATGACTATAGGGTATTTCATGGTATGTGCTTGTTACAATTTATTGAACCCTTTGCTTGAGGTTGGACTTTTAAGTTATCTCCATATTCTCACTAATACAAATTAAGCTACATGGATATTCTTATTCATTCACTGAATATTTATTAAGCCCCTATGCACCTGGCACTATGTTGGGCACTGGAGTATACAATATTGAGCACAAAATGGCATGACTGACTTTACAGAGCTTACAGAATGGAGGAGAGACACTTATTAATTAAAATATACACATAGATGTAACGTTGCATCTATGCCCATTTCTATTAAGTGGAAGCATTTAATAGTAAGATTTACCTAGCAGGGATTCAGGGAAGCTTTTGAGTACTGGATTCTTCAGCTGGGGTCTGAGGGATCTGTGGTAACTTTAGTGTCCGAATACTGAGAGTCCAACAGTGCCCTAACTTGAATTATGGAGAGTGTGTAAGACAGAACTTTTGGCCTGTTTTTTTCCTAAAAAACGTTATATTCCAAGAAACTGATTATTTGAAATACCACATTATTGTAAAAATTGCTAAAAACATAATACAGTTACATTCATGGTGATCAGTGTTTTCTGGACTGGCAATGGAGAAAGAACAGGTGTGCCTCACTTCTTTTAACTTCCCTTCCACAGACTCACTGACTCTGAGGAGGTCACCCTTTCCTTTCTTCTGGTCTCAGGGGTCTCTACTCTGCTCTATAGAGCCAAGGGCTTCCTGAAGACAGGAAAGGCAGGGTTGGGATGGGGCAGTTGTCTTTTGAAGGTACAGGAAATCTCTCCAGGCTACACTAGAGTACAGTAATTTCCCCTGTATTAGTCCATTTTCATACTGCTATGAAGAAATACCTGAGACTGAGTAATTTATTTAAAAAAAGAAAAAAAAGAGGTTTAATGGACTCAATTCCAGGGGCTGGGGAGGCCTCACAATCATGGCAGAAGATAAAGGAGAGCAAAGGCATGTTTTACATGATGGCAGGCAAGAGTGTGTTTAGGGGAACTGCCCTTCATAAAACCATCAGCTTTTGTAAGACTTACTATGATGAGAACAGCATGGAAAAAACTTGCTTCCGTGATTCAGTTATCTCCCACTGGGTCCCTCCCCAGGACACATGGGGATTATGGCAGCTAGAATATAAGATAATGTTTGGGTGGGAACACAGCCAAACTATATCACCCCCTTATCCATGGGGGGATAAATATCAAGACCCTAACGCATGTTGGAAATGGCAGGTTGTAGCAAACCCTATTCTTTTTTTAGGGTCTGATAACAGAGATGGCTACTACATGGCTAATGGGTGGGTAGCAGATAGAATATGTGGATATGCTGGATAAAGGGGTGATTCACGTCACAGACAGGACTGTGTGAGAGTTCATCATGCTACTCGGAACAATGAACAATGTAAAAGTTATGGATTGCTTACTCCTGGAGTTTTCCATTTAATATTTTCAGACTCTGGTCAGCTGCAGGTAACTGAAACCATGGAAAGCAAAATCACACATAACAGGTGACTACTGTACTTAGTCTGGAGAGATTTAAAAAACAGTAATAAAATCAGTGAAAAGTGCCATGTTGTGGCAATCCAAAATAATGTTAGTGATAAAATAATTCTCTCCCACCAAAAAATTTTGTTAATCTAAATTCTAAAGAATTTTTGTAGTGCATTAGTTGGCCAGCGCTGCTATAACAAAGTGCCACAGTGTAGGTGGCTTAAAGAAGAGACAGACACACACTGTCTCACAGTCCTGGACATTAGAAGTTCAAAATCAAAGTGTCAGTGGGATTGGTTTCTTCTGTAGCCTTTCTCCTGGGTTTGTAGATGGACTTCCCATCCCTGAGTCTTCACATGGTCTTCCCTGTGTGTCTGTTTCCCAATCTCCTCTTCTCACAAGAATATCAATCATAATAGACTAGGGACTCATTTAATAAGCTCAGTTTTACCTTATTACCTTTTAAAGACTCAAATGCAGTCATATTCTGAGATACCAGGGGTTAGAACTTTAAAAAATGTATTGGGAGAAATATAATTCAGTCCATGACATGGTTATTTTTGAGCTTAATACTATGTATATGAGCTTTAAATTAGCACATATTTATTATCCCTTTGTAAACATTGTATACTACATGAAAATTAATTCAAGAGTTCTATTTATATGGTGGGCCACAGGTGGACTCAAGTTTGTAAGAGTTTGGAATTAAAATTCATTTTTGCAGGGTTCGTTTTTCTAACCCCAATAGCACTATATTTGCCTGCATTTAAAGTGTAGATGTGACATACAGAATGAAAGCACAGAGTGGAGACACAAAGTTGTAGAACTTAAGTTACTTAAATACCAGTATTTAGGAAAATTCTTAAACAGAAAGATAAGAATTTATTTGTAAAATTATACATCTATAGATATTTAAAAGCTGCTAAAATTAATCTCAAAGACATGAACAACATTTCAATATCTGGAATTGTATGTGTCACTTCGTATGGTTTTATGTGAAAGAAACTCTTTGATATTAAAATTTAACCAAGTATGTTTCTTGATCAACTATACACAAAAATAGATTGACAAATTTGCTGATTCTATCTATTGAACATGAACATGTGAAGGTCAATTTTGACAAAGTCATCAACATATTTGCACAATTTAAAGCTTTAGAACAAAAACTGTGATTATTACTCATGAATACAGCAGAACAATACAACGGTATGAATTTTTATCTTTTCCCCCATTTATGTTCTGAAAGAGAATCAAGTTATTCTCTATAACTATCTACTAAATGTTATACTATAATATTTATCTAATTTTAAATTTAATTTTTCTTTTGACTGGTATGTTCTGACCATTATTTTGTTTTAGAATTATTACATCAAACAATTTTGCCAGAAAAACAAAGATAACGTTTAAAAGATAATCCCATTCGTCATATCAAATGCACTAGCTATACCACTGCATTTGGCTCACCTTAGCCACTTTTCTACTTAAATTTCTTGGCCATGGCTAGTTATTCAACCCATTTTCTTTACAGGTGATTAGAATCATAATCACAGGCCTTGATGGTGGCCAACAATAGAGAGCAGTGTAATACTGTTTCCTCAAAGAAAAAAAATATTAAGAGTGCTGTGGTACTAGAGCAATCAAATAAACAATCACCCTACCTACTATATTTATTAATTTCTAAATCCTAGGCTAGAGGGGGAAATACAAAGAAAGGTAAACTCATGCTTTTTATTCTCTAGACCCTTGTAATCTAGTGAGGATCAACTATGGACAATGAGGAAATTGGGTACCATGGAGGACCAGTTGATGCCTTGTCCAAGGACCTGGGTACAGGTTGGGGTTCTATTATCTTCTAACTTTATGACCTAGAGGGAATCACTGACCTTCTCCAAGTTTACTCTCTCTGACTGATAAAGTTGGTATAATATTATTACCACACAGAGAGAGTATACCTGGCACATGGCAAGCATCTAATGACTCTTAGATACAAACAAGACATGGCAAATTAAACATGGAGGAGATAATTAAAAGTTTGATGCAACAGCAAATAATAGGTTACCAGGTGAAGATTAATTTCCTAGTGGATGATACACATGCTATTAGAGTTCAGGGAACATTTGCAATATCCAAATACTGGATTCAGAGCACACACCAGGCAGGTGGCTAGGAATGGGGCCTGGAGTCATTAGAAGCCCTCAAACACCAAACTGCCTTGCATGAATGTCTTAACTACCTTCCAGTCCCTAGCTTAACTATTTTCAATATTGAATGTAAAAAGTCAAACACAAAAGATTATATGCTATATAATTCCTTTATTTAAAGTGTACAAAGGCAAAGCTCATCTGTGGTGTTAGAAGTCAGGATAGAGTTTATCTTGTAGGAGAGAAAAGAGAACTGGAAGGGGCAGGAAGGATTTTCCGGGAACTGGTGATGTTCTGTTTCTCAATGTGGATGCTGGTTAGAGGGATGTTTCTTAAATTTGTTGAATTATATTTTTATGTGTGTATTTTTTATATACTTTATAATAAAATTTCAAAATATATAAATTTTCATTTTGAAAATTAAAAAAAAGAAGGAATAAATGGGGAAAGTTAAGGAAAAGAAAATCACCTGTAATCCTAGGGCTTGTAATAACTGCTGTTAACATTTAATCATAGATGCTTCACACATGATTAAAATTATGCTGTATAAACTGTACTATTTTACAACCTATATTTTTCACTAAGGAACATATTGCAAGCACTTTCCTATGTCAGTGAATATTTTTCTAAAACATGATTTATGTATATCCTATAATTTTCTTAGCCAATTTCTTATATTTTAATAATTATGATATTTCTATTTTGAATATTTAAATATTAACACAATGAACTCTTTTGTACATAAATATATTACTTGTTTTAGTACTTGACTAAGATAAGTTTCTATCAGTCATAATGTTTAAGGGTTTGGTATACATTTTTTCAATTTCCCTTTAAGATTTGAGTTCATTTTCCTCAAATACTTAACAGTATGGAGGCTATGTGTTTCAAATTATGCATTTTGTAGGTGAGCATTCTTTTACTTTGATGTTTTTGCTTTTTAAATCCTGGAATGGAACGTTGTTTTATATTATTAGCCATCTTTGCTTCTTTTTTTGGAATGCCTCCTCCGAGCCTTGGCCAGTTTTTTGTTTTTTCCTATTAGAGCATTCCGCTTCTCTAAGATTTCTCAGCTTTGCAGTATCCTGTTGTCCAAACTCAATATTTCATTCAGACTAAAAGCTAGACTTTACTTGTTTTATGAACGAAGTTTCTTTTCCGTCCACTTATGCTTTTGGCATCTGATCCTGTTTGTGTTTCTAGTTTGAGTTTTTAAACTTTCTTCTGGGTTTTAAAAGTGTATTATAACCAAGCTTACTATGGACAAAACAGTAGTAGTACAAGATACTGAGACTGACTATCAACTCTTCCAAGTGTAAGACCATAGAAAAAACCTAATTCGCACTACCGTTCCCAACAGTCACCAGACACACCCATGCTAAATTATAATTACAATTGTTGACCCCCAAATTGTGGCATCCTAGTTTTAATAGATAGACCTATTTCTAGTTTGTGCAGAGCATCTGGCTTGTGGATGAACTTTGTCATTTATCTCTTTTCTAAAAGCCTGTAAAAACAAACAACATGCTTTCTATTTCCCTCCTTGCAGTAATGTCCATTAGAAAACACAAAGCAAAGTGTATTTTCAACCAAGCGCACAGATAGCCTGCAGCTTCCTCTCGTTGGGGTTTCTTCTCCCTCTATCACAGTTGTGAGAAGGCTGTGTGGGATCATTATTTTTGTCCTATCTCCATGAAAGATGACTTTCACATTGTCCAGTTTGGGACGGTCACTGATGAAGTCAGTGCTGGGAATGGCTGAGCCGTGCGGGCAGCAGAGGGGGCGGATGTCTTTCTGTTTTGTTCTTCATTTTTAGTGTGCCCCGTGGCAAGCCTTAGTTCTTTCTCTCTATTGGTCTTGAACCTTTACCTTTATTCTTTGCTTACTCCTATTGTTTTTTTCCTGCTGTCACTTATGGTGTGCTTGGGGAACAATGTTGCAGGAACATAGAGCTTTTGAGGGAAATGTAAATTGCAGGCGACACTGAGTCCCGTCTGTTTTCTCATCGGAAAGCAGCATTTCAGAGAGCTGAACTGGCGACACTGTTTGGCGAAGACATGCCGAGTTCAGGAATATTCCCTGTTCCCAGGCCCTGGTTGTGTCGAAGTGGGACTTTCTGAAGAGGGGGCACTCTGGGAGAGAGGGGAGCAAAGGGGCACTTTTAGAAGCAGATGCTTCTGGCTTCGGAAGGAAAGCTGCTCTAACCAGAGTTCAGCCGTCCAGCAGACAATCCACAGCTTTGGAGAGAGACAAACAAAAAAGAGTCTCTTAGTCTAGTGCATAAATGTAAGAGGCTTGTCTTAAGTGTGTGTGCAGGACTCTAGCAGGGCTAAAAATGTTATGTGGAGTTAAAGTGAGGCATTGTTTAGGTTTTAATGAAGGCAACCAATTTTTAACAACAGAAGTTCTGTTGCTGAATTCCCCTCCCCTTCACCCTCAACATTCAGTTCCTCTGCCCCTGCACCTGCTTTCATTTTTGGCTTCTTGGCACTGATGTTCACAGAGACATGAGCTGGCAGTGGCAAACTGCTAAAAGCTCCCCTGCAATGCAGCTCTGCAAATGCCAGCCATTTATCCACT
Source organism: Ateles fusciceps (assembly GCA_036589455.1). Lineage (NCBI taxonomy): Eukaryota > Metazoa > Chordata > Mammalia > Primates > Atelidae > Ateles > Ateles fusciceps. The sequence goes on along the minus strand of JAZHEH010000827.1, from coordinate 7,826 downwards.
GGTGCATGCCAGCTTAACGTAAGGTCTCCCTTTCTCCCTCCAGCCCCAACCCCCGTGGCCCCCAGTTTTACTTCCAAATGACAGTAAATGATCCAAACTGAGCAGTGGTTTGGCCCTTTGAGTATCCATTAAGCGTGGCCACATCTATTTGCTACATCTATTTGCTGTGATTATAATATTTTGATCCAAAGAGTGTTGCAGAAAATTTAGATGACAATACTATTTATTCTATTCAATAAAGAGCTATTGGCCCACAGGCTCATTTCTCTCTCCCCAGCAGATGGTGGGATAGTTTCTTGAGGTCTCTTTGACTTGAAACAGCCTTTTTGTTTTTGTTGCTTATTGAGAGCCAGTTGCCCCAAATTCATTGAATAAAGACATCCACTTTTCAGTTTAAGCTAAGCTCCAATAGATAAATACTGACTTGGAGTTGGGGGCTGATGGGCAAGCTGGAAAGGCAAAGGGGCTGTTGGAAGTTAAATATTCAGCACAAGGCTTTGCAGTTTCAAAAACGATGGTTTTAAGTTCTCCATTCACCACAACAATTCAGGCTGTATACTGAGAGAGTGTGAGAAATCTGTGAGAAATTCGACATATATTTATTTTTCTTGGAAATTAGAGAATATCTTCACAGTGTACACTCTGAAGGGCTTTTGTTTTGTTTTGTTGTGTTTTTAATGATCTAAACCATCTGGGGAGTTGATAAAGGATGTGATTTTCACAAGCTGAGTTAGCAAAGCCTATTGCTAAATCCCAAACCTTTATCCAGCCTACAGATAAAACCAGGGTGGAAGAGCTTCCCTTCCAGCTCTGAAACACTATGATCCCACGTATGCCAAATGTTTTAGTATCTGGGTGGTAAGAAAAATAGAGAACTGACTAAAAGAGCCTGGCCCAAGGATCCAGAAATGGACATTACTTCTTCTTCTTCTTTTTTTTTTTTTTGAAGATTGGTGGAGATCACAAGCTTCCAGAAAATCTGTCTGAAAAATAAGCCAGCATCATATTTTATCTGGGGCCTTTATGGTCTTTTTTTATCCAGGGACAGGAATTAGCACTTGCCAGTATTTCTTAGTCATCTACTTCTCAAATCTGGAGTCCAAAACCTGTCTTATAATACTAGACACAGCAGGTTCCCACATAGAGTTACAGAAGTGCTTTAACTGTAGCAGTCATCTTGCACTAGCCATGATCTTATATAAGAATGTACGTGTACCTGGAGTTTATGACAAATGTCCAGCTAGGCTTCTCAGGGTTCACAGTCAGCATTTGGGCCAGCCATGTGAATAAGATAGAGAAATCAGGAAATTCCATTCCCAGAAACAGACCGTACACTGCCAGTGTTATTATGTCATGGTTTTTTTACTCAACCCTGTCTTGTCTTGTCTTTTTTGTTTTGTTTTGTTTTTGTTTTTGGAGACACAGTCTTACTCTGTCACCCAGGCTGAGGTGCAATGGCATGATCTCTGCTTACTGCAATCTCCACCTCTGGGTTCAAGCGATTCTCCTGCCTCAGCCTCCCAGGTAGCTGGGATTACAAGCATACGCCACCACGTCTGGCTAATGCCTACCACCATGCCTGGCTTATATATATATATATATGTGTGTGTGTGTGTGTGTGTGTGTGTGTGTGTGTGTGTGTGTGTGTGTGTGTGTGTGTATGAGATGATCCACCCACCTTAACCTCCCCAAAGTGTTAGTATTACAGGCATGAACCACTGCATCCAGCATGCAACCTGCAACCCTGTCTTTTTTCTGAGCTCAGTCTCCTCTTTCTAGTTATCCACTATAAGGTACACAAGCTCGAACTGAAAGTTATCCCTTTCTATTTGAACACAGGCATGATGTAAGCTATAAGCTGCTCATGGTACATAACCAGAAGTCTGACAATATTTCCAAGACTCATTCATCCATCAATTGCTGTTCTCTATGAGACCTGTGTACTAATGAATATTTAACACCTATCACATGCTGCTTATACGTTTTTCAAACATAGGCAAATTGTGTCAGAAATGTCATTTTAATACTTCTGTCTGGCTGGGTGTAGTGGCTCACGTCTGTAATCCCAGCACTTTGGGAGGCCAAGATGGGCAGATTGCTAGAGCTCAGGAGTTTGAGACCAGACTGGGCAGCATGGCAAGACCCTGTATCTACCAAAAATACAAAAAACTTAGCTGGTTGTGGTGGCATGCGCCTGTAGTCTCAGCTACTTGTGGGGCTAAGGCAGGAGAATCGCTTAAGCCTCGGAGGTCGCGGCTGTAGTGAGCCAAGATTGTACCATTGTACTCCAGCCTGGATGACAGAGTGAGATCCTGTCTCAAGAATAAAGCAAAACAAAACAAAACTTCTGTCTAAGATGCTTTTAAAATTAAGGATCCAGCTAGGCACGGTGGCTCACGCCTGTAATCCCAGCACTTTGGGAGGCTGAGCTGGGTGGATCACGAGGTGAAGAGATCGAGACCATCCTGGCCACCATGGTGAAACCCTGTCTACTAAAAAACACAAAAATCAGCTGGGCATGGTGGCGCACGCTTGTAGTCCCAGCTACTTGGGAGGCTGAGGCAGGAGAATTGCTTGAACCCAGGAGGCGGAGATTGCAGTGAGCTGAGATTGCGCCATTGCACTCTAGCCTGGTGCCTGACGACAGAGCAAGACTCTGTCTCAAAAAAAATAAAATAAAATAAAATTAAGGATCCAGTTAAACATTCAGAGGTGTCCGCCTTCTCCTGGATGAAGCCATCTTATACCAAAGAAACCCAGGAAGCTAGAGCTAGAGTTGGGGGTAACTGTTAAAAGCACTTCACAGGAAATAATCACAAGGCAGTACAATTTTAAGTAACGTGAAAGACTTTTGGTAATAGTGGTAACTTTCACAGTTGTTTTCTTATTTCACAAAGCCTGAGCACTCTGTTACCCTGTACTCCTTACTGTAGCTCTGATGTGTTTTCAATACTAGAAGAAGCAGTATAATAGGTGAAAGGCCACAGCACAGAAATCAATCTCCAGACCTAAAATGTCCTTCAAATGATTCCTCAAAGTCCTTTAGCCTCTCTCTGAAACTTGGCTTTCTCATCTGCAAAATGGGAATACAATTATATTGACTCTTGCCAATTCACAGGCTTGTTGTATGAAACAAATTAATCTTTACTAACTTTAGATCACTATACAAATGTTCATTATTATAACTATTATTTGTATTACTGCTTTGTAAGCCACACAAGGCTATATGATTGTCAGTTATAATAATTATTATTTACATTAGAATTGTGTTGGCAATGCCTTACCGAATCTGGCCTTCTTCCTCTTTTCCCTAATTCAGAGTGGCTCCATCCAAACAGTTGAATGAGCTTTGACACCACCCTCTCCCTCATTTCTCATATTTTATCTGTCTTAACTTCTATTGATTTTGAATCTCTTCAAGCTGAAGAAATTTAGGGCAACATACTGTATTCGGATCTGATTTGTAGTGGTTCCTAGCTCAACACTGAATAATTGAATACATTTAATTTATAAATATCTTATAGGTATTTATTCATATCCCAGAAGGATTTAAGGAAGGTTATATGACACATAAATACAACAAATTAGCATATGTCAGAGGTAGCTAGGAAATACAAAGATAAACTAATGGTGGTTACCTAAAACAGAATCAAGAATGAGATTACTGCAAAGTCATAACATTGAGTCCTTTTTTTAAAATTTATTTTTTATTTCAATAGGTTTTGGGGGAACAGGTGGTGTTTGGCTATGTGAATAAGTTCTTTAGCGGCTCTTTCTGAGATTTTGATGCACCCATCACACATGCAGTGTATGCTATACCCAATGTGTAGTCTGTTATCCCTCACTCCCCCTCCCATCATTTCCCCCGAGTCACCAAAGTCCATTGTATCATTCTTATGCCTTTGCATCCTCATAACTTAGCTCCCACTTATGAGTGAGAACGTACAATGTTTGGTTTTCCATTTGTGAGTTAACTTCACTTAGAATAATAGTTTCCAATTCAATCCAGGTTGCTGTGAATGCCATGATTTAGTTCCTTTTTATGTCTGAGTAATATTCCATGGGGTTTGTGTGTGTGTGTGTGTGTGTGTGTGTATACACATATATAACACACACACATATATAACACATATATAACACACATATATATATTTATATATGTTATATATATGTGTGTGTGTCCATACACATATATAACACACATACACACATAACATTTTCTTGAAATATATAGTATTCCATGGTGTGTGTGTGTGTGTGTGTGTATACACACACATATATAACATTTTCTTCATTTACTCATTGATTGCTGGGCATTTGGGCTGGTTCCATATTCTTGCTATTGCAAATTGTGCTGCTGTAAACATGTGTGTGCAAGTATCTTTTTTGTATAATGACTTCTTTTCCTCTGGGTAGATACCTATTAGTGGGATTGCTTGATCAAATGGTAGATCTACTTTTAGTTCTTTAAGGAATCTTCACACTGTTTGCCGTAGTGGTTGTACTAGTTTACATTCCCACCAGCAGTGTAAAAGTGTTCCCTTTTCATCACATCCACGCCAACATCTATTTTTTATATATATTTTTTGATTATGGCTATTCTTGCAAGAGTAAGGTGGTATCACATTTTGATTTTGATTTGCGTTTCCCTGATAATTAGTGATGTTGAGCATTTTTCCATAGGCTTGTTGGCCATTTGTATATCTTCTTTTGAGAATTATCTATCTATGTCCTTAGCCCACTTCTTGATGGGATTTTTTTGTTTTTTTTCTTGCTGATTTGTTTGAGTTATTTGTAGATTCTGGATATTAGTCCTTTGATGGATGTATAGATTGTGAAGATTTTCTCCCATTCTGTGAGTTGTCTGTTAACTCTGCTAATTATTTCTTTTGCTAGGTAGAAGCCTTTTAGTTTAATTAAGTCCTATTTATCTTTGTTTTTGTTACATTTCCTTTTGGGTTCTTGGTCATGAAGTCTTTGCTTAAGATAATGTCTAGAAGAGTTTTTCTAGTGTTATCTTCTAGAATTTTTATGGTTTTGGGTCTTAGATTTAAGTCTTTGACCTATCTTGAGTTGATCTTTGTGTAAGGTGAGAGAGGAGGATCCAGTTTCTTTCTTCTACATGTTGAGTAGGGTGTCCTTTCCCCGCTTTATGTTTTTGTTTGCTTTGTCAAAGATCAGTTGGCTGTAAGTATTTGGCTTTATTTCTGGGTTCTCTGTTCTGTTCCATTGGTCTATGTGCCTATTTTTATACCAGTACCATCCTGTTTTGTTGATCTTATAGTATAGTTTAAAGTCAAGTAATTTGATGCCTCCAGATTTGTTCTTTCTGCTTAGTCTTACTTTGGCTCTGCAGGTTCTTTTTTGGTTCCATATAAATTTTCGGATTGTTTTTTCTAGTTCTGTGAAGAATGATGGTGATATTTTGATGGAAATGGCATTAAATTTGTAGACTGCTTTTGGCAGTATGGCCATTTTCACATTTTCACATTATTGATTCTACCCATTGATGAGCATGGAATGTGTTTCCATTTGTTTGTGTCGTCTACGATTTCTCTTTTTTTTTAAATTTATTTTTTTTTGAGACGGAGTCTCACTGTCGCCAGGCTGGAGTACAGTGGTGCAATCTTGGCTCACTGCAACCTCCGCCTCCCGGGTTTAAGCTATTCCCCTGCCTCAGCTTCCTGAGTAGCTAGGACTACAAGCGCATGCCACCATGCCTGGCTAATTTTTTGTATGTTAGTAGAGACAGGGTTTCACCGTGTTGGCCAGGATGGTCTCAATCTTGACCTCGTGACCTACCTGCCTTGGCCTCCCAAAGTGCTGGGATTATAGGCCTGAGCCACCGCGCCCACAGGATGTGTTTCCATTTATGTTGTCTATGATTGCTTTCAGCAGTGTTTTATAGTTTTCTTTGTAGAGGTCTTTTACCTCCTTGGTTAGGTATATTCCTAAGCTTTTGTTTTTGCAGCTTTTGAAATAGGGATTGGGTTTTTGGTTTGATTTTTAGCTTGGTCGCTGTTGGTGTATAGCAGAGCTACTGATTTAGGTACGTTAATTTTGTGTCCTGAAACTTTGCTGAACTCATTTACTAGTTCTAGGAGCTTTTTGGATGAATGTTTAGGGTTCCCTAGGTATACGATAATATCATCAGCAAACAGTGACAGTTTGACTTCCTCTTTCCTGACTTGGATGCCCTTGATTTCTTTCTCCTGTCTGATTGCTCTGGCTAGGATTTCCAGTACTATGTTGAATAGAAGTGGTGAAAGTGGGCATTCTTTTCTTGTTCCATTTCTCAAAGGGAGTGCTTTCAACTTTTTTCCATTCAGTATAATGTTGGCTGTGGGTTTGTCATAAATGGTTTTTATTCCTTAAGGTATGTCCATTGACATTGAATCCTTACTATGAATGGGTCCAACTGTAACTAGACATTTCATTGGACTCAAAATTTGTTGGTCATGAGATGGAAGCAAAAAACAGTGTCTAAGAGAAACGCATACATTCTGAATATAATTACAAGAGAGAAATTTCTGGACAAATCTCCTAAAAGGGACACAATGAAATGTAATAAATAGTATTCCTAATGATATCATTGTAGAAGGTATGTATAACGGTTTCACAGAGCTGTTTCATTAAACATTTTTTGTACTTAGTATTAGAGATACTAAAATATGTAAGATAGACCTTGCTATCAAGGAATCACTGAGAAAGAGAAATCTACTTCAGGAAAATCAGTGCCATTCACTAAGATAAACTGAAGAAGAGAGAGGGTGTGTAGGGTATGGGGCACAGAGGAGAAAGTGATCAGTTCCACTGAGTCGGCCAAGGAGGCCTTCTTGGAAGAGACAGCACCACATCTCCTGCATTTCTTAGCAATTTTTGTCCATTATCAACTATGTGGTGGGCAAAATGTTAGGTGCTAAAATTATGATGATGAGGAGAACAATGTCTTTGTATTTATAAGTAGACAAGCCCTTTAAGAGCATTTTGGTAAGAAAGACTCGCCCTTGTTAGTGAGTCATTCCCCCACCCAACAGATCTTTAATAACAACAGATCCCTTGCTCGCCACTGCCTTCTGAAAAGGAACATGGAACAATATCAGGAACTGCATGAGACACTCTAGCCACTGTGCAAAGCTGCCAGAGGCCTTGGGAAAAGGAAGTAGATAAGAAACAGGCTTCTAGGAATGCATGGGGATGCCTCTACTTTGGACAGAGGGAGGAGTGACTGAACCAGGACAAAACAAAGACCTGAATGTTTGGCATCTAGGAAGGCCAGCAAATGTTACTGCCCTCCGATTGAAATAACATGCTGGGAAATAGACATGGAAGTCATCTTTTAACAGAAAAGAAAAAAGAATATTCCAGTTGGTTCGCTTATTTCTGAATAATTGAGATGAGCCAGGTTATTCCTACTGTCAAGGGTGGATATCTTGATTTTTCCACTGACCAAGCTTCTGAGACATTTCCCACTGGTAGTGGACTCTTAGGCCAGAAAAAGTCAACATTGGTATAAATAACTCTTTTTATTGCCTATATAAATAATGTTCTAATATATTTCATTTAATATTTCCATGTGTGATTTTCTTGCTGTATATAAAAGCAGTACTCCTCAATTAGTCAGCATGCCTTGGAGGATAACAGCATATGCTATTTGCAAGAAAGTACTTGGCACTAGAGCAGCACAGAAATATTCAGGAGAAACTCCATTAGTCTGATGCTCAAAAAGTTAAGGAGACAAGATGCACTCATAAAACAATGTAACAACATACTAAGTTACGGGCATATGATAGCAATACGTGTTATGTTATGTGCATCTACTTGAC